>JARZZO010000005.1:73754523-76377023 GCA_030544215.1 Zantedeschia hybrid cultivar | reverse complement strand
TTGCCCATTTTTTATTCCAGGGTTTCTCTGAGTTTGGAAGTTACCACTTAGTAGGTTTCCATACCAAGGCTCAATGCAATCTAAGTCCGTCGCGTCTACCAATTTCGCCATACTCCCTTTTGATTTGAGACCGGAATTCTATTGTGATCCCTTCCAGTACCTATCCTCTCTCATTTTAATGTCTATCAGCCATATCTATTCAATCAAAATTGATTCTATCATTGATGTTTCTGCAATTCAATATGGATAAGATATATCCCATATATCTATGTCTCTCGCTCCTTCATTTTTCTAGTGGGATTTGGAATACTGGAACGGTCAATATTCATTTTTCTCTTTTTTTTGTGCTATTTCCTTACTTTCCGAATGAAACCAGAAGAATGTCTCATTATGATCTGGATTCTATTTTTATTCTTATCTTTTTTTCTTATAACCGATTTGCTATAGCGCTAATATAATAATATATACACTGTTCTAATTGGATTTTTTTGTATTTTGATTTTATAATATCAAATCAAAACTGTATTTTATTAGTCAATTCATAAATTCAATTTTTATAATTTTTAATCAAAATTAAATTACATAATATGATTCAATGTTCAATATATAATAAATATAATATAAATTCAATATATAATAAATATAATATAAATTATAAATTATAAATTATATATTATATATTAAAATTTATTATATATTAAAAATATATTAAAATTCATGTTCGCATTACAAGTTTTTATTTGCTGCAAGGATGAGGGCCTAAAACTACATAGTAATATTTGCTGCAATATCTTCCGGTCCCAACTTACAATGCTCTGTACTGTTCATTGGAGTGCTTTTTGAGTTATTAGAATTTCTTTAGATTATCCGATCAAAGATTAGATTGTACGGAAATGAAAGATATATGAGGCCTGCTCTTAAAAAATTTCAAAAAAAAAATATTTACTGTAATGCCCCCATTGCAACAGCAAGGAAGTCCTTGCAGCAAATGACTTCAAGCCCAGCCGAGGCTCTGGTGGGCCTCAAGGGACCTAAAGTTCAATATGGATTTGCAATCCCCAGCAGCCGTCTGATCAAATTTGAATGGACAGTTGCAACAATAAGTATTAATTTTTTTAATCTTTTTATAAACCAAGGGGTGGGAAAACTCGGGACCATTTGTAACATCCAATCTTTGAACCGACAGTCCTAAAATATTCAAAAAATAAAAATGAGACAGATTCTTAGAAACTCTTTTATTTTTTATTTTTTAAGACGGTCTGATCAAAGATCAAGCAGTAGGATGGCTCCCTTAAGGTTGCCCCACCTTCCGAGTTTTTTAAAAAATAAAAAAAACTATCCTGCAGCAAGCATATCTTGCTAATAAATTTAGCTCATTTGGTTTTCAGTTTGATTCAATTTTATAAACATGTAAAACCAAATTAAACTAATTAATCACAACTTCAAACCAAACCGAATGATTCAGTTGAATTTGATTTTGTGATTTGAACTAAATTATGTACAACCATCTTGTTGGTTTTGAATTTGATGAGGCAGAATCCGATTCGGCCCATTAAAACAAGCCCAAACCCCGTTCAGCCCAACGGCAGCAGTACCAGGCCCTCCGGGAGCCTTCGGCCCGTCAGCGGCTCGGCAGCCTTCGGCCCATAAGCGGCACCGTCGCTCTCGGCCCAACAGGCTTCAGCTCGTCAGCGGCCCATTAGCCTACGGCCCGGGAGCAGCGCGGCAGCCCAGGGCCCAACAGGCTTCGGCCCATCAGCGGCCCAACCCCCTTTGGCCCGGTAGCCGAATCCGGCCCACTCCGGTGGCGGATCGGGCACTATGGCGGTTTATCAGTAAGCCCTCATTTAGTCCTATATCGGCTGCCACCGTTAACCATCCGCTATCCTCTGCTATAAATACCCCACTATTTATTGCCAAAAGAGGAGGATGGATGCTTCTCCAAGCCTCCGAGACCCTTAAGGACTATAGTCCGAAAAGCATTAAAGCTACTCTCTTTGCCTTCTGAATCGAATCTTCTTCAGGAGCTAACTTGACCGTCGGAGGGGGTTCCCCAGGGCTGAAGCCCGGGACTCATGCTGACTGGTTTTTCTTCTTCTTTCCCTCCTGCAGGAGCTCGGTTCGAATCATCGCCGACCTTCCCGAGTCGGTCTCGGCCGCCGACCTCGGACTCCTCTCCCTGGTCTCGACGCCGTGCGCCGGCTGCCCCGCGACAGTGGAGACTCGGTCTCGTGACGCCCCTTTGTCCGCCGAAGGAACCTCGGCCCCGACTTCCCGAAGCGAGCCCGCCTTCGGACCTCCGGCTTCGCCTTTGCCTCCTTCATCTTCCGGATCCCCGTCGGGATCTCGAACATCGATCCGACCCAGCACCGGATCCATCTCTTCGGATTCCGGCTTCGGAATCCGGTCGTGATAGCTTCGGCTACATAACGTGGCGCCGTCTGTGGGAAACAAACAAACAAGTCATGTCTCAACAACCTGTCACCCGGCGATCCGGACAAGGCGAAGCAGAGGCACGGGAAGCCTCAGTGCAATTACTGCCCTCCAAAAGCACTCCATCCGCCCCCTCGAGCGCAGCTTGGTTAGTCACGCCAGGGTCCCCAGCCGAAGACAATCGGATAGAAGAACTTCAGCAGCAAATGACCGCACTGACTGCCACTGTTACATCGTTAGCAGACATGGTATCTACCATGGCCCAGTACATAGGGGTATTGAGCCAACTCCCCCATCAGGCACCTCCCTTTCCCCTTGTACGGAGCGAGGAGCCTCGGCCAGCACCTTCGCCAGTCTTCGTCGACGAGGCCGTTTCGGTGAATGACGAGCCTTCGGCACCACCTGCCCCTCCAGCGGCTCACCCTCAACTTGCGAGTCAAGAGCTCCTGTGTAGGCGATGTCAAAGGAAGTGGGTCCAAGGCAGGCAACAGGATCCGCAACCACGGCATCTACCGCAACCTGCTCCCCCTTCCCAGATGCTTACGGAGATAAAGCATATGCTCCGACGGCCACCACGCATGAAAACCGATCCTCGCCGAAGGGACCCCGGCCAATACTGTGAGTATCACCGGGAGGTCGGCCACACGACTGATGAATGCCGGCAACTTCGGGAGGAGATAGATCGCCTCATCAGAGCAGGCCGACTGCCATTGTACCGGTAGGAACAGCCTCGACAGAGGCGTAAACCGAGGACCACAGAGCAATAAGGCAACGTCCGAAGAGTACTCTTGCCAGACCTCTGAAGAAAACAGCTGAAGTTTGTAAACAACAGCGACCGAGGGGCCCGCGGATTAGGGACCCCTTCGAGTACCCTTCCCCCTGTGTCTGAAATACGGGGTACCTTCGGCACTCCATGTAAATTAACCTGGAATTTAGCCAGGGAACATAAGTCTCTTCTTTAAAAAGATTGTCCAGCAATGGGTCCTCAAAAGTCCGCGGCAACCTGATTCGGAGTGGCCCCGGCCAGGCGTACCGAATCAGAGCGGCACGGATTTCTCAGCAAAAGTCCGCGGCAACCTGATTCGGAGTGGCTCCGGCCATGCGTACCGAATCAGAGCGGCACGGATTTCTTAGCAAAAGTCCACAAATAACCCGTACCAATCGGGAAGCGGCATGGCTTTTTTAAAAAAGACCGCAGGTAATCCTGATCCGAGGGTGGCCTCGGCCACGTATACCGGATCGGGAAGCGGCAAGGTAAAAGTCCGCAGGTAACCCGTACCGATCGGGAAGCGGCAAGGTATATTTAAGTCCGCAAATAACCCGTACCGATCGGGAAGCGGCATGGTTCTTCAAAGTCCGCAGGTAACCTGATCCGAGGGTGGCTTCGACCACGTATACCGGATCGGGAAGCGGCAAGGTATATTTAAGTCCGCAAATAACCCATACCGATCGGGAAGCGGCATGGCTTTTCTAAAGTCCGCAGGTAACATGATCCGAGGGTGGCTTCGACCACGTATACCGGATCGGGAAGCGGCAAGGTATATTTAAGTCCGCAAATAACCCGTACCGATCGGGAAGCGGCATGGCTTTTCTAAAGTCCGCAGGTAACCTGATCCGAGGGTGGCTTCGACCACGTATACCGGATCGGGAAGCGGCAAGGTATATTTAAATCCGCAAATAACCCGTACCGATCGGGAAGCGGCATGGCTTTTCTAAAGTACGCAGGTAACCTGATCCAAGAGTGGCTTCGGCCACGTATACCGGATCAGGACGCGGCATGATATTTTTTCTAAGTCCGTGTAAACCGTACCGGGAGTGGCCTCGGCCATGCAAACCGTATCGGGAGCGGCATGGTTTTCTCTAAGTCTGTGTAAACCGTACCGGGAGTGGCTTCGGCCATGCAAACCGTATCGGGAGCGGCATGGTTTTTTCTAAGTCCGTGTAAACCGTACCGGGAGTGGCTTCGGCCATGCAAACCGTATCGGGAGCGGCATGGTTTTCTCTAAGTCCGTGTAAACCGTACCGGGAGTGGCTTCGGCCATGCAAACCGTATCGGGAGCGGCATGGTTTTCTCTAAGTCCGTGTAAACCATACCGGGAGTGGCTTCGGCCATGCAAACCGTATCGGGAGCGGCATGGTTTTCTCTAAGTCCGCGAATCCTTCGATCCGACGAATGGCTTCGGCCAGGTAATCCGGATCAGGACGCGGCATGGTTTTCTCTAAGTCCGTGCATGGTTTTCTCTAAGTCCGTGTAAACCGTACCGGGAGTGGCTTCGGCCATGCAAACCGTATCGGGAGCGGCATGGTATTCTCTCAAAGTCCGCAAGTCCTTCGATCCGACGAATGGCTTCGGCCATGTAATCCGGATCAGGACGCGGCATGGTTTTCTCTAAGTCCGTGTAAACCGTATCGGGAGTGGCTTCGGCCATGCAAACCGTATCGGGAGCTGCATGATTTTCTCAAAGTCCGCGAATCCTTCGATCCGACGAATGGCTTCGGCCATATAATCCGGATCAGGACGCTGCATGGTTTTCTCTAAGTCCGTGTAAACCGTACCGGGAGTGGCTTCGGCCATGCAAACCGTATCGGGAGCGGCATGGTATTCTCTCAAAGTCCGCAAGTCCTTCGATCCGACGAATGGCTTCGGCCATGTAATCCGGATCAGGACGCGGCATGGTTTTCTCTAAGTCCGTGTAAACCGTATCGGGAGTGGCTTCGGCCATGCAAACCGTATCGGGAGCGGCATGATTTTCTCAAAGTCCGCGAATCCTTCGATCCGACGAATGGCTTCGGCCATGTAATCCGGATCAGGACGCGGCATGGTTTTCTCTAAGTCCGTGTAAACCGTATCGGGAGTGGCTTCGGCCATGCAAACCGTATCGGGAGCGGCATGATTTTCTCAAAGTCCGCGAATCCTTCGATCCGATGAATGGCTTCGGCCATGTAATCCGGATCAGGACGCGGCATGGTTTTCTCTAAATCCGTGTAAACCGTACTGGGAGTGGCTTCGGCCATGCCAACCGTATCGGGAGCGGCAGGGTATTCCCTCAAGGTTCGCGAATCCTTCGGATGTTATATATTAGCGAAGGCCCCGGCCGTATCTACTGGCGATATTCTATCAACGTCCCATCCGAACCTACATCGGGTCTCGGCTTCGCAAACTATAGCGAACGACAGAAGGATCTCGAATTTCAGAAAAGCCAGATCCAGTCAAGTCATACAGAAGACAAATTGAGGTAAAACTCAAGAAATACTTCCTATATTCACAAGAAGGGGAAGTACAAAATCGGCCACCCGCCTGGCCGAAGGCTTACAAAGAATGGAAAAAGAAAAACCGAGGGGAGCCCTCGTATCAACCCTCGACAACCCTTTCCTCCTCCGCTTCCGCTTCAACGGCGTCTTGACCGGGAGAGGGAGAGGGAGAGTCGACGATCTGCACAGCTTCGGGCTGGGCAGCCTCCTCAGGGGCCTCCTCGGCGGTCACGGCTTCATCTTCAGCAACTGGAGGCGAGGCCCTCTCGGCCATAAGATCCTTCCACCAGGATAGGAGTTCCCTGGCTTCCTCATCTATTGGCAGGGCAACCCCAGTCAAATCGACGCTCGGGCAGGCCCTCTGGGCGATAGCCAGCCCGAGGTCGAAGACCGATGAAGACGCCAACAGTTGAGCTCGGAGGATCTCTTGGGCGTATTCGCGGCCGGCTTTATAATCGGCTACGGCCGAGTCCGCCACCTCTTCCAGTTCCTGCTTCAGAGCCGACACCTCCTCGGCATGGCGGCGCTTCTCCGAAGCCCGCCGGGACTCCTTGTCCTAGATCTGGGCCTTGAGGGCCCGGATCTCGGACTGAGCCGCAGCAAGCTCGCCCTCGGCCTTCTCCTTCTCCCGCTCGGCCATCACCTTGGCCTCGGCGGAAGCGCGGGCCTCTGCTGCCCTCTCCTCCAGCTGCGCCCGCGTCCGGGCGCTCGCGGTTGCGAGCCTATCGACCAGGGG
Organism: Zantedeschia hybrid cultivar; assembly: GCA_030544215.1. Taxonomy (NCBI): domain Eukaryota; kingdom Viridiplantae; phylum Streptophyta; class Magnoliopsida; order Alismatales; family Araceae; genus Zantedeschia; species Zantedeschia hybrid cultivar. Next base: position 76,370,602 of record JARZZO010000005.1, on the reverse strand, counting down.
CTCGATATAGGGCACCACCGAAGTACCCTCACCCGAACCGGCCGGCTCCCCCTCGGCCTCCAGGAGCTTGAGTCAGAACAACTCCTGATGGTGCATCAGGACGCTACCCGTCACCGCAGGCTGCGTGCCGAAAGCAGATAAGGATCAGAGAAGATAAATCAGAAGACAGCTGAGGAGAGCTAAGTTGAAGCACATTCAAGCTGCTTACCTGGACCGCCAACCGAGCACTCGTCGCCCCCAGGTCGGTGACCGTATGATCCTTCAGCTCTTCGAAAGCTGAAGGGAGAGTGAGGCTGCGGAGCAGACGGAGGCACGTCTGCGAGTCCTCCATACTCTCGTCCTTGTACACCCCCGGCTTGGGGTGCCACCACTCGCGCTGCGCCCGGGGCGCCTGCGACCCGACGCCTTCGTCATCGGCTCCTGCCGATACGGCTGGAGGGGAGTCGCCCCTCGGTGCCTCGGGAGACGCCAGCCTTGCGGCCCTCCGGGCCACGGCGCTCCTCCTGATCAGCGGAGCCGGCTCCGCCTCTTCGGCCTCTTCCGCCCGGGGGCGCTTCGACGCTCGGCCGCCCCTTCGAGCGGCGAACTTGGTCTTTTGCTCCCTCTCGAGAGCGGCGGCGGCAACACGACCCTTGGCGGAGGCTGCTGTCCTTGGGACCCCGCCTCGGGTCCTCGGAGCTCCGGCGCCTCGGCCGGACCCGCCTGCCGCCTGCGGAGCCGATGCCTGGCCTGGACCTCGCTGGTCGGATATCAGGGCGAGGAGGTCGTCGAGGTTAGCCATTGCTGCAAGCCAGAAGAGCCTGTTAGAAACAGAACAATGAGCAAGTACAAATTCAAAGCCGACTTACCCTCGGCCGAAACTTCATCGACCTCCTCAGCCAGAGGAGCTTCGGCCGGAGGAGCAGCAGCCCTTCCTCCGCGGCCCTGCGGAGTCTCCCCGGGAGGAAGGAAGGGAAAGGCCCGCACCGGATCAGACTGAGGATCCGGCCATACCCCGGCGTTCACCAGCCGCTCTGACGCGCTGAGGAGCCCCCATATGTCGTAGGGGGCCATGACCTGGACATGGCCCACGAGAGTGCTCTGTACGGGGGTCAGAGCAGGAGGGTCCAAGAGGCCTGCAGCCAGCGACGCCCATTGAGTAGGAAAGGGCCACACGCCCTTCTCTTTCTCAGGCAGAGAGATGAAAATGAACTTCCTCTTCCAGCCGTGGATGGACGAGGGCTTCCCGGAGAAGATGCTTCGGCCGACCCGAGGGACGAAGCAGTACCACTCAGACTTCCCCTGCCTTTGGATTTTAAAGAGATAGCGGAAGACATTGATGGAAGGGTTGATCTGTATACGAGCAAAAACGCTCAAAAAACCGTATACAGTGCGCCAAGAATTGGGGAAGAGCTGAGACGGGGCCAGCCCGTAGAAGCTAAGAAGGTTGATGACGAAGGTAGGAAGAGGAAGACGGAAGCCCGCCTGGAAACTATCTTCATAGATAGAGAAGGAACCCGGGCGGGGAGTGTTGGCCCTAGTGGCGGAATCGGGCCGATGAGGGGTCGTCCAGGAAGGGAGCTGGAAGTAAGAAACAAGGCGCCTAACCTCTGCGTCCGAAAGGGCGCAGGATGCTTCCGAAGCAATGTCGGGACGACGGTGTCCCGAAGTGGAAGCCCGGCCTGGGTTCCGGACCTCCTCAGTGGCCTCGGCCCCGGAAGCCTCGGCCTCGGAAGCCTCGGCCCCGGAAACCTCGGACCCCTCAGTCCCAGAGTTCTCAGGCTCTCCAGACATCTCGGAAGCAAGGGAATCCGAGGCAAGGGGATCTGACAGAGAAGATTTCGGAGAGTGGGAGGGAGTATACTCCTCGTCCGAAAGAGTAATCTCACTGGAAGAACTCCGGACCATAAGGCCGCGAAGGGGAGGAAGAAGGCCAAGGCTTATTCGCAGGAAGGGGGAGGGAGTCTCTCCTGAACCGAATGATGCCTCAGGCCTCCCAGCTCCACCAACGATGCGCTCTGAGGAACGGAGATCCTCCCACGGTGGCCGGCGAGCTCGGACGAAGCCTTCAGGAAGCTAGCCTTTCGCTGAAGAAGGAAGAAGAGTTCGGATGATCGCAGAGGAAACGCAAGCGCAACAGCAGGAAGAAGAACAGTGCCCTGCTGAGGGCTTGTATTTATAAGCCCATTCGAAGCGCCTCCCGCCGAAGCCAACGGCCGAGATCGTCCCGCTCGTCCCCTCGCTCCTCTCGGATGCCCGCCACGTGCACCGTCCTTTGGCAATGATGACGGGCCGCTCCGGGACTTGCAGCAGAGCGATCAACGGCCGAGAGCGCTCCAACCCTTCGGCTAACCTCTCGGATGCCCGCCACGTGTCCCGATCTACGTGCGACGAAGGGAGCGGCGGCAATACGAGTGGAGCCTCGGGCAGAGAGCCGAGGCGATCCGCGACCCACGAGCGGTCAGGATCCTTTTGTGTTTTTGACAGAGCAGCCGGATGCGCGACGCGTGTCCCTTGCTTCCTCGCGAGGCGACGCGCCATCCTGTCCGTTTAATGAAGCCTGACACGAGTCAGAGGGCTCGGCCCTTCGGCTTCTGAGCTCTAAGCCTTCGTCGTCACTCCGAGCGAGGACGAAGCAACCGCGTAGCCCTCGGCTGACCGAGGGCACCCTCTTCCCAGTGAAAAGAGAACAGAGCTTCGGGTAAGACACATGTTATGATATTCTTCTGACAGCTTCGGGCTATACTCTCGCCATCTCAGAACTGAGGAAGACAAGAGTGGGGGGCTATGTGATGAGGCAGAATCCGATTCGGCCCATTAAAACAAACCCAAACCCCGTTCAGCCCAACGGCAGCAGTACCAGGCCCTCCGGGAGCCTTCGGCCCGTCAGCGGCTCGGCAGCCTTCGGCCCATAAGCGGCACCGTCGCTCCCGGCCCAACAGGCTTCAGTCCGTCAGCGGCCCATTAGCCTACGGCCCGGGAGCAGCGCGGCAGCCCAGGGCCCAACAGGCTTCGGCCCATCAGCGGCCCAACCCCCTTTGGCCCGGTAGCCGAATCCGGCCCACTCCGGTGGCGGATCGGGCACTATGGCGGTTTATCAGTAAGCCCTCATTTAGTCCTATATCGGCTGCCACCGTTAACCATCCGCTATCCTCTGCTATAAATACCCCGCTATTTATTGCCAAAAGAGGAGGATGGATGCTTCCCCAAGCCTCCGAGACCCTTAAGGACTACAGTCCGAAAAGCATTAAAGCTACTCTCTTTGCCTTCTGAATCGAATCTTCTTCAGGAGCTAACTTGACCGTCGGAGGGGGTTCCCCAGGGCTGAAGCCCGGGACTCCTGCTGACTGGTTTTTCTTCTTCTTTCCCTCCTGCAGGAGCTATGTTCGAATCATCGCCGACCTTCCCGAGTCGGTCTCGGCCGCCGACCTCGGACTCCTCTCCCTGGTCTCAACGCCGTGCGCCGGCTGCTCCGCGACAGTGGAGACTCGATCTCGCGACGCCCCTTTGTCCGCCGAAGGAACCTTGGCCCCGACTTCCCGAAGCGAGCCCGCCTTCGGACCTCCGGCTTCGCCTCTGCCTCCTTCATCTTCCGGATCCCCGTCGGGCTCTCGAACATCGATCCGACCCAGCACCGGATCCATCTCTTCGGATTCCGGCTTCGGAATCCGGTCGTGATAGCTTCGGCTACATCAGAATTTAATCAAACTTAGTCAAGAAATTCATTTACTTGGGTTAGGAATTTAAGCGAAAATTTGTAATCCAAACAGTAGTTCTCACCACTTCAAATTGGGTTTAAACTAACTTTTTTTTTAAAATTCCCAAGACAACGCTAAGACTTTTTGTCGTTGTTGTTTCGGAATATGCTAGCTAAACTGAAAGGAATGCACTGCGTGCATCTGCTTTCATGAAAAACTCATTTATTCCTATTAAATTAAAATATTATATAAAATAATTAAAATTTACGTACCAAATATGTTGTACGCAGAGGATGTATGCAAACAGCTGCTTAAACTTTGCTAATTTATATGCCATATAAATTTCAATAATAAAATTACTTACTAATAAATTTCATATTAATTTGCTTTGATCATTTAGACGTTGACAACAAAATTTGTATTGTTGATGAGTTTTTGCCGTCAATGCAGGTAAAACCCAATTATTAGGAGGAACTATTTTACACTTGCCAATTGGACCACCTGATAAAAAAGGAGTGTTTAATTTTTGGTGTGTCAGGGTTGCTTCATTTTGGTGAAAAACTTCTTATAAATTCCTATTAACTAAAATATTATAATATCTCACTTTTATTTAAAAGAGACTCGTTGTTGAAATTTTTTCAACATGGGCTTTTTTATCTTCAATCCTCCAATTTTTTTGATATTATAAATAACTTCTCCTAATCTAATTATTTACAAATAAATCCCCATAATCTCAACTTTTTTATACAAAATTTTTTTGAGGAACTTTTTTGTAACACTCTCAAGAACCTTTTTGTAACAAACTAAATAATTGGATCAGAGGGCCTTTTTTTTTAATACACTATTCAAGGGTTAAAACATAAGGATATCTTTTACTAAATGGAAACATTATGTGGATTTTTCCTAAGAACTTGTATTATCCTTAAATTGTTGAGATAAAGATAAGATAGATGATCGAAAATTAGAATAGAGAGTAGTGCCATCAAATGTGTTTCTAATGTTTTCATTACACGTGATGCCTTTTCTTTTACCTATTTTAACCTATTTGATGCGGCAGAATCCGATTCGGCCCATTGAAGCAGGCCCAAACCCCATTCAGCCCAACAGTAGCAGTATTAGGCCCTCCGGCGGCCTTCGGCCCGTTAGCGGCCCAGCAGCCCTCGGCCCGTAAGCGGCCCCGTCGCTCCCGGCCCAACAAGCTTCAGCCCGTCAGCGGCCCACCAGCTTACGGCCCGGGAACAGCACGGCGGCCCAGGGTCCAGCAGGCCTCGGCCCATCAGCGGCCCAACCCCCTTCGGCCCGGTAGCCGAATCCGGCCCACTCCGGTGGCGGATCGGACGCTATGGCGGTTTGTCAGTAAGCCTCCTTTTAGTCCTATATCGGCTGCCACCGTTAACCATCCGCTACCCTCCGCTATAAGTATCCTGCTATTTGTAGCCAAGGAGGTGGTGGGAAAAACGGATGCCTCCCCAAGCTTCCGAAACCCCTTAAAGGACTACTGTCCGAATAGTGTTATAGCTATTTCTTCTTGCTTCCTGAATCGAATCTTCTTCAGAAGCTAACTTGACCGTCGGAGGGGGTTCCCCAGGGCTGCCATCCGGGACTCCTGCTGACCGGTTCTTCTTCTTCTTTCCCTCCTGCAGGGGCTCGGTTCGAATCATCGCCGACCTCCCCGAGTCGGTCTCGGCCGCCGACCTCGGACTCCTCTCCCCGGTCTCGACGCCGAACGCCGGCTGCCCCAAGCCAGGAGACTCGGTCTCGCGCTGAAGTAGTCTTCGGACTCGCCGTCCGAGGGCAGTCCCGTCGGTAGCCCCGCGCCAGGAGCCTCGGCCTCGCGCTGAAGGTGGCTCCGGACCCCCTGGTCGGAGAGCGATCCGTCCCCCCGTCCGACCGCACCGGAGCAGGAGACTCGGCCTCGCCCTGAGCCATCCCTTCGGTCTCACTGCAGGGGAGCGAGCCGTCCCCCCGTCCGATCTCGGACTTTCCAGCCTCTGCTCCGACGCTCGTCGACCACTCCGCCGAGAGAAGCTCCTGCTCGCGCCGTCGCCTTCGTCCGCCGAAGGAGCAGCGGCTTGCTATCCAAGAGCAGCTCCGGCGGCAGATCGCGCCCCCCGCGGGCGGATCCTTTTCATCCCGAGAAGACCCCGTCTTCGCCCCGTGCCGGCAGGAGCTCCTGCTCGCGCCGCGCCTTCGTCCGCCGAAGGAGCAGCGGCTCACTATCGAAGAACGGCTCCGGCGGCAGATCGCGCCCCCCGCGGGCAGATCCTCTTCATGCTGCAATAGCCTCGGCTTCGCCCCGTCGCGGACCCGCGTCGGGTCATCTTGTCACCGTTCGATCCGGACCGGCTCCGGATCCTCCTTGTTTCGGATCCCCGTTTGCGGGATCCGGTCGTGATAGATCCAGTCTACATCACGTGGCGCCGTCTGTGGGAAACCAACAAACAAGTCATGTCTCAGCGACCTGTGACCCGGCGATCCGGGCAGAGCGAAGCAGAAGCGCGGGAGGCCTCGGCGCAGATGCCGCCTTCCGAAGGCGCACCGTCTGCCCCGGCGAACCCGCTTCTGCCGACCATCCCGGAGTCCTTCGGCTCGGAAGACCGAGTGGGGGTACTCCAGCAGCAGGTGGCCACGCTGGCCGCTGCCGTCACGTCCCTAGCGCCTCTTCAGGAGATGGTGTCCGCCATCGCCCAGCGCATGGGACTGACGGGGCAGCCTCCCCAGCAGGCGCCGCTCCCCCCACTCTACTCAGTACAAGACGCCCGGTTCCGACCGGTGCCTGCGCCAGCCTCTCTCTACGAAGCTGCGGCGGCGCGCAGCGAGCCCTCGGCGTTGCCTGCCCGAGCTCCCCGCGCCGATCGCCCGACGGAGCAGGATTATGCTTCGTCGGAGTACCATCCGGCCCGCACCGGAGGGCCATCCGTCGCCACCTCGGCCGCCCCGGACCTGGACCAGCGGCTGACGGCGATGCGCAAGGAGATGCAGCAGATGGTGTCCCGGCCTCACAGGGCGCCCCTCGCCAGCAGCATCCTGGAGCAGACCCCGTTCACGGCGGAGCTCCAGGCCACTGAGGTGCCCCCCGACTTCAAGCTGCCGAAGGGCCCTCCCTATGATGGGATGACATATCCGGTCTGTCATTTCCGGAAGTTCAACTCCTACCTCCGGGTCAGGGGGATCTCCGAGGCAGTCCGCTGCCGTCTCTTCCCCCTCACCCTCGAAAAAATCGCCCTCGCCTGGTTCGAGACGCTGGCCCCCAACTCCATCCACTCCTTAGCACAGTTGGGCCAGTTGTTCATCGACCAGTTCTATGATGCCACCCGGCAGAGCAAGACCTCCGCCAGTCTGCTGGCCATTCGGCAAGGTCCTGCCGAGACTCTCCAGGACTACTTCACCAGGTTCCGGACCGAGGCCGCCCAGATCCCGAACCTCGACAGCTCAATCGCGGTTTCGGCCGTGATCAGCGGGTGCCGGGACGAGGGGCTCCTCGGTTCCATTGGGAAGCGCCATCCCCCGACCTTCCAGGACCTCGTGGCCCGGGCCCACAAGTACATCAACCGGGAGGCCCTGATGCTGTCCAGAAGAAGAGGCGCCACCGAAGCTATCTCGGCACCTGCTCCCCAGGTGGTCCGACCTCGGCCGGAGGACCAGGAGTCCTCGCGAAAGCGCTATCGCAGGGAGGAATGGGACAGGGAGAGGCGACGGGACTCGCAGCCGCGGTACCTACCCTTACCTGCTCCCTCCTCCCGTATGCTCATGGAGGTGAAAGGCATGCTCCGGCGGCCCGATCGCATCAAGACCGATCCCCGCCGAAGGGATCCCGGCAGGTATTGTGAATACCACCGGTAGATCGGCCACACGACGGACAAGTGCCGGCAGCTCCGGGAAGAGATCGACCGCATCATCCGGGAGGGAAGACTGCCGCAGTACCGCCGGGAGCAGCCACCGCAACAGAACCGGGACGTCCCTGCAGCGCCCAGACAACAGCAACCCTCAGCAACAGAAGCCGCTCCTCCGCCGAAAGCCACCTCGGCCCTGGTAGAATCATCCCATCAAAGACCCAGTTCTGGGTCTATCATGATGATATCCGGAGGACCGGGGGAAGGGTCCAGGCCGCGGCAGCGTAGCACAGTAGCAGCAGTTGAGGGCGAGCCGAAGAAGCCTCGTCTGGAAGACATCACCTTCGGCGCCGAGGACCTGACGGATGTTCAGGTCCCTTATGACGACGCTCTCGTCGTCAATGCTGTAATCAACAACTATGATGTACATAGGATCTTTGTGGATAATGGAAGTGCCCCAAATATCTTGTTTTACGACTGTTTTGAAAAGTTGGGATTGAATGAGGCTAACATGAAACCTCACCGGGGCCCCCTCTACGGTTTTAACGGCTCGCCTTGCCGGGTAGAGGGCATTGTCCGGCTTCCCGTGACCTTAGGCTCCGCCCCCCGACAATTGACCGTCGAGACAGACTTCGCCGTTGTGAAGATCGAGTCAGCCTACAACGCCATATTCGGCCGAAGGCTCATCGGCGGAATCGGGGCCGTACCTTCATCCTTCCATCAGAAGCTGAAATTCTATACCAATTGTGGGATAGGCGAAGCCAAGGGAAGCCAAGAAGCCGCTCGGCAATGCTACATGATCTCGGTCAAAGGGAAGAACGCGGCTGAAACCCTAGCGATCGAGTCATCAGCCGAGGCATCCCCGGGAGAAGCACTCCTCGCCGTCCCTGTTCCGGGAGGCGAAGGACGAGTCTTGATGATAGGCTCCGGCCTAGAGAAAAATGAAGCAGAGAAGCTGACCGAGTTCTTGAAGAAGAACCTCGACGTCTTCGCCTGGTCTCCAGCAGACATGCCCGGGGTTGACCCGGAGGTAGCAGAGCACCGACTCCATACTGATCCCGACCAGCCTCCGGTGAAGCAGAAGCGGCGCACCTTCAACCAGGAAAGGAGAGCCGCCATCCAAGCTGAAGTGCAAAAGGGGCTGGACGCTGGACATCTCCGAGAGGTGCATCACCCAGACTGGATCGCCAATGTGGTCATGGTGCCAAAGAAAGATGGCAAATGGCGCATGTGCGTGGACTTCACCAACCTCAACAAGGCCTGTCCAATGGACAGCTTTCCGCTGCCTCGGATAGACCAGGTGGTGGACGCCACTTCCGGCCATGAGCTCTTAAGCTTCCTCGACGCCTATTCAGGCTACCACCAGATCCGGATGCATCCGGACGACGAGAGCAAGACCAGCTTCACCACCGATTTGGGTCTGTACTGTTACACCCGAATGCCCTTCGGTCTGAAGAACGCCAGCGCGACATATCAGCGACTGGTCAACAAGGTATTCGCCGCGCAGCTCGGCCGAAACATGGAGGTCTATATAGACGACATGTTGGTGAAGAGCCGCGTTGCTGCGGAGCACCTGGCCGACCTGGCCGAGACTTTCTCCGCCCTTAGGCGGTACAAGATGAAGCTGAACCCGGCCAAGTGCGCCTTCGGGGTAGCCTCCGGCAAGTTCCTCGGCTATATGGTCACTCACCGAGGGGTGGAGGCTAACCCCGAGAAGGTTTCGGCCATCATAAAGATGCGCCCCCCAGCTAACCTCCGAGAGGTACAGAAGCTGAACGGGAGGATCGCAGCCCTCAGCCGCTTCATGTCAAGGGCGGCCGACTATTGTTTTCCCTTCTTCAAGCTGCTGAAGAAGGCCAACAACTTTGACTGGACGGAAGAGTGTCAGACAGCCTTCAATCAGCTGAAGATCTACCTCTCCAAGGTCCCCATCTTGTCCAAGCCAATTCTCGGGGAGCCTCTGAGCTTATACCTCGCAGTCTCCGAGACGGCCCTCAGCACCGTCCTCGTCCGAGAACAAGAAGGCATTCAGAAGCCTGTTTACTACACCAGCCGAGCCCTCCAGGGAGCGGAACTCCGGTACCAAGCTCTGGAAAAGTTGGCTCTGGCCCTCGTCACGTCTGCAAGAAGGCTTCGGCCGTATTTTCTGGCCCATTCCGTGAAAGTCCTCACCAACCAGCCCTTGAGGCAGATTCTTTCCCGGCCGGAGGTGTCCGGCAGGCTGGCGAAGTGGGCAATCGAGCTGGGGGAGTTCGACATCTCATACGCCCCTCGGGTGGCAATAAAAGCCCAAGCATTGGCGGACTTCATCGCGGAACTTACCCCCGGCGCTTCCACCACACCGCAGCCAGAGCCCGAGATAGTCGTAGCCGACACTACTTCGGCACCTTCGCCACCAGATGAGTGGCGACTCTTTGTGGACGGCTCCGCATGCTCCACGGGCAGCGGCGCCGGATGGATCCTGGCCTCGCCCGAAGGAGTCGTCACGGAGTACGCCCTGCGCTTCTCCTTCCCAGCAACCAACAACGCCGCCGAGTACGAAGCTCTCATATCCGGCCTTCGGGCCGCAAAGAAGCTCGGCGCCCGCAAACTGAAGGCCTTCAGCGATTCTCAGTTGATAGCCGGCCACATCTCCGGGGAGTATGAGGCTCGGGACGCAGTGATGGCGTCCTATCTCCAGGTAACTCGCAAGATTCTCAGTCAGCTCGACTCTTGTGAAATCATCAGGATCCCGAGATCCGAGAATACCAGGGCCGATGCCCTTTCCCGGCTAGCGTCAACCCAAGACGGGGGTGGGGGCCGAATGATCCTCGTCGAGGAACTCGCCGAACCCAGCCTTGGCGCTTTCCTTCTCCAAGGAGAAGTCCCGGCAGATCCGAGGGAAGCGAAGCGCATTCGACAGCGCTCGTCCCACTTCCTCCTCCTGGACGGGGTGTTGTACAAGAAATCCTTCGGCCGACCTTTGCTGCGGTGCCTCGGCCCGGCTGAGGTCGACTACGCCGTCAGAGAGGTCCACGAAGGAGTGTGCGGAGCGCACGCGGGAGGAAGAGCCCTGGCCCACAAGCTCCTAAGGCAAGGCTACTTGTGGCCGACGCTCCGAGAGGACGCTCTAGCCCTCGTACGGCGCTGCGACCAGTGCCAGAGGTTTAGCTCCCTCATTCATCAGGCGGCCACCCTTCTAACCCCACTATCTGATCCCTGGCCTTTCGCCCAATGGGGAATCGACATCCTGGGACCTTTTCCCGTCGCCACCGGCCAAAGGAAATTCCTCATTGTAGCGGTTGATTACTTCACCAAATGGGTCGAAGCCGAACCCCTCGCCTCAATAACCGACAACAATGCTTGGAACTTCGTGTGGAAGTCCATCATTTGCCGGTTCGACATCCCTCGGGCCATCATCTCTGACAACGGGAAGCAGTTCGACAGCCGACGGTTCGGTGACAACTGCGCCAGCTTCGGCATACTCCACAAGTTCACTTCGGTAGCGCATCCTCAAGCGAACGGCCAGGCCGAAGTCACTAACCGAAGCCTCTTACAGGGATTGAAAACCCGACTCGGCGAAGCTAAGGGCCGATGGGTGGAAGAGCTGCCGAGTGTCCTATGGGCTTATCGGACGACAAGCCGAACCCCCACCGGCGAAACTCCCTTCCGCATGGCCTATGGGGTGGAGGCCGTCATTCCCATAGAGATCGGCCTCCCTTCTCCCAGAGTCGTTGCCTATAATACGGAAGCCAATGAAGAAGGTCTGAAAGACCACTTGGACCTCATTGAAGAAGTCCGGGACAAAGCTCGTATCCGACTGGCGGCTTATCAGCAACGAATGGCCAAGTACCACAACACTCGAGTAAAACCCCGGAGCTTTGAAGCGGGGGGTCTCGTGTTGAGGAACGCCCATGCTTCCAAGCCGACCGAAGCCTCGGGAAAGCTTGCCCCCAACTGGGAGGGGCCCTACCGAATCAGGGAAGTGATCAGACGAGGAGCATACCGGTTGGAGACCCTTTCGGGCCAACCCCTTCCTCGCACATGGAATGTAGAGCGCCTTCGGCGTTATTATATGTAAGTCAACTCTCCCACGGCTTTCAGCCGAAGGCTGTAAATAAGAGAGCTCATTTTCCGTTCAGAAAAACTTGTCGTGGTTCTCTATAAGTCCGTGTAAACCGTATCGGGAGTGGCTTCGGCCATGCAAACCGTATCGGGAGCGGCATGGTATTTTCTCTAAGTCCGTGTAAACCGTATCGGGAGTGGCTTCGGCCATGCAAACCGTATCGGGAGCGGCATGGTATTTTCTCTAAGTCCGTGTAAACCGTACCGGGAGTGGCTTCGGCCATGCAAACCGTATCGGGAGCGGCATGGTATTCTCAGAAGTCCGTGAATCCTTCGATCCGACGAATGGCTTCGGCCATGTAATCCGGATCAGGACACGGCATGGTATTTTCTCTAAGTCCGTGTAAACCGTATCGGGAGTGGCTTCGGCCATGCAGACCGTATCGGGAGCGGCATGGTATTTTCTCTAAGTCCGCGTAAACCGTATCGGGAGTGGCTTCGGCCATGCAAACCGTATCGGGAGCGGCATGGTATTTTCTCTAAGTCCGCGTAAACCGTATCGGGAGTGGCTTCGGCCATGCAAACCGTATCGGGAGCGGCATGGTATTTTCTCTAAGTCCGTGTAAACCGTACCGGGAGTGGCTTCGGCCATGCAAACCGTATCGGGAGCGGCATGGTATTCTCAGAAGTCCGTGAATCCTTCGATCCGACGAATGGCTTCGGCCATGTAATCCGGATCAGGACACGGCATGGTATTTTCTCTAAGTCCGTGTAAACCGTATCGGGAGTGGCTTCGGCCATGCAAACCGTATCGGGAGCGGCATGGTATTTTCTCTAAGTCCGCGTAAACCGTATCGGGAGTGGCTTCGGCCATGCAAACCGTATCGGGAGCGGCATGGTATTTTCTCTAAGTCCGTGTAAACCGTATCGGGAGTGGCTTCGGCCATGCAAACCGTATCGGGAGCGGCATGGTATTTTCTCTAAGTCCGTGTAAACCGTATCGGGAGTGGCTTCGGCCATGCAAACCGTACCGGAAGCGGCATGGTATTCTCAGAAGCCCGTAAGCCCTTTTGATCCGACGAATGGCTTCGGCCATACAATCCGGATCAAGGCACAGCATATTATTCTCCAGACGATATTCTACCAACGGCCTATCCAATCCTACAACGGATCTCGGCTTCGCGGAATATGGCAAATGACTAAAGGGTCTCGGATTTCAGAACGACCAGATCTACTTAAGTCAAACAGGAGGCAGCAAGGTAAAGACGAACACCTTCCTTCTATTTCATAAAGTAAAAGGAGGTGCAAAACTCAGCCATACGCCTGGCCGAGAGCTTACAAAAGTAAAGCAAAAAGAAAACCGAGGGGAACCCTCGTATCATTCCACAGCAACCCTCTCCTCCTCTGCTCCAACGACGCTTCGGCCAGGAGAAGGAGAAGGAGAGTCGACAATCTGCACCGCCTCAAGAGCGGCGCCTTCAACAGTGGCATCTTCAGCAGCAACCTCCTCGGCATTGGCCTCCTCGGCGTCGGCCTCCTCGGCGTTGACCTCCTCGACGTCGGCCTCCTCGGCGTCGGCCTCCTCAGCGTCGGCCTCTTCGGCATCGGCCTCCTCGGCATCAGCTGGAGGCGGGGCCCTCTCCGCCACAAGCTCCTCCCACCAGGATAAGAGCTCCCGGGCTTCCTCGCCCTTTGGCATGACTTCCCCGGTCAGATCGACGCTCGGGCAGGCCCTCTGGGCGACTGCCAGTCCGAGGTCAAAAACCGCGGAAGAAGCCTGCAGCTGGGCTTGGAAGATCTCCTGGGCATGGTCGCTCCCGGCCTTGTAGTTGGCCACGGCCGACTCCGCTGCCTTTTCCAGCTCCCGCTTCAAGGCCGACACCTCCTCGACGAGGCGGCGCTTCTCCGAAGCTCGCCGGGCCTCCCTGTCCTGGGTCTGGGCTTTGAAGGTTCGGAATTCGGACTCGACCGCCGCAAGATCGCTCTCGGCTTTCTTCTTGGCCTCGGCGGCGGCACGGGCCTCTGCTGCCCCCTCCTCCAGCTGCTTCCGCGCTCGGGTGCTCGCAGTCACGAGCTCCTCAACCAGGGGCTCGATGTGAGGGGCCGCCGAAGTGCCTTCCCCCGAACCAACCGGGTCCACCTCGGCTTCCAGTAGCTTACGCTGGAGCAGCTCCTGACGATGCATCAGGACGCGGCTCATCATCGAAGCCTGCGGATCGAGGGCAGGTGAGGGTCAGTCAAATCAGAGGAAGTAGCTGAAGATGAGCTGAAACACTTTCGGGGTGCTCACCTGAACCGACAGACGGGCACTCATCTCCGTCAAATCGGTGATGGAGTGGGCCTTCAGCTCCTCGAAGATTGAAGGGAGAGTGAGGCTGTTGAGCAGACGAAGGCACGTCTGCGGGTCCTCTATGCTCTCCCCCGGTGCGGGGCGCCGCCGCTCGGGCTGCGCCCACGGTTCGGCATCTCCTCCATCGGCTCCTGCCGATACGGCCGGAGGGGAGTCACCCCTCGGCATCTCAGGAGACGCCAACCTTGCAGCCCTTCGGGCCCCGGCGCTCCTCCTGACCAGCTGAGCTTCCATCTCTCCCTCGGCCTCCTCTACCCGGGGGCGCTTCGACGCTCGGCCGCCTCCCCGAGAGGCAAACTTAGTCTTCTGCTCCCTCTCGAGAGCAGCGGCGACTGCACGACCCTCGGCGGAGGCCGCAGTCCCGAGGCCCCCGCCTCTTGTCCTCGGGCCCCCGGTACCTCGGACAAGCCTACTCACCGCCTGCGGGGCCGGCGCCCGGCGCGAAGCGCGCTGATCCGATAGCTGATCAAGGAGGGCAACGAGCTGGGCCATTGCTGCAAAGCAAGAAAGGGATGTCAGAAACCGAAAACAACGATCGAGTAATAGACTCAGAGCCGACTTACCCTCGGCCGAAACTTCGTCAGCCTCCAAAGCCGGAGGAGCTTCGGCCGGAGGAGCGGCAGTCCTTCCCCCGCGGTCCCGCGGAGTCTCCCCGGGAGGTAGGTACGGAAAGGCCCGCTCCGGATCACGCTCAGGGTCCGGCCAAACCCCAGCACCTATCAGCCGCTCCGCGTCGCTGAGAAGCACCGAGACGTTGTATGGGGCCTTCACCTGGACGTGACCCACGATGGTACTCTGAACGGGAGACAGAGCAGGAGGTCCCGAGAGTCCTTCGGCCAGCGGCACCCATTCGGTGGGGAAGGGCCGCACACCCTTCTCCTTCTCCGGCAGAGAGATGAAGATAAACTTCCTCTTCCAGCCATGGATAGACGAAGGCTTCCCAGAGAAAATCCTCCGGCCAACCCGGGGGACAAAGCAGTACCATTCCGACTTCCCCTGCGTCTGGATCTTGAAGAGATAGCGAAAGACGTTGAGGGAGGGCCGGATTTTCACATGAGCGAAGATGCTCAAGAATCCGTACACAGTGCGCCAAGAGTTGGGGAAGAGCTGAGAAGGGGCCAGCCCGTAGAAGCTAAGAAGATTGACGACGAAGGTGGGGAGAGGGAGACGGAATCCCGCCTCAAAGCTATCAACGTAAATGGAAAAAGACCCCGGGCGAACGGTATTTGCCCTAATGGCGGAATCGGGCCGATGGGGGGTCGTCCAAGAGGGAAGCTGAAAGTAAGAAACTAAGTTCCTCACCTCTGCGTCCGAAAGGGCGCAGCTTGCCCCCGAAGCAACATCCGGGAGGCGGCGTTCCGAGGTGGAAGCCTGGCCCGAGCCCCGAACTTCCTGGAGAGCCTCGGCCTCGGGAACCTCGGTCCCGGAAGCCTCGGCTCCAGAGACCTCAGTCCCGGAAGTCTCAGATCCTTCGGACCCGGAGTTTTCAGACTCCCCGGGCATTGCAGAAGTAAGGGATCCCGAAGCGAGAGGATCCGACAGGGAAGATCTAGGAGAATTGGGGGGAGTGTACTCCTCGTCTGAAGGAGTAATCTCACTGGAAGAACTCCGGACCATAGAGCCACGGAGGGAAGGAAGAAGGCTAAGGCTTACTCGCAGAAAGAGGGAGAGGATTTCTCCTGGACCAAGCGTTGCCTCGAGCCTCCAGGCTCCACCAGCGATGCGCTCAGAAGGGCGACGAGCCTCCCCCAGCAGCGGACGAAGCTCGGACGAAGCCTTCGGGAAGCTGGCCTTTCACGGGAGAAGAAAAAAGAGCTCGGACAGTTGCAACAGGAACGCAAGAAGAGGAACAGTGCCCACGAAGGGCCTGTATTTATAGAGCCCGTTCGAAAGGCCTCCCGCCGAAACCTGCGGCTGAGATCGTCCCGCTTGTCCCTTCGCTCCTCCCGGATGACCGCCACGTGTGCCGTCCTTCGGCAATGATGACGGATCGACTCCGGGACTTGAAGCAAAGCGATCGGCGGCTGGCAGCACCCCGACCCTTCGGCTAACCACTCGGATGCCCGCCACGCGTCCCGATCCGCAGGCGACAAAGGGAGCGGCGGCAACCCGAGCGGAGCCTCGGACAGAGAGCCGGGGCGATCCGCGACCCACGGGCGGTCGTGATCCGTTTGTGTTTTCTCAGAGCGGCTGGATGCGCGACGCGTGTCCCGTGCTTCCTCGCGAGGCGACGCGCCGTCCCGTCCATTTAATGAGGCCTGACACGGGTCAGAGGTACCGACCCTTCGGCTTCTCAGCCCTCAGCCTTCGCCGACCCTCTGAGCAAGGACAAAGCGACCGCACGGCCCTCGGCCGACCGAGGGCCTCCTCTTCCAGAAGAAGGGGGAATGCAACTCCCAGGAAGACGTCTGCTGTGATTTTTCTTTTCTGGCAGTTTCAGGCTATACTCTTGCCATCTCAGAACTGAGGAAGGCAAGAGTGGGGGGCTATGTGATGCGGCAGAATCCGATTCGGCCCATTGAAGCAGGCCCAAACCCCATTCAGCCCAACAGTAGCAGTATTAGGCCCTCCGGCGGCCTTCGGCCCGTTAGCGGCCCAGCAGCCCTCGGCCCGTAAGCGGCCCCGTCGCTCCCGGCCCAACAAGCTTCAGCCCGTCAGCGGCCCACCAGCTTACGGCCCGGGAACAGCACGGCGGCCCAGGGTCCAGCAGGCCTCGGCCCATCAGCGGCCCAACCCCCTTCGGCCCGGTAGCCGAATCCGGCCCACTCCGGTGGCGGATCGGACGCTATGGCGGTTTGTCAGTAAGCCTCCTTTTAGTCCTATATCGGCTGCCACCGTTAACCATCCGCTACCCTCCGCTATAAGTATCCTGCTATTTGTAGCCAAGGAGGTGGTGGGAAAAACGGATGCCTCCCCAAGCTTCCGAAACCCCTTAAAGGACTACTGTCCGAATAGTATTATAGCTATTTCTTCTTGCTTCCTGAATCGAATCTTCTTCAGAAGCTAACTTGACCGTCGGAGGGGGTTCCCCAGGGCTGCCGCCCGGGACTCCTGCTGACCGGTTCTTCTTCTTCTTTCCCTCCTGCAGGGGCTCGGTTCGAATCATCGCCGACCTCCCCGAGTCGGTCTCGGCCGCCGACCTCGGACTCCTCTCCCCGGTCTCGACGCCGAACGCCGGCTGCCCCAAGCCAGGAGACTCGGTCTCGTGCTGAAGTAGTCTTCGGACTCGCCGTCCGAGGGCAGTCCCGTCGGTAGCCCCGCGCCAGGAGCCTCGGCCTCGCGCTGAAGGTGGCTCCGGACCCCCTGGTCGGAGAGCAATCCGTCCCCCCGTCCGACCGCACCGGAGCAGGAGACTCGGCCTCGCCCTGAGCCATCCCTTCGGTCTCACTGCAGGGGAGCGAGCCGTCCCCCCGTCCGATCTCGGACTTTCCAGCCTCTGCTCCGACGCTTGTCGACCACTCCGCCGAGAGAAGCTCTTGCTCGCGCCGCCGCCTTCGTCCGCCGAAGGAGCAGCGGCTTGCTATCCAAGAGCAGCTCCGGCGGCAGATCGCGCGGGCGGATCCTTTTCATCCCGAGAAGACCCCGTCTTCGCCCCGTGCCGGCAGGAGCTCCTGCTCGCGCCGCGCCTTCGTCCGCCGAAGGAGCAGCGGCTCACTATCGAAGAGCGGCTCCGGCGGCAGATCGCGCCCCCCGCGGGCGGATCCTCTTCATGCTGCAATAGCCTCGGCTTCGCCCCGTCGCGGACCCGCGTCGGGTCATCTTGTCACCGTTCGATCCGGACCGGCTCCGGATCCTCCTTGTTTCGGATCCCCGTTTGCGGGATCCGGTCGTGATAGATCCAGTCTACATCACTATTCATATTTCTCTACAATCTAAATTTTCAAGGATTAATTGTGGAAGAATCTGATTTATTTTCAAAAATTTGAGGGCCTACATTAAATTCTTTTCAACTTTGTGAGTGCCTCAAAATAAGGAGTCCCCTCCAATCACCCAGGCGATCCGAATCCGAGACAGCTTCGTAATGGCAAAGTAGCCTTTCCTAGTCGAGTCCGGTTCCTGTGAGTGTAGGTGAGGAGGGAACTGAGTAAGTGCAAAGGTGGAGAGGGAGTGCCGCCACCGCCGCCAGTTCAAGAAGGAGGTGCCGCCGCCGTCGCCGCGGGCGACTTCTCTTCGTACTAGCAGAGAGATCGAGGTGCGGCCACGTGGGTCGACGTCATCACTGCATGTTAATTTGTTCCATGTCTCCAACACACTCTTGGTGGGACAATCAAGATTAGGGTTCATATAGCGTGCATGTTGCTCCTTTGTGTATTGCAATCTAATTGCAGTTTAACTTGTTCTTGACATGTTATGTACGTGCTTCAAGCTCACATCAAGATCAAACTGATACTGAAACAGTTTAGTTGTTGACACCAAAAAAAATATTAATGGTTGTGTGTGTTGCATGTTCTCTTAATTTTCTCTTTGTTATATAGGGTTTTTATGCATATCTGAATTCTTACTCTTCCAGTACGTATACAAGGCTTTTTTTTTTTTTTTTTTTTTGAAAGTGGAGAAGCCACAAGTATGTAATAAAAGAAAATGAAGGTATACAAAGGAAAGGTGCCTCTCCAACAAAGCATACACAAAAGAGAGGCCCCACAACCAAAAGATCACCAAGATGGTGAACCTCTCAACTCTCCCTTGACAAATCAAAAAAAGAAAGGGGACAAAACGGAGGGATTACAAAATTGTTTTCCCCACTCTCTAACTCGATAAAAAATGAAAGTAGCCACTCTGCGGTCACCAAAGCTTCTCTTCTGAAGACCCTCTTGTTCCTCTCTCCCAAATGGCCCAAAGGGTGGCATGTAATATCAACCACCATATAGGCTGATCATCAGTAGGTATAATATAGGATGATCAAGATAAAACGAGGTCTTGTGTAGATTCAGTAGGTTGACATCGCTGGTGCACCTTGTTTATGATGGATGTCCACACATCCTTACTAACGTTGCAATAAACAAATAGATCGTCCAATATCTCATCGTCATTGCCACACAGAGGGCATAGCGGCTATACCTCACATCCAAACCGAATAATTCATTTTGTTGTGGGCAATTTGCTACGAGAGATTCTCCAAATAAATATCTTGACCTTCAGAGAGGATTTATGTAACGACCCGCTACCCTATAATCGGGGATCCGATTATTAAATGGGTGCCGAATCATTAATTTGGAGTCAAATCATGATCTAGATAAGTCTGGGAAATAAATAATAAACTAAGCTAAATATTTACATCGCATTGAATTGAAAAGAAAGTATAAGAATTAAAAGTTATTACAATGCGACTCAACACAGTAAATAATTATATACTCCGACTGAAAAGAAATAATTAAACGTACATGTCAGAAAATAAAATAACAACTACGTCGGGGCATACCCCGGAACAACAGCTGCTGACGCGCAACCTAAAACAGCACTCTCCTCTCTAAGCCTGCCTGGAACCCTCACTTGAAAAATGCAGGGGTGAGTCTCAACGAAAAGACTCAGTAGGGATCCTTCGATCCCCACCGCCCACTCACACACCCACAAGTGCAGCAACACAAATTAGGTAAATTAAGCAAGTAAAACAGTAACACAATTCTTAAATTTCGGTATAAAACACATACATTCGAAATGTAACACGCACAACTCTGAAACCATTCTACTAGGGAGCCTACAACCAGCGTCTCGGCAAAACACGCCAACCACACAGCCGAACGCGGGAAACACCGACCCGCTGAGACCAAATAGTAACCCCTCGGATAGCACGCTAGCTACTCTGACCCAACTGGCTCTAGGTGGTTTCTGCTTCCCTCAGCACGAGTGACACTCCACAGGTACCACTCTTACACCGGTACTAGCTAACTCCGGGGTACACTAGGTGACCCTCTCTCTAGGCGTCACCCCACCATTCCCACACCGGCACTGTGTCCCTCCCACACCGACACAGGGTGGCTTAAAACGCGTCGTCGCATGTAGTTGCCTTTTAAAAGACGTCGCTGTCCCTCATCGCCTGATGGCGACAGAAGCAGAGACAGGCTACGGGGTGATTTTTACTTGAAACGCGTCGCCCATGCAAATCGCCTTTTGAAAGGCGTCGTTGTTCCTGGACGCTCATCCGTCAGAGTCTGGTATTTGGGTTAAATCGCGTCGTGGGTGGAAGCCGCCTTTCTAAAAGGCGTCGTTGTCCCCCAACGCCATTTAACCCTCACAGCCAGGTTCTCCCCCCCCCCCCCCCCCATCTCCCAATCTACAGGGTGGTTTTTCCTCCCCAAAATCGTGTAAAAACACAAAAACGTGGAGAATGAGGAGAAGAACCTTAATACCCATTAAAACACCCAATTTTTTATTATATGCATTTAGTATTTTCATCTCAAGAAAACCCCTAAACATGCTCCAAAGCGGGAAAACATGGTTTTTAAATGAAATACTACGGGGATCGTCACCCTACCGGTTACTCGAACTCCTCCTAGCTCCAAGCCGCCAACATGCCTCGCCACACGCCGCCGCCGGTACCGCCGTGGACGCCGTTACTCCAAAGGGACGTCGGCCGCCGTCCGGAGAGAAAAACGTCGCGGAAGAGATGGTGGTGGTAGTGGTGGGAGTTAGGAGGTTGATGGAGTGGAGGGAGAGATGGAATGGAGGGAGGAAAGGAAGGAGGGGGGAAAAGGAGCCGCCGGTTCGCTGGAGGAAGAGAGGAGAGAGAAGAGGGAATGAGGGAAAGGAGGGAGGGTTCGCGAGGTCAACCAGAAGCTGGGTAAAACGCGTCGTGCACGCCCGACGTCATTCAGATGACAAGACCGGGCCGTATTATGACAAGTCAGGGTCGTATTCTAAATGGCGTCGTCCATCCAAGACGCCATTCAGACGATATGACCGGGGTCGTACTCTCGCGCCCCAAGGCCAGCCCACGTGGCGTCCACATGGCACAACCTAAAACACGTCTATATTGCTAGACGCCGTTTAAATTGCGTCTCGCAAGCTCGACACGAAACAAAATAAAGTCTCAGCCCCATCATGGCTCAAACTAAGGGATCCGACCCCGAAACTGACCCGATAACCGGATCCGAAAACCTCAATCCTTACAATTTAGGACTCCAAACTTGTTTGGAAAAAGGGTATCTAAGTCCATCATCAGAGATAACTCTGTAAGCGGATCTAACAGTGAAGGATCCTTTCTTCTCCCATATCCACCTCCAAGTATCCATCTTTGATGGGTTTGTAGAAAAATTTGCCAAATGATCCTACAAGGAAGTAAGCTCCATGAGCTCATCATCAGTGAGATCATGCCTAAATTGTGGTGTCCACACCTCTATACCAGCCTGCCCCTCCTCAAAAACTTGTGCCACTTGTGCTAGAGGATAAGCGAAGATAGCAAACAGGTTTGGAAACAATCTTTAATGGATGTGGCCACACCATCTATCCATCCAAAAAGACAAAGTTTTCAATCACCTAAAGAAACTTGTGCAGCTGCCAAAATAATGTCAACAACATTATATGTCACTTCAACGTACACATCCCAAACTCTGTTGTTGGCATATTATTTGTATTTGATAACTTCTAACTGCAATCGTATGCAAGAAGAACTAAGCTTCCATAACCATATGGTCAATAAGGACATGTTGAAGACTCTAATGTCCTTGAGCCTAATCCTCCATTTTGCTTACGTCTGCACACCCTTCCCCAAGCTATGTTATGACCCCCGTTTGTAAATATACCAAAGCTTCCTTTCCAAAAGAATCTGCATCTGATAGCTTTCAGTTGTTTGACAATAGAGATGAGCACTCTAAAGATGGAGAGGAAATAAATAGGAAGGTTGTCTAACACTGCTTTACACAAAATCAGTCGGCCTTCATAAGACAAAAGCCTCCCTTTCCACCTAGATAGCCTGGATTGAAACTTATTAATAAGTGGTTGTCAATCTCTGCATTTGATGGCTCCTGGGGAGAGTAGAAGCCCCAAGTAAGAAATAAGAAACTCTCATCTCTTACAGCCAAACAAAAGAGCAGCTCTATCCAACTCACTATCATCCATATTAATGCCAATCACTACTGATTTCTAAAAATTTACCCTCAACCCCATAACCTCATCAATGAGTTCAAGGATAAGCCTGGCCTTTAGAAGCTTTTCTCTCCTCCCCCTTAGTGAAAAGAATTGTCTCATCTGCATACTGTAAATGAGAAATCCTTTTGTCCCCTAGTGTTGCCTGGAAACCTACAAAAAAATCGGCCTCCTCCCCTTTCGTCCACATCTTGCCAAAAACATTAGCAATAAAAACAAAGAGTAAAGGAGATAGTGAGTCTCCTTGCCTAAGCCCACGACCACTGTGAAAGAAAGAAGTAGGAGCCCCATTGATAAGAATAGAAAAAGCGGCTGAAGAAACACAATGCTTGATCCACCTAATCCAATCATCACCAAAACCCATCTTGCCCATCGATAAGTTGTTATTTTAGATCATTAAAGGGGGCAAGTGCATGCACTATATTCAAGATTTTATGCGTAAAACGGCATGAAATGATAGGTAATTTTGCACTGATTCCAATGATATCAAATTTGTTAAATTCTGAATTAAAAACATCATCATTTTATGTGCATAACGGAGTATAGTGTATTTGCAGTTTTTCAGCAAAACCGGGAAAGTAAATAATTCTATTTCAGCATAAATGTAATATTGTTCACGATAAAATCCTAATTTACATTTATTTTATGTGAACATGACATAAAGAAGATGTGACACAGTTGGTTTAAGTCTTTGAAAACTTGTCGGAGGTCCAATATTTGAATCCCAGCAAAATAACCTTCAATTTTTGCAAAAAGGAATAAAGCAAGGGCATAATGGGCGTACAATGTTTAAAAAAATGGTTGCCCTAATTATCTGCTCAAAGAAGGCCCTTGGAGCCAGCCGCCACCTCCTTTCCCTCTTTCTTTATTTCAAAAATCTCCTCTCCTCTTTAAAAGGACCCTCTCTTCCTTCTTTTGGCTCTCCTACTTTATTCTCTCTCTCTCTCTCTCCCCTTTAGGGTTTAGGGTTGCAACCTTGCTCTCCCTCTCTCTCTCACCTTTCCTCTCTCTCTGTCTTCTGTTCTCTCTCTCTCGGTTCTCATCACGATACTATTTACCAATCAGTTGTGAGTCCTGGTAATATTTGAAGTTGGTTGCCGTGAGTGTTTAACGATGCGCATCGCATGCACATCACCCATCACATCAAATAAGCAGTTCTAATTGACTCTATCATACGACTTTTCAAAATTCAGTTTTAACACCAAGCCTTTTCGCCTATGAAATTTCATATTGTGCAAGCATTCATGAGCCATTAAGAGTCTTTCCTAAATTTGTTTGTCCTTGATAAAAAAACACTTTGATTAGTATTAATGAACATATCCACAACTATCACCAATCTGGAAGCCAACACCTTAGCAATGATCTTATACACACCATTAAGGAGACTAATTAGCCTATAATCACCTAGACTTTCAGCCCCTACTTTTTTAGGAATAAGAACAATGTAGGTCTTGCACCTCTCAAGTGAGCTCTACCTTCTTGAAATTTCCACCATAGCCTGAAACAGTAAAGAATGAACAGTCTGCTAGCATTTTGGTAGAAGTGCAAAGGAAAATGATCTGGTCTTAGGGCTTTATCCCTTGCCAATTTAAACACCACCTCCTTTAACTCTTGCAAAGTGAAAGGGGTGGATAGCGCCTCTCTCTCCTCTACAGAAAGCTAAGGTAGAACACAAGAATCCACAGTTGACCACACACAATCCTCTTCAGAGAAGAGATGAGAATATAATGAAAGGATGTGTCTACTGATATATAGTCTCTCTTTAGTGTATAGTTTGTCATCCACCTTTAAAGAGCTGACACTGTTGATTCTTCTTTTGCCTGAAGCCACCTTATGAAAAAATGCGATATTCATATCCCCCTCCTTAATCTACTATCCCTGGACCTCTGCTTCTAATACATCTCATCCTTCAGCAAAATTTTATGAAATCATCCTCCAATGCATCCCAATTCTTCTTATCTTCCACATCTAGCAACCCAGCCTCCTATAAAGCCTCAAAACCCTGAAGCTGGCAAAGGATGGATTCCTTTTTAGTATTGCTTAGGAGCTTCTTAGAAGCCCGCTAACTAGAGAGCACTTGTCTGCGTACGCTTATAGATAAGAGTGGCCATAGCATTACTCTTTGTGTATCCTGAAGACTAAACCTGTCTAATGATATCTTGAAAACCCTCCTCATACAACCAAAATTTCTCCATCCGGAACAAGGGATTCCGCTGAAAGTGAAAAACACAATCCGGGAGAATAGGCTTGTGATCAGAAACCACCCTCTATATGTAGGACCATTAAAAGCTATGCAAACTAGCTGTTTGATATTAGCATGAGCGAAACATCTGTCAAGCCTGCTATGTTTATGTAAGGACTGTAAAATCATCAATGACTCTTCTTTTTGAGATATTTGCATAAACAATCCTAACCAATTTTCATTTATGTAAGAATATCTTTAAAATTATATTGTCATGGATATCCTCAGAGGTAAAGTTACTATGATTATCCTTTTTGATGTTGTCGAAGGGGTAAATATGTAAACTATGTTATTATAAGATTTGTATTTGTAATTATATATGCCCTCAAGCATCTCACCTTGAATCACACAGTGAACATGATCGATTTTATCTCATTCCATCACTTAGCTGTACACCTCGTTAAGTGAAGCATTGGATTTGTAGCCTCCTTGGGCATCTAAGGGGAAGAGTCATCAATTGTGCCTATTGCACCCTAAGTAGGAGCAAAGAGTCCCTAAAGAAAGCAACCATATCTAAATCAACTGTATTTGTTCTATCTAAACTTTGATTTTATTTATTTTAGATTAACCTAATAAAAAGTTTCTATTGTTTTTGTACATTGTGAACCACATTTTCATCAGGATGAACCTGTCCCTTTTGACGTACAATGTAATAATCCACCTGCTTACTTGACTGATTGGCATGATGCATAGGTAATCTAATTTGCTTAGTACCAGCTTAGAGGCAATCATTCAAGACATTTTGAGTGACCGCCAGCAACTAGGGATTGATGCTAATTCCACCTAATAAGATTAGAAACAATCAAACAAATAGCATACCTTAAGCCTAAGCGCGGTGAAAAAAGTTGATGTCAAGGTTGCTGTTAAATAGGAATGATTGACAAACAAGATGCAGCTACACATGTACCCAAATCCTTAGTAAATCAGTATAGGTATCATTCATCAAATATAGTCCAGAGTTTCTTGGGGAATCATACAAATTAGCTTTTTCTATAAGCATACAAAAGAACAGCAAAATAGAGGAGTCAATATCTCCCCTCAACTATAAATTTTCATGTTCAACTATAATACTATCATCATACAAGGGTAAATTTACAATATTCTACATACATTCCAACCCAAACTGTAAGCCCCTGCAAAATCATCAGTTTTCCCTCTCCAAAAGATGCAACCTCTTTCCCACAATCAAAACTCACATGAAGTTCCCAACCTTTTCTTCAAGCCTAAGCTCTTCCTGGCTTCAAATGCACACGGTAAAAGCTCTTCAAACTTCTCTAGGAACAATCTCCATTCCTCCTCGCTCATCTCTTTGAATGATATACCGCTTTTGTCTGAATCCAGACCATACTCATGGCCATTCCTTGAGACGGAGAAACTAATGCTCTTGGTCATGTACCCCACCTTACGTTCGCTTCTAATTATGTCTCTACACTCATGATGGTTATCACCTTCATCTTTTTCAAACTTCTCATGTAAAGGGTATGGAATTTTGCAGTTGGAATTGCCACTTCTCATCTTCATTGATAAAGACTTCTTTGGCACCTTTGGAGGCAAACCTTGCAGAAGATGTGGAACATCCACCATTTCCTCGGCACAGTTCTCAGTAAACCCCCCACCAGTGCACTCCATGTCAAACTGGAATTCTTTGGCTTCACCATAATCCATTACATTCTTGATATTTTTCATGAAGGTCTCAGCCATTCTAACTTTGGCTTGCCTGCAGAGAGCCTCTAACTGGCTGGACCCTTCTTCAAAACCACAGAATTCTCTTGTCATCATGTCTCCGATGTCAGCCAAGCAAAGGCCAGCCTCAGCAGCATGCTTCAGAAAGATTGTGCAAACAACTAGGATCCTAATTGATGCCTCCTTCACCATGGGTAGCTCTGAGTGTAGAAGCTCTGCATCTTTGAGTGGGTCGAGTGAGCTGATGTACTCAACTTCTAACTCAGAGAATGGCACAGAAGCCTGCGGCCAATGTAACCACTCAAAGTAAGGGCCATCAAGCTGCTCTGGCAAGCAAAGCCCATGGTCTATAGGCACAAGCTCGCAATCATTATTGGTGTAGCTGTCATAACAACCAGTCTTCGCTGAGCATGTCTTCACAAGGATATTTCCTGCATGCCTGTCAATGTTAAAAAGACGTACATCAAGAATACCGATCCGATGCACAGATGACACAGAGAATCTCGATGGACCAAGCTCCCCTGCGTCAAAGTCATGTGCCACAAACCGCTGCATGGATGCAATCTTCCATGGTGCGGTAATGGCAGTATTGACAGGGAAGACAGGATGTGAGACCTTGACAAGTGCTGTTGGAGGAACACCAGAAAAGCCACCATGATCAAGCAGGTAAGCAGCAACCTCGTGTATCCCAGTATCAGCAGCTCGGGTTGAGAGCCTCAAACCTGGCCTCCCAAGGATACATCCCCTGTAGCTATCTGGGCTGCCCAGTACCAAGTAGTCCTCCATAATGGGCTTAAGCACTGCAAAACTCTCTCCTGCACGGTTGCGCAGGCAGTATGCCCCATTAAGCCCACCAGAAACAGGGACCAACTGCATGCCTGATGCCATTGCAATTGCTGCCTCCACCACCAGGGCATGGAGTGCACGGATTCCATGCCCCCCAATGATATCCAACCTTGGAATGTGACCAAGTGCTTCATCAGTGTTACTAGAATTGGTGCAGCACGGTGAGGAGAAGCTTCTGTGGAAGTTGGAGGCAGCAGGAAGAGTTGGAGTCAATTGACGTGTAAGATTGATTGGGTCGAGGTCAAGTGGGTTAATGTCAGGGTGTGGGAAGGATCGAAGCCTGCATCTCCTGTTTCGTATGGTTGTCTTGAATCCATGGCACTGATCGACAGCAATGGCCATGGAAGTCTTCACGCGTGCATGCGTTGCCAACATGCATGTGCCCAGGAGAACTTATTCTCCTGAGCTCTATGGACTGGAGGATGAGTGAGCTTTCATGGCCAGATTAAACATCATGATCTGCAGACTGAAACTGAAAGGGATTTTTGAGACTGTGTCAGTGCAATGCTTGTTTAGGGAGGGAAAAAAAGCATTAGAGTGTCAGAAATTTGTAAAGAAATAGATTAAGTTTCTTATGAGAACATGTGTCCAACCCCATGAAAACTTCAGCTGGTTAGCAAATAATTGAAAACTGATTAAAACTAATACATGTTTGAAATTCGAAAATAGCAAAATGACAAGCCAGTGTGGTTCACATGTTTAACTTCTGTGAGTTCTGAGTAGAGGTCATGAGAGTATTTGCTTAAGTTAAGCCTAGTTGTCAAACAATTGCATAGAAAAAAATTGATACTTATAAATCAAATGAACAATCTGTGTAGGAGGAAAGGCACATCATGAAATGTATAGGATGAAACACATGTACAGTGTTTATAATTCAAGTAAAACAAGTGCATAGGAAGAAACACAGCTACAGTGATATAATTCAAGTAAAGCAAAGCAAATGTCAAGAATGAGGTTAATCATTCTGGACAGTGATCTAAATCACTCTTGGCATGCCCTGCATGACATTTTCATGTTAATACACTTTGGGTATGTCTATTGAAAAGGAGTCCCAGACATAGTTAAATATGGCCAAAGAAAACGAGTGCCTAATCTCTAGATGAGATGTGAAAAGACTCATCTTTCCATCAAAATGAGTTCATAACTTGATTATTCTCATCTATATGTATCTAAATTTTTGTTTTGAACATTCTGAACCTTGACAAACAAAGTTCATACATGCTTTGATATGATCTTTTGGCTTCTTCTATTTGTTTAACTGACATTTTTTATCATCTAATTCAAAACTCGTCATATTATACTCAAACATACCTCTACCATACTTTTGCTGTACTGCATTCAACTAGCTATGGCCTCAAATGGGATAGGATTTTTTATGATCTGTGCAAAAAAAATTCTAAACTACCAAAAGTTTATTTGTGACATCTAAAGACTAGAAATAGGTCAATAAGGTTCTTATATTTCACAGTATGGTTGCACTGCCTCATTGTGAGTGCCTCTGCACAAGGGGGTGTTTAATATTTCTTAAGGGGTGCTTGAAAATAACGTGCACATTTTGAAAACTTACATGTGTATAATTTTAACAGATCAACACATGATTGAATATGGAATTTCAGTCGATGTCATATTCCACGAATGGGAGGAATGACATAAATACACAGCATTGCATAACTTCAGAGAAGTTGACCTTATCTCACGAAAGTTTCAGCCAAAAATGTCTGCTTGTACTTTTAATTGTATTATCAAGAACCACATTAAATGCAAATAAATCTGTCTCTCTTTACATAAATACTGGTAATTATGGTAATATATGTTAGCGATAGAATAAAAGACATTATCAGATGCACTTCTCCTTTTTTGCAATCTAGGTTTTGTATTTTCATCAATAGAATAAAGAACATTATCAAATGCACTTCTCCTTTTTTGCAATCTAAGTCCTGTAGTTTCATCCTTTTGGGAAGACATTTTCCAGTGTTTTCCTAATAAAATTGCAACACAAACAGGATCTGCTAACCACTCTATCCGCTAGCAGCCCTTCCCCCCCCGCCAACCACCACCACCACCACCAGGCAAAATGGGACTAACCTCAAAACCATGATTTCCAGCCGCTGTGTCTCAGAATCTGCCTGCTCTTTACCAGCGATATAAAAAAACTGAAAACCATCGATCGGTACACCAATAGAAAGAAAATCAAAGACCAACAAACGAGAAAATTGAAGTGCGCAGAATTCAGCAACGTTAACATCCATCATCAGACACACCCAAGAGAAAATCTCGAAGCGCCCGCATACCTCTGGGACATTTCATCAAGCACATTCCAGGCGAAACACTTCCGCAGCCCCATCCTCCGCGCTACCGCCCCTGGGCACCCGGAAGAGAGGGGGTTCCTTGCTCTTTCCCCGCAGGGCTAGCGCATTGAAGCTCGACGGCCCACAGGATCCCCCCCCTGAACACCGGCAAGCATTCAGGGTGGGTTGGGTTGGGCGGGGGACCCTGTGCAGCAAGAGAGGGGGAGAGGGAGCGAGAGCAGGGAGAAAAAGAGGAGAGAAAGAGAGAGAGAGAGAGAGAGAGAGAGAGAGAGGACCCAGCAACTCCCCCTCCCAGGAACCACCTCCGGTTGCCGCCCGGCAACAACAACAAGAAGCGAAGCGGCCCCTCAAAACACCGCACGTTTATAAACGGTCACCGACCGGGCGGGGGGCGCGGCCCGCCCGGGTCGCCCGGGCCGGCGTCCCTCCCACACCCCATTTTTGGATTTTTTCTATTTCTATATTTCCTAATTATCTGTCTCTCTTTTTCTTTTTTTACCCCATTTTATTGTTCCCCTCACTATTCTTGGACAGCTGGGGCTTCTGTTATCCTCCATTTTTCCCTGCCCAAACAAGGATAATGAAGGATAAGTGAGGGGTCTCGGTGGTGACAAGGAAATTAATTATATACGGGAAATTTTCAAAAAATATAAATTGAGAAATTGGAATCTGATATTCCCAAGTTGGGTCTTTTCTTTTTTGTTGCCTTCTTAAGTTGGATTAATGATGGTATGTGAGATGGATGATGGTCCTCATGCAGAAAGTGAATACAAAAGGGGAAAAAATGGTTGGAAACCAAGACACAAAGGATATTCCTTTTTTTTTAAAATCAAGTGTAACAATTGGCAAAGTATTTATCTTTCTCCAGACGGAGAAAGTGAAAGTTTCAGTATTCTCATTATTCTTCCTCATCTCCCACCTATATGGATGATCCATCCGAGTTCAGACCATCATCAAAGAAGCAACAACATGGACTGCTCAATTTTTACATGAGAAAGTGTTTTTATGTATATATCCGACAATCTTTCAACGAATGTCTTCTATAAATGGGAAGAACATGAGATACCAACTGGACTACCAGCTCGAGTATAGTTGCGAAGAAAATCCTTAAAAGGGAAGCAACATGCAGAAATGGAAAACCCTAGCCAAACAGTTTACGGGGAGTTGCATCTTTGGGAATAGGGATGGAAACGGCTCACCGACTCCATAGATCTGGAGTGTATCTGGTACCAAATTTCATAAAAATGTAATGCTTTTCAACTCGTATGATACTAATAACTTATAACTAGCTACTTGAATTTTTGGATATGACTTGGGATAGTACAACAACACTGTGATCCATCATTCCATTAATTAATACTAATGGCTGAGATTAAAGGCTCCATGATATATAAGCGTACATAATTTACACATTATTATGTGTTAGAATAGTCTTACATTTGAAAAGGAACAAAATTTAAAAGTGTTTAATAGATGGTGCTTACTCCATTCATTGTCTTAAGATTTTGAGATGGATGATCTAATAATTTCAATATAGTATCAAAATCTATGATTACGAACCGGATCACACATCCCGTATTTGTGACGGGGGATAAATTGACCGTCGAAAAAAATAACTATGTTTGACGAGTTAGGGAAGCCGTCCCTAACATTCAGAAGGCTACGTTTCTTGTAATGGGCGGAGATAAAACGTACCCTAAAGGCCGTGATAGCATATCACAACTTATAAGAAGTCGTGCAAGAATTACACACCCCGTATTTGTGACGGGGGATAAATTGACCGTCGAAAGAATAACTATTTTTGACGAGTTTGGGCAGCCGTCCCTAGCATTCATAAGGCTACGTTTCTTGTAATGGGCGGAGATAAAATGTGCCCTAAAGGCCATGATAGCATATCGCAATTTATAAGAAGTCGTGAAAGAATTACATAATTTATATTTGGAGAGTACGACAATTTCCGTACATGAAAGCAAGTGACTTTGTATGACTTCTGTGGGGACCAAATAGATAATAAGAAGAAAGCTTGTGTTGCATCAGAAGAATCCCCACAAGACAACACTGCTTATCCCTTCTGTTTAGTAAAGCATAATCAAAACAGCAAGCGAACAAAATAACGATGTGAGTGCAAGGATAAAAGGGCCACGTCTTTCCATCTAAAGCTCCACCTATGCCCATGTGCATTAGAAACTGTAAGCTCCACTTTATTGGAAAATAGGAAAAAAAAAAGAAGGAATAAGAAGAGAATAAACTTAATTTTACTTTGACATGCGAAATGACTTATGTCGTGCAGAATAATATATCGAGAGAATAAGAAGAATAAGTCATTCCACTTTAGACCTAAAAAATATTTATTATTTTTATTCCGTCAATAGACCTCACAAAATTATCAAATCGAAACACCTATTATTCTAATATACGTTATTCCATCGGTAGATCCCACAAAATAACTCATTCTCCAATCAAAGTGACGCTAATAAAATACAAAAAAATAGACCAAAGCCCGTTATGATACTCCCCTATATATGCCATAACGTAGAGATGGTAGACTACGTGACTTACCTACACTCTGAATCTGTGATTAATCAAACTCGTGAGTTCACAGTGAAGGAAGTACGTACGTAATTCAACCTTACCATAACAAAACCATATTTCGGCAGTTTGAGAAACTAATTTGGCCTTAGCTTAACTCCTTTCCAAATGGATTGTGATGGTGGGAACAACTCAGAAGCGAAAAAGGGCATAAAACCTATGTCGAAATGACTTATGTCGTGCAGAATAATATATCGAGAGAATAAGAAGAATAAGTCATTCCACTTTAGACCTAAAAAATATTTATTATTTTTATTCCGTCAATAGACCTCACAAAATTATCAAATCGAAACACCTATTATTCTAATATACGTTATTCCATCGGTAGATCCCACAAAATAACTCATTCTCCAATCAAAGTGACGCTAATAAAATACAAAAAAATAGACCAAAGCCCGTTATGATACTCCCCTATATATGCCATAACGTAGAGATGGTAGACTACGTGACTTACCTACACTCTGAATCTGTGATTAATCAAACTCGTGAGTTCACAGTGAAGGAAGTACGTACGTAATTCAACCTTACCATAACAAAACCATATTTCGGCAGTTTGAGAAACTAATTTGGCCTTAGCTTAACTCCTTTCCAAATGGATTGTGATGGTGGGAACAACTCAGAAGCGAAAAAGGGCATAAAACCTAGATCCCACCTTGCAAAGAAACTAAATATAAAAAATCCCATGGAGATGCGGGGGATCGAACCCCGTGCCTCTCGCATGCAAAGCGAGCGCTCTACCATTTGAGCTACATCCCCGGACGTGAAGACATGCCAAAAAGTAATTATCTAAACAATAATATGACTGACACTAGACGAGTTCCTCTTGACCTTAGTATACTCTCGCTCACAAGAAACACAGGTGAATCAGTCATCTGATCAGAGAAAGTATAGTACCAACTTCATCCATGGCCCTTGTGAGTTGTGAGTAGGGTGCAGCGAGGTGCAAAGAATGAGATCCAGAGGTTCTCTTCTCAACTCACACCTACTTGCATAAGTATGGAAGAAAAAAGTTTGAGGCTTAAAATGGCCTGCAGTTGTTGTTAGAATAGTCTTACATCGGATAAGAGATAAAATAAACAAAACTTAAATACATGGTGCCTACTTCACTCAATGCCTTAAGTTTTTGAGTTGGATGGCCCAATAACTTCAACATGCTATCAGAGTTAATGGTTATGAATCGGGCCGCGCATCCAGTCTTTGTAATCTACGTGACAGAGTTTAAAATCGGCCTACACGTGAGGAGGCGTGTTAGAGTAGTTCTACGTCGGATAAGGGACAAAAGAAACAAAACTTAAATACATGGTATTTATTCCACTCATGTCTTAAGGTTTTGAGTTGGATGGCCCAATAACTTTAACAATTACATTATAGTATCACATGCTCAGCAACACCATGGTCCATGGAGTCTGAGAAATCGTTTACATACGGTATCGCCAATAGTGCTTTGGATTCGAGGGATCATTTATTCTCTCCTCCACTGCAGGCAAGTTGTGTATTCTTCTTTCAGTGCTAACAAGTCTTGCCAAGTACACAATATTCATCAGAAGAAAAATAGCTTTTACACCTTCAAGTAAAGAACATATTCTGAAGCTTTTCTAATACGACATGGTCAACAGATTGTGTCATATTTAGGTGTAGACACCACCGAAGTTTACGATTCCATAATAAAGTCCACCTATGTATTCTTGGTGTAAGATAATTCCATTTTCTACCTGACGTACGTGGAATAATTTCCCACATAGATGGAGCATCAAAGTGCTGCTGCAGGATAAGATGTGCTACTCCAGGGTCACACCAAGACGGGGGAATGCTGTTGGATCCTACTATAGTTTTGTAAAAACGGCATCTTCTTTCTTCATCTTCTTCCCACCAAGCACGCATGGTAGAGCTGTCATGGCACGATGGAGCACTACAAATTAACCTACAATATTACCAGCTTTAAGCTAGTGAAATAAGATTTTGGATGGAAAATTTTCCTCAATAGGTAACATGATAGTTATGTAGCATGCCATATGAAGAAGTGTTTCTTTTTCCAAAGGATAATTAATGGTGCATCTACCAACGTCAAGATAATCCAAAATCAATATGTGCTTGCTCTTATAGAAGCTATCCCCTATAGCCTGGCCTTATTGATGCGGGACGGAGGAGAAGAAGGGGAGTTGGAGAAGCTACCGGCATCGTACCGGGGAAGGGTTTAGGGCATCTCACCCAGGGAGGAGCTCCATCACGGAGGCTACATAGTTGCAAAAACTCTGAAAATTCTTCATTCCTCCAAGAATGACGTGCAGCTAGTTTTGGATAAAGAAACCACTGACAAGATCTAGCTCATCTTTAGATCATACGTACATTATCCATATTGTACCTGCAGGAGATCAAAAAGGCGCTTTCCTGTATCTGGTCTTCTTTGTCAAGCCATAGAGATTTTCCTGTACTCAGACTTAAGTTTCCTCACAATTTTCTTCTGTGTTGCAGTCCTCCTTGAACTAAAATAAAGCAACATTTTCCTGTAAAATATTATTGCATGTTGATGTAAATTGAATGACATGCAGAAAGGGCGGATCCAACATCGTTCCAGTGGGGTCACAGGACCCCACTAGATTATGGGATTTTCTTATAGGGAATACAGGCCATGGGCACATTGGCCCCACTGGATCGGCCCAGTGATCCCACTGACCTGCCTAATTTAGTGATCCGAGCTTTTCTGCCCTCCAATTTGACCTACAGTGCCTAATTCGGGTGACACACTAGACAAAATTCTTGCATCTTCCAAACACCCCGCTCATGTGGAACTTTAGGAATATTAAAGCATGCCACAAGGAATATGAGAGTACAAATATACTCTTCCCTCATTGGTGCCCAGCATGCAGTTTGTTCAGAGGGTGCGGGATGATTGGAATGACAGAGAGGTTTTCCCATGCTGCCGAATGTGTATGGCAATCTTAGACAAGTAGTGTATGGCAAGGCCACTTTGTGCTTAAGATTCAAAGAAAAGCTCTCACCTTGTTTCATTAATAGCTTACAGAAGTGACATCTATATAGTAATAATGAGTGTCTCGTGGACAATGAGATATTCATTTTGAAAACCTTGGTATAGAGGGGTTTTGAAAGTGTAAAGCATCTTCAACGTGGAAACAATATAACCCCTTCAATTACTACGAAATTGAAGTGCACACAATATAGTCCAGAAATGTTCTACAATGGAACCATTTTACCTCATAGATAAATGAGATTCATCACGAGTTTGATTTTGATTTGGATGTAACTGATAGTGTGGTGCATGAGACAGCCTTTACCTGTGACTACTGTTCACTAGAAGTTGTTTGCCTCTAGAACACATCTGGCCTTCACATGTCTAAACTTTATGGCTGTTAGAATAGTCAGAGAGAGGTCAAAGCTCAAGCCTCAAGATTAAAATATCCTTGTAGGAGCTTACTCCATCTGCTGCCAATTGGTTTTGAGTCATATGGCTCCATAATTCAGCTTGGTATCACAGCTCACAAATATTTTTCTGTGATGTACAACTTATGCTTGTTAATCTACATGATAGAACCCAAGTCAGCATGCATGTAGAAGGGCAATGATAGAATAGTCTCACCATGGTCAATAGTCTCACCATGGTCAAAGGACAAGATAAGGACATGCTTAAACGGATGAGCCTACTGCTCTCATTGCCAATCAATTTTGGGTTGGAATGCATAATACTTTGCAGGGCGACGTCCTATACCTTAAGGGGAGTTGCTAAAATAATCTAAGATTGGGAAGGCATAGTTTGAGGGTGGTTTACACATAAATCATCTCTCAAGGGCATATGACCTTATGTGGACATTCCAACATGGCACAATAGCCAGATCCTCAATCATCACCATCAGACATGATTGATCACTGCTGCATCCAGCCACCACAAGTATTCCAAAGCATCATCCACATGTCAGAACCCAGAACCTAAAATCTGCTCACATAGGTGGGCGAGTTGCAATATTCCCACTATGAATAGAACAAGCTTCCAGGATGCCTTATCCAGATGGCCCATCAACTCAAGGCATATGGCTGAAATGGATGCTCTCATGGTAACTTCGTTCACTTCCAAGCAGATATGACAGGGATACTGAATATTAAACTCAGCTAAAATCATATTAGACTGCCTATACACTTTACAACTCTGCAATTCATAAAATATAGTATCAGGGAATCAAATTACCTATATGGATATGAATCCCACCACATCCCATGGACAGATGTGTTGTTGACTGGTGAAAGCTGAAGAAGATGGAATCTACTGCCCAGTCAACAAGTAGTTTCAGGTCAAAAAACTCTCCAACACCAAGATCATCATTAGATCTAATTGAGAACATTGGAATAGCAACACCAGCACCCCTGCATAATGTTTCCTGTCATGGATCAGAAATGTCCAACAGATGCTTGTCCATCATCTTATTAAACCATAAATGGACAAGTAAAAGCAATCAGAAAGCCTATGAAGGTAAGATGCACATTGAATTGAAAGTAACCTATCAAGTATAAATTAATGTTTACCCGGAAGTTGCCATCAGATAAATACATATAGTTGGGTGAATGACCAGTCTCCAAGTCCACAGTAAGCTCCCTATTTGGACCAGTTTCCAATGAAGTATTTCCAGTTTTTCTACTTTGGCTATACTTGTATGTGGAAAGGACATTAAAGATAACATTGCATGGAGACGAGGAAGAAAGCTATTAGCTGCCAAAAGGAATCAGATAACCTGATGACTAAGTTCTGTAACATCATATGTAAAACCAGGTATCTCCAGTAAAACAGAATGTGAGAAGGAAATAGGTAAATCATCTTTTTCCTCACACAATCTGCCTGCCAAATGGATTCACCAGCATAGAAAGCCTCGGACCATTTTCAGCATTCCAATTCCCTAATTGAGGAGTACTTTATGTTACATAAACCTGCAACAATTTAGTGGTTGTTAAGATACTATTGGAACTAATTTTTAACTAGTCATATTATCTACAGAATCTTAAATTTTGTAGCCTTTCCAGATGTTCAGGTTTGTTTGTATGACTTCTGAGAAAATTCCAAAATCAATATAGATTAAATTTGTGAATGATATTTATTATTAAAAAATATATGATTTTCCTCGAAAGTTCTTCAAGGCCAATGATTATGATAGGGGAGAATCCGGTTAGGCCCAATACTTGGGGGGCCGGCCCGACAGGCAAAAGGGCCGAAGCATACTCGACCCACTAAATCAATTAAACAGGAGCGGTCCAGGCACCATACTGAGATAGTGCAGATTTGACCCACGAAATGGGCTTCATAAACGACCATATTTGGCACCATCATAGCAAATGATGAACTGAAGCAGGCTCGGCCCGTTCCAGAACTGCTATCCAGCCATCAGCCTATCAACGGGGTATTTCGGCAATTTCCTGTCAAACCTCTAAATAGTCCTATATCAGCCGCAATCAGAAAAGAACCCTCATCCCCTGCTATAAAAAGAATGTTGCTCACTACGAAAAAGGTACACCATAAGCGCTCAAGCTTCTTCTTCCTTCCTTCTAATTAGTCTTTTACGGAGATTGGCTTTACCATCAGAGGGGGTTCTCTTGGGCCGAAACCCAAGACCCTCACTGACTGGTATCTTCCTCCCGTAGGAGCTTGGACTTCGCTCTCGGCCAATTTCTTCATTCGGATCCCTTTCGGCGACTGGTCTCTCGACTGGTATTCGGATTCTACTCTCGAAATCCTTCAGCGATAGCTTCGGCTACATCAGATTCAATCAACTTTTATTGCATATTTTTTTTACCTTTAATATGAATGTGCTGATGGTACATCTCCAAGAGGAAGTGCCTTAGTGTATGTTGCTTGCAAACAATGCAATTCTAGTGAATATTACTGAGGGCATTTAGAGTATAAGTTGAGACTATGGAATGATGCCTTGAATGTAACAAGATTGGTGGGAATGAGACATAATATTGGACATGTAATTTTAGTGGGAAAGCAAGGAAAAATGAGCATCCACTCAGTTAGATAGTTAAGATTTACCTCAGTAGAAATATTTCAAGCCTATAGGTATATAGGTTTAGTAGTTGAAGAATAGGGAGATACAAATAGGGATATTAGCCCACAAGATTGCAGTTGTTCAGCTAAAATAGAAAGCAATTTCTAGAGTAAGTTAATTGTCTGTTCCTATTAGATTAAACGAAAAGCTATTGGAAGCAACAATTAGGTCAGCTATGTAGCATAGGAAGGAGTCTTAGGATACTAAGTCGAGTCTAATTAACAAGATGGAAATAGTTAAGATGAGAAGACTCAGTGGATATGCAAGAGGATGAGAAAGGCCCGCATAATAAATGACTTCCATTAGATAAATGGTAGGAGTCTGTTGCAACGGTGGGTAAAGCTGCCCTTGAAAGCATTTTAAGATGTTTAGACAAGTTTAACAAAGACCAATAAGAGCACCAATTAAGAAATAGAGGCACCATTTTTTCTTTTGAGGAAGGGAAGAGGGAAACTGAAATGAACTTGAATGGAGGCAGTAAAAAAACATATTAAATTAGGCATGTTATGTATACATAACATACACATAACCAGTATTAGATGAGTGCTAGTATGAAGTCGGGCCTTGCCGTGCGACCTAACCACACAACGGGCGAGGCTGTCCGATCAAAGATTGGATGGTGCACTTTGCTGAGTGCTATGGCAGAAGCTCTTACCGGTAAGAGTTGGTTGCATATTTTCCTTGATGGTTTAATCCCTTTAATTGACAATGAAAACTAAAGTCCCTAGGAAAGGAAACAACCCTAAGGACTAATTGGAAACATTTTCTCTTTTTTTACTATTTGTCATAATTTCTTAAAGATATTTTTTGTGCACACCCGATTGGATAGCTAGGATGGAGTTTTACAATCGAATGATTAAATTTAAGCCCTAAAGAATTAAAACAACCTAAAGTGGGGGGAGGAGGATTTAACATTTAAAATGTTATGACAATTTTTTATTTTTTTTAAATCATGTGGCTGGGGGGGGGGATGATTTAATTGGGAGCCAAAACTAAAACCAAGGGATGCAATCAATCCTAAGGATTACTATGACTAATTTTTTTATTTTTTGACTATTTTTCATCATCTTTTAACAATGATTTTGCACGCACTCGATTAGATGGCTATGATGGCTTTCACGATCGGATAGTGAAAAGTAAAGTCACAAGGATGGGACTTAGATGGGATTTAAATATATATGGTGTATTTAACTTAGAGATGCACCCCCTTGGTTATTCATGCCCCTTGAGGTTTGATTTTCACCATCCCATCAAAAAGCTTAATTGTAAGTGCACCTTTGATCGGAGGCCAACTAAAAACTCCAAGGGATGCGATCAACTCTAAGAATTAATGTGACTAATTTTTTATTTGTTATTCTTTTTTCATCATCTTTTAACAATGCTTTTTGCACACATTCGATCAGATGGCATAATTGACTTTCATGATTAGATGGTGAAAAATAAAGTCCTAAGGATGAAAACAACCCTAAGAGGCTTAATTTAATATTTAAAATGGATGGTCTCATATATACAATTTTTATATTTCCGGAAGGTTTAATAGTTTGGATTAGAAATCAGTGTTTGATTAAGATATTTTTAAAGTAGGTGGCTCCCTTCTTTTTTTGCCACCAGTGCAACAGATCCCTCTTATGCAAATCATGCAATCAAGAAGGTAATTCTCATAGACTTGCTCCACTCTTAACCAGGTATAATGAAAAACTCCTTGTAACCTCACTTTTATTTAGCAGTATCCTCACCCTAAATATTTTAGAATATTTTGAAAAAAACTCCCTGAAAAAGTCTTTTCCAAATAAAAGTAAGATTACAAGGAGTTTTTTACTACATAAAGTTTTCCTAAATTAAGTAGATTAGAGGGATTAAAAAAATCTTAAAATTTTAAATTGTGAGGACTTCAAAATAAATAATAGGAATGGGAAGGTTGATGCAAGAATATGAAGGATATTAGGAGGCAATTTTTGGAAGATCCCTTATATTGTTTATTAAATATATAATTTTATAAAATCGTTAGAATTTTTGAGTTCAGAGATCACCATAACCTTCTCCTGGAAAAGGATATAGCTTGCATCCTTTGTTCTAAAGCAAAAACATCAAAATATTTGCATCTGCGTACATGCGAATTTTGGAAACTGTTGTCTCTCAGCTCTTTTACTTGCCGTTACCAACATTCTATCCAGTTCTTCCCCTATGTCAAGGGCTGTTTGCGTAAGGTGCAGTCTTCCAGGTTGTCTTTACAAATTTAAAAACATGGACGGGCTTTGAACATCTATGCTGTTCTTTTATGGAGTTTTTTGCAAAATGCCCTTGTGTAAGTAGAACTATAGAATAAACTTTTTTTTTACCTGGGGAAGTTCCAGTTAGAAAAATGGAACATATTATGATAGAGGAAGAAAAGAAAGGAATGGATAGATCTATATTAACTTGAAAGAAAATAGTATAATATAATTTAGAGACTTTAAATTTTTCGGAAGAAGTAGTTTAAAATCGTTTAGCGTAAAGACAAATAATTTATATAGCCGACCCCAATTAATTTGGGATTAAGATTTCGTTGAGTTGAGTTTTTGAATGGGTACATATATTTACAGATGACCAGGGGCAAAGTTTAATAGATCCTCTAGAGATGGAGATAATTCTGAACCGGTCGATAATTGTCTAACTAGACAAGAAATCTAGGTCTACCTGATCATCCGAAGAAATAATCCTACGGATTAAGAGATCGGTATCTTTGAGGAATTTTTAGGCTCCAACTATAAATAGAATTTGAGACCTCCCGATTGAGAGACAAGAAGTAAATCAACTGCACTAGGCAACTAGTTTGAACTGTAAAAAAAACTCAGCAGTGTGGAAAGGAAGTTAGAGTCATCAGACTATATGAGACGTGGATAGCCTAATAAGTCGTGGATGATCTCGTCTCATTAAGTGGCATACTGGCATTACATGGGTGGGTCCAACGTAGGGACATAGGGGTTATTTGTTTCATCGTAAAATTTCACATTTTTCTGATTTTAAAACCATCAATAATGAATTTCTGCTATTTTATAATCAGAGAGTACTTTATTTGGTGTTTTGTAAAACGCATTAAAACAAAATAAGAAAATGCACATATTGTTTAGTTTTGTTTTATGATGATTCTTCCATGAAAACCAAAGCAAAGAAATGGACCATCAAGTGGGCAGATAAAGGTCAGATAGGATTTTACTTTAAAGA
This sequence comes from Zantedeschia hybrid cultivar, assembly GCA_030544215.1. Lineage (NCBI taxonomy): Eukaryota > Viridiplantae > Streptophyta > Magnoliopsida > Alismatales > Araceae > Zantedeschia > Zantedeschia hybrid cultivar. The sequence goes on along the minus strand of JARZZO010000005.1, from coordinate 76,329,696 downwards.
ACAACTTGTTGTATTGTGCAATTCTACATCGCTTGACGGTGTTTTTAATTTAAAAGATTAAAACTCCTTAAGTGGACCCATTATGCCTTGCTTTTTTTAATTGAAAAATACTGCTAGGTGGTGCGACAAGTTATTCTCTTCATTTTATATAGACTTCCATTATATCAAACATATGAAAATAGTGTAAAATGAAATAATTTTTAAAATTCTACTGTTTTTACATTAAAACAAACAACCCCTTAGTGACTTGAGAGGAGACAAGATCTTCTAGATTTCATTTTTTGTGCTAAAATATGTCTCACACTCATAAGGACCAGAAATAAATCAATCGTTGACTAGATAAAATAGGCCATGTACTAAATTTATTATTAACCCCTGTGAATGAAAATATTTATAGAGGATAAAGTCCAGAGGATCCCTCAACTAAGGTGGAGAGGGAATGCCATATGGTGTCGAACCAACCGGGTCTGCCCCACGTGCAAGGAGGGCATGTGACTTTATAACAAATTTGTTAAATTTAAGGATTTTTTTTGGATATCACCTCTTATAATATACCATATTTAATAATTAAATTGTCTAATTTTGATTATTTACTTTTTTTTCTCTTAAAATCTCAGATTATTTTTACCATCCCAAGATAAGCCCCAGAAATTAGCAAAGAGAACCTTCCGCAAAAATGGCGTTTATCCAAATAAATGCAAAAGCGCAGGGTTTAACGATTCTTATCAAATAAATTGCAGAATTTTGGGGCTAATAATTCGTCACTGGATACTAAATCCAGTGATCGAGAGTAAAGACCGCATAACGTATATCCATAAGTAATTTGTGCATCTATACAATAATACTAAAATAGAATTCCCATTGTCCTGCCAAAATTAAAACTAAGACACGTGATAATACGAGAATCTCTCTTTTTCTCTCTCTATTTCTCTTTATGAAAAATTACTAAAACAAAATGCCTGTTTCCCGTCAAAACTAAAACATATTTATTCAAATCTAATATTTACCGTGCATCGTACAGGCATACAGCTAGTTATTTACTATTTATAGATGTCGGATACAATCTCGTAATTGGATCTCTTCACGCACATATAACCACAAGTAATTGGATTCTATCAAATAAATGCAGAATTTTGGGGCTAATAATTCGTCATTGGATACAAAATCCAATAATCGAGAGTAAAGACTGCATAACATGTAACCATAAGTAATTTGCGCATTATTTACTATTTTATAGATGTCAGATACAATCTCGTAATTGTTTATGCACATGTCCGATTCGTCCAGCGCTGCAATGAACTTGGAAGCCTGAAACCATGAAGAATCAATTTTAAAAGCTTCATCCAAAATACTAATACTTTATCAGGTTCTCAGGTTAACTAATCACCACCTGCATCTATTCCAACGGGCATAAGGAATCTGAACCAAGGACCATCTCCAATAGGCTTAGAAAATGCACAGATGGCTAAAGTTGGGCATAAAATTAGGTGGTCTTGCAAGCTTTGCCCAAAATGCACAGTGATTTGTATATCTGTGCATAACTTGCTTATGCTAGCAGCTACAAGTATCCCTTGAAGTTATAAAAGGTAAAGGTAGCTTAGAACACTACATTGTTTTCCTTCCCTTTTGTTCTACTAGATGACTTGGGAGATCCCTTCCACCCCATTCTCTTTCTCCTTATCCAATTCTGACTCTACAGCTTTCTTATCAGCGCTTTGAATAGCACCTGGGTCCACAGTAGGATACAATCTTCCACTGCGCTTTACAAGATCTTTTATGGTCCCTTTGATTTCATCATCACCCAATAAGGACTCCAATGTCACGTGCATACCTGAACACAAACCAGAAAGCAAGACAAATTGAGGGCAAGGGAACCATTCTAGTTAGGGACTCCCAACTTTAGATCAGATACATAAATCAGAACTTGCAAAGTGGAAAGAAGAATTGTTCAAGATGAGGGCAGTTGTGATTCACTGTACAGTTCGTAGTTTCATGCCAGCAAATTCTATTTCATAACCACTTAATATTGACAAAAAAATATCTGACAACTTGGTTGATTTCACTAAGAAAGGTGGTTCAGGTTATCATTTACGAATGATAAAGGACATTAAAATTTTGATAAAAATGTCCTAAAAAAATCAGAACAGATTGATTCAATTCATCATGGATCTCAACTGAGTCTGCGATCCAGAAGTTATTGCGGAAGTACCCGTCATATGCCTAGGAGGCACTCCAATCAGTCTCTTAATGTCATAAAATTAATCTCAGACTACTTGTATATGAAGGAAAGTAGAAGACCTACACTTATAAATGATATGCACATGCACAAGGAAAGTAGAAGACCTACACTTAGAAATGATATGCACATGCACAAGGAAAGTAGAAGACCTACACATAAAAAATGATGTGCACATGCATCATAGTACAACATGCTTAGCCATATCAGAGTTTCAAAAGTTATCTTATACATACGGTATCGCCAGTAATGCTTTGGATTTGTGGGATCATTGATTGTCTCCTCAACTGCAGGACGAGTTGTGTATTCTTCTTTCAGTGCTAACAAGTCCTGCCAAAGTATACTACTCAATTGAGAATCTAGAGATCACAAAGAAGATAAGATTTGGAAATTTTGAAACTCAAAGAACATGTTGCAAGCTTTTCAAAGACAAAACATGTTCAACAGAGATTGTTAGATTCCACAATAAAATGTCACCTGTGACGTGGGAATAAGATAATTCCATTTTCTACCTGAAGTGGGAAAATTGCCCACATAGATGGAGCGTCAAAGTGCTGATGCAGGATAAAATGTGCTACTCCAGGGTCACACCGAGAGGGTGGCAGGTCATTGGATCCTACTATAGTTTTGTAAAAGCGACATCTTCTGTCCTCATCTTCTTCCCACCAAGCACGCATGGTAGAGCAGTCATGGCATGATGGAGCACAGACCTACAATGCAAAAAATGTGCTTCAATTTCATTACCAGTCTTAGGGTACTGATGTAACATTTTGGGGATATTTTTTTCTTGGACCTTTGGTTCTCCGTGTTTATCTACACAGGCAACTGAACAATTGTGCAAGATGTGAAGATGAACAGCACAAAATGAACAAGCATGCCTTTTTCTAAAAGATAAATAATGATGGATCTACAAACCTCAAGATAGTTTTCAATAGATATTACTTGCTATTCTAGAATTTCTTGGACCTTCGTTCTCTGTGTTTATTTACACAGGCAACTGAACAATTGAGTAAAATGTGAAGATGAACAGCACCAAGTGAACAAGCACGCTTTTTTCTATGAGATAAATAACGATGGATCTACAAACCACAAGACAGTTTTCAATAGATATTACTTGCTATTCTATAAGCTATCCCCTACAACCCCTTCCACCAATAATGGTATTTCTTTGATAATTAGAAAGAAGATGATTATGCAATAAAAGGACAATGGATGACGTTCAAATTATTGTAGGTTAGCATATGAATACTTCGATGGACCCTTGGAACAGTAGTGAAAAAAATCATTAAACAGCTATGTGTGCATGGAACTGATTACTGATATTTATTGGTCACAAACTATTCTAACCATTGTAAATCTATAATTGATTAGAGTTTCAGATAAGATTAATACGGCACATTATACAGAAGGAACCATGTGCATTCTGAGTTGAATAAATGTCATCAAAGCATCGCTTGCATTCAACTGTTGTATGTTCACTAGCATACATTTAACCAAACAGAGCATGCATGAATACGAGCAAAATTAGAACAAGAAATGACTGATCAGCATGACAATATTTATAGAACAAGGTGATAGAAGCAAACCGTCATGTAACTATACTGAGATGGCAAGCCAAACTCCACACCCATTTCACTCGGCATTCTTTGGATGCGTAGGCCTATTAAGCCCAACTCTTGCATAACCTGATCAAGTGCACAATGATCACAAAGTCTCACAGCTACGCTCAGTAAATGACCTGCTTAATTTGGAAAGGGAAAGGAAAAACTCACAGGATGAACACAAGAAGGAATGAGGCCAAGATCTTCTCCACATGCCAACATATCTGATGAATTCAAAAGTGCAGGTAGGGTCTTGAGTGCATTCTGGCGCCAAAGTTCTTCTTGACGACAGAAATAATAATCATAATACAATCCACTTAGTACCTTTTTACTGTGTAAAGGAAGAATGAGAGTTAGACTTCAGGTTTGATAATAAAGACAATGAATGAGAACATAAAAAAGAAGAAGGGATTTTTAGATTTTGATCCCTCTACACTTTACGTGTTTCAGAATAAGTCCCCATATCTTGCATATCTCAATATTAATCACTGCATACTTAAAATTTCCAATTTTTTATCTCCACCGTTCACTTCCGTCAACTTTGATTTACCTGACCATAATTATAACCTAGTCAAAAAAGTAAAAGACTTTTATACCCGTAGTTAAAACACCTGTGTGTGATTGTGTGTGTGTGTGTGCATGCTGTTGGCATGTCCGGTGTCTGTCTTTCTCCATCCTCCCCCCAGCCAGTGGTTGGGGGTGTTGGCATTGGAGGAGGGATCCTCCTCTCTTCCCCCCTCTCTGCTAGTCCTGGCATTCGTGCTGGAGGGGAGGGAAAAACCCCCGTCTGTGTGTGTGTGTGTGTGTGTGTGTGTGTGTAAGCCTGCTCTATTCTTGCAAAAAACTGCAGGGATGCTCTTCTCCTCTCCTTGTTGTCTTCTTCCTCTCCTTTCTTCTTGTTCTTCTTTTGTCTTCTATTCTCTGTTATCAAAGGCGTGCGAGGCGTTCGCCTAGGCGACGAGGCGAGGCGAGGCGAGGGTTTGGAGCCTCGCTTTCCCGGTTTTCGCCTAGGCGATCGCCGAAAACGCCTCGCTCGCCCAGTCGCTCGCCTAGGTGCGCCTCACACGCCTTCAGCGCCTTAGGCCCGGTTCGTTTGGAGCCCACCGGCCCGCTACGAAGAAGCCCACGGCCCACTACGAAGAAGCCCACTGTTATAAGCCTACCCCCCTCCACCGGTTACCCTAAAACCCACTTTCACTGCGTCCCGACACGAGCCGAGCGGCAGGCGATCGCGGTCTCCTCCGGCAAGGATACGAGCGGGCATCGGCGGGAACCGACTCCGGCGGCAGCGGAGAACTTCTCCGGCGACGGCGACGGCAGGTAAGTCGTATCTCTCTCCCGCTCTCTCTGTCTCTCTCGCACTCCCTCCTTCTCTGTCTCTCCCGCTCTCTCTGTCTCTCTCGCTCTCTCTCTCTCTCTCCCGCTCTCTCTGTCTCTCTCGCACTCCCTCCTTCTCTGTCTCTCCCGCTCTCTCTGTCTCTCTCCCGCTCTCTCTGTCTCTCTCGCACTCCCTCCTTCTCTGTCTCTCCCGCTCTCTCTGTCTCTCTCGCTCTCTCTCTCTGTCTCTCTCGCTCTCTCTCTCTCTCTCTCCCGCTCTCTCTATCTCTCTCGCACTCCCTCCTTCTCTGTCTCTCTCGCTCTCTCTCTCTCTCCCGCTCTCTCTGTCTCTCTCGCACTCCCTCCTTCTCTGTCTCTCCCGCTCTCTCTGTCTCTCTCGCTCTCTCTCTCTCTCTCTCCCGCTCTCTCTGTCTCTCTCTCCCGCTCTCTCTGTCTCTCTCGCACTCCCTCCTTCTCTGTCTCTCCCGCTCTCTCTCTCTCTCCCGCTCTCTCTGTCTCTCTCGCACTCCCTCCTTCTCTGTCTCTCCCACTCTCTCTGTCTCTCTCGCACTGTCCCCCTCTCTCTGTCTCTCTCGCACTCCCTCCTTCTCTGTCTCTCTCAATCTCTCCGTCTACCTCCTTCTCTGTGTCTCTCACCCCCGACCCCCTCATTCTCTCTGTTTGCCTCACCCCCTCTCTATTTTGTATAATAAGTAAATTATAAATATATTTTTTTAAAAATGTCGCCTCAAACGCCTAGGCCATCGCCTAGGCGTTTGAGGCTGAGGCGACCCCCCGATCGCCTCGGTCGCCTCTCGCCTCTGACTACATAGCTTCTATTTGCTGTTGCTCTTGCCATTGTCCTTGATGGTCCATGAATGTGGAAAGGCTGTGGAGCTCCCTCCTCCACCCCCCTCCCCTCCTGGACGAACCAGACCAACCTGCGGAGTCTTTCAGATTACCTACTGATGAGGAGAACGATTGCAAAGCCGCTGCCTTGTACGACCGAGATAACTCCATCAAGTAGGTCACCAACCCAAAGTTGCACCACCACCACCACAACCCCAACTTCAAGCTCAAGTGGAGTGAGCTTGCAGCGGTACTCTGCCCAGTCCGCCCCATAATCGGTCTCCCCAACAAGCTGCAGCACTTGAGTACCTCGGCCTGATTGCTCGGTGACACTCCGCCAACATCTGGATCTTACGCAAGAAGGTAGGCGCCATGCTGCGGCACTGCAAGGTTCTGGAGTCGGAGCCGGATGACCAAGATCAAGATCACACCATCGACAATGGCTTCAGTTGGTTTCAGATCAGAAGCAGGGGAAGTGAGCCACACGGTGCCAGTGCAGAGGCTGGGCAGGATGAAGTGGTTCATATCGGGGAGGAGGCCAGCATCTTAAGGCGGCAAGCTAGAGCAGGAGGTGAACACATGACACAGTTGGGGAAGCACCAGGGTGCAGGGATCCTCGGGCAGCTGTCTGATGCTGTGTGTGCCGCCGGTGTCGAAGGGGGAGAGCCCCTCAAGTGTTCACTCTTAGAAAGGGAATAAGGTCACCTTAAAACGTGCGGTTTGTTTTGACGGTGGTTTGAAGAATATTATTGTCTTTTAAACGGTTTTTAACTAGAAGGATTTATTAATAACAAGCATAAAGTTTTAGAGGATTAATAATGAAATATGCAAGATACATGGACTTCGAATTCGGAATATTTACAGGGATCAAAATCTAAAAAACCCAAAAAAATAAGCTCAAAATTTTTTAAAATGAAACAAAAAGATGGTGAGCTAGGTGCTGTATACAACAGTTTAATAAAGGAACTGAGCCATTTGTAACATTAAAGACATCAAAATCCAAGCACCATCTTTCTAGAAAACACACATGTTTAAGAAAGATGCAGAGCCATTGGTAACATTAAACACATCAAAATTCAAACACATCTTCCTCGAAACTAAACATGAAAGATTCATACGAAAGCAAATGTTGGGAAAACCACCCCCTAAAAGAACAACATGTCAACATGTGCATAGCTTCACACCTTCTGACCTTGTGTCATCCCTGAAGCTAGATTAATTCAAGAACATTGCTTCATTAATTTCAGCATTCCATTGATTCAAATGTCCCATACAAGGAAGGCAGAGTCCCGATCCACATCAATCCGGTCCAACTCTTAGTCATGTACAGTTATATGATTTTTACAGGTTTATTGTCCATGAAGATTTTCTTAAGTCTATAATTTTCCTAACATTTAACTCCCCTTCCCGCCCATTCCAAACCAAATCCAGCAGCCATGGGCCACAGCAGACGCGCAAAGGAAGAAGAGGAGGAGAAGCATAAGTAGAAGAGAAGCAACGTCATTGACATCAGCGTCGGCGGCGGCAATCACGGAAGCAGCGGCAGCGGTGTTGAGGGCAGCTGCAGCAGCAGCGGCATCTTCTTCCTCCTCCTCTTTCTTTCCTTCTTTTTTAGTCAGCGTCAGTGTCACACAATGATGAGGGTGGTGACAATGAAGGCAGCAACATCGGTGGCAGCGAGGGGAGTGTGGTCATCTTCTTCTTCATCCTCCTCCTCTTGTTTTCTTTCTTGGGTTGGGGATGTGTGAGGGTTAACATGACCAGGGAGGGGGGAGATGGTTTGGTTTGTGTTTAAAGGGGGAAGGTCTCAGGGTAGGTCATACCAGGCATGGGCCGACCAGTGTTGGATCGGCCGATTTGGGGGCTGATTCTAACTTAGATTGGCCGATGCAGCCTATTCTACCCGATCCAGACTGATCCCGCTAGAAATCACCAGGTCGGGAGCCGGGATCGGATTAGATGGACCCAAAACCAATTGGATCAGCCGATCCAATCTGATCCATGCCGATTCTCCTTCCTTGATTCCATAAAGCTAGTGTCAATTTCCTGAAACTCAATAAGCACCCCCCCCCCAACCCCCACAAAAAAAGAAAAAAGACAACACAGATGAAAGCAAATTGTGTTCGAAGTTCCATCGAAGTATCTATTCCACAACTTTAAGGTATATGAAAAGCATTCAAGCAGAAAACTAGGGGAGAAACGGAGGGGGATGGAAATACCTATGTTCATCTAGGTCTCTAAAACTTGATGTATCTTCAAGGTTAAAACGAGGATAAAATTTCCTCTCATCTTCTGGGTCTCTTATAAGAACTATGTTCTGTAGAAAAAAAGAAGCAAATGCAGATAATGGTGTGCAGATAATTTCTGACAAAGCAACCACTGACAAGATTTTAGCACATCTGTAAGTAACATTTCATCATATTATACCTGCAGAAGATAAAAAATGCCGCGCTTTATCTGATCTACTTTGTCAAGCCACAAAGACTTTCCTGTACTTGACTTGAGTTTCGCCACAATTTTTTTCTCTGTGTTGCAGTCCTCCTTGAACTAAAATAAAGGAACATTTTATCCATAAAATATTGCCATCTCAATGTAAATTGACATGCAGAAGCATCATCTTCATGATTAAGAAAAAAATATTGAATATCATAAACAGGGGATATTAAAGGATGTCATCGAGGAATATAAAGTACACATCCCTTGTGGATGCCAGGCGAACAGTTTATAGTTGGGGCCTAGCCTGGCCACTCCAAGGGACCCAGTCACGGAAGTGCAACTACAACAAGAGTGGATACAAAAATTGCTCAAGGACATGTGAACCAGGCTCAAGGCAGATCTAGATTCATTCATTTATGAACCCCCTCTTCATGGCATGCATTGCATTGTGGTAGGTATTAGTTAAACGTGTAACCTCATCTCCCAAGGAAACTTCCACTTGCAGATCAAGCCACCTGCCTGGTTGGAGTGTTGAAATTCTTTTATTTTATGTATATCACAAATAAAATGCTATCAAAGAGTGATTGTGGTAGTTATTGGTTAAACGTGTAACCTCATCGCCCAAGGAAACTTCCACTTGCAGAACAAGCTACCTGCCTGGTTGGAGTGTTGAAATTCTTTTCTTTTATGTATATCACAAATAAAATGCTTTCAAAGAGTGAATGTCAAACAAAACTTAAATCTAAGGCTAACTAGCACCTTTAAGGAAAGGAAACCCCTGGTAGAAGAATCCCATGTAGAGTGGGAAGTATGATCATCTATTTCCCCCTTTCGACGTAAATATGGTCAATTGTACTAAAGTATCCTTTAACTTATTTCTAATGACTAAAATAGACATAAAGAAGGCTAGTGGTTTCTACAACAAGGCGGGCTTTGGGGGGGGGGGGGGGGGGGGGGGGGGGGGGGGGGGGGGGGGGGTGCGTTAAGTGGGTTGGGTGCGCTTGCCTAGGCACCAGGTCGCCTTGGGCACAAGGGAGCACCTCATCGCCTAGGCGACACCTTGAAAACAATGGTGCTAGGTAAACTTCTCTAGGGCAATGCAGGGATTCGAACCCACAACCTTGGGGAATTTAGCCCGCCGAAGGTCAAAACTTATCCACTTTGCCATTCACCCTCCCCCAAGAAAAAAAATATGTTGCATAAGTAAAGCATCACAGTGAAATAGATACATTTTTTGTTTTAGAGAAGTGGATAATGCACAGCATTTCATATTTTCTCAGACTGATTCCAAGGAAATTTGACTATATCAGTGACCCTATATGGAAGAAAAGACAATATGCAGTAAATAGATATCAATCTTGCAGCTTGCTATATGATATCCATAACCCGACATGAAAATTATTTGAAGACACATTGAGAGTGAGAAGCCGTTTCAATCAGTGTGAACTGTGAGCTGTAAACAGGGCTCTAGTTATATGCACAAGAGGAGGGGCAAGACATGGGATTATTGGGATCCTCACACAGACTATAACTAAAACATATACCATAAATATAAACGCCAGACCAAAGCTCTCCAAACTTACAGGTCAGATTATAAACCATGTATTAATTATCAAGGGTTGAAAGGGAACATGAGGTGAAAAATGTATGCATCTGACATTGAATTCATGAAATGTGGTGCAAAAGTTCAGCCAACAGGAGTCCCAATATTGATCGTATTGGTTCATTTAGGGCATCACTATGGGTGGTTATTGAAGGATTTTAATCCAATGGCTTAAATTTCAGCTCAGGCCAATGGGGATGGTCAAATCTCAAAACCAAAATTGGCACAGCCAAAACCAAAATCTTAAAATTCTTTAGACACAGTTTTTGAAAATAAACTTTCCAACAGGCACTAATAGTCAAGTGGTTTTGGAGAGTGATAACAAAGCTCACACATCCTGTGGGAGGATAGTCAAGTATCAATACCTTCAAGAAGGCTCCAGGTGGTTCCCAAACTCTACACATACAAGTTCCATGTCAGGTGTTTCAAATAATATTTTGCAGCATAGGGATTTTTTTCCAACGTTCAACAGAGATAAGTGGAAATGGACAGCAAAATTTTGGGAAGAACACTGGCTGAAGGAGTTTTTGATGAAGAATTTTTATGACATTATGAAGTTCCACTATCCAAAGGTCACGTGTGGGCCCACAAAATCTGGACTTCAATCTAATGAGCATTCCATTAGAAACAATGCCAAATTCCTAAGAGAGCAGGTGTTAGATGGGGAAATTTTAGATTAACTAGTGCACAGAAAAGGCCACTCTGTGGTTTAGGGCTTAAGAATAACTCTTACCTTGTTTCATTATGAATCACCAATAAAAATGACAACCATATGGTAATGAATTTCTAGTGGATAATGAATTATTCATTTGTGAAAAGCTTGGTATAGAGGTGCTTTGAAAGTGAAAGCAACTTCAAAACAGGAATAGTGGAAATTTTCTATCTTGGCATATCCCCTCAGTTACTACAAAACTGAAGATATAGTCTAGCAATGGTCTATTGTGGACCCAGTTTACCTCATAGCATTGTTTTTGATATTCATTAAAAAAATGTGCAGCAACAACGGGCCAAAAAGTTCCAAATATATCCTGAAACATGAAAATTTGTAATTGGAAATCTATTGATCTGCCCAAAAAATGCTTCAACAATGGTTCAAATATGGTAAAATCATTGTAAATGAATAAAACCTGCAAAATTTCTTGCCGAATATATGGGCGACTTAAGCGATCAAAGTCCCATATTCCCTCTCTCTCAAGCTCTTCCTGAAATGACAGCAACAAATTGTTGTTGAACAGCACAAACTATAGAAGAAAGGCATAACGCTTACCAGTTATCAAAGGCATGTAGAACTAAACTACAAGTAATGGATGAAAAATCTCAAAATACCAATAGTAAGAACATGATAATGCAGATTCACTTTTTTCACCCACTCGAAGACATGATGGATTCATTTGCTCATTTTTCCAGCAAAATTTTCAAGACTTATTTGGAAAATAAGGACAAAACCACACATGGAAACAGCTCCTCAAATGCCTATAAATTCAATTATATAACAAAGTCATACAAATACCTGACTTAAAGCAATCGATGGTCGGAATTTTCCAAGTAGGCCAGTAACTGCATGGTCAGGAAGCTCCCAGATTCTAAAGAAACCCAAGATGTGATCTATCCGGTAGGCAGTGAAATACTTTGACATCTACAATGACAAGTGAGAAGAAATGAAAATTTCATCTACCAGATAGATCTATCTGGTAGGCTTATTTTGCCATCCACAAGGACAAACAATAAGGAAATGAAAATACTAAACAAAAAGTTAATTTACAGACATATGTAGCAGATATTCAACAAAATCATGGTTACCTGTGTCAAACGAGCACGCCACCATGCATAATTATCTTTTGACATTTCTTCCCAATTATATGTAGGGAAGCCCCAGTTTTGTCCATTCTTATCAAAATAGTCTGGGGGTGCTCCCGTGGATGTGTTCATACGAAACAAGTTAGGATAAACCCAGGTGTCAACACTATTTCTGTCCACACCTATGGGTAAATCACCCTTCAAGACCACTTTTCTGCTTCTTGCGTAGGCTGCAGCTTCTGATAACTATCCAAAAAAGGGCTTACAATGTGTTGAAATATAATGAGAAATTGTGATCAGAAACTATTCTCTTATAAAACTGACTCAAACATATGCAGATTGACTGAAAACCTCTGGGGATCCAAGTCAGAGATTCTCGTTACTTACCTGTAGATATAAATGAAACTGAATATAGTAGTGAAAACAAATAATATCATAATGCAAGCTATCCTTTGAAACTACCTTCTCCAGCTGAAACCATATAAAGTGACAGAGATCAGTGACAAGATATATTTCACGAAACATCCATAAGAAGACACTGTACACAAATAGATGGAGAATCTGAGATAACCTTTTCCTTGGAGTAATTAGCAAAACGGCCCCATTGACTGTGATCTGATGTTTCAAAGAAGTCCCTCAAGAAACAGAATGCCGCATAGGGTCTCAACCATTCCTGTTTTAGAATATAATTCCAGTCACAATATTTTCAAGAAAGCATCAGTCACAACAGTTGAAAATTTTGGAATTCGGACGCAGTAGAATAGTTTATGAAAGTGTACAAATGATGTGTGTTCCCAAAAATGAAAAGAATGTGTACCTCATTCTCAGAAAAGAATTTCAAGAATGAACTGGAACTAAGTGTTGTCTCCTTCTCCAGAGAAAAAATTTTCTTTGTGATTGAAAGTTTAGTGGCCATGGTAGCCTCATAATCAACACTCTGTTAACAGTTAAACATGACAAATGATCATTGTGAATGGAGACAGGATAAGAACAGGAGTTTGTAACAAAACAACCAAAAGGATTTGAGCTCAGGATGGGTTTGCTAACTAGCATTCAATATTGTGAACGAGTTTATCTACCAAATTAGCCTAAGAAAGTCTAAACTCTAAACAAACCCCCCTACAAATCCATCCCCTTGTAACACAACCTGCCTTTATCTGTAGTAAGTTGGTACATATCTCATCAATGATTGGTACTATTGACTGACAAAAAGCACTGCATACATCAATAACCGGCAGTTGTTTCATCAAATTAGTGCTGCCTCCTAAGCTTCCTAAGATAGAGTGCTGATACTTGAACTAGTTCACTGTGCAAAGTTAATAAGTCATGGAAACGATGGTCCCGACTTCATTTTCACACAACATGTACTGAACAAAATAAAACACTGAGTGGGTTGAAATAAAATACCTTTCCATCCAGCTGTTCTTTTGCCGTCAAGATCTCTTGCTGCAAATAAAGAGGAGACCATCAATATAAAACAACAAAAATAAATGTATAATGAAGTATAAAAGCTGAATAATGACAAAAGAAGATCATCGAGAACCTAAATATGGGCATAGAAGGAAAAAATAAAATAGAAGGAAGAAACGAAGTATTAGAGCTGGTACCTTAATATCTTCTGGAATGCTTGTTGAAAGTGCCTGCACTCTCAAATATAATGGATGCAACGCAAACACTGAGAGGGAGCTGTATGAAAAGAACACAAGTTCTAAAGGACTCAGAAGAATAACAAAAAAAAGAAAAAGAAAAAAAATCCATATCCACTTATATGGTTTCAGATGATTATCATAACATCATTACCAGGTGGACATGATCAGACATATCATGTCCACTTTATTTGGTCTCAGACTATTATCATTGTGCCATGACTGAGGAAACATATTCCAAAGTTCAGGTGAGAAATCTAATAATCAAGTACCTCATCTTACCAGGATATGTTAAAATGATTTCATTGCAGAAACTGAGGTGTCAACGAATACATTATAAAGGAGATCACTCATCCAACAAATCGTGGAGTGATTCAATAAATCATTTCTCAATTGTTCATCTTAAATATTTCTAACAGATGATCATTTAATTCTCGGTTTTCCTATTCTCATCATAATGTTCTTCACTGTCAATAGAGACCACTACAGCCAAAGAGAAAGATACATAGGAACATAGTACTCATGTTGAAAGAAGTTTTCTGTTAAGTTTCTAAAGCATGGATAACATGACAGCCGTAGAAGCAGAAAGGTCTGACTTGGACTCACTGTATTGACAGCATGAACTTTTAAGGACACAGCTCATTATAATTACCAATACTATGTTTAGTGGATTCATGTAGAATCTTAGCAGCTCATTTGGGACTCAGAAAATCGGGAGACCAACATGATTTGTATCAGTCAAATCAAGTCAGTCTGAGTTGGAAAATTATGGTTGTAGACCCATAGTGCCCTATAGATAAATGGGACTCACCACTCAAGCATGTGATTTTGATTCTGATGTGATAACATGGTGCCCAGGACAGCTTTTTTTAACGTAAATGCTCCTTAACATCAAAGTTGTTTCATCCAACTTCACATGTATCTAAAAGTTATAGGTGCTAGAATAGTCTCACATTGGTTAAGGCTCAACATCAAAATACACTTGGTGGGAGCTCACGCCACTCTCTTCCCATTGGCCGAGTTGGATGACTCATTAATTTGACATGGCATCAAAACTCATAGGTATGTTTCTGGGCCACACAACTCACGTTTGGTTGTCCAGGGGACAGAACTTACGATTAGCATGTAGGTGATGAGACATGTTAGAATAGTTCCATATTGTCTAAGGGACAAGATAAAAATATGATAAATAATAGGAGCCTCCTCCACTCACGGCCCGAGTTGGACAGCCCGATAATTCAACAGCAGCCACATTCCAATATTCGTACAAGAGGGGGAGTTACTGATATAGTCCTCAGAACTTACAAGAGGGGAAGGGACAGGTTGAAGGCAGTTTACACAAACTATCTCCTTCCATGAGCATATGGTCTTGTGTTGGGGACTCCAACATGTCACTGTAGTGAGCCCTCCAATCATCACCACCAAACATGTTTTATCATTGCGCATCCAGACAGCACAAGTATCCCAAGGCACCATCAACATCTCAGACCTCAGAACTTAAAAATCTTTTGCGCAAGGAAATGAGTTGCCGTATTCCCCCTGTGAATAGAATAAAGAGAACTTCCAAGGTTGCCTTATATTCAAATGGCCTATCAACTCAATGCATATTCTGAGTTGGATGCCCTTATGATAAACCCTTACTCATGATCAATAGATACGACAGGGACAAAGTATTCAACTCGACTTAGATCTAGTTTAGACTATTTGCACTTATGTAAATGGTATATAATTTAGTAGGTTTACGCACTCTGCAATGCATAAAATACATTATCGAGGACATCAAATTACCTATAGGGATATGAATCCCACCACATCCCGTGGACAGATGTGTCATTGACTGGTAAAAGCTGAACAAGATGAAACCCTGTATCTGCTGCCCAGTCAACAAGTAATTTCAGGTCAAGAAACTCTCCAACACCAAGACCATCATTAGATCTAACTGAGAACATTGGAATAGCAACACCAGAACCCCTCCACAGAGTTTCCTGTCACAAATATTAAAAAAAAAATCCTCTCAAGATAATATGCATGCTAAATTGAGAAAGTAACCTACCAATTATTATTTACCCGGAAGTTGCCATCAGACAAGTACACATAGTGTGGTGGCTGACCAGTCGCTGAGTCTACAGTAAGCTCTCTATTTGGACCAATTTCTAACAAAGTATCTCCAGCTTTTCTATTTTGGCTATACTTATATGTGAAAATAACATTAAGGACAACATTGCATGGAATGACAACTGCACAAAAGATATCAGCTGCCAAAAGAAATCAGATAATCTGGGGGAAGTTCTGTAACATCAGAAATGATACCAGGCATGACAGTGAAACAAAATGGACAAGGATATTTTATTGGTAAATCATCTTTTCTCATCACACAATCTGCCTGCCAAATTGATTCACCAGCATAGAAAAGCCTCAGCCCCTTTTGCGCATTCCAGTGTCCTAATGGAGAGGAACTTCCAGTTACATAAACCTGCAACATTTTTACCAGTTCGTAAGATACCACTGGAACTAATTTTGAATTTACTACTATCAAGAGAATCTTAAATTTCTTTAGCATTTACAAACATTCAACTCTTCATGATTTCTGTGCAAATCTCACAATAATTCATCAAATGCCAACTTCAGGCTGATGATTCAAGACTTAAGAAGAAGAAGAAGATGAAGATGATGATGATGATGATGACAATGATGATCATTCAACAGTAAGTATCTATCATAATTCACATGATCTGGTATAGGTCAATAGCCTGCCTAAGTCCTATGACACTTAGAGGATTCCCACCGATCATGGCTGAACATATGTGCATAGTAATAGCATTCATCGGTCCAAAGGTACTCACCATTGTGCCTTCTTCCATCCTTGGACAGCATATCTTAAATTGAACAACAACTGAACCTGATTCTAGCAATCAAAAGGAATAGTAGCATATCACAAATCAAGAAATTAGAAAATACGCCAAGAAAAACCTTTTCAATCAATGACTTAAGGGTAGTACATAGAAATACCTTGACTCTGTGAGGCCTGATGATAACATCCAGAGGCTATCTCTGATTCCAAATTCCAAGGTCCATCAAAGATGACATTCTTGAATGCACTACTGAAAAAGATAGCTTCTGAGGCAGTCTAAAATCATGAGAAAGGAAAACAGATTTCTATTAAATTTGCTAAAATCGAAAATAAATAGGAATGCATGAACATAATAATATTCAACTGAAGGTACTAAGTAGAAGGATATGATGATGCTCAATTTCCATCAGTCAAGTATTTTTTGGGAATAAACCCACTGCTGATGTGACTCCCACAAGTAACAAACAATTGGCAACTACACCACATACAAATTTCCCCATACAAAGAAAGAGACAACACCCAGACGAATGATGGATTATGAAGTAAAACCGCTGAAAATACAAAACTATAACTCAAATAAATATGAAGAATAATAGAAACTATTCTAAAGTTACCATCTTGTATTCACCCCTATTTATGACAAAAATTACTTTGAAGATGTCCTTCACTAAACAAGTCTGACCACCCAATAGCAACAGATATTAAAAACCATCAAGAGAGATATTTCTTGTCTGTGCAATCTCCCAGGAAGCATAAGCAGATATCATATATCTAATATAGAAATAACTCATTCTTGTAAGCCACAGTAATAACTAACTCGCACACATTATAATGAAAATGAACAGTTTCCTGGACAGACAGTTACAGAAAGAAAGTTTGGTATCTGTACAAAGAAGTGGGTTGCAATGTAAAGGTCTACACCAAGAGGTACTGGTGACAGTCGTTTTTTATCCGACCGATTTGTTTTGGATTTTTATTTTATTTAATTGGTTACTTAGTTTGGTAGACGGGGTTTATGATCGTATGATGTTGACTCGCCCATGGAAAAGGACTCATGCAGGTTCGGATGAACCTTCCCTGTTAGTCAATAAGCTGACAGTGATTACATCATGCTGCGACAGGAAAACCCTTTGATTTCCCTCCCTAAGTTGGTTTTCTAGATGTCTCCTTGCAGTGTGAAAGTCTCGCCCGTTTTGTTTTATTTGCTCACATATTATTCATGGGAGGGCCAACTTTCTTTCCCTCTCCTCTTTTTACCAGGGTTCTCCTTTTTTCTTCTATAGTATCTTTAGCATTATTAGTGGG
This sequence comes from Zantedeschia hybrid cultivar, assembly GCA_030544215.1. NCBI lineage: Eukaryota > Viridiplantae > Streptophyta > Magnoliopsida > Alismatales > Araceae > Zantedeschia > Zantedeschia hybrid cultivar. The sequence goes on along the minus strand of JARZZO010000005.1, from coordinate 76,312,055 downwards.
CACTATTCATAGGCACTATTCATGGGTACTGTTCATAGATATTGTTCATGGGTACTGTTCATGGGTGGCCCCCACTAAGTGTTGGGTTGGTCCTTGTAGCAGAAAGATTTACGTCGATGACCCAAATTATACTTGTGTCGAGACAGCTATGAGCCGACGAGATATTATTTTCTCCTACCACCCGCTATTGTGTGATGGAGTGATAACCGGCCGTTGAGGCTTTGATTATCACTTGACAGCTCGTCGTTGCACATGGAGGCAGCAACGAGCTGACGAGCCTTCATCACCACTCGACGACACACTGCTGGGCACAGAAGTGGCGGCGGGGAGGCGAGGCTTCGACATCAATCGTCGACACATCACTGTGCATCGAAGTGGCAGGGCAGCGAGACTTCGACATCACTCGTCGACACATTGCTGCGCACGGAAGTTGCAGCGAGACAACAAGACTTCGACATCACTCGTCGACACATCGCTGCGCACGGAAGTGGCCGGCGGCGAGGCTTCGTCATCACTCGTCAACACATCGTTGCATACCGAAGTGGCAGCGGGACGGCGAGGCTTCGACACCAGTCGTCGACACATCGCTGGGCACCAAAGTGGCAGTAGGGCGGCAAGACTTCGTCATCACTCGTCGACATATTGTTGCGCACCGAAGTGGCAATGGGGCGGCGATGCTTCAATATCATTCGTCGACATATCGCTGCGCACCAAAGTGGCAGTAGGACGGTGAGGCTTCAACACCACTCGTCGACACATCGCTGCACACTGAAGTGGTAGCGGGGCGACGAGACTTCGACATCACTCGTCGACACATCACTTGCAGACGGAAGTGACAGCAGTGCGGCGATGCTTCGACACCACTCGTCGACACATGGATGCGTACCAAAGTGGCAGCGGGGCGGCGAGGCTTCAACGATTATCACTTAATAGGGTAATGCACTGGCACTGGACGGCATGGTTCCGAGTCATGCCGCCGTGACTTGGCAGCATGGCTGATGACCATAGCCACGCCGCCAAGGCTTGGTGGCATGGTTAAGAATCATAGCCATGCCGCCAAGGCATGGCAGCATAGTTAAGAACCATGCCATCCACACCTGGCGGCATGGTTTTTACCTTGGAGACAGGAGGCGAGAACTCAAGTCACTTCTCCAACAACCCTTCAATTCTCCAACCACTTCTAACAACTTATACAAGGCAAGAGGGGTAGGGCTATTTATAGAAATTTCGACCAATAAGGGCCGCCAAGTGGCGGCTTACAATTGGTCCTTGGAGGCGGGCCATGCCCAATTGGCGAAGCTCCATTGGTCCACGTCCTCATCCTTGTGATTGGTCCATTTGGTGATGAAGAGGCACGAGATGGCGATGACGTGGCGGCGATGACAAGGCGATGGGAATCCACATGGCACTTCTTCATTGGACCATGGGGGCATGTGTGTGGCCCACATGGACTCCAGAAAACATATTTTTTTATAGGCCGAGGCCTGGGGGCATGCCGTCATGAGTGGGCGGCAGAGTGAGGGGCAGCAGCCCCTTTACTGGGGTCTGCCGCCCACAAGGGACAGCAGACTTTTGGGTTCTGCTGCCGCCCATAGGGGGCGGCCGCCCACAAAGGGCAGCAGGCCCAAAGGGGTCTGCCGCCCACAAGGGGTGGCAGGCTCCTTTGGGCTTGCCCCGGGACAGCATGAGATGAAGGGGGTTTTTATTATTTTTGGACCCTTAATTTTCTGATTGTGTCTTTGGGTCTGTTTTACTTCATTTTCGAAGGGTTTTCGGAGGAATCTTGATGGGAGGCCTTCCATTATTTTGGATTTTGAGAATTGCCCCTTCCTTGAGAAAATTTACTGTCCACAGGTACCTATAAAGAAAACTTTCCTTTCAACACCTGAAAATGGCATTTCAAGTATTCAATTCATAAACAAGTTCCACCTGCCCATGGATTTTGTCTCCATCGTACAACAGTACAAGAATGTTTCTCTTCTTTCAAGTCAATTGCCAGCTGTAGAAAGTCTGAGTTTCATTTTGTAGTTTGCTAAAAAAAACTGAATAGTCTGGTATTCAATGGAGGTAAGATATTCAGTAACGATCAAGAATCAAACAACTTTCATAAGCCTCTATTTACAACCACCAGAAAGAATAAGAGGTAGACAAAATGGACTAGGAATGTAAATGCAGTACCTGCCAAAGATCATGAATCTCCACTACTTCTCCTTCTTGAATCACTTCAGGCAGGATTAACCTATGCTTTCTTCCAGCCTCCCATCTCAAGACATTTCTATCATCATCCACCAAATAGTAACTGTACTCACATTTGAAGCCATTAGCTACAGTAAGCTTTCCAGACCAAATAAGCTCATCAGCTTGGTGCACTGGACTCAGAAGTAGACCATGTTTCACATCCCAGGAACCAAGCACCGGTTCAGATCCAGACACAAGGAGGCTCTGTCCCCACTGGGTATAATAGGGTAATCTAAAGACCAAGGTCACAGTCTGCAAAGGCTTCTTGGAAGAAGCTACTGCCGAAGCCACCATTATTCTCTAATTGACTCCAAGCCAGATTATATCTGCTGTAATACAAAAACACAAAGAGAGTATGGCATAATTTTACACTGGTTCAAATAGACATTGTTGATTATAATGGAATGATCTTGACTAGCAACTACTTATGCACATTAGGACAAATGCGTCATGATTAGTAATCAATTCTTCAGTTACTTCTTTTGTTACCAATTGGTTTCAAGCGTGTGTGTATAAGAAAATGGGCCATTCCATTTGCTATGAATTGGTTTCAAGTTCGATGCTCTAACATGACACTAGAGCTAATCCACACCCGACACGAAATTCTTGTCTCCCGCTCTTAATATGAACCCAATCCACTGTTCCCATGTCAAGCCATCCATGTTTTTGGAGTCTAGACGTGAGGAAGGGTCAGAAGTCCCACATATGGTGTGTACGAGTGAGAAATAGGTTTTGTAAGAAAGTGGGCCTCTTCTACTAATTGGTTTTGAGTCGGATGCTCCAACACTAATAAAAAATGAAATGTCCGAAAAAATAGGGATGACACCCAAAAGAAATACATCTTCACATGGTGTAAATCCCACTCACCTTTCACCAACCATCAAATTCACCTACATGTTCCTCCAATTGAATTCTAATTAGCTCTGAGGAGAAACAACATTTAATGTACACATGATGAAAACAGATGGAAACTAATTATCCCAGAAGACACCACAGCCGATCCAAATTCTATTTAGGACCAGTCATCAGGGATGAATCCATCATGCAAATCAAAGATCTAAAAGCATCTGTGGTGAAGACAAAGATGAAGCGGGTCATCTATCTCACCACAATAATGCCTATAAAAACACACTCCATCATCCACAATAGATTAGATCCACTTCGATTCTGCAAGAAACCAGCGGAAACGAAGCAGACCCAGTAAGATATACCTTCTCCCGGGTGGAAAACGAAGCAGACCCAGCTCAAATGACTGGATTCCTACCAAAAAGTTCGCCTTTTGTTGAAGGAAAAAGAGAGGGGAGTAGCCTATGATTGGGGCGTCTTCTGTTGGTGGGAAAAAACCAAAAAGATGCAGGGAGACGATGCTTTCGTGCAGACAAATCACACCAGTGTCTCAGGAGGGAAAGGAAGATGACCACACGCCCTGTCCTCTTACCGGACACTTGTAAAGGTGCTCCTTTTATGCCGCCTCTGTTTCCTGTGTTGGCCCCTCATCTCCGGATCGTCGCAAAGGCCACTTTTGAAATGGCCTTTGTCTGAGGTTTTTTGGCACGTGCTCCCATGGTTGAAGTATATATTATTTATTTTTATATAATTATTTTGTACTATAACTAAAAATTAAATAATACAGACGTGGAATTCAGTAAACTCTTTAAAAATCGTCGCAATTCGCATAATTCATGATTTTTTAATCTTGAGTAACATTTGCTGTATCCCACGTGCAGCAAGTATACCATAAAAAAAATAAGTTTTTAAGGTCAGTGCCACTTATCATCAAATCACAAAAAGATTTTTTAAAAATCAAATTGTAATTAATATTAAAAATATCTTTAATAGGTTGAATCTAATAATAATTTTTTATTTTTTAAAATTAATAATATTTTTTATTTTTTAAATATATTTACATCTGATTATAAATCAAGTTGTACTAACATGTGAGAACATGTTAGATTGACTTTTAAAAAATTTCAAAATATTTCTTTGTGATACACGCAGCTTCTCGTTTGGTCCAGCGATCTTTCCCATTGTTAATGAGCTGAAGCCAACTCGTGGGCCAATCAGGCGTGGATCCACAAGAGTAAATGAGCGATCAGAGGGGGGATGCATAATTAGTTAACTACGTCATAAGTCGGGCACGTGCACACAATTTTAAAAATAGAGTATTTTCAAAGTTTATAATTTTATGTATGTACAGTATAAATTTTTAGTATCTCCTATTTATTACTAAAATTTTAAACTTTTGTTAACTAAATCACAGTCTATATAATTTATATAATAAAGAGCTCTTTTACCGAAACTCATATTTTAATTAATAATGATTTATCACATCACTATGATTTCTATTCTAAACTTTGATAATAAAAAATTATATACTACTTCTTAGTTTCCTATCATATTTTAGTCATCGATCAGCATTTGGTTAGTGTCACTCAAAATTTAAGACATCATATTTACACATTTTTACCCGTATTTCACTGATTATAATCCGGCGGTATTCGGACATAGATCTCATCTCTCATGTTGGGAAGGGCCCTAATGGTAAGGAGGGAGAGCCGTTTGATGTGCATCAGATGGCTAACAAGAAGTGGAAACAGAAAAGAAAAAAACTCCCCGAAGGCCGTCGTAGAAACTGCCGGGAATCAGCTCGCAGCCGGTGACCACGCCGGGGATCAGCTCGCAAGCAGTGACCTCTCTCTCTCTCTCTCTCTCTCTCTCTCTCTCTCTCTCTCTTCCGTGACTTCCTTCTCACACCAGCACAGCCATGGGCCGCCTCTTTCTCTATCTCTCTTCTGCGACTTCCTTCGCACACCAGCACAGCCACGGGTAGCCACACCACGTAGCATGCTAACCCCGGGACTGTGGGAGGCGAAAGAGTACAAAGAAGTTGGTGGTGGAGCTTTGGGCTCGTGCGCGTGGACCCTGCGGGATGAGGAGCAGCAGCAATGGGAAAAGCGGGCAGGGGGAGGCCATGGCCGGGCGAGACGACGATGAAGAAGATGCAGCAGAACGTGAAGAAGGCGATGCACGAGAAGTCTGACCTGCACCGCGCCACGACGATAAGAGGAAGAAGAAGGCCGCGCGCGACGGCAGCAGATCCCGCTACCAAAATGCGTCCACTTGGTGGGAAGAGGAAGAAGGCGTGCAATGAGCTAGCAGATGGCCGAGGCGAGAAAATAACACGCGCGCTTGAGAAGAGGAATGAGCAAAGCAATTTATTCCGCAAACCCCACCCCTGTGTCCCTCCTCATGTTTCCCCGACGCAGGAGGAGGGGATGACCGCTTCTCTCTCTCTTTCTCTTTCTCTCCTGCCGGGTTCAGACCAGGCTTGGGTTGTCAAAACCTACAGGTTGAAACCTACTAATAGACCCGTTTGAATCCATTAACTTTCTCTCACGTATCTGATAAATTTTGATTTCTGATCGCTTATGAGTAATGCTTGCTGCGATCCCCCCATACTCTACGTAGTGTTAAAAAAATTATATTTTTACAATACAATACATGATCAGATTTCTCAAAAAGAATTGAAAAATAAAACATCGAGTCTAATGAACAATAAAAATATCTTTAATAGGCCAAGTCCAATAATAATTTTTTATTTTAAATTTTTTTTTGAGACGTTCGATCAAACATTGCACTGTACCCCACTGTAATGCCCCTACGTGTAACACGTAGGAGTATTGCAGCAAGTATTACTCTTTTTTATATAAGTTCCTATAATCTTCATATTTTCTTAAAACATTTTATTATATTAAGAATCATCTTTAAAAAAATAATGTTAACGGTGCATCGGTATAGTAAGGAAGACGTGGAGTTGCAACAAGCAACCTCATAATATCACTTGTCCAACTTTCTTTTTTACCCTCTTGACTTGTTTGAGTGGAGAGAACAAAATCTGCAACTCTGCTGAGAACATTTATTGTTGTCATTTCCCAATCGCCTCCCTTTAAAAGGGACGTCACTTCCTACTTTACTTCGGTCACTTTTCTATTTATCACTTGTAAACTAATTTTATCACTTCTAAATGTAAAAATTATCACTTTAAAGTCTAATTTTATCACTTCCTACGTAATTTATTTTTATCACTTTCAAACGTAATTTTATCACTTTATATATAGTTCAATTTTATCACTTCCTCACAATTTTATCACATTATATTGCAATTTTTTATCACTTCTTATGTAAAAATTATCACTTCCAAGGATTTAGCATTTCCTATCCAAATTTATCAATTCATGTTCATTTTTATCACTTCTTACTATAAAGTGATAAATCTGCACTAGGAAGTGATAATATTGAACTATATAAAAAATGATAAACTTGAATTATATAAGAAATGATAAAATTGTCATTTGAAAATGATAAAAATATATATATATATAAGTGGTGAGAGAAAGATTTTGTGCCTTTTTCAAAGAGTGGTGAGAGAAAAAAAACAACAATAAATATTGTAAAAAAAAGTTGCAATTTCTTTTTCTCTTCACTTAAAAAGATCAAAAAAATAAAAAATAAAATAGACATGTGATGCAAGGAAGTGAACTGTTGCATTAAAAAGTCTCTCCATTGGAACTTGTTAGTAATGATTGCGGGGTCTTATAGGGATGTCTTAAATAACCGGAAGGACCAATAAAGAGTACAAAGATTGCATGAATTGATAAGAAATATTGAAAGATTGTAAAGACTAAAAAATGAAAATACTCCCTTTACAATGACTTCAAGATAATAAGAAGTAGACGTAAAATTCGATCTTATTTTAGACAACTAACTCAATCGGCCAAAATATTGTTGATTGAGTTCATTGGGTATATATACCGGTATAGTATGGGTTCAAATATACATAACTCGGATATGGATCTACCCGGGCTCGTAACTTCTACATTCGTTGGCCGGATTTAAACCCGATAAATTTATAGCAGTTCAAGAAAAAAAATGAAGAAAAGTTGTAATATGTCAAGCCAGGCCAGTATTGATGTGACATTTTGAACATTCTTTAAATATGTACCTAAAATTTTGAAGTGTCGGAGTATGAACTTGCGTTAAGTTTATACAAGTTGGGCCGGATTGACGGAGAGATGGGTTACGGTTTAAGATTCAACGCTTTACTTTCTTTTTGTTTTTTTTTTGAAAGGGCTCGGAGGCCGATTATGTACAATTATTTACAAGCGACCGGGATTTTAATCTAGAACCCAAGATTTTCCTCTAAAATTAAAAATAATTCCGGTCAGGTCGATAGATCCGCCTAATTAGGCAACAATTTCAGGTCCGTCTGATTTATGGGAAAGTAATCCCACAGATTCAACGCTTTACTTGAACTTCAAGGAGTGCCTTTTGGGCAATTGGAAATTTAAAGGGAAAGGGCAACCTTAAGGAGTCATATGTACCGTCTGTCCATTTTTCTTATTTTTTAACGCCACCAATGACTTCTTTAGTATTTCCTCTTCTCCTTAGAATTTTAAAAAAAAAGAGTAATGCTTGTTACACCACATAAGATGCAGTTTAAAAAATTAAATTTTTTTTAAGGTTAGCTACTATATCTTACATATTCATACAATCTAATCTTCGATCAGATAATTCAAAAAATAAAATAAAAAAATCACAATGAGCAATAAAAAAAAAATCCTTAATAGGCTAAACCCAATATAATAGGATTCTGTTTTTTTTTAACTTTTTGATCGTTCGATCGAAGATCAAGTTGTAACACGTCCAACATGATGCTGGCCGACCCTAAAAGAAATTTTCTTTTTGTATGAGCTGCACCCTTGTTGTGCTGCATGGTATGAAACAAATATTACTCGAGAAAAAAATGTTACTTCATGCTCTTGAAATTCATGTTGAGTGGGATTAGGGCTGGGCCCTGTTTAACGCTAGAATTAGCCTTATCCTGTGCTAGTTTGTCCTGCCTGTGATCCTAATTTCACCTTTCATGTTTTGACATGAGCTCTCAGATGACTTAGGGGATGCTTGCGTTGGTTAAAAAATTTTCACCAGGAAGTATTTTTTTAAATTAATTTTCACGTGCTTTGCAAGCACGAGTACAAATGAGTTGGTAAAATGTTTCTCATATTCTCGGAATATTCTTTTTTTTCTTGTGGGATCTGTTTCCTACCCCTTCTCATAGCGAAATATTTCTACGGGAAATATTTACCGCTCTAAACACAAACAAATGATGGGCTTGTCTAATATCAACAAAAGAATAAGCTTATAGGTGACATAAACACAAACAGATGGTGCGTGTGTTTACACCAAACACTAGACTTCTGGGTGGCATAAACCCCAATAGATGGTGGGCATGCCTAATATCAAGAAAGGAATAAACTTTTGGGCAAAACACAAACTGATGGTAGGCGTGTCTTATATGAAAAAAAAAAAAAAACTTCTAAGCAGCATAAATACAAATAGATGGTGAGCATTGCCAAATATTAAACACTCATAAGATTCATGAATTGATTCTATAGATTTCTCTTGTCTCAAGCAGTGAGGCAACAACAAACCTGGATCAGCCCAAGGAAATCAACCAAATGGGATGATGTCTTATGCAAAGTATCAATTTGGAGATGCGTTGTTGCAAGTAACACTAATAAGTTTTAACAGAGTCAGCTATAACAATTTCTATTCTTTGTAAAAACACAGTGTGATTCTTGGCTACATAAAAACATTCTATTATACTAGAAATAGGACAAAGGAGCAAATACCAACCTTGATTGAGCACTTGATCAAACAATTCTTTTACATAGTTATGTTTAACCAATCTATCTCAGGAGTTAAATCCTACCCAAGCATTTTGTCGAACAACTTATCTACATATAGTCATCTTTATGGACATAAAAATGAAAACTAGGTAGCAATCACCTACGCAATGTACACATGGGTGCTAGAGACCATGGGGAAGCCAACATGGCGTTCGACCAATGGAGTCCCACCTCCGCCATGCGACCCCAACAATGTTCTCACCTCCATCAACGTTAATGGCATTATGCAGCAAGTGAGGGCCAAGCTAGAGCTCGACCTCTCCCACAAGGGCAGCTCCATCCGCAGATGGATCAACCTCCTCCCCCACCCCATAGCCTCCAAGGACCATGTTGTTGCCCTCCACCACCAACACTAGTAGCAGCTGTTTGTGGCCGCAGCACACAACGTATCTCCCTTCACCGGCAGCCACAACATAGGGAGCTACAGCAGAGAGAGGGTGGTGGGGTCTTCCTGCCATGGAGAGAAGGAAGGGGGCTGTTGCACCCATAGGAAGCAGGTCACGGTGGATATGAGTCATGAGTCGGGGCATCGGGCTTCCGCGATAAGGAAAAAAAAGAGGGTGCTCTTTTTTAATTTATCATGTTTTTACAAAGAAGAGCTCTATCATAATATATTTCGATGTAGGTTACTAAACACTTAATAAGAGTGGTTTTCTCTATAAAAATATATTTTTGTAAAAAAAAGTGTCATTATAATACAACCAAACATCTTATAAAGTATTGGCATTAACTATGGAATCTTACAATAGTAAAAAAAAAAAGAAGGAATGGGAAACATATGAGTAGAATAACTAACATGATAGCAAAGGGAGGAGGGTGAAGAAGGCGGTCGACCTTCTCGGAGAAGTCGACAGAAATTGTTGAAAGCATTCTACTGCTAAATCAACAGTCTAAGAAGGGGGTTCGGAAATATATGCCCGCCAAAGATACATAGGACAAGCTCAATATCTCGAGCACCACCATCATTCTCTAAGATCCCAGATCGAGATCCAAATTGAGTCAACTTGCACTGACTTGAGAACGTCAAAACTCCACCAGATAGTGATGATGATACTAGCTACAAACCTAAAAGGGAAGGGAGCACAAAAGAAACAAAGATGGGTACTACCACAGCACCTAGATGTCGAATGCTGGCAAACTTAACGAGATGCCGTCAAAAAGGAATGGGTATTACTACTACACCTAGATGCCGAATGCTGGCGGACTTAATAGGATGCTGCCAGAAACGAATGTTGGAGCCCTCTATGGTGGGGAACAAAACTTACCGGTAGGGATGTAAATGGTATCTGAAAATTCGTTTATTTGTTCGTTTTCAAAATTTAAAGGTCATTAAAGGATACGAGTTAAAGAATAAGGATAAATCTATTATCTGTATCCGAATGATTTAGGATAAGAATAAAGGATACATTTTTTTTCGAGTCTGATTATCTGAATATCCGTATACTTTCTTTCGCTTATCTTATTTATTGATCTATCTTATTTAAAACTCTCATTTTTAAATAAAATTTCTAATCATGTACATATATAATTCCATATCTTAGTGTCCACACCATTCTTTTAACCCCTTCTCTTCTTCATTCACTAGTTTACAAGGTTCGTTCTGACATACGTTATGTAATTTATAATCAAAATTATAAGAATTAATTAGAAAGAACTTATACATATGCATATTTTGAGCATAAGATTTCTTCATTTCCCTTGAGAAGTGACAAAAGATTAAGCTTACGTTCCCACATGATACTGTCCGATAATTTAACCTTTATGTATTCTTTTTTGATAATTTTAGAAGATAACCCATTGCTTAAAGGATAAGGATAAATATAGTCACTATTCGATTCAATATGTATCCTTTTACATCCCTAGTTAAGGAAGGTTTGCCAAAATGAAAGAGGGGCTAGGGGGAGAGGAAGCAGCTAAAAACTATCATAAATTGGTGACTCCTATGGTATGTTTGGTGAAAATTTAGTTTGGAAACAGAAAGCGTCAAACTATATTTAACTTTCCCTTTTAATATGAAATTATAGCTGGAAGTAGATCTTCGCAAGTTTTCCTAGCTACATTAATTTTGGGCTGGAAGTCTAAACATTACATAAATAAAGATTAGAGACATCTTAGTCTGAAGGGGCAGGAAACTTCCGCAACCACAAATGCGTAGGTGCTACGACCCACTGCGGATCCGAACAACGGGAAACTCCACTACTTCTCCTCTTCATTGTTTTTTTTGTCCCTAGACAAGAAGAGTTCTTGGACACTTTAGACCAATCACACAGGCATACACATACCACTGAAGTCTCCTCTTCTCTTGTACCAAGATGATTCTAATCCTATAAATAACTTCAAAACTTCAACATTTTTTCCTTAAAATAATTGCGCTGAGATCTATGGAAGCCCACAATCTGCACCAAACATGTTCTAGGTAGACCTGAACGATATCCCACAGGACCTTGTGACATCAAATGAGAGAATAACTTATTACCCCGGCAGCCCGTTTTTCTAATTAAAAAAAACTTCTCCCTACACGGTCTTACAGTCCGAACGTAAATCGGATCTTAGATCGGACTGTACGACCATGTAAGGCACCATGCGGCCGTCTAACAAATAATTCAAAAAAAAGTTCTTTTTTAATTAAAAGCACCAGCAGCTACCGCAATACCGGCTGCCGGTACAGCAAGTTACTCTCATCCAACGAAAGGATGATGAACGATCCCATATTCCTCTGTGCATCTTTGAAAAATCCCTTAAACACGAGGAATGATCTTATGCAACTGATCTAAAGTAGACAACAAGATTCTAGTTTGCACAACTAATTTCACAGTGAAACTGAGCGAAATTTAGATCATGTCCCAGCAGAAGGTATTTGGAATATTGTCCTCTTTTTCATCTAAACTTTAGAGCCGCATTGAATTTTTGGACCCGAATAACAATACCCATCTTTATTTACCCAAATCTTTCGCACATATCTTAAAAGAAGCTTGGAACCACTAAATACGTGATACTTTGATTTTAAGATGCTGTTGTCCTCATTTTCTTGATTTTACTTCTACGTAAGCTTCAAGTCCTGTCCATGAATGCTGTCACTTGCTTCTGGCGAAAATCATGCGTTGGCTTTGTAGTTACAAACAAGATATTCTTTCTTCCCTGAGAAACAAGGTAACAGCAGCCCCCCTTGCAGGGAAAAAAAGCCTCATTTTATTTTCTTAGTTTCTGGTGAATAGCAGCTGTCCATTAACAGTGGCAAGTGGCGACATTTGTTGACAAGGGCCTGCCAACTCTTTCTTTGGCTTTGCCCCGAAAACACATCTTCTCCAACTTGTTATATCTGTATTTACACACTAACATTACCAGCGAAGCTGTCGCATCTTTAGATGCTGCTTCCCATGCAGGGCTACATCCTTCTTACACCCATTGGAGATTGGCGACCTTCTCGGGATACATCCTTCTTACACCATTGGAGATCGGTGAGCTTCCCGACTCCAGAAACCAGCTGAGGGTACGAAAACAGAAGAGAATTTCTTTCCTTCTTCTTACAAACAGGTAAACAAATGAAAAAGCAGTACAAGAGCCCAGTGAACAAAATGAGGAGATGCTGTTATACCTGCAGAGCAATCACCACTCTGTGAGAGAGGACACATGGACAAAAAAGGGACACCTTGAACCAAAAATGCAAATACTGAAAGTCAGCATGTTATACACAATAAAAATAGTTGAGGACATACTCAGAATTTCATCAGGCATGCTAATAATAAGAGTAATGCTTGCTGCACTGCCGGGGCACGATGCAGTCCATGTGGACTGCTCTGCACCTGCCATCCGATCTCTCAGCACGGTGGTGCATTTCAAAAGAAAATTGCCGAGCTGGGTGCTCACCTCAGCTCGGCCTCCGTACCACCTGATCTTTGACCAGACAGTTAAAAAAAAAGGATTTTTTGTTAAATGACCCTCTAAACAATGCCACATTTGTAGATAACCCTGTATATGATTTGTATTTGCATATAACCCCCTTAACTATAGTATTATTTGCATATAACACTCTCAACTACGTAGATTTACTTTGAATTTCACTTAAATTAAAATATCATTACTTACATAGAATATGTGAAAGTTATTAAATGAAAATAGTAATAATATCTTCAATTAAAATATATAAATCTCACGAGAAAAATCACATAAACATCTATTCATAAGCTTGTTCTATATATTTAACATCAAAAAATTATTTTTATTTCTATGTAGAGTAAAAATATTTTAACTCAAGTGAAATTGAAAATAAATCACATAGTTAAGGGGGTATATGCAAATACCACCAAATCAAGGGAGCTATATGCAAATATGAACCATGCAGAGGGTTATCTACAAGTATGCCATTGCCCAATCTAGGAAGCTTCACTTCGGTGCTTTAGTTGAAAGCCATTATTGATATAAATAGCTTCCAAGGTCTAATGTCTCTCAAAACATAGGGCTGAGAGCTATGGAAGCCAAATGTGCCTCCAATTCCAAGCTGCATTTTACACACCCTACCTATCCTAAAATAATGGCAGATTATCACAATGCTGTTGAAAATCAAAGTTTACATGCAGGATTCTGCTCTATAAAGAGGATGATCATCATACATGATCTGGGAAGGAATGGTGAGGAGATATTTGAAATTCACTGCATGACTGCTCCCATTCAAGTCCAGTCTTATGATGCTCCCATCCGAGTCCAGTTTTATGACTCCCATACACTCCCTATCAAGTAAAGAGATCCTTAAATTCACTGCACAACTGCTCCATTCAAGTCCAGCTATACGACCCCCCATATACTTCCCATCAACCAAAGTGATCCTTGCAATCAATCTTTCTAGTTCCTACAATCTAAAACAGCCTACCATTATCATGACCTATGACTACTCTATCCTCTTCCCACATGTTGCTTGTACACTTCAGGAATAATTCAGTTGATCCAACAACCCACTGGTTTCTCAAATATCTAATTAGAACAGTAGTTGACGCCATCAAGTAGGCAGTTGAAAAGTATACAGAAAAGAATTGATAAAAGAAATGCAGTGACCATGTTCATAATAAGTGGTTGTACACATTTTACATAAAACGAGGAAAAAACAAGATAAAATCACACACCAGTTATTCTCAGACGCCTATGAGAGATAAATGGAGGGACTAGGGACGGTTAATTTTGGCTGTTCAGACATGGTGGCTAAAGTAGAGGCACAGCACCAACATGCTTATTGATAACAGCATCCTGTTCAACTACTTTGAAAGATATGAGAACATTGAATGTAAGTCCAATGAATGGAATGAATTGTTCAATAATTAATGATCTTGACATGCAAAGAGGATTTGTGGTTGATTTCTGCACGCTAACATCCATCAAGAACTAGAATTATCCACTTAACCAAATAAACACATACTCCAATAGCTAAAGGTATACCGAAACAAACATGAAGTGAAGAAAACAGCTGCAAGTTTTTATGTTGAATAGTGAAGATGAGACAAAAAGAGGGGCATTGTTAACAGAAAGATGTATGTAGAAACAGACTGCCAGTAGTTTCTGTAACTTACAACAAATTATAAAAAAAATGGAATTGGAAAAAAAATGGAAAGTTGATCAGCTAAGTTTCAATCAACAACAATTGAACCATCAACACAACTGGAAAATCATGATTGCATTGGAAAACAAGATGCATAATTTTCCTGATGAAATTATGTTACACTCTATAAAGCCAATGTATCATGTTTCTTGATCTTTTATCTCCATTTAAATAAATCAAACGGTTGAAGATACTCACATGAAGATGGCAGTTTATCAGGAGGCTTTGCAGGATTTATACTGCCGTTCGGAGGTTCTACTTGGGTGAACAGTACATTTGGAAGATGAGATGACTCGGGATGTGGCATAGATATTGGTGCAGGTGACTTTACTTGCAAATGAGGTGTGGAATAATGGTGCGAGGAAGTGACAGACGGAGAAATGGAATCAAAAGGAGACCTATTCTTGGACTTTGGCGGATATCCATTTTCCCAACCAGGAGGTGGGATCACATTATTGTATTGAGGGGCAGGTGCAGGTGCTAAATGGATATCAGGATTGACATGCTGATGATGGTGGTGCTGATGATGGTGATGCTGGTGGTGGTGGTGTTGTTGATGATGGTGATGATGATGATGATGGTGGTGGCGGCGGCTTGGATGTGGTTGAGGAGCTGAACTTGGTGCTCCAGCACCATTTATAGAGTGTTTCAGAAAAGAGGAGAGACGAATTTGCTTTACTCTGCCAAAGACAGTGTTATTGAGGCCTAGGTTCCTTGCTGGTGTAATGGCTTGAGCCAACTGTTTCAATCTCCCTTGAGAAGGCGGACGATTTCCAACTGAAAGGAAAATAGATGTTTGAACAATCGTTGGACGACTAACTGTCGAACCATGCAAATTTGTCAAGCTGACATACAAATTCTGCAAAAAATAAAACAATCAATCAGGCACAAGATATTCAGCAATTCCAAAACAAAATAGCAAATTTTCATGTATTCAAATTTTGATGAAGTAAGATATGCATTAAGCTCCTATTGATTTGTGCATTTGTTGACATAAAGGAAGAATCGTCATACAAGGCAACCTTAGAGATCATTGTGTTCAGGCAGCAACCAGACAAGTAGTAATCAGAAGCTAGATAAATGTATGGTGGTTCCAGTGTGTGTGTGTGTGTGTGTGTGAGAGAGAGAGAGAGAGAGAGAGAGAGAGAGTCAAAGTCTGGAGGGAACATAATAATGATAAGTCATTAGGCTATCCAGAGTAACTGAGAGTAGTTCAACATATAACGTTTGGATTAACAAGCTACAGTGAAACAGTAAATGTGCGAATTTCAATAAATTCATCTTCTTTTCAAGAATATGAGGGTCAACAACCGCATGCCCTACTCCAGTGGTGGGCACAAGTAATTATGTGCACAGTATAAACGCAGCAAGGATCATTGAAAATCATTAAAGTTTTTGCCCAATAGTCTCTAAAATCATTCTATCTTAGGTTAAAGGAAAAATTATGCCAACATAAATATTTTATTCACATCACAAATGAGCTGTGGAATTTCACCCTTCTTCTGGGGGAAATGAACAAAATCAAGTGCTAAAAATGAAAGAAAGAATATTAACGAGCACAAGATGGGAAAGAAGCCAAACCTCAATATAAGTGAGATGTAGCCCAGATTTCATCTGATCCTTCAGCTCACTAATTTTATTGTACACTTCATAGATGGAGAAATTCAAGGTAAAATTGAAAAGGATCTGTGGCTTCTGGAGAAGAAAAGCACTCTGTGGTGGGATAATGGTGATCCCTCCAGGGAATTCCAACACCTGGCAGAAGGACGGATTTCCAAACAATGACGAAGTCAAGTGGAGAGTTGACTGCTGTGTAACCAAGAGGACAAAATTGGACCTAAGGATGCTAAGCCCTGCTGAAGATATGTTGGAATCTTTTGGATAAGGCCAGATGCCAAACACCACATTTGTCCAATTTGATGCAGGTAGAGCATCCAACGAGATAACAATCACCTGACAAAGTCAAAATGTCAGACAAACTGAATATACCCACAAAAGAAAAATATAGTACAGGTATCCACCAAAAGAACATATACTGTTCATGCAATATATCAAAGCCACACATCATATACTGTTCATGCAATATACCAAAGCCACACAGACATCCATGCATGAGAGAGAGAGAGAGAAAGAGAGAGAGTACCGAAGAATTGGCTACACCAATCTCTTCAAAGATATCATATTGAAGCGCTGGTATGTTTGCACTTAGTTCAGAGAGAGGCTTTTGGAGTTGAAAACTTGCTATTATGTTGGCTGAAGAGGAAAACTATGTCAGTGATTTAAAACAACTTATGTCACAACTTAATAAAAGCCTGAAAACATATGACAGAAAATGAACTAGCTTCCAACTTTCTTTGCCAAGGGAACAAATTTAAATTGCAGAGATGTTAGGAAATATACAAATATGCCCCTTGTAAGATGATAAATGTGACCAAAATCCAGAATCAGGAAAACTTGAAACTAAACAGCAGAATTGCACCACAAAAGGAAAACGCCCGCTAACTGCATGCCCACACCAACTTCGATTAAGAGAGACTTATTCTCATGAATGTAGTGCTATGAAGTCTCTGAAGATGTGGATTTGCATCCAGTAGATGTCACTTATTTCATGCCAAGGCAGAAGAAATTAACATACCTAATTATTTGAAAAAGTGATAGGAAGAAATGTCGGCACTAGTAAAATATATTCTATCATGTACATCAGCCCAGGCTATTCTTGCTAAATTTTATAAGCGTTAGCCAGTGATCTTACTAATACATCATCAAATCACAACCACACCTTTCTGTTTGAAAAGTTTCTTTCTTGTGTGAAAACGTAATCAGTTGCATCATATTTAGATTCACACGTGCCTATACATTTAGCCATGTGTTGCCAGAGGTCATTCCCATAGATTCACATAAAGAAGCACAAGGAAAACATGGAACATTTCATTTGCTAAAAGGATATATCATTGACCAATGGACCCATGAGCTCCAATGTAGTATATTTATAAGAACAAGAAAATCTTATTCCCTTACAAGGAACTTAATGAATATCCTTAAAAGTAGCAACAATTTCATAATCTTTAATGAAAAACATATTTAATAAAAAAATGGTCACCCTAAATATATGAATGCCTTCAAAATTTCCATGGTCATCCTAAAAATATGAATGCCTATCACGTTTGCCAAATGATGGAACTCTTTTCCAAAACAATGAAACCACTGGAAAGAAACTGCAGTTGACTGTTAAAGAAAAAAAAAAAAGGACAATCAGGCCAACAGGAAAAAAGAGAGGAAAGGAGATGAGACCAATTGGAAGCTAAATTTTAAGAGTAATACTTGCTGCAATGACCCTGCGTGCAGCACGCAGGGTGCAGGGTCATTGCAGCAAGTATTACTCAAATTTTAATGCTGCAGAGAACTAGCATGGTCAGACTCAAAATTCATGTCTATCTGTACTCCTGCCTTCCCAACCAAAGGTAATTAAAATAACCCAATAACTATTAAAATTCAACTGGAATGTTGAATCCAATTACTTAGGTGTGATGCACGTGTATGTAGTTCAGCCAGTCCATCTAGTAAGGCTGCATTCAAGAAATTTTATTGAACTACTTCTAAACACAAACTACCTTCAGGCAGAAAAAGCCCAAGTGGAAGCACTTCATGTTTTAGAGGAGAGAAATTTGACTGTCAAAATTACTTTGCAATTTATTTTGGCCAAGATATCCTCTTAGTATAATGAACGCACATGCAGAATCAAGTGAGAACTGCCAGGGTGTTCACCATCTTCTTTCTTCACTGTCATCCCAAGGTCAGCTCATGGAATTCCGGATCAGGTTGGGGTTCCAACTCAGAACCCGGTGATCCCGACCCGATCCGAATCAGCCAGGGATCGGCTAGGATCCCGTCCAATCGGATCTGTGGAACCGACCAATTCCCACTGAACTTGGGAGGGGGGGAGTGAGTTCCCCCATAATTCCGAGTTGAATCGGCCAATCCGACTCGGGATCGACCGATTTTGCAACCCATGGGTCAGCTGCCATCTAGGCCAGATATTGTTGCTCACTAGTTAGGGAAGATGGATAGGCAACTCGTTGACAGGCCAATTATTTATATTGAGAAGGTCTACACATGCATCCCCTCTATCCGATCTCCCTCACCCTTCATCCTCACACCTTGCACCCCCTCTCCCCCATTGCTGCCTTCCCTCCCTCCCACATTATCTACTGGCAGCTCCCTCTCAATCATGCATAAACCCCAAGGGCCTGTTTGATTAGGGGTTATCCCGCGATTATCCCCGTCTTGTTCACTTTTAACGCGTAAAGTGGTTTGATTGCGGGATTAAGTAATACGGGCTCCAAGTCTGTTAAATGTGGGTTAAGGCCCCAAGGGTGGGATAAGAGGATAACCCACGGTCATGTATTATTGAAATGGACACTTTAATGCTAGTTAATAATAATAATGATAAATGTTATTATTCTTATTAATATATGTTATTAATATTAATAAACATTAATTAATGTTGATAATATTAATACATATTATTATGATTAATAAATATTAACTACTATTATTTTTATTAATAAATATTAGTAAACATTAATCATAGTTAATTATTAATATAAATTTTATTATGATCCATTTAAATAGTATTAAATATTAAAAATGTTAAGTAATAAATGTTAATTATTATTAACAATATTAATAAATATTATTAATAACCATTAATTCATATTATTAATAAATATTAATTCATAAATATTAGTATTAATAAATATTAGTATGATTACTAAATAATATTTAATATGTTTTGATTAACTAATATTAATCATAGTTAATTATTATGATAAAATTTATTATGCTCCATTTACTAATAAGAAATTTGAATAACAATTAACGTTAATCATAGTTTATTATTAATTTAAATAGTAATTACTATTATTTTAATGTATAAAGCACACTTAATAATTATGTGAAAAGATAAATTTATTACATTTTTATTTTTAATAATAAAATTTATTTATATAAATTATTTAAATAAATATTTATGTACCTATCCTTAACTAACTTCCACTTTGAAATAGGAACTACTTATCCTAGAATAGTAAAAAATGGATTAAATCAAGGCTATCTTGATCGGGCTCCCTTGGGCTAACCTGGGTTTGCCCTTTCCCTATCCTGAAATCAAACAGGCCCTAATATACTTGGAACAATTATTTAGTTGCAACACCTCAAGCTCAAAGTCAAGAAATCCTACCGGGCAGTTTTTATTGTCAGGTAAGCACTAAACAATGTTAAATTGAACCAAGGGAAATTGTAGCAAGTTTCCTTTCATCCAAAATTTCCAATATACTGATCCAATGAAAACTAAATTTGGCATTACAATTGAACTTTGCTCTCGTAGACATACGATATGCACAAATAAAATATTCAGAAAAGGAAATGTTTCCCCCCTAAAGTGGATAGTATCACATGTTTATAAACTAAAAAGATGATTAAAAAAGTACAACCCTTCGTAGCCCAACAAGCATTCAAACCCTATAGCCCATTTACAAAATTCTTGCAATAACAAAAACAGAAAAAAAAAAAATATCCCCTGCCCAACACCAATCAGGATACAGTTGACTCCGGGCAGCCACCCCCAACACCACAAAAAGATTTTGCCCACTCTGATGCCACAGGGAGGAGCCATTAGCTAGCCTGATAGGTGATGACCACTTGTCCGAGAAGAGGAAAGATCAGCTTCCACCCTGCCATGGAATGCAGAATCCACCGATCTAGATCGGAATCGGCCGATTTGGATTGGGATCAGCACTAGCCGATCCGATTCTAACAGGCAAATACCTAAAAAACAAAAAGAAAAAGAAAATTGGCCAAAATCGGCCTCAATCACCCAGATCGGGCTGGAATCTGCTGAATCGTCCGATCCAGATCTGGAACTAACTGACCATTTTTTTCATTTTTAACTATTTTTTAGTTTTTAAATTTTTCCCTTGGATCAGCCAGGATCGGCCGATCCCAGATCGATCGGGATTAGGACTGGCTGACCCTGGAAGCTGATCCAATTCGGAATTCCCTGCATCCTGCAGCCTAAGTTCTGATCGACCACTAAGCACTCTCCCAAGTAGCCAAGGGATTCACGTCTACTGTTACACTCGTCAGGGAGGTCCCTGTCACTATGAGAGGTTCTAGCTTGAGGACTCTTGATTTGTTAGAGCCAATGTCAATCTGTTTTGCTTGCACTCTTCAACTTCCCATACATAACCTTGATAGAGACCTTCAATGGTGATGAAGAAGTTACCCCCTCTTCCCCATGGCAGCCCAATTCCGCACCATCTTGATTGCTTCTGCGCCTCCAATCCCTCACCGCAACCTAAAGAGCAGGGTGAGTAACTGCCAAGAATGTCACAAGCACTTTGCCTCCTCAATGGTCCCACACTCCAGAGTCTCACTATTGACTGCCTCTCTACCCCATAAGGAACGATTAACAAATGATGAGCCTTCCTTCTGGGAGCCCCTAATTGTCAATAGAATGATACTGTTCAGTGCTATTGACTAGAGTTCAGTTCAATGAAGGCATCCAATGATACCAGTAGATGCTCAAAGAGACTACACACTTCACACCCATTCTTGTCACTACCTTTTGTGCTACAGACTCTGCTCCAACTACCCCATCTTGCAGGGAGGAAGACCAAACCTTAGGCAGGTCACAAGAATCATCGACAGGAAATGAGGAGAAACGCAAGGCCTCCAGCTTATGGATTGTGCCTCCTTGACCCAGCCCAAATGGCTCACCTGCTCGAGACACCTTATGGGCGGGAGTTTTAGATTTTGAAATTGTGCTTTGTTTTGAAAACCCCAAAACACCCCTTCTAACTGAATCCGCAAAAAAACCACTCAAAGTCCGCCATGTTACATTTACAAAAGGAAGATTAGTCAAACTTTAGCTGATTCAATCCCAGCAATGAATCTTATCATTTAACATTCACAGTCATGCACTTTCCATCATTGTAGATTTGAAGAAGAAGAAGAAAATTCAAGCTTTCATTATTCCCTCAATCCCTTCCGTAGGGTGTAACGTGGATAAAGTGCATCATGCATGGATGGGAGTACCGGTATCGGAGGGTACCGGTACCGGCCCAATATCGGCCATTACCGGCCTAGTATCGGTCAGTATCGGCCATTACCCATTTACAAGTGTCGTATCGGACCAGGCCAATACCGATACGTATCGGCCGATATGTATCGGTATCGGCCAATACTGCCAACCATGGTATCATGTCATACTATTAACTCCTAATGAGACTTTAAAAAGAGATAATTTCATATTAGCCACTCTTATATGTTAAATTTCAAAAACTTCATGCTTATTTACATATAATCCTACATACCATCGTAATATGCATAATATTTCAAAATGGCAACTTTGATGGTATAATTGAATCATTTGACATCAAGGAAGAATAATCAAGGATCGAACATGGATTTTCCCGGTCCAAGACCGATCAGATTGACCAATCCGAATCTGGTTCCTCCTTTATCCAAAAAAAGGAAAATTTTGAATAATGAAAAAAATGATCACCAAATTATGCAAATTGCAAAATAATCTTATTCATTTTCAAGTATGTAGACAATTACATCGAGTATTTAAAATTTTAAATTCATATCCTAAATCATGTGGAAAAGGAAAAAGAAAAAGAAGGATAACCAAAACCTAATATCTTGCTTTATAGACGATATCCAAAATACAATTAGTTGCAAAATGTAGATGATCAGAGTATCATTCTTGTCGCGTGTATCCAAAAGTGGGGTGGATCACTCCTAGACACAACCGACAAGAAGGAGACTACGATTGTCCATATTTTGCAACAAATCGTATATGTAATATTGCCCAAAAAGCAGGATATCAAGTTTTGGTTATCCTTCTTTTCTTATTTCGTTTCCATATGATTTACATGAAAATGCATGATTTAAAAAATTGAATTTAAAATATTTGCGACAAGTTGAAAGAGAAAAATAAAAAATAAATCCCAACACTCAAATTTACATTCCTTCATCGCACTTCCATATTTATCGTTCCTTTAATAATAGAAGTATCGCAAAAGAACATAAATTTGTAAGCGTAATACTCAAAATTGATGAATTATTTGCATCCAATGCCATCATCATTTGAAACAAATTATTCATCAATTTTGTGTGTTATCCATATACTAATTTATATTCTTTGGTGATACTACTTCCAAGCATAAATATGAAAGTGTAACGAAGGAATATAAAAGTTATAAGGCTACAACAATCTACTATAATTATAATGGTTGCCGTGGGGTATCATTGATAGTGATGGGGAGCCATCTAATCATTGTGGACTGGAAAGCCATGCCTTCTTTGAACTTTGGAGCATATCCCATAGCCATGGAGAGCCATCTGATTGTCATGGAGCCAATTCGATCCAATTGACATGGATCACCATCCAATCACCGTGGAGAGCTCCGATCCCCATGGATTTAGAGAGAGAGAGAGAGAGAGAGAGAGAGAGAAGACATCTTAGAGAGAGAAAGCTTAGAGAGGAAGGAAGAGGGTGGGAGAGAGCTTAGAGAGAAAGGAAGAGAAAGCTTAGAGAGAGAGGTAGAGAGAGAGAGGGAGAGCTTGGATGGAATGGAAAGTGACCTTGGGGGTTTATATAGACCCCTAAAAGCCCAAACTAGCCATTGGGAACTGTAGTGGTCAGAAACTGGTCAGGCGATGACGATCGTCTGATCAGATTTTTTGGCTACTCGATAGAATTTGTACGACTGGAAACGCCCAGGGTAGAGCTTGCACGAGGAAGAAGAGACGTCAGAGAGCCCCCCATTCTATCGGGGAGCAAGACCCTCCAATGCCTAAGTCGGAATCTGGAAGGGAAAGGATTCTCTGGAGTTCAGTGTCGTATTGAACGTACCATTTACAGGAGAGAATTAGCGATATATATAGTCCCTATCTAGTGTGGCATCATGGGGGTCGTTGTCCTTAGGAAGTTAATTGGCCCACGATCCACACCCCTTGATAGAGGGGATCGTAGGAAACTAGGCTGAAGGGAGAGATCTTCTCTCGTAATTGGAGTAGATCGAGGGGACCTACCTTAAATGGGCGATTACGATGTTATCCCGCAAGACCCGCCTAATGGTGGAGAGGGATTATAGATTGACCCTGGGGGCCTTTAATCTCTCGGGCAGTTGGGAGGAGGCGGCTTTTAAGTCCAGGCTCCTGTCCTCCCCTTGTTGAAGCGGACCTTGGGTTATCGAGATAGTAGGCTTCTCTCGATACTTGGTAGACGTGACTGAGACACTGTTGATTTTGGAGCTTGACCTAGTGTTCCTGGGACTTAGAACCCACACACTCTAGGTCCCAGCCTTCAATTTGCTAATCGAGATACCAAGAGAGCTCACATGGTACTACTATATAAGTACCTGCAAACTGTGGGCCCTTGATTGGGCCAAATCACAATCCCCCCTCATCAGGAACAATTTCCAACAGCTACCGAACAGCTAGTTTCATGACGTTGTGGTCGGATCGGTCCGATCCCGCCTGATCCTTGCTAATCCAGTCCAGGGACTGGTAGATCCAGCCATTCCCTGGCCCAACTTGGTGGATTGATGCACGGGATCAGATCATACCGTCCCAAAACCGATCTGATCAGACCATCCCAAAAGTGATCCGATCCATACTGATCCTACAACAAAGTATAAATGTTTCATATATGCCACTAAAATGGCATATTTGATAGATATGTTATCTTATATGGATGTGTAGGATATGAAAATAAGCATGGCATTTTTTTAAATTTAGCATGCAAGAGTAGTTAATATGAAAGTATCCTACAGAAGCTCTCCCTGACACATAAAGGAAGCTCAAAACAGAGGCATTGCCAATTAAGAGCATGCTTTTTTCCCAATATAAATATGCTTAGACAAGTTTTGGGAATAGTAACATGAGCAACCAATTTGATCTTCAGGGCATCAGTACATCCTTTCACTGTCACCTGTTGGTCAACCAAGTATACAAAGTCAAGAACCTTCCCTCTTCCAACTCACTCACAGAAAAAAGCATAAATCGCACCTACATTAACAGGTTCACCAGGTGACAATGTGCATCCCCTATTGAAAACAGCCAGCAACATATGTTGGTCACCTTTTATGGGTCATTGTTGTCTTAAGCTTCCTCCAATGAACTGCTAATATTTCTCCCACTCATGACTCAAACATTAACAGAGCCCTACTGAAGAGTGAAAAATCATCAGCTACAACTGCACTGCATCTTTCTTCCAAAGCCGCTGACAGAGTTAAAAACTCAGTATTCACCCTTTCATGGTGCGCCAGCTATAAAGCCGTATTGCTGGAAGGAAATAAATTTTTTCTAAGTTTTTGAACCTGTCAGGCTGAAACAAAAATCAACCCTGAGAAACATAAAAAAGAACAATATGATCCGTTGATTGTTCTCTATCACATATCTGTTCCTTTTTCCCCTTTTTTGAAGGTGTCTATGGTGTACCTACTCAGAACCTTTTCGAATAAATAATATAATATGAACCCAGTGAGCGGGGGCCTTGGTGAAGTGGTAACGTTGCTCTATAGTGGCCTAGAGGTCATGGGTTCGAATCAAGAAACAGCCTCTTTTCAAAAACAGCAGAATGGCTGCATGCCATTGACCCTTCCCAGATCCCATGCTGCCCTTTTCATAGAATATGAACCCACTGCTTATGTATGACAAGCGGCTACATCATCTGTGCATATGACAATTGAAAGCATAAGGCTGTCAAAGTGCCAATAAATTGTCCACAGAAATTCCCGACAACAATGACAATGGCTGAAGGCCTCCAGCAGATTTGATATCCAAGAGTATGCACAAATCCAACTATTCACCTAGCAGGCCTCCGCACATCATCAGTTCTGCTATTTTCCTTGCCAAATACAACAGGTTCTGCCATGAAGATGCTCAAGCATCACGGTGATACACTACCAGAATCAGAAGCAAGGTGTGCTCAGCATGTCCCTTGCGGATAGCCCAAGTGCCAACAAAAGGCAACACTCTGGGCATCTTTCCAGTTTCCGGCAGTCACATTGGCCGTACTCAGGCAGTTCCACACGCTTGAATCCAGGAAACTCTAGCAAACAGTAACCCAGATCACATTTTAAGGACCGCGAATTGCAGATCATGTAGTAGTCCCGAAAACAATTAAGTGGCATGACTGCCTACCACTGCTCCATCGTTAAAGCATATTCCCATCAGCATTATACAGTCATGGGAGCGCCAATTCAGCAGCTTCCCAAAATATAGACAAGTTCTCCTACTACATTTGAGAGAGAGAGAGAGGGGGGAAAATTTCCTTACACTTAAGAATGTGATTGTGGTTTCTGCAAGCACGAAGTACTAACCAATTTCTTGGAAACAATACATAGATAGGCATTTATAGAAACGATCCGTCATGAACAAGGTCAAAATTTCCAGACAGCCTTGGCTGCGCAAGTCAAAATCACAAGCTACAGGGGAATAAAAGCAAATGCATGACACGAATTCGTCTAAATTGTTGAGGAGAACAAAGAATCAAGTATCCAACACGGGATCTACCCGATGCAGCCAAAAACAGCACCACCAACCGATCAACCCAACGGATTAAACGAAGAGCAAATAGAGAGAAAAAGAGAGCAAAGCAGTGGAAAACCAGAAATCCAACACCAAATACTTTCCCGCCATCCTTACTTCCAACTAGCGAATCCACCTCGCCGGGATCGGCCCCGTCCCTCAGGAACGGCGGGAGCCAGAACACCGCCGACAGCAGCACGGCGACGCCGAGCGCCAGCGCCGCCACGCACCGCAGCCGCACCGCCCGCCCGATCCAGCGGCACCGCCGGCACCCCGCCCCGGCATTGCCCTCCGCAGTCCCCCCGCCCTCCTCCTCCGGCGCCGCCGCGGCGCCGCGGGCGGAAAGCGACTGCTCCGCCTCGGACTTCCCCATGGCCCCGCCCCCTCAGTCCCCATTCCCCTCCGCCCCCTCCCCCGCTGCCTCCCCCATCGCTCCAGGCGCGCTGCGAGCTCCGGATTTAGGGTTCCGTGGGCTCCGATTCCGGGCGCTGTGCCGAGGAAGACGACGAAGAAATCTAGAGAGAGAAAGGGAGAGAGACTAGAGTGAGAGAAAGAGAGAGGACAGTTAAACTGTAGCAGAGACGGGGATCAGTGGGAGAGTTTTATAGGGGAGCTTTTTAAAAAAAATTAACAAGAGGGGAACGGGAAGGCGGAGCAGGTTAGCGGGATGCGCCGTGCGGCGTAGGTTAGCTCGAGTGGGGGAAAGTGCCGGTGATGTGGGGGCTACGACAACTTGCGCCTTAACGAGCGCGGTTACTTGCGAAAGGGAAAGGTCCGGGGAGGTTGGGAGAGGAGGCTGGGCTTTGGATTTATTAACGGTTTTGCCACATGGTGGTCTCGCCCATAGTTAGTTAAATACGGTACGGGAAAAGTACGGTACGGGATACGTACGAGTATAAATCGGTCTTCATTATTTTCAATACGGTCAAATATTCGGTCAAACATTCGCATTCGGCAAATATTCGGTACGGAATACGTACGGTGTTTAATACGTCCCTAGTTGAAAAAATCGGCACAAAAAATACGGATATATATGATACATATATTTTATATTTTGAAAAATAATAACATGAAATAAATGATATTATTCATAGAATCAACAACATTCATGTAAATTTAAAACATCACATATGCCATCAAACTAAAAAATACTATGAATAAAATGATAAAATTAAACATATAAGAACATAATAAAATTCATAATATATCTAGAATCTAAGACATAAGCTTCACTCTTGTAACAAAATATTAGTCACAAACAAAGACGGAATTTAAGTCTACAATCACTTAAACATTACAATAATCTTAAATAACTTAAGCAATACAATTATCCAAAATAATTAAGTCATCCATAGTTTAAGAAAAAACACACTTTCATTCATTAAAAGTATAGACAAAAGTATTTCCATAACCCATGCGAAGTAGGTCTTGAGTATCCTCTTGAGTGTCACCCATGCCCCAGTCACGGCAAACCGCAGCAGCACGACCATAGGGGTCGGTTGGCTCGCATCCGGCGGCCGGATAGCGTTTTGGCCGCGTTAAGATTCTCCGTGGCACTTTGTAAGACCCGCTACTCTACCCTCACTAGCACTACTAACCACATTTGTAAAACAAGGGTTGGACCCAGAATAATTGGTAACGAGATAAAGTCCAATAAAGGATGAGAAACATTTGCTAATGACTCAGAATAATTGGTATAAGAGTTTAAATCTGATTTAATTGTTGGCATTTCTAATTCTTCTAATTCCTTCAATTCTTTAAATTGCATTTGAATCCCCTAATTTTTTTAATTTTATCTTTTATTTCACTCTTTATTTCATTCATTCCTATCAAATCATTTGGAATCGCGCAGTGTAATTCTCCTTATTTTGGATGGAATATCAATAATTTTTCAAATCAAAATACTTCTTATTCTAATTTAAAAAATCTCAAAAAAATTATTTTGGGATAAACAATTCTGCAAAAAAAGTGAGCCTTAGTCCTTACTGTCGGTATTTTAATTTTTTTTATAGTGGACTTTATTATGTCTAACAATTCTTTTATAGTGAATTTTTTTATTCTGAATGGAATACCAACAACTTTTCAAATCAAAATACCTCTTATTCTAATTTAAGAAATCCCAAAAAATTTATTCTGGGATAAACAATTCTGCAGAAAAAGTGAGCATTAGTCCTTACTGTCGTATTTTAATTTTTTTATAGTAGACTTCTGATGGCTCGAAATTATGTGTCGTTAAGCATATTCGAACATCAATCTTAAAATTCTAATTTTTACATATAATTATTTGAAAAATAGCAAGTAGTGAGATTTGATTGAATCCACAGAAAAATAGATTTTTAAAATTGAAAATATTGAGTTTTTAGAAGAAAAATAGAGAATAAAGAAAAAGAAGCATGATGCTTTGATTTGTTAAGAATTGAAATTAATCGGACTTCTTATGAACTCACAAAAGGAGTATCCCTAAACGAGCATAATCAGACCATCTACTGAACTAAGACTACCTCTAAAACACTAATCAAAAGTAGAACATAAAATTTGAGTAATATCAACATAAGAAAAAATAAAAATTGTACAACAAAAAGATGGAGAAAAGATAAC
This sequence comes from Zantedeschia hybrid cultivar, assembly GCA_030544215.1. Lineage (NCBI taxonomy): Eukaryota > Viridiplantae > Streptophyta > Magnoliopsida > Alismatales > Araceae > Zantedeschia > Zantedeschia hybrid cultivar. The sequence continues at coordinate 76,283,282 of JARZZO010000005.1, read as the reverse complement.
TATTTTCAAAAGAACCACAGTCATTCATTATCAGAACAATATGAAATTTTACATAGACATTGAAAATCAAAAATTAACATAACTTTTATAATAAAACTTTTACAAAAAATATTCAAAATACAGTGTAACATAGAGAACTCAAAACCTAGAGAGAGAGACAGTGGAGAGAGAAAACTGATGTTTGCAACCATCGTAGTCCTTCGCGCGGATCCTTGGTAGTCTTGGACTCCTTCCAATGGTCAGTTGTAGTGCCTCGAGTCCACCTCTTGCACTAATAACCACTGGTTTGAGAGAGATGTAGAGAGAGAGAGAGAGAGAACAAAAGCTAGAGAGAGGGGACTACTACAGTACCCGCGGGTACTGTAGCAAAGAGAAGGAGAAAGTGGAAGAGAAATTGAGAGAGAGAATTTCCAAAAAATAAAAACTCTATTTTCCCTCCCCCCTCCCGTAGTTTTATAGAAGAGAATTCTTAATTTAAATTTTGAATTTCAAATAGGATAATAAATAGGCTATTAAGCTCCTCCTTGATTAATGGATCTTCTTTTAAGCTCATAAAGACTATTTTGAATTTTGAATTTCAAAATAAATATCTTTCTTTTTAAATTTCAGGATTCTCTCCTCCTCTCTCTCTTGGTTTTATAAAAGAGAATTCTTAATTCAAATTTTGAATTTCAAATCTTCTAATAAATGGGCCCTTAATTGCTCGCATTAAGCTCTCCCTTGATTAGAGGATTTTACATGAATGTACGTTTGAAATTTAAATTTAGAGAGAGATATTTCAAATTTTGAATTTTGAATTGAAGAATAAATGTTATTTTCGAAATTTTGAAATTTTAAAATTCAAATTTAAAAAATACTATTTTTAAAATTTAAATTCTGAAATTCTCTCTTCTCTCTCTTAGTTGACTTGTGGTTCCTTTTTTAAGACAAAAAAATACAATCTTGTTCCTTCTATGATTCAAATTCTGGTCACTGCCTTGAAATCCAAGTAGTCCAACCACTATGTCATCTACTTGTTTATGTCTTGCATTCACATAAAATAACAGTTAAGTTCATGTGGCAATCAATAAATCATCCAAATGCACATTAAATGATTGTCGAGAAAGTCTTATTTGATAATGAAATTGCTATCCTTATTCAATCTATGGAGTGATGATATTTGAAATTCGAATTTTACAGAATTGATATGTTTGAAAGCATAATTGATTTATCTATCATTTCATGTGATTTTGTTCATTAAATTGATAGCAAAATGTGTAAGTTTCATCTGTTATTTATGTAAAATTGTGAACTTATCAACTTCAGTATGTCTTACACACCTGTACAATTTGATCTCTGATGAGACGACTTAAAAAAATTAAACATTCAAAAATCAAGTTTTAATGAACAATAAAAATTGTTAGAGCATGTAGATTGGAGCTTGATTTTTGAATTTTTAATTTTTTTGAATCATTCAATTAGAGATCAAATCATACCAATATATAGGTCGGATTGAACCAAAAAAATTTAATTTATTTTAATGAAAAACACTAGCAGACAAGCCATGAGTCTTACTCATAAGAGAGAGTCATTTGTCAAAGGACAAAGATTTTTTGGTAAGAAGCCTTTTTGTGACTTTTTCAGTGGTTTTTTTGGAGGGCGGGGTCAAAATTTTGGAGTACATATACAAAATGTATCTCCTCGAATTATTCATGTAGTTCATGTATAAAATGCATAGAATTCGGAGAATTATGGGTAATGGTGGGGAATCTCAAACAGTCAAACTTACGTCCTTCAGGTGCATTTAGATTTAACCAGTCATTTGGTTTGCGAGGCGAAGTTGAGTGTTGATATAGTCGAGGCAATCACTGTCGGATTCCGGAGGAGAATCCGAATACCAGCTGGCGACCGAGTGCCAAGAGGATCTTAAGCCGAAGGGGAGTCGGAGACGAAGGGTCTTCTTACTACAGAGAAGAAACAGTCAGAAGGATCATGAGTCTTGGCCCGGGGGAACCCTCCGATGATTAAGTCAGTCGCTGAATTGATGAAAGACTTTCAGTATTTAGAGAGAGAGAGAGAGATGAAGACTCAATCGACTGCCCCCATTTTCGTATTGAATAGTGGTGTAGTCGAGACAATCACTGTCGAATTTCGGGAGAGAATCCGAATACTAGCCGGTGACCGAGCGCCGAGAGGCTCTTAAGCCGAAGGGGAGTTGGAGACGAAGGTCTTCTTACTGCACAGAAGAAACAGTAAGAAGGGTCCCGGGTCTTGGCCCGGGGAGAACCCTCCAATGATTAAGTCAGTCGCTGAATTGATGAAAGACTTTCAGTAGAGAGAGAGAGAGAGAGAGAGAGAGAGAGAGAAAGAAAGAAAGAAAGAGGATGAGTTAATCACCCGCCTCCCTTTTTCGTATTGAATAGTACCCCATTTATAGCGAGGGATGAGGGTTTTTTTATTGTGGCGAGCGATGTAGGACTATAGGAATTAGCAAGAAATTTCGAGAGTACCCTGAGTTAGTGGGCTTAAGACCTGATTGAAATGGGTCAAACTTGTCTTGGCCCTTATGCACTTGGGCCGATCCCGAGCAACTCACCTTTTGCTATGCCGTGTGGGCTGGACTCTTGTTGGCCTGGCAAACGTCTGGGTCGGACCGAAACAGGCTTTCCCAGGTGATTGGGCCGGGTCCACCCCAGCCCGCTATGATCATGGGCCGCCGATTATAGCTGAATGACGCTCGGCCCATTCTCGAATGGAGATCGGCCCGACGATAATGGGCTTAGCGGACTCTTTCCCCATCAAGTGTGATTTTAACATTATGTTAAAAAGCATACTAACATATCGTACATGTTTGTTAGTCTTTACAAAAGCTCCCAATCGATCGGATGGTTGTATAATTTAATTTGTTGTCTATAAACAATTAAATGAGTCAAAAAGTATATCTATCTCTTATTTTATAAATTAGTCGAGTTTTTAAATGAGATGTAAATGCACTTCGAATGAACCATTAAATGAACATGGATAGATTACTTGTTCACTTAAGTCAATGGGTTGTCTCAAGATTTGATTAATCCCAATCATAAATACTCGAGTCATTTACTTAACTGAGTATGGGTCCATTTCATAACTCTTAATGACTCACTTAAGTATGAAATTATCAGATATCTTTTATTTCAAATTGTTTGAGAAAATGTCTAAATGGATGTTTGAGCCAATCTCTAGCTTCTGAAAAACCTGTTAAATTTTAAGTAACCAAATGGTTAGTTTTTTATTTTCATATGTTTGTTTTTGAAATCATATGTGCCCTCGTCTCCCACCCTCGACCCAACCCTTCTCCCCTTCTTCCCTTCCTTCATCTACCCCTCATCAACAAGCATAGGCGGCCATGGCGGAAGCTGCCAGCTCCATCTTGATGAAGCCACCCCCACGTCCTCCATGGCAGTCGGTGGCCACGCTTCTAGCAAGATCGCTACAACGCGTTGCATCTTTCATGCCCACATCAGCCTCCACGAGCTCTTTTCCTCCCCCTCCAAGATCTACTTCATTCTGAAGTTTGTCAAGGGCGGTGAGCTATTTCCCCTCGAAAGGCAACTAAGATCGAACATGCCATCCCGCTCGCCATCACAGTGATCTTGACTCCATGTCACTAGCTGCCTGTTCTTGAGCTCTCTATGAGTACTGCTCATGACCTGTTCGAGAATTTGTCTGACTGATAGGCCACCCTCATTCATTGGCTGCTGCTCTAAAACTCATCAATTGTCACCCCGAGGACCTTGCCCTTCGATACTTTCATACGCTCGTCGCCACCGTGGGATACTACTGCCGACCAGACTTGCCGTGATGTGCTGCTTCACATCCTATACAGTGATCAGTGAGCTATTCTTCAAATGTAAAATCAGTCTAAAATTTGAATTATTTTTAGTACCTTTTTAAGAGAAGGTAAGAGATAAGATACGAAAATAAGATTTTTAGATAATAGATTTAAGTGTTATCAAACACCACCTAAGTTGATCTAGGATCACAAGTTATTCATTAAGAACGCTAGTTGGTTTTCAACCCCCACTCTAATGCAAGTAGCTTATAGTTGGAGTTTTTCTCTAAAATACAAAGAAGATGCATCCAAAGCCATGTGAACTTAGAATTGACCTTAGTTCACGTTCTCCACATGTATTATAAAAGTAAACACCTCATTATGGGAGAGAGAGGGGGAAGAGGAATTGAATTTTTTTTTGAAGTTGCTTGTCTTTTTTCTTGGATTGCTACCTCAGTGGTTAAGAGTTATAGGGAGAGAGAAACCCAACTAGAAAATCCGTGTTCAAAACTTGGCATAATAGCCGAATGATGCGCGGAGTGAGGAGAAGTCTGTCCGCGAACATAACCCCCGTTGGGGTCAAACCAGATCTCTCTTGCCCGAGGATAGAGAGGGGTCCACCGCGGCACTGGTGCACAGACAGTGAAGTTTTTAGCATTGTGTTGCATCGAGGGCCAGTGCAGTGGATTTCTTAAAAAATTATTATTATTATTATTTAGATAGGTTTTGAGATGTCTTACACATCTGCATAGGTTGATCTTCGATCGGACGATCTAAAAAATTAAAAAATTAAAAATTATTATTAGGCTCAACCTATTCACTACATTTTTTACTATTCATTAGAACTCAATTTTTTATTTTTCAGATTTTTTTGATCGTCCGATCAAAGATTGACCTGTACGGACGTCTAGGACACCTCGGGGTCCATCTGAAAAAAAATCTTAAAAATGTTATTTTTTTAAACCTACTACATTGACCTTTATTGCAGTAAACATAACTCAGCATTATTATCAAGTACTGAAAAAAAAAAATATCCTTCTAATCTTTTCTGCACCATCAAGCGAGGATTAAAGGTTCGACCGTTTATAAACACATGGCTACCTGCGCATGTCCAGGCAGCAACCTTGCAGATCCCACAAGGAGATGAGATCTCCTTTTTGCACTTTTGTATATCTTTAGTAACACACATAAAACTAAGAATAAATAGCTTATTTACTAAAATAAGATGGAGATGTATTAAAGTATGAAATTTATCTCCGGTCCCGTTAGTGGAAATGTTTCTTCAAAAGGTCTCAATTATAATATACAATTAGGAAGGTAAACAGAAACTTGATTATCTAACTTTTCGACTCATTTTTTATTTTAAAAAATAGGTTTATAAAGAAAAAAATCTATCTAATAACTATCGGGAACGAAAACTATTATTTCTATATCCTAATTTCGATTTTCGATTCTAGTATATATCTAAATTTAAAAATTATACTTATAATAATATAAAATTTATTAGACTGCATGCATTCTGTCTAATAACCTTAGTTAGATGCATATTATAAGAAAAGATTGAAAATTGAGGGCACTTTTTTAATTTATTTTTAATATTTTTTAAAAAACAAAATCGAAACAAAGATACCATCCTCTGATTATGTCGAAATCAAAATTAGAAACGTGATTTTACTATCGGAATAAGAAATGGAGACTATCATACCTACCCGTTTGTGGTCCTCTCTGCAGTGTACGTTTCCAAATTATGAGTCATAAGGTCTTAAAGTAAATTCTTCACTATTCTTTGTGCCATTATTTTTCAGAAATATATATATATATAAGAATACACTATTATGTCATATTTTTTATCACTCTGTTTATCACGTTCATTGATATTTATTTTATCATTTGATCAAAGAACTCTTATTAACCATAATAATTATATAAAAAATTATGTCAAAAGTAATTTTATTAAGAATCACTGTTGGCCCGAGACCCGGCATGCCACGTTGAGGGGAGCAGCCCCTGAGATGGCGAGACCTTTTTTAATGGTGGGAGGGGTTTGCATCACCAAACACGTAGAGGTGGTGTTATCTTAATTTAAACACGGGAGACTGGAGGGGAAGGGGAAGGGGAAGGGGAAGGTAGTCCTGGACGTGGATGGGGGGCTGTACGCGGCGCCCATTTTTGGGGTGCGCAGAATAAATGTACGCACGGTGCGACACGTGATCCGTCCGGGTCACGGAGGACGGAAGGGCTCCCCCTGCACTGCGATAAAGTATGCGGCGCAGGGCAACTCGGTGACCACCGAAAACGATTGGGGACCGCGTGTTAGGGGTTGTAGGAGAGCTTGTACAAAAAAAAAAAAAAAAAAAAAACAATATTTTTTTTCTTGTTAGGAATTGTTAGGAAAAGTCTAATCTCTGTAAGTTAGTGCAAGTTAATGTTAAATCTCAATCATCCTTGGAGAGGGAGAGAGTGATCTACAGAGTGTGTGGAGATAAGCTTGATTTTTTCTCTCCAAAAAAAAATTCTAATAGCTAGAGATAGGAAAATTTTTGAGGTAGTTTTTTCAACCAGGGATTAAAATGTTTTTCATAGTTGTTTATTTTCCCAACCTCTAACTAGCTTTTATGGAAAGTAGGCTTTTTCATCCTATTTTTCAAAACCTCCAAAAAATTGTTGAATTTTTTGCATATATACTCTTAAAAATATCATATTTACAGTTATACCCTCAACTCTCATATATTGTTATGAATACTATTGAAATCTCAAAAATATTATAGTTATGCCCCTATGTCAAAAAGATTTTATAAATCTTGATAACATCAATGGTACATTTGCATGAATTTAAGGAGTATATATGTAAAATATTAGTGAATTTAAGGGTATATGTGCAAAATCTTGAAGTTTGATTTAACGACATTTTGATGGAGGTGTGTCACCGCAACATTTTTGAAAGTTTAGGGATATTTATGACAATATGTGACAATTGGGGTATCGATGTAAATATGATATTTTTTAAGGTATATATGCTAAAATCCAAAATTGTTATATGTATACATCTTTTAGAAACATCAATCATGGATGTTAAAATCTAGATTTAAAGAGAAAAATGAATATCTTTTTAGTTGTTTAAAAATTTTGAGACACCGAACAATTCATACAATCAACTTTTCAGAAAAATTTCTACAGATTTTGTGCAACCCTAAGGATCCGTCTGACACAATATAAATTTTTTTTTAAAAAATAGACCCTTTGTCAGAAGTGACATTATTTTCCGCCCGTTCCCAATTTTTGTTGATTGTACGGTCCCTTTTTTTATCATTATTTTTCATCTTCTTCTATCAACTATTAATAATGAACCGTGAGAATGCTAACTGAAACAATGTAATAATATAATAACATAGTAGTATAAAAACAGTAACATAACATAAAATATGTGAAAAATATTAAATAAAAATACTATTAATATTTCCAATTATAATATAAATATCTTAGAAGAAAAATCGCATAAACATTCACATGTAAACTTGTTGTATATATTTAACATCAAACAAATATTTTAATGTTTATATATAGTAAAAATATTTTAATTCAAATGAAATTCAAAACAGACCACATGATTAAGATTGTTATATGCAAGTATCATTGTAGTTAAGGAGGTTATACGTAAATATGAATTATGCTGGAAGTTATTTATAAATATAAAAAATTAGATTTTTTTGCATATATATACCCCTAAAATACACCGTATTTGTAGATATATCCCCAACATATATTATTATCAATACCCTTGAAATATTTAAAATATTATATTTATAACCCTCTTGTCAAACTTAAGTGAATTTTGACGAAATATGTCAAAAACATTGCATAAATTATGATATCATTGGAGGTGGCGGGAGTACATAATGTAAGATTTTAGTGAATTGAGAGGTATATATGCAAAATATTAGTGAATTTAAAAGTATTTATATAAAATCATTAGATTGAGGGGTATAAGTCCAACTTTTTAAAGATTTCAAGAATATTGATGTTAATACGTGAGAGTTGAAGGTATACATGTAAATTCGGCGTATTTAAAGAATATATATGTAATAAAACTCTATTTTTTTTAAAAAAATTATTTGCAGAACCCCTAAAAAATTTACTCTGCTGTAATACCCTCCACGCACTGCAGCATAGTACTGCTGCAAGTAGTACTCGGCTTTCAAATGATCATGATGTGTTGTAGTACAGGACGAGTGGCGAATCTAAGCACCGTTCGTGTCCTGGCCTCCGTCTAAATCTGTTTGTACGCAAACGTGGGGTCTTGAATACGATTGGACGCCAGTGGAGGCGTACGTACGCATGGGGTCGCTTCCAAACTCCTCTCAATAATGCACCGGCAAAGACAGTTTGTCGGTGCATCAACAGACGCGTTCGCTTGTCCTAGTCGTGCTTCCCACAGGCTGTGCGCGCACCGTGCAGTCGTGCGTTACATGGCCGTACTCTTAACACCAGCGTTTGGATGGGTTACTTAAAGGTGTGTATGCAGCATGGGGTTTATGTAAATTCATGGGCTGGTGGATTCTTCAGCTATCCACTTTTGTACGATTCTCCCACAATCCAAAAGGGGGGAAGCTAAATGGACAGTTGCCGTGTGTCCTCAATTCAAATTTAGAATTGTGAGAAAAATTTAAAAAGTTGATGGGACAGTTGGACATTTGTTTGAGTTTTAAATTTTTTTAATTTTTCTCACAATCTTAGAACATTGAATCTCCAATTTAGCCCAAAACAAATGTTAGGTGAGAGTTTTAGATTTGGAATGCAAACAAGTTGGATTCTATGCGGATCTAATGTAGATCTATGATTATATTTGTCAAGTTATCAGTTTAGAAACACTATTCGTTAAATGTCCTATAAACTAACAATCGGTTAGATAATCAAATCTGAATATGCCATATATATTCAGTTAAAAAAAAATTTATATTCGGTTAGCGATCCAAGACTCCATGCCAATTCTCCTAGGAGCTGTGCTAACTTCTTTTCTTAACCTTATACGGAAGTAGAAATAAATAAGTTATTTACTATCAAAATATGTAAAAAGAGTAAATTTACTTTATCTTTGCGTATGTGGAAACATACAAAAATTTAAGGAATCTGATCTCTTCTAACACCCACTTGTATGTTGTACTACGAAAGATTGGATCAAGTGAATCACATTAAGGCTCGTTTGGTGCATTTGTAAGATGTTGTAGAGTGTTGATTTTGAAATCATTGTTCTTAAAACTAGTAAAAATAAAATCTCTGATTTTAAAATTATCACTCTTGAAATCATTGATTTTGATTTATGGTAATTTTAAAGTGAAACAAAATTAAGTATAAAGAAAACTTTAAGAGTTAATCGATTTTAAAATATGACAATTTACGAACACATCAATCATACGAAAAAAATAATATAAACTAGTTTGACTAGTCTATACTTAAAGAAAATGTCATTTTACGATCACTTATTACTTTTTACAATATTTAATCGATTTTAAAATATGACAATTTACGAACACATCAATCATACGAAAAAAATAATATAAACTAGTTTGACTAATCTATACGTAAAGAAAATGCCATTTTACGACCACTTACTACTTTTTACAATACTTACAACACACCAACACATCAACTATAGCACATAACCAATTTCATAATGTAGAGACATAAAAAATGACAAACCGTTTTAGTCCTACATCGGATGTTGTAAAAATAGGCGTGTGCTTATAAGTAGAGTACAACATCTTATAAGTAGAGCACACCATCTCTTCTCAACAAGGGCTCTTTTTTAAGGAAAAAGACAAAACCCTACTTCCGCTCTAAGGACAATACCTCCATCCTTGTGAGAACTGAATAAAAAATCAGTGACTTGTCCGAGCACCCCTAACAAACCGGCTCAAAAGAATCCGCACACGTCTACTTTCACAGGAAACTGTGTCTCTAAGTGATGTAGATGTTTAACTAGTCTTATAGCTACATAGCTGGGTGGGTGCCATATGGACAGTATGGATTCCATCCTTGAAACTTTTGCAATATTTATCCATTAGTGGATGAGCCTTGACAGACATAGGCATCACTTCGTGATAGAAAGGGTTGAAAGTGTACACATAGCAAAGACGGGTGGCACATAGCAACTATAGCACATAAAAGACATCAGCTTGGTCATTAGAACTGCGGTATGAGCTTTGGCTATGGTGGCTACTCTATGTGGCAATGTTAGAATAATCCTACATTAGAAAAAAGATAAAATTAAAAAATATTTAGTAGATAGTGCCTATTTCACTCATTGTCTTAAAGTTTTAAGTTGGATGACTCAATAATTTCAACATGGTATCAGAATCTATAGTTACGGATCCGGCCACGCACACCGTATTTGTGATCCACGTGACATATTCTAAAATCGGCCTGTACGTGAAGAGACGTATTAGAATAGTCCTACAACGGAAAAATGATAAAATCAAAAAATATTTAGTAGATGACGCCTACTCTACTCATTACCTTAAGATTTTGAGTTGGATGACCAATAACTTCAACAGGCAACAATAACTATACTGATGGTAGGATTTGTGCCAAGGGAAATATATCCCTTTATTTACACGTTTCCTGAAATTATCTTTTAAAGTATGGCCAATTTTCTAGTCTCTAGCCTGAGAGAAGGACCCCACTTTCTAGAATCAATTAAAGTATCAGCTTTAATATAGTATTAATTAAATATTAATATTTTTAGGGCTAAAATATTAATATTGGAATCGATATAAGAGAATTTGGACGGTGACAGTACAAGCGGAGGGTGGGGTAGTGTGAGGAGGGAAGGCTTGAGATTTTTATAACCTTAAATTATAGCATTTTTAATATAAAGTTACCAAAATTAAGGACATAATCAAACACCTAGATTCTAGCAATATCAAGACATTTAATGAAACAAACCAAACATCCCCACTGTATTTGGAAGATACGATTAAATATGATCCAAACGGATCAAACTCTTAGTTCCAATTTGTTTGCAGAATAGGTTATTCAGAATTATTTATCCGAAATAATGTATACTAGAATAAGGAGTGTTTAACTTTGATAGTTCTGTGAGACCCACTGACAGAGTATGAAGGATAAATAATTCTTAGGTCTAAGGTCGAATTATTTATTCTCCTTATGTTAATATAAACAATTCTAACGCGCTATAAATTATTTTGCCCATCAAACTAGAATTAAACTTATTTTAAAAATAAAAGGTCTTATTTTTCTTCTATTCTCCAATTAAAGTGACGCTTAAGTTGTAAAGGTGTTTGAAGGAGAAAGACACTAAAATAGAGGTGGAATCAGGAGGCAGCAATCTGAAGGTAGATAGGATGATAAAACCGTTAATAGGAATATAAATGGTTACCTATCATTTTTAGGCAATCCAATGTGAGTAAATGAAAGGAGGGAAAACACAATGGTTTTAAAAGGAGGGAAATACAGTTTTTTTTATGGCTGCTATTAGGATGGCATGCTTTATTTTGTTTTGTTTAGTTGTTGAACAGTGATCCAGTGGTTAGGCAAGTGTTCCCTTTGCTAGAAGGCTAGGAATAGATTCCACCCAGATTGCAAGATACCTCCTGATGAGGCAGAATCCGATTCGACCCATTAAAACAAGCCCAAAACCTAGTTCAGCCCAACAGCCGCAGTGGAAGGCCTTCAGGAAGCCTTCGGCCTATTAGCGGCCCAACAACCCTCGGCCCGTAAGCGGCACAGTTGCTCCCGGCCCAACAGGCTTCGGCCCATCAGCGGCCCACCAACCTTCGGCCCGTGAGCGGCGCATTAGCCCTCGGCCTAGCAGGCTTCGGCCCATCAGCGGCCCAACCCCCTTCGGCCCAACAGCCGTATTCGGCCCACTCCGGTGGAAGATTAGGCTCTATGACGGTTTACCACTAAGCCCGGAACATAGTCCTATATCGGCTGTCACCGTTAACCATCATCTATCCTTCGCTATAAATACACCGCTATTTATTGCCAAAGGTATGTCTCCGAGACCCTCAAGGACCATAGTCCAAATAGCATTAAAGCTACTCTTTGCCTTCTGAATCGAGTCATCTTCAGAAGCTAACTTAACCGTCGGAGGGGGTTCCTTAGGGCCGAAGCCTGGGACTCCTGCAGACCGGTTTCTTCTTCTTTCCCTCCTACAGGGGCTCGGTTCGAATCATCGCCGACCTTTCCGAGTCGGTCTCGGCCGCCGACCTCGGACTCCTCTCCCCGGTCTCGACGCCGTGCGCCGGCTGCCCCTCGTCCGAGGGAGATTCGGTTCCGCGCTGCCCGTCCGACGGCTGAAGGAACCTCGGCCCCGCCTTCCTGAGATAAGCCAGCTTCCGACCGAGCGACTCTCGGCCTCGGATTCTCAACCGCGTCTCTGCCTCCGACGCCTTCCGGATCCCCGTCGGACCTTTTACACCGATCCGACCCAGCTCCGGATCCAGAACTTCGGATTCCAGCTTCGGAATCCGGTCGTGATAGCTTCGACTACATCACCTCCTAAAGAGATGTGAAGCACTAAACAACAGTTATGTAAAATTTAAAATCCGTGCTTATTTAACATATTATCCTATATATCATCTTAATATATATAATATTTTAATTTTCGGCTTTTCGATTATCAGCTCTCAAAACTTTTGATATTGGAGATAAGTCTTCATAATCTAACTATTTACAAAAAATCTCCCATAATCTCAACTTTCTTACAAAAAGTCCCTCAACCACCTTTTGTGACAAATTCCCATCCCCTTTAGCAAGAATTTTTGTGACACTTATAGGGGCCTTATACCAATTCACGGGGGGTTCATAGGAGCTTATTAATAAATAATTGTATTACAAAGACTTTTTTGGTAAATATGATATATTTTTAAAGTTTTTTTTAAATGATATCTATTATCACTTCACCGGCATATTTGATATCTATAAATATTTCATATATGCCATTGAAATGGCATATTTAATAGATATATTGGATGTATAGGATGATATGAAAATGAGCATGACGCTTTGAAATTTAAGATGCAAGAGTGGTTAGCATGAAATTACCCCATATTGTTGCTATTGCTCTCTAATCCTCATCATGACATTTTTTGTTAATTCTACAACAAAATTATGTTTAGGTTGAAAGGCTGCGGTTTATATTGCTTCTCAATAGCCATGTATCGCACTAATTATGTAATTAAAGACTCGTCTAGTGCATCATAAATATCATAAAATTTTAGTTTTGATATCATTAATCTTAAAAACAGTAAAGATAAAATTCTTGATTTCAAAATCATCGATTTTAAAAGCACCGTTCTAGTTTACGGTGATTTTGGATCGTAAATCAAAATCAACTAAAAGAAGAATTTTGTTTTGAAATAATATAATTTACGACAATACCCTGAACATAAGAAAAAAAAAATAAGGTTCAACAATTTACAGTAATTTAAACATAAGGAAAACAATTGTTTACGATATTTTACAGTATTTTACGGAGGCTCCTGGCACTAGGAAGTTGGACATTTTTTTGTTGTAGTAACAAAGGCATAGGTTTTATTATTGTTTCTTAATCGGGTGGGGATGAGGGAGAGACGGCCATTCCCATTCCCCCCAAGTAATGGGCAACAACAAGTTCCAAGGTGTGGTGGACCTCGTGACCATGGCAGGTTGGCAGAGGGAGAAGATGGGGAACCCCTAGTAGTTCTTCTGATTGGCTTTGGCATGTGAGTTGAGTAATGTCATTTTGGCAAAGTTGACTTTGGAAGCAATTTTGACTATTGAGAGGGAAGCCATGTGCAATTTGCAATTTCTAACAAGAAGTACTTCCACTTGGATTTTCCTTCACTCCAAGCCACTTCTTTCTTTTTTTGTTCAATGGTATAGTGGTCAGGTATGTACATGTATTTACAAGCGACCAAGGATTGAGCCCGAAATATTCTCTAAAATTGGAGATAGTTTTGCATTTGTCGAGAAAGTCCGCCTAATTAGGCGAGACTTCTAAGTCCGCCTGATTATACGGGAAAGTAATCTCACGGATCAAGAGATAAAGATCCCAACAACACTTTAAGCTGCATAGTTGAAGAGTTTTAAGGTTCCAATCAAGATCGAACTTGAAACCTCCCAATTGAGAGGCAAGTGATGAACCAACTGTCCTAAATAATTAGTTCCAAGCCACGTCTTTCAGAAGTACATCAATGAGATTTCCCAAATGCAGCCTTGCTAGGTTGCACTAACCGAACTATAGGCGAGACAAATAGAGCTACATCTATCTACCTTAGTAAAACAACTGAAAATGAGAATGTAGAATTAAATGAAAACACATTCTAATAACTGAAAGTTATCTTTCATATGGACCAAGGTCAGATTAGGTTTGGGTCAAATTGTCCCACCTTCCAATGTATAACCCAACTCAACTGATGTCAGATTAGAGTATGCTCCATAACCCTAATCTAACTCAGTAAGTTTGGTCATGTTCAGTTTAACTCAATCATTGAGTTAGCCCACTCAGTTTTGGATTAGGCCACCTAACGTCGCAGCCTTGCCATCTCTGTTACTCTTATATCACCTTGTTGCCTTCAGTGTCCTAATGGTTCATTGTACGTAGGGTGTCAATCGGACGGGCCAGCCTATGGTCCAGCTCAGTCCAGTCTATATTAAAAGAAATTAGGTTGACTTAAGTTATATAAATTAGATTTGGTTAAATTTGAATTGACATTAGTTAAATCTGGATTAAGTTAGACTGAAAACAGGTTGACCCAATTTAATCTATTGACTTTTATAATAATTCATACATAAAGTAAAATATTTCTGACAAACTATTTGTAAACAAGACCAGCCCAACCGAACCTAACACACTCACTATTGAATTGCGACTGAATTTGAGTTAAATTTGTGTTGAATTTGGGCTGGACTAAAATTAGGTTGAACTAATTTGGATTAGACTTAAATTATCACATAATCCAGTCCAACCCGCCCAATCCCTAATTGTACCAGAAAGAGTTTGATCTTTTTTCAAGTTACGAAGGCATTCAGATCTTTCGGATAGTCTTTTTCTTTGTTAAACATTTTTTTTGAAAAGGTTTGAGGAAGTTTAAGCTTAACTTAAACGAAATTGATTAAGTTTCCTGTACGAGAATAAATCTTGTACTGTTAGATTTACTGCCCTGGAAGTCATGGGTTCATCAATCTGTTTTCATATCTTCAAAATCTATGAACTGTCCCATGTTTGTCTTGTGCCCTTAACATGCGTTTGATGATGACCTTGGACATGTGATGTGAGTACGAAGGCTTTTTTTTTGGGTCAAGTAGTCTAGTTGGCTGGACATAATGGCCCTTGATTTGAAGAGCAAGGTTTGAACCGTATAATTCTTTTTCCTAGTTGTCTAACTTGAATTCTGCCTTTTGGGTCAAATTTGATTCTTTTGAATCAACTTACTTGAAAATGCTTATAAACACGACATTGAAAAGAAATAAATATGAAAGTATGTATATATGGACCATGTCATAGTTGGACGAACATGATCTATGTATGGAAGCATAACAATGGATAGCAAGATATTCTTCGGTAAGGGTCCATTTAATTTCATGTAACATAGATTGCATAAAAGACTTTTCTCAAAAAGTATCATACAATGAAACTTATTTAACAATCCAGAAAATGATAGTTAATGAAAAAATTTAATTGACCCTCGTTTTCCCAATTTTGCCATCTATAAGATGAGAAAGAATGTCTTTTTCCACAGCACTTGAAAATGCTTTGATAACTAAATGTACCGTAAGTGACTTTATAAAGTTGTTTCCTTTGAAAACCTTTTCCATTTGAATATATTTTATGTAGAACTAAATGTACCGTAAGTGACTTTTGGCAACATAGTACAAGAGATTGCACTTACATGATACTATTAGAAACAACAACAATGACAAGTGATTAAATTTTATGAAGGCAAAAAGAAGTTGGCCAAATGGATGATGAGATTGTTTTTCTTTAAGTTTGGAAGAAATATGCTAGACTAAAGATTTGTTAGGGCTCAATTCCCTTAGTCTTGTCAAATCCAATTGTGAGACCAACAGGCTATTTAGCTTAGTATTTTATGGATTATTTGATTGTTGTACTAGATAACTCTATCAATATTAATTTGGAAATTGCTATGAATAACTAACGTCTAGTCATGTTCTATCAATTTTGATACTTACACATTGATAAAGTACATTATCATAGGAAATTTAATACACTTTTGAATCTATATTTAGAAAGTCTCAAGACCTCCTCTTTTCTCTCTTTCCTATTTCCTTCTTCCATGCTCTGCACTATCAATTTCAATATTAACATTGTATACCTCAAAAAAAAAAAGATTAATGCTGGAACTAAAATTATATCAAAATTGATACTCCAACCAAACATAGAATAGAAATCCAATAAAACTTGTCCGACCTATGGCCATTCATAATTATAGTGGACAAACAATATCCTGGAAGAATGGTAATCTTGCATTTTGAGCCAAAAAACCTTCCACAAGTGTTATGTGATGATAGTATATGATGGTGCTATCTAGCAGTTTAGCAACTATCTTATCATGGTGAAAGTGATGCAATGGAGATGCAATTCACTTTTACTTGCCTATGTTTGATTTTTGCTAGCAATGTTTTGTCCAACTTTTCTCAATGATACAGGTGAAATCACCTATTTTAGAGCAAACCATCATTCAAATAAGTCACTTTCAAGTATCCCGCCATTGACTTTTATTGGCTCAAATTTTATTTGGCTAGAGATATAGTAAATTTGAGGTTGATTAATGATAGACCTCGAATTCATTTCAAACTCATTCCTTGCACAAGAACTAAATAACCTTAAAATCTACACTGACATAAAGAAATAATCTTTTTTGCATTTCTTAAAATATTATAAGCTATGGGCACTGAATGTCACAAGACTCCTATTAATGTGCAGTTGTGGAGGCTTAGGACCTTCCCATTGCTTTAGCGAAGATGGCTTTAGTTTTGAATCCACAACTTTCACATCATAATGAAACAACCTTCATGTCATGATGATGATTGTCTTTTAAGGTATCATCACCTTAATAAGGAGCAAAGTTAACGCGCCATCTACTTTCATATGAGCTTCCCATAATCTTCTAATACATCTGATGCTCTTAAAAATGGGTGTGCTTATTTTGGGGAGACATGAGTCAACAGATTAAGGCTAGCCATGCTAATTCTTGCCTGTTGAGTTAGTGATCCCCATTGCAGTCTTTGAACGAGGTTCCAACCTTCTAACTGGCTGGCTATCTCATTTATGCTTCTCTTAGTTTTAATTCACACCACATAATTCTGATTTCTATCACAAACCACCATTACATTTCCACCACAGTTCCCAGAAGTAAAGGATAGTTACTGGTTAGTCTAGCCACTAGTTACCCTTATTTCTCAAAATGATTGTCTTCCAACAAGACCAAAAATGGATTCCAGGTCTCAAGCTACAACAGAAAGGGAAATGCATGTTTAAAGCATTAGTTATTATGCAGAATACAAGCACAGCTTTCCTCACCAATGTCTGCTGCGATGCAAGGAGTTTCGACCTTTCCATCAGGGAACCAGCTTGGCCGCTTCTCAACCAGTTCATTTACGAAAGCATCAAGCTTTTCTATGGTAACACTGGGCATTACCACAACGTGGGCAATGTTGCCTTGACAGGCAAGCTGCCACCTACGAACAAACTCCTCACCTCGAGGTCGCTCGAACACTACAGTGCTGCTGAGTTCATTAAGCATAGCTCCGATCCCTGCATCTCGAAGGCGGTCTTTCAAGTAGTGAGCATTCCTAAGGCACTTCTGAACTTCCTTCTGGAACCCTCTGTAGCCCTTTCGGTTCAGAGTATACCAAAGAAAGATTGGGGCATGACCATTTCGGCTGCCCATGATGGTGGCATCCCTGGAGGCAAGGTACTCCACATTCCTTGAGAGGGCATTAATGTGCTCTAATCTTGTTATCTGTACGCCACAAGGCATTGGGCATCCAATGAACTTGTGACCAGAAACACTAACACTTCCAATAGGCTTCTTAAATGTCACTTTTGGTGCCTGATAAAACCAAAACCCAGAGTTAATAGTGCAGGAAGCAGTATGGCCATAGGTGAATTGATAAAATGATGCCAAATATGACAAAAGTGAATATGACAAAGCACGATGGGAAATTCCTTTTTTTTTTTTTTCACTTTTCATGGGTTGATTGGGAGTGGATGAGATGCACAAGGAATAGAGGAAGCTGTCATACACGTTTCACAAAAGGCATCATGAGCCCAAACAATGCACCATCACAGTGGATGTAGAATCGATCTTTAAATCCAGAAGTCTCAAGAATCTTTATGACTAAGTCAAGATCATCAACTGCTCCCTTAACCGTAGTCCCTGAAGCAAAATGATTATCATGACAAAGAAATACTTTCCATAAAGAATTAAAAAAAGGGAAATGAAAGATCAGGATGCCGAAGTTCAAACCTATATTAACATTGATAATGGCAGGTTTCTCCTTGTTCTGAAGAAGTTTCCTTTCAAAATCAGCACAGTCCATCTCGCCAGTGACCATAGTACCAACTTTTACACACTCCATTCTGTACATCCTAGCAGCTTTAAATACTGAGTAATGTGATTCCTGTGAAGCATACAGAATTCCATCTGGAAAAACTTCCCTCCTGCAGATCCAATAAAGGAATAAATATATTGGCTATCATAACATGAATGCAATAAACTAGACATTCATAATCCCAAAATATTTTGCGAGTATGCCAAGGATCACATCAAAACCATTAAGAAGGAAGGTCACTACCCAACAAGAATCCCATGCAGGTTGCCTTCTGTACCACAGTTTGTAATGTAACCCCAATATTGATCCTTCTCCACTTCCCAAAGCCGAGCAAACCAATCCAGCACCCCTACTTCAAATTGTCGGGAATGGACACCATAGTTGCTCTCGATGAAGGGATCACCTAGGTTGTTTATGGAGAAATGTTGCAACTGAGCCAAAGCACCGTATTCAAAGTCCAAGTTATAAGGGTAACCTGTAACCAATACACATACAAACACAACAAACCAATGAATTCATTGTACAAGCAGAAATAACATACAGACACAACAAACCAATGAGTTTATTGTACTGAGCAGAAATCAGGTCACAGATCAACTTTTGGGACCAGTGGAGGAAACACCATCTACAGCAGTCATGGGAGCAGCATCACTGGCCCCATTTAGACATTTATCAAAGACTGAGTAGCATACTTTGTATCCAGAAACATTACATGGGGAAATGGTCAGAAAAAGATCTTTTACAGTACTGAGGGTATGGAAATTACCAGTTTACCACTTACCTGCCTTGTTAACATAGCAGGAGCCTCAAATCAAAGTCAAATGAGGATCTGATGGACCCTTTCAACCCATAAAGAAGCGAGAGGAGAAAGATAAATTCAAAAATGAAGAAGATACTCTCGAATTGGATAAAATTCACAAATGGGCCGAATACTCTCAAATTGGATAACATACTTAGGAAATATCCAAAAAAAAGGTAACTAAAGTTTCAAAACATCCAGATCCAGAGGAGGAAGTGAAGTCTCAAAATATCTAAAAAGAGAATGTTTCTATAATTTCATATCTAAAAGGGACAAAATCAACTTTATATTTTTCCCCTGAAAATACAACCTCACCCACTCCCCACCATTGACACTGTCAGTAATATTGTGCCAAGTTTGATGATGTCAGTAGGTCCGACAACTATTGAGGAAGTCTCCCAGAAGGCAGTGAGTCCACAGTTTTGAGTTTTATGGTGGAAGTGGTCCAAAAGTCCTCTTCAAAGTAGTTGCTGTCAATGCCAAAGAGCAGGGATGCTAACATTTGCACACAAACTTTGGCATCATCAGATCATGCCACTCACATCCTGTGATGTCAGTCTGTCCGACAATTTGGCATTGATGGAGTGACTTAACCTGATCGTGCTCCTGGCTACCTTCTAAGGTTCGACCATTTCTGATTTTTATGGCTCCACAGTCCATGGCTGGTTTCTAGTAGCAGCTGCCCATAGGGTTTTTTTGGGGAAAATTTAGGACTACAGTAAGGTGAATAGACCTCTTTCAGATACAAAAAGTTAAAATTGTGTCCTTAGATATTATGAGATTTCAATGCTCTTTTTGGGTATCATGAAATTTGAGCTGGCCTTTATGGATATTTTCTCTACTAATTCTTTTGAAAGTTATTTTCTCTACCAATTCAAAAACAAGACAACAATTCTTTTAATAAATTAGAATAAGATCTGAAAAGAATCTTGTTAAACATCAAAAAGTTATAAACAAGAGAAAAAAAATTGAACTGTACCAACTCGTTAGAAACTGAGAAAGCTGATTGATAACAAAGCCTAGCCTGTTACTCACCTTGATCCTCTTCTCTTTTTATTTTACTTATTTTCCCTTTTTTTCTAGCTAACTTTTGTAGAGTCCTAATGGAATATACTCTGATTTTGACAGGCAAATTACATTCATTTTATGGGAAAAATGGAGTAGACGGATACACATGACCACTTTGTCATGCCCAACCAGGAAGGCAGTTTGGTGAACCAGACTTCTGGGTCCCAACGGGAACACAAACAAGGGAAATTGCCTCATGGAGACATCTGGGGGCTTCCTCAATCAAATTTCATACATTAACAGATTTGAAACTCAACATATGTGTCATGCCAAACAACAAGAACATTAGTTGCACAAAAGTCGTATTAGGGCCAACCAAGCTAGTCAGTGAACTTTTATCATAGAATTTCCTTGCAGCTACATGGATGATGGTAGATTTCTATTTCCTAGTAGTAATCTTACATTTGCGTTACTGCATTTTTTTTTTAATTTTTTTTTTTGGGGGGGGGGGGGGGGGGATATTTTAGCCGATGAAGATTTCAGCTGGAGTAGACTCTGAAGGTGCACGTAGAAGAATGGTTTCAGTCAATGAAGATTTAGAGCTGGGCAAATTTTACTTGGGTCAAGTCGTAGATCAAAGTACATTATACTGAGGCTGGCAATGAGCCGAGCCGCTCGAGCTTAGCCTGAATTTGATTCAGTTTGTCTTGACTCGGTTAGTCAATTGACTCAAGCTAAAGTTTCAGAGGAAGCTTGTTTGTCCAAACGAGCCAGGGGCCTAGGCTTGAGCTACCCTATACTTGGTTTATCAGCTCGTGAGCTGGCTCAAATCAAAATCTACTTATTATTTTTTATATTTTCTACTCCAACATTTTTTTCCCATCTTATTCACCTTCATTAAATTACAAAAGTGGGCTAGGAGTCAGTGGATGATCTGCCAAAAAAAAATGCAGGAACAAACTATAAGGAGATCGAAACAAGTTTACTCTCCATTGTGGGACAGAAGGCAATCCTGCATACTCCCTTGGAACCTTGGCCAAGGCAGCCAGATCGACCACCTGGCCAAGGAATCCCACCAAGGCCCCCTTGGTCAGTGCCAACACGGCTTCACATGGCATAGATCGCCCGCCCCAGGGTGGTTACCCTCCCCTTCGGCAGCACTCCCTGCCACAGAGATCCCAGATCAGATCGCCAACAGCCACAGAAATGCCAGGACCCAGATACGACCCTTCCCACTCAGCGATCGCCTCTCCCTGGCCTTGGGGAGCTTATCACTGTTAGCCAGGTTGTAGAATAAACTTCAAACTTGCTCTCTTTAGAGGGTTGAGTCAAGCTAGAGTTTCATCTAGAGCTTGTTTGAGGCTCAGGCTTGGCTCGAGTTGGAAATTTTTTTGCCAAGCAGAGCTCAAGGTTGTCAAGGGTTGGCTGGACTCATTGCCAGCCCTACATTATACTCATGAGTCTTCATTGACTCCCCCTTCAATCCAAAATGTGTAGGGAAGTTCTTTTTTTTTTTTTGAGATGGGATAGTACTCGAGGGAAATCCTAACAAAGGCTGGGGGCAACTCCTGGGCAAAACACCCAAGTATACCGATAGAGCGGCAGACCACCTGGCACACGAGAGGGGGTAACGTACTCGGAAACTACTCCGGGGAAATGTAGGGACTCGAACCATGACCTGCAGGAATTTAACCCACCGAAGGCTGGAGCTTATCCAGTATGTTACTTGCCCACCCTTAGGTGAGTTACTGATGTGGGGCAAGGCAAGGGGAAACCGGAGGAAGGCTCGGAGGCCCAAGGGAGAGGGATGACATGGGTAGAAGAAGAGGAAGATGCAGGGGAGGGAGAAGGGAGGAAGAAGACGCACCCTTTTCCCTTACAGGCCCATCACGGGTCCTTCCACACACGCATAGCGGCCAAAGCGACTTTTCTCTATTAGCAATCATTAGCTTTCCCAAAAGGGGATACATAGGGTATATATAGCCCCCAAAAAATAAGCCCTAATAGTCAAAATTACCATGTTACCAGCCCTCTAAAATAGAAAAAGTGCATAAAAATACAGAAAAATAGGAAAACCCCCTAAATGGACCACAAGTGGCCTTGTTCATGTCCAAAGGCTCAAATAAAATACAAAGTGCATCAAAAGCCAAAGATAATATCTCCAAGCCACAGTGCGGCCTGCTCCGCGCTGTCCGTGAGTTCGCTCCTGCATCAATTTCTTTGTTATCTAATAATTCCTTTTTCTGTTGGATCTAGATTGTTCAACATGTGGCATTCTCTGTTCTAAATTGTGTAATTAGCATCCTAACATATGTTCTCCAATACAATTCAAAAGAAATGTTTCTCTCCAACAAGATCCACCAGACTACTGGATTATTTGTAAGGAAAAAAAAAGTGGGACATAAGATTTGAAATTCAACAAGAGTTTTCAACTAAACAAAGTAAACCAATCTAGGCAATCCCGACATGGGACTTTTTGCCTTTTTTGCCTTCCTCTTTTAGGAAATGCTCATGCTGTAACATTAATATACAAATCAAAAACATCAATAACTATTGATTCATGTTCCAAAAGAAAAGGAAGGCAAAATCCACTCAGACAACAGATTCCCCTTAATCCAACTTGCTATTCTTAGAAAATCAAGTGGATATCTCATTTGAAACCGTTGCACACGAATCACACATATTGATGTTTCCTTGCTGAAAATGAGAATATTGCAGAACAACAGCCACCAGTACGACATGGCAGAAATCCTCCCCTTTATTTTATTGAACTCTTTCCTGAAATTCAGGCCTTTTCAAGAGCCTACATATACAGTAAATAAGCAGTGGCTCCCATAAACTCTCATGAAAGTTCAGTGAACATAATCCTTTATTCAAATAATCCAAGATTATTAGAATAAGGTTGCAAATATCCTAGCCAACAGCAAACAAGTTTTAAGCGTGGAAAACATGTTTACGGGGTAAAGGACATCAAAGCAGAGCAAGTCTATTTAAAACAGTTTACTGTATGCCTCGTAAAGTCCACTATCAGCCTCCTCCTTCCTTCTTCCTTCTTATCACATCCAAGGCATCTTTCTCCCCCTGTTTCACTATACACCTTTTTATCCAATGTGTGATTACTTGATCATATAATTCTCTAACTGCTTCGCAGAAAATTTCCTTTTTATTAGATGAGATCTGGGATATCTTTTCTATCTACTTATTCATTCTCAGGTTCTCTATCCAATTTATGCTTCCATTTAGACCTGAGTCTGGCCATTTTATACCTTTCTTATCCTTTGTGGGGATCAAGTAATATTGTCAGAGAGGATATAGGCCTTTGTTGTTTTACCTTCCATAACTTCCTGAGTGTGACTGGCTTGGTAGGAAAATGAGTAAATACCAGTATGAATATAAATCTATCATCAGAAAAGGCCATCCATCCATGTATTTAAAACATGGAGATTTGAGGGAAGTTGGGTCTGGCCAGTTCCAACCTGGTCTCCTATGGAGCTAGCATGAAGTGGGTGACCAAGCAGAGTCCACTTCAGCCAATTGCAGTCCAGTTCATCCACTTACACTCATTTCAACTGTAACATTCATCATACATATATCTCATCCCCAATTGGAACAAATGAATATTCAAGAAGGAAGCTGTCATACCGGAAAGAATTGTCTCTTTTGTTTCTTCTAGAGTTAGAGCTTGGGCTAGAGTTCTATGTAATGTGGATATGCTTAGTTCAGCCCTTGTTGGTTTTTTGGTTGGGTGTTAAGCCATCCACTACTGGTGGTGGTTTTGTACATTGGGATCCTTTTGGAGGGCCTTTGCTCTTCATCTTGTAATTATCATAGTTTTCAACTTTGATACAATTGTGGTACCAACCACTTTTCAAAAAAAATAAGAAAAGATAAGCTTAATTTGATATTTGTCTTGTAAGAATGAGCATAATTTTGAGCAGTTCAGACTTCCTTTGTTCAAGTATAATCATGCAATTAAAGAAAAAGAAAAGATATGGTGTCCCAAATTTTCCATCAACCCGTCTTCGGAACACATACCACACACACAAAGGAAAGTAAGAGAGCCAGTTCAAATATTGATAAGACCAGATGTCAAGATAGTTACTTAACCCAGAGGCAATGTTGTAAAAATTCCTAGATGGGCAAAGACAGTAGACTCCCATGAGGTGGTCATTTTTTGTCATTTAACATTTTGAATACATTGACATAATGTTTGATTCAAGTGAAACATTTTTGTTGCTGTAGATAGTTCTAATGTTTAATCTCATGCATCATGAAGGAAGAAAAGTCAAGACATATTTCCATTTTACAAATCAAGCGCAAAAGAATATAGGACATCTCATAACTACACATCAAGACTATAAGAATATAAGATATCCCTCACCTCTCCCTTCTCCACCCATTAAAATCTATTGCTACTAGTGATAGTGACGTAGCAGAAGAAGGTGGGCTGAAATATTCCTCCAAGGAAACAAAATATCTTGCTGAATTTATTGATGATGAACATAAACAACCATGACAATATTTATAGGACTGCAAGCCTAGACACACCTAAACAAGACTCTAACAGAGCAGAATAAGAAGAAAGATTCCTACATTATGAAGACTTAATAAAGATAAACATAAGATAATTAAAATCCAAAATGAATTGATATGCATAAAGGACTCTATGTCCTGCGTCAGGTAGTCTTAAGACTCTTTTCTCCTACATCAATCACGACATTGTTATTCCAGAGTCTAAAAACATTAATATTAAACCTAACACCATGTCCGAGCTAATTCTCCAAACAAATGGGGCATTATGTGTGGAAGAGTTATTGGAGCATAGGAACACCACAGCAGTAACCGCCAATACATATGCACAAGTTCTCACAAGGTCACACCTTTATTCATTCTAGAATAACAGTTCCACATTTTCAAAGAGATCTATATACGTTTGAACTTTCATGGTTCTCCCAGCTCATTTTGCTGGCACCCTCGCTACCGCATCCAGTTTCAGACAACACAAGAACTCCGCACTGTCAACACAGAGGGCCTAACACAATTTCTTTCAACTCCCACTTGATTTAAACGTCACAGAAACCTAAAGAAATCATTACCAAAACTACCAATCTCGAAACATGATCCGCAGAAACCCAATAAAAGTTCGCCCTTTGCCTCACAAAGTTACATGTAATCATGTAGATGAACCAAACAAGGCACACAGAAAGAGAGAGAAAGATGGAGGGGGCGGGGTTACCGAGGTGGTGCTTGGTCCTCTCGACCAGGGACTTGCGGTACCTCGCGAGGACGCTGGCCATGTAGGCCTCGCGGTCGCCGGTCTCCTCGTCGTCGTCGTCGGGCTCCGTCACGGCGAGGCAGTAGGCGTGCACGTTCCTCCCCAGCACGACCTCCACCTCCTCCCATCTCCCCGGCCTCTCCTCCTCGTCGCCAGCGGTTCCATCCCTCGCAGCAGCCAGCGCCGCCGCCTCCACCTCGGGCTCGAACAGCTCCTCCGGCAGCGGCTCCGCCTTCCCGTTGCCTACCTCCGGCGAGCCGGCCATGGCCCCCGCAGCAACTACGGTTCCCACCATCTCCGGCGACGGCGGCAACAGAGCCCAGAGAGAGAGAGAGAGAGAGAGAGATGAGGATTTCGCTTTTCTTGCTGTGTAAGACCGTTGGATCTACACTAGGGCCGTCAGATCTGGATCAGACGGCTCAGCATAGAGGCGTGGGGTCCACCGGAGATTCAGTATCGGGAATGGCGATTTGCTCGCGGAGCCGCTGCCTGATACGGACAGCTGGCTGAATTGAAGGTACATGCTGAATGTGGGGCCCAGTGCCACTTGCGGACCGTCCGGTTCGAGCGGCAGGCGTGGCGGACTTTCCATCTACAGGTCTTCGTTCAACTGATTCCAAAATTTCCAATGTCTATTGCGAAAAGGTCGGACTATTTTTTACTTTTTACTTTTTATAATATTTTATATTAAGTTTTACATTTTTTATTTTATTCTGAAGTTCTCACAATCTTTGAACTCTCCTCAAAAAATCTATCGGAATAGGAAATGAAAAAAAGAGAGGAATGTTTAGAGAATGTCAATTGGGTTGAGTTGATCCAAGGCCCAATTGACCTAGCTCTAGGGCTGCAAATAGATACCTACGTTCTCATTATCTGTCTTATTTATGTTTCTATTAATGGATACGGAATTCTGTTAAAGACTACCTATTAAGTTACAGGAAGCACAAACAGATCTCTGATAATTATAAGAGTCGGCAACATAAATAGTTATTTTCACATCCGCTAACTCGTTTCCGTTTCCGAATTATCATATACCTTACATATATTATTTTACAAGGTAAAAATTGAACCTATTAAATGGGTCTCTCTTATATCTAACAGTGAGAATATCTTTTAATAGTTTGACAAAAGTGAGACCATGGTAAGAAATAAGAAACTTTCTTAAAATTTAATGTGATTTTAAGGTACATAATTTGGGTAGATTCATATGTAGATCTAGACCAATAAATAAAATAGATTTCAAAATTCAAAGTTCATAAATTGCAAGAATTTACATAGCTTAAAACCTTGTAGATTTGAAATTTTCGATTATTAGAAGAAACTTTATCCAAAGTGAATAGCAACAATGATTTGAATAACTTCTTATTATAATGATGACAATAGTGAAATCCATTTACTTCCGTTTTTGCTTTCGATTTCAGATTTAAAAATGAAAATGAATGCGAAAGCAAAAACACTCATTTATATTTTCATTTTCATCTTCAATAAATCTTATAAGAAACAGAAGCGAAAGATACCACTCCCATTTCCGTCTTCGACCCACTTGCATGCAGCCCTACTTAACTCGAATTAAACAGAGCCTGGACTGACATAAAATGCCAGTCTGTGAATCTGGGATAGTGTAGCCCAGGCTGAAAACAAAATAAGTATGGACTTGGGCTTTCTTCGTCCCAACCTAACCCATTCCGAGAATAAAGCATACAAAAAAACCCTATCCCTCACAATCCCAATCTCTAGTGATAGCACTCCAACCCCACTACCTGCAAATCCCTCCCACCTTGCTTACTAGGATTTCCCATGGCCTCATCCAAAGCATCCTCCATGGTGGAACACAGCAGTTAGGCCTCTCCCTTCCCCACTCCTTCCCTACCTCTCTCCACCCGACAGGCCAGAAAGATGTAGGCCTCCACAAGGCATCACTCGAAGACCTCGCAACATTTAAACCGAAAAAGGTTTGGTCCTATTCTCACCCTTTCAACTACCCATGAAGGTTCCCACACAAGTAGAAAATATCCAAAGACCTTGACCCTATTCTCACCCTTTTCAGCTACCTACAGAGGTTCCCATGGAAGCAGAAAAAATCCAAAGACTGAAGTCTCAGCCGTTCAACACAAACTACCACTAAGGATGCAAACGGGTCGAACACGGTGTGAATTTAAGGTAGATTCATGAGCGTATTCATCATATTATTGATTTAGAAAGACTATTTGTTCAATAAGTTCATCTTGACAATTATGTTCAAATAGGTTATAGCACATTGTGCTCTAATCGATCACAGCATGCTGTGCTATAATCGATGTAACAAATGATACCCCATTTCATCTATAAATAATATGCAGGGATGGGCTACTGCTTTGCCTTGATCCCATTTTCCATTTGCTTCTTCCTTCTTCTATCTTCCACCTCCTGTGCAATGTGTATTTTAACAGATCCAAAGTAGATCCATGACTGTTATTGATTTAAGATGACAATTGTTAACTATACAATACGAATATAATCAGTCTATTAATCAGATCCTGTGTATGTATTCAGTAAAAGAAAATTTGTATCTACTATCTTATCTGTTGTATATATCGATTTAAAAGGATTATCCATTAACTGACTTATAAACTAATGATTGGTTGAATAATTGGATAATTAGTTAGCATTTGCACCCCTACTTGCCACGACATCAGTGGTGTCCATATCTCTCTTCCCCTCACTCCCCAAGCCAGATCGAGCGTTTTTAGGCCTTTGCCGGGCTTGATTGGTCCTAATTGATTAATTTAAGAGTGTCAATAAGCCGGCCCGGCCCGGCCCGGCCCGTGGGCCTTAGAGCCGGGCCGTCATGGGTAAACCTCGGGCCAACTTTTCAAGCATGCAAGCTATAAGCGGACTGGGACAAAAGGACCACGGGCCGCCTGCAAGTTTCTTCAGCAGCCTTTTCTTCGTGAGTAATACTTGTTGTAATGTTTCTTTCTTTTCGAATTTTTTTAAAACCAGGATTCCGCACGTCTCATGTATTTTTATAGATTAATATAAATTGGACAACAAAAAATTTATTAAAAAGTTAAAAATTATTATTGGGCTCAGCGCATTAAAGATATTCTTTTTTCAATTCATTGGAACCCGACTATTGAATTTAAAATTCTTTTTTTAAAGTCATCCAATCGGAGATCAGCTAATACACCAGTGGGATATGTGAGGCCCAGCCTTAAATTCATTCATTTTTTTTATTTTTTCCCATATGCAATACCCCTCGGACTCGGTCTTCATTAAAATAATAGAAAGCATTGCAACAAGTACTACTCTTTGGTCGTCCTCATCAGCATCAAGGTACAAGGGCCCCACCTCTCTCTCTTCTATGTGGTTGGATCTGCGGAGCCCAAGGCCCCTTTTACTAGATAGCCTTGTTTGCTTAATTTTTAGGAAGATTTCATGTACGGGCTTCTTAGAAGGGACTGCATTTAGAACTATCAATACCTTTTACTTTTTCTCAAGAAGATAACATTTAAAGTCATAAGTACATTTTTAACTAAGTGTTTTCTACATAGTTACAACAATATTTATCGTATGCACATAAACATGATGTCGTCAATACCATTATCCTCTCCTACACATACCTTTAAACAATCTTTCATTTTGAAACTTTAGAAGTATTTTCTTACATAATCTTTTGTCATCATGAACCATAAAACTATGTATTGGATCAACATCTATTAAATCTTCTATATTTTTGTCAACTCTTTGTTCTAAGCTATGCCTATAATAATGTTGATATGTGTATATCATATAGTTTCTTAAGCTAACATAATATGGAAAATGTTTATAAATAGGCTATATTAAAAAATTACGACGACATTAGATATTGTAAGTGCATAAACTATAAACCACTTTTTACTCTACAATTTTAGTATAATGAACTCAATAGTCTTTCCAAACAACATGAAAATGTAAAAGATCTCTAGCAATCATTATTAAAAGAAGAGCATTTTCATGTCAATCAAATTCAATAAAGAAATTCAATATGGATTATATAATAAAATATACTTAAAAATTCTTTTATAAACTATGCTTAACCATTGACACATATTGATCCAATTGCAATCATATTCACTTGCACAATATTGGATTGAAAATTGAGATGGTACACTATGCCTCTCTCACATCAATAAGCGTTTATAAGTTTTAAAAAAACCCATCATTGTTTATTAATCGAACTAGTAGTGACATGGTTCATTATACCTAGTAAAAATAACATTTGATATGAAAAATTGTGGAGATTGTTGTAAAAATGTAGCACTAGAGATGAATTCCTTCTGATGGGGAAAACCTAACTGAGCCTGATGATTGGGTCCAGTTCCAATTCGAGGATGGGCCGAGCGACATTCATTCACTATCGACGGCCCAGATTCGTAGTGGGTCAAGATGGACCCGGCCAAATTTCTAAGTTTAGCCAGTTTAATCCAGCTCAGATGCTTATTGGGCCGACAAAGGTCCGGCCCACTCGGCATGGCAAATATGGATCACTCAAATTTGGCCCAGGTGCATAAAGGGCCGAGACAAGTCCGACCCATCTCAATCAGCCGTTTATGGGGGCTTTCGGCCAACTAACTCTCAAGGTATTCTCGAAATTTCATCTCAATTCTTATAGTCCTACATCGCTTGCCACAATAGAGGAACTCTCATCCCCCACTACAAGAGAAGCACTATTCACTGCAGAAAAGGTACATAAACTATTAAACCTTCATCTCTCTCTCTCTCTTAACACTAAAGTTTTCATTAAGCTTATTGCTAACTTAACCATTGAATGGGGGTTCCCCCAGGCTTGGACCCGGGACCCTTCCTGACTGGTTCCTTTCTTCCTGAAGGAGCTACAACCTTCATCCCTGACTCATCCTTCTTGGTCCGAATCTCCCTCGGCTCTCGGTCATCAGCTGGTTATTGGATTCCTCGTCCGGAGTCTGATAGTGATTGTCTCGGCAACATCACCTTCCATTCTTACTTTTTGTCTT
The DNA here is from genome assembly GCA_030544215.1 of Zantedeschia hybrid cultivar. NCBI lineage: Eukaryota > Viridiplantae > Streptophyta > Magnoliopsida > Alismatales > Araceae > Zantedeschia > Zantedeschia hybrid cultivar. The sequence goes on along the minus strand of JARZZO010000005.1, from coordinate 76,252,836 downwards.
TATTTGAGGAGGGGCTTAGATTTATCTTTCCACTTGTCTAGTCTCTTTACTGCATCTTCTACCTAAATGAAAATTAAAGTGAAAAATTACTAACTTGCAATACTTAAAATAAAATCAAGTCATTAATTCCCATGTTATATAAAAGGAGAACTATAATGTTTACCTCCTTATTCCAATCTGTTTTAAATGTGATCCACAATAATATGAAAGTTTGCATTAATGTTCCTCCAATCATCCCAGACCAAATGCCCTACATGGAATAAGAGATTAACATCAAGGGCCTTGTAGAGAAGATTAAAGCTTTCCATTTCTTTGGGGAAAGAATCTATTCCACTATTTCATTTACAAGGTAGCATTACTTATAACAAAAGACAATCTTTCATTTATTTTGAGTGTGAATGATCTACCTGGTCCCATTAGCTATTAGTTATGAAGTGCTTCTTATAATTGGGCAACACAACATGGTCAAAGTTTTCTTTACATATATTCAACCATGAAGACAATGCTTTTGCACCATTAAAAAATGAAAGATGGAAAAAGAGAAATAGAATTAACAATGAAATCATTGTTCAAATTTGTGCTTTAAAGATTGTAACATAACCCTAGTATCCTAAAGCCAAGAAATGAAAAAATAGACAATAGTAAGACATAAAAATGTAATATAATGTGAGGAGAGAACAATTAGCATCCAACAACAAAGTAGACGGCTTTGTGCCGCTTTTTGAGCCCTTCTAATAGTTAGGAAACAGGTTTAAGTGCCATTACAAAAGGAATTGTGAAATAAATATAATAAACTTTTGTTCCTAGAAATATACTTCCTAAAGTTATGGGCCTCTATCCATAGCTACAACCACATGTCAAACTTTTCTCAATACCTAAACACACAAATTAAGGTGGCATTTGATAACACTAGTTGGAGCTTTTATCTTTGAAGTGGGCAAATATAATCATTTTAAGTCTATTTGATAAAATCACTTATTTTAAGTCTTAACAAAACACTTATGTCCGAAACTTTTTTGAAGTTTTAAGTTGCTTGGAATAACTTTCTAAATGAACTTTCCATCATCCAACTTGGAGTTGGTTTACGCTAAAAATGGCCTTTGTATGTTGGTTTATCATAAAATTAATTATATTTTTGTGAAAACTCCTAATGAAAGTCTACAAAAAAAGCATTAACTGCGAAAATTAAACGAGAATTTACAACAAAAAAAAACATTTATGATAGCTAGGTTTACAAAATTTGAGGTTATAATAACTTTGCTACATTTTCCATAAGCTATATACAAACAACCCTTAAGTATCTTCCTATTACACTAAGATAAGGTGACATCTTACAAGAAAATTAGGATGCCAATGATGTTATTTTTAGTTGCTAGATTCTCAAAGGCTAAAAATATAACTAAATAATCTTAAATTAGAAAAGGCACTTCATACTTACCTTGGCTCCTAGATCAAAGTAAAAGCCAAGGAGAGTGCCAAGGGGGATTCCAATGACATAATAACATCCCACATTCACATATGCAACAAATGCTTGCCATCCACACCCAACAGCCACACCTTCATGTCACAAAGAAAACGAGTATGCTACTTCATTAAGAATCTTTGTAGTTAAATAAGGCATGTATATATCATATATTTGACTTATCTTTTAGGTTCATAAACATATTCAAGTATATAAACATGTTTTACTATTTAAATGAACTAGAAACCAAATTCGAAAGTATATATGGTTAATGGTGGACAGTTGATAGCAATAAAGATAGAGATTTTGGTATATATTTATGGGTGGATATTTGATAGCAATAAGCATCGAGATTTTGGTAAATGTGATTTTATACAAAATACATTGCATCATCCTACAATTAAAATGGACGACACATGTATGTGAAAGTTAACCTTGGGTTTTGTTTGCATACTGAACTAGGTTCCTTTCCCTCATAACGAGAGAAAATGTGAAATTTATCACATTGTTATGCATTTAGCAATGAAAATTTCAAAATGATAATATAAATCTAGATAGTATAATTGGATATTTACATATTTGATTAAATAACTTGATCATTATTTATAAGATACTAAATAATATGTTTTTAGAATTCATTTCTATAGTTTCAGGGGAATTGTATACATAGACGTTCGACATGTTGTAGGGAGAAGGTAGGTGATTCTTCAACATTTAAATAAAGAGATGACAAACTTTAGAACCATTTTATCATATTGATTTAAAAATTGACTTTTCAAATTAGACTATTTGATTCATAAATATAATAATTAGTAATGAATGTAGAAATATTGTCTCTTACATTTTTCTTATTATTTGTAATTTAAGTTACAATTTTAATCTTGATCATGCTGTTAACACTAGTTCATAGAGGGATAATATTTCTTTAAGATTTAAGATATAGAGAAGAAAAGTTTAGGAAAACATTTTATCATATCTATTTAAAAGTTTCATTTGTTACAAAGTATATTTCATTCATAGATATACGCGAGAGTAGTGAATGTAGAAATATTATCTCATAAATTTTTCATTCTTTATAATTTGAATTATAATTTAATTGTGACAACACAAATCAAACATGGATTCTAATGCTAATGGAACATTCTGATGTTAAGCGAAGATATATTTAATGCATCTATCATGCATATATGATGGGGACAACCATAAAATATGATTAATTATTTTTGTTATTAACAGAAATGTTTCGAGCAATATAAGCCCCTAGTCCCATGAACAAGCTCTCTAATGACACTTATATGTATAACCCAATTGTGATTTCGTAAAGTAAATATGGATTTAATGTTTGTAATTCAACCTAGTAATTTGGGTTATTCTTAATTTGCAAGCGTAATATATAATATGTTTTACTCACTCTTTCGCTTATGTTTTATTTATTTACACTATCTTAGTGAAACTTGATATTTTTTATGTCATACAAGGGTAATATCCTAGTAACCCTCTAAGATCACTATCAAATTAAAGGAGGAAAATTCCCCATTTACCTATGACTAGGGACACCCAATTGCCAAACATGTTCCAACTATATTATGTTGTGATTATGATTGAATCATATTTTCTGCTTTCTATTTTGCACTTTTGCTTAATATCATCAACAATGTAAATATATCAGTGAAAGAATAAAGAATCACATAAAATGAGAAGTTTGAGAACTAACCTGACAACACAGGTTGGATGCCATTAAGGATTACAGTGATAGCAAGCAATGGGCATAAATCTGAGACAGCCTTGGCAACCGTCTCTCCTTCAGTGAAGGCATAGCTGATGACGTCACGAAGTTCAAGAACAATTATGGCAATAATTATTGAAATTATGGAGGCCAATAATGTCACCACAATCACTGAAAATGCTGCTGATCTTGCATTACCTGCTCCAAGCTCATTGCCCACACGCACACTATATGGTTTAGAAGGAAATTAGCACCAAGTTATATTGTTAGTGAATGAAAGCATGCCCTTGGGGTCATTTAAGTAAGATAAAATGGTAAGTAAAAACTACATCAACAATGATATACCAATTTAAGGTCACATGGTCCTCCTTATAGAATAGGATCGGAATAACCGGTATAAAGGTCCTATTCTAGTTTGATTGCGGAGATGCTTAATTCTCCCAATTCCCCCGACTCCCCAAACTCTACCTGGAATGCCTAATTTAATTTTATCTTTTATTTCACTCTTTATTCCACTTATTTTTACCAAATCATTTGAAATAGCGCAATATAATTTTCCTTATTCTAAGTAGAATACTAACAACTTACCAAATCAAAATATCTCTTATTCTGATTTAAAAAATCTTCAAAACCTTATTCTGATTTAAACTAACAAAGTGAACTTTTGAGATCAAAGATGTCCTCAAAAATATTTTAAGAGAACACAACGGTACTTAACTCTATAGGTAGACATGAGATTTTTGGGACCTCGTCTTCTAAGTTCTGATACATTTTTAGGCGATAAGTGAATTTGATATTTTATTTATTTATTCTTAGATCTTAAGAGTGGAGACCTGTAAAGATTCATAATGAGACATGCACGTTCATGATTAAGCTAAACAATCACGTGTTCTATAAAAGATACCTTTTGTGGTCACATCCTTGAGAAAAGTTCGTACTTTTTGTAATCTTGTTCTTAAGAAAAGCTGTGTACTGGGAACCCATTAACCCAATCACCCTTCTTTAAACTCATATTGTGAACGGATTCATGACCGATTTGACTAACGTTGAAGATACCCTTTCATCTGTCAATCCAAGCATAAATTTGCTGCATGGAACGTGCAAGACTTCAAAATCTTCTATGATGTAGTCCAAAGCAGACAGTGACTTAAAGGCAACAGTCCTACAATACTGTCATATGTTCCCAAGGCATGATCAGATCTGAATTCTTATCTTGTATTCTTAATTAAAGGAGACAAGGGGCATAACACCAGGACAAATTAAGCATGTGTTGGGAAGGTGACAAGGGGCAATACAGCAGGACAAGGTATCATAACAGGCATGAAACCAGGACAAGGTATCAGGCATATAACATCAGGACAAAGGCCGGAGGACCATGTGATACCTTACTTTGTAAGCAGATTAGTTCTCGTCTTCCTCTTCTTATGGTTGTTCTTATCCTTATCATTGTCTATGAAATGAGTTAGTATAAATGTGCTAGGCAAGCTGCAAGCATGCTAAACTATGTAACTGGATGATTAATTGAAATTAGAGCTATAAATGGAAACCTGGTTATCTAATTTTTCTATCCGATTCATTTTTTATCCATATGATAATTATCGAAATCAGAATCGGATATTTCCGATAAGCTATCAGAATTGGAAAAGAAACATTTATTTTCGTATCCATTTTTCGATTTTGATTTCCGATTAATATTTGACCTTTAGATTTTATTAGTGTGTGGCATATGTTTTGTTATTGTCAAGAAGTTTATTAATTTGTGGTGAAAAGTTCTTTTAGTTTTATAATGATTTTCAGTTAAAACTATTTTCTTAGATATATTTTAACATTTATAATGATAGTATCCTCTTCCAATGTAGGTTGAAGAGGAAAGGGCCCACTGCTCCCGTTTCCTTAGGCCCTACCCACGTACATGTTAGAGATAAGAGAGTGCCAAAGTAACATACTCTCACCAACTAAAGGCTAGTTACTAAAATCTCGATTTTGAAATTGTCAATTTTAAATCAGTAAAAATAAAATTCTTAAATTTTGGTTTTAATTTACGGTGATTTTGAAGTGAAAACCGTGAAAGATGAATTTAAGGGTTAAAACACGGCAACTTATGGCATATTAAATATACAAAAAAAAAAATATAAAACAATTTATAGCACTTCAAACAGAAAAGAAAAATATTTTACACCTATTTACAGTGTCTTAAATGCACTAAACAACCCTTTCTAGCGTCGTCCCTATCAACAAGATCATTAAAAAGCTCAGTATATATGAAAAAGGAAGTTTCTGACCAACTGACCTTGCAGCGGCATTGAAGCCTACAGAGATCATGAAGACAAAGCCTGAGATGGTCATGCTGCAGCCAACAAAAACAAACAGTTTTCACAAGCTCAAGACCGTACTTTATATGCATTCAACTACATGCATCTAACCATTAAGAGTAATACTTGCTCCAATGACGGTGCATGCTTGTAGTAGGTTAAAAAAAAAAAATCTTATTTTTTTTTAGTTCGCCCCGATGTATCCTAACCGTCCGTACTATACTGTTCATTAGGCTCAATTTTTGAATTTTCAATTTTTTCCTGAATCATCCGATCGAGCATTGCACTGTACGGACAGTTAGGACACATCATGGGCCACCTAAAAAAAAATAAGTTTTTTTTTTTTTAACCCACTGCAATGACAGTGCGTGTAACACGCACCGTCATTGCAGCAAGTATTACTCAACCATTAAAATAATACTACTCTGAAAACTTTAGTTGTTGTAATGCGCCTAGGTAGGGATATTGCAGTGGATAAATTATTTTTTTGAATTTTTTATAGGTTGGTCCTAAGGTGTCCTAGACATCTATACAGGTCAATCATCGATTAGACAACTCAAAATAATTTGAAAAATTAAAAACTGTTATTGAGTCGACCTATTAAGGTAATTTTTAACTGTTTATTAAAGTTTGATTTTTAATTTTTTAGATTCTTTTACGTCGGATTGATGATCAACTTATATGGATGTCTAAGCCACCTTAGGGTCGACTTGAAAAAAAATCAATTTTTTTTACCCACAGTAATCCCCCTGCGTGCAGCACGTAGGACATTGCAACAAATATTATTTACATCTTAAATTTTAGCTTTTGAATGGAAGTCTAAAAATGACCAAAACATTGTATAAATAGTTTCTGCAGTCTAGCGTCCTCCTCTCAAATTAAGTGGACTAAAATCTCATAGAAGCCTAAGGAATTACCAGTATGACTCAATTGAAATTTTATGAAGAAGTCATAGATTAAGTCCGTACAAGGTGTATTTGTGTCTCCATGCATACACATGCCTTAAACTACTTCTTCTGACCGGTTTGACATAAAAAAATCTTTCAAAAGGTAAAATAATCACATTTATGTTAAATTTTTTCAATAAATGTGAATTCTATTAAAGTATACTTTTTATTACTTTATTTACCACATTCATTAAGAATTATTTAAATATCTTTTTATTAGATTATTTGTATCAAAGTTATCTCTGACATAATTTTTTGTGTAATTCTACATAGAGAATTCTTTAATCAAGTAATCAAATGACTCCTCAATAAATATAATAAAAAAATAATAAAAAATATAATACAATAACATTAACTTTACCTTTGCAAAGTTAATGATCTCTCAACAACCAAAAGTGAATTACTAGGAGAGAGAGAGAGAGAACCCACCAGATGGAGAGGGAATCGAGCGCCAGCTCCGGGTCCTTGAGCAGGCCGGCGATGAGCACCAGCACCTGGAAGTACCACGTCTCCAGGCACAGCATCACCGCCGACGCAGCCGACAGCCTCAGGAACTCCCCCAGCCCCGAGAAGGCCTGCGCCGTGAACCCCCTCCACGTCTGCCTGCACCGCTCGCTGGCGGCGATGTACGCGAACTGGACGCCCACCACCACCCACCACGACAGGCTCAGCACCAGCGATGCCCCCAGCAGCCCCATCCCCAGCCTGTACACCGCCGCCCAGCTGAGCACCAGGTGCAACCCCAAGGTGGCCGCCGAGATGACCGCACTGGGAACCACGATGCTCTGCGCCTGCAGGAACTTCTGGATGGGGAAGTTGGCGGCGTAGGCGAACAGCTGCGGGATGAGCCCGTACACGAACACGGCGGCCGCCGAGGCGATCTCCGGCGGCTCCCCCAGCAGCAGCAGCAGCGGCTTGGAGAAGACGTAGACCACGGTGAGCGGGATGGCCGTCGTCATGAGCAGGACCGTCGACCTCTGCAGGTACACCCCTAGCATCTCGTACTTGCCGGCGCCGTAGGCCTGCCCGCACAGCGTCTCCACGGCGCTGCCCATCCCCAACTGCACCCACGAACACAACCTAGATCTCTCAGCTCCCCAAGACCAATGCCAGCCAAGAAGAGGAGATCAAGAAGAAAAGGGGCGCACGCACCATGAGGCCGTAGGCGAAGACTTGGACGCCGGTGTTGCCGAGGGAGGCGGCGGCGAGCTCGCGGTTGCCCAGGTGGCCGGAGAAGATCCTGGTGGCCATGGACATGACGTAGTTGAGCATGTACACGACCACGGCAGGGGCGGCCAGGTGGAAGAGCAGCTTCAGCTCGATGGCGGCAGCGGAGGACATGCGGCGGTGCAGCGGGAGGGAGGTGTTCGACAGGATGGTCTCCAGCTCGCGGCTGCATCCATGTGCCGCGCGGCGGCTGGTGAGGGCCTCCGGGGCCTCGGGCCCTGCCCCTGTGGTGAGCGGGGTGCGGGCGGCGTCCATGCCGGCGGAGGCTATGGGAGTGTTGGAGAGAATCAGTACATATAAATAAAGAGGTTTCATAAAAATCTTTTCCTGGGAATAAGAAAAGTACTGTATGAACAGGTTTTTAAAAATCTTTTTCTATATGTATTGATTGAGTTCAGTCTAAATCTCTATATGAGAATAAGAAGACATGCTTATCCTATTTTTTCTTCAATATTTAATTTTTTGATCTTATTAATTGGAGATCTCTGGACAATAGAAATGTTCCTTTTTTTCTTTTTTTTAAAGGTTTCCACTTTTTTGTTGCCACAACAAATGAACCCATAAGACCAAATGGGATATAAATGCGTAGAAAAATTATTTTTTTATTTTTATTTTTAAGTTTTTTCATTCTTTTTAATCTATTTAATTAATTTTTTTCTCTATAATCTTTCCATCTAATTTTTTTTCCGTAGTCTCATTTTTTTTTAAAGAGACTATTTTTTGGAGAGTTTTCTTAAGTTATCCTAAAGTATTTAGAGATATTTTTAACTTTTTAAGATATTTTATAAATATAGTGAGATTATAGGAAGAAAACTTATAGGAAGTTTTTCTTGAACTAAGCAGAATAGTGAAATAACTTGAAAAATCTATATTTTAATATGCTTTTAAAATATATAAGATCTTGCTTCATGCTGGCCGACTCTCATACCTTAAGCAAGCTCCTCCACTGCGGATTGGGCATTTATTCGATGAAGAAAATTAGATTGTAGGTTAGGATACTCCTCCTGGCTAGCTGCCACCTCACGGGAATTACAGCAAAATCTTGCAGTTATACTCCTTCAGTAGAAAACTCATAAATTTGAAAGGAATATTCTATAAAAGATTTAACTGTCATCAATTATAAAGTACATAAACTGTCATCAATTGTCATATACTTTGTTAATATGACAAAGAAATGATTCAGTTAGCTCGAAAATGTTTCTGATTGTAGGACTCGACCTCACGGTAAGAGCGAGCTCACTGGATCAAACTTCTATGACAAAAGTGACATGTAACTCAAGAAGACTAATTTGATGACAAATTAGTCATTTAGACATGCATAAGATATTTTAATGAAATCTAGGGGCATTTAAAACAATATATTTTTGTAGGATATAGTCATAACTTGGAAATAATGTGAGAGGATATATATATATATATATATATATATATATATATATATAAAGATCTTATATTTTAAACCACTCAATTTGAATCTACTCCATTGCTTTTTGCTGACCTAAGTGATGATGTAAAGTGACTGAAATCTGATCCTTTTAAAAGCTGGTGTTGTGATCTTAAAGCAGCTACCTTACCATTTTTTATTAGTGTCATTTATTCGTTAACATATCTTTGATTTGATATGGGAAGATCTGATTCCCGAGTCTTTACATAAATTAGTGTCCAAAATATAGATTAGGTAAGCCCAGGCGTCAACTTGTTTGTCGTTTTCTGGAGACTAGGGGATTACACGTGTCACGACACTCGTCTCTCGATGGCTCGCAAATGATAGGGATGTAAAAGGATACCTTTTCGGGTGGAACGGTGGTTCTATACCTACTATTATATCTTTTAAAGTCATAGGGATATCCTTATCCTTATTCTTGTTTTCATATATCCTAAAATTAAAAAATTATGAAAAACAAACACTGTTAAATTGTCAGACAAAATTATCTATAAACATAAACTTCTTCTTATGTTTGCCTTTAGATGGGAACGTAAGTACGCATATGTTCTTCTTGGATATATAGTCCCTACAATCTTTACTTATAAAATATGCTACACTTGTTTTTTTTTATAGATAATATGCTACACTTGTGAAAATGAGCATTGTTAAGTGGTGAATGAGGAAGGAGGGTTAGAAGAATGATGTGGGTATTAAAACATGTAATTAAGCAGGCATGTGATTAGGATTTCATTTAAAAACATATGAGAAATGAGAGACGTAAGTAAAATATGGTCAATCGGTAAGATGAGTGAAAGAAATTAAAAAGGATAATCGTACAAGCAAACTCAAAAATACGTGTGCTCTTATCTTTATCTAGAATTATCTACATATGGATAGTTTTGTATCCTTAATCTTATTATCTACAAACTTCGAAATTGATGGATAAATGGATTCTCCGGTACTCTTTACATCCTTAGTTTAGGATGTTTAATGGTGGTCGTAACCTTGAGTTGACGCTCTTCATTATTCGCTCCATCCAAAGTTTTTTAACATATCTAAAATTTATATTTTTCTTTTCTTTTCAATCTTTAACCAAGTGTTTTCCCACATTGAAATCTATAGGGTCGATTAATTTTGAAATTTGACAATTTATGACACTCCAAATGTACAAAAATATAATATAAAATAACAACAATCCAAACATAAAGAAATGTCACTTTACAGTCATTTAGGAGGTTTTACAGTATTTTAAGATGCACCAAAGCACCTAAAACATATTCCTTTCCTTGTTTAGAATAAAACTTGTCAACTAGCATGATGATTATGCACTTATTCTTCTTTCTCACAAAATAATTGAGCACATATATTAGAAGCACATATAATTTGAAGTAAAAAGAAAGCTACAAGAAACAATTGCAACTTTAATTAGCAAAAGTAACATAAACATCATGCTTTCACACCTAATGGGGCCTCGTTGTGGGTGCATTGTAGCAGGTGGTGGCTGTTTGTTTTTTAGTAGTGCTTAGAGTTGTACGTTTTGACTTTTAATGTGATTTACTAGATGAAAGATCTACATATATGGATGACTTAGGAGTAAGGCATTATTATAAATGAACATACTTATGAGGCTTTCGAGTTCGGATTTAGCAAAACTCAAGTCCAACTTTAAAAAGAAATCACCTTCAATTTTTTTAAAATCCGGTCTAAAATTTATTTAAGCTCAATTTTACTACTAAAATATGATTTTTAGGCATGGGTCGGACTGAACTTTTGGGCTTCGGGGGTCCATTGACAAGCTTACCTAAAACAAACCTCCGCTTTGAAACTTTGGAATTACTTCCTTACATAATTTTTTTTTTACATTATGAACCACCAACTATGTCTTTGGTTAGTAGCTAGTAAATTTCTATATTTATATCTATACTACTATATAATTTTGGAATAAAGGAATATGCTCGGCATATTCCATCTGTCCATAAGAAATAAGAGCCCTTAGATTATATGCTTTCATCTTAGCTATTAGATTACATTTAATTAAGATTCTATAATTATTCACTTTAATCATGTTCTCTCTCTCTTTTTATCGATATCTTTCTTTCTAATGCCTCCGCTTCTGATTGGGTTAAGAGCGTTATTAATAATATCCCAAAAAATTGAAGGATAAAATTGTATTTAGAATTTTAACACCGTTTTTGATGTAATTACCCCTAAGACATACTACTTTAATTTTTGGTTAGATTCAATGAAATATCTAAAAGGAATTGATAGGTTTTTTTATTATTTATATAGTTAACTGTTGGGTTTCTCGGGTTTCTCCGGATCTCACGTGCAGCGGAAAATAAAATAAAAACGGAGATCCGTTCTCGTTTCGAAAAACTAAAACCTACGATTATCGAATAATCGATTCTCACCGTGTGCAGATTCAAATCCACAACCGTTCGGTTCCGTCGGTGCGACACCGCAAGCCGCGCAAGCGCCCGACCTCTAGCGAAGTCCACGCGATCCTCCTCGCGACGGATATCCTCACGTTCCTCGTTCTTCGTAGCCCACGAAACCTCCGCCGGTCGCCGCAACGATCGCCGCAACGCGCGGACGATTTCCCGTCGAACAGGATTCAGAGAAGCGGCGGAGTAGATCTAAAAAACAAACAGCCACTACCTGCTAGGGTTGGCAGCAGCTTGGCCTGCTCAGCCCTTTCGCTATATTTTATACTAACCGCGCGATTTTTCAGAAAACCCTCCCGGTTTGTATAAAATCCACTTATTTATCCATCGCCTTGAGAATCATTTGCGTGTGACCCTCTAGGCCCAATTACCAGTCCAATTAATGGCCCAACAAGCCCAGTGACTCCTCACTGGCTTTATTAATCAATTAATAACCCTTTATTAATTAAATAATCAATCGAATTGATGTCGCACATCGAATTCGACTGGGCCTCCGATCACGTTGGGTGCCAAGCAACACCGCGTGAATTCGGAAGGTATCGGGGTTAAGCAACCCACTCTTGGAACCTTTCCGCCGACAGTTATCGTGTGGATATAATCCTTCATTCGTACAATGCTCTCGAGTCAACTCAGGATATGGCGAGCTGTCAAACCCTAACCAGTCGACTCACTTAGATTGGATGCCGCTGATGAATATCGGAAAACTCATTTCCCGATATTATCGTCCGCCCTGACCAGAGACTTCCGCGCATCCTTCCTAGAGCATTATCTCTCTAAGTACCAAGAGCGAATGATTCCTTATTGACACACAATTCCCTTCGACGGTATTCCGTTGTACCCAATCCTTGGCGTTTTAGAATCCCGTAGCTAGAGATTCATAAACCAAGGTCAAAGCACAGAAGTCCACCGACAAGGTGTCCTTGGTGTCTCAGGTCCGAGGATCATCCACGCAACTGCGACAATAGAATCAAGTTGGTTGACCGTGAGGTACAATACCATCCAACGATTCAGTCGGATCAGTTCAGTGAACTCATTCTCCAATGAGCACCTACATATTCGCCTTAGTGTCTCTACACAAGTGACTTATGAGATCAGTTACCCTCATCATATGAGCATGAGTAATCTGTACTAGTCTAACCGGATATTCGATATCCTTCTCGGATATCCTCCGACTAGGAACGATTAAGAATATGTGTGTTTAAGTGACCAGTCTCATTAGTATGATCTCATCATAATCTGATCACTATAGCACATATTCACGGACTTCATTATGAAACGATAATTAATGCGATTTACACATAATGAATATTTTGCCATTATATTAATAAATGAACGAGATTTACATAGTCAGATTGACTTGTAGGCCACCTAAAACTAACATTAACACCAACTCACTATTAGGATATATTAATTGTGCTATCAAGATAACTCTAGACAAGAAAAAGTTGTCAAACATTATCCTAAGATGGTAGAATCTTACTGCTTTAGTAGCATAGCTTGAGCATATATAAGTAGGAAGAAATACTCAAATGAGGGACTATAATCGATAAGCTCATCTACAAGACAACTACTAAGCGAAGACAAAAGGAGGAGGAGAAAGCCATCTTTCACACAACTTATTATGAGAGTTAGACACTAGGTTTTATACTGGAATAACCCTACGTTCATAAGGGGTGAATAAGTGATCTAGTCGTTGTAGGTGCTGAAAATTTGCTCGTGTGATTAATGTGAAAAACTATGTTGTTTAGGGTAAATTAACCTATTAAAAAAAATGCAACTAAGGTGCTGTGATCGCCAGAAACTTTTAACTAAAAAGCTTCAAAAGAGTTTGATCGCCTACCTGTTCAAACGCGGAAGATTGAATCCTTGGTTCCCCTCCTTCAGCCGGCTGAAGAAAGAGAGCCTCTTCTTGTTCTTTTGTTCTTGCTGTTGAATGTTGAGGATCGTCCAGAAGTTCTCCTGGCTTCGTGCTTGATTTCCCTCTTTTTGATTTTTGTGTTCAGTTGTTGAATGCAGCAGGGACAGAGAGACAGAAAAATAAAGAGGAAATAGTGATGAGAATCTAAATAGAAATAATAAAGTTAACTATGATTAGAAACATGTTTAAACAGCAACTCACTTGTTTTAGATGACTTTGAAACCCCTTTAGAACAGATGGGTTTTGGAGAATTAATGAGGTGGTGTGTGTTGCATGCAGTGAATATGAGAGAATGAAACTAAAGAATGAAAATGAAATTCAGATATGAAAAACTTATGCCCAGTCGGAGAAGCCTTGAAGGATGAAGATCTTGAAAAATGATGCCGTCTTCTGGTGGTGGCGCTCCGGCGTGGTTGCTTCGATCTCCAAATTGCTATAACGCTGTGGCTCAATAATTCTCTCTCTTTTTTTTTTTTTTTAACTCTTGAAATAGGCAAGGTATTTATAGGCATTTTCTGCGTTCGCGATTAACATAGAAAAATCTAGGATTTATCTACCTTAACCGACAGATAATTACTGATTAATTCATCTTTATCTGTAATTATCTAAAACGCGTCCACTTTGGCTGACGCCTTTCAGATTAATTAAGATAAGGATAAATATCCGGGAAAACTTATCTTTATCTTTATTAGCTAAAACGCGTCCACGTGTGTAGACGTCTTTTACTCTAATTAAGATAAGGATAAACATCCGGAAGAGAAGTTAAGACAGCTTAGGAAACCTAAAACGCGTCGAACATTACAGACGCCTTTTAGCTAATAAATCAATTAATTAAAATTCAAATTTAAACGCTAAAATAAGAATAAACTCTAAATGGCGTCCACATGAGTCGACGTCTTTTAGACTTCTTCATATTTTTACTGAAATTTGAGTTAAAATCAATTCAATTGATTAACTTAAATATGTCTGTTAAACCCGACACTCAAAAAGATCAATAAAAATTAATTAATGATTAATTATCAGACCATTCTGAGGCATTATTATATGATATGAAATTTACTCAAAATGACGTCAAAATTAGCGTGTCTACAGCTGCCTCACCTTGGCATCGTCTTTGCAAGGGAGTGAAATGGAATGGAATGTACTGAAAAGGTGATGCCAAGGTGTGATGAGACACGCTCTTAACATCACATGATTGGGATTTTTCTCAAAATTATCAATGAAGATAACTCAATGAAATCAATGGAATTAATCCTGTCTGGATGAGGTAGACAAGGAAATAAAATAAGGTCGATCAACCTCCTCGGAGTGGGAAGTACCCCAGGTCATAGACACTGCAGGTTTCATCATGGGGAGCGTTTGCCAGCCAATGTGGACGTGCTGCAGCCATGATGGATCTTAAAAGAAAACAAGAATATTTGATAAAGAGTCCAATCAAGGATAGAATTCCAAAGATATCTTCAAGCGAACCTCAAAGATAATCAAGATACTCAATTCAGAATGGAATATTTCATATCATGTTTGAAATTGTTTGATTTAATGGTCTGAAACTTAATCAATAATTAATTCTTATCACAAAGATTTCAAAGTCCTACATGATGCATGCTGGGCTAAAAGAAAAATATAAAGTTAAATAAAATATAAATTAATCAAGGATAATATTGTTAAATTGCCATTAATGAGTCAAGATACTAATTCTTGTAATCCAGTGCTAAGCCGAAGCTCGTTTATCCACGCACCGTTTCACAAAAGTGGAACCATCGTCCTCACTAATTAACAAATCAACGGCCTATCCGTGCGATTAAGAATTCTCTGAAATTATCATTGTTTTTGTTGTAGAGGAACTCAAATTCCAGTTTCTTCAAAATTACAAGGTCCTTGATATACTCTAATAAATATTTATCATATAGTAATGCGAATGCAAAATAATTACATGAAATAGTACAAGGGTGGAAATAACCGTCTTTTTAGCCACGGTCAGGACTTCTTGACTCCCACAGTGGGATCTTCTTGACATTTCTCTGCAATCAAAATCATTAGTAATTCCAAATAGATATTCAATTTAAGCATCAAAACATGGAATCATATAAAGAGATGAAACGCGTCGTGTCGTGAAGACGCCATTTAAGGTTGAAACGCGTCAGTTCTCCTCGACGCCTTTTACTCACAGAAACAGGTTTCTGGTTGTTCTTTATTCGAATTCCAACTTTACCAATGCCTTGTGTCCTGTATATGACTTGAACAAACAAGTTAAGCATCTGTTCAGGCTTAGCCCCTTGCCTGACCAAATAAATGGTCAATCAATCTTTTCTTCAATAAATGGTCAAGGGGCATGACCTTTATTAACAAAGGTAATGAGAATAATCAAACTTAAGTAAAATGCAACATACAAGCAGACGGATGCTCGCTGAAAATAAAAGGAATGAAACACACTAAATGCAACAAGCAGATGCTAACTGAAATATTTTTGTTGTTTTGAAAATATTCATTTTTGTTTGGGGTTTTGAAACATAGATATTTTTGGATTTTGAAACATATGTATTTTTTTGACTTTTTGACTTATGTAATTTTTTTTGGGTTTTTTTGACTTATGTATTTTTTTTTTTGGAATTTTGACATATGTATTTTTTTTTTGACTTTTGACTTATGTATTTTTTTTTTTGATTTTTGACATATGTATTTTTTTTGTATTTTTGACATATGTACTTTTTTGGGTTTTTGACTAAAAGATCAGCATGGTACTTGGATCAAAAGATCATATTCATTTATTAACTTAATTTCCAAATTATTCTTTAACAACTCAACTTAAACCCATCGTGTTTGAATTTGTGTTTCCATTCGTGATCCCATTTGATGATTTGATCCCTAGTCAATCTAAGCCATTCCTTAAGTTTGGAGTACATCTCTTTAGAAAGAAAAGAAGAATAAGTTTAGAAAGCCCATGAGAAGGTTCCGGAGACTTAAAAAGATGTTCCTTTCCTACCCTAATATCCGTTGGGGTTCGGTCATTTTCTTTCCGGGGTATTTATCGACCTTGCGTTCCCTTTTATTTCATTTCATGGCCTTCATGTAACGTTTGTAATGTAATGGCCTTTCGATTTGACATTTGGCTTTTGCCTTTTCCTTTTCTTTCTTTCTTTTCTTTTTTCTTCGGAACGGATCTCCCCCTTTTTTTTATGACGGCCTCCTACTAAGACGGCGGGCATTCTTGGTAGTCTATTCTAAGTCTCGTTCCGACATCATGGGCCGAATTTAAAACAGAATTTTGCTTCAAAAAGAATGATTTGGACTTCGCACTTGTGGTCAAGCTTTCGATATTCTTTAGGACTTGTCATCTCTTGTTACTCACGAATCAAACGTGTCAGTGTGTGCAGTAATGGGCTTAAAATTAAGTTATCCAGACTGATAAGGAAATTTGAGTTTATAAACTTTCTGATTCCATTGGTCTTTGTACCATACTGATCGACTCTTTAACCTAAGGGTAGTATTTCTTAAGATGTAAACAATTCCAGGGATGTTTTAACTCTTCTCCTTCTGCATTAACAAGACGATAAGCATTACCAGGAAAAGCGTGCGATACAACATAAGGTCCTTCCCAGTTGAGTTGGAGCTTAGAACGCGGACCACCAGGTTTTATAAAAATTCTTTTAACAACCATTTCACCGACTTTGAACTTACGTTCAATGACTTTCTTTTGATAAAAACGTGCTAATCTATTTTGATAAACTTTTGCATGATTAGCAGCTGACCATCTTTTCTCATCTAAAAGTTCCAATTGAGCAAGGAGTGCTGAACGATGTTCATCAATGGAGAATTCCTTATTCAATTGTACTCTTAATGACGGTATAAGGATCTCATATGGAACTACCGCCTCCATTCCAAATGTTAAGGAATAAGGAGTTTGCCCAGTAGGCGTGCGGATTGAAGTTCGGTAGGCCCATAAAGCCTCAACCAATTTTTCTGGCCAATCTGTGAATTTGTTAGATTTACACGTCTTTTTGATGATTTTTATCAAAGTCTTATTTGTTGCCTCTGCTTGGCCATTGCCTTGCGGATAATAAGGAGACGAATGATGCAATGCAATTTTATACCTGTTACAGAGGTCCTTCAATTCCTGTGACACGAACTGTGGTCCATTGTCGGTGACGATGGTGCTTGGAATTCCGAATCGGGTGATGATGTTCTTCATGATGAACTTGCAGACGGTTGATGCTTTGATCTCCACGTACGCTTCAGCTTCTGCCCACTTGGTGAAGTATTCCGTTGCCGTGAGAATGAAAGATTTTTGCTTGATGCCGGAATCTGGATTGCCAAGAGGTCCAATGATGTCGAAAGCCCACATGGAGAAAGTCCATGGGGAAGAAACATGATGGAGTGAAGATGCAGGAGAATGAATTTTGTCGGCATGAAGTTGACATTTAGCACACCTACGAACATATCCTACGCAGTCTTCTTCCATGGTTGGCCAATAAAATCCTTGTCTAAGAATCTTCTTTGCTAGCATCTGTCCATTGACATGACCACCACAAACTCCACTATGAGCTCCTTCCATAACCTTCCAAAGCTCATCTTCGTCTAGACATCTCAGAAGAACTCCATCAAAACCTCTCTTGTATAATGATTCCCCAACTAGGGTGTATCTTTGAGAAACTCTCCTGATAACTCTCTTCTCTTCAGTCGTAGCTTCCTCAGGATACGATTGATCTTCACAATATTTTGCAATTTCATAATACCATGGCTTCTGTTCATCATCCATCTCTTCTAACAGCTCTATTAACATGATTTCTCTTTTCTCAATGATATCTCCGTCTCTGACTTTCTTCAGCAACTTCTCCTTAGTTTTAAGAAATGAAGGATCTTTCACGGCGGGTGAAAGACGCCTATGAACTATGATTGATTCAGATTGTTTGCTGATTGGAAAATCAAGAGAAGATGCGAGTGAAGCTAGAGCGTCAGCTAAGATGTTCTGATTCCTAGGGACATGGACAAAGATCAATTTCGTGAAAAGCTTTGAGTAAGCAGAAGTAAGTTCTTGATAAGGCTTGAGCTTGGGATCGAGAGTTCGATACTTGGTCAACACTTGGCGAAGAATCAGTTGGCTATCACCTACGATCCTGAGTTTGGTAGCACCATGGAAATGAGCAGCCTCGAGACCAGCAAGAAGTGCCTCGTATTCAGCTATATTGTTGGTAACTGGAAAATCAAGCTGAAAGGCTTGTGGAATGGTGATACCTTCAGGTGATAACAGAACGATACCGATACCTTTTCCATGAGAATTCAGAGCTCCGTCAAAATGCAGAGTCCACATATCATCTCTGATTTGATTTACGGACATCAGTTCCTCATCCGGAAACTCTGATCGCACTGGATCAAAACGAGGAAGGGGATGATGAGCGAGATGTTCTGCTATGGCATAGCCCTTGATCGCTTTCTGTTGGATATAGATGATGTCGAATTGAGATAGAAAGCTTTGCCATCGCGCTAACCTATCAGTAAGAACAGATTTCTCCAGAAGGAATTTGATCGAATTCATCCTAGCGATGAGATGGACTTCATGGGCCAGAAAATAATGCTTTAATTTCTGCACAACCCAGACCAATGCTGCACATGTTTTCTCCATCGCCGTATATCTCTGTTCAGCGGGGTTGAGAAGTTTAGAGAGATAGTAGGCTGCCCTCTCTTTTCCTTCCTCATCTTCTTGTGCTAAGACAGCCCCCACAGCATCATCCAGGACTGAAATGTAAAGTATCAATGGTCTGCCTGGAGATGGTGGTCTCAAAACAGGAGGACTTGCTAAATAATTCTTTAATCCATCAAACGCCTCCTGACACTTATCGTCCCAATCGAATTTGACTCCCGGCTTGGTAAGCTCGTAAAACGGCTTACACCTTTGTGAGTGCTGGGAGACAAAGCGGCGAATAAATTGCAACCTCCCGATTAATCCTCTCAACTCTTTCAAGTTTTTGGGAGGTGGCATTTCTCTAATAGCCTTCGCCTTGTTAGGATCGATCTCAATTCCCCGTTTACTGACGATAAATCCAAGCAATTTCCCTGAAGATACCCCGAATACACATTTCTTGGGGTTCATCTTTAACTGATATTATCTCGATCTCTCTAATACCCTTGCCAAAACTTTGGCGTGCTCAGCCTTTGTTTTCGATTTAACTAATAAGTCATCCACATACACTTCCAGATCTATATGCATCATGTCATGAAATATTGCCATCATGGCCCTTTGATAAGTGGCTCCAGCATTCTTTAATCCAAACGGCATGACGACATAACAGTATGTTCCCCAAGGTGTAGTGAATGATGTTTTCTCTTGATCTTCTTCTGCCAGCTTAATCTGATTATATCCTGAAAATCCGTCCATAAATGATAACATCTCATAGCCAGCGGTATTATCGATGAGTACATCAATATGAGGCAATGGAAAATCATCTTTAGGACATGCCCGGTTCAAATCGCGGAAGTCAATGCAAATCCTGACCTTTCCGTCTTTCTTCATAACCGGGACTATATTAGCCACCCATTGTAGATAAAGGACAACTCTAATAAATTTGGCTTTATGCAACTTATCGACCTCTTCCTTCATCTTTAGAGCCATTTGTGGGTGGAATCGCCTTAATTTCTGTTTGACCGGGCTAACTCCGTCCTTTAATGTCAGCCTGTGTTCAACCAAAGTTGAGTCTAACCCCGGCATATCTTCATAGCTCCAGGCGAAAGTGTCCTTATAGTCCCTGAGTACTTGTACCATTGCTTTCTCATCCTCTGTAGAAAGATTTTTACTGACGAGGAAAACCTTAGGTTCGTCTTCAGTCCCTAAATTAATTTCTTTGGTGGGCTCTTCTACGGCAGCTGAGGGTTCATCAAATCTCTTCACTCCACTGGCATATGCTTCAGCCGCGTCCTCGTCATCTTCCTCAATGGGATCCTTTTCATGTACTAATTCATATACCCCGTACCCATCATTGACTGTCTCATCATCCATGCAATCTTCTGGCATCTGAATCGGATTTTCTAAAAATTGAGGGATCAAAGAACAAGAAGAGCACTTATCAGCTAAGTCCTGGAGGTATCTATCTGGAATTTGCCTACCCTTAGGCTTCCTAGACTTCCTAACCTGACTAGACTGCCTAACTTCACTATCATAACCTAACGAAGACGAAGCAGGAAGAAAATCCTGGGATACAAGTGGAAATACAAGAGAATCCTCCCGAGGGGAGGGACAGAGTAAATCTAAGAGAGAATCTTGACCGAAGGACCCGCGCGGCGGGGTGCAATCGGACAAGTAAGATGTTTCCTCAATGAGGATTTGGGAAGAATTTGTTGCCAAATTGGCGTTTTTTTTTGGAAAATGAAAGAATTAAACATAAAGCAAGAATGAATATAAATGGGAGGAGAATCAGACGGAGGAAGAGGCACCAAGGCCAGAGGATTAGGGGGATCATATAGTAATATGTCCCAGATCAGATCATACAACCTCTCTAGATCAAGAGGAGGTTGTGGTATAATGTCCCGGGGGGACAGAGTAATCATGACGGGCGGAGCCCGTGGAATATCTTCAATTATGACCCGCGACCAAGTCGGGGTCAAGAGCAGTGTACGAAAAAGAGTGTGGAGCATGAAGATATGTGAAGGATATGTCCCCCTCCAGAGCAGATCTGTTGTGTAACCAGCTTCATAGGGGTCATCTGGTTCCCCTTCGTCAGTCTCTTCAGATAGCAGTATCCGCTTGTCAAATATAGCACCAGGGCTTTCAATTAGTTCATCAATCTGCGGCGGCCACTTAGGTTCTGCAGGATCCAGAAATAGTCTGTTCAATGTAATATACAGGTCTCTGAGGTCGAACCACCTGTACCATTCACATTCAGGATCATAAAATTTCCTCCTTTTCATAGGCCGCAGAGCCTCCAAGGATTGGTACGTAAGTAGTTCGGAGCAATGTCTGGCCAAGTCCCTCCCATATATATCATGGAAGTCAAAACATGAAGTAATGACCACCGTGTTGTCGTGGCTAAGTATGGGCCCTTTCACGAAATGCGTACACAGGGTCCATGTTAGTGGATCTCGGCCTTCTTTTGGTGGTGTAGACATTGCCTCCCAGATTTTCGGGCCTTCTTTGATTTCTGCTTTCTGAACCGGATCTTGCTTCAGTTTTATTGGCCTATAGCCCAGACCACTTCCAGGTGCCGTTCGATGATTTCTGACAGGAGTGGTCCTGCCTTGCAATTGTGTGCCCAGACCTTTCCCAGGCTCGTAGCCGTTCTTCATCATGATCCTCCATCCTGGGGTACTCATGCACTTCCCCCTTTTGATAGCATCTAATGGATATGGAGAAATAGTAGCGGCTTTCAGAGGATCAGCCACTGGACGGTAGACCTGTAATACCGACAGAAAAGGTTGTCGGCCAGGTAAAACAGCAGATTTAATGTTCAAGGAATGAGCAGCAGCAAGGATCGGCATGCTCGTTACTTTAATTATTCGTCCTTTGTAAGGAAATTCGAGGCATTGATGATTCGTAGAAGGAATCGCCTCGAGAGTTTTAATATAAGGACGACCTAAAATGGCATTTATGGAAGGGTCGATTTCCAAGATGTGAAATTCGACCTCTGCATGACTTACAGGGCCCAGCTCCACCTTTAAATAAACCATTCCCAGAGGGGAACGGGTAGAATTGTCATATGCTGTCACTGAAATGGGGCTGGGCAGCCATTTCTCTTTGGGCACACCGCATAACTCCAGGGTCTTCGGAGGTAGAACATTAATCGAAGCTCCTGTGTCGACCAAGCATGCATCCACGGCCTTCTTACAGATGTTAACCGTGATGCTCAGGGCCATGCTTCTGGCTGCCGGCGGTGCTAGTTCCGATGTATGAAATGTTATGGAGGGCTGATCCCCCTGAGGAACTAGTAGTGCTGCAATCTTCTCTACCGGCACGTCTTCATTGACCATCACCTTTTGCAGATATTCCATTAAAGCTTCTTGGTGACTTTTGGATCTTTTAATTAATTCAAGTATAGTGATCCGTGCCGGTGTCCGATCCAGGTGTTTCAACAGGTCGTATTGAGTGCCTGGTGCACTCTCTTCATTATGGGCTTCCTCAGTCGGCTGTGATGGGCCGTCTCTGACTGTGGACTGAGGAAAGACCTTGTTGAAAATCCTTCCACTCCGGAGCGCGTGTTCCTCAACCGTGGAGGATCCGGGTGACACTTTAAGTACCGCAGGGTTGGACGGTGCGGATGGCGTAGAGGGTTGGTAGGTAGGTGATGGCGTAGGGCTAGGTGGTGATGGCGTGGTGCGGATTAAAGGCCTAGAGGGTTGGATGGTGGATGGGTAAGTGGTTGGCGAAGTGGGGAATGGTACGCGTAATAGCGGTCTAGATGGTAAAGGCATATCTGGATAGGCGGTAGTGGTAGCGGGTGAAGTAGGAAATGGTATGCGTAATAGCGGCCTAGATGGTAGGAGGGGCGCGTTGTTGGTTTGCGGAGGGTTATATGATGGAGGTGTAGTGGTGCGGGGCGTAATGGGTCTAAGGAAGGCGGGTAGTGGTAATGGGTTATTGGGCGTGGGCGAGTGATATGTAGGTGTGGGTATGGGGGTAATGGTGACGGGTTGTGGCCTTGGTATGTGGATGGTGCGGCGTGGTGGTCGCTCTGCGGTACTTTGAACGTGACCCGTTGAACAAAGAGAGGAAGAGTCCTCTACTCTCCACTGCTGCCCACGACCAGCCTCAGACTGGCTGTTCGTCAAGATGGGAGCAACCTGGTTTTGATTCTGATGCTCCGGGAGTGGATTCTGCACTATTCCCATGTTGGGTGGTGCTACTGCCTGTGCCGGTGGTCTTGCTTGCTGCTGCTGCTGCTGCGGTCTCCTCGCCTTCAGGGCTGTTATGTACTTCTTCATTTCCTCCCAGTCAATGCCGCCCTGCTCGTTGAGATCATGGATATAATCTCTGAATTGGAAGCAGGTGTCGATGGTATGCCCAGGTTGCCTATGGAAGTAGCAATACCTAGACGTATCGGCATTTTGAGGCCAAACGGCCTTCTCCCTTGGCAAAGCTAAGGCATTGGCTGCCATTAAAGCGCTGAAGATATCCGCCAAGGATTCTGGGAGGGCCGGGTACTCTGCCCTTTTCGGGCATGGAGGTCTCCTTTGTTGGTTGTAGTCACCAGGAGGAGGGACATTGTGGTACGCCGGCGGTGCACGCGGCTGGTACTGTGGCTGTTGCTGTTGCTGCTGATGTGGCTGCTGATACTGCTGTTGCCGTTGCGGCTGTTGCTGTAACTGGTTCTGATTCGGCTGCTGGGGCCGCTGGTATTGTTGTTGGTAATGGGGGTTCTGCTGCTGCCTGTACCCCTGCTGGCTCGTCTGTGGTGGCCTTTGGTACTGCTGATTCCTCACAAACTGGGGCGAGTTATTGTTCATGGTACTGACCTGCTCGTGAGAGAGCGTGCCCTCAGTAGTTGGACCTGAGCTAGGAGAATTTGGCACTGCAGGCTTCCGAGGTGGAGGCCTGTTAGGTCTGTGAGGATCAAAGACGCTAGAGAACGTAGCGTCCTTGAAAGCATTCTGGCAGTACCGTGCCCTTTCATAGAGCTCTGCCATGTTCGTCAAGTTGTTCAAGGAGAGGACTAGCTTGAACTGGGGCGTGGCGTTAGAAATCAACATTTTCACTTGTTCGGATTCAGACAAGTGATCTTTCACTTTTTCAGCCAGGCCCCGCCACCTGTCAGCAAAACTGACAAACTCCTCGTCCGGTTTCATCTTTTCTGCAATAAGATCCGTGATAGACAAGGAGGGTGCAATTCTGTCCTGGTATCGTTGGATAAATTTACGTGAAACGATACCATAATCCTCTACTTCTGAGGGTTCCAGAGAAAAGAACCACTCGAGGGCTGGTCCCTCTAGGGATCTCCTGAACAAGAAAGCCAATGACCTCTTATCATTCTGCCAAAAGGAGGATTCGTACATGAACTCCTTCAGGTGCGTGAAGGGGTTACCAATACCGTTATACTTTCGATATACTGGCATTTCAGAGGGTGGCAGGTGGAATACTGGCAGGCTCGGCAAATTGATTTCCGGTACAGCTTTAATCCCCATCATCTTCTGGAGATTGTTAAACTGCTCGTCCATGCGCTCCATCTTGGCCAGCAACGTCTGCGTGGTTAGATCTGCCTGGGGAGGAGGAGGAGGTGGAAGTACTTGATAGGCCTGCTGCCTAGAGTACGTTGGACAAGGAGGATAATAAGGATGAGGTCCGGCAGAGCTTCCGCCATGCCCGAGGGCATTTTGGTAAATGGGCGTCTGCGGTCTAGCCGGTTGCCTGGATGAAGAAAGTTGTGGCCCAGTTGGCCGAGAAGTAAGATGAAGGCCTTCCATGGCCTGTTGGATATAAGGAGGAGGAGGAAGAGGTTGTTGAGGAACAACGGGGGGAGCCACAGGGTTCGGCTCAGCAGGCTGCATGGGTGCCTTCCCCTTCAAAATGGACTGGATCGCCTCGAACTGCTGAGGGTCCAGTCGGGAGGCGAGAACTCCCAGAGCATTGACAACATCCATAGGATCGGAGGATGAAGGATCATGCTGATTCATGCCCCCCTCAAAGTCAGGATTGGGAATCGCATATTCATGCGGAGGAAGATCATGATATTGATCGTGCGGATTAAAAAGAGGAGTTCGGACATTCCCGTCATGCCGAACTGGAATGGGGACAGAATTACGAGAGGCATCAGCATCTCTCCCGTTCTCGTAGTTGAAATCAGAATTGCGAGGGGCATTAGCATCTCCCTCGTAGTTGATAATGGCGTCTTGGGCCATACTCAAATCTCTGCCTGATCGCAGCAACATTATATTAGATTCTCTTTTCAAAAAAAATTAATCAAACAAGTTGTGCAGAGATTAATCAAACAAGTGGATGCTTAACGTGATTTCAGGATTCCTTATTGAGTTATTTGAATTGGATTAAACCACAATTTCGCTCAGGGAAGGATCCTAGTTTCAGTTCGATTTCCACCGTTATTCTCTAAGGTTTTCTCTCACAACGCTCTCGGAATCTAGCCGGGACTTCAATTGGTACAACCAGCCCGATGATCAAGGAGGAATACCTTGATTTTGGGGACTTATGGAGGTCTCAACGTCAACTTCTCTAGTCTGATCAAGGGACCAACCCAATCAGAGAGAGTTGCTAACGTCGAGTAATGTGTTCCTAAGAAAAGGAGGGTTTTAGCCTCAATGCATATGCCCTGCGACCTGGATGGCCTCTAATGCTTAATAGAGTAATGTGTAGCTAGCACTCAACACAGAAATCTGGAAACTGAAAAATAATTAAGAGACTGTATGAATAGCGTCGATGATAGTCGACGCTATTCAGAACAGAACTTAATTCTTTCGCAGAGAACAGATGCAAACAGCAGAGAAAACCTGGAAAATAACTAAAAACTGTCTGAATCGCGTCGATTATGGTCGACGCTATTCAACACAGAACTTAATTATTTCACAGAAACAGATGTAAACGACAGAGATAATCTGGTGGCTAAAAGGCGTCCAGGTGTCCGGACGCGGTTTTGAAACGCGTCGCTGTTCCTGGACGCTTTTTAGTTCGCAGAAACAGATTTCCAGAAGGATTTTCTGGGTCGAATCCTCCTTAAACAGGGAAAAATGCAGTAAACAATCGACTCATGCAAAGATTTTTAGTTTCAGATTTTAAACAGGATGGTTTACTATCTAAACAACTAAGAAATCACTCAAACACACAGCATTTTATCACCAAAAACAGCTTTTTTTAACTAATCAAGGGGAGGCAAGATCTTGCCACTGGGGTGTGCACGTGGTGCACGAGGGAAATTAAACAAACTAAACACTCACCAATCGGTGAGGACGTGTCGAAAGACACAAGTGGTGCACCGTGGGTGCCCGGTATGATAATAGCAAGAACAAAAGAAATTAAAAGACGGCGAGACCAAGTCCCATCGTGATCGCCAAAAAGAGCTGTAGGTGCTGAAAATTTGCTCGTGTGATTAATGTGAAAAACTATGTTGTTTAGGGTAAATTAACCTATTAAAAAAAATGCAACTAAGGTGCTGTGATCGCCAGAAACTTTTAACTAAAAAGTTTCAAAAGAGTTTGATCGCCTACCTGTTCAAACGCGGAAGATTGAATCCTTGGTTCCCCTCCTTCAGCCGGCTGAAGAAAGAGAGCCTCTTCTTGTTCTTTTGTTCTTGCTGTTGAATGTTGAGGATCGTCCAGAAGTTCTCCTGGCTTCGTGCTTGATTTCCCTCTTTTTGATTTTTGTGTTCAGTTGTTGAATGCAGCAGGGACAGAGAGACAGAAAAATAAAGAGGAAATAGTGATGAGAATCTAAATAGAAATAATAAAGTTAACTATGATTAGAAACATGTTTAAACAGCAACTCACTTGTTTTAGATGACTTTGAAACCCCTTTAGAACAGATGGGTTTTGGAGAATTAATGAGGTGGTGTGTGTTGCATGCAGTGAATATGAGAGAATGAAACTAAAGAATGAAAATGAAATTCAGATATGAAAAACTTATGCCCAGTCGGAGAAGCCTTGAAGGATGAAGATCTTGAAAAAGGATGCCGTCTTCTGGTGGTGGCGCTCCGGCGTGGTTGCTTCGATCTCCAAATTGCTATAACGCTGTGGCTCAATAATTCTCTCTCTTTTTTTTTTTTTTTTAACTCTTGAAATAGGCAAGGTATTTATAGGCATTTTCTGCGTTCGCGATTAACATAGAAAAATCTAGGATTTATCTACCTTAACCGACAGATAATTACTGATTAATTCATCTTTATCTGTAATTATCTAAAACGCGTCCACTTTGGCTGACGCCTTTCAGATTAATTAAGATAAGGATAAATATCCGGGAAAACTTATCTTTATCTTTATTAGCTAAAACGCGTCCACGTGTGTAGACGTCTTTTACTCTAATTAAGATAAGGATAAACATCCGGAAGAGAAGTTAAGACAGCTTAGGAAACCTAAAACGCGTCGAACATTACAGACGCCTTTTAGCTAATAAATCAATTAATTAAAATTCAAATTTAAACGCTAAAATAAGAATAAACTCTAAATGGCGTCCACATGAGTCGACGTCTTTTAGACTTCTTCATATTTTTACTGAAATTTGAGTTAAAATCAATTCAATTGATTAACTTAAATATGTCTGTTAAACCCGACACTCAAAAAGATCAATAAAAATTAATTAATGATTAATTATCAGACCATTCTGAGGCATTATTATATGATATGAAATTTACTCAAAATGACGTCAAAATTAGTGTGTCTACAGTCGTGTTCATGCATTCTTATTTGGTTTCATCCTCCCTACATATTAGGATGCAAAATGGGTTGAATTTGGTGCACATGTAAGATGGATCTATGACTTTTACTCGCTATGCAATCGATTTAGAAAATTTGTCCGTTAATTCATCTATAGGTTGAAATGTTAGGGATTTAAGAATACTTGCAGCAGAAGTCATCTTTAAATGAATGAGGAAGATGACACCGAAGTCGATCCCCACATGCGCACAAACCTCGCAAGCACCGGACGTGGAGATGGTGTAATATGAGCACCGTCTCCATTGGTTTTCTCTCTCTATCTCACTTGATGCGTATGATTTCATGGGGAGTCATAGACTTCTTATATAGAGAGGAGATACCAGTCCCATTTAAGTTAAAATGGATCCCACCCATTAAAAGATCCTAATGAGCTCCAAATGGATTAAACCCAATAACTGTACTCCACTAACTAGATATCTTATGGTGTGTTGTATATAGTCTAATGACAAACAAGTGGACCATTATATTAGGTTAAAACCCAACAGATAATCGATTGGATAAAATAGTGATGTCGTCTGGATACTTTGGCAGAATCTCCCTCTCTTCTCTCTTATGGTATTGTATGGGCATTCTAGTGAAATCTCCTCGTACCTGTGAGATAGATGGGGACTCTAGACTAATATAAGAAAAGAGAGAGAGGACAAAGATAATGATGGTTGAACTCCATCCTCACAAGAGACCGTAAGATCTAAGTTACCACAACCACATCTCGAAGAGAATCTAGATGAAATTCAAACATAAAAGTTGCATGAGAGAAAATAAAAATAACAATCAACATAATATAGATATACTTTGAGATACCACAAGAGAGTTGGATGGACTGCATGAGAGTCCAACTTCAACATTATTTCACTATCTCATATACTATTCATGATGGTTTATAAAGACCATCTATTAATAGACCTAAAAACAAATAATCAGTCTAAAAGTCAGATTGTTGATTGTGAGTTACTATCCGCATCCCTACCGCATATGTACAAACAAGCTAGTACATATGTCGTGTTGTGTCCAATAGTTATGTATGTGTACATGTAAGTTGGCAAGTGCATGAACATTTTTTTTTGGAGCATGTCATAAGATTCACAACTGGGGATAGCTGAAACTTTATGTGCAAAATTCTTAAAGTGCAGGTACATGTACACATCCATTTCTAAGCTTTCACCTCACTAATATCAATCATGAGTTTTAATTGTGCTCCCTTACTTTTCATTCTAGAGGAGGAAGGAAGAAAAGGAGTTGAAATGAGTGGCATGGGTTTGGGTTGGTTGGGATAGTGGTGAATTAGGATGCGTACAGTCTATATTTGTAAAGTAGATGATCTTGTATCTAAATAGTTCCAAGACCTTATTAATAACCTTGCTTATATCAGCCTTCATGGCAATTAAGAGAGAAGTGCTCATACTTAACCATGGTAAACGTACATTTTAAAGGCTCATGTTCACATTGCATCATAGAGTTGGGGTATTCTATGACATGTGCTTATCTGAATACTTTGAATATTATGCCTTGGTTATATATTCCAATAGGTAATAAAGCTTTTTGGATATCAATCCCTATCCCTGTAAATATGGTGAATTCGAGATAAGTCTTTGTATCTTGCATATTTTGATATTAGTCCTTCTAAACTTAAACTTTTTAGTTTTTAATCCTTATTGCTTGATTCCAAAAAAATTTCTTAACTCTACCATAGTTATTTAATTCATGTTTGACTAGCTCTAGAAAAGTCACTTATATCCATGTTTAAATTTTGAGTTTTACTTGCTATACGGTGCAGCCAAAATTAGAAAAAAAGATAAAAATTTTAAGTCATCCCAAACATGCCCGACGTGTTCAAATAACCCGATTGTGGATTGGATGATCCAAAAAAAATCTAAAAAATAACAAAAAAATTGTTATTAAGCTCGAACCATTAAGGTTACCATTTACTGTCTATTGGGACTCATATTTTTTATTTTTTTAAAGTCATTTTAAGTATTTCTATCTATTTTAACATTTATTTGAAGAATATTCTGTGAATACTTGCTCTTTTTAAATGATTCTTGATCGAAAAGATTCACTACTAAATCATATTAAGTTTATAAGGACTAATATCAAAATACGCAAGATACAAGAACTTATTTCAAATTCAATATATTTATAGGGATCGATATCCAAAAAGTCCTAGTTTAATCTTGGTGACTTTGAAGGTCAAAGATTTTTTTTTTGGCTTCTAGTATGATATAAATTAGAGCTAGGTTCAACACTATATTTTGTTTTTCATGGTTTCTCTAGATTTTGTCTATCAAGGTGTTTAAAGGTATTAAGATTTGTTTTAGCTTGAGATTTGTTTAAATGATATTAAGATTTTTTCTAGCTTGGGATTTTGAAAATGCATGTTTGCATATAGTCTCCATATGTTTGATTGAAGGGCATGTAAAGTTGCATGGTGAATGCATACACATAAAGTTTTGAAACCTTCTCATGTCGTATTTACAATCTACGAGGAAACTAATGTCATTACTAGATTATTCTCATCTTCACAAGATATATCTTATCAATGCATTATTAGATTTAGCAAAAGATCTAAACAAATTTGGTAGGTTTTGTTATTAATCATATAGTATCAAGCCATTATTAGAATATATCAGGCGTGTTGTCAAGATAACTTTAGACCACGATGATAGAATCTTACTACACTTCAATTGCACAGATTGAGCACATGTAAGTAGCAAGCAACACTCACTTTTCCTAAAGGTTTTATGAAAAATGCCTAGGTAGGATAAAGGGATTATGCTAGTGATGCTACTCTACAAGATGACAACTAAGCTACGTAGCAGCATTGTGGGCTCGTTCCTCTCTGCCTTCATGTGGGGAGGAGGGCATGGGTTCGACCCCGTGCGAGGTCGCAGGTCCTTTTGCTCATTCTAGCATTTGTTGAGATTCGAACTTAGGTTCTCTTCCCCCAATAGGATTTTCCCTCTCCAATTTTCACTAGGCTACATGTTTGAAAAAAAAAAATTAAATAAGCAAAGATAAAAGTATGAAATAAGTCCATCTTTGGCACAAATTATTTTGAGAGATAGACACTAGGTTTTATATTAGAATAATCTCACACGGATAAAGAGATAA
Source organism: Zantedeschia hybrid cultivar (assembly GCA_030544215.1). Taxonomy (NCBI): domain Eukaryota; kingdom Viridiplantae; phylum Streptophyta; class Magnoliopsida; order Alismatales; family Araceae; genus Zantedeschia; species Zantedeschia hybrid cultivar. Next base: position 76,221,911 of record JARZZO010000005.1, on the reverse strand, counting down.
CATAAAATATATTAAAAAATGATGAAGTCCTCGCGATTCAATGCCTAATTGTTATGAGTTGGATGACTCAATAACTTTGATACAGTATCACATTGTTATGATTATGATTTGTACATGAGGGGGCATATTAGAATAATCCCATATTGATAAATCGATAAAATAAAATATATTCAAACTAATAAAGCCTTGTCAACTCAATGCCTAGTTTTTTTGAGGTAGATAATCCAATAACTTCAATATCTTAGAAGCTATTGATGTAGTTTTTAACTTTTTTGAGCTTTCAAATAAGAAAACTCCAAAATAACACTTCTTAAGTTTGAGTAATAATAAAAATTATTAGAAAATACTTAAATAGTTATTTAACTACCCAAATCAATTATAATTACTTCCATCCAACATTTTTTCTTAAAATTAAAAGCTACAATGACTTTTAACTATAAAGTTTTGTAGGACATATCAGAAATAATGACCATAATCCCCATGGTAAAAAACCAGGCAATGTTAATTGTTGCAGTCTTGTCTTCTTCTTTTTTTTATTAGTCACCCTATCATTCACTTACCTCTCCCTTGGCTAAGCATCAGTTGTTCAGATTGTCTAGGTTCGATTTTAACGAAGATCAGATCTGACCAGGTCAATTAAGTCGGCCAATCTATAAGAGGAAAGGCCAATCTTCTATGGGTTTCATAAACAAAGTGAAACACCTTTGTTTGCAAATGTTTAATGTGTAATAAATATTATATATTAAAGTAAATATTTTAAATCATTTTTTATTTAATTTTACACATATAATATTAAATATTAACGATATACAAAAATATTATTCTTTTATGCATAAAAGGATTGCTTAGATACACACAAATGTGTGTCGCTGATATTCTTAATAATGTATGTGCAAAATCAAGTGCAAGAGTGAAAAAATTGTAAGTTTTTAACATTAGTTTGTACATGACACTTTTAGATAATATATTCATGACTTTGATAAAAATTTATCTGTAATTTTGAAAATTATAGTATCTTACATATCTTGGAGAAGGAATGTCACGACTACTTTTTTCAGTATAATGTGATGTTCGTGATATAGAAAAAAAACATAATATGAATTTTGAGAGAAATATTTATAATATAATATAATAAAATTTTACATAAAATTTTATTTTTTTTAGTTTTTGATCTCTATAATTTAGAAAAAAAACTCCACATAATGCCTCCTTGAATCTGACTGTACTCGAAAAATAACTTAAAAAATGTGCAAAAAATCTAACTTTTTAAAATAACAGAAGATCTTTTCCAAATAAAAGTGATATTACATAGTGTTTTTACTAAACAAAAAGGTTGTGAGGAGTTTTTTCTAAATTAAGTAGATTAAAGAGAATAAAAAAATAAAAAAATCTCAAACTTTAAAACTAATTTGTAACATCAATGCGAGAATTTTTTCTTGTAGCCCCCTAGGTTTGCATTGGCTAAATTTTTTTAAAAAATATTTTTCTAACTAACTTTTACATGCTTTGCAAATGCGAGTAAAAGTTAGTTGGTAAAATATTTTTCATATTCTTAATATTATTTTTTTTCAAGATCTATTTCTCCATCCATCCTCATAAGGAAATATTTATTGCTATCTCTACATCAGATTTTTACGTTGCATTTTTTTAAAATTTTTATTTGTCTATAAGATTCGCATATATATATATATATATTATAAATTTTTTTTATAATTTTTTACTTCTTAAAAGATATTTTTCGTGATTCTTTACTTTTCAGAAAAATATTGAAAAAGCAGACGTCCCCCTAGTCTCCCTACCTCTCTTAGCCCCACTTTGATTACGGAATACAGCCGAATAAGAGAAGAATAAGAGAAGAATAGGCCTATTTTCACTTTGACAGGGGGAATGGCCTAAACCGCCCGGAATGGGGTATTCGGCGAATAAGGCGAATAAGCCATCCTGGCTTACCCCCACGAATTACGTATTCTGCTCTGATATTTTGATATTTTGCAGGGGCATTCATGAGGACGACAAGGGGCATCGTCGCCCGTGCCCACTGCGAAACCCCCCCTCCCTCCCTGTCGCCCTCCTGCGCTGGCCCCTCTCGCCCCTGTCGCCCTCCTGCGCTGGCCCCTCTCGCCCCTCTCGCCCTGCCTGCGCGTGCCCCTGCCGAAATGCTTACCTGCTCCGCCGAGTCGTACATCTGCTCCGCCACCCGCACGCTGCGCATGTCACTGGTTTCTTCCACCCACGCTAGCCATGGCGACAGGTCAGGCTGTTTCTAGGGTTTCTTCTGCCATCCATACGGTCCTTTCCCTCTTCCCGAAAGGGTCACGGGATTGCAGAGCAGCGATCGTTCCCATCCACTGGTCGCTTTTGCATTCATCCTTCCCATCCACTGGTTGCTTTTGCATTCATCCTTCCCATCAGTTTGACCCTCCCTTCTCCCGTTGAAACGCAATAGTTCCGTCCGTCCTTCGCCTATTTATACACCTTGAGGCAAAGACCTCACTTGGTGGCGATGCACAGCTTGGACAACAGCTGCACATTCGGTCGTGGTGTTCGCGAGCGTTCTTCCTCTGTGGGTTCCTCATCGGCTTCCAACCGTGAGCCATCACCGGCGGCAATTTCAGCTTGGATTAACCGGTTTTTCTGAACTTCTCCCCTGTGTTTGTGTTCGTCCATCCCTGTGATGTGATTTTATTTTCCTCTTTGTGTGGGATCATGCTTTGTTTAGTTATGAATGCTTGGAACACTGACGTAGATAGATAAGTTTTGGGGATGAAGAATTCTTGGGAGGGGAATTTTTTTGTAATGCACTCAGGACTAAGGAATTTGGTAATATAACTTATCTCATGTGCATAACTTTCCCTTCCATATTTAACTGACTGTAGGCCAGAATTTGTGTTTCCATGTGATTTTACTGCTGCGTGAACTTGGCAGAATCATAGATAGGCATTCAACTGGTCCTTTTATAGATGGATCCTACATATGGGTTGCTTGTTTTGCAACTCAAGTTCACTGTAAGTTCTTATGCTGATTATGTGGGTATATATATGAGGCTTAGATCATGAGGTACCTTTTAGGGACAAAACTATGTGAGCTTATAGGGGTTCAAACTGGACAATGTTTCAAAAGAGTTGGATTGAAGTTGTTATAATGTGTTATTAGAGCTAGTGTTTTTTTTTTTTTTGATAAATTTCTGGTGTACCACCAATTTTATTGAAATAAAGAGAGGAAGTACATCCAAAATGCTAGAGGAGAGGTTTATAGTACACCTTGGACTGGAATCTTTATTTTTTGCAAATATCATTGAGTGGTTTATGGGTGACTGACTGCAGAATGATGACTATAACCTCTCAAACCAAGAGAGGAGTGCACTGTGTGCATGTTGGTCAGCAAGAGAGCTCAAATTGATGGGTAGAAGCTGAAACACAGAGTACCTCTAGTAATAGGCACTGAGAAATCTACCTCATGGCAGTTTTCAATTTTGTTTCCCTTTCTTTCTTTTATCCCTGAGTTACAGAAAGGTTTGCCAACTGAAACTATCTATGCCCAACTCACACGAGTCAGACCAGTTTTCAACTTTACGGGTTCCAGGTTGATCAATGTGAGTCAGCCAGCACAAGTTATCTTAGTCTTCTGACCTGTGTAGTTGATGATGAGAGGCAAGTGAGGCAACTAGGGGCTTGCCTCTGCCTCAAATGCCTATGGTGAGTGCGTTGGTGGTTTTTTTCTTTTCTTTTTTTTGGGGGGGGGGGGGGGGGGGATGTTTTCTCCCATAATTCTCCGTGAATGAAGAAAATGACAGTGCGATGAAAATAAAGGGAAAATCCAAGATAATGATATGTAAAGTTCTAAAAGGCACTCATACAAGTGATAGATGGTCTTAGGAATCATCAAGAAAGCAAGAAAAGCAAGAAAAGCATGGCAACATTAGATGAGAAAAAGGACACTGGGCATTGTTAAAAGGGGTATCAGCCACTGTAAAATAATTAGGGATAAGAAAAACTAGCACTACATAATTGAAAACTACAAGTTTTTGACATAGATAATACATGCGAATTCCTAGGTGAGGCAAACATGAAGCGAGACAAGGCTACGCATTTTTGGCCTGCCTTGTCTTGCCTCATTGCATGGGCAAGCAAGGTGATTGGCTTTGATAGCATATCTACTGAATCCCCATACAATTCAACCCAATGAGTCAGTCTAAGCTGGCCAATACATATTAGTTTTCAAGGTTACCTACCTGATACCAAGCTGTAAACTTGATTCATTGGGAGAGCAGGGCCAGTTTAACAGTAAACCTGGTTAATTGGGAGAGCAGGGCCTATTTAACTAATTCATTTTCTTTGTTTGACCCATCTAATTTAAGCCATCATATCACCAATAGGCAGACTACTGGTCACAGAAGAAATGATAAAAATCTATATTATCTAATTTATATGCATCTTCCTTTGCATAATTCATTTTGAACAGAATTAGTAAACATACTCATTGCCTAAGCTCTTCTTGCTTGTTTCCATTGAAAATGATGTTCTTCCCATTTTGTAGTATCATTAATTATTGTAACCATGTCCAAACATGATATCTGTAACCATGTCCAAACATGATATCTGTGTGCATGTTGGTCAGCAAGAGAGCTCAAATTGATAGGTAGAAGCTGAAACACAGAGTACCTCTACTAATAGGCACTGAGAAATCTACCTCATGGCAGTTTTCAATTTTGTTTCCCTTTCTTTCTTTTATCCCTGAGTTACAGAAAGGTTTGCCAACTGAAACTATCTATGCCCAACTCACACGAGTCAGACCAGTTTTCAACTTTACGGGTTCCAGGTTGATCAATGTGAGTCAGCCAGCACAAGTTATCTTAGTCTTCTGACCTGTGTAGTTGATGATGAGAGGCAAGTGAGGCAACTAGGGGCTTGTCTCTGCCTCAAATGCCTATGGTGAGTGCGTTGGTGGTTTTTTTCTTTTTTTTTTTTTTGGGGGGGGGGGGGGGGGATGTTTTCTCCCATAATTCTCCGTGAATGAAGAAAATGACAGTGCGATGAAAATAAAGGGAAAATCCAAGATAATGATATGTAAAGTTCTAAAAGGCACTCATACAAGTGATAGATGGTCTTAGGAATCATCAAAAAAGCAAGAAAAGCAAGAAAAGCATGGCAACATTAGATGAGAAAAAGGACACTGGGCATTGTTAAAAGGGGTATCAGCCACTGTAAAATAATTAGGGATAAGAAAAACTAGCACTACATAATTGAAAACTACAAGTTTTTGACATAGATAATACATGCGAATTCCTAGGTGAGGCAAACATGAAGCGAGACAAGGCTACGCATTTTTGGCCTGCCTTGTCTTGCCTCATTGCATGGGCAAGCAAGGTGATTGGCTTTGATAGCATATCTACTGAATCCCCATACAATTCAACCCAATGAGTCAGTCTAAGCTGGCCAATACATATTAGTTTTCAAGGTTACCTACCTGATACCAAGCTGTAAACTTGATTCATTGGGAGAGCAGGGCCAGTTTAACAGTAAACCTGGTTAATTGGGAGAGCAGGGCCTATTTAACTAATTCATTTTCTTTGTTTGACCCATCTAATTTAAGCCATCATATCACCAATAGGCAGACTACTGGTCACAGAAGAAATGATAAAAATCTATATTATCTAATTTATATGCATCTTCCTTTGCATAATTCATTTTGAACAGAATTAGTAAACATACTCATTGCCTAAGCTCTTCTTGCTTGTTTCCATTGAAAATGATGTTCTTCCCATTTTGTAGTATCATTAATTATTGTAACCATGTCCAAACATGATATCTGTAACCATGTCCAAACATGATATCTGTGTGCATGTTGGTCAGCAAGAGAGCTCAAATTGATGGGTAGAAGCTGAAACACAGAGTACCTCTACTAATAGGCACTGAGAAATCTACCTCATGGCAGTTTTCAATTTTGTTTCCCTTTCTTTCTTTTATCCCTGAGTTACAGAAAGGTTTGCCAACTGAAACTATCTATGCCCAACTCACACGAGTCAGACCAGTTTTCAACTTTACGGGTTCCAGGTTGATCAATGTGAGTCAGCCAGCACAAGTTATCTTAGTCTTCTGACCTGTGTAGTTGATGATGAGAGGCAAGTGAGGCAACTAGGGGCTTGTCTCTGCCTCAAATGCCTATGGTGAGTGCGTTGGTGGTTTTTTTCTTTTTTTTTTTTTGGGGGGGGGGGGGGGGGATGTTTTCTCCCATAATTCTCCGTGAATGAAGAAAATGACAGTGCGATGAAAATAAAGGGAAAATCCAAGATAATGATATGTAAAGTTCTAAAAGGCACTCATACAAGTGATAGATGGTCTTAGGAATCATCAAAAAAGCAAGAAAAGCAAGAAAAGCATGGCAACATTAGATGAGAAAAAGGACACTGGGCATTGTTAAAAGGGGTATCAGCCACTGTAAAATAATTAGGGATAAGAAAAACTAGCACTACATAATTGAAAACTACAAGTTTTTGACATAGATAATACATGCGAATTCCTAGGTGAGGCAAACATGAAGCGAGACAAGGCTACGCATTTTTGGCCTGCCTTGTCTTGCCTCATTGCATGGGCAAGCAAGGTGATTGGCTTTGATAGCATATCTACTGAATCCCCATACAATTCAACCCAATGAGTCAGTCTAAGCTGGCCAATACATATTAGTTTTCAAGGTTACCTACCTGATACCAAGCTGTAAACTTGATTCATTGGGAGAGCAGGGCCAGTTTAACAGTAAACCTGGTTAATTGGGAGAGCAGGGCCTATTTAACTAATTCATTTTCTTTGTTTGACCCATCTAATTTAAGCCATCATATCACCAATAGGCAGACTACTGGTCACAGAAGAAATGATAAAAATCTATATTATCTAATTTATATGCATCTTCCTTTGCATAATTCATTTTGAACAGAATTAGTAAACATACTCATTGCCTAAGCTCTTCTTGCTTGTTTCCATTGAAAATGATGTTCTTCCCATTTTGTAGTATCATTAATTATTGTAACCATGTCCAAACATGATATATGTAACCATGTCCAAACATGATATCTGTGTGCATGTTGGTCAGCAAGAGAGCTCAAATTGATGGGTAGAAGCTGAAACACAGAGTACCTCTACTAATAGGCACTGAGAAATCTACCTCATGGCAGTTTTCAATTTTGTTTCCCTTTCTTTCTTTTATCCCTGAGTTACAGAAAGGTTTGCCAACTGAAACTATCTATGCCCAACTCACACGAGTCAGACCAGTTTTCAACTTTACGGGTTCCAGGTTGATCAATGTGAGTCAGCCAGCACAAGTTATCTTAGTCTTCTGACCTGTGTAGTTGATGATGAGAGGCAAGTGAGGCAACTAGGGGCTTGTCTCTGCCTCAAATGCCTATGGTGAGTGCGTTGGTGGTTTTTTTCTTTTTTTTTTTTGGGGGGGGGGGGGGGGATGTTTTCTCCCATAATTCTCCGTGAATGAAGAAAATGACAGTGCGATGAAAATAAAGGGAAAATCCAAGATAATGATATGTAAAGTTCTAAAAGGCACTCATACAAGTGATAGATGGTCTTAGGAATCATCAAAAAAGCAAGAAAAGCAAGAAAAGCATGGCAACATTAGATGAGAAAAAGGACACTGGGCATTGTTAAAAGGGGTATCAGCCACTGTAAAATAATTAGGGATAAGAAAAACTAGCACTACATAATTGAAAACTACAAGTTTTTGACATAGATAATACATGCGAATTCCTAGGTGAGGCAAACATGAAGCGAGACAAGGCTACGCATTTTTGGCCTGCCTTGTCTTGCCTCATTGCATGGGCAAGCAAGGTGATTGGCTTTGATAGCATATCTACTGAATCCCCATACAATTCAACCCAATGAGTCAGTCTAAGCTGGCCAATACATATTAGTTTTCAAGGTTACCTACCTGATACCAAGCTGTAAACTTGATTCATTGGGAGAGCAGGGCCAGTTTAACAGTAAACCTGGTTAATTGGGAGAGCAGGGCCTATTTAACTAATTCATTTTCTTTGTTTGACCCATCTAATTTAAGCCATCATATCACCAATAGGCAGACTACTGGTCACAGAAGAAATGATAAAAATCTATATTATCTAATTTATATGCATCTTCCTTTGCATAATTCATTTTGAACAGAATTAGTAAACATACTCATTGCCTAAGCTCTTCTTGCTTGTTTCCATTGAAAATGATGTTCTTCCCATTTTGTAGTATCATTAATTATTGTAACCATGTCCAAACATGATATCTGTAACCATGTCCAAACATGATATCTGTGTGCATGTTGGTCAGCAAGAGAGCTCAAATTGATGGGTAGAAGCTGAAACACAGAGTACCTCTACTAATAGGCACTGAGAAATCTACCTCATGGCAGTTTTCAATTTTGTTTCCCTTTCTTTCTTTTATCCCTGAGTTACAGAAAGGTTTGCCAACTGAAACTATCTATGCCCAACTCACACGAGTCAGACCAGTTTTCAACTTTACGGGTTCCAGGTTGATCAATGTGAGTCAGCCAGCACAAGTTATCTTTAGTCTTCTGACCTGTGTAGTTGATGATGAGAGGCAAGTGAGGCAACTAGGGGCTTGTCTCTGCCTCAAATGCCTATGGTGAACAGAATTCATTTTGAACAGAATTAGTAAACATACTCATTTTGAACAGAATTAGTAAACATACTCATTGCCTAAGCTCTTCTTGCTTGTTTCCATTGAAAATGGTGTTCTTCCCATTTTGTAGTATCATTAATTATTGTAACCATGTCCAAACATGATATCTGTAATTCCTGCTCTGAGTCTGAACTATAACCTCAGTAGTCCTTTCCAAATTTAATTAAAGTTGGGCACCGTACTTGCCCTGTCCTCCTCCACCAATGTGATGAACAGGGGACAAGGCCAACATGTAAAGCCGCACACAAGGGGTGCACATAGAAAAGCACTCACCAGGGGAGAGTCCCAGGTCCTCTTTTTTCTGTGAATAAGGGAAACACAGAAGTTTTCATGCATAATACTGCAATACCCTTTTTCTGCATAGTACTATAGTTAGCAAGAACTGGAATCCTCCAATGTACATAGATCATCAAGGAAGTTTAAGCTAGAATCTGTGTTAGAATTTAGAAGGCTGGGTGCATTTTCAGTCTTCTTATGTCCAGCTTGTTTGTTTTCTTCGTTTGTTTGTAAAATTCGCAACAACTTCCAAACATGTCTAGAGTATTTCTGAGTATTGTATGTTAATGTTTTCCCTACTTTTGATGACTAACTAGCAAAATAAGAAATAGATAAATTAGTCCTCACTTCGCTTCACTTATGTTTTGTTCTTTCTTATCATTAGGAATCGTAGAAAGCGCAAACATACTATGTCCACCTCCGGTGAGTCTATGCTTACTTCTTATATTTGGTTTTTTTTTTAATGGTCATTTTCAATTACTTCATGAGAATAATGTTTGGTGTATCGTATACAAATTTAATAGTGGATTACATTTCTGTCTACATTTTTAAGTAGATACTTTTTTTTGAAAAATTTATCCTCGTCCTCCACTTTGGTGGGATGTTTCTCTTCATTAAAAGGGAACAAAGGTAAACGTCCAGTTACAACTGAGGGCACTGCTACGACCCGTGCCCCAAACTGGGCCGTCGACCATGACAAAATCCTCATTCAGCTTCTGATGGAGGAATATGACAAAGGAAATCATATCGAGGGGACATTCAAAACGCAAGTTTGGCACCAGATCGCGCCCAGCTTCAATGCTGCAAGTCATCTAAATTACAACAAGGACCAACTACAAAATCGATGGAAGGTCCTCAAAGGGATTTATGTCAAACTTGATGCGTTATTTAAAAGAAGTGGGTGGGGTTGGGATGATGAAGCAAAAAGGCCTGTGCCTGGAGTTGAATCATGGGAACAAGCTATTGAAGTAAGAACAATCTGCTATGATAATAACACTTTTTCTTGCTATTGCTGATGACTAACACAAACGTAATCACATGTCCATTAATTTTTCAGGCAAATAGTGCCCTTCGTACATTAAAAGGTAAAACGTTTCAGTTCTTGAAAGAGATGGTTCACATGACAGCCAATAGCATGGCGAATGGGGGAGATGCGGAAGGGTCTATGCATGCGTCACAACATGTGAATAGACGTGGACGCATGGTTGCGAACCGCAACAATTTGCCACATTCCGTGGACCCCCCACCGCAGCCACAACAGCGAGTGGATCAACTGCAATCCCCGCCACCGTCTGTGCAGCCCAATGAGGATTATGTCGAAGGTCATATAGCTATTGGTGATTACGTTAATGCCCTTCACTATGCCAATGTTGGTTCTACAACAGGTGACGATCTTATGTCAATATCCCAGCAACTTCATAGCTCATCCTACGGTGGATATGAACAACATTACAGTGTCGGTTCTATCCCTGCCCAATCTCATTACTCCACTCGGACACCTTCCCCGCCGGCACATAGGCCAAATGAAGAAGAAGTCATTTCTCCTCAGAAGAAGGGAGCATCATCCTCAAAGCGTCGGGGTAAAAGAAGCATTGGGGACGAAGCAATACTCTCTTTCTCCAGTGCATTGCGTGATCGCACTGAAGTTATGAGGGACCTGAGAGCAGATAAGGCTTCATCAAGGGGTTCTAGTGGCGGCACCAATGTGTCTGATACACCGGCGGATGTACGAGATATGATCCCGACGGTCAAAGAGTGTATGGACGATCTACGACGTATCCCGAACCTCCCGCGTACTTTGTACTTCAAGGGTGTGAACTTGTTTGGTACACCGGGCATTCGGTCCGTCTACATGGCTCTGCCGGAGGAGGAGAAGCTTGACTGGGTTATAGCTTGGACTAGTTGACTTTAGTTGCTACCTGCCGTGTACTTTGTACTTCAAGGGTGTGAACCTGCTTGGTACACCGGGCATTCGGTCCGTCTACATGGCTCTGCCGAAGGAGGAAAAGCTTGACTGGGTTATAGTTTGGACTAGTTGACTTTAGTTGTTTTGTATGGTCCTAATCTTTTACTTGTTCCTTTCCTTTTATCATGCTTGCACCAGTTGCACTTGAATGTTACTCTTATGTTCTTGATCATGCTTTTCTTATCGCGTGTCATGTCTGTTGTGGTCATAACCTATTTCAATTAAATGTGTTTGGTTATGTCTATTATGTTACTATAAATTGCAATTTCTACTTGTACGTCCCCTGCAGGTATATGATTTTAACTAAGAATGGGACGTTTTAAGTGTTACGTTGTGTGGGTTGGTCGGGAGCCTGGTTTGTACCTTACTTGGGGAGAATGTTATGCCCAAGTTAACGGTTTTCCAGGAGCTCGATATAAAGGGTTCTACTCAATTGAGGAGGGAGAGGCTGCACTATACAGTGTTGTGGAGCATTGTCGACCGACACCAAGAATGAGTCGTCAAGAATATGCAATGGGCACTCCAAGTACTGTACGAGCCATGACCGACCTCCCTACATCACACGTGTCAACACAGTTGTCATGGCAATATTGTCTCACGATAGTACTTTTGTTTCTAGTTGTCCTCTTACTTTTTTTTATTTTGCTTGGTGTACTATTTATGTCCTTGAGGAGCCGTTGATGTACCCTTCTTTTGAACTATGTACCGTTTTGAATTTAAATGACAAGTAATGGTGGTTTATGTAGACATCAATGAATTAATAATGGAGTTCATTCATGAGGACAACGAGATGATTGAAGAAATTGAAGAAGTCATAATTGAAGCAATATCAGATCAGTATGCCACAAATGTGCCTAGACAAAAGATGTTTACTTCAGCACATACTGGTCATGTGTGGATACAAGAAGTGCTACAAGGGCATGAGCGGAGGGCCTATTGGGCATTCAGGCTTAGCCCTACCATGTTTATTGCACTGAGAGACATGTTAGTGGACAGGGGCTTACTATTTGACTCACGACATGTCACTGCCTATGAGCAACTAGCGATGTTCTTACATGCTGTTGGCCATGGTGTTGCGACTGGGGCATTGTGTGAGTACTTCCAGCACTCTTCACAAACAATCAGCTATTATGTCAATAATGTTGCTATGGCATTGGCATCTCTGAAGACGGAATTTATTCAGCTTCCTTCTAATGTGGGTGAATGTCACCCTCATATCCGAGGGAAGACATATTTCTATCCTTACTTCAAGGTATTTGATTTCTAATGGTCTAGCATTTCATTTTTAATGGTCTAAACAAAATCTTATGCATGGTCTTATATTTTCATTGCACTGTGTAGGATGCGATTGGGGCGATTGATGGAACACATATAATAGCTCATATTCCACGAAAAGACCATGGTCGCTTTCGTAACCGCAAGGGTTACATAAGCCAAAATGTAATGGGGGTTGTCTCTTTCGATCTCACTTTTCTATACATTGCTGTTGGTTGGGAAGGTTCTACAGCAGATATGAGAGTATTGAAGTGGGCATTGGATCATGGCGGGTTTCGGGTGCCTCGCGGCAAGTACTATCTTGTCGACTCTGGATACGCAAACACGCGTAGTTTCTTAGCTCCTTATCGAGGACAACGGTACCACATTGGTTGCTTTAGAGGTCGTGGTCGACATTATGCTAATAAAAGAGAGAAGTTCAACCATAGACATGCACAACTGAGGAATTGTGTAGAGCGCGCGTTCGGTGTGCTCAAGAATCGTTTTTAAATCTTAAGAGAGGGTTGTATGTACCCATGGGAAACACAACGAAAGATAGTGCTAGCATGTTCTGTCGTCCACAACTTCGTTCGTCGAAGGGAGGGATATGATGTATATTTTAACATGGCAAATGAACGTGGATTTGCAGAAGATGATGGAGATATTGACTACCCCGTTGACATTGCGCCTAGCCAAGCTGAGCTAGTTGTAGGGGACCATGTCAGGGAGGAAATTACAGACCAACTCTGGGAGGAGAATAATTAGCTTTGGTAGATGTTTCCTTTGTTTGCTCTTTTCCGTTTTATCTTGCTTAGTTGTTATGCCATGTATGATTTATTTTTATTTCTATTTGGTAGACATTTGTATCGTTCACTATATGGCATGTAACTTTAATTCATATCTGCATTTTGTTTCTTTTCATTCATATGCACTGAGAATTGATGTTCATCTATATTTTGGATACTGTGGTGTTTTTATTTCCTCTCATTTGTTCTTACAGGTGGTGCGCATACATGGTTGGAGTGCTTCTTTCTTAGACATACACTCAGATAGCAGGAGGCATGATTGCAGCCCTATACCGATTGCACGTTTGGGTAGTAGGAAGGCATACGTGCAACCCTACCTAAGCATGTCTTCGGATATTAGCACGGCATGATTGCAGCCCTATCTGAGTGTTGTTATGTATGGACAGTGATGAAGGAAGAAGCAGTGAGTCTATTGGTTGGATGGCTTTTAAGCAACCCCAATAGATGATGAAACTCCTTTTTCTGAGTCCATCTTTCATATTTTAACGAAGCATTCGTTTCATTTTATTATTTTGATGTTCAGTTATTATGGGGGTTGCATGAGCCTCGTTTGATTTCATGCTATTTTTACAAACTTATTATGGGGGTTGCATGAGTCTCGCTTGATTTCATGCTATTTTTATAAACTTATTATGGGGGTTGCATGAGCCTCACTTGATTTCATGCTATTTTTATAAACTTATTATGGGGGTTGCATGAGCCTCGCTTGATTTCATGCTATTTTTGATCAAAACGAGCATAATATAATATGTTTGTTATTAAATATGGCATCATCATAAACAAACAGCTATGACCTTTTGAGTAGGTGACATGGTCCAAGAGTTTTATAACAAGGACTGTTGAATCCAAATGAATCCTACACTTGAATTGAGAAAAGAGGACAAATTGGGCCAAGTCTCCCTCTCTCTATATATATATCTCTACCCCTCTCTCTCTCTAGGCATCTCTATCTTTCTCTCTCTAAATTCCGCTTGTGCACCTAGCTGTTTCATCAATGGGGGAGTTTGAGAAGCAGGTGAAGGAGAGGGCCAAGGAGCTGAAGCACCTGCTCCAGAAGGGCATGAGGATCGTAGGCCACACGTGCAAGAAGAGCTGGTACAAGGTCAGGAACATGAGGCGAGGCTAACCCACGCGTGTGGTGACGTCCCCGGAAGAGAAAAGATCCAGTTTTTTCTCTGTCTTCTTCTTTTGTTTTTTTTTTTTTTGGGTGTGTTTGAGGGTATGATCTAAATACTAAATAGCATGCAGCTGTGGAGTCTTGTTTATCCCGTGTAAATTTGCAGTATGGGACCTGACCCTTTTCATTTAATGTCATTTTGAATGGGAAGAATATTTGATCTCATGCAGTTTTTTTTAATTTTATCAATTTTTATTAAGTAAAAATAATCAAAACAATTTTTTCTTCATTGAAATATAATGTTTGATTCTTTTTCTTCTGTTCGATCGCAGAGTATAGAACTCTGAGTGGAAATCACCGGATTATTCTCCTCTTTAATTGGATATTCTGACTTCCAAATAGCATGTTCTGACTCCAAGCATCATGGAACTCATCCATACTTGGTCAAACAAAGTAATTATAATAGCATTGTCCTTCTGCCCTTGTACGTAAAATGATAATCTTCCTTGTCCAACTAAAGACCAAGATTCACGTACCACTTGTACTAGGAACTTGGTTCTTCTGGGTTTTGGAAGTTTTGTGACATGGAGGTTCTATGAATTACAAAAGAACCCATCAAGTTGATGCAAGTGGGCTTGATGCGATTAAACTTTTTACATTTACATAAAGACATGCATAATGAGACATGTTTCAAATTTAAGTTACAAGCTTACAGTAGCAGGGATATGCATCCTTTGACATCCCTACTTTGAAGAAGATTTATGAATCTATGAGAGAAATGACACATTAGGTAGGTTATCAATCTTTTCTACTGGTGGCCGATAGATGGGTACAGGCCTCTCCTAGATGCCGATAGTATTATAATCTGTTTCAGATTTGCATTTGAACAGCTTTTATTCCTTCAGATACAAATCATATTTGACCAAAGTTTAGAGATATGGATATTGCTATATCCACTTTAGGGTATACCTGCAGAAACAGTTGTATATTTTGAGCTTGGATGCAGGATTTGATTGAACAAAATCCAATAATCCAATTGCGTAAATGGATAGATATGGATAATGAGATATCTACTTTATATCCACTCTAGATAGGTGTATAGGGGCAAATAGATAGTTAGGTTGATACATATATTACACGTATTTAGTTTTATATGCATATCATGTTAAACAAGTGTCCTATATTTATGGATGCATTAACCAAAGTTCAGTTTCTCATGCAAGATTTAGATGCATGAATAGTTTCTCTTGTTTGATCTATAATCCAAGTACCCTACTTCATTCTCATTACTGTAGAGAGTTATGTTACCTATCATACAGTTCGTAAAAGGATATGAGTACTTAGAATTCAAAAATCACAAGATTATTTGATCGTACCCACCATAAACATCATATAATCATAGACATTTTTCAAAATAAGAGCTCATTATATAAGTGAAAGTGAAACTTTTATAACTTCGTTAACAAAATCTCACAATCATAATAACAAAGTTTGCTATCTTGTCTCAAAATTTTCGAAGTATTGGTCAGTGTGCCCATCTCTTTTTGTTTCTCCCAAACCTTACCTTCAAGTCGAGTTATATTTGAAGAGTTTGCATTGATCCTCAGTGCTGCACTAACGGTCAGTGCAGTGGATTTAAGAAAAAAAATATATTTTTTAAAGTGAGTCCCAAGGTGTCCTACATATTTATACAGCTGGATCTTCGATTAGACAACTCAAGAAAATCTGAAAAATAAAAAGTTGAATATCAATGAACAGTAAAAATGTCATTAATAATAATTTTTTATTTTTTAAATTTTTTGCTCTTGAAGAAGGAAATAATCAAAACTGTTTTACTCGTGGTTAGTTGTTTTAAAATAGATGTCTATGCTAGGTTTTGAAAGATATTTGCTCTTGAAGAAGGAAATAATCAAAACTGTTTTACTTATATCTTAACTTCTATTACGTTGACCTGCATTAACGTGCATAGCAAGAAAAAGATAAAAAAAAATTAACAAAAAGTAATCTTTGAAAATGGGTAATGAAGCGTAAGGAATTTATGATTTTAATTAATAAAAATATCACATATGTAAAATTACTTATAAAAAATGTAAAACCAACTTTTCTGGAATGATTTTTTTTTTTCTTTTTTATCAAATTCGAAGGATGGGAAACAAACAATGCTACAATGTCACGTGGGAGTGTGATGGTGGTGAGGTGAAATGTTCGTGTACAAAGTAACAACTAATAACGGTGAGTGTGCATAATTTCGTTTAAACTAAAAAAATTCAATTAAGTCATGCGGTTCAGTTCAGTTCAATTTGATTAAAAATTGTATTTGATTTAATTTGATTTCACACATTTTTAAATTGAACATCTAGTTATAATTATTATATTTTAGTATTTCAAAATTATATTAACATTATTTTTTATGAACGCATGTATAATCAATAGTATTACATATTAATATATATGTTACATTGTCCATGAATGAAGGTCAAAGTATAGCATAGAATAGTATTTTCAATTTCTTATTCTACCAAATCGGAATTAGTAGGTAGTAGGATAAGAAGGGTAATTTGGACAAAAAAAGTGCTTATTCTCCTTCTTATTCCCTCCTTCGTAATCAAAGCAATTAGAATAACTTCTTATTCTATCTTCAATTCATATCCGCTGCCAAATCAAAAGACTTCTTATTCTAGAATAAGCCATCCGGCATAACTTATTCTAGAATAAGAAATCCGGGAAACAAAGTGGGGCTTATAGTCTCCTCCCCCCACCCCCTCGATTTGGGCCATTTTGGTTCGCACGGCCCTTTCTGAAGCCCGTTACCGATCATCTGCTTTCGAAATCGTCGCCAGAAGGTTCTCTCTCTCTCTCTCTACACTTCTAAACCCTCGTCCCTCCCAAATTCTTCTCTGAGAGAAGGTGGTTGTTCCGCATCCATTTCTTAGTTGATGTGTGTAGAAAACTGATCCCGGTGGTGGAATTTTTCGAATTCGTGTTTCCGGTGAAGTGGCAAGGGATTTGGTACATGGAGCCATGTCAATCTGTTTGGTCGCGATCTGTCCCCCTGTTGGTTTCGAACCTGAGGAATTAAAGATCGTTTGATTTAGCTGAAACGTTGTCGTCATGTGTTAGCCTGTAGAATCCTAGATGGTTATCTTCAGTTGATGCATTTTGTGGGGCAGAGAAAGTATTTATGTTTCTTAGAGGAAGTTTGGAAGTTGAGTTCTCTTCTGGTTTGATTCACCTTCTGGTCAGCTTTTAGCTGTATGCTTAATTTGTTTGTGTTAACGTTTCTCTAGTAAATTTCTTCATGTGATGTCAGTCAGTTGAAATGATTTGTAGATTACTAAACTTCATGTGGATGCATGATTGTGTTATATAAATCAAGAATCTTGTGTGGTTTGCTGAAACAAAAGTTAGAAGACAAGGAGTACACCTATCATGATGGATCATCATGCTTTATAACTGGTTAGCACGGTCTAAGTGCGAAGGTCTTCTTACAATGACTTTGGTTCGATCCTGTGCAAATATTCTTTGAATTGATTTGTAACGCTGCAGGGAACTAATTTACCTTAAACTGTTCTTTTTAGTGCTGAGTGGTAGGAAAGGCATTTTATTTAAGCCACCGAGCATGCGTTAGTGAAGTTGAAAGTATTTTTATGAATTAAAAATTCAAAATCATCATAAAGTAGGCACCACTTTCTTCTTCATGTTCCTAATTCACTTGGGTTTCATAGTATGTGGTGAATCTCTTCGATCTTTTTAAATGTGTACTTTCATGTTGCTCTTTGTTTTGTTTTAAGATTTCTATGCTGGCATGCCTTTAGGGGTTAGACATCTAATTTAACATAGAATGTTGTTAAAGTTTGTTCTTGTACTGCTTTCATGGAGTATACCATCACACTTTACCTTTTGTGAATTAGTTGAATTTTTTTCTTGAGTATCTGGTTCCATCTGCTTTGCTTTTTTCCCTTCTGTTGTTGGAGCCATTATTGGTCGACCTTATTTAGTTGACACTCTGTCTCCTATTGAACAGCAAGAAAAGGGACAAGAAACAATGGAAAATTGTGATCAAGTTGAAGGAAAAGAACAAGAGGATCAGGCAATGAAGATCAATGATGGCTTGAGGTCTGTGAAGCTGATTGACCTGATGAAAAGATTTCTTGGAATTCAGCAGAGGAGAGCAGAAGCTTACACAAAACTACACAGGTATCATCGAACACTTGTAGCTTTGGCCTTCTTTTGTCTTTAAGACTTTATCATTAGCTTGTAAACTATTTATATCAAGCTGTTTTAGGAAATTCCAGTTAGTTTTGTGAACTAGGGTTTCGGAGAGGTGCATATTGCTTTGCAAGCATATGCCTGGAATCTCATATTCTGCTTTTTACGAGTGTAGATGAGGGATGCCTCTTTTGTTGCTATTAGTTTTATTAACCTTATCTTATGTTATATTTCCTTTAATGTTTTACTTGTCCATTTTCATGTTCGTTATTGTGGATGGTATTCTTACTATCAATCATAAAGCTTATATAGTCAACATGTGGTGTCCTGTGACTTCAGCCTTGGCCTTGCTGGTTTCTGGCTGAGTCAGGGGACATCATAGTATTTTTATCAGTTTGGGCTAGTTGCAAGAGAAAGGTTAGCAAAACAATGTTAAACAACTTGCCTCAGAAGTGCAAGCCAGGAACACTACTCACATCCATTCTTTCATGAAGAGGAACAAAAGTGTTTCCTTCCATTCATTAACACAGCCACATACATCTAGTTTGCGTGTTCATGTCTTGACTAATTATGCTTGTCACCTGCCGCCTGTACAAAAATGTTGGAGTAGCTGTGAGTTTGAGGACTGGTAGAGTTATACCCCCATGGCTCCACAATGTTGCTAGTCTTTTGCAACAGGGATCGAGCAAGAAATAGGCAACTAGATATACTCACACAAATATGATTTAATGGAGAAAACCACAGTAAAGGGAAACCTGTCCAACACTGTAGAACATTATTGAGACTGGGAAGGGAAACATTCATCTGAACACTTAATATCACTTGAGGATAGTCTAGCCCATAGTTAGTTTAATGTGTATTACACACATATTATTCATGTACACATACATTTCTGAGTAAAACTCCTGCATGCCATTCTGAAATGAAATGGAGGTAAACGGACTCATTCTTTTTTTTTTTTTTTTAACCCATGCCATTTTATTCATGTATAATATAAAAGCATTCAATACTTTCCATTTAATACATCATATTATTTGAATATGAGTATTATGCACATATTATTCATGTATGCATGAATTTCTGAGTAAAACTCCTGTATACCATACTGAACTGAAATATTGTTAAAAGTACTCGTTTTTGACCCATGCCATTTTATTTCTGTATAATATAAAAATTTAATAGTTTCCATTTAGTCAGTCTCATAAGTTATGAGATTATATGATAAAAATCTCAACATTTCATCGACTCACATAATTTTTAATAACTATTTATTATATATTTATAATTTTGGTATACTTTTTCTAAAATTCTATAAGAAAATTATATATATATATTATATCTTATTATATTTTCCTCCCATCTTTTGATTGTTTGACTGAATTTCTGGCTGTATCATTCAAAATTTAAACCAAAATACCAAACTATACCCAAACATAATTTTGCCTTATTATACTGGTACCATAGTTAACTAATTGTGATCTAGACAAGACTTGGAAGTGCCTATGCCAAGGTCACTAGGTGCACTAGCTACAATAGTACAGTATAGCAAGCCCAAAGGCCTCTGTTATGCTTATTTAACAGGGTAACGAGTACCTTGCCAGGCCCAGGGGGGGAAGGACTACTAATCAGCTCACGTTGCCTACCTCAACCATGTTATCCTGTGACCCAGCTAGGCGTACACACAAGTCTGGTACTACCTGTCGTCCTAGTGCTTAATGACAACACAGGACTTGGACTCTTGTCCCTATGATAAAAGGCATTCTGGTCTTGACCACAACCCACATGATAAAATGACTGCTTCGGATTAATTGACCCCAAGTGACTCACAGTAAAGGGGTCACTAGTGTGTTACATGACTCCATCAGATATGAACAATGAACACAGTTGCCTCAATTTTACGGTGAATCCAATAGTCCACATGAATCCTGACCAATTGCAACACCCCCACTACGGCCATAGACCCATCCCAGCCTCAAAGGTGCAAGTTTAGACCTTTAGTTGGGATTCCAAAACTTTATAACCAGGTGAACATAAAGATAGTGAGAATCAGTGAAAAAGGATTCCCATTTTATTGTCAAACTCATAGTTCGGGACCTTAGGCAGCAAGTCCTAAGTTTAAAACCACATCCCATTTGGTTCACTCTCCATTTTCCCTAGGAGAGCTTGAAGTGTTGTTCAATGGTTTACCTTTTTCATACTAAGACCAACTCATGAAGACAACAGATTGTAATGAAACCCAGCTCTCAATCCACCATGTAGGGAGATGTAGTACCTCTCACGTAGTCTAGGGTTCGAACCCTCTTCCCATGAGGGATCATCAAAACTAGGTCTTCACATGTTGGAAATAGTAGGAAAGAATGCTACAGCAATTTATGGAAATCAATGGCAGGACCTCCCTTTAACCATGCAGCAAACATGAATCTCTCCAAATCCGAAGAACAATGGAATCCAAAACGAGGGAGGGAAGGTGAAACAATAAGACTAAAAATAAAGGGTGTAGGTGTAGGATCACTCCGGCTCGAGATTTGTGCATAGAAACCTTTTCACATGTAGAACTGGCTGCCAGATGTGGAGGGGACTCCTTACCCTTGCTACCCCTAAACTGATGTCCCCTTCCTTGCTTTCCTTGACCTGGTGGAGCTGCAAGCTCCTCTTTTCCCCACTTCCATGCAGCTTTCATATCTAGAATGAAAATGAGGTGAATCCCTATGTCTGTCTTATTCCCTTTCTCGCTTTCTCTCACGCTCTCTCTTCTTCCCCTCCCCTTCCTTTTTCTTCTCCTCGTCCCTTTTTTTCTCTCTCATCTCTTCCTTCCTTTCCTCTTCTTGGCTGGCCAACTAACGATTGGGGAGAGATGAGACATTGTCTCCATGTATAGGAGTTCCGGGGGGGAGGTGGAGGCCAATCTAATGGGCAGTAGTTGCCTCCTTATATACATAGCTGCATGTAGTTGGTTTTGGGAAGGAGGTGGGCTATGGCCCCATTAGGTGATATGTCAACCCTTAACGGCGAAATGTGTTGCTGCCATGTTGCCACCACCAATCAATGAGTGACTTGTATCATCCTTGGCCAATCCTGTACCCACCAGGTCACTCGATCAAGCAATGGCTGACATGTGTCGCATTCGCCCAATCTCGTTTTTTCCCATGTGATTTGACCAATTAATGGCTGACATGTGTATGTTTGACCAATTGTATCCTGCCATGTCATCTGACCGATCAATGGGGACTTGTCGTTGTATGAGTGGTCTGAGCCATAACAAATCACAAAGTGACGAATGGTGCCTGTTGTTGTTAGCCATTAACTTCTAGAAAAATTATATTTCATTAATTACCTCTAACCTCCAAAATTTACCTTTTTACTATCTACCTGTTGGACCCTCTTTTATAAAGAAAGGGGGAAGGGGGGAAGCCCCCCACCGGTTGCCCAAACCGGTGGGGGGGGGGGGGGACCAACTGGTGGCACCCCCCACCGGTTGGGAACCGGTGGGGGTGCCCACCGGACTCCCCCCTCCTCTCTAGCCCCTCTCTCTTCTCTCACCCTTCTTGAATTAAAAAAAAAAGAGAAAAGGAAGGAGAGAGAAGCAAACCGGTGGCACCCCCCACCTCAAAATCCCAAGGTGGGTACCCCCACCGGTTAAGGCTTTCAAAGCCTATAAATTCCTCCCAAGGGGTAAGAAGAAGGCCATGTCCATTTGGCCCAAAATTTTCTAGGGGAAACTCTGCCCATTTGAAGATCAAATCCGGTGTTCTTGTTTGGGTTTGCTACGTTTGGAGGATATTTTTCGTCTCGGAGGGCTTTCTTCCTAAGGTTTATTCTTAAGAGGAAGTTCTGCCGAATTTATATTGTAAAATCGCCGTTTTATAAGACGGGATTATGCCGAAATGATGAATGAAATGCCAATATTGTTCTTTGAGCATATATGTGTGCATGTGTGTTCATGAATCTATTACTTAAGTAACACTATGTTATTATATTTTCATATACATAATTAATTAGTTTAATAACTAATTAAAATACATAAATATATAATTAAATATTCTAAAATACCCTTGGCTTCATCCCATACATAATTAAATTTAGACTTATAATCAAAACTCAATAATAAAACATTGAGACATAAAACAATATACTTAAGTTAAAAAATGACTTAAATACCCCCCATGCTTAATTAATTAACAAAATCTGCGAAAATTATTAAAAATCAGTAAAATGAATATAAAAATCAGAAAAATTCTGTAAAAACCAGTAATACTCAGTAAAAATCAGAAAATCAAATCCGAAAATTACATAAACCCAAAAATATGACTTAAATATCCTTCATATATCCAATTAATTAATAAAAATCAGTAAAATTAATAAAAACATCAGTAAAAATCAGTAAAAACCAGTAAAAAATAGAGAACCAAATATGAAAATATATAAGATTTTAGAAATGACTAAAATGCCCCTGAAACTTAATACAAATTACAAAAATACCTCCATCCATGATAAAAATCTGTAAAAATTACAGAAAATTCTTAAAAAATATCAAAACCTCCCCTATGCTCAAAATACCCTCCAAACCTCAATAAAATGGATAAAATTATCAAAATACCCTTAGTATGATAAAAATAATAAAAATCTCAAAAAAATATAAGAATAAACTCCAAGTCTAATAAATCCGATTTAAGGTAAAATGACCAAAATACCCTTACAATCCAAACACACTTGAAATAACTCTAAAATACCTCATAAGGTTTTGAAACCTTCTTAAATCATTAAAACTCATTTTACACACTAAAATGACCATAATATCTCTATACCCTCCAACTTGGCATAATTACAAAAATACCCTTATGGGTCTAAAATACTTGGAATCAATCTAGATAACTCGGAGTCAATCCAAAATCTCTTAAAAAGTCCCCCAATCAATTATAAGCCCATCCTAAACTTGGGTGAGGTCAAGAGCTTAACCTAAAATATATCTTTATATGCATATGCTGCCTGTAGTAGTAGTGTTGCATGTTATAAGGACATCAACGGATGGTTAATCAAGGGTTGTCGAGCAGTTGCTTGACGTAATTAACACTAACCGAGGTCAGTGGAGAGAGGTTATATACTCGGATCTTCGCCTGATCCGAAGTCCCGGACTCCCTGAGGGTTAATCCCAAGCTCTTATAGTCCGATAAATAAAATAAATAAAACCAACCTATATTTCTCTAGATAAAAACAATAAGACCCAATACGACAAGATTTTTTAAATAAATCCGATAGGAGAGACATGCTAGGTCAGGTCCCAACCAGATGGCACGTTCGGTGGGACCTCTCTTTCCCTTCATCTCTCCGTCCGGTAATGCCCTCACCACAATTCTATTACTAACTTTGTCATGTCTTATGCAGGTGACCGAGTTTCTGCTTAAAAGACGACGATGGCGGCAAGGGTCACGTATGGCCCACTTGTGGTGGCGACCCACACACGGCGTGGATATCTAACCACGCCAACATGCTTCGGGGACTTCCCCGCAGTGATTGGATCTCCATACTTTCTGGGGGTCGTTTCGGCATCGGAGTCTGCTCCGGAAAAGAAGAAGAAGAGGTGCGCTTCTCGCACCAGAAGAAGCAACAACGGCGACCGACGTAGGCGAGTGCTCGCCGTCAATACCATCAGCATCTCTCCAGCCTCCTCGTCCAACAGGAGGCAAAAGCGGAAGGTTCTAACCGCAAGCTCGTCTAGGACGGGGAAAACTATATTAGTGGGGAACCTGCATATTCGTCTGGATGGCGGGCAACCTAACATTCCTAAGATCCATCATATCCCGACAGTTCCTGTCCAGAATAGGTTTGGGATTCTACCGAAGGTTTGCCAAGATGGGGCAACGTTCAAAAAGAAGAAGATGACTCCAAAGGCCCCTGCTTGTCGGGAGCCAATAACTATACCAGAGCTTGCCATGCCTCGAGTACGGGGCAATGCTACACCCCGAGCAGGGGGCAACTCCATGCCTCGGAATGGGGGCAACTCCATGCCTCGGATTGAGGGCAATCCAACGGAGGATAGGAGCCTCCGCATAAAGGAAATATAAGTAACCAAAGAGGAAGCCCGCAAAATTCGTCAGGCTAGGGTCACCCTAGTAGGACAACAGCTTCAACATCTCATAGAGCATGATGGGTAGATAACCAACTCAACTACCCGGCCTCGTTCTCTACAAGGTCAAAAGAGAAAAGGTGCCTATAAGGCGCAGGAACAAATCTGGCAACAGACATCTGTCCTCGAGCGGTTGGGTGCATTGGTCCGATCGACTCACAAAAAGAAGAGAACTGCCAGAATGACAAAGAATGGCATACGGGTCTACATATGCTACACTTCTAGTATCACCAGCTGGCAGCTTTCTTTGCCGGAAGACCCAAATGATATTATCAATCTGATGCAACGGGACGGGCCCATAACCTGTCAAATGGAGCAGGCTATGCGCTTGCTGAATCGAGGAAGCCAGGGGGCAGAGCCACCCTAAATTGGCAGTAGCAATGCTGTTGGAGGAGCTGATGAAGACGGGGCAAATGCTTCAGATATTGAAGCCGCTCCAGAACAACCTCAAGATCAAATACAACCTCAGACTATAGAGGAGATGAGGCAATAAAATCAACAACTCAGGGTCTTACTCTATGGCCTAATACAAAAGATGGAGGAGCAGCAAAGGGTAGCTCAAGTCCCCCCAGTAAATGCACCATCTCCAAGGGCAGTGCCTATGCCAACGGTGATAAGACCGCAAGCTGCGGAGGTCAACTTCAACCCTGATGAGATACAAGAAGATCAGGTTGTGGAGCCCAATCATAATGCTCAGCAATCCCATGCTTCTGCAGATGATGCTACGACATTGCAGAAGCATCTTATCGAGCAAATTGTTGAAGTCAAAATGGCAGAACAAGACGACATAATAGGCACATTTGACTTATACAAAGTGCCATTTCCAGTACGTCATATGTTCAAGAAGCTCCCACTAGATCACAACAAGTGCCCCAAGTTCACCAAGTATGATGGGGAAGGCTCGGCCCAGGAGCATATTGCCCACTATATGAGTGACTTGGGAGAGTTGGCTACTGATGAGGCCTATCTTCTGAGGTTCTTTTCTACCTCTCTCACGGGCACTGCATTCCAATGGTATGCAAAGTTGAAGCCTAACTTTATCAACAGTTGGAAGGAAATGCAGAAAAAATTTCTCAACTGCTTCAAAGTGTCGGAACGAAAGGTCACCATCACTGAATTGGTGACACTAAAGCAAGGCGGAAATGAATCCGCCACCGACTATATCAAAAAATGGCGGAATCTCTGCATGAAATGCGACAATCCGCCAACCCAAGAAGATGCGGTGCGATTGTGCAAAAGGGGCTTAAAGCCTGAAATGAGTGAAAAGCTGATTGGCGCAAATGTCAGGAACTTTGATCAACTAAATAACATTGTGACGGAGGTCGAAATATTCTTCGCAGACCATCCAACCATTGCCTCCGTTGGGGGGAAAGTCCCAAAGAAACAGAATATGGATACAGAATAGGTCAATGCCGTAGACTTTGCCTCGACTGTAGAGAATACATGGGGCAAGAACAATGCAAATGCCTCAACATCCAATAAAAGGAGATCATATGCCACCCTTAATGAGAGAAGGAAAATGCCTTACTCTTTCATCAGAGAGCATACAAGAGAGTTGTTTAACGTCTGCATGCGGGCCAATCTCTTGATGCTACATGAACCAAAAAGGTCAGCAGAAGTTGGTAAAATAGATGAACCCAACTATTGCATGTACCATCGTATGTTGGGATATGTAATAGAGGATTGTTATATCTGCAAAGGGGAAATTGAAATGCTCATCCGAGAAGGGGCCGTGGAGATGGGAAAATATCTAGTAGACCTGCCTCAGCCACATCGAATGCCCAAACAAAACATTTGCAGCAAATGTCGTCCACATGGATGAAAACTCTTCAGAAGAAGAGCCTGCAAATAAGAATATAGATTCTTCCTGGAACAGGAAGTTAAACCATCATATCCTCCAGCGACCCCCACTCCAGAAGGGTCTATCGTGACAGCACTGGAGGAGATTCAGATGAGTATGTCACAGCTTTCCCATCAGCAAGTTTCGCCAGAGCAGGAGGCAATACTATTATACGCTCTAACGACTCCCACTCCAGAAGGGTCTATAATGACAATACTAGAGAAGATTCAGATCAGTCTGATACATCTCTTTCACCAGCAAGTCTCACTGGAGCAAAAAATAACTCCATCATATACTCCAGCAACCACCACTTTAGAGGGGCCATCATGGCCGCATTGGAGGGGATTCAAGTGGGTCTGGGACAAATCTCTCATCAACAGTATGAACTTACTCAGGTAATGGAAGGTCTTGCAAGACAATGGACAGAAGTCTTGACAATGGACATAATCAATAAGCCCTTCTCCTTTGAGGAGCCAGGACCAGAATGCAGCCGTCCTCTAAAGAAGAAGGGAAAACTTGTCATAGACTTAAATGAATCCAGAAACCCAGTACCGAGAGGGAATGGTGCTCAAATGGAAAGGTTGTGAAAGTCACGACAATACTCCCGAAGCCACCTTTGCAGCTAGACAAGGTTCTCGGGGAAAACAAGTTGCTGATGCAGGAACGGGGATAAGTTTTAAAGATACTGAATCCCTGGCAAAAAAGCTTAAGAGACCATACTCCTTCCCAAAGGAAAAGACCAAAGAACTCTTCGAGTTATGTATGAGCAGAAAAGTAATTGTTCTGCCCAAGTCAAAAAGGGAAGAAGAAATGCATCGGATAGATGCACCCAACTACTGTCCATATAACCCTTCATTACCCATCAAATTGAACGTTGTTTCATGTTCAAAGATGAAGTAGAAAAGCTGATTCAAGAAGGAAAGATAAATATGGGGAAATACCTGGTGAATCCCCCACAGCTACATGCGATTACACATTGAGTGTAATTCGCAGACCTATGAAAAAAGAAAGGAAAAAAAAGAGTGGGGCTTAAAAATGAGGTGCCCCGACAAACTTGATTGGTCCCGCTCCTGTGAGGGGCCAATTAAGGGCAAAAAAGTCCAAAATCCAACTGATGTGAAAACCCGAAAGGGCGCTTCAGGAAAAAATGGGTGAACCCTACTATGTGAAAACCCACAAGGGCGCACAGGTAAAAAGATAAAAGGGGCTAGCTTCGGTGAAAACTCGTAAGAGCGCCGATGTTAGTTAAAAAAAAAAAAACCATCATCATCATCTAGTAACTCACCGGCGTATGGCTCACAGAAGCTGTTCGTACCAAGTGTGTTCAAAATATGTATATAGCCATACTCCGGTGGGGGAAGAGCTCTCTCAGCCTGTCTCAGACGGGGATCGAGTTTTCCCACATTCCTATCTAGGGAGGATATCAGAGTCGTCAATGACGAGAAAATCCTTGGTGTCACTTTACATTGGATAAGTGGCACATAAATTATCCCATCAAGGGCTACGACCGAGGCGACGATAATGACGTCCTCCCGACTCGGCAAGGAAGTGGGAAACTTGATTTCTCACTTGATAGGGCCAAGAAGAGCACTTCACCCTCTTAGCTAAAATCATTCATCCCACCGGAAAAATATATGTCAATAATTCATACCGAAACACCAAAGTCCTTGTGACCCCGAGGAGGCGTTGTATCCTAAAATTCCCATTACGCCCCCAGGAGGCGTTGTATCCTGAAATCTCCAATTTTCGCCCCGAGGAGGCGTTGCGTTGTATTCTAAAATCTCTAATTTTCGTCCCAAGGAGGCGTTGTATCTTGAAATTTCTCACTACCGTCCCAAGGAGGCGTTATATCCTGAATTTTTCCTTGACATACACCAGTCCCACTGGCATGCCGCGAAGGGTTGAAAATTTCCTTATCGCTTCGAGGAGGCATTGTATCTTAAAGCTTTCCTATTCACCCCTGGGAGGCAATACAAAAAACTTACTTGCGTCCCTAGGAATGTTGTATCCTAAAATTCTCCTCATATATCATAGTCCCACTGGCGTGTCGCGATGGGTCGAAATTTCTCCTTTCCGCCCCAGGGAGGCGTTGTATCCTAAAAATCCCATTTTCCGCCCAGAGAGGCGTTGTATCCTAAAATCCCATTTTCTCACCCCGAGGAGGCGTTGTATCTTGAAATTTCCATTACCGCTCCGAGGAGGCATTGTATCATGAAAATCCCCAATTCTCGCCCCGAGGAGGCGTTGTATCCCCAAAATCTCTATAGCCGCCCCGAGGAGGCGTTGTATCCCCAAAATCTCTATCACCGCCCTGAGGAGGCGTTGTATCATAAAATTCTCATTCTCGCCCCGAGGAGGCGTTGTATCCCCAAAATCTCTATAGCCGCCCCGAGGAGGCGTTGTATCTTAAAATTCTCATTTTTGTCCCAAATAGGCATTGTATCCCAAATTTCCCCTATAAATCATAGTCCCATCGGCGTGCCCATATATTATAGTCCCATTGGCGCAAGGATGGCAGTACCGGTACCGGTATCGGTGGGTACCGGTACCGGCCGGTAACGGCCCAGTACCGGTCCGGTACCAGCCGGTACCGGTCCATACCCAGGGTACCGGTGCCAGCCGATATCGGTACGTACCGGTATCGGCCGGTACTGCCAACCATGCATTGGCGTGCCCATATATTATAGTCCCATCGGCGTACCGTAACGGGTCGAATCTGCCCCGAGGAGGCATTGTATCCTAAAATTGCTCATGGTATACTGCAGTCTCACTGGTGTGCCGTGATGGGTTGAAGTTCATATTTCGCCTACGGGAGGCTTTGAATCTCGGAGTTCATATTTCTCCTACGGGAGACATTAAATCCCGGAATTCATATTTCGCCTACATGAGGCTTTAAATCCTGGAACTCATATTTCGCTTACGGGAGGCGTTAAACTCCGAAATTCGCCCTATAGGAGGCTTTAAATCCTGGAATTCATATTCGCCTACGGGAGGCGTTAAACTCCGGAATTCGCCTACGGGAAGCTTTAAATCCTGAAATTCATATATCGTCTACGGGAGGCGTTAAACTCCGGAATTCGCCTACGGGAGGCTTTAAATCCTGGAATTCATATTTCGCCTACGGGAGGCGTTAAACTTTGGAATTCGCCCTACAGGAGGCTTTAAATTCTGGAATTCATATTTCGCCTACGGAAGGCGTTAAACTCCGGAATTCGCCTACGGGAGGCTTTAAATCCTGAAATTCATATATTGCCTACGGGAGGCGTTAAATTCCGGAATTCGCCTACGGGAGGCTTTAAATCCTGGAATTCATATATCGCCTACGGGAGGCGTTAAACTCCGGAATTCGCCCTACAGGAGGCTTTAAATCCTGGAATTCATATTTCGCCTACGGGAGGCATTAAACTCCGGAATTCGCCTATGGGAGGTTTTAAATCCTGGAATTCATATTTCGCCTACGGGAGGCGTTAAACTCCGGAATTCGCCTATGGGAGGCTTTAAATCCTGGAATTCATATTTCGCCTACGGGAGGCATTAAACTCCGGAATTCGCCTGCGGAAGGCTTTAAATCCTGAAGTTCATATTTCGCCTACGGGAGGCATTAAATCCCGAAATTCGCCTACGGGAGGCATTAAACCCCGAAATTCGCCTACGGGAGGCCCATTATCTCAAATCCTCGGTCTCCGGGAGCCGTTGTATCCCAAAATTCACGGCTACCTAGAACCCCGTTTTCTTGAAAACTACATATAATTTCTTATCGGTTCTCAGGGAAGACTTAGTTCCCTACATATAATTCCTTATCGGTTCTCAGGGAGGCCTCAGTTCCCTACATATAATTCCTTATCGGTTCTCAGGGAAGACTCAGTTCCCTACATATAATTCCTTATCGGTTCTCAGGGAAGACTCAGTTCCCTACATATATTCCTTATCGGTTCTCAGTGAAAACTCAGTTCCCTATATATATTTCTTAGCGGCTCACAGGGAGGTCTCAGTTCCCTACATATATTCCTTAACGGTTCTCAGGGAAGACTCAGTTCCCTACATAAAATTTCTTATCGGTTCTCAGGGAAGACTCAATTCCCTACATATAATTTCTTATCGGCTCATAGGGAGGCCTCAGTTCCCTACATATATTCCTTATCGGTTCTCAGGGAAGACTCAGTTCCCTACATAAAATTTCTTATCGGTTCTCAGAGAAGACTCAGTTCCCTACAGATATTTCTTAACGGCTCACAGGGAGGCCTCAGTTCTCTACATATATTCCTTATCGGTTCTCAGGGAAGATTCAATTCCCTACATAAAATTTCTTATCGGTTCTCAGGGAAGACTCAGTTCCCTACATAAAATTTCTTATCGGTTCTCAGGGAAGACTCAGTTCCCTACATAATTCCTTATCGGTTCTTAGGGAAGACTCAGTTCCCTACATAATTCTTTATCGGTTCTTAGGGAAGACTCAGTTCCCTACATAAAATTCTTTAACAGTTCTTAGGGAAGCCTCAGTTCCCTACAATAATTTCCTTAGCGGTTCTCACGGAAGCTGTAATTCCCTACCGAACAAAAAAGAAAAAAAAGAAAAAAATGGGGCTTAAAAACGAGGTGCTCCGACGGACTTAATCGATCTCGTCCTCAAAGGAATCGGTTAAGGGTAAAAAAGGTCTTATACCTAACTAAGGTGAAAACCCGAAAGGACACTTTAAGCAAAATCGGGTAACCCCGCTGTGTGAAAACCCGCAAGGGCGCACAGGCAAAAATAAGAGGGGGCTAATGCTGGCAAAAACCTGAAAAGACGCTAATATTAGTTTTTTTTTTAAAAAAAAGAAGAGAGAAAAAATAATACATGCAACATACAACAAAGAGTTCATACCATTCAAGCTTGGCATAGATCTTCAGAAATAATATACTGAAGCAATTGTGAAGCTTGAGATGAGTACGCGGGGTAGTTCGAGTTCTTCGACAAAAGGGAAGGCAACAAGAACTACAATAGAGAAATAGCAGATCAAGTCTGGTCTAGGGAAGAGCCATGTCCCGCCAGAGACTGCAATAGACCGTCCATCGGTAAAATGGAAAACTTCAGGCCTTCGAAGAAATTCGGATCCATCTTCGGAATACCAGTCGAAGCGATGTTCGATGGCTGCCACAAAATGGGAGTTCTCCCTCCAACAAAGCTTCAAGAATATATGCCTGCTGGCGCAGAGCAGCAATCTAGGCGTCCGCGATACTAGCAAGGACAATACCCTTCTGATATTGGAGCATATGAGTCTCCGCAACTCGAGCTGCATAGCCTGCCTCGATAGTTTCAATCTCGGTTCACTTTGGCGAAAGGTTTCTCAAGAATTGACGGGACTGGAATATCGTCCCCGTGCCCTGCCATAAGAAGAACTCCCGTGTAGGCCATGAGGACAAAGACAGCAAGCTACAAGAAGATAGAAAGATGAAATCAGTGCCAAAGAGCTGCAATAAAAGTCTCGAAAAACAAAAATCGACCAAGTCCTAACGAAGTCATAGGACAAAGTCAAATTGCTATGAACCAGATATTAGGCCAGTCCAGAACGCTTCGTACGGAGCTCCTGGAAATGCCAATATAAAGTACTGATACCTCAAGATAGAGCAAATGCCGGAAGAATTAAACGACTCGCCTGTGTATTCTTAAGAACTCTCCATGTCATGAAGGCCAATAGATCTCCCAGAATCTAAGTAAATGTCGAAAGATTCGAGCGGCATCAACTCTCGGGGAACCTCCAAGTCATGAAGGCCAAGATGATTCCCATAATGAGAGTGGTTAGACACTTTCGAATATATTCGGAGAGTCAAAAAGTTATGAAAACAAGACTTCCTGGGCGTATTTTGAGGCGGTGGGGGACCCCCTCCACCGGTTCCCAAACCGGTGGGGGGGGTGACCAACTGGTGGCACCCCCCACCGGCTGGGAACCGGTGGGGGTGCCCACCGGGCTCCCCCCTCCTCTCTAGCCCCTCTCTCTTCTCTCACCTTTCTTGAATAAAAAAAAAAAAAAGAGAAAAGGAAGGAGAGAGAAGCAAACCGGTGGCACCCCCCACCTCAAAATCCCACAGTGGGTACCCCCACCGGTTAAGGCTTTCAAAACCTATAAATTCCCCCAAAGGGTAAGAAGAAGGCCATGCTCATTTGGCCCAAAATTTTCTAGGGAAAACTCTACCCATTTGAAGACCAAATCCGGTGCTCTTGTCCGGGTTTGCTGCGTTTGGAGGATCTCTTTCGTCTCGGAGGGCTTTCTTCCTAAGGTTTATTCATAAGAGGAAGCTCTGTCGAATTTATATTGTAAAATCGTCGTTTTATAAGACGGGATTATGCCGAAATGATGAATGAAATGCCAATATTGTTCTTTGAGCATATATGTGTGCATGTGTGTTCATGAATCTATTACTTAAGTAACACTATGTTATTATATTTTCATATACATAATTAATTAGTTTAATAACTAATTAAAATACATAAATATATAATTAAATATTCTAAAATACCCTTGGCCTCATCTCATACATAATTAAATCTAGACTTATAATCAAAACTCAATAATGAAACATTGAGACATAAAACAATATACTTAAGTTAAAAAATGACTTAAATACTCCCCATGCTTAATTAATTAACAAAATCTGCGAAAATTATTTAAAATCAGTAAAATGAATATAAAAATCAGAAAAATTCTGTAAAAATCAGTAATATTCAGTAAAAATCAGAAAACCAAATCCGAAAATTACATAAACCAAAAAACATGACTTAAATATCCTTCATATATCTAATTAATTAATAAAAATAAGTAAAATAAAAAAAAAACAGTAAAAATCAGTAAAAACCAGTAAAAATAGAGAACCAAATATGAAAATATATAAAATTCTCGAAATGACTAAAATGCCCCTATAACTTAATACAAATCACAAAAATACCCTCATCCATGATAAACATCTGTAAAAATTACAGAAAATTCTTAAAAAAAATCAAAACCTCCCCTATGCTCAAAATACTCTCCAAACCTCAATAAAATGGGTAAAATTATCAAAATACCCTCAGTATGATAAAAATCTCAGAAAAATATAAAAATAAATTCCAAGTCTAATAAACCCGATTTAAGGTAAAATGACCAAAATACCCTTACAATCCAAACACACTTGAAATTACTCTAAAATACCTCCTAAGGTTTTGAAACCTTCTTAAATCATTAAAACTCATTTCACACACTAAAGTGACCATAATACCCCTATACCCTCCAACTTGGCATAATTACAAAAGTACCCTTATGGGTCTAAAATACTTGGAATCAATCCAGATAACTCGGAGTCAATCCAAAATCTCTTAAAAAGTCCCCCAATCAATTATAAACCCATCCTAAACTTGGGTGAGGCCAAGAGCTTAACCTAAAATATATATTCATATGCATGTGCTGCCTGTAATAGTAGTGTTGCGTGTTATAATGGCATCAACGGACGGTTAATCAAGAGTTGTCGAACAGTTGCTGGACGTAATTAACATTTGATCGAGGTCAGTGGAGAGAGGTCATATACTTAGATCTTCGCCTGATCCGAAGTCTCGGACTCCCTGAGGGCTAATCCCAAGCTCTCATAGTCCAATAAATAAAATAAATAAAACCAACCTATATTTCTCCAGATAAAAACAAAAAGACCCAATACAACAGGATTGTTTAGATAAATCCGATAGGAGAGACATGCTAGGTCAGGTCCCAAACACTACCATCCAAGCTTGGACAGATTTGCAGGCTATTGCACAACAAGTCTGCCTTATCTATTATTTTTGGTGTCATTTCCTATAGTGAAACTGTATTGCATGTTTGTGGTTCTTGTTCTTAGGTCAAGAGCATGTTTTAAACAAAATATTTTAGAATCAATTGTTAGTCAAATATGGTGCAGTTGGGCATGGGCAATTTTCTTACAGGATGCCTATAGAAGGTGTAAGAAGAAGAGTCGTGTCATAGTCTCCAAGGGAGGACTTCCGTTTGGTTGCAAGAGGTACACATGTGCTGTCAAAAAAACTAACAGATGAAGACCGTTTGATAGCACTCTAATGCTCAAAATATTTCCAATAATCTCTCTACCCTGGTTCTTGAAGCTTTCTGTTTGTCCAACAATGTAGGAGCTTTTGTCGACCTAATGCTTCCGGTGTGGGATCAATTAGAATGCATCGAAGTACTTTCAAGGGCATAACTTCCTTTGACATAATTAGCAGTTATCAAGATGATTTTCATGATTGGCCCGTCTTGATTGAAATTGTTCCTTATTCCTTCCCCCCCTCTTTTGGGAGGGGTGTTCTGGCTTGAGCTGATCCAAGTGCAAATGGTTTAACAAAAGGCCAATTCAGCATTTCAGTGTGTGTTTTATTTATTTATTTATTTTTGTGTGGAGGGGGAGGGTAGTACAATAGGATTTTGGAAGTTTTAAACCTTTCAGAAGACAAATAATCGTTTAGAGTGGAGACAAAGAATCCATATAGCCGACCCCAATTACTTTGGGATTAAGGCTTTGGTTGAGTTGAGGAAGCGGGGGGGGGGGGGTGAGGCGGAGTAGCCAGTTTAGAGGTTTTTGTTTACTAGTGCCACCCAACCACATGTATGAGATATGTTATCTCAAAATCCTATAATTTAAGTTCTGTTTCTTCACTCAGTTAGTTTCCTGACCTACCAGTTTTAATTAGAAATGACAGAGAAAAATGCAATCTTAACTCATGCTCCCCAAAAGCATATTGTCTACATAATCTTATAAACTCAACAATAAATATATCGCTAGATGAATGTGAGAAATAGATGTGCCAAACAATCAGTGTGATATGTTACAAAATCCATAATGTTTCTATTTACAATAAAAATGCATATAACATGAATGTTGGTTGGACATTTGATAACATTGATGCCCATATTCATTTCTGTTACGAAAGACATAGAAATAACCGTTTAACTAATCTGAACTGATTCCAGTCACATAAGTATATCACTAAATGAATGTGAAATAGATAGGCCAAACAAAAGGCCCATTTCATGTTTTGCATCTTTTTCTTATGGTATTTAAAGCATCGAAAACTCCTCCCTCCTCACATGGAGACAGCAGGGCCAATCCTTCCTGAGAGGGGCCATGCCAATGCGGCTCAGCTGTGTGAGGACAAGCTTCTAAATCGACCTCAACCTCTGCCAGACCAGGGCAGGACAGAGTCCATGATTTTGGGGTATTCTCCAAGCCATGTGAACATCCTGCGCAACGCAGGGTTGGGTGTACCCACCCACATGGAATCGAACACAAGACATCCACATATGAACTCGAGCTCTTGTGCGAACCAACCACCTGCCTAGTCTAACTGCTGGTGATGGGCTGTATATCTCCATGCCTAGTGCAGTGCCATCCTTTAGATGCAGGTGATGAAGTCCATTGGATCCCTTTTCCTTTCTCAATCCTCTCTCATCAAATGGACAAAACATAGCAACTTTGCTCAAACTTACACTGACTGTCATCAATTGAGAGTTGTAATGAAACATATAATATTTATCTGAATGCTGTCCTTCATGCTGAAGTGGGTCTTTAGGGACAGTGACTGGGGCATGTGTGCTGGACAGTTAGCTTGTTCTGCTATTAAGTGCAAATGAACTTGAAGAAACTGTACATTAGCAACATTACTGAAGATTTTGTTTTTGATTTATGATTGTTGTAACTCTGGTCTTTACAAAAGATTAAAGTCTGTACAATTTTTTTTAAAGTAGATGGTACATATAACTCTATACATTAATGATTAACAAAACAAAATTAGTAACATTAGCCTGGTTGCTTGCAACAAGCCTCATACAACTGGGGTGTTTTTGTGACTAGTGTGGGTATGTGATGTGACTTCGTTGAGACTCCAATGTCTGTGCTTCAATATGACCTTGGAGATTCCCTTGGTCACTCTTTAGGAAGCCAAAGAATAATCTTTTAGTGAAAATAACACGTTAATTTCAGAAGAAATTGTACTTGTATTTCGAGCACCCTACACCTTATTGTAAATTTGGCTAGACATTGGAACATGTTTGGATGGGAGAGGGAGGGAGCTCGGGTTTGTTTAGACTAGGTTTCCTGTTCAACACTAATACTACCCATGCCAAGAGACCTTCAACCCTAACCCAACCCAAGCAATAATGTCCCAGTCTAACCCAATACATATAGCTCAACCGTCATTGGGTTGGGTTGAGTCAGTCTATATCCTTAACAACCACGTTTTTGGCTCTTCTTTCACACTAACAAACTTCCCTACAAGAAGAGATGAATGGATTTACCTATCTACATTAATGAAGTAAACTAAATAAAACACATGTTTGCAATCTAAATTATCATTTATGTACATTAATGTTAGGCTCAGGTTAGATCAGGTTGGCTAAACCCTTTACTGCAGCCCAACCCGACGAAGGTCAGGTAAAAGCCCTCCATACCCTAACCCAGCCCAACCCTAGCTTGATCAGATTCAACCCAATACAAACATCGGGTTGGCCCAGTCGGGCTAGGGTTGACCCACCCAAAGTTGCAGCTCTAAGAGGAATGTGACGGAAGCTTGGACCATGGTAGGAGATGTTTTTGGTGAGTCGTTGTCTTTCTCAAGTACGTTTTTGTTTTCCAGTGTCACTCGGTGGGCACCACCATTTCCTTTTCGTGGTAGAAATAATAGTGAGTGGTAAAATGAGAGAGATGCTAATCTCAGATAGGTGATTCTATTTTGAGGGCTCAGAGGCAGCACAGGGACTAGGGGAGACCGGCCATGGCAGAGTAACATTGGGAGAGAAACCTCTGCCTCCATTGCTCCCTCTGGGTGCTGGGTGATGTATTTCACAGGTTCGTTTGCATCTATGTAGGGAATAAGGTCCGCTTATTTAGAAGTGTTCCGGTGGGAGATTGAACAGCCTTGCCAATAAAATCCATATAGCAAGAACATCGTAACTTCTGTTGGCAAGGCTGCATGCAGGCTACCTGTCCTCTGTTGGGAAGGAAAGGTAGCCTGGACCGCATGGGAATCAAGGGATAAGTCATTCCCGGTGAGATGTCCTGATGCTAGAATGTGGGAAGAAATCCATAGACATGGTGGCCAGAGGTAGACAGAATGAAATGCTTGTTGCTAGGTGGCGTCCTGGCATGCTGGTGAGGGTGCTACCAAACTCCCTGGCTGGTATGGGTTGAGGTCTTTGGTCTACTGCTCCATCCTTGGAGCATGGACATCATAGCATAGGTGGTGGTCCATGTTGACAGCCAAGTTTTGTGAGACATTGAGGATCTGAGGTCCCTCGTGTTGATGCTGTGATGTTGACCTGTTACCCTAAGTTGGAGACTAGAAGGGCCAAAAGATGTTGGATAGGTAGAGAAAAGGGGAGGCCGATGATGGGGTTGGAGATGTGCAAAGGGTAGAAACTGCAGCTGTTGGCATGGTGGAAAAAATCACCGAGTCAACTCAGTCTGGTTGTATTTGTTTGGGGGAGGAGGGGTTGATGCACAGAGGTTCTTTTTACTTCAGAAAAGAAATCAGGAGGATTTGAAGCCCGGCCTTGACATTAGAGTCGACCCCTAATTTAAATTTGAACTAGGGCCCAAAATTCAAACTTAAATTTGAAACCATTCCCAGGTGAGATTGTGGTTCACTTTGGCTAGTCAGATTGAATCGATAAGGATTCATGTATCATGTCTACAATGTCAGATTCCATAGTTGGTTATTTAGATCTGATTGCAAAAGAAGATTCTAGATATAGAGGTGATAAGAATGATCACTATACTTGTTGATGTGACATATCTGTGGTGACCGACCTGGTGGTCTGTCCCAACATTACCTTCAAAAGGGTTATCTCCCTTGATAGTATTGAGAAGGTGATCTCCCTCCAGCAGAGGCCAGTTACGATGTGTGTGCTGTCTGCATTATCAAGTGGTGACAATGGATAGCTTTCTACACTCTACACCCATTGTGATAACTTGGCCATAGACACAAGGGGACTATCACCTAGTGCAGCAAGGTAGAGGTGGTTGTGGGCACGAGGGAGATGATCTATATGGAGTCCCGGCCTCTATTTGGGACTTACATGTCTGTGATCTGTTTGAATGTGGTGGAGCAGCATCCGGGGAACTGCGTGACGCATCAGATGGGCATAATTCAGATAATACCAGCCACTCTAGATGCTGAGATGCGGAGACTGCATGCTTCGAGAGGGGGAGGAGACCTTCGCTGATGATTCGCCAGAGAGGCATCACCATTCTCCCTTCCTCGTCAATCTTTGCTTTTGCAACACCTTGTCACCCTTCCCATTAAAGAAAAAAAGTTATAATCAATGTTAAGATTGGTTAATTTGTGAATTTCACTTAAAATAACTGCCGATCAAATTAACCAACCAAGAGGTTGGCACTACCAAAAACTTTCATGGGTTGTGGTGCCTTGTCAAGTTCGATGAACCCTTCACGTTAACAAAAAGACGGTCGTTGTTATTACATCCCTTCTACCACACCTTCAACATTTTGAGATTGATCCTCTCTATGTTCAGCCTTCTAAAAAGGTATATCGTATCCATCATCGAGGATGATTCGAATACCAACATTTGGGGCGATATTTGGCTTGAACAAGGGATCTTGATCGACCTATTGGGAGAAAGAGTGATCTATGATTCTGGCCTGGGCAGAGACCTTCGTGTTAAGCCAGCTGATCTATAACAATGAATGGTTGCTTCCGCCGGCTACTTTCATTGAGCTGATGGACCGGATTCTTGGGAGGGCTGCGTTTGGAGCCGAGAGATAAGAAGCGGGACTCCTGTTGCGCAGATCCAGTAGCAACAGCTCCCCTATTGTGTTCATACAGGAGAGATGGCATTCCTCTCCACAAGATGATGGTGATGCATGGATTGCAGGACCAACCACATGGCTGGGATCGTCTGTTGCCTATCTGATTTTAAAAGAAAATAGAAAAAATTGACCATGATTGGTCTGACTTGGGCTAAATCGGCCCAAAATCATCCAGATCGACCGTGGATCAGCCAAGTCCTTACCTTTACGAATCAATTGATGAGGGTTTAATTTGAAGTGGTGAAATTTTATAAAATGCCTATACTTAATTCTGTATTTGCATAAACACCTTTTTATTTATAAGTATACTTTTTACTTATAAAAATACTCTTTTTTTACTTATGAGACCACTTTTCAAAAAAAAAAACTGGATCAGCTTGCTTCTGTCAGATGACTCAGATTGAACCAATCCAGCTGATCCATTCCATTTTGGGATCGGGCATCTACCCAATCCGGGTGTCCTAACTGATCCAGAATTCCTTGTGCCTGTGGTGATGGGACCTTAATCTCACACGTTTACAACTGAAGGAGATTGTAAGCAAGATTGGGGTTGATGACTTAGAAAAAATAGTTATAGTCACCTCAACTTAGTGTCTGCAAAATCGAGTTCATGTTTGACCATGAAAAAGGTGAAGAAATTGAAATCGAAGTGCTGCAACTTGGTTGGTTTGAATAGAAAATCGAAGGGGGTTTGGGATAAGTATGTATTTTTGTTAATTTTGGATGGGTAAATTGCTCTGGGTTTTTGAGGATGATTTTCATCCTCTTTTCTTGTGGGGTGGTCATGGAGATCAGGTTTTTTCTGTATGAGGTGCAGGCTCCTAGTATTGGGTCTTATGGGAAGGCAAGGAGGGAGGAAAGACCAGGGGCAGAAATATGCATTCTTGTATGGGGTGCAAAGTGCACGCAGTCTGATTGGGTGGATGGACATGAAACACAAGGTCAGACAGCTCATGCGTTTTGCATGGCTGATGCAACACTCTGACAGCATTGTTACAGTGGATGCGCAAGATGAAATGGCCTGTGTGCTCCAAATGTTCTGATTCTTTTTTAAAGGCATTGTCCAATTCTTTTTTTTTAATGCATCATATGGTTGAGATTGGGTGATGCCGACCTGGGGCACATTGCTTCCATGCTGGGCAACTTTGGCACCTAGAAATTCAGATAGGCTTAGGGGGTCAGTCATTAGATGACTCGTGCGTTTTGCATGCCACATGG
This sequence comes from Zantedeschia hybrid cultivar, assembly GCA_030544215.1. NCBI lineage: Eukaryota > Viridiplantae > Streptophyta > Magnoliopsida > Alismatales > Araceae > Zantedeschia > Zantedeschia hybrid cultivar. The sequence continues at coordinate 76,181,595 of JARZZO010000005.1, read as the reverse complement.
GGCACTCTGACAGCATTGTTACAGTGGATGGGCAAGATGTAATGCCCCATGTGCCCCAAATGTTCTGATTCTTTTTTTTTAAGGCATTGTCCAATTGTTTTTTTTTTAATGCACCATCTGATTGAGATTGGACAATGCCAACCTGAGGGCACGTTGCTTCTGTGCTGGGTGACTTTGACACCTAGAGATTCACAGAGGATTTGGGGTATGAAATTCCTCGAAAAAAAGATAGAAGTCGCGATGTACTGTGTCTGTCTGATCACGCTGCAGATGTGATCAGACCGGACATGCTTGGATGGATGCCCCACATGCGCTGGCCTGTGCCTATGTTTACAGACAAATCCCATGTCCATTTTCTTTTTTCTTCCAAAGCTGCTGCCTAATTTTCATCAAGTGCTCCTTGTTACACTGTCACAGTTTGCTGCCAGCGAGTTTGGCAGTGGACTGTAACATTTTAATACACACACACCCTGCACTTTCTCCAATCTCTTTTTCACTCCCCACTGGCGTCTGATTTTGAGATGGCGGGGGTTGGGGGCAACTTGCACAAAACTTAGTCACCTTTCCCAATAGGCATTCTTCATTTCAAAAGGATTTCTAGACATTTTTAGTTGTCACCTTTCCCAATAGGTAATCTTAATTTCAAAAGGATTTCTAGACATTTTTAGTTTTTATATTAAAGTTAAGATCTTAGTAATTTTTATAAATTTCAGGGCCTTATATTTTGTTAAGACTTGCTTGTGACTTATTTTACATGCACAATATATATAGCATTGTTTAACCAATCCCTAAATAGGGGACATGTTCTGATCTTTGTTAAATTGTTCCCACGCCTGTTTTGGCTGTACTCTTATCTCTTTAAGCATATTTCTCTGGCCATCTGTTTTCTCTTGTTTCCACTTTGTTATCTCCCCAGGTTGGCTATTACTTGACAACCACCTGCACATGTATGAAACTCATATGTCTAGCTAATACTTGTGCCAGAATATTATACTGATGAGCAAAGGAGCTTGTGTTTTTGACAGCTTAATGATGATAGGAGCTTGTGTTTTGGACAAGTCAATATCAAATGAAATATTTGGATGATCTGCTAAAAAATTGTAATGGCTTGACAGGGGTTTTTCTGAATATATGATAAGTGGAGCAGATTTGGCCTATCAACAGCTTTGTGCTGAGATCACAGTAGAGTTCAATGATTGCTCAAAACAAGTAGGTCAAATTATTTCCTCCAGACCACTTTTATTTCCTGGAGGAAAATGGAAGAAATGCTCAACTTCTCCACTGTTACACATAATTACTGAATGTGTAGGTTCTTGAAATGGAATCACTGCTCTTGCATCCAGATTTATGCCGTGGTGATCTAGCTGGACTTTTGAAGGCCATCCAAGAGCAGGAGAAACAAAAATTGCATTTAGTAGGTTCTTTTCTCCGTTTTTATTTGCAATCGTTTGGCTGCCTATGCAGGGCTCGATATAAGCTTCTAGTGAAATTTGTTTATGATGATCAAGAATCTTTTGAATGATTGGTTATTGATGAATGTGTTTTACAGAGATGAGTGAAACAAAAGGGGTTCTCAGATGTCTAGATGTCTGAAATATATTTCCTTTTGTTTACTTGCTACTTTGTTTTATTTCCCTTAGTACCTATTGCAAGTATAAAAACCATCGCTGGAAGAACCAAAGAGGCATATGAGCATGCTAGAGGAACTGTTGGCCTGCACATATTTCTTTGTACAGAGAAATTTTCATGCAAGGTGTTTTTTTGAAAAATTTCATGTAAAATGTGGCCAAAATGCAAGACATGCCAATCTACAGGAAATGCAGAGAAAACTGCAAGTTGAATCTTTTGCCATAGTTTCTTTCTGAAAATGTTCTGTATAAAATTAGTTCCGTTCTGGAAAATTCCATTGAGCAAAACATGCCTATATACTTAAGAGTGCAGTGAAACATGTATTTGCTGAATCTTGTTGCCGTCAAATTCTGAATTACTTTAAGCTTCTGATGATTCAGGTTATTATTATCTTTGGTTTTTGAAGGCAGTTGACACCTATAAAAAAATCACATGAAAAAATATGTCCATGTTTGCCAGATGTTTCATCAGATGTGGCAGTTCAGCTGTCATTCATTATCTCTTAGATGCGCACCATCTTCTAGCATGCATGCTAGCTTGTTGTTTGGCTATGTTAGTGTAGGTTTGTAAAGTTGCAGTTCGATCCTCTGGTATCTTCAGTCTAATTTCCATTTTCCCTCATTATCCTCATATTATGGCGTATATTTTTCTTATAGGCATATAATTTGCTTGAAACAGTGATTATGTTTTCTTTATGCTTGTGTTTAATTTTTCAGCTTGTGCACACATGAAAATTCAAATTTCTATTCCCCTCTCTTTATCTAGACTCTTCCAAGCGTATAGGAGAACCATTGAATGCTTTTTTCTGGTTGCATAGGCTTAACCTGCTCAACCAGGAAGGTAACTTTTTACCTTTCTGGCCTCATTGAACTTTTGACAGACCATGTCCTGTCCAGAGTTGTTGTAGCCAGGTTCTTGACATCACTTTGTAGGGACAACATCAAGTAGATGGCCAGTCGGAAAATTTTGGCAATTCTTGGACTTTTGTTTGGATCTAGCTAACCTAAAGTTGATGGGATAATGCCTATAATGATGACCACTATTATTTGGATGTGGCATCCTCATGTGTGGCTTGTGCCTGTAACAATCAAATGTATTTTGCTGCGGAATTTTGTTTCCTCTGATAAGAGCTAAAGCATGTTGCTTGTAATAGAAAACCCACTTTCTATTGAGTTATTGGATGTCCTAATTTGCTCGTGTATGAACTGGGCCTGAACATTGCTACATATTTCTTTAAGCTTATTATACTTCACCACTTGAATTACTTTTTTTCTTCCAACTGCTTGAACTGTGTTAAATTGGAAGCACACATATTAAAGTATGTTTGTATGGTATCCTTTGGCTGTGTGTGGTTACCTCGTTGTTTGCTTGCTTTTCTCTTTGACAGTAATCCTTTACATTCTCTTTCTTCTATCTGCACCATTTTTAGACTTGGTTACATGACATACTTTTTACTATGCTTGCCTTCCATAGACGGCACAGATTCAGGTTCTGAAGAAAGCAGGCCGCCCCTCGGAGCGGCTGGTGAGCCATGAGAATTGCTGCTTTAGGAGACCCAAAGAACATGAATGTGTTCATATCCACCAGATAACTGAAGCCGATGGGGTAAAAGATGCAGAGGCAGATGCTGAGTATGATAATGCGCTGAAAGAAGCCATCAGGGGCGTGCAGGATTCTGTGACAAACATCAATGAGCACTTGGAGGAAGTCTGGTATGAGATCGAAGCTCTAGAAACAGAACAGTTGGAAGAGCTCATACAGAAGTCAGAATCAGTCCAAATCAGTTGATTTACCCTCCACATATCGGGTTGCTTATTCCTTCAAGTTTAGAACATTCCAAAATATACTCAAATTACTGTAAATATTAGCAGCATTGACGAGTATTTAGTGTGAACATGACCAGGGTCATTTTGATCGAGACATCGAAGGTAGTTTGAAATTCCTTTTGAACAATTACTTTGGAGTTTGGACAAAGGAAAGAATTGGTGGCGATATCAACAGCTGCGATCCTTTAGGAGACAATAGGAATTGTGTGTGTATGATGTCCAGGTTATGAAATTTTACTGGTCTGTTACAGTAACTTGCCTGACATTTTAGCGTATACACATCTTCTCCAAGAACAGAAGAAACCGCTAAGGTGGTATCTGATCGGACAGACAGATGACTGATGAAATGCACTGACCACACATGCGATAGGGTGTCTTTCAAATATTCATATTCCGCATGTAGCTTTCAGTGTTTCACATGTATGGAATTAGTTAAGAGTGTGTGCAGAGATCCCTTCTCGGTGATTTGACCAGCTGCATGTGTTGTATTGATAAGTGACGGTGTTCATCTACGGGAAAAGTGTTTGTTCCGTACAAGTGATCTTTTTGAGGCTCTATAAAATTTACCATTGACGTTAGGGTTTTGTCTCGATGGAAGATTTTGATCTGTAATTAGTATGTTGGTAACTCAGTAGTGTACTCAATTCAATGGAGCTCTTTCTACATTGGTGATGAGATTTCTTGTTGAGAGGAGAATTTTCTTCAAGAAATCACAATTGATAAAATATTTCAATTTTAATTGTCTGTAAATATTTTTGCATATTGTCACTCTAGAAATGCCACAATGACATCGGTAGGCCTTGTGAACGGTAAACCACCGTCCTCCAAGGTGTTTTCTAAGCCTTTTTTTCTTCTCTCCCAAAAGTTTAGATGAATTCAGTGTATAACAATTATTTAGGCCCACATGTTGCAACAATTGTTATCTGATTGGGTGGATCAGATGGCACCTGTCACAGCATTGTACTTGCAGAAGGTGTAATGCATCTTAAATGATGTCACATTGTAATGTCCAGAAGGCATTGAAGCAACCATTCTGCTTTGGTCTTGTAGGTCAGGTTTAGGGGTGACAACGGGTTTAGGCTTGTTTGGTTGCCCATTAAATCTGTCTTGTCTGCCGGGGCTTGTGTTATTAATGAGTAATACTTGCTGCAATGTCCCTTCCTATTGTAATGGGAGTATTGCAACAGGTAAAAGAAAAAAATTAAAATTTTTTAAGGCCGGGTCCCACATGTTCTATATGTTGCACAATTTAATTTTTGATTAGACAATTAAAAAATTACAAAAATAAATAAAAAATGAACTCAATTGAACAGTAAAAAAACCTTAATAGGTTGAACCCAATAATAAATTTTTACCTACTGCAATGTAACTATTACTCTACTTATACTAGGTGCAACAAAGATGACGTGTAACACGCTCTCCAACATAGAGATGCCACGTACGTGCCCCCTATGTGCCCTTACAGCGTACTGATGGCGGCAACATCACATGGGCATTTCTTAAAAAAAAAAAATGCTAACACTTAGAGAGTATATACATTAGGGTTGTAAATGGGTAGGATACGGATACGGAAACAAGTGTTTCCATTTTCCGATTCCGATTCTGATAATCTGTTTCCGTTTTTGATTTGATAAGATCGGAAAGTACATTTTCCATTTCTATTTCCGATAAAATCGAAAATTCCATTTTCTGTTCCGATTTGTTTCCGATTCTGATATCGGAATCGGATATTATTTCTGATAATTATAAAAAACTATTAATTTCTTGATTTATTTGTTTAAAACATATAGAATGAGACCTAAATATAACCAATACGCCTTAGTATATTAGATAATGATCAATAAGATTAAAACACAACGAAGGTAACCATATATCCATAAAGTTATATTTAAAAATCTTTAATAATAATCGGAATCAAAAATCGGAAAGTGGATACAGAAACATGTGTTTCCATTTCTAATTTCGATAACTATCGAGAGGATATTTTTTTTATCAAAAATTGATATTTTTTATCGGTAACGGATCGAAAAATCGGATAATCGGATTTCTGTTGACAGTCCTAATATACATGCTCTCGGGAACATGTATGCGCTCGTGGGAGCTCTTGGAAGCATATGCTCATGAAACCTTGTACATTGATCCTGAGAGTGTGTACATACTCTCGAAACTAGTAAAAGTAATTTTTTCTTTTTTTAAGAGCACCTATGTGTGCTGACGTCAGTGCGCATCAATGTGCATCATTGCGCTGCAGGGTACATGAGGGGCGCGCATGTGACGTCTCCAAGTTGAGAGTCCGTTCCACGTCACACTTTGCATCCAAAGTAGTGCAGCAAGTATTTCTCACCTAGAAAAGGCTCATAACATTAAATTGGCCCGGTAGGCCCGATAAGTCTATGTACTAGGCTCAGTGTTTGGAACGCCCAGCAGGCAATCCCGGTTGCATCTCTAATGTCAGCTCCATTAGCATTTAGTCATCCATATGATGAAATGTTGCCCTTTCAAAAACATAAAAATCTTCCAGAACATTCAAGTTCTAAGAAGATGTCTGCACTCCCCGCTTGTCGGTAATCCTGGTCCTCCAAGAACTGCTGCTACATACGTGAGAATAGAGGGTCTTAATATTTATTACCTTTTACTTAGGTAGAACATAGTTTGATTTGGTCCGAACTTTAGCATCCACATTAGTGGATCGATTTGGACCTGACTAATAAGAGTCCCTCTTCATATGAAAAGAAGAGTTTAAGAGTTGTGATATCCATGAAAGACCCATATCTATAAAAGAGGATTTAAGAAATGAGAGCCATCGGCTATGTTTTCTCTCTCTCTCTCTCTCTCTCTCTCTCTCTCTCTCTCTCTCTCCTTAGAACCTCCACTTTCGGTTACTCTTTTCTTAGGGTACCATCTAGGACCTCTGATTTTTGCCCCGTGGAACTTTATGGGAGACTTTAATAACCTCCTTACATGACAAGGACGATCTTATTGAATCTTTCGCTGCCACACGAGAATCTCTCCCATCGATCGCATTATTTAGGTATTCCTCTCTCTCTCTGTTGGACTCAAATATATCAGAGACAGTGTAGCAACTATAGCACTGGAGTCAGTGTAGCGAGTGTTACTCAAAATTAAGATTGCAACTTTGGGTGGGTTAACCGGAACCCGAGCAGGTCAACCTGACGGGGATGGGTCAACTTTTGGTCGTCTATTAATTCATATGATAGTTGCCTCCTAAACTTTTGGAATTTAGTGAAATTGCCCCCTACTAAACTTTGATATTACATAGATCGAAGAAGATTAAAAGTTAATTATATACTTAACTTTCTATAATATTCAATCACGAAATACTCTACTAGAATTATAATTGTTTCCATACCTTACTTGAAGCATGCCATAACTTTTCACATGTTAAATTTAAATCTCAATTCTCAATATGCTCTGTTGTCGAATCTTCGCCTGAAGGCTTTGTATACTTCATTGACAAATTTCCATCTCTACGTTATCTCTAGCACAACCATCCTTAGTTTTAAGTTGTAAGTTTTAGTCATAATTAAGACGTTAGTCTTAAGTCTTAATTACATGATTATTAAGATAAATATTTTTATGATATTTGAATAGAATGTAATAATACTTGATTAGTAATATGATTTTTTTCTTGCCAAAAGGATATAAAGGGCTTGTTTGGTTTATATAAAATGTTGTAAATGTAAAACATCATGCTTTTTGCCTCATGAAAATACGGCCCTTTACAACATCTTATGATATTTTACGTCTGATCAAGTAAGACCAAAATTTAAAGTCTTTTTGCATAAAAACACTTTGAAAAATCGAATATTTTGACAACCTAATTACTGTTTCAATATATGTAAAAGCTTTTGTTACACATTAGAAATTTCTAAAGGTATATATCCAAAGGTTTATACTTAAATTAAAGGTTAAAAATATTTTTGTATTGTTGCTTTTATTTTAAATTTTTAATAATTTTTTAAACATTTGAAACTATGGGTGGGTTAGGGGTTCTAAAGAATAGAAGGGAAAAATTCAATTTCTAAGAAAAGTTGCTTTTTCTAAAAGTGGAGACTTAGAATTTTTTGTTTTTTGTGTTTAGAAATTTTTTGCCTCCAAAGCTAAGATTTTTTTTCTTTGAAAGAAAAAAACCAAATTTCTATCTCATTCTCCATAGGTCTCTCTATCATTTTTTTTAACAATAATAGATATTTGACATTAACTGAACTCACATGAGATTGACTTTTTCTAATAAAGTAGTAGAGATTTGACATTAACTTATGTGAGATTGACTTTCTAACAACCCCTAACTATGAAAAGCTATTTTTTCTTCTCAGAATGATTTCTTTCGGGGGGGGGGGGGGGGGGAATTCAAGTTTCTATCACTCTCTATAATCCAAAAAATATTTTTCAAAAAATATTTTTTTCAAAAATTTAATTTATAATATGAACAAAGATATTCTCAAGTAATACCCATGTAATTATGTTTCTATCTTATTTTTTATTACTTTGTTAAAATAGATTCATAAATTCATTCATATCTTTATACATGAAATTTTGTTAGTAAAAAGAAAAATTAAAAATATAGACTATTAAAGATATAATCCTACTCAACCCAATCCAACACCTTGAAGGTTGAGTTACATGAGTTGGGTTGGTTTGAGTTAAAAATATGAATTATTAAAGATATAATCCAACTCAATCCAACCCAACCTGATGAAGGTTGAGTTACATAGGTTGGATTGAGTTGAGGCATTGTTAGATGAGTTGGATTAAGATTGAGAAGGTTGAATTGGACGGTGGATTGGATTAAAATTGAGGGGTTCCATGACATAAATTAGATTAAGGTTAACGCCTACTCGACCTAAGTTGCGGCCCTCCTCAAAATCCTTATCTCCATCTCGTCGACATGGCTGACACCATCTCATCCAGCAGCCACCCCCGCTCCTCCATGATCTTCTCCGGAGCATTACAAATCGTATGAAAGGATCAAATGCTCCTCTCTTGGTTCCAAGCTATTTTATTTATCTACTCTTCCATATGTTGTTGGCTTGAAGTCGGCAAAGGAAGCATGGGATTTCTAGGCTTGGCATTTTTTTTGAAAAAGGTTTAGTTTTGAAGAGTTTTTAGGTTCTCAATTAGATTTGAATATGAAACCTCTCAAAAGGAGATTAATTAAGGAGTTAAGCCAACCGACCTTGTCGGTTGGTTATGTTAGATCAGCCTTGCCCCATGATATCTCCCCTCATGTGATTTTTTTTTTGAACTATAGCACAGTGGCAAAGGACCTTAACTAACCTTAAGGAGTTGAGATCGAAACCCAGCCCTCCCCTCCCACCCCAACCCCCTCCAATTTTACGTCCAAATGGACAGAATCCACAAAAAGGGAGAATAATGACCAGCAAGATCGAACTCGCGCCGCACGCCCTTGCGCAAGGCGCAGGGGGTGTCCCCTCTCTCATGTGATGAACCCCTCCTACATAATTGCATAATATTAGAAAGGGTTCTCTTTCTATGCAGGAGTATGTTAAAAAATTCAAGGTAATTGTGGACCACCTTGCTGCATGCATCAAGCTATATATTCTATGCTCTACTTGATGGGCTGCCATCCCAATATGTAGCTGAATCTACCATCATACTATGTCGTGCCCAGACATGCATACTTGTCACTAGGGATGTAGAAACCGTGGTTTCGGATTCGATCCGTCCCTGGATCCAAATTATCCGGATCCGGATTTATCATTCCAGATCCGAACTCAATCGGATCCGAAGATATCTCCGGACCTTCCGAATTCTCTGATCACGCTGGGAAAAGGGAGGGGAAGCGGCATGGGAGGTAGGTGCAGAGCGCGGCGCGGCTGCGTGAGAGGTGGTGGTCGTTGGCGCAGAGGAGGAGGTGGCTGCGGTAGCAGTAGTGGCAGCAGGAGGTGGAAAGGGGGAACGGGAGCTGCGAGCATGGGGTTGCCCTTGCGCTGGGGGGGGGAGGTGGAGCCAGAGCTTGAACGTATGCGGTGGTGATGGGACGGTGCGGTGGAATATGAGATGGTGGCGGCGGCCAGAGGCGCCAAGGGGGCAGAGGAGAGCAGGGGCACAGGGTCTCCCTTGCGCTGGGTGGGGAGGGAGAGGATGGGGGAGGGAGCAGCTGTCCAAGAAGCTGTGACGGCACGGAGGGTGCAGAGGTTGGAGGCGTGGACATTGGCAAGGGGTGCAGTAGATGTGGATGCATGGCGTCGGCGAGGCGGTGGGAGCGGTCGCAGCAGCGGGCCACGGCCTGGAGGTCGTCGAGCTTGGATCGGCACACCCTATTGAAGCGGCAGTGCCATCGTTTTCGGCGCCGTCACCAGTGCACCGCGCGCGCGCTCGTGCGAAGGCAGCTAAGGTTCCGGGGAGCAGTTCTCCGAAAGTAGTGCGTCATTCCTTCTCCGGTGCCGGCGGGGCGGAGGGAGTGGTTCTCCGAATGCTCCGGATGGATCTTAAAGTCAGAGAGCACCGGAGAGGCCCATCGGATCCTCATTCTCCGATTCGAAGCAGAGCATGATTTTTCGGGTCGGATTTTCGGATCTTTTGATCCGATTTAATTCTCTACTTGTCACAAGAGAAGAAGTTGCAAAATTTGCCGCTACAGTAAAGAATTCACTTTGAATTGACAAAATCGTTCGATTAAGTCCATATTAGCACTTGCAGCATAACAATCACGAGCCAAATCTCGCCCCAACAATCCATCAGGCTCAAGTCTATGAGAAATGCTTGCAGCCCATGGATCGGACAACAGCCCTAGTTTTCATTTTTTTCATTTTCTTCTCATAATGTTTAAATTTTTTTAAAGTGTTTGATCAAAAATTTGATGGTACATGAATATGAGATTGGCCCTGAGCCGGATGTATATTTTTTTTAAAAGAACACTTTTGGTACATATCTTTGATTTACGTGTAAAAATAAAAATTATTTCTTTTAAAAAAATATAGTTGGCTCGTAGTCAACCCAAAATTATTGGTTGTACCGTCGAATTTTTGTTCGAACGTTCTAAAAAAAAATTAATTTTTTTGAGAAAACCTTCGTCCTCTCCATGGAATTGGACGACCCTGCACATTGCAGTGCAGCAAGCATTTTATCTAAGTGTATATCGTCCAAACGGCTTCAACAACCAATGAGGCCAACCTACTCCCTTTCAGGAGCATAACTATATTGGGACAGGACATCGAACTTATGAACGACCATCATAGTAATATGGCAATCTTTGCTGCAATATTTTCCCATGCTGTAACACGGGGGGAGGGGGGGGAGATTGTAACAAGTGAAAAAAAAGATTTTTGAAATTTTTTTAGTTTGGATCCGACATGTCCTATCCATTCGTACGGCACAATGTCAGATCGTGACAAAGAACACGTCCTGTTGTGATTAAAAGAATTGCCGATTTTTTTTTTTCAGCCTTTTGCAATGCCCCTCGTTACAGTACGGAGATATCACAGCAAACATTATTTTATGAAATATATTCTTAGGTTGGCTTGCAGCCCAAGCCATGGACGATTCATCATGGTACCCAAGATCCACGAGCCATTCATCATATTACCACCAACCTAGATAATTTATCTCTCCAAGAAGTATGATGGTTCCGACCCAGTTCGAGTGGGCAACGGACAAGATTTGTTAATCCCTCACATTGGCTCTTCCTTTATTCCCATCGAAAAGTCCTCCTTTCATCTCAAAAACATTCTTTCAGTTATATAGCTCTTACAAATAACTCTTTCTTCATGCACGTACAAAATAGAGAAACGAAAGTTTGACACACACATTTTACATCAGACATATGACACAAATTTGTAGGTGAATGAATAACAAATGCAACTTTGAAATTTGTGCTATGTATCTAATGTCAAATGTGCGTGTCAAATTTCTGTGTTACTATACAATTTCTCTACAAAATATATCACAGTTGATTTTCATTATGTTCATGAGAAAGTGGCAAGCAATCTCAACAATGTTCGATACATTTCTATCATTTGATCAGAATGCAAATGTCTTCATCAAAAGACTTATAATACGCATCCAAGAAGTACTCACCTTGAGGGGGACGATAACATAACTGCTTATAATACGCACTCTTTGCCACCAACATTGACAAAACCGGTGGCCGGAGAACCTCTGTTCTTATATCTGTCGGTCACTCCTCACTCCCTGAGTTCAGTACTAGTGAGGGATGACGGGATGCAAAGGTTTGTTTATTACACCAGTAAAGTCCTAGAAGGGCATGAACTGAGATATCCGATCGATGAGAAGTTCTGGCCAGTGTAACACCAAGTCACCAACTATTGGTACTGCAAATAATATTTTTAAAGAGAATAACCTACAAGATATGGCTATTTCTTTTCCTACACTCTGACCACTTTCACGAGAAAGGAGCAGATTTTGAATCCGCCTGGATAGAGGACGATGGAAGAAGTTTCTAACTTTCTTCGAGCGTTCGAGGGTGAATGTACCCTTGTGATCTCTCACAAGTGTGCTTATACCCCTAAGATCAACCTGTCCTTTTAAATATTAGGTTTTTCTAGTTGTTAATCCCTCAACTGTTGGAATCTAGAAAAATTCTTTATATCTTTTGTATTTAGTCATGACTCCATTAAACTTTGATCTTAATCATTTTTAGTTTTTTATTGTCTAATTCTCATCTTTTAAACAGCTGATAATTAGGACTTAGGTTTACGAAAGAGTAAAATTTCTTGAACTCGATGTTAAATACACAGGTCACAGGAATTTATTTCCAAGTATGAATATTTATAGAGATTAGAAATTAAAAAATCTTATTCTTTCTAGTAAAAAAAAGGTTATATGCATGTAGTGGCTGTTGGTTTTTGAACAAAAATGAATAATATGTTCTTAAAATTTATTCAAATATAATATATGCAATTGGTGAGATTTATACCTATGCTCTTAGAGAGGTGTAGATTCTAAAGGTATGCTAATTATTTTTATCCTAAAATAAGATGGCATGCATCTTTTTGTAGAACGTAGGAATATTAAAAATAATTGTTGAGTGGCGTAGGTACAGAGTTGCTAAACTATAGGGGGTAGCTTTACTAAAATTTCTTCCTCTTCTTTTAGATTTTAGTTCCTCTGATCGAGTTAGTTGTGGAATACTAAACTCTCATTAATTTCACTTTTATAAAAGATTCTTTTTTAAGGAATTTCAAAATGTTCAGAGATTTTTCTATATTTCACAAGCTGCTTATTAATGGTTTAAAATTTCGTGGGATTATAAATTGGTAACTAAACAAAAATATATGTTTTAAAGTTGATTTATTTATTTATCATCACCCATATTAGAAAAACCTTTTTCTTGGAAGATGAAATAATATTTAATACATCAATTGCAAACCTTATAATTAAACAATCAGACAGTTCATGTTTGTATATACTAAAGTATATTTCATTATTAAATATATGAAGTGTAGAAAAGGATGATAGATATGTCTTAAAGAGGGATTGGATCATCCACTTAAAGAGGGATAGATATATGAATCTCAATACTATTTGCCACATTGGTCCGAAGATTCGATATGTTGACTTATGTAACCACCTAAATGTATTTTTTTAATTATTTGAGCAATCAACTTATTTGTTGACCTCTTTGGCACATAGTTAACTCATCATTACCATCATCATTAAAACTTTATCTCATCTATCTAAGGTCTGCTATGTGAATCTTATTCTGCCATCTTAATCTATCTAATGACATATTTGTGGTAACATATAGAAACGTCAAGTCCTTCTTAACTATACTAGTTACGTAAATGCATTGTCGTGCATGTACGTCTTGATCATAACTTTTATCTTTTAACAATTGTTCAATATACAGAATGTTTATGTACATTGTGAGTCAAAATCAATTATCTATAAAGTTAGAATAGAAATTAAAGTGAGATTGAAAGAACATAAATTTCTGCAATCTCTATACTTTAAGCGATTGTATTTCAAGCTGTAGGAGCAACCTCTTTGGTTATTTACACAAGCAGGGGTAGATTACCATAAATTTAATTTTAAACAATGTGCAAAAATTAGCAACTTGGAAACAAAAACTGGCAACTTCAAGGCCAAGTGAGTGTGGCTCCATTCTCTACTATAAGAAAGTTAATATAAATAAATAGATTCCTCTAAACATGTTCATTGCAAACCATGCAACTCAGGGCAGTATGTGAGGATCCCTAATGACCTAGAAAAAACAACAACAATTGAAATCTTCACCCACCAGAGAAGTACAAATAAAAATGAAGCCCGTAATTCTCTTAGCAAGAGTATAGATGGTTATATGAAGCAGCCCTGACTAAAACTTAGTAGTTCTGCGACTTTGATAAATTAACTAAATAACGGTTCCCTACATATAACAAGGAGAATTAAAAGAAAAGGAGCTATCTATTAAAACGTCAATAGCAACCTCCCTAAAAGGGAAACAAGAAGCTCTAAATAAAATGATGAAAATGAATTATACGTGAAGCCAAAATTTCTAGGGGAAAATGATGAAAAAGAGTTATAATGAACATCTATAACTTTAAAGATTACACAAAGAAGGAATGAATTAATATCTTAATATCAATATAATTTTTTACAAGGAGGTTGCATTCTGAAAGAATCATAGATGCCTCATTTGCTTAAGTCGTTTAGTTTGCTCAAGCACCCTGACATTCTATGTACAGGAGCAGTACAAATTAGGAACGAGTAAAAGCCATATGTTGGACTAAAAAGAAAGTAAAAGCCATATGTTGGACTAAAAAGAAAGTAAAAGCCATATGATGGCCAACTAATAAGGAACATAGACTAACATTGTACATATTTAGAATATGGGCTTATTAGAATGTAGCATCAATAACTTGACATCAGACTATTGTTTACATCGAACAATTAGTCAGTGAAAAGATTCTCTTTCATTCTCTTCATTTTGATAAAATGTATGTTATACTATAGTATTCTTATGAATGAGTGACCTCAACTAACTTGCATAAGATCAAACACCTTAATACTGCATCATTAAAATCACCATTCTTGTCTTCCTCTTATTTATGTCATTATTTGTCCCTTGAGAATGATAAAAAAGGAGTATAAGGCTTATTATCAATTTGATAATTGCTAGAGAACTAAAACATTCAAATGGCCTTGTAGGTCATCAAGTACATTAACATCAATGAAGGGATCAAGGAGAGCGGGAATAGGCTAAACTCGTTATCTTTTGTGGAAGGGTGGATTCTGTTACAAGATGGCCAAAAATATGGATGATTTGATGACAAGCTAGATGACTGAAAAATTGGATCATTTGATGACAAGCTAACATAGAACAGTGTTATTAACATCAGGAGAAGTGAATAAAAGTATGAAAAAAACTTTATCGACTAACATCAACGGGAAACTACCATAAATTTGAAGCAACAACAATAACTTATACTGAGTAGATCCTACATATGTATAGTTTACAACATTTTGTACAGAATATATGCTTTCATAAGGTTTTCCACTAATAACTGCTCCCAGAGGTGCATGACATTTATAAAGGAAGGAAAAAGGAAAAAAATCTCTCAATGATCTTGATCTGTGTCATAAGATAACAAAAAAAAAGACCATGACCTTATACAACCCTGTACGTTCCCCAAAAGTCTAAAAAATTCTAGGCATTCTATGTATGTTTATTATGGTTTGTTAACTTCTTGTGTACTTGTGTAATATGTCGATTGTCTACAAGAGTCCAATTTGAGTGATATGGATTAAGAGGCTTTTGCAGCTAAAGTTGTCTAAATCTGGAAATAACAGAGTCAAAACAACCCTGTTTCAGAAGACAAACTCAAGAGCAGACTTAAAATCTCTAACCTTCCAGTAGGACTCAAAATAAACAGTTTAGCATTTCTATTTTTAAGGTGCACAACTGCATATGATGTTAAGCAATATTGTGCCAAACCCTACAAACCTGCATCCATTTACCCTCCCTCGACCATGCTTTCCCCACCCACCCCTCAAGTTAAAAAAAAAAAGAGAAGAGGAAATATGCCCAGTACTAAATTAAATGGACCGAAAGTAAACATCAAACTTCAAGCTCCTGATATCAGTGTTGTACATTCTAGTCTAGGGGATTGTTTTGGCTAAGATTTTATCATTTGATTCATGGTACTAAGGTTCATGACATTTCAGCAACAAGATTTTCCATTTCTTTGAATACCAAATAAATAATGCTCAATATTACACTCCACAGGAATGTTCTATGTAATTGTCATTTAAAGTATTCCACATCCGATCCGCTACACGACCAATTTAAAATGACAACTACCATGAAAATGCATCTGACACAAGGCTTTGATATAGATATCTATGTTGATACGTAGGCCTACTGCAAGAAATCTGTTGGATCTTTCACGAATCCAGTCGAAGCTGGGGTAGTGTTAATATATGGAGAAGCCAAATAGACTTGGGCCTTTTTTATGCCACATTGTACAAGGAAAATTCTGATTTGTTGTAGACACACCAACAAGAACATTCAGTGAACATTTAAATGAACATTGAGCAATTCCTCCGAACGTGACCTAACAACTAAGGTAATTGTTTCTTTCAAACAAAATATGAAGCAAAGGCTACAATTCCACCAAAGGTTATCATCAGATTGAGCAGAAGAAATCCTAACCAACAGTTCATAGATATCTCTTCCCAGTTCATGGATATATACCTTCAGAGCCCTATCCTTTGTACAAGAAAAGTACCTTGCTTTTAATAGGGACCGTCATCATCCATCTCTGGAGAGATCTGATCCCACCAGAGGCTGGATGGCATGGCAGAGGGCTTGAAGACTCCACTACAACAACAACAACAGCTCGATGAAGAAAATAGAGGATGTGTTAATACGTTGCAATATGACTTACTGCAACAGACAAATCACGGTGCTTGGCAGCGGTGCTGCATATGTTCCATTGAGGGGCACGGCGGCTGCGGCTGCGGCTGCGGCGGACGACGGGACCTGTGCGTGGCTGGACATGGTTGGAGAACAAGGCGCTGGGAGGGGAAATGGCAGCTGCAGATGGAGGAAAGTTACAGCTGCCTGTGTTTGCCGTTATGGGTTGGGGAGATGGAGAGACGGGAAGGCGAAGGGGACGCTTGGGGTAGGTGAACAGAGGAGTCGCGTAACTTGCAAAGTAAGAAACCGGAGGAAGTGGAAAAAAAATCGCAAATTGAACCGGATGAAGAGCGGCAACTGTGGAGTAAGAAACCGGTGGAAGGGAAAAAAAACCGGTAACTTGAACCGGACGAAAAAAGGTAGCTGTAGACTCTAATATATAGGTTATAGATAAATTTCACCACCTCATTTTCGGTCTTCTCTAATATCTTCTAATCTCTTCTACTTCAATTTTATGTACCTCTTAAATTAGTACTAAATTTGAGCAATGACGTACATCGCCAAACTATCACAACCTATTCTTCTTAAGCTAATATCAATAGTAATTACATATAAGTTCTTGTTTACATATTCCTTTCTAATTTTATCTCTTCTAATCTTTACCATACTTTCACCTTAACATTCCCAACTGACACAATTTTGACACAATCAAATTGGCACAAGTAACCATAAGGTTCACCTAATTTAAAAAAAAAAGAAAAAAAAAACTGTAAGGTTCATCTATCTGACGTTTATGACCAAATCCATGGTCATTGTTGACCTGTTTAACCACCTTAAGCATAGTTGATGTGTTTGACCAGCCAATCAATGTGGCGACCTGTTCTACCATATAAAAGATCTTTATCAACGTGCATTCTATGATAGAGATGAATGATGATCATATGGCAGAGTTCCTTCAGCTTTATTGAGCTTTTCCACCTAGATTTGTCTTCTCATGGGTGTGGAGAGGAGCATCCAAAGAGAGGTTTACAGTCAGATCGGCCCATTCGATGGAAGAGGGAAGCACTAAGTACCCTTTCTTTTATGCAGTTTGGAATACCAAGAGCCCGGCTAAGGTGCATATTCTGCTTTGGAGGACCGCTTTGGATAGGCTTCCCACTTGTGATCGTCTGCACAAATTTGTGATGGCTCTAGTGAACAAGTATGGCTTGTGTGGAGTGGAAGAGGAATCTAGAGACTTTTTTTTTTTTTAAGGCAGCAAAAAGTCACTTTCATTCATTGATAATATCATAAAAGATAAGGACAAAAATAAAAAAAAATACAGTACTTGTCTACCAAGATAGTAGACATTATAAAATCTTTAGAAAACACAAAACCCTCCCCCAAAAGAGTACATTACTACTCCACAGACAAAACCCCTCAGAGAAAGACATTTTTCCATTGTACAATTTTTGATATAATGGCAGAGTATGAAATCTTATCCCTATGTCTTCTGAAATTCTATTATTGTATGTAGTGAATATAATTCCCAATAATCTCTGCTGGACAAGAAAATTGGTTGTTGAAAATTCTAGAATTCCTCTCCCTCCAGATGGCCCATAGCATAACTGATAGCAGAGATTCCCACATATATAAATCCTGATGATGAGGACACAATTGATTCCAAGTAGAAAATAGGCTGCCTACTGAATCAATACAGTCTTGATTTCTACTCAGAATTTTGAAAAAAGCCTTCCAAAGAACATCCACAATACCACAATTAATAAAAATATAGTTCACAGTCTCTACAAATATCCCACAGAATGTAGAAAATCTTTTGTCTGAAGAGTTAAAAACTTGAGCTTATCCCCCGTAGGTAATATGTCCCAGGCCACTTTCCACATAAAAATTCTAATCTTAATGGGAAGGAGTTTGTTTCAAACTTGAGAAGCCCAGCTGACCATTAACTCCTCCTGAGTTAAGAAGCTTAGTTGTAGAATTAACAGAAAACTTCCCTTTTGGATCCCATCTCCAACATTTGATATCTTTCCTTTCATTTAGTCCTTGGAAATCTTGAAGTAGCAGGTTGAGCAGAAAGAACTCCCTCTCTTCTTCATAAGGAAATTTCTAGAGAATTTTAAGTCCCAAAACCTCCTTTGAGATGAAGAAATTTGGATCTCACTGATACTTAAATTCTTGTTAACTGAAATGTTGTACATATTACAGAATCTATCCTTAAGAGCTCTTCCCTCTTTCCAAGCATCTTCCCAGAATTTAACACTTCGGCCATTACCCACAGTTATAGAAGTAGAACAATTATAAAGATCCAAATTTTGTAGAATATTCTTCCAAACATTAGACACAGTTCTTCTAAGCTGAAAACTACTAATCCATGATTCATTTTGGGTAAAGTATTTACTCCTGATAATTCTTGCCCATATGGTCTGATCTTCCCTTTCTATCATCCACATCCATTTTATCAAAAAAATTTTATTGTTGTTATGAATTGATGTTAAACCTGCTCTCCCTTCCCCTGTGCTTTTGCATACATGTTTCCATCCTATGTGATGACCTCCCTTCACTTCCGGATTTTTACCTTTCCAAAAGAAAGTTGCTCTAATTGACTCCAATTTCTTGCATACTGTTTTAGGAATAGCAAAAATAGATAGATAGTAAATAGCCAAGGTAGAAAGTACTGATTTGGATAAATCCATCTCCCCCTACTAAAAAAATGGATCATTTCCATCCTTGAAGTATTAATTAAAACCTTCTGACAAAATGATTCTAATCAAAGCACTTTAGTTTCCTGTCGGATAGAGGTAATCCCAGATATGTAATAGGGAAAGATATCGATTGAACATTTATCAAATTTGATATAACAACTTTCTTATCTTTTGGAACATTAATTTCCACTATTTCACTTTTTGAGAAGTTAATTTTAAGTCCAGTTACAACTTCAAGAATGTTTAGCAAAATCTTCAAATTAACAATATTTCCTTCCTTCGTGGATGAAAATAAAATCATGTCGTCCGCATATTGAAGATGAGAAACCTCCTCTTCCATCTTTCTAACTTTGATACCCTCAATAATTTGACAGTCCCTTACTTTATTCAACATGGTACTCATGACCTGACCCACCATAATGAAAAAAAGTGGTGATAGAGGATCACCTTGCCTCAGCCCATGCAAGTTACCAAAATAGCCATAGGGAGTTACATTGATTAATGGAGAATTTTACTGTCCCAATGCAACTTGCTATCCAGTTTGACCATTTTCTTCTAAACCCATCAGCGGCATTACTCTAAACAAACATTTCCAATTTATTCTATCATATGACTTTTCAAAGTCAATTTTACATATAACACACTCTTTATTCCTACTCATTTGATCAATATGCATTCATATGCTGTCATAAAATTATCAAGAATGAATCTGTCCTGAATAAAAGATGCTTGATTGGAATCTATCACCTTGCTGATTACTTGTTTGAGTCTAATTGCCAAAGTCTTTGTGACGATCTTGTAGATTCCATTAAGTAAACTAATAGGCTTGAAGTCACCTAATCCTTCTGTACTTTCCTTCTTTTGAATAAGAACTATGTATGTAGAGTTTAGACATTTAATTTTCCAAGGCCTCCTTTCAAATTCTTTTACAGCTGCCATAATATCTA
The DNA here is from genome assembly GCA_030544215.1 of Zantedeschia hybrid cultivar. Lineage (NCBI taxonomy): Eukaryota > Viridiplantae > Streptophyta > Magnoliopsida > Alismatales > Araceae > Zantedeschia > Zantedeschia hybrid cultivar. The sequence goes on along the minus strand of JARZZO010000005.1, from coordinate 76,161,629 downwards.
CCTTAATGACTTCTAAAAAATGTTGGTAGAACCCCATTGAGAACCCATCCGGTCCTGGAGACTTATGAGCATCCATACTGAAAACTATAGCCTTAATTTCTATCTTAGAAAAAGGATCTAATCAGGTTATCAGCCTCCTACTCTGAAATCTGCTTGAACATATTAGATTTGATCCATGGCCTCCATTCTTCCTCTTCCTTAAACAATTTCTCAAAAAAATTAGCTGCAGTTGCTCCCTTTTTCTGTTCCTCATAAACAGTTTGATTGTCTACATTCAAATATTCTATCAAATTTCTCCTCTTTTTTCCACTTGCCATGGCATGGAAATAGGAAATATTTTTGTCTCCCTCCTTTAACTATAATTCCTTAACTCTCTGCTTCCACTTAATTTCTCCCTTAAAAACCAATCAAGATATTGCTGTTTTTTTGTCTCCCACAATTGTATTTCTTCTTTAGATAACAAATCTTGATCATACTTTGCCTGAAAACCTTCAATCTCTTTGAGCAATTCTTTGTGTACCCTAACTGCTGCTCCGAAGGTCTCTCACTCCATATATTCAGTTTTTTTTTTCCAGCCATTTGAGTTTTGAAGCCAGATTATAACAAGCATGAAATTGTATAGGGACTTCCTTCCACCATGAAGAAACTAGCTCAAAAAAACCTTCATGCTTTAGCCAGGCCAACTCAAATCTAAATAATCTGATTCTACTCCTCTTATATTTCTCTAATTGAAAGTACTAGAGTATGGTCTTATATGACTCAAGGCAACCCTTTTAATGAGACTCTCCTAAACTTTTGCTGCCACTTTAGAGTGATGAAGAATCTATCAATTTTTTATTTAGTCCTGGCATTTGACCAAGTAAAATGCACTGCTGTGGAGTTCACCTCAATAAAGTTACAGGCATTTACCCATTCTCCAAAAGAGTCCATCTCTAAAGTCCAGACTATCTGATTCTCTCTTTCACTTGGGAACCTTACAGCATTAAAGTTCCCTCCCGCACACCATGCCTTTGCACTTGCATACTGCAGATTCCTTAATTCATTAAAGAACTCTTTTTTCCCTTGTATATCCTGATGACCATATACACATGTGAATGTCCATAAGATATTATTGCTTTTCAATTTGAAATCAACGAAGATATTGAAAACACGCACTCTGGTATTACACCATTGAAGAACATCTTGATCTCATAAAATAAAATTCCCCCATTTAGGCCATCAGCTGGTTTTACTGTCCACCCTCTTAGTTTGTTAGCACCTATTCTTTTAATCATATCTTCATCTTTCTCTGCACCCTTGGTTTCTTACAAACACATGACCTAAACGTTATTAATTTGAATCATTGTTCTGACTTCCCTTCCTTTCACATTGCCATTCAAACCTCTGACATTCCAGCTGACTATGTTCATGGATAATGAGCACTCTTATCCTTTTCACAGCCTTTCCTAGGCCTAAGCCCTTCAAACTGCACATCAGTCTGAAGAAAATACAGTTACCTTGTACCAATCTTTACCCCACTACCATTGCCTTTTCTACTGGATCTTACAACAAGGTTCAGATCCCTTCGAATCTTTCTTTGAAATTTTCTGACCACTTCCTCTTTGCCAAAAAAGGAGATACCAACCAAGCCACCAATATTTTTTATAATATCATCTGACCACTCCAAATTTTCCCTAAGATTAATAACTGCAAGGGATAAACAATCTTCAGAAGAATCATCCCCTATCACTATGATTGCCTTACCATCTTCAACACCTTTATCCTAACCGTGCCTCTGTAAATCATGCACTTCCGATTGAAACGACATGAGAACTTGATGACCATCTGTCACTAACACTTCTTCTACCTTATGCTGACCCTTCTCACTTGTTTCTGTCATATAATCTGAAGACCCAGAAGGATTGTTAGTCAGACTCTGGCCATATGCACAATCCCCATATCCCGTAGTACCGGCTAAAAGAAGCTGCAGGGATAGAAAATCCCTCCCAGCCATAACCCCTGAATCTGCTTGGAAACCACCAATCGCGGTGGAAATGGAAGGGTGTTGAATTCCTGTCACCGTCCTCGAAGAAGCATGCCCCAAAACTTTTCGTCAGCCCACGAACCAGTTCGGGGGTATTGGGTGAAGAAGAAAGGTCCGAATGGATCCATGCCGGTTGAATCGAATCCGAAACGAAACCAAAATAAGACCTGATTAACTTACCTGATACGATAAAACCATTGGCACCCGAAGACTTACCCGCTCACTAACTCGAAAGGACCCGAACCTATTCATCTTCCTTACCCTATAAAACTGAACCACCTGTCAATTTCCTCCTCCAATCAGAGCCATCTTCTTCTGTTTGAAAAATAATGTCTTTCCCGCTCCACCATGCCACCCTAGCTTTGAACGCAGCCACATCCTCGAACAGACTACCATCCTTCCCTGCCACCCCGAAATGCTCATTAACAGGAACAATCCCCAAAAAATACTATAAGTGTTCTTCGCCAGTCTGGGGTCCCCGAGATATCTCCTCTGGGCGGCCGAGTCTGAGTTCCCACACTCGGAAGAAAAGCCTGAGTAACACTTGGTATTGGCTTGTTCCCTAAACATTCATGGACTTTGGCCTTCTTCTTGAAATGAGAACTCACCTCCCCTGTTCTGACCACCTTCGTCTTTACTCCACTAAAGTTGTTGTAGAGTACCCTCTCCAGAATCACAACATCCATCCTCCCCCTAGAATGAGCTTTAGATGACTCAAAAACATCTCGGACTACTAGGTCCCCTGATACATCCTTTCCTTTTGCTTTGAAACACAATTGAGATGAACCATCCTTTGACACCAAAGAATCATCTCTCACAGTTCTATATTTTTTATATTCTGCCACCACCTCAGCCTAAGACCAGTCTATGGATTTATGAGCTGAACCTGAATGAACATTCCCTGTATCCTCGAATTTTTGTTGAACATCCACCCAGAAAACTCTACCTTCCACCAATATTTTGACCCTCAAAGGGACAACCAAAAGGCAGTCAACTTCAATCAGGATTCTAGCGAACTTGAATTGCTCCCTCTCCATTGAACCCACATCTACTCTTCTAAGAATACCAAATTTAGATACAATAGCTTGAAAAGATGTTGCATTCCACAAATGCAGAGGTATACCCAACAGCCTTACCCAAATTAATTTCCCCTGTTGAGCTGGGATTGTCGCCACCTCCAAGCTCTATTGAGACAATCGGAACTTCAGCTCATCAAACTGGATCTCTTTGATGGCAGAAACCTCCTTCTTCCAAGCACTATCTTCAGTACTGACCAGGAAAGACTTCAACGACAATTCCTTGCACCACCAGCCTTGCACCACAGGCCAACGGCGATGGAGATATTGACGCAAGATACTGGTAGAGATTTCAACACCAGCATCACTGGAGCCTTCTTCTAATAGCGAGAGAACCATACATTCTTCCGAGAACTTCTTAGCCTCTACGGCCTCCTGTGACCAAGGAATGACCACAACTTCTTGCTCCAAATGGCTACTCCGAGGAAGCACCGAAGGGGGAGACCCAACATTCTTCCCAGCAGGCTTGGCCGTATATTCCTGTTGCACAACATCAGAGAAACCGTTCCCCTGTCTAGAATCTCTCCTTTTTCAAAATTTTCTTCTGCGACCCTCTCCCCCACATTCTAAGCATCTAATATTATCCTTACACACGCTCGCTCAGTGGCCTTTGCTGAGACACCTGATGCAAACATCCTTCTCTACCGGAAAGGATGGTGGAGACTTGGTTGCAGAAGGTCTCAACGCAAGCTTCTCCTTCCCCCCTCTAACCTGAGTCCAAACTCCCTCTTCTCCGCTATCTGCTCTCTGCTCTCCCTCATCTTTTATTTACTAAACTAAACTTACATGATACGCAGTCTTTATGAGAGACCATCTATTATTGAATTGTTCGTACACATGTGAGATTTGAGGAGCTTCGGGCAATAAATTGTCATGTCCATTACACAGTGGCCTTCGATGGAACACCTCCTCCTCCAGTAAGATAGAGCACGGCCTTGCAAAGGTGACAAGGAGACTTGGTGGTTCATTCTCCATGCAACAATCTGGGCGAAGATTTTTTGTAAAGTGGATTCTTCTAATTCCACTCTTTTTGTCTACCTTGGGAATAGTGAGAGTTTGCACTGGCTTGGTGCCTTGCACGGGGAGATTTTTTGTTGTGCATTCTCCCCCTTTTTGTACATGCCCCTTTTCTTTTATTAATACATGTGGTATTATCCACTTTCAAAAGAAAAAAATTTACCTGTTTCACTAGTCGACCACAGTTACTCTAGTTGACCCAAATGATCAGAAGGTTCACTTGTTTAACGTTGGTGATTAGTCAGTGATCTATGTTGACCACATGATTGTGCTATTAAAGACAACCTCAAACATATCACACTTGTTTTGACTAATTTTTAGATTGCTTGGCCTATTTGATGAATGATGACAACCTATTTTAAGAACCTACCATCTCATATGCTAGGCTGTTAGGATAATAGACTTGTATAACACCGTAGGATATGTGATATTATATGATGAAGTTACTTAAGACCTTAAAATATGTAAAGTCCTCACTATAAACAGGGAAAGCAAATATGCAAGCAAATAAAAACATGTTTCCATAAACAAGCGTCGACAATTAACCACATATATATCCAATGATATACACAACCTTCTGTCATTCACGGCTACTGAAATCCTGTTCTTTCTCATTAAGCGCATATGAAAAAAGAAATGAAAATCTCTACACAAAAATATATAAAACTCTTTCTCTCCTTTGCTTACAAACAGACAATAGAACATGATTTATTCCACAATCCACATACAACATCCTCTATAAATAACTTGGTCTGCACAACCTGCTATACACAAGTAAATAAAAACCTGTTGTCGTTCATACACAAACATCGACCACTAACCATACCATACGCACAACTTTTCTTATGCATTGCTATTTAGGTACTGTTCTTTCTCATTCAATACATATGAAAGTAGAGATAAAAGATGCTCTAAATAATCACACACACATTCTTCTTTTCATATGCCCTGATTCAATACCGATGAACGAAGAGATAAAAATGTGCCTTGAGCAAAACCATAAATTGTTTCTTTTCATACAACCAGCTCTAAAACACTTTTTGTTTTACTCAAAACTTGTTTTATACCAGTTCCACTCAACCGATCAAAAACTTGTTCAAACATCCATTTTACTCCAGGAGACCTTTTTTAAGGACTTGCATAATTTTGAAATGTGAGTAGTTTTATATCGATGGAAATTTTCAATCAGTTTATGTGTGAAATGCTGATGCCTCTTCCACTTGTTAGATACCAAATTTACGATGCAGATAATAGATTGCTTGATTTTTTAAGTAATACACAGGCTGGTGAACGACATTGTAACCTCCGATGGCTTGCTGCTTGGCTTGGTGCTTGGTTGCTAGGACCTTACTATGTCAATAACTGATCCAAAATCTAGATGGTTTGAGAAGCTAATACTTCAAACTTGGGTTAAAATCTCTGGTAACAAAAAAAAAAGTCCCTTTAATTTAAAAAACGGATTGCCAAGATGGATTCAGATATAAGCAATCAATAATCCAACTGGCTTTCCAATTATGCAATATAGCAAAAGAGTCATTGTTAGGCTCCCAATACTTAACCAAGAGGTCTATTCGTTTCTCTAGGACCCCTCTCATCTTCCCTGCTAGCAACCTCACCCACCCTTACCCTTTCAAAGAAAGCAAAAAAAACGAAAATTTCATGAAGAGAACAGAGGCAAAGGTTAGAGGAAACTAAAACCAGTAAACATGATGAATAAGCATGAGGACATCATAAACGACATCAGGAAAATTGTTTATCCTGGCAAAGTCCACCATTGACAGACTCAAGATCTCAGCTCTGTTTAACAGTTCAGATTGCATGAAGCAGATTCTAGTTTAACATATCTATAATGCTCCCATACGTGACAGAAATCCAGATAATTCTGTTCCTTTCACAGTTTGTAGACATAATTTGTTTGGAGAAAGTCAGGGTGACACATTGCTCCATCCAGAGCCTGACTTCAACTTGTTTACTCCTTGATCAAGTCCTATAGAAATCATTCCCAATCACATGTTGGCACTTTATATGCAAGTGATCCATTATCTAAGGGAGAAGAAAGAAATGTCTCTTACATCCCGTGAAAGATAATTAGCAGTATCAACTTAGTTGCTCATCCATAACACAGCAAATTGAACCGTTTCTATTGAGCACTACTTTATGTTTCTGCCAAGTATTCAAGCATTGGTATTCACCATAATGAAACAGTAAAAAAAATAATCTAAATATAATATCATTTCTTAACTAGCAGTGGTTAGGTACTTGGCACCTTCTGTAGAGTATGCCTTCCCTACCTACTAATTGATGTTTTGGTTGAATTATGCCATAACTGATGGGAGGTTAGCAATTTGGCATCAGCCCTAGATTGTTAGGGCAAGGCTTTGCGACGATGATGATGATTCCAATGTTGATCTTCAGAATCCTCAAAACCTAAGAAAAAAGCCAATGTTCGTATGGTGCTTCTCAATCATGGACAACCATCATAACCTACCTGGTTCCAAATATGAATGAAAATTTCCCAAACCTAAAAGACTGGATCTAACCCTCTTCATATAACAAGCCTTGAGTGGGATGAAGCTGGCATATAATAATACTGATCTAAGGCACTTATTCTTTAGATATTAACTATCTTGATCCTCTTCTTCATCAGATCTCCATAGCCAGTTGATCCCATTAGATATCCTGGTTTTTTTCAACCATGTTTCAAACAGGCAAACACATATAGAAAAGCCAGCTAAATATGTGTTTAAGCCTCTTTAAGAGCATTTCTAAGTTAAATTTACATCTATCTTTCTACTTGGCTCCTAGGAATTTCTCCTTGCTTTAAGGGTGTTAATGTGGTGTGGTAACCTCAGCACATACAACTCGTTCGCATTGCATTTCAAAGTCCTTTCTATTAGCAAGAATTGCAACACTAGGCTCTATCACTGCCTCAATGAGATCAGTTATTTATTCTCCTCAAGAATTTCAGTGTTTTTTGAACACTTTGAACTACAGTTTGGAAACTTTTCTTTTTTCCATCATGTAATTCCAGCAAACAATTACCATTCTCATAATGCCGAGTGCCAACATTAAAAGCCTCAAGAAACCCTCCTTCATGCAAGGTCTTTTAACCTTCATTTTAAGCTTAAGATCCACCCAGTATCCTCAATCTGTAGACATGAGTAATAAATCTGGCACTTAAGAGTTAGTAACACAAATTACACATGCAAAATAAGTAGTTGTTTACATGGAAGGCAGGATTGGCACGATTGGATTGGATTGGCCAATCTGACCGATTTTAAACCGGTCCGATCCTGATCCCCGATCCACCGGTCTGGGCCGGGATTGGACAGGATTGGTTGGGATCGGTCAAGGATTGGACCAGATTGGTTTAGGATCGGATTAATTTTCTTAATAAATAATTAAAATAAATAAATGGGGGACCGGTCCAGAATGGTCTGGGATCGGTCCGGATCAGATCGGAACCGCTGCTCCGATCGGTTTGGACCAGGCTGATCCATGCCCGATCTCCAATTCTTCCTACCTTGGTTATTTTGGCTAGGTCAATTAAAAGTTACGCTCTAATATAATGTCGAAATGCACTCCTATTACTATTTGACTCTCACACAGATATTACTCTTAATATCTCCATCATCAGTGCACTCTAGGAATTTAACTGTTGTTTCAGCCCTTCAACTCAATAACTCAGCAATATATGCCCTTTCAACCCTGAAATCATCTGGTGATGCTTAAACCTTAAAGGCTTAAAGTAAGCCATTAACCTGAGCTGAAGGGTATCTGAGAACAGATTGATCATGTTTCTTAGGCTGGACAGCAATAGCTTGCTTCTCTTTTCCTATATGCAAAATTTCACCTGGACTTATATTATCATTGGTGACTTTAAATCTTGGAGAATCCTTCTCTGATTGTTTTTGCAAGCAGACCAGAGGCACAAACTCCGGTGCAACCTGCATGAATGGAACAAACATTTCATGGTTGGGTGGCTCCTTGGTAAATGCCTCCTTTGCTGTGATCTGTGTTATAAAAGGCAACCAACTTGCTCACCAAGACAATAAGACAAGGAGAGGGAAGCCAAAAAGACCTTGTCTTGCATCATTTTTGCCTCTCCTGGCTATGCACTCTCCTGTGTTATTTATCCCACATTTTTTTAAATGATATGATACTGCTTTTTCTTAGTCTTAATTAATTTAAAGTGGCTAATGTGCCTCTTTTAACAATGTCTAGTGCCCCTTTTGTCTTACATGCTGTCACATTTTTTTATCCTTGATGATTCCTATGACCATCCACTACCTATATGAGTGCTTTACTTACATATCCCTATCTTGGATGTTTGCTTTATGTTCCTTGTACTGACACTGTCATTCTTTATAGTGATTTAAAGGGAAAAAAACCACCACCTCAAACACCTAGGCACTTGCCTAGGCATATAAGGCTAAGTCCAGCCCTTAGTTGCCTCACTCATTTCTCGCCTTTAACTACGTACATTATTGTAATCCATGACCAAAAAACCATAAACACTGACGATGGTAACACTTTGTGCTATAGGAATTGTTACTTGCACAAAAGAATACTACCTTTTTGTAAAGTTCTAATGTCAAGCTGAGAGTGCAATTACTCACAGTAGATGTTTTCCACTCTTTGGCAAGAGAAATCTAATACCTCTCGTTAACCTTTGATGAATAGGCAAAGCCTGCTTTGGATTCTGTTGGCCATGGTTTTATCAAAGAATACATAGACTACACATTCTGTAACATGGGGGGTAGAAACAAGAATTTTCCTGATGCTTAGCATGATATTAATGTGATCACATCATGATGGACTAGAGTAAATACAAACAAGCTCCTTATCATCAGCCACAAAAGCACCCAACGTCATGATGGTATAAAAAGGAACCAAAATCAACAAAGACAAAAATATCAGCATAGAAACATATTTCTTAATAGCTTTGGTCCAAGTCAGTATATCAGTATACATCCAAGCGTTGTGACTTCATCCTTGTACTAAAATGTAGAATGGAAGACAGACAGCATTCAGACACACAAGCTCGGAACAACCCAAATACCATCGATGCAGCCTGCATTCTTACCTGTAAAATAGTGATAGAAGAGCAACTTGATGTCCCCACTGTCCATGTGAAAAACATTGACAGAGAATGCGCGATAATGTTGCTTGACAAAGTAGACAGCAACGTCACTGCCTCCCCATCTGGCACAGTGGACCACAAGAACTCCACCATTCCCATGGTTAACAAACAATGACCCATCTCCTATGCTCTCCACTCCTCTCCATCTGCTATTTTCTGCATCAAATTGAAAGAGGTGAAACAACATCGGGTCGCCTGCCGCCCGAGCACCCCAGGTGAACACAAAGAGTTTCCCCTTGAACTCGACAAGCGACTTGCTCTGCTCTGACAGCTCTCTCCAATCTTCAAGTGGCGTTGCCGTGCATTCCAGTGCAGTCACCTCAATGCCAGCAACAAGATCAAAGATCGCAAGCCTCCCACTGGTGCAGAGCACATAACCCCTGGTTCCCACGAAGGCCACGTCCTCCACATCCCCGATCCACTCCGGGCTCCGAACTTTATCATAGATGAGCTTCCATTCTTGATCCTTCAGCCGGCAATAGCGGACGGTCATTCTGCCGAACATGACGAGGGCACAATCGGGGGACCCGGGTGGCGAGGAGAGGATGGCGAGGTGAACGTTCGGCGGGGAGTAGGGGAAGTCCCAGATCTCGACACCCGTGAAGGGGTTGAAGAGCCAGGGCTTCTGCCAAGACTGCAGGATCAGGTAGCCGTGGGAGAAGCCGATGACCCGGTGCTCGGCCACCCTCCGGGCGAGGTCTTCTCTCCGGTAGAACCTGCCGTCGGTGGGGCACCAGAAGCGGAGGTTGGCGAAGAGGAAGGGGGGAAGCGAAGCCAAGAAGTCCGCTCGCACGGCCTTGGCGGCCAGCCACCAGCACCTACAGACGCTGCCGAAAGCGGCGAAGTCGGGAAGGGCGCGCAGGCGCAGGGCGATGTCGGCGAGCGCGAGGTCGGGGAGCGCCGACCAGTTGCGGTGGCCGGCGGGCGCTCCCCTCACCGCCTCTGCCATCCGATCCGATCGGCCGCGCGGCGGAGGCGAGTTGGGATTCGCGGAGATGGGAGGAGGGAGAGGAGACCGGAGACGGATCGAGAAGGAGAACACCCCCTTTGCTTTATATTTTCGAGGAAACTTTTATTTTTGTTTTTATGGGGTGTTTGGTTGTATGATAATTTTTTCAAGATAAAAAGTTATAAAAAAATGGCATTATTTAAACTGTAACATCTTTTATTATTATGTTTGGTAAAACTACAATAATTTTAAAAATTTGTGAGCACTCGTTTGTTGCCATTTTTACATTAACGACAAACATACTGCTTAGCAAGTGTTCGACAAAATGTCCATTGGGGACGAGGCGGCAATGTTAGACTAGTGATATCTTTCAGGTATCCTCCTGACAGATTTTGATGGCAGCTAGCTTCGGATGATGAGATCTAGTCAGAATTTTAAGCAAAGATTCTTTACATCTAAGTTCAAATGGTGACAATCTTTGCTTCATTCTTTCAACTGTAAATCCCTATTTTCAGTAGGAATATGGTGGAATTTGAGATGACACATATTCAGCAAGTATTCAATATCTTAAATGAAAATAAGTGATATCTTGAATGAAAAGTAATCATACAGGATAAAAAAATGGATGGTGGTAGAAATGGCAGCTTGTGAAGCTGTTTATTATAAACTCCTTTTACAACGTGATTATAATATGGAGAAAATTTTGAGGTATACTAGGATTTGGGGGTTGGGGGGGGGGGGGGGATTAAAACCTCTACTAGATTTGAGACTCTTTCTTTACAGGGAATACTGAAAAATAAGAAATTTAAGGAGTTGTGTGCTTTATATTTTTGGGATTGAGAAGTTGGGAAGGAGCATACTAGAATCCCATGCCTTTTTGTCACTCCCCTTTGTCTGGCAAAGGGGTGTAGCATGCTAGCATCCCTCAGTTAAGAATCATGTGCTAAATCCTGTGAAAATTGTTGGAACTGATCTGTAGAATTAATGCGCGAATAGTTGGACTTTGTTTGTGGTTTGATAAAAGGAAAGGAGAATATAGGACTCTTCTTTTAGTTGCCTTGTCTTAAGGTCGCACTTCTTATATATATTAAAATTCTCTTCTTCTCTGTGAAGTCATTTTCTACAGTGTAAGAGAAGTTATGAATGTTGCGCCCAGTTGCATGAGTCTATAACTACATAATCAAGAAGACAGCCTTTTTTGCAGTGTGTATGATTCTTATGGAACTTCTGATGAATTCTTCCTTGTCCAAAGTGGATAGAGATCTTTTTGTGATAGACTTTCGACTTCCGACTTCCGTATCTTATCTCACATGTGACGTGTGTATGTGAGCGACATATTTTCATCACTTACCCATCTTGGTTAGATGTATAATTGACGAAATTTTCCTTTTCACACATGAGAGGGCATGATGTGGACATGTATAAATGAAATCTAGATGACCTCGTTGTCTCCAAAGTATTTTAATTAGATATGTTTTATCTCGTTATGTTGTTGTCTAATCGAATAGCCACTTCTCTCGTTTTATCTGGGACATAGCATACTTGGTACTATATGTTTGCAAGTTAAAGCATTATGATGCAGCACATAGACTTATACTTTACGTTCATACAGACATAGGGGGTATGCTAGTCATTATTGTTCATCAAAACAAGCAATTTTGTCTGTTATACTATCTCTCCTGGAATTGTGACTGATTTTATGATAGCGGCGGAGTGCCAATGGTACAATTGCTTAGTTTATTCATTTGCAATGCTAGACTAATGATATCTTTCATGTATCATTTCCAATTGATTTTGATGGTAGCATGCTTTTGATAATGAGATGCAGACATAAATTTTAGGGAGGATTCTTTACATCTGAGTTCAAATGGGGACAATCTTTGCTTCATTCTTTCGACTGTAGACCCCTATTTTCAGCAGGAATAATGGTGGAATTTGAGATGACTCATATTGAGCAAATATTCAATGTCTTAAATGAAAATAAGTGATATCTTGAATGAAAAGTACTTGTACAGGATAAAAATGGACGGCGGTGGTAGAAACGTTAGTTCGTTAAGCTGTTTATTATGAACTCTTTTTACAATGTCAGGGTGATATCGAGAAAGTCTCGAGGTACAAAAGATTTGCGGGGTAAAACCTCTCCTAGATTTAAGATGCTTTATACGGAGGCAATACTAAAAATTAAGAATTATTTTGAATCGGAGAGATGAAATATGAGGAGCTATTCTAGGATCGAGAAGTTAGGATTCATGTACTAAGTCCTATGGAAATTGTTGGAAATGGTATGTGGAATGCCCGAAGGTGGGCTTTGTTTGTGGTCTAGCAAAACAAAATGGGAGCATGGGACTCTTCTTTTAGTCTTTTTTTATTATTATTTATAAAACAGTGAGGAACCTCCTGTGCAAAAAAAAGGTAAAAAAAAAAATAATAACAGTAAGGAACCTGCCATTCATTCATTTAAGAGAAAGGGTACAAACACAAACCACAGAACTGGGAAACAACCCTAAAACAGATGAAAGGAAAAGGGTGTACAACAGTAACAAGTGACAGAGAGAGGGCCCACACAGGCCTGCAGCGGAGTACCCGGACCCGAAGGGTAAATACCCTTCCCAGAGAAGACAGTTCGCTGCAGAGAGCAGAGCACACAGAGATAACACAAACAATGATTGGACAGTACCAGGTCGAAATATCTCTCAAATACACTGTATTTGTATGTATACCTCCAACTCTCACCTATTAGCATCAATATCCATGAAACCTTTAGAAAGTTGCACTTATATCTTTCAATCTAATGATTTTGCATAAATATCTCTAAATTCACTAATATTTTGTATATATACTTCTCAATTTACTAAAATCTAGTATTATCTATCCTCAACACCTCCAATGGTGTCATGATTTGTTAAGTTTGACAAGAGGGATATATATATAATATTTTGAATATTTTAGGAGTATTGATGATAATATTTGAGAGTTGAGGGTATACATATAAATATGTTGTATTTGAGGGGTATATATGCCAAAAATCTTGATTTAATAAAAATCTATCATCTATCATCATAAAAATTAAGAATACCTTTTGAAACAAAGGAATCAGCTAACCTGTAACAGCGAATAGGCATCAAATGCTTCTTTTTCCAAGTCGGAAGTATTTACAGGACCTCACTAATAGAGAGAATGAGTAATATATTCTGCACCACATGGCATGCGATTTTTTTTTAAAAAAAAATTGTAAGGTTGGCTTCATTATGTTGTACATATTTATACAACTCATCTCCAATACGGCTACCTAAAAAAATTACTAAAATAAAAAATTGAACCTTAAAATTAGTTAAAAAAAATACTCTTAATGAGCCGATCCCAATAAATTGGAGTTTGGCTTTTCATTTTTTTAAATTTTTTAAGGTCAATGAATTGGAGATAGAATCATATGGACATGTAGGGTATAGTGGGACCAACATTAAAAATATTTTTTTTTTATTTATTTATGATGCACCAATGGGGTGCAGCACATAAAGAATTACCCAAAGAGAACACTTTAACTTAAGGTTTTCCCCATGAAACAGAAGGCTTGTGTCATTAAGGGCGTGTTTGAGGTAGCTTTTAGGTAGAAGCTACTTTCAGGACATATTTGGATTAGGGTTTGTCGTACTGGATCAACTCGTGTTGACTCGGGCGACTCGTACCGTATCAAGACGAACCCGAGTTGGTGCGACACGACCAAGTCTGTACGATTTGACCATGCGACTCGTACGAGACGGCACGAGTTGGCACGAGTCAACCTGACTCGTACTGTATCATGGTCACTCATACATATGATCCCCTTAATCTTCCTTCTCTCATCTTGATTGCTGTATGTCTGGACTCTACTACTTCATTGAATCCTTGGGGTACGGTCCCGACCACTCTGCTCTTCACTGCTCCTACCCTTCTTCATGATGTCGATCGCGTGTTTGGAGATGGGAGGCAGGAGAGTGAGCAAGGCAAGGCGCCAAAGGGGGAGGTTTCTGAGAGGAGATCCTCTCAGTACACGTTTGGATCGAAGTCCAGTAGTACTGCGAGAGGGAGGAGGTCAAACATTACAAAAAATCCTCTCATATAATTCCAAAAGTTGATAAATACTTGGTCCCTCCCCCTCTCAGTACTGTTGGACTTTGGTCTAAACGTGTACTGAGAGGATCTCTTCTCGAAGTTTATATAGCCCAAGACGGGATCAGATCCTTTGGTGGCATGCAATCGTGGCCGTCCATTGGCATGCATCCTGTCGATAGACTCTATAGATTGAAATACAGGCTATAAGATTGTATTGTTTAAAATACATAGGTGATGCATCAATCAAGGATCGTATTTAAAAATAGGGTTTTTTTAAATATAACTTATTCTTAAAAGTGAATTGACAAAAAAATCATTTTTGAAAATGTATTTGCACACATATCATTATTTTAACAAAATATTATAAAAATGTCAAAACAATAATATTTTTGTAATGTTACTTTTAACAAAAATGTTGCAAAAATGTCATCATTTAAATATTTTCGCAACATTTTGTTAAAAATAATAATATGTGTGCAAATATGTTTTCAAGAATGATTTTTTTGCCAATTCACCTTTAAGAACGGTTTATATGCAAAAAAATCTCTTTAAAATATAGTGGTGGCCTCATCTATCACCAGTGATCGCCCTGATCGTCGGTGATCTTTTTGATCCCTGCGGTTCCTACGATCACCACTTACCGTTCTCTTGATCAAGGATGGTCGGATTGAACAGCAGGGGCCTTTTTTATCACTTATGATCTCTATGATCTTTGGTGATCCACTCAATCACCTGTTAACTCTAAGATCACTGTTAGTGATAAGGTGCTTTGCTACACTTTTTTGTACTTTTATTTCAAATCTACTTTTTATAATAAAAAAAATGAAGTACAAGATAATTTTTATTTTTGAGCAGAGAAAAGTGCTCTTAATGGGCCAAGCCCAATAAACGCGAATTAGATTTTTTTTTTTTCAGATTTTTCGGATTCTTCGATATGTCCAACATGATGGATCCGATCTTAAAAAAAAAAAAAAAAAAAACTTAAAAAAAGAGCTGCATCTCCTGCTGTGCAGCAACTTGCTGTACCGCATTATCTGCATGTTTAGTATCATATCAAGTAATGTTTAGCCAATTAAAGCTGTTAAATAGGTTGAATGTGAGCATAAGGCTACTTGGCTTCACTCCATAACCATGGTTATTTGATTGTTAGAAAATAAGATTCTTATAACTTTAGATATTCGTATTGAGATTATCTATCTCCTAAATGAGATCAAATTCTTTGAACCTTATTCTCGAAAGTAAAGAGTGTTTTCGCTCACGTCACAAACAAGTGCATGAGGACTCTCTCCACATATGCGAAAATCCCATTTAAGAGGAATAGAGATCTTCTGAGTGTGGGTTTGGACTGCAGAACGTGAAAGGTTTTAAAAAAAACCTTACATGGTGCTTTTCTCATTCTTGAGGAAGGATTTTTATAAAGGATTCCTCCCCCTCTTTCTTTCAACTGATTGAGTTCGATCCAAACATATACTTAGAGGAACCACACTCATGTAAGAGAGTTGACACATCACCTTTTTTGCTAGCTATAATGTTTTTAGGACTACGTCAGAGTCGCCGAAAATATTTTCTCACTTCATTATACAGGTTACCAAATGAATCCTAAATAAAAAACACTACGAATAACCTTAAAGAGTCCTTTGATGTCTCAAAAAACACTGTAAAATATTATAAATAGCTTTAAAACAGCATTTTTTATGTTAGATTTATTGTAAATCGTTAGTGTAGTGAAGTACTGTATTTCAAAACTGGTTGACCTTTATATTCTTCCTTTAGTTAATCTTAATTTTCAGTCCAAAATCGTCATAAATCAAATTGGTGATTTTAAAATTAAAGATTTATTTTCAAAAAATCAAAATTTTACAGCATTTTTTGATGCAACAAATTAACGAGCATAAATGGCAAGCGAAACAAAAGAATATACACACTGCAGCTAACATCATTTACGTGAGAATAGAAAATCTAATGAACAAGTAACTGGAAGAATAGGAAATTTCAAAACCATGTCACTGAAAATATTCTATTGAAAACAAAAGATTCATTAGTATAAGTTCCTTTCAGAAGAGATCTAAATAAACTGTCCACCTACAACTTATCATCAAAAGTTCCCTTTCCCTCTGCCCACTCTTCGCGTTACTAAATTCAGATTAATAACACATGCTTGGGAAAATCCAGAAAGGTGACATCGAAGAGAACTTGGGTTTGTGCTGAGAACCCGAAGCAAGGCACTCGATCTTCCCATCCTCCAGGTAGAAAGCAATCAGCATATCATTATCCGTGTCGACGAAGTATATGGAATTCCCACGACCACCCCATCTGCTTGGATTCTCCAACACAGTGGCGCTACAGTCATCCCAGAACAGTGCCCGGCCTCCCAAGTTGTCTAGCCCCACCCAGTCGGCCATGGAGAAATCGAACCTGCAAAACCTAAAACCTTGTACGCTCCCAGAACGACGGTATGCCTTGATGAACAACAGCTCGGCATCAGACGCACACATGCGTAGATCCCGGCAGCGGGCTGGCCCTGCAGGGCTCACCACAGGCAGGACTGTCAACTCGGAGGAGCAAGGGTTGATGTCAAAAGCCACTAGCTTACCTCTGCAACGAAGATAGGGCCTGCCGTGCAAAGAAACTGGCGGCTGCATGTAATAATATCTCTCCGGGCACAAGCAGGTGGTCCACTTCTGATCATGAAGACGACAAGAGTCCATGCTGTGTCCAGTAAAAGACCAGAGGACGCAATCCGGAGACGAAGGTGGGGAGGATAGTGCTGCACTTTCTAGAGTACTGTTGAGAACGCGGGAGGATTGGAAGACGCAAAGGCCCGTGAGAGGGTTCAGGACGGAGAAAGTCACACGGCAGGCAGCCATGGCGTCTTGGTGACAGACGAGAATGTGGCCGAAAGAGCAGCCGACGTATACGATATAGTACCACTCTCTCCACAGGAATGCCGTAAGCCGCCGGTTCCGGTACAACTTGCCGTCCGCTGGGCAATAGAGATCTGTGTATTGGGTTCTGAAGAGTAGGGGAGGGAGAGAGGACATGAGATCCCTATCGTTGTCGCCGGCGACGGACCTCCACGCCCTGCAGACGCGGCCGAAGGCGAGGACGTCGGCAAGGCTGCCGGTCAGAGACATGGCGATCGACAAGAGGGCGGGTTCCGGGAGCAGCGACCAGTCCCGAGGACTCTGCTCCGTGCTGTTGGTCACAGGCATGGCGATGGAGGAGAGGGAGAGCACCGGCAGCCCGGACCAGTCCCCGTAGCTCTGCTCCATGCCCTTCTCCTTCTTGACGTCGTTGCTGCGCGGAGCAGCGCTGCTCGTGGCGGCGGCCTCCGATGTTGGGGCCGATTTCACGTGGGGCGGACGCAGCGCCTCCACTCCGATGGAGAGGAAAATTAGGGCTCGGAAAGTGGAGACGTCATCGTGTTGAATTGTTGTACGAGTAAAATGCTATTGTGCCACGTCAGTTTCCAAGACGATTCATCCTTGGATTAATTATATATATACATTTATCTCTGTCAAAGAATCTAGTCATGCAAATACCTTCCTGAGAATTATAATTATTTACATACTCTTTCGAAATAAAACATATTTATTTCGACTAATATCCCTTTATTATATAATCATACTTAATTTAAGACTTAAGTATTACTCAAAATTATTACACACGGATACTTTTATCCAATGTAACATAAAATAGTGATGTTTTGATTAAAAAATGAAAAAAAAAGATGATTCAATCAGACCCTTTTACCTTAACGTATTTCTTGCTAGTAGATATGACCTGTTAAAATGGTACATAAAGATTTCATAAACCTAAAAATCATGATTTATGACCTGTTAAAATGATACTTAAAGATTTCATAAACCTAAAATCGTGATTTAATTGTGATTCAATCATATTTCTCAAAGAAGTTTTCTATATTCAGCGAAATTAGCTCAATTTTGTGTTACTTACTAGTTGCAATCCCGTGCGATGCACGGTGAATTAACGGATTTAAATAAAATATTTATAATTAATATAAGTGAAGTTAATTTTTTACTCTTTGCAAAAGAATAAATAAAATAATTACAGAAGAATATATGCTCACAAATACTAATATTTTTCTATGAATATTAGGTTAGTTATTTGATAAATGTTAAAAATTCAGAACCATTGTTTCTAAAGAAATATGGATTGAAAGATAAAACTAAAAAGTGTACTAAAGGTTATTTTTATTATCCTATGAGATTATCTCCATAAATGCTATGTTGAAACATGGATTGAGAGAAAAATGAGAGAGAAACTGGTCTCTTTAATAACGAAATTATTTATTATTATCTTATGAGATTATCTCAACAATGAAAATAAATATTAAAATTTATTATTATTATCCCAATAGATTGTCCCAATATTAACAACAACAATAATAACAATAACAATAATAATATGAGTGAGAAAAGTGAGTTAACAACAACAATAATAAGATCAATAATAATATGAATAAGAAAAGTGAGGCAGGGACTGGCCTCGTTAATAATAATAATAATAATAAAATTAGTAATAGTTTCAAAAAAAATATTAAAATTAGTTATTATTATCTCATAACACTGCATCAATAATAATAACATATCAAAATTAATTATTCTTATCTCAAAAGATTGCAACAACAACAACAATAATAATATAATAGGAGAAAAACATAAAGAGAGAAATATTAATAGAGAGAGAAAAATGTGAAAGAGGAGAAAGAGATATAATAATAATAATAAAATACTTTTATAATATAATAATAATGTCAAAATTAGTTATTATTATCATATGAGAATGTCTCAATAATAATAATGATAATTATAATATTAAAACTAATTATTATTATCCTAAGATATTGCAACAACAATAAAACGACAACAACAACAACAACAACAACAACAACAACAACAACAACAATAATAATAATAATAATAAAATAAGAGATAGAAATATTAATAGGGAGAAAGGAAAATGTGAAAGAGGAGAAAGAGAGTTATTATATTTTGAATAATAATAATAATATCAAAATTAATTATAAGGTTAGTTGTGAAGGAATGAATAAAGTAATTATAGAAGAATATATGTTCAAAAATACTAAATTTTTTTCTACAAATATTTAGGTTAGTTGCTTGATAAATATTAAAAGTTCATAACTATTATATCTATAGAAATATGGATTGAGAGAGAAAACTAAAAAGTGTAATAATGGTTATTATTATTATCTATGAGATTATCTCAATAAATATTATGTTGAAACATGGATTGAGAGAAAAATGAGAGAGAGACTGGTCTCGTTAATAAGGAAATTAGTTATTATTATCCTATGAGATTATCTCAATAATGATAATAAATATTAAAATTTATTATTATTATCCTAATAGACTGTCCCAATATTAACGACAACAACAATAACAATAATAATATGAGTGAGAAAAGAGATTTAACAACGACAACAATAATAACAATAATAACATGAGTAAGAAGAGTGAGACAAAGACTGGTCTCGTTAATAATAATTATCATCATCACAATAATAATAACAACAAAATTAGTAATACTTTCAAAAATAATAATATCAATGTAAAAATTAGTTATTATTATCTTATAACACTACCTCAATAATAATAAAAATAAAATATCAAAATTAATTATTATTATCTCAAAAGATTGCAACAACAACAATAATAATAATAGTATAATAGGAGAAAAAATAGGGGATAGAAATATTAATAGAAAGAAAAAAATGTGATAGATGAGAAAGAGAGATAATAATAATGATAATATACTTTTAGAATATAATAATAATGTCAAAATTAGTTATTATTATATCATGAGATTGTCTTAATAATAATAATATAATAATAATGATGATAGTATTAAAAATAGTATTATTATCTCAAGAGATTGCAGCAACAGCAACAACAACAACAACAATAATAATAATAAAATAAGACATTGTCTCAATAATAATAATAATAATGATAATATCAAAATTAGTTATTATTAGATTGCAACAACAACAACAACAACAACAATAATAATAATAATAATAATAATAATAAATAGGACATATAAATATTAATAGGGAGAGAGAAAAATGGAAAAGAGAAGAAAGAGAGTTAATATTATTATCAAAATTAATTATTATTATCCACGAGACTAGGGCTGTCAAAATGGGCCCAGGCCTGTTAATAGACCCGTTTGGACCCGTCAATTATGGGTATGGGTATACTCGTTTACCCATTAAGCCTTCTATTGTCATAGATTGCAAAAATTTGTGAGCCGATTTCTTAGAATTTAGACTTAAAATCAATCCCAATTATCTGGCACATAGAGATTTAAGATGAATAAAGTCTATATCAGACCCATTTATCTTTTAACATCAAATAAAAAAGAAGTAGGCCCAAGACCCAACCCATTTACCCATTTACCCGTGACAATTATTGGGTCTG
The DNA here is from genome assembly GCA_030544215.1 of Zantedeschia hybrid cultivar. Taxonomy (NCBI): domain Eukaryota; kingdom Viridiplantae; phylum Streptophyta; class Magnoliopsida; order Alismatales; family Araceae; genus Zantedeschia; species Zantedeschia hybrid cultivar. The sequence goes on along the minus strand of JARZZO010000005.1, from coordinate 76,140,865 downwards.
AACTGGGTCTGAGTTCATACATTTTGGGCATGAGTCTACCCTACCCAGACCCAGATCGTTGACAGTCCTACACGAGACTATCATTTCGATATCAATTTTAATAAGAATAATAATAATATCAAAATTAGTATTATTAAGAGAATTATCTCATAAGACTACCCCAACATTAATAATAATAATAAAATAATACTTTTCATAGTAATAATAATAATATAATACTTTCCACCATCTTAGATTAAAATAATAGTAATAATAATAATATTTTTAAAATAATAATAATATCAAAATTAGTTATTATTATCCTATGAGACTACCATAATAATAATAATAACAATATCAAAATTAGTTAGTATTATCCCATGAGACTATCTCAATAATAATAATGATAATAAGAAGATAATAATATATCCCATGAGACTATCCAATATTAATTTTAATAATAATAATAATAGTATCAAAATTAATATTATTATCTCATAAGACTACTCAACAACAACAACAACAACAATAACAATAATAATAATAAAATAATACTCTCAATAATAATAATAATAATAATATAATACTTTACAATGTCTTAGATTAAAATAATAGTAATAAAAATTATAATACTTAAAAATAATAATGATAATGATAATGATAATATCAAAAATAGTTATTATTATCCCAAAAGAATGTCTTAATAATAATAATAATAATAATGATCATGATTTTGATGATGATGATAATATCAAAATTAGTTATTATCTCATGAGACTATCTCAATAATAATAATGATAATGAAACGATAATATATCCCATGAGACTGTCATTCCGATATTAATTTTAATAAGAATAATAATAATATCAAAAATAGTATTATTATCTCATAAGACTACGTCAACAATAATAATAATAAAATAATAATAAAAATATAATGCTTTATAACATCTTAGATTAAAATAATAGTAATAATAATAATACTTTAAAATAATAATGGTAATAATAACGATAATGATAATATCAAAAATAGTTATTATTATCCCAAGAGATTGTCTCAATAATAATAATAATAATAATAATAATATCATATCAAAATTAATTATTATTATCTCAAAAGATTGCAACAACAACAACAACAACTACAACTACAACAACAACAACAACAATAATAATAATAATAATAATAATAATAATAATAATAATAGGACAAAAATAGGAAATAGAAATATTAATAGAGAGAAAAAAATGTGATAGAGGAGAAAGAGAGATAATAATAATAATAAAGTACTTTTAGATAGTACTAATAATGTCAAAATTAGTTATTATTATCTTATGAGATTGTCTTAATAACAATAATGATGATCATGATGATGATGATGATGATAATATTAAAATTAGTTATTATTATCTCAAGAGATTGCAACAACAACAACAACAACAACAACAACAACAACAATAATAATAAAATAGGAGATAGAAATATTAATATGGAGAGAGAAAAATGTGAAAAAGGAGAAAAAGAGTTAATAATAATAGTAATATCAAAATTAGTTATTACTACCCTCTAAGACTGTCATTTCAATATTAATTTTAATAAGAATAATATAATATCAAAAACATCAATAATAATAATAATAATATAGTACTTTTCACCATCTTAGATTAAAATAATAGTAATAATAATAATAACATCAAAATTATTTGTTATATCTTATGAGACAACCATAATAATAATAATATGATTAAAATTAATTATTATTATCATATGAGTTATGGCCTTAATGAGTAGTTTTGAAATAAGTTGGGTGAGAGTTATAGCAATTAATGAGTTGTTTTGAAATGGGTGGAGGTGAGAAGAGGAATGAATGTATTAATGATTTCTCTTAAGAATTGTTTAATAATATTTTTTGGAGGGAAAGCACTATAAACTGCCATATCAGCAGGGGTTAAAAACTATGTTTTATTATATAGTATAGATTATACTGAGAAATTAAGGACAATGGTTGGACGAGATGGGCAGGGCAGTCTAAAGGCCAGTTTCGGCCAGCACAAGTTGAAAAATGAGCATTGCCCAAATTTGGCCCTCCCAAATTCATACAAGAGAAATGAGTTTTGCTTTGCCTATATGGGCAAGGGTCAACCTTAAACAATTTTAAGACAATTTTACTTGACAATGCAGCAAGTAAAATTCAAAGAGAAATGCAGTATCTTTTTAAATCGATATGCATAATGGATTAGATAACCAACACAACTTTTCTGACCAAATGTATATGTTATAAGAATCTGATTATCCCATCAATTGTTAGCTTATAGGACAGTCAGATAGTCTTTTTACACCGACAGCATAACAGATATAGTCATTGATCCACCTTAGATCCGCACCAAATCCAACCCATTGACATCCTTAACTTTGAAGTTTAGCACTCACTGCACGCAATGACCGTGCTTTCTCCAATCTGCTGATCAGAGGGTGGATGCACCACACTGCACACAAGGGTGGTGCAGCAAATGTTTCTCTCCATCTATCAAGTTTTAACCCCACTTAACCCAAATGTGAAAACTGAATTAGGATTAACCAGAGCTTGGGCCAGGCAGGCCCCATGAAATCTGTTACAAAATTCATCTTCTGTAGAGACAGTTGCAGTTAGAACTTGATTTCCATCAATAAAACATCTGCCTCATAACATTTTCGTAGCCAGCAATGAGAAGCTGTGGTACCTTTCACATCATTAGGATCCATTGAAGCTCCTAGTAGACTTGCTGCCACATAATGGTCCTCCGGTTCCTTGGAAAAATAATGTGCAAGTCCACCAATGAAAGCTTCTGCTTCACCCAGTTTGTGCATCAAACATAGGACATTCACTAGATTATTTTCATATATTGATGAATTAAATAGCTAGAAGTAAAAAAAATAAAGAAGAATACATATGATTGCTTCAAAATCCAGATGACTAGGCACAAGAAAAAGATGCGCATATCACCGACAATCCTCATTTAAAACTGTATGGATCAAAGGGAAGGGCACATAATACCTAGTTCGAAGGCTGAGAAGGCCAAAACATGACATGGCCATGAAGAAGTAGTTGCTGCACTCGGGCAGCTATAACAAGTACTGTGCCACGCAGACACAGCCATGGGATCCCACTGCTGTATGATCCGATGGCTCAAATCTCACGAGTATGATTTGGGTTTTCTTTTTCTTTTTCTTTTTTTTCTTGAACTGTGCTATGTAGACATCAAATGAAAAATAACTGTCGAGAATAACAGCTACAAGGCTGCACAAAAGAATTCCAGATTGATAACCTCCAAACTCTTGGAAAACGTCAACCAACTTGGTAACCTGCAACACAAAATTTATGATTAGATCGATAAACATACTCCAGGTGTGTGTGTGACTAACAAGTTCTTGGTTATGGCAACTTTAGCAATATCATACATTTGTTCACACCCACAAATAATACCATGAATGCCAACTTAGGATAGCAGCATAAATAAACAGTGACAAGACAGCAGATAGACATTTACAAATTAACAAATTATAGACAGGAAGTGGTATTAAATGTTACCTAACTTTCACTTGTGTTGTTCTCAACACTTTGATCTCCAGATGCGTATCAACATATAACAACGTAGGTTACACAGGAAGTAAATGGAGGGGAGGCAATGGTCTCCAGTGCAACCATAATTTTACTTATGTCAAACAGTAATCCCCTTTTCTAGAGGGGGAGGGGGCATGTTTTATTAAATAGGGGTTTTAGCAAATAGCTCCCCCTCAACAACCTCACATACGTAGAAAAACCACATAGAATGCATATATGCAAAAAAACTCCCAGTATTATCATTGTATACATAGAGAACCCCTACTATCAAGTCTATCATCTCTTACATCACTCACAAATTATGTCTTATTTTAGAATAAGAAAGTTTAAGGAGTTTCTACATATACATATCATGCAAGGAGTTATTTGCATATACTAGATTCTTTAGGAGGTTATTTTGCTAAAACCCCTGTTAAATAAGAAAAGAACAATGAGCATCGAGAAGATATCCCCCTCAATCGTGGCAGCAAAACATTTGTTCATTGAAGATGATAGAACAAAATACCAAATGTTAAAACACCAATATCATTCTTTTATGTCAGTTGACACCTTCCAACTCCCTGAACTGACTGAGATGGACTACTTCCTTCTAGCAGATTTTAACTGTTTTTTCAATATTCCATAAGAAAGTTTCACTGGATAATCCACTACTTCTCTTCCACTAAATGGTTCGTAGGTTAGCTAGGAGTGGCATATTTCATTTCCTCTCAATTTCAGCAGTGGACCAATCCCTCTCACCTGCCTACACCAAAAGATCATTGGGTAGGACCCTAACATCACAGACAGAATAAATAAGATGACATATAAATAACTGAAACAGAATGACCTTTTTTCCAGCAAAAGGCACACAAGTGGACTGTAAAGGATAAGTAACACACACAAGTTGACCACCAATGAGTAACATATGTAACAGAAAATAGGTATGGACTATGGAGACATCATAAGAGAATAATAAGAAAAGTTAGCTGTCCTACTCCTTAATTCATGTGGGTCCTTGTATTTGGTGTGCATCACAATCATAAAAACTCTTTTGAGTTTGGTCAATAATTGGTCACTTTTGGTTGCTCACTTGTTTGCGCCAGTGAGGGTATCCCCTCCACACTCACATGGATCATTCGTTGCAAGTAGTGACTCAAAGGAGGCTGGACAACCCTGATATCATAGTGAATGAAATGTTGAAAGGGAAATCTGGTTGTGTTTGTCACCATCACCACATCCATTTCCCAATCTTAACAACGATGCAAAACCTCTAAAATTGAAAATATTCCAACGCCAACCTGTAGAACTTCGACCATTTAATTCACATACCTAGTGAGTTTGAGCCATAGTTATACAACTGAAATGAGGAAACTCAAACTAGTAGTTGATGGGAACATGTTCTCTTCAATTGGGGCAGAGCTGTACTCTTCAGTGGGGCAGAGTTGTAGTAATCTCCCTTGTTTAAATGATGGAAGGTTAGGGAACTGAAACCGTTTGGCCAAAATATGCATGAGTAAAGAACCGCCTAAGTTAGATAGGCGTGAAGAAAAAAACAATGTGAGAAGGGAAAATCTATGGATCAAGAGCTAACAGTAGAAAAAAGGAAAATTTGTTATGACCTGAACATGGGTCTGATGCCCATATTATGGTGTATGACCTGAACAAGGAGTCTGATGCCCAAAACAGTGTTCCAGGCTCTATTCTTGCAAATGACCACATGGTGTCCGATGATTAACATGCAGTAACTTACTCTGTTCTTCGTCCTTCACTCTTCACTCTTGATACCAAAAATTGGGTATACAAAAATAGCATTCCAGGCTCTATTCTTGCATACGACCACATGGTGTCCGATGAGCACCTGCAGTAACTTCCTCTGTTCTTTGTCCTTAGATACCAAAAATTGGGTATACAACACATCTCTTGGAAGATATCTGAATTCTCCTTCACTGTGGAGTAAAATACCTATATTACCTGTCTCCAATAATCCTTACACCAATAGAAATTTTAATTAGGGAATGCAACTGGTTTCAAGATTAGACCAGCTTCCTTTGTAGCAGGGTCAATTTCTTTGGTTCAATTGTAGGCTTTTTTATTTGATTGATAGTCTAAAAGTGCAAAGCTAACTTTGAAATAACAGTAAATTCAAAATCACTTTCTATGTTCTTGTTTTGTGTATATTGTTAACGTGAGAAGAAAATGGCAAAAAATTTTACATCGGCTATTGCCCTTGATGCCACCCTCATCCTGGACTTGTAATCTGTAGTATGAATGAAAAATAAACTTATATGAAATATGATTCATGAGCCAACCCTAGTTAGTTGGGATTGGCAGACGATGACGATAATGATTCATATATAATCAGTGAATTAACATTTAACAGAACTCCATTCATCTTTTGGCACACTAAAGTACATGTTTCAATACGAAAATCTCTCTCATTTGTTAACGCACAGATGTCAAAGATGCGATGACAATCCGCCCGGTATTTCCTTTTTTTCTCTCCAGTTTTGAGATTGAAGCTTGGGGACCTCATTTTACTTGAGGTCCTTCAACTTTAGATCTTAATTTCTACGCATAAGAATAAGGTAACTGAATCCCACAATGCATGATACTAGCACATGTGAGGCATTTGACCAAGGAATAGTAGTGTATATTAGGCATCTTGTAGGTAGATGCTATAAAATGCAAAAGTTGCTTAGGAGAACATCTTGGGAAGCCTCTAAATTTGGCATCCTAAGCATAGCACATTTACGAATCCACAGATCTTTCCCGAATAAGAGTCTTGGTCATCCAATTATCCTTCTAGATCATGTGCTCCATCCTAAAGCAAATCTGAATACAAAAAGTTCCTAGCCCAACAAAAAGGAAATACACCAAAAACATTCGAAGACACCAAAAAAATAAGGATAAAAATAAACAACTGAAAAAATAATAAAAAAGAAATGTACAAAAAGGAAGTGATTTAAAAAAAGGGATTGAAAGCATCAAAGGTCTCATTAATGTAGGATATTAAAGATAATGAGAAGATTAACACTCAAAAGAAGAGTCTCGAGAATTTAAGGAGAAGATTGACACTCAACAGAAGAGTCTTGAGAATTTAAGAACTTTTTAAGCTATTAAGATATGCCAGAATTAATTATAGAAAGAAAGGCCCAATAACAAAGCGAGAAAATGGCCAACCGGTTGGCTTTTTCTAAATGAACATTAAAGAAAACCTCATGACATAATAATCTTCATAAAGTATAAAAGCAAGAACTCCACTCAAAATGAAATGCGTTAAGATGCATTTTCTTGTGCATAACATCTGACAAACTTGCATGGCATACATAATGTTCAGAGATGACTGCAGAATGGAATGGAAATCCTCAATCAAGCCATCAAATGTAGGGTTGTAAAATGGTACTTTGACTTTCCGATTTCCAATCTGGTTCTGATGTTCCAGATATAGATGCAAAAATGTAGCAAAGAAAAAAAAGGATCTTCTCTTTCTGATTCATAATGTTTCCAAATACGAGCCTTGCGATAAGAAATAGGATGTGGAAGTAGAAACATTCATTTCTTCATTTGCTTACGGATATATATTCAGATACTACATCACCCGTGTTATCAAAGGCAATTGCATCGCTCGCCTAGGTGATGAAGTATGTCGAGGTGAGCCAAGATCACCTCGCCTCGCCTCATGTTCGCCTCACTTGCCTAAGCACTTGCTTATGAGATCTATGCCAAATGCTTGTTCCTTTTTTAATTATGTGGTACTATGTTTCTTATGTTAATTATTCTATAGTGGCTAATGCCTCTTTTAACAATGTCCACTACCATTTTTATGTTACATGCTATCACATTTTTTTCATTTTTTCTTACATGCTACCACATTTTTTCTATTTTTGATGATTCTAAAGACCATGCACCACTTATATGAGTGTTTTATACAAATTGGTCATTACATGTTGGACACGATCAATGTTTCTCAAGCTCTTACACATGATTATCTTGAATGTTTTCTTTATTTTCTTCATACTGCCATTTTCTTCCTTCATGGAAACATATGACAGAAAACATATCGCCTCAAACACCTAGCCAATTGCCTAGGCATTTAAGGCTGAGGTGAACCCCTGGTCGCCTCACTCGTCTCTCGCTTTTGACTACATAGTATATCATTCGCTTTTGACAAAAGTAAGGGGGAAGGCCCCAATCCCTTTTGTAAAATAATAGATATATATATTTGTCATTGCCGGTTGCGAGCGTTTGAGGAACCCATCCCGGGTACCAAGTAGTGGCTTTGACTGTGGTTCTCTGCCCTAGACAGTGAGTAGTTCCTACCACCTTCATCCGTTCACTTCCACCCTGCGTGGCCAATTGTGGGCTTAAGTTTCTTGTTTATCACATAGTCTATTTCCTGGAGCTTTTGCAGTTATTGGATGATATTTTTTATCATTTTGCGCCATTATTGCTGATCTCAGACTATAGCTTGTATCGGATTCATACCAGTAGCGATCCCACATCAAAATGGATGTGGAAACTAAGGCATTCCGTTTCAGCCTTTGCTTCCAATGTCCATATAGGAAATGGAAGCAGAAACACATGTTTCCCTTTCTGTGTCCAACTTATTTATGGCACTAATCCAATGTTCAAGAACTTCTGAACTTCTTGAAGATTTACAAATTAGTATATCTACAATGAAATTGCAAAACTGGGGAATTATATTTTCATTTAACACCAACAACTGCCAAGTCTTTAAGTTCTTATAGAAAGTTGATCCTACAGCTCATATGAAAAGAAAATGAAAAAAAAAACATAGGAGAAAGAAACTGCAAAAATAAGGCGAGGGAGATCCATTTGGTTTCTAGATTCAATTTGGTGACATATCAGATATCACATAGTCTGGGAACCATGGAAGTGACAATAAGCTTCTTCATTGTCACCATTCACTATTCAGAAATGAAAAATGAGGTTTCTGCCTCCATGGCTGGGTAGTTACCCTTGCTTTCCCCATTTTTCTGTGGTTCTCTACACTACTCAGATACAACATTGTCCTTTCTACTCTCAAATACTTCTCTGACCAATTTATGTAAAACATAGATCTTTATCAGTTTTCTCCCCAGAACAGATGAAATCATTACCTTATGAACAGGGGCATGTGCAAGAGAAACAACAATGATAAATTGGCAATATACATAAATAAATGGTTAAAAAAATGAGTAAGATAAAGTAATTGAACAGGGAAAGCCAGGGTATCAGAAAACTTCCAGGTGCAAACTGCAGCAACCAGAAGGAAATATTGAGATCTCATGGACTGAAGTGTGTGGCTTCCTTGGACTCTAAGACATTTTGAGGGCTTATAACATTCAGAGAAAATTAAAAACTTTGTTAAACAGCAGATAACTACACAGGCATAGCAGGATACAGGTAGAAAAATTTTGTTAAATCCACTAGAATTCTTACATACATGGGTGCAGCATGATGTCAAAGGCAGGGCTATCAAAGGATCATCATCTTTAGCATGTGGAAAGTTAGACAGAATCCCAAAAGGAATGGCAAGGAGTGAATAACATTCTAGTAATTCCTTATTCATCAAAAAGGTCAAAACATACCTAATTTTGAACAAGAGGAAGGCGAAGCCACATCTCAAACATCACCATGCATGATGAAGAAAGGAATACAAATTCCGGTGAAAAACACAAAAGAAATAAGTTATTACAGTGTGTGAGTGCATGTAATCTAGTTGTGCCAGCTGATGTACTAAGATGTCATAAAAGCTCTGATCAAATCTGAATAGTTTTCTGCAATGAAATTGCACTTTTAACACTTATACATGAGTGAACTGGTGATTACCTGTCATTTGGCACCAGGCATGGTAATGTATTTCCCTAGTGAGTTGATTTATTTAGTGTTTCTATCGATCCTCAAGACATTCAGCACAAGTTACCTAATATAGCAACCTTGCATATCATGCTTTCCCTCAAAAACAAACATCAACGCCTCACCAAATTTTGACCTAACAGATAATATAATATGTGGTACATATGATAAACAATTACAAGTGGCACCACAAAGTTACAGTAGTGATCTAACAGTGTCCCACCCAACCCACCACCAACATACACATACATCTAAAAGGGAAAAACTAACAGCAACAAGTGGATCTCGCATCATAAGGTAGCAAAATACTACAAGGATCTATCGTGCCCATGTGTTTTTTATTTTAAAATTTTGAATAAATAGCCGCAATTCATCTTTCCCATGCTCCATCCTCACATGACAGCCCAAGTGAGACAACATGACAGAATTTTGAAATGATACCTGATTAACTAAACCTACATAATAGCGACATGGCCACTTGGTTAAGAACCAAAAACAAAAGTCTCAATGCCACGCTTTATGAGAATGAAAATCATGCTCAAATTTGCAGAGATATCCTTGGATATATGGTTTAAAGGTTGGTTGGTTACCCTTAATGTACATTAACACTAAGCCATTCATTACGATCAAAAATCAGTGACAAGTCGCATCAACCTAGCTAGCATGAATCGCTCTAGTAATGTTAGAGACAACACAAAAGTCTGAACATGACCAAAACAATAGTAAGATAACAGGGCAAGAGAATACACACCCATCTAATATCTACTAGAGAATAGCAAATTTAAAAACATGTAAAAGGAAATATTCTATTGAACACAAAAGCATAAGCATTCACCACCACCAATATAACTTTTAGAAGATCCAAAGAATTAGCTTGTCTGTGCATGTTCTGTTACTTACCAAAAGGATTTCTTTTCTTTTGCCTAGTCCCTACCTTACTAGATTCAATAACACAAGCTTGGGTGAACCCAAACATGGGTTGCCCGGAACTTTGTGTTGGATGGAGAACCCCTAGCAAGGCACTCCCTCTTCCTATCCTTCAGGTGGAACAGACATAATTTGTCGTCTATCATGTCGACAAAATATATGCAATTCTTGCAACCACCCCATCTGCCAGGATTCTCTGAGACAGTGGCATTAAACGTATCCGAGAATCGCCCAAGCTCCGTATCCTCACCCATTCGGCCGGGGAGAAATCGAACCTATAAACCCGAAACCCTTCTATCCTGCATGCAAATGTGGATTGGACTTGTTCAACCAGCAAGAGCTCTGCACCAGACACACAGACGCAGATTCAAGAATCCGTCTACCGGTGACGAACGTCCCATTGGCAGAATTGGCAAGTTATAGTCATAGAACGAAGGGGGATTGATGTCAAAAGCCTCTAGTTTGCCTCCGTGATCGATGTAGGCCTTGTCATGAAGAAAAACCGGCGGCATAATGTAACGTGCCGTAAGCCAGAATGTGGTCCACCACTGATCTGCCAGACGACAGAACCCAATACACTGGCCCGTCACAGCCCAAAGAACACAATCTTCTGATGCAGGAGGGGCGGACAGCGCTGCGCATCCCATAAAAGAACAGAAAAGTGGGGGGAAGCTCGCAGAGGCGAGCACCCGCGAGAGGGTTCACAACAGAGAAAGCTTCGTCGCCGGCATATCCCCCTACGCGTCGAATGATCAACAAGTGGCCAAAAGAGCAGCCAATGGTTCCAAGAACCACACCTTCCCCCAGCAACGCCGTGAGCGGCCTGTTCCTGTACCACCTGCCATCGGCCGGGCAGTAGAAATCGGCACTTTCTACGAAGCGAAACTGGGGAGAGAGGACATGAGGTCCCTGTCGTTGTCCCTGGAGACGGTCCTCCACGCCCTGCAGACGCGGCCGAAGGCGAGGACGTCGGCGAGGCTGCCGGTCAGGGACGTGGCGATGGAGAGGAGGGCGGGCTCCGGGAGCCCCGACCAGTCGCGGTGACTTCTCCGCTCCTCCATGCTCGTCTTTCCCCGCCTCTTGTTGTCGCCACTCGCGGTGGCGCCCTCCGGCGACGGTGACGCGCGGCCGAAGGTGAGGACGTCGGTGAGGCAGCCAATCAGGGACGTGAGGATGGAGAAGAGGGCGGCGTTCGGGAGACACGACCAGTGCCGGTGACTGTCCTACTCCGTGCTCGTTTTCCCCTTCCCGACGCCGCCGCTCGCGGTCGCCCCCTCCGACGACGGTGGCGCCATCAGGTGGCTCGAACTGGAAACAGCCCAACGCCCTTCGCTTGAGGAGACATGTATTATTGATTTCCCTTTATTGATTTATTAGTAGGTATAAGTTCTTACAATCTTTTGATATTATAAATATTTTTTTCTAATTTGACTATTTATAAATAAATTCTCACAATTTATTATAAATTAGTAAAAAGTCCTTAAAATTTACAAACAAATTCTTAAAAGTATTACAAATAAACTCTTAAGAAGATTTATTTGGTAAAAAGCTTGCAATTAACTAGACTTATGTGTAAAAAACCCTTATTAGTAATTCACATGTGTAAAAAACCCTTATCATAACGGCTAATATGATAGATCCATATCGGATCTGCGCCAAATCCGATTATATCCTTAGTTGTGGCACACTTGAACCCTTTTTGTAAGTGGAATCACTTCTCACATGTTATTTACTTATTTTTATTTTATAATGTTAATGTGCTTTGGGGGCTTGTTTAATAAACCGTCCTTTCCCTAATAGGTTGCCTTATTCTGCTTTATTTATTAGATTTAGTATGTTTATTGGATTGAATTGAGCCGGTGAGAAAGATTCGTTATAAGTAATTTATCTACTTTATTTCTTATATATCCAGCTTTTTTTGTCTATTAAGAGGCAATTATCTTTGTTCTTATTATTTTAACTAAAGTGTGTCTAGCTTTCTTTGTCGATCCTAATCTTTCTTTTAACTATTCGAGTTCCTGAACTCCAAGCAATAATCTTTCCAAGACGAAGTTGGACTCGAAACGTGAAAAAACGAATGACCAGAGGAAAGTCACAAGTTCAGATAGGTTTATGTGGAAATCCATGACTCTTTATAGTGAATACCAACTAATATAAGTATTGTTAGTATTTAAATTCATTATAGGTCATACTTGATCCGAAGATGAGTTTTCCCTCCCATCTCCAATTTAAAAGTATGAAAGTAGAAACATAAATATTATTTTTTAAATTATTTTCTAAAATTAACTCTCCTATAATATTTATTGATTTTTCCCAATAAATAATAAAATTAGAAAAAGTACTAAGCATGGAGATTTTAGCTAAGTTGTTATCTTTCCAATAGTTCTGATGTAACATTATTTAGAAACTCCTATCGAAAGTTATACCCACTATAGGTCCGTTTGGTACCTTGTAAAATGACCGGTAAGAAAAAGTTTTTAAAAATAATCTAATGCAAGGATTTATTTGGTAGTGCCGAAAATGTCGGTCAACAAAAGAATTAATCTGTTGACTCCCTAGTCGGCACTATAGAAATTGCTATCTTTATCTTGTTATATATATTTTTTAAAATATCAATTCCAATTGTTTATTAATTATTAGCCTATTAAACATATTAAACTATTAAAATCAAATCCAATCGAAGACATTAATCTTTCTAAATACATTGTTATCGTTATGGTAAATTGGTAATCGTTAACATTGGAGGAGATAATATTATTTACAGTACTCTTTTATAAAAAAATGAGTACATTAATTTGTTAGCATCCTACGTACTACATTATTATATTAATACGTTAATGATCTATTATGAACAGTTAAGGAAAGAGGTTTTAAAATGATATTAGACCCGAAACGGGTGCAGTATATTAGTGAAGTGTTGACAACGGACGGAAATTTTTTACTTATACATGAATTATGATAAATAATTTATAGATTATTATTTCTCTTTAATATAAATATAATTGTTGTATAATTATTTTACTTGTAATCCTATTGTAAGCAATCTAAAATTCTTTTACAAATAAACAATTACAGCAAACTATTTTCAAGAAAATGTTTTACTAGAAAACAAACAAATGAAAAGATTTTCATGAAAACAATTTATAGGCACCAAATAACAGATTTTGATTTCATTTTCCATGTAAACCTATTTCCTTAGAAAATCTTTTCTGTTCGAAAATGTTTTAAGTGGAACAAAGTGCACCCTACAAGTAGATTGTTGTTTAAAATCCAAACTTAATAGTCTAAATGGACCAGTCTAATATAATTAAATAGGCCTAGAATATTATAAGCAAACATCTCTCCCTGTTGGATCTGAAATCCCCTCTCATCCACTCTATGGCAATGTTTTCATCTTCATACATGTTCTTCAATTCAAACTCTTTCTTGAATGCATCAAAAGACCGACTCCAACATAGCATGAAAACTTTTGCAAAGTCTCCTAAGTCAGCTTTCTTCTTCCACCTTCTCTCTATGAGGCCTCTGCCTTATCAGGGGAAACTCAAGGATCGACTGTCCACCTCGAAACTCGAAATTCATAATAACAATCTAGCATTTGCTCCTCAACAACCTTCAAAGTAGGAAATAGAAGATGGTCAATACAAATTTTTTCTTAGCAAACTAGCACACAAGATATTAATACAAACTTATCAATGGGATCCATTGAAATAATAGAAAAAAAAAAGATTAAGAACATGTATACCATAGCTAGTGCACCACGTCCATGGGCAATCTGAAACTATAGCTCTCAGAAAGAATCTTCAGCATCCACATCAACCCATGGAAGCAACTAACAAAGAAAATAAAGCAAAAAGGTATATAAACTATTTTTTTTAACCTTTTTTTGGCAGTAGCCCAGTGGTAGGACTTTTGAGGCACTAAGCCCAGCAACCAGGGATCGAATCCCTGCAGAACCTAAATTTTCCAACCCCAAACCCCAACACGGGGGCCCACCAGCGCCTCAGGGTGAAAACCAAAGAGCCCCGCGTGACCCGCGCGGGCTCAACCTCGCGACCCCTGCCCGCAGGGGACATGAATTAATGTTAGATTGACCTGCTATAATACGATTGACCTAAAGCCCAGCAGCCCAGCAACTCGTGCCACGGGGGGCATGAACTATGTTAGATTGACATAATATAATATGATTAGCACCAATTGTATGATCAGAAATATAGCAAAGAAGGAATCCTGAAAGATCACCTGATGCCCATGATGCTTCCCTTTCTGCCAAACATGAGATAATTTGCTAATCAGCTAGGTAATTCCCACAAAATAGGTGGTGCAACCCATAGTTGAGATTCAACTATTATATACGTGGAGAGTTTTATATTGAGTGCCCTATAAAAGTTCAACCCATAAATTTGCTGAACAATCTTAAACTCTTGATTAAATACAACTGAAGAAAAGTATAATATAAAATTACAACGTGCATGAACTTGTTGAACCTGCCTCCAAGATTAACTTTACCATTGCTCCACCATCCCTATCATAATTCCAAAAAGCCTTTGAGATATAAAGGAACTAATGGCAGGGTTGATAACAATGGCTTAAAAATAATCACCTTCTTTAAAAATTCATAATAAAAATTTAGGTCACGGGATACATATCAGCTGGAACTTTCACACTGGATTCAATAACACAAAAGCTTGGGTGAATTCAAAGTGTGTTTGTAGCAGAGAACTTTGGGTTGGATGGAGAACCCCGAGCGAGGCACTCCCTCTTCCTATCCTTCAGGTGCAACACAAGTAATGTATCATCTTTCTTGCCAAAAAGGTACATACAATTCTTGTGACCACACCATCTGTTAGGATTCTCCAAGACAGGAACAGTAAATGTATCCCAGAACAGTGCCCACACCTGCCCCCGTCTCCCAAGCTGTGTATCCTCACCCATTTGGCCAGTGGAAAAATCGAACCTACAAACTGGAAACCGTTTTACCTTGTATGTAAATGGGGATTGGACTTCTGCAACCAGCAAGAGCTCTGCACCAAACACACAGGCGCAGATGCAAGAATTTGGCTAAAGATGACGAACCCCCCACTGGGAGAATCGGCAAGCTATGAGATGAGGGAGGGTTGATGTCAAAAGCCTCTAGTTTGCCTCTGTAATCGATGTAGGCCTTGCCATGAAGAAAAATCGGCGGCATCGAGTAGTGTGCCCGATGCCAGAAGGTCGTCCACTTCTGCTCTGCCAGGCAACAGAACCTAATAAAATCATCGTCCAAAGCCCAAAAGACACAATCTTTAGATGAAGGAAGGAGGACAGCACTGCCCATCCCATAAGATCATGGCAATTGGGGAGAAGTGTTCAGAGGCAAGCACCAGTGAGAGGGTTCACAACAGTAAAAACTTTGCAGTCACCATCTCTGACCCTGCGATGGAAGATTAATAAGTGTTTCCGAATATGATCCTTCTAATAAGAAATTGGATCAGAAACCAGAAACATTGATTTCCACATCAACTTCCAATATATTTGCCCCTAATAGGTTACTAATCGTATTTATTTCCCTTATAGGAGCCAACTAAGGCCAAGAACTTGAACTTTTAGCTTTCAATGATGCTTTTTACAAAAGGGGCTGGGGCCTTCCCTCTTCTTTCTGACCAATATGATATTTAAACAATACGGATGCTAACCTAACCTGATATGTGTCACACATACTAGTGGAATGGATGTCACATGAATTATATGATGCATAATGGGAAGAAGATGGGCAGAACATACATTGCATGCATCTTATAATGGCCATCACTTTGCATACGACTTGCAAGTGTCAATATGCATGAGGCAATTGACAATGGATACTTCCAGCTTCCAACAAGGAAATGGATGAGGAAATTGAAGCATTTCTGTATCCACTTTCACTTCAAAAATCTCATGAAGGAAACAGAAGCAGAAACACCTATTTCTCTTTTACAGTGCTGTGAGACTTCATTTTTTGAGGTCAATCTCTGTTCTTTTGAAAAGGACTTAAAAGATTTTTAACTTTCAAAAGAATCAGTTTTTTTGTTTTAACTGTAGACTTTGGGAGTTTGGGATTAGCCCTCAGGGAGTATCAGGTTTTAGATCAAACAAGTGGATCCGTGAATTTGACCTCTCCCCATTGACCTCAATTAGTACCAATTATGCCAATCACTGATTGGCAACTTTTGATTAACCGTCCATTAGAGTACATAAAAATGAAAGGAATAAACGAGGAATTAAACATAACATCATATTTACGGTAATAAACCATTTATTTTTATGCAGCATGCATGAAAATTATTATTTCAATGATCACTTTATTTAAGAATCCCTTAGACATCTTGAAGGATATTTAAAGGATTTTAAGATTCACATGGGGTCATGAGAACTTATAGCCTTCAAGTGGTATTAAGAGGATATATCTTTAGACAAAATCCTCATTAAGACCCCTTAAAGATCAAGGAACTTAAACAGTATCCTTTAAGTACCCCTGTTTGAACAAAATTTGTCACCCCTTAAACATGTATGTTGGTATGTGTGTGTGGTATAAACATGCATGCATTGAAGGAAGCTAGGGTTTTCTTTATACCCTATGCATGCATGAAACAAAGATAAGTGAGGGCTTCATGTCCTATATATATGAATGCATGCATAAGAAAAAAGAAGGCAAAGGGAAAAGAAAAAGATAGTACCTACAGCAGCTACAACAGAGAAGCAAGGCAGGGAGAAGAGAGAGAGAGAGAGAGGCAGCAGGATTGAGTGAGAGAGAGAAAGAGAGAGAGAGAGAGGCTGCAGGATTGAGTGAGAGAGAGAAAGAGAGAGAGAGAGAGGCAGCAGGATTGAGTGAGAGAGAGAGAGAGAGGCAGTGAGAGAGAGAGAGAAAGAGAGAGCCCCCCCCCACCCTGTTCTTGGGTAAAACAGGGGACCGCAGTCCCTATTGCTGCAGCTATTGCTACCTCTATTGTGGCTGCCTTGCTTCTCTATTGTAGCTGCAGAATGAACTATTTTTTTCTTTTCCCTTTGTCCTTCTTTTACTTATGCATGCATTCATACATTGAAGGACATGAAATCCTAACTTATGTTTGTTTTTTGCATGCATGCATAGGGTATAAAAAAAAATCCTAGTTTCTTTTAATGCATGCATGTGTATGCCACACACACATACACACATACATGTTTAGGGGGTGACAAATTTTGTTCAAACAAGTGCATTCTCTTTTCACTTCCAACTCAATTGCAGCCGGAAACAGAAACAATAAGCTGCTTTTACGTCACTATTCAGAAATGAAAACATTTCCCATTTTTGTGTTGTTATCTACACTATCCGGATGCGACATTGTACTTTCTACACTCAAGTAATTCTCTGACCATCACAGAACTTTATCAGTTTTGTCTCCCCATAATAGATGAAACACTATTACCTCAAGAACAAGGGCGCGTGCAAGGAAAACAGCAATGGTAATGTACATAAAGAAATGGTTAAAAATAAATGATTAGGATAAAGATAATTGAACAGGGGAAGCCAGGGTATCAGAAAACCTCCAGGTACAAACTGCAGGAACCAGAAGGAATATTGAGATTCTCACGGACTAAAGTTTGTGGCTTCCTAACATTCAGAAAAAATTAAAAACTTACTTAAATAGCAGATAACTACTCAAGCATGGCAGGATATAGGTAGAAACATTTGTTAAATCCACTAGAATTCTTACATACGTACTGATCTAACAGTGTCCACCTGCCCCACCCACCACCAACATATGCATACATCTAAAAGAGAAAAACTAACAGAACAAGTGGATCTTGCATCATATAGGGGCAAAATAATGCAAGGATCTCTCATGCCCATGTATTTTTCCTTTTAAAATTTTGAATAAACGGCCACAATTGATCTTTCCCAATCTCCATGCTCACATGACAGTCCAAGTGAGACAACATGACATAATTTTGAAATGATAGCTGATTACCTAAATCTACATAATAGCGAGATGGACACTTGGGATAAGAAACAAAAGCAAAAGTATCAATGGCATGTACTGCTACTTACCAAAAGGATTTCTTTTCTTTTGCCTAGCCCCAAGCTCACTGGATTTAATAACACAAGCTTGGGTGAACCCAAACACAGTTTGCACCAGAGAACTTTGCTTTGAATGGATAACGCTGAGCAAGGCGCTCCCTCTTCCCATCCTTCAGGTGGAACACACGTAATCTGTCTTCCTTGTCGACAAAGTATATGCAATTCTTGCAACCACCCCATCTGCCAGGATTCTCCGAGACAGTAACATTAAACGTATCCCAGAACAGTGCCCGATCCCCCAAGCTGTCTATCCTCACCCATCTGGCCAGTGAGAAATCGAACCTATAAATCCGAAACCCTTTTATTTTGCATGTAAATTTGGATTGGACTTCTTCCACCAGCAAGAGCTTTGCACCAGACAAACACAGGCGCAGATTTGAGGAGTCGTCTGCCGGGGACGAACGACCAATTACCAGAATCGGCATGTTATAGGAACGAGGGGGGTTGATCTCAAAAGCCTGTAGTCTGCCTTTGCAATCGACGAAGGCCTTGTCATGAAGAAAAACCGGCGGCGTCCTGTAATATGCCCGAGGCATGAAGATAGTCAATTTCTGATCTGCCAGACGACAGAACCAAATAAACATGTCATCCAAAGCCCAAAAGACACAATCTTTAGATGCAGGAGGGGCGGACAGCGCTGCCCATCTCATAAGCCGGCCCAAAGTGGGGGTCCTGCAGAGGCGAGCACCAGTGAGAGGGTTCACAACAGAGAAAACTTTGTAGTCGGCATCTCTGACCCCGTGATGGAAGAGTAGATGGCCGAAAGAGCAGCCTAGGATTCGGAAAGGCCCGTCTTCCCGCAGCAACGCCATGAGCCGCCTGTTCCTGTACCGCCTGCCGTCGGCCGGGCAGTAGAAAGTGGCGTTCCTGTCTAAAAAGAGGAACGGGGGGAGAGAGGACATGAGGCCTTTGTCGTTGGCCCTGGCGACGGACCTCCACGCGGTGCAGACACGGCCGAAGGCGAGGACGTCGGCGAGGCTGCCGGTCAGGGACGTGGCGATGGAGAGGAGGGCGGGATCCGGGAGCCACGACCAGTCCCGGTGACCGTTCTGCTCCTCCGCGCTCGTCTTCGGCTTCTCGATGTCGGCGCTCGGGGTCGCGCGCTCCGACGACGGCGACGCCATCGGGTGGGTCGCCCTGGACACGCCCAACGCACTCGCGCTTCAGGAGACGGAAAGGGAGACGACGACGACGACGCTCGAGTCGAGGCGCGGTCGATCCAACGGCGCAAATAAAGCCATACACCGACAACCCCTTGTGGAGGTGTCGTTTCCTACGTGGAGTAGGGTTGCAAGTTGATCGTATTAATCCGCAATTTAATCTCTTCTAATCCGTGAAATTCGATTCAATTTGTAAAATTATGCATCGCGTGTTAGTTAAGAGTCTGCACCCGCACCTTTTCTCGTGGATGAAGTTACAATTAGTTCACCTCTTATCCGCAAGTCTGCATAGATTGGGTTAGATCTTCCGGTCACAAACCCGTCGATATCCACGGGCATCCACTCTAATCTGCATGTTAAAAAGAAATTATATTAAATTATTTAATATTATATTCAATATCATAGGACCGTTTGATTCATGTTTTCTTCACGTGCACCAATAATTTATTTGGCATGAATGTGAATCGGTTATGATGGGCAAGAATCTCCACCACACTTTGATCAGTGGCTCTCCGTCTCCGATTGGAGGGGCATCGTTCAGCGATTCCTATAAAAAAAAAAACACCATTAGAAAGTCTTCGGAAGCAGTTCGAGAGATCACCCTCCGATGTCTAAGTCAGAATCTTGGAGATGCCGAGAGAAACTTAAGGTAGTTTGAGTTCTAGAAAACATACCTATACTGATTGGAATAGGGATCCTTATATAGTGGAACAGGAGAGTCCCAACAGGGGAAGCGGGATTCGAAGAAATCCCCCGAGTCAATCTTGAGTTGGAAGGGACTCCTAAGGAAATTGGATCCAAGGTCGATTCTCAAATTTATGCTAATCTGGTCGAGACTAGAGGACACTTTTTTGCGAGGCAGGATCCTTAACAACGCAAATTCCCAACTTAATCGGGGATCTCTCTAGGAAGGATAGGAGTTTTCTAACGCCGATTCAGTCCTTTCCAAGGCAGGGTCTACATGAGTGTCTTGTTAGGGAACATATTTGGACCCATGCCCCTTATAGTTATCTTGTCTGGGTGAAATTTATGAGGACTAGGATTGGACCTTTCATGAGTTGAGGCCCTTGACCTAGGAGTCTCGGCCCGTCTCGTAGGTATATGGGTCGCTCTAGGAAACTCCATCAGTACTCCCAAGTGGGAAACTGGGCCGGCCCATGGGCTATCTGGGTCGGACGAGATTTTCCTCTTTCATATTATAAATTTAGAATAAATGTAAACTAGTTGTAACTTTCTAATTATTTATAATCTTGATACAAGATGTTGTTTTAGTGTAGGTTAATTTTTGAAAGTAATGTAGGTTAACTAAAGACCTAAGATTTTAATATGTATGTATAATAAAGTTCTTTGTTTTAAAAGATACAGATAGGCTAGATACAATATATATGTTTTTACATATAGACTTTGATCGTATTAATTTTTAATATTCTGTGACCCATGGTAGAACCCGCTCCTGAGCGCACTCATTTTGATCTGCGTTTAAGTGAGTCACATGTAGATCATAATAGCTAGCATTCCAAGCCATGCCACCCGTCGATGAGAAAAAAAAGGTACAACCTGATCTTATCCAATTTGCAAAAGGAATTGGATCAAAACTTCGCTCTCCCCCTACTGGCAACATGTCGCATGTGGATGATGGTGTTTCTTGGTCATCTCTGACCAATTTGTAGTCCTACTATAGACTAATACTTGTTGCATTGTCCTGCAATGGAGGGTGGGCATTGCAGTTAGTAAAAAAAATAAAATTTTAACGTCAGGTCTCACGTTATATGTTAGTATAAGCCAATCTCTGGTTGGAGGATTCAAAAAAATTTAAGAAATAAAAAGTTGAGCCATAATGAATAGTAACAAGAAATACTCTTAATGGGCCAAGTTTATAACAGTTTTTGATTGCTTAGAAATTTTGGATCACCAAGTCAGAGATGGAGTTGTATGAACATGTACGACACGTAGCACCCGACGTAAAAAAAAAAAAAAAAAAAAGTTTAAACCAATGCATTGCCTCCCATTGCATCGGGGGAGACAGGGGAGGTTTTGCAACAAATATTAATCTTCTCTGTAATAATTTGGGCTTGGCCCAAATTGAAAAGAGTAATCCCTACTCTATTGCTGCATGGGTGCAGCACAAAAAAGGAAAAATAACTTTTAAATTTTTTTTGAAGTTGGTCTCACTATATCGAATATTAATCTTCTCTGCCCATTAAGGACTCTTTAAGTGTTCATTGGAGCTCCATTTTTTATCTTTTAAAAGTTTTTGAGTTGTCAAATCAGATATTAGATTTTACAAAAGTGTAAGGCATTATGGGACCGACAAAAAAAGATCTTATTTTTTATACTGCACCCCACCCTATACATTGTAGCAAGTATTACTCAAATGAAAATAGTTTAGTCAAACTTCAACATAGTCTAAGTTTAGACTAAATTACTACAATAAAAATAATAAATTTGGGTAGGCTGGATTGGTTGAGTTGGATTGGGCTGGCCCAATTTGTAGATCAATTTGTTAGAAGTGTCTCATGTGTTTGCATGAAGTCAATCAATCAATTTAGGTCAGTCCAAATTCAATCCACTCAACCTAATTCTAATTAATGTCAATCTAAATTTAACTCAACCTGTCTTAAATAATTTGAGTCGATCAAATTAATATTTTGGATCAAACTAAATTAGGCTACGGACTAGTCCACCCAATTGATGCCCCTACTTTTAGAATCATACGTTTAACGGACAACGTAACAGAGATAATCCTTTTTAGATCAAACATACTATTTAATTATCCAAGTAACTAAGAGTTCTCAAAACCAATAACAGAATGAATAATGTAATAGATCTATATTGAATCTGCATCAAACCTGACGCGTTTACATCCCTTAACTGTGGCACATATGTTCCCTTTGTAAGTGAGATCCCTTCTTAGAGGTTATTTTTACTTAATAATTTTAATGTGCTTCGGTGGCTTATTTATTGTGTCCCTTAAACAGTCCTTTCCCTAATAGGTTGGGTTATTTTGCTATACAAATTATCTATTGCATATATAGAATACTTTAGGATAAGTTTCATCATTATCTATTTTATTCCTTATCCAACTTTTTTATCAATTCTATTAAAAGGTAATTACTTTATTCTTAATATTTTAACTAAAGTGTGTCAGGGTTTCTTTGTCGATCCTATTCTTAACTCTTCGAGTTCCTGAACTCCTCCTAAGCTCTCCCCCTATCTCTCATCAAAGATCTTCCCACAAGCAGTAATCTTTCCAAGACGAAGTTGGACTCAAAAGTGAAAAAAAAATATGACTAGAGGAAACTCTAGTTTAAGTAGGTTTGTGTACGAATTCATGACACTTTATAGAGAATACCAGGTTATTAGTATTTACAGTCATTATAGATCCCATTTCATCCTAAAATGAGTTTTCCCTCTCATCTCCAAGTTAAAAGTATGAAAGTAGGAACATAAATGTTG
This sequence comes from Zantedeschia hybrid cultivar, assembly GCA_030544215.1. Taxonomy (NCBI): domain Eukaryota; kingdom Viridiplantae; phylum Streptophyta; class Magnoliopsida; order Alismatales; family Araceae; genus Zantedeschia; species Zantedeschia hybrid cultivar. Next base: position 76,117,829 of record JARZZO010000005.1, on the reverse strand, counting down.
CTTCTAAGTATTTCTAAAATTATGTCTCTTACAATATTTACCAATTTTAAGCCTATAAATAATAAATGTAGAAAAGGTACTTGGCATGAAAATTGTAGCTAAGTTATTATCTTCCTAATAGTTTTGATTTTACATTATTTGGTCCTTAGCATGAATCTTGTAGCTAAGTTATTATCTTTCTAATAGTTCTGATTTTACATTATTTGGACATTCCTATTAAAAGTTATGCCCAATATAAATGGACTGTTATCTAAAATCCAAACTTAATTGTCTCATTATTCAAACCGGCTAACGAAGTCGAGCCTAAATGCGCGAGGCTGATATAATTAAATAGGCTAAGAGTGTGGAGTATAAGTAAACATCTCCAAGTCTCCCTCTTGCATCTGAAAGCCCCTCTCATCCTCTCCATGGCAATGCTTTTCTCTTCATACATGTTCTTCAATTGAAAGTCTTTCTTGAAGACATTAAAAGATGACTCTAACATAGCATGAAAACTTTTGCAAAGTTCCCTGTGTCAGCTTTTCTTCTTCCACCTACTCTGTCTGTGGCCTCTGCCTCCTCCAAGGAAACTTAAGGATCTATTGTACACCCTGAAATTCGCAATTACAATCTAGCAATTTGGTCCCCAACAATCTTCAAAGTAAGAAATAGAAAATAGTCAGTACAAATTTTTCCCACCAAACATGGCTTTAAACTAAAGAAAAAAACCTTTGTTTTTAACCCCTGAAGCCAGTAACATGGAAAATCCATAGGACCATATGCTGCTTCTGTCTCCATCTATAAATCCTGGGACAAACACCATGTATTGCACACTTCCATCTTGTGTTCACCAATAAAATTCACATATTAAATACAAATACCATACATTGTACTTTAAAATGAGTCATAGGTATCTCTACTCACACAAAAAAGGCAGATAACAGCAAAAGAAGCATATGGACCTATGCTGGAAAGTCCTCCAGACACAAGGGGTAAAATTTTCGGACAGAGGGCCAGAAATGGATCAGACAATTGAACCACCTCTAAAAAGCGTATAAGAGGAGAGAGAAATAGGTAGATGAGACAGAGGGAAAGATTATTATGGCATACATTTCTTGACTCCGAGAGCACAAGGAATTAAAACAAACTAATCAATGTGATCCATTGAAATAATAGTAAAATAAATGATTAAGAACATGTATACAATAGCTAGTGTACCAAGTTCATTGACAATCTGAAATAATAGCTCTCAGAAAGAATCTTCAGCATCCACATCAACCCACAAAAGCAGCCAACAAAGAAAATAAAGTAAAAGGGTATTATAAACTAATGTTAGATTGACCTAATATAATATGATTAGCACCAATTGTATGACAGGAAGACAGCAAAAAAGGAATCCTGAAAGATCACCTCATGCCCATGATGTTTCCCTTTCTGCCAAAGATGGATAATTTGCCAATCAGCTAGGTAATTCCCACAAAATAGCAGATGCGACTCAGTTGAGATTCAACTATTTTCTGTCGACAGATTTATATTAAGTGCCCTATAAATGGTCAACCCATAAACTTGATGAAAAATCCTAAAATCTTGATTATATAGAATTACTATGTGCATGAACTAGTTGAGCCTGCCTAAGGGATTAGCTTCACCATTGCTCCACCATCCCTATCATGATACCCAAAAGTCTTTGAGATGTAAACTAACTAATGGCAGGGTTGGTAGATACTTGAAGACGGAGGCCTCAAAGGAAAAGACAATGGCTTAAAAAAAAAAATGACCTTTAAAAGAGTCATAATCTAAAATGGGTAACTGAATACATATCAGCTGGAAATAACCATCTTCCTTGGAAAAGATCTTATCCATAAGCAAGCTACTGGTGGATATGATTTGAAAGTCATTGGATGCAATAAAGTCAAACTAACTTGAAACTGAAAAATAACCAGACTATGCCTGCTTATCTTTTGCTTAACATTCCATGTTAATGCCAGAAAAAAAAAAACAAAAAAAACAAAAACAAAAACAAAAACAAAAACTTGACCACTATTTCTCTCCTTGCAAATGGAGCCAGGTCTAATCCTAAAGGAAACTAGCAAATCTTAAAAGAGGGCTGAACATCAGCTGGAAGGAGATCCAATTGGCGGCGAGTGATAAGCATAACTATGTTCTCCACTACCTCCCTTAACTGAAGATTCTTGGCATTTATTCTGTGTCATGCCCTGCAGGGGGAAGAGAACTAAGTTGCCAGGAAAGATACTATTGTTACCAAATCATCCGCAAGGGGATTGACAGTTGCACTGAACACAACAAGACAAACCTTTCTAAATGCCTGATCAGCCAGACTTCAAGCTCTGTTGGGAGAATTCCAGATCTAATAGCAGAAAACCAAGAAATTGCGGACCAGATGAAACCTTGGAGGATGGGAGAGAAAGCTTGATTATATAGCATGTTATAGTCTCTCAACATGTCATCTTGAATATATACATATAGCATAGTTTACAAATCAGGAGATCTTTCTTAGACAAGAAATTATAGGAGTTTTACTTGCTGCACCGCCACCTGCTGAGGTGGAATGCGCTCCCCAGCCGTGTCGCGCTACCTGGAGACCCGCGCATGGCCCTTGCCCCCCCCCCCCCCAAAAAAAATAAATGCACCCTGACGTCATGAGAGCTTCCTGATGCTCTCGAAATCACAGTCCGAAGGTATATATATATATATATATATATATATATATATATATATATATATATATATATATATATATATAATTTTTTTATTTTATTTTTTTGCTTTTTTCGCTGATGTCAGGGTGCATTTATGGGGGCGACATGGGCCATGTGCGGGTCTCCAGGTGGCGCGATACGGCTGGGCGGCACGTTCCACCTCGGCAGGCGGTGGTGCAGCAAGTCAAACTCATTCACTTGAAACTCTGTCTTGGAGGCATCAAAAGATGACTCCAACATAGCATGAGAACTTTTGCAAAGTTCCCTGTGTCAGCTTTCTTCTTCCACCTACTCTCTCTGTGGCCTCTGCCTCCTCCAAGGAAACTTAAGGATCTATTGTACACCCTGAAATTCGTAATTACAATCTAGCAATTGCTCCTCAACAATCTTCAAAGTAAGAGAGAGAAAATAGTCAATACAAATTTTTCTTACCAAACATGCCTTCAAACTAAAGATAGAAACCTTTTTTTTTAACCCCTGAAGCCAGTAACATGAAAAATCCACAGGACCATATGGCGCTTTTGTGTCCATCTATAAATCCTGGGACAAACACCATGTATTGCACACTTCCATCTATTTTCATGTTCACCTATAAAACTCACATATTAAATACAAATACCATAATACATTGTACTTAGAATGAGTCATAGGTATCTCTACTCACACCAAAAAGGCAGATAGCACCAAAAGAAGCATATGGACCTATGCTGGAAAGTCCTCCAAATACAACAAGGGGCAAATTTTCGGACAGAGGGCCAGAAATGGATCAGACAATCGAACCACCTCTAAAAAGTGTATAAGAGGAGAGAGAAATAGGTAGATGAGACAGAGGGAGAGATTATTATGGCATACATTTCTCGACTCCGAGAGCACACAAGGAATTAAAACAAACTAATCAATGAGATCCATTGAAATAATAGTACAAGAAATGATTAAGAACGTGTATACAATAGCTAGTGTACCATGTCCATTGACAATCTGAAATAATAGCTCTCAGAAAGAATCTTCAGCATCCACATCAACCCACAAAAGCGGCCAATAAAGAAGATAAAGTAAAAGGGTATTATAAACTAATGTTAGATTGACCTAATATAATATGATTAGCACCAACTGTATGACAGGAAAAATAGCAAAAAAGGAATCATGAAAGATCAGCTCATGCCCGTGATGTTTCCCTTTCTGCCAAAGATGGATAATTTGCCAATCAGCTAGGTAATTGCCACAAAATAGGGGATGCGACTCAGTTGAGATTCAACTATTTTTTGTCGATAGTTTTATATTAAGTGCCCGATAAATGGTCAACCCATAAATTTGCTGAAAAATCTTAAAATCATGATTATATAGAATTACTAAGTGCATGAACTAGTTGAACCTGCGTCTAAGGATTAGCTTCACCATTACTCCACTATCCCTATCATGATACCCAAAAGTCTTTGAGATGTAAACTAACTAATGGCAGGGTTGGTAGATACTTGAAGATGGAGGCCCCAAAGGAAAAGACAATGGCTTAAAAAAAATAATGACCTTTAAAAAAGTCATAATCTAAAATGGGTCACTGAATACATATCAGCTGAAAATAATCAATTTCCTTGGAAAAGATCTTATCCATAAGCAAGCTACCGGTGGATATGATTTGAAAGTCATTGGATGCAACAAAGTCAAAATAACTTGAAACTGAAAAATAACCACACTATGCCTGCTTGTCTCTTGCTTAACATTCCATGTTAATGCCAGGAAAAAAAAAAAAAAAACTTGACCACTATTTCTCTCATTGCAAATGGAGCCAGGTCTAATCCTAAAGGAAACTAGCAAATCTTAAAAGAGGGCTGAAACATCAGCTGTAAGGAGATCCAATTGGAAGCGAGTGATAAGCATAACTGTGTTCTCCAGTACCTCCCTTTACCGAAGATTCTTGGCGTTTATTCTGTGCCATGCCCTGCAGGGAGAAGAGAACTAAGGTGCCAAGAAAGAGACTATTTTGTTACCAAATCATCCGCATGGAGATTGACAGTTGCACTGAACACAACAAGCCAAACCTTTCTAAATGCCTGATCAGCCAGACTTCAAGCTCTGTTGGGAGAATTCCGGATCTAATAGCAGAAAACCAAGAAATTGAGGACCAGATGAAACCTTGGAGGATGGGAGAGAAAGTTTGATTATATAGCACGTCAAAGTCTCTCAACATGTCATCTTGAATATATACATATAGCATAGTTTACAAGTCAGGAGATCTTTCTCAGACAAGAAATTATAGTTAGTGTATGTCATCCTCAATTGCATTTAGATATAAAGAAGTCTTTGCCCAATAAAGAAATAGAAGTGAACCACAACAGAAAGCATAAGCATTCATTACTACGAATACAACTTTTAGAAGAACCAAAGAAATTAGCTTGTCCATACATGTACTGCTGCTCACCAGAAAGATGGCTTTGTTATTCTCTTGCCTATTCCCTATCACACTGGATTCAATGACACAAGCTTGGGTGAATCCAAACAGCGTTTGTAGTGGAGAACCTTGGTATGGATGAAGAACCCCGAGCAAGGCACTCCCTCTTGCTCTCCTTCAGGTGGAACACACGCAATGTACAATCTTTCTTGTCGAAATAGTATATGCAGTTCTTGTAACCACCCCATCTGTTAGGATTCTCCGAGACGGTAACATTAAATGTATCCCAGAACAGTGCCCGGTCCCCCAAGCTGCGTATCCTCACCCATTTGGCCAGGGAGAAATCAAACCTACAAACCAGAAACCTTTTTTCCCTGTATGTGATTGGGGATTGGACATGTGCAACCAGCAAAAGCTCTGCACCAGACACACACAGGCGCAGATGCAAGAATTTGGCTAAAGATGACGAACCCCCCACTGGGACAATCGGCAAGCTATAGGACGAGGGAGGGTTGATGTCAAAAGCCTCCAGTTTGCCTCTGTGATCAATGTAGGCCTTGTCATGAAGAAACACCGGCGGCGTCCTGTAATATGCCCGAGGCCAGAAGGTCGTCCACTTCTGATCTTCCATGCAACAGAAGCCGATAAAATCGTCGTCGAATGCCCAAAAGACACAATCTTTAGATGCAGGAGGGGAGGACAGTGCCGCCCATCTCATAAGATCGTGGCGATTGGGGGGAAGTGTGCAGAGGCGAGCACCAGTGAGAGGGTTCACAACAGAGAACACTTTGTAATCGGCATCTCCGTCCCTGTTATGGAAGATTAACAAGTGGCCAAAAGAGCAGCCTAGGGTTTCGGAAGGCCCCTCTTCCCGCAGCAACGCCGTGAGCCGCCTGTTCTTGTACCGCCTGCCGTCCGCCGGGCAGTAGAAATCGGCGTCCCTGTCTAAGAAGAGGAATGGGGGGAGAGAGGACATGAGGTCTTTGTCGTTGGCGCTGGCGACGGATCTCCACGCCCTGCAGACCCGGCCGAAGGCGAGGACGTCGGCGAGGCTGCCGGTGAGGGACGTGGCGATGGAGAGGAGGGCGGGCTCCGGGAGCCCCGACCAGTCCCGATAACTTCGCTGCTCCCCCATCATGCCCTTCACCCACTTGTTGATGCCGCCGCTCGCGGTGGCGCCCTCCGGCGACGGTAACGCCATCGGGTGGGTCGCCGTGGTTGCGCTGTAGCGCTAACTTCACTTTTGTAAGTAAATTCCGCTCTTGGGTGTGTTTGTTGGGTTCTTTCTACGTGTACTTTTGTAAATTGCCATATATATGCTTCAATTTTATATTAACCATCCTCCAATGTAAAATACGCATCAAGGATGATGTGGACCGAGTACCCTAATCTTATTCCCTCATTTTAGACAGGTCATATGAACGTTACTGTCTAATTAAATACAACATCATTTGTGTGTCAACAATCGAATTTAGAACTCACAAAAAAAATTACCCGTTAAATTATTATTTAGAGCATAGATATAATTCGACTTTTTAGAACATAATCACACTTTCGAAAGTATGATGATGTGATGAACATCTTGATATGATGAAGAAAATTTCCGCAGCATCATATTTTTTGAGAGCATGATTGATCGCGCTCTGAAGAGTTTGATCGTACTCTTGAAAAATCTTGAAAATAGTTTGATAAGCACAATATATATATAATTAAACACATTTACATTCTATTAACATACAAATAAAATCGGGACACCACTAACAAGAGAGACAACCCTTGTGAGACCTATTTAGACGGCAGGGCTCAATTTAGGTCATCTAGCAAGTAAAACTCTTATCAATATAGAATAAAAATACCGTTGTCGTTGTTCTTCTCTCCTTTTAACCTAACTAAGTATTGTTAAATATTAATTGAAATATAAAAAGAGGATTATGTTCTTACTTAACACCTTGCTCTCTCTCCACATCGCTATGTTCTTTCGTTAACACCTCGCTCTCTCTCCACATCGACCACAAGTCTCTCACCTCTCTCTCTCTCTCCCCGCATCCTATAGACCGCAACTCTCTCTAACTGCCCGAGGGGTGGTCGATATTTAATATTTTACATACAGAAATGATTAATATAAAGTTAACCCTTATATGTAGGATATATATTTTAGTAGTCTTCGGTGTTGACATTACTGACATTTTTTTATGCTATATTGAGATAAAAATGGTATGCATGATAGGAATTTTGGCATATATTTTTTTGAAATACATCGTATTTGTATTTATACTTCTGACTCTCGTATATTGTTATTAATACTCTTGTACCTTTGAAATCTCAAAAAATGTTGCGGCTACACTTTTTCATAAAAATATCATTTAATCAAATCAAAAGATTTTACATATATACTCTTAAATTCATTAATATTTTACATATATATCCTTAAATTTACTAAAATTTGTATACGTACTCCTGATGTTATCATGATTTAATAAATATTTTTAACATATTCAATGGAAATTCATGTTCTTTTGACGGAAGGGCATACGGCTATTATAGTATATATAAATTCATGGAAATTTATATATATATGCTATTATACGAATCACTGTAGCGTGCACGCACTGTTTCGACTTCCCCATGTTAAAAAAATAAAATTCATCATTAAACTTTTAAATATTCAGTTACCTCATTTAAGGTTGTTTCCATCCTTGATGCTTTATTTTCATTGTACGATCGTAGTTCGATCTTAAAACTTAATCTTAATCGTCTATCGGACAAATGTTGATTTTTAAAAATTATAAAAAAATAGTCAAAAAGTAAAAAAAATAGTCTAATTATCCTTGAGGTTATTTCCATTGCTTGACATTTTAGTATTCATCACCAACTTACTCGTACAAGATTAGACTAATACAATCAATTCGGATACGATCTAATAGTGAAATTTAAATTCAAAGAAGTGAAAATAACCCTAAAAGAGCACTTGAATATTTGAAATTTATGGTGATTTTTATTTTATTTTCTAACACAGGGAAGTGGTCGAAACTGTGTGCACAGTTTGACATAATGCAGCACTGCATTTCAATTTTATCCCCATGTTAAAATAAAATAAAAATTGTCATAAAATTTTAAATATGCAATTACCCCCTCAAGGTAAGTTTCACTCCTTTAAGCTTAAATTACTGTCCTATCATAATCAAATTGATTGTAAGTGTCCAATAGGATGTAAGAAAATTGGTGATGAATACTAAAATCTCGGGAGATGTGAACAACACCTAAAGGCAATCTAACTAGTTTTTTATTTTTTGGTTATTTTTTTATAATATTTTTGAAATTGAATGTACAAATACCCAATGGACGACCACGATTGAATGTTATGATTTGATTCAATTATATGGTGAAAATAAAGTTATAAAGAATGAAAATATCTCTAAAGGAGGTAATTGAATATTTAAAAAAAATTAATGATCTAGTTTTTAGTTTTCTTCGTTTTGGCCTTTTTGGTTTGTCCCCAAACTACTTTTTGAGCATGGATATGATCATCCTTTTTCAGTCATGCTCTCCAAAGTATAATGATGTGGAGAGCATTTGGACTCTATGAAAAAAATTCACAACATCATGCTCTCCAGAGCATAATCGTACTTTGGAAAGTCTAATCGTTCTCAAAAGTAATTTGACAAGTATTTTTTTTATTTTTGTAAATTCAGCCCCTCTATAGATGATGTAACGACGTACTTAATTGGAGAGAGAGCCTCCCATGTGACTTATCCATATGGCGAAATAGAATTAGGGACTCAATTCATGTCATCCTTGCTGCTCAGAGAGCAATTGCTGCTAGTAAAACTTTTATATCAATATAGCATAAAAAATACCATTGTCGCCACTTTCTCCCCTTTTAACCCAACCAAGCATTGTTAAATATTAATTAGAATATAAAAAGAGGATTATGTCCTTTAGCTAACACCTTGCTCTCTCTCCACATCCCAGACCGCAACTCTCTCACCTCTGGCTTTTGTGGATTCATCCTCTAGCTTTACTCCAATGCAAGCGTGTTACATTTTGTTTTCACTTTCGTCAACCTCTAGGATGTGGGAAATATCCAGGAAATCCTTATCACCTCAACCGGTTAAGGATAAAACAGTCAGATCTATGGTGTTCTAGCATACGTTCAAGTTCACACGAGGGTTTGAAACATGTCACCCCATAAATAACGAGAGTATTCTATTTACTGTTTATATTATGGGACTGTTTGTTTTAGTGTAAAATTTTGTAAATCACTGGTTTACAATGAGTCTTTACTGTAAATCAAAATAAGGAAATTAGACTGTCAAGTAGACAGACAAGGTTTAGACAGAATTTTACTTTACATTGTTTTACATCATTCCAAACAACTGAATATACTGTAAAATGAAATAATTATTTTAAATTACGTTGTTTTATGTTAAAACAAACAACTCTTATGTTGAAAACAAAACAACATGCATGTAATTAAACTTTATATTAAGAAATATGACAAACATGCAACAAGAAAGAAATGAAATGATCATGTTATCAAGATTATTAAGGCATGATCTAGAAACAAGCCAAATCCACACATGAAGAGAACTAAGACAAAGCAAAGAAGAAAGTTAAGTTTGAAAGCTTATGGGCTAGCACCCATTGGATTTCTCGCCCCCATAATACTGATGCTATAATGCATAGAAAAATGGCATCACTGCGGTCTTCTTGGCACACTCCTAGAAAGATCAATCCTCAAACATTGCCATATTCATTAGCAACTTGAAGAGAAGAAAGAGAAGAAGAGTTAGAATTTTGAAAGTTCAAAAGTTCTCACATGACATGAAAGAGCTCACAAGAATCCAAAAAACCAATGATCAGGGGCTGACTTAGCCCTGCTCGGTGTGATGAGGCACGTGTGTGGGTGTGATCTGCATATTCTCGTCTAACTAGTTTCAAACTCGTGCATCCATGGCATTTATTTGAAATTATTTAAAAAATATTAAATTTAATTTTAAAATAAAATATCATATTAATTTAAATAACTCTGTATTAATAAAATTTTAATTTTAAGTAAATAATTAAGTATAAAAATAATTTTGTATAAAGAATATTAAAATTTTAATTTTATTTAATAAATACTATAATCTGAAAACATTTCACTCGCATGCTAAATTGTATTAGTATTAGTTATGTGAGTTTAATGAGAGATCTCAAGAGATCTAAAGTAGTGTTGAAAAAAGAAAAGTAACGTGCAACAAATAACCAGGTATAAACATAATTTTATACGAAGATTATGATGAAATCTAACAACGTACAAATTAGGTAAAATACTATTCGAACACAATGGACAATCATGGTACTTCTACGCAATAAAGATTTTACAACACTGTTATTCAAAAACAAACAATTCATGAAAGATATCGTCGATGAAGACTGATGTCAAGTAAAAATACGAAAGGTATGCTTCTAACTTTAAGATTTTGAATTGTCTTCTTTGCCAAGTAACTTACTGCATATATTAATATATCTTAAAATATTAATATGTTATATATTATAACTAAAAATATATAACTAAAAAATATTATATGTGACTATAAATATTAAATATTATATGATATGACAATTATTAACATATAAAAATTAAAATAATAAATAATAAATACAAATAATATACGACAAAAAATTATATAACATATGAGTTAAATAAATTTATAAGATAAGCTAAATAAAATAGAGTGAGTCAAATATTTAAGAATAATTTATCCTGTATTTAATTCTAATATAATTTTAGATTTTTTATTTTATAATATTTATTTTAATATAAATAAATTAATATTTGTATTACCAAAGAAGTTCCTTAATTTTGGGGGGCCATAACCCCCCTGCTCCAATGCGTCCTCCCTAAAAGAAAGAGAGAGAGAGAGAGAGAGAGTTATGGTTATTAATGAGTTGTTTTGAAATGAGTTAGGTGAGAGTTATGATCATTGAAATGAGTTCTTAAAAGAGATTATTATAGCATACATCTCTTGACTCCTACAGCACACGAGGAATTAAAACAAACCAATCAATGGGATCCATTGAAATACTAGTAAAAAAAAATGATTAAGAACATGTATACCATAGGTAGTGCACCACGTCCATGGACAATCTGAAATAATAGCTCTCATAAAGAATCTTCAGCATCCACATCAACCCATGGAAGCAACCAACAAAGAAAATGAAGTAAGAAGATATTATAAACTAATGTTAGATTGACCTAATATAATATGATTAGCACCAATTGTATCACCAGAAAAATAGCAAAAAAGAATCGTGAAATATCACCTCATGCCCATGATGCCTTCCTTTCTGCCAAAAATGGATAATTTGCTAATCAGCTAGGTAATTCCCACAAAATAGGAGGTGCAACGCACAGTTGGGATTCAACTAACCCATAAATTTACTGAAAAATCTTAAACTCTGGATTGAATACAATTGAAGAAAAGTATATACAGAATTACTAAGTGCATGAACTAGTTGAACCTGCCTCCAAGGATTAACTTCACCTTCGCTCCACCATCCCTATCATGATTCCCAAAGGTCTTTGCTATACAGATTAACTAATGGCAGGGTTGATAAGTGCTTGCAGACAAAGGGCTCAGATGAAAAGACAATGGCTTAAAAATAATTACCTTCTTTAAAAATTCATAACCTAAAATGAGTCGCTGAATTGGGAATTCTATTTCCAATTAACACCAACAAGGCACCCCATTTAGATTTCCTGCCAGTTCTTTAAGTTGGATAGTGAAAGTTGATCCTACAGATCATACAAAAAGAAAAGAAACGAGGAGCCCACAAGAGAAAGAAAACTTAAAATAAGGCCAGAGATATCCATTTGGTTGCTAGATTCAACTTGGTGTCATATCACATGGTCTGGGAACCATGGAAGGAACAATAAGCTTCTTCCATGCCACCATTCTGACATGAAAACATGAGGCTGGTTCCATAGTTGGGTTGTTGTCCTTGCTTTTCCCTTTTTTCTGTTCTCTACACTATACGGATACAACATTGTACTTTCTACACTCAAGAAATTATCTGACCAACTTATAAAAAACATGGAACTTTATCAGTTTTGTCTCCCCATAACAGATGAAATCAGAAAAACAATAATGGTAATGTACATAAAGAAATGGTTAAAAATAAATCATTAGGATAAAAGTAATTGAACAGGGGAAGCCACAGTACCAGAAAACCTCCAGGTACAAACTGCCAGCAACCAGAAGGAATATTGAGATTCTCATGGACTAAAGTTTGTGGCTTCCTTGGCCTTTAAGACAATTTGAGGGCTTATAACATTCAGGGAAAATTAAAGCCTACGTAATGGAAGATAACTACTCAGGCATGGCAGGATACAGGTAGAAACATTTTGTTAAATCCACTGGAGTTCTTACATATGTAGTGATTTAACAGTCTCCCCCTGCCCAATCCACCACCAACATATGCATACATCTAAAAGGGAAAAACTAACAGCAACAATCGCATCATATGGGAGCAAGATACTACAAGGATCTCTCATGCCCCTGTATTCTTCTTTTTTAAAAATTGAGTAAATGGCCACAATTGATCTTTCCCATGCTCCATGCTCACATGACAGTCCAAGTGAGACAACATGACAGTTTTGAAATGATACCCGATTACCTAAACCTACATAATAGCGACATGGGCACTCAAAAGTCTCAATGACATGCTTTATGTTAATGGAAATCATGCTCAAATTTACAAAGATATCCTTGGATATATGGTTTAAGAGTTGGTTAGTTACCCTTAAAACTAAGTCATTCATTATGATCACAAATCAATGACAAGTTGCATCAATCTTGCTAGCATGAATCACTCTAGTAATGTTAGAGACAACATAAAATTCTGAACATGAACAAAGCAACAGTAAGATAACAGGGCAAGAGAATACACACCCAACTGATATCTACTAGAGAATAGAAAATCAAGCAAACATGAAACCAGAGATACTCTATCGAACATAAAAGAACGAGCATTTACCACCATCAATACAATTTTTTGGAGATCCAAAGAAATTAGCTTGTCATAGATGTACTGCTACTTACCAAAAGGATTTCTTTTCTTTCACCTAGTCCCTACCTTACTGGATTCAACAACACAAGCTTGGGTGAACCGAAACATGGTTTGCACAGAACTTTGGGTCGGATAGAGAACCCCGAGCAAGGCACTCCCTCTTCCTATCCTTCAGGTGGAACACACACAATGCGTCGTCTTTCACATCGACAAAGTATATGCAATTCTTGCAACCACCCCATCTGCCAGGATTCTCTGAGACAGTGGCATTAAGTGTATCCCAAAACAGCGCCCTGTCTCCCAAGCTGTGTATCCTCACCCATTTGGCCAGGCAGAAACCGAACTATAAACCCAAAATTCTTTTATCATGTATGTAAATGTTGATGCGGGACAAAGGGGAAAGAGGGGAAATGGAAGTGGATCCTGCCGGCCTCGCACTAGCAGGGAGGGAAAATCTTTAGCGTCGCACCAGGGAGGAGAAAAGGGAGCCAGCGTCGCACCGACAAATTTCCTCGGGCGTCGCACCCGGGCTGGGGTTTGGGGCTCTCTCTCATAGAGAACCGAATTGGGAATACTGTTGGTTCGAGACCTGACCTAGCATGTCTCTCCTATCGGATTTGAGGGATCCGGTCGTATTTTAGGGTTTTTTGTTTTTATCTGGAGAAATATAAGTCAGTTTTATGTATTTTATTTATTGGACTATGAGAGCTTGGGTTTAGCCCTCAGGGAATCCGGAACTTCGGATCAGGCGAAGATCTGAGTATATGACCTCTCTCCACTGACCTCGGTCAGTGTTAATACGTCGAGCAACCACTCGACAACTCTTGATTAACCGTCCGTATGATGCCCTTATAACATGCAACACTACTACTACAAGCAGCACATGCATATGAAGATATGTTTTAGGTTAAGCTCTTGGCCTCACCCAAGTTTAGGATGGGTTTATATGGTTTTGGATTGACTCCAAGTTATCTGGATTGATTCCAAGTATTTTAGACTCATAAGGGTATTTTTGTAATTATGCCAAGTTGGAATGTATAGGGGCATTATGGTCATTTTAAGTTTTTTAGCATTTTGGGGAAACTTGAAGACCCTTAGAATGTATTTTAGGATCATTTTAAGCATATTTAAGTTATAGGGGTATTTTGGTAATTTTATCTGAAATCGGGTTTATTAGACTTATAGTCTATTTTTATATTTTTCTGAGATTTTTATTTATTTTTATCATACTGAGGGTATTTTAGTAATTTTACCCATCTTATTAAGGTTTAGAGGGTATTTTGGGCATATGAGAGATTTTGACATTTTTTAAGAATTTTATGTGAGTTTTACAAATTTTATTGTTGATGAGGGTATTTTTGTAATTTTCATTAAGTTTTTAGGGGTATTTTAGATATTTCAAAAAATTTATATGTTTTCAGGTTTGGTTTTCTGATTTTTACTGTTTTTTACTGAATTTTACTGATTTTTATTAATTTACTAATTTTTATTAATTAATTGAATATATGAAGAGTATTTAAGTTATATTTTTGGTTTTATATGATTTTCATATTAGGTTTCTGATTTTTACTGATTATTACTGATTTTTACAGAAATTTTATGATATTTATGTTCATTTTAATAATTTTAAATAATTTTTTACAGGTTTTATTAATTAATTAATCATGAAGGATATTTAAGTCATTTTTAATTTAAGTATATATTTTTATGAATCTATGCTTAGTTATGTATGGGGTGAGGCCAAGATTAAGTTAAGAGAATGCATAGATTTTTAATTCATTTTCTTAGAGTAATTAGAAAATTAAATATATATATATATATATATATATATATATATATATTAAATATTAAAACATGGTATTAATTATTTAATTTGATGACACACAGGCACACATTTTGACATAAAATAGCCATTTTTTATTTCAGCAGAAATTCGCCTTATGAAAAAGGCTTTTACAAGAAACAAATCGACAGAGCTTTCCCTTAGGAATAAACCTTAGGAAGAAAGCTCTCCGAGACGAGAAGATCCTCCAAAACGCAGCAAACTCGGACGAGAAACACCAAGTTTGGTCTTGAACGCAGCAGAATCTCTCCTTAGAAATTTTTCACCATTTGAATATATGGAGTGGTGTATGCCCTTGTGTGTGTTGAGTTGAAGACCATGGGATCCTATTTATAGGCCCCAAATTGGGCCCGGTGAGGGGTGCCAACGGAGAGGCCCGAGGTGGGGGTACTCACCGGTTACTCCCTCTCTCCTTCTCTTTTTTTATTTTTTATTATTCAAGAGGGGTGAAAGAAGAGAGAGAATGAGAGTGGGGGGGGGGGGGGGGGGGGGGGGGTCCGGTGGGCACCCCCACTGGTTCCAACCAGTGCCAGTGGGGGGTGCCACCGGTTTGGACCCCCCACCGGTTTGGAGAGCAAACCGGTGGGGGGGTTCCTCCTCCTTTTCCCTCCCCTTTCTTGCTTCATTAATGGGACTTAGCCCATTAATTCCTCCTTGGCCAAGTGTAAAAGGGGTTAAGATGGGAGATTTAAATGAGGACCTTGTGTGGGATTCTAAAACAAGTGTGAAAAGGGTTAAGGTGGAAGATTAAATGGGGGTCTTTTGTGAGATTCTTAACCAAATGTGGGTTTAAGAACCCATTAAATCCTCCTCCTTTAATTAATCTCTCCCCCCCCACCATTTATTTTGAATTTTCAAAAAGAGAGAGAGGGAGGGAACTCCCACCCCCCCACCGGTTCCTCTCTTGGAACCGGTGCCCCACCCCACCGGTTCCTCCTCTCTCTCTCCTCCCTCCTTCTTTTCTATTTAAATAAAGGGGAGAGAGAGAGGGGACCGCTCTTTCTTATTTTGGACATATTTCCACTTTGGGAGTTTGAAAACTTTCTTCTTTGGGCTGCAGGTTTTGGAGCCTTGAGGACTGGTTTTTGGGCCCATTTGGTCTCCTTATTGGGCTTTATATTGGGTCTTTTATTGGGCCCATTACCCTTGCTATTGGGCCTCCTTTGGGGCCATTTTGGGCTCATTTTGGAACTATTTTAGGCCCATTTCAGGACTGTTTTAGGCCCATATTTGGCAGGATTAGGGGTATTTTGTTGCTGCATTTTTGGGGGCTCCATATTGGGTCTATTTATCGGAGCCAACAAGGGAATTTAAGGGCTGCACTTGGACAGCATATAGGGGCGATTCGGGGCTATTTTTAGGCCTTTGCAAGATCCTCGATTAAGGCTTCTTGGCCTAGGTATATTTCTTGCCACATTGCCTTCCTAATATGTGCATATAAGTTTATGTATTCACATGCATATTTTGACATCAACCTTCATATCATAGGTGCATGTGCATTCATTTTTTGTCTTGCACAATATAGCCTCATGCGAACATGAACATATGTTATGCATACTTTCCACATCATTAGCTCACATTAATGTGGACATATGCCATGTAGTATTTTTTTTTTCCGCACAATCATGTACATATGTATGCTTGAATAATATTATTTCGCATGAAAAAAAAATTCGGGTCAACAAATACACTCAGATTTTTTTTTTTCTTCAAAATCTATCTTCCCTCCTCTAAAAACAAACGCATATATATATGGGACTCAATTCTGTAACTCCTGACTTTAGGACTTCCCATCCTTTATTCATGTCTCTTTAATTCCTAAAAAATAGAAAAAACATAATGGACCATAAATGGTCCTAATAAAAGCCAATAAAGGAGCTCCCAGCCCTGCATCGTCTCCTGCATCAAATGTGGACTGGACTTGTGCCACCAGCAAGAGCTCTGCACCAGGCACACACAGACGCGGATGCGAGAATTTGGCTACCAATGATGAACCCCCTATTTTCAGAGTTCGCAAGGTATAGGACCAGGGGGGATTGATATTAAAAGCGTGAAGTCTGCCTCTGCGATCGAAGTAGGCCTTGGCCTTGTCATGAAGAAAAACCGGAGGCATCTTGTAATGTGCCTGAGGCAGGAAGGTGGTCCATTTCTGATCTGCCATATGACAGAAGCCAATAAACTCGTCATCGAAAGCCCAAAAGACACAATCTTTAGATGTGGCAGGGGTGGAGAGTGCTGCTCATAAAACGATGGAAAATAGGGGGAAGCTTGCAAGGGCGAGCACCAGTGAGCAGGTTCACAACCGAGAAAACTTTGTAGTCGGCATCTTCACCCCTGTGATGGAAGACTAATAGGTGGCCAAAAGAGCAGCCTAGGGTTTCGAAAGGCCCCTCTTCCCGCAGCAACGCCGTGAGCCGCCTGTTCTTGTACCGTCTACCATCGGCCGGGCAGTAGAGGAAACTCATAAGTTTAAATAGGTTTATGAATGAATCCATGACTCTTTCTGATAGCAACTAATCTCTTGTTGATGGTTAAATTCATTATAGGTCATATTTCATCCTAAAATGAGCTTCCCCTCTGATCTCCGATTTAGAAGTTGGAAAGTAGGAACACAAATGTTACTTTTAAAAATATTTCTAAAATTATCTCCCTACAGTATGTACTACTTTTATCCCTATAAATAATATAGAACTAGAAAAAGTACTTAATATGAAAATTATATAAATTATTATCTTTCTACTAGTTCTGATTTTACATTATTTGGACATGTCTATCAAAAGTTATACACTATAAATGGATTGTTGTCTAAAATCCAAACTAAATAGTCAACATTCAAATGGGCTTACTAAGCAAGCCTAAATGGGCCAATCTAATGTAATTAAATAGGCCAAGCATGTCCAGTGTAAGAAAATCTCTCCAATTTCTCCCCTGCAACGTCTCAAAGCCCTCTCATCCTCTCCATGGCAGTGTTTTTCTCTTCATACAAGTTCTTCGATTCATCAAACTCTTTATTGAATGCTTCAAAAGATGACTCCAATATAGCATGAGAACTTATGCACGGTGCCCTGAGTCAGCTTTCCTCTTCCCCCTACTCTCTTTCTGGCCTCTGCCTTCTACAGGGAAACTCAAGGATCAATTTAGCTCCTCAACAATCTTCAAATGAAAAATAGTAAATACAAAATTTTTCTTAGGACACAAGCCTTTAAACTAAAGATAATAACTTTTTTAGATCTCAAAATATTCTAACATGGAAATCCCCAAGATCATATGCTGCTTTTGTTCAGAAGCATCCATCTATAAATCCTGGGACGCACACCATGTGTTGCACACTTCCATCTATTTTTGTGTTCACCTATAAAATTCGCACGTTGAATACAAACACATACATGGTACTTAGAATGAGTCATTGGTCTTCTACTCGCTCAAAAAGGGTAGATAGCGCCTACAGAAATGTATGGACCTATTCTGAAATGCCCTCCAAAGCATCAAGGGGAAAAATTTTAGGACAGAGGGCCAGAACAAGTGATGGATCAGACAAGCGAACCACCCTTAAGAAAACTAAAATAGGAGAGATAAAAAATAGGCACATGAAAGAGAGGAAGAGAGATAATTATAGCATACATCTCTTTGACTCCTGGAGCACACAAAGGCATTAGAACAAACTAATCAATGGGATCCATTGAATTAATAGTAAAATAAATGATTAAGAACATGTATACCACAGCTAGCTAGTGCACCATGTCCATCGACAACCTGAAATAATAGCCTCTCGGAAAGAATCTTCAGCGTCCACATCAACCCATGAAAGCAACCAACAAAGAAAATAAAGTAAAAAGGTACTATAAACTAATGTTAGATTGACCTAAATAATACGAGCAGCACCAATTGTATTGATCAGAAAAATAGCAAAAAAGGACTCCTGAAAGATCACCTGATGCCCATGATGTTTCCCTTTCTGCCAAAGATGGATAATTTGCTAATCATTTAAGTAATTCCCGCAAAATAGGAGGTGGACCCTACAATTGAGATTCAACTATTTTATATCTCCAGAGTTTTATATTAAGTGGCCTATAAATGGTCAAACCCATAAATTTGCTGAAAAACCTTAAACTCTTGATTAAATACAATTGAAGAAAAGTATTATATAAAATTACTAAGTGCCTGACCTAGTTGAACCTGCCTCCAAGGATTAAAACTTCACCATTGTTCAACCATCCATATCCTGACTCCCAATAGTCTTTGAGATGTAAATTAACTAATGGCAGAGCAGATAAGTACTTGCAGACGAAGGACTCAGAGGAAAAGACAATGAATTAAAAATAATCACCTTCTTAAAAAATCTGTAATCTAAAATGGGGTCATTGAAACATCAGCTGGAATAAATAACCATCTCTCTTGGAAAAGATCTTATCAATAACCAAGCTACAAGTGGATACAATTTGAAAGTCATTTGATGCAATGAAGTCAAAATAACTTGAAACCGAATTATGCCAGCTTGTCATTTGCTTAACATTCCATGTTAATGCCGGAAAAAACTTGACCACTATTTCTCTCATTGCAAATGGAGCCAGGTCCAATCCTAAAAGAAACTTGTGAATCTTAAAACAGACTTGAAACATCAGCTGGAAGGAGATCCAATTGGCAGCAGAGGGTCGAATTTAACCGTGCTCTCCACTACTTCCCTTAACTGAAGATTCTTGGTGTTTAATCAGGGAGAAGAGAACCTGGATGCCAAGAAATCAACTATTTTATTATCAAATCATCTGCAGGGAGATTTATAGTTGCACTGAACAGAACAAGCCAAAACTTTCTAAATGCCTGATCAGGCATACAGCAAGCTCCGTTGGGAGAATTCAAGACCAAATAGCAGAAAGACAATAAATTAAAGACCAAATGAAGCCTTAAAGGGTGGGAGAGAGAGAGCTTGATTATATAGCACATTATAGTCTCTCAACTTGGCATCTTGATTATATAGCATAGTTTATAAATCAGGGTATCTTTATCAGACAAGAAATTATAGCTAGTGTTCACCATCCTCAATTGCATTTAGATATAAAGTCCTTGCCCAACAAAGAAACAGAAGTAAACCACAACACAAAAGCATCAGCATTCATCACAAACCAATATAATTTCGAGAAGAACCAAACAAATTAGCTTACCCATACATGTACTGCTTCAGTAGAAACATAGCTTTCTTTTTGTTGCTGCCTAGTCCTTATCACACTGGATTCAGTAACACAAGCTTGGGTGAATCCAAACAGGGTTTGTAGCAGAGAACCTTGGGATGGACGGACAACCCCGAGCAAGGCACTCCCTCTTCCTCTCCTTCAGGTGGAACACACCTACTGTATCATCTTTCTTGTCAAAATAATATATGCAATCCTTGCAACCACCCCATCTGCTAGGATTCTCCGAGACAGTAACATTAAACGTATCCCAGAACAGTGCCCGATCCCCCAAGCTGCTGCGTATCCTCACCCATATAGCCAGGGGGAAATCGAACCTATAAACCCGAAACCCTTCTATCCTGCATGTAAATGGGGATTGGACTTGTGCAACCAGCAAGAGCTCTGCACCAGACACACACAGGCGCAGATGCAAGAACTGGGCTAAAGATGACGAAGCCCCTATTGGCAGAACTGGGAAGTTATCGGACCTAGGGGGATTGATGTCAAAAGCCTCCAGCTTGCCTCTGTGATCGATGTAGGCCTTGTCGTGAAGAAAAACCGGCGGCGTCATGTATGATCGCCGAGGCCAGAAGGTAGTCCACTTCCGATTCGCCAGCAGGGGGCAGAACCCAATGAAGTCGTTCTTGAAAGCCCAAAGAACACAATCCTCTGATGTAGGAGGGGAGGATAGCGCTGCCCATCTCATGAAATAATGGAAAGTGGGGGGAAGCCTGAAGACGCGGGCGCCCGTGAGAGGGTTCACAACAGAGAAAACTTTGTAGTGGTCATCTCCGCCCATGTGATGGAAGATTAACAAGTGGCCGAAAGAGCAGCCTAGGGTTTCGAAAGGCACCTCTTCCTGCAGCAACGCCGTGAGCCGCCTGTTTTTGTACCGCCGGCCGTCGGCCGGGCAGTAGAAATCGGCGTCCCTGTCTAAGAAGAGGAATGGGGGGAGAGAGGACATGAGGTCTTTGTCGTTGGCCCGGGCGACGGACCTCCACGCCCTGCAGACGCGGCCGAAGGCGAGGACGTCGGCGAGGCTGCTGGTGAGGGACGTGGCGATGGAGAGGAGGGCGGGGTCCGGCAGCCCCGACCAGTCCCGATAACTTCGCTGCTCCCCCGTGCCCTTCACCCACTTGTTGATGCCGGCGCTCGCGGTGGCGCCCTCCGGCGACGGTGACGCCATCAGGTGGGTCGCCCTGGAGTGGAAACGCCCCAACGCCTGCTTTCGGAGTCTTGCTCTGCGCTGTGGCGCCAAGTTCCTTCTGTGAGTAAAATCTTTTCTCGGATGTGTTCGTTGGGTTCTTTCTGCGTGTACCTTTGTAAAATTGCCGTATATAAATATTATTTTTATTAAGAAAAATTGACTCAAAACTTATTTTTCAATATCTGACAACAAATGTTAATAGTAAGAGATTCTTATTTTTTGTTTAGACTTATTTTCCAGCTCCTAGACTTCAATTCATAATCTCCATTTTGCACTACGTCCCATGAGAATGCTAAATTTGTCACTTTATATATATACCCTCATTGTATCAATATACAATATCAAACATAATGACATCTTTGCCCTCCTTATGCTCTAAGATGTTCTTTGGCTCTTGTAGGAGGTAGGTGATTCACAAAGTCACCCACTTGTCGTCCTATTACTTGCCCATTTTCCGTTTCCTACCGCCTTGGAACATATATAAAATCACGTATATCCTTTAAATTTGAAACGGATGCGGATAATATTCAGATACAAAAATAGTTAATTAAAAAGATTAAAAGTTAACACTTTTGTTTTTAAATCTCAATAAACATTTGGACTACCAATAACTTATCATCATCTCGACAATCAATAATAGTCAAACAATGCAATTGCCCATAACCCCATGATGAACAGTCAATACTCGATCAAATTCATTTTTACGTGTACAGAAAGGTGGAACATACAAAAAAGATCATTTTCTTGTAATCAAATAAGAGTACTACAGGTTAAGAAAAAAATCTTAGTTCATACTTTCTAATGTGGTGATCCTCCTGTGCATGCCAAAATAATATCACCTGATTCAAAGCACCAGATGAAAACCTTATCATTTGGATGACCAACAACTCCCAGAGTCCTTGTCTCACCTTGGATAACCATTAAACTACAGAATCCATTGCATCAGGGGGGGGTGAGGAGCGGACGGTGGAGTTCTAGAGGGGTTACACGGGAACTTATCATCACTGCAAGTAAAGATGTAAATTGGGTGGATTGAACTAGATTATGTGATAATTTGGATCTAACTCAAATTCAAAATAGTCCAACTCAATTTTAGTTAGCTCAAATTTAACTCAAATTCAATCTCAATTCAATAGTGAGTATGTTGGATTGGATTGGCCTTGTTTATAAATAATTCGTTAGAAATATTTTATTTTTTGTATGAATTATTGTAAAAATGAATAATTTAAATTGAGTCAATTCATTTTCAGTCCAACTCAGTCCATATTTAACTAATGTCAACTTAAATTTAGTCCAATCCAATTTATATAACTTGAGTTAACACAATTTCTTTTAATATGAACTAGGTTATACTGGACTGACCCGCCCGATTGACATTCCTACTGGTGAGTCTATCTTGAAAGTGCAAAGAAATCATGAAGATCTATTACATTGGAGTAGATCCAAAGTTGCTGGCTATGTTGATGTTGATCTGATGCGGTTACATCCTCCACAGGGGTCGCTGGATGCAACAACGCAGAGGACAGAGAGAAGAGTTGGAGCCCATCCCCAATCACTCGACGGGGAGCCGCCGATTCAGCCAGAGCTCGGCTTTGCTGCTCTTGGTTGAGGGTTACGTTTGAGGATAGGGTTACTAGCGTTCTAGTTGGCTTGGGAGATGCTTATATCTATGTAGTCATAGGTCAGAGGCGAATGAAGCAACTAAGGGTCCGCTGCAGCCTCAAATATTTAAACGATCGCCTAAGCATTTGAGGCGATGCGTTCTCTCATAAATTACTATGAAGAAAATGAGAAAAAAAAAATATATTCAAAATAATCATATGTGAGACTTTGATAAATATTGATCATGTCTAATATGTAATGTCCTAAGACAATCTACTATTCATATAAATAATAGTTTAATCTTATGAATCATCAAAAATAAGAAAAAGATATGATAGTATGTAAAAAAAATAAATGTATTGAACATTATTAAAAGAAGCATTACTCACTCTGAAATAATTAAGAATAATAAAAGATAATACCACATAATTAAAAAAATAAACATTTGGCATATACATCATAAGTAAATAACTAGGTGAGTGAGTTTAATATGAGGCAAAGCGAGATGTTTTGACTTGCCTCGACCTACTTTATCGCTTAGGCGAACAAGATGATCACTTTTGATAACATAGACTATTATTTAACATAAATCTTAAACGGAGCAGATACAAGATTTCAGTAACCACTTCATTTATCAGACGTTCCGTTTATGATCCAATGAATAGTGATTTCAGATAATTATCTGCTCATCCGTTGTGTACCCGGAGCAGATCTGGATTTTATCCATTCTATTTGCAGCACTACCAGTGGACGTGCTGCTCGACAATGGTCCTGCAGTTCTTTGGGTAAAAACAACTTGCAAGCCCACTAATGAACGCTTCTATTTAACCCAACCTGTGCATCAAAATGATGAGTGATGTTTGTTGCAATGTCCGTGTGCTGCAATGGGAGACACATTGCAGTTTAGTTTTTTTTTGTTGGATTTTTTTTTTTAAGTCGGGCCCACGTGCCGTACCCGTCCGTACAGCAAAACATCCTATCAGATGATCTAAAAACTTTTGAAAAATGCAAAATCGAACCTGATGATACCCTTAATGGGCCGCCGAGTCTGATGACGATTTTTTGTTTTTAAATTTTTTTTGGATCGTCCAATTGAACATTGCGTTGTACGGACATGTAGGACACGTCAGATCTGACCTAAAAAACTTTTAACTTTTTTTAAAAAAACTTGCTGCAATGCCCTCCCATCCCTCCCCCCAATTAGACATTCCAACAAGCATTACTCCAAAATCATACATAGTATATTCACTACAGTATTAATTTCAGCACCGTCCACCTCAACACTCCCTGAGGCAAGTATTTCTCTACGGCCATCTACATCACATGAAAAAACAACTGTGAAGAACGTAACAGATACAATGCCTTGCAAAAAGTTCCAGAGTGATTGCTCCCGAACTCTTGGAAACCATCAACCAGTTTGGTAGCCTGCAACACAACACCCTCAAGAACCTCATAAACATAGAAAACCACATAGAATGCACATACGCAAGAAACTCCCTATATAGTCATTGCATACATAGAGAGCCTCCACTGTCAAGTCTACTATCTTTCAGATCACTCACAAACTATGGATTATGTCAGAATAAGGATAAAGCTTAGGGGGTTTTCTACATAAATGTATCATGCAAGAGATTATTTGCATATATGAGATTCTTTAGGGGGTTACTTGTTAAAGCCCTGTTAAATAAGAAATGAACCGACCACCAACCCTGCCAGCAAAACATTTGTTCTTTGAAGATGATAGAACAACATAATAAATGTTAAAGCCCCAATATCATTCTTTTATGTCAGTTGACGCCTTCAAAATCCCTGAACTGACTGAGATGGACGACTTCCTTCTGGCAGATTTTAACTGTGTTTTCAATATTCCATAAGAAAGTTTCACTGGATAACCCACTACTTCTCTTCCAATAAATGGTTCTAAGGATAGTTAGGAGTATCATATTTCATTTCCTATCAATTCAGTAGTGAACCATCCCTCTCACCTATCCACACCAAAAGATCATTGGGTAGGATCCTACATCAAAGACAGAGAACAAACAAGATTGAATATAAATCACGAAAAGTGATTCAATGAATTCAACTGCACCATGCGGTCGAGCACCACAGTCAAGGAATTTTTTTCACTTACATCCCTCCGTAGAAAAACAAAAGAAGTAAAGCGAAAAAAGTCTCCTCATTGTGGCGCTCGACCGCACATGCGGTCGAGCCCACTGAATCTAGCCTCTATAAATCATTGAAACAGAATGTCGCTTTTTTTGGCAAAGGCACACGAGTGGACAAGTGGACCGCAAAGGAGAAGGAATACGCACAAGTTGATCACCAGTAACATATGTGACACAAAATGGGTAGGAAGACATCATAAGAAAATCATAAGAAAAGTAAGTTGTCCTACTTCCTAATTCAATAGTTGGCCACTTTTGGTTGCTTGCACCAGTCAGGGTCCCCCGTCCACACTCGCATGGATCATTTATTGTGAGTCATCATTCACAGGAGGCTGGACAACACTGATTTCATAGTGAATGAAATGTTGAAAGGAAAATCTGGTTGTTTTCATCACATCTCCAATGTCTTCCTTCATGGACACCTAGATGAAGTTTTCTATATGGAGCAGTCGCTCGACTTTCTTCACTAGTAGTTTCATCATCATGTTTTCCGGTTACATCACTCTTTATATGGCCTACGTCAAGCACCTCGTGCATGGTTCACAAGGCTCAACTCCCGCCTCACTGCCCTCAACTTTACTGGTTCCATGTTGTTCATCATCGTCTATGTTGATGACATCTTGGTTATGGGCAACGATTCCCGGGGCGTCACCACACTCATTGCGTCCCTTTCCCGTGAGTTTGTTATACACGATCTTGGTCCGGCACACTTCTTCCTCGACATTGAGCTACGACCTCACCCAGATGGTTGTGTTCTATCTCAGTCAAAGTACATTGCTGACATCCTCTAACAGTCACACATGTCGTCTGCCCACCCTCTGTCCACCCCAATGGCTATCGGCGCTCTTGAGGAGACCAACCCCTCTTCACTCCTTGCTGACCCATTCAGTACCGAAGTATCGTGGGTGCTCTACAGTATGTGACACTTACTCGGCCTGACATTTCTCTTGCTGTTAATCGAGCATGCCAACAGATGCACTCCTTGATATAACTTCATTGGTCCATTCTTTGCTACCTACAAGGGACCCTTATGCACGGATTGCTGCTCTACAAAGACTCTCCGCGTCATCTTCATGCCTTTAGTGACGCTGACTGGGCCGATAGTAACTTGGATCGGCTGTCCACGAGCGCCTACGCTATCTTAGGCGTAATCTCATCTCCTGGAGTTCCAAGAAATAGGCTACTGTAGCCCGCTCTAGTACTGAAGCAGAATACAAGGCCGTCGCTAATGCCACTACCGAACTCATTTGGCTTCAGTCTCTCATCCAGGAACTCAACATGTCGTCACCCACACATGTTCGCTAGTGCGACAACATTGGGGCCACATACCTTGCTGCCAATTCGATCTTCCATGCTCATATTAAACATGTGGAGATCGACTTTCATTTTGTTCGAGAGCGAGTTGCAACTAAACACCTGGTGGTCTCCTACATTTCCACCTAGGACCATTGTGTTGACGCATTGACTAAGCCCCTTGCACGTCAATGCTTTTTGGAGATGTGCATCAAGCTCAAGATTGTGGAACCACCGTTGAGCTTGCGGGGGCGTGACAACGCATATACAACTGACGGCCCATACATGACCACGGATACACGTGGCACCTCAAGGAAAGGCTCTTTTCAGGGAAAGCCTCGGCTGGCATACCCTGCCTTGGCGCCCAAGCCACTGGATCCCAGCAAATCCCCCTCACAATCTCCTCCTGATTCTAAGGGGGTTGATACCTATTAATAGAAGCATCTCATGTATATATTCATGTACATCTACACAAAGAAGAAGTAAGGAAAATCACATTATGCTTGGGCAGTGCTCCTTCCTTTGTCTTGCCATTTTCTTCTCTCTACTCTCCATCCTTTTCAAGAAGATCCTACTTCACTTTATGTCTCTACTCAAGATATCCAAGTTACCATCCCAGACAGAGAAAGGTGGTTTTTTACTGTCTCCCAAAGCCAAAAGCACAGTCGTCACATGTAGAAGATCTTACTCCACTCTCCTTATCATATCTAGATCATCTAGACCCATTCTATGAACTCTTACATGCATCTTTAAAACTGTTCATTAATGAAAAGTGCTTCACTCTATTAATAAATAATTTTTTCCTTTAATTATATTTAAAGGCCCATGTAAAGATCCGGGGAGAGGGCCTAGGTGATCCATTCTCTCTTTATCTACCTAGGACAGAATAAGATATCCGGTCAACCTTATGTTTGTACCTAACCCAACATCTCATTCTCAGGCACCGTTTGGGATCGCTTTTGAGATTCTAAATTTTGAAAGAATTTAGGTATTGGAAAGAACCACATCATCAACTCTTGAATCTAGATTTTATGAGAAGTGTTTACTTTTTAGAATCATTTTTGGAAAGATCATGATAACTCAGATTCAAAAACACATCAAAAGATACATTTATCCTCATATTACTTCTTTTTAAAAACTTTAGAATGGTAAAAAAAAAAGAGGGTGTTACATATGAGAATCTCTAAATTTCTCTCTTATTTTCTTTTCAAAAGATACGCTAGGAATCGAAAAGAGACTCTTTTTGAACATGGAACAAAATTTGAATTATTATACAATCTACCTACCTTTTCTTCATTTGAAAAAAAAAATTAGCACTTTTCAAATTCCCGCCGAATCTGAGGACGCTGAATATGAGGTGAAACTGTTACCAAACGCTATCTCAATCTAATGAACTAAATGTCTTCTTCTCCAATATGCCAGAGGATATTCGTATTATCCAGCAATTTAATATGCTTTCCAATCCAACCTGCCCCCTAATCCCCCAGTCCATTCAAGAGAACATCACCCTCTCCACATACACCTGGCCGAACAACCTGTCCAGTTGTTGACTCCACTCTATAGAAGATCCTGACACTCAGCTTTTTTCCTTTGGACCTGAAATACTCTACACCTCCTCCAAAAATAAATAAAAAGGGAATTTGTAAATAGTCTCTTAAATTTTTTTATATTTTCATAGATAATTAATTCCCTTGTGATTCGTATTTGCATATAATCCTTTAATTATAGTGATATATCTTATTAACTATAGTGTTTATTTTCAATTTCACCTGAATAAAGATATATACACTTTATATAGGATATGAAAATCATCAAATAAAAATATTAATGATATCTTTAATTACAGTACAAAAACCTACAAGAGGAATTACATAGACTTCTACTGGTAAGCTGCCATCTACTCCATTTAAATGAATTCATGAGACTCCGAACTCTAGTCTTGTCCTGGGCATGACTTAACGCTCAAGCTCGGCTCAAGTTCGAAACTTTTTTTATCAAGCTGAGCTGTTTAGCTCATTGCTACCCCTACTTCTCTCATAATAGAACAACAACTCTCTCACTAAATTTTGAACTATTACACATAACATAATATGTGATGCATATGATCCCAAAATTAAAAAACATGTGATGCATATTAAAAGGGTCCAGTTTCGTTGGCCTATTAACGGAGTGGGTCGGCCCATAAAGAGGCGCCTTGGCCTCTTACCAGGGTCCGATGGGCCTTCCAGCCAACGAGCCCGTGTGCCTGGGATCCCACAAGGGGCTCTTGAGTCCAAAACAGACCCCGATGCCTTGCGTGCACGGGAAGATTTCTTACCGAAGGAAGTCTCTTCCGAATCTACTTCCGATCTTCAGATAAAGGAAATCAGAGCTAGATGAGGGAAGTCAGAATCCCATCCCACCTAGGGATTGGACCGAGCTCTGTCGATACATCTTCTTTTCGGACTCAACTATTACCTCGTACTCTTAAAATTTTCAATGATTTTAAGTTGAAAATCAAAATCAAGTAAAAAGAATGTCATATGAATCAAAGCAACATAGAATAATTTACAGCACTCCAAACATAAGAGAAACATCATTTAATATTTTACAACATAGTTGACGGCATAAGAAACTAAACGGAGACACTATAGAGAGTTTTTTCCTAAATTGAATAGATAGATGGATCAAAAATTGAAAAATCTATAAAATCTATCTTGATAATAGTGTGCATTGTGAATTTATCGCTAAATTTGTATAGATTAACCTTGTATATAAGGGGCAAAAGTTTGTTGGTTAGCTTTAGTATATATTAAGAATCAAATCATTCATCATGACTCCAAATTTCTACAGTCTTAATAAATCCCTGCTCTAGTATCAAGAGAACAAGCTCTCTATATATCATAAACCATTCTAGTAGCAATAGAACAAAGGCTATAATATGAACATGACCAATATAATAGCATACCTTCAGCTGATGTCTAGCTACTGGAAAAGGGGATAATATCTAAGAAACAAGTGACCAGAATCCTTCTGCTAGTAATGTTCTTTCGACGTGAAAATATGCTAGGTGAATTGCACGTACTTGCACCATCTGCCTGGGTCTCACGTTGCTGGATTCATTAACACATGCTTTGGGAGAATCCAAACAGGTGAGCTGAAGGGAAAGTTTTGGGAAGGTGGAGATGACCAAGCAGCAAGGCATTCCACCCTCCCCATCCCCCAGGTGGAACACACTCAACCTACCTATACCATCATTGGTGCTCGTATCAACAAAACATATGCAATTCCCACAAGTCCCCCATCTGCCAAGCTTGTCCGAGAGTGTGGCACCATATGAATCCAAGAACACTGCACGGTCCCCCAAGCCGCTCTGCCTCACCCAGTCACCCCCAGCAAAATCGTACTTAGAGACGTCAAACTGTTTTATCCTACGAGAGCGGTCGTAACGGAGTAACCTGATCTGGAAGAGCTCTGCATCATCAGATACGCATAGGCACAGCTCCGCCTGTCTTATCGGTGACAACGGAGTCATTGGCAGATATGTCAGCAAAGAGGGGAAAGAGGTGTTCTTGTGATCAAAAGCCGCTAAGCCGAGTGGAGATATGGAGATAGCCCTTGTCACCGAGGAAGACCGGCGGCATGGTGAGCAAATAATTCACGTCGGTTTGGAAGATGGTCCACTTCTGATCTCCCAGACTACAAAAATTCACGTAGTGGATGTTAGGACACCAAAGGGCGCAATCCAGAGCCGCAGGATGAGAGGACAGGCGACCCAGCTAATGGGATCCTCGCAGGAATGTGCGGGGACTTGACAGGAACGAGTACCCTCGAGGGGGTTCACAACAGAGAGAGATTCCATGTGCCAGTACCCGCCGTAGTGAACCACTACCAAGTGACCGAAGGAGCAGCCAACGACGCCTTCATCGTGTTCCAGCAACGCCGGTGACACGCCTGTTCCTGTACAACCTGCCGTCCGACGGGCAGAAGAGAGTAGGTTGGCGAGGGACGTCTAGGAGGAAGAGTAGGGGAGGGAGAGCGGACATGAGATCCCTCTCGCTGGCCTTGGCGACGGTCCTCCACGCCCTGCAGACGCCGAAGGCAAGAACGCTTGCGACGCTGCCCGTCAGCGACATGGCTATGGAGAAGAGGGCAGGGTCCGGGATCCCCGACCAGTCCCCGTCGCTCTGCCCTGTGCTCCTCCATCCTTTCTGGCCGCCGCTGCGAGAAGCATCGCCGCTGGATGGAGTCGCCATCGGGCCCGTTGCCTGACGACGTCCCATGCGCGGGTCTTGGGGTCCGTTGATCTAACACTCACCTATGTGAACGAGGAATAAATTTTTAGGGTTTGGACGCTTCAGAACGCTGCAGGAAGAGACCTCATACAGTCGTAATTCCTCTCTGCCTGGACCAACAATTTACGTCTCCTAATAATTAGTTGGGATAAGGATCCCAGCAGCTGGATGAGCCTCCAACTTGTTCAGAATCCACGTGTTTACTTTCTTCTTTTTGGTTTTTGTTGTTTTTTTATCTTTAATGTTGAGAAGGCCTGATTCAATTTAGCCGCTGACCCGGTAAGAATCGTCCAGCATTCCCGTCAAGGCCCAGTGGATCCTCCCGGCCCATGTGAACAGGTTCTCACATGAGGCTTTTGAATCTGAAACAAGACTCCAACGTCCCGCAGGACCTAGAGAAACTTTCCGTCGAAAGAAATCCTTTCTGAATCTTTCTCCGATCTGCTGATAAGGAAAACCAACACTAGATAAGAAAGGCAAGATCCCACCCCGTCCGGAGACGAGATCGAACTTACTCTATACGTCCTCCCTGTGGATTCTTCGTTTGCCATCAACCTACCCCTATAAAGGGAACTTCCCGTAAACCTCAGAAGATACGTCCTAAACTTCAAACTATACTATTGGTGCCTTTGCGCTCTTCTACGTCCTGACTTAAGCATCGGAGGGAGTTCCTCTGGATCGGAACCGAGGTCTCTTCTGACCTAGTGTCTGTCTTGTAAGAGTGATGATGAGATCTCTGCGATTTGAAAGAATTCTAGCCGCTCGATCTAGATCGGACGAATCTCTGTCCCAACAAATGTTGTAGCTAGTTTTCATGTTGGCATTTTATTTTCACATTAACATTATATTTTTCAAGTTATCGGTAAATTTTCAGCCAAGTATTCTATTACAATGTTGTTTTTAGAAAGGACAACGCTAATCTTAAAATGAAATATTAACTTACAGAAATACACCGTCAAAAATTACAATGCAATATTATCTTGAGAAAGTACTATTTGAAAATACAATGCTAACTTGAAAAGTACTAAGTTAATGGTGAAAATCCAACACTAACCAGCAAACTAAGGAAACCGAGAAGCGGATAGGAGGGTTCACCGAGCCGTACATCTCACAAGGAGGAATTTCCGTTCCTCTCAATGCATGCCGGGCCTGAGTCCAGTCAGTGCAGAATGTAAAGAGACGGAGAAGGGGCGGGATTTTAAAAAATTATGTTCCCGTTGAACTGTTCAACTCGATAAATCCCATCGACTCTTTTTTGTACTGACCGAATTAGATCCGACGGAATCAAATTCCACAAGAAATGGACATTATTAGATTTTCATTAACTAGACTCTAGCTGCTATATATTCTAAAGTTATCATCGGATACATTTTATACAGCATTCGTGACATCAGAAATCTTCCACTTCCATTTAAGTAGGTGAGGTTAAGAGCTATTTTGATTTGAAGTAAAATATTGTAAAATATGAACTTCCAAATCATCTATTTTGAAATATGTGAAAAATAAAATCTCTAAATTTATAACCACTCTGCTTTTGCTTTCAGGTAGTTTTAAACTGAGAAATAAAATAAAAAACGCGCGTCTTGTATATAACTCAACCAACTTCACAATCCAGTAATATATTTATGGATTATTATACCTAAACATACCGAAAACACCATTTTTGCGGCACTATAAACATAGAAAATACTATTCTACAACATTCTACAAATCACAAGAACCCCTTAAGTGAAACTAAGGGTCCATTTGGTATCTAGTAAAATAGCTTACAGAATCAAATTTTCAGGCTGACTGGCTACTTGGTTATGCTTACATTGAAAATTCAAAGTCCACAGAAAAGCTCATCCATGGCAATCCAAAATCCCAATTTCGGTGTCTGTCAAATGCCATTTTCCATGTAGCGTTTGCAATCTTCTTAATTTCTTTCCTCAACCACGATCCCCATTCTACAACATTCTTTCTTTCTTTCCTAACTGAGGGGACACCCTCGAATGCACCCCAACCTTCTAAAAACATTTAAAACTTACTTCTTTTAATTTTAAAAACACCAGCTGCCACTGCAGCCAGTCTTTCCCTTATTTTTATACCCGACATCTCACGGTCTGGCAGGGGCCTAATAAAGCTTCCATTCATGTTTGATAGATAAATTATTTTGATAAGTCTAATTAAATTATAAAATGATAAAAATGTCATATAATTTTCATATTATGTAATGTTATAAGAACATACTAAAAAATCATTATTTTAGTACATTAGCAAGAAAAACTAAATAACTAATTGTATAAAAATAAAGTCCTCCATTAGTCATACTTTCCAGGCTGTTTGTAAAAAAAAAAATCTTGTATTAACTTGTCAAAATTTGAAATTGAAGACATTGCATTTAGGTTTCAAAATCTCTCTCTTAAAAGTAAATTGGTAAAAGAAAAATTCTTATATTTTTATCTCTATATGAAATGGCTTAAGTTATTACGTATAAAAAAGAAAAAAACCTTAAGATAGTAGATACCAAATTGTGATTTGAAATATTACAAAAAAATTGGCGAAATTGATGCATATGTAAGATCAGTTTTAAAATTAAAGGTAGAAGAATAAACTGAACTTTATTTGTTACTTAATTTTATAACTAAAGTTAATTTCTGATTAAAAAAATTATTAAGATAACCTTATAGAAAGTGGACTGGGTGGCATGAGAGAGAGAATAAAAAATATTATAAGGATGTATTGAGGAAATGAAGTTCTCTTCTACATAAAGAGAGAATAATTAAGGAAAGAGTTAAGAAAAGTAATTACTTTTAAGTTAAAGAGATGAAACAACACTTTTGTTTAAAGATGGAGTGTAAGTGTCCTTACAGACATGGATTCCGTAATAATTGATTGAAAACTTTACAAAAAACCTATCTAACATTGACAACATATGGAGAGTCTTTGAAATACTATTTTAGTTAGAATAAGTATCGCCATTCCATCGTGAAGGCAGCAAAAAAGAGACGGATGGTGTTGATATTTGGATAAAGAAGACGGAACAGATCAGATTCTCGACAGCTAAAGGGTTCAATGCAACCCTTACTTGTGCAGAGAAATTATAGAAAACAATTTATACAAGCCAAAATCAGGTGGACGGCCCTAGATCTAACATGAAAGGAGCTCTCCTACCGTTGTCCCTCAATCAGAAAGGATGAGTGAAAGTACTGATGAAAAAAATATAAATATTGGAAACAGAGGAAAAAAGGAAAGGGGAGAAACGTTAAAAACTTTATCTGACAAATGCATTTGTCCAGATCACTCGTTCAAATGCCACAGACCAGACTTGGGTTTCATCCCACATCCTTCCGCTTATCGCACGGTCTGCCTTGTTTTGATCATTCGCTTCAATGCCGCAAGCCAGAAGTTGCATTCGTCCCAGTCACTTGTAGTAAGCAACACCTGTCAGAGTCAAGGAGTTCCAATTTAACCAAAGCCATGTCATCTGCTCAAAGAAGATGCATTCTGCTGGTTCCAACTGCGACTAAACTGGATGCAGAAACAAGAAGCCCGACCATGCATTGTTTGAATAAAGATAAGCACACACCGACTCTTACTTGCAACTAAATGACCAAACAACTTAACCTGAGAATAAGTTCGAGTTTGAAAGAGAAAAGAAATCAAGAGGTTTTAGGTTGGCGTTTGTGCAGAAGAAAGAGCAACACAAAAGATAATGAATCAGGACAACAAAACACATTTGGATTTTCTATGAATCACCTTAAAAATCAAGCAAGGCTACATCAAAAACACGGCAATGGGTGGGAAATTAGCGATCACAGAAAAAGTGAGCAAGTGATACACACGTTGCGCATTGGCATTAGGTATATGTACAATGGTGGCTACAATGAGACTCCGTAGCACATCTAATTTAGAGGCACCCACTCTCATTTTTACTTTATAATTTTACCCCAAGTACCCAGAAAACAGTGGTGTGCGTATAAGCAGTACCAGTGAGAATTCGTGATTGACTGCATGCAGAGAGATTTGTTGCAATTCACAATTGGTTGCACCCAAGGGTGTTCTGGAAACTTTTATGGTGGCCAGTGGGCAGTATTTGGAGGTAAAATGTTCAAAAGGCAGAGTAAAATGATACGCAATAACATGTTGAATGTTAGTGTACCCATGGCATTTGCCACTTAATCGGTGCGATGGTCATCTGAAGAAAGGAGAGGAGCATCTATTGTACCCATGGCATTTGCCACTTAATCGGTGCAATGGTCATTTGAAGAAAGG
This sequence comes from Zantedeschia hybrid cultivar, assembly GCA_030544215.1. NCBI lineage: Eukaryota > Viridiplantae > Streptophyta > Magnoliopsida > Alismatales > Araceae > Zantedeschia > Zantedeschia hybrid cultivar. Next base: position 76,082,883 of record JARZZO010000005.1, on the reverse strand, counting down.
AAAGGAGCATCTATTTTTTGATAAGCCCCAGGTCTCACTAACCATTTGCACTCTCCACTTAAGTAATTGATTATGATCACCACAGATTAATATGTAAATTGCTTTTCCTCTTCCTTGTTATGGATAGACAGCAACCTCATTATCTAAAAGAGAACAGATGTCAAGTAGAGAAAAAAAATACAATACCCCAAAAGATTGTGTACCTGTATATGCAATGCACTGGCATAGTCCCCAGAATCCAAAGCTTGACAAAGCTGAACGAGCTTAGAGGCAGCATTGGGAGAGATGTCTCCACTGTTTAGTTTTGCAAACAAGGACCCTATCTTCCTCGAATTGTCTTCTATTTCCCGCTTCTTGGCAGCATTTGCACGTGCACCACCAAGGGCATCTGATGTCTCATTGTACAATCGCGTCAATGTAGCGACAACAGGTCTCAACTCCGCTGAAATGTTAACAAGAAGAAAATGTTCATGTCCACATTGCAAATGAATCATTTTCTTTAAGTAATAAAGTGAAGCTGCATTTTCCTAGAATCGTAAGAATGCTGCTCTTTCAATTTGAAGCAAAAAAAAAAAATCAGATTACTAATTACCAGTGAATAATGAGCAATGTGATAAAGATAACAGGAAAAAAGAAAAGTATTAAAATCAAAGGGTTTTTTTTTTCTGTTGCAGTGAAACCTGCTTTTGTTTCCTCGTGATAATCAATTTTAGTCAGTGAAAAAATGATCAATACTTCAGCATCTGTTGAAACTCCATATGTTAGATAATTACAACCCATGGTCAGGTAATTGCATGGACAACAAAGCACAATATCCAAATACAATTAAGGATCGATGAGTTGGAGAAATAACTCCATTTCAGAAAGCAAGGAAACCTGTCCAAGGAACTTCTATGGTAGATAGAACGATTCATACTCTTTAGACTTCTAAGGATTGACCATATCATTGCTGGTAAGAAATGGAGGTTGATCGGACTACCTTCATAAGAGAGCTAATTCCTGGATTATACTATACCTTGGCTAGATCCACCAAAGAATCCAAGAATGTGGCAAAATTTCCAAACAAAACAGCCTGACATCAATCATCTACAGGATACTGCCAGGTCCTAGCCACTTACCAATCAGAGGGGGTTGTAAAAGTGCTATGGAACCAGTTTCATGTAATGGAACTATGTGATTGGTTGCACACTTGAGGCTCATGCATCCATGAGAGACTATCAGAAGTTCCAGACCTTGGAAGCATGGACAAGGAGAAACAGGGACCAGTTTGATAAAGGAAATATGATCTTAGACAGTTACATAAGATAGAAATTTACAGTGACATACCAAGCCCAAATAAAAAATTCATTGTCAACTGTGCCATTTACAGTAACAGCAATATACATGTGTTTCATGTGACAATTTTTACATGACATAAAGAATAAAGAATGAAAATCTCACTGAACTGTCACTGAAACTGGCTGTGATAAAGAAAACACAAAATGAAGAAGTACTTAACATTTTCTATGAGTTGCCTTAAGAAATATTTAGGTAGTGAAGTGATGTACATAGTTAAAATCTGCAGAATCTGTGTACGCTGGATATTAGAACACAAGTGAAATTCTCTGCTGCTTAAATTGCATTGTACTTCATGAACCAAAATGCCCTCGAATAGGTAGATTCGTACATATTTTATTGACAAATGGGAGTTCTGAAATGCTGGCAGCTCATGGTTTTTAATCAGAGTCATTACCTCTCAAAAGTCCAATAGGAAATCAAAAACATCCATACCCCAAAAATAACACCATATATTATAAGAAAAAATAATATATGGGAAAAACAGCATAACAAAGAAAGGTTAGCTATTCATTTTCCTTGCTTCACTGCCAAATAGAACCTTCAGTATTACTTCATGTGAGGATTGAGGATTACCAGATACATTAGAAGTGTCAACTGTTTGGACAGTAGGCTGTGGAGCCGGAGGAGCAGAAACCGATTGCACTTGTGCTGTTTGAGTAGGATTTGTTGACTGCACAGGAGGAATGCCAGATCTTGGGACAAATCCTGGACTAGGCACTGGTGTAAAACTCCTAGGTTGGTTTGGCGCTGCAGGTTGGGGGAATCTGTGGCTGTGAACAGGACCCTCCTGGGTTAATCCAGCATTAAGAGAAGCATGTCCAGGAAGTCCTGCTTGATATGTTAAATCGCCTGCCCCCTGCAGAAATCACAAAAATGGTCACCATAATGCTCACTTGAGACAAGGAAGTCTAACAATGTAATTCCATTGGGTTATGCAAGGAGATATAGAAACAATGAGAGAAGACAACCATAAGGCCATATACCGGATATAGGTGAGAAGCCAACGTGTTCTGATATTGCTCCACATTTTTTAAAGCAGGCGTTGGTGTGGGGACAAAAAACTTCACTGGAGGCTGTGATTCTCCAGTGCCTGGTGCAAGAATTGCCTAAATCAGAAGAATACGGATCAGTATGTGCCAATGGTTAAAGTGAAGGAGCGTTTACAGTCTCCCCACTGAAAATACAAAATTTCATCACAAAATATTTCGCATTCAACAAACAAATTGACAAGAAGGAAATTCAGAATACTACAGGTGTTTTGGAGAGCATTAGCAATTGGCGCACAGGAGCATGATTCAATTTAATTGACCAAACAAAAGCACACAAAAAATTATGAGGAGATGACAAAATGCACGCATACCATAAGAACTATGAATCATACAGTACAATGTAACATTTACTTGGCAGCAGTGGCACTAGTCTTTAAGTAGGGCAGGAAATGGGATCCATTATTCCAGTATCCTACCTGATTTCCAAAGTTCTGACATGGATTCAAGCAGATTTAACATTTAATAGCTTGTCAGAATCAGAAACATGTTTTTATTGGAGTCAGAAATGGAAACAACTATCCAATGTCGGATTACCAAATTCATTTTTTAATGTACACCACAAACATGTTTCATTACTGTAACAAGTATAAAAACTTTTACCAACAGTTGGATGTATTTCCATCCAATGAACAGTGGTTAGTAACATCACTCATGGGAAATAAATTCCAGACTTCTGTCCAAACTGTGCACCCCCGTCTCTCCTCCCATGTTCACTCTTGGCCCAGTCTTCTATTGTCCCCATGAACCCCTGATAATCACTTCCAGCAATCTGCTGCCCCACTGTTCTCCACAGCACCACCCCATCCCCTCGTGTTCAACGCACAGCCACCCACCACCTTGTTCTCAGCCAGCCCACCACTCCATGCTCAGCATGGCTCCATGGCCATTTTGCCCAACACCAGATTCTCAGACCTGGCCATCATGGCTCCATTGCGGCTCCATGAATCCAACTCCAATGCTCAGCCAATTGTCGCCCACCACCTCATGCCCAGCACCCCGTGCACCCTGTGCTTAACCCTGCATGGTTTCCAACAGTTTTTGGATTGTCCTACATTTTATGAATTCAGAACAAGAATAAGAGATGGTGTCTGACACAAAAATTTGACGTAATCCAAGTTAAAATTAGAAATGGGGATTCATATCAGAATCTAAATCTTGAAACAGCAAGTATGACACCACACCATTTGCAGGCCTAGTCTATAGAGACCATTTCATTAAAATGAATGTCATAATCTTAAAATCTTTTTTCCCCTAATGAAACTACAAATTTCATAGGAAACATCCTTATAAGAAACATTTTCTCACGTAATCTTGTTTTTCCCGATATAACAGCGCATCTTCCATATGAAATTTTACATAAGAAGAGGGTGGTGTTTCCACAGTCTAATCATAACAGAGCATTGGATCAGAAAACACTAAACCCATTCTCCATTTGTTCCCAGTTTAGATTCTAGGAGAAGATGAGGAAGACCATAGCTGTCAAGGTGACCCAAGGGCATTCTCAGAGAACCTAAGTGTTTAGACATTTAGTTTTAGGAGGCAAGATAAGGAAGAAGAACATCGTTTTCAAGTCAACCCAAGCCACCCGTGGGGATCCTAAACACTTGGGTAACCACCTAAGCAGCACCTAGGCAGCACCCTCAGCACCTCTTCAAAAAGTAAAAAATACACATAGTTGTCTAGGCTAACACAACATTTGCAAAGATTGTTTGAACCAACCAGTTCAAATTCCCTTGTGTACTAAGTCAAGAACCAAGCTGATGTGGATGGGTATCATACTCCATCATCTGGACCTGTGTTATAAAATCAGCAGCCATAGACAGACCATTTTATGAGTAAATAGAGTGGGTAGGAAAACGTGAGCCAAAATTTACAGAGCTTTAAATAGTTGGGCGGTCTTACATGATAACCACTGCTCAATCAGTCAGTGATGACAGACTTCTAGGCAAAGCATACAATGGTCCAAGTTTCAGCTTCTTGCATATTTCCATCCCCAAGTTTCTCCAATGCCAGTCAAGGCTATCCTTAACATCCAACAACTTTGTGCTTCATACTGAGTCTTTAGTAACATAGTATCTTCTCATGTTTCATATACATATAGAACGAGTCTCTCGTAACACAGTATGTTCTCATGTTTCATAAACATATACAACCAATCTTTTCATGAACTCTTTTATCTTTTGAATTAGTACCATTCAGCATCCTGCCCATAGTTTTCAAGGTACATTAAGTTGCCACATGGACTGGTCCATCACAGAGCCTAGCATGGACCATTTAAGCTGAGATAGAAGTAGACAGGGCTGAGGGGGCTTTGATGCTCCCCCGAAATAAAGCCATGAAAGACCTTGGTTGTAGGGTTCACTCATTTTGCTATTGTTCTTGTTCCTGCTTTAAAGAGAAATTTGAATTATGCAAAACTAGAAGAACCGCACTCCCACCTTGTTCCCATTGCCGCTTCCATGACCGCTCCACGGAACTAAATGCAAGACACCCCCCCCCACACACACACACAAAAAAAAGAAGAAGAAAACCACCACCACACACACACAAAACACACCCACCCGCTCACCCCACACACAAAAGAAAAAGACAAAGAACAAAATGTAGGACAGAGATGGCAAGCCTTATGGAAAAGTAGATCAATAAATGACAGTGATGAAGTTTGGCACCAAGGAGGACAACACCATGAAATCAATACACATTACTGACTTCATTACTGTAAAGCAATTTTTTGGTTTTGTTACTCTGAAGTACACATTCAACATGACATGACTTGTAAACCACTGTAGAATGCATGCTTATAGAAAGTGATTGCCGGGGAGGGGCACAAAGGGTGATTATCACCTGGTGAACTTGTTGTGCCTGAGGTGGAATGAACATCGGAGAAGGTGACCCTTGAATCTGTGAAGAATTACCAAAATCTTGCTGTGGTGGCTGCGGAAGCTGGTACCCCCCATATGAAGGAACAAAAGGTTGTTGGTAACTTTTCCCATATGGAACTCCTTGTAGTGGCTGATCACCCTAGGATGGGACAGATAAAAACACTGTTGCTAAACAAGCATATAGAGGAACTAGCACATATATTTAACTGAATGAGAAGTTAACTTACAAATGTTATACAAAAAAAGAAGAGATTTTACCTGATAATAATGCTGAGAGCTGTTATCAAGGACAAAGCCGGGCTGATGTGTGTGATATGCAGGCTGCTCTTGTTGTATGGCACCCTCAGTAGGTGCTATATTTGCTGTTTTTTCTGCAAATGCGAGCAGGAATATCAAGAATTGGTGGCATATGTCGCTAAAAAGCACCCTTCCACAATAAGACAATTAGGTAGGATGGAATAACAGATCAACAGAAGGTTTACAGAATGCAATCTGATTTTAGTAAGAAAAAAAGAAACTCGTCTGGATGGACAGTCAAAGTGTCGACTACGTCAAAAGCCACTTCCCCTCACCCACAGCCTTTTTCAGGGGGTGGGGGAAGGGGGACGATCTGTGAAAACATCTATAGTAAAAATATCTAGCACATTTGTAGGCACTAGCACAAGTGATGCAGCCAAGTCTGAACTGCTCCTTTACTGACAATAGTTGTAGAAAAACGGAAGAATTGGAGAAAACTTGATTGGGGAGGCAGGAACCAGCTGAGAAGCAGAAAAAATGGAAAGATTATTTAGATAATCATCACTACAAGTAATCTAAGAACAAAGCTTCCAAATCTAACCATTAGCTTATAAACTCCCAAAATCTTAGGCTATTTCATAAATGCCCAAAAACTTTTGAAAAAACTGAATAATTTGAAATCCTTGAAAAATGGTATTTTTTAATAAAAGTGAGATTATGCGGACCTTTTAAAGAATAAACAGATAGCAGGGAAGTTTCTAGAAATTGACTAGATTAAAGGGACTCAAATCAAAAAAAAAATCAAAAAAGAAATCAAAAAACAAGAAGGAAAAAGTAAGAAAATTGAGCAAAAGGAAAGCTGGAAAGAAAGAAGAAATAACAAACAAAAAAGAAAGTGCTAATAGCTGTGAGCATCAATGATAACAACAGCCTTGAGGTTGTGGCTTGCAAAATTGGATTGGCCAAATTCATGTTGCAATGGATTAGCTAAGCCACTTGACACAGGGGAATGGGTGAGCAAAAAGCAAAAAGAACTCTATCTTATTAACAAGGGTATATCATAAGTATTTTCAATATACCAAAGGGTTAAATTGCAGATACATATTTAATAATGGGTTTTTATGTAATGTTTAAACACTCCCAGCCTGATTGCAGAGAGAAAAAGAAAACATGTCACCCTAATCATGAGAAGGATAAAAAAAGAATAAGGAAAGAAGTGCAACAGCCAGTGACTGGTAAAATGACAGCATGTATTGTTTTTCTCCTTTCTTTTCTTTTTATCTCCTTTTTCCTGTTCTTCCACTCCCCTTAGTTAGGCTGATTCAAGCCAAGATCAGCCCAAACTACCATTCCCGCTCAAATTTATTTGTCTATTTTTTATGGCACGAGGGGAATTAGATTCCATTCCTTAAACTAGATTCTTAGTGATTGACTTGGGGAAAAACATGTGGTCCTTAAACAAAATTCTTAGCAATTGATTCGGGTCAGAATCTGTGTTTGCCTAATGGCAACCAATGGAACCACCTATAGTATAAGGAGTAGCACCAGTGGGTGGTAGCATTGAGGAAGCATAGTAGTTGGCTGTGATGCCATCAGTACAAAAAAGGAATGACATATGGGAAACCACTGAAGAGGTGAAGATAATATAAAAAAGAAAACATATAATGTAAACATATTCACAAGTTAGTATAATTATCCATAATTTACAGATAAAGTTCAGACTTCCTCGCATTGTTCTTATATAGACGAACAAGTTTTAGAAATATTACTGACCTACTGATCTGTAATTGTTGGCTGTAACAACCAAAGGTTTCAAGTAGGCCACCTTCACTTTTTACATATGTACCACTTTCCCCATACAACTAGCATTAAGTAATACAAAAGCTTTCTTTTAAATGGTGGATACAACCAAAATCCGTTCATTGTAAAATTAACGGGTACAACTACATGTAAAAGGAAAGGAAAAGAAACTTTCCTAAAAAAAAGAACCATCTTTGCACAATCTCTTCCAAATGACAGAACTTCTCTGCTACATGAAACCTCTCCCAAAAGATTGTCCCCCCTGGAGCTGGCAACTTAATCTACCTACACAAATTACAAAGGTACTTGAACTATTGGTGCTTACACCACCCAAAATGTAGGCCCCACTCTCTAACCCACGCATCAACGAAGGCGCCCAGCTGATCTTGTCTTGCTCTTGCTTCTGAAGATGTGGTGTTGATAATCAGAAAAAGGAAATCAAAGTGAATGAAGAAAACTTACCAGAATCCTATGGTATGATGAAAAGCATAGCAATACTTAGTTTATATAGATAACAAAGTTTATTGGTCGGTAGCAACACATAAACATGCCAAGGCTAAGCAATGGATGGTGTTCTGAGACATATCACCTTCTGCAGAACCTGCAATACGATCTCGTAAAACATCAAGCTCATTGGATGACTGCTCCGCTCCCAAAAGTTTTAAATACTCCAGAGCTGTGCTAAGAAGCCCTTGACTAGCGAGTAGCTCAGCATAGTTCTCAATAAGCTTCGACAGAGATGGACTGAATTGCTTTTGTCCGGTTGCCATTGTAAGCACCACTGTTTTCTCCATCAAGTCCTACATTTGATGCAAGTGCTTGTCAATTTGGAATGATGGATCAAATCAAAGTATTAAAGAATATTAGATAGGCTACCTGGAGAATGTCAACATAGCTCCTGCCTTCATTCTGAGGCTTAAGACTGCGTGACCAAATTTCAACAGTTCTATTAATATTCCCAGAACAGATATAGCATAAAGTTGCCGCAAGGGTGTTACCGACACCCATTAGCCTTGAAGCAAGTAGGTCACAGAGCATTGTCCATTCATCTTTTTGTGCGAACTGTTCAGCAATAATCACATACTAATTAGCAAATCACTATGGACTATAAAAATCATACAGATATCTAAAGCAGATGTTTATATGTACAGCTTTAGTCTCAAACATTTCAGAGGCGGAGCATAGTGCAACCAATTCTCTTGCATGGAAGCCAGACATGGGAAAAGAATGATACAAAAACCTCAATGCCTTTACCGTTCAGAAAAGTTCTAAAATCCATACAACCCAGAAAAATGCTTAAAAAACAAGAGGAATGCCATTTTACCACATTTTTACCCCTCTCTTTGCCACACTGATTGAGAACCGTTTGATCTCTTTTTTTAGAAGGTGACAAGAATCACAATTCCATTGAAGTAAGTGAGAGAGGTACAGGAAAGCCCAAGAGGGCACACCCTTGGATAGGACAGACCCCCATCCAAGTCCCAAAAGATTTAAAAGATCCTAACAAAAGTTGTTTTATCAAGAAGATAAAACAGGTTACAGGGTAACAAAGGAGATAACGTTAAGAAATCAGCTGCCTCCACAATTTGATTTTGTCAGAAATAACAGAGCTGCCAACATTCAGGATACCAGCTGCCCGTCCCCACTCTTCCACCCATCTGAATGTCATCTTCAAGAGTTCATTCGCACTGCTGAATTGGTCGCTAAATTTCCTTCTATTCCTTTCACACCATATAGTCCACAGCATGGCCGGGCAAAGTAGAAGCCATACATGTATGAATTCCTTTGACGGAGAAACAGTGGTCCACCATTTCAGCAGATTCAGCACAGAGGAGTGCTCCACCCAACCAATTCCAAATATCCTGCACATGCTCTTCCATTGGATGGAGATAATGCCACATTTGCAGAATAAGTGGATTTGGTCTTCCTCGAAGAGTGCACAGAACATACATAAGGATCTCCCGGGAAGTTTAAGTCTCTTCGCCCTCATTCCCGTAAGACTTCTATTCCATGCGAGCTTCCATAGAAACACCCTTATTTTATTAGGAAGTTGGTTAGACCAAATTAGGTCCTTCCACCACACCCTAGTACCACCATCATTCAAAAACTGAACCAGGGATTTGACCGAAAACAGCCCATTATTAGTCCATCTCCAAGCCCTCTTATCTTGCACCTCACTGCATGTCCTAACACCATTGATTAAGTTAAGCAAGGCAATCAGTTCCTCTGCTTCCACATCGGTAGGATTCCTTCTAAGCATTAGGGTAAACTGACCTGTACTGCTATGAGACAGAACCTCTTCAACCGAAGCATCCTTATTCTGGGCAATGCTGAAAAGATTGCTGAAAACCACAGTCAAATCCAGATTGGAGCACCATTTGTCCTTCCAAAACCGTATGTCCCTGCCATTACCCACTTGGGCTTTGCAAGAGGTGGCCATGAAATCAGCGCACTTAAGGATGCTCCTCCATATGGGAGATAAATTATATCTTGATGAATGGGAGAAACTCCATTTACTCTCACCATGAAAGTACAAGTCATTGACAATTACAGCCCAAAGAGCATCCGGATACTCTCCTCTTCTCCACAACCATTTAGCTAACAAGGCTTTGTTGAAGATGGCAATCCCACAAAGCCCAATGCCTCCTTGCTCCTTGCTCTTACACACATTCTTCCAAGCGATCAAGTGCATACCTCTCTTTTCCCTTTTCCCTCCTGCCCAAAAAAAGGAGCTCCTAGCTGATTCAATAATCTTTTCCACGGTTCTAGGGATTTTCAAAACATAAGCGTAGTATAAGGCCAATGAAGAAAGAACCGACTTGGATAGGATCAATCTCCCTCCTCCAGACAGAAAGTTACTCTTCCATCCTTCCAGCCTATTCTCAAATTTCTTAATGAGACCATCCCAGTCCCTGACCCTAGTGACACCATTCGATAGGGGCAGCCCCAAATATTTGATAGGAAAGTTGCTTACTTTGCACTTTAGGGAGTTTGCAATATCCTGTACCCTTTGCTGAGTCATGTTCAGCCCAACAATTTCAGATTTCTCATAATTGATTTTCAATCCCGTGATTATTTCCACCAAAATTAGCAGACTCTTTATATTCTGGATATCCTCAATGCTACCAGGTGTAAACAGGAGAGTGTCATCTGCAAATTGAAGATGAGATAAGTGGATATGGCTTCTACCAATCCTGAATCCTTCCACCAAACCTTGTTGAGCTGCATTATCCCACAGGGTGCTCAAAATCTGTCCAATAAGCAGAAAAAGAAAGGGAGAGAGAGGGTCTCCCTGTCTTAATCCTCTTGAGCTATTAAAAAATCCACATGGCTCTCTGTTGATCAGCACCGAGAATCTGGAGGAGGAAATACAACATCTTACCCATCTTATCCATTTAGTATTGAATCCCATGATCTCCATAGTCTTGAATAGACAGTTCCAATTGATTGTGTCATAGGCCTTCTCAAAATCAAGCTTAACCAACACCCCTTGCTTGTGTCTGATCTTGTAGTGGTGAATGGCTTCCTGAGCAGCCATAAAATTGTCCAGGATGAATCTTCCTTGCACAAAGGCTGACTGGTTGATCCCCACTAGCTTATGGATGACCCTCTTCAGCCGATTTGTTATGATCTTGGTAATGATTTTGTAACATCCATTGAGAAGGCTAATGGGTCGAAAATCAGCCATTCTATCAGCTCCCTCTGTTTTCGGGATCAGGACAATATGTGTGGAGTTAACAAGTTTAATCCCTTCCGGCCTTTCGTGGAACTCTTGGACAAAGTTTACCACATCTGTCTTGATAATATCCCAACAAAATTGGTAGAAACCAAGGGAAAAACCATCAGGGCCTGGAGCTTTGTTGGGATCCATACTAAATATTGCCGTTTTGACTTCTTCTTCTGAAAAAGGTTCACACAGCTGTTCAGCATCAACAGCTTCTAGCACAGGGAGCAACCCTTCTTGTAGATGGGGCCTGAGAGGGTGGTCTTCTGAAAAAAGGTTCTTGTAAAAGGCAACAAACCTTGTCTTGATTTCCTCAGGTTCTTCAATGACTGCTCCATTTTCCTTGATATGCTCAATGGTCAAAAATCTCTTCTTGGCACTAGCTACAGCATGGAAAAAGGAAGTGTTTTTATCTCCTTCCTTTAGCCAGTGTTCCTTTGCCCTCTGTTTCCAACTGATTTCTTCTTTCAAGAGTTCTTCATTATAAGCCTTTTTGAGATCCTTCAAGGATTGCAGTTCCTGTGTGGATAAATCACCAGACTCACTTTTTAGCTCCAGCTTTTCAATTTTACTTATCATAGTCTGCCTCTCTGCTGAAACCCTTCCAAATTTCTTTTTTACCCATTGTTTCATACATCTCCTAGTCCATTTAAGTTTCTCCTGGAAACTCTGAATTGCAGAACCTACCTTTGGTGCCTGATTCCACCAATCCTTCACCAAATCTCTGAATTCAGCTTCCTTCTGCCACTTCAGCTCGTATCTAAAAGTTCTGAACCCTACCTTCTTGTCCTCCATCCTGAGGTACAGAGGGATGTGATCAGAGACCGATCTACAGAGCCCCTTAACATTTGTCAAAGGGAATCTCCTGAACCATTCTGCAAAAATTAATACTCTATCTAGTCTTGACTATGTGCTGACTTGTTGTAGATTAGACCATGTAAATTTCCTGTTCGGTATTTCCATGTCCATTAGCTTGACCTCCCTTATCCATTGGTTGATGAGTTCCATATCCTTGCTCCATTTCTGCCTCCCAGACCTTTCCCAGGGATACCTAACACAGTTGAAGTCCCCCATGATGCACCAGGCTTCAGCAAACAAGGAGTGCAGTCTGTACAACTCTTCAAAAAAGGACACCCTCTGTTGTTCAGTATGAGGCCCATACACTGAAGTAATAATCCATCTTTCATTATTTGTTCTTTTATTCTTGCATGAGAAAGACACTGAGATGCTATAAGTGCCCATATCACAAATATTCCCTTCAAATTTATCCCCATTCCATAATATCACCTGGCCTCCTTTAGCTCCATCTGCAGGGAGGACAGCCGCCTGGTTCAGTTTCGTCCCACTCAACCTGTCTGAGATGTCCTTGTCCAAGCTAGGCATTTTAGTCTCTTGTAGGCAAATGCAGTCCAACTAGAGAGATAGCGCCAGGTCCCTCACTGCTCTCACCTTGCTCTTCCCATTGAAACCTCTGACATTCCATGAAACCAGGTTCATGGTAAAGTAGTGATCCTCCCCTCCTCCTTGAGCTTCTTCCCTCTCAGAGTATCCACAATTTCATTGTTCTTCACAAAATTAGCTTCCCTCTTTCCTATTTTTATTCCTCCACCCGCTCCCTTCCTCTTATTTGAATGGAGTAGAGCATCATGCCTTCTCAGTTTCTTCAGAAAGCTTAAGATCATAACCTCCCTGCCAGCAAAGGACACACCAATGCGTTGGCCCAACAGGATAATTTCATTCATCCAAACATCTTCATCAGAAGCTTTCTGTACTGCCAGCGGCACCTCACTCGGAATATAGGGCACAATCTGAGCATTCAGTATAACTTCCTGCAGCTTCCCTGTATTCCTCTCCCCATTCAAGCACTCTTCTTTCATACCAACCTGTCTGCCAGTCGATGTACATGACTCCTCATTGATCTGTCTGGCTTCCTCCAAATAGTCAACACGCAACTCTACACTCTCAGCCTGGTCTATCCCCAATGGAGATTCAATGCAAACCAGAGCATTTGAGGGAGAAGTCGTCGCTCTGTGGTTCGGAGGAACCTCCCGCCCGATACTCTGTTTTCCTCGTCGGGTTCCATTTGCAGACGCTCGGGGAAGAAGACGACGGCTCAGAACCGGGTTAACAACAGACTCCCGGACCGGTCCAAAACAAGCCCGGTTTGTAGTTAAGTCAGGATCCAAACCGAACGGGTCATAATGGGCCCCGTCTAAACCCGGATCCAGAATCCGACCCCGAACCTGTTCATCTTCCTCGCCCGACACCCCACAACCGTCACGCTCTTGGATGGACTTCGTCGAATTCATCACAGGGCCACCATATTGGGCTTCCTCCAGATCATTTAAGAGGCTTGCACCATCTCCAAAAGCAAAAGTCTGTTCAGTTCCGCCGCTCGAGGGATCTGGGCCCTTTCCAAGAACTCCTTTACCATCATGGGGCCTAGGACCGCTGCCACCATGAATGCTCATTTCGAATCCTGTCTGACTCTTCGCTTCCAATTGACTCAGCTCAACTGAGTTCGTCAAGTTGGGAGCATTCTCAGACTCAGTCCCAGCTCCCTCAAGAACAGGATAGAAGCCGCTCCCCCTATTCCAGCTTTGTTCCGCAGCCCGGCTCCCCTGTTCCAGCATTGCCATCTCTTCTTTGTCTGTATCTTCTGTACTCGCTCACCACATCTGCCCAGGACCAGACTCGCTCAGGCTGTTTAGTCAAACCAGGGTTTTCCTTCTCAACACGTACCCAGAATGCAGCACCCATCGCTGAAATCTTGATTTTATCCGGGATACCTTCAGTCTGATCAACGGAGACTTTAACCCGAGCAAAAGAGAGATTATCCCCTCTGAGCCACTTACCATCTACTTCTCTAAGTCTCCCAAACTTGGAGCAGATAGCTTGGAACGAATTAACATTCCAGAGGTGGAGGGGCACTCCAAAGAGTTTACACCACACTTCGATACCGTCCTCTGCCGGGTCAGTGCCAACCTCAACCTTCCACGGTGAAGCGAATGCGGAAACACCTTCCTTCACCTCGAACCTCCCAGTGGAGCAAACAAAGCTTCTCCACGACTCTGAATCCGTTCTTACCAGGAAAGAGCCAATATCAATCCTACGAATGCACCAAAATTTGACCTCCGGCCAGATTTCCTGCAGCCTTATCTTCACTACCTCATCAGTTACAGCTTCCTCCTTGTTGTTCTCCCGGAATGAAATAACGACACAGCTTTCTAACAATCTTTTAGCTGGTTCAACCTCGGCTGACTACGGAATTTCCACCACTCCAGGAAGGATCTTCAGTCTGTTCGTTCCACCAACAGCAGCAGTCTGGCCACCAGCCAACTGGTCCTGTCTGACGCTCCCTTCTGATTTGCTAATCGGCTGCCGAAGAATAGGACAGTGTCTCCTTCTATGGCCTGCTTCTCTGCAATGGAGGCACCGGACAGGATCTCTACACACAACCGCATGGTGGCCCTTCCCCAAGCAGCGAATGCACACATCTCTATCTACCGGAAACCCGCCTTCAACCTGATGCCTCCGGAGAACAGAGTTTCGCCGGTTCTTGCTTTGCACTACCACCCATCCTTCCCTTTTTCCAGTAGAGTCTCCCCCGGAGTTCCCTCCCCTGCTCCCTCCCCCGGGATTCCCTCTCCTACTGTCTTCGCTCATCGCTCCGAGACTTCCCTATTTTAGTGTCTTTATTCTTCTAATCCTGTCCATAGTAACCGTTTGATCTCTTGATCAGATGGTTCTCATTAAATTCACTTTTGACACTGTTTTTTGTGCAACTGACGCAGTTAATGAGAGCCCTTTGATCAAGTGATCAAATGGCTCCCAATGAGTGTGGTAAAGAAGTCGGTTAAAATAGCATTCCCCTAAAAACTATCGGCCATTTTGTCTCCATTCCCAAATAGTTACAATTGCTTTCTCACGCTCCTATCAACTCCACAGAAATTTGCAGGACTGCCTCCACAAGACAGGGAGTGATGTTGCCACCCACGTGTCCTTTCTAGATAAAAGGGCAACTTTGCACATCAGCTCCCTATTGATTATATTAATATTATTTTCTCCTTACTCCTTACCTAGGAAGACAATTCAATAACTATAAAAACCAAAAAAATACATAAATTCTGAAATATAAAAAACATTACGCAAAGTAAAAGAAAAATGTCCAATCTCCTGTGAGCTCTTTTGTCCGGCCCTGCAAGGTGGGTCTACGGTACCAGAATCGCAAATCTTGCCCAAGTCAGGAAGCTTTTGCAGCAGTAACTGGCTCAAGCATTATTAATGGCAATGACTACAGTCTCTCGGAAAACAAAAAATATGTGGCAAGCCACAAACAGTTCAGGTGACATAAATGTCCAATGATATGAATTAAACTGTGCTAAAATCACTAGTAAGAGAAGAAAGGGCATGTCATTACAGTCTGAAAATCAAGAATTTGTCCTTTGACTTTTAATGAACCTGCTACTGAAAGAAAAATGGTTCAACCACTTTATTTTTCCTCTTGTTTTATTTCTTCTGTTCTTTTTTTTTCTTTTTTCTTTTTGGGGGGGGGGGGGGGGGGGGGAGATGGGGGAGGAGAATACCGTGCAGAGAAGGGCAAGTGTTTCCTTCCAGGAGTCTAGTGGTCGCGTATTAACAAGAGCCATAAGATCATTTTTTACCATTGCTGAAACAACCTGAAAATTCATAAAACTAATTCAAGAATAGTACAAAGAACTATCTAAGCAACTAAACTCAAATATATAAACTAGATCATCTTATATGTTTATATACAAATATAGAAGAGATTATCAACAAAATAAACATATATGGAGATTACATTTATTCTCCAACGAAGTGCCAACCTTTAGATAAGACAAATTGCTTTTGCTGAGGTATCGATCACGAGTGCTTTCCCACAAGGAAACACCACCCATATGAGCAATAACCAAAGCATCAGCCATTCTGTTTGCTGAAATGCATTGAGAGACTGCTCCCTTGTAGTCTCCAACAATCAAAGCATGCCGGATAGTATCATCAAATGAAGAATCCATAACCTCAACAGCCTCTTTTGGTTCATTTTGCATTTGATCAGTAATGGAAGCGGGAGCATTACTGGCCTCAACAGTCAAGCTATCAGAAGAACCCAAAGGTTTGTTAAAGAAGTCTTCCCCACTGTCAATATTGAATGCACTGTTGTCTCCCCTTCCTATTGAATCTTCCCTAGCATTTGGATCAAGACCGAGCTTGTCTGTCAATTCCTCTCCAAGTTCATCAGTAACATTACCAGTTTCACTTGACACTGAGAAACCCAAATGCGCAAGTAGTTTTGTCCTGGCAGTTCCATCATCCTCAAACATAACCTTTAAGAAACCCCACGTTTCTTTGTCATACCCAGATCTGTTGCCAAAGTGCATTGAGAAATATAAACTACTGAATTCGATGAAACAAATGGAAAATACAACATATGAAATACAATCCCGTGTGGAGAAAACTTACTCAGATTCCAGATATTTCCTTCCGCACAAGGCCCTTAGTGATGCTTTCTCCCCATTTTGAATTGCAGCTTCAAACTCCGTGGAGCGGTCGACAAGGCTGGATTCAGTAACTAAGCTATGCATGTAAACCTGATAATTCTGGTTTTCAGTAACTAAGCTATGCAAGGTACCACAAAATGAAAAATTCATTAATCATACCTCAGAACTACATGTGGATGCACCTGGGGCTGTGGAACTAGGTTGAAAAGAAACAAGCTTGCCTCCAAAACCAAACGAGACACCCACAGGACATTTCAACCACTTCGGTGCTCTCAAGGGTACTACAGATACAAAATGAGGACATATAATAAGCTGAACTGTTATGACTAAGACCTGATTAGTGAATGGAGAAAAATGTAATTTCAAGTTTCTTCATTCTGTAATTTATAAATGAAGGATATTTAACGTGCTACTTGCAGATGCCTGTAATTAAGGAATGAAAAATATCACTTCACATGGAAGCTCAGATGCAGGTACCAACTGCCCACTCTTCCTAGTTTGAATGGCGGAAGAGAGACAATGCATGAGAAGTGACATGGAGGCTCACAGGCAGTGGCTGGGCCTATCAATTCTCCGGAATGCCCTTGTCTGAATAGAGGAAAAGAGAGAGCGGAAGAAGGGAGATGGGAGTTCACAGGCAGTGGCTGGGCCCATCCCTTCTCTGGGATTCCGCACGGGGGGTTGCGGTTGAGAAATTTGGTCATTGATGACCTCCTTGGGACTTTTCTGTGTAAGGAATATCATGGGGACTGGGCCTCCATTTACCCGACCTGAGCTGAGATATACCATTAATAAAAGACCCTCCTACTAGTGGGTGACGAAGAGGATTGTTCCCTCATCCCTACTTTTGATTTGCCTTCTTTAGATTGCCTTGGGAGGAGAGGAAGCTAAACCAAAAGATGGCACGCTTGTTTTTGGAAAGCAATAGAGTTTGCAGCTGGCTCTCCCTAATGGCACACTGTAAATTGTGTGATGAGACATCTCAAGATTGCAACAGCCTTGAAAACCTATAACACTCATTCCCATGCTTGCCAAAGTGACCACATCATCCACTTTGAAGTAAACAGACGAAAGCACCCCCAAATTCTCATCATTGCAGGCACAGCCTGGGATCATCGTCGGGTGGCAGTTGAAGTTAAATGACACCAGAAGTGATAATCATACAGGGATATAAGCAAAGTTTGATGACTGCTGCCTGCATGACATCAACCCTCAACAAGCTGGTGCAACATTGGTGGAAAAGGTCTATGCTGATGCTGATGACAATGATGATGGTTGAGTAAAAAAAGGAGACAGCAGTTATAAAGGAAGCAGACATACAATAAATATAAATTAGTCAAAGGAGATTATACAACCTGGAGCTTGAAAGTTCCCCTCCACAACTGCCGGTCTGCTGCAAGCCTGAATAGAGAAACAATGTGCAATGTCTAGTTAGGAGTGTTATGGCCAAGTTATATGTCACGCTCAAGTAACAAAAGAGTTGGATCCATAGTCAAGATTATATATATATATATATATATATATATATATATATATATATATATATATATATATATATATATATATATATATATATATATATATATATATATATATATATATATATATATATATATGTGTGTGTGTGTGTGTGTGTGAGTGTGTGTGTGTGAGTGTGTGTGTTGCGCGTGCGCACGCGCGTGTTGACCAAGGTTCACCGACTCGGAGATCCGTATTGGATCATATCTTCCTAGATATGAGTCGGACACGATCCCACTCAGTCCGACTCAAATGAGTCAAGCCAATGAATTTGTTAAACACTTAAAAGTAACGAGTTTTAGCCATATTGTCAAGAAATGTACCTTATTAATTGATATAAAAAATGTAATTTTACTTACCAAATGGGAAAAACTCATTTTAAAACAACCCATTGTACATGTATGAGTCGATACAATCCCGTCCGACTCGGTGTGGCAGAGGATCGGACTCACCCAGACACGAGTCGACTCATAAGAGTCAACACGATCTGGCACGATACAGCAAACCATGGTTTTGACCCCATCCCCATGATCGCCATAAATTTTTTAAATATTCAATTATCCCTCATGGTTGGTTCCATCACTTGGGGCTTAATTTTCACCATCTAATCATATCCAACTTGATTGTAGCCATCCAATCGGATGCAACCAAACTTGTGATGAATACTAAAACCCCAAAGGATGGAAACAACCCTAAACCTCACTCCGATAGCTAAATCCAACAAAATAAGGCTCTTGATTCTCATAATAAGACATTCTAATTTGATAGGAGGAACTCAATATTCTGATCAAGAATGGCTTATTCTCGAAAATTAGGTGAATAAGCAATTCCTTCCTACATCCAAAAACTTGGTATTCTGCCTTAGGTTCCACCCTGCTATCGAAGTGAAACACTCCTTACTCTAGTGTAAGCAATCTAGAATAACTCATTCTGTCATACCCATTATGCTATCAAAGTGAGGCTAAGGGTAATCTAACAATTTTCCTATTTTTAACTATTTTTATATTTTTAAATTATTTTTTGACTGATACTTGATGGATGACTACGATTGAGTTTCACAATTTGACATGATAAGATGGTTAAACTTGAGCTTCAAGGGATGGAAACAACTCTAAGAGAGGCAATTTAATATTTAAAATTTTATGATATTTTTAAAAATAAAAATCATCAAAACTTTTTAAATATTCCATTACCCGCTTAGGGTTGTTCCCATCCCTAGGACGTTAATTTTTACAGTCCAATTTTAAAAGTCAATCGTAGCCATCCGATCAACAGTGCGCCAAAACTGATTGTTAAAAAATGTTGAAAAAATAGTCAAAAATATAAAATTACTCCGACTAACCCTTAGGCTTGATCCTATCCCTTAGCATTTTAGTTTTGACCCCCCAATTAAGGCACACTCAATTGGATGACTACAATTGAGTTTTCCTATCGGACTGTGAAAAATAGACCCCAAAGGGTGGGGAACAACCTCTTCTTTTTGGGGGTTGGGGGGGAGGTGGGGTAATTGAATATTTTAATATTTTTATGATTTTTGTTTTTGGGCAAGGGGATGCATCTAAGTTTGATGCGCCCTGGGACATTAGATCAGCCCCCTATATAAAGGATACTGGAAATAATATAGAATGGTCTGTACATAAGGTGTAAAGACTAGCAGTTCCATGCTTCTATTCTACGCATACAATGTAGATGTAGAGAAAATTGTTTGGGGTACCAAGCAAAAAAATTGCTGGTACTTCGTGTCTAGGGTTGAAGATAGGATTCAGATAACCATCCTAGTAACTGTTTCGAATTAAGAGGACCAAACTGCATTGGCAAGAATGAAGCCTGCAGCAGTTCCCTTAACATAGTTATGCAGTCTGCCAGTTCGATCTTTCAAAGAAAGATAACAGCAAAATCTTTAAAGCCTGGCATAATGATTGTCTGGTTTAAGGCACACGACTGAATGTTCCGGTCATATGGGAACCTACAAAAGGATTAAATAGTATTCTAGTCATATGGGAACATTCTAGGGGCTAAGTACATCATTACCATTATGAACTCCTTTCGCCCATCATCCATGCATAATTGAGGCAGTTAGGAGCTGCCATGCATCTACCATGCTGCTTTACCATTATGAACTTCTTTCACCCATCATCCATGCATAATTGAGGCAGTTAGGAGCTGCCATGTATCTACCACGCTGTTTTACCATTTTTTCCTTTGACTCCAGTAACCAAACACTCTAATACCAGCTCCATGGTGACGACAGATTTTCCTTGGTGCTTTTGTCATAGAGCTTCATTTAGGGAGGAAAAATTCTCTCCTTCTTGAACCCTGTATTGAAAGAAACCAAGAAAACCACCCCCATGGCTTCATTCTTCAACAGTTCAACCTGCCGCCGAATTCTATTCCATACATACAACAGGATGGACCTGGTGGGGATCCGGGATCAGCGCTGCACCAGTTTCCCTATGGCTCAGAGACTCACCAAAGTATGTCTAAAATGTAGGATTTTAGACCACGAATCCATAGATATCTTGTTTGGCTTATTTGGGACTTTTTTAGGGCTATTTCTATTTTTCAAGAAGTGTTTGCATGATTTTCATACTATTATTGTGGCTAGGGGTATTTCAGTCTTTTACTTGGTTAGGACTTTGATTAAGGTCAGATTTGAGTTATTTCCACTATTTATATGTGTTTAGACCTCTTTTTTCAATTAATGGTGAATTGTATTGCGAATTTATAGAATTTTCCTGAGTTCCTCTTTTTAATATAGAAGACGACTGTGAGACGGGGTCAAAAAAGTCTTGTGTAGGGCTGAGTGAGACGCCCGACGATCGTGGGGTGAAAAACCTTCGATTGTTCCACATCAATTTTGATATCAGAGCAAATCTCGATTCACACCATGCCGCCATCCCGCCTTTGCCGCCACACTGCTACCACTGCCGGCTGTTCCCTCTCCTTCCTCTCCCCCCCTTTCTCATGGTACTGTTCATGCTACAGTAACTGCAGTACTGTTGACGTGAATAGCACCCGCCCACCCCTCTCTCTCTCTCTCAATGGGGATTCAGATAAGCATCTTAGTAACTCTGTTTCGAATTAGGAGGGCCAAACAGCATCGGCAAGAATGAAGCCTGCAGCAGTTCCCTTAACACAGTTATGCAGTCCGCCAGTCGATCTTTCAAAGAAAGATAACAGCAGAATCTTTAAAGCCTGGCATAGTGACTGTCTGATTTAAGGCACACGACTGAATGTTCTGGTCATATGGGAACCTACAAAAGGATTAAATAGTATTCTAGTCATATGGGAACATTCTAGGGGCTAAGTGCATCATTACCATTATGAACTCCTTTCACCCATCATCCATGCATAATTGAGGCAGTTAGGAGCTGCCATGTATCTACCATGCTGCTTTACCATTATGAACTTCTTTCACCCATCATCCATGCATAATTGAGGAAGTTAGGAGGTGCCATGTATCTACCACGCTGTTTTACCATTTTTCCCTCTAATACTAGCTCCATGGTGACCACAGATTTTCCTTGGTGCTTTTGTCATAGAGCTTCATTTAGGGAGGAAAAATTCTCCCCTTCTTGAACCCTGTATTGAAAGAAACCCAGAAAACCATCCTCATGGCTTCATTCTTCAACAGTTCAACCTGCCGCCAAACTCTATTCCATACATACAACAGGATGGACCTGGTGGGGATCCGGGATCAGCGCTGCATCAGTTTCCATGTGGCTCAGAGACTCACCAGAGTATATCTAAAATGAAGGATTTCAGACCACAAATCCGTAGATATCTTGTTTCGCCCATTTGGGACTTTTTTCGGGCTTTTTCTATTTTTCAAGAATTGTTTGTGTGATTTTCAAACTATTATTGTGCTTAGGGGTATTTCAGTCTTTTACTTGGTTAGGAGTTTTATTAAGGTTAGATTTGAGTTATTTCCACTATTTATATTTGTTTTGACCGTCTTTTTCAATTAATGGTGAATTTTATTGCGAATTTCTGATATTTTCCTGAGTTCTTCTTTCTAATATAGAAGACGACTCTCAGACAGGGTCAAAAAAGCCTTGCGATAGGTCTGAGTGAGACGCCCGACGATCGTGGGGTGAAACACCTTCGATTGTTTCACATCAATTTTAATATCAGAGCAAACCTCAATCCACACCATGCCGCCATCCCGCCTTCGCCGCCGCACTGCTGCCGCTGTCGGCTGTTCCCTCTCCTTCCTCTGTCTCCCCCCCCCCCTTTTCATGGTACTGTTCATGCTACAGTAGGGAGGGAGACTCCACTAGCAGCCCCATGCACCTGCCTCGCCTCTTTGTGCGCCCCGGTCCGTTATGCCGGATTGTGCAGTAGGAGTTCATAGCACATTGCCTTCACTCCAGGCACCCTTTCGCCTACTTTTCAAGGCCGTTTTGGACTCCGTGCAGATCACACTGTTGGCTTCCTCGCAGCAAGGCCAACCTCCTCCACACTCCATTTTCCAGCGACACATCATTTTGTGTGCCCGCCTTTGAGGCCCATGTTAGTCGCTGAAGACACCTGCGTACTCTGTTTTGTGTGTCGATCCAATCACTGGCATCCATGCAACGAATCTGACTCAACCAATATGCCGCTATCACAACAGTGTGCCTCATTTTGGATGCCATCGCAGCACGCTTCTGAAGGCGGTGGTCACAAACTATAAGGGCATAGGTTGAGTTGTCTTAGGATGACATGGAGTGGACTGCACTGAAGAATCACACTCGGAGCCTACTTTCTAGAATGACCAAAACAAAGGAGATAGTTTACGATGCCGGCCCAGCGTTGGTTGAGGAGTCAAGGAGTATTTCAAACAGGTCAAGTCCTAAATGTTTGAAACATGTGATGGCGTCCTCTCCATTGAACCAAGGCTAGACTTGGTCCTCGAAGACCTTTTTGAAGCCAGTCCGCCGAAGGTTGTTCCAGACACTTTCATCCAGCATGATTTTGACTAGATATGGAGTGATGCTGAGGCACACTTTCGACATTGAGTCAAGGGTGTCCTCCGCATGATGATATTAGTGGCATCAGCCGTGCTTCCTTACTTTGCTGCTCTTATCATCTCCTCATAGATATTGCTGCATTTCGAAACTCGAGGATGTGTTTTCTCGAACCGGGGGAGATTGGTTGGGATCTGCGATCAGCACTGCTTTTTTTTTTTTTTTGGCTCACAGGCTCACTAGAACATGTCTAAAATATACGATTTTGGATCACAAGTCCGTGGATATCTTGTTTGGCCCATTTGGGGCTTATTTAAGCCTTTTTCTATTATTTAAGGGTTTTTGGTCCAATTTTCATACTATTTATTGTGGTTTGGGGCACATTAGTCTTGGTTAAAAGTCTGATTAGGGTTATGTTTGAGTTATTTCTACCATTTATATGCATGTAGACTCCTTTTGTCAACTAATGGTGAATTTTATTGCGGATTTCTGGTATTTTCCTGAGTTCCTCTCTACGATGGAGAAGACAACTCTGAGACGGGTTGAAAAAGCCCTGCAATAGGGGGCTCGATGAGATGCCCGGGGATTGTGGGGTGAGACACCTCCTACCATTCCTCATCAACCCCGAAGATGGTACTCCGTGCCTGGGCTAGAAACAAGAGCAAAGGGCAAACGCAAGACTGCAATACCAAATACCTTCCTTTGCTGCCACAAAAGATATCTGACCACCTAAGGATAGACACAAATGTACCTTGTTTTCCTACAAATTCACGTTGATCAGCTGCCTGGCCTCTTAGATATGCAAGAATAACACAGATCCAGCTCATGGAGCCAAATCGGAAAGATCATGAGTCATAATCCTTCTCTACACTCTTGCACAATTATACCCAACGTCTAGCTAGGTCAACAAGGCTTGCAGCTAATGGAATTAAACTTTTTAAGCAGGTCGGCTCATGGACAACAAGACCAAAGCCATTTTTTCTCCTTTTTCTCTCCTTTTTATTCTTATTTATCCTTTTTCATCTTCTTTTTCTTTTATTTTCCCCTTCCACATTTGGCATGGATCAGACAGACCACAATCCAAGCCAATCAGAATCGTGATTGTGGGGCAACCACAGACCATACAAACTGGCAGGCTCAGAATTTCATACCCATAGCCAAGCAGGATCGGATATTAAAACTTGGTTCAGAGGATGTTAAATGTCTTTTTTTCGGAAGGTGACAAAAGTCATATTTCATTAATGAAGGATAGAAATACATAGCATGGTGGGCAACAAGCCGACTACAAAAACTATAACCTACAAAGAAGAAAAACTTTTTATCGAGACAATAAAAAGCAAAAGACCCTGTTCTCAAAACATATAGGACTCTCTAATAGTCCTTTTCAATAAACAAAACCCTCCACTGACTGGCCTTGATGAGAAGAGATGGAGGATTATTAATGTCAATAATACCAACAGCAGCCCCCCAATCGCTGACAGAATTGCTGCTCTTCAGATGATATCAGATGCATTACTGAACTCTTCTCTGAATCTTCTTTTATTCCTCTCATTCCAGGAATCCAGATGGCCCATAGCATTGCAGGCAAGAACAACCTCCAAGGCTGAGTAGGTATGATTAGGATTGTAATTATGCCACCAATTTATCAAATTGAACACATTGTGAGGCTGTACCTAGTGAACCTTACGAAGTATGTATAAGGACCTCCATATCACATTGATTATTCCACAGTTGCAAAAGAGATGATCAGCTGATTCTTCAAGCATTCCACAGAAGATGCATTTGGAATTCTGAATATCGAAGATCTTCTTGATTCTATCACTCATTGGAAGTCTTTTCAACAATAATTTCCACATGAAGATCCTTATCTTGATGGGTAATAGCTTACACCAAGCTATCTTATTCCAACCCACTCTCATTCCACCATCTTCTAACAACTTTTTAAGAATATTCACTGAAAATATCCCTCTACTACTCCAATTCCACCTCCTTCTGTCTTCCTGGTTCATGTTCAGCTTGACATCATTGACAATTCTCATTAAAGACAAGAAGTCCTGTATTTCAGTTTCAGTGAGATCCCTCCTGAAAATTAAATTCCAGTGGAAGCTTTCTTCAACTGAATATAACTCCTGCTTCTGGAATGATAAATGGTTTTTAGGAAGGCCTTTATCTGAGCATCTTAACCACTTGTACGATCTCATCCGCAATGTCAACAACACAGTGGCAGAAGTTCTGGAGTATGATGAGAGAGGTGGGAGAGAACTATTCAATCAATCTTCAGCTCAGAAGGGATCCTACGAATTTGGAAATGGGAGAGCTCATGCAGTTGTTAGCCGTCATTAATCAAATTTGTTTATCTCCAAATATTGAAGACAGAAGAGTGTGGAGATGGTATAATAAAGGCAAATGATCGGTTAACTCTTTGGTGCATGTCCTTGATGGAGGAGGATGCAGGGTATGGCGGAAGAAAAGTGTCTGCTCCAAGCACCTTCCTAGCAAGATCAAGCTGTTTCTGTGGAAGATAGCTTGGCATAGATTGCCAACCAGTAAAAGGATTATGAATATTTTTCATATTCAAGATCCTAGATGTGTTTTCTGTTGTGTTCATGAAGAAGACCAGAGTCATCTTTTTTGCAAGTGTGGAATTGTCAGTGTTATGGACTATATCATGCAGACTGTTAGATGTCATATGGGTTGAGCACACATCAGTTATGGAGATGCTGAAATGGTGGGAAGAGAATTGTCCTGACACTAAACAGAAAGACATTTGGATTTTGTTCGGTCCAGCTACGCTATGGGCAGTCTGGCTCGAAAGGAACAGGAGAAAATTTAGAGGTGATTTCAGCAATGCCCTACATATTCTGAGAAGAACTATTTTATTGGCGGAAGACTGGGGTAGAGCCGCGAATCTTCTCCAAGATCCTTGCATGGAGGTGTTGAGGAAGGCTTCTCTTTGGAAGAATCTCATTGCTTGAATTTTTTTGTTTGGTGTTCCACTTTATGTTGTAACCTGTTTTATCAGCTTGATAAAACAGGATTGGTGGTTGTTTCTTCTTTTTGGTTCTTTCCTTAGGGATTTTGTGGAGTATCTCGAGGGAGCGTTACCTCTGTATGACGAGTATACTATCTTCGTTAATTTTTTTATAATGAATCATGACTTTTTTTTAAAGTGGATAGTACAACCATTATACTAAAGGGAAAAAGAGAATACAAAGGCAGGAGGGATGTACAAGTATAGGAGTCGCCATCCCACGCGACTCACAAAAGCCATCATCAGAAAACAAAAAAGGTCCCATGCCAAGGTGTACCCCCTACACCTATTCCAAAAGAAGAAAAAAGGAAGAAGAGTCCGAAGCCTCTGTGCATGAAGATCTCACCCACTCCCTAACTTTCTCACAAACAAAAGAGAGGACTCTATCCGAATCAGAAGCTTCATGTTTGAAAATTCTCATGTTCCTCTCCCCGCAGTAGCCCAGAAAGTGGTGGGAGGACCAGCCACCAGATAACACGATCAGCCCTAGAACCCATCATAGAAGACCAGTGCTTCAAAATAGCCCCCACAGTATTCTCCTGACGCCCAGGTTGCTGCAGCTTGGTCCGAATACTCCTCCAAATATATGAAGCAAAGCTACAGCTAGCAAAAAGATGATCTAGGTTCTCCTCCTCTTCCCCGCAAAAAGTACATCAAGAGGGAACATCGCATCCAAAGCGAATCAATCTGTTTGTTGTGGGAAGCCTACCAATAGAGATCCTCCAAATGAGGATTTTGACCTTCAGGGGTGACTTGGGCAACCAAATATGCTTGTAAAAACGGAACTGCAATCCCCCATGGCTGATAACCCAAAAAGCTGATCTGACAGAAAAAATACCAGAAGAGTCCCATGTCCATCTCCAAACATCCTTCCTATGCACAACCGGCTCAATACCGTCAAGACTAGCGCATAAAGAACTCAACTCCACAATCTCCTCTTCTGTAAGGTTATTCTTGAAGCATGGTGACCAAATACCTGAACCAGAAGGCTGACGCTCAAAAAACTGGTCCACCCGGGCCATCTGGTGGGAGGAGATACTAAATAGACCTGGAAACATCAAATACAAAGGCTGGGGAGTGCACCACCTATCCCTCCAGAACAGACACTGCCTGCATCTCCAAGGGAAACCTGTGACGCCACCAGAATAATGTCTGCAGCCTGAAGAATACCCCGCCATAATAGGGACACCCTGTAATCCACCTGCAAATACACATCCCAAGTTCTGCTAGAAGAATAGTATTTCCCTTTAATCACTACCAAGTTTCCAACCATAACCCTGAAGCTGTAGTGCCAAGTTTCTATAACCATTTGGATAATAAGGTGAGGTTGAATGTGTGGATGTTCTCAAGTCCAAGCCCACCGTTCTCCTTACTTTTACATACTCTGCCCCAAGAAACATGAAAACCTCCCTTGGCCGGAACATCCGTAGCTCCTTTCCAAAAAAAAAACCTGCTTGTAATGGCTTCCACCTGCTTGGCCACAACCTTTGGGATCCTGAAAATTAACTTTCATTGCCTACCTCATAAGCAACCGCTGGGGTGATAAAATCCAGACTCTTGACAATACTCTTCCATATAGGCAACACACTAGAACTCCTTGGTGACAATAAACACCATCTTGATGAGTTAAGGTAATACTCCTCCATGATTATTTTAACCCAACTTGCATTTTCATTCTCACCCAATCTCCAAATCCATTTTGCCAGCATGGCATTATTGAAAACCTCCAATTTGACCAAACCAGCTCCACCTTGCTCTTTGGTTTTACAAACTTTGTCCCACGCCACTAGATGAAGACCTTTCCTCTCTCTTACCACCTGCCCAGAAGAAAGAGCCTCTAAGAGACTCGATAAACTTTAACCACTGTCTTTGGAATTTTGAGTATGGAGGAATGGTAATTGGCCATGGATGATAGCACCGACTATGATAAAATCCACCTACCCCCATCTGAAAGAAGCTTTGATTTCCAACCTTCTAATCTGTTTTCAAATTTCTTAATAAGCTCATTCCACTCACTTACTCTAGCTGGCCCATTGGTGAGACGCAAGCCTAAATATCTGATAGGAAATTGGGATGAAGTGCAATTCAGAATCCGAGCCTTCTCCATAACCCTTTCCCCAGTTAAATTTATACGCACCATCTCAGACTTATCAAAGTTAATTTTCAGCCCTGTAACTGCCTTTGTTAACATTAATAGCTTCTTCATATTACCAAGCATGACTTCCTGACCTGAAGCAAATAACAAAGTACTGCAAGTGTGAAAGCTGCATTCCATTCCTTCCAATCCAGAAACCATCAATCAAACCTTGATCAGCTGCTACCTCCCAGACAGAGCTCATAACCTAACCGACTATGAGAAAGATTATCAGTGGAGAAAATTGGATCTCCCTGTCTGAATCCTCTAGAACTGCTGAAAAACCAACATGGCTCTCCATTTATTAAAATGGAAAACCATGCTGTAGTGACACAATTCATAACCCATTCAATCCACTTTTGTTTGAAACCCATAATCTTCAATGTTTTTTGAATCCACTACCAATTAATTCTATCGTAGGCCTTTTCGAAATCCAGTTTGAAACCAACTCCTACCCTGTTGCTATTTTTCTGACTATGGACTGCTTCATATGCTGCCAAGAAGCTATCAAGAATAAAATTTCCCTTCAAGAATGCTGATTGCTGACTAATTCTTACTAATAATGTCCTCCAACACCATTCTTAATCTGTTTGCAATGACTTTAGAGATGATTTTAGAACATCCATTCACCAGACTGATTGGCCTATACTCTGTCACCTTCTCTGCTCCTTGAATCTTTGGAAGTAGGACAACGTGAGTGGAATCGAAGACCTTGATACTGCCTGGGTTCTCCTGAAATTCCTGTACCATCTGCATTAATTCAACCGTAATGGTATCCCAAAAAAATTGATAAAAGCCTAGAGAAAATCCGTCTAGGCCCAGTGACTTAATTATCATTCATGCTGAAAATGGCCTCTTTAACTTCATCTTCTTGAAATGGAGAACACAACCACTCGACCTGAGAATAGGTGTCCTTTACAGGATATATGTGTTTTTTTTTTCAATTCCTGGATAAAACTGCACTAAATTGAATAATCACAAGGTTTAGCTCTTTTATCTTTCCACTTATCAACAATTCTGTTCCTTTCTGAGGAAATTTTCCATTTATCTTCCTACATTACTTTGCTGATCCAAAAGATTAGGTCTTCATATATCTTTATAACACAACTACTTCAATTGTTTCTTGCACAACTTAAAATAGTTGCCTCCAATTTCTTGCCACGTGACAGCTTTGAACTTAGGCTACAATCAACCCTAAAGCTCTAAAACCATGTCTGATTTCAAGCACTACATTTGTTTCTAGAAACAAGAATCTGCAATGTCCTGCATCAGTATACATAACTCGGCAGAAAAACAATCTTTTGTGCATGTTTTGAGATTTCTTTAAAATAATTGTCTTTTTCCCATCCCGATATTCTTCGATGGTTTGTGTCTACAAAGAATTTTTTTTCTATCAAGGCTTTGCAATTATGCTATGTGATAAGATCTGTGCAAAAAACTTGAGCATATTTAGATGCTACGGAAGAATATGTATTTTAATCCGCTAAAAAGAATAGATTTTTTTACTATAAAACTGAAAACTTAAAATTACGTGGAAGGAAAAAGGATCATGATGATGTCATCTAAGTGCATGAAGTGCTTCATATATCAAGAGTTTGCCAAGAAAATGACCAAAGAATTCACCCAAAACAAAAACCACTTGAGAAATAAATTGGAAATTTCAATGTGCACCATTGGCAGTACATTCATATAGAAATTGAACAGATCAGAAAGGAATGATTAATTTACGCACACGAAGTAATCTGTATAACAAATCATTGGCAGAGTTTTTTTTTACCTCAATATTGTATATGCCAATTTTCACATCAAATGAGGAAGCAGATATGACCCCAGGTATTTTGGGGCACCAGTGGACGTCAAAATTGCAACTGGTACTGGGTGGCAATTCACGGACTATCTGGCTCAAGAGGCCCAAATATTAGAATACAATGTGGCAAAAAAGTACATTAAGGCCGAAGCATCAGCTAGAAGAACAAGATGACCAGAACTTAAGAAACATGTGAAAGAGGCACTCTTTACCTCCCCATTAACAGTATCCCAGCAGATAGTTCGATTGTCTTTGGCACAAGTGAGCAAATATAAGCTGTCACTGGGACACCATGACATAGCAATAACACCTGGTCAACCACCAAATGAACCACAATGAAGCTGATAAACACTTAACCATATTAGTGTACAAGTAATATTTGATTCAATTGAATAAAATAACATATGCAACACAGAATGCTTCAGACTGCAGAATATTATTGTCAACTGCTCAACTTAATCACGCCAGAATCACCCATCTGCTTTTCCAATTGTCATAACTATCTTAGAGTACAACCATCGTTACAGAATGATTACATGCCACAGATCAGAAAGATTGATTACATCCTCTTCCGTCAAAAGAAACCATTCTATGAGCTGAGAAACACACACATGCATCATATGGAAGCAAATTTGGTGGTTCCTCATCCCCTTCCAGGTTGGGTGACTCAGTATCAAACTGAGAGTCAGAAAGCCGAACCACCATCCAGACTCAATTGCAACTCAGTAACAACTTGTACAGACTAAATGGTAAGTTGTACCCAAACCACATGTCATTTTTGTAAACTGACTTGCCTGTTTCTACCATCATACAGACTCAATTTTTTTGGAAGGTGACATAAAGTCACATTTCATTGAAAATAAAAGAGGTTACAAAGAAGGCCAAAGGCCGAGGCCACTGGCCGAACATCATGACTGAAAGCCAACCCCGAAACCCTCAACAAAAAGAGGTAGACCCTAAGCTTCTAATTTACTAAGGAAGTAAAGAAGAAGTCAACAACAATGCCTCAGGAAAAAGGATCATAACAAGAGGTTTTTGCATGCAACAGCCCTAGAAGTGATATCTCCTTATGTGGCAAACCAGATATCTGATGTTATTCCCCATTCTTTCACTCAATTAATGGCTCTTTGAAGAATTATGGAGGGGTTTCTGAACTCATGGTTGAATCTTCTATTGTTTCTTTCTAACCAAATGGACCATAGCATGGCAAGGAGGCATTCTTTCTATTCAAAGTCACCTTCCATAGGAACAGTCTGATTTTGATTGGGATGTATTTGGACCACACTAAGGATTTCCACCATACTCTGATACCACCGTCTTGGATAATAGTGGAAAGAGTCTTTGTTGAAAAGGTTCCTTGATGAGATGGATTTCTGAAGTTTGATGAAGAATTCTCAATAATTCCCCTATTTCAGATTCTGTTGGGTTTCTCCTGAGGGAAAGGTTCCATTGAACATCATTGTCTTGGGAGAGAACCTGAGCCACTGAAGCATTTTTATTATCAACAAGGTGGTAAATACTGGGAGCCTGATCAAAGAGAGGAACACTAGAGAGCCATTTGTCATTCCAAAAGCTGATATTATCTCCATTGCCAAAAATGAAAATGATTGCTAGAAGAATCAGATTCTGCAAGTGAACAATGTTCCTTCAAATATGGGACAGATTGTAGGATCTAGAAGGATTCAACTCCCATTTTGAACAATTAAGATAATATTTAACCCTCACAATTTTGATCCAAAGATGGTCTTCATCTTCTCCCAGCCTCCACAACCATTTAGCAAGCAAGACCTTATTAAAATGATGAGTTGTCACCAGACCAGCCCCACCTTGATTCTTGCTTTTGCAGACTTTATCCCAGGCTATAAGATGAAGGCCTTTCCCATCTCTCTTTCCTCCTCCCTAGACGAAGGAACTCCTCCTGGCCTCTATCATTTTTTCCATAGTTCTTGGGACTTTTAAGATAGAAAGATGATAGGTTGCAAGAGAGGAAAGAACTGATAGAGAGAGGACCCATCTTCCACCATCTGAAAGAAATCTAGCTTTCCATCCTTCTAGCCTATAGTCAAACTTTTTAATGACCACATCCCAATCTATTAAGCTTAAAGGACCACAGGATAGAGGAAGCCCCAAATATTTAATTGGAAAGTGAGACACTCTGCAGTTTAATAGTTCAGCCATGCAGTCTAGCTTGACCTTCTCCAAATTGATTCCTACTATCTCAGACTTACGGTAGTTAATACTAAGCCCAGATATAGCTTCTGTCAAAACCAGTAGGGTCTTCAAATTTCTCAACAAACCAAGGTTTCCTTAAGAAAACAGCAGGGTGTCATCTGCAAATTGAAGAAGTGTGAGGTGAAAACCATTCCTGCCAATGTTGAAACCTTCAATCAAACCTAGACCAGCTGCCTTATCCCAAAGTGAACTCATGATCTGACCTACAACAAGGAACAAGAGAGGTGATATTGGATCTCCTTGTCTCAAACCCCTAGAGCTACTGAAGAAACCATATGGCTGGCCATTGAACAAGATGAAGAACCTAGGGGTTGAGATACAACTCATGATCTAGTTAATCCATTTTTGTTTGAACCCCATGAGACCTAAGGCTTTGTGAATACAATTCCAGCTAACAGTGTCAAAGACCTTCTCAAAATCCAACTTGATCACAGCACCTTCTTTCTTTATAATCTTTTGATTATGAATAGCTTCACTAGCTGCCAAAAAATTGTCTAGGATAAGTCTACCTTCAAGAAAAGCTTATTGATTCTTATTTATTAATCTCCCCAAAGTTGTCTTCAATCTGTTGGCTAGGATTTTAGTAATGATCTTGTAGCAGCCATTTAATAGACTAATAGGTCTGAAGTCAGTGACTTTTTCAGCACCTTCAATCTTGGGAATTAGAACAATATGGGTGGAATTGAGACCCTTAATGCTTAAAGGTCCGTCCTGGAATTCCTTCACCACACCCATGAAGTCGATCTTGATAACCTCCCAAAAAAAATTGATAGAAACCTAATGAAAAACCATCCGGGCCGGGGGATTTATTTGCATTCATGCTAAAAATAGCATCTTTCACTTCTTTTTTTCAAGAATTGGCAAGCAAAGATCATCAGCCAAGTTATCATCTATCTTTGGGAGGATATTAGCTTGCAAATGAGGTCTCCACATGTGGTCTTCTTTGAATACTTCCTTGTAAAAAGAGATGAAAGAGTCTTGAATGTCTTTCTCAGAATCAATAAGAAGGTCATCCACCTTAATATGATCAATCTTCAAGGATCTCTTCTTAGAACTAGCCACTGAATGGAAAATTTTGGTATTTTTGTCACTCTCCTTGAACCAATGTTCTTTAGCCCTTTGTTTCCATTTAATCTCTTCTCTGAAGACCAATTCATTGTAGTCTTTCCTAAGATTACTGAGAGACTGAGCTTCATCATGTGAGAGGTACTGATTTTCAGCCTTAACTTCAAGGACATCAATCTTATGCATGAGTTGTTGTCAAATGGAGTTGATATCACCATAAGTTTGAGAAGACCAAATCTTAATTTTAGCTCTAACCCATTTCAGCTTCTTGACAAAAGATTGGGAAGCAAATTCTACCACAGGAGCTTCTTTCCACCAATTGCTAACCAAGTCTTTGAAATGTTCATGGTTGTGCCATTCCAATTCATATCTGAAAGGTCTCCAAGAACGCCTGTTATCACCAGTAGACAACAGAAAGGGTATATGATCAGAGATTGTCCTACAAATACCCTTTAGATGAGATTGAGGAAATTGAAGAAGCCATTTAGAAGAGACGAAAACCCTATCAATTCTGCATTGAACATTGGTATCAGGTGATTGGAGGTTGGACCAGGTAAACTTTCTATTAGGAATTTCTAAATCCATCATGCCACAATCCCTGATCCAAGAACCAAAATTCTCCATGTCACTGGTCCAATTTTGAATGCCTGACCTTTCCCAGGGAAATTTGACGCAGTTGAAGTCACCTAGGACACACCAAGCATCTTTGAATATGTTGAATAACATGTACAATTCCTGGAAAAACTCCACCCTGAGGTTGTGAATGTGTGGCCCATAGACTAAAGTAATACACACCTGAAATTTACTGTCTATAGAGCATAAGAGGATTGATATACTGAATTTACCATAATCACATAGGGAGCCTTTTAGTTTATTTCCATTCCAAAGAATTAATTGTCCTCCACTAGTTCCTGAAGCTGGTACACATAGCCAATCGGTCAGAACAGAACCTCCTATTTGCTTAAGAATAGCATCTTCAACTGAGCTCATCTTAGTTTCCTGTATGCACAAACAGTCCAGTTTGAGATTCATGTTTTAAGTCTCTGATGGCTCTCATTTTAGCTGCCCCATTAAGTCCTCTGATGTTCCAAGTAAGAAAATTCATTGATGGTACAATTTCTTCCCCCCTTTCCTGCTATCTTTGAGACAATCCATCACTTCGTTTTTCTGTACGAAATTAAGCTCCCTTTTCCCTATCTTCACACCACCCCCCTTGGCCATTCTTGGGTGATTGCTTTAGTTTATCATATTTTATTATTCTTTTGACAAAACTTTTGAACATATCCTCTTTGCCTTCGAACGAAACCCCAATGAGCTTTCCAAACCGGATGATGTCTTCTGATCCTAGATCAGAAGCTTCTAGCAGTAGGAAGGCTAATGGAGGTTCAGAAACTGGTACCAACTCCCTACTGCAACAA
Organism: Zantedeschia hybrid cultivar; assembly: GCA_030544215.1. Taxonomy (NCBI): domain Eukaryota; kingdom Viridiplantae; phylum Streptophyta; class Magnoliopsida; order Alismatales; family Araceae; genus Zantedeschia; species Zantedeschia hybrid cultivar. The sequence goes on along the minus strand of JARZZO010000005.1, from coordinate 76,048,180 downwards.
CCTTTAATTAAATCCACTCGACTAACAACGAAGTCTTCCCCTACAGCCTTAAATGACAACACTGGTTCTGAGTCTGGCACCGGCTCTGAAGAAACTACGTCGCAAGTAATCTTCCAGTTCTGAGGGGCAATGATCGCAGACTTCTCCGGAATGACCACTGAGGAGCAGTGATCAGCTTGAAAAAGACCTGGAATCTCAAACTCTAAGACTGCAGAGGATAGAACACCAGAGGAAGGCTCAGAGGGGGAAGCGAGCTGAATCGAAGGGCAATGAGGCGGAGAAGAAGAGTCTGTGGGCATCATATCAGGTCGGGTAGATGAAACGATGGCCCGTGACTTACCCAATAAGGGTAAACGATCCGGAAATCAGGATCCTAAAGACTTACTCGATACGAAGAGATCCAAACTCGCTCGATAAGAGGCCCGCGATTGTTGATCTTCCTCGCCCGAAACAGGAACCCTTGAAGCCGGCAAAGATAACCAATAGGGATGAAGATTACCACCGTAGCGCAAGGGGCGATCATCCCAACCCACCACCTCTGCCTCGAGCGAAGCAGGGTCACAGTCACCCACCTTCTGGAACTGGGATCCATCGGGACTCGAGGAGAAAATAAATCCCTCTTCTCTTCCCAAGGCATGCGGAGACAAGAGGGGATCAGAGGCATACGGAACGTCAACTGAACAGCGAGTCACAGACTCGTGACTCGAATGCTCAATCACAGGGGGGAAAGAATCAGGGCTGGAGGTCCCCTGTTTGCAGAGCCATACCTTGGACTCCTTCAGCTTTCTGTATGAAGAGGCCACCTCAGACCAGGTCCAGTTGCAACGCTGGGATTCAGGAATATCAACAATTGGAGAAGGTTGTTCCACCTTGAGGGTAATCCAACAGATCAAACCGGCAACTCTTATTTTCAGCTTATCTGGGATGGAATGGAGGTGTTCCACCTCAACAAGGACTCTGGCATACCGAAGGAAAGAAAGGGATAAGGTGCTGCTATCCACACCTCTGAGATGCCCAAATTTGTCAACAATGCTTGGAATGACTCAACATTCCAAATGTGCTTCCAACCTGCACCGAAAGCAAGGACAGTTGCTAACAGGGAACAATCATTCTGATTGGGATGTCCTTTGAATCATTTTGAATCAAAATCAGACTCAATTGCAACTTAGTAACAACTTGTCGGTCAGTTGTACCTGAACCACATATCATTTTGTAAACTGACTTGCTTGTTCCTCATGCCAAAGAGTTGAAAAAACCAATTACGAGTTGGCTGCTTGAAATGGTGTACCATCATCTTGTTTGATGCATTTAAGATCCAGTTGTTTTGTTTAAATTTTTGTCCAGTGGGATACATAAATTTCAAAAAAAAAAAATGTATTAACATAAAACAAAAGCACATACAACTAATTGCATACACACAATGAATATCAATGTATAAAAATGTAGAGGACTATGACAAAATTAAATTGATGCATTTCCCATCAGAAAAAGTACAGCTAAATGTTTATTCTACTTACGTAGCGAAGAATGCAAACATGCACTCAACAGCTCTTTAACCACACACACTATCTGTATACACACACACACACACACACAGGGAAGTTAGCCCTTAGTAAAGGTGGAAAACTTTGGACATTTTTATGCTATTTGGTTTTCCTACTGTTTCAAGGCTTCAAGTCTAGTACTACAACTTGGGATGCCTGTGAAAGTCTTAGGCAAGTCCATTCTTGTCTCATTCTATGCCTAGAATTGGGGGAGGAGAAGGGGGAAAAAATACATGTATGTCTTTTGTGAAAATTAACATGGCACGTTTCTCCTTGGAAGAGATATACTTCACATATCTCGTTCATGTGCGCAATACAATGATAGCTGAATTAAACCTTGACCAGATGTAAAAGTTTTAAAAGGCGCCCTTTATGAATCTGATGATTATGATTGGGGCTTTGTCACTATTCTTTTACCATACTCCTATTTACCAATAAAATATTGGAACCACCCATTTCAGCAACAGGATGGGGATTATTCAGATGTTTGGCACGATGTTTGTGTGGTGGAAAAGAAAATTACTCCTCTCCAATGGGATAAGATTGGTCTACTGCTTGTTCAAGATCCTGAAAACAGTGGCTAAGAAGTCAAAGGCTAACTAAAGCAGCTTCTTCTGGCATGGTACCACGGACAGACATAGAGAGTGGAATGATATTAACTGGAAAAGGACCTGTAAAAGAATGGAGAATGACTCGGTATCAAGAATGGTAGGGACTCCAGTTCAGCCATTCCGAGTAAATGGCTTTGGAAGGTGGGTATAACCAACAGCAGCCTTGGGGTGAAAGTGCTCCGACAAGAATACTCTAGAGGGTCCAAGGTTTTGAATATGCCAGACACTCCAAGTCTCCAAGTATTTCCTTCTTATAGAATAAGAACATGATGCGGGCAGACAGAGGCCAAGATTAGAATTGGTCAGATGGTTTACTTTTGAAAACATAGATGGTTCAGGAGCACACCTTTCGAAGAGATGTATCTTCAGCTATATAGATCTTTCTTGGATCCTTCGAATGAGCTAGCAAAGATGTATGATGGGATGTCTTATAACAGATGATGGGCTCCTTGGAGGAGGAACTTACAAGATGAGGTGATCCGCCACCTTGGAGAGCAATAATTGCAGTCATAGAGATGGGCTCTGGAAATTCAAAGGGTAATTAAGCGAGGAGGAGGTGGGAGAAAGATGGCAAGTTCTACGTTAGGTCTACTCATGCCTATACCAAGAATGGAGGGACCTGCCACTTCATGGCTATACCAGCCACCAGGAGTCTGTTGAAAGTGAGGATCCTTATTTGGAGGATTTCACCTGCTAGACTTCTGACATGTGATCAGCTTTCTGTGTGAAAAGGAAGGAGACATTGGACCATTGTATCCTTTGCTTAGGAGATATGATTGCAGGTGTTTCGGATGCTGGATACTGTTAATAGGCTCCTTGATAGGGTGGAAGGGGTGATTTGGGCTGCAATTGTGGATTTCTTTTTTTTTTCTTTTTTCTTTTTTCTTTTTTTTTTTGTGTGTGTGGGGGGGTGGGTTGTGTTGAGTGGATGTTAACACAATTATGGAGTGTACTAATATGGAGACTACATGCTCTCCGAAACGTCTATACAAATTAAGATCATCACACCAACATGATGTGCCACGTAATAATCTCCCAGGCCCCAACAGGGCAAAAATTGGAGAGTTGTGTCCACTTTATAAAGAACTTTGCGCCATTCCCTCACTCTATCACATAAACAAAAGTAGCTACTCTCTCAAATACCTTAGCTTCTCTCCTACATAGTCTTCCATTCCTTTTCCCCTAGAGAGGCCCACAAAGTTGCATGAAAGATCAGCCACCACAGAATATTTGGATGTGGCCCCTCAGGGGATCATATGCATTGGTGCCCGATTTTTCATGTAACCTTCTGGGTAATATGGAGGCAAAAAGGAGTGGCAAAATCTTTAAAAGGTGGAGCAAAATTTTAGAGAGGTTTTTCTCCATTTGGCATAGACCTTTGGAATGGACATGACTTAACACAAAAAATAAGTTTCCTTGTATACAATGCAAGCAATGAATAAAATATGTTCAGCTATTAATGCAATCCATCCCCAATACAGATCAGCCAAAAGCAAATCAAAACACATCTAAACATGTGAGGAACACTGGTGCAACTGCTGATCAAATGAAACAGACCTTCAGTATGTCCCACAAACTCTTTCAATGGAGCCATGGCTCTCCTTACATCCCAAAGCTGTGAACAAAGAGGCAAGAAGGTTAACTTAGAACAGTGAGTGCAGCTGCTACTCAAATAGTAAACGAATCGTGAAATTGTATACTCTGAGAGAAGAGGAATAGCCTGCATCAGCTGCAATAATAAGCTGAGTGGACATATCAGGATTCCACTGCAAAACAGTACACCTCCTTGAATCTGACAAACTTGTCAGAAAAACATGAAACATGTCAACCAATCAGCAATGTGCGTCAATGGCCAACGGCAATTTTTTTTTGTGAAAGTAATTGCCAACGGCAAAATTAAGATGCAATAACAACAATGCTTGTAAACGATTCACAAACAAGAGCAAAGAGCTTGCCTTGTCACGGGTTTCTGCTGCCTCAAATCCCAAACCACTGAAAATGCATAAATACAGGAGATTCTTAGCTTCCGCTTTCGTCCAAGAGGTTTGCAAGATAAATATGTACATTTTCGAATGCAAAGACAAACATATTCCTCACCTGTCACCCCACTATAAGAAGTAGATGCTAATATAGGCTGGAACTTTGGATTCCATGACACAAAAGAAACTTCACTTTGACCACCAGTCTGTATAAATGGTTGATAACAAAGTCAAGCATCCAACGGAAACATGAAAAACAGATAGCACTGAATTGACAGATTTGGCCCTCACACAATAGAACTTCTACCATGAGGACGTCTATCCAAAGTTCTACTAGATTGGTTATTATAATCAGTGATGCCAAATTCCAACAACCAACTCAGGTTCATGTTAGAAATTATTCCTAACTGAGATCGCTTGAATTATTATAGATTCAAGTTCATTGAAACACACGTAACGCCACAGAACGCCATGTGGGACGACAATACGTAAAGCCACGGAACAGCTAAAATCCTAACATGGTATTGGTGCACCCGTGGGACGGTGATACGTAACGCCATAAGGGTACACAGTTAGGTGGAGATTCATCTCCCGGTTTTCGCGGAAAACCAAGACTAGGCCTCTCGTGGGACGGGGATATGTAACGCCACGATATTGGGTGTGTTGTGGACATGTGTGTGTGTGTGTTCGTGATATATGTCCACCTTAATCAAAACGAAAAGATCAACTTATGCTATTATCAATAGCCTATTATAGCATGCCTTAATGTAATGGTTCATTTCAATGTGATTTATTAATGCATGGAAATTTTCTTGTAGTTTGTACTTGTATCCCCTGCACACGTGCCATGTTTAGAAGTTAATTAATTGTAGTATCGCTTGCTCTCTTGAACGCCCCAAGATGTCGCATCCCCATGGAGCTTATTTATTTAATCCGATATGAATTTTGCACTTCCATACTATAAGTCTTTTTTCTAGACTGTAACCTAGCATATCTTGAATTCATGCAATTTATTTGAATGATATCGGCCATTTTCAACTACCCTTGTAAGCTATGATGCCTACTTAGTCGTTGACTCACACGGGTGTGAACCCGTTCTTTCAGAAGACGCGACGGAGGACATTGGGGCAGATGCGGCCGATGAGCCATAAGACCCTAGAAGTTATGTCCATAATCAAGGTTAAAGAAGTTGAGGCTTGGGCGTGTAGAGCTTTTTGTTATATTTATCCCTTTCAGTCACTTTGTAAATATATGATCCTGGCGTGATGGATTGTAATGGTGTTTGACATGTTAACTTGAACTCATTAGGGAACTTATTATGGCTGTTTCATAATGCAATATTGATGGTAATGATATTGGATTACGTCTTATGGATGGAATTGTGGACTCTCATCTCGAAATGTGTGTAAACCTCACTGCGGCGCACCGGGCACCATACACCATGTCTCCGGGGCGTTACAAATGTAATCTCTGCTTGTTTATAAATACGATAAACAGTGCCCTCAAACCTCTAAGAGAAGGGTTATTTGAGACCAAAACTTAGCAGAAGGATCACTCAGTTTGCCACCATTCTTGCTCCCAAAAGTGCTCCCGCTACCCATTCCCACTCCTACTCCCAAGGAAAATTTGAATGGTAAAGTAGAAGGTTCCCTGCTCCCATCTTGTTTCCATTACATGCTTGGAAAATGTATTCTGCAAGTGAGGAAGATTTTCTGTGCAGCCTTCCCAGTTTCATTGGACAGAATGGTCCATTCTAGATAAATAGGTGGTGAGGAAACAGGGATTTGGCAGAGGAGTTACTGTTATTGTAACATCTTGCTGTTAAGCCAGAAGCTTCAGAGGCTGACAAGTGCACAGAAGGTGGTGACAAGGGACGTCGGTTTCCTTCTTTAGGATGATTCGTACAGATGATGAAAATTGAAACAGTTCAGCCTGAGGCCATGCTAGGTTAATCAGAAGACTCCCCTTACCATTATTGCTCAATGTCTGCAACAGCTGGGAAACAAAACTCCTGTTATGAACCTATTGGCAAATAGAGATGGAGATGGGAGAGAAGTGGGATCTTTTCTATAAGATCGGCTTATCATGATACAGCCGATTGGGTGGGGGTTCAGAATCCCCTACTTGAGGCAGGTTCAATGTCGTCGTTCACCATTGAGAATGAAGATCTTTATTTGGAGACTAATCCATGCTAGACTTCCCACCTTGGCCCCAGCCGGTGGGGTTTATGCAAGGTGTCCAAACTAGCTGCCCAAAGTGTGACAAAACGGAGGAACAATCGGAGTGCTCCAATGCAAAAGCCATGTCATGGAAGGTTTTTCAAAACACATGCAGCCGTATTGGTGCAATCCTGGGAGTGTGAGGTAGCTTATTCACAATTGTATTAGAAGATGGATGGCCGGGGGAGATAAAGCGAGTCTTGGGCAGATTTGTGTCTTACTCTATGAACAGGAGGGGGGTGCCATGTCAAGTAGGGTAAACGAATGGGCTTGCTTTTGGGGTAACATGGACAGATCAAATGCACTTTTTATTTAATAACATGGCCTTGTACCACCTTGGTAATGGATCTTTTTTTTTTTGGCATTTGGGGGATACAGATCTTTCTTCAAAAAGGCTCTCTGGAGATTTTTCTTAATTTGCTTTTACATGTATACACATCTTTTTCATCCTTAACAATATATATTGTACCATCCACTCTCCCAAAAAAAAAGAAAATCTAAAATTTCCGTTCTAGACCCGGGTTAGAATGATTAGAATCCTTCTCCTTGATAATGCAAACGAGTCTTCAAACAAAACATGGCATGGAGTCATCAAGTACCAGAAATATCCATAGAGTCGTTGATGTTCCTTCCTAAAGATTCCTATTATTTCTTTCTCCATTACATCCCACAATATGTAAAGGAAAAAATAATGGGCTATGTCTACTTATCCTCCCCAATGGACAAAGATTTTGGTTGTGCTTGGATGGTTGGAAATGTTTATATAGCCTCAACTTTTTCAACAGTGGGTTCCACTCTTTTTTAACAGAGAGTTTCACTCAGTCATGAGAGAAGCGAGAGGAGTGAGCGAGAGAGGAGAGAAGAGAGTTCTTGGAGGGATTAGTAGGGAGAGAGGGAGCTCTCTTCCCTTGTCCCAGGCTCATTGGCAAAGAACCTCGGATGGTTTACCTGTGGACAGAGATGTCTGCATTCAATGCCTGGACAAAGGACACCATGCGAGGAGCTGCAGGAACACAGTTCGGTGTCTTTTCTGTAGAGGTTTTGGGCACAGGAGGAGCAACTGCCCTGTTTCTTACCCATCTACCAAGAAACCAGGGTTAGTGGCTAGTTGGGAGGAAGCAAGCAGGGCGGAAGCAGGTAGAGGCACCGAGACCAGGATACTTCCTGGCATCCTGGAGTTACCATGGTCTCCAGAGGTTGGACCTGCAAGAGCTTTTCTGGAGCAAAGTGTTATAGTTTCTATCCAAGAGGACTCTCACCAGAAGGACATTGATTGCATGGAGTTGCAGGTCTGCTTGCAGAAGCTTTGGCCGGAGGTGACCAACTGGAACATTTGTAGATTGAGGTTAAACTCTTTTCTAGTTTATGCTGATTTAGGCTTATGGAAGAGCTTGGCATGTTCTATGGGTTGAGTAGAAATTGCAGAGGGTTCTTCTTTGTTTTTTACTCCTTGGAAGACGGATATTGGTACTATCCCGGTGACTAATACAATTGAAGTGTGGTGTCAATTGAGAGGCATTCCACTTCATCACTGGAACATTTCTACCTTCCAAGCTATCTGTTCCAAGTTTGGTAGATTCAGGGAAGTAGATGGGAAAGGCCAGAAGGGTGTTGATGTTGCTACTGTTCGGGTTAAAGTGACTGTTGACAAACTAACAGATATTCCAGAGAAACTGAAGATCCTATCGGGAGATGGGGTTTCCTGGGTTTGTATCAATGTGGAGGAGACAGGGAAGGAACCTTCATTAGGACAAGATTGGTCGTGGGCTGAAGTTGCAATGGAATACAGGAAGTTTTCGAAGAGCAGAGCTCAAAGGAGGAAAACAGGGGAGCCGAAAACCTCAACTATTTCTACTCAGGACGAATCAACCAGGGGATTCAGACTTCCTAACTCGGTCAATATGAGTTGGAGGGAGGTGAAGAGGCGGGATTTGTGTATTCGAGACAAAAAATCTAATGGGGAAGGGGCTTCTAGGTTGATTGGAGGGGCTGGGCTTCTGGGGGCGCTCCCAGAATCCTCGAAGGACTTGAACATTTTGTCTTTGGGTACAGGGATGGCTCGCTGTTCTAGTAAAGGCATGATAATGCTGATCCCGGCTAGTCCCAAGGAGGCTGGCATGGTGGTTGACGTCAATGAGAAGGCGGAGTACTTGATATCGGGTGGAGAAGATGAACAGTGGGGTGAGATGGGTAATCAGATTTCGAACCCACTTGAGGACCTGATGCTTTAGGATCCGAATGTTACGAATCTCAACTTATCCCTGAACCGGGTCGCTTCTAAGCCGGTCCACCTGACTGTTGTCAATTTCAGCCCGGCTCTCTCCCTTGAAGCCGGATTGCCTGTGAACCGTCGTCTTCCCCGACGGACGTCTAGTTCTGCTTCCGGAAACCAGAGCTCTGACAGGGTTACGCCGGTTGTCAGCGATGATCTCTCTACATCTAAAAGACTTCAGCCCCCTAACTATGGGACTGGTCAGAAGGCTAAAGGTTTCCGAGATGTGAATGGGTTGACCCAAGTGAACTGTGAAAGTAGGGCAGAGTTACCGCAGGATAAGGATGCAGGTATTAGTTGGCTTGAGGCTCAACATATCACTCAGGGTCTGATTGGCAACAAAGTGTGGAGGAGGAAAGTGAACAGAGTCATAATCAGTGTTTGCAGATCATTCCGTATGACGGGGGTGTAGAACCTTTGGCCGTTAAACAGCTCCATGATGCTGAGGCGTAGACAAAGGAAATTATCCTTTTTGGCCAGTGTATAGGGATATCGTTTTTGGGCAAAGAGGACATGATGCTGAGTTTCCTTAAGAAAATGAAAAGAAATAAAAATCTGCAACAATCTGTCAAGAAAAGGGGTATGGGTGGAGGCTTCAAGATAGGTAAGAGGGAAGCAGAATTTGTGAAGAGTAATGTTCTTGTGGACAATCTTCGAGGGAAGAAGTCTAAGGAGGGGGGGTTACATATCATACCCTCATAAACCTGATATCATGGAATATTAGGGGTCTTAATGGCACCCAAAGCCAGAGCTGTGAAGGATCTTGTTATTTCCCTTCACTTGGACTGCATTTGCTTGCAATAGACTAAGATGTCCAGTTTTGACAATTTTTCTGTATCAAGATTGGGTGGCCCACTATTAGATAAAATTGCATTTCTGCCAGCTGAAGGTTTGAGAGGGGGACAGGTTATAATGTGGAATGGGAATAAATTTGAGGGTAATGTCTGTGATGTGGGCAGTTTTAGTATATCGGTGGCCTTCACCTGGAAGTGTAGAAGAGCACACAATAGAAGATGGATTATCTCTTCTGTGTATGGGCCACATTCCGATCAGCAAAGAGAATTGTTTTTCCAAGAGCTTTATAGACTACATTCTCTCTTTCCTGAGGCTTGGTGCATTGTAGGGGATTTTAATTGTGTAAGATACCCTTGGGAAAGGTCTGGTGTGCAGAAATGGAGTAAGGAGATGGTCATGCTAAATCAATGGATTAGAGATTTTAATCTTATGGATCTAGATATCCCCAACAGAAAGTTCACATGGTCTAATCTCCAACAGGTGTGTACACAATCGAGGATTGATAGAATTTTGATAGCCCCGGATTGGTTCAAATTTTTTCCATTGTCACACAGTAAAGGATTGTGCATGACTGTTTCGGATCATATACCCCTACATCTTATGATGGAAGACAAGCAAAGAAAGATAAGAATATTCAGATATGAACTGAAGTGGCAAAGGGAACAAGGTTTCAAAGACATGATCAACAATTGGTGGCTGGAATTTCAGAGTCTGGTTCAGCAGTTTACATATTTCAGAAAAAATTGAAAAGGATAAGGGCAGGTTTGAAACAATGGGCCAAACTGAAATATGGGAAGGCCTTGGAGGAGAGATAATTGTTGAAGAATAAAATTGATGATCTGGAGCTGAAAAGTGAGGTTATGGACCTCTCTTCTGTTGAAATGCAGGAACTCAAAGACTTGAAGAAAATGTTTAATGAAGAATTATTTAAGGAGGAAATCAAGTGGAGACAGAGAGCGAAGGAACATTGGCTAAAAGAAGGTGATCAAAATACATCTTTCTTCCATGCTATGGCCAGTGCTAAAAAGAGGTTCTTGTCCATTGATCATGTGAGAGAAAATGAGAAAGTGATTGAAGAACCAAATGAGATCAAGAGGAGGTTTATTGATTTTTTTCAGAACCTGTTTTTGGAGGACTTTCCCTTGAGGCCTCATTTGGAAGATGGTATACTTCCAAAGCTAGATGCTTCTGATGCTGAAGATCTGTCCAAGCCCTTTACTGAAAAGGAAGTCAAAGATGCAATTTTTAGCATGGACCCTAATAAGGCCCCGGGTCCTGATGGGATGTCCATTGGATTTTATCAATTTTGTTGGGATATAATTAAAGAAGATATGCTCAATGTTGTTCAAGAGTTCTTTGATAGTCCGGATAAGATCAAAGCTTTCAATTCCACTTTTATTGTCCTTATTCCAAAAACTGAAGGTGCTGAAAGAATGGGGGATTTTCGTCCAATTAGTTTGCTTAATGGGTGCTATAAAATCATTACCAAGATCTTGGCTACCCGGCTCAAAAAAGTTATTCACAAGATTGTGGGGATTAACCAATCAGCTTTCATGTAAGGAAGATTCATATTGGATAATTATATGGCAGCCTATGAAGCAATTCACCATTACAAGTGTAGGAACAAGAGTGGTGTCATCCTCAAGCTGGATTTTGAAAAAGCCTATGACAGAATAAGCTGGGATTGTCTTTAGAAAACTATGAACCTTATGGGTTTTAATGACAAATGGATTAAATGGGTGATGAGTTGTATCTCTTCAACTTCATTTTCTGTTTTGGTCAATGGAGAACCATGCGACTACTTTAAGAGCTCCAGAGGCCTAAGACAGGGAGATCATATGTCTCCATTGCTTTTCCTGTTAATTGGGCAGATCTTGAGTACTATGTGGGAGAAGGTTGTTGATCAAGAATTGATTAAAGGGTTCAATATTGGTAGAAGCAATATCTTGTTATCTCATCTTCAGTTTGCGGACAATACCTTGTTGTTTTCTTCTGGAAGTAATGAGGAAATTCAGAATATCAAAAATCTGCTGATTTTGGTGGAAGCTATAACAGGCTTGAGAATTAACTATGAAAAATCTGAAATGGTGGGGATACATATGTCACAAAACATATTGCAAGAAATTGTTGAAACTCTACAATGCAGAATTTGTTCTTTCCCAATCAAATATCTCGGATTGCCCTTGTCAGATGGGGCAATTAGAGTTAGAGATTGGGATGTGTTGATTAAAAGATTTGAAGATCGGTTGGAAGGGTGGAAAGGTAGATATCTCTCTGATGGAGGGAGATTGATCTTGTCTAAAGTTGTCCTTTCTTCTTTGGCCATTTACTTTGCTTCCATTTTTAAAATTCCAAAGTCAGTGGAGAAGAATATTGAATCAATCAGAAGCTCTTTTTTTTGGTCAGGAGGTAATAGGGGAAAGAAAGGTTTTCATCAAGTGGAGTAATGTATGCAAAAGTAAGGATCAAAGAGGTATTGGTCTATGTGGAGTTGCCACCTTCAATCAAGCTTTGTTAATGAAATGGTTGTGGAAAAGGGGAGAGTGTTCAGAGGCATTGTGGGCTATTATTATAAAGGAGCTCTATTATTGTGATGACAATAAATAGACTTTTCAACCTTCAAGAACTTATAATGTGTCTCCGATTTGGAAGAATATTGTGAAGAATGCAGATTTCATGGAGAGATCTTGTGATATACAGGTTGGTAATGGATGTGATACCTTGTTCTGGAAAGATAAATGGTGCTCCAGTATTGTTCTCTCTTCTCAATTTAGTAATTTATTCAACATTGCTCAGTATAAGGAGGCCTCGGTGGCAGAGGTTATGACCCATCATTGCTCAGGTAATTTAAATTTGAATCTGAGAAGGCATCTAACTGATGTAGAGGTTAATGAGATCTCTCACTTAATACATCTTACTGCCAACACTAGATTATGTCATGAGAGGAAAGATAGGAGAGTTTGGAGATGGAATTCCAATTCCAAGGGTTAGTTTTCAGTTAAATATGCGGTTCAAATCTTAAATGATGGAGGATGCAGAGTTTGGTGGAAGGAGTTAGTGTGGTCTAATTACCTTCCCAACAAGATTAAAGTTTTCTATGGAAGGTGGCCTGGTATAGACTCTTGACAGGAAAGAGGGCCAAAACGTTACACTTTCCAGGAAATCATCTATGCAGTTATTGTGCTACTTTTGAGGAGGACCAAGATCATTTGCTATTGAATTGTGCTATTGTTATGATTCTTTGGAAGACTTTATGCAGATTATTTGGTATTCCCTGGGTGGATCATTCTTCAGTTTTGGACCTGATATTGTGGTGGTCTGGGGCCTGTCCTGTTCCAAGTCAGAAGCAATTATGGTTTATCTTTTGTCCGGCTTTGCTTTGGACTATTTGGTGCGAAAGAAACAGGAGGAAATTCAGTGATCAATATAGAAGCGCCATTGAATTGTTAAACATTACCATTAACTGGGTGGAGGAGTGGGGTAAAGCAGCAAATATTTTCAATGAGGAAAGTTTGGGTATTTTGCAAAAGGCTCGGCAGTGGAGGAGTTTGTTTTGTTGAGTTCTTTGTTCTTGATGTCTGCTTTATTCTCTTGATAAATCAGACCCTTTGTATCTGAGTTTTTGCTTTTATTTTCTGTTGTGTTTATGACTTGGTTAGGGGATTGTCCTACCAAGTTGTTCTGGGTTCCCTCTGTACTACCATTTTCTGGTTATCAATAGAATTGTGACTTTCAGTCACCTTCTAAAAAAAAACAGAGAGTTTCACTCTTTCTTGAACAAGTAACGGACATATTTACAGAGGTCCAAAAATAAGCATCTTGACTTATTAATGCTTTGCTGTCATCATTGCATTGCAGGAAGAAAGGATCTGTAAGGCAAATCCCCCCCCCCAAAAAAAAAAAAAAAAACACAGATGATCTTCAAAGCCACAACCTGCTTATACCACCAAAGAATACAAACACAAACTGGATTCAAGTTCACATGGTACTTAGCAAGCCTTCAGATTCCCATTACCAAATCCCTTTGTTTCCCTTCCTATTACTATTATCCATTTGGTTCAGCAGATCCACAAGTCATGCAAAATCAGTGATTTGGGGGATTACTTAACGTGAGGTTCTCCAATAAAGATCTATTATCAATTTATTCCCATCGTTGCATACAACTTGTTCTTTGCTACAAGTAAATCAATAAGATTGGAAATTTTAGCCAAAGAGGTCCAGGTCCTCCTAAAATCCAATGACCTCATGATTTCTAGCTATAAACAATATTGTTTCTTCTGAAGCATTAGTACAAAGAAAAGTGAATGATCCAGAATATCAACTTAAAGGAAATTATGCCAAAATGATAAAAGGATCAAATAAAAGAATAGATACAAACATCATACCATAATTGAGACGTGGTACTATTGAACTAGTGATTTTATGTATATTGTGTTGACAGGACCATGAAAAATGACTTATAATGTCTCTCCTTTCATCAAAATACATTTCAGCAGTTCATATGAAAACAAAAAAAACTTCCAAGAAGCGTAAAAATGCAAAGATAATCTCGCAATATTCACGTCAAATTTTCCAAAAACTGAAAGAAAAAACAGAAGTGCGGTTGTTAATTAGTAAGAAACCTAGGTCAGGTCTACTGAATTCCGCCAACCTTCTCGGAGTGGTTATTCGAAATTTAAAAACAAATATATATAAAAAAAAAGACAAACCTTAAGGGTCGGGAAGAGATTGGGTTCCGAGGGCTTCCCCACATCCCAGATGCAGAGTTCCCCTTCATCAGCTCCAGAAGCCAGTAGATTAGATTGAAGCGAGCAGAACTCCAGTCCACGAACCTGTCCTTAAACATAGAATTCGCGGGTTATCCACACATCACGGAAGCTTAAACTGCCAAATTAGAAACCCCCCACTCACAGGACCCTTGTGCTTCTCAAGCCTCGCAACAAGAGCATCCTCGACCTCGTCGGAGCTGCAAGCGAAGCATTTTTTTTTTTTTGCGTCACAAGATCATAAAACTTAGATCGGCATCAACAACATCCATTTCCACGGTCAAAAAACTTGAGATCGCGAACAAAAACGAGAGGGTTCCTTAGAACGCGCACCCGGCGGAGATCAGCCTGGTCGGATTCCAGACGCCGACGGCGCCGTCGACGAGGCCGCCGGCGAGGAGGCCGAGGGCGTAGTCTTCGGAGGGGGAGGGCGGGGGCCGGCCCCAGGAAAGGCGGTGAAAGCGCTCGCCGCTGGGGCAGGTGCCGGCGAGGGGGAGCTCGGGGCCCTCCGATTGCAGGTCCATGTGGAAGATCTCGAGGTTGGCGGAGGAGCTGAACGACAGATCCACGGCGCCGGCCATGGTGCCCGCCGCCAGGTAGGGTGCCTCCGGCGCGAAGGCCGCCAGCGCCGACCTGGCCACGCTCTTCACGCAGGCAGCCGCCGCCATGGTCGCTCTGGAGGCCGGAGGTGGCGAAAGGAAGAAGAAGAAGAAAAAGAAGCAGAGTAGAGAGCGGGGAAACTGCGGATGAGAGAGGTGGCGGATTATAAATAGGAAAGAAAATGTGTAGAAATATTAAAGTGCAAGGAAAAAATAAAAATGAAAGAAATAAAATTAAAAAATGTGTAAAAATATTTGAATATTTTAAGGATTAAGTCTGGATAATAAATAGTCTATATTTATGCATGTGTAGCAAATGACATGTCATAAATAATATAATCGTAGCTTTGTGAGCACCCTAAAAGAGACTTACAAAAAGGCAAGTTGTCTCATATAGGTACTTTTTGAAGAAAATGTTTTAATCAATTAATTAAATAATAAACGTATACTAATAGAAAAAGATGCTTTTCTTGACAAAATAGATATAACATTTAAGCACTAACTGCTACTTAAATGTCCAACGTTCATAGGATCACCGTTATCTTTTATTATTTTTCAAAGGATATGCAGTCTTACATAAAATAAAGCATTTAATCACAACCTGCTCCAAGAATAAATAAAAGAGAAAGGGAGATGCATTTGTTGTTGTTATGGAGAGCATGACTCAGTCCATTCAGTACCTTGTAGAATACCACATTTTCAGATTTTCGAAAAAACGCAATGAGGATGATGATCATTTGATGTTCCGAAAAAGAATCAGTTAGCGGAAAACATTCTCCATACATGCGTATTTAAAGTCGAACTGAATAACTAAAATAAACTAAAGAAAATTGAACCAAAAAGATTTTTTTCATATTATAGTTTTATATCATTTTTGAAAAGAATTATTGGACCAACTGTAATATCTTGCAAATAGAAATAAAGGGAATTAAAATTTAGATTTTCATACATCATGTACACTTTTCAATTTTTTTCATTTCTTTGAGAGAGAGAGCGCCTCATCTACGTCAGGTCGACTCGTGAAAGAAGGTGTCTTCAACTTTAAGAACCGTTCCATCACCGTGGACTGATCGCCTCGGATATTAGATCTCTCACTACCATCTCTAGGCTGATATCTAGACATTGCCCCAATTATAGCCTTCACAAAACGATCCACATTCTGCCCATCTGCCCCCAAACTACCATCGTCATTCTCCGTATCGAGAACTAACTGAACTTTCCTCTTCGGTGTCATCACTACTCTATAAACACGAAAATCGAAATAAGCATGTCAAAACCTATTAACTTATGCCAACAGCTATCGCCTGTATAGACTCGTACTTATTGTTGGAATATAATATTTAACCTAGTTTATCACATACTTGATCAGGCTGGACTTTAATACCATCTGTAACGACCCGCCATCTTATAATCGGGGATATGATTATTAAATGGGTATCGGATCATTATCTACGGGTTCACATCCGGATTTCAAACAACACGTCTGGATAAGTAAGCGTTAAACACAACTAAATATAACAATCTCATGGACCACAAGAAAAGTACAAATGCGCGGAAGCACAATATTAATGTCCGTATACAGTCCAACAACAATTATATGGTCCATATAAATTAAATATGTACACGTAAGGAAAAAGGTACAACAACATCGAGGCATACCCCGGAACTGAGAATTGTTGGTACGCACATCAGAAAGAAAACCACATGCCAAAGCTCAAGAGGTCTACACCTGAAAAATTAGGAAATGAGCTACACCATAATTGGGCTCAGTAGGGATCACCCAATCCCCACCTCCTAGAAACACTACCAGACAACAACAGAAGTAAAGGAAAGCTATAAATGAAAGCAGTTAAACTACAGCCCTAACGGCGAAAGTCAACGAAAAGAAACAATCGCTCCAAAGATTCCCAAATTCCATTGAAGATATGAAATACATGCATTTGTAAATGCAACATGCATAGTTGTGAAGCAACTCAAGCAACCCAACTCAACATCGTAGTGCATAACTAACGATTCGGCTAAACACAAACCACATATCCGAACGCGTACAAACACCAACACTCACGTTTGTCCACCCCTAAGAGCTCCGGACACCGTAGGGTGAGGCAGTAAGTCAAATTAGCACTAATTGGGACTAGTGAATGACCACCACCCAGTTACGTGTGCACACAAGCAGTCGAAACCACTGTCCTATCGACTGGACTTCCCTCCATACCAGGTCTAGGTGCTACACGAGGGCTCTGGGGACCTGCAAACTCCTGTTAGTTTAGGTGGCCTACAAGCCAATCTAACAATGTAAATCTCGTTCATTATTAATAAAATGGCATAATATTCATTATGTGTAAATCGCGTTAATTATCGTTTCATAATGAAGTCCGTTAATATATGCTATGGTGATCAGATTATGATGAGATCATACTAATGAGACTTATCACTTAAACACACATATTCTTAATTGTTCATAGTCGGAGGATATCCGAGAAAGACATCGGATATCCGGTTAGACTAGTACAGATTACTCCTGCTCATATGATGAGGGTGACTGGTCTTATAAGTCACTTGTGTGGAAACACTAAGGCGAATCTGTAGGTACTCATTGGAGAATGAGTTCACTGAACTGATCCGACTGAATCGCTGGATGGTATTGTACCTCACTGTCAACCAGCTTGATTCTATTGTCGCAGTTGCGTGGATGGTCCTCGGACCTGAGACACCAAGGACACCTTGGCGGTGGACTTCTGTACTTTGACCTTGGTCTACGAATTTCTAGCCATGGGATTCTAATACGCCAAGGATTGGGTACAGCGGAATACCGTCGAAGGGAATTGTGTGTCAATAAGGAATCATTCGCTCTCGGTACTTAGAGAGAGAATGATCTAGGAAGGATGCGCGGAAGTCCCTGGCCAGGGCGGACGATAATATCGGAAAAGGAGTTCTCCGATATTCATCAGCGGCATCCAATCCAAGTGAGTCGACCAGTTAGGGTTTGACAGCTCGCCATACCCTGAGTTGACTCAAGAGCATTGTACGAATGAAGGATTATATCCACGCGGTAACTGTCGACGGAAAGGTTCCAAGAGTGGGTTACTTAACCCCAAATACCTTCCGGGTTCACGCGGTGTTGCTTGGCACCCAACGTGATCGGAGGCCCGGTTGAATTCGATGTGCGACATCAATTCGATTGATTAATTGATTAATAAAGAGTTATTAATTAATTAATAAAGCCAGTGAGGAGTCACTGGGCTTATTGGGCCATTAACTGAACTGGTACTTGGGCCTAGAGGGTGCGATGGATAAATAAGTGGGTTTTATACAAACCGGGGGTTTTTATGAAAAAACGCGCGGTTAGTATAAAACATAGCGAACGGGCTGAGCAGGCCAAGCTGCTGCTAACCCTAGCCGCCCCTCCTCAGTTTCTGTCCTTCCCTGGCGCCCAGGCAGATCCAGATCTGTTCCGCCGCTTCTCCGAATCCCGTTCGACGGGATATCGTCCGCGCGCTGCGGCGATCATTGCGGCGACTGGCGGAGGCTTCGTGGGCTGCGAAGAACGACGAACTCGAGGATATCCGTCGCGGGGAGGATCGCGTGGATTTCGCTAGAGGCCGGGCGCTTGCGCGGCTTGCGGTGTCACACCGACGGAACCAAACGGCTGCGAATTCGAATCCGCACACGGTGAGAAAAGATAATCCGATTATCTTGTATTTTAGATTTCGAAACGGGAACGGATCGCTGTAAATATTTTGTTTTTCCGCTGCGTGAGCGATCCGGAGAAAACGAGAAAACCCAACAACCCCCCCTCAAGCC
Organism: Zantedeschia hybrid cultivar; assembly: GCA_030544215.1. Taxonomy (NCBI): domain Eukaryota; kingdom Viridiplantae; phylum Streptophyta; class Magnoliopsida; order Alismatales; family Araceae; genus Zantedeschia; species Zantedeschia hybrid cultivar. The sequence continues at coordinate 76,029,591 of JARZZO010000005.1, read as the reverse complement.
GAAGCTCCAGAGACAACCTGCAACCCTAACCTCCCAGGTTACATCAGGCCAAAGGGCGAATAGGTATACACCCTTAATCTTGACGTCTCAGCTTACATCATGCCCAGTGACGAATGGGTACACTTCTAGCAACATCACACCCGGCTCCATAGTAAGAAACGCACCAGAAACTGCCACAACAAACCAAAAAAATACCTACCCGCTGGGACGGAACAGCAACCCTTCGGATAATGTGCTGGCTACTCCGGCATATCTAGTTCAGGTAGTTTTGCCTCCTCCCATCCGCAAGTAACACGTCGACATGTACCACTCCCGCACCGATACAGCGTCACTACCATACTGACACCGTGTCATTCCCATACCGACACAAGATGTCAAACACAAACCACGGTTATTTTAGGGTCACGATCGCATAAACACACACAATGTGCTTCCGATCACATAGAAATCCCCATCCCCAATGTATGATTTCAAGCGTGCATTAAACAGAATTATCTAACAATAAACACACAAGTTAATTACGGAAATTATGGGGCTCTGCCCTAAATCACGTCACCCATGGTCGTCACCATTTAAATAACGTCACATGGTCTTGATGCCATTTAATGACCGAAAAATCAAACTGCCCTCTGACACTTGGGCCTAAATGGCGTCACCCATGGTCGTCACCATTTCAAATGGTGTCGCCCTAGTCTGACGCCATTTAGTGCCCGAAAATAGGATTTTCCTCCGACCTCCCCCGAGCCACAACAAGGGATTTCCTCTCTCAAATAGTCCCAAAACGACAAAAATAGAAAAGATGGGAGAGAATCCAAACAACTGAATTGAAAACACATCGACCCCCATTTCATAAAAATGAGTATTTTCATCAAAACCCCCTAAACATGCTCATTCTACCCAAAATCCTCACATCTCCATAACGTGCTCCAAGTGAGAAATCATGGTTTAAATCAACGATTCACATGCAAGGATCGTCTCTCTACCGGTTACTTAAACTCCTCCTAGTTTATTGCCGACGAACTGCCAGCGCAAGCTGCCGCCGATATTGCCGTGGACGCCGTCACTCCGCCGGGACGTCGACCACCGTCCGGAGAGTGAAGTGCCGTGGTGGAGATGGTGACGGAAGTGGTGAGAGGTAGAGGGATGTTGGAGTGGTGGAAGATGAAGAAGAGGAAGAAGAAGGGAAGGAAGAAACGGAGGGAGTCAGAGAGAGAGTGAGAAGGAGAGAATGAGAGAAATGAGGGAGGGTTCGGGGCGTCAACACCGATTGAGTTGAATCGTGTCATTCCCAGACGACGAGACATGGGTCGTACACGTGTAGATATCTGAATGGCACCGATCATGCACGACGCCATTCAGAATAGATACCTGAATGGTGACAGCCATGTACGACACCATTCAGACGACATGATCGGGGTCGTACACTCGCGCCCCAATGCCCGCCACGCGTCCTACCAGCATGGCTCATAAATAGTGTCCCCCAAGCCTGACGCCTTTCAAAAACGCATCTCGCCAGCTTGACACGATTAAGAGGACATGCCACAGGTCCACAATGGCCTAAACCAAAAGGTTCGACTCCGAAACTGACCCGATAACCAAATCTGAAACGTCAGTCCTTACAAAAAAGTCGGGAGCCTATTTGGGGGGGGGGGAGGAGGAGATGGTGTGAGAGGAATTAAGAAATATGCATATTGACTGAAAATGTAAAAGTTGTTCAGTAATGTTCAATTCTTCGAGTGGTTTAAAAAATAAGAAGAAAAAGTCAAAAATTCTTTAAGAAAAAAAAAAAATCTCTCTCTCTCTCTCTCTTTCTCTATCTCAAGGTGGATATTGACTGAAAATGTAAAGGCTATTCAATAATATTCAATTCTTCAATAACTTTAAAAAATAAAAGAAAAAAGTCAAATCTCTCTCTCTCTCTCTCTCTCTCTCTCACACACACACACACACTCTATTCAGGTTGTCCCTCCTCCACCATCCATCTCTCTCTCTCTCACACACACACACACTCTATTCAGGTTGTCCCTCCTCCACCATCCACATGCACTATTGACTTTGTTCTTCCGATGTAGAAATTGACGTTACTTACTCTCACTTCTATTATATAGGGTTAGTCATTTAACTGTAAATGCTAATGCTCATGAGAAAATTGGTAACTTTTTTTGTACTTCCAAATGATTTTGTACTCTAATACCTTTATGGCATCATTACCACAAATGGATCCATTAATTATTCTACAGGTCCTCCAATAATACAAATGCAAGCCAAACCATATGTTTAATGTATTGTAACAAAATAAATCGATGATCATCAGAAACATCAAAAGGAGACAAACTCTAGGGAGAGAATAATTGTCCAGTGGGTTTGGGATGAGAACTTGATGCCGCTGCTAGAACACAACTATTGTTCATGAGCAAGAGACATTAAACATGTTGAAGAGAAAGAAAGACTAATATGATCAATCATGCAAAGCATAAACACACATTTAATGACAAACATCAACAAAACAATGTCAATATAAAGGATCCAAAAACAAAATAAATGAGGACAAAAATAAATAAACGAGGTAAACAAAGAGTAATTCATACTCGAAGCATTTACTCGAAGAAAAAAGATTGTAAGAAACTTTGCCTACCCTGGAACGCCGCATGTGCACACATAGACACGTCCAAGGAAGAGGCAAAGTATTCGCCATGGTTGTTCCTTGCATACACCAACTATTTTTTTGCATGCTCGTCCATAGAAAGTGTACGTGCCTGATGGTGTTGAAGAACGCCCACAAAATTATAAACTCCAAAAGAAAAAAAACACCTAATTAAAGAACATTGATAAATACTCCTAGACAAATACTGTTGTTGTCCTTCTCATGTTTGATAGTCCATAGGCATCTAATAGAGATCCAAAATGTATAATGAAAGGAAAAACGATCTTGATCATTCACCTACCACTCGTCAACTTAGACAAAAAAATTACTATCATCCTCTATCCTATATGCGATGGCTGGTAGGCACTTGCTAAGTTCTATAGTGCATGCATGCAGAAGGAAAAGAAGTAAAGAAGTGTAGAATGTGGAGTAAAAACTTAGGGAGAGAGGGATAAACTTTCTCGATCACTCACCTACCTTTGACCGACAAGCACCCCAAGCGTTTGATACCAATGATACCAATGATGCACCCGAGATTGTATGGAAATAAGAAGGGAGGTATAGAAGTAGAGGAGAGCACAGAGAAGCTATTATACCCCGCACTTTTACAACTATTAATATATTTAATTAATTTAAATTAGAATAATTAACTAATTATAAGAATCTATAACTGAATTTAAGTAACTTAAGTTAGTACAATTAACTCAATTATGAAAGCCCAATAATCTAATTATACTACTAAGAATAACCCACTAATTTAATTTAAATTCTGGGTTAATGTATTAGACAACAACATAGTAAAATAATGATAACTTTCAATAGCAAATTCTGATTAAAACATAATTGATATCATTGTAAAAAGAATAAAAAGATATATAAATTTTGTAGAAGATCATTTTTATTAATTAATATGTTTTAGAAGTCAAAAATATCAAAAAATAATTTTAGAAATGGCTACCCATAGAGAACAAGTCATAATCGGATTAATATTTGAACTAGGAAACAAAAGATGGTATAATTAATGTTAACCACGACCTAAAAAGTTATGTATAATATATTTGGATTAGATTAAAAGTAAAACAATAATAAATTTAAATATATTTAAGATTCTAATTAATAGTTATAAAGTCATTATTAGAATCCTACTTAGACTAGGATTTTGTACATAGATTTATTGGGCATAGTCTTTATGGTATAATCATAACTCCGTGTATAAAAATCTAAATTAAGTAAGAAAAGTCTCATTAGAACTATGACTCAAAATTATAAAAGTTTTATGAATAACACATATTTAAAATAAGTCGTTTCCTAATCAGAATCATGATATTTTTAAACATGAAGGAAATCTGCCAAATTTCTGAGTTCGGAGTACTCAGGATAGCATATCAGTAAAATAAGCATATATTTTTATATCGATATCCAAAAATAGTGAGCTTGTTGCTTTGAAAAGATAATAAAAACTTATAAAACTTTGTAGAATAAAGTATTTCTTAATTCGGATGTTTAAGGAGTTGAATTTAAAGGTCTTTATAAAAGAAAACTGTAGGCAGCGTGAGTAGAATCCGATTTGGACTAAGAATTGACTTTGACTTGGAGATTAAGTTATGGAGAGTAGGAGTTCGACTCCAACAAAAAAAAGAAGTGTTGATGGTTATATTAGGAGGGTAAATAAGCATAAATAAAGCCTTGGGTCGTGCTCAACCTCTATAGCATGCAACTTTCTTCTAAGGGGTAAGTTCATGTGGTATTCTTGAGAGAATAGAGTTGTTCATGGTTATTTCTTTTGAATGTTTGATTCTAATCAATGTTTTGTCTTATTAGAGATTTAAAAATGTAGGAAAGTACTTAGACAATGTGAAAAATAATTTAAATAAATAAGAAGACATTGATAAATAATAATGAAGTCATAGGAGAGCCAAGATCCGATCTTTCTTCAAGAAGTAGGTGGATAACTGTACACATGATCTATTTTATATTACAAAACTATATGATTTTTGAAAGTTTTCAAAAGCTAATCAATTTGTAAGAACTTTGATCTATATGTATAATTCATGATATTTAAGTTTCAGATTTTTATGATATTCTTTACTATTTATTTTATGATTATTATCTCAGTCTATGTAATCTGTCAATTCAATCTGTTATGTTTCCAAATATGATCATATGAGTTATAAATGTTTGATCTCCTTGGTCGGATGTCCAATTCAGATGAACTTTTGATAGAAGCGTATTTTAGATGTTATATTCATTCCATATAAATTTCATAATTTTCAAAGTTTTTTTTATATTTATTTCGTAATATTTTTTTCAGACTATAGAATTTATTCTAGTAGTTTTGAAATATCAATTTGTGAATCTTATATCTCACCAAATTCATGCCAAATTCATGCTAAATTTCGTGGAGACTTTTGTTATAATATCCTTGACATTTCTAAAAAGTTTGAGAATTTTATAATCCTGTTTGGTATTTAATTTTCCTTCTGTTTTGATTTGCTGAAATTTTATTTAAGTCTGATTCTCCGTATCAAAGTGAGAATTCAAAATCATATCAAACCAGTCCAGAAATTGATGAAACTTTGTACACACTTTATATATGATCTATTTGACATGCTCATCAAGTTTTATAATCTTTTGAGTCTATTTGATATTATTCGGCTGATTTGTTAATTTTTTAATTCTGAAAATTAGTCTTAATGGCCGAAAAATATGTTTCTTATTCCGAAAATTCTAAGAAAAATTCTTTGGTTATCGTTTCTCTTCAGAGACCTATTTTGATCAGATTTACTCTGATTATTCATCTATATGACCATGATAACTCTAAGTCGTTATTTTGTATATAAAAATATATATTTCAACTCTTATATATACGTATCAATTTGATAATTCAATTTTCAGATCTATACTTATCTTTTGTCATCATTTGATTTCTATTAATCTGATTGTATCATAATTATTTAAGTTCGCTTGGACATTGCCATCTTAAGGAAATATCTGATCCGATTTTATTATAAGTATCCATATTGGATAAGGTATTTTGTTTGTAACCCGAGAGCAAATGGGTGGAGCATGATTTCCGGCCGGCCAAAATCAGGGGACGACGATACGTAACGCCCTGGCAGTTTGAAGTTGGATGAGACTTAGACTTTTCGGTTCTGTACATCGATCAAGACATTTGCATCATTTGCCTAGATGCTTTGATATTTGTTTTGTTTGGCTCATTATGTTTGGTTTGGGTATATGTCCGTTATGATATGATTTGATTTGTTTGATTGACACATAAATCTGAAATATTTGCTCCGTATGTTCATTTGAATTCAACTTAGTCATTTGAATCTTTTAATCATCCTGTTTAGCTATTCCTTTGCAATCATACAAATTTGTCTTAACTATATGATCCATGATAAGAATATGATTTGATAACCTACTACGCCATGATATTCGCTATTTGATATGAGATATGTTTAGAGGATAGCGATACGTAACGCCCTGACAATTTGACAATTTAATATGTTCTATTCAAAATGTGATATATTTTGATCATGACTAGTAGCATTTGATATGTCTGATATGAATTCAATCATGTTATATATGCTATATATTAGTTGATCTATTTATATTATTAGAAAATACATTTGATTTGATAAACTTATATCTGAGCATATTTTGTATCATGTTCTTATTGAGATATATCGATAACTGTTTAAGATCATATTTAGTATAAATATGCGTTCAACACCACCACTGCATATTGTCCTAAATTGCCATTCTAAAGGAATTTTACTGTAAGAGAACAAAGCCTAGATAGGAGTTTTAATTATTTCAATTCGTGGTCCAGTTTGATCTGTTAACTTATAAATTATTTCATACAAAAGGTAAAATGTTTTTAACAAACTAATAATAAATAGGGCCAGCATAATCCAACCCAATTTAGGTTAAATCCAAATTACCTTGAAATTTTGAATTGAAAAGTTTGCTAGTAGATTAAACCTTGAAATAATTTCTTTATGTGTGGAGATAGAGAGAGAAGAGGTGAGATGAGAGCAGAGATAGAAGAATGTGAGAGTAGAGCAGAGAGAGCAGAGAGAGTGGTTGTCTTTTGGAGTTTAAAAATAACTTTTTCGCATGGGTTTTTTATTGGCTTGGAGATAATGGGAGAGAGAGAAGGTGTGGTAGTTACTTGGGGTGAGAAGAGTGTAGTTATTTGGGATGAGAGAGAGGGAGGATAGTTCGTGAGGAAAGAGAGAAGCTAAAAAAAACGTAAACGAGAGAAAATGGTTACGAGTGTCAAGTGTCAACACGGACACGTGCATCGGACACGGTAATATTTTAAAAATAGGACACGAAGACACGGAGAATATACGAATATATATAAATGTATACGTAGTTATACACGTATATAATAAAATATAATTACTAAAATTTATCTAAAATATAAAAGATATAACTCAAATATATCAAAATTTATCATATAGACAAATATTCTGAGAAGATATGTTAAGTATTCTAAGAAATCTCTAGTATTTATTTTGAAATCTTGAAATAAAGGGTTGAACACGGGTGTCCGAGTGTCATGTCGTGTCCAAGTGTCCGACACGACTCTCTAACATAACTTTAAGTGTCCACCAAATCATAGAAAAATTCTAGTACTTCTTCCTAATTTTCATAATTGCACGTTTCTTCATAAAATTCATTTTCGAATGTTTCCTTTTGAAACTTAAAAAGAAATGATCTTTCCGACCAAACCAAAAAAAAAATAACGATCTCAGGAGAGCTCTCGCAATAATTATTCTTTTTTTCCTAAGAAATCAGGAAATATCAATTCTAGGTGAAAACTAAAATCTTGAAAAATGTACATCATATTCTTTCAGCTGTTATTTTCATGTACTCATAGAATATGTAAAATCAATTACAAAAATAAAAATACAAGAAAAATTTTGCCGTTACAAAAACACTCTTGGAGAGTTATGTGTACGCAGTTTGACATTAATCCCCTCACATAGGATGTATTTAGAATTGGCTTTATAATTGTGATATTTATTTTCCAGTCATCAATAGTTACAAATTATTCAACAACTGTCAGTCTATCACAAAAGGTTCGGAATGATCTCTTCATATTTTCCTCAAAATATCACTAAAAAAGCATTTACCAGATAAAGTAAATGCCAAATTAAATATCAAATAAAATAAATGCCAAATTGTAAGGATTAAATAAATATTGAGATTAAGACGTTAGACCTTAGACATGGTAGATGGTAGGCGATGTGGCATGCAAAAATCTCTACATATCAATATCATAATTGGAGGGAGTAAAGTCTAAAACTTCATGCTTTGGAAGAGATTAGTAATCGCCTGGGCGCGGACCCACATTCGTTTGGGACGAGGTTGGTAATGAAGTGAGGCCTGTTCCGCGCCAACCGGCTCCATAAAGCCAATAAAATTGCATTTTCTCGCTTTTCAATTGGCCTTTGAGAAAGGATAAATATTTGCTACAATATTATCTCTGGATATTATAGTACAATCATCATCTAATAAGTGGATCATAGATTAAATCATATTTAAGGCATACTGCAATCCTTCCGAGCGGTGCAATAATCATGTGTCATTCAATCTACTTAATCAGATGACAGTTATATTATAATATTCAGGAGGCATTGAACAAAAATTTCTCTTAAAAAACCGTGGATTCAGTCAAGTTGTGCACTTTTTGTCTTTTAGGAGACATAGCTCATGGTCTGGTGATAGACATTCAAGATGATGTTGTGCATGGACACTCACCAGCTTAAGAGATGCATAAATGTCTCCATTCTTCTTATACTTGAGAAGCTGTAGACCTTTGAGGATCCCTGAATGTTGCCTTGGTTACATGTGTTATGTGCTTAGACCTTCATGAGCTTGTTGTGAGAGCAATGACAAACGTTCTACAAGGTCTAGATACCATGAGGTTTTTGGGCTCATAAAGTTTGCCACAGAATAACATGCTAGATATAATACATCTGTTTTTTAGCTCAGGGCCGTGGTGTGCCATTGAGCTCATAATGTTTATTTTCATGCTTATGAGGGTTCAACAATTTGTTGGGGAATGGCTGGATATGCGTGCCCAATTCATATCTTTGTCACGGCAAAATAGTGCTACTTTGTGTATATAGGAGCAACCGTATTACCTGAAATTGCACTATTGTGGCTTATCCAACATCGGCTCCAACAGTCTGTTCTTACCCTCGTAAGGTTTTTGTGGGAGAAATGCTAACATTAGTAGATCTAAACACTGTGACAGTTAGGTTGTGTTTGACGTAGCTTCCATTTGGAAGCACTTTTGCATTTTCGTTTAGTTATTTTTTATGAAAGCCATTGAATCTTGGAAGTCATTTGTATGATATTTTCCTTGTGTTTTAGGACGTGTTTGGCAAAATTTCTACTTGAAAGTTACTTTTGACTTCTACTTTTTACATAGAATGAAGTTTGTTACAAAAGTCAACTTTTTTTATAACACTCTTACCTTTTCTCCGATCTTGGAAGCTCTCCCCTTGTAGCTTTTGGTTGGAAGTCAAAACACAAGAAACATATCACATAAATGACTTTCAAGTTCTAATGGCTTCCATAAAAAATAACTAAATGAAAATGCAAAAGTGCTTCCAAATGGAAGCTTCGACAAACACGACCTTAGCTTCCAACCAAAAGTTACAAGGAGAGAACTTCTAAGATTAGAGAAAAAGTGAAGTTGTTAAGAAAGAATTGACTTTTGTAACAAACCAAAATTAGTTATAACCTCTCTCCCTCAACTCATTCTGTGTAAGAAGTGGAAGTCAAAAATAACTTTCAAGTAGAAATTTTGCCAAACACGCCTTTAAATTTGTTTCAAAGTACATGCCAAGACTATATTTTTGAGCTCATAGCTTTAGACACCCATTGAGCTCATAATGCTTATCTTCATTGTTGTAGGATTGCAACCTTTTGTTATGTTTGGCGACTACACAGAATGCTCATAGTTTTGTGGTGGCAAAAACACACTTATTCTACAAAAACATACACGGTGATATTACTGCTTTGATTTATCATGGTTCACGATGCGGTATGAGAGTATGGCAAATAGTCATACATTATGTTGAGAAGTTGCGGGTGTGCTTATAAGGCATGTCTTCAGCCCTTAACCTAAGAGGTGTCTTTTAAAAGATAAAATCACACCTCCACTCTGAGGACAATATCTTTTGGGGCCACGTCACTCTTCCAATATCGAGATTGGAGCCATTTGTGGGAACCTCACCCATACTTACATGCTCATCTTCTCAGGAGGCTGTGATACGGCATGAGAGTACCACAAATAGTCCCACATTGTATGTTGAGAAGGCGCGTGTGTTTTTATAAGGTCAGTCCTTACCCCTCCACTATGGGGACAATACCTCTTGGTAGCCAATCTATGCGTCACTTTCCAGTCCAAAAGGGTTGGAATGTTCAATCCAACAGCAAGCTGGATACCTTTGCAAGATGGTCAAAACACAATGGGGTAATACCTACCATCAGTGTTGCACTGAGGGTTAGTGTAGTGGGTTTTTTTTTTTTTTTTTAAAAAAAAATAGGTGGATCCTGAGGTGTCCTACACATTTATACAAGTCAATCCCGATCGGGTAACCCCCCCCCCCCCCCCCCAAAAAAAAAAAAAAAAAAAAAAAAAAAAAAAACTTTGAAAAACAAAGATTCTTATTGGGCTCGACCCATTGAACATATTTTTTTATGTTTTTTTTTTTGAATCGTTCGATCGGAGATCGGCTTATATGGACATGTAGGACACCTTGGGGTCCACCTAAAAAAATTAAAAACTGAGGGTCAAGGTTGTGTGTTAATTTTTTTTTAATTAATTAGGTGGGTCCCGAGGTTCCCTATACATCCATACAGGCCAATCTCTGATCGGGTAACCCAAAAAAATCTGAAAAACAAAAATTGTTATTGCGCTTGGCCCATTAAATGTATTTTTTAATGATTTTTAATTTTTAAATTTTTTTTGGAACATCCGATCGGAGATCGGCCTATATGGACATGTAGGATACCTTGGGAGTTGGGATCTACCTAAAAAAATTAAAAACTGAGGGTCAATGTAGGGGGGTAATTTTTTTTTTATTTTTAATTTTTTTTTAGGTGGGTTCTAAGGTGCCCTACACATCCATATAAGTCGATCTCTGATCAAGTAACCAAAAAAACAGAAAAAGATAAAAAATTGTTATTGGACTTGACCCATTAAACATCTTTTTAATTATTTTTAATTTTTTAAAATTTTTAGATCATCGGATCGGAGATCGGCCTATATGGACATGTAAGACACCTTAGACCTCACCTAAAATTTTTAAAAAATAAATTTGTTTTTTAACCCACTTTACTGACCCTCAATATACCACTGACAGCTAGTGCACCAAGTTGAACTCTCCACAATGATGGGATCCTTGTTAGAAGTAAGAGAACTGATGCATTTGGGGAGAATTCTGCTGGAGTATCTGGCTATGGCCGCTATGGTGCTGTGGCCGAGTGAAGTAGCTCCATCTACAGTAATTTTAACATAGAAGTACATGTTAACCTTTGAAAATAGTGTCTTTATTAAAAAAATGCTCTCTAATCCAACTATTTATTTATAGGCCCTCACAATCTCCTTTGAATTGATGCAAGACTCCTGAATGTTTAAAAAAGCCCTTAGGAGTGTTACAAACAAGTTCCTCAAAAAGATTTTTTTGTAAAAAAGTTTGAATTGTGAGAGTTTGTTGTACATATCAGATTAAGAGGAGTTATTTGTAATATCAAAAGTTTCATAGGATTGAAGATTAAAAAATCAATTTTAACATATAAATTTAATGGATCCTGTAGGAGGAGGCGGCCATTTGCATATTTTGATCAAAGACCCAAACTTCAATATTGTATTAGAAGGGTGCCAGGTATAGAACTCCCTCAGGGCTATATATCAACAATCACCAAAGGGATAGCTTCTTTACAACATGCTTTACATAGGTGCCACAGGATGGAGGAACATGAGCAGATTATGTCCTTGTTCCTTTGTCCATTTAGTTGTTTAATCTGATTTGCTTCATACTAGAGGAGCTCCATGAAAAGGAATGACTACATAGTAATCTATACGTTGTTTTAATAGACAAGTCACCGCTTGATGTGAGAGACCTAATTAATCAGCAGATCTTGGTCTTGAGAGCTCAGCAGCGGGATAGAGACCATGGCGTTTGCAGATGCCTAGGCAAAAATTACAAAAACCTGTGAGAAAGACTTGCTGCACCGTTTACTTGAAAAAAAATATTTTTGAAAAATTTTAAGGTAAGCCCCAATCAACTTCAATGGAGGCTCGAAAAGGTTCTCACGTGGAATTCTTTGAGAAGGAAGGCATTGGAGCTTAGATCTCATGGACCTTCTTTGACATTCTCTTCTTCCACCTCTCCTGTTGATCATCCTACGGAACTGAAGGCCCCATGGGAGTTGGAGAAATTCAAGGCTAAGATAAAGCTAATTTTTTAAGGTAATTCTTGATTTCCTTGTGTGCGTGCAGTTCTTCGATGTTCCTTGGGCCATGCATGTGCTTGAATCAATATTGGTCATAATGATCTTTAAGTTTTAATGTCTAAATTGCTATGAGAATGGAATTTGGTTGAATTTTACATGAATTACTTATATGGATTAATACAATCTGAACCTAGAATCTTGGTTAGATTCACATGCTTAATATGATTCATGGAATTAATGATATAGCTTGAATGTCATGGATTTATAGATTACCTTGTATAGTTTCCTCATTTTAAATTTCGCATAATTTGGTTGAAGATTAGGTGTGTTTGTTCCCTGTCTACTCAGGTAGGGAGTTAGCTTCAAAATTCAAACAGTTAGTGAGTTTGTTGACCCTCATGGGTTGATCTATGCATGCATTGACTTGAAATTTTACCATATGGTTTATATATATATATATATATATATATATATATAGAGAGAGAGAGAGAGAGAGAGAGAGAGTGAGTAGTGCTGTGCAATTTCCACATCTGTATAGATAAACTGCATATTATGTTTCATTCTCATTCTCACATTACACAAAAAATAAATAAAAATGACCATAAATTTTTAAATATCTGATTGCCCCCTAGTTTACCATTCTCACCTTAGGCACCCCAAATGCACGTCCACATATGGCCTGGCCGTATTTCAGACGAAAATAATATTCATACAGTTTTATCTAACAAAAAAATGTGAATAACAATAAATGTACCAACTTTACTTTAGTCACCATAGTCTGAGACTTGCAAGAGACAAAAGTAGGTGATCAAGATCCAGGTAATTGGGGCCGTACGGAGCAGCATATTGGGTCTCATTTTTGCCTCCCAAGAGGAGGTCTCAGGTTTGATCTTAGTTAGAGTTTAAAAATTCTCCACTTATGAGGCCAATAGGTGCTACTGGGATCTTTATCTCTTGATCTATGAGATTACTTCTCTAGATAATTAGGCGGGCCTAGAATTCTCACATAATGAGGCGAATTTATCGACCAGTTCGAAATTATCTCTAACTTTGGAGGATCTCTCGGACTATACCTGAAATGAAACCTTAATCACTTGTAAATACATGTACATATTTGACCACTGAACCACCTCTCTAAAAAAAGAAAAGAAAAAGCAAAAAAAAACGCGTACTTGCAGCTTTCAGTACATTCCCATAACAATCAATATTTTCACCTAGAATGAGTGGTGATAGACTTGTGAGCAAAAACTTGGAACCAAGGTGATCGATCGTCAGTGTTGGGGTATCCCTTCCACTCTGAGTGCCCGCAAAGCAAATAAACTGACAGAAGTAGGCACCGAGAAGAGGGAATTTCAGCAAAGCGAACAGTCTTAAATTAGCGATCAGTGACATTTCATTCAGATTGTTAGACTGCAATGACAACTGCTCAATAGGCCACTTTAGGAAACAAAGGCAGTAAAAATTAATCGTCTGAAATTTTTCCCCAGCTCCTATACAAACACTTTTTTTAGTCGAAGTGGCTCAGTGGTTACAGGCCAAGTATCCAAGCTCTAAGAACTGAGTTCGAGTCTGCCAGCTCCTAGACAATCACGATCGAACTGCAAATGGCAAGCATGATGCCACATCCTCTCTGGGATAAACTGCCGACTTATCCCTTGGTAGAATTGAGATTGTCTACTCCATTTCTTCTACATCACTTGTACTCTATTCATTTTGATTGGTTTAAAATCTGTAAAAATAAAAACTTTTCTCTTTTTTCGGCCCCACTTTCCTCCCACCACAATAACTGAACCAACCAGAGTAGACGAGCTCAATCTCCCTTGGTATGGGTATATGAGACAAGTCATCTTCCATGTGGCAAAGGGAAAAACTAGAAGGCCATACGTCCAGCAAGCCTACTTTCCGATTTCCTTCGGTCTATAGCTGCATCGATAGAGTTCATCTGAAATGTAATCACAACATTAGAATTAGATACAAGTTTCTGATAACCATAACCTCCCCTGAAGCAAACTAGATTCTAAAATTCATTTATCTAGAAGAGGTAATAAATATGCTGGCTGAATAAAAGCTGACCTGTACCAACAGTCTGGTCGCACACTGTGATCAAAAATAGACAACAAGAAACCCTACAAATGGGCAAAAGGCTCCCAGCCATATTCTTGTTCCACCCAAACTCCCAAGCTCGTTAACAATAGGGAGGATGAATGAAAACAATGGAAAAGGTGAAATTTTAATTGAAATGATAATACATACATATTTTCGCATGGGCACTTGCTATGTTGAGAACCTTGTGTCAGTTGCAGCACAAGCTTGTTAGATTTGTAACACTAAACTAGCAGAAAGAAAATTTTCAATACCTACTTGATCTTTGATGCCAGAAACTAAAGTTGAATTGCTCGCAAAGCGGAGGCTAAGCATTAAACATATGCCCGTACATCCAGTCTCATACTAGGAAAAATATATAAAACAAAAGACCTACAATAATAAATGTTAATGGGCCCTATAATATTCTGGAAGTTAGTTAATCATTTTACTAAGAGATTTGTGTCATGTCTAACAGAAGCCTCAAGGAATAAACACAAGATGAATTAAACAGAATCTGCATACCACAAAAATCACTCTACATACAATGATTTGGAAGTGCACACCTTGTGCACTGCAGATACGAACTGAAAGATAGCGGCAACTTACCTGGGTAGTTTCATCATGCACCTGATACTTCAGCAAAGACATTCTTCTTTCCTCCTGAAATTTGGAAGGTGATTGTAAAGTCTTGCAAAAAGGAGGTCAAATATAAAGAATAATAGACTGAAAACAACATAATATATCTGATTCTGGATACTGACCATTGACATTGCCTCGTCGTCCCATACCAAGTAAACCTCATTAGTGGCAGGCTGAGAAGCAGGGAGTTTATTAGATATCACAGGTGGTGGTCCAATTGAAGGGCCACCAGTGTTTGGTCCAGAAGCATACATATGTAAGTTGATGAATGACGCACCACCTACAGGAGGGACACAAGATTACAAAATAGACAAATATGAAGCACATTCCACAAAAGATATTCCACACAGCACATGCAGAACTAAGCAGCCCAACAAATAGTTTTCCAAGAAATGTCCACTGAAGCACAATATGTTGTACAAGAAGTGATGCAAGGACTGTCAACTAATGAGTAATTATTAATTTATTACACAAATACACTCGTATATTATCCTTGGTCCAACTTGTCAGCACAAACAGCATTCTTTGAGGAGCGACATCAAATGTACCAACAAAAACATCCCAGGAAGAAAAGAATTTCCAAGACAGACTAGATGCAGGTGGTTGAAGTTGAAAGAACAAAAAAAAACAAAAAAGGATAAAAAAATATGAACATGAAAAAGGATAAGAAGAAGTGAGAACTCCACAATGTCGAACATCGCAGCCCAAAAGGATGGACAACTAAATTGAATTGAAAAGCCAGAAAATTCGTCTTAGACAAACTATCAAAGTTCATAGTAACCTAAGAGCTGGGAGAACCTATTTCTCAACACTTCTAAATCCAGCCATGTTTAGTGGATTGATCAATCCAGTCGGCTGAACCAACTCTCTGCAAAAAATAGATCAGCAGCTCCTTCGTGTTTTCAGCAAAAGAGAAGAATTTTTAGACAAATTTTCTCATTTGGGCAGAGTTACTTTCTTCGTAGCATGATTAAGAGGTTCTTCCACACTCAGATTTATTTTAATTTGGGAGGAGGTGCCCTTGATGCAATAGCAAAGTTGCTCCCTTGTGATCTAGAGGTCACAGGTTCCAATCTAAAAATCTAAGTGGAGTGGCTAAATGAGGAAAATAGACCAACTTTTCAATTGCTTTGTTTGATGTTCTCTTTATGTGAGAGAAGACATAAACGGATATGCTCTAACCTAACCATTTGGAAGCATTTGTCAATGAATTGAATTAATTTTAATTCTTCAACTCAAGGTTGTTCTCTCCGCTGCTTTTTTCATTTATTATTTTCAAATGGAAGAGTTCCAAGTCAATCGAGTTCATTTAAGAATCTTCTTTCTATAACTTTTTATTTTTTCACACAAGCCACGATGTTTTATCTTTTGAGGCAAACATTTTGGACTCCAAGATCTTGCCATAGTCCAAGAGAGTCCAATTATCCAAGCTTTGTGAATAGATAAAGACTTGCTGCACTGGCAGTCATGGCCATATTTTTAAATAAAAAACTTTAAATTATTTTAAAAGTGTCCTATTATGTTCTACATGATCGTACAATCCGATCTTAAATTAGACGATGCTAAAAAAAAATGAAAAGTAAAAAATTTGGTCTAAAACATGTTATTTCTCTATTGTTCATTAGAGGTCATTTTTTCTTTTAGATTTTTTACGATTGTCCGATCCAAGATAGATTGTACAATCATGTAGGTCAAATTGGGGCCTACTTAAAAAAAAAAAAATTATATATTTTTTTTAAACACCAACAACTAGTATCAGTGCATCACCGGCTGTCGGTGCAACATGTCTTTCTCTTGTGAATAACACAAGAGATGGAACTTCCTACACTCAAGGGATGGGTGGCTTTGAGATGAGAACTTTTGGGTTAGGGAAGTAAATAGTAGGCCATCTTTTCAAAATATCAAAAATGTCATTTTTACTTACACAATATCATATATGTCCTTCTTATATGATTATACTATCAAATATGCTAATGTCGTTACTCTCCATCCGTTTAACTAAACCAGACATGCATTAAGCATAACCAGAACTAGAAAAGACTGTTATGCCCCTTAGTTAAATATTGTTAACAAAAGAAATATTCGTTTTTATTTTCCCAATCTTCCCACCCCTTGCTAAGTAGAGAGAGAAAGAGGGGGGGGGGGGGGGGGGGGCATGGCTAGTGTTGGCGGCAGGCTCGCACTCACTTGTCGGAGGAGAAGACCACAATGCTGCCTAAAACCTAGAGGAGAAGACCATGACACCGGAAAGAAGATCACGCCGTCACCTAAAACCCCAAACCCTAAATCTTCCTCAGCGCCCTAAAACCCTACCTTGCCTAAAACCCCATTGCACCCATTGGAGGAGAAGACCATGACGTCGGTGCCGCTGCCCTAAAGCCCCTCTTCTTCTACCCCTCCCATGCCGTCTCCATCAAGTGCGTCATTGTCTTCTGTTATGCTCTGCACTTTTACAACAAATTAATGAATTTAATTAATTTAACTTAGACCAACTAACATGCGCTCGGTGCTTACAGCCAATGACTAGTTGACAATGCCGGATCATCTGGAATGACGAAGATAGACCCTTCTTGCTAATTACCTCACTCCTCAAGCTTTTGTACCCAATCCTTTTAGTGCTGATCATATTATATCGACGAATACAAACAGTAAGACCCTTCATAAACTTGGAAAAGAAGGAAGATGTGCTGGCCTTAATACCTCAGTACTTTGCATCTATGTTGATGAAAGTAGACTAGTTGACAATGCCAGATCATCTAGAATGACGAAGATAGAGCCTTCTTGCTAATTTCCTCACTCCTCAAGCTTTTGTTCCCAATCCTTTTAGTGCTGGTCATATTATATTGACGAATACAAACAGTAAGACCCTTCCTAAACTTGGAAAAGAAGGAAGATGTGCTGGCCTTGATGCCTCAATACTCTACATATATGTTGATGAAAGTAGTGAACACTTCGCACCTCCAACTTACAAGTCATAGAAGTTTCAAGTCGTATATGTTGCAATCAGATAACCATTCATTATTATTATTATTATGGGCTTTTTAGTTGTTAGCCCTTGTAAACTTTTGACATTGTAAAAGGCCTTTCTAATTCAAATATTTTTTTGGGGAAGTCTCCATAATCTTTGAATGCTTACAAAAAAGCCCAGATAATTAACGAAAATTTGAAATAAGAAATATGTGATGGAATATTCTATTTGTTATGGTTGTTTCCGTCTCCATTGTTGTCCCTAGCAATCCCATATGATCCATGTCAAATTAAGACGAAGTGATCCATGGCTTCAATGCACGACTGTCTGGCTACGTAAAGAAGGGCCTCCTCACTAAGTAGAAAGACATCTTCATCACCCCCACTGCTCCGATTGATGGCCCTTTACCTTTAGACCATAAATCGCGGTGTACTATAGGCATTGATGGTGGGGTCGAGCACAATGGACCATCAGTTTGAAAGCGCCGTTAGAGTGAGATGACGATTCAATTTGTCATGATGAAGATGGTGAGTGCGGTGGACAACAGTGCTGGATGGATAGAATACTCCCTCATATGTTCTTTATTTTAAATGCCTGATAACCACGGACATTTTTGTAAATATTTAAATATTATAGGAACCTTTGAAAAAATTGTTTGATCAAGAGAATCTTTTGTAATATTGAAAGTCTATAGGAGCTAAAAGGTAAAAGTTTCTCTCGACATGCACTCATGGAAACTTCAGCACGTAGATGGAATTAAAAAATGATCATGGCAGCTCCAAAACATTAGTGGGTTCAGAAAGCATCTTAACATATTTTCTCTCATTGTGGTTCTCATGGACAGCTGCACTTCATGGATGTGATAAATGCCCTGGCACAGAACCAAGATCACATCCCACGCGATCAGATGGCTTGGATTGTGTTGACACAGTCCCAATTTTTGTAACCATCCCAGTAAAAATGGGATGATGTGAATACTGAGTTCAATTGATCCCATTGCTTGGCAAACAACACCCTTGGTGTTATAATTTACGTCGGATTATTGCAGCAACGTTTCTTCTTAGATCTTCTTCACTGGAAGGTCATGGCAGTCTTAGTAGAGATTTTATGTAACCTGGGCTGGCCTCGAGAAGTTTTATATTAAGCTGGGTTGAATCCAAACCAACCAAAAAGCATATTGGGCTGAACTTGGGCCGCTAGCGCCCACTTACCCAGAAGAATGGGCTTCTCGGACCGCCTAACTTGGGCCCACGATCGTCATGTACTGGACTCCTTTTCCACCGATAGTTTCGATTTTTTTAGGGATTTGTATTTAGGGTCTAACCTCTTTTAGGGTCCATGCCATGTTGACATGGGCCTTTCTAAAAAGAGAATGTTCTTGGCCTCTTACAATCTTTTTGTTTTAATAAGTGGTCTCAAGGTTAAGGGCCTATTATCTATTTCTATTCAGTTTTTAAATACACACCGGAATAGAATTTTTGAAATTTTTGAATAATTTTTAGGAAACTAAAAAGAAAATACTAATTTTCATTTTTGACTCTGACACATTTACTGCCTTAGTTCAATAAAAACAGGAGCAACCAGCTGGTGATTTCAGGGCCCAACCAAAAAAGCAACCTCAGGTACCTATTACATAATAAATATTTCTATAACCTTTAAATGTATTATATCTCTCTTCAAAGAGAAGTCTAAAACCTATGATCCGATGGTAATTAATTTTTCTATTATTTATTTGCTACAAGGTCACTGATTTGACATAAAGTATTATAAAATATTAACTTCAAATTAATTAAATTTAAAAACAAGAAAATTAAAAAGTTTTAATCTTAAATTCATTGATTTAAAGTTATCAATTTTAATTTTCAGTAACTTTAAAGTGAAAATTAAAATTAAATAAAAAGAGAATCACATAAGGAATCAATTTTAAAATCCGAAAATTTATAGTGTTCCTATAAAATAATTTATCCTATTTTACTATTAGAAATTATCATTTGATGACATTTTATAATATTTTAAAATACACAAAATAACGTTTATAATATTATTCCACGCTTTTGTTTTTTTTAAACCCAAATATATTTTCACTTAATGAAATAACTAAGTACCAATAACTAAGATTTTGTAGATCCTAACATATCCCAATCTAAAGTACCTCTACCCTTATTACAACTATAAACTATTTTCTCTGGTAAAAAAAAAAAAAAAAAACTATAAACTATTTTCGGGGAGAACTTTGAAAACAAGGATAAAATTTTATCGCTACCTATATAAACAGGCGCCGCCGCCAAAGCGGACAGGAAGCTCTTCCCATTGCAGTCGTTTCATTGTAGCATCCGGCCAACCAGATCGCAATCACGCGAAGAACAGCAAAAACCCTAGAAATCACAGAAAAATCTTCACCGACCTCCGCCGCAGGACAGCGCTTGCAGTTCCAGCCGCCGCCGGAACCCTAATTCCACTCCGGCGAAGAGCAGAGGGGGGTTGGGAGGCGGGAGCACCCGCAGGAAGGGGGAGGAGGGAAGGGTGGAGGGGAGATGGGCAAGAAGAAGAAGAGGCCCTCGAAGGTGTGGTGCTACTACTGCGACCGCGAGTTCGACGACGAGAAGATCCTGGTGCAGCACCAGAAGGCCAAGCACTTCAAGTGCCACGTCTGCCACAAGAAGCTCTCCACCGCCGGCGGCATGGCCATCCACGTCCTCCAGGTCCACAAGGAGACAGTCACGAAGTATGGAACCCTAGAGCTTGTGTGGCGTGTGTTGTGAAAACCCTAGTTCAATAATGTGTGTGGTGGCATCTTGCCTTGTGACTTCTAGGTTTTTTCCCGTTTCTGCTGGTTTTGAACTTTTGATTTTGTCTTAGTTTTGAAACTTTTTGCGGCATGTTAGGAGTATAATAATATTCGTCTTACAAAAAAAAAAAAAAAACTTTATTGTCAGGCAAAACTTTGGTGGGAAACAGTGAGTAGGTCTCCATTGTTCCTTCATTTGCGGAAAAGAAAGGGTGACACTCTTGTTTTGGGTATTTGCTTCTCCTGCTGATTGAGGAAGTCATGAAGGCACCAATTGTAAAGGGTCATACACCTTCATCTGTGCTTGCTTAGGTGATTTCTCCGAATTTTTAAAGCTGGGAATTCGTTAATACACTGTTAATAACAGGGAAAGCCTGATAGGAAAGCAGTACATTAAATGAGAGAAACATTCCAAGTATAGGCTTGTGATTTTGATGCCCATGAAATGTGCCAAGTTTAAAGCTGGAATTTCCCCCCCTTTTTCTCCCTCATTGAAGAGAAGAAGACTGTTAGGTTGCCGCATTTGTGACCTAGAGGTCATGGGTTCGATCTAAGGAAACAGCCTCTCTGCTTAGCAGGATTAAGGCTGCATACATTGACCCTTCCCCCCTGCAAGTGGCGGGAGGCTTGTGCGCTGGGTATGCCCCTTTTATTGAAGAGATAACTGACAGTTCCCAAGTGTCTAACTGACTATTCTATTCTGTGGTTGTGTTATTGATCTTCATTCGCTGGATGTGCCTTGGATGTCTTAACCTGGTTGTTTTGCTTCACCGGCCGTCCATGACCTTTTCCACTCAAATTGACAATAAGCTTGTTGCAAACTATAGTCATTTAACACACATTTAAGTATTCATTATCAGATGTTGGGTGTCGTTCGTCATTGGCCAATCGTTAATCATTCCCCATTGGTGGGTTATTAATCATGTAGTAACTTTCTCAAACTGACCATTGAGGTCATTTCATGTTCATGCCGGGAGCACGTCATGCAAGAGGCTTTCTTAAACATTGGTTTTTTTTCTTTCTCTGTCATAAATTCCTTCTTGGTATTGGCTGCTCCAAGTCCCCAGTATCCTCATGCCCATTCAAGTTGCCTAAGCATTTTCAAACAGATGATGTGCAGTTCGCACAGGGATCGTTTGATTGCTTTACATATGAACATACCTACGTGCATACGTACACATTTATTTTTCTCTAATGCAATTTTTAGGTTAAGAAGACCGGCTGAGCATAGCTCAGTGGTCCGGGTAGCTTTAGAGGGATAGGAGGGGAGCGCCCAGACTCAAACCTGGGTGGGGGTGCTGTTTCTTAGTTTGTATGAACTGTGTCCTACCACTGCGGTAGGGACCTCAATTTTTTTTTTTTTTTTTTAGGTTAAGAAGCAAGTCACAAAGGAACAGTTAGGCCCTGAGAAGGTGCTAAAGCATAACATATGTATAAAGTACCAAAAATATTACTTTAAACAGGCCCTAAGAAGGTGCTAGAGTGTAAGAGAAGTATAAGGCACCATATAAATTATTCTTACCTAGGAACTAGGTGGACTATGGGAACAGTCACTTATGAAATTTATTTCTCCACCATAAGATCATTCAATAAAATTGCTGAAGCTCTTGAGGGCCAGTTATCAATGGTTTGTCATGTTGTCCTAGTTTAAACTACTACTCATGACATGGTACAATTTGTCCACAAAATGAATTCATCTTTCTTTGGATGAATACATGTGACTCTTTTTTTTTTTTTTTTTCTCTTCAACCATAGAATCCACAGATTGAAGGTGTCAGATATTTTTCTCTTGAACAAGAAGTTATAGTATATTTGAATTTTAGTATAGTATATTTGAATCTTAGTATGCATTTTATATGTGGGAAACTTTCCTCCTAATCCCACATTTATGTGCTATAGGATATGGTTCACAGGGGATAGATGGGCAGGTGTTAATTGGATCAACTGATCGACCAATAAGGTATGTCAACAATTACAAGGTCACTGCACAAATGCTAGTGAATGCAAGCTAATTTCCTTGGTTAGAATCTGATGAAGCTGGGTACTAAAATGAAATCGATAGAACTTATTGTTGAAATATCTCACATGCAAGGAGCTGGGAGGATTTTAAATTCTGATCTTTGGTCTTTTTGCTACTCCATCAACAAACCTATAGCATTGACCTTTTACTTTGTAAAATAATTTGAGGGAAATGTGGACATCACTTCTATGTACAACCATGGGAAGCATAAACTACTAAATTGGATGATGAAAGAAAGATGCAGACTTTTAAGCATGCAGGCATAAATTATTTTTTGAATGCTAATGATGCATATATAAATGAACATCCATAAATCTGAGATTTCCGAAGCCTATTTTCTGCAGTGTCGTGGATGTGGATGATGAAGCTACTACTTCTGTCATTTAGTGTTTTTCTTTTCTTTATTCTTTTCTCCCTTAACAATTGCTATTTTTCTTCACAAAATTATCTCTGTTTAGTTTTCTGCTACAGTTTTTATTCTTCTCTTATTCTTATTCATAAATACCGGCTGATTTTATTATGCTTTTATCTTTCCAGGGTCCCCAATGCTAAGCCTGACAGAGAATCAACTGAGATTGAAATATACGGGATGCAAGGAATACCTCCAGAAATTTTGGCAGCTCACTATGGAGAAGGTAGGACTGATTACAAGGCTTTTATGAGGCTATGGAATCTTTTGATGAATAATTCTGATTCTCATTCGTAATGACATACTCATAGAAAGTAAATATCATCATTACCTTCTTTTGTGTTTCATGATGGAGATCACTAGTTTCCACTGTTTCATCTCTTCTCTTGAAACATTTTTTTTTGGCGGGTAGGAATGTTCTTTTTCTTATTTTTTCTGTTTATGTAATTACTAGGGTATCTGCATTTTGTTGGTGGTTTTAATATCTGGAATGGTTAATTAGGTAGAAGTAGATGGATGTTTTTTCTCCATACTTATTTTGTGATTCTTCATTCTGTTTTGAAAATTAGCGTTACTAAGTTGATAAAATGCAGCCTGTCTTTTTGCCTTAATTTTGGCATATGCATAGGAGTTTCTTTCACAGTATTCTTCGATCTTGATACATATGTCTTCATTTCTTGGTAGTGATTAGTTCTTCCGCTGTCATGCTGCACTTGAACTGGCTATTTTGTTTATTGATGATTCAAATCTCCTTTTGTTCTGGTATCAACTCCCATTCCCTCGTAATCCGTTTTTGTCATAGTTGTCAAGGCATATGCCTAGGCATCGCCTAGGTGCTGCCTAGGTGACCTGGAATAACCTAGGGCCAAGGCACCACTGCCCCTTTCCAAAATCTCAAGAAGTACCCAAGGCGCCTAGCTGAGTCACCTTGGACCATTTGGACCCATTTGACGTGAGTAGGTCTGGATCCATTTGGATCCTTTAAAATCTCCCCTGACATAGTGATGCCCTCTTCAATCCCATTTGACCCCGATCTCTTCTGAGCCGATGTTAGGGTTCTCCCTCCCACTGAGGTTCTCCTTGCCGACGAACACCACGATTGATGTCCCACCACTGAATGCTGTCATGCACCACTGCTTCTCCACCTCTCTCCATATCTGGTGCTGGTGCTGGGTAATCCCCGTTTCTCTCCACCCTGTGCTGCTGTAAGCTCTCTCTCTCTCTCTCTCTCTCTAATTCTGTAGAAGGGGTGACCACTCCACTATGTACATACGGTGCACTGCACACTGTGCAAACCACCTCTCTTTCTTGCATACACACAGTCACAGAATAATACCCTCTCTCTCTCTCTCTCTCTCTCTCTCTCTCCAAGTGCACCCCTGAGTCCCTGAACTCTCTCCCCCCCCCCCTCCTGTGCTTTTTGTTTGTGCATGTGTGTGTGTGTGTGTGTGTGTGTGAGAGAGAGAGAGAGAGAGAGAGAGAGAGAGAGAGAGAGAGAGAGATGAAGTAGACACCTAGGCGATGCCTAGGCAGGCACTGAAGTGTTTAGGCACTCAGGGACCCTGAGCATGCCTTGGGTTGCCTTGCTTACTTGACAATTTGTTCATTTCAGAGCCATAACATCTTAAAATGCATGGATCTATTCAACTTTTCTTGCTATGATTAAGCTGCAGTCTTATGTTAATTAGTCTTTTCATCCTGGGGCTGTTCATTAGATTTGAGTGCAGCATGTGTGCCCAAAAGAAAAGAAAAGCCACACACACATGCATCGTTTTCTGTCCAGTGCGAAGAAAGAAATGGTGGGTTGCTTAGGGAAAGGAGTGAGCAGCAAATTTACTGTTTTGTCATGTTATGCTTCGCAGTGGAAACATGACACTGGTGCAGACTATCGTATTTGAATATCTTGCTGCGTGCATGACTTCTGGGACGTTGGCATCGCTATGTTTTAGATTGTGTGTTTTGGGGGTACTATATCCTGAACTCCTCCCTTTCTGAATTGTACATGGGAAAATATTGTAACATTGCTCACTTTCATTTTTTTTTTTCACTTTCAAAAAATATTGTAACATTGCTGATTGAATGGTTGGCTCCAGTTTAGTGATATGGATGGGGCACTCACTTGGTTTTTGATTGGAGATATTTTTTTAATAAGTGAACATAAGTAGGATTTATGTAAAATTTCCTTCCGTTTAGATGCAGTAGAACTTCACTTGAGGACAACATGCCTCTTAGGGCATTATATAGAAACAATGATTCTAGTGAAAGTGGAGGGTTTTTTATCCCTCCATGATAGATCTATGACCCTTTATGTGGTGGAAACTTGAAGGAGGTCTTGGGGCAAGCTTTGGGATTGGGGGCTAATTAGGTTCCAGGGGAAGAGGATGAGAGGAGACGAGAAAAGATGAAAAGTAAATATTTGGTCTTTGAGAAAAGTTGGGGTTTTTATAAAAAAATATCTATCTTAATAGTATTTGTTTTTTTTAATAGGGCATTTGGGAGCAGTTTTTACTTTGAGGTTACTTTAATTTTAAAATTTATTTCATTCATAAATTTATTTTAATTTTTGAAAATAGTATAATCATCTCTTGACTTGTTTGGCAATTTTTTAAGAAATTGTGGGCACCTATTTGTGACCTGGGGGTGGGGGGAGTTACATGGGTGGTGATGGAACAAGTGGAGGCCGGGAAGAGGGAGAGAAAGGAATGCTACAGACCACTACGCACTTCTAAAATAAAAATAGAGAGAGAAATAACCGAAAAAAGTGTAACCAAGCACCTTATAAGGCACTTTGATCGGCATTAGTAAGCTTAAAACTAAAAGTATGCCTACAGACAGTGAAGAAAAATGTGCCTAAAACTAACTTCACAAGTAGACAACTTTTCTTGCACCTCTATTTTCAAGCTAAAAACATTGAAATGTCATTCAGCTGGGGGTGCAGGTCTTGATAATATCCAAAACTTTAACTTAGCACTCTTGGTTGCATGGGTATGGAAGCTGAGTACGGTGGAACAGGGCTTATGGGTTGATGACTTGGTGTTATTCGCCAAAGTTTATATAGTATCCATAGTCTGGAATACTACACCAGGTACATCCAGCAGTTTATCTCATCTGTGCGGCAGTACTCTCCAAGTGAAGGGTGTCGCTTAGGCAGGTATATGGGTATGGTAAGGTATATACCATATGCATGTCTCTCTTTGTAATGGTATGAGTTGCTATTCTGGAAGGACAGGTGGTGCAGGGACTCAACTTTGGACTATGAATTTCCACAGCTATACAATCTCTATTCTGATCCCTTGGCAACTGTGACTAAACAGGGCTTCAGGAGGTGTTCCTGTACTTAGGTGGGACTTTGTGGATATGAAAATTGATCAATTTGGAATGTTTCTTGAACCTAAAAAGCCATGGGCCAGAAAATCACATAATGGACTCTTGGAAATGGAGATGAGAGAAAGATGGAAGGTATACCGTCAAATCAGTGTACTCTTTTATTGCAGACAGTGGAACTTGTCTTGTTTTGGCCAAAACAAGTGTGGGTGCCAAGGAGCCCTACGAAAGTAAGTGTCCTTGTTTGGATGATCTCATATGGAAGACTCCCCACAAGTAATCGGCTGGCTCAATTTTTGGATGATATAAGAATAGTATGTTGCCTTTTGGTGAGGAATAAGAGACTTTAGATCATTTGTTCACCAGGTGCTCCTTTGGACAAGAGATCTGGATACTGCTTTTCCAGAAAATCTAATGTGCCGATAAGCTTGCATGGTGGCTAATTTGCATGTGACACTTTAGGCTATTGGGGCAAGCTGAATGGCAAGATTGGCGAACAAGCTAGTAGAGAGTGTTTTACTCTGTAATAGGATCTTGGAGTGGGCAATGCAAAGTGGAATTTTCTCGCTCTTCCATTATGGTTATTTCTGGGGGACAGGCTACTACTACATATTACCTTGGTGCGAGCATAACTTTTTTCTAGAGAGGAATTTTGTGAGCATATGGTCATTATCTTGTACATTTCCTTTCTTTAATAAAATTATGGTACATCCAAATGAATCGTCATATATGGAATCCCTGCTCCCCCTCAAGAAAAGGCATGTGAACTCCTTAACTGAGAAAGTGGTGTAGATGCTGCCAAAGAAGAAATTTGTTAACAGGGTTATAATTCTCTTTGCTAAAAGCTAAAAGTGATTTAAGTTGTAAAAGATACAATCACCTTAAGTTTTTTAATGTTATTTTGCTATGTAAACATCAGAGAATCATAAGAAAGTGGAAAATTTCAGGGGCAGGCCAATGTCACTTGAAGCAACCTGGATGAAGATGAAAGCATTGGTGTCCGGGTGCAAGATGCCCCATGTGTAAAATGGCAAGAATTCTAATGCACCGCTCTCATCTAGATCCATACTTTTTTGGAATAGCTGTATGGGCCCTAACGAGGGACAGAAATGTGAAATTGCTTGTGTAGAATCGCCTGGAAGAAATAATTCACATTATGTTGTTTCCTTCCCTTTTGGATCAGCACATTTCTCAGATAAGTGTACGCAATTGGTTGACTAAAAATATAGTGTAATATAGGGTGTATCTTGGCCTTTTCTCTTAAGTAGAGTGAATAAAGATGGTCTTTTGGGGGAGCAAACTGTAGCTTCATCCAACTGCAGCATTCTGCTGCTTGAAATTGGAGGAGGAGGAGGAGGGTACAAATAATAGCTTCATTGGACTAAGGAGTAGTAAGTTGTGTGACTGTTATAAGGCAGTAGCAAGTTGGTTGGTCTGGATACACAAGGAGAAGAAGAGGAGGATGAGGATGAAATGCAGGGCCTGGAATGATAAAAAGGTAAATTTCTCTTTTTTAATCTTTCTTCCCCATTTTAGCTTTGATCAAGTGTTTTTCCCTGATATTCTGCAGATCAATCTGATATTGATTGGGGTCATCAGTGTCTAACTTGGCCAACTGATGTGATGCTACATTCCTTGTTGTGGAGGGCATTATGACGGCGTGCTGTCTATGCAGGCAATGGTCTGTAGAATTGGCCGATCCCAATCTGGATCAAGCCTTGCTGATCCAACTAGGATTGGCTAGGCAGGCCAATCCTAGGCTGATCTGACCTAATCCAGTCTTTGGACTCCCACCCCCAAACCCCTAGTCACCCTCAACACCCATTTGAATGTTAGTGTCCTAATTCATTTTTTTTCTTCTGATTTTTTGGATGTTTGTAGACTTCTCTTTATTTTTTTTAAATAAAAAAATAAAATCAATCCATGAATTGCCTTTCTTCCTTTGGATCAGTTGATTTGGCAAGTCAGATCCCCAATTCGGGTCAGATTGGGGCCTGCTGATCTGCGATCTCGATTCAATTCTGCCTGCGTTGATGCAGGAAGGAGAATGAGACCATGGGCCATTGGTTAAATGTTCTTGTGCAGGGAATTTGGTTTCAGACTCTTCACAAGGCAGGAGGTGAGATGCATTGACCCTTTTTTCCCCTTTGTGTGTGTGTGGGAGTGTGGGGTGTTTACAGGATCTTCAGCAGAGACAGGGTTGTCTTTGGGTGCCTATTTTTATTTGCAAACATGTTTTGGAATGGGCTAGATTTTTGGGCAGGGTGAAGAGACTATTCTTCTGTTTTGAGTTGTTTAGGTGATGCAGGACGGCCATCGGTAAGGATCCAACTAGAACCACGACCCGAACTGAGCAATGATGTCATAAAGTGATAGCAACATATCCTCTAATAACTGCAATGGGTCCAACAAATAAATCCTGGGATATAGCAATTAACTAGCTGCAGAACCGTCCCTCGCAGCGAGGAAATAATTGGAGAACTACCCGTCGTCTAGGGCATCAATAACGTGCTCAAATATCACAAATTGGAACCATGGGGCAATGAAAGAAGCAAGAGTGGCTAGGAATCCTAACTCTGACATGCATGACAGCAAATATAACCAAATACTAAAAGAGCAAGGGCTGGAACTAACCTACCCGCTGGAGAGTGGGGGCATGAGTACCAAGGAAATTGGATGCCCATACGAACTCGCTAGTACGGACGTCCAAGCAACAAGCAGCCAGGGGTGAGGTGAAGCTCCTACGGTGGCACACTAGTGGAGGAGATGGTCTGCAGGTCGGCCTGTGCAGGAACACTCTGCTTCAGATGGATGTGGTTGTGGACAGAAGGCCTACGAAATATTCAACAGTCGGGACCAGTTGGAGGAGGAGGGCCTTGGTAGTGAGCCGACGCAGTTGACTAGAACCAAATGATCCTGTGTAAGGAGAAGGCAGGTGGGAGCATTTGCAGGCGGAAAGAGCCCTATGGATGCTGCGTGGCAACAGCTGGGACTTTGCCCCTAGCTCGATCGACGAGGGAGCTTCGGGTGAGATCCTGACCGAGGGGGTGCTGGGGGGGGCACGTGGAAGTGGCACTAGTGGGGCGCTCGACTATGCGCCTTATGGTGAGGCCAAGTAGTTCGCCCAGCACGATGGATGGCAGCATGGGAGACAATCAGTGGCGGATCTAGCATATACTCAATGGGGTCCTGTGACGCCAATGGATTTTGTAAAATTTATTAAGACCCTCTAATTTTCACCTATTAAGTGACTGGCCATTGATCCCGACCCGTTAGAGTGACCCCACTGACCCACTGATTCCGGCTCAATCGAGTAACCCCATTGACCCACTGTCCAACTGGCCCCATTGAACAAAATTATTTACACCACTAGAGACGGTGCACCATGACATGTAGCAAGGGCGAGCAGGAATGGGCTCACGCAACGAGGATGTGCCAAGCCAAATGTTGGTATGTGGTTGGGATCGGGTGGGAAGCGCCCAAGCAATGGCACATGACAACGGCGGGCTGAAGACGCCTCCACACCACAGGGCACGGCGACGATGCCGAACTTGCGTGAATGTGGGTGGTTTGCCACGTAGTAGCAGCTTGGCGTACGATGAAGAAATAAAAGGGGGGAGTGTGGAAAAGGACGAAGGGGGGGGAGATGGTGACAAGGGGAGTTGGAAAGAGAAACATAGAACAAGATAAGGAGAGAGAGAGATAGGAAGACAACAAGCGAGAGAGAGAGAGAGAGAGAGAGAGAGAGAGAGAGAGAGAGAGAGGGAGGCAAGGTAACCGAGGTGGCAACGACGACCATGGGGTTCACACCCCTTCCCCACATGGGAACCCTAACACACACACGCACACATGGTGACACTCAAACTCTCATCTTCATTCATTAATCAATGCTTCCCAATGTGGGATACAATAGTATAACATAGAGAACTCAACCGTAAAGAAACCTAATCAACAAATGACCAAAGTACCCCTAGGTCTAAATAAATACTAAAAATCGTGCAGAAAATGCTGAAAAAATAGAAAAACCACCAAATGGGCCAAAGAAATATCCAAATGACCTTGAAAGCTACAATACAAATCACTCCTCAAATAATCCATCATCTAGCCATAGTGAAGTTGGAGTTGCTGCCGAAGTTCTCCGACGGTGGTAAACGTGGGCCGGGTCGAATCAGGTCCATGTGCGGGCGTCCTCATCATTAGGTTGTTAGAGAGCCTCTCACCATTTTTCTATGGGCTCGTCTCTGGAGGGATTTTTAGAGTTATAGAGCTTTTGTACATGGTCTTTCCAAGGAATTCTCTTTTTCGTTTCTTGCTTATACACCTTTGTTTTTGACTTATTATCCGCTTCTAAAACATGCAAATTTTGTTTGGTAAGGTTGTTATCTTGTTTGATTGTTTATATTTACCTCTTGTTTTATTGTTTATATTTAACTTCTCTCGCAGATGAAGAAGCTCCATCAAAGCTAGCGAAAGCGGATGCTCCGTCGCAAATTGTTAGTGGTTTAGTATCTGGATCCCTAGGCATCGGGCTTCCAACACAGCCAGCTTATGGTGCTGTACAGCCAATGTATGCATTCCTAATCTATAAACTTTTCTTGTACCTGCTATGTTTACAAGTAATAATGCCATCACTGCAAACTATAGAAAGCTGATGATCCAAATTGATTTCAATGGTGGAAAATCTTCTTTCATTGTTTCCCACATGAGTCCATTGTCTAGAAAGATGTTTTTATTTGCTTATGTTATTAGCTCTTACCTTGCTGACTAGCTTCTTTCTTTTCTTGCAGTTATAGTCCAGCAACATTGGCGGCACAGCCTTCAGGTTGGCCAATTCCACCACGCCCTCCACAACCATGGTTTCACGCAGTGCCAGTTGTTTCTCTCCCTCCCACCACACCTACTGGACTGACACAACCACCTTTGTTTCCCATACAAAATGTTCAGAATCCATTGACTTCCACTGTGGCTTCTGGACTACAACCATCATCCCAAATTGGTCCACCCGGTCTCTCCACATCAGCAACTTTTACTGTATCTCAACCATTGTTCCCGATTAGTAGTGCGAGTAGTACTCCATCACCTGGTCCACCAGGCCTTCCTTCATCAGTATCTCTTCCCATGTCCCAGCCATTATTCCCTATTAGTAGTGCTAGTAATACCCCATCACAGAGTTCATTTCTCACTGCCAAACTTTCTGGATCCATTCCATTAAGCTCTCCAGCAGAGTTAAAGAGTACGATGGATGCAAGTTCCATTTCAAATACTGCAGTGGCAAGTTATAATTCTCCAAGCACCCAAGGTATGAACTTTTCCCATTGCTATGACTTAAGAGACAAATGCGGTTTGTTAATTGCATCGGGTCAGCAATATCTTCTCATTTCAGCTACAATGGTTGCATCTATTTGCATCTTAACTTTGAATAGAACTTTAGCATGATATCATTTGATAACAACATATTGTGGTGTGGCAGCCATTTAAAACTTCAGTTTGGTGAGCAGGAATTGAAGAGGAAAAAAGAGGACCTGCAAAACTGGTGGCTCCAGTTGATAACATATGCAGCCTCACCAATGACAAACGACATAAGCTAATGGAATTAAAACTTGGACTTTGAAACTGGACCTGCTCTCTGTCACGACCAAAAATCAGACTTGAGCTTTTCGCTAAGCCTTGACTACTCGGGGGTGCCGGGAGGGACGGCATAGTTGGTGAAGTCTTTGAATTGCGGTTAGATGACGGAGTTGGACTATGTCTGGCGGGTGGTAAGGTTGCGGCCTCACCCGTCCGGACCCTCTCAGCCACACTTTGGTTGTGTGGCCGCCGCGTGTAGGTGTGACCTAGCGCGCCGGTGAGTTCCTTTGTAGAAGGAGCTAGGCTTAGCATCGGCGGAGGGCTGTGCTAAGTGCGAGGGGATTCTTTGGAGGAGGCTGTCCCCTAGGGTCGTTTTGCCGTAGGCTATGCCACGCGGGCTAGCCGAGGCAAGTCTCGTAGGTGGCCGTCTCCTCCCCTGGTATGCGCAGGGCTAGGCGCATGCCTTGTATGCTTCCATGAAGGCAGGAAGTTGGTGCTGCTTGTCCGTGCGCATCTCCCGCAAGGCGGCGGTGGCCTTGAACACCGAGTGGCCTGTGAAGCAAGCTGTGCATCGAGGGAGACCCGTTGGTGCGATGCTAAGTTCCGTGAGGCGGCGGAGGCCTTGAACTCCGGAGCAACTGTGGAAGCAGGACCCGTGCAAAGACGAATGACCCAGTATCTGCAAGTTCGTACGTGAAGGGCGGCGGTGGCATGGTGCACCGACGCAATCCCGTTGTGGCGGCGATGCTGCAGGCTAAGTGTTGGCCAAGTGAAGGCCTTTAAGTGTAACTAGCTGGGCAGGTCCCGGACTATGCTGTTCACCTTTCTTGCAAGGCCAGTGGGTTGAAGGCTGGCTAACCTGAGATGGACCTAAGCGAGGGAGTCTAGGCGAAGGCGCGATGCGCATAGCCGACATGCCCCGAACGAAGGTGCATTGCAGTTGCGAGGGTTGTCTAGGCGAAGGCGCGTGGCGCAGAGCCGACAGGCCCCGAGCGCAAGTTCGCATGGTCGGAACGGGGTGCCTAGGTGAGGCGCGTAGCCGTCAGGCCCACGTGAAGGCCCGCCCGACCGAACGAGGGTGCCTAGATAAAGTGCGGTCCGGTCGACCAAGGTGCGAGCGCCTAGGCAAAGTGTATGGGCGCGGAGTCGATGGCAAGTGCAGATGTCGTGGTCGTGCGGCCAGGGCGCCGAGGGCAATGTGTATGGGCGCAGATGTCGGCCGGGTCCTAGCGACGACCATCCCGCGTATCTGCAACCTGCGCGGGTGCCTGGGATTTGGCGTGGTGAACCTCCTCGGAAAGATTTGTGCGAAGCCTTCGGGCTGAGTACTTGGGCTTTGCGGAACTCTAATATGAAGCAAAAATTTGAAGGCTAATCTCGATGTGTGCTTCCGCCACCGGGGCGCCGCACGACATCGCCAATAACTTGGGCTTTCCAAAGTTATGCCGTGACATGCCGTGACATTTGGTATCAGAGCACTCTCACCTGGTGTTCGTGCGGTGTAGAGTGGGGTGTGCTGGTCGGTTGATGATGATTGAACCAGTTCTGCCCGTGCTGAAGACCGACTTGGACTTGGCGAAGTCTTTGTTCGGCATGTGAAGCATGGCCAGATCAACAATCAGAGGGACTTGTCCACCGAAGCTTGCAAGACAAGAAGGCACTCATGGGAGGCAAAGATGGCCGGTTGGCAAGGCGTCTGACCACCTCGACCTTAGCGATGGATCGGTAACCTCCCAAGGTGTGTCGAGGGGCAGCTTATGTGTTCGAAGATGCTGAACTTGGGGTGCAAAATTGTTCAAGTTAGCTGAAAGTCCCTTCATGTTCCAGTTGGCGCATGCGGTGTGCTTGGTTAAGTCCATATGAGCAAGTATTGTCGCAATGCTCAAAGCCGGAGAGCATTTGTGGGCTGAAACATGGGAGAAGCTGAACCTGAGGACCACTGGTTGCTACGTGGCGTTCCTTCCCCATAGCCGCATGGGTCGGCAGAAGATATGGGTTTGAAGATGGTCGGCAGTGGAACCAGTGGGTTGGCATTGTGCATAGGTTAGTGTGATTAGTAAGCCGCAATGCCGGCATGCTCGTGAAGCTCGCAGCGCGTCCAGAGGCCAAGGGGCAAAAGACCGCCGAGTGAAACAGTACCAGAATGTGTGCTCACCTCATCTTGTTGTGGTCGTGTTAGCTAAAAGTTTGGGCACTAGAGTCGGTGGTAGTGACCCTAGTTGTCTTGTGGGAAGACTGAAGCTGGCCGAGTTCCCCAAGTGTTGTGGCACTCAAATAGCTGCGAGCAAAGCACAGTAGCAATAGAGGGGACCCCAAGCAAATTGAGTTGTGCATGTTGCATGCATGGATTGCGGAATCGGCGGGTTCCGATCCGATTCGGGGGGGATTTCACTGTTCCCCCCCACCGATTTGAAAAAAAAAAAAAACAGTCGAAATCGGCCCGAACCGGACCAGATCGGGGCCGGACCGGCCAGATCGGCCGGTCCGGACCCGATCTGGTCCGGTTCAGGCCGGTCCCGATCCCCCCCTTAAGGTTTAAGGGTTTAGGGTTTAGGGTTTTAGGGTTTAGGGTTTAGGGTTTAGGGTTTAGGGTTTAGGGTTTAGGTTTTAGGTTTTAGGGTTAAGGGTTAAGGGTTAAGGGTTAAGGGTTAAGGGTTTTAGGGTTTAGGGTTTAGGGTTTTAGGGTTTTTTATGGATGTACATGAATTGCATTCATTCTTATTGTACATCAATTAAATAATATGTATGTAATTTTTTTTTATTTTTTCCTGATTTTTTCCGATTTTTTTTAATTTTTTATTATTTTTTAATCTGGCCGAGTCGGACTGGCCAGACTTCATCTGGATCGGCCGACTCGGCCGATCCGATCCGGGTCGGGTCGGGATCGGCGGGTCCCAATTCGGGGACCCGATCCGATCCGGAATTCCTTGGTTGCATGGGCAAGACACTCGTTACTAAATTCGGCAGATTCGGAAAGGGTTAATGTTCGCGAGGGAGACTTGTGCTTGCCGAGCAAGTCTTGGATCTCTAAAGTATGTTGCCCAGGATCTTCCTCCGTATTGAAGCTGCAAGTGCAAGAGACAAAGTCAGCAGGAATGGTCTCAACCAGTCAAGCTCCACGGCTGTGCTATGTTGTCTGTCGTGTTCGCAACCTACTACAAGTCGTGCAGTGGTGCAGTAAGTAACTTCCTTCTCCGTGCTAATGCGTTTTTCTTGTTGTTCATAGTCCCGTTGGCAATGCGGCGGAATGAAGAAGGATCGGTGAAAGTATCTTGTGCGGCAAGCGCTAGGGTTTGGAGCACAGTGGTACAGGCTAAAAGTCTGTCACATTCCAGCCATCTGCTCAGCCGAACTGAGGAGCAGTTCTAAGACAGACAAAGCACGTAGAAGGTCTGCCGGGGCACGCGATGCGTGGCATGGTGCCCGTCTGTTGGGATTGCCGGAGCGCCATACTCGGAGGAGTTAGCGGTGCTTGTCCAGGAGCATTGCAAAGAGGTGAAAGTGCGGAGGTGTTGATGAAGCCGGCGGGTGGAAGCTTTGTGACCGCGCGGGAGATCTCGAGCCTGGCCGCGATCGGGTAGACTTCGGCTGAGCTGGGCCGCCAAGTCTTTTGGAGCCAAAGCAGGAGCATGTTCTTGTGTTATGCAGCAGAGCCCAAACCATTTTCCATGCAGAAGTTGCGAGGTAGGAGTGCCGGGTAGGCAACCTTGAAGGAGTTCAAGGTCGGCGTGTTGGTGCGAAGCATGCAGTGGGTAGATAGGTCCTGGCGGAGGCAAAATGACTGAAGATGAAGCGTAGTTGGAGCTAGGCTGGGGTACTAGTGGAAGTAGTGCTTGCGGCGGCAAAAGTTGGCTGAAGTAAGAGGTCGACAAGGACATCGACGGCTTAGCTGGGGAAGCCTGTCACGACCAAAAATCGGACTTAAGCTTTTCGCTAAGCCTTGACTACTCGAAGGTGCTAGGAGGGGCGGCATGGTTGGTGAAGTCTTTGAATTGTGGTTAGATGACGGAGCCGGACTATGTCCGGCGGGTGATAAGGTTGCGGCCTCACCCGTCCGGACTTCCTCAGCCACACTTTGGTTGTGTGGCCGCCGCGTGTAGGTGTGACCTAGCGCGCTGGTGAGTTCCTTCGTAGAAGGAGCCATGCTTAGCATCGGCGGGGGGCTGTGCTAAGTGCGAGGGGATTCTTTGGAGGAGGCTGTCCCCTAGGGTCGTTTTGCCGTAGGCTATGCCACGCGGGCTAGCCGAGGCAAGTCTCGTAGGTAGCCGTCTCCTCCCCTGGTATGCGCAGGGCTAGGCGCATGCCTTGTATGCTTCTATGAAGGCAGGAAGTTGGTGCTGCTTGTACGTGCGCATCTCCTGCAAGGCGGCGGTGGCTTTGAACACTGGGTGGCCTGTGAAGCAAGTTGTGCATCGAGGGAGACCCGTTCGTGCGATGCTAAGTCCTGTGAGGCGACAGAGGCCTTGAACTCTGGAGCAACCGTGGAAGTAGGACCCGTGCAAAGACGAAGGACCCAGTATATGCAAGTTCGTGTGTGAAGGGCGATGGCGGCATGGTTCACCGACGCAATCTTGCTGTGGCGGCGATGCTACAGGCTAAGTGTTGGCCAAGTGAGGGCCTTTAAGTGTAATTAGCTGGGCGGGTCTCGGGTTATGCCGTTCACCCTTCTGCAAGGCTAGTGGGCTGAGGGCTGGCTAACCTGGGATGGACCTAAACAAGGGAGTTTAGGCGAAGACGCGATGCACATAGCCGACAGGCCTCAAGCGAAGGTGCATTGCAGTTGCGAGGGTTGCCTAGGCGAAGGCGCGTGGCGGAGAGCCGATAGATCCCGAGCGCAAGTCCGCATGACCGGAGCTGGGTGTCTAGGTGAGGCGCTATGCGCGCAGCTGTCAGGCCCACGTGAAGGCCCGTCCGACCGAGCGAGGGTGTCTAGATGAGTGCGCGGAGTCAGCAGGCCCCGAGCAAAGGTCCGCTCGACCAACGCGCGAGCACCTAGGCAAAGTATTTGGGCACGGAGCCGATGGAAAGTACGGAGGTCGTGGTCATGCGGCCAGAGTGCCAAAGGCAATGTGTATGGGCGCAGATGCCGGCCGGGCCTTAGCGACGACCATCCTGTGTATGCGCAACTTGTGCGGGTGCCCGGAGTTTGGCGTGGCGAACCTCTCCGGAAAGATTTGTGCGAAGCCTTCGGGCTGAGCACTTGGGCGCTGCGGAACTCTGATATGAAGCGAAAACTTGAAGGCTGGTCTCGGTGTGTGCTTCCGCCACCGGGGCGCCACACGGCATCGCCGGTAACTTGGGCTTTCCAAAGTTATGCCGTGACATCTCGTCAGCTTTGGTTCCAACTTCCAAGAATGGTGTTGGCTAAAAACTGGTTGGTTTTGCCATTTACTCCCCCATTGCAGACGGACTAGTTCTGCCCAGTTCTGATCTGTTCAGCTGGTTCTGATTCAGTTTGGCCAGTTTTTAGTGCCTTGCATAAGTTGGCAAGTTGAAGGCCATAGTGCTACAAGATACCTTTCTACTGTCAAGATATCATAGGCCTTGCCTGGCCCAAGAGATCAGTCCCATTACTAAATAGGCACCCAGTAGAACTGTTGAACTCACACACCTGGGGGTCTCCTAATGTATGGGATGCACAAGTGGCCACCGATGTTAAACAGTGGATGGTCATCTATCTTGTGACACAAAATAAGGTGGGGTCCATCTCGTAGAGGTGTCAATTGGCCAGGCCCAGGGAGGCTTGGACACAGCTCTGACCTATCACATTATGCTCGTGCTTGGCCCTAGCATTAGCCTGTCTTTAAAGCCTGGGCCTGTCCCGCTAAAAGCAGCCTGAGCCTGGTCTAACCCATATGACCATGAGATCTCCCTCCTCTTCCCATTCCCAATACCCCATCCTAATCCCCATTTCCTGCCAACTGTTGCTCTGCTGCCTCGAGCTCCTACTCCTGGAGAATACCTTCCATTCCCAATCTTGGTTTCGCATCAGAAGAAGAGATTGGAGGCTCACCATCACCTGTTTAAGAAGAGCTGGGGATTGGTCCAGAGCAATTGAGCCTCTGGACCAGCCTGGGCTGTCCAAACCCCACGTTTTAATGCACTTTTTCCCCACATCCAATGTGAAATCTTCCTTTCACACCCATGAGAGAGATAGGCTCAAGAAGAAGGGAGGATTAGAGAGAGAAAGCTAGGGGGAGTTGGTTTTGAGATTTTTAGGGAGATTTTATTCATGGTTGTGGGGCCCACGTTCTCAAAATCCAACATCTCAAATTTACCTTTTTTTACACCGATTCCCAAACAGCACCTAAGATTTTTAGGGAGATTTTATTCATGGTTGTGGGGCTCACGTTCTCAAAATCCAACATCTCAAGTTTACCTTTTTTTACACCGATTCCCAAACAGCACCTAAGACTAAGATATTTTCTAGCCTGAAAATCCTACTCAAGAAATTGGTGCAACTACAGGTCTAAAAGCCATTGTAAAGTGAGTTCGTGGATGCTACTATTACTGAATACGAAAATTAAAATTGTTGAACTACGGGGTTTTAAATGGCCTTCACTCTTCGTTAGTGTGTGGTTTGCAGGATCAGCCCATCCTGATCCAGATTGGCCTTTCCGAGATGGTATCCAGACCTTCCAATCTGGTTCTGGGGTTGCTTCCTGAGGCAGATCCAGGCTGACACTGCCTTCAAACTGGGGGGCCTCTAAATGCCCCTTTAAAGACTGATTTGGACCATGGTTTGCAGTATCATACTGGATCGTGCAGACTCGTATCAGTGGATCATATCTGGGCTAGTCTGATTCCCTGGTAGGCACCGAGTCGGAGCAGATCGTGTTGACCATGGTTGGCAGTACCGGCCGATACCAGTACGTACCGGTATCGACCGGCACCGGTACTCTTGGTTTATAGGGTATCGGCCGGTACGTACTGGTACCGGTACCCACCGGTACCGGTACTGCCATTCATGGTGCTGAGTCATACGTACATAATGGGTTGTTTTAAAATGAGTTTTTCCCATTTGATAAGTAAATTTATACTTTTTGTATCAATTAATAGGGTACATGTCTCTAAAATATGGCTTAAACTCATTACTTTTAACAAAGTCATTGGCTTGACTCGTGCGAGTTGGACCGAGTTGGTCTGAGTCAGATCGTATCCGACTCATATCTAGCCGGAACCGATCCGATCCGGATCGCCGAGTCGGCGAACCTTGATTTGGACTTCATTTTACTGTACTCTCATATATCATCACTTCCAGTGTGATCATTTTATTCTACACAGGCAACTGCTCTGCTCCATATTATGCTTGTGCCTCTCTTGTTAGTGTAGTATTGACATCTATACTCGTTTTATTGAGTTATGAACTTATGATAGTCATGTGGGTCTGGAGGACATAGGTCTTGTATAAATCTGTTTTGACATTCCATTCATTGATTTGATTTTTTATCAAGCTAGATGTGAAAAAGAAATGTGTGGGACTGTAGCTAGGAATACATAATGCACAGGCCAAGTGCTGTTTTTTCCTGTTGTGCTGACAAATAGCCATTTGTAACACACAAAGTGCTGATTCTCAGCTGGTGTCTTGCTAACAATTATATATTTATTCATAATAAACAAGAAGCAAGAATAGATGACAACCTTTCTGAGATTTTTATGCCAGAACGCAAAGTAGCAACTGAGAAGTTTGGCATCTGGTAGAAAATGCTTTTTAGGAAGATGGACTGATGCCATTCAAGCTCATATTTTGATATGAATTGAAGAACTAAGAGATGAAATATAATATAATTCCAGGTGTTGATGTTTATTAAGAGAGTTTTTATCTGCTTCCATCTATCCAGTTAAGTTACCAAAAGAATGATATTCTGTCATCTATTTGGCCCATAACTGGGTGAGTGGGTGGCCAGTCAGGGTGGGATGTGTGGATAACGGATAACCAGATGACTTCTATTCATGGTCTCCCTTGCAACAGAAAAAGAAGGTTCCGATGTTCCATCCCAATGTTAAAATTCTTCCTGCCCTAACTCTTTTTTTGGCCAAACAGAAAAGTGACAGGAGACAGATTAACCTGCGCAGGCTCAATTATATTTTTAATGTCTATCTGCTGCCAATTGGAGTTGTTGGAGAAATTGGAACATGCATGCATCTTTAATTGTTTACAAACTACGCCTAACTAATTGAACTAACCTTTATCTTTTAAGCTCCATCCTGTTCTTGCTTATGCTATATGGTTCAAATTTTCTCAAATCTGGTGACATTTAGGTATCAACTAAAAACCTATTGGCAGAGACGAGAGATGTGCTGTGATCAAGGGTATGAATTAAAATAAATCCAAAAAAAGGGCGCTTAGTACCATGAGGCTCCTGCCACTGTGGGGTCTGGAGAGGTCAACTGTATACAGCTTTATCCTTTGAAGAGGCTATTTTTGGATTGGAACCTGTGACCTCTAGATCACAAGGGAGCAACTTTGCTATTGCATCAAGGGCACCTCCTCCCAAATTAAAATAAATCTGAGTGTGGAAGAACCTCTTAATCATGCTACGAAGAAAGTAACTCTGCCCAAATGAGAAAATTTGTCTAAAAATTCTTCTCTTTTGCTGAAAACACGAAGGAGCTGCTGATCTATTTTTTGCAGAGAGTTGGTTCAGCCGACTGGATTGATCAATCCACTAAACATGGCTGGATTTAGAAGTGTTGAGAAATAGGTTCTCCCAGCTCTTAGGTTACTATGAACTTTGATAGTTTGTCTAAGACGAATTTTCTGGCTTTTCAATTCAATTTAGTTGTCCATCCTTTTGGGCTGCGATGTTCGACATTGTGGAGTTCTCACTTCTTCTTATCCTTTTTCATGTTCATATTTTTTTATCCTTTTTTGTTTTTTTTTGTTCTTTCAACTTCAACCACCTGCATCTAGTCTGTCTTGGAAATTCTTTTCTTCCTGGGATGTTTTTGTTGGTACATTTGATGTCGCTCCTCAAAGAATGCTGTTTGTGCTGACAAGTTGGACCAAGGATAATATACGAGTGTATTTGTGTAATAAATTAATAATTACTCATTAGTTGACAGTCCTTGCATCACTTCTTGTACAACATATTGTGCTTCAGTGGACATTTCTTGGAAAACTATTTGTTGGGCTGCTTAGTTCTGCATGTGCTGTGTGGAATATCTTTTGTGGAATGTGCTTCATATTTGTCTATTTTGTAATCTTGTGTCCCTCCTGTAGGTGGTGCGTCATTCATCAACTTACATATGTATGCTTCTGGACCAAACACTGGTGGCCCTTCAATTGGACCACCACCTGTGATATCTAATAAGCTCCCTGCTTCTCAGCCTGCCACTAATGAGGTTTACTTGGTATGGGACGACGAGGCAATGTCAATGGTCAGTATCCAGAATCAGATATATTATGTTGTTTTCAGTCTATTATTCTTTATATTTGACCTCCTTTTTGCAAGACTTTACAATCACCTTCCAAATTTCAGGAGGAAAGAAGAATGTCTTTGCTGAAGTATCAGGTGCATGATGAAACTACCCAGGTAAGTTGCCGCTATCTTTCAGTTCGTATCTGCAGTGCACAAGGTGTGCACTTCCAAATCATTGTATGTAGAGTGATTTTTGTGGTATGCAGATTCTGTTTAATTCATCTTGTGTTTATTCCTTGAGGCTTCTGTTAGACATGACACAAATCTCTTAGTAAAATGATTAACTAACTTCCAGAATATTATAGGGCCCATTAACATTTATTATTGTAGGTCTTTTGTTTTATATATTTTTCCTAGTATGAGACTGGATGTACGGGCATATGTTTAATGCTTAGCCTCCGCTTTGCGAGCAATTCAACTTTAGTTTCTGGCATCAAAGATCAAGTAGGTATTGAAAATTTTCTTTCTGCTAGTTTAGTGTTACAAATCTAACAAGCTTGTGCTGCAACTGACACAAGGTTCTCAACATAGCAAGTGCCCATGCGAAAATATGTATGTATTATCATTTCAATTAAAATTTCACCTTTTCCATTGTTTTCATTCATCCTCCCTATTGTTAACGAGCTTGGGAGTTTGGGTGGAACAAGAATATGGCTGGGAGCCTTTTGCCCATTTGTAGGGTTTCTTGTTGTCTATTTTTGATCACAGTGTGCGACCAGACTGTTGGTACAGGTCAGCTTTTATTCAGCCAGCATATTTATTACCTCTTCTAGATAAATGAATTTTAGAATCTAGTTTGCTTCAGGGGAGGTTATGGTTATCAGAAACTTGTATCTAATTGTAATGTTGTGATTACATTTCAGATGAACTCTATCGATGCAGCTATAGACCGAAGGATATCGGAAAGTAGGCTTGCTGGACGTATGGCCTTCTAGTTTTCCCTTTGCCACATGGAGGATGGCTTGTCTCATATACCCATACCAGGGGATAAGTCGGCAGTTTATCCCCGAGAGGATGTGGCATCATGCTTGTCATTTGCAGTTCGATTGTGTTTGTCTAGGAGCTGGGGAAAATTTTCAGACGATTAATTTTTTTACCGCTTTTGTTTCCTAAAATATCCGATTGAACAGTTGTCATTGTAGTCTAACAATCTGAATGAAATGTCACCAATCACTAATTTAAGACTTCGCTTTGCTGAAATTTCCTCCTTTCGGTGCCTACTTCTGTCAGTAACCTGTGTTTTGTTATTTGCTTTGCGGGAACTCGGAGTGGAAGGGATACCAACACTGACGATCGATCACCCTGGTTCCAAGTTCCACGTATTCCAGGTGAAAATATTGATTGTTATGGGAATGAACTCAGCCGCTGAAAGCTGCAAGTGCACGGATATATATATATATATATATATATATATATATATATATATATATATTTGTGAGAGGTGGCTCAGTGGTCAAGTATGTATATGTATTTACAAGTAACCAGAGTTTCATTCTCGAGAGATCTTCCAAAGTTGGAGTTAATTTCGAATTGGTCAATAAATCTACCTAATTAGGTGACAATTCTAGGTCTGCCTGATTATCCGGAGAAGTAATCCCCATGGATCAGGGGATAAAGATCTCAGCAGCACCTATTGGCCTCATAATTGGAGAATTTTTAGACTCCAGCCAGAATCAAACTTGAGACCTTCTGTTGGGAGGCAAAAATGGGAACAAAATATGTTACTCCATGTGGCCTCAGGTATTTTGGCTGAATTTTGGCAGAGTTTTTTTTTACCTCAATATTGTATATGCCAATTTTCACATCAAATGAGGAAGCAGATATGACCCCAGGTATTTTGGGGCACCAGTGGACGTCAAAATTGCAACTGGTACTGGGTGGCAATTCACGGACTATCTGGCTCAAGAGGCCCAAATATTAGAATACAATGTGGCAAAAAAGTCCATTAAGCCCGAAGCATCAGCTAGAAGAACAGGATGACCAGAACTTAAGAAACGTGTGAAAGAGGCACTCTTTACCTCCCCATTAACAGTATCCCAGCAGATAGTTCGATTGTCTTTGGCACAAGTGAGCAAATATAAGCTGTCACTAGGACACCATGACATAGCAATAACACCTGGTCAACCACCAAATGAACCACAATGAAGCTGATAAACACTTACCCATATTAGTATACAAGTAATATTTGATTCAATTGAATAAAATAACATATGCAACACAGAATGCTTCAGACTGCAGAATATTATTCTCAACTGCTCAACTTAATCGAGCCAGAATCACCCATCTGCTTTTCCAATTGTCATAAATCAGAATAAGGTTTTGAGGATTTCTTAAATCAGAATAAGAGATATTTTGATTTGGTTAGTTGTTTGTACTCTAGGTAGGAATAAGTGGTTTGGTAGGAATAAGTGGAATAAGGAGTGAAATAAAAGGTAAAATTGGAGGAAGAGAGAATTAGATATTCTAGGTAGAATTTGGGGAGTTGGGAGAATTGGAGGAATTAGGTATTCCCGCAATCAAATCAGAATAGGGCCTTTATACCGGTTATTCCG
Organism: Zantedeschia hybrid cultivar; assembly: GCA_030544215.1. Lineage (NCBI taxonomy): Eukaryota > Viridiplantae > Streptophyta > Magnoliopsida > Alismatales > Araceae > Zantedeschia > Zantedeschia hybrid cultivar. The sequence goes on along the minus strand of JARZZO010000005.1, from coordinate 75,985,686 downwards.
GTCCTATTCCGCAAACAAAGTATCGTTACAGAATGATTGCATGCCACAGATCAGAAAGATTGATTACACCCTCTTCCGTCAAAAGAAACCATTCTATGAGCTGAGAAACACACACATGCATCATATGGAAGCAAATTTGGTGGTTCCTCATCCCCTTACATATTGGGTGACTCGGTACCAAACTGAGAATCAGAAAGCCGAACCACCATCATCTAGACTCAATTGCAACTCAGTAACAACTTGTACAGACTAAATGGTAAGTTGTACCCAAACCACATGTCATTTTGTAAACTGACTTGCCTATTTCTACCATCATACAGACTCAATTGCAACTTAGTAACAAGTTGTCGGTCAGTTGTACCTGAACCACATCATTTTGTAAACTGACTTGCCTGTTCCTCATGCCAAAGAGTTGAAAAAACCAACTACGAGTTGGCTGCTCGAAATGGTGTACCATCATCTTGTTTGATGCATTTAAGATCCAGTTGTTTTGTTTAAATTCTTGTTCAGTGGGATACATAAATTTCAAAAAAAAAATTGTATTAACATACGAGTCCATTCTTGTCTCATTCTATGCCTAGAATTGGGGGAGGGGAAGGGGAAAAAATACATGTATGTCTTTTGTGAAAATTAACATGGCACGTTTCTCATTGGAAGAGATATACTTCACATATCTCGTTCATGTGCTGCAATACAATGACAGCTGAATGAAACCTTGACCAGATGTAAAAGTTTTAAAAGGCGTCCTTTATGAATCTGATGACTATGATTGGGTCTTTGTCACTATTCTTTTACCATACTCCTATTTACCAATAAAATATTGGAACCACCCATTTCAGCAACAGGATGGGGATTATTCAGATGTTTGGCACGATGTTTGTGTGGTGGAAAGGAAAATTACTCCTCTCCTATGGGATAAGATTGGTCTACTGCTTGTTCAACTCAATATCACTCTTTCTTTAATTTATTTAAAGATTCAATTGTAGTTGGAAGTTTACTATTATGTGACGGCTTATATAAAGATCAATCCTACTCATGTTGGTGAACAATTATGTGTGCCCGGTATAATGTGGCTCCATCGACAATAATAGGCACAGTAGAATGAATGAAAAAGCATCCATGTTGAGACCTAAAGATTAGGTCATGTCTTTATTCATAGAATTAAGAACTTAGCGGAATATGGGGTTCTTCTCTCTCTGTTCTACTGAATTTAACATGTGTGGATTACATTGAGGGTAAGCAAATACCTCCACTATACATATAAGAGAGGAGTGCAGTGGTGATGTTCTTGTATCATGCGGTCAAACTGCACACTATGCATGTTTCAGCCTCATCTTCATATTACGAAAAGAAAAAAAGAAGATCATCGTAGATTTCTAATATTCAATTATCGCCTAGGTTATTTTCATCTCTTTGAGCTTAATTTCACCACCCGATCATTCCGAATTAGATTGTAGCCGTCCAATCATATACAAATAAATTGGTGATGGATACTAAAATGTCAGGGAGGAAATCTAACAAATTTTCTACCTTTTAACTATTTTTTATGATTTTTGGATATCAAATTTGCAGATACTCGACGGACAGCTATGATTGAGTTTCACGATCCAACGGTGAAAATAAGGCCTCAAGCGATTTAGCCGTCGCGAATATTTTTAGCAACGGCTTTTTGAGTATTCGCGATGCCTTTCGTACGTCGCGAAAACTCTGATTTCTACTAGTGGATGTTGTAGATCAAACGATTTGGCTAAACTTGTTTCTTAATAAGAGGTCCTTGCTTGCTATCCCTTCCTTCACTAACGGGCATGCCACTATCAGAATCTGCATGTGCAGTTGCCATCCATCGTTAATGCATGCAGTGCAGCATGTGCTGCCCTTTTGCGTAGCTCTTGCTGATGTTTTCGAGTAAATAAAGTGATAACAGATACCTGCGAAACAAATAGATGACTGCATCCAAACTTCCAATTTCTACGCATTAATATATAGTTCATATGCATTAAGTTAGAAGCCCTACAGGGGACCCTAATTTATCAGTTGGATTTAGATAGCAAAATTAATCAATTCCAAACTTTTAAAAGATAAGGGCACAAGTTTTAACACAACAAATTTGCTATTCATAAACTCCTTTGCTAGGATAAAGAAATAGGTCTCACATTTTCTGTACCCCTTTTACTATACGGTACTAACATAAACTATGTCAATGGATACAGTGCCATTTAAAATCAATTCTATCAAATGGTATAATTTAATAGAACTTAAACTTGAGTTTAGATTCTTTCAAGAAAATTGTCTCTGATTTATATTCTAACCCTTGTCAAGTTGTTGTTTAAAGTCCTCTTTTTTATTACTCTTTTCTAACATGTTATTTGCATTTTCTTTTTCTTATTCATTTTATTTATGTTAAGCATAGAGACACAGGTTGCGAGGCCATATTTACATTTTTGTTGTTTCCTACGTGAATATTGGTGTATTTCTTTGAATTCGAATGGGCTTAATCAGACCATACTCTAAGGTTGGTTATCGCAGGAAGCGTTGGAGACTATAATCTAGCCTCTAAGTTACACGCAACCAGGATGATATAAAGATCATCTTGTATGGTAATAGTGAAAGAACTTCTCCACCAATATGGAATCACACCTCAATGGGGCACAAAAGAATACTGCCCTAATTAGTCTTCCTCAGGAATTCATCAAGGATACGTTTACATGCATTCATGAAACAATATATAATAATGGGAAATAAATTATACGTCTAGGATCCATATAAACGAGTTTGAGGTTAGTCACCTAGTTTTACCAATATCTATCAACAGGGATCCTGGGCTAGCTGCTTTTCATTTTCTGCACTAGACATTCTGTATATGCATTACATTGCATATGCATGAAGCATCATAAATGTTGAAGACATAAGGACCCTTGTGCTATATATGCAATGTGGGGAGTTGGTTCACCACCTGCCTCCCATTTGGGAGGTGGCAGGTTCGAATTTGGTTGGAGTTTAACACCTCTCCAGTCATGCAGCCTTAAGTGCTGTTGGGATATTTATCTCCTGGTCCATGAGATTATTTCTCTGAAAAATCAGTTCGATTTGGAATTCTCGCCTAATTAGGCGAAACTTTCGACCGTTTCGGAATTAGCTCCAAAATATTTGGAGGATTTCTCGGGTTCCACTTGGTTGAAGCTTTGGTCGCTTGTAAATACTTGTACTTGTGGCCTCTGTGCAATGTGGCAAATGTGGTATGAGTGAAATATATCTATATATGGATAGAATGTGCAATAGCAACCTTTTGGATTGGTCCCTTCCTCGGTTCCCTATCAAGACCCGGCAGGAGAGAGCTTGCCAGATCGCTCCGAGCTCGAGTAGCCGTTTGAGTTGGATTGCACAGAGAATTTTAGGGAGGTTGCAGAGAGATTTTGGAAAGAACACGAAAAACGAAGAAGAAGATGCATCCGTTTCCTTGAGATGGCATTGCCACAAGCCCAGCAACTCATCCCTTTCATCAAAACAGAAAAAACAAAAATCAATTTTTAAGTGGAATAGTTCACCCATTGGACAGTTAAAGTCGTTATGAACAATGCTTGTGACCGTTCGCACAGTGTTCTTAACAGTGTACTCATGTTAATAATGGTGGTCCTTTGTAAATAACCCCCGATTGGGGGACTACTTAATTATCTGCGAGGGGAAAAACAAAGACTAACTTGTTTCACAACCTTTCCAAGTAGAAACAAATACAAATCTTTTCCTTCAAAGTGAAAAGGAATGACCAACCTATAGATAAATGTCATGCCAAAATTCTCCAACCAGATACAAGACCCAAAATTGAAGGAATATTGTTGCTTGGAGTATGCCGCTATTTTAACTTACTGTTTGCCACTGCAGGCCCTTGGGTGCTTGTGACCATAATATTTATCAAATCTATGTCACTCAACTTTCAAAAGATTTTGACACACTGAGTCTCTAATTCTTTGATGGACGTAGTGAAATAAAAGAAATGGAGATAAGTGATCATTGTTTAGATATTAGGTTTTAGAGACGATATGTATAGTATCCTTATCATTTTTTATTTATTACTCGAGGCTTAATATCGATGTTTTACAAAAACTTTCAAAGTAAATCAGAAGATGAGAGGAGCGTACACTTTCAAGCTGGTGAATATAGTCTTTGGCCAATACCCAAGTGCTATGTAAGTATCAATGTTATCGCTGTCTTTATAGTACAACCACCAATTTCCATCGTCGTCCTATATAAAAGATTAAAGTACCCAAAACAACAGGCATTAAAGAGTTAACTCCAATTATAAGATAGTGCTTCATTACTAGCAATAAAAAGCCGGATCAGTTGGACACAATAATTAATTTTTCATATGAGACGCAGAATAAACCAAGTATTGCATGCACTTCTGTTGTCATGCATCATTCTCCACAAACAAAAGCATATACATATATATATGTAAGCATAGTCCATGCCAACGTGAATATAAAACTTGGTCTGATACTCGTGATTTAGATGAATGAATAAGTGGAGAAATCTGCCCGCATACACAAAAGTGGATAGACATTAGGAGGGAGACATCATTTGGACAACAAAGTTGATTGAAACTTGAGAGCTGTGATATCCATTGACGACAAAACGTAGGACTACACTGAAATTTATATCAGCTCAAGATTGAAAGCTCCGGCAACAAGAACTCAGAAATTATGCAAATACAAGCCAAATGTGCAGAATATTGTTGATTTGTTAAAGTATTGATGACGGACATAAATATAATTAGTCCTAGTTTACTAGCTCACGTGCGTATGTATAGAAACTATATGATTTTGGAACATAATCTAAAATGGCTTTCCAGTGAGAAAATTCTTGTTTGACACATAACTTATCGATTTTTTTTAGAATAACATATAAAAAAACTGCAAATCCCTAGATTCTTTTATTTTTACACAAAAGACAAAGAACGTCAAGAAAGCCCACTAATTAATTTTACATTACTTATAGTGAGAGTTATGTATTGTTTCTGGTTGTCATCAAAGGTCTTTACACAGTTAATATTTTACATATGTACCTTGTATATAGTAAGGGTTATGGTTTGCTACGAATTATCGTGAACAGTGAAAATGTGCCCAGGTGTTATTCGGACACCACTTTGAGGGACAAATCCTGAGCATAGAAGATTGTAGCAGCCAGTCGTCATATCAACATCAACCTGTGAATATATACAATAATTAACCCAATCAAATATATATAATGTGAATTAGAAAAGAGGATTAAATAAAAAATGAAACAAGCCAAAATGATCAAATCAAAACATACCGTCTAATATGTGAAAAATTGCATGTAAGTGTCCCCATATATCTCAGGACTTTCCTGAATGTTTGACAAATGTAAGAATGACATAAATATTATACTTTTATCATCATCAAGCATAAACTTTTTGTCCTCATCATCTTCATCTTTGCTATTATATTCAAAGCTTGCCCAAATGATCTAAGATTGATCTACCACACACAAGACTTTATGTTAACAATATTATTCTTTCCAAGCGTGCTTGGAAAACAAGTGAAAATCAGTACTGGACAAAATAAAAAGCATGGAGATAAGTCCAAGCTATGTATCTCTATGTACCAACCATCCTTAATCGTTCAGTTTAATTAGATCATGGGCACATCTGCAATGTTGGTCTAGAAGATCAAATTTGAGATATATAATAAGTAACATCAACTATCCATCGATGTCCCCTTAATTAATTTATTCAACAAGGCCTACTTCCAAATGATTGAATTAAAGGAGGATTAAATGCAAAATGAAATGAATAAAACAACGTATAAATATGGTGGGTGAACTTACATGCCAACTTGCCGCTAGAAGATCATATGTATCACTTTGTGTCCAGCTGTCCCCATAGGCTTTGCTTACCCGTATTACTGAAGCACTCGTTTGATTCGATTCAAGATCAGGCAGGGAGTTGATGCTTAATGTTACTCTAGCTCCATAGAATTTGCCATATGTTTTAATCACTTCTGCATACTGCAGGATGACTACATAGATTTAAGCGTATCATTGTACATACATAAAGGCAGGCGTAAACTAACTAATTATATATATATTTGTTAGGTTCCCAAATATATAATGATCATGACCAAAATAAGTGGAAGTCCATCACATACATTATATTAAGGAAATCAACAAGCTAAGCTTCAAATCAACATCATCGCATATCCATCTGAAGGAGATACTTGTTCTGCATGAGCTCCCAATACTCTTTCCCATGCTGGTCTCACAGGCGCTTGATTTTTCATCTGTAGATCATAGCTAAATGTGAAAACTACAAGGTACGTAACAAATCATTAAAATAAATCTTACTTAGCAAATTAACTTGCAACGGAAAAAAAAACAAAAACAAGAAGTTGGGATTGATCATGAATTAATACTCTTATTTTCTTTTTTCTTGCAAAAATGGCAAAAGAAAGTTTGCATAGATCAAGGGTAGCATCTCAGTACAATTTTTTTTTTCTTGCTATTCTCTCAACCAAGACGTACGGCATGGTCATCAAAATATCTTTCCCTATATATATATATATATATATATATATATATATATATATATATATATATATTGTGTGTGTGTCTCTCGTATTTCTCTTGAACATTGAGAAGGATATATAGGATATATCTCATGCTTGTGTACATTTCATCTCTAAAATATCAAATGTTACAAATATATAGAGATCAGTACATACATGCGTTGTTGTCGCATCCGATACGACCAGCCTGCCTTGCACTCCATTGCCAAGAGCAAAGCAGAAACAAAGTAGGGCACAAGCGACGAAGACGCACACCAGGGAACGAGAAGATTTTAAGGAGCTATTTATCTGGATAAAGCTGAGAGGAGTCCTCCATGCTTATCTTCGGACAATGTTGCAGTTATGTCCCCTGTTAAAATAATGTGAACTGTAATCAAATATGTCAAAAATATTACTTTCGTAAACCTTAATAACATTAGGGGTACATATGCAACATTTTTGAGTTTAGAGGTATATATGAAACATGAGTAATACTTGCTGCACCCCACACGGGGTGAAGCCTGTTTTTTTTTTAATTTTTTGAATTTTTTTTAGGTCGTCCCCATCAGGGTCAACATGTTTGTATAGGCCGATCCTCCATTGGATGACCCAAAAAACTCTGAAAAATAAAAAATCGAACTCAATGAACAGTCTAATTTTTTTTTATTTTTTTTTATTAAGATCGTCCGATAGAGGATCGGCCTATACCATAGGTGTCGGACATAGTGGGGCAGACCTAAAAAATTTCAAAGAATAAAAATAAAAAAATTACTGCTGCTGCATGCGTCCAATCTAATCGATTGGACAACTACCTGCTCTCGGTGCAGTGCAGTGCAGCAAAATTACTCATGAAACATATGGACTCATACACGACACTGCCGATTATTTTTCAGAAAATATGAGCATAATCTTTATTGAACTTAGAAATGAAATTTAATTATGATTTAGACTGTACAATGATGATATGAGAGAAGTCAGTTACTGTAGTCGTACTGTTTGAATTTGTTATTGCCCAATTGTTTCACGTGGCATTATTAAGAAAAGGAATGAGTTTCAAATATTTTGCAGAGTTGGTGATTAACAAATACAAAGGGGCCATCGTGTATACTTGTGAAACATATACAATCAGTTAAAATGAGGATTTTGGGAGTCAATTGATTTTAAAATATAATAATCTATGACACTTCAAATATATGAAAAAGTATAAATAAAATAATTTTAAATGCCATTTTACCTCTACTTGTTTTTTTTGCAACATTTTATGATACACGAAATAGCCCCTTAGAAAAGATTAATTATTCTTTCTCTTTGAAGGATGTAGGAATAGAACGATTTGACATAGAAAAAAAAAAGTGCCTTGCTCGGCTGCATCCAAGTAACGTAGATTAGATGGTAGCGGCATCACGTATTTCTCATAGATTAATATAATTAATTTTGAGAGTTTAACATATAATAATTATTGATTTACTACAGTAATATTTTTAAAGTAAGTTGGACCACGATGGGGGCCCAGTCCAACCCAAATTAATAATTTAATTTTGAGCTGGATTGAGCTACAGTAATTTCTGCTTATTCCCGATATGGCCGAATTTGGGCTGGCCCACTTTGAGCCCTAGCACAACTCAGCCTGCCCAATTACCATCACTAGTTGTAATGAGTCCTAAAATGCTTGCTCAGGATACAGACTTGCATTAAATCAACTCAGATAGTTCTATCTAGTGCTTTTGAACTAATTGCAACAGATGTACATCCCAACACTGATTCATTCAGCTATGGACCTGTTGTATGATGATTGATTTTGTTAATTAAAGTGAGAGAAGGAGATGACTGCTAGAGTCATTTTAGGGAAGTTTTGATCATATGATAGAAATTGGAAAATAATTCTTTGGAGAAATGTATGACTGACAAAGTTTATGTGAACCCCTGCCCCACCCCCGACCCCTCCCTCTCCCTGCGCCCCCTAGGGTTTGCGCAGGGAGGAGGAGAGGCGGCGGCACAACGGATCCTAGGGTTTGTTAGGATCCCCCCACCCCCCAACTTGATGGCCCACGTAGATGGAGCTCTTCGCTGTCTTTGCCGCCATCTGGATCTCGTTGGAGGCACAACGGATCCTGGCTAGTAGCCCTCCTTCCACATGCTACCAGCAAAACCCACCAATGGATGGAAGCGAAGGATCAGTAGCGACAACTAAGGTGATCTTCATGGAACCCTCCGCCATCTTCGCCACAGCTAGATCTTACTCGATGTGCAACGGACCCTATTGATCCCCCTTCCCTGCAGTACCAATGTGACCCACCAATGGCTTGAGATGGGGGATATGTAGCGACGGCCATGGAGATCTCTATGGGTTCCTCATGGAGCTCTTCAATGTCTTTGCCACCATTTGGAAGGAGTTTTCCTTTCCGCCCTTCCATCCTATGTTGAAACTTTTTAATAAGCACATTCCGATCCTTTACTTTGACCATTTGACAGAGGGTAAGATATTATGATAAACTCTATTCACTTTTTTGGTTAGTTCTAATTTTTGCCAAGTCAATGGGTGCATGCATCATGGGAGGCTCTGGTAGAGGGCTTTTTGAAAGCAAATTCAGATGGGACTCTAGTGGAGCCACAGTCTGGAGGATGGGGTTACGTTATTAGGAATCACAAAAGGGAGTACGTTGCTGCAAGTTGGGGTGCATTAGTATTGGCAATGTATTGACCTTCGAGTTGACTGGCACAGAGGAAGCCTTGTATAGATGTTGTGGCCAGATGGAGAAGATCTTGTACTAGAGAGCGAATGCAATTGAGCTACTGAAGGTAATGGAAAATAATAACCCGTATTCATCCTTACCTATAGTTTAAAAAGAACAGTCCTCATGACCTTAGCTTCCTTTCTATTTTCTTTACCTTCCATGTCTTGTCATCTTCTTTTGCCCTACCAGAAGCACCAACATGTGGAAAAAACACAATATGGTGAGTGTGAAGAAAAAGGAGAAGGAAGATAACATTTTTACCAAACTACATAGATATAATTTACTGAATTCAAAAACAAGAGAAGCCAATATGATGCATAGTTGAATTAGGGATTGGAAAATAACTAAATCACAAATATAATAGAACTTATAGAAAAATAAGACATGATAACATAGAGAATGTATAAAACATATACATATCAATATGTAAGTTATACATGCATATAATAAATTATGATAGTAGACCATTAGATTTATGATAATAGACTTGATCAATGCGATTGGATTGTTGAATTTATGATAACATATCAGATCGATGTGATCAGATCATTGGATTTGTGATAACGGACCTGGTTGAAATGATTAGACTATTTGATTGATGTATACAGTTGAGATCATTCATATTAGACCAATAGATTTGAGTTCAGGGTTGAAATCACTAAGATCAGACCGTCACAATTGAGTACGCTAAAATCATATTGAGCTTATATTTGAAATCCCTAAGATTGGATCGTTAGGTTTGAGATTCCATTCAGCATCACTAAGATCATGACGCTAGATTTAAGATTCCGATTGAGATCACTAAGATCAAACCACTGGATTTGAGTTAATGGTTGGGATCACTAAGATCAAACCGTTAGATTTGAAATTCTGATTGGGATCACTAAGATCAAACCCTTGGAATTGAGTCTAGATGGCAAAGGTGGCAGACAACTAATAGCATAGACAACAATATCATTGGTCTCATCCAATACACACTAGTATTGGCCAATAGTGATACCGATATGGGGTTGAAACCGAAACCATAAATACAAAATTAAAAAAATAATATTATGAAACTGGTTAGTACCGAGCTAATATAGTCGGTTTCAGCCTGGTATCACCAAAACAGACCAATAACACTGATGGCAATACAAGTATGTACTGAAACCAATATTGAATGGTACCAAAACCAGTACCTAGACTGCCATCCATGGCTGATAGGCATATATAAGAAATTGACCAATTTGGTACCACAAGGAACCATAGAATGCAACTAAAGCCTACATAGTGGAGTATATATGCCTATTTTTGCATGATCGCATACTTAAAAGTCATTGTTAATTATTTTCTTTTCAAGAACAGCCAAAATTGATCATAAAAATAAAGGTGGTTTAGATAATGAATTATATCACATTTAAAATTGAAAAGCATATGACTAATTATCTTTTTTTTCTATATGTAATTCCAAAATGCATTTCTTAACTAATCTTTGGGAAACCATGCCACTAAGCTCCAAAGGTAGATTTATACAAAAATAAGGTTACAGAAATCCTTTTATGATGTAGATGGTTATACAAAAACAAAGGTCATGATGTAGATAGATGTAAAAGAGAAGAAATCAAATAAAAAAATGTTAAGAAATCAAAAATAGATGTGAACACAATGTAAAAGATAGAAAATGTCTGCTCCCTACAAACCATATATATCACAATAAGGTTTAACAATATCTAAACTAGAAAATTACCTACTCGTGATCCAACAAGGGAGAGGGGTCCAGCAACAATACAATATAGAAAAATCTACAAAGGAAATACATAGTAAAAGTAAATTTATGCAAGGAAAGATTTAAAAAAGAAGTACAAACAAAAATTCACAAAAGTTGTCCATAACATATATCATAAAAATAGCTAAAACAACATAAAATATAAATACTTGATTTCCAATCCAATAAAAGAAAAGAGAGCAGCGTTCAGGTGTGACTAGGGTGGAAATTTCTGCAAAGGACATATGTAATAATATTGAAAATTTATATAGCAGTAGAGTTAAAAAAGAAATACAAACAACATATATTTGTATATAAATTGGTAGGAAGAACTTCAAAAAATCACGATGAAATAAAAGAATTTACATAGTTACAAGGTTAATCAAAGAACATAAAGTTATAAATAAAGATTGAAATGATGGAAAGTTAAATTTCTCTGTACATGAGGCAAGTGGGTTTTGTCTAAATTAGTCATCTCTTCCTTGGCAAATTACCTTATATAGAGATTATAAAACAATTAAAAAGTTGCAACTAGTCCAAATATATTCCAAATTTATGAGCAGTTCACATTCATTCCAAATATTTGTTAGAGATTATAGGAACATAGATCAAGTGGTCCTCATGATATTGAACATAATATTCAATAATCTAAATCTAATTTCTTTATAACATGTGGATTGGAGCGGATATAGGTTAGCAATTGAAGATCAAATCTAATCCAATCCAATCCAATCTATTTAGAATGAAATATGACTTATGCCACCTTCAAAAAAAAACAAGCAAATAACTAACCTCCCAACACTTCTTGCAACTATATGGCATTTTTGGTCTTGTTGCACTTCATGCTCTACCTCCCAAGGGAGGTGCTCTCCATTAGTATGTTGTGTAGCTCCTTGTAATCTGTCATATCTAGTCATGGCATCCACCTAGTGTTGAGACGTTGAGGAACATATCGTATTTGAAGATACTAACAATACTGCCTTACTTGTCGTGCACAAGTTGTACTCTACCTAAGGTCTCAAATTCTTGATCTGAAGCATGCACTTAAGATCAAAATTACTACTTAACGGTGAGTATAAAATTGTTACCATTATTCTTAACATAAAATCATATTCATGCATAAATAGAAATTATTTAGTCCACTTCACTATAGCTCCAATCTAGTTGCAATGATTGTTCTATAGTCTGATGGATCTTGGACCAATGAAATTATTTAGTTTGGGATATCGGTAGAGGTCTTTCTTCAAGGAAGTAAAGATATTGTTAGAAGTTTTATCAAAAAGTTGAGTGGTATTCTACATAATTCTTCAGAGAAAACAGGACAAGGTGGTAGTCTAAAGATTGGGAAAAGAGACTTAACCTTCATTCAGAGCAATGAAATTCTGGATTGTCTCAATGAGAAGCAATGGGGGGAAGACAATTGAGTTTGAAATGAAAATTTTGACATGGAATCTAAGAAGGCTTTATGGAGAGGCAAAGAAAAGCGCGATCAAGGATCCAAGGTCAGTCAATATGGTAGATTGCATGTGTGTCCAAGAAACTAAGATAAATTATGCTGATAAAAACTTAATCAAAAGAATAAAGAACCAGTTAGGATAGGTTGGGTCTCATCTCTAGTTGAAGGGCTCAGTAGAGGGCAAATTATCATACAAAATTGTCACATGTCGAAGGGTGAGATATGTGATGTTGGATAATACAACATTTGTCAATTTTTTCTAGAAAAAAGAGAAAAAATAATGTGTCATTACCTTAGTTTATGGCCCACATAATCATCAACTAAGAGAAGTATTCTTTGTATAATTTTATATACTTTACATCAGATATTCTTTGGAAATATCTGAAAATCATAACTGGGATAGGGACACGAAAGGTTTTGGAGATTGAATTAGGAATTACATCGTAGTTGATTTGGAGACTCCTAACATAAGGTTTGCTATAAGTATGTACGATAATATGTCATATATGATAATTTTTTTCTTTCATATTTGTTAAATACTATATAAGAAGAAGATGTATTATCTAAATATGGATAGACTGGAACGTAGACTAAAGATTAGATAAACATTGGTATGCTAGAATTTCTCTCTCTCTCTCTCTCTCTCTCTCTCTTGCGCGCACGCGCGCACGTTAAATATAGAAGGAAGAATATTATTATTTAGCTCTAAGTATCGACCGGGTGGAACTTAGACCAAAGACTAGATAAATAATATACGAGATAGAATTTAGAATAAGGGCTATTAAAACATAGGCTTGGACTCTCTCTCTAGAATGGATGAATCCGTTAAACGGTGGATCTCTTCATACCCTCCTTAAGTTTAGAAAGCATGTAGAATAGTATGTTCTATTTATAAAGATAGGGTATGTAGCAACTTGACAATATCATTTAATAGATGACAATGAATGTAAGATCCTTTACAAAATAAGTTTTAAAGATAGTAGTTAAAAAATCGACTTTAATTGAGAACAATGGATGAAACATGTTATGAAGATTAAACTTTTTCATATTCACGTAAAAATATTGTATTCACATGTATATTTAACATGTTATGAAGATTAATTTTTTCATATTCACATGAAAATATTATATTCACGTGTACATTTTATGTTCATTCCTTATGATGATCAAATACAAATATATATGTGGAGTTATGAATGGAATACTAATATTTTTAGGCTAAAGTGAGATGTATGAGCTTGCTTTAATATGTTAAGCTTATAAATGTTAACTCTTATTATTGGATTATTAATGTGGACTTATAATTTTATTTTTTTCCTTGCACAAGTCTATAATGCCTCTGCCAACCCAGTTCAACATACTATAGTAGGAACAACCCAAACTTATCTATAATATTCAGAGCAAGGATAGCGTACATTGATGAATAAAGGGAAACAACCATCGTTGCTACAAGATATAATCCACTGAATATAGAAATAAATACTGAAAATAACCATAATTCTTGTCCAAGATCTCTACATATCCAATTTAGATATTACAATTCATGAGTCTGAAACTAACTTATTACACATCATGTTAAACATAAAGTCTATCTAAATAGTCTTGGAGCTCAAATCTCTCAGCCTCCTAGTCCTCCTCTGCCTCACCCCCCATCTCAGGGTCTACCTCTCCTTAAAAGAGTTTGTTATGCAAGTGTGAGTCACATCCGACTCAACAAGCTCATAACGCGGCAATTTCACAATTTTTGCATAAATAAATATAACGAAAGAGACATAATAATCATTCAGACTTTCTGAATATAAATATTATAAATACATGCTTATCATCCTAATCATATTCTTTTAACTTCTGAGTCGTACATGTGCATACTACATCTTGCATGATTCATTTAACATGGTTTACAAGCATGAGGCATGATTCATTGCATATATTATCATAAGATGATTCATCATATTCATAACAGACATAAAACATCATCTTATCACTTATTCATAGGACATACATCCAAACCACATTAGGAGGAGTTCTTATTTATGTTCTTCTTCTTCACCTAGTGGTAAGTAATTCTCATTAAGTCTCCGATTGCACAGTTGGGAGATCTATATATCCCACCTATGATCGGTGTGTCCACAAGTAGGCACACTTATAGGATTTTAGCCCATCGCCCTTGGACTTCATACATCATTCTTATTCATGGTCTTCTCCACAAGGACGCTTTTGTGGGTTGGACAGGTCATACTCCTAAGATAGCATTGTCCATTCATATATCATCAATTACATGCATGCAAATCATTATGTGATAGTGTCGTGTGTAACAGTGCAATAATCATGGTGGTTAACATACATTTAAACATATTCTGTTTGGATTATATCATAGTAGACCTGAATCACATCCAATGGGATTGGCGCATATCATTAAAAAGGTGTCAAAATTCATGGACGTGAATCAGACTATTCTAGATTCTGTGAAAAACAAATTTTAATCGTTGGAAAAACCACAGCTTAACATGAATAAATAATCTAATTATAGGGGAATTAACAAGGAAAATAAGGTTTAAAACAAGAAATCTAATGATGATAAGAACAAGTTGATAATTCAATCAATTATGTTAATCAAAAGAGAAATCATGCTAACAAGAATAAGTTTCAGGACATCGATATGTCAGGAAGTAAATTAAGGTGACAATAGCAGTTTAAGCAAATACTTCGCAAAATAATCAAAGGGAAGATAGGTTCATGATTTCGGACTTAAACCGCGTCCATCAAGGTGGATGTGAATCATCATAAGGCATCACGGTTGGTGGACATGTATTAGAGCAGAGATGCATATTTCAAGATTTTAGCATGGTATTCTTCTACTTCGGCATGAACATTCATCCACACATGTTCATACGTATCTAATATCTTCCTTTAAACTCTCTTTTCATTACTAATACAATACATACTAAAATATCTTGAAAATAGGTTATTCATACATAAAACTAGCTGTGGAAGATGCATTAGTCATTACTTGCCTCTACTTCAAAAACAAGAACGCGAAAAAGCCTACCTAGGTAAGGTGGAGAACTCCTCCAAGCATGCTCTCCTCGTCTCGAAAGGCTTCTTCATGCAGCCCTCCAAGACGCACACTCAGACCGCCAAGATCTCCCTTTAAATCTCTCTCAACCCTCTCTAAATCTCTCTTTAGGGCAAGAGGATGTGCTAAGGAGGTATTGGGGGCGATGACATCTATATATAAAGCTCTAGAGTCGAGTTCTAGCAAAGTAATCTCCTTACACATGAACACAAATGAGTCTAAGTCGGATCTACTTGGCTGAATTGCGTCAGTCCTACTAGATGCTTGTCACCCTTTCTAATACACGTCTAGTAAAAACAAGATCCTAGTTCGAAGCTCACTAAAAACACCCCTTACGACCACTAATGGGCCGTTCTAAAGCTACTAATGAGTCACTAATGGGCCCGTAATGAGTCAAGTATTACAAAATCACTTATGTATACCTTTAATGTTAAGTTCACTTATATTATTGCATTAACGTTAGACCATAGATTTAAATATATCAAATAGGAAAACGATCGGATTATCTATTATCATCGACATCCCTACTTAGTAAGTGTGAAATTTTTTGATCTCGTCAAAGCAAGATAGTCAAATAATTATTAATAATAATAATTAGCAATAAAATAGAATAACATATAGGAGTGCTATCTCTCTCTCTCTCTCTCTCTTCCCTTCTTTTAAGTAATGACACGAGAGAGAACTCCATACTTTATATCATTATGGGTATGCTATCTCGATCTTTTCCTCATCCATAAGTTAGTGGGTGAAGTCGAGAATATTATATCTCATGCATGCTGAGGGGAGATGGCGACATGTGAGGGGAGATGGCATCATGAAGAAATATGCTGGAAGGCGGAAGTGGTACATGTCATAAGGGGGATGAATGAGGATGAGGGAAAGGTAAAATTAGGTAATGACATCTACATTCAATGAGTGGTGACTGCTCAAGATTTGGAGAGAGAGAGAGAGAGATCTCCCATCCAGGAGACCTAATTACAAGATAAGGAGAGTTTAAACTAATAAAATTTAGAAAGGGGAATGCAGAAAAAAGTTAACGGCCCTGATTGTGGGTTGCCCCTATCCTCTTGGATAGCTACCTTGGTAGTTATCTTACAAATCTCCATTATTATTAATCATGTATTAGTATTATTAATACATTAAATAGATTAGTAGATTAGTGTGGTTAGGAATCGTATTAAAGAGAGGGAAAAAAGTGTGTTAGGGGGAGGGGGGGTGTTGGTGTCCCTACCGACCGTCTAAAGAATAAAATCAAATCATATATTTCTCTAAATTTTTTAGTAAACTTTGTTATAGATTTCCTATTTATAATTTAACATTTCAATAAAATTGTTAATACTTTATTGAGAATAACTTGCTACATCGTCGGGGGCTATTATGTTGTCTGGCGATGCAGCCAAGTAAAAAAAAAAAAAATTTAACCCCCCATGGTGTCCGACCCAACCGTACAATCCGATCTTGGATCAGAAGAAATTGGGGTCAGTTTTTTATTTTTTAATATTTTTTCTGCTCGTCGGATCCAAGATCAGATTATACCGTCAGGTTGGGTCAGTTAGGGGGTTTCGAATTTTTTTTTTTTTTTTTTAAAACTTGGCTGCACCGTTGGGTGACATAATAGCTCCTGTACGCCACCTGATGGCAGCAAGTTATTCTCTACTTTATTAACATTGACATGTACATATATACTTTATTAACATGAGATGCGCATGTAAACCTTCACCCTTGTAAGTCTCTCTCATAGCCTCCTAAAAGGTTTTTTTTTCTACCTTTGCCACTAGAGACCATAGCACAATGCATTGCTGCAATTCCCGTGTGCTGCAATGAAGGGCATTACAGCAAGTTGAAAGAATTTTTTTTTTGAAAATTTCTAGGTCAGGTCCGATATGCCCTGATGAGGCAGAATCCGATTCGGCCCATTAAAACAAACCCAACACAGACCAGCCCAACAGCGGCAGTGAAAGGCCCCCTGGGAGCCTTCGGCCCGTTAGCGGCCCAGCGGCCCTCGGCCCGGTAAGCAGTCCAATAGCCCTCGGCCCGTTAGCGGCTCAGCAGCCCTCGGCC
This sequence comes from Zantedeschia hybrid cultivar, assembly GCA_030544215.1. NCBI lineage: Eukaryota > Viridiplantae > Streptophyta > Magnoliopsida > Alismatales > Araceae > Zantedeschia > Zantedeschia hybrid cultivar. The sequence goes on along the minus strand of JARZZO010000005.1, from coordinate 75,968,057 downwards.
CAGTAGCTATCGGCCCATCAGCGGCCTAACCCCTTTCGGCCCAATAGCCGTGTCCGGCCCACTCCGATGGAGGACTAGGCACTATGGCGGTTTACCAGTAAGCCCAGAACATAGTCCTATATCGGCTACCACCGTTAACCATCCTCTATCCTCCGCTATAAATACACCGCTATTTATTGCCAAAGGTATGTCTCCGTGACCTTAAAGGACTACAGTCCGAAAAGTACTAAAGCTGCTTCTTCCACCTCTTTGACTTCCGAATCGAACTATCTTCGGAAGCTAACTTGACCGTCGGAGGGGGACTCCTACTGACCGGTTCTTCTTCTTCTTTCCCTCCTGCAGGGGCTCGGTTCGAATCTTCGCCGACCTCCCCGAGTCGGTCTCGGCCGCCGACCTCGGACTTCTTCCTCCGGTCTCGACGCCGTCCGCCGGCTGATTCTCCCGAAGGTGCCTCGGCTTCGCACCGGCCGCCTTTCGACCGGAGGGACTTTGGCCGCGCCTTCCGGAGGCTAGCCGACATCCGACCGAGCGACCCTCGGCTTCGGATCCTCGACCGCGTCTCCGCCTCCGTCGCCTTCTAGATCCCCGTCGGGCTTCTGCACCGATCCGACCCAGCTCCGGATCCCAACTTCGGATTCCAGCTTCGGAATCCGGTCGTGATAGCTTCGGCTACATCATGCCCCATCCATCTGTGCAGGCCGATCTCTAATCGAAGGATCCAAAAAATCTAAAAGATAAAAAATGGAACCTAAGAAAAGCCATTAATGGGCGGTGCCCAATAATAATTTTTTTATTCTTCGGATTTTTTGAGATCGTCCGATCGGATATCGAGTTGTACGGACGGATATCACATGGACGGCAGTGGAACTACTGTGAATGCTTGGTCTTCTACATCAAAGGAAAGAAAGGCATGGGGACAGGTCCGCTTGAAGAGAGTATTCTATTGATTGTCCAGAATATGTAGCCCCATTGTAAAATGCAGGTTGAACATCCGTGACCAGATGTGGTGGAGGGCTGATCTCTCTCCATCTACCAGAACACCCAAGAGTGTAGACCTCACAACCCAAGCTGTAGGTGCATGAGGAGTAGTCCTTTCACTTCCAGTGGAAAAACAAGCCTGACCACCTTACATTTCTTGTTGGTGAAACTGAATCCAAATCCAACACACTGATATGGAAACCTTAGACCTACTCCAGGGGGTGCTGAGGAAGTCTGAGAAACTCTGCAGTCCAAAGGTTTTACAATGTAAAATAGTACAATCTAAAGAAATGTTTTATGTTACAGTGTTTTCAGATGTTTAATTAGAGGACGTAAAACAGTGTAAACACACAAGCATAAAGAGAGACTTTTAGGTATTGATTTTTTAATGTAAAATAGGATGATCTAAAAAAATGTTTCATTTTATAGTGTTTTAGATGTTTGATTCAAAGGCTATTTGTTTAGTGTAATCTAAAAAACTGTTTCCTTTTACAATGTTTTCGGTTGTTTAGTATTCTGTCAAGTAAAATCTTGTTTAGACCTTATCTCCACTTAACAGCGCATATCTTTATTTTTATTTTTAGGGAATAATTACCATAAATTAAAACAAGATTAAACATTCTCTTATTTTATTTTACGAGTATCCAAATAAATGATCTCTGATTTTAAAATCAAAAAAAATTATTGGTTTTAAAATCAATGATTCTAAAACCTATGAATTATAAAATTTTATATTCAAACAGACAACCCCTCAACAGATATGCAAATGGGTTGGACTATGTGAGAATCTAAAGTAAATTTGTGACTGTATTTGTTATGCTATCAGTTTATAAAAACTATTTGCAAATTGTCCTATAGGCTAATAATCGAATCCTTAGCGTACCACATACATTCGTCATTAAAAGAAGTATATCCATCGCCTTATCTATCCAACATACTTTTAATTTAGAAAGACTATCTGTTAACTGATGTACAAGCTAATGATCAGTCGAATAATCAGGTTATTAATTACCATTCGCATCCCTATCCCTCAGAGTAAAACAACGTACAATAAAATATTGTTAGACTTTGTCTGTCTAATTGGCGGCCCATTCCCTTATTTTAATTTCCAAACAAGGGCCACCAAAGGCTCTGCAAAATTTGTGCATCCTCCCGTTTTATTTTCATGTGTTTTACAAGCAATCCAACAAAATATTCTCTAATTTTAAAACAGTCGAAATTTACTAATGTTAAAACCAATGTATTATAGAATTTCGACCCTTATAAACATAGTGAATTTGAAATAAGCCTCCTTATCTTACATATTTTGATATCAATCCTCATAAACTTAAACTTTTTACTTTTTAATCCTAATCATTTGCTTATGTGAGTTTTTCTTAACTCTATGACAGATAAATATGAGTTTAAGTTTAACTCACTTAGAAAAAGTCACTTATACTCTTATTTAAATTTTGAGTTTACATACTACATAAGTAGCTAATACTGCACTGGTTAAAAAAATTGAATTTTTTAGATCACTCCAAACATGTCACACATATCTAGACAACACGATTTCCAATCCGATGATCCAAAAAATCTAAGCTTATTATTAGGCTCAACCAATTAAGGTAACCTTTTATTATGGATTGGGACTTAACTTTTGATTTGTGTAGGGTCAATATTTCGGTCCATTTTACTGATTGTTTGAAGAACATACATATTTGCTTCTTTTAAATGATTCTTAATTTGAGGATTTATTACTAAATTATATTATGCTTATAGAGATTAATATCAAAATACACAAAGTACAAGAATTTATTTCAAATTCATTATGTCAAAAAACCCTAATTCATGACTTACAGAAAAAGACTGACGACGAAGACAAGAGTTTCCATCACGAAGCTTCATCTCCATCTGTTGTCGAGAAGACAAAAAGAAAGAAGGCACTCCTCCCCATTCCCTCGTGTCGGTATAATCATCACATATCTTTTGTCCAAAGAGAGAGTGTGTGTTTTAGAGAAAGAGAGAGATGTGGTACTAGTATTACTAATCGGATGTCAAGGTGAGGATGAGGAGGAGAACTAAGATAGTGACGGACCTAGAAATTTTATTCAGTTGAATCACTTGGACAGTGAGCCAGTGGGATCACTCTATATAACCTTTGTTACAAAGTCTAATAGGTCACAAGATCCCACTGACCACAGCTTGGTCTACCACTAGACAAGGGTGTTGGCAGTGGCCCGTGGAACTCCAACTCCATCCGTCGTAGAGAAGAAAGGAAGACAAAAGGTGCTCCTTCCCTCCTGTCACCGTAATCATCGTACACCATTTTGCTTTTGTGACAACGAGAACGAGGGTAAAAATGTTTTTAGTGGTTCTCATACTATTTTTCATAGTCGTGTAACGAATTAAAAAAATATGAAAAAATAAAAATCAAATCTCAACAAACCATATATTAGGGTCACCAAAAAATTTAAAAATAAAATAAAAATACTAAGTAATAATCTTTATATTATAGGGATTTTTGTATATACACCCCTAAAACTAACATCTTTGTATCTATACTCTCAACTCCCATATATTATATGAATAGCCCTGAAAACCTCTAAAACATTGTGGCCATACCCCTCCATCAAAATGTCGTTAACTCTAATGGAATATACTAAAAGGATTACATATATTTTTACACATATACTCCTAAATCCAATAGAATTTTGTATATATGTCCCTAACTTTTTCCAAATTTATGAAATCTTTTGACATATTTAGTTGTTGTCAACTCTAATGAAATATACTAAAAACATTACAGATATTTTTACACATATACCACTAAATGCACTAGAATTTTTATGACTTTATCAGAATGTATGAAACCTTTTGGCATATTCAATTAGAGTTAAAAGTATTTTGACGGAGGGACATAGCCGCAACATTTTTGAAGTTTTCAAGAATATTTCATACGATATATAGGAGTCAAGGGGATAGAAACAAATAACTAGTTGTCAAGGGTATATATGCAAAAATCCCTATATTATATATTCTCCGATCAATATCAATCTAGTGGTTCAGTTCCTTTTTCCGTTCTCTTAACGCGATAATGTCTCATGAGATTTTCATGTAGCGTTGAAATAACAACCGCTTTTTAAAAAAATGTGTTCTTTACAGTGTATAGGGTCTGTAACACATTGTTACAAATTGATTAATCAAAGACCAAATACATATACCATATCACTAGCAACTTCTTGAAAAACAAGAATCCAACCTGTCTAACGTCATGGATAGTTTGAAGTATTGGACCGGGTAATCATATAACTTCAATGCTTACATCCAAGTTCCCTCTAAAAACATCAGTACCAGCTTCTTGTGAATTGGAGAAGTAAATGGTAAATCTGACATTTAAGAAAGCAAGCATCAACCACCAACTATTTTTAATCTAAAAGAAATCTGCAAAGAGAAGGCCAAGAATACATTATTTGTTCTCCAACATAGTTATACAGGTAAGCTAATTTCTAAGAAAAACACAATAAGTGATCCAGTGTGATGAAATTGTTAAGACCCGTTACTAACGCCAACGAGCTCTCTTGGTGCATGGAAGATTAGAAAGCCTAGCTGCAAGTTTATTTTGTAATCGGATGACTCGAGAGGCTGACAGGTTTGCCTCACAACTGTGTCAACTCATCCTCCAAAGGATGTAACAAGTTTGCCTTTGTCCTCCTATAAACCCAAGCTTCAGTAGTTCTGTCCCAGTCAAACCTGCATGGGCCACTGCAAGAAAAAAGTTTATTAGGGATCTCTGACACCTTCAACTGAACAACTGTAAATTCTGAAATCCAAAGTCCACTATGGGCAGAATAATCTACAGGAATCTAAGCTTATTGATGATGCTAGTTCTTTAGAAACTCAAAATGGGGCAGTAAGCAGCAATAAGAGGTATTCCAAGCTTAGCAGCTGACTAAATGTCAGTGTACCATGTGGAAATCATTATGAATGTCAAAACACTCTTAAGTTACAAACTGAAACAAGTAGAAATTGGGACATTACAGAAAGAATTCACGTTTAGACAAAATAGGTAAGACAAGATCACGGTTAGAAATTAAGATAATTTTTTCCTGCATGTAAACGTCTATACTGAGCACAATGAGAAAATAATTTGTTCTTCTGAGTAAATGTCTTATAAAAAGCCAGATGATGCCTTTTCATAAGAAATTCTAGAACCCACACACGCAAATTACAACATTTTCTTCCCATATCAGATGATGATGGGAGCATCATCATTCAATTTCATCAAAGAAGTGTGACATCCCTAATTCTATGTTTACATGATCAGTATTAAGTAGGTTAATGACTGCCATGGAGAATCATCAATTGAAATGTATACAGTGACACTTGTAACACCAGAAAATCTGCCATCCTACCAGCTTCAGCGCAAGTAGCATGCCACCAATAATAGGTTTAACAATACTTGAAAAACAAACAACAAACAAGATAGATAACAGCTCAGGATCATTTAACAAGGAGACCACAAAATGTAAAACTGGGAGACATGTTTTACCCAAATGCTACACTGGTAAGTTACTTCCAGTTAAGCGCCCCACTGCATGTCTCCTTCCAGCTGTTGCATTGACTATTCTTGCAATGAGAAGGCGCACTGGCATCCCTGCATGCTGGCAATGATGCAGATGTTTGCCCCTAATATCCTCTTCCCATTACCGATTGCGGAGCTTCTGTGACAGCAGCAGTCCATGGTGGGAGTCCATCAGGAGCAGCTGTTGAGCCAAGAGGGGATGTTCCCCCATCTCCTCCTCTCTAGGCAGGGCCGGGTGCTAACTGAGCCTAAGAAAAAAAAATGCCGGTCTAGACACAAAATATAGAAGCTGGGCTTTTCCAAGGTCTGATCTGGACCTGGGTGGGCCTTTTATAAAATAGGGCCAGGCCAGGGTTTTTTTAGGCCCATCTCATTGTCATCCCTAAAGAAATGCATTTAACATTTCATACTCATTACCTGATTTTATGTGCAAAAATGCTACTTAAGTTAAATAAAAGCCATTGGCCTCCATCCAAATATAGTGAGAATATTCTGCTTTGGCAGATAAAATGACTAAAGCACTCCAATTTAATGAAAAGTTCAAATTACTCTCTTTCCCCCTACCCTTCTCCCTCCCACCCTCTGTGTGTGGTGCGGTGTATGTTTCAGTTGCTGTACACCATGGCTCTAGGGATAAAGAAGACCGCTAGTTAACAGCATAATGTTGGTATATCCTCAGTCTATTCTCTTCCCAGTATAAGTGTTGAATATCCCTTGAAGATTCAGGTTTCTGAATGACTCCTATGCCAGAGAGTTAGTCAATAAAGTTTCCAGAAGCAAGTGTGTGATGATCAAGATAAAGACTGTCCCTTCCTGGATAGGAGGGAAAACTACCCTTTTATCACTTGGTATTTCATAGACAAGAAGGATTTGGGGAATATAGACAACGTTTAGACAGATTTTACATCCATTCGTGAAATGTGGAGAGCTCCCCAAAAAAGAAATGAAGGTGGAACAGCCCTCCATATGGCACCTATTTCCTCAGACAATCCGCAGGATGATGACTGTAGAGGAATGATAGATTTTTTTTCAGCAGAACACAGCATGCATGGAAAATATACATCCAGGAACTATTTGATCATTGAGCAGGCAGAACTTTTTTCGGAAGATGATCGAAGGTCACAATTCATTAATAAGATTAAGATAAATTACAATATGACCAAAGTCAATATACAATCTCAAAAAGGATGTGGGAAACCACCCCAAATCCGACTCCCAACTCAAAGAAAAACTATTTCATCCACAGAATAAAATAGAAAGGAAAGACAGGAAGCAGTAAGAGTCAACTTCTTGTAACCCTTGGCTGAAGTCAACAGAGATGAATCCTCCATATTTGGAAGTGGGCCTGCAACTTTCTCCAGTCATAAGACAACAAGACAATTCTTTTCAAGATATCAGAAACCCAACTGAACCTTTAACTGAATGTTCTTGAGTTTCTCTCAATCCAGATTGACCATAAAATAGCTGGCAGAATGATAGACCAAATCTTATGCTCAGAGGGATTTGGACATATGCCTCTCCAATCTTCAAGAAGATTAGGGATATTCTGAAAATCCTTCCACAGAAAAGAGAGAAGCATCCCTAAGGTCCTCCACAGGACATTAATAATTCCAAGGTGCAAAAACAAACATTCATCATCCTCTTCCAGAATGCCACAGAAAATACATGTTGATTTTTTAATATGGTAAAGAGATTTCAATCTGGCCAAACTGGTAATCTTCTCAATGCCATTTTCCAAAGGAAGATTCTAATTTTGCTGTGAAATAGATTAGACCACACAAACTGGTTCCAAGTGACTCTCAGACCCCTATCACTTAGAACTTTAGTGATAGCATTGACTGAAAAAATCCCTTTACTACTCCAAACCCAATGTCTAGAGTCCATCTGCTGATTATCAAGATAAACCTGATGGATTAAGAACACAGTAATTGGTCCATTTCAATGCCAACAGGTTCATTTCTAAAAGTAATATTCCAATGAGTCACGTGGTTGACAAATTCCTGTTGGTGATCAAGTACTTTGTTGCCTTTTGTGTGTGACGAAATTTACACTTACTGATAGATCTTGATATTCTGCTTTGATGACATTCGGTGTAGTTCAGAAGGTAAATTCACCTATTCTTTCTACATATTACTCAGTCATACATCCTACCTACCTTCAACTCGAGAACTATACAAATATTGGATTTCAAAGCAGGAAGAGACCAATAGTATCAACATGGTGACGAGCTTTTTTGATGCATCAACAACTGCAGAACACGAACCTCACTGGCGAAGACAGCCAGATCTGCCTGTTGGGTGTCTGTTTGTTTATCACGTACGTGCCCAGAGCACCAAGCTTCAAGGTTAGGACCTGATTCTGTCAAATGCATAACATGTACAGTATTTCAGCATACTACACACTAACCTAAAAACAATTCCATAAGAAGCAAATTACACAGGAACCAATAAAATTGATCAAAAACAGTCCCTAATTTCTCACCCCATAATCTATATCAAAACCATCAATCTGCACTTCATCACCATATTCCTGTAATCAAATCATACAAGGGAAAAAAAAAACAATCTTTTTACTGAACGTGGACTAATAAAAACCTATCGTCTATGCGTAGGCTCGGAAACAAACAAGAACGAACAATTTTTCATAGTTCAAAGGACCCCCGGCATCACCTCAAGCCTCTCCTGCAAGTCGTGGATCGCTTCATCCGCCAATCTGTGGAACTCATCCTCCTCCAGAAGTGACCTGCAAAAGCCCGAAGCATGTTCGAATCAAGCAAGGGTTTCCCCAGTCGCAAAGACAACCAACCACTCATGTGGCTCTCACTTCACAAAATACACACACATGCACGCACACACCCCACCTGTAATCAATGGCGGCGGCGGCGCGGAGGAGGTGAAGAAGGCCGCTGGGGCGGAGGTGGGCAGTGGAGTTTTCTGGCCGCTCGCAATGGGGGGGCGAGGGCGGAGCAGAGAAGAGGAGGACGAAGAAGAAGAAGGAGTAGGGGAGGAGAAGGGGGAAGAGGAAGAGAGGGCAAGGAAGGAGGTGGAGGAGAGGGCGGACAGCCGTCGGATGAGATTTCCGCGACAGACAGATGACGCCATAGCCGTCCGATGGACCGGTCGGAGAACGGTGACTGCACCAGCAGCCGGCAGCGGTGTGGCTCTGCGTGTGTGTGTGTGTGTGTGTGTGTGTGTGTGAGAGAGAGAGAGAGAGATGGCTTCCACCCGCTGTGTGTTCGCGGCGTTCAGGTTTTCTTCGGTTTGGTTTCAAGGAAAGTTTAGCAAAATTTTAAATAATTTAATTTAATTTAATTTGATTTGATTTGATTTAATTTTTATAATGACCCCTTAAGTCTCAAACAAGTCTTCAACAATTTAACGACTTAAGATAATTATGTAAACAAAAAATTAAATATACTATTTAACGATTCTAAAAGTCTTCTAATAAATATTTTAGGGAACTGTAAAATAAATGTTTTACTAGAATAATGGAAACTTAAACCTTTTTAGAATAGAGGATCATACTATTTCATTATGCTTTATGATTTTATTTAGATAAATGCATGACGGTTTACAATGCCTTTTCATGCAATTCAATTTATTCGATTTGATTTTATTTATGAAGAGTAAAATTTAAACCAAATCAAATTTATTGTTGGATTTGGTTCCAATTCTATATTGAACCAAGTTAAATCGGATAAGTCAACTTAGTTTTGTTTTTCAGTTTGAACTAAATGGACAATTTCCACGAGCGCTTAGATAATTCTTATGTGGGGATTCGATTTTGTGACCATGTTGGTCCATAGTTTAAAATGGATAGAATTTTTATGTTCGATGCAGAGTATATCTAAATTTGTGCACGACTGTCACATATATGTTTTAAATAACATATGTTCGTTTTTTATTTTTTTGCACATCAATCTCTATAAATCTAGCAAATTCGAAATAAGACCCTATAATTGAGGTACTTGGTCCCTTAATACTTTTTAGTAAGAAGTTCTTTCGTTTGAGAACCGTTTGAGAAACTAAAATATCCATAGAACATTGTGCAAACAGATTTTTAAAAAAGGAAATAAGTGAAATGACTTTATTATCCTCCCTCCTGCACCCTCAGGTTTTGAGCTCTTCCCTTCAACACCGAAAGCTTTAGCACCCATAATGAGAGAGAGAGTCTCCGCCATAAGCCTGAGTTGCCGAGCTTGTGGGTCTCCGCCATCGTTAGCCTACTCCACCATGTCCCCAAAAGGCCAGCATGTCAAGGTTTTGAAGGTGAGCGAGTAGGTCAGGATGGTCTTTCCCCACACCTAAAAGGAAGATGCTTAGATGACGAGAATTTTTCTCTACTTTTTTTTTCTCCATCTTATGTGGTTAAGTAGGATTAGCTTCTTTTTTGAGTTTTACATTAATTAGTACTTGTGAATTTGTAAAAAAATCTTTCACTTAGACCCTTCTTTTATTGGAGGTAAAAAAAAAATGGGGGAAAGAATCTCATCATCCTAACATTGCTCCACCGAGAATGGCAGCTGCGGTGTTCCTCAATATCAGCTCTTGGATCCCTTGTAGGGATGCAAATGGTAATTGGCAACCTAATTATTTGACTGATCGTTAGTTTACAGACCGAATATATATAATACACTAAGATTTAATTGTCTAAGTGAATCTTAACTTATAAGATAATTAACAAATAACATTTCTAAATTAATAAATTAATAAATAGGATCATAAAGCTCTTGGATCCCTTGTAGGGATGCAAATGGTAATTGGCAACCTAATTATTTGACCGATCGTTAGTTTACAGACCGAATATATATAATACACTAAGATTTAATTGTCTAAGTGAATCTTAACTTATAAGATAATTAACAAATAACATTTCTAAATTAATAAATTAATAGATAGGATCATAAAGCTGCCTTATATCCGCACGGAATCTAACCCATTTGCATCCCTAATACTAGCATCACCTCAATCCCCCCATCGCCTTCCCTGTCTCCCCCACCCTTGACCTCCACGAGCACCCGATGTGCAGTCGAACACCAAGGTGCGCAGCCGATGCGTGACCATAGACGGCGTCCTATCCACGTCAGACGCCGCCGCGAAGAAGAGCAGTGCCACTGCCACGACCACCCTCATGGCCAGTACGACCCCCTGGAAGAACACACACACACACAGGTGAATTAACCGCTATTGACCATAGTAAAATTTAACTGAGTGTTTGGATGACTTTTCCGCAGTGAGTTAAAGTTTAATCCATGACGTTTAGCCATAGATTACAGAAATTTATACTTCAAGATTGTGAATAGGCTTCAAAATCTACAACAATAGTTAAATGGAGAGACTCCCTGTAAGCTAGTCTTTCATGGATCTCCGCAAAGCCTGTTTGGATCTATATCTCAGCAGATACTCAAATTTTAAGATCCGCGGTTGATTCCATCTGAAAATTGCAGTCTACAAGCTAGTTATTATTCCATGTAGGGGTTCTCAATAGTCCAGGTCTGGATAGATCCATACCCAGAATGAATGTAACCAGACCCGATTTAGACCCAATAAGGGTCATAGGTAAATAGGTAAATGGGTCGGATCTTAGGTCTACTTTTTTATTTGATGTTAAAAGATAAATGGATCTCAGATAGAATTTATTTTTCTTAAATCTTTTTGTGCCAAATAATTGGATTTGATTTTAAGTTCAAATTCTAAGAAATTGGCTCACAAACTTTGCAATATATGACAATAGAAGACTTAATAGGTAAACGGACATACCCAGACTCATAACTAACGGTCCAAATGGGTCTACTAATGGGGCCGGGTCCATTTTGACATCCCCAATTACATGCATAGAAAGTACAGTGCAGTCCGTGAGAGCACGTTTGAAATTTTTTTGGTTGGAAGCTATTTCTCCCTTTCATTTTGAACATTAAAAATATTAAGCAAAAATGATTATATTAATTTGTATATATATTTAGAGAGAGAGAGAGAGAGATGATTTCCAGGCTCCAGTGTTGTCCCAGAACAAGTAGATTTAAGTACGAAAATTCAAAAGTACTTTCAACTGGATGTTGTGCCAAATATAACATTTAGCCATTTCTAGCATGTAAGGATATTAAAATGGGTGGATCATTACCACTTGGCCATTTCTAGCATGCAAGGATATTAAAATGGGTGCAGCATCTCCAACCTTACGGCCCACTTTGAAAAACAAATACGTTTTGACAAGGATGACTTCCTCTGTTTTGTGCTCATTTGTTCTGATTGCACAGATCTATTTATTATCCTGAGCAAGAATTAACTATTCTGGTACAAACTGGAAGCAAACCGCTCATTCCAGTTAGAATACTTATCAATTTTACATACTTTCATGTGTTTTATTTTTTTATTATACTTATTTTTTTGGGGGGTTCCAGGTAAAATACTATTTTAGTTAGAATAAGTATCGCCATTCCATCGTGAACGCAGCAAAAAAGAGACGGATGGAGTTGATATTTGGATAAAGAAGACGGAACAGATCAGATTCTCGACAGCTAAAGGGTTCAATGCAACCCTTACTTGTGCAGGGGAATTATGGAAAACAATTTATACAAGCCAAAATCAGGTGGACGGCCCTAGATCTAACATGAAAGGAGCTCTCCTACTGTTGTCCCTCAATCAGAAAGGATGAGTGAAAGTATTGATGAAAAAAATATAAATATTGGAAACAGAGGAAAAAAGGAAAGGGGAGAAACGTTAAAAACTTTATCTAACAAAATGCATTTGCCCAGATTACTCGTTCAGATGCCACAGACCAGACTTGGGTTTCATCCCACATCCTTCCGCTTATCGCACGGTCTGCCTTGTTTTGATCATTCGCTTCAATGCCGCAAGCCAGAAGTTGCATTCGTCCCAGTCACTTGTAGTAAGCAACACCTGTCAGAGTCAAGGAGTTCCAATTTAACCAAAGCCATGTCATCTGCTCAAAGAAGATGCATTCTGCTGGTTCCAACTGCGACTAAACTGGATGCAGAAACAAGAAGCCCGACCATGCATTGTTTGAATAAAGATAAGCACACACCGACTCTTACTTGCAACTAAATGACCAAACAACTTAACCTGAGAATAAGTTCGAGTTTGAAAGAGAAAAGAAATCAAGAGGTTTTAGGTTGGCGTTTGTGCAGAAGAAAGAGCAACACAAAAGATAATGAATCAGGACAACAAAACACATTTGGATTTTCTATGAATCACCTTAAAAATCAAGCAAGGCTACATCAAAAACACGGCAATGGGTGGGAAATTAGCGATCACAGAAAAAGTGAGCAAGTGATACACACGTTGCGTATTGGCATTAGGTATATGTACAATGGTGGCTACAATAAGACTACGTAGCACATCTAATTTAGAGGCACCCACTCTCATTTTTACTTTATAATTTTACCCCAAGTATCCAGAAAACAGTGGTGTGCGTATAAGCAGTACCAGTGAGAATTCGTGATTGACTGCATGCAGAGAGATTTGTTGCAATTCACAATTGGTTGCACCCAAGGGTGTTCTGGAAACTTTTATGGTGGCCAGCGGGCAGTATTTGGAGGTAAAATGTTCGAAAGGCAGAGTAAAATGATACGCAATAACATGTTGAATGTTAGTGTACCCATGGCATTTGCCACTTAATCGGTGCGATGGTCATCTGAAGAAAGGAGAGGAGCATCTATTGTACCCATGGCATTTGCCACTTAATCGGTGCAATGGTCATTTGAAGAAAGGAAAGGAGCATCTATTTTTGATAAGCCCCAGGTATCACTAACCATTTGCACTCTCCACTTAAGTAATTGATTATGATCACCACAGATTAATATGTAAATTGCTTTTCCTCTTCCTTGTTATGGATAGACAGCAACCTCATTATCTAAAAGAGAACAGATGTCAAGTAGAGAAAAAAAATACAATACCCCAAAAGATTGTGTACCTGTATATGCAATGCACTGGCATAGTCCCCAGAATCCAAAGCTTGACAAAGCTGAACGAGCTTAGAGGCAGCATTGGGAGAGATGTCTCCACTGTTTAGTTTTGCAAACAAGGACCCTATCTTCCTCGAATTGTCTTCTATTTCCCGCTTCTTGGCAGCATTTGCACGTGCACCACCAAGGGCATCTGATGTCTCATTGTACAATCGCGTCAATGTAGCCACGACAGGTCTCAACTCCGCTGAAATGTTAACAAGAAGATAATGTTCATGTCCACATTGCAAATGAATCATTTTCTTTAAGTAATAAAGTGAAGCTGCATTTTCCTAGAATCGTAAGAATGCTGCTCTTTCAATTTGAAGCAAAAAATAATAATCAGATTACTAATTACCAGTGAATAATGAGCAATGTGATAAAGATAACAGGAAAAAAGAAATGTATTAAAATCAAAGGGTTATTTTTTTCTGTTGCAGTGAAACCTGCTTTTGTTTCCTCGTGATAATCAATTTTAGTCAGTGAAAAAATGATCAATACTTCAGCATCTGTTGAAACTCCATATGTTAGATAATTACAACCCATGGTCAGGTAATTGCATAGACAACAAAGCACAATATCCAAATACAATTAAGGATCGATGAGTTGGAGAATAACTCCATTTCAGAAAGCAAGGAAACCTGTCCAAGGAACTTCTATGGTAGATAGAACGATTCATACTCTTTAGACTTCTAAGGATTGACCATATCATTGCTGGTAAGAATTGGAGGTTGATCGGACTACCTTCATAAGAGAGTTAATTCCTGGATTATACTATACCTTGGCTAGATCCACCAAAGAATCCAAGAATGTGGCAAAATTTCCAAACAAAACAGCCTGACATCAATCATCTACAGGATACTGCCAGGTCCTAGCCACTTAATTTCCAATCAGAGGGGGTTGTAAAAGTGCTATGGAACCAGTTTCATGTAATGGAACTATGTGATTGGTTGCACACTTGAGGCTCATGCATCCATGAGAGACTATCAGAAGTTCCAGACCTTGGAAGCATGGACAAGGAGAAACAGGGACCAGTTTGATAAAGGAAATATGATCTTAGACAGTTACATAAGATAGAAATTTACAGTGACATACCAAGCCCAAATAAAAAATTCATTGTCAACTGTGCCATTTACAGTAACAGCAATATACATGTGTTTCATGTGACAATTTTTACATGACATAAAGAATGAAGAATGAAAATCTCACTGAACTGTCACTGAAACTGGCTGTGATAAAGAAAACACAAAATGAAGAAGTACTTAACATTTTCTATGAGTTGCCTTAAGAAATATTTAGGTAGTGAAGTGATGTACATAGTTAAAATCTGCAGAATCTGTGTACGCTGGATATTAGAACACAAGTGAAATTCTCTGCTGCTTAAATTGCATTGTACTTCATGAACCAAAATGCCCTCGAATAGGTAGATCCGTACATATTTTATTGACAAATGGGAGTTCTGAAATGCTGGCAGCTCATGGTTTTTAATCAGAGTCATTACCTCTCAAAAGTCCAATAGGAAATCAAAAACATCCATACCCCAAAAATAACACCATATATTATAAGAAAAAATAATATATGGGAAAAACAGCATAACAAAGAAAGGTTAGCTATTCATTTTCCTTGCTTCACTGCCAAATAGAACCTTCAGTATTACTTCATGTGAGGATTACCAGATACATTAGAAGTGTCAACTGTTTGGACAGTAGGCTGTGGAGCCGGAGGAGCAGAAACCGATTGCACTTGTGCTGTTTGAGTAGGATTTGTTGACTGCACAGGAGGAATGCCAGATCTTGGGACAAATCCTGGACTAGGCACTGGTGTAAAACTCCTAGGTTGGTTTGGCGCTGCAGGTTGGGGGAATCTGTGGCTGTGAACAGGACCCTCCTGGGTTAATCCAGCATTAAGAGAAGCATGTCCCGGAAGTCCTGCTTGATATGTTAAATCGCCTGCCCCCTGCAGAAATTCACAAAAATGGTCACCATAATGCTCACATGAGACAAGTCTAACAATGTAATTCCATTGGGTTATGCAAGGAGATATAGAAACAACGAGAGAAAACAACCATAAAGCCATATACCGGATATAGGTGAGAAGCCAACGTGTTCTGATATTGCTCCACATTTTTTAAAGTAGGCGTTGGCGTGGGGACAAAAAACTTCACTGGAGGCTGTGATTCTCCAGTGCCTGGTGCAAGAATTGCCTAAATCAGAAGAATACAGATCAGTATGTGCCAATGGTTAAAGTGAAGGAGCGTTTACAGTCTCCCCACTGAAAATACAAAATTTCATCACAAAATATTTCGCATTCAACAAACAAATTGACAAGAAGGAAATTCAGAATACTACAGGTGTTTTGGAGAGCATTAGCAATTGGCGCACAGGAGCATGATTCAATTTAATTGACCAAACAAAAGCACACAAACAATTATGAGGAGATGACAAAATGCACGCATACCATAAGAACTATGAATCATACAGTACAATGCAACATTTACTTGGCAGCAGTGGCACTGGTCTTTAAGTAGGGCAGGAAATGGGATCCATTATTCCAGTATCCTACCTGATTTCCAAAGTTCTGACATGGATTCAAGCAGATTTAACATTCAATAGCTTGTCAGAATCAGAAACATATTTTTATTGGAGTCAGAAATGGAAACAACTATACAATGTCGGATTACCAAATTCATTTTTTAATGTACGTCGCAAACATGTTTCATTACTGTAACAAGTATAAAAACTTTTACCAACAGTTGGATGAATTTCCATCCAATGAACAGTGGTTAGTAACATCACTCATGGGAAATAAATTCCAGACTTCTGTCCAAACTGTGCACCCCGTCTCTCCTCCCACATTCACTCCTGGCCCAGTCTTCTATTGTCCCCATGCACCCCTGATAATCACTTCCAGCAATCTGCTGCCCCACTATTCTCCACAGCAGCACCCCATCCCCTCGTGTTCAACACACAGCCACCCACCGCCTTGTTCTCAGCCAGCCCACCACTCCATGCTCAGCATGGCTCCATGGCCATTTTGCCCAACCCCAGATTCACCTGGCCATCATGGCTCCATTGTGGCTCCATGAATCCAACTCCAATGCTCAGCCCACTGCTGCCCACCACCTCATGCCCGGCACCCCGTGCACCCTGTGCTTAACCCTGCACGGTTTCCAACAGTTTTTGGATTGTCCTATGTTTTCTGAACTCAGAACAAGAATAACAGATGGCATCTGACAAATAAAATTTGACGTAATCCAAGTTAAAATTAGAAATGGGGATTCATATCAGAATCTAAATCTTGAAACAGCAAGTATGACACCACACCATTTGCAGGCCTAGTCTACAGAGACCATTTCATTAAAATAAATGTTATAATTTTAAAATCTTTTTTCCCCTAATGAAACTACAAATTTCATAGGAGACATCCTTATAAGAAACATTTTCTCACGCAATCTTGTTTTTCCCAATATAACAGCGCACCTTCCATATGAAATTTTACATAAGAAGAGGGTCGTGGCACACTGCTTACCTTTTGTTCTTCCTTTCTTTGATTTGGTGCTGTCTAATCATAACAGAGCATTGGATCAGAAAACACTAAACCCATTCTCCATTTGTTCCCAGTTTAGATTCTAGGAGAAGATGAGGAAGACCATAGCTGTCAAGGTGACCCAAGGGCATTCTCAGAGAACCTAAGTGTTTAGACATTTAGTTTTAGGAGGCAAGATAAGGAAGAAGAACATCGTTTTCAAGTCAACCCAAGCCACCCTTGGGGATCCTAAACACTTGGGTAACCACCTAAGCAGCACCTAGGCAGCACCCTCAGCACCTCTTCAAAAAGTAAAAAATACACATAGTTGTCTAGGCTAACACAACATTTGCAAAGATTGTTTGAACCAACCAGTTCAAATTCCCTTGTGTACTAAGTCAAGGACCAAGCTGATGTGGATGGGTATCATACTCCATCATCTGGACCTGTGTTATAAAATCAGCAGCCATAGACAGACGATTTTATGAGTAAATAGAGCGGGTAGGCACACGTGAGCCAAAATTGACAGAGCTTTAAATAGTTGGGCGGTCTTACATGATAACCACTGCTCAATCAGTCAGTGATGACAGACTTCTAGGCAAAGCATACAATGGTCCAAGTTTCAGCTTCTTGCATATTTCCATCCCCAAGTTTCTCCAATGCCAGTCAAGGCTATCCTTAACATCCAACAACTTTGTGCTTCATACTGAGTCTTTAGTAACATAGTATCTACTCCTGTTTCATATACATATAGAACGAGTCTCTCGTAACACAGTATGTTCTCATGTTTCATAAACATATACAACCAATCTTTTCATGAACTCTTTTATCTTTTGAATTAGTACCATTCAGCATCCCGCCCATAGTTTTCAAGGTACATTAAGTTGCCACATGGACTGGTCCATGACAGAGCCTAGCATGGACCATTTAAGCTGAGATAAAAGTAGACAGGGCTGAGGGGGCTTTGATGCTCCCCCAAAATAAAGCCATGAAAGACCTTGGTTGTAGGGTTCACTCATTTTGCTATTGTTCTTGTTCCTGCTTTAAAGAGAAATTTGAATTATGCAAAACTAGAAGAACCCTACTCCCACCTTGTTCCCATTGCCGCTTCCATGACCGCTCCACGGAACTAAATGCAAGACACCCCCCCCCCACACACACACACACAAAAAGAAGAAAACCACCACCACACACACACAAAACACACCCACCCGCTCACCCCACACACACAAAAGAAAAAGACAAAGAACAAAATGTAGGACAGAGATGGCAAGCCTTATGGAAAAGTAGATCAATAAATGACAGTGATGAAGTTTGGCACCAAGGAGGACAACACCATGAAATCAATACACATTACTGACTTCGTTACTGTAAAGCAAATTTTTGGTTTTGTTACTCTAAAGTACACATTCAACATGACATGACTTGTAAACCACTGTAGAATGAATGCTTATAGAAAGTGATTGCCAGGGTCAGGGCCACAAAGGGTGATTATCACCTGGTGACCTTCTTGTGCCTGAGGTGGAATGAACATCGGAGAAGGTGACCCTTGAATCTGTGAAGAATTACCAAAATCTTGCTGTGGTGGCTGTGGAAGCTGGTACCCCCCATATGAAGGAACAAAAGGTTGTTGGTAACTTTTCCCATATGGAACTCCTTGTAGTGGCTGATCACCCTAGGATGGGATAGATAAAAACATTGTTGCTAAACAAGCATATAAAGAACTAGCACATATATTTAACTGAATGAGAAGTTAACTTACAAATGTTATACAAAAAAAGAAGAGATTTTACCTGATAATAATGTTGAGAGCTGTTATCAAGGACAAAGCCGGACTGGTGAATGTGATATGCAGGCTGCTCTTGTGGTATGGCACCCTCAGTAGGTGCTATATTTGCTGTTTTTTCTGCAAATGCGAGCAGGAATATCAAGAATTGGTGGCATATGTCGCTAAAAAGCACCCTTCCACAAAAAGACAAGTAGGTAGGATGGAATGACATATCAACAGAAGGTACAGAATGCAATCTGATTTTAGTAAGAAAAAAAAGAAACTCGTCTGGATGGACAGCCAAAGTGTGGACTACGTCAAAAGCCACTTCCCTCACCCACAGCCTTTTTCAGGGGGTAGGGGAAAGGGGACGATCTGTGAAAACATCTAGAGTAAAATATCTAGCACATTTGTAGGCACTAGCACAAGTGATGCAGCCAAGTCTGAACTGCTCCTTTACTGACAATAGTTGTAGAAAAACAGAAGAATTGAAGAAAACTTGATTTGGGAGGCAGGAACCAGCTGAGAAGCAGAAAAAAGGGAAAGATTATTTAGATAATCATCACTACAAGTAATCTAAGAACAAAGCTTCCAAATCTAACCATTAGCTTATAAACTCCCAAAATCTTAGGTTATTTCATAAATGCCCAAAAACTTTTGAAAAAGCTGAACAACTTGAAATTCTTGAAAATTTGTATTTTTTAATAAAAGTGAGATTATGAGGACCTTTTAGAGAATAAACAGATAGCAGGGAAGTTTCTTGAAATTGACTAGATTAAAGGGACTCAAATCTAAAAAAATAAACAAGAAATCAAAAACAAGAAGGAAAAAGTAAGAAAATTGAGCAAAAGGAAAGCTGGAAAGAAAGAAGAAATAACAAACAAAAAAGAAAGTGCTAATAGCTGTGAGCATCAATGATAACAACAGCCTTGAGGTTGTGGCTTGCGAAATTGGATTGGCCAAATTCATGTTGCAATGGATTAGCTAAGCCACTTGACACGGGAATGGGTGATCAAAAAGCAAAAAGAACTTTATCTTATTAACAAGGGTATATCATAAGTATTTTCAATATACCAAAGGGTTAAATTGCAGATACATATTTAATAATGGGTTTTTATGTAATGTTTAAACACTCCCAGCCTGATTGCAGAGAGAAAAAGAAAACATGTCACCCTAATCATGAGAATGATAAAAAAAGAATAAGGAAAGAAGTGCAACAGCCGGTGACTGGTGGAAGGGAAGCAATGAGTAGCTCCGGTAAAATGACAGCATGTATTATTTTTCTCCTTTCTTTTCTTTTTCTCTCCTTTTTCCTGTTCTTCCACTCCCCTTAGTTAGGCTGATTCAAGCCAAGATCAGCCCAAACTACCATTCCCGCTCAAATTGATTTGTCTATTTTTTTATGGCATGAGGGGAATTAGATTCCATTCCTTAAACTAGATTCTTAGCGATTGATTTGGGACAAAACATGTGGTCCTTAAACAAAATTCTTAGCAATTGATTCGGGTCAGAATCTGTGTTTGCCTAATGGCAACCAATGGAACCACCTATAGTATAAGGAGTAGCACCGGTGGGTGGTAGCATTGAGGAAGCATAGTAGTTGGCTGTGATGCATCAGTGCAAAAGGAATGACATATGGGAAACCACTGAAGAGGTGAAGATAATATATTAAAAAAAAACATATAATGTAAACATATTCACAAGTTAGTATAATTATCCATAATTTACAGATAAAGTTCAGACCTCCTCGCATTGTTCTTATCTAGATGAACTAGTTTTAGAAATATTACTGACCTACTGCCAACAAGTATAGTAGTTGGCTGTAACAATCAAAGGTTTCAAGTAGGCCACCTTCAGTTTTTACATATGTACCACTTTCCCCATACAACTAGCATCAAGTAATAGAATAGTTTTTTTTAAATGGTGGATACAACCAAAATCCATTCATTGTAAAATCAACGGGTACAACTACATGTAAAAGGAAAGGAAAAGAAACTTTCCTCAAAAAAGAACCATCTTTGCACAATCTCTTCCAAATGACAGAACTTCCCTGCTACATGAAACCTCTCCCAAAAGACTGTCCCCCCTGAAGTTGGCAACTTAATCTACCTACTCAAATTACAAAGGTACTCGAACTATTGGTGCTTACAACACCCAAAATGTAGGCCCAACTCTCTAACCCACGCATCAACGAAGGCTCCCAGCTGATCTTGTCTTGCTCTTGCTTCTGAAGATGCGGTGTTGATAATCAGAAAAAGGAAATCAAGTGAATGAAGAAAACTTACCAGAATCCTATAGTATGATGAAAAGCATAGCAATACTTGTTCCACAGTATATCTGATAAACCCTCAAAAGGATTATATACAATTAAATTATTCCAGCCAACACCATGCTAACACTGATTTTGCAATGCATGGCCATCAAGAAACAAGTGGGGAACTTAGTTTATATAGATATCAAAGTTTATTGGTCGGTAGCAACACATAAATATGTCAAGGCTAAGCAATGGATGGTGTTCTTAGACATATCACCTTCTGCAGAACCTGCAATACGATCTCGTAAAATATCAAGCTCATTGGAAGACTGCTCCGCTCCCAAAAGTTTTAAATACTCTAGAGCTGTGCTAAGAAGCCCTTGACTAGCGAGTAGCTCAGCATAGTTCTCAATAAGCTTCGACAGAGATGGACTGAATTGCTTTTGTCCGGTTGCCATTGTAAGCACCACTGTTTTCTCCATCAGGTCCTACATTTGATGCAAGTGCTTGTCAATTTGGAATCATGGATCAAATCAAAGTATTAAAGAATCTTAGATAGGCTACCTGGAGAAGGTCAACATAGCTCCTGCCTTCATTCTGAGGCTTAAGACTGTGTGACCAAATTTCAACAGTTCTATTAATATTCCCAGAACAGATATAGCATAGAGTTGCCGCAAGGGTGTTACCGACACCCATTAGCCTTGAAGCAAGTAGGTCACAGAGCATTGTCCATTCATCTTTTTGTGCGAACTGTTCAGCAATAATCATATACTAATTAGCAAATCACTATGGAATATAAAAATCATACAGATATCTAAAGCAGATGTTTATCTGTACAGCTTTAGTCTCGAACATTTTCAGAGGTGGAGCATAGTGCAACCAATTCTCTTGCATGGAGGCCAGACATGGGAAAAGAATGAACAAAAACCTCAATGCCTTTACCGTTCAGAAAAGTTCTAAAATCCATACAACCCAGAAAAATGCTTAAAAAACAAGAGGAATGCCATTTTACCACATTTTTACCACTCTCTTTGCCACACTGATTGAGAACCGTTTGATCTCTTGATCAGATGGTTCTCATTAAATTCACTTTTGACACTGTTTTTTGTGCAACTGACGCAGTTAATGAGAGCCCTTTGATCAAGTGATCAAATGGCTCCCAATGAGTGGTAAAGAGAGCGGCAAAGAAGCCTGTTAAAATAGCATTCCCCTAAAAACTATCGGCCATTTTGTCTCCGTTCCCAAATAGTTACAATTGCTTTCTCACGTTCCTATCAACTCCACAGCAATTTGCAGGACTGCCTCCACAAGACGGGGAGTGGTGTTGCCACCCACGTGTCCTTTCTAGATAAAAGGGCAATTTTGCACATCAGCTCCCTACTGATTACATTGATATTTTACTCCTTACCTAGGAAGACAATTTAATAACTAACCAAAAAATACATAAATTCTGAAATATAAAAAACATTACGCAAAGTAAAAGATAAATGTCCAATCTCCTGTGAGCTCTTTTGTCCGGCCCTGCAAGGTGGGTCTACGGTACCAGAATCGCAAATCTTGCCCAAGTCAGGAAGCTTTTGCAGCAGTAACTGGCTCAAGCATTATTAATGGCAATGACTACAGTCTCTCGGAAAACAAAAAATATGTGGCAAGCCACAAACAGTTCAGGTGACATAAATGTCCAATGATATGAATTAAACTGTGCTAAAATCACTCGTAAGAGAAGAAAGGGCATGTCATTACAGTCTGAAAATCAAGAATTTGTCCTTTGACTTTTAATGAACCTGCTACTGAAAGAAAAATGGTTCAACCTCTTTATTTTTCCTCTTGTTTTATTTCTTCTGTTCTTTTTTTTCTTTTTTTTTTCTTTTTTCTTTTTTTTTTGGGGGGGGGGGGGGGGGGGGGGGGGGGGGGGGGGGGGGAGGGGGGAGGAGAATACCGTGCAGAGAAGGGCAAGTGTTTCCTTCCAGGAGTCTAGTGGTCGCGTATTAACAAGAGCCATAAGATCATTTTTTACCATTGCTGAAACAACCTGAAAATTCATAAAACTAATTCAAGAATAGTACAAAGAACTATCTAAGCAACTAAACTCAAATATATAAACTAGATCATCTTATATGTTTATATACAAATATAGAAGAGATTATCAACAAAATAAACATATATGGAGATTACATTTATTCTCCAACGAAGTGCCAACCTTTAGATAAGACAAATTGCTTTTGCTGAGGTATCGATCACGAGTGCTTTCCCACAAGGAAACACCACCCATATGAGCAATAACCAAAGCATCAGCCATTCTGTTTGCTGAAATGCATTGAGAGACTGCTCCCTTGTAGTCTCCAACAATCAAAGCATGCCGGATACTATCATCAAATGAAGAATCCATAACCTCAACAGCCTCTTTTGATTCATTTTGCATTTGATCAGTAATGGAAGCGGGAGCATTACTGGCCTCAACAGTCAAGCTATCAGAAGAACCCAAAGGTTTGTTAAAGAAGTCTTCCCCACTGTCAATATTGAATGCACTGTTGTCTCCCCTTCCTATTGAATCTTCCCTAGCATTTGGATCAAGACCGAGCTTGTCTGTCAATTCCTCTCCAAGTTCATCAGTAACATTACCAGTTTCACTTGACACTGAGAAACCCAAATGCGCAAGAAGTTTTGTCCTGGCAGTTCCATCATCCTCAAACATAACCTTTAAGAAACCCCACGTTTCTTTGTCATACCCAGATCTGTTGCCAAAGTGCATTGAGAAATATAAACTACTGAATTCGATGCAACAAATGGAAAATACAACATATGAAATACAATCCCGTGTGGAGAAAACTTACTCAGATTCCAGAAATTTCCTTTCGCACAAGGCCCTTAGTGATGCTTTCTCCCCATTTTGAATTGCAGCTTCAAACTCCGTGGAGCGGTCGACAAGGCTGGATTCAGTAACTAAGCTATGCATGTAAACCTGATAATGCTGGTTTTCAGTAACTAAGCTATGCAAGGTACAACAAAGTGAAAAATCCATTAATCATACCTCAGAACTACATGTGGATGCACCTGGGGCTGTGGAACTAGGTTGAAAAGAAACAAGCTTGCCTCCAAAACCAAAGGAGACACCCACAGAACATTTCAACCACTTCGGTGCTCTCAAGGGTACTACAGATACAAAATGAGGACACATAATAAGCTGAACTGTTATGACTAAGACCTGACTAGTGAATGGAGAAAAAAGTCATTTCAAGTTTCTTCATTCTGTAATTTATACATGAAGGATATTTAACGTGCTACTTGCAGATGCCTGTAATTAAGGAATGAAAAAGATCACTTCACATGGAAGCTCAGATGCAGGTACCAACTGCCCACTCTTCCTAGTTTGAATGGCGGAAGAGAGACAATGCATGAGAAGTGACATGGAGGCTCACAGGCAGTGGCTGGGCCTATCACGAAGAGGATTGTTCCCTCATCCCTACTTTTGATTTGCCTTCTTTAGATTGCCTTGGGAGGAGAGGAAGCTAAACCAAAAGATGGCACGCTTGTTTTTGGAAAGCAATAGAGTTTGCAGCTAGCTCTGCCTAATGGCACACTGTAAATTGTGTGATGAGACATCTCAAGATTGCAACAGCCTTGAAAACCTATAACACTCGTTCCCATGCTTGCCAAAGTGACCACATCATCCACTTTGAAGTAAACAGACGAAAGCACCCCCAAATTCACATCATTGCAGGCACAACCTGGGATCATCGTCGGATGGCAGTTTAAGTTAAACAACACCAGATGTGATAATCATACAGGGATATAGGCAAAGTTTGATGACTGCTGCCTGCATGACATCAACCCTCAACAAGCTGGTGCAACATTGGTGGAAAAGGTCTTATGCTGATGCTGATGACAATGATGATGGTTGAGTAAAAAAAGGAGACAGCAGTTATAAAGGAAGCAGACATACAATAAATATAAATTAGTCAAAGGAGGTTATACAACCTGGAGCTTGAAAGTTCCCCTCCACAACTGCCGGTCTGCTGCAAGCCTGAATAGAGAAACAATGTGCAATGTCTAGTTAGAAGTGTTATGGCCAAGTTATATGTCACGCTCAAATAACAAAAGAGTTGGAATATATATATATATATATATATATATATATATATATATATATATATATATATATATATATATATATGTGTGTGTGTGTGTGTGTGTGTGTGTGTGTGTGTGAGCGCGCATGTTGACCAAGGTTCACCAACTCGGGGATCCGTATTGGGTCATATCTTCCCAGATATGAGTCGGATATGATCCCACTCAGTCCAACTTGTTCGACTCAAATGAGTCAAGCCAATGAATTTGTTAAACACTTAAAAGTACCGAGCTTTTGCCATATTGTCAAGAAATGTACCTTATTAATTGATATAAAAAATGTAATTTTACTTACCAAATGAGAAAAACTCATTTTAAAACAACCCATTATACATGCATGAGTCGATACGATCCCGTCCGACTCGGTGTGGCAGAGGGTCGGACTCACCCAGACACGAGTCGACTCATAAGAGTCAGCACGATCTGGCACGATACAGGAAACTATGGTTTTGACCCCATCCCCATGATCGCCATAAATTTTTTAAATATTCAATTATCCCCCATGGTTGTTTCCATCACTTGGGCATCCAATCATATCCAACTTGATTGTAGCCATCCAATCGGGTGCAACCAAATTTGTGATGAATACTAAAACCCCAAGGGATGGAAACAACCCTAAACCTCACTCCTAAATCCAACAAAATAAGGCTCCTGGTTCTCACAATAAGACATTCTAATTTGATAGGAGGAACTCAATATCCCGATCAAGAATGGCTTATCCTCGAAATTAGGTGAATAAGCAATTCCTTCCTACATCCAAAAACTTGGTATTCTGCCTTGGATTCGACCTGCTATCGAAGTGAAACACTCCTTACTCTAGTGTAAGCAATCTAGAATAACTCATATTGTCATACCCATTATGCTATTAAAGTGCGGCTAAGGGTAATCTGACCATTTTCCTATTTTTAACTATTTTTAAAATTTTTAAAATATTTTTTGACTGATACTTGATGGATGACTACGATTGAGTTTTACAATTGGACATGATAAGATGGTTAAAATTGAGCTTCAAGGGATGGAAACAACTCTAAGAGAGAATATTTAAAATTTTATGATAACTTTTAAAAATAAAAATCATCAAAGCTTTTTAAATATTCCATTACCCGCTTAGGGTTGTTCCCATCCCTAGGACTTTAATTTTTACAGTCCAATTTTAAAAGTCAATTGTAGCCATCCGATCGAGTGTGCGCCAAAACTAATTGTTAAAAAATGTTGAAAAATAGTCAAAAATATAAAATTACTGCGACTAACCCTTAGGCTTGATCCTATCCCTTAGCATTTTAGTTTTGACCCCCCCCCCCCCAATTAAGGCACACACAATTGGATGGCTACAATTGAGTTTTCCTATCGGACGGTGAAAATTAGACCCCAAAGGGTGGGGAACAACCTCTTCTTTTTGGGGGTTGGGGGGGAGGTGGGGTAACTGAATATTTTATTATTTTTATTTTTATTTTACATGAAGAGGGCAGGGGGATGCATCTAAGTTTGATGCGCCCTGGGCACATTAGATCTGCCCCCTATATAAAGGATAGTGGAAATAATCTAGAATGGTCTGTACAGAAGGTGTAAAGACCAGCAGTTCCGTGCTTCTATTCTACGCATACAATGTAGATGTAGAGAAAATTGTTTGGGGTACCAAGCAAAAAATTTGCTGGTACTTCGTGTCTAGGGTTGAAGATAGGATTCAGATAAGCATCTTATAACTCTGTTTCGAATTAAGAGGACCAAACTGCACCGGCAAGAATGAAGCCTGCAGCAGTTCCCTTAACATAGTTATGCAGTCCGCCAGTCGATCTTTCAAAGAAAGATAACAGCCAAATCTTTAAAGCCTGGCATAATGACTGTCTGGTTTAAGGCACACGACTGAGTGTTCCAGTCATATGGGAACCTACAAAAGGATTAAATAGTATTCTAGTCATATGGGAACATTCTAGGGGCTAAGTACATCATTACCATTATGAACTCCTTTCGCCCATCATCCATGCATAATTGAGGCAGTTAGGAGCTGCCTTGTATCTACCATGCTGCTTTACCATTATGAACTTCTTTCACCCATCATCCATGCATAATTGAGGCAGTTAGGAGCTGCCGTGTATCTACTACGCTGTTTTACCATTTTTTCCTTTAACTCCAGTAACCAAACACTCTAATACCAGCTCCATGGTGACCACAGATTTTCCTTGGTGCTTTTGTCATAGAGCTTCATTTAGGGAGGAAACATTATCTCCTTCTTGAACCCTGTATTGAAAGAAACCCAGACAACCATCCCCATGGCCTCATTCTTCAACAGTTCAACCTGCCGCCAATCTCTATTCCATACATACAACAGGATGGACCTGGTGGGGATCCGGGATCAGCGTTGCACCAGTTTCCCTGTAGCTCAGAGACTCACCAAAGTATGTCTAAAATGTAGGATTTTAGACCACGAATCCGTAGATATCTTGCTTGGCACATTTGGGACTTTTTTAGGGCTTTTTCTATTTTTCAAGAATTGATTGCATGATTTTCATACTATTATTGCGGTTAGGGGTATTTCAGTCTTTTACTTGGTTAGGAGTTTGATTAAGGTTAGATTTGAGTTATTTCCACTATTTATATGTGTTTAGATCTTCTTTTTCAATTAATGGTGAATTGTATTGCGAATTTCTAGAATTTTCCTGAGTTTCTCTTTGTAATATAGAAGACGACTGTGAGACGGGGTCAAAAAAGTGTTGCGATAGGACTGGGTGAGACGCCCGACGATCGTGGGGTGAAAAACCTTCGATTGTTCCACATCAATTTTGATATCAGAGCAAATCTCGATACACACGATGCCGCCATCCCGCCATCGCCGCCGCACTGCTGCCGCTGCCGGCTGTCCCCTCTCCTTCCTCTGTCCCCCCGCCCGCCTCTCATGGTACTGTTCATGCTACAGTAACTGCAGTACTGTTCGCATGAATAGCACCCGCCCACCCTTCTCACTCTCTTTCTCTCTAAATCGGGATTCAGATAAGCATCTTAGTAACTCTGTTACGAATTAGGAGGGCCAAACTGCATCGGCAAGAATGAAGCCTGCAGCAGTTCCCTTAACACAGTTATGCAGTCCGCCAGTTGATCTTTCAAAGAAAGATAACAGCAGAATCTTTAAAGCCTGGCATAATGACTGTCTGGTTTAAGGCACACGACTGAATGCTCCAGTCATATGGGAACCTACAAAAGGATTAAATAGTACTCTAGTCATATGGGAACATTCTAGGGGCTAAGTACATCATTACCATTATGAACTCCTTTCGCCCATCATCCATGCATAATTGAGGCAGTTAGGAACTGCCATGTATCTACCATGCTGCTTTACCATTATGAACTCCTTTCACCCATCACCCATGCATAATTGAGGAGTTAGGAGATGCATTGTATCTACCACGCTGTTTTACCATTTTTCCCTCTAATACCAGCTCCATGGTGACCACAGATTTTCCTTGGTGCTTTTGTCATAGAGCTTCATTTAGGGAGGAAAAATTCTCTCCTTCTTGAACCCTGTATTGAAAGAAACCCAGAAAACCATCCCCATGGCTTCATTTTTCAACAGTTCAACCTGCCGCCAAACTCTATTCCATAGATACAACAGGATGGACCTGGTGGGGATATGGGATCAGTGCTGCACCAGTTTCCCTGTGGCTCAAAGACTCACCATAGTATGTCTTAAATGTAGGATTTTAGACCACAAATCCGTAGATATCTTGTTTGGCCCATTTGGGACTTTTTTAGGGCTTTTTCTATTTTTCAAGAATTGTTTGCGTGATTTTCATACTATTATTGTGGTTAGGGGTATTTCAGTCTTCACTCCAGGCACCATTTCGCCTACTTTTCGAGGCTGTTTTGGACTCCGTTTTGCGTGCCAATCACACTATTTCATTTCGCATGCAGATCACACTGTTGGCTTCCTCGCAGCAAGGCCAACCTCCTCCACACTCCATTTTCCAGCGACACATCATTTTGTGTGCCCACTTTTGCGGCCCATGTTAGTCACTGAATACACCTGAGTACTATGTTTTGTGTGTCGATCCAATCGCCAGCATCCATGCAACGAATCTGACTCGACCAATATGCCGCTATCACAACAGTGTGCCTCATTTTGGATGCCATCACAGCACGCTTCTGAAGGTGGTGGTCACAAACTATAAGGGCATAGGTTGAGTTGCGTTAGGATGACATGGAGTGGACTGCATTGAAGAATCACATTCGGAGCCTACTTTCTAGAATGACCAAAACAAAGGAGATAGTTTACGAGGCCGGCCCAGTGTTGGCTGAGGAGTCGAGGAGTATTTCAAACAGGTCAAGTCCCAAATGTTCGAAACATGTGATGGCATCCTCTCCATTGAACCAAGGCTAGACTTGGTCCTCTAAGACTTTTTTGAAGCCAGTCCGCCGAAGGTTGTTCCAGACATTTTCATCCAGCATGATTTTGACTAGATATGGAGTGATGTTGAGGCACACTTTCCACATTAAGTCAAAGGTCTCCTCCGCATGATGATATCAGTGGCATCAGCCGTGCTTCCTTACTTTGCTGCTCTTATCATCTCCTCGTACATATTGCCACATTTCAAAACTCGAGAATGAGTTTTCTCGAACCGAGGGAGATTGGTTGGCATCTGGGATCAGCGCTGCTAGTTTTTTTTTTTTTGGATGGCTCAAAGGCTCACTAGAACATGTCTAAAACATAAGATTTTGGATCACGAGTCCGTGGATATCTTGTTTGGCCCTGTTAGTCTTGGTTACGAGTCTAATTAGGGTTATGTTTGAGTTATTTCTACCATTTATATGCATGTAGACTCCCTTTGTCAACTAATGGTGAATTTTATTGCGGATTTCTGGTATTTTCCTGAGTTCCTCTCTACGATGGAGAAGACAACTCTGAGACAGGTCGAAAAAGCCCTGCGATAGGGCTGGGTGAGATCCCCGGGGATTGTGGGGTGAGACACCTCCTACCATTCCTCATCAACCCCGAAGATGGTACTCCGTGCCTGGGCTAGAAACAAGAGCAAAGGGCAAACGCAAGACTGAAATACCAAATACCTTCCTTTGCTGCCACAAAAGATATCTGACCACCTAAGGATAGACACAAATTTACCTTGTTTTCCTACAAATTCACATTGATCAGCTGCCTGGCCTCTTAGATATGCAAGAATAGCACAGATCCAGCTCATGGAGCCAAATCGGAAAGATCATGAGTCATAATCCTTCTCTACACTCTTGCACAACTATACCCAACGTCTAGCTAGCTCAAGAAGGCTTGCAGCTAATGGAATTAAACTTTTTAAGCAGGTTGGCTCATGGACAACAACACCAACGCCATTTTTGCTCCTTTTTCTCTCCTTTTTATTCTTATTTATCCTTTTTCACCTTCTTTTTCTTTTATCTTCCCCTCCCGCATTTGACATGGATCAGACAGACCACAATCCAAGCCAATCAGAATCGTGATTGTGGGGCAACCACAGACCATACAAACTGGCAGGCTCAGAATTTCATACCCATAGCCAAGCAGGATCGGATATTGAAACTTGGTTCAGAGGATGTTAAATGTCTTTTTTTTGAAAGGTGACAAAAGTCACATTTCATTAATGAAGGATAGAAATACATAGCATGGTGGGCAACAAGCCGACTACAAAAACTATAACCTACAAAGAAGAAAAACTTTTTATCGAGACAATAAAAGGCAAAAGACCCTGTTCTCAAAACATATAGGACTCTCTGATAGTCCTTTTCAATAAACAAAACCCTCCACTGACTGGCTTTGATGAGAAGAGATGGAGGATTATTAATGTCAATAATACCAACAGCAGCCCCCCAATCGCTGACCGAATTGCTGCTCTTCAGATGATATCAGATGCATTACTGAACTCTTCTCTGAATCTTCTTTTGTTCCTCTCATTCCAGGAATCCAGATGGCCCATAGCATTGCAGGCAAGAACAACCTCCAAGGCTGAGAGTAGGTATGATTAGGATTGTAATTATGCCACCAATTTATCAAATCGAACACATTGTGAGGTTGTACCCAGTGAACCTTACGAAGTATGCATAAGGACCTCCATATCACATTGAAAAGAGATGATCAGCTGATTCTTCAAGCATTCCACAGAAGATGCATTTGGAATTCTGAATATCGAAGATGATCTTGATTCTATCACTCATTGGAAGTCTTTTCAACAATAATTTCCACATGAAAATCCTTATCTTGATGGGTAATAGCTTACACCAAGCTATCTTATTCCAACCCACTCTCATTCCACCATATTCTAACAACTTTTTTAAGAATATTCACTGAAAATATCCCTCTACTACTCCAATTCCACCTCCTTCTGTCTTCCTGGTTCATGTTCAGCTTGACTTCGTTGATAATTCTCATTAAAGACAACAAGTCCTGTATTTCAGTTTCGGTGAGATCCCTCCTGAAAATTAAATTCCAGTGGAAGCTTTCTTCAACTGAATATAACTCCTGCTTCTGGAATGATAAATGGTTTTCAGGAAGGCCTTTATCTGAGCATCTTAACCACTTGTACGATCTCATCCGCAATGTCAACAACACAGTGGCGGAAGTTCTGGAGTATGGTGAGAGAGGTGGGAGAGATCTATTCAATCAATCTTCAGCTCAGAAGGGATCCTACGAATTTGGAAATGGGAGAGCTCATGCAGTTGTTAGCCGTCATTAATCAAATTTGTTTATCTCCAAATATTGAAGACAGAAGAGTGGGGAGATGGGATAATAAAGGCAAATGTTTGGTTAACTCTTTGGTGCATGTCCTTGATGGAGGAGGATGCAGAGTATGGCGGAAGAAAATTGTCTGCTCCAAGCACCTTCCTAGCAAGATCAAGCTGTTTCTGTGGAAGATAGCTTGGCATAGATTGCCAACCAGCAAAAGGATTATGAATATTTTTCATATTCAAGATCCTAGATGTGTTTTCTGTGCTGTTCATGAAGAAGACCAGAGTCATCTTTTTTGCAAATGTGGAATTGTCAATGTGTTATGGACTATATCACGCAGACTGTTAGATGTCATATGGGTTGAGCACACATCAGTTATGGAGATGCTGAAATGGTGGGAAGAGAATTGTCCTGACACTAAACAGAAAGACATTTGGATTTTGTTCGGTCCAGCTACGCTATGGGCAGTCTGGCTCGAAAGGAACAGGAGAAAATTTAGAGGTGATTTCAGCAATGCCCTACATATTCTGAGAAGAACTATTTTATTGGTGGAAGACTGGGGTAGAGCTGCGAATCTTCTCCAAGATCCTTGCATGGAGGTGTTGAGGAAGGCTTCTCTTTGGAAGAATCTCATTGCTTGAAATTTTTTTGTTTGGGTTCCGCTTTATGTTGTAACCTGTTTTATCAGCTTGATAAAACAGGATTGGTGGTTGTTTCTTGTTTTTGGTTCTTTCCTTAGGGATTTTGCGGAGTATCTCGAGGGAGTGTTACCTCTTTATGATGAGTATATTATCTTCGTTTATTTTTTTATAATGAATCATGACTTTTTTTTTAAGTGGATAGTACCACCATTATATTAAAGGGAAAAAGCGAATACAAAGGCAGGAGGGATGTACAAGTATAGGAGTCGCCATCCCACGCGACTCACAAAAGCCATCATCAGAAAACAAAAAAGGTCCCACGCCAAGAAGGTATACCCCCTACACCTATTCCAAAAGAAGAAAAAAGGAAGAAGAGTCTGAAGCCTCTGTGCATGAAGATCTCACCCACTCCCTAACTTTCTCACAAACAAAAGAGAGGACTCTATCTGAATCAGAAGCTTCATGTTTGAAAATTCTCCTGTTCCTCTCCCCGCAGATAGCCCAGAAAGTGGTGGGAGGACCAGCCACCAGATAACACGATCAGCCCTAGAACCCACCATAGAAGACCAGTGCTTCAAAATACCCCCCACTGTATTCTCCTGACGCCCAGGTTGTTGCAGCTTGGTCCGAATACTCCTCCAAATATATGAAGCAAAGCTACAGCTAGCAAAAAGATGATCTAGGTTCTCCTCCTCCTCCCCGCAAAGAGTACATCAAGAGGGAACATCGCATCCAAAGCGAATCAATCTGTCTGTTGTGGGAAGCCTACCAATAGAGATCCTCCAAATGAGGATTTTGACCTTCAGGGGCAAGGATGGCAGTACCGGTACCGGTACCGGTATCGGTGGGTACCGGTACCGGTACGTACCGGTCCGGTACCGGCCTGGTACCGGTCGGTACCGGCCCAAAACCAGTCCGGTACCGGCCGGTACCGGTCGGTACCCACGGTACCGGTGCCGGCCGATACCGGTACGTACCGGTATCGGCCGGTACTGCCATCCATGTTCAGGGGTGACTTGGGCAACCAAATATGCTTGTAAAAACGGAACTGCAATCCCCCATGGCTGATAACCCAAAAAGCTGATCTGACAGAAAAAATACCAGAAGAGTCCCATGTCCATCTCCAAACATCCTTCCTATGCACCACCGGCTCAATACCGTCAAGACTAGCGCATAAAGAACTCAACTCCACAATCTCCTCCTCTGTAAGGTTACTCTTGAAGCGTGGTGACCAAATACCTGAACCAGAAGGCTGACGCTACCCGGGCCATCTGGTTGGAGGAGATACTAAATACCTGGAAACATCAGATACAGAGGCTGGGGAGTGCACCACCTATCCCTCCAGAAGAGACACTGCCTGCATCTCCAAGGGAAACCTGTGACGCCACCAGAATAATGTCTGCAGCCTGAAGAATACCCTGCCATAATAGGGACACCCTGTAATCCACCTGCAAATACACATCCCAAGTTCTGCTAGAAGAATAGTATTTCCCTTTAATCACTACCAAGTTTCCAACCATAACCCTGAAAGATGTAGTGCCAAGTTTCTATAACCATTTGGATAATAAGGTGAGGTTGAATGTGTGGATGTTCTTAAGTCCCAAGCCCACCGTTCTCCTTACTTTTACATACTCTGCCCCAAGAAACATGAAAACCTCCCTTGGCCGGAACATCCATAGCTCCTTTCCAAAAAAACCTGCTTGTAATGGCTTCCACCTGCTTGGCCACAACCTTTGGGATCCTGAAGATGGAGAGAAAATAGCCAGGACCGCCTGACACAGAACCAGCCTCCCCCCATAGCATAGGAACCTGCCCTTCCAGCCTGCCAGACGTAACTGGAACTTAGTGATGATAGGTCCCCATTCACTGCACCTCAACGAGCCTGGAATGAATTGTGACTTATAAAGTCACCTTCCAAAAAAAAACTGAATACAACTCCGTACAGTCTTCCCCTTATCCACTGCTATATGATACAGATTGCTAAATTGTACTGCAAAGGGCATTTTTGAACACCATTTATCTTCCCAAAATCTAATCACTTTTCCATTGCCTACCTCATAAGCAACTGCTGGGGCGATAAAATCCAGACTCTTGACAATACTCTTCCATATAGGCAACACACTAGAACTCCTTGGTGGCAATAAACACCATCTTGATGAGTTAAGGTAATACTCCTCCATGATTATTTTAACTCAAATTGCATTTTCATTCTCACCCAATCTCCAAATCCATTTTGCCAGCATGGCATTATTGAAAACCTTCAATTTGACCAAACCAGCTCCACCTTGCTCTTTGGTTTTACAAACTTTGTCCCACGCCACTAGATGAAGACCTTTCCTCTCTCTCTTACCACCTGCCCAGAAGAAAGAGCCTCTAAGAGACTCGATAAACTTTAACCACTGTCTTTGGAATTTTTGAGTATGGAGAGATGGTAATTGGCCATGGATGACAGCACCAACTTTGATAAAATCCACCTACCCCCATCTGAAAGAAGCTTTGATTTCCAACCTTCTAATCTGTTTTCAAATTTCTTAAAAGGCTCATTCCACTCACTTACTCTAGCTGGCCCATTGGTGAGACGCAAGCCTAAATATCTGATAGGAAATTGGGATGAAGTGCAATTCAGAATCCGAGCCTTCTCCATAACCCTTTCCCCAGTTAAATTTATACGCACCATCTCAGACTTATCAAAGTTAATTTTCACCCCTGTAACTGCCTCTCTTAACATTAATAGCTTCTTCATATTACCAAGCATGACTTCCTGACCTGAAGCAAATAACAATGTAACTGCAAGTGTGAAAGCTGCATTCCATTCCTTCCAATCCAGAAACCATCAACCAAACCTTGATCAGCTGCTACCTCCCAGAGAGAGCTCATAACCTAACTATGAGAAAGATTATCAGTGGAGAAATTGGATCTCCCTGTCTGAATCCTCTAGAACTGCTGAAATACCCCCATGGCTCTCCATTTATTAAAATGGAAAACCATGCTGTAGTGACACAATTCATAACCCATTCAATCCACTTCTCTTTGAAACCCATAATCTTCAATGTTTTTTTAATGCACTACCAATTAATTCTATCGTAGGCCTTTTCGAAATCCAGTTTGAAACCAACTCCTACCCTGTTGCTATTTTTCTGACTATGGACTGCTTCATATGCTGCCAAGAAGTTATCAAGAATAAAATTTCCCTTCAAGAATGCTGACCAAGGATGGCAGTACCGTTTTCGGTATCGGTATCAAAGGGTACGGATACCGATATGTACGGGTATCGGTATCGGCCGTATCGGTCAGTGTCGTCCGGTACCGGGTCCATTTTGGCCCAGTACCGGGCCAATATCGGCCGGTACGGGTCCACTCAGTGTGGTATTGGTACCCACCAATACCAATACGTATCGGCCAATACTGCCAACCATGATGCTAACTAATTCTTACTAATAATGTCCCCCAACACCATTCTTAATCTGTTTGCAATTACTTTAGAGATGATTTTAGAACATCCATTCACCAGACTGATTGGCCTATACTCTGTTACCTTCTCTGCTCCTTGAAGCTTTGGAAGTAGGACAACGTGAGTGGAATCGAAGACCTTGATACTGCCTGGGTTCTCCTGAAATTCCTGTACCATCTGCATTAATTCAACCGTAATGGTGTCCCAAAAAAATTGATAAAAGCCTAGAGAAAATCCGTCTAGGCCCAGTGACTTAATTATCATTCATGCTGAAAATGGCCTCTTTAACTTCATCTTCTTGAAATGGAGAACACAACCACTCGGCCTGAGAATAGGTGTCCTTTACAGGATGTGTTTTTTTTTTTTCAATTCCTGGATAAAACTGCACTAAATTGAATAATCACAAGGTTTAGCTCTTTTATCTTTCCACTTATCAACAATTCTGTTCCTTTCTGAGGAAATTTTCCATTTATCTTACTATATTACTTTGCTGATCCAAAAGATTAGGTCTTCATATATCTTTATAACACAACTACTTCAATTGTTTCTTGCACAACTTAAAATAGTTGCCTTCAATTTCTTGCCACGTGACAGCTTTGAACTTAGGCTACAATCAAACCTAAAGCTCTAAAACCATGTCTGATTTCAAGCACTACATTTGTTTCTAGAAACAGGAATCTGTAATGTCCTGCATGTTTTGCGATTTCTTTAAAATAATTGCCTTTTTCCCATTCTGATATTCTTCGATGGTTTGTGTCTACAAAGAATTTTTTTCTATCCAGGTTTTGCAATTATGCTATGTGATAAGATCTGTGCAAAAAACCTGAGCATATTTAGATGCTACGGAAGAATATGTATTTTAATCTGCTAAAAAGAATATATATTTTTTCCTATAAAACTGAAAACTTAAAATTATGTGAAAGGAAAAAGGATCATGATGATGTACATCTAAGTGCATGAAGAGCTTTATATATCAAGAGTTTGCCAAGAAAATGACCAAAGAATTCACCCAAAACAAAAACCACTTGAGGAATAAATTGGAAAGTTCAATGTGCACCATTGGCAGTACATTCATATAGAAATTGAACAGATCAGAAAGGAATGATTAATTTACGCACACAAAGTAATTTGTATAACAAATCATTGGCAGAGTTTTTTTTACCTCAATATTGTATATGCCAATTTTCACATCAAATGAGGAAGCAGATATGACCCCAGGTATTTTGGGGCACCAGTGGACATCAAAATTACAACTGGTACTGGGTGGCAATTCACGGACTATCTGGCTCAAGAGACCCAAATATTAGAATACAATGTGGCAAAAAAGTCCATTAAGCCTGAAGCATCAGCTAGAAGAACAGGATGACCAGAACTTAAGAAACGTGTGAAAGAGGCACTCTTTACCTCCCCATTAACAGTATCCCAGCAGATAGTTCGATTGTCTTTGGCACAAGTGAGCAAATATAAGCTGTCACTAGGACACCATGACATGGCAATAACACCTGGTCAACCACCAAATGAACCACAATGAAGCTGATAAACACTTACCCATATTAGTATACAAGTAATATTTGATTCAATTGAATAAAATAACATATGCAACACAGAATGCTTCAGACTGCAGAATATTATTGTCGACTGCTCAACTTAGTCAAGCCAGAATCAGCCATCTGCTTTTCCAATTGTCATAACTATCTTAGAGTACAACCATCGTTACAGAATGATTACATGCCACAGATCAGAAAGATTGATTACATCCTCTTCCGTCAAAAGAAACCATTCTATTAGCTGAGAAACACACACATACATCATATGGAAGCAAATTTGGTGGTTCCTCATCCCCTTCCAGGTTGCGTGACTCGGTATCAAACTGAGAATCAGAAAGCCGAACCACCATCATCTAGACTCAATTGCAACTCAGTAACAACTTGTACAGACTAAATGGTAAGTTGTACCCAAACCACATGTCATTTTGTAAACTGACTTGCCTGTTTCTACCATCATACAGACTCAATTGCAACTTTTTTTTTTTTTTTTGAAGGTGACATTAAGTCACATTTCATAGAGTAAAAAGAGGATTACAAGGAGAATGAATAGCCCAAGGGCCAACACCTTCAGGATCGGACAAACCCCGTCCTGAACCCCAACAACCTAAGAAAAGCTAAAAATTACAATGATGTTTTATCAAGCCAATAAAACAAAACCACACTAAGAGCTGCCTATCAGGAGATCATATCCTTCCACTTCCTGGCCTTTTCAAAAAAACCAGAACTCCCCTTCTTCAGGATACCAGCAGCCCGTCCCCAATCTTCCACCCATCTAAAAGTAATCCTCAGCAGATCATTGGAGCTTCTATATTGATCATTGAATTTCCTTCTGTTTCTTTCACACCATATGGCCCACAAAAGGGCCGGACAAATCAAGAACCACAATTGTTTGAGATCTTTGTATGGACAATTAATGCTCCACCAATGAAGGAGATCCAACACAGAAGATTGCTCTACCCAATTGATTCCAAATAGTCTACACATAATCTTCCACTGTATGATAATAATACCGCAGCCACAGAATAGATGCTTTTGATCCTCCTCAAAAAGAGCACAATAAACACACGAGAAGCTCCCAGAGATGTGTAATTTCTTAGCCCTCTTTCCCGTAAGAATTCTGCACCAAGCAAGCTTCCACAGGAAAATTTTGATCTTATTAGGAAGGTGATTAGACCAAACTAACTCTTTCCACCACACCCTAATTCCACCATCATTCAACATTTGAGCCATGGAATTGACCGAGAACTGACCATTGTTGGTCCATCTCCAATTTCTTTTGTCTTGCACCTCACCAAAAATTCTGACTTCACTGATGGTGTTGATTAGCAATATTAGTTCTTCTGCTTCCTCATCCGTGGGATTCCTTCTCAAAGGCAAGTTGATCTGCCCTGCATCTATATTGCATAACACTTCCTCTACTGTAGCTTCTTGGTGGAGGGTTATGTTGAAGATATTGCTGAAAAGCTTTGAAAGGGCCATATTGGAACACCATTTATCTCTCCAAAACTGTGTATCCCTCCCATTTCCCACCTGAATAGTACTCGAAATATCCATGAATTCAGCACATCTAACAATATTCTTCCAGATTGAAGACATATTGTAGGTGGTTGAAGGATAAAAATTCCATTTGTTTTCACCTTGGAAATAAAGATCCTTCACAATCACAGCCCACAGTGCATTCGGATGTTCTCCCCTTCTCCACAACCATTTAGCTAGCATTGCTTTGTTAAAAGTAGCCACACCACAGAGGCCAATTCCTCCTTGCTCCTTGCTTTTGCAAACATTGCTCCATTTGATCAAATGTATACCTCTCTTTTCCCTTTTCCCTCCTGACCAAAAAAAGGAACTTCGAATTGCTTCAATGATTTTTTCCACTGCTCGAGGTATCTTGAATATAGAAGCATGGTAAATTGCCAAAGATGAAAGAACCGATTTTGACAATATCATTTTCCCTCCTCCTGAAAGAAAGTTACCTTTCCATCCTTCCAATCTACTCTCAAATTTCTTAATTAAACCATCCCAATCTCTCACCCTTAAGTTTCCATCTGATAAGGGCAGACCCAAATATTTAATAGGGAACATATTCACTCTGCACTTTAAGGAATTTGCAATCTCCAAAAGGCTAGGCTGCGGCACATTCAAACCCACTATTTCTGATTTCTCATAGTTGATCCTCAGTCCTGTGATAAGTTCTATCAAGATAAGCAAACTTTTGATATTCTGGATATCCTCCTTGCTTCCTGAAGAGAAAAAAAGCGTATCATCAGCAAACTGAAGATGAGATAAGTGAATGTTGCTCCTGCCTATTCTGAATCCCTCAATAAGGCCTAGTTGAACAGCATTATCCCAAAGAGAGCTAAAAATCTGTCCAATAAGCAAAAACAGAAACGGAGACAATGGATCTCCCTGCCTAAGGCCTCTTGAACTGCTGAAATATCCACACGGTTCTCTATTGATCAAAACAGAAAACTTAGAGGATGAAATACAGCTCATTATCCATCTAACCCATCTTTCATTGAAACCCATGAGGATCATTGTTTTTTTAAGACAATTCCAGTTGATTCTATCATAAGCCTTCTCAAAGTCAAGCTTCAATAACACTCCTTGCTTATTTCTGATCTTGTAATGATGTATAACCTCATAAGCTGTCATAAAGTTATCCAGTATAAATCTACCTTGCATAAATGCTGATTGATTAATGCCCACAAGTTTATGTATCACCTTCTTAATTCGGGTTGCTAGGATCTTGGCAATAACCTTATAGCATCCATTGAGTAAGCTAATGGGCCGAAAATCTGTCACTCTTTCCGCTCCTTCTGTCTTAGGAATAAGAACAACATATGTAGCATTAACCGCTCTAATCCTTTCCGGCCTGTCATAAAATTCCTGCACTAGGTTAACCAAATCATCTTTAATAACATCCCAAAAGAATTGATAGAACCCCAGTGAAAATCCGTCTGGACCCGGAGCTTTATTAGGATCCATACTGAAAACAGCCATTCTAACTTCCTCCTCCACAATTGCAACTTAGTAACAACTTGCCGGTCAGTTGTACATGAACCACATATCATTTTGTAAACTGACTTGCCTGTTCCTCATGCCAAAGAGTTGAAAAAACCAACTACGAGTTGGCTGCTCGAAATGGTGTACCATCATCTTGTTTGATGCATTTAAGATCCAGTTGTTTTGTTTAAATTTTTGTTCAGTGGGATACATAAATTTCAAAAAAAAAAATGTATTAACATAAAACAAAAGCACATACAACTAATTACATACACACAATGAGTATCAATGTATAAAAATGTAGAGGACTATTACAAAATTAAATTGATGCATTTCCCATCAGAAAAAGTACAGCTAAATGTTTATTCTACTTACATAGCGAAGAATGCAAACATGCACTCAACATCTCTTTAACCGCACACACCCACTATCTGTATACACACACACACACACACAGAGGGAGGTTAGCCCTTAGTAAAGGTGGAAAACTTTGGACATTTTTATGCTATTTGGTTTTCCTACTGTTTCAAGGCTTCAAGTCTAGTACTACAACTTGGGATGCCTGTGAAAGTGTTAGGCAAGTCCATTCTTGTCTCATTCTATGCCTAGAATTGGGGGAGGGGAAGGGGGAAAAAATACCTGTATGTCTTTTGTGAAAATTAACATGGCACGTTTCTCATTGGAAGAGATATACTTCACATATCTCGTTCATGTGCTGCAATACAATGACAGCTGAATTAAACCTTGACCAGATGTTAAAGTTTTAAAAGGCGCCCTTTATGAATATGATGATTATGATTGGGGCTTTGTCACTATTCTTTTACCATACTCCTATTTACCAATAAAATATTGGAACCACCCATTTCAGCAACAGGATGGGGATTATTCAGATGTTTGGCACAATGTTTGTGTGGTGGAAAAGAAAATTACTCCTCTATTATGGGATAAGATTGGTCTACTGCTTGTTCAAGATCCTGAAAACACTGGCTAAGAAGTCAAAGGCTAACAAAAGCAGCTTCTTCTGGCATGGTACCATGCACAGACATAGAGAGTGGAATGATATTAACTGGAAAAGGACCTGTAAAAGAATGGAGAATGACTCAGTATCAAGAATGGTAGGGACTCCAGTTCAGCCATTCCAAGTTAATGGCTTTGGAAGGTGGGTATACCCAAGAGGGGCCTTGGGGTGAAAGTGCTCCGACAAGAATACTATAGAGGGTCCAAGGTTTTGAATATGCCAGACACTCCCAAGTCTCCAAGTGCTTCCTTCTTATAGAATAAGAATATGATGCGGGAAGACATAGGCCAAGATTAGAATTGGTCAGATGGTTTACTTTTGAAAAGATAGATGGTTCAGGAGCACACCTTTCGAAGAGATGTATCTTCAGCTATATAGATCTTTCTTGGATCCTTCGAATGAGCTAGCAAAGATGTATGATGGGATGTCTTCTAACAGATGATGGGCACCTTTGAGGAACTTACAAGATGAGGTGATCCGCCACCTTGGAGAGCAATAATTGCAGTCATAGAGATGGGCTCTGGAAATTCAAAGAGTAGATAAGCGAGGAGGAGGTGGGAGAAAGATGGCAAGTTCTCCGTTAGGTCTACTTATGCCTATACCAAGCATGGAGGGACCTGCCACTTCATGGCTATACCAGCCACCAGGAGTCTGTTGAAAGTGAGGATCCTTATTTGGAGGATTTCACCTGCTAGACTTCTGACATGTGATCAGCTTCCTTTGTGAAAAGGAAGGAGACATTGGACCATTGTATCCTTTGCTTAGGAGATATGATTGCAGGTGTTTCGGATGCTGGATACTGTTCATAGGCTCCTTGATAGGGTGGAAGGGGTAATTTGGGCTGCAATTGTGGTTTTTTTTCTTCTTCTTTTTTTTTTTTTTTTTTTTGGTTGTGGGGGGGGGGGGGGGGTTGTTG
Organism: Zantedeschia hybrid cultivar; assembly: GCA_030544215.1. NCBI lineage: Eukaryota > Viridiplantae > Streptophyta > Magnoliopsida > Alismatales > Araceae > Zantedeschia > Zantedeschia hybrid cultivar. The sequence goes on along the minus strand of JARZZO010000005.1, from coordinate 75,925,619 downwards.
AGTGGATGGTAACACAATTATGGAGTGTACTAATATGGAGACTATATGCTCTCCGAAACGTCTATACAAATTAAGATCATCACACTACATGATGTGCCACATAATAATCTCCCAGGCCCCGACAGGACAAAAATTGGAGAGTTGTCTCCACTTTATAAAGAACTTTGAGCCATTCCCTCACTCTATCACACAAACAAAAGTAGCTACTCTCTCAAATACCTTAGCTTCTCTCCTACAGAGTCTTGCGTTCAACTTCCCCTAGAGAGGCCCACAAAGTTGCATGAAAGATCAGCCACCACAGAATATTTGGATGTGGCCCCTCAGGGGATCATATGCATTGGTGCCCGATTTTTCATGTAACCTTCTGGGTAATATGGGGGCAAAAAGGAGTGGCAAAATCTTTAAAAGGTGGAGCAAAATTTTAGAGAGGTTTTTCTCCATTTGGCATAGACCTTTGGAATGGACATGACTTAACACGAAAAATAAGTTTCCTTGTATACAATGCAAGCAATGAATAAAATATGTTCAGCTATTAACGCAATCCATCCCCAATACAGATCAGCCAAAAGCAAATCAAAACACATCTAAACATGTGAGGAACACTGGTGCAACTGCTGATCAAATGAAACAGACCTTCAGTATGTCCCACAAACTCTTTCAATGGAGCTATGGCTCTCCTCACATCCCAAAGCTGTGAACAAAGAGGCAAGAAGGTTAACTTAGAACAGTAAGTGCAGCTGCTACTCAAATAGTAAACAAATCGTGAAATTGTATACTCTGAGAGAAGAGGAATAGCCCGCATCAGCTGCAATAATAAGCTGAGTGGACATATCAGGATTCCACTGCAAAACAGTACACCTCCTTGAATCTGACAAACTGTCGGGAAAACATGAAACATGTCAACCAATCAGCAATGTGCCTCAATGGCCACAGCAATTCTTTTTTTTTGTGAAAGTAATTGCCAAAGGCAAAATTAAGATGCAATAACAACAATGCTTGTAAACGATTCACAAACAAGAGCAAAGAGCTTGCCTTGTCACAGGTTTCTGCTGCCTCAAATCCCAAACCACTGAAAATGCATAAATACAGGAGATTCTTAGCTTCCGCTTTCGTCCAAGAGGTTTGCAAGATAAATATGTACATTTTCGAATGCAAAGACAAACATATTCCTCACCTGTCACCCCATTATAAGAAGTAGATGCTAATATAGGCTGGAACTTTGGATTCCATGACACAAAAGAAACTTCACTTTGACCACCAGTCTGTATAAATGGTTGATAACAAAGTCAAGCATCCAACGGAAACATGAAAAACAGAAAGCACTGAATTGACAGATTTGGCCCTCACACAATAGAACTTCTACCATGAGGACATCTATCCAAAGTTCTACTAGATTGGTTATTATAATCAGTGATGCCAAATTCCAACAACCAACTCAGGTTCATGTTAGAAATTATTCCTAACTGAGATCGCCTGAATTATTATAGATTCAAGTTCATTGAAACATGCTGACAATTGCAACTCAAAATTAGGAACAAATGCACCCTTTTTGCAAGGGAAAGCAAATCAAGTGTTAATGCCAAAAATCAAAGTATAACAGTCGGAAAGTGGTGCACAGTAGACAACCTATGATTGGCTGAAAAAATAGAAAGCTCTGTTTCCTGTGCAGCAATGTAAAATCAGCAGCGGGATACGTAATGTATGATTGGGGATGTAATATGGACAACTCATTAAAAGAGTGTAAAAGGGTTTTTCTTTTCTTTTTTGAATACCAAGAGTAAACCCACGATCCCAAGATCGACCCCCTCATCACTAACCATGGATTGCAGGATTGCCCGATCCCGATCCAAATCGGCCGATCTAGATCGGGATCCCCCCTCCAATCCGATTCCGGGGGAATTCATTGTTCCTCCCCATGAATCGGCTGAGATCAGCCAATCCCGACCGATTCAGGCGCCCGGTTTAAAAGAAGAGGGGGAAAAAAAACGAGAGGATCGGCCCAATATCAAGCCGTATCGGGCTCGGATCGGCCGAGCACATACTGAGGGATACTTTGGACATCCACCTATTCAGTATGGCATTTATATCCCTCAAATACAATCAGGAGAAAGCTCAAGCCAAGAAGCAAACACACCTCAAGGTATTCAAAGGAGATTTGAAGACCTCGCTAGCTCCATGTTTGGCTATGGGTATCCGGTGTATATGCCAGCATATTATGGGCCGCCAACTCAAACTTATGAGCCATATGATGAAGGATAACAAATGTGATCTTTGTAAGGTATTTTTCATTAATTTCATATTAATTTTTTCATAATATGCCTTCTTTAATTAGTGCACAACAACAATTATTAGCGAGTTATTCGTCTTTAATATTCATTTTTTATGGATGTGCATGATTTGTATTCATTTTCACTGTACATTCATTGAATAATATGTGTACATTTTTCAATTTTTTTATTTTTCTTGATTTTTTATTACTTTTAATTAATTTTTTTAATAGGGCCGATCCAGATCGGCCCGACTTCATTAGGATTGGCCGATCCAAATTGGATCGGGATCGACGGGTCCCGATCGCGGGAGCCAACCCAACCCGAAATTCCATGTCACTAACACCCCGAGACCTAGGCCCGTCTAACATCTACCACACATCCCCCCTCCCACCAACAACCAAAAAACAAAAAAGGCATGGAGAAGTCCGTGAGGTCAGAAGACTCGGAACTCACATGAACCCCCACATTGGTACCAGCTGCATGTGTGTCCATGGGAGGGAGTAGCTACCTGAACCTTACGTTTGCCCGCAAAACCCCTTATCCAACTCTCCCACCCTCAAGGGATGAAAGGGAATTGCTGGAAACCAAAAGACTAACTAATGGGAGATGGAGATGGCTCAATCAAGTGAGAGAAAAAGAAGGCCTGGAATATGTTTCTGATGGTATCACTGTGGCAATCTGGCCAGAAAGAAAATTACATACTCAATGATAATTAGCATAGTGTCATCAAGATTTAAAGAAAAAAATCAAAGCTCACAGACAATTGGACAGTTGCTATACGAACAAATACTCTAAAGAATTTTGTTCTAATGGAAAGAATTAAAAGTGGGTTGGGTATTGTTTGGTAACAGATGTAAGGGCTAACATTTTCTTTTTTAATTTAAAGTTTTAACATTTTTAATCCTTAGATGGACCACCTCATGCCTCAAGTTAACAACTTGATAGAATGAGAGAAAGTGTAATATTGTAATACCCCACGTTCCTCCGACACTAAACAACAATTAATAAGAACAATTAGTTCTTGGATTAGTGAACAACCGATAAATTAGTAATCACATAGCCTAATGAATCCGCTACAAGTTACAACAGTTGACAGACAAAAAATTACTTTGGAAAGTCCAAAACAATAATATTAAGATGTGGAATATGTATTAAAATAAATACATATATAATTTAAGGATTTAAAAATCTATATGTAATAAGCATATAAAAATATATATATATGTGTGTGTGTGTGTGTAAGAATTAAATATATATGTGTGCATCTTTTACTCAAGGGTAAAATGGGTAATTGGAATATGAGGAGATAATAACAAGGGATCAAAGAGAGGGTAATTATCTATTGGGGTCATGATAACTGGGGGGGGAATGACAAGACTTGAGGTGACTAGGAGACTAGGAGTTGATCTTGTTGGGATTTGTAATGATGGCTTGGAGGAGAGAGGAGGAGGGAGGTTTGAAGTGAAGGAGTGAGAGAGTGCGGAGGGGGGAGGAAAGAGAAGGGGGCCGGCCCCCTCACTTCTTCTCCTCCAAACTCCAACAGCACCACCTCCATTTTCCCCTCTCTCCCACACCTCACCACCACCACCCTTCGCATTCACTCCCTACAAGAAGGAAAGAAGAAGAAGAAGAAGAAGGGGTGGGAACCTAAAGGAAAGAGATAAGAGCAATAAGAAGAAGAGAAAGCCAGGGAAAAAGGGTAGGCAAATGATAGTTCCTAGCTTGTTTCTTCTGTTTTCAGTCTTCCCCTGCTGTCTGAATTTGTTTCATGTTGTCCTCCAATTTCTTCCAAAGTTCACATATCAAAGATGACCTTTTCTTGTTCCCCCTTGGGTGAAGACTCTTCCCTAAATTTTTAAGAATTTTAGGAACCTTTTTTCTGATAGCTTTAAATTTTTAAAGAGACCCATGTCTGGACTCTGTCCGGATCTAATACTTTGACTTTTAGATTTTAAATCCGTCCCATAATTTTGTAAAAAAATCTAAAAAAATAATTTTTAGTTTCTAGACATAATAAGACACGAGTTCTATGTTGTACACTTTGGAAGATAAAATCTTTTCGACCTTCAAACAGACTATCCTTTTCAGAACTCCCTGGATTGCTTTCTGTTTTTCAACCACTTTGCTAGTTGTCTGAGTTCTCCTCTTGTTCTCCAATCTATTCCAAAGTTCACATGTCAAGGATGACCTTTTCTTGTTCCCCCTTGGGAGAAGACTCTTCCCTGAATTTTTGAGAATTTTAGGAACCCTTTTCTGATAGCTTTAAATTTTTAAAGAGACCCACATCTGGATTCTGTCTAGATCTGATAGCACCATGATTTTGAGGTTTTATGCCCTTCTTCTGATTTTGTAAAAACTCCACATATATAATTCTTAGCTTCTTGACCTGCTAAGAAGCCAGTTCCATGTTGACCATTTTCAAAGATGAAGCCATTTTGATTCCCAAATGGGCCATCCTTCCCAGACCAGACCTCTGCCTGTCTAGTGCATTCTGTAAGCGGAAGTTGGTCCCTGCTCATGACCCCAAACGAGTATGAAACAGCTCGAAAATGTCAGAGATCAAGGGTATGATCATATAGAACGTCCAAGACCCTATTGAGATTTTTAATGCATACTTTTGTGGGTAAAATAAACGATGGGTTACTGTAGGAAGGTGGGTTTCTGCACATAGAATTTCATGAACATGGAAATGTTAATGTTTTCTGACAATGTAGAAATTTTGTATATTGCCGATCCTTGGCAATAACCTATTTTTTGTCTAAGAAACTCGATTTGAAATCTGTTAAGAAATAACTTGGAACTCATGCTATGGACATTATCACCTCCGAGGGACGGCGATACGTAATGCCTCGGTAAACGGACTGTGGGACGACAATACGTAACACCACAGAACGGCTAAAATCCTAACATGGTATTGGTGCACCCGTGGGACGGCGATACGTAACGCCACGAGGGTACACGGTTAGGTAGAGATTCATCTCCCGGTTTTCACGGAAACCAAGACTCAGCCTCTCATGGGACAGGGATATGTAACGCCACGATGTTGGGTGCGTTGTGGACATGTGTGTGTGTGTGTGTGTGTGTTTGTGTTTGTGATATATGTCCACCTTAATCAAAGCGAAAAGATCAACTTATGCTATTATCAATAGCCTATTATAGCATGCCTTAATGTAATGGTTCATTTCAATGTGATTTATTAATGCATTGAAATTTCCTTGTAGTTTGTACTTGTATCCCCTGCACACGGGCCATGTTTAGAAGTTAATTAATTGTAGTATCGCTTGCTCTCTTGAACGCCCCAAGATGTCGCATCCCCATGGAGCTTATTTATTTAATCCGATATGAATTTTGCACTTCCATACTAGTAGTCTTTTTTCTAGACTGTAACCTAGCATATCTTGAATTCATGCAATTTATTTGAATGATATCGGCCATTTTCAACTACCCTTGTAAGCTATGATGCCTACTTAGTCGTTGACTCACACGGGTGTGAACCCGTTCTTTCAGAAGACGCGACGGAGGACATTGGGGCAGATGCGGCCGATGAGCCATAAGACCCTAGAAGTTATGTCCATAATCAAGGTTAAAGAAGCTGAGGCTTGGGCGTGTAGAGCTTTTTGTTATATTTATCCCTTTCAGTCACTTTGTAAATATATGATCCTGGTGTGATGGATTGTGATGGTGTTTGACATGTTAACTTGAACTCATTAGGGAACTTATTATGGCTGTTTCATAATGCAATATTGATGGTAGTGATATTGGATTACGTCTTATGGATGGAATTGTGGACCCCCATCTCGAAATGTGTGTAAACCTCACTGTGGCACACCGGGCACCATACACCATGTCTCCAGGGCATTACAAATGTAATCTCTGCTTGTTTATAAATACGAAAAACAGTGCCCTCAAACCTCTAAGAGAAGGGTTATTTGAGACCAAAACTTAGCAGAAGGATCACTCAGTTTGCCACCATTCTTGCTCCCAAAAGTGCTCCCGCTACCCATTCCCACTCCTACTCCCAAGGAAAATTTGAATGGTAAAGTAGAAGGTTCCCTGCTCCCATCTTGTTTCCATTACATGCTTGGAAAATGTATTCTGCAAGTGAGGAAGATTTTCTGTGCAACCTTCCCAGTTTCATAGGACAGAATGGTCCATTCTAGATAAATAGGTGGTGCGGAAACAGGGATTTGGCAGAGGAGTGACTATTATTGTAACATCTTGCTGTTAAGCCAGAAGCTTCAGAGGCTGACAAGTGCACAGAAGGTGTTGACAAGGGACGTCGGTTTCCTTCTTTAGGATGATTCGTACAGATGATGAAAATTGAAACAGTTCAGCCTGGGGCCATGCTAGGTTAATTGGAAGACTCCCCTTACCATTATTGCTCAATTCTGCAACAGCTGGGAAACAAAACTCCTGTTATGAACCTATTGGCAAATAGAGATGGAGATGGGAGAGAAGTGGGATCTTTTCTATAAGATCCGCTTATCATGATACAGACGATTGGGTGGGGGTTCAGAATCCCCTCCTTGAGGCAGGTTCAATGTCGTCGTTCACCATTGAGGATGAAGATCTTTATTTGGAGGCTAATCCATGCTAGACTTCCCACCTTGGCTCCAGCCGGTGGGATTTATGCAAGGTGTCGAAACTAGCTGCCCAATGTGTGACAAAAAGGAGGAACAATCGGAGTGCTCCAATGCAAAAGCCATGTCACGGTAGGTTTTTCAAAACACATGCCGCCGTATTGGTGCAATCCTGGGAGTGTGGGGTAGCCTATTCACAATTGTATTAGAAGATGGATGGCCGGGGGAGATAAAGTGAGTCTCGGGCAGATTTGTGTCTTACTCTATGAACAGGAGGGGGGTGCCATGTCAAGTAGGGTAAACGAATGGGCTTGTTTTTGGGGTAACATGGACAGATCAAATGCACTTTTTATTGAATAACATGGCCTTGTACCACCTTGGTAATGGATCTTTTTTTTTTTGGCATTTGGGGGACACAGATCTTTCTTCAAAAAGGCTCTCTGGGAGATTTTTCTTAATTTGCTTTTACATGTATACACATCTTTTTCATCCTTAACAATATATATTGTACCATCCACTCTCCCAAAAAAAAAAAAAAAAAAAACTAAAATTTATGTTCTAGACCCGGGTTAGAATGATTAGAATCCTTCTCCTTGATAATGCAAACGAGTCTTCAAACAAAACATGGCATGGAGTCATCAAGTACCAGAAATATCCATAGAGTCGTTGATGTTCCTTCCTAAAGATTCTTATTATTTCTTTCTCCATTACGTCCCACAATATGTAAAGAAAAAAATAATGGGCTATATCTACTTATCCTCCCCAGTGGACAAAGATTTTGGTTGTGCTTGGATGGTTGGAAATGTTTATATAGCCTCAACTTTTTCAACAGTGAGTTCCACTCTTTTTCAACAGAGAATTTCACTCTTTCTTGAACAAGTAACGGACATATTTACAGAGGTCCAGAAATAAGCATCTTGACTTATTAATGCTTTGGTGTCATCATTGCATTGCAGGAAGAAAGGATCTGTAAGGCAAATTCCCCCCCCCCCCAAAAAAAAAAAAAACACAGATGATCTTCAAAGCCACAACCTGCTTATACCACCAAAGAATACAGACACAAACTGGATTCAAGTTCACATGGTACTTAGCAAGCCTTCAGATTCCCATTACCAAATCCCTTTGTTTCCCTTCCTATTACTATTATCCATTTGGTTCAGCAGATCCATTTGGTTCAGCATACAACTTGTTCTTTGCCACAAGTAAATCAATAAGATTGGAAATTTTAGCCAAAGAGGTCCAGGTCCTCCTAAAATCCAATGACCTCACGATTTCTAGCTATAAACAATATTGATTTTTCTGAAGCATTAGTACAAAGAAAAGTGAATGATCCAGAATATCAACTTAAAAGAAATTATGCCAAAATGATAAAAGGATCAAATAAAAGAACAGATACAAACATCATTTACCATAATTGAGACGTGGTACTATTGAACTAGTGATTTTATGTATATTTTGCTGACAGGACCATGAAAAATGACTTATAATGTCTCTCCTTTCATCAAAATACATTTCAGCAGTTCATATGGGAAAAAAAAAACTTCCAAAAAACGTAAAAATGCAAAGATAATTTCGCAATATTCACGTCAAATTTTCCAAAAACTGAAAGAAAAGAAAGAAAAAACAGAAGTGTGGTTGTTAATTAGTAAGAAACCTAGGTCAGGCCTACTGAATTCCGCCAACCTTCTCGGAGTGGTTATTCGAAATTTAAAAACAAATATATATAAATAAAAAAAAAGACAAACCTTAAGGGTCGGGAAGAGATTGGGTTCCGAGGGCTTCCCCACATCCCAGATGCAGAGTTCCCCTTCATCAGCTCCAGAAGCCAGTAGATTAGATTGAAGCGAGCAGAACTCCAGTCCACGAACCTGTCGTTAAACATAGAATTCGCAGGTTATCCACACATCACGGAAGCTTAAACTGGCAAATTAGAAACCCCCCACTCACAGGACCCTTGTGCTTCTCAAGCCTCGCAACAAGAGCATCCTCGACCTCGTCGGAGCTGCAAGCGAAGCATTTTTTTTTTTTGCGTCACAAGATCATAAAACTTAGATCGGCATCAACAACATCCATTTCCACGGTCAGAAAACTTGAGATCGCGAACAAAAACGAGAGGGTTCCTTAGATCGCGCACCCGGTGGAGATCAGTCTGGTTGGATTCCAGACGCCGACGGCGCCGTCGACGAGGCCGCCGGCGAGGAGGCCGAGGGCGTAGTCTTCGGAGGGGGAGGGCGGGGGCGGGCCCCAGGAAAGGCGGTGAAAGCGCTCGCCGCTGGGGCAGGTGCCGGCGAGGGGGAGCTCGGGGCCCTCCGATTGCAGGTCCATGTGGAAGATCTCGAGGTTGGCGGAGGAGCTGAACGACAGATCCACGGCGCCGGCCATGGTGCCCGCCGCCAGGTAGGGCGCCTCCGGCGCGAAGGCCGCCAGCGCCGACCTGGCCACGCTCTTCACGCAGGCCGCCGCCGCCATGGTCGATCTGGAGGCCGGAGGTGGCGAAAGGAAGAAGAAGAAGAAAAGCAAGCAGAGTAGAGAGCGGGGAAACCGCTAATGAGAGAGGTGGTGGATTATAAATAGGAAAGAAAATGTGTAGAAATGTTAAAGTGCAAGGAAAAAATAAAAATGAAAGAAATAAAATTAAAAAATGGGTAAAATATTTGGATATTTTAAGGATTAAGTCTGGATAATAATAGTCTATATTTACTGCATGTGTAACAAATGACATGTCATAAATAATATAATCGTAGCTTTGTGAACACCCTAAAAGAGACTTACAAAAAGGCAATCATATAGGTAATTTTTTAAAGAAAATGTTTTAATTAAATAATAAAAATATACTAATAAAAAATGATGCTTTTCTTGACAAAATAGATATAACATTTAAGCACTAACTGCTAGCTAAATGTCCAACGTTCGTAGGATCACCATTATCTTTTATTATTTTTCAAAGGATATGCAGTCTTACATAAAACAAAGCATTCAATCACAACCTGCTCTAAGAATAAATAAAAGAGAAAGGGAGATGCATGGGGGAGGGGGGGGATGGTCCATTCAGTATCCTGTAGAATACCACATTTTCAGATTTTAGAAAAAACACAATGAGGGTGATGATCATTTGGTGTTATGAAAAAAGAATCAGTTAACAAAAAACATTCTCCATGCATGCGTATTTAAAGTCGAGCTGAACAACCAAAATAAACTAAAGTAAATTGAACCAAAAGGAATCTTTTTCATATTATAGTTTTATATCATTTTTGAAAAGAAATAGTCGACCAACTGTAATATCTTGCAAATAGAAATAGAGGGAATTAAAATTTAGATTTTCATACATCATGTACACTTTTCAAATTTTTTCTTTTCTTTGAGAGAGAGAACGCATTAGATGGGCATATGACATTTATATAAATATTGTGAAGTAAGATCTATAGTAAATAGATCAAAGGTTGAATGTAGTGATTGATTAATCAATCAGATTCGCCACTTAATGCAAAACTTGGTTAATTTATAAGAAAATGCATAATGGTTATTTAGAATGGATTGTTCCAATAAGTGATATCTTCCATAACTATGTACCAATAGCAAGCTTTAGAGAGAGAGAGGGGCTATTGGAGCCTATTTTTTGTGTGTCGGGGGGGGGGGTGGGTGTTGATGATGGTGTAGGGAAAATTAGGAAAGATGGTTGATTGAAAATATAAAGGCTGCTCAATATTATTCATTTCTAAGAGCTTTAAAAAATTGCAATAAGAAGTTGGGAGCCTATTTGGTGAGGAGGAGGGGAGATGGCATGGGAGAAATTAAGAAAGATAGATGTTAAGTGAAAATGTAAAGGCTGCTCAATAATATTCAATTCTTTGAGAGCTTTAGAAAATAAGAGAATAAAGTTTGAAGCCTGTTTGGGGAGGGAGAGGGGGAGGGGGAGGAGGAGATGGTGTGAGAGGAATTAAGAAAGATGCATATTGACTGAAAATGTAAAAGTTGATCAATAATGTTCAATTCTTCGAGTGCTTAGAAAAATAAGAAAAAAAAGTCAAAAAATGTTTAAGTAAAAATCTCTCTCTCTCTCTCTCTCTCTCTCTCTCTCTCTCTCTCTCTCTCTCTCTCTCTCTCTCTCTCTCTCTCTCTCTCTCTCTCTCTCTCTCTCAGTGGATATTGACTGAAAATGTAAAGGCTATTGAATAATATTCAGTTCTTCAATAGCTTTAAAAAATAAGAGGAAAAAGTCAAAAATCTCTCTCTCTCTCATTCTCAAGGTGGACATTGACTAAAAATGTAAAGGCTGCTCAATAACATCTAATTCTTCAAGTGTTTCAAAAAATAAGAGGAAAAAGTCAAAAATTTATTTAAGAAAAATAAATCTCTCTCTCTCTCTATCTCAAAGTGGATATTGACTTAAAATGTAAAGGCTACTCAATAATATTCAATTCTTCAAGAGCTTTAAAAAATAAGAAGAAAAAGTCAAAATATTATTTAAGGAAAAGTTTTTCTCTCTCTCTCTCTCTCTCTCTCTCTCTCTCTCTCTCTCTCTCTCTCTCTCTCTCTCTCTCATACACACTATTCAGATTGTCCCTCCTCCACCATCCACATGCACTATTGACTTTGTTCTTCCGATGTAGAAAGTGGCGCTACTAATTCTCACTTCTATTATATAGGGTTAGTTATTTTACTATCAATGTTAATGCTCATCATTGAGCAAATAGGTAACTTATTTTGTACTTCCAAATGACTTTGTACTATAATACCTTTAGGACATCATCACCATAAATGGATCTATTAATTATTCTACGGGCCCTCAAAGTAATAAAAATGTAAGCCAAACTATATATTTAATGTATTGTAACAAAATAAATCGATGATCATCATAAACATCAAAAGGAGACAAACTCTAGGGAGAGAATAACTGTCCAGTGGGTTTGAGATGAGAACTTGATGCCACTGCTAGAACAAAAATATTGTTCATGAGCAAGAGACGTTAAACATGTTGAAGATAAAGAAAGGCTAATATGACCAATCATGTAAAGCATAAACAGATATTTAATGACAAACATCAACAAAACAATGTCAACATAAAAGATCAAAAAATAAAATAAATGAGGTCAAAAATAAATAAACCACGTAAACAAAGAATAATTCATACATGAAGCATTTACTCGAAGGAAAAAGATTGTAAGTAATTTTGCCTATCTTGGAACACCGCATGTGACACATAGACACGTCAAAGGAAGAGGCAAAGGATTCACCATAGTTGTTCCTTGCAGACACTGTAAACGTTCAAATTGTGGGTGTGATTTTCATGAATTTCATGTTGTTTGTATGATGAATTTAAAAAAAAAAAAAAAAAATGTGATCGCCAGAAACTATTAAGTTTTAAAAGAAAAATGATCGCCTTACCTTTCAAATTCGAGAGAGTAGAGTTCTTGATTCCCTCTCTTTGGCCGGCTAAAGAAAATGAGCCATTTTCGTTATTGTTATTGCTTTTTGATTTCTCGATTGTTACGACTTTGAATTTTCTTGATTGTACCTTGCAAAAAATGATTAAAATAAACAAGAAAGAATATAACTAGAACTAAAGTAGAATAGTATTTATTTTAATAAAAAAAGTCTAATCATACAACTAAACCAATCTACTCACTTGATTCGTGTTCTTTAAACCCATAATATGAATGCGGATGTGAAAAATATGATGTGTGTGTGTGAACATTGAGTGATTATGAACTATGAAAAATCAGTGAATAGACTATATGAAATCAAAGAAAGAAACTAGAAAAAATCAAGAAAAGAAGATGGTTGGTTGATTCCTCCATCACCTTGGTATTCGAAAACTTCAAATGATGAAGAAGGTGAAGTTTTGGATGGATTTCCTTTTGTTGTCCACGTTTTCCTTTATTAGAGCCTTCAAAAACCTTGTCTTGATCTTCAAAGTTATCAATTGCCAACCTTTTTCAAAGGTTTAAATAGTATTGTATATATAGAGGGTGATTTAGGGGTGTTTTGGACTTCAAAAGGACTCTCTCCCGCAGTCGGATTTACCTTGGATAAGCATGGAGGAGTTAGCAACCTTCCCAACTTTGGAAATCGGATTATCTCGGTCAAGTCATGTTTATCAAGAAACTCCCAAATCGCGTCGTCCAAACGGGACACCATTTGGCTAATTAAAACGGCCAAAATAGAAAGAAAATTCGAAAAGAAAATTGAAATATATTAGGAAACTTAAATCGCGTCTTCATAGAGCGATGTGCTTTAGATAATTAGGAAATTAATTCGAATTAAAAATCGGAAACTAAAACGGATCAGGACTTAAATGGCGTCTCCCTTAGGCGACGCTATTCAGTTAAATCTATCTGAATTTAGAAATTTAATTCTGAACTGATTTCAGTAAAAATCTAAATGGCGTCGTCCTAGGGCGACGCTAATCAATAAATTTCGAGAAAAATCAATAAAAATTAATTAACGATTAAACATCAGACCATTTTAGGGCATTATAATTGTGACATAAAATTTACTTAATATGAAGTCAAAATTAGCGTGTCTATAGACACCAACCATTTTTTGGCATGGTTGTCCATGAAAAATGTAGGTGCCTGATGGTATTGAAGAATGCCCACAAAATTATAAACTCCAAAAGTAAAAAAAAACTAATTAAAGAACATTAATGAATACTCCTAGACAAATGTTGTTGTTGTCCTTCTCATGTTTGATAGTCTATACGCATCTAATAGAGATCTAAAATGTATAATGAAATGAAAAACGATCTTGATCGTTCACCTGCTACTCGTCAACTTAGACAAAAGATTACAATCATCCTTTGTCTTATATGCGATGGCTGGTAGGCACTTACAAAGTTTTGTAGTGCATGCATGCAGAAGGAAAATAAGTAAAAATGTGTAGAATGTGGAGTAAAAACTTAAGCAGAGGGGGATAAACTTTCTCGATCACTCACCTGCCTTAGATCGAGAAGCACCCCAAGTGTTTGATACCAATGGTGCACCCGAGATTGTATGGAAAGAAGAAGGGAAGTATAGAAGTAGATGAGAGCACAGAGAAGTGGGGCTTCTCCTTCCTAGGGTCGCTGATCCAATTTTTGTGGATAACTACTCCCACGTTGGTGGTCGAGTGTGTGAGAGAAAAGGGATGTGTAGAGGGGAAAAGGGAGGATGTGCGTGCGTGTGATAGAGAGAAACCTATAGTAAGAGGGAACCGGAGGAGAGAAAGGGATGTGTGAGAGAGGCATTTTTAAAAAGTTCTTACGTGAGAGAAAATGTAGTCATATTAAAATTCAAAACTCTCTTACAACTTCTCAAGACTTGTATCATCGGTGGTAGTTACCTGGGCGTGAACGTTTGACCACAAAAGTAGGTGTGGGACCCATCACATTTTTGTCGAGAGAAATACATGAGAAAGGAGAGAACGGGAAACACCAGACTCCCTCCTCTCCTTAGACGGATAGTTATCTCTCCGTTCCCACTTAGTAATATAGATAGACTAGCAAAAAATCCGTGCGATGCGCGGAGGAAGAAAAGAAAGAAAAATATTGCACAGGAAGAACACAAAGAAAGAAAGAAAAACTATTGCAGGGTATGCGGTGCGAGAAAATAGAAAAAATATAAAAGGAAAAAATAAATAAGCATGAATATTTTATTAATAAATATGTTAAATAAGAATGTGTGCCAACACATGATTTTTCACTTTTATGAGTAATCACTTCACATTGTTGTTACTAAGATAGGAATATTGTTGTCAATCATTTTAAGAACCACTTCTAAGCAGTGAAATAAGAGATACTAAAGTCATAGATCATGTTTATATTGACATAATAGAATGACCGGTCAAATACGTTGGAATTAATTTTAAATAACATCGTATGATTTGTTCATAGTTTAGGCATGCAAAATTATAAGCTTTCAATATTCATATATTTTGGTGACTTTTTCCCCCTTGAGAAATGTAGTATTCTTAGGAAAGGATAATCCTAAGTTTTAAGCTATTCCTATACTTTGGTGGCTTCCAGTTTTCAGCTATTCATATACTTGAGCTTTCAACTATTCTTAATAATAATTCTAAGTATTACTCAATTCCAATCGTGAGGGTGCCTGAATATTTTAACATCACGTTAAGTCAACTCTCTCCACTTTCACCTTGAAGCAAATTGCAAAGCTCGATCTAATAAAATTATGATGGGTCAACAAAAAATATTTCAACCCTGCCCCATACACATATAGAGTTAAAAGAAAAAGTACTAAAATGAAAGAAAAGGAGAATACAAAATGATGAATTGAGGAAATTATATTTTTAAAGCTCGTTAGCAAATTTGTGCATTTTTAAGTATATGAATAATAATATGCAAATTGCTCATTGAAAATAAAAAAAAGTTATCCATGGCAACAACATCATTGACTTAAAAGATACGTTTGGAGATAACTACTAAATAAATGTCTATAATTAAATCTATATGTATGCCATGACATGTAAACAAAAGCATAGTTAACAAAGAATCAGGAAATATACAATCAAGTAATTATTATATAGTTTCATTTTCAATGAATTACCCAGGAACCTGTTTGGAGAGCAATGCATTTGGAGAATGAAAACTTGTTCTAACTCAAGGCTAATGTATGTCCATATTAAATTTGTTCTAAAGTAGATGCAAATTTTAAGTAAACAACTTCTTATTACAATTCAACATTTGACCAAACACACTATCAACTCGCCCTATCCTATCCCCCAACAATTGATCTCATTCTTACCTATCTAATGTGGTAATCTCTTACCATGACTACATGAAAAATCATAAGATAAGAGGGGATCAATTCATTTAAGGGACAAATAAATGGATTGACCAATCTAATGTGTTCAAATAAATTGTTCAGGTTAATATTTGATTGAATTAAATCCTCATAATCCATCTATAGTATGAAAGTTAATAATTACATAAAATTATTTGCACAGTTGTATTAGAATTAATTAAATTGTGATTGCATCTCCAAAAAAATGAAATACATGGGATGAGATGCATAAAAGTTAAAAATCATCCTAATTAGAGAAAAATAACAAATCTCTTTCATTAGATAGAAACTAATCATGTTTGCACATTGTACCATAAAAGAAAATATACACAAAGCTCCGTTATGTGGAAAGAGTGCCAAAAAATAATATTAATATGTTAAATACCTAAGTCAGAAGCTAAAGCAAACATTAAATAAATGTACAAATCATAAGAAATATATTTAGTGATCCTAAAAAGGAACAATAGTATTCTCATATCTTAATGTTTTCCATCACATAGTGTTCTCATATCTCAATTTCCTGCCCATATATAACACCAATATTGCTACCCAGCCACCTAGAGAAAATGGAAAAATGGAACACGTAATTGTAAACCTGGAGTTGTATTGCATACAATATTGGGATAATTATTTTTCACGAATAAGAAATCCTGATACAAATCTTATTTCTTAGAAATAAAAAAGTCTGATACAAATCGTTCATTAAGAGTGACAAAATCCAAGATGACCCACCAATCTAACACCAGAAAAGGGTAGCCTTTGACTATAGATGTGCGGGTCATATTAACGCATCTGTTGAATTTAAATAAATACGGTAGGCTAATATTTAATTGTTTAAATTTAAACCGACGTAATCCATTTATAATGACATGTAAGCTATTAATTTCATGAAATTATTGACATTTTTATAAAATTTAACTAATTAATTAAAATATTTAATATATTTTGGGATCAATGCGGTTCAAATTAAGTTAATCCTTTTTAAATGGATCAGTTAAAGTTAAAATTCTTGCTATGTACCATTTATTTCCGAACGGTCGTTGAGACTGAATGGGTTGGGTAAAGATGCGTTCAACACCACCACCGCATATTGTCGTAAATTGCCATTCTACAGGAATTTTACTGTAGGAGAACAAGGTCTAGATAGGAGTTCTAATTATTTCAATTCATGGTCAATTTGATCCATTAACTTATAAATTATTTCATACAAAAAGTAAAATGTTTTTAACAAACTAATTATAAATAGGACCAGCCTAATCGAACCCAATTTAGGTTAAATCCAAATTACCTTGAAATTTTGAATTGAAAATTTTGCTAGTAGATTAAACCTTGAAATAATTTATTTATGTGTGGAGATAGAGAGAGAAGAGGTGAGATGAGAGCAGAGATAGAAGAATGTCAGAGTAGAGCAGAGAGAGAGAGTAGAGAGAAAGGTTGTCTTTTGGAGTTTAAAAATAACTTTTTTGCATGGTTCTTTTACTGGCTTGGAGATAGTGGGAGAGAGAGAAAAGAGGTGGTAGTTACTTGGGGTGAGAAGAGTGTAGTTATTTGAGATGAGAGAGAGGGAGGGAGGAGAGTTCTTAAGAAAAAAGAGAAACTAAAAAAAAGTAGAGGAGAGAAAATGGCCAACGCTGCCTTCTCTTTTGTCCTGCGGTTATCTCTCCATTCTCGCTTAGTATATTAGATCTCTTTAGATGTTTATTTATTAATCCCTAAGCCCTTTCGAATGTCAGATTAAGCCTAGTAGTTTTAAAATTTTAGTACTTCTTCCTAATTTTCATAATTGCACGTTTCTTCATAAAATTTGTTTTTGAAGGTTTTCTTTTGAAACTTAAAAAGAAATAATCTTTCCGACCAAACCAAAAAGGAAAATAATCTCAAGATAGGGAACGAGAAAAGGAGAATTGAGAAGCCGTGTAGAGGGGTGTGCATGGTTCGATTTGGTCCGGATTCCTGGATTTTTAACGAAAACGGAACTGAACTGTTATGTGACATGAACCGAACCGAACCGAGCCTTGATTCAACCCAAAGTGAACCAAACCGACCTGCTTCCCTTCAGTTCGGTTCTACTATTTGGGTTGGGCTTTAATATGTCTGATGTGCAGTCTATTTTCACGTGGGATTTAATCAGTGGGCTTGCCTATTTAAATCTGGTTTGCAATCTAGTTTTACATGGATTTTTAACCTGTGGACTTGCCTAAAGCGATCTGATTTGCAGTCTATTTTTATGTTGGTTTTAACCTGTGGGCTTGCCTATTTAAATATGGTTTGCAATCTAATTTTACATGGACTTCTAACCCAGCCGTACAGAAGCCTCCGTGTTTAATTGCCCTAACTACTGCAAGTACAGAAATGAGAAAAGCAAGATCTGGACTATGACAAACGTGTTATGTTTCCTTTACATAATAGTTATCGCTGTTTAACACAAACAAATAAGAATTAGCAGAAAGTAAGAGGCATGGATAAACCAACTCATTGGTGACAATAGTGAGCGGAAACCATGGTTGCAGGCAGGTAAACACAATGAATACAAAATAAACATATACACTTTTATGGTTATAGTCATATTAAACAAGAGAAACTGCAATCATACGAAATGAATCCACATGCAGCTTGGAACGGCTAATTTGTGTGAGCCAGATATGCAGCGAGTTTAGGGAATGGCTACCCAACATCATACTGAAGCATATGATCAGAAAAGGGGAGCACGAGAAGCTACTCTTTCTGCCTTTTGGAATGCAAAAATCTTCGGAATCGTGTAGTTGAAGGTGACGAGTTGGGGTTCCAGTAGTGGAGTTGGTTCCAGCTGGTTCATGGGGTGAAGGTGGCGGCTATGGGGTTGCAAAATCCCCAATCCAAGGAATGACAACAGTGATATGGAACTATGGATAAAGGTTGGTCCATACGACTTCTATCTTTACATAGTTCTGAGCACTCTCTTGGTCTCACTTTGTTTGCAGAATAACTTAAATCAGAATAAGAAGTATTTTGATTTGGTAAGTTGTTGGTATTCCACTCAGAATAAGGAGAATTACACTGCGCTATTTTAAGTGATTTTATAAAAATAAGTAGAATAAGGAGTAAAATAAAAAGTAAAATTGGGGGAAAAGAAGAATTAAGTATTCCAGATAGAGTTTGGAGAGTTGGGAGAATTTGAGGAATTAGACATCACCGCAATCAAATCAGAATAAGGCCTTTATT
Organism: Zantedeschia hybrid cultivar; assembly: GCA_030544215.1. Classification (NCBI taxonomy): domain Eukaryota; kingdom Viridiplantae; phylum Streptophyta; class Magnoliopsida; order Alismatales; family Araceae; genus Zantedeschia; species Zantedeschia hybrid cultivar. The sequence goes on along the minus strand of JARZZO010000005.1, from coordinate 75,906,791 downwards.
CCGATTATTCCGGCCCTATTCCGCAAACAAAACGAGCCCTTGGTCAGGCTTTCTTGATGACCCTTTATTGTCGTTTAACTTTATGAGGCCTCGTACGTTTTTTAGCCTCTTGGGCCATATTGTGATCGATCAGAGGGTAGCCGCGCCGATTGGTGCTTCTAGACCTTTTAATGCACTTCTAGCACTATCCCTCTCCACTAGCCCCTCGGGACCGAGTAGCACAATGGTGGGACGACCCTGCAAAGGGGTTGAATATTATGTTAAAAAGCATAATAAAATGATGATTTCTATTCAAGTCCTTAAATAAAAGAAGGCTCGTTACAAAAAATATATATATTCTTGTCATCTTTTGTCAAACAAAAAATTTGTGAACGACAAAATAACTAATTATTAAGATTATTCTTTCTCGCATTGGGGCTTAAAAGGGTGCACATTTTTAGGGTTATAGAATAAAGATGAGGATACCATCTGTATGTGAGTAATTTTGGACAACAATAAATATATTTCTATTTCCAAATCTGATTAATTGCCCTTTTATTTTCCTTCAACTTAGCTGTTGACCACATCTTACATATTACTTTAATTTCTCGCATGTTTATAAATAGAATCTTAATTGCATACTTACTTTCTGGTATGTTCCAATATCATAGTATGCAGCTTTCTTTTCTTGTTCACCGCTTTATAAAGCTCATTGTTACACGTGACATATTTGACATAACAATCAAAAATTTCCTAAATCATGTACCATATATAGCCTTCTACCCTATGCGAAGTAACAGTTAAATCCCAAATCCAGGCGAGGTCTGAGAAGCAAAGCTTACAACATCCAGGATCCAACATACCAGAAAAAAATGAATATGCAAATGGCATTTCCCCAACCTAAAAGGTGGATAACCAACCTCAGGGACACAAACTTATGCACGAGGCCAGATTTATTCATTGAACCAATTGAACGATGAGCATTGATCACATATACAAGGTTTACATCAAACTTTATTGCATTTTCAGTTTCTTTAAATTGTACATCAGAGACTGTAAGGCTTCCTGTATCTTCTTGCTATTACTCTGACTCACTTGCTGAGAAGCCTCATGCAAGCTTTGCAGACCACGTCCTAGGGATGCGACCATATGAGCTGAAGGAACCGACTCAACAGCACACTCAATCCCATCACCATAAGCTAGAAGCCCAGCACAAGTAGCCATACTACAACCAAAAGTTGCCCAAGGGGCAACCCTAACTGGCCGGACTTTACGCTTCCTCATGATCTCATAAAAAGTTGTACGCATTGCAAGCAAGCTGGTTCTCTCAGCAGATGCTATTACGGTGTGGGCCAGAGCACGAATTTTCTCAGCTGAAGCTGTCACTTTCAAGGCAGAGACCTTGGTGCTACTACTTGCAACTCCAGTAGCAAAAAGCTTAGATGGCCCCAATATCTTACTAAGCCCAAGAGCAGCCATTCTTTGAAAAATTGCCAAGCTGAATTTCAGAGAAACGGGAAACTTGTACGCAATAAGCTTTATGAAAGTTGATGCATGAATTGTTTTCGATAAAGAAGCTACTCCAAGAAATGCCGTCGCCCCCGCACCAACAGCCACCATGGGCTTATCAGTTAAGAGTCTCTTCTTGTCCACATATTGCATCATCACTTCCCCATCTTCATCATAATCATATCTTTGGATACCCTGGCCAGCTAGTTCTGCAACCTCTGGAGGCAAGAGGGTGTTCCAGTGTCTTCGGAGTCCAGATAAGCTACCTGCATCAACTATAGCTACAACTGACCGGAAATTTTTTGCCTGTCGCTTGAGACCCTGTGCAAAAAGGGCGTGGCATTTTTCTTCATGAGGGAGCTCATTGAAGTCCACAGCCACAGGCTTCCTGCCCCCTTTTTGGCCAATAGGACAACGGGCAGCATTATTCAGTGCTATCCTCAGACCCTCAACTGCAATTCGGAAGTTGTGTACCTCAGATACAAGTTGGGTGTCCACATGTTCTCCTTCGTTAACATCAGCAAGCATCTTTTGTGCATAGAGAAGAGCTTTCCCTATGCCTGGTAGGTCAACAAATATATCATGTAGATCTGCCAATAGAGAGTAAACAGTGTTTGCAAACCAGGGGACCTGGTAATTACACTTTTCTTGACCATCTGGAACACTTTTATGGGAGGTGGGCTCGGAGGAGATTGGTTCTGACAAGGTTAAAGCTAGAGACTGTGTCAATGATTTCACCATCTGTGAGTGAGCACCATCAATGAGGCAAAATCTCCTGGAGAAAACAGCATTAGTTATCACTTTCCCGGGAAGCAAGGAGTTCGCTGACAAAAATGGACTTTGGCTCTTTGTTACAGCATCACCCTTGGATTCAAGCACACAAACATTCTCATATGGAGACTCAAGTAGCCAGAATTGAGATTTCGCCTCCTCTGCAGCCCTCTTAGCAGCCAATAAGTGTCCATAAAATCCAATTCCAAAAATCTCCCTTAGGATCAAGTTCCCTGCAACATTTTCATACTGCTCTTTGTTGATTTTATCAAGGAAGCATTTCTTCAGCACTCCAAAAGTTGATGTAGGTACAACATCTGCTTGATTATCTGATAATTTATCCTCCGTATGGATTTCTGGCAGTGCCGAAGGGGCAACCTGAACCACAACGGCATCTGGCTGGACTGACTTGATCAGACACTCAGCATCCAGACAAGATTGTTCTGACAAATTCTGCACAACTAATACATATACCACACTCTGAGAAGAGGGTTCATGGATGGCAAATATGAAATGCTTTGTCTGCTCTGGTATCCGAAGCCCGTTAACCAAGCGATTAGAAACTTTTAAATCATCAGTTGCCAATAGTGAAAACGGCCAGAAATTTTGAAAACGTGAAAACATTTTCCTGAAAACAGATCATCAGTAACGAGTCAGATGTGATGTCCATGAAAGACCAGACTTTCCCAAATTCTCATTCTGCAAAAGAAAAAGGAAAGATTGTACTCTGAGTTTGATCTAGAATCAGATTATTACCATTTTATCAAGAAATAATAAGAAAGCCCATGCATCAGATATTGGCTTCTGTAGTGAGTGACAAATAAAAGGAGAAAAAGAAAGAGTGCATACACATTGGGATCCAGTATCTCTCAGGAAAGTACCATTCCAATCTTGTAGAATCAGCCCTTCCCACAACTGCAAACTAACTTGTTCCTGGCCTCCCTGAATCCTGATGCAGCACAAATTCTTCCATTCTCACCTCAAGACTTTGGGCATGTAAATGCCTTCTAACCAATGGATGACGATTGAAGGAAATGGCTTTCAATTCCCACAAAAACGGTTTCTAATAAAGCAGGTCCACATGAAATGGATTTCATGAAAACGGTTTCTAATTTGTGTGAGCCAGATATGCAGCGAGTTTAGGGAATGGCTACCCAACATCATACTGAAGCATATGATCAGAAAGGGGGAGCACCAGAAGCCACTCTTTCTGCCTATTGGAATGCAAAAATCTTGGGAATCATGTAGTTGAAGGTGACGGGTTGGTGTTCCGGGAGTGGAGTTGGTTCGAGCTGCTTCATGGGGTGAAGGTGGCGGGTATTGGGTAGCAAAATCTCCAATCCAAGGAATGACAACAGGATATGGAACTATGGAAAAAGGTTGTAAGGCGAAAAACTCACCACCAAGAAGATGATCAGAGGGGCCACATCTGAACCTTGAGACCAGCCTGCGCTGCGGACCCAACAAGAAGCTCCCTCCAGCCTGTGACCAGCCCACGACCAGCCTGCCGTCGGCCTGTCGGAACTCGGAAGGGAGCTGGCTTGAGCGTCTTGGACCTTGGAGGGGAGGATTGAGGAAAGGGTAAGCTGCGGCAGCCGCGCGATTCTTTTCTGATCGCCGCGACAGAAACGCAAGGGGGAAGTCTTTGGTCAGGGCATAGAAACCCTATATTTGTTTTGGGAATTTGAACCGAAATAAACACCCGTAATAAAACTAGAAGTAAAAAACTTAAAAAATCAAACAATGGCTCTGGTCGGGCTTTGTGTTCGGTGACGGAGGTTCGAACCTGGCCGGTGTGCGGAGATGGCGAGGCGAGGATCACAGGCGAAAGGAGGAAGAGGGCCAGGAGAGGAAGGGCCTGCGCCGGCGCCAGCGGCGGTGCCTTCTCGGTTCGGCAGGCGGAGAGGCGTCGGAAGGGTTGGGAAGAGGCGGTGGAAGCCTTCGGTTCTTCTTCTCGACGGCTGCTTCCTCCTACTCTTCCCTCTTCTTCCTGTTCCTTCACGCAGATTTCCGGATTGGCGATGGTGCGGAGGAGGTTTCTGTTCCTTTTCTGGGATTGTTGTACTGGATCCGACAGGGCGCGGAAACGGTACTTCTCCGGTTCCGAGACGATCTGGGCCACGATCCGGACCGAACGACTGTAAATGTTGCGGACCAGACACGGAGCCAATATTATTTTTCGGATACTCTCCGAATCGGGATCAGAGACGAATAATTTCCAGTATGTGAAGAGTTGGAGAAGGGAGGTCAGAGGCCAGATATTTCAGATGGAGGACAGGATGGGGATGCTCTCTAGTCTTGCCCTGCCGGATGTGCGGAGAGGGGGGCCTGATACCAGACGGATGGGGGCGGCTTTTTAAAATCCGAATACTTGGATTTTTTGCTATCCGCAAACACTTTTTAAAATTGAAAATAAATTAAAAAAATTAGATAATCAGATTTTTATTCACAACCCTACTGTCAGATAGACGTTTCAGATAATTCTCTGTTTATCCGGATGTGGAATCAAAGCGGATCCGGATATCCATTTGCTGCCCTGGTTAAATCCATTGAGGTCCAATATCCGAAATGGATACATTATCAGACCAAACAATCCGAAACAGGTACGGTGTCAGACCAAACAAAGTTGTTGGATAGGTGGGCGCGTCTGATTTTTATTTGCTAAATAGTGAACTCCAAGGAGACTTTAAAAATAAATTATTTATCTTGATTTGATTGATAATATCTTGCCGCAGCGCCAGGCAGTAGTACTTTTATTTTAAAATAATATATATTTTTAAAAAGACTCCAACTTGTCCGACATGACCGTGCGATCCGATTTTGGATTGGACGAGTTAAAAAGAGATGAAAATTCAAAAATCAACTCCAAATGAACAGTAAATATTAAAAGTTCAGAATCATTGTATCTAAATGAAATAGGAATTCAGAGAGAAAATTAAAAAGTGAACTAAATGTTATTATTATTATCTCGTAAGATTATCCCCATAAATGTTGTGTTGAAATATATATTTGGAAAAAAATGAGAGAGAGATCGGTCTCGTTAATAATGAAATTACTTATTATTATCTCATAAAATTATTCTAATAATGATAATAAGTATCAAAATTATTATTATCATTTTAAAAAGACTATCTCAATACTAATAACAACAACAACAACAACAACAACAATAATAATATGAGCGAGAAAAATGAGAAAGAGATTGGTCTCATTAATAATAATAATAATAATTTTTAAAATAACAATAATATCAAAATTAATTATTATTATCTCATGAGACTAATCCAATAATAATAATAATAATGATGAGGAGAATGACCATAACACTAGTATGTTAACTCTTTAATTCTAAAGTCTTTAACATTTATGACATTAATACTTTAAATGTGAAAGTACAAAGTTATTAAAGAGTCAACTTTTAAAGTATTATAGTATAAATTGTTATAGTATAAATGTTAAATTATACTTATTATTTTGACAAAAAAATTGGTTGGAGGTAGTCTCCAGTGGGGCCTACCCATCCATACCATCCGATTTTTTTGATGAATTAAAAAAATAAAATAAAAAATAAGATAATAAAGCTCTGGTGAAGGACACAACCCTAAGGGCTAAGCTTACCGTTTTTTATTTTATGTTTTTAGGCCATCCCGTTAAGGGTTGGATAGCAAGATGTAAAAAAAAACAATTCATTTGCCGTGTGCAGGTGAATAGGACTAGGACAACGGGTAATCTGACTATTTAGAAGAAAGTTGATCACGTTGGATAGGAAAAAATAAACTTCCCAAAACCTTGGAGTGTAGGGTAAGGGATTTTCTGATATGGAGGAGGAAATAATGCGGTGCAAGACCATTTTCCCATAATCTTTTTCAAAAAGTCATTGTAGTAGAAGCCATTGCTAGAATCCCTTCAGAACATGCATTCGAAATAGTTTCATGGACCAAGCACAAGCTGCCCGGTCCGATTTAATCGGCTCGCTGGAGCCGCAGCTGGACCGGGACAAGCCGAAAAGCTCGACTCCACGCCTCATCTTCCCCCCCGGTGCTCCCCGACGCCACTCTCTCCTCCCACCTCATCTTCCCCACCTTCGGCGATCACCAGAAACCCCCGCCTCCCTCGCCGGCAGGTTGCGGAAGAGCCGGCCGCCTCTTCCCATCAGGTACAACACCTTCATGGCTTCCCCCTCCTCCTCCTCCCCCACCGGAGCCCCCCTGGTTCTGCCCTCCGCACCTCTCTCTGCGACCCATTTCCCCGTTTGGCGAATTCTATTGCTTCAGGAGAGCTGTGGCATCCCATTGTTTGGTTCTGTTTTTGGTGATTTTTCTGTCTATTTGTATGTTTTTTGTTCTTTTGTGCTCTGCTTTGTTGATGCTTTTGGTACATGATAGTTCTTCTGCAGTTATCTGTCCATTTGGTGTAGAATTGGAGCCCCGCTCCTCACTTCTTCTTCATATTTGTTTTATTTTTGGAAGGAACAAGTAGATTTGCAGTCGTTTAGTACTAAATATTATCCTTGATGGCAATTGTGCCGTGTGGGAAGACATGGATGGCGCAATGGGGAGTTCGGCCTCAGCTCGCGCAGGCATCGTCTTATCGGCAGGGTGCAGCATGTTGTTATGCTAACAAGTTCTTGGCATCTAAATTCGGGTGAGCTTTTGGCTACATGTGCTTTCGTAGAGTTCGACATGTTGGCTTGGTGATAAGTTTATACTGAGGGAATATGTGTTTTCTTGTGCATTACTGTGTCTGCAATAGCGCCTTAGCTTTTGAGAGAAAGCTGGAAGCCATCTTCTTTGAATTACATGAATTTGTTAAGTTCTAAGCATTTTTGCATTACCTGGTGACTGGCTAGAGGTAATTTAGCAATTAAATTTTCTTTGGGAGCAACAAGGATTTCAACGTTGTTAATCAATCAATCATTCACTGACTGGTAGTCAAACAGGCAAGGAAGCCAGGGCAATGTGGAAAGGATGGCAAAATGAGTGAATCCTGCTTCTAAGGGCCAGAATTGGCTGAAAGGCAGTGTAGCATGTGTTGGATCGATGATTTTCATGTTCCTTTTATCTGGTTTTATTTGTTTTTTGTTTTCTGCATATAAACCATTGTTATAGTACAAAAATGCATATTTATCATGCCTCAATTTGGATGTGCACATATAGCATTAAGAATGCCAGTGATGTGACTTAAAGGCCAAAAAATGGTCTTTTTACATATATTCAAGTGGTCTTTTTTCCCACTGTAATCTGCACATCATTGGCATTCTTAATGATGTGTGCAAATTCAAATGCAAGAGTGATAAATCACACTGTTTACATTCAAAAAATCATTCTTTTGTTAGGTATATTTTAACAAGTAAGTTTCCTATTTGCTGCAAACTCTTAAATGTGAGTACACATACATTGCAAAGGGGAATGTGCAGTGAATGCTGATTAAATAGAGAGCAAATTTGTAAATGGGCCTAAAATTTATTCGTGTTAGCAAGAAGAGAAGCAACAACAGATGTATGAGGCAGAAGAAAAAACTTGGCACCTAACCCTTTTCAAGTGCCTAGGGAGGTCGATTGACCACCTCGGCAAATGCTTTTGAAACCCTATCTTCAATATCACTAGAGCAGTCCACAGTTTTGAGTCTTTTCACAAAGTTGAAAATTTCGTATAGATTGCTTAAGTTTTGCTGCTTTCTTGATCCAACAAAAACATTGCATGGTAAGCTATATTGATTTCAGGAAAGGTTGAGACCCAGATGAAACATAAGATACGCTTGTGTGTCGAGTAGTTCATTTCATCTAGCAAATAGTATTTGGAACGTATTGTTTCCTGATATCGGAGTGTCGGATGCATTTATTATGAATACATGCATAATGGGGAAAAAAGGAGAAAATCTCCATAGATCAATGGAGTAAGAGCGGTGGAGGAGACATCATGGATAACAAGAAGGAGCGAATCTGGCCATTGCAACTAACAAAGCATATGAAGTTTCCAAGCGAAGGGTAATTCCTGCCAAAAACAAAAAAGAAAAGCTTAGGATCAACTTAAACATTAGTTAAATGTGTCATTGTTCTTCATGATAAAGCAGACAACATCAAATGTATCTTGCAGTTTTATTATATACAGAGTTGAAACATCCGAGCAAAATGTGAAGCAGAGGAATTTTAACAAAAAAAATTAAACAAAACATGTTTTAACATAATAGAAAGGGATCATTGATATCTTGAGCAGTGTAATGATGTTAGAAACAGTAATTTTTCTTTTTTTTCCAAGCCATCCTTAGTTTCTTGTAACATCATTTTGTCCCTTATAAAAAGATGAACCAAACCCTCATTTTCCAAGGTGCTTGCCTCACCTGGATTCAGTCACTTTAAATAGCTGTTCGGCACATTACTTTATGTCTCATTTAGCTGACTTCATTATAGCATTGCCCACAATGAAAGAGACTATCTCATAACTCTAGAGAAATGGGCTAGAAGCCACTCATTATGAGGCCCTACAAAAGCTTCAGGGAGCATCCCCATTACTTGATCTAGAACACAACTGACATTCTAAGGCAGACTTGCTAGGTCCTGCTCGTGTTGTAACTTCTTCTGTAGACAGCATGCTTTATCTTCTATATGACTTCTTATGCCCCTAAAGACCATGTTCCCGGAAGCTACTGCAAGAGATAGGTTTTATGAATTTTGGCTGAGGTCCTTTCTTTAGGAGGGAAGAGAACATACCATCAATTTTATTGAAAATAAACAGAGGTGACGCATCCAATAGATGCATGGTGAGATACCTCACAAGATTGGTTGAAGCATTCTGAGAATATCAAATGCAATAGCCATAAGTAAAACTGACATTGTCTTGTGACAAACGATGACAGACCGAGTGACTACAATGCAAGAAAAAAAAGGAGAATTCTCACTGTATGGTTTCCATATCACAACTATAGTGGCAATACCAAAAAGCAAAAGAAATTCATAGCCCAGGTCTAAAGCATACCAAAAGTCAATTCATAGCCCACTTCTTCACTTTCAGTTTTCTAGATCTATTGACAAAAGCAGATGGACCAAAACGTCACATCCAGTGAACTCGTGGATCAAAGAGTTTTATGGTTTCCAGTGACAAACAATAACAGACTGAAAACAAAACAGATTCTCATTGTGTGGTTTCCATATCACAACTATAGTAGCAATACCAACAAGCAAAAGAAATTCATAGCCCGCTTCTACACTATCAGTTTTCTAGATCTATGATGAAGGCAGATGAACCAAAAAAGTCACATCCAGTTAATGCATGGATCAAAAAGGCCCACCCCCCCACCAAAAAAAAAAAGAAAAAGAAAAAGAAAAAGAAAAAGAAAACAGACTGGCCTACCCACCACATTTGCAAGAAAAAGTAAGTCACAAAATAAACATGTTGAGCTTAATGTTCCCTCGTTCAATGACTCCTTTTAATCCTTGATTCCCCACAACCAAGTACATGTACTAACCACCTTACCCCATTCAATTTTTAAGGAGGCTTTTCAGCTCTATATCCTGATACATCCTTCTTACGATTCCGTTGAAGACTAATTGACTCCAATTTCTTCACAAAAATTAATCTTCCTGCAAGAAATTTGGATGTTAACTGTTTTAACGAAGCAAACTGGGCTGATGCTAGTTCACATAGAATTATTGGGCTGGCCCATGTATAGCCATGTAGCCAACTTCAGTGATGGCGAGCAGAGCAGCAGAACGGCTTTCTTCTGAAGGTGGATGCGTATTAAATAAGAACAAGGAATTTACAGGTATCATTACGAGTCAGCCCTCAAAAATCCCCTCTACAGAAGCACATCAAGATGGTGTGTCACTCTAACCCCTCGAAGAAATAAAAAAAGAGGATTCTGTGTCATTTACATTGCAAAGAAACATACCCCAGTCCCACACACTTCCGTAAATGAAAGAAGCCATCCTCTCATAGTTCTTCATCTTCCTCCTAAAGATCCTTGCACCCCTTTCACCCCAAGCTGCCAAGAAAGTATGATTTATGAAATACATGAGTCAGATGACCAAGACAGGCTTGTGGCCCAGTTAGTATTGAATCTGCTATTCCAGGAATCTTGCAGCCACAGAACCATTCCACCTACCCTGATGTTGTTCATGTCCCTGCATTGGCTACTTATTCAGCATTTGGATAATTAAATAATGCATCATGAGCATCACCTACTGAACATCATGCCATGTGGACCTTTGGTTTGTATATTTTCCAGCCCAAAAGATGCATGCTGGCTTGGCCCAGCGGCATCCTATTTCTAGTTGGTTCTCATCTATTTCTGTCTTCCTTAGTGAGGATCTTGCAACAGTTCTAGCTTAGACTCACAGAGTGAGCAGGGGAACAGTAATGGGAATGAGATGGGAGAGGGGGTTTTCTAGTCTACCATTCAAATTCTCTCTTGGAATTTGACTGGGAATGAGTAGTGAGTGCATTTTTGGGAGCAAGAATGATGGCAAAATGAGTGAATCCTGCTTCTAAGGCTTTAAGATTAAGCAGTTATTTCACATACTGAAACATCTTTGTTCCCTGAATGCAATGTCTTAGATATCCATGTATGTTCCAACTGTTTTTATTTTTCATGTCTTCAATCATGACTGCCATTACAATACTCAAACACAGCTCTTGTACCAAAACTCAACCCTTTCAAGGTCCATCCTAGATATAATATACAGAAGCTGAATGCTGACAATGACATACTAGATGCAACCTTTGACAAACCAAATGAGGAAATGGGTGACCCTAGAGAATAAACCAAACAAGATGCTACGCATGTCAAGTTCTATGGAGGCTTGGAAATTTTCCAACTATTTTGCATGTTTTGGTTTTAACTGCACTGCACTGCTGCACTGTGTGCAGTGCAGTGTCAGATCGGGCGCTTGCACTATCTACCTGCTCGGATCATGTGAGCATACAATCCTTTTTTTATTTTTTAACGTCTGATAAAAAAATGGATGGTACAGAGGCCAAGCTGAGGTGACCCCCCAGCCTGGCCATTTTTTTAATAAAAAGCAATGGACGGTTGTGCTGCCATCCAGTCAAAGAGATCAGACGGCAGCACCCCGAGCATTGTAATCCATGTGGATTGCAGCGCCTGGGGTGGTGGGTGCAGCAAGTATTAATCATCTTCTATCACAGAAACAGTTCCATTGTTTGGAACTTGCCATCTAGGGTGACTTGACAGTTACTTGCCAACTATGTGCATACCTTTTATTCGATGTTTTAAAAATACCTAGGCAGAGAAAGTCGGATGACCTCCTTATTGTCTAGGCTGCTAAGGCGGGCATCTCAATTCTAAGGGCGGTTATTTTTTTGGACCTTTGTTTCTAATTTCTCGACTACGTCCTACCAGTTGATGATGCTATTAGCTATGGATATCTCACATTTATTTGTATAAGCATCATAACAAATTTGGTTATGAGTTATAAACTATGTAGCCAGAGGCGAGAGGCCAATGAGGCCTAGGAGTTCACCTCAGCCTCAAATGCCTAGGCGACGTGTTCTCTTACAAATCACTATGAAGGAAGACAATGACAATAGAATGAAAATAAAGAAAACATCCAAGATAATCATATGTGAAATGTTGAGGAACATTGATCATCTTCAACATGTAATGACCAATTGAATAAAGCAACCATATAAGTAGTGGATGGTCTTATGATTCCGCACAAATAAGGAAAAAAATGCGGTAGCATGTAAGAGAAAAATGGTACTAGACATTGTTAAAAGAGGCATTAGCCACTATGGAATAATTAAGAACAAAAAAGTGGCACCACATAATTGAAAAAGAAACAAGCATTTGGCATAGACATTATAGGCAAGTGCTTAGATGAGTGAGGCGAACATGAGGTGAGGCAAGGCATTTTTTGCTCGCCTCAACCTACCTCATTGCCCAGGCGAGTGAGGCAATTGCCTTTGATAACATAGATTATAAATCTTACTTTGCTGTAACTGTGTTTGCAAGATAACATAATATGCATTAAACATATGAAAAGATAGAGGGAAGTTGAAAAAGTGTGTCTAAACCCGTAGCTCAAAGTGCTCAAACTTCAAAGGATAGAGCACAGGCCAACGATGTGGGTTCCAAAATGACATAAACAGAGAGATAGTATGATTAGTATCCTTCGAATATGCATGGCTGAAGGGACGATTTCCAAGGTTACACATAACTAGTCAATGGGGAATAATGGTAATTCAAGATGATAGTAAGCTTAAACAAAAACTTGCGACATATGAAGCAATAGAAACCGTCGAGATGGAAACTACCTAGGCAGGAAAGGGCCTTGAGTCATCCTTAAAACATCTTGACATGCTGACTATGTGGACATGGTTATCTTTAACGAAGTGATAGAAACTGCTTTTATTGTTAAGAGGACATGTTGACTATGTAGACATGGTTATCTTTAACGAAGAACAGATCAGTCATGACCTGAGTGGTGGGCTCTGTTGCAGGAGCAATTGTGTTGCTTTAGAATTGAGTATAACATTGAACAATTTCTCATTCAGATTCTAAGCCACGCTTGCCTTTTGTTTATGGTAAACAGGTGTTTGTTTTTAGCATATTGGAAAATAGATTTTTATTTGAAGTTCTATGAGATGTTTAAAATGCTAGATAAATTAGCTCACACAAGTTCTGCTATTTATCCTAGCTGATTTTTTCTTCTCATAGCAGTTTCTCCTATACTGAGTACGTGTGTTGCGAAATTATGCTGTATCGATTATTTCTTATGGAATCATGACTATGTTTTCAGTAAGCTTGATAACCATTAGTGACTTCCATAATTTTTACATTGACCATGATAAAATTTTGATTATCTCACCGGTGCATAGGAATGCTTAAATTTGGACCATAGATATATGCGGATTTGGACTCCAGTTGGCTTTCCTGTAATTGAATCACCTTAAAGAACGTCACATCTGTTCATATCTGAAGTCCGCATATGCTTATCTCTGTTTGGCTTCTTTGAACAAGGTTTACTGCTCTATGGCTTCTTTTAATAAGACTTCATAAGCTTCTTGTCATCTATGCAGCTGTGTACATCATGTTCATATGATCTGCTGGATTCGAGCTTAGCCAGTGTTGTAAAAATTCCTAGGCAGGACAAGTAGTAGCCCCTCTTACTATGTAGGCAGACTGTCGAAGAAGTGAGGCAGGATGCCACAGTCTGCCTCATAATGAGGCAGTTGTTTTGTGCCAAAATTTAAATGTTTTAACAATTTTATGCAATTTTTGATTAAAAAGTACCTTTGTTTTAGTTTCTTGTGCTGTAGGTCTTTAAAATTTTGACCTAAGATGCATTAAAAGGATGGATGACTAAGTATAGATGCATTAAAAGGATGGACAGCTAAAACATTTTCACTTTCGAAAGAAATATAGAAGAATATAAGATACCATGTAACTAGTATACCAAGATTAAAAACCATATCTGAGGTCATTACTAAAGATGTTGCACTCTCAAGAATTCAGGCTTCCAATGTTGACATAAATAGCCCTAAAACTATATACATAGATGGACAACTATTATTGTTGGATGAAGACTCACAGGCTATGAAAACAAATGAAAAAGATGATTGTAAAGTGAAAAGAGGTATCAGCTGTTTTGATGTCGACCACAACGGAGTCTCAACATAGTACAAGATTCTAGAGAGAGACGAAGAACCTATGCAGCTTGATGATTATCTTTGTTATTTTTCCTACATTTATTGACAATGGAGTTAGTGCAGCCTCTTTTCATTCTCCTGACCAAGGTTGCAAAACCCGGGATCGGGTCCCAGATCGGTTGGCCCAAAATTGATCGGATTGGCCAATCCTAATCTGATCCTGGCCGATCTTGGCTAAGCCAGGGTTGGCTGGATCGGACAGTAGAAAAAAAAATATTTTTTAAAAATATAAAAATCAAGTCCAATATATAGTCGTGTTGAATTACATTGATTTAAAGTACATGAGATCAAAATTTTTTGAATAAACTTATATAAACTTACATTTATTCTAGACGTACATTATATTGACTAAACATATGGTTTACATAGTCGGACCATGACATATAGTTCTGGCAGTATTGCTCATATTGCATCACATACCGGTTATAGTCATCGGTATCGTATAGATGACTATAAGTGGTGTATATCTAGGGATATCTGGCACTTGATATGAGTCATGTGACTGATGGGGATTAGGAGGATGGTTCATAAATTTGTGGATAGTATAGATAACCCCCTGAGTAGTCGTATGTATTAGAATATTGAGGATAAACTACATATGCAGTACAATAACTATACCCTTCGTATGGAACATAGGATAATGCATCTAATAATTGCTCCCGATATTCTCTCTCCCTCCTGAGTTGTTCTACACATTGAGGAGCTTTTCCTTTTCCTTTCTTCTTTGATTTGCTGAATCTTTGAATTTTAGTTTCTTCTCGCCCTGCTCTGCTACCATAATGTTCATCTTAAGTAGTATGTGTGTTATCTTGTTCTTCAGTGTATACAATTGGTGGGGCACTGGTAGCATCTCCATGGTCAGAACTATCAGTGCTCGTCTTTGATGTCGAATCATTTGAAGTTTGATATTGTACCTAATCACTTGGTTATGGTGTTTCATCTTCCTCTTCGATAGTGTCCATATCAGAAATGTCAATTCCACTAGCACTCTTCCTTTTACTTGTTTCTTGCTTTTTACTTTTTTTCTGATGTTTTGAAGGAGGAGGTTGAAAATCAGGAAGTAGTGGCACCATCTAGCTTACCTTCCGTCCATTCCTAATCATTTGAGTTGAATTTAGACTCAATAAAGTGCTTGCATCAACCCATGCATTTAGTAGATGTTGCTCCTCGAATACCTCATCCAAGTCTGTGTTCTTCTGCACTTGAGTCCTCCGTTCCTTGTCTGAAAATTCTCTCATTCTCTTGCCTTTGAAGGTTCCGTATAAACTCGAGATTTTTTAGCTTCAACCTCATGTTATAATGGCATAACACCAACTTTTCTAGACGGGTCAACTTCAATTGATTCCTTTGCTTGATGTGAATCAAGTCAAAGGTACACCAATTTCTCTTACAACCTGATGCATAGGTTGTTTGACTTAAGATCCGAATTGCTACATAGGCTAGATCTTTATAGCCATATGCTTTTCTATGATCTAGACACCAATCAATTGTAAATAGAAAGTTTTACATGTTAGCAATGTGCAAACTACAATTAAAAGTTAAGTAGAACATTTGGTTAATAATTTTCAAATCTGGATTCAAAATCTTTACAGTTCTTTGAGTTGTCCTAAAGTGATATAACATAAGTCTATAATCATGCATTTACTTGCATTCCATTACTGCTCTGTCCTCGTCTTCAAGTATGCGTCTAATAACATTCTTAGTCTTAATCAACACTTTTAGATGTTGTCATAGTTATCATCTCTGTTATCAAAGGCGTGCGAGGCGTTCGCCTAGGCGACGAGGCGAGGCGAGGCGAGGGGTCGGCGCCTCGCTTTCCCGGTTTTCGCCTAGGCGATCGCCGGAAACGCCTCGCTCGCCCAGTCGCTCGCCTAGGCGCGCCTCGCACGCCTTCAGCGCCTCAGGTTCGTTTGGAGCCCACCGGCCCGCTACGAAGAAGCCCACGGCCCACTACGAAGAAGCCCACTACGAAGAAGCCCACTGTTATAAGCCTACCCCCCTCCACCGGTTACCCTAATTTCACTGCGTCCCGACACGAGCCGAGCGGCAGGCGATCTCCTCCGGCAAGGATACGAGCGTGCATCGGCGGGAACCGACTCCGGCGGCAGCGGAGAACTTCTCCGGCGACGGCGACGGCGACGGCGACGGCAGGTAAGTCGTATCTCTCTCCCTCTGTCTCTGTCTCTCCCGCTCTCTCTCTCTCTCTCGCTCTCTCTCTCTCTCTCCCGCTCTCTCTGTCTCTCTCGCACTCCCTCCTTCTTTGTCTCTCTCGCACTCCCTCCTTCTCTGTCTCTCCCGCTCTCTCTGTCTCTCTCGCTCTCTCTCTCTCTCCCGCTCTCTCTGTCTCTCTCGCACTCCCTCCTTCTCTGTCTCTCCCGCTCTCTCTGTCTCTCCCGCTCTCTCTGTCTCTCTCTCTCCCGCTCTCTCTGTCTCTCTCGCTCTCTTTCTCTCTCTCTCCCGCTCTCTCTGTCTCTCTCGCACTCCCTCCTTCTCTGTCTCTCCCGCTCTCTCTGTCTCTCTCGCTCTCTCTCTCTCTCTCCCGCTCTCTCTGTCTCTCTCGCACTCCCTCCTTCTCTGTCTCTCCCGCTCTCTCTGTCTCTCTCGCTCTCTCTCTCTCTCTCTGTCTCTCTCAATCTCTCCGTCTACCTCCTTCTCTGTGTCTCTCACCCCCGACCCCCTCATTCTCTCTGTTTGCCTCCCCCGACACCCACTCTCTGTCTTTGTGTCCTCTCTCACTCTCTCTTGCATGTCTCTCTGTCTCTCCCCTCCCCCGACCCCCACTCTATCTCTCCCGCTCTATCTGTCTCTCTGTCTGTCTCTCTCAATCTGTCTCTCCCCTCCCCCGACCCCCACTCTATCTCTCCCGCTCTGTCTGTCTCTCTGTCTGTCTCTCCCCTCCCCGGACCCCCACTCTATCTCTCCCGCTCTGTCTGTCTCTCTCAATCTGTCTCTCCCCTCCCCCGACCCCCACTCTATCTCTCCCGCTCTGTCTGTCTCTCTCTGTCTGTCTCTCCCCTCCCCCGACCCCCACTCTATCTCTCCCGCTCTGTCTGTCTCTCTGTTTGTCTCTCTCTGTCTGTCTCTCCCCTCCCCCGACCCCCACTCTATCTCTCCCGCTCTGTCTGTCTCTCTGTCTGTCTCTCTCTGTCTGTCTCTCCCCTCCCCCGACCCCCACTCTATCTCTCCCGCTCTGTCTGTCTCTCTGTCTGTCCCTCTCTGTCTGTCTCTCCCCTCCCCGGACCCCCACTCTATCTCTCCCGCTCTGTCTGTCTCTCTGTCTGTCTCTCTCTGTCTGTCTCTCCCCTCCCCGGACCCCCACTCTATCTCTCCCGCTCTGTCTGTCTCTCTGTTTGTCTCTCTCAATCTGTCTCTCCCCTCCCCCGACCCCCACTCTATCTCTCCTGATCTCTGTCTCTCTGTCTGTCTCTCTCAATCTGTCTCTCCCCTCCCCGACCCGATAGTAGTCTCTCTGTCTCGCTCACTCTCTCTTGCTCTTTGTCTTTACTGTTTACAGGTGGACTGTGGACGTTGATTTAATTTTTAAGATGACCACACCAACCGGAGGTTCGTCTCATTCGTCTAATCAAGGGCCTACCGAAGGGAAGGGGAGAAATAAAGATCCAGGCTGGAAATATGGTACTTTGGTGAATCCAAATAATAGGGACTGCGTAAAATGCAATTTTTGTCAGAAAGATTGTAAAGGAGGGATCCACCGGTTGAAACAACATCTAGCAGGTACTTCTACAAATGTGACAGTTTGCTTGAAGGTGACACCCGAGGCAAAAGAAGAAATTAGACAATATATGGAGCAATCAAAACAATCAAGGATTGAAAAGAAATGTTTGATTAGGGAAGCGGAAAGTCGAGATGATATTTTTAGAAATTCAGTTTCCAAAGATTCATCATTTGAGGTGAATCAAGTTGACGACATTCTTGCAAAGCCTCCTCGGATGAAAGGTCCTTTAGATAGATTTTGTACTCCTAATCCTGAAGATTCAAAGGGCAAATCTATCAAGAATAAGAAGCATGAGAAGGAAGCACGAGAAAGGGTCATCCAATACATAGCTAGGTGGATGTATCAAGCTGGAATTTCATTCAATACCGTGCGTCTAAATAGTTTCCAAACAATGTTAGAAGCTATAGGACAATTCGGTCCGGGATTGAAAGGCCCTACGTATCATGAAGTTCGTGAGACCCTTCTCCAGAAGGAGATTCAAAAGACTCAAGAAATAGTAGATTTACAAAAAGCCAGTTGGGTGAAGTTTGGTTGTACTATCATGTCTGATGCATGGACAGATGGGAAAGGCCGTACTTTGATAAATTTTTTGGTCAATTCACCTACTGGAACTGTGTTTTTGAGGTCTATTGATGCATCTCAATATGTCAAAGATGCAAAGTTGTTGGCTGACTTATTGAACAAGATAGTTATAGAGGTTGGTGCGGAGAACGTGATACAACTTGTCACAGATAATGAAGCAAGCTATGTTGCTGCAGGAAAAATGTTGATGGCAGCCCATCGTCAGTTATTTTGGACACCATGTGCCGCCCACTGCCTAGACTTGATATTGGAGGACATTTCCAAGGTGTCTCCAATCAAGTCAACCATTCGGAGGGCAAGGATGGTTACTACATTTATTTATGCACATACGAGGGTGCTTGCTATAATGAGGAAGCATACAAATGAAAAGAATCTTGTCCGTGCAGCTGTGACTCGCTTTGCCACAAATTATTTGAATCTGCAAAGTTTGCTAGATTGTAAAGATGGTTTGAGAAGAATGTTTACATCTAGTGAATGGACAAGTAATAATAAGTGGGCAAGAAAAATTGAAGGAAAGAAAGCACAAGATATAATTTTGAAGACTCAGTTTTGGAAGGGAGTTATTTATGCACTAAAGATATTCAAGCCTCTTGTCATGGTTCTGCGCTTAGTTGATGGAGAGAAGCCGTCAATGGGTTACATTTATGAAGCCATGGAACGCGCCAAAGAAAGTATCAAGAATGCTTTGGATGGAAAAGTGGACAAGTATGGTCCACTTTGGGAGATCATTGATAGGAGATGGGATTTTCAGCTTCATCGTCCTTTACATGCAGCTGGATACTACCTTAACCCTCAATTCTATTATGCAAATCCAGAGATTGATTCAGATGATGAAGTGAAGCAAGGACTATATGATGTCATTGAGAAGTTAGTTCTTGATCCTAATGTACAAGATGAGATTACCAAGGAATTGGCATGTTATAGGAATGCTATGGGTTTCTTTGGGAGAGAAATGGCCATAAGACAACGTACCACATCTAATCCTGGTATATTTCTATATGGACTACTAGTACATTTATTCATTAAATTCTTTTTGATGTGAAAATTAAATACTATTTGCATCTCTTATGTAGTTAATTGGTGGGTGGATTTTGGGAGCAAAACTCCTAATCTGCAAAAGATGGCCATTCGCATCTTGAGCCTCACTTGTAGTGCATCTAGCTGTGAACGCAATTGGAGTACATTTGAACAGGTTTTGATTTTTATTAACTTTCATTGAATAATACATGTTATGTTCTTTTATTCTATATTAATCTAATAATGATATTTTTCTAGGTGCACACTAAGAAAAGGAATAGGTTGGAGCAAAAGAAGCTGAATGATCTCGTGTTTGTGCAATACAACCAACGCCTTCGAGATCGCTTTTTACGTTTCCAACAAAGTGAACTTGACCCTATAAGCTTGGAAGATATTGATGATTGTAACGAGTGGATAGCACATCCTCATGATAATGAAGATGTTGTACATGAGGATGAAGACCTCACATGGTTCGATGTTGAGATTGCTGCAGGAATTGGTGAAGAAGAAGGTCCACGTACAAGGACATTGTCATCAAAGAAACGTTGTTTAGGGAAGGGGAAAGCAGTTGCAACAAGTTCCACATTAGAGTCTATTGATGAGCTTGAAGTTGGGTCTGATGATACAACAGAGGACTCTGAAGTTGAACTTCCACTTGAGCAAGATGAGGATTCCGAGAGTGATGAATGAGTGAGGCTTGAGAGTTGTGAAAGGAATGTATTCATAGGCTTGTTAGCCTTATTTGGAAATGTTGGCTACTTATTTTCTTAAGGAACATTTGAATGTTGTAATAGACTTATCTTACATTTCTACATTAATATTGTGTTTGCTTAGCATTTCATTGATAAATTTCATTATGGTGAATTTAATTAGTAGTAAAATGTCTATGAATTTGTTGATTACATATTTGAGTAATTTAAATTTATTTCATTTACTTTGATTTAAAATTATATGGTTATATTTGATAATTTGAGTGAATAAATATCATTATGTATGATTATTTGGCTATTTTGTATAATAAGTAAATTATAAATATTTTTTAAAAAAAATGTCGCCTCAAACGCCTAGGCCATCGCCTAGGCGTTTGAGGCTGAGGCGACCCCCCGATCGCCTCGGTCGCCTCTCGCCTCAGACTACATAGGTTATCATTCTTTCCATCAGTTCTGTACATATACTGAGGGTTAAAAAATAACCTAAATAGAGAAGTGGAAGTTAGTTATTATTTATGATAAATTAATAAATGTAAATACAAATTAATAAATGCATAAAGCTACTTGCTTACTAGCTACATGAAGATCACGGTGTAAAGTATGTTCCCAACGTTTGTCTATTATCTCGCACTACTTCATATAGGTTATTGGGTTGTTAAGTTGAATGAGCTCCTTGGCTTTGTCCACAGCCTCATATAAATATCCTATATCCGATCTTCTTTCTCCATTACAAGCTCGCAAGATACGGACAAGCGGCTCTACAACATTTAACACTGCCTGGACTTCGCTCCAGAAGGGTCTAGACTGAATTAGATCAGTCACTTTCTTACCCTTTTCTCTGACCTTAGTTGGTGCATGCCGTAACATGTAATTCTCCCAATCTTCTGATACCACCATCCTAATTAAGTTGCTCTTTTACTGACTTAAACTATCTAGAGAGATATATTGAGATGCAAACTTGGTGGCTCTCGGACGAAGCAACTCTATTCTATGAGTATGTTTGTACATGATATCTAAAATGTTGTTATGGTTGTAGATAAATGTGGTGATAAATCAAGTGCTCTTGACCACTCCATCCATCATCGGGTCAAAACAAATGTCTTCTAACATCAAGTCAATATAATGAGTAGAACAGGGAACCCAGTACATATGTTGTCTCTTCTCCATCAATATTTGTCTAGTTAGCTTGAACGCCGTTGTATTATCAGTAACCACTTGGACAATCCTTTTTTCCCCCCACTTCTTTTACCTTTTGATCCATTAATTGGAATAGGTACTGGACATTCTTTACCTTTCCAGATGCATTAATATACTTATAAAATATAGTTCCAGCTTTGCAGTAAATTAAAAAGTTATTATCTCTGTGAAGTTCCATAAGTGATAAGAAACTAGAAAGAGATGCGTTCATGCTTTTTTTTTTGAGAAAAACATGGCTTGTACCACCAATTTTATTCATAAATAGAGGAAGTACAATGCATTACTGGACAGGGGAGATTCCTATCCCATCAAAACAACGAACCAGGAAAATTACAAAGACCTTATCTATTTAAAGCCTATTCCAGTTGGCAACAGAAAAACCTAGAATATGTCTAGACCAAGTATATAATAAGCTCAAACTCCTAATAACGATATTTTCCACATAGACTTTGCTTCCTCTGAAAACAGCCTCGTTTCTCTCTTTCCATATACTCCAGCAAATTGCATGAGGAATCATTCCGCAAAATCTTCTCTGCATTTTCTGTTTTTACTTAGAACTCATTTGTTTGAAGAAGGTCCACATCTCCCCTACTGTTAGGAATTTTGGTTTAAACTGCAATAACTCTCCGATGGTACTCCAGCACATTTGACTTATCTTGCAAGTGACTAACAAGTGATCCACATCTTCTGGATTGCTACCACAAAGAAGACACAAAACATCATCTTCCGGGCACCACTTCCTCCTATAGACTTTAGTAACAATCCTCTTTTCATACATCAGCCACATAAATGCTCTAACTTTGAGAGGTGATTTGATTTTTCAAACTTCCTCATACTTCAAGTATTTAGGCATGTCTTCCTCCAACTTATTATAATAGGACTTCACAGTGAAGTGCCCTGTGGTAGGTTCCCAAATCAATTTATCCACCATATCCATATAAAGCATTAATTAAATCTGTAAATTGATTTATTTCTTCCTCCTTCAAATTCCTGCGCATCCGAACATTCCATTGAACCTGGTTCCCCACTATTTCATAACAATCTTTCACCAAGGACCACTGATCAATAGTAATAACATATAGGTTGGGGTATCTATCCTTCAAACATTTATCTCCCAACCATTTGTCCTTCCAGAAGAAAATGTTTTCCCCATTTTCTAGTTTGTGAAAAATATGTTTGTGAAAATTAATTCCAGCTTTCATGATATCTGTCCACAAAGGTGACATCATAGAAATATTTTTTTGTTATAGGAAAAATCTGCATCTAGGCAAATAATGTTTCTTGATGATCAGTTGCTTCCACAAACTTGGTTCTTCCTCCATTAATTCTCATAGCCATTTCCCCAATAGAGCCACATTCCAAACCCGCAAGTTCCTTACTCCCAGGCCTCCATTTGCTTTTGGTTTGCACACTTTCTTCCATTTTATCATTGAAATATCTTTTTTGTCTTGATTGTAACCACCCCACAGAAATCTTCTTCTGATTTTATCTATAGCCTTGCAAACAGAAATGGGCATGAGAAAAACAGAACAATAGTGCATTGGTATTGCTGTGAGAACAGAATTTATTAGTGTAATTCGACCCCCAAAGGACATTTGTTTGGCCTTCCATGAAGACAACTTTCTTTGTATTTTGAGGATAATAGGGTCTCAATCTTTTACACTGACCCTTCTATCATTCAAAGGTAAACCCAAATAATAAGTGATTGGAAGTTTACCAATTCCGCATCCAAGAATATCAGCCACATTAGCACCCTGGTCTTCACTCAAATGTACAGGAATAACCAAGCTCTTATCATAATTAATTTTCATCCCAGAACATGCCTCAAATCCTTTCAACAGAAAAGATATAAACTTAACATTCTCCACATCAGTCTTGAAGAATAGTAACTGTAAATGGGAGATACCTGTTTGACCCCTGCAAATTTGAACACCTCTAATCCAACCATCATTTTCAGCATTGACACACATTCTGCTCAATATATTGGCCACTATGACATATAGTAAAGGTGAAAGTGGATCTCCTTGCCTCAGACCTCTAGAACTACTAAAATATCCATAAACATTATTGTTGATGATCATAGAAAATGTAGCCGTGGTCACACATTTCTGCATAACCGTAATGAATTGATCCGGAACATGATGCTCTTTCAGAATTTTCCATAAGCAACTCCACTGTACTCTGTTATAAGTTTTATTAAAAATCTAATTTGCAAGCCACTCCTTCTATGCCTTTCTTCTTCAAGGAAAACAAAACCTCATGAGCAAGAAGAAAATTATCCTTCAATCTTCTACCCCGAATGAAGGCAGATTGATTTGGTTGCACAATGCCATTCAAGACCATGCTCAATCTAGAAGCAATGATTTGAGCAAAGATCTTATATGACCCATTAAGTAAGCTAATGGGTCGAAAGTCTTTCAGTTGCATTGCACTCTCCTTCTTAGGTTGTAGAACAATATAAGTATGATTGAGGCATTCACAGCTAGCATCACCAGAAATGAAATCCTTTGCAGCATTAAAAATTTCAGATTTGACATCTTCCTAAAAAACATGATAAAACCAGATGGGTATTCCGTCTGGTCCTGGTGACTTATCTGCCCCCAAATCGAAGACGGCTTTTTTAACTTCAATTTCCATCACTTGAGCTATAAGAAGATTTTGTTCCTGTGGGGAGATTATATTAATATCAGGATCATACCAGGTAGGAAACCATCTTTGTTCCTTAGAGAACAACTCCTTATAAAATTTGATGACTTCCTCTGCAATTTTATCTTCATCATCAATGATTTCATCTTGTTGAATGATTGAGATAGTATTTCTTTTCCTCCTCCTATTTGCAACCTGGTGAAAGAATCTTGTATTAAGATCCCCTTCTTTTAACCATGTTTCTCTTGATTTCTGTTTCCACCTAATCTCTTCTTCAAGTGGCCAATCTGAGTATTGCACATTCAGTTTTGATCTGGTTTCCAGTTCCTGTTGGTTTAGATGCCTAATCTCTTCAGCAGAATCCAAAACCTTTATTGCCTCTAATAATTTGTTCACATAAACATATCTCTCCTGTCGCCACTTATCAGCCCAAACTTTAACCTTCTGTTTTAAGTTCCTTGTCTTCAGTGCCAGAGTTCTAGTTGCAGGATGAATACCCACTGCTTGCTACCATACTTCCTTCACCAATGCTTTGAAATCCTCATTGTAGACCCATACCTTTTCCAGACGAAAAGGTTTTTTCTTACTATTCCTCCTTTCGCAATATAAGAGGATAACATTATGGTTGGAGACGACTCTTGGCTGCGCAGAGACCGTGGCATCAGGAAACAGTCTCTCCCATCCTTCATTTACTAGAATCCTATCCAGCTTAGACATTGAGGGTGTTTGCCTCCCATTTGACCAAGTAAATTGGATATTAGACATATCAATCTCCAAAAGACTACAATCATCGATCCATTTATTAAACAGCTTCATTCCTCTATTCACCTTTGTATTTTTATTTCTTTCCGAAGGTTTCTTCACTTGATTAAAATCCCCAATCACGCACTACGGCGGTTGGAATTTTTCCTGGCATGCAGATAATTGTGGTCCACAATATCTGTTGATTTTGGAGTAACTGTGGTCCATAAACGCATGAAAGCAACCATGAACATTTAGAATCCCTCAAACTTACAAAGATTGAATGTTCTCCGATCTCTAGCAGCTTACTTCCCACTTCATTATGTTCCAGGCAATTATCAAACCTCCCGACTGTCCCAACGATCTTCTGCACACATAATCTGACTCCCCAAACAGAACAATTTTGTGAATGAAGTCTTTTTCCACTTTCTCTATCTTAGTTTCCTGCAAACAAACAATATCCACCCAGTATCTTCTCGCTGCCTCTTTGACTGCCCTCTGCTTTCCTCCATCATTCAAACCTCTAATATTCCATGACAGTAATGTCACTGACTGCATTTGTCACCTTTTTTCCTCCCAACAGTAACGTCGTTGTCTATCTTTGACAGTTCTCCCCTATATAAGCTTCTCAGCTCCCTTGTTCCCTTCGTTATGCTACCCTTATGCTCTATTTTGCCAGACAACTCAGAGCATAATTTCCGGAACTGACCCACCTTCCCATTTATTTGTAACCCAATCGCTGACGCCCTCTTTTCTAATTCAATATTATCCCAGTCCTTTCTAATAGGACATTGCTCCCCTTCCATAACTTCCTTCCTTTTTCTATACTGTTGAATGTGCTCATTCATAGGCACCAGCGCCAGACAAGGCTGTTGTGGACGATCGTCGGCGATCGTTACAACTTGAGAATAGGAGAGAGGAAATCGGCAAGAGGTTTGGGGGGATTGTGAACCGTGGGACTTGTTATTAACAGATTTCTGCCTCCTTCTGCCACATCCCCCTCCATTCCTGCCTCTTTGTAAGGCAGAGCAGACTCTACCGTCCGCAAGCCACCTTCCCTCCGAAGGACCCGGATCGGCTTCCTGCGAGATTCCCTCCTCGCTGAGCGCCGTAATTTCGTCGCCAGCTCCGTAGCAAGGCATGATAGTAGAGAATCCCATTGATTCCGCATATCACAACCTGGGAAACCCTTGACGTCTCCATCTTCTTTAACGTATAACTCCTTATTTGGACGGTGACGATCGTCCGTAGCCTCAGCCCTAATAGCATTGTTGACGACCGGTTCCGCGTTAACCGGTTTGACTACCGGTTCACTCTTAGTTACAATGCGAGTCACTGTATCCCTCTCACATCCGTGTTGGCTCGGGTCAGAGTTCAACTCAACCACCGTTTCCAGCCAAGTCGACTCCATCTTCTTCCCAGCGACAGCCTCCCTGGTAGATGCCCTACCTGCCTTGTATCTTTTATATGCCATAGCCACCTCCCCAAAGGACCATTGATCCTCCTGTTTGATCTGAAACTCGTTCTCAATAACAATAGAAATCCAGAATATATGATTCCCCTATCGAAGTCTCACATTGTGCGGTACGTGAATCCCCTGTTCTATATTCACCATAACCCGAGCAAACGCCAGGTTACTCGACGCCAAAGTCTGCTTATCCACCCTAGAGATCCTTCCAAAAGGAGCCACAACTGCCTTAAACACTTCCACATCCCACAGATGCCATGGAATACCAACTAGTTTGCACCAAAATACCTGTGTTGTGTCGTGCTGCAGGGACCCTGCTTCTGGATACCACGCCTTCCAGTGAATGACGGCATTCCTACAGACTATGGACTCAGATTTAACAATCTTGTGATGCAGAGTTCGTGACGGACAGAACAACAATACTTGATTACCTCCTGCTTGCCTCAGCCACCCCCTCTTTATCTCCGGCCATTCTTGACATATGGTGTCTTGAATTTCTTCCATTTTCAGAAAACCATCAAAGGACCCAAGAACACAACTTTCACAAAAAAAACTATTGCTGTTGTAACCCTGGAACCATGGTACTTCTACGCATGGTCCACTTCTATCCTCCTTGCCTTCATTCTTCATCGATTTCTCAGGTATGTTCTTGTTTCCAGAGACCTCCTCTGACCCACTCCTCTTCATTCCTCCATTGTTTTCTTCCCTTCTCTTCAAGCATCTGAAGCTTGTATGGCCCAAACCTCTGCACCGCCAGCAAACAAGCGCATTCCTGCAAGCTCCCACTCTGTGATCCTTCTCAAGACAGCGGAAGCATCTACCCCCATGGATACCATGCTGTACCCCTTTCCTGTTAATTTTTCCAAGAAGGTCTTCTCCTCGCTTCTCCACTGAGAAGCTTCTGCTCAACCCGCTCATTCCGCTCTATATGGACGATCCTCGCTCTACGCCCTCAGGGCCATAAGTGGTGTTCTATAAGCAAAGGTTGTAGAGGCTTACAAAGCTTACAGAGGAGGAATGCAGAAGGAACAAGCTCCTAAACCCAAAATAGGGGCACCGAAGAAGACGTGTTTAAGAATTAAAAGCAGGAAGAAGATGAGAATTACATACATGTCCATCCATCGCACATTATAGTGCAACCATACTCGTCCCATATCCTTTCAAAAGATGTAATCTATGTCTGGATGTCGTCAACTTCTAGGTCCACGTACTTATTGTATATCTCGTATGGAGTAGGCCTCCCAACCTCGTTACCAACTTCTTGGATAGTTTCGATCATTGAATCATAATATGGCCCATTGGCAGTATTAGCAGGGGTACTATTATAGAAAAATCACCTAGATGTAGCTCTTCCTATCTTCTTCTTGTAAAGCTTCAAATTCTTGAATGCAACAGCAATGGAAGGTTATTTATCCTTCTTTTTGGTGAGGAAGAGATCTATTAGACCTACTATAGGATCTCCATCTCTAGTGAACTCTTTATGTAGAGTATCGCATACATTAGTGCTCATACCGGCACTAGTGCTCTTTTGTCCAGAAGGTGTAAAGCCACTTCTTTGTCCTGCATCTTTTCCAATTTGCTGAATTAGGTCCTCATATGTAAATGACCGTCGGCTTGCCTCCATTGCACGTCGCAATTCATCTTTAAATGTAAAAGAAAAAAATTAATCTATTGTAACTTTTTGTCTGAAAATGTTAATTGAAGAACATAAAAATAAGTTAAATAACAAACTTACTCGTATCCTAGTCATCCACATTTATAGGTTGACTACTTCCACCAAGTCGGACTCCAACATCGGACCTTCGTGCTAGTTCAGACAACTCTTCTTGAATTTTCTGTCTTCTTCTGGCAGTACTTACTTTACTTGATTTTTTCTCCTTCATGTAGTTTTGAAACTGGATCCGAACCTCTAAAGGAATTCGAGCACATGATGCAACTTCACCTTTTATTCCAGCAAGATGTTGTTTGAATCGCCAGACCCCGCCAGAGACTATCCGGTTGCAATATTTGCATTGTACCTTTCTTTGGCCAATGTCCACCGACGTGCAATGAGCCCAAGCAGGATCAGTGCTAGAAGGATTCTCAGAGGACCGCTCAGCAGCACCTTGAGATGCCATTCTTTAGGTAGTTGAGCAGTTTACAGCACGTCAACTGTCAAAGGGCAAGAGATGCTGAGAACAATAATATAAAAAGAAAAAAAATTGGTATACAGAAGTACAAGAGTTTATAAGAAGATGAGAGAAAGAAAGAGAGAGCGTGTAGTAGGAAGTCTTGTAGAGATTGTTGAGCTTGTAGTCGCGGGAGAG
The DNA here is from genome assembly GCA_030544215.1 of Zantedeschia hybrid cultivar. NCBI lineage: Eukaryota > Viridiplantae > Streptophyta > Magnoliopsida > Alismatales > Araceae > Zantedeschia > Zantedeschia hybrid cultivar. The sequence goes on along the minus strand of JARZZO010000005.1, from coordinate 75,878,463 downwards.
ACCGAGAGAGAATTTCATGATCTAGAGAGTGTAAGAGACAACGAAAGTGTGCAAGAGTTAGAGAGTGAGAGAGGCACTTGTGGAGGCTTAGATCGGCCGATCGGGCACTTGGACTTGGCTAGGGTACCCGGGATCGGCACGGTCGGCCGAAATCCGATCCGGATTGGCCGATCCATGCCGATCTGGGCTGAGTTTGAATACTTCAGACACCAGCCAATGGTAAACATGAAATAATAGAGCAAGTTTGGTATTTACTGAAGAATCTTGATATTTTCATTGAACTTTTCTAGTCTTACAAAGATCTAGAAATATAGATTTGTGTCATGCAATGTATATAGAAAGACATCTGGGTAACTACGAAATAACATGAATAAAGAAATCAATTAGAAAAAAATAGTGAGAAAAGGCTAAGTCATTAGCATCTAAGGTGGCCTACCTGTCTGAAGCATTTAGGTGGCCATCTTTCAAAACATGTTCCTCGGCAATTATTGCTTCATTGCACTTACTTGTTCTGTGATTTTAGGCATTCACTTTCACACAAGAGTAGCAGTACCAGCCTTGGCTGACTTATGGCTGGTTAAGTTCTTAGTTCTTTGCTTCCTGGAGGGAAGATGAAGTTGTTAGGCATGTTTCTTTACACAGTCACTTTGATGCATGAAGAGCTCCAGATTTTTTTTCCTCTTTTTTTTTTTTTCGTTTGATGACAAGGGAAACCTAGCTATTGCTGATCAACCTGGTGGGAGAAAAGGGGGGGTGGGGGGCACCGACCACACTGAATTTCATCACCCCTGCTGCCCTGCATGAAATTGAACTGGAGGTCTCCAGTTTGTTAGCCGGGATGCCCCCTAGTCTTAACTGTTCCGCCATGGGCCACCTCAAACTTCACAAATAGTTGATGAGAGAGTTCTTATCATTTCTCATTTCTCTTGACTTGTGGGTTAACTTTCTAATTTTCTTGATTTGGTTGGCTGTATTTTATTTTCCTTTTCCCCCCTTCTCAGTTTTGATGCTTCCTGCATGCAAGGTTGGTTTATGTGTTTCCTTTTCTGTGATGTATACATCTATGCATATTATATTTGCTGCAAGTCCAAAACTAAATGTGGTTTTTATGTATACAGTACATTAGCCAAAGAAAAGTGTTTGGCTTCATCTTGTGCAACCATGTTTGTACCAGGCTCTTCGTTTGCTCTTTTTAACTCTAGATCATCACAAAATGTTCGTCATCGTAGGGGAGCACATCTTGTTGTTAGAGCTAATGCTGTAAGTATAATTCCATCGACACATTGGCTTTCTCTTTGAACAATGTTTATTTGTCAGTTTGTGCCCTTCTAATTAGAATTTGGGTGTAACTTTTACGATTTAGTGCATCTTCAATTCTCAAGTTCTTTTATTGTGCACAGGATTACTATTCTGTCCTTGGTGTCTCAAAAAATGCCAGCAAATCTGAGATAAAAAGTGGTCAGTACCCTTTGCCTCCCTTTACTTAATTTTTTTTGTAAATTATATCCATACTATTCTTCCATTTATTTTATTTAACATCTCAGTTTTTTTTTTTTGTTGCTTTGAATTTTTGACCTTACAAGTAACCTCATTTCCATACTATTCACATATGCTTTAATAATGAGCAAGTGAGCAAGGTGGTAGACCATCTACCAGTATGACCACTGATAATTTAGGTAGTGAGGAGCTGCCCCATATCTGGGGGTTTTCTTTCTTTGTACAATCTGTAATATTTTTCTGAATGTTCCATAGCAGACTAGCAGTCTGTTTCAATCCGTGGCATCCTGTTTGCTTAGGTCCCTACGGCTAAGTGTCTATGTTCATCATTGATGGCAAAAATGCAACAGACAGAGAGGTAACCCCACAAACTGAAATTTGGAGTAGAAAGAAAGAACACTGAAGGCAAATTTGTAGCTAGACCCTTATAACTGTTATCATGATTCACCCTTACTGGGTTTATAATCATGCTTAGATCATAATGTTATTGGTATAAACTCTTCTGGCAGATTCCCCCAGAGTTTTAACTTCACTCAAACTTTAGTATTTAGTCAATTTGCTGGTCAAAGCCAATTCATTTTCCACGGAATTTAGTTTATAGTAGTCACCTTAGTCAAGTGCTCTGATATGTTTTCTTAAATTGTGCCTTCTTTTTGTCTTATTCACTTTGCTCAAAGTTTGGTTTTGTGATGTAAATATTGAAACATTCCTCATCATATGATTCCTGCCAACCTGCTATGAATAAGTTGACACAGCTACTAATAGATTTCACATTTCTCCTATCTCCAGCTTATCGGAAACTTGCTAGAAGTTATCATCCAGATGTAAACAAGTAAGTTCAATTTCTCAATTTATTCTAAAATGAACTATTTTGTTGTCTGTTGGATATTGATATCTGGATTTGTTTATTAGACATGTGAAAACTTCATTGAGATCAGAGTAATGTCAAAACTGTTCAATTGCATGATATTTGCAATGCTGATCTTATTGTGGTGTAGCTGATTTTTTTTCCTTAAACAACGGTTTTGCAAATGTGAATTCCTGGCTTTACCTTGTTCTCTAACTTCTTTTAGTTAAGCTTTCTTTCTGTACCCACCAGCCCTATTAAGCTATTGTTTGCTCCTATCTAGGGATCTATTGGATTCCACCTTGATTATAGCATTTTGACCTTAAATCATTTTATAGCTCATCATGGTTCCCTACTGAAGTTATATGGATTTTTTTCCTCCTCTGCAATCCTTATCAAGGTAAACTATCCATTGCTCAAATAATGGCAACAGTAAGTAGAATGAGGTCCATAGCTGGGCCTTTTAATGCTAAGTAAATGTGGAATTTCAAGGATGCTTATGATGCTATTTAATGCAATATAATGTAGTAGTTACTATACTCCAGAGCCTTCTCAGTTCCCTGTAGGATCTTGCAAGTCGCAAGTCACAACAGGACTGTACTGTCATTGTCAGTTGCCCAAATAATCACCAGTAAGATCTTTAAACCGGCAATGGCTTCTTGTGGCTTGTTGACCAAATAGTCACTGTATAATCAACTTAAAAGAAACAAAGTAAGAAATGTTTTTTAAGTTCTTTCAGGTCCTCAAAGAAGATGTCCTCAGTAACACTTGCTAGCCAGGTGCTGATCTCGATAAATAAAGAAGAGGAAGTGAACCACCATTAAATTCTCATGTATTTGATCATTGTAACTTTCCAAAGGTCTTTCTGTTGGATGTGAATGTAGATTGTTGGAAATTATAATGGTCTACTCTTTGGGGAGGAATAGAACCAGTCATCAGGGTAAGTTGGTTCGCATGCTTTTCATAGATCGGAGTGGCTGTGAGACACTATTAGCTTTGAAGCAAAATTCTGGATGAAGTTCCTCTCCACTACTTGGAGAATTTCAAATCCAGATGCAGAAGCTACTGCATGTATGTACCTGATGGCTGGTGTGAGATAGTATAGGGTAATGGGTGAATTCACTTGACCGTATCAGGTTGTATTGTTGCTAAGGAAGATGAGGAACGAAATCTATGGGGATAAAAGATGATGGAAAAACATACAAAAATTTGATTTCATGTGTGCTAATAACAGGCTTGCCACAGAAAGCATATGCTCATGCTCGATAGCGAAGACACATCTTTAGCCTAAATTAGGGGAATAACAGGCTTATAACAAGGAAAATACGATAAACGGAAAATAAATTTTTTTGGTGTGCTGGTTACTTGATCTCACTTCGGCTCATAATCTGAAGTCCCTCAGGAGTACCATGAACTGGCCACGCTAAAGCCCGTGGACTTCCTGCAGACTCCCTGGACAATGAAAGTAACCAATGTTCACAGGAGAACCTAAAATTCAAGACCTCACTTCTCAAGGCAAGATGGCATGCCAACTATCAAACTGCCCAGTTGTAATGCATCAGGTATTAGCGAAACAAGTGATAATGTAATTAAATATAAGGAATGTGGTCTGTTCCAAGCATGCTGTCAAATAACAAAGATGTTTATAATTTTGGGTATTTCAGCTGATTGTTGGAAGAAGATTCTTAAGCATGTGTAATTTTCTTTTTTAATTTCTTTGGGTAGGATCCTCTCCTACCCTCATGATTGTACTACCTCTCTTTATTCTAATAAAATTGGTGGTACAATCCATGTTTTCTCAAAAAAAAAAAAAAAAAAAAGAGAACCGAGCTGAGCGGAGCTGACCTTTCACATGCTCGAGCTCGGCTCGGTCAAAAAATTTCGAGCCCGAGCTCGAGCCTGTGCCTATCTCGAACTCAACTTATAGGCTCAAGCTTGGCTCAATTTTTTTTTTGCCCAACTCGGTTTTGAGTGGATCTCGGCTTAAATTGTTGAGTTAACTCGTCAATATTCCAAGCCAACTCATTGGAAACCCATCAACTGGGTGAGGCAAGCCAAGGGGAAGCAGGGGCAAGCCTTCTATAGAAGAATGAGAGGGGCCCCCTTCTTGCTTTTTCCAGTCTCAGACTAAAGTCCCCAAGACAGACCCGTCACCCGCCCCCTGCACAAGCAGGTGGGAAGTGCAGGTTGCCCTGGGACTTTAGTCCCATACCAGAAACAATAAGCCCCACTTTGATAGCAGGATGGGTTATTCGAAATTACTTATAACGGAATTGCTTATACCATAATAAGGGGCGTTTCACTTTGATAGTGGTGTGGGGCCCGCGGAATGGGCAAAATAAGCAATTCTTAGGTCTAGGGTGGAATTGCTTATTTTCCTTATCCAGGGAATAAGCAATTATGACGAGTATAATTTATTCCGCCTATCAAACTAGAATTAGCCTTATTCTAGGAATAACTTTTCCCAGACTTCTATGTTTTGAGGCTTGGCATCATTTCAAATGTACTGCATGGACCCTGCAGACCTGTGATGGACCTGTTGGTCTTCTTTGGCTAAAGAATGTGTTTTGTATAAAATGACTTTATAAAAAAAACAATACATATTTATATCAGGCCGGCTCGCGGGCCGTACGAGCTGAGTTTAGTGAAGCTCGAGCTCGGTTCATTTGCAGAAATGAGCTTAGTTTCAAGCTCGGGCTTGGCTTGTTTTATAAAACAAGCCGAGCTGAGCTGAGCTTTTTCGGGCCGAGCTCGAGTAGCTAGCAAGTGGCTCGGCTCGTTGCTAGCCCTATTTATAATGAACCTGATGCAAATAGTTGTCTTAGTTAAATGCTGTAAATAAAGGTCAAATTTGCAAGTATCAAAATTTGTGGTATCTTATAAAAATTAAATTTATTGGGATTAAAGGCTGCCTCCCAAAAAAAGGATTAAAGGCCAACGAATATTGTGCAGTCATTACCCCATATACATGTATCAGCAAGGTTGTGTATCAGATTTGCCAAACCAACTGGCCTAAGGTAAGTGGCCAATCCCCTTAAAATATGTCAAAAATGATATTTGATGATAAAAGTAAAAAAGATAAATATATTAAATATAAAATAGTGTTTAAAATAATAAGGATAGTCCAAGATAGCCAGGATATGCATAATATGCAAAGGACATTCATTGAGGAGATCTAAATGGTTACATAGTCAAAGATGATGGAGGCTACGAGAAAATTTATGGCTTTGATTTTGGCAAGATAAAAGGTACTAGTTGATGCTATTCTTGATTTATTTATGGATCTTTCAATATTACAAATAAGCCCTTCTAATCCAACAATTTATATATAAACCCCCACAATCTTCAAATATTTATTAAAAAGCCCTCACCGTCAAGTCTGTAGCGCAGCCATTAACCGCGGACTAACCAGTGTTGGGTTAACTTCAACCACTGGTTATTCTTTTACCCTCCCCCTCTCCCCACTCCCCCCACTCCCCCCACCTCACGATGGCGGCCAGCTAGAGTAGGTGCTCTGCTCTCTCGGCGGCGGTGGGGACGACCATGGATGGCAGTACCGGTACCGGTACCGGCCGGTACGACCGGTACGGGCTTAAAAGGGCCCAAAAAAATCAGAAAAAAAAGAAAAAAAATCAGAAAAAATCAGAAAAAAATCAGAGAAAATGTTAACAATTAATTAGCTGTGTTGGGTGTGATAAAAATGGGTTAAGACAAAGAAGTACACATAACACATACAAAATGACTATTTTCATAGAGATTAAACATGAAAAATATTATGTTAATGTACTAAATATTTACAACAATGCAAAATATGAACGAAATCAAACGATCCTTACCTATGAAAAACATAAGTGAGTCCCTTAATATGGATAATAACCCGTAGATCCTTCTGATTCATCATCTGGTTGCTATTGCTGGTATCCATAATAAGGTTGCATATGTTCCCTATATTCACCATAACTAAACAATGATGCAGCCAAGTCGTGCATCCCTCTTTGAATCTCTCTTGGAATATATGCTTGTTGACTTGATGAAATTCCAGAATCATGGTGCAAAGAAGTAGCATGAGGATAAGAAGAAGACCCTGACCCATAACTGCTACTGGGTGGAATCGGTGGATGGAATTGAAAGCCTTCATACTCTACTTGATCTCCCCAGCTATACATGCCTGCTTCTTGTTGGCCACCTCCATAACCTGACTGCTGTCCATGCTGACTTTGTGAATCGTAATCTCCTTGACTTTCATGTTGTCCTCTTCCTGTGTCAATATGTAAGGAGAAAGAAGGTGCACACACTCCGCCCCCGGTAGTAGCACCTGCAGCTGCACCAGCATCATCACTAGGAGACTCTGTCCCATCATCATCATCATCTTGATCATAATCAACAATTAACTTTCTTTTAACAGTACTTGATTTTTTCTTTTGTGATGCCTGTTTTTGCTGGCTTTCTTTTTTTTCTAGATCCTTTTGCAAGTTCAATCGATTCAATACTCCTTTTCCTCGTGGTGTATGCCTCACATAAATTTGCTTCATCTCATCAATGGCAGGATCGTCTATGGCAGCCAGATTAGTCCTCTCCAATGTAGATGTACTCCTTTTCAAGAATGATGGTGGCCCAACCATTCTACGAGTGACTGGCCTACTATCTGATTCTGAGTGTCTAGCAGGCTCAAGCTCAGTATCAGGTGCAAATAAAGGCACATGCTCAGTCTGACTCTGATGCTCATGTGAAGGAGGAGGTGAATTTTCTTTTTGCCTTTTCGAGGTTCTTAATTCTGGATCTCTAGCAACAACTCCATCTAGTATGCCTTCTACCCATTCTGTATCATCAAGATCAAAAATTGGCTCATCGACAGTTGCTCGTGTCTCAACCCAAGTCTGCAAGGGATTATCATCATCAAATAACTCTTCCACATCAATTTGGCCAACCACATCTTCTGCGTGCCCTGCAGCTCGTTTCTCCCTCAATTGTTGTCTCAACCGGATGTTTTTGATCCTCAATCTCATATTGTAATGGCAGTACACCAATTTGTCCAATCGTTCAGCCTTTAACCGGTTACGAATTTTTGAGTGTATAAGGCTGAACGTGCTCCAGTTTCTTTCACATTGGCTTGCCGACGTCGTCTGACTCAAAACCCTCACTGCAACGGAAGCCAATGGATTATAGCACCTATCTCTGTTGTACACCATTATCCACCACTCAGCTGTGCCATCATTAAAAGAAACCAAAAAAAAAATTAATCAATGTATGTTCTCGTTTCTTATGCACATTTGACAACAATGCAATGACTAAGTATACCTGGGCTCACTTTCTCTACAACAATTTGCACAGAGTCTTCATTATATGTCTCCAGCCTTAGCCTATAAGCCTCCATCTACAAAGATGGAATTAACAATTAATAGAATTCATAGGCTCTTCAAATTACAAGTAATTGGATAAATCTTAAAGTCAGATCTTCACTAAGTATACCTGTCTCTCTGCCTCAATCCTATCTTCTATTGTCCTCGACAAACGTGCAATCACATTTAATGTGCCTTGAATCACCTCTCCATCAATATGCACTTGACGACTGTACATTACTCGAGGATTTAAATAATAACCTGCATTTAGGTGAAAAATTACTAATGTCAATTTAATAAATAATCTCCCATGTAACAGTATAAGAATTCACTTACCAGCTGCATGCAAGTCGTGGTGTAATGTGCTTTCCCATCTGACATCAATAAGGTCCCACCACTTCATATAAGTGTTGGGAAATGCGTTCTTGATGTGCACCTTAGCAATGTCAATTGCCTCATACAAATATCCCATGTAATTCTTATCATCCCCATCCACCAATTTTAACACCTGTACGAGAGGTTCCACCAACTTCAGATAAGTCTCCATATTACTCCAAATTTTTTTATTCTCTATGATTTTTCCTACTTCCAAATGTTCACATTTAGATTCATTGGAGGTGGTCCGCATATACTCCAAGAACTCCTTATTAAACATAAAACCCTTGATCTCATTCTTGAATTTGTGCAAAGATTCTAAAGAAATAAAATTAGATGCAAATCGTGTAGGCCCTGCACGGATGAGATCTCGACCTCCAGATGCTTTTTCTCTGAACATATTTAAGATCCTGGGATGACCATAAATAAATTGGGTAATTCTTTGGGCTCTCTTTACAGTCTTGCTGATAGTTGGATCCTTACCAATGTCTTTAAGCATCAAGTCCAGACTATGCGCTGCACGTGGGACCCAATAAAGGTGTTTGCGCTTGTCCATTAACTTCTTCCCTGTAGCTTTATAACTTGGTTCATTATCGGTGACCACCTGGACAACATTTTCCTCTCCAATTTCCTGCACCATCTGATCCATCAAACCAAATAAATATTTTGCATTCTTTGAATAGTTTGATGCATCAACATATTTCATAAAAATTGTCCCTTCTGTGCAATAAACAAGAAAATTAATCATGGACTTCTTCGTGGTACCAGTCCAGCCATCGCACATAATTGTGCATCCTCTCTCCTTCCATACTGCCTTAAAACTTTCAACCCACTGTTGAAGTTCCTCGTATTCTCCATCAAGCCCCCGTCCATATATGTCTCGACGTGTGGGGGCTTTGAACCTACGACCATGATCTGCTATCGCATCAATCATAGGCTGAAAATAAGGAGACTGAGCAGCATGTGAGGGAACACCTGCATGCAAAAACCATTTGCATATGCTTTTAAAAGTATGTCCTGCCGCTTCAGCTGACTTTTTTACTCCTCTCATTGCTTGCTTGATTTTTGGCTGAGTAGAAGTCTGTCTTCTAAAAAGATAACTGTCCATATGACCCACTTGGCCTGTAGGTTGACTTGTGCCTCTTATTGATGGTCCATCACCTCTCCTTCGGGCTTCATCTTCTTGTTGATGCCACAAACTCTCTCTTCTAGCTGCAACCATGTCAGGATCATCATCATCATCATCATCACTAGAATCTACAATTTGTTCAGCCCTTTGCCTCTCACGTATAGAAATGCCACTGGCCGCAGTATACATCCCTTTACCTTTTGTATTATGTCTACCTGAAATTTCGCCTTGGAGTTCAACCTCATCTTCATTCTTTTGTTCTTTTTGTGCTTTTCGGCCACGCAACAATTCACGCATCTCGTTGGCAACTTGTCGGGGACAGACAGTACACCTTGTCACCTGTCCTGTCTTCCCTGCTAAATGTTCTTTCCCTCGGGTGATTCCACCACCCATCTCTTTGCCACAATATTTGCATTTCACTCTCCTCTTTGCAGTATTAATTAAGGTGATATGGGCCCACCTTGGGTCTTGCTCTTGCTGTTCAGCCATGTTCCTACAACACATAAAAAAAAAAAAAAGAAACAAATATAAGAACATTTGGCATTATGTTCCTAGTTTAAAACATGTAAAATTGGATGTTAATTAGGCTCAAATTGATGTTTAATTTTAACAATTAGACAAAAGCCCCAATTTTTAACCGCTAATTATGGCCAAAATTGGGGATTTCTCCTAATTCACCGTCGATCAACGTAATTGACAGCACACTCCTAGTTTAAAACATGTCATGAAGCTTAATTAGGCTCCAATTGATGTTTAATTTAAGTAATTAGACAAAGCCCCAATTTTTAACCGCTAATTAGGGCCAAAATTGGGGATTTCCCTTAATTAACCGTCGATCAACGTAATTGACAGCACACTCCTAGTTTAAAATATGTCATGAAGCTTAATTAGGCTCCAATTGATGTTTAATTTAAGTAATTAGACAAAAGCCCCAATTTTTAACCGCTAATTAGGGCCAAAATTGGGGATTTCCCTTAATTAACCGTCGATCAACGTAATTGACAGCACACTCCTAGTTTAAAACATGTCATGAAGCTTAATTAGACTCCAATTGATGTTTAATTAAGTAATTAGACAAAAGTCCCAATTTTTAACCGCTAATTAGGGCCAAAATTGAGGATTTCCCCTAATTAACCGTCGATCAACGTAATTGACAGCACACTCTTAGTTTAAAACATGTCATGAAGCTTAATTAGGCTCCAATTGATGTTTAATTTAAGTAATTAGACAAAAGCTCCAATTTTTAACCGCTAATTAGGGCTAAAATTGAGGATTTCCCCTAATTAACCGTCGATCAACGTAATTAACAGCACACTCCTAGTTTAAAACATGTCATGAAGCTTAATTAGGCTCCAATTGATGTTTAATTTAAGTAATTAGACAAAAGCCCCAATTTTTAACTACTAATTAGGGCCAAAATCGGGGGTTGTCTATTTTATTAAGAAAATGAACGTAAATCATCTAAGAAATATGTAACAAACTAAAAAATAATCACTACATTAAAATATAAATCATACCTTCTTTTTTTCTTCCACCCAAAACAGTGAAAATGTCTCCGGAAAAGGATGAAAATGTCTCCGGCGGCGGTGGCGGGCGGCGGCGGCAGCGGCGGGTGGCGGCGGCGGTTCTTTCCCCTCCTTCTCCTCCTCCTTTCCCTCCTTCCCTTCCCCTCCCACTGCAAAAAACCCGAATCCCCTCTCACAGATCTGTTTATGTGAGAGGGGACAGTGAAACACGGGCGTACCGGCCCGGTTTCGGGCGTACCGGACGGTACGCCCGAAACCGGACCGGTACCGGTCCGCTACAGTCATTTTTATCTTTTTTTTTTTTTACGGTACCGGCCCGAAATGGGGGTACCGGTACCGGTCCGGGCCGGCCGGTACGTACCAGTACCGGCTGAAACTGTCATCCATGGGGACGACAGCCTGCCCCCAGAGTTGGAGAACGGCGGAACTCTCCCGGCGGGACTCCTCCGGCAAGCTCGGCGGGAGCGGCAGTATGCACAGTTGGCAGGAGGTGCCCTCCACATCTGAGTCACTGATGTTGGGGACAGCCTCGTCGTTCAGGTCAGCGTCCTCGGTGCCGTCGCTCTCCAACTTGCCCATGATCCGCATGTGCACTGCCGACCGCGGCCCTGATCTGGGTGCCGGAGTGGAGCAGTAGCATGCGGAGATGTAGGGCTTCAATCCCGTTCAGCAGCAGTACCCTCCTTCCACCACTGCCGTGATCCATAGTAACAACTCTCCCACCGAGAAGCCATCTCGAGCAGGGTTTTCAGCTCCGATGATGACAGATTGAATCATGGCGAGCGTCAACAACCGCAGCCGCAACAACAACAAAAACCTAATTTCGACGGTCGCACCTTACCAAGCGATGCCGCTTCCAGGTACACATCTAAAACCGTGAGATTTCCAACTTTGAAGCCATTAATCATGAATTCATGATGGATCTGATGCCATTTCTCGATTTAGATAGACGTGTATTACCAGGAAAAGCTGCCTCCTTTCTCCAATCCCAAGCAGGAACCTCCCCAGTATGATCCCAGCTTCAGGTTGTCGATGCAGATGACAGAGAAAGGCACCTACTTCTAGCCTTGGCCGCTGCCACCATGTTTTGCGAGGTGATGCCCCCGCTGCGCCGTTCCAGCCTGTTCTGCCCCCTCTGCGGCTTCCCCATCGCTGAGGCCTCCCATCCCCCACCGCCTCCTCCACTGGCCGCAACGACATCTGTCGCAAGTCCCTCACCGGGTCCCAACTGATCTGACTGTTTCCACCGGGAGAGCGGCAATGTTAGTCATCGGAGGACATTGGGGGTTGTTGGGAGTCACCAAAGTGGACAGAGATGGGGGCGTCGAGCGTCGAGGGTGCCGGGTGTTAGGAAAAGACAGAATATTCCACGGCATATCCATTGTTGTCACCGTTTGTTAAGCACATGGACTTTTTATATTTGAAGATTGTGGGGGTTTATATATAAATAGTTGGATTAGAGGGGCTTATTTGTAATATTGAAAGATTATAGGGGCTTATTTGTAAAAAAACCCATTTATATATTGCCTCTGATGTAGTAGTTTTGAGCATTTATTTTAGAAAGAGAGATGAACAAGTCATAGCTTTGAGTGGAGCACATACATTCAAATAGACTGTTCTAATTAGGAAGGTTGATTGCTCATTATGAAAGATTGTGAAGCTATCCCTGAGTCGAGTCCTGTAACATACGTGATCTCCCTTTGCCTGTAAAGCTTAAAGGGAAGCTTTATAGGCCCACCATGAGACTTGCTATGTTGTATGGCATTGTGTGTTAAATGGTGAGGAATGAGTATATAAATGCATCTGAATGAGATGATGATGTTGAGATGGATGTGTGGAAAGACTAAGGAAAATAAACTTGGGATGAACATATGCATGATGGCTTAGGAGTAGCTCCAATTATGTTTAGGAAAAACTAGGCTCAAATTGATTGGGCTTGTGCAGTTATGAAGATTAACCTTTATTCCAAAAACACATGGTGGAAGACATAACATATTTATTGTAAATAACAGGAAATAAGAATGTCAGCTATGAGAACATGAAACTCTGCTAAGATTAGAAGTTCTATCCTGATTAATTTCATGTATTACCTTGTTTTGACTTTTGAATGATGTCATGTAAACTAAATCATTCTTCAGAATTAAAAGTTGCATTGTACAGCTCTCTTAGGTTAATGCACTGTTACAAATGTAAAAAAAAGAGAGGAAGAATTCATTTTTCTATGTCACTTAAAGTAGGGGTGCAAACTGGTTGGATCCAGTAGGTTTTGACCTGGACCCGATTGAGCTCCGGATCCGCAATTCGGATCTAGACCCGGATTCAATTTCTGGGTTGAGTAATGTGGACATCTGATGGAGCCAGCAAAGCTCTGAGTACATCCTTAACGAGCCTTTCTTTCCTCATCTTCCCCAATCGTGTTTTCAGTTTCCAGTTCTAAGCTTACGGAGAACAGGGTTGTGGGGCTCCCATCCTCATGGTGGCACCACCGGGATCTCGCTGCTCAATCAGGCTGTGGGGCAATCATGCTTGTGGTGATGCTGCCAGGATCCCACAGCTCGAGCCCAAGGAGTATAGGTGGCCCGCACCGTCCGCCATCATGTTGTTGTTGGGGGGGGGGGGACGCTGCCATGGCCATGCTCCCAGTGGCAGGATCTTGCTGCTCAAGCTGCCGGCGCCGTCCACCATTAGGCTGTGGGGTTTGCCATGGTCACGGCGGCAGTGCCATCAGGTCAATGTCACATCCTACCCTCTGTCTTTGATCAGCGGCAGTGCCACTATAGTCTCAACCTCATCGTCTTCGTCCAAGGATCCTCCCGTGCCGCTGCAGTTGATCCGAGCAACAAGAGCTATGCAGGCATAGTAGAGTGGTTGTGGATGGCACATCTGTGGCGGTGGAAATGATTGTGACGGTGTATCCATGGCGGTCATAGCAAGTGCCTGTGGTGGTGACAACCTCCCTACTAGAGGGATTTTAGGGCTCATGTGACCATGCCCATGTTCGGTGGGTGAGAGGGGAGGATTTTACACAAATGTGAGAACAAATATGGAGGTAAAATGGAAATCCGACGGAGGTATCCATACGTACCCGATTTCCAAAATGCAGGTACACAGAGGGTCCACATCTGAATAACGGTGATCTGATTAGGTCGGATCCTGATTTACCCGACCCGATTTGCACCCTACTTAAAAGTAATGGAAGAGTCAACAGTTTGACATCAGTTTATTTTAGCATCTCAAGTAATAAGTGTTCTGAGTTAACAATCCCAATCACAAACATTGGCATGTTGGTGTAAAGACTAGATGATTTGATACGAAATATTCCAGTTGGCTGGCAGACTGTTGCCAACTGAAAACAATGTTGAGATTTTTTGGCAGAATGAGTTGTACGCTGGACAATAAAGCACTAAAGTGATGAGATCATAGGCTAGATTGAGAAGGATGTGGTAAAATGACAATACACATATCTCTAGTACTCGGCACATGGGAGAGATATTGTTATTTGATTATCAAGAAGGAGATTTTTCATTAATATTTCTTTTCTGGAAGTTGCTTAATGACTAATTTAGTTTATACAACAACATAATAACAATATTTCACATTTAGTATAATCTTATCATCCATACCAATAACATTGCTTTTCATCAATTTGGGGCATTGCCATTTGAATACATGCTGATGCCTGATAAAAGTTTGCCCTAGAGTTGTTTACCCAGCACATTGGCCCCTCTTTACCTCGTTTGATTTGTGTGTCTGGCCTGGGAGCTGCTCCAAATCCCAGCCACAGCACGGTATGACTTGGGTGTCTGGCCTGGGAGCTGCCCAAACCCCAGCCATGGTTTCCCGCAAGTACTATCTCTACTTAGAAAAAGATGTCTGATAAAAAGATTCATTAAAATGTAGATTTTCTTAATATTTTTAGTTAACATTATTGTGATATAGTATAGACAAGAAGGAAAAATACGGAAAGCGATGCAAAAATGTTGGTCACAGGCTCTTCTGATGTTGAGGAACAATGGCAGGCAATTAGACTATGCTCTACTGGACAAGGATGACAATCTTGGTATAGTTACCCATACCGGTGGGTTCCGATACTAGTACATATTGGTATCGGCTGTATTAGCCGGTACCGGCCCATTTTGGCTTGGTACCGGCCAATAACAATATATATATTTTTTTTAACTATAAAGACTGGTATTGGATACGTATCAGTATTGGCCGATATTGCTATCCATGCTACTGGAGGAAGTGGGTGGAGCTGTTGTAGGAAGTGAGTGGCTTAAGGTGAATTGTAACTATAGTTTGTTGTTCAGGATGAATGTGAATGAAATTCATACATGGCACTAAGGAGAGTTGCAGTGATTTTGGGGCAGCTCATGGGTGAATTTCCTATTACCCATCTTGGTTTGCCCTTGACTTCAGCGGCTCATGGAAGGGATCGGTGAAGATCATTCAGAAGTTTGAATCCAGTTGGAAGAGTGGAAAGAAAGGCTCCTCACCTGTGGTGGAAGAATGGTGCTTTGAAGGACTACTCTGAATAGCCTACCCAGTACCCATTTAGTGTTTATCTATATTTAGGACATGGAAGGTTGTGATTGTGAAACTTGTCTATTTAGAGTAGGTTCTTCTGGCATGGAGGGTAGATTGATCGGCCAGGATCGGGCTGATGGCCAGAATTGGGTTGAATCAGCCTGGTTCGGCCACAAATGGGGCCAATCCTGTCCAGATCACCCAATACAGGTCCGATTCGATTGATATGAACTCAACCCCTGCCCAGATCTTGAACTTTTATTATTTATCCATCTAATAGTGTAGTGTGTATTGGATTTCTTGTATTGAAAGAATTAATTGATGTTATTCTATTGTATGTTGTTGTGTCATTAAAAATTTGATCATTTAAGTTATATATTTAATCTTGAATCCCCAATTGGCCGCTACCAGCCTAAATCAATGTAATTTCATTAGATTTGATTGTTACCCCAGTTGACCACTACCAACCCAAATCAATGTAATTCCATTAGATTTGATTGTTAGTTTGCCATTTTTACTTTTTTAGTTTCTTTCCAACTTTTCTTATTTATTTTTCCTTATTTATTTCTCATTTTTCAATCCTTTTCAATTAAAAAATTCAGGCTGATCCAAGGATCAGCCTTTTCCCTTGGATTGGCTGATTCTGGCTATACGATCTAGATCGGATCGAGACTGGGCAATTTCTGGTCTCGATCTGATTCTAGTTTCCTTAGATTGATGTATGGGATGGCACGATATATATTGGGGTAGAATAATATTAGGGACTTGGCACTCCCTGGCAAAACAGCTTGGAAGCTTGGCAACAAAGACTGGGGTCTGGGTGTAGGTTATTTGTCAAAAATACTATACAACATCCAGGGTCTGGGATTGGATACTGTTCACAATAAACAGCATCTTTCATGTGGAGAGTGGCATCCTACAAGATAAAGACACAATGAGTTCAGAGATACCATTTTGACTCGGCGATGATCAGCAAACTCCCTTCTGGAAGGATAGATCTTGTAGAGGTCTCCCCTTTGATTTGGTGTCCCCCCCAATGATGTAGTCTAAGGTTCAGATCCATTGGCACTGTGGAAAATTTTGAACTTGTGATCGAGTTGCTTGCTATTTGGAGGATATGTGCACTGCCTGCTGCTTCAGTGGTGAGGTAGACAAGTTCCTGGACCATTAGTTTACTAGATATTCCTTTTCTCGGGAGGTCTTGCAGCAGTTTTTTTTGACAAGATTCAATGTGCATATCCCCCCTTTTTTCCCCTGTTTTTGGAGTGGACCTGGACGTGGAACCTTGAAGCTGATCATATTGTATGTAGCTGATCATATTGTATTCTTTTGTCTTGTAAGTGTGAGTTAGACAGAATAAAAAGTACATGAACTTATATTTCTCCCCTTAAATACTATATTTATTTTAAAAACTAAATGTGTAAGATATGTAAAAAATATCGTTTTAATGGATTAATAGGAACTAGTGCTAAAAAAAGATGTATATATGGTGAGATCTGTTCTAAATAGGTCATGTATATCAGTGGATTTGAGTCTAAACAGAAACTATAGAGGAGTAAAATTGAAGATGTTGACCCAAAAGCTCAAGATTAGTGTTTCTTCGGACAATTTTGATTGATCTTTTCCATTGCACTCCTTATTTTCACTTATGTCTCATTGTTACTTCTGTTATTTTTTTGCCTAGCAAAATTTTTATGTATTGCTGCTGCTACCAATTATTTGGTCATGATAAATGGCTCTACCCGCCAACTAGCACCAGACAGGCGGCTGGCCAAAAGACTGTCTAATTGTCCAGGAATATTGAGTCCAAGCCAACCTAGATTGATGGGTTGAGACTTTTAGAAAAAAAAGAAAGGATAAAACCACTTAATATAATTTAAAATAAATTTTGATGTTTTTAAAAAATAAATATTATTTTTATGGCAATGTAAACTTGTTTTTCCCTTCTCACAGTTTTTTAAAGTTGCTTTCCACTTTTGCTTCTCACCGCGGATTCCACTTTTGCTTCTCATTTCACTTCTATCTTTTGCTTCTCACTTCACTACCAGCTTTTGTTTCCTTGACTCAGATCTATGATTTAGATGGCTCCATGAGTGATCATAAAACTGCCATAAGAAGTAATTTGCATCAACATCTCTTGTCTTAAGAAGAGCTTAGATGATCCTGTCTTGCTATAGAAACAAGTCATGACAGAAAACTGTAGCATTCAGAAAAACCATTTGGATGTGCCGTGGTGAAACCATCTCTGCAGACCCTTGTTACACAATATGATGTACTGTTTCCCTTCGTGTAATGTATGAAAAGGCCGTCATTTGTTCAAAATTCTTTGAAGCATCGTAAAAGCATTCTTAGCCTTGAAAACTTCGGCATTTCTTGTTTGAAATATGTTGTATGGACATAAAAGATTAATTTTTTGAAGAATGAACGCATTGATGTTCATGTCTCAGAAGAGAGCAGGCTCAGGATTGCTCACATTATGGATGCTAGATGGGGTCCTTCCCCATAAGGTACTTAGGTCTTCCTCTTTCTGGTGGTACTATGAGAAGTTCAGATTGGACCGGATTGATTAGAAAGTTTGAAGATAAGTTGGGTGGTTGGAAGATAAAACTACTGTCTGCTGGAGGGAAATGGCTGTTATCTAAAGTCGTGCTGTCCAATCTTGCTATATATTTTCTCTCATCAGAATTACAAAAGGAGTATATCAGGAGTTAGAATCTATATGTGCAGCATTCTTTTGGAATGGCAAACATCCAACAGTGAGGGGGATTCATCCTATTGCCTGGAAGTTAGTGTGCAGAAGGAAGGAGGAGGAGCATCTTTGGTTCCTATCTCCATTAATAGGGCTTTGTTGTGCAAATGGCTGATGGAAAATGGAAAAGGAGGATCAGATTTTATGGGCTAGGGTCACGAGGCATAAATATTTTACATGATTCAGAAAATGGATCGGGACCTATCAGCCTTCTTCGGTCCTTTCTCTGATTTGGAAGAAGATTGTGCTCAACATGGACTTTTTCAACTGCTTTTCTAGTATGGTGGTTGGTGGTGGGGTGGTTACCAGGTTTTGGAAAGATATTTGGATTGGTCACAGGCCACTCATGGATAGATTCCACAAACTGTACAGAATCACAGCTTTGGCTCACAAATAACAAAGTGTGGATGTAGTCAGGTCCACAATCATGATGGGATTCCAGATTCTGTAGGAACCTGCAGAGCTCTGAGCTGGTAGAATGTAGAATTCCTTGACCTTAGGTCTACCCTTCACACCTTCAGATTGTGGCTGGTGATTAATGATAGAAGATGGTGGAGATGGGAACCGGGTGGATATTTCTCAGTGAAATATGCAATTGAAGTCCTCAGAGGGGGTAACAGGGTTACTTGGTGTAAACAGATTTGCGATAATAAACTGTCTATCAAAATAAGGATTTTTATGTGGAAGGCGGCTTGGGGAAGAATCAGTAACTGTGACAGATTGAGGCGGACTACCCACGTCAACAGGATACTTGTATCTTTTGTGGGTGTTTGGAGGAAACCATGGATCACCTCTCTCTCAAGGGCAAGATTGTCGAAACTGTTAGGAGAATTTTATTCGGAACACTTGGGATTCCTTGGATCTAGAAAAATGTTTCATGCCCTTTATAGAATCTTGGAGTTGTTTCACTCCTTATGAACAAGACAGTGATGTCCAGGAGGCCTGTCTGCCAGTATGCCGTGGGCTATCTGGAGGGAGCACAATAATTGTTTATTCAGAAAAATGTCTTCAGTGTTCCTTTGGATATAATTAGGGATCGTATAAATTTCCTACATGAGTGGCATCTCCGCAGGACAGGAAGCAGGTTCATGGGTTCTCCTACTCTAGATAAGCTTGGCTCTAATTTGTTATATAATTGGTTATGAATGTAATGGGTCTGGGCCTGGTTTGAATTCTTTTCTACCATCTTGGTAGAGTATTGATCCACCTTTTTCTTTTTCTTGTCTGTACTCCTGCTTATTGAAGTAATGAAATGTGGTCTTTTGACTGCCTTTAAAAAAAAAAAAAGAACATTGGGAAAATTCCTTCGAAATAGCCTTCATGATGCAGGACAATGGAGAAAAATGGCGAAACAAGGTGATGGTAGAGGCCTTTAGCATCACACCGGCGGCAAGATAACCGCCTCCAGCATTACACTGGCGGCTAGGACGTCACAACCCACCCCCTCTCAGGGCTTTTGGATCCCATCTCTGAGAAGCATAACAAATCTTGAAATTCGCAACAAAAATCATCATTATTGAAAAATGGGGTCTACATGCACATAAATAGTGGAAATAACTCAAGCTTAACCTAATCAGACTCCTAGCCAAGTAAAAGATTGAAATATCCCTAACCACAATAAATAGTGCAAAAACCGCTCAGATTTTTTTTTTTTAAATAAAAAAGACCTAAATGAGCCCCAAATGGGGCAAACAAGATATCCACGGACACATGGTCCAAAATCCTACGCTTTAGACATGCTGTTGTGAGTCTTTGAGCCATGGGGAAACTAGTGTAGCGCTGATTCCGGATCCCCACTATTCTCCCCCGATTTGAGAAAACACATCCTTGAGTTTTGAAATGCGGAAATATCCATGAGGAGATGATGAGAGTAGCAAAGCAAGGAAGTACGACTGATGCCACTAATATCGCCATGGGAAGGAGAGCCTCGACTCGATGTGGAAAGTGTGCCTCAATATCACTCCATATTTGGTCAAAATCATGTTGGCTGAAAATGTCTTGAACAATCTTCAGCTAACCGTCTTCAAAAGGGTCTTCAGGGAACCCGTCTAGCCTTGGTTCAACGGAGAGGATTGCATCAAACGTTTCAAACATTTGGGACTCGACTTGTTCGAAATACTCCTCAACTAACACCAGATCTGCTTTGTAAACTACTTCTTCCATTTGGTTTTAATACTTCTCAGCCAATGCTAGGTCAGCTTCGTAAACTACCTCTTTTGGTTTGGTCATTCTGCAAAGGAGGTTCCGAATGTCATTCTTCAATACAATCCACGCCATGTCATCCTTTAACGCATCCCAACCTATGCCTGAATAGTCTAGGAGCACTGTCTTTGGAAGCGTGCTAGAATCCTTGGGAGGCATGCCATGAAGTTGGAGACGCTCGAAAGCTAACATGCAAATCGGGGCATGCTGAGATGCATTGGATGAGTCAGCCTCTCTAACGTCCTATTTGGTTTCGATATTAGATCCAATATTACTATCACTTTTAATATTAATAGGGATAGAGTATTTTTTAGGTGTTTGGCTGTGCTGTATTAATTTTAAGATTCATTCACAATTAAGCCCCCTAACTCTATCCAGTTTAATACAACCTTGTGCCTATATTGAACTTGATATAGAAGAGTGAACACTCGCTGCAACAGGTTTTGTATTTCTTATTTTTTGTTCAGATTTTTTTAATTTTTTTGAAGCGTCCGATCAAAAATCGGATGGTACAATTGTGTTGCTCGGGTCGATCCCGACCTAATTGTATGATTTATTATTTTTTATTATTTTTACATGTAAATCGAGATTTATGTCAACTTTTTTTTTTAGAAAAAAAAATATAGTCCCGTGGGGGCTAACCCGAATAACCCGGCTGTATCGTCCGATATTTTATCGGATGCTCTAAAAAATTTAAAAATTGGAACATAAAATCAAAAAATTTAAAAAATTGCCCCTCCTCCAATGCAGACGGGATATACAACATTAATGAATGAGTAATACTTGTTGCAATGCCCATGCATTGCAATTCAGGCCAGCAGCCGTCTGATTCAGTCGGATCGGACGGCTGCTATGCAACCCGTTTGGGTTTGAGATGACAATTTTTTATTTTTTTATTTTCTGTTTAGATTTTTAAAAAAAAATTAGAACGTCCGATCCAAAATTAGGCAGTGCAGTCGGGTTGTTCGGGCCGGCCCCCTTCCGATTGTATAATTTTTTTTTTATATAAAAAAACTTTTTGTATTTTTTACACATAAATCTAGGTTTGTGCCATTTATTTGAAAGAAATATACAGTCAGGAAGAGGTCGACCGAGCAACCCAGCTATACTATCCAACCTTTGATCGAACGCTCCAAAATAATTTAAAAAATCTGAACATAAAATCCAAAAAAATGAAAAATCGACCCCCCAAGACCCGGACGGCTGCTGCTCATGTATTGCAATCCACAAATCAGACGACTGCTGCCCATTCATTGCAAAATATTTTAAATTATTAAATAAAAATATTGATTAAAAATATCTGATTTTAAATTACTAGTGCAAAAATCCTTAATTTGATTTTAGGCAGTTTTGGACCAGAATAGGATAAAAAGACTTGACATTTCGAGCCTCTAATTTTAATTTATTATTTTGAAAAAGATAGTCTTATAATGACTAAAATCAAATAAAATGCGTCCCACAAGGTATTGAAAACATTGCAAGATATTTTATAGCACATCAAGTAGAAGGTAATATTATTTTAATATAATTTATAATATTTTATAATATTTAACGGCACACCAAATGGCCACATAATTGTTATAGTGAATTAAAATTGATAATAAGAATCTTCCAAACAACCTTTTGTATCGTTTTTGATATTGTTACAACTTCAACCAAACACTTAAATATTATATCATAGCAATTTTAATATTAATACTCTACATCATAAAAATAACAATATCAAAATTCATACTATATCAAATTTGATACTCTAACCAAACAGGGTGTAAGATAAAGTCGGCGGCACGATTGGTGTGCAAAATAGAGCGTGGCGAGCAGCGCACGGAACAATGCTGCATGCTGGCGTGCACATGGAGTCCTTAAAAAGCGTGCTAGATCCTCGAAAAATGTGCTAAAAGCTGCACGCAAAATAAGGCAGTTGGTGTAGGCCTCAAAGTACGTACGCGAACAATGTCGTATCACGTGTTGGGGTGGCACATAAAACAATGTGTCGTAGACAAGCGGACTGTTGGATGAGGTCGGCCTCACTGACAAGAACCTGCTGACATGACCAGTATGCAAAATGGAGCACGAGAGTGCTCGGATCGTTGGCGGTGAGATGTGGGCTCCTAGCGCATTGCCCAGCACAACAGATTGGGGTGCACAAAGACGCGGAGGTGGGTGCACCGGCCTGCTACGGGGTCTCCGACCCTATAGCACAGAACAGGGGGGAAAAAGAAACAAGGGTGGGTGCTGGTACTGTTCACATAAACAGTACCTCGGGTACTGTAGCGCGAACAGTATTGCGGGACAAAAGAGAAAAAAGGCAGAACGAGGTGATGGTAGAGGCCTCCAGCATCACGCCGATGGCAGGATAATGGTCTTCGGTGTTGCACTGGTGGTTAGGGTGTCACACCTCATCCTATCTTAAGGCTTTTGGGTCTCCATCTCAGAGAAGCAGGAAAAGTATTGGAAATTTACAACAAAAATCATCATTATTTGAAAAAGGGGGTCCACATACATGTAAATACTGGAAATAACTCAAACCTAACTCTAATCAGACTCCTAACCAAGTAAAAGATTGAAATACCCCTAACCATAATAAATAGTGTGAAAATCACACAATTTTTTTTTTGAAAAATAGAAAAAGACTAAATAAGTCCCAAATGGCCAAACAAGATATCCACAGACTCATGGTCCAAAATCCTACACTTTAGGAATGCTCTAGTGAGTCTTTGAGCCACAGGGAAACTGGTGCAGTGCTGATTCCCGATCCTCACCACTTCAGAAAACAGCTTGTGCCCAAGAAATACTATAATTCAGAAAAATGGCTTATCTGGTGATTGATTTTGCTGCAAATGGCATATATATAGTTGAGTAATGCTTGCTGTGCCGAGGGCGGTGCAGTGCGATCTGACGGCTCAGATCGTGTGGGTGCGTGATCCCTTTTTTTTTTATCTTTTTAAATCAAACGGTATGGAGGCCAAGCTGCCAGCTCCGGAACTTTTTTTATGGTTGTGCTGCCATCTGATCAAAGAAATCGGGTGGCAGCACCCATGCCTCTAATATGCCATGTTGTCATGAGAAGGGATACAGGCAATAAATTAAGCCAATCTTAGAGCCATATGTCCTTGTCATGAGCATAATTTAGAGCCATCATGATCGTTCCAAACCCCCAAGATGCAGAACTCTGATGTGATATTTTAATTTGCTTTATCCTTTCACCTTTTTTTTCTTTTGGTTCTTCAGTGATTTTATGTTTATGCTTCATTAAGCCTTTAGATTCTGGAGTCCTAAGCTACATCTCTTCATACTATGATCAGTTTACATTCTGGCAAGCTACTATTTTGCACTTTTGCTATTGATTATTCAGGATCTAGACATATTGACTATTGTCTGTCTGATGGTACATCATCTTCCTATGCTCCTGACCTTGTGCTCCACTGGAGAAACTACTGTTGATGTTTGTCTTATATGCATTTATGTAATTTTGGTGAATGGTGATGATTATGATGATCAGGTTTTGAACTAGGGCTCGTTATTATATTTTGTCTAATGTTATATTCTGTTGCAGAGAACCAGGAGCCGAACAGAAATTCAAGGAGATCAGTAACGCATATGAGGCTAGTTTTTTTTTTTTTTCCCCTCTCATTATGGTTGTTCATTGCCTAGCTAGTCATTGCAGATTGAATGTCAGCAAGGCCATTTGAGATGTTGCATATCATGTTGCAGGTATTGTCAGATGATGAAAAACGATCCCTGTATGACAGGTATGGTGAGGCTGGATTGAAAGGTGCTGGTATGGGCACGGGGGTAAGTTTATTGAACGAAGATATTAATTTCAATGTGTGGCAATATCTATTTGCACAAATTGCAAAATTCCGTATATTCGTATGGTTAACTATGATCTTTTTCCCACATGCAGGATTTTAGCAATCCCTTTGATCTCTTTGAGTCATTATTTGAAGGCATGGGTGGAATGGGTGGAATGGGAGGAACACGAGCTGCTAGGAACCGACCAATGCAGGGTGACGATGAGACCTACAATCTTGTCCTAAATTTCAAAGAAGCAATTTTTGGTGTGGAAAAAGAGATTGAGATAACCAGGCTTGAGAGTTGTGGAACGTGCAAGGGTTCTGGTGCAAAACCTGGTACCAAGCCTACCAAATGCAGCACTTGTGGTGGGCAAGGTCAGGTGGTGTCTTCCGCAAGGACTCCATTGGGTATTTTTCAGCAGGTAATGACTTGCTCTACATGTGATGGTACGGGGGAATTCTCTACCCCTTGCAACACATGTAGTGGTGATGGACGTGTTAGGAGGACAAAGAGGATTAGTCTGAAGGTTCCTGCAGGGGTGGACTCTGGTAGTCGTCTAAGAGTTCGATCAGAAGGTAATGCAGGAAGAAGAGGCGGTGAGCCTGGGGACCTGTATGTGTTCATAGAGGTCCTTTCTGACCCAGTGCTGAAGCGTGATGGAACAAATATCCTTTATACCTGTAAGGTTTCATATATTGATGCCATCTTGGGAACCACAATCAAGGTCCCAACAGTGGATGGTATGGTAGATCTGAAGATCCCTTCGGGGACTCAGCCAGCCACTACGTTGGTGATGGCAAAGAAAGGAGTTCCTTTCCTTGGAAAGCCAAACACAAGGGGAGACCAATTGGTGCGTGTACAGGTGGAAATTCCTAAAAGGCTGAGCAGCGAGGAGAGGAAGTTGATTGAAGAGCTTGCAGATCTGAACAAAGCAAAAGCTCCAAACAGCAAGAGGTAGCCCAAGGATCTACGTTCCATGCCCCAGTAGTTCATTTTGGCACCTCTAATCCCAAGCATCCTGTGGCTCTTTCGGGGGCCACTTTAAGGGTTCCACCAAAGGGAAATTGGATTTTTTTGGTTACCCTTTTTGGAGTTTTCTGTAGGATGTGGTTCTAGCATAATCGTGGACTTTTGACAGTGAAGTATTTAGGTAGAACAAGAAATAATGGAATATAAAGAGAAATTTGGAGGGTAGATATTTTTTATTCATAAATTAATGTTCTGCCTAGTTAAGGCAGATTCAAGGTGGCATGAACGGAGGTTGTATCAGAACATAGGAACACTTCAGTACTGCAATATGTCATCTAGGATTGAGGATTGGCTATGGTAGATTGTGGTGGATCTTGTAGCCTGGTTGATGACCGGTCTTTCATGTGCTCGTTCCCTTTTCTGTTCTTTTTTCAAGGATAAGAAGAAAAAATCCTCTTATTTACCGCGTGTGATCTTGTGGATATCTTTATGTGTGGAGATCCGTATGGATATGATGACACTTAAACATCCATCTTTAATATTTTCTTTCAGGATTTCAATTTTTAATTTAGGATTTCGAATTGAGCGTTTCTATAATTCTTCTATCATTTAGCAATTTGATCAGTATTTTATTGCATTTTATGTTTTAGATAAATTTCATGCGGTTGTATTATAAATGTGTGTTTCAACATATTTTTTTTGACAGTGTCTTATTTTTGAAATTTCGTCATCGACTTGTCATGTTTATATTGGTTTCAAGCCCTTCATCTGTATGAAATTTCGGATGCGTTTAGCAAAGCTTTTAGTTAGGAATTATTTTTGGCTCTCTTTCAATATGGAAAATATTGAGTGGGAGTGATTATAATAAATTTCTAATAGTTAGAAAAGCCAAATCTTCCCTAAAAACTGTATTGTTCCCTCCAATCTAAGAAGTTTCAATTTATAATTTTTAGTTGGAAGTCAGAAAAATGATAAAACAACATAATAGCTTTTAATACTTAATTTCTTGTCATCAAAATAATTAGTCAGAAGTTTAAAGGTGCTTCTAACTGCAAGTTGTGCTAAACAGTGCCTTTTAGGTTGTGTTCGGCACAGTTTCTATTTGGAAACATTTTTGTTATTAAATGTCATCATATGAGTAAAAACAGTAAACGTGGAATTTGTTTTTTCTGAGCACATGGAGTAGTATGTTTTCCTTTGTTGGACCCGTTTGGCAGTAGAATGAGATTATTTAGACCTGGTCGTTTGCAACTCCTTGCACCCCTAGACACAAATGAGTCATTTACATTTGAAATGATGTCACAGAGTAAGTACACGCCCTTTGGATGAGTCTTGGGAGGGGGGGGGGGGGGGGGAGGAGGTCCAGACTATCCCGTTCCTTTGGCAGTCTCTGTATTTTGGTTTTCCTATCATGTCCACGTCATTCTTGCCACATCTGGTTAGGTGTTTCTGTTATCTTATTTTTCCCAAGGTTCGTCCACTCGAAGTGTCGGACCGACTCGGATTTTCCATGAGCCGGTATGAGTGCTGACTCGGCTGAGTCGTATGGAAAAATTCTTCCAAATTGCACAGATTCGGTTGAGACGCACCGACTCAGTTCACCTTGATGCGGTACAAATAATCCGAGTCGATCCAGTACGACAAACTATGATTTTTCCTCAGCCACTCTTCTGAGGGAGTCCTATCACCCTGAAGGTTCAAAAACATGGCAGCGCTACCAGTTCACGAATTAACAACAGACAAGCCCTCCAACTAGGAGCAACTTTCAATTAAAAATATTGTCGACTTTTTTTAATTATTTTAAAAGAAATAACATAGGTATTGGAAGTCACTTTCATAATATTTTGATTATATTTTGGCATCCACCCCAAAACTCTAAAGTACAGCTTCTTAAATTAGATAAAAATTAGAGTTGTTAGGGAAACTTTAACTTTTATAATTATATAAAATTAGGGATAACTAGTTCCATCTCTTAAGTTTATGTTGGAAGAAAAGTTAAAAGTGACCTTCGAATAATAACTCCAATTAGCTGCCGGCTCTGCATAATTGGGTATGTGATTCCGACCTGTGGAGGAAAAAATGGTGCATTGGGCTGCCTTGTTGACATATAAAAGCCCAAGCTAAACCGAGGCCCAAAATATTTAATTTCCGGACGCGTGTCAACATCGGTACAGTTCATGCAATTAAAACTTCGGATGGGGCTTTCATTAAAAGAATGTTCTAGTTGCACATCCCACCGAGTTTGGTCCATCAAGATGATAGAAAGCAATTGCCTATCCTCAACATCCCATTCTTTCTCCTTTGATCATCACCTTCGTGGCACCTTTCATCTCCAACATGATACTTGTTTTTATTAGTCTTCTCTACCAATCTTTCTGTCTGAAAATTCTAAAAGAAATCTATTGAATATTTTTTGTTCATCCTTTAACTCTTCCTGACGTTTATTAGGAATGGTTTACCAGTCTAATTCAAACTGATAGCCGTCATACCAACAGATCTATCTATAGAAAGATCTAGAATGGCAAATTGCTCTTTTTTCGATTCCACACTGCAATTCCTAGCTAACTTTCCTCTTCTTTCCCACCCCCATCGACCCCCTTTTAAAAATCATTCTTTCTCTCTCTCGGTCTAGTTCGGTCCATCCTTACAATCAACTTCACCTGATGGGCCAAGAAAGAGTGTTCTAGCTTCTGTACCACTCATACGACTCCAGAGCAGTCCTCTCCATAGTGATGTACTTCTTTTCTGCCTCATTAAACAATTTGGACAAGTAATAGGTGGCTCTTTCCTTACCCTCATCGTCATGCTGAGCTAAGATTGCCTCTATTAAATCATCTGTCACAGACACATGGACATCACCCCGTCTCCCCAAATGGGGAGTGCGGGGGGTCGATACGCGGAACAGAGAATTCTCTCTTTGTTTGGAGCGGGATAAGTTGTGCATTTATTTCTCCCCATGGGGGCCTTGGTGGGTTTCAAACCCAGATCCTTCTCTATAGTTAAGGACCTTCTAACTATTGCACTACATGATCGAAAAAAAAAGGAGAGGACGGTCTTGAGTATGAGCCCTAAGACCTGGAGGACTAGAAAGGTATCTCTTTAGCTCCTCAATCTTGGCATTTATCATTCCACACAACTCCTCATATTAAATATTTTTATTCATTCTTTAACCGTTCCTGACTAAACAAACACTCTCTTTGGATTTGGATCAAGGAAAACGACTCAAATTCATTATATGGTATGTAACAAGGCAATTTATTTTCTAAGAATATAATATACTCCATAGAATTGCGATGTGTTCATTAAGAATGTAACGTATTTTAGTAAAAACACAATATAGTATGTGAAAATATATCCTAATGCTCTTTAGATGCAGTCTCATTCTTTAAGAACACATTATATTTTGTAAAAATGAAATAATGTTTTGTGAGATTGACTTATTGTCTCTAAGAATGCAATATGTCCTGCGGTAGTGCAATATACCTCTAAGAATGTTGTATGCAATTCGTAAAATAAAGCATGAGTAGATGAGATTAAATTTGTGAAAATCAATAAAAAAGGGCATGCAGTTTATAAAAAGATTTCACTAAAGTCAATGTAAAAAATTAATGTTAGAGTAACTTGTTTGAATATCAATGTCAATTATTAATAATCATCTTTGTTCATTAATATCTAAATTATTTAAGTAAAAAATATAACTAGATGACATTATAGTTTATGAAAACTAATAAAAAAATTATAGAATGATAATTATTAAATTTAGAATCATTTTATTGTGCCCCCATTTCAAAACTTTCTAGCTCAACACCGTGTACTCTACTAACAAATATCTAAACGTGCTCTACGCCAAATAGCTTTTATTTTCATTCTTAAAGACATAACGTTCCCATTATTATATAACATATTTCCTTCTTAAATGTACAAATTCCATTTTTATAACATATGTATCATTATATAACATATTTCCTTCATAAGGGACATATGAATTGCTATTTTCTAAACGTGGATTTAGCATAGAAAGGACCGCATAAACAATTATTCGGTACGATACATAGCATGTTTAAACAAATTTATGGACTCACGACACTGAACATGGAACCACCACTACATCTTTGCCTTGCACATATTTAATTGCCATCCGTTGTAGTCAAAGTTCATGTTAAACTTACTTTTTTCATTCATTTAGTTACCACTACTTATAACGTTGTTAGAGTTTCGTGCAAATGGTGAGACTTGGTATGAGAATATAAAGCTGATATAGTTTCTCAAGCTATTGAAAATGGTGAACAAACAAGCAGGCAAAACATGAAATTGAGAGGCCACTTTTAAGCGAATAAGTCATATATATATATATATATATATATATATATATATATATATATATATATATATATATATATATATATATATATATATATATATATATATATATATATATATATATATATCGGGCTTTTTGTTACAATGTACTACAATGAATTTTACTTGCTGCGTTGCTCGGTAGCGTATGTACTTTAAATTGTTTTTTAAGATTTTTAAGGTCGGGTCTCACGTATCTCATAGATTCATATAGTCTAACTTCTGATCGGATGATCCAAAAAAATCTAAAAAAATTAAAAATTATTATTGGATGAACCCATTAATGTCATTTGTAGTGTTACATTTTTGATCTTTTAAAATTCTTTGGGCCGTCCATCAGAATCAGACAGTACAGACATGTGGGACAGGTAGGGGTCCGACCTTAAACAAAATTTCAAAAAAATAACTGGTGTGCATACACCGCCGTGTAGTCTAGTAAGTAAATTCTTACTTAGAAAGCTGCAAATGGGATGGGTCTCCATGTGATTGTTTGAGGGTGAGGGAGGGGCGTATGTACGTGTATTGCGTTAACAGGTAAATAGGTGGGCTCTAAATCTACCTCTTGATTCACTTAAGATTGAGTTTAAAGTAGCTTAGGAATATATCATTGTGTCTTAAATTTTAGTGCAGCCAAGACAATAACTTGATTTAATATCTAGATCAAGAGTTTGCTCAAGATTTTATCTCAAAATTTTTCTTAGGATTTTTATCTAACATAATGCTAATGAGTCTATTGTTCGGTAAATATACCCGAACTCCCAATTAAATGGTCCAAACGGGACCCAAGTCTTGGACCCTTTGTTTTTGGGATGGAGACCTTAAAGGTGGAGCAAGGTTGCCTTAATATTAAATAAGGAAAAGAAGAAGATACAAGTGCAGATAAGGAAGAGGGAAGAGTGGAGGCATCCCATTTTCCCTCAGTACAAGTAATCAAGGCAAACTTGGCAATAGCGTGTGCTATGCCAGTACAACATCTAGGGCCAGTTTGTTTAGGGAATAAGGGATCAAATAGGATGGCTTGTGAGGTTTATTCTTGGCGTGGATGCATTATTCTCGGCATAAGTGGAATAACTCAACTCACTTAAAAAGTGAGAGTTACTTATTCTTAGAATAAAAAAAAATGCTCCAAAGAGAATTCTTGTTGTTTTAGGTATAAGAGATTTGGGCACAGAAAATTTAGAATACCACATCCACAAAACAAACCGACCCTATGCCTTTAGATGGAATGTAGTGTAATCCTTGCTTCATCTATAATAGCTTTGCATCTCCAAGATGGCTTACTGATAGCTTGTATGGAGCGGACAACATTGAGGGCATCACCCTCAACAACGACTGTTGGGGCACTACATTAGCCAAATATAATAGTTCCCTGAATGTTGCAGCTTCCACAACTTTTGGATTGCAAAAATGAACCAACATAGCTTTACATTTAAGAATTCTCCCCTTCGAATCCCTGATAACCATTCCCAGGGCCCCAGCAGATGAAGATGATGCTCCATCAACATTAATCTTGAGAGTGCCTTGTGGAGGGGGATCCCATTCTAGCTGCTTGGTGTTAATTCTGGATGGCAGATTCAGAAAGGGCTTGTTCCAGTAGGCGTAACCAGTTAGTGCTCTCTTGATAGCAGCAATGGGGGAGGCCTGTCTACTATCAAAGACTTGGCTGCAGGGCTCCTTCCAAATGTGCCACATAATAGCCATACATAAAAGGATATGATGAATGTCTTTCTTGTGCTGAGAAGAGGGTGGTCCACTCCAAGCAACCAATCTATCAGCTAAGGAAGAGGAGTCCCTGTCCAACAGATATGCAAGTGGAGAAGCCAACCAAACTGCCCTGGCTAGATTACATTCAACCAAAATATGCTACACATCCTCCACTTTCTCATAACAAATTGGGCACACAGGGTCGATATAAGGAACTATGGCAGCCATAATGCTATTCAGAGGTATGACTGAGTTAAGGCATTTCCAGACAAAATTCAAAATCTTAGGAGGAATTATATTGACCAGAGAGGGGTTCCACAGGCATTTCCATACCCCATCCAAGCTTGAAGAGGAGGCTTGAGGGGATTGTTGACTAAGCCATCTATATGCTCCTTTAGTCGAAAGTGCCCCATCAGTAGCATGCTTCCAAATCAACACATCCAGTGGGCAATGGGAAATGTTGCTTAGGGGAATAGTATTAATCTTCTGAGACACTCCTGGATCAAAAACTTATCGAGCAGCTGAGAATTCCAAGATCTATTGATAATAAGCTCATGCACCTTACTAGGAACACTGTCTACATTCTGTGGAGGTTGTAATACAGAATGATGATCAGGGATCCACAAATCTTTCCAAATACTGACACAACATCTAGATTGTATAGACCACATTGAGATCTCCTTGGACACTAATAATTGCTAACCAAGTAGGTGTACATTTGCGAGGTATTTCAACTTCCCAAAAGGATTTCTTGCTGAGATACTTTGCTGTTAGAATGGATGCCCAAAGAGAATTCTCCTCAATCAAAAAATGTCAAGAAAGTCTCAAAATGGCTGCCCTATTGTACTGAACAAGATCCTTGAAGCCAAGGCCACCATGGGCTTTATGGAGCTTGAGAGAATTCCATCTACATAGATGAACTTTCTTTCTGTCACTGACCTCCCCCCACTAGAATGCATTATAGAGTGTCTAAATGCCACAGATAAAATTCTTGGGGAGTAGACAAGTGGACATCACATAATTGGGAATCGCTGCTAAAATGGATTTGATGAGGGTTGCCTTCCAACTTGGGACAAAGTGCTCACCTTCCAGATATCTGATTCTTTACCATGGTAAGAATATAATGATACTGGGCCTTAGATGATTTTTGGGAGAGAAGTGGTATTCCCAAATAGAGCTCCTCTTTCCCCACCATGCCAATATTGGTGTAGGAGTGAAGCAATTCCCGATCCCTAGTAAGAGTGTTCCTACTAAATACAGAACTTGATTTTCTAGTATTAATACACTGCCCAGACCAGTTCCTATAAATTTCAAGGCATTCCATAAATCGATTGATCTCATTTACCTCTACTTCACCAAATAAGAACAAGTCATCCACAAACATTACATGCGTGATACCTGGAGCTGAGTGATTGATCTTGCAGCCCTTTGATAAGTCCTTCCTCCTGCCTCTATCTAATAAGAACTGAAAAAGCCTCCGCACACATTATGTAGAGAAATGGAAACCTTGTCTGATTCCCCTGGAAGGTTTAATAAATCCAGTAGATTCACCATTGATGAGAACTGAAAATGAAGAGGTTGTAACACATTGCATAATAATTAGATGAGTAGCTCTCCGAGAAAAAACCAAAATTTAAGGATGGCATCAATAAAGTCCCATTCAAGGCAATCATAGGCCTTAGCAATGTCTAGCTTAAGTCCAAACCAACCCTTGGATCCCTTCCTCAAGTTCATGGAGTGAAGAATTTCATGGGTAATGATAATGCAATCAGTGATGTTGCGGCTAGGAATAGAATCCCCTTGGTTGGGTGAGATGAGATCACTAAGGATGGACTTGATTCTGCTAGCTAAAGTATTGGTAATAACTTTATAGGACACATTAGTTAAGCTGATAGGTCTAAAGTCATTGATTGTGGTGGGGCATTTCTTCTTAGGGATCAGGACAATGTGTGTGTGATTAAGACCTTGAGGCATGATTCCCTAATAGAAGAAATTGTAAACCAAGTTAAAGAGCTCACCTTTAGTGGTATTCCAAAGCCTCTGATAGAAGAGAGGGGGAAGGCCGTCTAGTCTGAGGGACTTCTCAGGCTTCATACTCTTGACAACTGTTTCCACTTCCTCCATTGTAGGGCATGCAGTGATGGAAGAATTAAGAGGTTCTGGGATTTTTCTAAACATTGTATTGAAGGATGGAGGGGGTGATAGGTGATTGGAGGATTGGAATAGTGTCTGGAAGTGGTGAAGGATGGACTGTTTGATGATGGTTTCCTCAGTGGACCATATACCCTCAGACAGCATGAGTCCAGAAATCCTGTTAAATCTTCTTCTGTTCAAAGCTTTGATGCGAAAATACTTGTTACATCTGTCACCATAGGTATACCAAAATGATTTGGCTCTTTGCTTCCAATATTCATTATCCTGGGTGACAAACTGTTCCAATTCTTGTTCCAATCTAATTTCATCTTCAATCAGCTGATCCGATATCGACAGCTTCCTAATTAATAGCAGTCCATTCCTTCTGAATCCTGTCTCTCTCCCCCCTTTACATGATGACAATATATGTCTAGATGTATTTAATGTGACTAAAGCTATTGTGTAGGATACATCAAATTATGGACATAAGTTAAAACGTACATGTTTTTTTAGCTTGATACAGAGATTTGACTTCATATTCCACATTGAGCTCTTTTTTTTTGTTCTGAACAGTATGTTCCACATTGAGCTGATGATCTATTTTAGGAGCTGCAAATGAATGGGCAAGTATTACAAAGGTCTCTACTTCGATTTGAAAACACTGTCTACATTGGTGTTAGAACATGTATCGAAGTGACATGTGCAGTAAAACCACGTCAGAAAAATAACATGTGAACCACAGTGGTACCTATTTTAATTGTTAATACTAATTAACAGAATATGCTTACCATGCTAATTAAAGTAAAATAAAATTATAATAACTCTCGTTAAGATCTTTCTATTACGCCAAATAATGCAACCTGCTACATTGATCTAAGAAAGGACGGTTTACATCAAGGTCTTTTGGTTCACAAGGTCGATTATAAATCAGGAACCTGCCACAAATCATATAAGCTCATTCCTCTCCCTTGGAACCTATGAGAAACACTTGCTGAACTGCGAGACGTGCAGCAGGGCACCAAGTTTAAAGGAAGTGAAATTTTTTAAAGCCGTTCCACATTTATCCCACATATTTGTACAATTTGATCTTCTTTCAGATGATATAATTTTTTTAAAAAAAATTAAAAATTGTAATTGGGGATTGATCTATTTAAGGTATTTTTGTTATTCATTGATGCTCAATTTTTAAATTTTTTTACAATTTTGAGTTGTCCGATTAGAGAATGACTTGTACAGATATGCAGGTCGCAGTAGAGCCGATCTAAAAAAATTGCATTTCCTTTAATCTTGCTACATCGTCAGGCGATGCTATGTTTCCAAAAAACTATATGTTTTAATGAGTATGAATCTCATGATAGAATTAGCAGGCAACGTGGTATTGCGTCTATACTTTCATATCATACACGTAGTACAATAGAAAAACATGGCATCCACAAATTTATAATTTGCATATATTAAAATAATATTATTAATGATCAAGCACAATTTTCTGAACCCTAAGTTTCACGTCATATACGAAGCTTGTTTCATAAGGAATTCAGACAATGATGTCATATTCATCTAACTAAAATGGTCTTAGCAACGTAAGTATGTGATTTCATGCCGTCCAGCAGTGATTTTAATAAAAAGGTTTTTAAATTTTTTAAAGTTGACTAATTTTTTTTTAAAAAAAATAAAAAATCAAACCTAAGTTCATTTAGACTTGATTTTTAATTTCGCAGATTTTATTTAGATTGCTTGATCAAAGATTACAAACATGTAAGGTGTAATAGAACTGACTTAAAAAATAAAAGATTTTTTACATATAAACTTCTATAATCTTATGTTATTACAAATAAATCCTCTTAATCTGACTATTTACGAATAAGCCTCCATAATTTATCATGAATTAGTGAAAGATCTCTGAAACTTACAAATAAGTTTCGGAGAGTGTTACTTATAAGTTACTAAAAATTTTTATTTGTAAGAAAATTACGATTGTGGAGATTTATTTATAAATAGTCAGATTAAAAAGATTTATTTATAATATCTCAAAATCATAAGGACTCATATATAAAAAATTTAAAAATAAATTAAAAACAACACCAGTCCGTAAGATGTTCTCAAAAATTGATTGATAGGGTCAATTCCAACTTTTTCTTTGGAATGAGTAAAACTTGCTGCAGCAATAGTTAGTGGGTCCAGTTGCCATGATTTTCAATTAAAAAATTAATTTTAAATTTTTAGAGTCCCCGTTATGACCTACATGCCGATTAAGATTGTACATGCATGCATCAAAAAAATTTCAAACAATAATTCTTTTAATTGAAAACAACAGCAGTGCAGCAAGTTTTACTCTTCTCCTAATATATTTTAAACTTTATTAAAATTGACCTCGTAACTTCTTTATTTATACATTTGTCCAGCTCGCGCCGCCGCATTATCTACTCTCCTCGTATAACAGTGGGGAGCCCCTAAGCGACCTCACCCAGCTTCTAGGGTTTTTCGGCCTTCGCCTTTCCTCTACCACTTCCCCCTCTCGCGCCTCCCTCCGGCGAACACCATGACCGCCCAGACGCAGGAGGAGCTCCTCGCCGCCCACCTCGAGCAGCAGAAGATCGATGTGAGGCGCCGCTCCTCCCCTTCCTCCTCCATCTCCCTTTTGCTTGCCCTCATTTTCTCTTAAAACTCTCTGTTCTGTGTCATGTGTGCGAGATTGTTGTTCCTTGCGTCGCCGGTGTCAGTAGATCTTGTTTTGGGACTGCGGAGTTTGTTTTGTTTGTTGCTTTCTGATGCAGAAATTTGGTGGTTCACATCTATTTCCCTTTTCCCATTTTAAGAACATATGAAATAATCATCTGTTCCTATTCGGTTTGTGGGCGTACGGTTCGATTTTGTATAGAATATAGTATGCGTAGAAGTGTTTGTGGATTTGTGGTATGGGGAGAAGATGTGGGTGGGAGGCTTTTCTTTGACCTGCTTGCCACTTTAGTGTTCCATGGATTGGTTTATTTGGCGTTCACCAGATGAGCAATAGTCAGTTTCGTTAGCTGGTTGGGGCCAAGTGCGCCGAGGAAAGTGGATCTCCTGTTTGCCTGTTTTGTTCTTTGCTAAGTTCTAAGTTGAAGTTTAGATGCCGTCTGTACCAAGAGAGGACATGGTTGGTGTGTGTGCAGGCCCGTTGTGTTGTGGGTCACATTGAGCTGTAGATTTGGTCATACATTTTATCCCTAAAATTAAGGCATTTAGTCGCCCCTTTTATGTCGAGTGAAAATCGTTGTTCCTTTGAGTTCCTTTTATTGTTAAGTGCTTATTAAGGTGTTGCAGAGGTAAATGGATTTAGGATTTGATCGTGCGCGAATGTTTAAATGCTGCCGTTAAAGTTCAAACTTGGTTGTATATCTAATGGATTTTGTATTGGTAAAAGAGAACTATAACTTAATTGGCTACAGAAATATAGTGTGAATGTCAACGATCAATATGGTTCCAGAATGTTTATGCTTAGGGCCAAGTGTTTAGGCCTGATGAAGTGCTTACCGTTGCTGGCCCCTAGACTTCCTTTCCTGGTAGTTATTCTTGGATTGTTCTCTGTGTAGTTGCTATCTCATACTTCTTTTGGATGCAGCTCTTACTGTGTACTTATTTTGGATGCAACTCTTGTCTGTGCAATAAAACTAATGAGAAGGCTACCCATGGTTAATGCTTCACCTTCTCTGACTTGAACTAGTTGGAACACAACTTGGACCACCGATGGTGGGCATTATGTCTAAGGGAGTTGTAAGATGCTAGCTTGTTGCTACGTACATTTAACATTGTTCACCAACGATTGTATATTAATGTTTTTGAAAGCTTAGTAAATTTTTGATTTGATAGCAAATGATAAGTTGTCCCGTTTGTGACCTGTTCGAACCAAGGAAATAGCCTCTGTGCTTAGTAGGGGTAAGGCTTCGTACATTGACCCTTCCCCAGACCCCACAAATGGTGGGAGCCACGTGCAGTGGGTACGCCCTTTTATAGTAAATGATAAGTAAATTGTATCTTTAGTGCTTAGAATATTTAAGTAGTTCTCTTTGTTTAAAAATATACGCTTGATTAACACTTTGAACACATTCTTCCATTATGTTTTTGTTAAGCAAAAATGCTTGAGATTGCATTGCTGCCGGCTAACTTTGTTTGAACCTTGGTATGCAGCCTTTTTCCCCCCTTGATAAGGTTGATCCAAGCCATTGCTTCCTTTAAGTTGTCCTCTTAAGGTGTTATTGCACAATTGTTACAAAATGAGCCAATTCCAGTTCATGGACATCCACAGTTTTGTCAGTGTTGCATCTGGATCCTCTTCTATTCATGCATAAATATGCTATTTCATCCAAATTTTACATTTATATCTTTGGCCATTGACCTATTCATTCTGATTTGTGTTATGGACAGGACAATCAAGTTTGGAAGTATTCTCATATCTTCATTTGCACTCTATTCTGTCCTTCATTAGTGATGTGCTATTTAATAGTTTTTGGTTCCTAATTAGATAATGTGATTTAGCTAGTTTGTGAATTCTCTGTTTCTATCCTTCCAAGTCTAACTTTGGGGAGAAATATAAGATATTCTTTAGTTTCTATATTTTTGGAGTAACTATTTTTGACATCTTTGAGGTTTTGACTATGCCTTAAGCCAGCTGAACTGGATTGGAAGTTGGAACTGACTGAAGCCAGTCCAGTTCCAAAGGTGAGGAATCACCAGAACCAAACAGTTCCTGCCCAAAATTAGGACCAAAACTGGAACCAGGCATCCAGTTACAGATTCCAACTTTTGATTCCTTGTTGTAAAGTGTCATGTTTTTGTATTTTCCTGTGCCCTCCTTACTCAGTTCAAAGTTTTTCAAGCCAAGGAAGGCCAACACAGGGATCGGACTCCATCGGTCGGTCCCCACCAAGCGGATCAGCCGATCCGATCTGATCCTGGACCAATCTGGGCCGGTCCGGTCCGGTCCGGTCAATTTTAAAAAAATAAAAAATAAAATAAAAATAGGGGAAATAGTAAAAAATAGAAAAAGGTCTAAAAAATAAAAAAAGTACAAAAAATCAGGAAATTTATATTTACCCAAAACTTATCTAGGAGGGGGTGGGGGGTGAGGGGTTTATAGGCTGTCAAAGAGGCTTAGAAGTCCCTTCTAGCTGTTGGGAACTCATGGAATGGGTTTCCAGCTAGCCAACAACTAGTTCAGAACTAGCCATTGGGAGCCTGGATCGGCCGATCCGGTTCGATCCTGCCGATCCCTGTCCCAGCACACTAGGTTGGGGATCGGGATCGGATCGGGCCCGGCCAATTTCCGATCGGATTGGCCAATCCGATCCCATTCCGGCCTATGCGGCACACCCTGCTTCAAAAGCATTTGCTGTTTCTCAGTAAGCATGTTTTCATCTCGTCCGTGTTTTTTCTACAGATGGTATGCTATTTTCCAAGGATAATTTGTTGGACAATCTGTTCAATTCTGTAACATTCTGGTCAAGGTGCCACCTGGTGGCTAGGTGTCCAAAGGACACCTGGACAATGTTAGTGTATATAATTGGGTTGTGATCCTTGTCATGCTCTTGCTAGGCTACATTACCAAGATCTGGTTCGTGCATTCTTCTGGGGAGACTTCAATGTTTTGGCACACCTTTCACTGAAATATTTATGGAGAATAAGATTAACAGGGAAGAAGAGAAACCAAGTATAATGTATAGAAAGGGGGGAAGTAACAAAATGTCCCTCTTATTGTCTGCTGCTGTTGTCTGCTATTGGCTGCAAATGAAGCAACTCTTACTGCCTTCTGAGGCTGACAAAGCTGGTGGTTTGGCTTCCTGTAATTGCTTTGTTTGCAGCTTCAAGCAGCCCAAGCAAAGAAGTTTGGAATAGAATCCTTTCTCTTGGTCGGTTTGGGATGTCGAAGTGAAGAAGGGATTGGAGAAGTGCTATAACCTGAAGATCATTTGTTTCTGAATGAGGGATGTGGTAGGAACCATCAACTTAGTTAGGTGAGCCCCTACTATAGTAAGGTTGCTAGTTAGCTCATGTTTTTTCATATCGTAGTAGGATCCATTAAGCCCACAGTATATGCATTTTTTTATGCAATTCTCTTCTTCCACTGTAAAATTATCTGGGTGTTCCCAGCATTTTAAGGATCATGAAGGATCCCATGTGTTGCTGTTCTGTATAGCTGCATATTAATTTTGTACTGTGCATTTTTTTATTTTCCTAACAACAGATAGTGGCAAGTAATTGAAATACAAAGAAAAAGAGCATTATCTTTGATAACCAACATATGCTGTTATTTATTGAGGAAACCTCTACAACAGATATTATCATCATGGACTGCTGGTAACGTATGCTATAGTTTTCTGGCAAATTTTGCATTAATAGTTTCATTTTTGGTTGCATGGCTGAATAAATTGGTTACCAGGTGCTACTTTCTAAAACTGCTTGTAAGAGTGTCTCTTCCAAGGTTGGGAGATGAAATGCTATGTTTCTTAATGAACCCCACACTTTGTACTATATACCTGAATTGTTACAACTCTTCAACTTTATTTCAGCATAAACACATTTTTTATTTATTTCAATCATTTTCTTCTATTTGAATGCAGTAGTCCATAAATATATATCACATCATACTTTTCGGGCTAATCATATTGTCTCCTCTGTACTCTCCATGGCTTGAGCATTGCATTTCCTACCAGTTTTAGTAAGCAGCCTCCGTTCCATCACATTAGTGGGATTAGTTTCCTTCTTATTTTGTTTTATGGGAAACAAGGTGGGTTTATGTCCATTAGAATGGGATAAGGTTTAGTCACATATTTCTTGGTACCTTACTCTAGAATATTTGCCCATGTCATGAACTCATGATTTTCATCTAGCAAAAGCTATTCATTTGTAATTTTGTGCAAAGCATGCAGTAGTAATTAATGTGTCAAATTTGTTTATGTTACTGGACGCGGGTACTCGCATTAATGCTTAAGGTTGGTGCAGGTTGGTCATCCCATGTGTTAGTGGGTTTAACCTTCTTGACTGTTGTACTGACAATCAGGTGCACTCAAAACTGCGGTTCATCAATCAACCATAAAATGAATTCATTAAAGGAAGGCAGCTTGTAAAAAATAGATGAAGATCCAGATCGAAATGCAAAAAATTGGTGTGTTAGTGTATTTGAAGATATCAATTGTGTAAATGCCTTTTAAATAGATTTCAAATCCCAGTTTTCAATTTATGACATGCATACTAAATATCACAAAATAAGAAGATCACGAAACTAAGTAAACTTTGCATTTTCAATTCGTATTTAGCACATTTACTACAGGCCACTGTGACTATTTGGTCTGCGAAGTAAACTTATTTTGTTATTATAAGACCTGATTGTTGTACATCCATTTTTGAAGTTTACTGGTTCATGTCCATAAGGCAGCACTGATAGTATGTGGTAATTGCGTTATGCATGAGCTAACGAGTGATTGGTGCTTTGATTTGTCTTCTAACACCAACATGATTTATTTTGGAGCAACTTAGCTCTCCATAGCGTATAGAGTGATCCATGTGATTCTTCAGAATCTGCCTTCATTTTTGTTGTTTTTGTAATGTCACCTAGATTGACTCACTTTCTTTTCCATAAACTACGTCCATGTTATTTGATTATTTGCTTGTGTGTGATTATATGGACTGTTTTATGTAGATGTAAATGCAATTCAAATTCCCATGCATCAGAATAAGTTAACTAAGTTGGGGCTTCCTGAGCAGAAGATGTTCAGTTGGAACGTGTTTTTAAGCCAGCGTGGTGGGTGGGAGAACTGGGAAAGTCTATTTTGCAGTCCTGCCTCCTTTGGAGTCGGGGGTTATAGTGTAGCATGGAAGTGATATACTGTGTGATACAAACAGTTTTCATTTTTTTTAGAGGGGGGTTGGATTGCCCTTGAATTCTTTCTTCCTTTTTACTTGTATGGAATGTAGTACTATCCACTTTCACAAAAAAGAAAAACAAGTTAACTTATTTGATCTTTGTGGATTTCCTTTTCTGCATAATGGTGCACGGATGAGTCTAATTTACATACATGTAAATCAATTCTAATTCTTCTGCAATTTGCAAGGTCTATCATGTCCAATACCTATTTGGGTTAACTAATATTGTTTTAATTTCTTTTTTGGCAGCCAGATGAGCCTGTTGTCGAGGATGAGGATGATGATGATGATGAGGATGAGGATGATGACAAGGATGAGGACGATGCTGAAGGTATATTACTTTACAAACACAAGCAATTTAATTAGTAAACTCTACACGCTTGCGACTCTGATCCAGATGGCAAAGTACTTCCTGGGAAATTATTTGGTCTAGGCTGATTCTTTTCCAAGTGACTTGTGCAAATCTTTGTCAGTACCCACGGCGGGCACCATCCTGGGGTTCATGTGAGTTCCGACCTCACAGACTTCGCCGGGCCGAGGGGCCCAACGCCGGAGAGACATTTGGTGAGCCTACGGCTTGGCGTACTGCTGATGCAGGGCTCTATCCTGGGTTCATGGGTTTACTCTTGGAATTTAAAAAAAAAGTACCTTCCTACATTGGGGATATAGTGCATTCAATGAAGATGTCGTCTGCTTGATGTGCATTGATGTGGATGCCATTATGTGTTCTGTTTCTTCGATGGCATGCAGCTACTGCATATTTTCCTTTCCCTTGCACTCCTATTACACTAAAGAATGTTCTTCATTGGTTTTTAATTTAGCTAAAGAGTGTTCATATTGTCATCTGTGTCTGACATTGCCTTCCTTGCCCGTCTGGGGCATTACATCTGTTTACTTTTAGGCAATGGAAAGAGATTGGTCTACAATTCTACATATTTGATTGTTCCATCTGTTCAAATATTACACGTCTATCCTCAGAAGATTATGCATACCTTGCAGTCCATAATGCTGCCAGGGCATCCATTCTTGCCATATTTTGTCGTATATGTGGGGCCAAAGTTGTGAAGCTCACAAACCACATGATATTTTATGTGTAGGTGGTGGATTATGTCTGCCATAATGGAAGTTACATGTAGTTGGTGGGGCATTATGGACCCCCTCTCCTCCTTTTAATGGGGCAAGTAGGGCATACTTCTTCCTAGAAGAGAGACTGACACAAATGGCCATGGCATGGCAGTCTGTCTTCCTCTGTGTTGCATACATTCAGATTCGACTTCCCCCGTCACACTGTTTACTCAATGGAATACATGACATCGAATGTGCCATGTATGTTTTTGGTTATAGTCGTGTAGATGCATGACCTTGTGGGAGCCATAATCTTCTGTATATAGGGATTTTTTGTGCAGTGTACATTTCCTTCTCTTCTTATTTGATAAAGTTTGGGTATTATCCGCTTGAAAAAAAAAGGATGATTGAGCCCTACTAGAACACTGATTTTCTGCTTGGTATTTTGTTAGTTTCTGTTTCTACCTTACAACAACTGATTGTGTCACACACGACAGAATGCTGATCCTTGCAACAACAAACAAGTCTATTGACATATTTCTGTACTTTTAAGATAAATGGTTGCAGATCATTTTCAGGGCGAAAAGCAAATATAAACCCGACTGGATCTAAAGCATGCGTTTCCTTATTTTTAAATTTGAAATTTTCTTTCATACTGCAGTTATAGTCACATCCAGTGCAAATATTCACATATTTTACTCAAACTAAATTTCAGGCCAAGCAGACGATGCTAGTGGCAAGTCAAAACAGAGCAGGAGTGAGAAGAAGAGCCGCAAGGCGATGTTGAAGCTTGGCATGAAACCTGTCCCTGGTGTCAGTCGTGTTACTGTGAAGAAGAGCAAGAATGTCAGTTGCAGTCTCATTTTTTCTTCTTTTTTGTCTGTGGTGATTATTCGGGTGATTTATAGCATCATGTTTAGTACACTTGCACACTTTATTATGTAAGATCAGTCTAAAGTTCTTTGTGTTCCAGATATTATTTGTCATCTCCAAGCCGGATGTATTCAAGAGTCCAAATTCCGACACCTACGTGATATTTGGCGAAGCAAAGATTGAGGACCTGAGCTCTCAGCTGCAGACACAGGCTGCAGAACAGTTCAAGGCACCTGATCTGAGCCATGTCATCTCCAAACCTGAGACCTCGGCCATGGCTCAGGATGACGAGGATGTTGATGAGACGGGGGTTGATCCAAAGGACATAGAATTGGTAATGACACAAGCTGGAGTTTCAAGGTCCAAGGCTGTGAAGGCACTCAAGGCTGCGGATGGTGACATTGTCTCTGCCATTATGGAGTTGACTAACTAGTGGTGTTCCGCTGGATGCCTTCGGCTTTGCAAGTGTATGAACTTTCTATCTTCAAGCTTTCCTTTGTGGGAAAGATGATCTAGTTTGTTCTTGGCTTTCCTGCATTTTTGAACATTGGTGTTGTGTTGCTAGTTATCGAAATTTATTATGCTCTATAGATCGGTGAATGAAACGTTTGGGTCTCTTTCGATGTTGACTCACATCCATGTGTTTTGTTTTTCTATGAACTAGCCTAAGTTTTCGTGGTTTTGCATGTGATTTAGAGGCTGAACCTTAACAAGATTAGTGACTACTGGAATGAATGGCGAGAGTTGTTCCCAAGTATTCGCACCTGTAGGAGCCCAACCTTTGCCACCCTTTTGGTTGGCTGTGCAACGGAGTTTTCTGGAGGACCAAAAATCACTTTGAGGTTTTCAAACGGGGGACGCGAGCAAAAACAGGCTACGTTTGGGAAGAGGTAATCCATGAGAGGGTTTGCTGGTCTTGCTGAAACCAACGTGTATCCTCGGGCGTCCCCGATAAGAAATGGGTAATTACACAGCTCAGATCCATCAACGATAGACGGAAGGCCATAGCTATTGGAGAAGAGTAAATTGCCCTCACTGGACAAGGAAATTGTCAAGTTTAAAGGGGATGCTGGTAGGGCTGTCAATGGGCCGGGCCGGCCCGTGGGCTTTCGGGCTGGGTTAGATGCGGGCTACATTTCGGGCTGATATTCTGAACCCGCAGGCCAAAGTCGGGCCGAAGAATGTGCCCACTGGCTGAGCCTAGCAGCCTGAGGCACATGCCTCTTTTGCGATCGTATCTTCATAGTCGTAGTCCTTTTCGTACTCTTCTTCTTCATCGCCGTCGTCTTCACTGCTGAACCAGTCAGTATTGGTGGAGGAGGTGCTGGCACGCCCGGGCCGGAGTAGTTTCGACCTTGCCTTCATCTTTTGCTTCTTTGATGGCGGCTTCTGCGGGCATCTCTACAACTGTAGAGGTGGGAATAGCTCGCCGTGGATGTCATCTGTGTCGATTTGAGGCGCGGGGCAGGCTCTGCATGGGCAATGATGTGCCACTTTGCCTCCTCCTGCCAGAGATATGCCGAGGCGTCTCCCTCAACAGGGAGGTGGCTTTGAGCCTCGGGGTTGATGGTGGAGAGGAGGATGGGGCTGGGGGGTGTGCCGGCGGCAAATGCGTCTTCCTTGGAGCGGCGTTGCTAACTTGTTCACTCGAATTTTTGCCATGGCACCGCCGCGTGATTTGAAGCGGCGTTGCTAACTTGTTCACTTGAATTTCTGTCGTGGCACTTTGCGGAGCTCACCAGAGGGCGGGTCCAGAGCACGCCGCCCGCTCCTCCTCCTCCGTCGTTTATTTCTCCTCGGATCCCCCCTCTTTGCGGCCGAGCGTGCCGGGGTCTCATTGGGGCCGGTGCTGGCGAAGGGATCACCGGTAGAATCATGTATGGATGGTCCTGGCAAGGGGACACGGGAAACTGATCTGAT
Organism: Zantedeschia hybrid cultivar; assembly: GCA_030544215.1. Classification (NCBI taxonomy): domain Eukaryota; kingdom Viridiplantae; phylum Streptophyta; class Magnoliopsida; order Alismatales; family Araceae; genus Zantedeschia; species Zantedeschia hybrid cultivar. The sequence goes on along the minus strand of JARZZO010000005.1, from coordinate 75,833,549 downwards.
GGCGGAGAGACCGGTGGGGGAGGTCGCCGTGGTCGCTGCCGTGGGGGTTTCAGGTGGTGCATTAGTTGGAGGAAGTGGCAGCGAGTTGGTGGCACCAATGGCGGAAGCCGTGCGGGGAGACAGAAGGAGAGCGGGAGGTGCCATGAGTTGGGCCTCTATTGGGTCCCATGGACTTTGTAATATGTATGTGGGCTGAGTTGGGCCGGGCCAGGCTGTAGCACGGGCCGGGCTGAGTTAAGCTTGGGCCGGGCCGGACTAAGCCCATTGACAGCCCTAGATTTTGGCTTGTTACGTTATCTGAAGGGTTAAGACTCCAGAGAAATGTCAGTTGGAGAAGGATTGGGCAACAGATGCATGAGGTTTCCGAAGGATGGGAGTCCATTGCAGCAGCAGAGAGACTTGAAGAGGAGAAAAAAAAAAATGACAATCTCACTCTAGACTTCGCTCTCATACCTTGCGAACAAGAAGTAGGAGAGGTGGTCATTTCCCATACGTCGCAGATTAGATAGATTTCCTCGTGTGGTTACCACCGAGCAGACAAATTATATAAACATCATCCTAAGTTCCTAAAACAGAGGAACACAAAATAACTTAGATACATTCCTCTGCTAACTTCTTCATACAACATTGTAGTAGCTGCACGGTTAGCGTAGTAACCGCTGTCAGATGAGATGAGGTGAGGTGGAGAGAGAGAGAGAGAGAGATCGATCTTGCGCCAAGCTAAGTTCAGTCAGGCCGAGGCCATGAGTAATGTATGCCACCCAAAGTTGGAAACAGCTTGCTGAGCTGATTTAGAAGCTAGGGTTCTGTGCTGCCATTCCTAAAGTTAGAAAAGAATAATACTTGTACACCACATAAGGTAATGACTACAAATGAGCTGACACGCTCGATGAACAGTTAGTAAGATTGATAAGATCTCAACTTTGCTGGTTTGTTAAGTTCAAAAAATATGTTTGAACAAAATTTTGAACTCGTTCATTAAACGAGTCAAACTTGAACGCAAGTAAATTCGGTTCAATTCTGTTCGTGAATAAACTCGTTTAATTACTCGTTAAGAGTTTGTTTTAATACCCATTAAGAATTTGTTTATGTAGTCTTAAGATCTTTTTTGAATATTTATTTAGTTATTTTAATCAAGAATAATCTTAATTAATAAGATATTCTAGTATTTTGTAGAGTTTTCTATCAAATAGCTAATGGCGCAAATAACTTGCTACTCGTCTTAGTTTAGCATGAGTTTACATATTTAAAATAAGAAAAATTGAATTAAATATATCATAAATTTATTGAGCTCACAAGCTACTCGATACTGTTTGAGCTCGTTTAATATTTAGATGAACCAAATTTAAATAACCATTATAAAAACTCAGTTTTAACTAAAACTCTATTAAAATCAATCGAACCAAACTTGAACAAAGTAGAACTCGACTTGATTCGACTCGTTTGGAATCTTACAAACGGTGCAGTCCAAAAAATATATTGTTTTAATTTTTTATGACTGGCCCCGTCATGTCCTACACACTTGTACAACCTCATCTTCAATGGAAAAAATTCAGAATTTTTTTTTATAAAAAAATCGAGCCTCAATGAATAACAAAAAGAACCCATTAATGAGTAGAGCCCAATAAATTGAGACTTGATTTTTAATTTTTAAATTTTTTGATGGTCTAATTAAAGATCAAATTGTAAAGACATATTGAATTTAATCTGACCGACTATAAAACAGTTAAAAAAAACATTTTTTAGGCCACATCTTATTCAGCGGAACAAACTACAATGCAGCTAAGTATTACTCGTTACAAAATCTTATGTCTCCTCGTCACCGGCCCCAGCCTATCCCACGGCCCCGATCTTCCAAATTAATCTCGTCTCAATTTGCTGCTGCGTTACATGGGGTTCCTGCATGTGTTATAAGAAAGTTGCAGCAGTACGTGGTACTATTATCTGATTTTAAGATCAGTAGACTGAGATCTTTTTTTAAACAAAAAAACTGCCAAACGCTAGAAGTACTTGAGTTTCATACGTCTGACCATAATTGGACATCCAACGATCAATTTTTTGAAAAGAATTGCCAAACTCTTGAACTACTTGACCTAGAGTTTCATACGTCTGACCATAATTGGACATCCAAATGAGCTGATCGACAGTCAAATCCTTAAAAAAATAAAGAAATACTTATTGCACTTCTTAAGTGGAATAACATCTACGTGGAATGTGTTCTCCAATTCTAAATTGACACCTAACGCCCTTCACATGCCTCCTGCAGCGTCATAATGACGTCCGACACGTGTTGATGTTAGGCGTGTGGGATGCTTCTTGAAGAGCAATTTTTTTTTTTTCATCTTAAATTTTGAAAAACATATTTGTGGTTTGAGATATATGCTCCCCAAAACATCTACATATTCCTTAAAACACATGTTCTCAAAAATTCAAAACGAAAAAATATATATATGTATATATATTTTTAAAAGCATCCATGTGCACTAACATCAGCGTACGTCAGATATCATTATGATACTACACAGGGGCATGTTAGGAAGACACTAAGTGTCATTATCGCACCCTAAAAAAAAAAAGTGCAACAAATATTACTTAAAAAAGTGACCACATCTCTATACGACCCAATAACTCAACGACTGCCATTAGATTTCAGTCAGTAAACAATACCCATCTTCCGTACCATGCGTTCTCCTTTTGCATTTTTTTCTTTCTTTTTCTTCGTTAAAGATGACATTTTCTTGAGCCTCATGCACTCCCACTAATACTTCACCTACTTTATTCAATGGAACAAGTAAGTGGAGGTCTATTATTCACATACAAATAATTAATGAGGTCTCATTTCCTCTTATGATTATTAATCCCCACCGACGGTGGCCATGCTGGCTTTGGAAAAGACGTCAAAGAAAAGGATGGGATGGGAACCGACGCCTCTATAGCTGTGCTTTGTACTTTTTGTTTCTCCCAAAAACAACAGCTAATTAGAGCCTTGCAAATGCCCATTGCTATGCGTTCTCCCAAAAACAACAGCTAATTAGAGCTTTGCAAGTGCCCATTGCTATGCGTTCTTACTCCACCCTCTTTACAGGTGTAAACGGGTCAAGTTAGGTGAAGATTAGGAGGAACACTTGCTGCAATGTCCCTATTTGCCGGCACTTGAAGACATTGCAGTCGCAAAGACATTGCAGTGGATAAATAAATCTTTTTATTTTTTTTGCGTCGGCCTCAAGATGTCCTAATTGTTTGTAAAGTGTAATATTTGATCGGACGATCTAAAAAATAAAAAATCAAACCCAATGAATAGTAATTTTTTTTGTACTTTTTTTTTTTTACTGTTCATTAGACTCGACTTTTTATTTTTAATTTTTTTTTGAATTGTTCGATCAGGCATTACACTGTACGAGCGGTTAAGACCCTTCGGGGCCAACTTGAAAAATAAAAAATAATAATTTTTTTTACCCACTGCAATTAGATAATGCAAACAATTCATCACTGTAAAATTTGTTGATACCTCTTATTTTCCTCTATTTGAAAAAACTCAAAATTAAATTGAGATAAATATCAGATAATTTTTTAAAAATTTAAATGACTTCAAATCTTTGTTAAACAAAGAACCATCCTTTCACAAATTTCAAATGCCATTATAACATGCTCAGAAGGACTATGAGGTATTACTTTTATGGCTGCTGTGGCACTTCTGTCTAGATCTCTCTCCTATCTTTAAAAAATTTGTCCGGAAGAAAATCTGAACGTACAAAAATCCAGCATTACTTCTTCTCATATGAAATTTTGATGATACATGGGAAGACCCCTGCCGAAATGCAGCTGACCTCCACACAGTTATCCGCCCGTTCCGACGTTTAAATGGGAGGGGAGGCCTTGAGCTGGGGGAAGCTCTCTAGATAGGTGTCTAAAGTCCTTTGCCACTGAGCCATGTTTTTTTTTTTAAAAAAAGAAAAGAAAAAAAAAGAAAAGAAAAAGGCATACAGCACTTAATTGCCACGCTGCCTACTGACGACATCTAGGTCCATGTAAGAGTGTTGGCTACAAAAGTCCAATGTAAGTATGGTATTAAGTGATGAAATGAAATGACTCCTTTTGATCAAAAAGCAAAAGGAAAGCCCATAATTGCACTCCCAGTTTTTAGTCTTTCGGATCTCCTAGCCCGGAAGCGACCTTTGGGCTGCAGAATGCTGGGGCAACCCCACTTTATACAGGTAAAGCTGCAAAGATAATCCAATAACACATCCTTTCGCACAAAGTAAAAAGACAACAGATGCAGCCACTTCCAAATACAAATATTAGAGCGTTGTTCTAACATCTACGGATATAAATTAATAAATCTATATACCATTGAAATGGAAAGGTACTGGATATCGTGACTTCTGTCACTTCTCACACCATTGTCCCATGTGAAAACCTTAAACAAAACTCTAGTTGGATATTTCTCTCCTGAATGATGAGCGTAACATTAACATTTTAAGCGAAGATAAGTGGTTAAGCTAAATTAAGAACCTTCTGTTTTTCTATTTAAGTAAGGAAGGAGCTTAGCATTAGACAACTAATTAACTTCATACATCCTTACCCACAGTGCGCTAAAGATTCACCACTAAGAAAGAATGCAATTCGCATTGTTATTTTTATGAAAGCCACGAAGAAAGCAAATTGAGCCCACCATAAGCCAACTCAAATACTGCAAAGGCACTATATCCACAGGATTAAACATGGTGCTAGAAAATTATTTTTTACGGAACGGAAAGGAAATTTTTGCTTTTCTTAAACTGCAAAATCCAAGTCTATACCATCATCAGAAGGAAATTATTGTAAGACTATGAACGCTGTAGTCGAAATGTGGTGCACGGGAAACACAATAAGGGGTGGGGGTGACTTCAGCTAATTTATCGGGAAACGAGAGATTGGGCCTAGATGTTATCCTCCATTTTCAAACTTTTCAAATTCCTCGTTGTTCCTGAGAATCTGATTTTTTGATCAGGAGCGTAAGACAATTTTCCTTGCTGGCATGACTCAAATCCCAGAAACCTAGTTCATAACAGTCACTTGGGGAGTCCATTTCTCAGAATTTGATGTATCTAAGGAACCAATAGAAAAGTAACACTACCAAATATTCACTATCAAACTCTTAGGATGGCCGAGGAACCTTAGAAGGACTATGTAAATCAATTTCCACCATCCAGTACATTCACCAAGAAATGCAGCGAGGAAGTACGTACTGCAATACCACAATATTGCAGCAAACTTTGTCAAAAATAAAAAAGACCAAACCATATGGCTGTGACTTGCACAGCCTCTTAACAAGTTTCAAGACCCAAACAGAAAAGACACAGGAAAACTAAGTAAACAAGATTTGATCCGACAAGAGACAACTTAGCAGCTTTGAATGGATCCTTTACGATAAAGTAGCCCATGATTATATCCAGCATATCACATATACTGGTCGGTGCAGACAAATATCAAGAATGCAATTATTGCAAGAAAGACCGACTCGCTTCTTATATTGTCTGCAAGCAAGACTCACCAGATCCTTACATTAAGCTTACATACTTTAAGCAAGAAAGGCTGAATTCCATTGAGGAGTCGTTCGTTTCCATGTAAAACTCCATAATTTACTGGTTTCAAAATCACCGGTTTTAAAAACAACTACAAATTTCTGGTTTTAAAACAAGAGAGTATTTGTTCGAGTTGTTTGTAAAATAAAACAAGAGGGATGCTTCAATCTGCTTGTCTTGGTTTATAGTGGGTCTTTGTTGTAAACCAAAATAAGAGAATTGGACTGTCAAGTGGGCAGACAAGGCTCAGACAGGATTTTATTTTACATTGTTTTACATTATTTCAAACAACTGAAAACACTGTAAAATGAAACAATTGTTTCAAATTACACCATTTTACGTCAAAACAAACAACCCCTAAATATAAGGGAACTCACAAACCAATACAGTTGCACATTATGCCACGATGATTCTACCTAGTAGTAAACTAATTCCAACAACCAGGGATGTTTACATGCTACAAATATCTGAACCGAAACCAGTGGCGAAAAGACATTCACGGAAACATCCACAAGAATAAAAACTGCTAATATACTTCCGTCACTTTGTTCTGTATTAAAGGAAACTAGTGTCACAAAATCATGCACTTTATTGAAGTTTTACCATTTTTCCCGATATGAGATTAAACAGGTGCAGAAAGGAATTTGGTGGGTGATGACTTCAGTAACTATGAAAACTACTAAACATAAATCCTGCAATTAATCAAACATCAAGACGTTCAAATACATAAGTGTGTGGAAACATCAAACCAGAAATACAGAAACCATTGCAATGAAATGACATGATCATTTACAACTGTGTATGAACATTAAATGACAGCTTGTAATTCTTAAATTACACTTATAACAAAGTTCTAGAAGCAAAACAAACATAAAATGCTATAGTTCTTCTCAAGATGTTTGTGGGGAATTGGATAAAGTTGTTTCACTCTAGTAATCAAAAGACCAACCCGAATAGTTCATATGGTTGATATCTTCACGTACAGCAGCCGAGTTACTGCTCGCCGTTCCATTTTGGTGAGAACTACTGTTGGAATTTGATGAACGAAAAGGCCACAGAAAGGAGAAAGGGTTCCGCCTTGCTGGTGACTCACCACTTCTTTCCCAGCTGGAGCTGCTAACATTGTTTTGGTTCGCATTGCCGTTCCTCCCACCAGCACCTGAGCTACGGTTGCCCGTCCTCGCATGCGTGCTACTGCTGGAACCGTGTGTGGACATTTGATGACGGCATACTGGGCATGAGTTGTGCTGCTCCAACCAGGGAACAATGCAATCTGGATGATACAAATGCTTGCACGGCATTTCCCGTGCTTCAGTCCCCAACTCAAACTGGTCCTTACAAACAGGGCAATGCGAGTCACTGTGAAGATGTCTCTGGCTGATCTTTATGGTAGGCATTGCATCAATTGCAGACCTCGAAGCTGGGGGAGGGCCTTGTCGTTCATTTAGAGTGAGCTGCTCGATCAGCTCATCAAGACCAAAGTGGTCCTCTCCAATGTTTGCCCTCCTCAGCCTGAACTCTGAACCACCACCACCCAAGAAGACAACTTCAATTCCATTATGAGACATACGGTCAGGGAGCTGACCACTAAGAGCCAACCAAGGACTAGGACCAAAGCCCATCACTTCGTCTGGCCTTCCCCGGATGTCGATCTCGCGCCGTCTTCCTCCCATCCGATGCCACATCATGGCATTCACAGCTTCCATGATCCCAAATCGCCTGTCGCGGCCATCTTCAGAATGTAAGTTAAAGAAATCAAATGGGCTCATGAGGCTTTCCATCTCAGTGAGCTCCTGGATGAAGCCACCATCACAGCTGGGGCAGGTTGGCTCTGAACGAGGGCGGAGCCGGAACATCTGCCTGCATTGGTAACACCAGTGTGTGTTCCTCCCACTCGACATTTCTTCTCACCCTTGCCAATCAAAAGAAGCAGATCAGATGCACTCCAGGATTACCCCAAACCTAAACCACTGCTGCAACCACAAAAATTCCAAGTCTCTTCTCATTCAATTCAAACTAAGATGGATTCCACCATTACAAGCAGATACCGAAAGAGGAGAAAAGCAGATAGCACTAAACTACGAATTAAAGCAACCCACCAAAAGAAAAATAAATGGAAAACTAATTCTAGTACTCTACACAACTCACCAAAAGAAAAATAAGTGGAAAACTAATTCAAGTAGTCTATAAGGAACAAATCTGCGGTCTCTTCCAAACTCAATCAACTAAACAAGCCACTAGAAAACGCCAGATGACCAGGATTTCTAGGGCCATCTCTACCTCCGATGCCCATATTTATAGATTTGGCACATCGGACGGCAAGCCTGAGCTAAAACGGGAACACCAAAACCCTAATCCAGCAAACCCAAAAATAGCAGAAAAATAAAAGGCGGAACCCCGAAAGACAACAACAACTACAACGCACGGATCCATGACAAAGCAGCGTCCACAATCATCCAACACATCCACGCCATCCCTCCACTCGCTTCCAACATGAACAACAAGAACTCATCACAAAGCAGAAAACGCCCAAACAAATCCGCGCAAAACCACAGCATCCAATGAAGAAAAAAGGGGACCAAAACCAAGATCCATCCAGCACAAGTCGATCCAAGGCAACTTACAAACACAAATCGGTAGGAACAAACTTCCCATCCAAATACAAATCCAAAACAAGCAAAGTCAACGAACAAATGGAAGAAGAAACAAACTCAAACCAAATACCAGTAGGCGGCGATATTTACCAGAAAGAGCAGCAATCACAAACCAATCCCCATCAACGCCAGCTGCAACAGCAACAACAACAAGAACAGGATCGCCAAGCAAGAAGACGCAGCTACGGGCTACACGCTGCTCGCCGTCTGAACGCGGGGGCGAGGAAGAGGAAGAGGAGGAGAACTGGCTAAGAGCGCGGCAGCCGTAAGGAAGCTTCCATCCCCATTTCCCAGCTCCTGCGGAAGCCTTCTGCAGGGATCGGGATTGACGACGACGACGACGACCACCCCGCGACGCGCTTCGGTAGGAGCCCGCGGGCGCTGCGGTGCGCCAATGGGCGCGCTGATACGCCCTCTGCGGCGTTCTTCTTCTATCTGCAGCCTTTTATCGCCGTTCTTCGCCGCCGGTGGTGTCGCCACGTACCCCTGGGGCGGGGGCGCTCTCGTCATTTTGAGGCGGTGACAACTGGAGATTGGAGGATCGTCTGGAGGATGACAAAGATGCCTCCTCCCATTATTGGATCCAAATTGTTGCGATGCTGAGCTGGCGCATGAACCGTTGACGAGGCTATGATATTTGGAGCTTGTATCAGTATCGCTCCGCTGTGTAGGCGTGGTGGAGTGTGTGCGGTTCCGTTGTACGGTCGCGATGGGACCCGCGATGACGTGGGAGCTTTATCGGATCCGAAAGCGAGGGGAACTGATCAACTGGACACGACACATGGTCCTCAAAACGGTTCCCGATACCGCTTCCGGACCTCCGTGCTTGGGTTGCGCCTGCTTTATACCTTGGCAAGGCAGAACGCGTCGGCTTCCGCGCATGAGTAATTTCGACCCAGGGAATGAAATTTTCACCGGTGTTCTTCTTTAATATTATGAATTAATATAAAATATTATGTTTTTGTGGGGTATAAGATGCACTGCATTATCTCATTTTCTAAAAAATCTTATTTCACAGTATTTTACTTCAAACCAAAGGACTCCCGAATTAATTTGCTCCTGCAATTTCTATTATCAAAAATAATATAGGAAAATAAATAAATTACACTATTAGAAGTCTGACTTTAATCTTCCTATTTTGTCAATTTTTTTGCTAACCATCAATCTCATATTTTATGAGAAAGTTCATTTTTTCATCTTCCTTTTTAACCAGCCATTAAGAACTTACTGTGATAAGGCACATTTAAAATATACAGTTCTCCTTTTTTTGATCAGATGGTTGACAAAAGATTTATGTTTTCACTGATGGAGAATGAGAATCTGAATATTCTGAATATTTTCTCATTAATGGGGATATTGCTGCTCCATTATAATCATTGGGTGCCTATATAAGCTAGGACCCACCATGAAAGTAGCCCCATAGATCTGATGATCTACATATGCTCAGAAACCTTTCTCCATTCCACTCCATACAAAATAGGTTAATTGTGTTCACATGTCTAGTGAAATGAACAACGCTTGGAAGTATATAAACATAATGAAAGAGTTTTACTTACTGCACGGCAGTACACTGCATTTATATTATTAATTTTTTAAAATGTTTTAAGATTGGACCCCACATCTCCACATGTATATATAGTTTAATTTCTGATCGAACAATTTAAAAAAGTTAAAAAAATAAAAAATCGAACTCTAAAGATCAATAAAAAATACCCCTAACAGACGGAGTCCATTAATAGTTTTTAATTTTATAGATTTTTTTTTAATCCTCTTATTAAAGATCAGACAGTACACGCATTCGGATCAATTATATAAAAGAATTAAAAAATATTAGTATACGTGCAATGCCATATAGTGCAGAACTGCAACATATAATATACATGCTGCCTATACACGTATTAATTAATCTATCCAAAAAGCATCCCCTGCCTTTCACTGATAGACATTAAATTATGACACAAAATAATACGACCTCGGACGTTGAGAAGAACAGCGATTCATTTGCACAAAATGAAGATCCCCCAGGTACATTCATGATTTGATTAATTGCTGAAGAATGCACCACCTGTCATGATAAGCTGATTGATCCCACTACGTACTATTGTTCCAACCCCTTCTGGATATACAAAGAAATGCATCTAATCAACTTATGCTCTCTGTAACAGCAGCTAAATTCATAGATTCCTCTTGCACCACCTTCGAAAATATTACACATGCCTCACTGTAAGAACTGTTTGGTTCAAGGACAAAAATGACTAGTGTGTTCTTAGATTACAAGGGTACAGGTATGAAGCTTGAGGACTATAGGTCAATATATGCAAAAAAGAGCACGCTAGCTATTTCTACTCTTGAAACTATCCTTTAAGCAAAGGGTAACCGCAAGAGCTACAAGGAACATCTTTCTCATACTATATGGGTATTAGGGACAATAGCATGTTAGAGGGGTACAGGTATAATTCTTGAAGATAGATTATAGGTCAACACAAAATAAACCTCTAAGATGTCACTCTGTTCAAAATCTGATGACCTGGGAATTATACTCCAGGAAGAAATCACAGATTTATGAAACCTAAATCAACCACAAGAGAAGATCATGGTATAGGCAGACTGAAAATCATTCTTCCACTGTATTAAACAAATCAACCATGAGAATAATGCCACATTAAGGAGTTGTTTTATTATCTGCTCATGTGAATAAGTATATATATCCACTAGACATTTCTCAGATATATTAGAAATATATGGTAAAAAATAAACTTCATTGCCGGCAACAACTACATAAACCAGCTTCTAAAAATTTATTCCACCATGTTTTCTTTTCCTTTGTACTCAATGTAAACTTAACAGACAGAGAAATAAAATTTGAAATGCTTTGTCACATTTACAGAGTCTCATCCACAGAAATATGGTTTCTATCTCCTACGCAATCTAAGCAGACAATTGAGCTCCATTCATAGATGTCTCAGAGAAGGAACGACCCATGTGCTGCCAGTTGGAAAAGGTCCTCACCAAACTGATGAAATTACAGCACATGAATCACCTCCAACAACATTATGCAGGACTCAGATATTTCCACAAGACTTGGCAAAGAACATGGTAGTCGCACTGCATACCAAAACCCCTAAAGCCTAAGGCCACTGTACAACACACTTAACAGCCTAAGGCCACTGTAAAACACACTTAACCATCAGTCATCAATATTGATGTTTGGGAAGAATTTGTGACAAAGCAAGCACCAAGAACTCCCGCACTTTCTAGTATACTGCACATTATGGATTTCACTGTTAAAATTTTCTAACAATAAAAAAAGGGCAGGCATATTACAAATCAAAACTTGTTTAGTACTTACAACCAAACTCTAAAATTTCATTGCTTTGGAACTTCAGTGAGATTAAAAAGAAGAGAGCCACGATATTTAAATCCTACTCAATGTTTAGAAATAAAGAAAAGTTGACTTACTGTTTTACTCTGTTTCATCTACTGAGTATCACATCCAGATCCTCTCATAGCTGATACGATTTTTGTGCCTGAGGCCCTGTAACTGTTAGAACATAACAATTCTCTACCAAATCTTGTCTTCATCCCTCTCCATATATATTATGTCCAAGTCTAGAGAACTTTTGAGGACAGTAAAGAACTTACAGGCCACTCTCTTGTCTGCTTTCTGTAACCAGGAATCAGACGCATTAGGGTGACAGTCCATGACACCATATTGCCAGAGTTTGGCTCCAAACCAGTACTTACTAACCCCAGATTGATTCTTGACATCGATATGATAATGAAGAGGAAGATCTACTGTTTCATTTTAGACGTACACTTTTAAGATTAGCTCCAAAACAGTCGCTTTACAAAACATCTGAAAGAAGACAACTTTCATCATCAATTATTCATTTGTGATCCACTGCTTGAGCAAGAGATTTCTATGCAGTTTTCTGGCAGTACCAACGGACAGCAACTCAAGGAATTCAGAAAAGGAAAAGGCACATGAGAGAAACAACATGCTCCTATAAAATTTTTATGTTCGATAAGTTAGTAGAAATAGCACCTGAAGAAACCAAGAACCACCGGTAGCTGAAACCTGCACATGACACCCTTTTGCAATGTGCAAAATGTTTCTCTTGCTCATCATTGTCTCCACTGAAAGAAATAGCCAATCATTACATGGATCATTTTGGAGGGTCCCGCTTGGAAACATAAATTGTTTTCAATGTGACACACAAGATTCCATTCACAATTTCATCTCTAGCGGAAAAAAAACCCTTAAAAAAGCTGCCTAAAAGACCATTAATTCATTTGCTGCCCATTAGACTCACCACCAATAAAAATCATCCATAGCCATGTAGTCATTGCACAAGACCTCTTAGGAGCTTCCAAAATTCTTTGTTTAGGTTTTCATTTAAGAGCACACTTGCTAGAAACTTAAAGGTCTGAAGAAAGTGGGCAAACAGGCCCATTTCAGGCTGTTTGGCATATCAAGTGGCTAGGATCTGAATTGGCTTATACGTTCCCGACACATATATGAATGTTCACCTTTTTGAAATCACTGCACTGGATTGCACTTTTCCTGAATGAAATGACTTCAGCATCGCTAATTGACACCTGACCCAGCAGGTGGGCAGATGCATGCTAACAGAATTAAATAGAAGAGAGCTACTTACATAGGATCAAAAGATAAATGCCTCATATGTAAAGGAAACATAAAGATCGGTAAGCTTTTAGTTCCTCAACCTGCTTTATTTGAGCCGTCAAGCCATTTGAAGGCAACCAGATCCAATTAAAGGAATGCCTATAGGGATGACATTTTCATTTCAAATCCAAGTATGGTTGAATGCTATTTTTTTCTTTTCATGAAGCAAGCCGTATGGCATCTACCTTGTTAAACAGAGAAAAATTTGAAAGCATAACATGCCATAGCACAAAATGATGCAAGGAAATTATCTGATACCACATGCATGCAGAAGCAGACTCTGTCAAACTTCTGTGTCAATATGCCATGGTCAATTGGTGTCCCCATGCAGCCTGACAAAGGCACACTGATTCAAACAGGCTTCCATGATTTGTCTGCTTTAGTACAGATATACATTCTTCTCATCAATCAGGCCCAACATTCCCGATAAACTCAAATTCATTCATATAACTGATAAGATCTTCCTGATTAGTGCAACATTTCTTATGACTAACAAAACGCATACTCATTCATACAACTGATAAGATCCTCCTAATTGGTTCGCCATTTTTGATGATTAACCCAGTAATGCAAAATCTTTTGAGTTAGTTGCCAGTCCAATTCTCCCATCATCTGGATCACGTTTAGTATCGCAAAGAGGACACTTCCATACACATTTTATTCCACATTTTCCCTACTCCTTCTGCACACTCCTGTTCTCCATGCCATCCAAATCAAGTGCTTCAACCTTGATCTTACCAAGGTACACATCCATCAATTCGGGAACTTTATCCAGGTATTTCGTCACAAATCGATCGACAAAAAGCTTCTCGGATCTAATGAACATCGAAACGAGCTTGTTGGTCCTCTGCTCAATCAGACCCTTACACGTCAAGACTCGCCACACGGCATACCTCGGCATGATCCTCTTATCAAAACCATACATTAAGAGCTTCGGCTGCCTGCTTAGATCCGATGGTGCCAGACCCACCTCCCTAGCAAAGGTCATCATACGTGTGATCTTCTTTTCTGATGTCGATATGCACACAGGACCTTTCCGGAGCGCCAAGATGACCTCCTCCTCCGACCAGCCCAGGTTCTTGAACAGTTCCAACCTAGCGGCCAGGGTCGACTTGCCCAGCCCGCACACTGCCCACACTGCACGCAGGAAGAGCTTCTTGTCGGACTTCAAGCCCCAATCTTGCACAATCTTGACCACCTCCGCGAAGCGCACACGGTTACTGATCAGGGATCGCGGGCGGGTCATCATCAGCTTCGAGATGGCGGGCGCCGGCACGCCCAGCTCCAGGAGTAGGCCGACATTGGGCATCATGGTGGTCTTCAAGTTGAAGTGGAGGCACCAGGTGTGGCGCAGGAACATGGTGCCGAAGTCATCGGGCGACTTGAGGAAGCGGCGGAGGAACTCGAAGGTCGGCCTGATGTGGCGATCGAGGCTGCGGAGGAGAAACGAGGGCTCCCGGGCGATCAGCGCCGAGGAGAAGCCCACACTGGTTAAGAACTGCAGCTTGGGGGCGAGCTTCTCCTGGGCCCGGCAGACGAGGACGCGGGGGGTTCGCGTAACAAGCTCGGCGATCTGGGCGTCGGAGAAGCCGTGGGAGCGGAGGAGGGCGAGAACGGACTCGGGCTGCTGGCGGGTCTTCTCGTCGAAGCGGACGATGCGGGCGGCGGAGAGGGCCTGGGAGGGGGTGAGGCCGCAGGAGGTGGTGAGGAAGTCGAGGGTGAAGGCGGAGGTGGAGGTGGAGGAGGCGCTAGTTTCGAGGGTCCTAAGCACGGACGTGGGGAAGAGGGGAAGGCGCAGCAGTCTTCTACAGAGGAGAAGAGGCATTTTACCGAACAGATGGAGAGCAACAACGAGAGAAATGGAAGCGAAGTTTTGGGGGGAAGGGAGGGAGGGGTTTGGTTTGCAACTTTAGCGAAGTTTTGGGGGAAGCGAAGTTTGGCTTAGGCGCAAGAGGAAGGCTTTTTTTCGTACGGCTTATGTCAAGTACTCCTTTCAAGTTGTAAGATCCTTACAAAAAAGAGTAAAGAATATTTGCTGTAATATTCTTCTAACTGTATATTACAGTGGGTAAATAAAAAAAAAATTCTTTTAGGTAAGGTTCGGCGTGTTTTATCCATCCGTTCAGTGTAATGTTCGATCAGACAATCTAAATTTTTTTTGAAAAATCAAAAACAATTTCTTTTGGATCGTCTGATCGGACGATGTATTGAACAGACAGATAGGGCACGTCAAGCCTAACCTATATTTTCTTTTAATTTTTTTTGTTTACCCACTGCAATGTCTCCATACAATTAGGGGGGCTGCGGCAAGTATTACTGCAAAAAAAAATATTATTTCTGCAATAGACCTCTGAGCTTCAAAATGATCTTTGAAGAAGGCGGAAAGATTAAGGGTGCGGAAAAATCTTCTTCTTTAAAAGAAACATTAATTTAAGGGTTAATTTCATATGAATCATCATATATGTAAGCTATCAGATATATCACTCTTACTTATGTAATACCATATATACCCTCATTATAATGATATTCTATCAAAAGTGCAACTAGTGGATGCAATATCATTTTATCTAGGGTATATATGATATTGTGTATGATATCATATATACCCTCATATTCTGGTAGATATTATATCATTTTAACGAGGATATGTATGATATTGTAATATCATATATACCCTCCTTATGATAACGTTCTATCAAAAGTGTCCCTAGTGGATGCTATATCATTTTATCTAGGGTATATATGATATTGTGTAAATAAGAGGAATATTCATGATATTTTACATATAAGAAAGATTTATATGAAATTAACCCTTAATTTAAATGCTAAATTACAAACTTTCTCTGTTAAAGAGACTTCGTAAATACTTTTGACAAAACAATGGTTTATGTACCTTTTTTCCCCTTGAAATGGCATGGTTTTTTTCTTTTTGAAATTTATGTGAATATATATTTTCTTAATTTTTTAAATACAAAATTGATAATATTATTTTTATATTATTTTCAATAATGTCACAGTACCACGATATTTGCAAAAATATCCCTAGTATATAATGGTCCGACAGTGATGCATTAACCTTAGTTAAGTTTTTAATCAAAATTTTAGAAATAAAAAATATCGATATTCCTTCCTCATCTCTCTCCCTCACATCACGCTAAACAAAAGAACTCTTTTTTATAAGGATAATTTTTCAATTGTTAAACTTTGTAGTTGAAGAAAGAATATTTGCAACATCTTACGGAAGTTAATTGTAGGCATATTTTTGCAAGTATTGTAATATAACAAGATTATTAAAATAATATAGAAATAAGATCATCAGTTCTGTAAGTAATATGTTGTAAAATATCTAGGTTGGACCTATCTATATTAAGGTAGAAATAAAGTTGTTAAGTAAAGTTTGATTTTTGTAAGTACTAAAAGTTATTTGTCACTGTTGCTATTCGACATTGTAAAAGTGACTGCTAACTAGAAATTTTGTAAACATGTCAATTATAAGAGTCCCCAGCTAAAAAGAAAAAAGAGTTTTAAAGTTTGTTATTCCAAAGGAAACATAGAGTTTCTGAGCATTTGCAAGCAGGTTAACTTCGGTGTTAGCGCTATCTCATTACCAGAATAAGATCCTTAGAACATCAGATGTAGTAAACTTTTGTGTCCTCTCACATGATATAATAGTATTATCATCATCCTCATGTGAGAGAGCCCATGCCCATGAAAGACCATCACATTTGACTTTGAGGGGATCTCCTTCCCTTCTCAACATAGGGCATCAGTGCTGTCAATAGATATATGATGTTTAAGGTACATGCAGCCTTGTTTCATTTATTAGGGGAATGGATAAAGTCATCTTGATATGAAAAGAACCAAGTCTACAAATGCATAGGCAAACATCAGTACTGTCAATAAAGATATGATGTTGTTTAAGGTAAGTGCAGCCATGTTTCATTTACTATGTAAAGAAATCTTGTTATAAAAAGAACCAAATCTGCAAATTCCCCACAAAGTCGGCAAGGTGGTCATTTCTAAAAGCTGATAAAGGACCAAAAGGAAAGGGAAGCATAGTAGGACATTCGCAAAACCATCCCTCGCAGCAACCATCAACCTTCCCAAAATTTTAATGTAGAGTTTCTAGGTCTTTTAATGCACCAGTCTCAAGAAGCACAACTCAAAGGACGAGCACGACAACGTGCACGTTCTTTTGGCTCTAAACCCTTCTAAATTATTCATAGCGGAACTTCCACTTGTTCGTCAGATCTCTCATGGCAGTGGGACTTGAATCCATGCACAAAACGTTTCCCTACATCTCAAATGTTGTGACATGAATATAAGCCTAACATCTCAGATGTTGTGACATGAATATAACATATGCCCCAGAACAAAGCAATGCATTTGGTACTAATGAGACTGAAGGAGGAAGATTTCGGCAACTCCAATTCTCAGAAGCAGGGGTCTGAACCGGCTCAGGACCGAGAAAATAGAGAAACCGTCTTTATCCCTCTAGGAACGGATCTATCTACAAGAGAATCTCGCAGTTTTCCTGGGAAGGATTCAGATTGTCGTAACGGATGTCTCTTCTACTTCTAGATCTAGTATGGATTTGACTCTGCACAAGATTTCGATTTCTTTGGTTATAGATCTGATCACGACCAAGAACTTACCAAGAAAAATAACCAAGAGTTTGCACGGATACGGACTCTCCTTGTTGGCACAAATCTTTCCCATTTGGAACTCGACTAGCAGGTCTTTCGGAATCCCACGTTCTTGATCAGAATCGACTTCTAACAGGATCTCTGCCACTATATAAAGACCTCTAGTCCAACAAGCCAAGGTACGCTCTCAATAGCCCAAGCAATCTCTGTCTTCATCTAGTACACCAACCTTTTGACTTAGGCATCAGAGGGAGATCCCTCAGATTATCATTGGACGCCCTTGACGGTGTTCTCTTTTGCAGGAGCAGCTGAGTTCTCCCCTCTGATCATAAGCGGAGGGTCTTGATCATGATGGATAAGATTTCGATTCATCATCTTTTCACGCTTAGATCAGTGTGGAACATAGATTAAAAAATAGCACCTTTCAAAGAGAAAGATTAGTTGTTTTCATGAGCTTTTGGCAACAAATTTACTTGAATAACAGAAAACTAAGCATACTTTCTGAGTCATAGTGCCAAATCAGAAAATCGCAATTTCTGAGTACCAATTCTACACAAGTTACCCTCTCTGAGGAACTTTAAATTGGGCCCAATTAAGTTTTCACTCACCTAGTAACCCAGGTCGAGACAAGATGTCCCATGGGAGACTAAAAAGCTTCCCGTACAAAGGTCCCTTTCATGGACAATGACATCCCAATCCAACATCAAATTAGAAGAGGAAAATCATTGGCATGATGGACAAATAGAGAATGAAGAATTTCACTCAAGCTGGAATTATAGTAGTTACCTCTATGTTCCAATTCTCAGTCTTTATTAAGTCACCAGCAATAAGCTCAATGGACAAGATTTCTTAGGACTTTCCAAAATTCTCTTTCTTTAGATTCTCATATAAGAGCACATTTGCCAGAACTAAATGGAACTGAAATTTGAAACAAATGTAGATGCCTATTTCAGGCTGTTTGACATCTCAAGTTGCAAAGAACTGAATTGGATGATGTAGGCCCTGTACAGATAGAATTTTGACCTACTAGAAGCCACTGCACTGGTTCTCACTTAAATCTGCCATGAAAGAAACTTCAGCATTGTCAATTGAGAAAGGTATTTCCAAAGGAATCAAGGAAGATATGTTCCATGCATACATGAATCAGAAAGATCATTAAGTTTTTTGTGTTTGGGTAATACTTCCATATGCAACGTAATCAGATCTAAGGAATGCCAATAGAGATGCCATTTTCAGTTGAAATCCAACTATGATAGAATTGTACATTTCTTTCATGAACGAAGGCACATGAGATCTACCTGGTTAAACAGCAGACAATTTGAAGCCAAAAAACAAACTTGTGGAGTTGCCACAGCACAAAATGATACAAGGAAACCATCTGATACAAGATGCAAGCATAGCTGATTCTCTCACATTCCCTTGTCAATCAGCCTCTTTAAATTAGGGTCCTCACATTTCCTGATGAAGTAAATCCATTCAACAAGCTTCTATGATTTGCCTGGCAAAATACAGACATCTCCCATCCATTTTCTTGTCAATGCGACCTACCATCAGCCAAAGAAGTCAAGTTTATTCATTTTTTAATATTCATCGAACTGAGAGGACTGCCTGGTTGAACACCATTTCCGATAACCTATCTGGCAGATGCAAAATCCTATAACTTAGTTGCCCTGTTTTGTTCTGAAGGCATCCACTTGTAACATCATCTGGCTTGCTTTCGACACTTCCATATAAATTTTATGCCACATTTTCCCTACTTCTTCTGCACAATCTCGTTCTCCATGCCATCTAAATCAAGTGCTTCAACCTTGATCTTACCAAGGTACACGTCCATCAGTTCGGGAACTTTATCTAGGTATTTCCTCACAAATCTGTTGACAAAAGGCTTTTCGGATGCAATGAACATCGAAACGAGCTTGTTGGTCCTCTGCTCAATCAGACCCTTAGACGTCAAAACTTGCGAGACGGCGTACCTAGGTAGGATCCTCTTATCAAAAGCATGCATTAAGAGCTTCGGCTCCCTGCTTAGATCTGATGGCCCCAGACCCACCTTCTTAGCAAAGATGTGCATACGTGTGATCTTCTGTTCTGATGCCAATATGCACAAGGGGCATTTCCGGAGCGCCGAGACGACCTCCTCCTCCGACCAGCCCAGGTTCTTGAACAGCTCCAGCCTAGCGGCCAGGGTCGACTTGGCCATCCCGCTCACCGCCCATACTGCGTGCAGGAAGAGCTTCTTGTCGGGCTTCAAGCCCCAATCTTGCACAATCTGGACCACCTCCGAGAAGCGCGCATGGTTATTCACCAGGGACCGCGGGCGGGTCATTACCAGCTTCGAGATGGCAGGCGCCGGTACGCCCAGATCCAGGAGAAGGCCGACGTTGGGCATCATGGAAGCCTTCAAGTTGAAGTGGAGGCACCAGGTGTGGCGCAGGAACATGGTGACGAAGTCCTCGGCCGAGCTGAGGAAGCGGTGGAGGAACTCGATGGTCGGCCTGATGTGGCGATCGAGGCTGCGGAGGAGGAACGAGGGCTCCCGGGCGATCAGCGCCGAGGAGAAGCCCACGCTGTTTAAGAACTGCAGCTTGGGGGCGAGCGTCTCCTGGGCCCGGCACAGGAGGACGCGGGGGTTTCGCGCGACGAGCTCGGCGATCTGGGAGTCGGACAAGCCGTGGGAGCGGAGGAGAGCTAGGACGGACTCGGGCTGCTGGCGGGTCTTCTCATCGAAGCGGGCAATACGTGCGGCGGAGAGGGCCTGGGAGGAAGTGAGGCCGCAGGAGGTGGTGAGGAAATCGACGGTGAAAGTGGAGGAGGAGGAGGAGTTGAGCTGACGAGGGCGTGCGACTGGGGAGGCGATGGTGGCGAGGGTCCTGAGCAAGGGCGTGGGGAGGAGGGGGAGACAGAGCAGTCTTGTGCGGAGGAGAAGAGGCATTTTAGCGAACAGGTGGAGAGCAACAATAAGAGAAATGGACGCCGGCGTCGCAGGCTTTGGGAGGGAGGGAGGCAGGGCTTTGGAGTGTACGTGCTTACCAAAGAGCCGGTGGCCCATGCGGTGCAATAAATATATGTCTTTCCTTAATATGGTTATTAATTGTATTCAATCAGTATAGAGAATAGAGAGAGAGAGGAGAGACTTTTTTATAATAAGAAAAAACTGATTTTTTTCAATAATACTTTCTCAGATTGTGTGAGGTCAATAATTGTACCGAGAAGATCTTAATTATAATTTAAAAATAAAAATATTTGTTATTAGATTCAACTTGTTAAAAATATCTTTATTGTTAAATGAGACTAATTTTTTATTTTTTAAAATCTTTTAAGTCATCCAATCAGAAATCGGATTATATCGACATGTAGGTCGGTTTAGCACCAATTTTTTTAAAAAAAAAGTATATTTTCTAAAATTTTGGTCGTTGTGCAGCAAATAAAGCTCATTTGTGAGATATAAGATGCAGCGATTTATTTCATTTTACAGTATTTTACTTCAACCAAACCCTTGAATCTACCTGCGCCTATAATATAGATAATTATTTCTATCATCAAAAAGAGTATAGGAAAAAAAATTTAATTACACTCTCTATTAAAAGTCAGACCTTATTTGTCTTCTTTTGTCAACTTTTTGCTAACCATCAATCACCCATTTTATGAGAAGACTTATTTTTCGTTTTCCCCTGTAACCAGCCATTAAGAACTTAGCGTGATAAGGCAGATTTATAACATACATTTCTCCCTTTTTTGATTAGATAGATTCGTTGACCAAAATATTTACATGTCTTCTATAACGGAGAAGATCAGAATTTGAGCATACTCAATATTTCCTCTAATAGGGATATTTCCTTTTTTTTTTTTTTTGTGAACCTAGCTTGAACGGCGAAATGAGAGCAAAGAGGGGCACAATCACCCACGAGATACCTCCGCGGGGTCGAACTCAGGGTCTCCTCGCCACAAGTGGGGAGCGGCATCCACCGCGCTACACGGGTGGAGACCTAATGGGGATATTTATGTTCAATTAGAATCATTGTATGCCGATACAAGCACCATCTCTAAGTTTAGGACTCTCACCAGGGCAGACTCGGAGTTTTTTTTTTTTTTTTTTTTTGGGGGGGTGGGGGTGGGGGGTCATCGTAGGCATATGATATTTCATCAGCATCGTAGTCATTTTATCGACTCAAATATTCAACACATGATTTGTGGAATTTTTTGCTTGCCGTGGTGGATCTAATTAAACGGAATAATCATGTTTTGTTCGATAAAATATACCTAATAGAAATATACTCATGAGAAATATGTACCTAATAATCGCATTGTACTAGTTGCCAATTGATTTTCATAAAATCATCTCAACGAGGACATTAGTTATAAATTTACCACTTATACGTATAACCCTTAGATAATTTTCTATTAAAATCTCCCCAGGAGAACATGCTATTCTATTTGACAAATATGAATTTTAGTCCAGGACTTTGAGAGAGCTATTATAATTAGTTGTTTTCTCAATAGAAACTAACACAATACAAAAGAAAGATTCTTACTTGTTCCATCGAAAACCGATTGTTTTAAAATACGTTTTTAAAATCATCTCAACTCAACAATGACACTAGTTGTAAATTTACAGCTTGTAATGTAACCTTTAGATAGTTTTCTATTAAAATCAACATAGGAGAACATGCTATTATATTAGACCAATATGAATATTAGTCCAGGACTTTGAGAGAGCTATTATAATTAGTTGTTTTCTCAAGAGAAACTAACACAACACAAAATAAAGAGTCTTACTTGTTGCACCAGCAGCTAATTTTTTTATAAAAAAATTACATTTTAAAAATCATCTCAACTCAACGAGGACATTAGTTGTAAATTTACAGGCTTGTACATATAACCTTTGGATAGTTTTCTATTAAAATCAACATAGGAGAACATGTAATTCTATTAGACAAATATGAATATTAGTCCATGACTTTGAGAGAGAGATTATAATTAGTTGTTTTCTTAAACTAACACAATACAGAAGAAAGAGTCTTACTTGCTGCAAAATTATGTTTTTTTACTATTCATTGGGATTCGATTTTTAATTTATAAATTCTTTTGGGTCATCCAATCGGAACAAACACATGGGGAATAATGGGGCCGGCCTAACAAAATTAAGAAAAAAGTTCTTTGACTGCATTAATAGCAGATGCGACAAGTAAAACTCCAAAAGAAAAGCAAATGTTATCTAAAAGTGTTCCACATTTAACTTAAATGTTTTATAAAATAATAAAAAATAAATCAAAATGAATTGATTTAACCACTACATTTAACATCTTGAGATGAGATGTTGTATTTTCCATCGATCAGCAGATATATTGGCACATATTATCTATATTTCAGATTGCCTGATCTTTTCATGGTCATTGATGAGGGGATTCCCCCCGTGTCCTCTTCCAGTCAGCCCACGAGGGGGCCCTAATTGGGCTCGATCCAATCGGTCCACGGGCCACGGTGCCAAGGGGGTGAAAACAGTTGTTGCTACAGTAAAAGCCGCTCTTTAGTCCTATGCTACAGCGTTTATTGCCACATACTCTCTCCCTATAAAGAAAGAAAGGAGCCCAGTGCCTAGAGAAGGGTATGCCATAAAGGCCCATTAAATGCACACTCTCTCTCTTCCACTCTATCCTTCTCTTTGTTGGGTACTTGATCTCCATAGACTTGGGCCTCGGAGGAGATTAACCTGGGAAAAAAGACCTGGGTGACGCCTTGTCTTGGTGTGTGCAAGAATTCCCCCTTCTCCCGTCTCCAACAGGCTTGCTCTCCGGACCCAGGCACGATCCGGCCCCAACTCCTCAGACCGGCTTCTCTGTCACCTAGCTCGGCACCCCCGTGCGCCGCTGAACAAAGATTTTATAGTGAAAAAATAAACCTACCAAAACAATGTGACCATGAAGGATCTTTGAGGATAAGAGAACATGACTAGTCTGTTGCAAGTCCATAGCATGTTAAGCCTTCACCTCGTTGATACATATGAATGATGAAAATAGAGAACAAAATAAAATAGAGTGGGATGGGAGGGGGACGAGTGTTTGTTCAGGGAAATAGGAGAGTTGACAAGAACATGAAACTTACCGCGAAACGTTCACTCAGATTAATAAAGAATCTGAAAGTCGTAACCATTGCCCATGAATTACCATGAAAGGAGGAGAAAATTAGGTAATTAAGAGTTAGAAATATTATGTAACCTCCTAATTAGTAATTAATAGGAGGTAGGAGGTAGAGGGATTAGAGGCATGTAGATAAGCTTTTTCTTTTTTTTTAACTGAAGGCAGCTTCAGTGAAACCTCCTCTAATCCCTCTACCTCCTACCTCCAATGGAGATCTCTGATTGTGTTCAGACTTCAATGAAATGAACGAGAATAGGAAGTATGTGAATATAATGAAATGAACAAGGATCCCAATAACATTCACCTGCAACATGGATTGCACTCTCCAATGGAGATCTCTGATTGTGTAAGATTGTTTGTTCCGGTGAATCTAGGACTATAAATGGGATGGAGCGGATCAAGAGATATCTTCATCCACATGTGATCCATTATGAATTGGAGGACAATTTTTTTATTCAAATTCTTTTAGAGGTTGGATAGGATTACATTTATTTTTTCCCTCATTCTTAGATGACAGATTAGATCGAGAGAACTATGATCCACATATGACCCACTTTTTTTGCAGATAAGAGCATGTGCAGTTTGGAATAGATTTTACCACAGGTCGTACGATATTAAAAGTCAACAGCATGTGCAGTTTGGAATAGATTTTACCCCAGGTCATACGATATTAAAAGTTAACATTTTGATGACTAAAATCTATACCCAATAATATGCATATATCTGATCAACTTATTTGTATTTTTTCAAACAAAAAACCTAGTTACGCATGTTATTTAAGTTTTTGGTCTATAATTAACCCATAGTAAAGTGACCGCTTCTACCAAGAGTGTGATGTAATTAGAAGGGTGCAACTAGGCCAAATTCACTCCAACCTTTTAAGTAGTTTACATACAATCCAAATGAACTATTTGGTGCATCATGGGAATATGGATCAAGTGATCTTCATGGTATTGAACATAATATTAAATAATTTAGATCTATTTTTTTATAATGTAAGGATCGGAGCAAATACTCGGGAATATTTGTGAGTTTGTAATTTGAAATCCAATTAAATCCATTAGGATATGTAGATCAGAACGTATCGGAGTAAATTATTTTGAAGTCAATGTATAACCCCGATCCACAAAAAGTGCCGGTGAAAAACTCTTAACTTGCACACTAATTCGATTCATAATTTTAAGATTAGATATAATTTTATGAATCAAGAAGTAATTGGATTGCAGATTAACCCAGTCTACCTGCTGTCCTAAATGAATCTAAATTGTAATGGAGAGTAGGATCCAGAAGTGATAGAGCTATAGCGCACTGACCAAGGCTTGCTAAATTTACCAAGAAATCCGGATTGTAACACTCACTGGGGTCCAGGGCATCCCTTTGCATCAGACACTTTGATCTTGCGAACAAGAAATAAGGTAGATAACCTAAAAAATTAGTTTCAGCTGTACAAGTATATATTAATTTATCCAGAAACTATCTACTGGCTTTTAATGAAAGATATTAAATTATGGCACAAAAGAATAAGACCTCGGACATTGAGGAGAACGAACGCTTTATTTGCAAAATAAAGATCCTCATGTACATTAACGATTCGATTAATTGCAGAAGAATGCACCAACTGTCATCAGTATAAGCTGATTGATCCCACTATAAGCAAGGAAATGAATCTAATCAAATTATGCCCCTCCGTAGCATCAGCTAAAATTCTGCATAAACGTCTCTCTCACCATCAACAAAATAGAATTCTGTACCTTGAATTTCTTTTTTTTTTCCGGTAGTAACCTATATGGCTGAGCTCTTGGGTTCCAGGCCCAGAACCAAACACTTGCTGCTTTGACCCTAATGCTGAACTAAAGGTCAGTATGGCGAGTAATTATTTTTAAATTTTTTTTGAGTGGGTTCCGAGATGTCCTACACGTCTGTACAGGTCGATCTCAGATTTGACGATTCAAAATAATTATGAAAAATTGAAAACTGTTATTGGGCTTGGCCCATTAAAAATATTTTACTGTTTATTGGGGCTCGATTTTTTATTTTTCAATTTTTTTGGATCGTCCGATCAAAGATCAGCCTGTACGAGTATATAGGATTGCCCCGATTGGACGATCCAAACAATTATGAAAAATTGAAAACTATTGTTGGGCTTGGCCCACTAAAGATATTTTTACTGTTCATTAGGACTCGATTTTTTATTTTTTTATTTTTTTTAGATCATCTGATCGAAGATCAACTTGTACGAATGTATAGGGCATCTCGAAATCCACCTAAAAAAATTCTAAAAATAAAAAAAATCACCCACTGCACTGACCCTCAATGCCCAAGTGCAGTAGCACTAGGGTCGGTGTAGCAAATGTTACTGGACACTCAAAAGGCAGAACAACCAACGCCCTAAAATAGGCAGATATCCAAGTGCCTCAGGCGCAAACACAAAGCATCGGCTATGCCCCATGCTCGAACCAGGGACCTCTCCGCCCCAAGCAGGGAGGTGATGCAGCACAATGGAGCAACCTATTGTGTACGTGTGAATAAATGTTATACTACTGTTTCAACCATCGTTAAAGAAAGAAAGGCAGGAAATGGAGCACAGAACAAAGAAGAGAAATCAGAATGGAGAAGCTGTTCACTAAACAATGGAGAACACAAGTGGAGGAACATAGAGGAAGACAATAGTAAGCTTTCGTAAAGGAGACCAACTCTCTTCATTGGCAAATTTAGCCCCTTTACAACCGCCAAGACTAACAAAACTATAAGCACTTTAAGGTCTCCCTAATAATCCAATTTGATTGAGCAAATGGCATTTAGAAAGATAAGAAGCCTAGCAAATTGTATGCGACAACAAAATTCCATTTTTGTACTCATAGGCAACCCACCATTGCCCAAGGATGACCGCCCTGTAGAATTCAAATCAACACGTGGCCCTTTTGAGACCCTTTTTTTATTTTTTGTGTGGCTATTATACCCCTGTAATATCAAAGATTTTCATATACTCTCTCTTGTCTCTAACACCCCTACACTTTACAAAAATATTACACACAAGCCTCACTTTAAATACTGCTTGGTTTAAGAACAAAAAATGACTAGCTTGTTTTTGGATTGCAAGGGTATAGGTATGAATCTGGAGGATTATAGGGCTATATATGCAAAGGAGGACAGGTTAGCAATTTCTATCCTTGAACTGTACACTTCAAGCAAAAGGTATCAACCACAAGAGCGTACATGTAACATCTTCCGTGAAATACAAAAGGTATTAGGGACAAAAAGCATGTTTTGAGGGGTACAAGTATAAAACTTGAAGATTATAGAGGAGTATATACACAAAAAAACTTCTAACATTCTATGTTAGTCTTGCTAAATTTAGGATGATCTGGAAATTAAACTCCAGGAGAAAATCACATATTTATGATGTCTAAATCAAGCACAAGAGGATATACATGGTATAAGCAGATTGAAAATCATTCTTCCACTCTATTAAACAAATAAACCGTGAGCATAATGCAACATAAAGAGGTTGTTCCGTGATCTGCTCGTTTGAAAAGTATATAAACCCACTAGGTATTTCTCAAATATATTATAAACAAGTAGTAATGTACTTCATTGCCAGCAACAACTACATGTCAATGATCTGCTTCTAAAACTTAATTCCACCTGGTTTTCTTTTCCTTGGTACTCGAATGTAGACTTAACAGACAGATGATAATTTGAAATGCTTTGTCAGATTTTCAGAGAGTGACATCCACTAAAGTATGGTTTCTGTCTGCTACTGATTCGAAGCAGACAATTGAGCTTCCTTCATATATGTCTCAGAGAAGGAATGACCCATGCACTGCCAGTCGGGAAAGTTCCACACCAAACTTGTGAACTTACAGCACATGAATCACCTCCAACACCATTACGCAGGACTCGGATATTTCCATAAGACTTGGCAGAGAACATGTTAGTCGCACTGCCTACCAAAAACCCTAAAGCCTAAGGCCACTGTAAACACACTTAAACATCAATCATGGATATTGATTCTTGGGAAGAATTTGTGACAAAAGCAAGCACCAAGAACTACGGCACTTTCGGCTATATTGCACACTATGGATTTCGTTGTTAAAATTTTATATATAACAAAAAAGGACAGGCATGTTACAAATCAAAACTTGTTTACCACAGTCCTTCCACTACCTACAACCAAACTCAGAAATTTCAAAGCTTTAACTTCAGTAAGATTTGAAAAAGAAGAGAACCATGCTATTTAAATCCTAGTCAGATATTTAAAATAAAGAAAAGTTGACTTACTGCTATCCTCTCTCTCATCCGCTGAGTATCACATCTTGATCCTCTCATAGCTGATACGATTTTTGTGTCTTGAGGTCCTGAGCTGTTAGAACAAAGCAATTCTCTACCAAATCGTCCTGATCATTCTCCATACATATTATGCCCAGGTCTAGAGAACTTTTGAGGACAGTAAAGAACTTACAGGCCACTCTCTTATCTACTTTATGTAATCAGGAATCACACACATTAGGGTAATACTCCGTCTTGCCGGAATTTGGCTCTAAACCAGTACTTACTAAACCCAGATTGATGCTTAACACAGATACGATAATGACTGAGGAAGATCTACTGCTTGCTTTTAGGCATACAGTTTTAAGATTAGTTTCAAAACCAAAACATTTGATAAAAGACAACTTACATTATCAATTATTCATTTGTGACCCACTGCTTGACCAAGAGATCTCAATGCAGGTTTCCAGCAATACCAACAGACAGCAACTCATGGAATTCAGAAAAAGGAAAAGCACATGAGAGAAACCAGATGCTCCTAGAAATTTTTGAAGTTCGACAAGTTAGTAGAAACAGCGTCTGAAGAAACCAAGAACCAGCTGTAGCTGAAACCTGCATGTGGCACCCTTTGCCATGTGCAAAATGTCTTTTTGCCCATCATTGTCTCCACTGAAGGAAATGGCCAATCATTACATGGCTCATTTTGGAGGATCCTTAATAATTACTCTTGGAAGCATAAGTCATTTTCAATGTGACAGAAGATTCTGTCCATCTCTAGTGGAAAAAATTAAAAAAAAAACTTCAAAAACCTGCCTAAAAGGCCATTAATTCATTTGCTGTCGATTAGAGTCTCACCAATAACAATCATCCATACCCATGTTGTCCTTGGACCAGACCTCTTTGTTGAGCCATTTACTGTCTTTATTTAGTCCCCAAATTTTGGTGATAACATACAATGAAAATGTCAAAAATCAGTAATAGTTAGCCTAAGTTAGATGACTGAATTAATCGATTATCCACTAATAGATTCACTGCCTGAACATACATTGTTCTGGGACTTAATCGATTTCAGCAGTGTTTAGTCCTTTCAATTAAAGGCTTATTAGAACTTCGATTATGTCTCTCTCACTAATCGATTAGTAATTAGTCATTTGTTTAGACTTCAAATTGAATAGAGAACCTCTCATTTCCTTCTGGTAATCGCTATCACTAACTAATTAGGTTTGTCGCTAAGGCCAAATCAATTAGAAGTATCCATTACAAGACTATTGCTAATCGATTAAGAGTCTCTCTGATAATCGATATCGCTAAATGCTTATGCCATTCTTTAAAGGCAAATCAACTAGTCACATCGATTTCTAGCCTAAGAAAAAAATGATTGTCCTTTAGTTAACTTAAGAGCTATTGATTTACCGTCGAGTGCAAATCGATTTACTATTTTAAGTCTAATCGATTATCGTACTTTAAGACATCGTTTAACAGTATTGTGCCAAATTAGTTATAAGTTATTTTCTGATCGATTACCCGCATCATTCTAATCGATTAACACTTAGTTTTTGAATCTATTGACAAATAGTTTCAAATTCGGTAATTCTTTTATTTAAATCGATTAGCCATGTTTTCATGAATCGATTTGCTGCATGATTTTCAATCGATTATTTGCACCAAATCGATTTACAATTGGTTCACATTTCGATTAACCATTTTGTGTAAATTGATTTGCTGCTTTCTTTTGACTTCGATGATGTGGTTCTTCTCAGAATCTGAATATTTCCAAAATTTAGAGTCCCAAAATCGTTACTGAACGGAGCCTAAGTGGCTAAGATCTTATGATCTGAATTGGCTGATATGTTCCGTATACGGATCTGAATGTTCACCTTATTGAAGTAGCTGCACTGGATTGCACTTAATTCCTCAATGAACTGACCTCAGCATCACTACTTGACACCTGACCCAGGCTGTGGGTAGACGCATGCTGACAAACTTAAATAGAAGAGAGCTACTTACATAGCAATCAAAACACATATGCTCCAGATGTAAAGGAAATAGAAAGATCGGTAAGTTGTAGTTCCTCTACCTATTTTACTTGAGCCATCAAGCCATCTGAATGCAACCAGATCCAACTAAAAGAAAGCCTGTAGAGACAAAATTTTCACTTGAAATCTAAGTACAGCTGAATGCTATTTTTTTATTTTCATGAAGCAAGACATATGGCATTTAGGGCGTGTTTGGCAAAATTTCTACTTGAAAGCCACTTTTGGCTTCCACTTCTCACATAGAATGTGTTGAGGGAGAGAAGTTATAACTAATTTTGGTTTGTTAAAAAAGTCAACTCTTTCATATAACCTCACTTTTTCTCCAATCTTGGAAACTCTCCTCTTGTAGCTTTTGATTGGAAGTCAAAACACAAGTAAAATACTACATAAATAGCTTCCAAGATCTAATAACTTCTACAAAAAAATAACTAAATAGAAGTGGAAAAGTGCTTCCAAATGAAAGTTGTGCCAAACACAGCCTTAGCTTGTTAAACAGAGGACAATTTGAAACCACAACATGCCATAGCGTAAAATGGTGCAAGGAAATTATCTGATATGACCAGTATGCAGAAGCAGACTCTCTCAAATTCCTGTGTCAATGAGCCATGGTCAACTGGTGTCCTCGTGCAGCCTGATGAAGTGACACTCATGCAAACAGGAGGCTTCCATGATTTGTCTGCTGAAATACAGATATACATTTTTCTCGTCAATCAGACCCAACATTGTCCGATAAAGTCAGATTCATTCATACAACTGCACCAGTTTTGATGATTAACCCAGCAATGCAAAATCCTTTGAGTTAGTTCGCCTGTCCAGTTCTCCCACCATCTGGCTTACTTTTGGTATCACAAAGAGGACATTTTTTCCCTACTTCTTCTGCACAATCTCGTTCTCCATGCCATCTAAATCAAGTGCTTCAACCTTGATCTTACCAAGGTACACGTCCATCAGTTCGGGAACTTTATCTAGGTATTTCCTCACAAATCTGTTGACAAAACGCTTTTCGGATGCAATGAACATCGAAACGAGCTTGTTGGTCCTCTGCTCAATCAGACCCTTAGACGTCAAAACTTGCCAGACGGCGTACCTAGGTAGGATCCTCTTATCAAAACTATGCATTAAGAGCTTCGGCTCCCTGCTTAGATCTGATGTCCCCAGACCCACCTTCCTAGCAAAGATGTTCATACGTGTGATCTTCTGTTCTGATGTCATTATGCACACGGGAACTTTCCGGAACGTCAAGATGACCTCCTCCTCCGACCAGCCCAGGTTCTTGAACAGCTCCAACCTAGCGGCCAGGGTCGACTTGCTTAGCCCGGACACCGCCCACACTGCATACAGGAAGAGCTTCTTGTCGGGCTTCAAGCCCCAATCTTGCACAATCTTGACCACCTCCGCGAAGCGCACGTGGTTACTCATCAGGAATCGCGGACGCGTCACCATCAGCTTCGAGATGGCGGGCGCCGGCACGCCCAGCTCAAGGAGAAGGCCGACGTTGGGCATCATGGTATTCTTCAAGCTGAAGTGGAGACACCAGGTGTGGCGCAGGAACATGGCGCCGAAGTCATCGGCCGACTTGAGGAAGCGGCGGAGGAACTCGAAGGTCGGCCTGATGTGGCGATCGAGGCTGCGGAGGAGAAACGCGGGCTGCTTGGCGATCAGAGCCGAGGAGAAGCCCACACTGGTTAAGAACTGCAGCTTGGGGGCGAGCTTCTCCTTGGCCCGGCAGAGGAGGACGCGGGGGGTTCGCGCGACGAGCTCGGTGATCTGGGGGTCGGAGAAGCCGTGGGAGCGGAGGAGGGCGAGGACGGACTCGGCCTGCTGGTGGGTCTTCCCGTCGAACTGGACGATGCGGGCGGCGGAGAGGGCCTGGGAGGAGGTGAGGCCGCAGGAGGTGGTGAGGAGGTCGAGGGTGAAGGTGGAGGAGGCGGCAGCGGTAGTGGAGGAGGAGAGCTGAAGAGGGGGTGCGACTGGGGAGGCGATGGTGGCGAGGGTCCTGAGCAAGGGTGTGGGGAGGAGGGGGAGGCGGAGCAGTCTTCTGCAGAGAACAACAGGCATTTTAGCGAACAGATGGAGAGAGGGCAACAACGAGAGAAATGGACGCAGGCAAAAGAAGCAAATTCTCAGGGAGGGAGGGAGGGGTTAGGGTAGGGCTGTCAACCGGTAGGAAATGGAAATGACTTCTTCCGTTTCAGTTTCATGTAAGGTTCATCGGAGACCAAAACGAAATGAGATAAAGTTATATTAAAATGTTAAAAAAATCTACCAATCTAAATTTACATATAAATATATTCAAACATGTGCCATAAAGTTATATTAAAATGTTAAAAAAATTTCAACCTTTTACTGTGGCCTTTTTTTTGTCAAATTGTCAAGAGATGTTCTCACTGTCACACATATATATATATATATTATAATATATATGTGTACGTGAACGGATATATAAGGTATATGATCATTCGGAAACGGAAACGAGTTAGCGAATACGGAAATGAGTGTTTCCGTTTCCGACTCCTATAACTATCAGAGAAACGGAGTTCCGTATCCACTAATAAAAATAGAAACAGAACGGATAATCGAAACTCGAGTATCCATTGACAACCTCAAGTTAAGGTTTAGAACTTTACATCCTTAGCAAAGGGCCTTTGGGTTCCTTTGGTTGTTTGAAAGTGAGACCGGAAGTATTTACTTTGTCTCACTTCCAGTAATTTAGTTGTTTGAAGTTTTTAAAAATGTTGAAACTCACTTCTTTAAAAAAGTTTAAAAAGAATCGAAGTGAGTATTTAAGAAAAAGTTTGAAAGATACTTTCATGTAATTCACCTCCTTCTATTTAACTTAAATAATATTTCTTTCTTAATATTTACTTGTAACCAAAAGATCAAAACTAACTTTATGAAAGTCAATTATATGCAACCAAATAATAAAATTAACATCTTGAAAATGAGTTATAAGTAATCAAACTGTGACACCTTGAACTCACTTAAACGAACCTACTTCCAGTGTAAGTGAACTACCTCCATTCAAACAAAGGCACCGTTTGGAAAGGTCAAGTTCAGACCCATTTTTAGGTGCGAGATGAAGGACTTGTCCGTGTTTGTGGAGGTTGTGTACTCCTCTCAAGTGGCGGGGTCCATAGAAAAAAATTGCCTCTACGGTGAGGACTGACATGTTCGAAATAATCATTCAAAGAAGGCGTAAAGATAATAAAGTGTGAAAATATGCTCTTCTTTAAAGGAAATATTAATTTAAATGTTCAATTATATATTCTCTCCATTAGAGACTTTTTAATACGTTTTGACAAAATAAATGATTTATGTGTTTTTTTTCCTTGAAATAGCACGGTTTTTTTGAGATTTTTGTGTATATATATTACATTTTTAGCAATAATATATACCAATCTCACTATACCACAATACTTGAATATCCCAACTATAATTACTATTTTGTTGAAATATCTTTTCTAATCCTAGTTAACTTTTTAATCAAAATTTTAAACTGGATCGTACTGAACAAAATAACTTTTTTTTATAAGCATATTTTTGTTCAAATGTAAAACTTTGTAGTTGAAGAAAGAGTATTTGATGAATCTTTAATGGAAGTTAATTATAGAGATATTTTTACGAGTATTGTGATATAAATAATATAAAAGGTAAGTTCGTTAATTCTATAAGTAATATATGGGTAAAAATCTCCAAATCGAACCTTCATTTATTAGGATAGAAACAAAGTTGATAAGTTTGATTTTTGTAAGTACTAGAAGTTATTTATCACTTTTGCTATCCGACATTGTAAAGGTGACTTCTAACTAGAAATTTTGTAAATATGTCAACGTTTAAACATCCCCCAGCTAAAAGAGTTTTATAGTCTGTTATTCTAAAGAAAACATAGAGTTTGTGTAGCATTTATCAGCAGGTTCGAGCTTAACTTTGGTGTCAGTGCTATCTCCGAAGCAGAATAAGATCTTTCGGACATCGGACCTAGTAAAACTTTGTATCCTCTCACATGATATGATAGTAGAGTAACGTTTGTTGCAATACCTTCCCTGACTGTAATGGGGACACTGCAGTAGGTAAGAAAAAAAAATTGTTTTTTTTTTTTTAATATCGGACTCTGACATATCCTATCCGTCCATATAGTTCAATCCCTGATTAGACGATCAAAAAAAAAAAAAAACTGAAAATTCAAAAACAAACCCAAAAAAAAATCTTAATGGGCCAAACCCAACAATGATTTTTTTATTTTTTTTGAATCATCCGATCGGACATTGCACTATATAAGACACATTGGACCCGATCTAAAAAAATTTCAATTTTTTTCTTTACTTATCTACTGCACTTATTACAATTAGGAAGGACATTCATCATCCTCATACGCGAGAGCGCATGCACGTGAAAGTCCATCGCATCCGACTTTGGAGACTTGTCAACATAGGCAAGCATCAGTGTTGTCGGTATAGATTTTTCTATCCAATAATCTGATAACAAGGGCAAAAAATTAGCCACTTCAGAGTACAGGGATTTTCTAATCAGATTGATTCATCAATAGTCGTCTACCCTTGTGAAACATATTACGAGAAAAGATGAAAAGTTTTTCCACTGGCCTTAAAACTTATTCCCTATATTTCTCTTTATGAGAAAAGGAGAAAGAAAACAGAGCATCTGATAAATGCCCCAGTGTAACTTCACGACTAGACGAAAACAACGTTTTCTCTGTATTATGCGAGGCACCATAGTACCTAATCATGTTAAAAAAAAATGACATATCACCAACGAAGGCTTATTCAAACACAGACCCAGCAAAGGCTTATTTCCAAGCTCTTGATATCCAACACAGCTCATTTCCCAGCTCGCCACTCAATCTATCCGGATTAGCATAATCCATCACAAAATTTCATTCCCGCAGCCAATCATCTTACTCTCAGGTTCCTGCTTCTATTGCTCGGCCTCTAATTCCGGCAATTCTTCCTTGGCCTCAAATAGAAGCTCACCCTATTTAGAACTTCCACTCCGGGCTGTCCATGCATATGCCCATAAGCTTCACACACACAACACCACTGCTGCTCTAAGAACGTGACCAAAAATCTACCCTCAGCTGTTGAAGCCACAGTCATCCCCTAGAGAAACTTCCCCTCAGCGAAGCAGGCCTCTTCACAGCCAAAACATATGCCTCCTCTTATGCGGAGCCAGGTGCAAAGACTCCATATGAGGGACACCAACTGAAATGTAGACGCCATCCTCTTTTGTTTCAGGGCAGCGACACCAACCCAATTCCCCACAACATCCTCAGATGGCAGTGGTGCATCTAATTCCCCACAATATCTCAGATGGGGAAGCTGAGCTACCAAGGCATGTCGATCGCTCATCGATAGCATAAAAAGACTCACATTGCAAGCTATTCTGGACTGGAGTAGTCCCAGTGAGCAGCAGGCGACTCTTTCATGGGCAGTTGACAGGAAAATCACATATATTACATTGCCTCTTTCTCTCTCCCTCTTTGGACTCTTCCCAAATTTAGAATAAATTTTCAGGGTGCATAAGCTGAATGAGGTTGTATCTTATTCAACAAATGGTATCATAAGACTCCTGAAAGGCACTCTTCTATCAAAAAGTAAATTTGACCAGCTACTTTGTACCACCTTCTGGACTTTACACGAGATAAACCAGCACTTGGAATAGTTTATCACCAATCCTTCATTGAATCTAAGATAGTCAGTGCCCATGGGATAAGGCTAATGATCCTGATGCTCAACTAATGGCGAGTTCCATCTTAAAGTTTTATGATCTCTGAGTCCAATACTACAATGATAAAATTTCAGGTGAGAAGTGGACAATAACACCATTCATTAAATGAAAAAAGAACAGGTAGATACAGGTATAATCTAGATGTCCACAAAAAACCTTCTCAAAGGAAGAACACACATACACCCAAAATCAACCCACTACGATGTCAGCACTTACTATTCAAGTGACAAAAACAATGGATCAAATAGAGCTCACTAAGAACACCATTCATTTATTTGTCAAAAAAATGTTTTGTTTATTGGATAAGTGCATCCTTCATAAAAAAAATCATGTTTTTCTCAAAGCACCATCAAGCCTGGACCCTTCTCCTTGTGGCAGGCAAAAGTAAAGCGTTTGTGACATATCTGGACGGCATCTCAAGGAACATAATGCCAATGAAGTTCGAATTTGTATTTTGCTTAGATCAGTGTGGAACATAGATTAAAAAATGGCACCCTTCAAGGAGAAAGACTAATTGTTTCCATGAGCTTTTGGCAACAAATTTACTCTAATAATAGGAAACTAGGCATACTTTCATAATGCCAAATCAGAAAATCGCAAGTTCTTAGCACCAATTCTACAAAAGTATGCGACGGCGCTGACGGAGTGATGAGCATGCTGAGGGCGGGGCAGTGGGGTAGGAAGATGAGAGAGCTGAGGGAGGGGATGGTTTGGATTTTGGTTTCTAGATGGAGGGGTAAGACTGTTTCTAGGAGAGCTACGTCGTCTTTCCTGGGGGATAGGGACATGTGCATCAGATGCCTTGGCAAGGGTCACTGGGCTAAGGAGTGTAAAGAAAATGTCAAGTGCTTGGAGTGTGGAGGTTATGATCATAGAAGGAGAGATTGCCAGAGAAGGAATCAGCAGAGGTCCTCCGTTCCTCCAGAAGTGAAGAAGAAGCATTCCTTCAAAGTACCAGAGGTTTTGAGCTCTCTTGTTCATGGAGATGCTCTCCAACAAGGCTCCCAAGATCTTGACCAGCTATTTGTCCAACCTGCCGCATTGTCATTGGACGTAGGTGAAGGGATAGTGGTGTAGACAGATTGGTGGACACTCATTCCTTGTTAAAGCAGAGGCCTCTGTTTGGAGGTCTTTAGAGGGAGGAGATGCTCGCTTGTAGAGTCTCTTATGAACAATCTGTGTGCTTTAATTGTTCTTCATGGAACTTGGAGGATGCGCCACTCCTGCAGAACAGGGGAAGCTGGTGTGGTGTAGACTGACTGGCATTCCTCTTCACCTCTAGAATGCTACCATGTTCCATGCCATAGTCTCCAAGTTCGCTATCCTTAGAAGAGTCGATGTGGACACTTTGGAGGGGAATCAGCTCCAGCATGCAGAGAGTGTATATTGAGGTTGACAATCTCCAGTGCATTCCAGGAAGTTAAAATATTAGTAGCTGGGAGAGCATTCTGGATCGACATCCAGCAAGAAAGAGCAGTGGCTTCAGTCGATCCCATCAAGATCGATTCTGACTGGTCCTGGGCTGAGGTGGTCTCTGAATACAAAAATACAGAGCCAGGAGGGATGGTGGTGCTATTGAGAATGCTGAGATTGCAGCCTTTCAGCAGAAGCTTGATCGGAAGCGTGAAACAGGGGCTCCGGAAGTGCCTGAGAGGGCTGGTCAAACTCAGTCCCAACTCAGCGTGGGGTCTGGTTCGGTGGAGCCTATCTCGACTCAGTTGAGGGCACCCTATGGAGATGCCATTGGTGAACACTCTAAAAAAGTGTTGCAGTGTCCAACGTCGTTGCAGTTCCAAGGTGCACCGGCTACTCAAACGACACTGTGATGGAGCTCTTGCCTGTTGTTCGAGGAGATAGCCAGCAAGAAAGCTTCAAGGATGCTGCGGTGCTCGAGGCAGAGGCAGTTGGTTTGATCTCGCCCAGTCCCAAGAAAGACCCGCAGCTGAAGAGACTTCTCAACCCTCTCTCGGGCGAGGAAGATATACAGTGCCAGACTTTGGACCCGTTCGTATACCCACTATGATGGACTCTGATAGATCTAGAACTTAAATTGACTTGGATCGGTCCAGGTCTTAGTATTCAGCCCATTTCTGATGAACCAGTCCGGTCAGCGGATCTGTCTGGCGG
The DNA here is from genome assembly GCA_030544215.1 of Zantedeschia hybrid cultivar. Taxonomy (NCBI): domain Eukaryota; kingdom Viridiplantae; phylum Streptophyta; class Magnoliopsida; order Alismatales; family Araceae; genus Zantedeschia; species Zantedeschia hybrid cultivar. The sequence goes on along the minus strand of JARZZO010000005.1, from coordinate 75,795,687 downwards.
ATCGCCAACTCCTGACGGTTCACTTTCGGACAATCGTCTTCTTCCTCGAGCCAGGGGGCTGTCTGCCAGCTTTCGACAGCTTCCTTCTTCAGCTGCTCGTGCCAACACATCTTTGCAGGGTGAGTTGGATCCATCTGAGCTTGAGTCCCTTGATGAGAACAGGATCCACCAAGGCCAATCTTTGTTGTTCCGTCAGCCAGGGTCTTCGTTTGAATCGCCGGAGACAGGGAGAGACCAGACAGAGTTTGAGGAGGTTTTTCCTTTAATTTGCTTATCTGTCAAGGATTATGGGAGGTCATAGAAAGTTGTGTGGTGGTCCAAAAGTTGACGACCCATCCGGTTTGGTAACTTCCACTTAGACGTAGTTAGCTGAAGGGACTGGGGTGGATGAAGGCAGCCTGGATCCACCCATGCCTTCTCAAATAAATGACATCACAGGAGACCTTTCCAAAGCCATTGTTCCTTATTGTGGTTCTTCTTGGTCCATGGATATGGGCCAAGTGGTTCCTATTGAAGATTGGACAGATAAGATACTTCTTTCTGGTAGGAAGATTGGTTTGTCATTTGTGGGAAAGGAAGACATTGTAAAGAGCTTCATTAAAAAGCTGAGGAGAAGTGATATGTTACGAAGTAGTTTGAAGAGAAAAGGTCAGGGTGGTGGACTTAAAATTGGGAAAAGGGAACTCAATTTTGTTAAAAGTAATATTGTGGTGGATTGCCTTAGAGACAAGAAAATGGGAGGGAAGAACCAGTTGTAAAATGAAGTTTCTCACATGGAATATCAGAGGTCTTAATGGAGATTCTAAGATCAGAGGGTTAAGGGATTATATTAGATCCCTCTACCTTGATTGTGTTTGTATTCAAGAGACCAAGATGAGTGGAGTTGATGACCAGATAATTAGAAAAATAGGGGGTTCCTTGTTGTCTGGGTGGGCTTTATTTCTAGCAGAAGGTTGCAGTGGTGGTCAGTTAATCTTAGAGGATGAGAACAAAATAATCGGTCAGGTTTGTGATATGGGGCAATTCAACATCTCTGTTAAATTTGCTAGCACTCTCGATAGCAAACAATGGATCATCACATCAGTTTATGGTCCCCACAATCAACAATAAAGGAGAGTTTTCTTCTAGGAACTGTACAGATTGCAAAATTTATTCCAAGAGGGATGGCGTATTTTGGGAGATTTCAATTGTGTGAGATTCCCGTGGGAAAGATCAGGTAGGCACAAATGGAGTAAAGATACAGAAATCTTGGGTAAATGGATAGTGAATTGATGGATTTAGTAATCCCAAATAGAAGATTCACGTGGTCCAACTTGCAATGTAACAGCACCCAATCTAAAATTGACAGAATTCTAGTGTCCACTACATGGTTTAATATGTCTCCGTTATCACATCTGAAAGCTCTCACAGATCCATATCAGATCATATTCCCATTCAATTATGTACAGGGGAGAACATCAAGAGGCAAAGGATTTCCAGGTATGAATTGGCTTGGCATTCTCATCTAGACTTCAAGGATTTGATTTCTAAATGGTGGAGAGAAGTCCCTATATCTGGTTCTGATTTGGCTAGCAAAATCTTCTCAAATAAGCTTAAGTGGGTCAGGAATTGCGTCAAACAGTGGAGCTCTCATTCTTTTGGACAGGCAGCAGTAAAGAGACAGCAAATTCTTCAAAAACTTGAGGAATTAGAAGTCAAAATGGACCATCAAACCTTATCAGCTGATGAAAATGTTGACATTAAAAAAAAAAGGAGGAATACAAACATTTTTTACTCAGCGAAGAAATAAAGTGAAAGCAAAGGGTAAAAGAGCAATGGTTGAGAGAGGGTGATAAGAACACCAAATTTTTCCATGCTGTAGCCAGTGCCAAGAAGAGGACCTTACAAATTCATCAAGCGAGAGTTGAAGATAAAGTCTTGGAAAGTAAGGAAGAGATTCAAGAGGCATTCATTTCTAAAGATCTGTTCAAAGAACGTAACTCTTGGAGGCCACATTTTGAGGAGGGGATTCTTCCTCAAATCGACACAAGAGAAGCTGAGTGGTCATGCAGTCCCATCATTGAAGATGAAGTAAAGGAGGCAGTTTTCAATATGTGCGCTAATAAATCACCGGGACCATATGGTTTTTCTTCGGGTTTTTTACCAACATTTTTGGGAGCTAATCAAGAGGATTTCATGAAGGTAATCAGTGAATTTCAACACAATCCCTCATCTATAAGAGCTTCCAATTCTACTCATATAGTTCTAACTCCTAAGTGTGGAAGCCGAGAAAATTTCTGAATATAGGCCCATTAATTTATTGAATGGGTGCTATAAGATCATAACTAAAGTCTTGGCTACAAGGTTGAAGAAGGTGCTTGGTAAGGTTGTGGGTCAGAATTAAACAGCCTTCATGGAAGGGAAATTTATTCTAGACAATGTGCTGACTGCCCATGAAATTATTTGCAATAAAAAATAGAGAAAGAAAGAAGGGTTAATACTCAAGCTTGATTTTGAAAAAGCATTTGATAGGGTCAGCTGGTCCTGTGTTCTCAACACTTTACAGCTAATGGGTTTTAACAGTAAGTGGATTAGTTGGATTATGAATTGTATTTCTACTCCTCGTTTCTCTATCTTAGTCAACGGGGAGCCATGTAGGTATTTTGAAAGATCCAGAGGATTAACGCAGGGTGATCCGATCTCACCTCTGTTGTTCCTTATTGTTGGTCAGATTTTGTCATCCTTGTGGGAGAGTTGCAATGTAAGGTTTGGTTGATGGATTCTATGTTGGGAGAAATGGACTTCAATTGACTCATCTACAATTTGCTGATGATACGCTGCTATTTATAGCTGTTAATGAAGGAATGATTCACAACATCAAGATTTTGTTGATTTGGATTGAAGCCATAACGGGTCTCAAGATTAATTTTTCAGAGATCAGAAATGGTTGGTATCCATATGGAAGAGGACAGAATTAAGAGAATCACAGAAATACTTCAGTGTAAATGGACTCAGTTCCCAATTAAGTATTTGGGTTTGCCACTAACTGATGGTCCTGTGAAGGTGAGAGATTGGGATGGTATTATCAAGAAATTTGATCAAAGACTTGAAGGACGGAAAGCCAAACTTCTCTCGGCTGGGGGCAGGTGGATCCTTTCGAAGACTGTCTTGTCCTCATTAGCTACCTACCACCTCTCTATCTTCAAAATTCCTAAGACAGTTGAAAAAATGATTGAAGCTAGGAGAAGTTCCATTTTCAGGAGTGGGGGAAAAAGAGACAAGAAAGGCCTTCATTTAATAAGTTGGAACAAAGTTTGTTTAAGCAAAGAGCAAGGTGGCGTTGGTCTTTCTAAAATTGGGGTTTTTAACGAGGCTCTCTTAGCCAAGTGGCTGTGGAGACTTGGAGAGGAAAGGGATGCATTATGGGTGAAGGTAATCAAGAAAAAATATTTTCTTCCCATACATGGACCCTCGTCCCCCCTAGGACATATAATCTGTCATACATTTGGAAGAACATTCTCAGCACAGTGGATCTTATAGCTCCTCAGATCAACTTTCAATTGGGAAATGGAGAATTTATCTGTTTTTTGGAGGATAAATAGTGTTCAGACATTGCTTTTGCTAAGCAATTCAATGACCTGTACCACATTGCATTAGATAAAAGGAAATCAGTCGCACAGATTTTTGCTCCTCAAGATAGAGATCATTGGAATATCATGTTGAGAAGGAATCCAACTGAGGTTGAATTTGATCAATTGCTTACCATGCTGAGATCCATCAATCAGATCAAGGGTCTGTCTAATCAGGAAGATTGTAGACAATGGATGTGGGGGAACCACGGCAGATTTTCAGTCAACTCCCTTGTCAAAATCATCTCTGATGGAGGCTGCAAAGTTTGGTGGAACACAATTGTATGGTCCAAGCCGTTACCTAACAAGATTAAATTGTTTTTATGGAAAGTGGCTATTGGGAGACTTCCAACAAGTAACAAAATCAAGAAGATTTTCAAGATCCAGAATTCCAAATGCAGTTTTTGTGGAGTCCTTGAAGAAGACCTTGACCATCTTTTCTGCAATTGTGGTATAGTGAGTGTTCTGTGGCAGACTTGATCTTTGGCAGTAAATGTGTTCTGGTTCGAACCTCGGGACGTCTTAGATCTGATGAGGAAATGGTCAGATCTCATTAGCAAATCTCCTGATAAGCAAATTTGTTCCTTATTCCTTTCAACTATGATGTGGGCTCTATGGGGTGAAAGAAACAATAGGAAATTCAAGGGAGAATTCAACAGTCCATTTGATATTCTCAGAAGGGCTACGATTTTGGTGAAAGACGGGCAATGTTGTGGGTATTAGTGTGAATAACAATCTTAATGTGTTCTATGTGGCTAACCAGTGGAAGAACTTAACCATGTGATTACTTTTGGGTTCTCTATCCTTGGGTGTTCTTTTATTTTACCATCTTGGTAGAGTAATCTTTATGTGTAGCTTTGTGGGTTTTTTGGCCCCTCTCATAGGGCTACCTTATTGTACTCTTTTTATCTTTTCAATGAATTGTGACTTCTAGTCACCTTCAAAAAAAAAATCTACAAAAGTATCCCTCTCCAAAGAAGTTTAAATTGGGGGTGTTAGATCGAAGATTTGTCCGCTTCAAATTAGACGGCTTGAACTCCCTTTATCACCAAAAATCCCACTCGCCCTGCAAGATGGACACCATGTCAGAAGAGACCCTTGATCGCGATCCGAGGGAGCCCCCTCCGATGCCTAAGTCAGAAAGTGTAGAAATAATAGGAGGGTAGAGGGTTGAGTGCATAACATACCTTCATGGGGATCTCAGGGGCCCCTTTTATAGGGACAGATTTGAGGCAGTGACTGAATCCGATTGGGGAACATATTGCAAGAAGTTAGGCCCGATCCCGGTACGGGACGAGACTCTGGCTTTCTTTTATCTATTTTAGAGTTGATTCGGAGATGGGATCTTATAGAAAGGAGATTTCCTGACTTCCCAAGACATCGGGGTCTGCATCGGACTGGGGCACTCCATGTTCGAGTCCAGGGCCCATGAGCCCGTTGGTTTAGAGGCCTGCTGGACAGGGTAGCGATCACGAATCGCTATTAGCGGGCCGGCCCACCCAGCAAATGGGCCTGTGAAATTGGGTCTTCTTACTAGCTCCCTGCTCCGAGGGGCGGAGGCGCAACCCTTGGAGCAATCGAGCTACAAGTGGGCCGGCACGTCAATGTCAACATATAGCACCTGCCTTTTCTCCTCCCCAGATAGGGCGGGAGGTTATCATTTGAAAGATGCACGTGGCGCGTCTGGGGAAGGGCACCCGTTCGGCGGCTGCCCCTATCCAAAGCGAGGCGTCTTTTCGACTATCAGGGTAGATGGAATGTTGCCGATGAACGGACGCCTCTCGCAGGATGTACGAGGGCATATAAACTCTTCAAGAAGGAATAGGGCCCTATCTCAGCCTGAGTCTCTTGCCGGAATCTTCTGTTTGAGTCCTTCTCCTTCGATCCCCCTGAGCATGTCTTCCTCCTAGCTTCTAATGTTCAGAATGCCTTACCGCGCTGCGCAAGCAATGAGGGACATGCCATATGCAAGGAGGGTCGAAGCCGACCCCCAAGTGAGCAATCATCGTCTTGTTAAAAAAAATGCCTGGTGGAGATACGTACGAGATTTAGCATTCCGCCAAAGTACCAACTGAGTGTGCCCTGCGGCGATGAGTGGATCTTCGATAGGAGAAGCTGCTCGTTCATAGCTTATGAGGCCATGTTCGAGGCAGGCTTTCGACTGCCGCTACCGCCGTTCGTGGAGTGGCTTCTTAACTATCTCAACTTGGCACCGGGATAAATAATGCCAAACTCCTGGCGCCTAATCTTCGGATTCATCCGAGTGAAGGAGCTTGGGTGTTTGAAGCCTTCACCGTAGATGCTCCATCTCGCCTTCCAAGCAAAGAGTGATGTGAAGGCGGGCAACCGCGGATTCGTCTAGCTTGAGACCCACGACAAGGCCTTATTTCATTTGACCGGCTTCAGCAACATTCCACACTAGAAGGATTGCTTCTTCTGGATGACGGAACGGGAAGGGAAGTAATGGCCGTTCACCGTCACCTTCTGCGATCTCGCCGTTAGTAGATCCGCTACTGGGCCTAGTGCCGGCGAACAATGCCCAAGTAGTTGTGGATATCTAGCAAGCCTTCGAAAACTGTCGATGTGGTAACAGAGGAGAAGTTGCGGGCGATTAGTCTCAGCGACTTGCCGGTCCCTGGTAAGTACTTTTCCTTGGTCATGTGCTAATCTTCCTCTCTCTCTCTCTCTCTCTTTTTTTTTTTTTGCTCAGTACTGATCGATAATCGTCCTTGTTTCCAGGAGTTGGAGCCCATCCTCTACAGTCTGGGAGGGGGGACATCCTGGCTGTAGTACTCCTTCGGGACTCGAGAGGGGCCCCGACGATAACAGTGGCATCGTCAGGGGAAACACGGAGGTTCATCCGCCTTGACGTCGAAAGGCGGAGCAAGCGGCGGGGAGGTAAGGGAGCCGAAGGGGAAGGATTCGCAGCATCCCCTTCGGAAGCGATCGTGCATTCTCTCGCGATAGGAGATGTACCGTCTCTGAACCCCCGACCACTGAAAAGACTTCGTCAAGGCGGTCGGTAAACAGGTACGTCCCTTGTCCCTTCTAGAGTAAGTGCAGTTAACAAGTCGGTCAGTTTTGTCGCTGAGTACAAATCTTCTGCAGATGAAGCAGCCGGTGATCAGCCATGAATCGGGGCAGATGATCCCCAAACTACGGCACCTAGGGATCTGGCGGCCGCCGAGAGTAGAGCGGGTGCTCCGTCGACCCCCTGAGCAACGATGGGACCGTTGCTCAAGGAAGGGGGCGATGTGAGCATCCGCCCTTCGGCGCCTCTTGTTGCGGTGGAGAGCGGGGACGTACTAGCCGCAATGATTGCGGAGGCGAAGGCTCGTACCGAGACATTTTGTCTGGTACGGCTCAGAAGCCTAAAGATCCCCATGCGCTCTATGTGGCTGGACTCTCCACCAAGCAAGAAGAATTACTCAGTATGTTTGTGGTCATCATAGAATCTTCAACATGTTCCGAGAACAAAAAAGTAGGGGCCGACTCATCTGTGTAGGGCCTATAAGATTTGCATCGATTTTCATTTCCTTAAAATCTTTGTACAAGTTTAGAAATGAGATTAAGGATTTTATGTGCAACAAAGACTTAATGGAATATGTGAATAATAACCTTACTGAGACTCAATGTGAACATTTGGAGGTGGGTAAAGTCATAGATGACAAAAGATTTGGAACAACGTGCACACATCTTTCATTAGTGGAATCATTCACAAAGGTCTTAAAATTGGTAGATGGAGATGATAAGAATAACTTGGGATACTTGTACAAGACAACTTATATTGCTGAGTTGCAAATGACGAAGGTATTTATCAAAAACTTTACCAAATGGCGAAAGATTGTTGATAACAGATGAGAAGGTACACTATACTATGACTTACATGCAGTTGGTAAATAAAGTCTCGTATTATTAAATCATATATTATTTCATTAAATTCTTATTTACTAATTCATCCAGTTAAATGCATATTATTTTTTGAATCATCGAGTCATGTACAATCGATAAGTACACATTGATGGAGAGGTGCTTCAAGGTACAATCAATGTCATCAAATACTTATCGAAGACAATAGAAGATAGAATTGAGACAGAAAAGACAGGTGTATATCAATTATACCAAGAAGTTCTTTGTTAACATCTAGTTAATTAGTTTGTGTTTCAAGATTCCATCGATTATATTAATTATTCATTTCATCTTTGTAGATGAAGACATATAGGTTGAAGCTCGAGACGTATGTTGAGGAACAAGTGCAAATTGCTATAGACAAAGTAAGCTCAGGTATACTTAGTGATTAAATTCAAGTCACATATGCAATGATAAAAAACAAAAATAGATTTTGATTCATTTTTTTTTTCTTAGTAGAACAGTTGAGTGGTAGATCATGGTGTACAATACGGACAAGTGATATAACCCATTGGCTTACGTTGCAGTGAGAGGGTTAAGTCAAACAACATCGGCAAACTAATATGAAAGAAATTAGAGCACATTCAACATTGTACACTCAACTAGTATATTGTCATTATAACATGAAATTGAGGGTCAAAAACATCATATTAAGACAACAATTGAGAAAGAAACAAACTACTAGGTAAGCAGAAGATGTTGTTGGCCAGATTGATGTGGACGCATTATTTGATGATGAACATCCCTTGCAAACCTGGGTTGAAACGTAAGCTTAGGTTGATGAGTCAATTTTTGATCATAATGATACAAAATGGACAGAAGGTGTATAAAATGGAATTGTTGCTAGGGATCCAAAATTAAGAACATCAAAGAGGCTAAGAGAAGATCCATCCCCTATAGATGAGCATCAAAGAGAACATGTGTCTTTATTTGCACATGACATTGAGGTTAAGCCTATTAGACACTCAGAATCAGATAACAAATTAGTCATTTCTAGAATGGTAGGGTCACCACCATTCTTAAGAAGAAGCTCATCAACACTTGAGAGGACTAATATTGTTGCCATAGATGGCCCCACAATTGTTGAGATGAAGCGAATTTATGTGAGATACGCCACGGGAAATAGGAGTATACGATCAGGTGATTGAGCAAATATAACAAGTATTACAAGGAAAGAAAGAAAGCAAGGCCATAAGGAGGTTGGTTATTGATGATGATGATAATGATGACACACAATCTTTTAATGATGATATTGGTATAACTGCATGTGCTACTATTGGTGGTGGAGTGTATGCACCTAATTTCCTTACACATTAACAATGGTAGAGAATAGCATCAAAGTCAAGGAAGTTATGATTCATAAGGTCAGTATGGACAACAATTAGGTTATGGAGGTAGCCAACAGCAAGCAGGCATGTATGATTTGAGAGATCAAATGTAGTATGAAAGCTTCCAATTTCATCTAGTCAGTAGCAGCTATGGGTCAGTATCTTCTTCTTATCCCTAAGGTGCTTCTGATCCTGATTATAGACTCCAATCAAGTCAACAAGTTTATACTCCAAAAGGGATCTAGAGTGGGATGCATGACTTGGCGACATCGTTGTTTGGCTATATTGAATATACGGAATACATGCAGCCTTCTTATGAATTTCCCTAGCAGCAACCGGAAGATGAATAAAAAAGTTCTTCATCCTACTATCCATATTAGTGTACTCACATGATGTCTCTTATGGGTAAAGATCATTTTGTTTTATTGTAGTTGTTATTAATTAATGCATATTACATTAGTATATCATTTCTATTTTTAATATGTAGCAAATAATCATTTAAGATGTATTATACATGCTTCTCAAATCTTGAATAATTGAGTAATTATATCTTTTTATACTTATTCAAGGTTTTCTCGCCCTCGAAAGAATCAAAGTACGTCCAATTATTTTTTTAATTTTTTTTTTGAATTTTTCACGTCTTTCTATATTTTTTCTTTTTTTTTTCTTTTCCCAGTGTTTTCTGATTTTTTTATACCCGTATGAGCCGATACGGCCAATACTGGTACGTATTAGTATTGGTACCGACCGGTACTGGAACCGATACCAAGATTGCCATCCATACTCACATAAGAGCACATATGCCAGAACTAGATGGGACTGAAATTTGAAGCAAACATAGAGGCCCATTTCAGGTTGTTTGACAAATCAAGTTGCTAACAACTGAATTGCATGATATAGTCCCTGTACAGATAGAGTTTTAACCTACTAGAAGCCACTGCACTGGTTCGCACTTAAATCTGCCATGAATTGAGAAAGGTATTTCCAAAGGAATCATGGGAGATATGCTCCTGCTCCATGCATAAATGAATCAGGAAGATCATTAAGTTTTTGTTTTTGGGTAATATATGCAATGTATCAGATCTAAGAAGTGCCAATAGCGATGTCATTTTCAGTTGAAATCCAACAACAATCGAATTCTATCTTTCTTTCATGAAAGAAAGCACGAGATCTACCTGGTTAAACAGCAGACAATTTGAAGCCAAAAACAAACTTGTTGAGTTTCCACAGCATAAAATCTAACAAGGAAACCATCTGATACAAGATGCAAGCAGAGCTGTTTCTCTCACATTCCCTTGTGAATCAGCCTCTGTCAATTGGGGTCCTCACATTTCCTGATGAAGTTATCCATTCAAACAAGTTTCTATGATTTGCCTGACAAAATACAGACATTCTGATGCGGGACAGCAGGGGGGGGTAGACCGGAAGTAGAGAGAAGAGAGGGGTTGGAGGAGAAGAAGGCTAGGGTTCCCGTCCCGTCTCGGGAGAAAACACGCAACGGCGGCTCGTCATTTCAAATTTCTTCTTCAATGCTTTCCCACGAGGGGGTACATGACAATATATAGACTCTTCAAAGAAACCATAATATGAAAATTACTAAACTACCCCTAGGACTCCGAAAATAACTAAAAAACATGGGAAAATTACATGTAAATTAAAAGACTCCAAGTGGACCCCTAATGGGCCAACTAAACTGCACATTGGGCCTTTGACCCCATTCCAGCTGCTCCTGGATCCCCATCATTCTCCCCTGGTTCGAAAAAATTCGTCCTCGAATTTTAAAATGAGTCAATATCCATGGGGGAATGATGGCAGCATGTTCGGAAAACAACACCGATGACCCATGAACCATCGCGCGCATGAATGCTCCAACCTGAGGAGAAAATTGTGCCTCGACGTCGCTCCATATGTGGTCAAAATTATGCAAACTGATGACATCTTTAACGACCTTCGGTTGATCGACTACATCTTCCAGTAGCGGTTCTGTCTTCGGCCCATTCCCTTTAGTGGGGAAGAGGTCATTATCTGCTATAGGCGTCACTGATTCGACCTCCCCCAAATATTCATCTTCTAGGACTGGATCGGCCACATAGTGCACCTCCTTCATTTGATTTTCATACTCCTCAAGCATCGTTGGGTCGGCCTCATAGACAACATCTTTTGGCTTGGTCAGCTTGGCCAGCATGGCAGAAATCTTCTGAAGCTCACTCCTCATCTGGGACTTCTCGCGCTCCCAATCAACTGCTTGTTGAAACCTCTCTCGATCCTGATAAGTGGCATTGAGAATAAGAAAGGGTGCCTGGTATTTCTCAGGTTGTATTAGACAATCTCGTCCAGTATGATCAATCACAACTTGCCGCTCGTCTATCCATTCTCTACCCAAACCGATATACGAGCCATTGGGTATAATCTTGCACCATGCATCATCATAATACCTGACGGCTCGGGAAGTACTGTTGCTCCTTAAGAGATGGAAAAATGGCACATAGACTTGATTTCTAGAGACCCTTACGTAGTCCGTGTGGGAGATAGAATCCACAATAGATTGTGAAATGACGTTGCCGAACGACGTTGCCTCAAGATACACCCGAGTTTTCACGGAATTGGGTAGCTCTACCTCAAAACTAAAATCCATGATGATAAAACGTACCACTAGCCAAAGAAATGATGGACGAGGTCCGCCTCACTGCAAGGATGCCAACGGTACGATCAGCACAAGAATTGGAGCTCCAATCATCATCTTCGACATGCGTGCAAAAAGTGGCACTCAAAACGAGGTAAGCGGGCACTAGTTGCTGCGAAATCTGTGCGCTGGGATGCTGGCATGCAAATCGAGGCAACTTGGATTGGCCTTGGGATGCACGATCGGGGTCCTCGGTATGCATGCAGAAGTGGCACGCAAAACGAGGCAAATCTGGGAACAGCACACTGGATCCGAGTTGGCCTTGTCGAGACGGATCCAATGACGCGAACGGTGCACCAATTGGAGTCCGGAAAGATCTCGAACGGCGCGCCCGAGTGTCCTCGTAAAGCGTGCAAGTGCGGCACGCAAAACGAGACACTGCTGAAAGATCGGATGTGCAACGAGGTCGGCCTCGCTGAGACGATCCTAACGGCGCTAGCGGCACGCAAATTGGAGCACAGACAATTTTCGGCGATGGCGGTGCAGCATGACCCTTAATGCACCTCCTGTGCACTATAGCAGACCTCTAACCAGTCCCCAGTTTGCTGGCTCACTGCAGATGGCTCGGACCACGGCTAGATCATGGCTTGGACCTGATCGCAGGTGGCTCGCACCAGGTTGGACTTGGCTCGGACCACCTTGGTGTGGCTGAACCGGTTCGGATCTTGAAGGCTTCAAATACCCAGGCTAGCCGAACCGGTCTGGATCCGGTTGGCTTGAACAAGTCGGGCCCGATCCAAATGGGGTTTCTTCTCCAAGCCCTCCAAACCCTAACCGGACGACAGTGCACGAAGGGGAGGTGGGCGGGAGTGAGCGCGGCGGCGACGGCGGGGAGGGGCAGCGACGGTTCCGGCGCCGGCTGCGGCGGGACCCGTCGATGGCAGTGAGAGAAGGCAACGGTGGCGATGGCTTCGCGGGAGAGCTGCAGTTAAGGCGGCGGCAGCGGCGGACGAGCCTGTGGAGCGAGGCAGTGGCACCGTCAGAGGCCAAAGGCGGCGCCAGAGGACTCTGGCGACGGGAGCAGCGGCAACAGAAGTGCCGATCCTCCTCACCGGCCTTTCCTTCCAGCAGGGGGGGGGAAGCGGACAGCTACGATGGCGGGGCCGGCGGGCTCCAGCGGCGGCCGGTGAGGCGGTGGGGCTGGCGGGCAGCGAGTGTGGCGGCAGTGGAGGGCGGCCACGGCACCGACGGCGGTGGCGGCGATGACTGCGGGCCACAGTGGGAGATGGCGACGGTGGTGGAAGCCGGTGACTCCGGCGACGACGGGGTGAGGCGGCGGGGCGACCGGCGCCGGCGGGCTGCGATGGCGCCGGCGACGCTGGCTAACGGTGAAGGCGGCTACGGGGTCGGTAGAAGCCGATGATGAAGGCAGTGGCTTTGATGGAGCCCGGCGTCGACGACGATGGCTCTGTTGGAGCCAGGTGACGGCGACGGTGCTCCTCGGTGAGTCCACACCTTCCTCCTCCCTCTTTTCTTCTGCTACGTTGTACTCCCGGTGACGGGGAGAGAGAGAGAGGGGAAGCACGAGGGGGAAGGACAACACGACAAAGGGGCCATTGATGGCATCGGCAGGGGCAGGGGCTGCGGCAGCAGCAAACGCAATAGGCAGCGACTACCACGGCGGTGGGAGTTGCAACCGGAGATGGCGGTGCGGTGACGTAGTGGGGGACCGATCTTGGGCTCTGATACCAAATTGATGCGGGACAGCAGGGGGGGTAGACCGGAAGTAGAGAGAAGAGAGGGGTTGGAGGAGAAGAAGGCTAGGGTTCCCGTCCCGTCTCGGGAGAAAACACGCAACGGCGGCTCGTCATTTCAAATTTCTTCTTCAATGCTTTCCCACGAGGGGGTACATGACAATATATAGACTCTTCAAAGAAACCATAATATGAAAATTACTAAACTACCCCTAGGACTCCGAAAATAACTAAAAAACATGGGAAAATTACATGTAAATTAAAAGACTCCAAGTGGACCCCTAATGGGCCAACTAAACTGCACATTGGGCCTTTGACCCCATTCCAGCTGCTCCTGGATCCCCATCACATTCCCCATCGATTTTCTTGTCAATCGGACCTATCATCAGCCAAAGAAGTCAAGTTTATTCATTTTTTAATAGTCATAGAACTGAGAAGGCTTCCTGGTTGAACACCATTTCCGATAACCTATCTGGCAGATGCAAAATCCTATAACTTAGTTGCCCTGTTTTGTTCCGAAGGCATCCACTTCTAACATCATCTGGCTTGCTTTTGGTATCACAATGAGGACACTTCCATATAAATTTTATGCCACATTTTCCCTACTTCTTCTGCACACTCTTGTTCTCCATGCCATCCAAATCAAGTGCCTCAACCTTGATCTTACCAAGGTACACATCCATCAGTTCGGGAATTTTATCCAGGTATCTCGTCACATATCTATCGATGAAATCCTTTTCGGATGTTAAGAACATCGAAACGAGCTTGTCAGTCCCCTGCTTGATCAGTATCAGTTTGTTTGCAGAATAGCTTAAACCAGAATAAGGAGGAAGGGATTTCTTAACCCAGAATAAGAGGTATTTTAGTTTGGTAAGTAGTTGGTATTCCACCCAGAATAAGTAGAATTGCACTGCGCTATTCCAAGTGATTTGGTAGGAATAAGTAGAATAAAGAAGAGAATAAAGAGTGGAATAAAGAGTTCAAAATATTATATTGATTAATATATATTCATAAATATTAATTAATATTAATAAATGTTAATTAATATTGATAATATTAATAAATATTATTGTGATTAATACATACTAAACAATATTAATATAGATTATTATGATTAATAAATATTAACTATTATTATTTTGATTAATAAATACTAGCAAACATTAATCATAGTTAATTATTAATATAAATTTTATTATGCTCCATTTAAATAGTATTAAATATTAAAAATGTTAAGTAATAAATGTTAATTATTATTAACAATGTTAATAAATATTATTAATCACCATTAATTCATATTAATAATAAATATTAATTCATAAATATTAATATTAATAAATATTAGTATGATTACTAAATATTATTTAATATTGTTTTGATTAACTAATATTAATTAACATTAATCATAGTTAATTATTAAGAAAAATTTATTATGCTCCATTTATTGATAAGAAATTTGAATAACAATTAACGTTAATCATAGTTTATTATTAATTTAAATAGTAATATACTAATTACTAAATATTATTTAATATTTAAATATCAATAAATGTTAAGTAATAGATGTTAACTATTATTAATAATATTAATAAAATATTATATTGATTAATATATATTCATAAATATTAATTAATATTAATAAATGTTAATTAATATTGATAATATTAATAAATATTATTGTGATTAATACATACTAAACAATATTAATATAGATTATTATGATTAATAAATATTAACTATTATTATTTTGATTAATAAATACTAGCAAACATTAATCATAGTTAATTATTAATATAAATTTTATTATGCTCCATTTAAATAGTATTAAATATTAAAAATGTTAAGTAATAAATGTTAATTATTATTAACAATGTTAATAAATATTATTAATCACCATTAATTCATATTAATAATAAATATTAATTCATAAATATTAATATTAATAAATATTAGTATGATTACTAAATATTATTTAATATTGTTTTGATTAACTAATATTAATTAACATTAATCATAGTTAATTATTAAGAAAAATTTATTATGCTCTATTTATTGATAAGAAATTTGAATAACAATTAACGTTAATCATAGTTTATTATTAATTTAAATAGTAATATACTAATTACTAAATATTATTTAATATTATTTTGATTAACTAATATTAATTAATATTAATTATATTTAATTATTAAGATAAAACTTTTATGCTCTATTTATTGATAAGAAATTTGAAGAACAATTAACGTTAATCATAGTTTATTAAGAACGTGTAATTCTGCCCCTATTCCACTTAAACCGGGTATAAAGTATTCCACCCCTGGGTTAAGCAATGCCCTCCGCCAAATTGGGTTAAAGGGTTTAAGTGGAATAAGAGACCCTATTCCGGGCCTATTCCACAAACAAAGCAATTAGAGGTCAAAATTTGCCACAAGGCATACCTCGGCAGGATCCTCTTATCAAAACTGTACATTAACAGCTTTGGCTGCTTGCTTAGATCTGATGGCCCCAGACCCAGTTTCCTAGCAAAGGTGTTCATACATGTGATCTTCTGTTCTGACGTCAATATGTACAAGGGACTATTCCGGAATGCTGAGATGACCTCCTCCTCCGACCAGCCCAGTTTCTTGAACAGCTCCAACCTAGCGGTCAGCGTCGACTTGCCCAGCCCGCACAACGCCCACACTGCGTGCAGGAAGAGCTTCTTGTCGGGCTTCAGGCCCCAATCTTGCACAATCTGGACTACCTCCGCGAAGCGCACACGGCTACTCACCAGGGACCGCGGGCGGGTCACCATCAGCTTCGAGATGGCGGGCGACGGCACGCCCAACTCCAAGAGAAGGCCGACGTTGGGCACCATGGTGGTCTTCAAGTTGAAGTGGAGGCACCAGGTGTGGCGCAGGAACATGGGGCGGAAGTCCTCGGGCGAGCTGAGGAAGCGCTGGAGGAACTCGAAGTTCGGTCTGATGTGGCGATCGAGGCTGCGGGAGAGAAAGGCGGGCAGCCGGGCGATCAGCGCGGAGGAGAAGCCTACGCTGGTTAAGAACTGCAGCTTGGGGGCGAGCTTCTCCTTGGCCCGGCAGACGAGGACGCGGGGGGTTCGCGCGACGAGCTCGGTGATCTGGGCGTCGGAGAAGCCGTGGGAGCGGAGGAGCGCGAGGACGGACTCGGCCTGCTGGTGGGTCTTCCCGTCGAACTGGACGATGCGGGCGGCGGAGAGGGCCTGGGAGGAGGTGAGGCCGCAGGAGGTGGTGAGGAAGTCGAGGGTGAAGGTGGAGGCGGCGGCAGCGGTAGTGGAGGAGGAGGAGAGCTGAAGAGGGGGTGCGACTGGGGAGGCGATGGTGGCGAGGGTCCTGAGCAAGGGTGTGGGGAGGAGGGGGAGGCGGAGCAGTCTTCTGCAGAGAACAACAGGCATTTTAGCGAACAGATGGAGAGAGGGCAACAACGAGAGAAATGGACGCAGGCAAAAGAAGCAAATTCTCAGGGAGGGAGGGAGGGGTTAGGGTAGGGCTGTCAACAGGGGACAGCTGAAGAGGGCGAGCTACAGGGGAGGCAGTGATGGCGAGGGTCCCGAGCAAGGGCGTGGGGAAGAAGGGGAGGCGGAGCAGTCTTCTGCAGAGGAGAAGAGGCATTTTAGCGAACAGATGGAGAGCAACAATGAGATAAATGGACGCGGGCAAGGCAGGTTCCTTGAGGGGAGGAGGGAGGGTAAAGGTCTACATGGTTGCCGAAGAGACTAAAGAGGCTTCGGCTCAGCAGTATTGGACTTCATGCGTTTAAATGTAAGAAGTTTTTATATTTTAACCTTTAAAAATATAGCATATTTATAGATAAGTCTTCCTAACCTAACTATTTACAAAATGCCCTTATAATATATAGTAAATTGGTGAAAGTCCTAAAATTTACAAATAAGCCCCTAAAAGGGCTTATTTGTAAAACAATGTGATTGTTGGGACTATGCAGGAGAACAGGGTGAAAGGGGGAGAGATAGCAAAAAAGTACAGAGGACCCTCCTATGGTAATTTTCCCTTGACAGAGAACAATGTAAAAAAAAAATGTCTGGTTGACACAATAACCAACTCAAAACCTTGTTGCAGATCAAATAAAGGCGGTGTTTAGCGTAACTCCTAACTGGAAGTTATTTTGAGGAAAGGGCTTTGATTGTTTTCAGCTTCCTACCAAAAGCTTCAAATTAAAACTTCTTAAATTAAGATAAAAATGAGATTTTTAGAAAGAAATTGACTTTTACAATCATTAAAAAAATAGTTATAATCCTTTCCACTCAACGATTTTCATGTTTAAAATAGAAGACTAAACTAACTTCTAATTAAACGTTTCGGCATCCAAAGGCAAGGACGAGCAAAATTAGAAAGGACTTCCACTTCCAAATGGCCGGAATCTGCTTCGTGATCCTGGTCACCAACTGAAAATGCTCGTAGATGTCACAACTCAACTGCTCTTATAAGGCCTGGGCCATGTTTGGCACAATATCTATTTAGAAGTACGTTTGGATTTTTATTTAATTATTTTAAAGGAAGAAAGTAGGTGTTACAAGTCATTTGGTATTTTACTTATTTCTGACTTCCAATTAAAAGATCCAAACTAAACCTTCATATACAGGGTAGAAATAAAGTTGTTAAGTAAGATTTGATTCTTGTAACTAGTAGAAGAGCTCTATCACTTTTGCTATTTGACATTGTAAAAGTGACTTTTAACTAAAAATGTTACCAAACATGTCAAAATTGAAACATCCCTTGGCCAAAAAGAAAAATGTTAAAGTCTATTCTTCCAAAAAATGACTAGGGTTTATGAGCATTTGTAAGCATGTTAGAGCTTAACTTCGGTGTTAGAACCATCTTGTTAGCAGAATAAGGTCTTTTGAACATCAGACGTAGCAAACTTTTGTGTCCTCTCCTATGATATGATAGTATTATCATCATCCTCGTGTGAGAGAGCTAATGCACATGAAAGTCTATCGCATCTGACTTTGACAGGATCTCCTTACCTTCTCAACGGAACGAGACCGTCTAAACCTAGGCATCTAGACCGTCCAACGTCCTTAAATACATGAAACTGAATTGTATGAAGGTATATGAAAATAATATGTACAATGCACGTACGGCTCGGTTTGATGTGTCTGGAGATGTTGGACGGTCTAGATGCACATATCCAAACAATCTCGTTCCCTTCTCAACATAGACAAGCACCAATGTTGTCAATAGAGATATGATGTTGTTAAAGGTAAACGCAGCCTTGTTCCATTTATTATGGGAACGATAAAGCAATCTTGTTACGAAAAGAACCAAATAAAGTCGACAAGGTGGCCGTTTCTGAAAACCTGATACAACACCAAACGGAAAGGGGAAGCATAGTAGGACATAAGCAAAATCCTTTCTCACAGCAACCATTTAACATTCCCAAATTTTCAATGTTAAGTTTCTAGTTCTTTTAATGCACCAGTCACAAGCAGCACAATTCAAAGGACGAGCTGGACAACATACACGTGCATTTGCCTTTAAACCCTTTTAAATTATTCACAGAAGATATCCCACTTGTTTGTCCAATCTCTCATGGCAATAGGACTTGAATCCATGCATAAAATGCTTCCTAACATCTCATATGTTATGGCATGAATATAACCTATGCCCCAGAATTTGGAATTAATGAGGCAAAGTAGGACATCTCCTTAAAGTGCAGAACATCTTCAGATGAAGTCCACAAAACAGCCTTGATAGCCAATTAAGTTCTCACTGGAGAGCTTGTGTCCAATAGGGCCCTCCAAACAAAGGCTTAAGGAAACGCCCTTGGGACGCTGCCCACTGGTAGACCTTTAATATCACCTTCAAGATTAGTCCTACATGTACAACCTCCATGTGACACATGCCCCACCTCCCTCCCTCCCCTCCGACTCCACTCCATGCAAGATGATCAATCAAGCACCGACTCATACATCTCAAGTCAGGCACCAAAGTCCATTACTAAGTCCTACAATATCCATCCAATAATTATAAGGGCAACAAATTGTCAACCACTTCAGAATACAGGGACTTTTCCAATCGAATTGATCCATCATAGTTGTCTACCCCTGTGAAACATATTACAAGAAATGATGAAAAAAGTGTTCTGCTGGCCTTACAAATTATCCTTTATATTTCCGTTTATGACAATAGGGGCAAGAAAACAGCGCATTTCACCTGATAAATGTGTTATGATAAATTCACTAGATGAAGCCAGTGTTTTCTCACTAAACCACCTAATCATGTTAATAACAAATGACATATCACCAACAAAGGCTTATTCAAACACAGACCCAGCAAAGGCTTATTCAAATGACGAGCTGGAAAACATACACGTGCTTCTATCGCTCGGGCTGTAATTCATGCAATTCTTCTTTGACCTGAATTAGAAGCTCATCTGATGCGGAACGAGCGGAAAGATGACGGTGTGAGGCGCATGATTGTGGCAACAATATCCGGGCATCACACCGGACCCCGTATCAGAGTTTTCAAATCTGTCTCTATCTCAGAGAAACAAGCAGAAAATATCCCAAAATTGTAATAAAAATTCACCATTAATTGAAAAATAAGACTTACATCACTATTTATAGAGACTAACTCAATCCTAACTATTCATGCACTAAAATACCTACACACTTTCAATTTGTCCAAAAACCGCATGATGAAATATCAAAAAATGAAAAAAGATGCTAAGCAGGACCAAAATGGGCCCAAATGGAACTCAACGGACTCATTGTTGACACCTTATGATTAGATAAGATGCAAACTATCTTCAAGCCAAATAGAACCCTGTGAAGTCTTTCGACAACAATAGATGTGCTCCATCGTGTGTAACGCATTGGTAATGTTGATGTGTTAATCTTGGATCCGCATCATTCTCCCCTGATTAGAAAAAGACCTCGTCCTTGAGTCTTATAGTGCTGGAGGGTCACAATGATAAGTGTGACAGATGAAAGCAGCATATAAAATCTTAAACCAATGAAAGCATCGAGGTGCGCAGAGTACCACTCTGCATGATCATCAAGTGCGCACCACACTAGATCAAAAAATGGTGTCTGGTGACAAGTTTCATGTCCATGATGATGATCAGCTGAACCTGTGTGTCTGTCGGCTCTGTGAATAGAGACTCCTCCAGTAACTGACGACCCACTGCAATTATGATAGTTTGATCCCACATGGGTGGGTTAGGTGGAGGAAGAGTGGCCACTACTGCTGATGTGGTAGGGGCATATTAAGGTTAGACCCCACATAGAATAAGGATTTTGACGGTGATGTACTTCTGGTGGAGTCCAAAGAACCAAAATATATTGGGATGGCCATCGAATAGGCATTAAATTTCGTGACTTCACTTGCATCCTTGGGCAAGGACTTTGCCGCACTTGAAGGACACTTAATTGAAGAAATAATCTTTCTGTTTAAGTGAGGCGGCTAGAGAATGCACTGCTATTGCTAGGGATCCACGATGGCACGCCATTCCTCCATCCAGTCTCTGCCATCTTTGAAGTATGGTCCGACCGTTGGGAGAATAGTACACCATGTCCCGACAAAGGAGAAACTTTTTTAAAGGGCTCAGAGAATTCCATAAATGCTTGATCACTATCTAGCATAATTTCTCGTCTTGGACAGTAAGTTAACAAGTGATTGTGAAATAAAGTTCTCATTCAATCCACTATTAAACACAAAGGCAACATGCGCCTTGTTAGGCAAGAAAACTTTGGTGTAGAATACTAAGAAAGTCATACTTGTAGATGGTACGGACGATGAACGAACATAAGCCGATCCATGGGGCTTTGCAGACTGCGTCGCCGAGGTTGTCCCCCATCTGTAAACCCATTACAGTCGACAGGACCACTGTGGATCTCGAGACAGATGCCTAGGTGAGCTAGGCTTGGCGGTCGCTGATGCGGGACGAAGAATGGAAGAGCAGAGGAAGGACACAAAGGCCAAGAGGAGGAGGACGACATGAGAAGAAGAAGAGGAAGAAGCAGGGGAAGAAAAGAGGAGGGGATGGGAGGAAGAAGACGTACTAGGGCTTCTCGCCCTCACACACATCCCTTCACGGATCCATCACCACACACAGGACAGCCAAAGAACTTTTTCCTTTCCATTTCCATCATCTCATCATTGACCCTTCCCAAAAAGGAAACATGAGAATATATAGGTCTCCCAAAATAGAAGCCCTAGTACATAAAAAGACCATAATACCCCTAGCTCCTAAAAATGGGAAAAAAAGTGCAGAAAAATGACAGATAAATGGAAAAGTACCTAAACAAGGCTTAAATGGGCCAACTAAAATCTAGAAAAATAGGAAATACTAATTAGACATCCTAACTACTAATCTTAGACACTAACAAAAAATAAAAATACATAACAAATAAAAATATGTCAAACGGCATCCCAACGAAGCTGAAGTCTCCGTACAAGCCCAATCTACACCATCCACGAGTCAGCTCTTGCATTAATTCCCCCTGGTTCGAAAAAACTCGTCCTTGAGTTTTGAAATAAGATAACATCCAGGAGAAAATGATGAGAGCAACAAATCTAGGAAACACCATAAACGCTTCTTGGATCATCATGCAGAGGAGAACCAAGCCTCGAGGTGGGAAGTGAGCCTTAAAATTGCGCCATATCAATGTGGTCGAAATCATGCAACTTGATGGTGTCTTCCACGACCTCCGGATGATCGACCACATCTCCAATCAACTCTCCCATCTCCGGTTCACTCTCTTCAGTAAGGAAGAGGTTTTCATCTGCTGCAGATATCACTGAATCAACCTCTCCATATATTCATCTTCTAGTGTTGGATCGACATAATATACCACTTTGATTTGATTTTCATACTCCTCAATCATCACTGGGTCAACCTCATAGACAACATCCTTTGACTTAGTCAACATGGCATAAAAGCTCTGAATATCACCCTTCAACTGGTTCCAATAATGCTACCAATCGTTCTTGAAGTCGTTCAATCATTCTCTAAGTTGTCCCATCCAGGATCTTTAGACATCCCCTAATGCCTGCTCGAATAACTGGTAGTCATCATCTTGAGAAGCGGATAGGAGGGGCAGCAGCGGTGGTCCTGGCGGGGGCCGGCGACGACGGCGACAGTGCCGACGATGGCTCTGCCCTCCTCTTCTTCTTCTTATTCTTCTCCTTCCTTTTTTTCTCTTTCGGAGGAGGAAAGAAAAAAAAAAAAAAAACCTCCCTTCTCCTCTTCTTCTTCTTCTACTTACATAGATGAATCAAGAGAAAAAAAGAGCAGGAGAGGTGGGAAGATGAAGACGACATAGGCTTGGGCCGTGGGCGGCGAGGCCACCGACAAGGGCCGGTGATGGCAACAGCGGTAACAGAGGACAATGGAGACGGCAACAACCAACAACCTACAAGGACCTATTTTCAAATTTTTCCTTAAATCTTGCAAGGAGATCCTTTCATAAAGGGATTGAGTTTTTTTTAAATCTCAATTTGAATTTCTAAAGTGAAAGTCAAATTTAGATTTCAAATTTTCCCAAGAGCCTATAAAAATCCCTCACTCATTTGAGGAAAAGGAGGCTCCCACTTCCTTTCCCTCTCTCTAACTCTCTCTAGCTCTCCTTTTCTCTATTACTATAGCTACAGTAATCGCACTATAGTACCGCAACTCCCTTCGTCTCTTCCTCTTGCATCCCCTTCTCCTGCTCTCTCTACCTCTCTCTCTCTCTCTCTCTTCCTCATCTTCTCCACCTCATTCTTGTTGTTGCTGTTGGAGATACTGTACTGCTTGGAGATCTTCTTAGAGGAGCCGCCGTCTGGAGATCCTTGGAAGAGGACGAACTCACCATCTTCATAAGCGTCAAAGGAGTCTAGTCTAGTTTTATATTTTTTCTTTCATTAAATCACTATATTAGTTATTTTATTCCAAAAATTGTAATCAACTTATTTTACATCAATTAATAAAATTCACATTTTTTTATCAATCTGTCTTTATTTTTTGAGTAGTTATTAAAGTAGATTTCTTGTAATTTTTCTTAAATCACATAACATAATTTTTAATTTTGTTACATAGATATCACCTTAAGCGTCATTTTATATTTAAAAGTCTTTTAAAATCTCAATCATTCTGTTTAGTTAATTTTTATGTGAATTTAGTTAATAGAGCCTTGTGCACTTGTTTAAGAATAAGTTTATTTTCAAATTTACATTTAGATCTAAATGTGAGGTTGAAAAAAGAGTGATTTTTACATAAAGTTACTTTTCATATTTAGATTTAATCTCAATATTAACTTTAACGTTATTTTAGTATCATTCTAAGTATCTTAAAGTTTAGTTTTTAATCAAGTATTTTCAGTATTCTTATAAAGAACTAAAATAATTTTCAAAGTACAAATTTTCGAACTTAAAAACTTAACTTCCTTGTAGATTCAACCCATTCTCATCATTATACTTTATATTTAAAATATTTTGTGAGTGTGAAATTTCGAAATTTGTGCATTAGATGTTAAATGATGTATTTTTAATAGCACCAATTTTTTACGCTTTTGCCGGTGAGGTTTAGAATATTTAGTTTGATAATCTTATTCTTCTTGTATATATATTCAGATTAATACTTTTTCTTTTTGTATGTTGAAAAAATATAAAAAGTATAAAAACTTCAAAAATAAAAAAATAATAAGGACATAACCGCGGATAGATCTCCGATTGTTGTGTTACCTTGGGATGCGTATTGGAACCAACAATTAAGAAAAAAAGTAAAAAATACAAAAAAAAATCAAGAAATTCTAAATGTCTAGAAAGTCGAAAAAAATACTAGAAAATCAGAAAATTAAAAAAGATTTTTGCAGAAAGAAAAATAGTTTCTTCGATTTTTTTAGGTGAATACATCTCTTCTCTCTCCCATTTCATTTCATTATATTTGTTTAAATTAGTTTGTATGTTTATAAAATTTTAAATTTTCTCAATTAGATAGGCACATTAACTTTAAAAAAAATCACTTGAACTCAATAAAAAAAAACTTCATTGAAAGAATAAAGATCACACTTCATATTTTAAGTCATGCCTCATTTAATTTGCATTACATGAATTTAATTTTTAAAAAATAATTTTTACATTTTAAATCTCTTTTTTGTACTTGTTCGTTGCATCACATTAAATCACTCTAAGAGTAATACCCTTAACAAAATAAGATAGAGATTTCATTACCCCTCCTTGGTCCACAGCCAACCAACCTTGCATATTGTATTTTCCTAATCGTAATAAAAGTGAGTAGCAACAAGTCTTATGATTCACACCGTGACTGTATTAAATCTTGAATTTGTTTCTACCATGGACACCGGTGTCTAAGCTAGATGTTACAAATGCAAACACCTAAGCGAGTAAGTGTTTCTAATTAGGACCTTACGAGAGCAAGGAGAGCCTCTTACTACCACACCGCTTACATGGCCATTGAGCAAATGTGGGTGTGACTCAACGTGAATTCCATTCACCTACTGAGAAAATTCATTTTAAGTCTAAATAACACTTAGCTCATTAGGTTAATTTGTCTGGCAACTTGTTTGTCTTTACATATAAAAAACAAAAATAAAAATATTTCTTTTTTCTCTCTCTTCGTCCTAATGCATGCAAGGTAAGAGATCTTAAAGCTCCAACATGCTAAGACCAATAGTTGAAATAGAAAGAATTTTGCACCAAAGAAATCAACTTCAAGATCTAATAACCGAGAATCATAATCTCCTGAAGCAAATAAATGATTACTTCATTCCAAACCAATATTAATTTTCATTTTGTATTTATAATCCTCAAAATCCGGTTACTCAATACGAAATCAAGTCAAACACAATTCAAATGCTCACATCCTTCTATGAAACACTAATGAAGATCCTTATAGGTATTTAGATGAATTTCTTGAGATTTGTTCAACAGTGAAGATTCAAAATTTCACAGATGATGCCCTTAGATTGACCATCTTTCCATGTTCACCGAAAGATAAGACAATAAAATATTGGTTGGAGACCATAGGAAAGGACATTAAGACTTAGGATGAAATGCAAAAAAAATTCCTTGAGAAATTTTATTCTGCAGGACGAACCAATACTATGAGGAGAGCAATCACGAGATTTAATCCCCCGAGAAGCAAATACATGAGTCATGTGAGAAACTTAAAGAGTTGCTTAGGAAATGTCCTCATCACGGGTTGTCCAAGTGACAAATCGTTCAAGCTTTCTATAAGGAATTATCCGAACAATTCCGGTAAATGGTGGATGCGTCTTGTGGGGGGCTTTCATGATGAAAAGTGAGGATGAGGCTTATGACTTGTTTGAAATGCTTAGTGAGAATGCCATCAATCACGCATCCCTAATAGCCTATGAGAGATCTATTGGGCCCTCTAAATGGGCCGGGGGTTATATGAGATAAAAAATTGGGAGGAGCACGAATTCAAAGTGGATATAAATTTCATCACCCAAAACTTGGACAAGATAGACACTTTGGCCCAAAAAGTAGACCAGCTCTTAGCCCTAAACAAACAAAAGCCTACCTATCAACCTCCATCAAGTCCATATTTGGGCCCTTCTTCTACTCCCCAGGAAATATGCGTCAAGCCCGACCCACCATGTGTTTAAAAGCCCAATGGCAGCTCAACTTTCACACTTCATCCAAGAACAAGTCCAAACCATCCAAGGGTTTTCAAAGTCCAGTCATGATCCATTTTCCAACACTTACAATCCTAGCTGGAGAAATCACTCTAACTTTTCTTGGAAGAACTAACAAACTCTACCTCAAATGCCTTATCCTTATATATCTCTAAGTCTAAAAGCCACCAATGCAATATCAAGTCCAAGCCCACTAAACTCAACTAAATTTCTACGGGAATGCTTATGCTAGGGGACCACAAGCCCAATATCCTTAATCGGGTCAATATCTTCCTTTCCAACCAAACTATCCTCAGCCTTCTTACCAATAACCTTCTCAGCCCAACAACTTCGAGGAAAAATTCACACTACTCCAACAATTAATCTTAACCGAACAACAATCAATTTCCAAAGTAGATAATACAATTGGGCAATTAATTGACACCACTATAAGGAGAGAAATGGGTCAACTTTAAAATCATCTTGTAGCCAATCTAAGGAACCTACATCTAGGCTTCCCTCTCCAGGCGGCCCTTTTACCTCGACTTGGCCCACCACCACAACCGAAAGGACCACAATCTGAGAACGCAAAGGTCATTTCGGCCCTAAGGAGTGGTAAGACTTTAGAAGATCCGTATAAGGCTAGATAGGTAGAGGAAAGTTCAAATCAAAAGGCCCAAGATGATGAGAGTGAAAGTGAGGGGAAGCCCATCAAGGATAAGTTAAGGGGAGATGAAAAAGGGAAAGGAAAGCTTAATGAAGATCTAAGCTCATATCAACCAAGAGTGCCTTTTCTCAGTTCTTTGAAGTCCAGTAATATAAAGAAGCCGGCTCAGAATGAGAAGTTAATGTAATTGTTTCAACAAGTGCACATCAATATTCCATTGCTCGATGCCATCAAGCACGTTCTAACTTATGCCAAATTCCTCAAGGAGTTTTGCACTCAAAGAAGAGAACCTAAGTTAGCCCCAAAAAGGGTTAGGCTTTTTGAGAATGTTAGTACGGAATTGTTAGATCATCTTCTTTGAAAGTTGAAAGTCCCAGGAGCTCCATTGATTTCATACGACATAGGTGGCATTACCTTTGACCGCACACTCCTTGACTTAAGAGCTAGTCTAAACTTATTGCCACCACCTCTATATATGAGTAATTTGAGATTAGGGGAACCCAAGCCTACATCTATCATCCTTCAATTAGCTGATAGGTTCGTCAAGACACCATGGGGACTCATAGAGGACGTCATAGTGAAAGTAAATGATTGCTATTTCCTCGTGGACTTCCTCATGTTAAACATGGCCTCACCTCAGAAACTAACCCACACTTCAATCATTTTGGGATGTCCATTCCTTACCACTACCAAAGCCAACATCAAATGTGCTACGGAGATTATGGACGTCTCCTTTGGAGGCCAAAAACTCTCGAT
Source organism: Zantedeschia hybrid cultivar (assembly GCA_030544215.1). Lineage (NCBI taxonomy): Eukaryota > Viridiplantae > Streptophyta > Magnoliopsida > Alismatales > Araceae > Zantedeschia > Zantedeschia hybrid cultivar. Next base: position 75,768,423 of record JARZZO010000005.1, on the reverse strand, counting down.
CAATGTGTTTAGAACTTCTTAATACTCAGACTAAGATGAAGAATGTCATGCCATTGATATCATTGATGAATTGATTATAGATGGCCCATGTGTTGACCATGATCATTTGGAGGAAGGCAGTGTGTTACATGATTTACCACATCTCCTCACATCCTACCGTAAAGTCGAACCTCTGTCGGCTTTGTAATCTAAACAGACTTGCCCATCTCTCGAGAATTCTCCTAAGCTTAAGCTTAAACCTCTTCCTGATTCCCTTAAGTATGTATTTTTTGGCTCCAATCAAAGCTTATCGATAATCATTGCCTCTAACCTCACCCCCACTTAAGAAGCTCATCTAATAGATGTCCTTCAAACTTATAGGGGTGCCATATGTTGGACGGTGGCCGATCTCAAGGGAATTAGTCCTCCTATCTGTATGCACCATATCTATATGGAGGAGAATGCCAAACCTAGTAGAGAGGTGCAAAGGAGACTGAACCCAAACATGAAGAATGTGGTGAAGAATGAGATAGTCAAGTGACTTGATGCAAGTATCATATACCCCATCTCAAATAGTAAATGGGTAAGCCTAACTCAAGGTACCTAAGAAATCAGGACTCACGGTACTCAATAATGGCCAAGGTGAAGTTGTGCCTACTAGACTGACCACGTGGTGGAGAGTTTGCATCGATTATAGGAAGTTGAATGCTATGACCAAGAAAGATCATTTCCCACTCTCATTTATTGATTAAATCTTAGAAAAATTGACTGGACAAAAGTATTTTTGTTTCTTGGATGGGTATTCTGGGTAGAATGAGTTTGCTATCCCTAAAGGATCAAGAAAAAACCACCTTCACATGCATGTATGGCACATTTACCTTTAGAAGGATGCCATTTGGACTTTGCAATGCACTTGCAACTTTTCAAAGGTGCATGATGGCAATCTTCTTTGACATGGTGGGAGACTTTTTAGAAATTTTCATAGATGATATCTTAGTATTTAGAGATTCTTTTTAAAATTGTCTGGAACATTTGAAAAAGATTTTGGATGCATTGAAACAAATCTAGTGTTCAGCTGGGAAAAGAGTCATTTCATGACAAGGGAGCGCATAGTTCTTGGCCACAGAGTTTCAGAGTAGACAAGGCCAAAATTGACATAATTTCCAAACTTCCCCCTCTAATTTCGTTCAAGTAGGTCTGTTCTTTCATAAGCCATATCAGTTTTTATCGTCGGTTCATTTAAGATTTCTCCAAAATCTCCTGACCTTTAGCTACTCTACTGGCCAAGGATGTCCCATTTAACTTAGATGAAGCTTGCATCAAGGCATTTGAATTGTTAAAAAAGACATTGACTAAAGCCCCAATTATGCAATCTCATGATTGGTCCTTGACATTTGAGATTATGTTCGATGCCTCAAATTATGCTATTAGGGCAGTCTTGGGACAAAGGGTATGCAAATGTCATATGGTGATCTATTATGCTACCTGCACCCTCGCCGATGTCTAATTGAATTACACCATTATAGAGAAAGAGCTATTAACTGTTATTTTTGCCCTTGAAAATTTTTGATCCTATCTATTGAGTGCAAAAGTCATCATTTGCTCAGATCACTCAGCCTTGAAACATTTGTTGCCAAAGAAAGAAGCTAAACCTAGGCTGATTAGATGGATTATGTTGCTGCAGAAAGAAGTTAAACTTAAGCTGATTATGTATTTGCTCCCCGGGGGTTTGATCGCTTTCTGCATAGTATTCGTTTGCCCTATATAATAAAATTTCTCAAGGAACTCTTTATGTATTTCGTCTCAAGTCCTAATATGCTTTTTATAGTCCTCAACTAATATTTTACCTTATCTTTTAGTGAAAGGGGAAGATAATCAATCCAAAGACATTATCTGTGAAATTTTGAATCTTCACTGTAGAACAAATTTCAAGAAATTCATCTAAATACTTATAAAGCTCTTCATTAATATTTCCATAGAAGGATGGGAGCATTTGAATCATGCTTGACTTGATTTCATATTACGTTGCTGGATTTTGAGAGATATGAATGTAAGATGAAGGTTGATATTGGTTTGAAATGAAGTAATCATTCATTTGCTTTGGAGGATTATGATTTTCGGCCATTACATCTTGATGTTGATTTTTTTGATGCAAAACTCTTTCAATTTCAACTATTGGTCCTAGTAAGTAGAACTTTGAGATCTCCTACCTTTCATACACTAGAACGAAAAGAGAGAAGAAATAATTTTTTTTCAGAATTTTTTTTCTTATTATTATTATTTATATGTAAAGACAAACAAGTTGCCACATCAATTAACCTAATGACTTAAGTGTTACCTAAACCTACAAATGAATTTTCTTACAAGACACCTTGAGTCACACCCACAATTGGTCAACAGCTAAGTAAGAGGAGGGATAGTGGGAGGCTCCCATTGCTCTCGTAAGGACCTAATTAAAGAAACATTTATATGCTTAGGTATTTACATTTTAACCTCTAGCCTAGACACCGGTGTCCATAGTGGAAGCAAACTCAAAATTTAATCCAATCGTTGTGTGAACCCTACGACTTATTACTACTCACTTTTGTTGAGACTAGAAAAATGCAATATATAAGGTTAGTTGGTTGTGGGTCAAAGAAGGATGATGAAATCTCCACCTTATCTTGTTAAAGATATTGCCCTTATAGTGATTTAATGTAATGTAAATATAAAGAAGATATTTAAAATATAAATACATGCAATAATTATTTTTTAAAAATTAAATTCATATAATGCAAATTAAATCATACATAACCTAAAATATGAAGTGTGATCTCTATTCTTGCAATGAAGTTGTTTTATTGAATTCAAATGTTTTTTTTTTTAAGTTAATGAACCTATCTAATCAAGAAAACTTAAAATTTCATAAGCATACAAACTAGTTTAAACAAACATAATGAAATAAAATGGGAGAGAGAGTGAGAGATACTTACCTCAAAAATCTAAGAAAATATTTTTATTTCTGTAATTTTTTCATTTTCTGATTTTTATGATATTTTTTTGAATTTTCTAAACAGATTTTCAGAATTTTCTGATTTTTCTGTTATTTTTCACTTTTTCTTTGTTTCTTATTCCAGCACGTATCTTGATGCACTAGATCAACCAGAAATCTGTCTGGGACTAAGTTCTTATTGTTTCTTGATTTTTAGAGATTTTTTTAAATTTACTTCTTATTTTTCTGCATACAAAAAGAAAAAGTGTTAATGTGGATATATACACAAGAAGGACAAGATTATCAAACTAAAAATCATAACTCTCCCCGGCAACGGCGCCAAAAATCAATGCTATTAAGAATGCGTCGTTTAACATCTAACGCACAAATCTCAAAATTTCGTACTCACAAAATATTTTAAATATGAAGTATAATGATGAAAATGGGTCGAATCCACAAAGAGAATGAATTTTTAAGTTCGAAAATTTATACTTTAAAAACTATTTTGATTTTTATGAAGAACACTGAAAATATTGGATTAAAAACTAAACTTTAAAGCACTTAAAACGATACTAAAATAGCATTAAAAATTAATCTAAAGATTAAATCTAAATTTGAAAACTAGCTTAACGTAAAAACCACTCTTTTTATAATGCTACACTTAGATCTAATTGCAAATCTAAACATAAACTTATTCATAAACAAAAACCCACGGATCTATTAACTAAATACCCCTAGAAGTTAACTAAACAGAAAAATTGAGATTTTGAAAGAGTTTTAAACATAAAATGATGCTTAGAGTGAGATCTACGTAATCAGAAATTAAATACTACGGCATACGATTTAAAAAAATTACAATAAATTTACTTTAATAACTACTAAAAAATAAGGACAAATTGATAAAGAAATATGAACTTTATTAATTGAAGCAAAATAAGTTGATTACAATTTCTGGAATAAAATGACTAATATAATGATTTAACAAAAGAAAAGAAACATAAAACTAGACTAAACTCCTTTGATGCTTGCGAAGATGGTAAATCCGTCCTCCTCTAAGGATCTCCTCCGGACGGCAACTCCTTGAAGAAGGTCTCCAGACAATAGGATGTCTCCAACAACAGCAGCAAGAATGAGATGGAGAAGATGAGGAAAGGTAGAGAGAGCAAGAGAGAGGATGTAAGAGGAAGAGATGAAGGGGGGCTGTGGTACTGTAGCGCGATTACTGTAGCTACAGTAACCACGCCATAGTAACATAGAAAAGGGGAGAGAGAGAGAGAGAGAGAGAGAGAGAGAGAGAGAGAGAGAGAGAGAAGGAGAGAGGGAGGCCCCTTTATATTTATAAGCTCGTGGAGAAATTTGAAATCCAAAATTTGTCTCTCACTTTAGAAATTCAAACTTAGATTTAGCAAAAAAACTCAATCCCTTGATTAAAGGATCTTCTTTGTAAGATTTAAGGGAGTTTGAAATTTGAAAAATTTGAAAACCAAAAGATAATTCCTATTTTTAAGCAAAGCTTCTCTCTCTCGTTTGAAAATTGAAACCTCTCCTAAATTCTCTCCTTTCTTTTCTCTCCTTAATTTATTAGGTGGCAAGTGGGCCCCATTTTGAAGCAGTTGCGTGCGGAGAATGGGATGGGCAGCTGGAGCCTTGGGGGGCATCATTTAGGGCATCAAATGGGTGTTGCAAATGTCCTCAATACCCTTCATGTACTCCTGTACACAAAAAAATGAAAATTTCACATTAACTCCATTACTGCCAAGACTTGAACCTAGGTCTCTCAGTAAGAGACTAAGTGTCCTAACCAACTAGGCTATAAGCTCAGTATACACTAATTCTCAAAAGAAATCATTTTGTTTAAAAGTCTCAAATTGACCTATCAACGAATATTAAGAGAACTTCTTACATAAAATAATGACTTTTATGCAATTAATTCTACTAGACTAATGAGAATAACGCCAATAAAATGTGAATTATCAACCTGCAGTGGTTGGCCGGGGAAGGCTCCACTCGCGAGAGCACACGGGGGCTGCCAGCGATAGCGGCAGGAGCTGCGGTGGACCGGGGACCCCTGCAGCAGAGCATGACACAGCAGTCCAGGTTCCCTGGCGCTTGATGATGAAGAAGGTGAGCAGCAGCAGTAGTGTGGGGATCGAGTTTGGGCTCTGATACCAAATGATGCAGGAGGAAGAATGGGAGAGCAGAGGAAGGGCACAGAGGCCAAGGGGAGGAGGACGACAGGGGAAGAAGCAAGGGAAGTACAGAGGAAGGGATGGGAGGAAGAAGACGCACCAGGGCTTCTCGCCCTCACACACAACCTTTCACAGGTCCATCACCATACATACAGGACGGCCACAAAACTTTTACCTTTCCTTTCCATCATCTCATCATTGGCTATTTCCAAAAGGGAAACATGAGAATATATAGGCCTCCCAAAAATGAAGCCCTAGTACATGAAAAGACCATAATACCCCTAACTCCTAAAAACAAAAAAAACATGCAAGAAAATGACAGAAAAATGGAAAAGTACCTAAACGGGCCTCAAATGGGCCAACTAAAATCTAGAAAAATAGGAAACACTAATTAGACATCCTAACTACTAATCTTAGACACTAACATAACAAATAAAAATATGTCAACGGTCATCTTGACGAAGCCGAAGTCTCCATACAGGCCCATCTGCACCGTCCACAAGTCCGCTCCTGCATCATTCGCTAGGATGGTTGGCAGTAACGGATGAGGGTGATGGAGAACCGATGGTGATGCATTGGATCGACGACAGTGTCGGGTGTGGTTGGTGAATCGATAGTGGCTAGGATGGTGGCACATAGATGAAGAGACGACAGCTGATGGCTACTCAGCCAAAGGGCAATGCATTGGCGCACAACAATGCGCACGTGGGTGTACAACAGCGTGTGAGCTACAGTACACACATTATGGTGTGTCAGTGGCACATAGAGAGAAAGAGAGGGGAAGAGACAGAGAAGAAGAGGGAGAGAAAGAAAAGGAGGGGTTGCCTACAAGGCTGCTATTTATTTCAACACTAGGGTGGCACGCTGATGTGCCAATCCTGGACTGACGGGGCAAGCCTTCATGATAATGATGGAGATCATTAGGAGTGCATGTTGTGGCATCAATGCAAACTATCTTTGAGCCAAATAGAACCTTGTATAATCTGATGACGATAAACATGCTCCATCGTGTGTAACACATTGGTGATGTTGTTGCATCGATTCTAGATCCCTATCATCACCTATTCAGGAAACTCTGAACTTCCTCTCTGGGCTCTCCATTCATACACCTATAAGCTTTGCAGAACACCACTGTTGCTCTAAGCGCATGACTGAAAATCTACCCTCTACTGTTGGAGCCCGAGTCATCCCTTAGTGAAGCTACCCCTCAAGGAAGCAGGCCACTTCACAGCCAAAACAGATGGCCAAGAGTCCATGTGATGTGAGGACCAACACTGAAATGTAGAGGTTGTCCTCCTTTGCTCTAGGGCATCAATGCCTACCCAGTTCCTCACACCATCCTTAGATGGAAAAGCTTATCATACTGACGCTGAAAAAATAGCAAGTTTCATCTTAAAGCTTCATGCTCTCCGAGTCCAAAAGGGTCCAATGACGAAATTTCCTAGGAGAAGTGGACAATAATACCATTCATCAAATGAAAAAAGAACCAGTAGATACAGGTATAATCTTGATGTCCACAAATAAATGCATCCTTCACAAAAAGATTATGTTTTTCTCAAAGCACTATCAAGCCTTGACCCTTTCCCTTTGTGGAAGACAAAAATAAAGCATTGGTGAGCATATCTGGAGTTTGGACGGCATCTTAAGAAGCATAAACGGCCATGAAGTTCAAATTTATATTCTTCTTAGATCAGTGTGGAACATAGATTAAAAAGTGACACCCTTCAAAGTGAAAGACTAGTCTTTCCATGAACTTTTGGCAACAAATTTACTCGAATAACAGAAAGCCAGGCATACTTTCTGAGTCATAGTAGCAAGTCGTAAAATTGCAAGTTCTGGGTACCAATTCTAGAAAACTTACCCTATCCAAGGAGCTTGAAATTGGGGCCAATTATGTTTTCACTCGCCTAGCAACCCAGGTTGAGACAGGATGTCCCATGGGCTGATGGGGGATTAAAAAGTTTCCCAATAGGAAGGTTCCTTTCTAGTTATGGACACTTACATCCCAATCCAAATATCAAAAAAGGGTGGCAGGATCATTGGCATCATGGACAGATAGAGAATGGAGAATTTCACTCCAGCTATAATTATAACAGTCACCTCTATGTTCCAATTCTCCGTATTAAAAAAAACCCAAATGAACTCTCCTCTGAGAGTTAGCCAATTGCAAAGAAGTCAGAGGACTTTGCTTAATCATCCCCCACATATTTAACACGTATGGTGGCCAAGCCACCAGCATTAGACTGATATGTGATGCCTTTTCCATACATGAAATGTTATCATACCCTTTAAAAGTCATTCATAACCATGTACACCTTGAGCAAGATTTCTTAGGACTTTCCAAAATTCTCTTTCTTTAGATTATCACGTATCCAGAAGTAAATGGGACTGAAATGTGAAGCAGACATAGAGGCCACTTCAGGCTGTTGGACATATCAAGTTGTTAAGAACTGAATTGGATGTAGGCCCTGTACGTATAGAATTTTGACCTACTAGAAGGCATTGCACTGGTTCGCACTTAAATCTGCCATGAAACAACTTCAGCATTGCCATGAGAAAGGTATTTCCAAAGGAATCAAGGAATATATGTTCCATGTATAAATGAATCAGAAAAATCATTAAGTTTTTATGTGTTTGCGCAATACTGCCATATGCAAATGTAATCAGATCTAAGGAATGCCAATAGAGATATCATTTTCAGTTGAAATCCAACTACGATAGAATCATACAAAAATACATGACTTTCATGAACGAAGGCAGATGAGATCTACCTGGTTAGACAGCAGACATCTGAAGCCAAAAATGATCTTGTGGAGTTGCCACAGCACAAAATGGTACAAGGAAACCATCTGATACAAGATGCAAGCAGGGATGATTCTCTCACATTCCCTTGTCAATCAGGTTCGGTCAATCGGGGTACTCACATTTCCTGATGAAATTAATCCATTGAGACAGGCTTCTATAATTTGCCTGACAAAATACAGACATCCCCATCAATTTTCTTGTCAATCGGATCTACCATCAGCCAAAGGAAGTCAAGTTTAGTCTTTTTTTTTTAACATTCATAGAACTGAGAAGACTTCCTGGTTGAACACCATTTCTGACAACCTATCTGAGAGATGCAAATTCCTATGACTTAGTTGCTCTGTTCAGTTCTGAAGACATCCAAATCTACCATCATCTGGCTTGCTTTTGGTATCACAATGAGGACACTTCCATACACATTTTATGTTACATTTTCTCTACACCTTCTGTTTACTCCTGTCCTCCATGCCGTCCAATTCAAGTCCTTCAACCTTGATCTTACCAAGGTACACATCCATCAGTTCGGGGATTTTATCCAGGTATCTCGTCACATATCTATCGATGAAATCCTTATTGGATATAACGAACATCGAAACGAGCTTGTCGGTCCTCTGTTTGATCAGACCCTTGGACGTCAAAGTTTGCCACACGGCATACCTAGGCAGGATCCTCTTATCAAGATTGTACATTAAGAGCTTTGGCTGCCTGCTCAGATCTGATGGCCCCAGACCTAGTTTCTTAGCAAAGGTGTTCATACATGTGATCTTCTGTTCTGACGTCAATAAGCACAAGGGACTGCTCCGGAACGCCGAGATGACCTCCTCCTCCGACCAGCCCAGACTCTTGAACAGCTCCAACCTCGCGGCTAGGGTCGACTTGCGCTGCCCGCACACCACTCGCACTGCGTGCAGGAAGAGCAACTTGTCGGGCTTCAAGCCCCAATCTTGCACCATCTGGACCGCCTCCGCGAAGCGCTCGTGGCTCCCCATCAGGCACCGGGGTTGGGTCACCATAAGCTTCGAGATGGCAGGCGCCGGCAGGCCCAGATCCAGGAGAAGGCCGACGTTGGGGATCATGGTAGTCTTCATGTCGAAGTTGAGGCACCAGTTGTGCCGCCGGAACATGGTACAGACATCCTCGGCGGAGCTGATGAAGCAGCGGAGGAACTCGAGGCAGGGCCGAATGTGGCAGTCGAGGCTGCGCAGGAGAACCGCAGGCTCCTGGGAGATCAGCGCCGTGGGGAAGCCTGCCTGGCTCAAGAACTGCAGCTTGGGGGCGAGCTTCTTCTGGGCCTTGCAGAGGAGGACGCGTGGCGACCGCGCGATGAGCCCGGCGATCTGGGCATCGGAGAAGCCGTGGTTTCGGAGGACGTCGAGGACGGACTCGCGCTGCTTGCAGGTCTTCTCGTCTAGGCGGATGGTGCGGGAGGCAGCGAGGGCCTGGGCGGGGGTGAGGCCGCAGGAGGTGGTGAGGAAGTCAACGGTGAACGGGAAGGAGGAGGGGGACGAGGAGGAGGTGGAGGAAAGACTAGGGGGGAGTGCGGCTGTGGAGGCGGCCGTAGCGAAAGCCCTGGGCAAGGGCGTGGAAAGGATGTTGAGGCGGAGAATTCTTCTGCACAGTAGAGCAGACATTTTAGCAAACAGGTAGTGAGCAACAATGGGAGAAGCAGACGCAGTGTAGGCGTTGGTGGACGGGGGTTGCGAAGGGTTAGGGTTTTATGCGCGTCCGTAACAGTAAGCTCATCCATTACCTTTGGCTAATTTTCTTGTGAAAGGAAATAGACTACTTGACCATATAAAAAGTCCAAAGTCCCGTAGTCGGATTCAATCCGACTTTGATTAAACGAATTTGAGTATTTAAAATTTGATTCATTTTTTAAATGAGCTTAGATAATAATTTTCACTTTGATCTTATAATAAGTTGGATTTAATATCTAAAGGTTTGAAGATATTGATGCATATTAAGCATAAAATAATAATTAAACTTGTATAATGCATGTAAATATTAAGCATAAAAATAATTGTTGGAAAATATTCATAAATATTAAGCATAAAAACACTAATTCAACGTATATAATGCGTGTAAATATTAAGCATACAAGTAATAACTAAAATTACATAATGCTGTGGAGTGTTATATTACTTATTACATTTATTCAAATGAATCTATATAAAGTATGACTCTTAGATTAATGATTAACAGTGTCTGAATACAAAAAGGGTTTCTACTTACTAAATAATTTTAAATAAGTATACATGATTCTGTTTAATTTATGTTTTTTAATACTTACAAAATCATAATACTTATGATCATCTTTTATCTTTTTACAAACTAAATTAATTACAATTTAATTTGAAATATTACATTAAACTTTGTTGTATAAAAATGTGATTTTTCACTAAATTTTTCTTTTTGAAACAATGTAATTTTCGTTTCATAAAATGTATCACAAATAAACATGATTAGACAATACTTTTTTGACATCATTTTCCCACTTTTGACATTTGTGACCTGTCGACGATCGCAGCGCCTGCGCTGTGCGTGCTTCTGATGTGCGAAAAGAGAGAGAGAGAAAGAGAGAGAGAGAGCAGATCGGAGAGGAGCACCATGAAGAGAAGGGGCGGCAGATGGGAGAGGAGCACCATGGAGAAGGGGCGGCGGGGGAGGGAGGCCGTGGCGGCCCAGGGGAGCGGCCAGAGGTCCCCGAGGTCTCGTTCCTTTCTCGTCTTCTTCTTCCCACGGGTACAGGTGGAGGTCGTCACCTTCGCAGCCGTCGTCCTCGTCGTACTCCGCGGCGGAGAGCAAGGGAGACCGCAAACTGCTCTCTGATGACAATTCCACAGCAAGGAGAGCGGAAGAACTCGTTGTTGATGAAGACACCGCTCCATTGGTTGGAACCTGCCCCGACATGTGCCCCGGTACTCCTCCTTTTTTGCTCGAATCTCCCAATCCTCCTCATTCTTTTGGGTTTCATCTCAAAGGAAACACGCTTTTGTTGTGGATTTTGTCTCCATGCTGTTGGGGACTGTGGCGGAATTGGCTTTCATTCTTTTGGGTTTTGTCAAGTATCCGTTTGCAATCTGGTTGCTTTTAACGTGCAATGAGTGTTCTTTGATCCCAATCGAAAGAAATTACTTTGGGAGGAGGGTCGGGATTGGGATGGATACGGATAGCCGTGTAAGGGCGTTCTTGATCATTGAATTGGTTGATGTTGAGATATGGTGGATGATGATGATGGTGATGAGTGAGTCCATTTGGGTTGTCCATTTCGTATGCAATTGAGTGAGGGAGTGGGCGAGACTCCTTGGCAATGTAAACTCCGCCTCCTCTTCCTTTTTTGCTGCCTTTGTTGTTTGTTTTAGCGTGAGACATCGTGAAACAATTGTTTCATTTTACAGTGTTTTTAATTTTTTGGAATGATGTAAAATAGTGTAAAGTAAAATTTTATCTGGACTGTCCGCTCACTTGACAGTCCAATTCTCTTGTTTTGATTTACAATAAAAGTCAACTGTAAATTAAAACAAGAAGATTGAAACATTCTTTATTTTATTTTACAAATAATCAAACAAATATTTCTTGATTTTAAAATAAGAAAATTTCATTTATTTTAAAACCAATGATTTTGAAACCGGTGATTTACAAAGTTTAACATTAAAACAAACAACCCCTTATTAGAGAAGCGTGAGATTGTTCTTGGATGGATTGAGAGTTCTTTGGGTGTTTTCTTATGGGTATACTCAATTGTAAATCCGTCTACATCTTTTTGTTCTTTTCCATTTTTATATAATGGTGTGTACCATCCACTTCCAAAAAAAAAAGAAAAAGAAAAGATGATGATGGTGATGACGACGAGTACGAGTGATTGACAGCAAAGGCTACGTGCATCTATAATTACGTGGATAATTTTTGGCAGGTTATCACAATTTAGACTATTTTGTCTGGACATCGGTACATCTTAGACTTATTGAAAAGATGGTAAATGAGTTATTTGTATTTGAAGTAATAAGACTGCACAAATACATCACCTTTTGTTGAGTCTAAGAGTATACTGAGATCCAGACAAAATGGTTCAGATGATCTCGTTCCGTCAATTTTTTTGGTAATCGGACCTAACATCAATCAAAGAGGTCAAATATAGTCATTTTTTTTAATATTCATATAACTGAGAAGACTTCCTGGTTGAACACCATTTTGACAACCTACCCGGCAGATGCAAAATCCTATGACTTAGTTGCTCTGTTCAGTTCTGAAGACATCCAAATCTACCATCACCTGGCTTGCTTTTGGTATCACAAATGAGGATGCTTCCATACAAATTTTATGCCACATTTCCTTACACCTGATTACTCCTGCTCTCCATGCCGTCCGATTCAAGTCCTTCAACCTTGATCTTACTCCTGCTCTCCATGCCGTCCAATTCAAGTCCTTCAACCTTGATCTTACCAAGGTACACATCCATCAGTTCAGGGATTTTATCCAGGTATCTCGTCACATATCTATCGATGAAATCCTTATTGGATATAAAGAACATCGAAACGAGCTTGTCGGTCCTCTGCTCGATCAGACCCTTGGACGTCAAAATTTGCCACACGGCATACCTAGGCAGGATTCTCTTATCAAGACTGTACATTAAGAGCTTTGGCTGCCTGCTCAGATCTGATGGCCCCAGACCTAGTTTCTTAGCAAAGGTGTTCATACATGTGATCTTCTGTTCTGACGTCAATAAGCACAAGGGACTGCTCCGGAACGCCGAGATGACCTCCTCCTCTGACCAGCCTAGACTCTTGAACAGCTCCAATCTCACGGCTAGGGTCGACTTGCGCTGCCCGCACACCACTCGCACTGCGTGCAGGAAGAGCAACTTGTCGGGCTTCAAGCCCCAATCTTGCACCATCTGGACCGCCTCCGCGAAGCGCTCGTGGCTCCTCATCAGGCACCGGGGTTGGGTCACCATGAGCTTCGAGATGGCGGACGCCGGCAGGCCCAGATCCAGGAGAAGGGCGACGTTGGGGATCATGGTGGCCTTCATGTCGAAGTTGAGGCCCCGATTGTGGCGCCGGAACATGGTACAAACGTCCTCGGCGGAGCTGATGAAGCAGCGGAGGAACTCGATGCAGGGCCGAATGTGGCGGTCGAGGCTGCGTTGTAGAACTGCAGGCTCCTGAGCGATCAGCGCCGTGGGGAAGCCCGCGTGGGTTAAGAACTGCAGCTTGGGGGCGAGCTTCTTCTGGGCCTTGGAGAGGAGGACGCGTGGCGACCGCGCGATGAGCCCGGCGATCTGGGCATCGGAGAAGCCGTGGTTTCGGAGGACGTCGAGGACGGACTCGCGCTGCTTGCAGGTCTTCTCGTCTAGGCGGATGGTGCAGGAGGCGGCGAGGGCCTGGGCGGGGGTGAGGCCGCAGGAGGTGGTGAGGAAGTCAACGGTGAACGAGGAGGAGGAGGGGGAAGAGGAGGGGGAAGAGGAGGGGGTGGAGGAAAGACTAGGGGGGAGTGCGGCTGTGGAGGCGGCCGTAGCGAAAGCCCTGGGCAAGGGCGTGGAAAGGATGTTGAGGCGGAGAATTCTTCTGCAGAGTAGAGCAGACATTTTAGCAAACAGGTAGTGAGCAACAATGAGAGAAGCAGACGCAGGGTAAGCGTTGGTGGACGGTGGTTGCGAAGGGTTAGGGTTTTATGCGCGTCCGTAACAGTAAGCTCATCCATGGTGACTTGGGCTCGAGTGCTATGTCGTCAGGATTAGAGAGGGACGTTACTCTCGTTGCCACGGGGGTCTTTAGCGAAAGCGATTAAATGGATAATTGAGTCATTTGCATAGGTAAATAAGAAAGTATTATACTTACCTTTGGTCCATTTTCTTGTGAAAGGAAATATAATACTTGACCATATATAAAGTCCAAAGTCCGGTAGTCGGATTCTATCCAACTTTGGTTAAACGAATTTGAGTATTAAAAATTTGATTCATTTTTTAATGAGCTTAGATAATAATTTTCACTTTGATCTTATAATAAGTTGGATTTAATATCTAAAGGTTTGAAGATATTGATGCATATTAAGCATAAAATAATAATTAAACTTGTATAATGCATGTAAATATTAAGCATAAAAATAATTGTTGGAAAATATTCATAAATATTAAGCATAAAAACACTAATTCAACGTATATAATGCGTGTAAATATTAAGCATACAAGTAATAACTAAAATTACATAATGCTGTGGAGTGTTATATTACTTATTACATTTATTCAAATGAATCTATATAAAGTATGACTCTTAGATTAATGATTAACAGTGTCTGAATACAAAAAGGGTTTCTACTTACTAAATAATTTTAAATAAGTATAGATGATTATGTTTAATTTATGTTTTATGATACTTACAAAATCATAGTGTTTGTGATCAACTCTTATCTTTTTTCAAACTAAATTAATTAAAATTTAATTTAAATATTACAGTAAACTTTGTTGCATAAAAATGTGATTTTTAAGTTAATTTTTCTTTTTAAAACAATGTAATTTTCGTTTCATAAAATGTATCACAAATAAACATGATTAGACAATACTTTTTTTAACATCATTTTCCCACTTTTGACATTTGGACCAGTCGATGCTAGCAGCGCCTGCGCTGTGCGCGTGCTTGTGGTGTGGAGAGAGAGAGAGAGAGAGAGCAGATCGGAGAGGAGCACCATGGAGAGAAGGGGCGGCGGGGGAGGGAGGCCGTGGCGGCCCAGGGGAGCGGCCAGAGGTCCCCGAGGTCTCGTTCCTTTCTCGTCCTCTTCTTCCCACGGGGACAGGTGGAGGTCGTCACCTTCGCAGCCGTCGTCCGCGTCGTACTCCGCGGCGGAGAGCAAGGGAGACCGCAAACTGCTCTCTGATGACAATTCCACAGCAAGGAGAGCGGGAGAACCCGTTGTTGATGAAGACACCGCTCCATTGGTTGGAACCTGCCCCGACATGTGCCCCGGTACTCCTCCTTTTTTGCTCGAATCTCCCAATCCTCCTCATTCTTTTGGGTTTCATCTCAAAGGAAACACGCTTTTGTTGTGGATTTTGTCTCCATGCTGTTGGGGACTGGCGGAATTGGCTTTCATTCGTTTGGGTTTTGTCAAGTATCCGTTTGCAATCTGGTTGCTTTTAACGTGCAATGAGTGTTCTTTGTTCCCGATCGAAAGAAATTACTTTGGGAGGAAGGTCGGGATTGGGATGGATACGGATAGCCGTGTAAGGGCGTTCTTGATCATTGAATTGGTTGATGTTGAGTTCTGGTGGATGATGATGATGGTGATGAGCGAGTCCATTTGGGTTGTCCATTTCATATGCAATTGAGTGAGGGAGTGGGCGAGGGTCCTTGGCAATGTAAACTCCGCCTCCTCTTCCTTTTTTGCTGCCTTAGAGGAGGCGTGAGATTGTTCTTGGACGGATTGAGAGTTCTTTGGGTGTTTTCTTATGGGTATACTCAATTGTAAATCCGTCTACATCTTTTTGTTCTTTTCCATTGTTATACAATGGCGTGGTACCATCCACTTCCAAGAAAAAGATGATGATGGTGATGACGATGAGTGATTGACAGCAAGGGCTATGGACATCTATAATTATGGGAAACTTTTGGCAGGTTATTACATTTCCTGAAATGAACTTTGCAACGATGTCTTCGGCTTTTTTTTCTGGGTGACATTTGGTAACCCTGCGGAACAGGATTGAGCAGTGATAAATTTTGCAGAGATCTGCTTAAACCTCACAGTGTTTACCAAATGGAAACCAGACTGGGTAAAGAACCCAGCATATGCAGATTCACTCACTTGAAGTCCAAGTAAAAAAACTAAGAAAAAGGAAAGATTGTGGAGGAGGAATATAAGTAAAGTTCGCTTTTTCAAAAACTGTCAGGCTTGAAGTTTTCTTGAATGAGGTGATAAGCAAGTAATGCTTTGAACAGTAAATTGCTTTCAGTCAATGGAAAAAATAGCTCCAGCTAATTCAGTTGTCGGGCGATCCTAACAGTGTATATTTTGGAGAATGAATTTTATTATGCCTCGGATACCAAATCTCCTTCAAAGATATGACATCGACTTCCTAAAAGCCAGGAGATAGATGTATAAATCCAAGTCTTGCTTTCCAGAGAACTCAAGTGTGATATATTGCAAGTCCCAAATAACCTCCAGCATGAAGGGCGTAAAAGAGACCCATTACCATTCGTGTGGGGGTAGGAAGGGGGTGGCTGGGTGAGGGGCTTTAGGGAGAGGATGTTCCGCTCTCGACAATGGCAATCATCCCATGCTCATAGGAGCCTCTGTGAACAGCATGAGGAAGAGATCTTCAAGATCTTTCCTCAAAAGCTGGTTTGACTCCTGTGCCAAATGAATACTCTTAAGTCCTACTTCCACCTTAAAGCCTTTGAGCGCTCTTGTGCCTTTAGAACTTGATGAGGAGACTGGAAAGGTGGCCCGTCAAGTTCCTTTATTGTCTTCTCGACCATTGTTGGAAAGAAGAGATTGTTCAAGACGGTGCTCAAGGACCGAAGGTCTCTATCCCATCCACCTGCAGCAGGAGTTTCAATAACCTGGAAGGCATGGACAGACCTGTTTTCATTATCTTCTGCTTCTTTGGGTCCAAGATGAATACTTTACTCCAGATTTCTTGGGTAGTCAGAAGCATTCCACTTATGAGGATTTTGTGGATTTGGAATCTTTATGCTCTCAATCACTGGTGGGAATTGGGTTGGTTTCAAACCTGCATATACCCTTCTTTCATTCATACAAGCCCATTGGAACCCCAAACTGGCTTCTGAATCTCCACCATGGTCCACAATGGATGAAAGCCTTCTTCCTATGCAAGTATGAGAATATGGAAGACCTCACATGAGTTATTGAAGGAAGTAATGTGGAAGGTTATCTCCAGTAGTTTAGGATGGGTCAGCTTGATTCTATTCTGAAAATTGTTTTCATTTGAGGAGGCTGCAAGTACATGCTGTGAAGGCATTCGGATGTGATATTTGGTTTTTCTCTAGTTCTTTGGGACATTTGAAAGGAAATAAATAATAGGCATTTCAGACGGGATTTCAGCAGTCCCTTTGACATTATTGAGCATTCTATCCTGCTTACCAGGTATAGGTCCTTGCTCATTGAGGAAGATAATGGTCTGTCCAGAGTGCTCAGTGAATTAACTGGAAAATGTTCATTTGGTGATGAGTTTAAGGGGATACTCTACCCATCTTGGTAGATTCTCTATATGGGGTTAGTAGTGTACTATTTTACATCTTTAAGTAGTAAGTTTCTGGTCTTTTGGACACCTTAAAAATGTTAAACTTATTTTGCGTGATTCTAACGATATTAAATACTACAAAAAAGTACCAGTGAATTTATAAGATCATGCTTGAAGTTTTCTTTGGTTTCTACAAAGCATGTAACCTCCACAAGACATCCTCTTTGTTCCCTTTGACAATTTTTGTTTACAAGGATTTTGGTCTTTCTTCTTGTTATAGCAAAGGAGAGGGGCCAACGTGAGCAGCTCAGAGATCTGGCTGTGTTTGAGAGATTAGATGGACATCCTGGTAGAACTTCTCCAACACTTGCTGTCAAGAAGGTAGTAAATTAGTTATGTGAGTTTTATTTTGTATACTAAGCGGTTGATAATATCATTTCTATTTTCTTTTGTTGGAACGTAAGTGTGTTCCTTTGCTGCACACTGAAGTTACATAACCAATTAAATAAGCTGTCCCTTCAGAAATGTATATTTTACATTTGACGCCACAACCTAATGGCCTTTTCTTTCTAGGGTTATGCATTCTGTTAGAGATGGCATGCATGTAATTGTTGTTTTTAGATTGAGCAATATGACAAAATGAATACCCAAGTGGGTCATAAATTCTTAGTAATTATTGACTAGATGATGCCATTTTTGGAATCGTTAAGTGAAGAAATTGACATGGATTCTATACTAGTTCTGATTTTTATTTGTTGCATTGTTAAAATAGCAGTCATTCCATTCTGTTTAAAAATGAAAATAGGGTCCTTTTTTAGGGTGGTAGTTAAATGTGCAAGGATCAGTGTGTTTTCTTCAAATGACAAATCATATGCCTTAGTTTTGATTGGTCCCTGATGCTGGCATATAATGCTGTGAGACTTCCTTTTTGAAAGATCCTCAATCCTTTTTTGATTTTGAAAAATCTTTTTGAGGATTTTGAAACCTTTATGGAAATCTTAATTTGAGAAGAGAATTTTAAGTTTTGAAAACATGTTCTCTTTTCTTTTAGATGGATTTTCAAGATTCATCCTCAAAGTCTAAATTACTTCTGGATCGATCATGGATCCGTGTTCTTGACCTCTCTCCACTGACCTCGGTCAGTGTTAATTACACCAATCAATGATTGGTAACCCTTGATTAACTATCTAATATGGCTTAGAGAAAGCAGGAAATAAGTGAGATTTGATGTGAGCATGCAAGTCATTTTTTGTTCCTTTA
Source organism: Zantedeschia hybrid cultivar (assembly GCA_030544215.1). Taxonomy (NCBI): domain Eukaryota; kingdom Viridiplantae; phylum Streptophyta; class Magnoliopsida; order Alismatales; family Araceae; genus Zantedeschia; species Zantedeschia hybrid cultivar. The sequence goes on along the minus strand of JARZZO010000005.1, from coordinate 75,750,026 downwards.
TTAGAAAGATTCATGAAATATCCTTTAAAGGATACTTAAAAGATCTTTGAATTCTTTTGAAAAGATGTAGACTATTTAAAAGATCTTCTTAAACAATGAGGCATGATGGACCACCACATATTTAAGAATGTTCATGAATGGTCCTTCAACCAATATGAAAGAACCACCATTTTGTTTAGACCATTCAACCAATATGAAAGAGTCAGAGTTTAAGGGTCAATCCACCAGTAGGAAAGAACCACTTTAGTTGATGGTTACCCTATTGATATAAAAAATGAACAAATGATCATCCTTGTTAGTCCTTCTATGAATAGGTTAACCACGACTTCGTAGCCTGTCCACCAGTAGTCACTAGTTACCCTATCGATAGGGATGAACCAATAATTATAACTTTTGATCACTCTACTGATAAGAGTGAACCATTAACCAAGTGGGCAATCCAATAATAGGATAAAACCACTAAACTTAGACCATTCAACTAATATGAATGAACTTCTTTGTCATTATTTTATTTTTTATAGGTTATCCAACCAATATGAATAGACCTTAATTTAATTGCCAATCCCATCGATAAGAAAGAACCACTTTAGTTGATGGTTATCCCATTGATATAAAATGAATACAGAATGATTCTTATTGGTCCTTCTATGAATAGGTTAACCACGACTTCGAAGTCTGCCCACCAGTAGGACATAACCATAAAAGTCACTGATTACCCTATCGATAGGGATGAACCAATAATTATAATATTTGGTCACCCTACTGATAAGAGTGAACCATTAACTAAGTGGGCTATCCAACAATAGGATAAAACCACTAAACTTAGGTCATTCAATCAGTATGAATGAACCTCTTTATCATTATTTTATTTTTTATAGGTTATCCAACCAATATGAATATACCTTAATTTAATGGCCAATCCCATCGATCATGGATTGCGGAATCGGCCGATTCCGATCCGAATCGGCCGATTCGGATCGGGATCGGCGGGTTCCGATCCGATTCGGGGGGGATTTCACTGTTCCCCCCCACCGATTTGAAAAAAAAAAAAAAAAACGGCCGAAATCGGCCCGAACCGGACCAGATCGGGGCCGGACAGGCCAGATCGGCCGGTCCGGACCCGATCTGGTCCGGTTCGGGTCGATTTCGGTCCCCCCCTTAAGGTTTAAGGGTTTAGGGGTTTAGGGTTTTAGGGTTTAGGGTTTAGGTTTTAGGGTTAAGGGTTAAGGGTTAAGGGTTTAGGGTTTAGGGTTTAGGGTTTAGGTTTTAGGGTTTTAGGGTTAAGGGTTTAGGGTTTAGGGTTTAGGGTTTTAGGGTTTTAGGGTTTAAGGGTTAAGGGTTAAGGGTTAAGGGTTAAGGGTTAAGGGTTAAGGGTTAAGGGTTAAGGGTTTAGGGTTTAGGGTTAAGGGTTAAGGGTTAAGGGTTAAGGGTTAAGGGTTTAGGGTTTAGGGTTTTAGGGTTTTAGGGTTTAGGGTTTAGGGTTTAGGGTTTTAGGGTTTTAGGGTTTAGGGTTTAGGGTTTAGGGTTTAGGGTTTAGGGTTTAGGGTTTAGGGTTTTAGGGTTTTAGGGTTTAGGGTTTTTTATGGATGTACATGAATTGCATTCATTCTTATTGTACATCAATTGAATAATATGTATGTAATTTTTTCTGATTTTATTTTTATTTTTTTCTGATTTTTTCTGATTTTTTTTTATTTTTTTTTATTTTTTAATCTGGCCGAGTCGGACTGGCCAGACTTCATCTGGATCGGCCGACTCGGCCGATCCGATCCGAGTCGGATCGGGATCGGCGGGTCCCGATTCGGGGACCCGATCCGATCCGGAATTCCTTGCCATCGATAGGAAAGAACCACTTTAGTTGATAGTTACCCCATAGATATAAAATGAACAAAGAATTATTCTTATTGGTCCTTCTATGAATAGGTTAACCATGACTTTGTAGCTTGTCCACCAATTAGGACAGAACCATAAAAGTCACTGATTATCATATCGATAGGGATGAACCAATAATTACAACTTTTGGTTACTCTACTGATAAGAGTGAACCATTAACCAAGTGGGCAATCCAACAATAGAATAGAACTACTAAACTTAGGCCATTCAACCAGTATGAATGAACCTCTTTGTTATTTTTTATTATTATTTATTTTAAAATAGTTTGATTACTTCATCGATGAGGATGAACCAATTTTTATTAACATGAAGTAGTTAATTAATTTAATCTTACAAAACATTATTTAATGTAGTCTATTTTTAATAAAAAAATCCTTAGATTATATGGCCGCTCTACCAGTAAGAGAGAACCATATAATCTTATAGTCATTTTATTTAAATGAACTTTTTTTTTTTAAATTTATATGGAACTTTGGTCATCCCATCGATGAGAATGAACCATATTTTTTATTTTATTTTATTTTTGTTTAAATTGATTAATGGCCAACCAACTAGTTTGGAAGAATCAAATTAGATTATTATTTTTATTAACAACAATGTATGGCCAACCAACCAATATGGAAGAATCAAATTAGATTATTATTATTTGTTCTAAGTTGATTAACAAGAATATATGGTCATCCAACCGATATGGATGAACCAACTAAACTAACATACAATCAATATACGAAAAAAACATAAACATAAACAGATTTTTTTATTTATCATCATCACATTTTTTTCTTCACACAGATAGAAAAATTACAGGCTTTAAAAATCTGCGGAGCTTTCTCCCTTTTTTTTTCTTGCTCTCCTCTGTGTGCCTCTGTGTGTCTTTTCGTAGCCGGCCTTAGGGGGGTATTTATAGGGAGATGGGAGGCTTGAAAAGGAGGCCATGGGGGTGGAAAAGGAGGCAAAGAGGGATAAGAAGGCAAGGAGGGGGCAAAGGAGGAAGGTGGGGAGCCGGTGGCTCCCCCACCCACCGGTGGCACCCCCCACCGGGGGGGGGGGCAGCTGGCTCCAGCCCCCACCGGTTGCCCCCCAGCCCTCTCTCACTTTTTTTTTTTTTTGTTTCTTCCCCCTTTTTTGCTCCATTTTTTTAATTAAAAAAAAGTTTAAACAAATGCTTTGTGGCTCCAGCCCCCACCGGTTGCCCCCCAGCCCTCTCTCACTTTTTTTTTTTTTTTGTTTCTTCCCCCTTTTTTGCTCCATTTTTTTAATTAAAAAAAAGTTTAAACAAATGCTTTGTGGTGACAGTGAGAAGTGATCAACATACATATGTGGGCAACTATTATAGTTGAATCATGACGCTGAAAGGAAAGAAAAATGATGTCTGATGATTGCTCTTTTAAGACAGAAAACTTAATGTGATTTAATGGATGAAGTTCGTCTAAAATCATGTTGTTTCTTGGCAAAAATACCTCCCTTGAATATGAAGAAACCACCTTGAACTTGTGCAGAGTTCCACACAACAATATGTTCAGTGTTTTCATCTAGTGCTTTACAGTTTAACTTTAAGGCAGCTCACATTAAAAAGAAAGAAAGGGAAAAAGGGAAAAGCCGGTAAGGACTGAAGAACTTCTTTGCCAATAATTAAGCCAAGGAAATTATCTCCATGTTCATATGGATTAAGAATGATATTTACTGGTTTTAGCAACTGATGGGACAAAATGTCCATAATCAAGTGATAAATCCACAAAGGAATCCTGCATACTCTGTAGCAAACTAATTGGCAAGCTTGGCTCATTATGTTGCCTTAAAAAAATCTACTATATTCCATCTAAAGACAGAAGCGGAAGCTACATTCTACGTCTTCTAAACTTGTCTCTAATTCCTAAACAACTCAGTCACTCTTCTTGAACTGCATTGTTTTGGTCCCAATAAGCAATTCATACATCACATGAAACTAAATATGTATTATCATATATCATAGCAGGAAGGAAACGACGAAACGTGCCAATGATAACATAATTCCTTATACATTATAGTAAGTGTAAGTCATGGCAAAGCATGTCATCTTCATTCTTTCATCATCATCTTCATCTTTCATAGCATGCTTATATCGAGATGTGCATATTATTCTGACATATAAACATGTGCATAAAGCACTTGCATCTACGTTTAACCTTACTTTCAGAGAGAGGCATGAGCATAAGTGCATAAACGTAAACATCATGCATGGCAATGTAAAATACATCTTCAGATAAACGAGTCATCATCATCATCATTACATCTTGAACATGACACAAATATTAGGGTAGTGTAACATTCTCCCATGTGAGACACAGTGAATGTGAATGTGAGTCATGAACATATGCAAGACTCTGTGTGAATAAGAATGCCAAGGCTCCCTAATATACTAAGTTAAAAAAAGAGAGTCATGAACATATGCATAATATCTCCTCTAGTAACTTAGAGAGCCTTGGCATTCTCATTCACACAGAGTCTTGCTTCTTTTATTAATCTTATTATTTACTCAAGTGATGCAATACATCTAACCATGATTATATGAGATCTTCTTTTCCTAGAACCTAGTCAGAAAAAAAGGGAAGGATCTCAGTCTTTGGCTAGTGACCCTTGGGTGGTTTCATCTTTCCACACTTATCATCAAGCATATTACTACAATCCAAAATGGGATTTACCTCAATGCCCATGTCTCTCAGCTACAAAAACCAAGGACATTACTGGTTGATAGGAATCTTATGTCGTGGTTCACTGTCATGTTATTCCTTTTGCTTGTTTTAATGTTAGCCATGGGCCAGTGCTCAATCTCTCTTTCCTGATGAAGGTATTTCAACTTGTCTTTTTTAGTGGGAACTGATGAAAGACAAACTTAGAGTTTTGTTGCAGATGGTGGAACTCATGACCCTTTGACCAAGCAGCTGTGACTGCCTAGGAGTCCTTTGAAGGTGAGGATTCTCAAATTTTTGGTCTCTCCTGGTGGGCTTCCTAGTCCTACTTATGCTCGGAGGTAACATTTTTTTGATAAGATCCAGTGCATACGGTTTCCTGGCTCTGTGGAATGACTGATTTCAGGTAGGAACTGGACGTTGGACTTGAAGGGTGACTGGGTTATTTGAGTGGCTGATTCTTCATTTCACTCTATGGGCCAGTTTGGGGTGAAAGGAGTGGAAGAATCCTCTGGAGGGAATTTAAGCAGTAGAAAGGATTGTAAACTTTGCTCTTGCATGGTGAGGGATTGGGCTAAATATCTTGGTAATCTTGATGAACCAAACTTTTCTCTTTTTGTCTTTTTGGTGGGGTGGGGAGCGGGGATTGAGTATCACACCTTCTCATTGTGGGGTATTTTGTGCAGTGTTTTTGGTGGGGGGAGCATATAGCTACTACCCTTGTAAAGTTTTATTTTCCATTTCAATAAATTGATGGTACTATCCACTTCTCAAGGGGAAACAAAAAAGAGAGACTTCCTCTGGATGCCACCAAACCTTTCCTCATCCTCTGGAGCCCAGAGAGGAGAGACTTTTCCTCATCCTATATTTCTGCTTTCTTCTTCTCACATTTCCCCATCTTTGCTGCTAGCTGCTAGCTGCTAGCTGGAGAATTCTTCTGCATGCCATCAAACCAAAGACCCCAAAGAGGAAGCGCGTCTCATCATCTCACATTTCCACTTTCTTCTTCCCAAAAATTTCCAGTAAAAGGTATGGATTGCAGCACAAATTCTATTAATAAATAGAGCTAATATAACTAGAAAATTTGCTATTAACAGACATCACCGTGAGGCAGGCAATGAAATAGCATGAGGGTGCCATTGGAATGAGAATCTCTATGGTGGTGGGCATGTTGAAACAAGAATCCTATCTGATAGACCTAGCATAATTGTTAAACTTCTACCTATAATTGGTTCTGAAGGGGTGATACTAGGTCAATAGGCATGAGATGGAGAAATTAGATTATGCTTATTAAAAGAATAAAAAGTGAGACATGAAAGAAATAAGGCTGTTTTGCCACTGATGATGTTCCTAGGACAAAGTTTCCCTGGAGGGGGGAGGTAATGGAAATTTTCATATAGTAAACCTTTTTAAATATTCAGGAATAGGGGTGTCAAATGTATTCTTGAGATCCAAAATCCCACCCAAATCAAATTAAACATCAACTTCAGCTTTGGTTTTTATCTGAAAATTATTTACTGGTCAAATTTTGAGTTTACTTCAGATCAGGATTGGATAGGGTTCCCAACTTCCTATCATCCTATGCTTGTGTTCTGTTGCTGCCACAAACCCAGGTTTGTTCGCAGCTGCCAACGCTGTGGCCCGGGAAGGGGGAACAGGATGGCAAGGTCCTCTTTCATATTCACCAAAGCGGTGACCTGGTTTGTGCTCTCAGGTTCTGGGTGTCTCTTTGTGTATACCACATCGAGGTAACACTCCTTAAGGGCCAGCCAGCCTCGCTGTCTGGTAGTGTTTCCAGCTTGAACGCACTCTGATCATGACCCCTGCCCCATTATCTCCACATCCACCTCCACCCCAGCTCATTGTGCCGCTGCTGCTCCGAGTCTGTGGGGCTGCCTGCTCTGGGATTCGCTTGCCTCCTTCCTGTGGAACTCTACCTGGCTCTGCAGAGCTGCCTGCTGATGCTGCCACTTGAGTTCAATGGCTCTCCACATCATGTGACGACCACCCTCCTTGGCCTGCTTTGGGAACTCCTCACCTGTCTGTGTTTCATTCCGATCCAAGCAAACCTGAGTTTAATCTGATCCACATAGATGGTCGGGTTCAGATTCGGATTGAACTAAGCACTCTTGAATTCAAATTTGGTTATCAACAATGCATCCAAACCTGACCTGTTTACACCTCTTCCCAGGAATGACATTGGTATATGATTCAGAATAAGGATATTTGCAAAAAGAAACCCTCTCTAAAATTTAGTTGCAGATTTGTCTATATTATTTCAATATTATAATAAAGAACCTCACTGCATTACAATAGTTGCAGAAATGCCCCTGTGGTTATTGTTCATTAACATTCTGTTTAAATTCTCTTCTGATTAACCTACCAAAAATAAAAATATCTAAAATACTCTATTTGTGTATCTCTCTTTCTCTCTCCTTGGCACAGTGCCGGCTCCCAGACGCTTCTTTCTTCCTTGTTCAATATTAGGAAAATGAGACAGGAGCCACTAACGCTGATTCACTGGCCCCTCTGGAATATGATATTAATGATTTCAATTTTACTTACATGATTCCTTGTAATTAAAAATTCAAGGGGATTATTTTTGCAAAAATCCCTTCGGAATATGGTATTAATGATCTTTTACGTAATATGTCGATTTGATATATACTCTACCTTCGGAATTTGCTGGCAAGTTTGATTTTGTCCATTCCAATGCTTATGATTCTCTTGTTGGTTCTTTGGTCTTTCCCTTTTCAGATACTCATGATCCTGTTTTGCGTATCAGTTGCTTCTAAAATATTTCTATTCTGTGCTCTTATAATATAATTCTTTGTTCTCTTGGACATTTTATGGGAACCTTGTATTTTGTCTCCTTTCTTCTGCTAATTCTCAAGCTAACCATACAGATGGTAGAAGCTGATATGTCTGTGTATCTAGTTTTGCAGAACAATGTCCACCAGGCATATGAAGGCATCAGATATTCGACCTCTTCCAGTGTTACAAAAGACATTGGGATACCTGCTTGACCTAGCTGAATCTTCAGATCATTCTATTGAAGTTGTTCATGATTTTGTCTTTGACAGGACTAGATCTATTCGGCAAGATCTCAGTGTTCAGAAGATTGTCAACAATGAAGTGATTCACATGTATGAGCAAATGGTACATTTTATTTGAAATGTTCTAGGTATTAATTATTCTTTAATTGTTACTCGAGGAATAAAGTTCAGTAAACCAATTTCTGATTTTTTTAATTCAAGGACTTGACTGTAAATTCTGCATGTTGAGGGATCTCTTATGTCATATCATGGATTGCATTTCTTAGCATGCCATGGAGCAAATTTCTTTTGATGTGTAAAGTTCTAAATTTTCTTGTTTACATATATATAGGTACTACTGTTCATGATACTCTCTTGGTGCAAAGTCAATGCTTATCTTGATAAACTTATACTATGCTTGTCACAATCCCAATTTATACTGCAATGACATTTGACATCTAGTATGTAGTGCTTTTGGGAGGGTGGCAGTACTGGTATTGGTACTAGTAACGGTGGGTACCGATGCTGATGTGTATCAGTATCGGTATCGGTATCGGGTGTATCAGCCCAGTACTGGACCTAAATGGGCCAATATTGGCTAATATATATTTTTATTTTTTTAAATACAAATGAGTGGTATCAGGCTAACCCCATGTATCGTCTCGGTACCCACGAATACAGATACATATCGGCCAATACGTGTCAGTATCGGCCGATACTACCTAGCATTTGGCTTATAAATTATGCGGACTAAACTGCTTATGTTGGTAGACGTGTTCTAGGCTCTTGATGGTCCTAACCTTTATATGTGCATGGTGTTTGCCAATGTTTAAGTCATATGGTATTTCTTGGACATGGTGATGACTAATTACTGTGACCTTGCATCATGTTCTGTGACGAAATGCCTTCGGTGTTTATACTATTATGACCCGACGGGGCTCTTGTGGTATAAAGGCATGAAATATGATCATTGGCTTATTGCTTCTAGTTTTAGAATGCCACCTGTATGGCCATTGGTCCCCGAAGGTTGTCTAAAGAAGTGATGTCATTGTTGTTCGACGAATGGTATGAAGAGGAGGTAAAGGTCTTAAGGGTGGCACTTGTGTACCCCAGGTGTTACCCCGCCTATAAGGTCTAGTGGTCCCAGTTTTCTTATAGTTAATAATAAGTTCATCATTTGTTTTACAGTCATCATTAAAGAATTTCTATCAAGGTTCGCCGTATCACTGATCCGTATCGGATTGTATCTTTCCAAATACGGTATGATATCGATCTAATTTGGGCCTCGGTCCAGCTCATACAAGTCGCATGAGTCCAACCAATGAGTTCGTTAAAATCAATGAGTTGTTTGTTAAAATTAATGAGTTTAAGTCACATCTTAGAGAAATGTATCTTATTAATTGATATAAAAAGTATAACTTTACTTGTCAAATAGGAAAAACTCAACTTAAAACCTTCCATTAAGCATGTATGAGTCGACATGATCCGGTCCAACTCGGTACGTATCAGCGGATCGGGTCGGTGCAGATATGAGTCGACTCGTACGAGTCGGCCGGATCTAGTACGATACGACAAACCACGATTTCGATCCTATTCAACACTAGCTTGCCATTAGAACTCCGTGTTGATTGATAGTAGCTTTGGGAAACAATTTCCTAGTCTCTTTCTTCCCGTCTACTAAAGGTTGGCAATTAGTTAAGTCACCAATTGTAGAGAACAAAATTAAGTGGTCCAAATCTAAGGAGAGCACTCAAAGATAGTGAAATTGCTGAGTATGCCAACCTTGTAGGCCTATTCTCAAAAGTGAATGCTAAGATGGTGATAAGGGTCCAAGACTGTCGACGTCGCCAATGTGTTACACATAATGGAGCATGTTTATCACTGTCGGAGTCCTGCACATGATTATGTTTGGCTCGAAAATAGTTTGCATGACGTCTAAGTCATAGAGTGTCGGAGAACAAGTCCATTGAGTCCTTGTTCGACCCATTTGGAGCCTATTTAGTATCCTTTTCCATTTTTGATGTATTTTCATGCGATTATTTCGCACAAGTTTTGAGTTCTAGGGGTATTTTAGTCCGGGGAAAGTTAGGGTTGGGTTAGTCTTTATAAATAGTGATGTAAACCCTATTTTTCAATTAATGGCGATTTTTATTGTGAATTTGGAATATTTTCTGCTTGCTTATCTGAGATAGAGATTCGAAAACCCTGTGATGGGGTCAACAGAAATTACTATATTCACTATGTTTCTGCTGGATTCTCTACTAATCCAGTGATACCTCAGCATCTAAGTGCGAAAATGCTAGACTAAAAAATCAAAACAATTCCAATATGAATTCTCACATATTCATGTGTCAAACATCTTATTTGTCAACTTGTCCAATGTGTAAAACAATGATTGGGGTCTATATGATTTTTGTGGAATTCATTTGTTTTATCGTTTGACCAAGTTGAGTTGTCTAGAAAATTAGTGACCGCAACTCCTTTCCCTCTTGCTACATTGCGTGCTGCTTGTTGCCTTCTTAGGGCTGTGTCAACTTGTATATCATTCTTGAAACTTCCATTTTCTTTCTCATTCATGCATGATGCTCATGTATTTCGCAGGCTTAACAATAGCATTTATTTCTGGTTTCCTTTGCACCTAACCGGAGGATTTATATCACCTTACGTCATATTGTGCTTTATTCTATGATGTGATCACACATTAAGTTTAAGCAGGTTAAATTCCATATTACATCAGATCAACGGCTACGAAAATGGTGTGGCAAATCAGATATTTCTTCGTTGCTTCACCTCAACATGGAACAGCTCATTAAATCACTCACATCCCTATATGATCTATATGCCACTAACCGAAGGTCTGGCAATACAAACTATAATGAAGCTGAGTTCTATTCATTCCATGTACTTCTACAGCTTGGCTGTAAAAGGCAGGTAATTCATGTTCTCTATTCATTGACAACAATAACATGCAGATAGGATGCACCACTAGATTGACTTTTGTGCGGCATTTAATAGGAAGGAGATTCAATCTCTTTGTGGTTTCGGAAAATGGAAGTCTCTATTCTACGGTCAAAGGAAATGAATTTTGTGCGGAGTGTTTTAAGGTACTCTCTAAACTTCTAAAGCTTTAGGAGATCTGCTTTCAGGAATTTCTTTTTGAGATTTTTGTATGTACACCGCTATCAAGTGTCTAACTGCCATATTTGTATGTATACCCCTGATTCCCACAGTTATAAGTACCCGACATCCTAAGAAAGGTTGTGGTTAGTATCCCTACAAAATTCTGTAAACTCTAATGGAGTATGCGAAACAGGTTCAGATATTTTTGCATATATCACAAGGACTTCGGCCACGTCATGTTATTTGCCGAATTGGTTTCTTTTATCATGTACTTTTTAATTTTTATTTTATGTTGGTTAGAATCTAGTTAGTAGTTACATTGTCTAACCCATTTTATTGAGCATTTTGGGGACTTGCATAAGGCCCAATTGAGGCCCATTAGTTGTTTTCTATTTTTCTGTTATTTTCTGTATGTCTTTTCTTATTTTAGGAGTCTAGGGGTAATTTTGTAATTCTGGGTCTTAGGGCTTCCTCTATTGGAGCCTATAAATAGTAGTTGTACTCTTTTTTGGAAAAGGTAATGGAGAATATTGCTGAAAAGGGAAAGAAAAGATGTAGCCGTTGTGCGTTCTTAGATGGACCCTTGAGGGGTCTGGTGTGAGGGTGCGATGCCCTAATTATCTTCTTCCCCAACCCCTTCTTATTCCCCTATTCATCTTCGTCTTCTTCCCTTGTCTTCTTCTTCTTCCTTGGCCTCCGAGCCTTCCTCCAATTTCCTCGTTCCTATCCCCCATCAGTTTGGTATCAGAGCCTAAATCCTGCTCCCCCACTACGCCGCTGCTCACCCCGCTGCATAGACCTGCCACCACCTTCTTCCTTCTTCCCCCTCCCCCCCAAATCTCTCTCCAGTGATCCCACCAGAAGAAGAAGTAGAAGAAGGAGGGTTTGTCGAAGGGTGGACTGGGCCTGGCTAGTGCCACCGCCCTCGGTCGACGTCGCCATCGTCAGGGAGGTGGAAGGAGGAAGAGCATATCGAGGGGAGGGCTTAGACCCGCTGCAGCCATCTGTAGCTCCTGCTGGTGCTGACGTTGCCTTCTGCCAGTGCCACCATTGCCGTCCACAAGCCTCCCTCTAGCTATTGCCGCCGTCTGCTTCATTGTTGCCTCCGTTTACTTCAGCTGTTGTTGCCGCCACCGACGTCGGCCCCGCCGGGGCCCCCTGCTTCCCCACCTGCCGTCATCACGACCTGTTGCCGCCGCGGCCCTTCCTTGCCCTCCTGCAAGCTAGGGCAACTCGGTGCCTTGCGGGTGAAGAAGGAGGAGGCTATCTGCTCAAGCCCGATTCCCTTTTAAGTTAACTAGATCTAGAGATCTGGTTCCGCAAATTTGGTTCTCTTTGAAGCTCTCGGATCCGTGTCCAACAAGTGACTCTGGATAACTTAAGGAACTTGGTTCCTTAAATCGGTTCACTTTCTCTTCCTTTCCTTCGCTTGGCGGGCCGATTCCATTCAACCATGATTTTGTTAAGCCCAGTGGTCTAAGCCAAAGACTTGGTCTGCTACAGTGCATTAGCGCGGTGCAACATGTGTTCTTATCACCACGAGTGTCACAATCTCGTATGTGCTTTGATTTGCAAGCTGCTTGCGTCGTTGGGATTGTCTTAGCGAGGCCGACCTCACTGCAAGTCCCGTCTGCTAGTTGGACCTCATTTTGCGTGCCATCCTTGCACACTTTACACGGACATTTGTGCTCGACGTTTGAGGTCGCTCCGGACTTTGTTTTGCGAGCCGTTCATATCAGCGGCTTCACTGCAGCATGGCCGACCATTCGGCTGACAGCACAAGTTGAGGACAAGTATCATGCTTTCCTCTTCTTTTCGTATTCTAGTTCGATTACCGAATGAGAAGGTTGTTGTTTTGAGATTTGATCCGCTCCGATGTGGCAATTGTGTTTCTCAAGGAATTGTAGACTTATTAACTCAGACATGTGAAATTGTTGTTGAGCACGATCATGCTTTTGTGGAGTTCCAAGCAAAATGTACGGAACACACTCAATCTATAGATTTTATGTATTTTGATGGAGCTTGGGCTAAGATTTATCCATCAGGAGGCTTCGCCATCATTGTCAGGTCTGTGTGGCTACAAGAGCGACATGCCACCATGAATTCCGAGCAATCTCAGTGCATCTTGCAGTTGCCACACTTAAAGGATAATTTTCTCTTTAAAGTTTATGTTTTTGCTAAACCTACATCGACACCTCTGGAGCATAAAGTGGACAAGGTGGAGTCAACAACCCATACATGTGTTGCACCTATAGTTGAGATCGCCTTAGATGCTGACTTCTTTATTGAGTATGGACTTTGTTTGATATCAGATGATGTATTGAGGACAACCCATTGTTAACAGCTACTAGTTAGCTAGTTGATGTGGATTTATGGGATCATAGTCTATTTGTTGATTTCGGGTTGCACATGCTTGATGCTCTTGTGTCCGATGCTGGCTTATTATGCAGTACTGATCATGATCTGATTTCTCCAAAGAGTTCAGATCCTCTGTTAATTGTGGTGTCAGGATTTGATTTTATTGATTTGATATGGCAAACCTTTTGTGATTGACATGTAGCGGATCAATTTGTGATTCTTGATATGATCCTCTGCTTGAAGACCCCCATAGATGATCCAGTCGTCCGCATATTTATACTGGCACATTTTAAAGTTTGAGGATGAATTTTTTCGTACCGGGGGAGAATGATGTGGAAGCTGGATTGCGGAAGGCGCATTTGTGGACTATATGAGGACTTTGGCTACGTCATGTTATTTGCCGAGTTATTTTCTTTTATCATGTTTTTTTTATTTTTTTATTTTATTGTTGGTTAGAGTCTAGTTAGTAGTTACAATGTCTAGCCATTTTATTGAGCATTTTGGGGACTTGCATAAGGCCCAATTGAGGCCCATTAGTTGTTTTCTATTTTTCTGTTATTTTCTGCATGTCTTTTCTTATTTTAGGAGTCTAGGGGTAATTTTGTAATTCAAGGTCTTTGGGCTTCCTCTACTGGAGCCTATAAATAGTAGTTGTACTCTTTTTTGGAAAAGGTAATGGACAATATTGCTGAAAAGGGAAAGAAAAGGTGCAGCCACTGTGCTTTCTTAGATGGACCCGTGAAGGGTCTGGTGTGAGGGTGTGATGCCCTAATTATCTTCTTCCCCAACTCCTTCTTCTTCCCCTATTCGTCTTCATCTTCTTCCCCTATCTTCTTCTTCCTTGGCCTCCGAGCCTTCCTCCAGTTTCCCCGTTCGTCCCCCCCATCACATATTTTTATTTGAAGAAACTTGGTTCATTTGAAGGTACTTTGTCACAGGTGCTTCCGGATGGGCAATTATACGCGTTTCTTTAAAATCATATCAGCTGAGTCATCATATCTACAATTTTGCATTTTAGAGCCTGTTATCCATGAGGTAAGTATCTCTGTGTCCATCTTTCTGTAGATTTGTGTTACTTTTTTGCATAGGTACATGCATTTTATTCATGAGTGTGGCATTTACATTTTGAAAGTTGAATGTTCTAATTGAGTATGCATAACTTTTACATGAGTAGCCCCCTCTTCTACTACCTCCCTCGTGGCTGAATCACTACAGTGGTTAAGTGTTTGCCGAGGGTTTTATCTGACCATGTCATTACTACTGTGTACATCACCTAAATCAAAGGAACCAAGATGTTTTGGGAATAAGCTAGTTTGGATCAGTCAAGAGGGCTTTAGAGAATTGGTGGAGCGATGGTGATCTGTGGATCCATCAGGGCAGTACACTTAGCTGAGGTGGGCAAGAACTAAGACGAAGATGCGAAGTAAGGAGACTTTTGGCGATTCAATTGCAATCAGACAGGAACTACCTAGTAAAATAGAGGTATGGGTTTAAAGAATGATCAGATCGACCTTACAAAGGAGGAAATCAAAGTATAGGAGAATTGGAAGAGAGTATAATGAATGTTTGATTAGGGTTAAAATGGAGCGGAAGCAAATAGCAAAGGAGAGGTGGCTTAAAGAAGGAGATAGGAATATGACCTTTTTTATGTTCTGGCAAGCACCAAAAAAATAAGATCTTCATTTAATCCATTAGGGTTGAGGGAGCACTCGGTGAAGATTAAGAAATTATTAAAACAAAGGTTGCCATCTACTGTCAAAGCCTTTTCATTGGAGAAGAGTTGGAGGCCTCAGATTGAATACAATACCCAGAAAAATCAGTGATGAGGAAGCTGAAATGTTGATCAAACCTTTCGATGAGAAAATCGAGAAAGCTATCTTCAGCATGGAAGCTAGAAAATCTCCGGGCCTAAATGGATTTTCTGTGCAATTTTAGTAGCATCTTTGGTAGACTATTAAAGATGTCCTTGTGGAAAAGCCACTAAAGAGTTTGAAAGGAATCTGTGGGCGAGTTTGAGAGGTACCTGGGCAGTCAAGTCTTTTAAGTAAATGTTTGTTGTGCTACTCCCCAAGAAAAATATCTAATCTCAGGCCTATTAGCTTGTTAAATAGCAATCACTACCAAAGCTCTCTCAAGGAAGATGCATTCTGGAAAGCTTCATGGAAGCCTATGAAACTGTTTTTTTGATAAACATTCTGGTGTACCACCAATTTTATTGAAATAAATAGAGAAAGTACATCCAAATAAGCTGAGGAGAGGTTCCTCAAGCTAAACAAACAATTACAAGGAAATTACAGACCCTTCATCACTTTTTCCCAGGTCTCAGCCGAAAGTCCTAAAACATAACGGTTCCAATTATACAAAAAGGAGGTGGCTTGTATGCAAATGTTCTCTATATAAACACTGGCACCCCTAAAAATAGTATCATTCCGTTGTATCCAAATACTCCAGCATACAGCATGTGGAAGAATAAGAAAAAAAATCTTTGCTTATAAGTCTTCCCGCTTGCTATCTTATGTGCTCTGAAGAATTCCCAAATTCCTTCAATACTTTGGAATCTGAGTTGCAGTCTGAGTAACCCAGAAAAAACCCTCCACACCTCTTTGCCGATGTCACACTGAGTAAATAAATGATCTGCATCTTCACCACATAGACCACACAACGAACAAAGCGTCGAAGCATCAGGAACCCAGCGCCTCCAATAAACCTTCATAACCAGTCTTTCCTGCAGTAATAACCACATGAAAGCTTTGATCTTCAAGGGAAATTTTACTTTCCATACCTCATTGAAAGCAGGGTAATAGGTAACTCCCCTCCAATCATAGTGTACAAAGATTTAACGGGAAAAATTCCATTATTCTTATTCCACACCATCCTATCTCTTTGATGCTCAGTGATCTGCACTTCTGTGAGAAGCTTCAAAAGCTCCAAATGTTCTTCAATCTTAGAATCCTTCAATGCTCTTCTAAGAACAACATTCCATTGTAACCTCCCCCTCTCCAGGTTATACATTTGATGGACTGTATTCCATTTATTTACCACAAGGGAAAAAAAAAAAGTGGAAATGTGTCCTTCAGTAAAGACTCCTATTCATCTGTCATACCAAAAGTAGGTATTCTGTCCATCACCTACACTAATTTTACTGAATTTGTAAACCCGTTTCGCTGATTGCACAATCCCTTTCCAAATTGGGGACATGCCTGTTTGATTCATGTTCATCAAGTAGAATTGCCTGCTATCTGAATAATATGTGGATCTGATCACCGTTTTCCAAACCTGTATATCTTCTGACAAAAGTCCCCAAATCCATTTCCCCAATAAAGCCAAATTCATAGATGTCAAATTCTTGACCCCAAGCCCACCTTTTCTGATTGGACTGCATATCTTTTTCCAACTAACCAAAGAAATTCCTTTGGAATTTTCTTTGTTACCTCCCCACAGGAAATGTCTTCGGATTTGATCAATGTGCTTAACCACCATCTTTGGCATCAAGAAGGCAGACATGTAATACACTGGAATTGAAAATAACACTGCATTTAGCAACGTTATTATGCCTTCCAAGCTCAATTTCCTAGCCTTCCACAGAGATAGCTTCTTTTGCAATTTGGTTATCAACAGTCCCCTCTCCCCTTTCTTACCGGCCTTATAATGTAATGGTAAACCCAAATAAATGATCGGAAGCTATTCCTCATTGCATCCCAGAATATTAGCACATTCAGCTAGAACACTATCAGGCATATTAATTCCCACAACAGAGCTTTTATCAAAATTTATCTTCAGACCAGATGTATACTTGAAGTTCTTCAACACAGAGAAGATATTCCAATTGCTCTCCCCACCTTCCATAAAAATCAAAGTATTGTCTGCATATTGTAAATGAGACACTGTAAGATGAGACCTGAAAACTATGATCCATGTAATTCATCCTGCTGCTTCAGCCTTCTGAAATAACCTGCTTAGTACATTAACAACCAAAATAAACAGATAAGGGGATAAAGGATCCCCTTGCCTTAAGCCTCTGGAACTCTTAAAGAAACCTGACACGTCACCATTAACTATCATGGAAAATGTAGCAGAAGACAAACAATTCCTCACCACATCTATCCATTGTTCAGGAAACTCTTGAAGCTTCATAACATTCCACAAACACTGCGAAGATACTCTGTCATATGCCTTGTTAAAGTCTATCTTAATAAGCATTCCTTGTTTCCTTCCATTCTTCATAGAGAACAAAACCTCATGCACAATGATGAATGCGTCCAACAGCTTCCTACCTGGCACAAAGGATGCTATAGTCTTCGACAAGTTTTCCAATAATCTTCCCCATGCGAGTAGCCAAAACTTTAGTAAAAATCTTATACGACTGTTTCAATAACCTTATTGGCCTGAAGTCGTTCAATTCCACTGCATTTTCTTTTTTAGGGAGAAGGACAATGAAAGTTTGGTTGACATATTGTTCTCCCTTTCCCTTCATAAACCAATGTCTGACTGACTGTACAACCTCATTCTTGATTACCTCCCAAGAGGATTGATAGAAGAAAATTTGAAACCCATCTGGCCCTGGCACCTTATCACTTCCCAACTCAAGTACTGCCTTTTTGACTTCTTCCTCTGAAATTTGTGAACTAAGCATCAACTTCTCTTCTTCATTCAGCTTAATAACATTTGGGTCATGCCAAATAGGGTACCACCTTTGTGCTGTGGTGAACAACCCCTTATAATTTTATTTTATTTTTGAAAGTGGACGGTACCCCTGTATTATATAAAATTATAAGTAGAAACAAGAGATACATGTATAGGGTAAAAGAGCTCTCAACTCACTCTACAAAACAGCAATATGGTGAAACACAACTATTCTTCCAAATTAAAAAAAGAAGAAGAATCATGCACATAGTCTTTACATCTAACTCCATCCATTCTTTTACCCTGCTATACACAAAAGACAACACCTCGTCAATGGTAACTGCTTCCCTTCTGAAGATCGTCTTGTTCCTTTCTGACAATAATGCCCAAAGGATAGCATGTAGGACCAGCCACCAAAACATCCTGTCCCCCTTAAGTGGAAAATACCATGCCACCCACAATAACACCTTCATCAACTGTCCACACACCATTAACTTGAAGAGACAAGATAGCATTCCTTCTATTCCTCCCATTTGCCATAATATGAAAAAATCTTGTATTGTTATCCCCTTCTTGTAGCCATTGGATTCGGGATCTTTGCTTCCATTTCAGCTCCTCTTCCAACTTCCAGTCAAGGAGTTGCATCTTTAATGTAGCAAGTTTAGTATTTTCTTGTGGTATCAAAGCTTTTCCTCTTCCTGAAGTTCCAAAGTAACAATTTCCTTAAGAAATTCTGTGACTAATTTATTCCTCTCCTTTTTCCTTTCCATAGACTATTCTCCGAATGCAGTCTTCAAACCCCCAAGTTTAGCTAACAGTAGTTTCATATCACAACTTACTGAACAGTCCTCCTTCCACAGACAAAGAACCATTTCTCTGAAGTGATCAATATGCAGCGAACTCTTCTCCAATCTGAAGGGATGATTCTTAGGCCTTAAGTGATTGCAATCGACTATCAATGCACAATGATCTGACATAATTCCAGGTTGATCGCAAAGCTTTCCAAAGGGAAATAACGCATCCCACCTATCATTAAAAAACACCCTGTCAATTCTAAACATATTAGGAGGATCTCTAGAATTACTCCAGGTGAACCTTCTGCATTGAAGAGGCGATTCTAACAGCTCCATTGAAGTAATCCAATTGTTAAACTCCTTCATCCCAATAGTTTCCTTTCCACCTGTCAATTCTAAACATATTAGGAGGATCTCTAGAATTACTCCAGGTGAACCTTCTGCATTGAAGAGGCGATTGTAACAGCTCCATTGAAGTAATCCAATTGTTAAACTCCTTCATCCCAATAGTTACCCTTCCACCTGAATTTTTCCCTGTTGGATTCCTTACTTCATTGAAATCTCCTCCATTACACCAGGCCAAGTCAAATTTATTTCTGCACTGCGTCAATTCCTCATGCAAGTCTTCTCTCAATATAACTGTTAGGGCTATAAAGTCCAGACAATAACCAAGGAGCTCCATCTGGAATAGCACTTAGAATAACTGATAGTGAAAATTCTCCTACCTCGGCTAGCATTCCATGCCATTTAGTAGAATCCCATGCAATTAAGATTCCCCCTGGCTGACCCTGATCTCCAAAACATATTCTGCTATATTCAACCCCATTATATGCCTAACTTGTTGTTGATTCAGGCTCTCCATCTTTGTTTCCAGAATGCAAATAATATCAAGTTGACACTGCATCACTAACTCCTTCACTGCCAACTGCTTATGCTTCCCATTTAAACCCCTAACATTCCAATAAAGTAGTTTCATTAATAACTAAGCACACCCCTCTTCTGACCTGAGATGTATTTGCCAGAAACGTAACAGTCTTCCCCTCCAGTTTTCAGCAAGCTAATTAACTCTCTCTGTCCTCTCGGCTTCGTCACTTTCTTTGGAACCCTTCCTGAGCATGAGGTCCACAGCTTCCTAAATTGGCCTGCCTTGTTCTCCAAATGAAATCCCAAAACTTCCCCTTTCTCTACAATCTGAGCATCAGACCAACCATACAGGAATCTTGGCTGCGAGTCCTCCCTCCCCTCTCCCTGTAAACCTTCCTTCAATGCTTTGGCGTTGCTTTTTTTTGCCTTAGCATGTTAGGAAAGTGAAAGAGGAGGTGGGGATTTAGGGGGATCCTGCAAACAAAAATCAAGCATACCCGGAACCAAGGTAGAAGCTCGATCTGACCCCGCCTCCATGTCCCCGATTGCCAGCTGCCCACAAGATTCACCATCCTTCTCGGAACGATAGGACTCTCCACCTTCCTCGAGTAGTTCCAGATTCCCTGCCTTTGGAGGAGACACAACGTGAACTGCCTTCCCATCCACCTTCCCATCCTCATGGGTTTTTAGCAGGTTCGTTGCATCCACTTCTCCGACTGCAGAAGTGACAGGCTGTGTATCTGCTGGAGCCACCCAGGCCGCAAAAGCTCTCCCTACAGCCGCCACCTCCCTGCTACCCCTCTTCCTCTTGTAAACCCTAACTGGGCTTCCCCTACCTCTCCGCAAACCCTTCCGCACTTCCCAAACGACCTGGGTATAGCCACCACCTCGATAGGTGCCCTCCATAAATGTTCGGTCGAAGATGGCCCGATCCCTATTAAGTTAAGTGTTTCACTTGGTCCCGTATCACTATTCCCCAACCATCTTGAAACACCGGACCCAGTTCAATCAACAACCCAGTCCGGTCCTGGTCCATCTGTTCATCTGTCTAGACCATCGTCTTCAACCTCTTGACTCTATATTGCTTATATGCCTTGACAACCTCACTATATGTCCATCGTTGCCCAATCTCAGACTCCTCAGGTTGCTGTTGTTCCTCACAGCTTCGCCTAGAAACACCTCTGATTCCACCGAAGCTTACACGGCAACTTGGTTCATTGTTCAACTTGCACACGAATTCTGGCATATTCCAATTCTTGCCAATGAAGTATCTTCTGATCTACTTCTCGAAGAACTCCATTCACCTCTGCTACTGCATAAAAACTTCTACATCCCATAAACATAGTGGAATTCCAAAAACTCTGCACCATACCGGTTTATGACAGCTTCCTTCCCTTGTTGCAGTGGAGACAGCCCATCTCGACCAATGCACTGGGACCTCACCTACCAGAGATTCTTCTTCTGAAAGAGCCCACTGAAGAGCGGCTGATGACAGACACAAGACAAGAAGAACATCTGTACTGAGGACCTGAACCTTCCAACCTTCTTCATTAAAATAATTCTTCATAAGGAAGTTCAACAAATCATTTGCCAGGTATCGCTTCAAGACGTCCATATTCCTCCTAAACCCCATACACCATGGCAGGTCTATAGATCTGCACTCATGAAACTCTTCCTTAGGTGTAAGATCAAACCAGCTAACCATCTTGAGTGATTGGCTTCTTCTTTCTTTGAGGACAAATATAAGTTATGTGCCCAAGTTTCCGGCAAATCTTGCAGACCAACACACTCCTACAACATGCCACCATATGTCCCATCTCCAAACACCTAGCACATCTTCGTCCTGTCTGAACTGCCTCTCTCCCCGCAGCTCCCTCTCGTCCTGCCCCTTTCCCTTCACAGCCTGTTTTCAATCCATTCCCTCTCTCCCCACCATACCCCCATTGCCCTCCACCTCGAACTGCATAGCTTTGCCTGCTTCTACACTCGACCCACCGGAACCTCTCACCCGCCTCTCTCCCCCCTGTCGCTCTCCCACCCAGCTCCGCCGCTCTTCCCCTTGTCGCTCCATTCCCTCCAATTTGGACAAGTCAATGGTCGTTTTATAAAGCCTATGAAACTGTTCACTTCAAAAATTGAGGAAGAGATCATATTTTATCCTCAAACTTAGTTTTGAAAAGGCTTATGATAGGATAAATTGGGACTGTTTATTCAGAGTTCTTAGGTTGATGGGGTTCAAGGAGAAATGGGTGGATTGGGTCAAAAACTGACAACAGCAAGATATTCAATTCATGTTAATTGCTCTTCTTGTAGATATTTTGTTAGGTCTCCTACTCTTAGGGAAGATGATCCTATTTTGTTCTTTGTTCATGTTGGTCAAGTCCTGAGTATGATGTGTTCTAAGGCAAGTGATATAACCTGATTAAAGGAGTCAAATTCAGTTGAAATAACAATGGAATTAAACCTCTCAAATTAGCTGATGATACACTGCTGTTCTCTTCATCTGATCTCAGAAGAGTCGGCACTATGAAAGTTCTACTCAAACTTCTGTAAGGGTGACAAACTTGAAGATTTATTTCAGCAAATGTGACCCAGCAGGTGTGAGCACTGAGGGCCATGAGAAGGATGACATTGGTCACATTGCCAATAAAATGGGATGAAACTGCCTATTGGTCCTTTTTCCTGTCAGATGTCTTGGCTTACCATCTAAGGATAGTCTCTTAAAATGTGAGGTATGGAAGGATATTAAAGTTTAAGAGGAAACTAGGTATAGTGAAGGCTAAGTTGTCAGCAGCTGGTGGGGTGGGTACTTTCAAGTGCTGTTCTCCCTAGTCTGGCCATGTACCGCCTTTCCATTTTCAAAATTTCTAGTTCAATGGAGAAAAAATTAAAGCTATCAGAGGAGCTTGCCTTTGGAGAGGGAAGAGTCCTAATGAAAAGGTGATGCACCTTGTTAAGTAGCAAAAGGTCTACAAATTAAAGATGGAGGAGGAGTTGGCTTGACGCCTATTGCTGATATGAACAAGGCTAGCTTGATGAAATGGTGGTGAAAGTGGGTCAGAATGAGGACTTGTTCTTTATCAAGTTTGTTAGGGGTAAGTACTTCATTAGTGTTGAATCTTGAAATGTGAAGCCATCAAATTGTACTTTGTCTTAGTTTTGGAAGGGGATTTTAGGATCTACTGACCTCATTAACTATTCGCAAACTTTCAAGATTGGCAATTGGTAGAAGATCAAGTTTTGGGAGTATGTATGGTGTGGACCTGTTACTTTTTGATCATTCTTTTTATTAGTAGGCTGTAAGGGAATGAGCCACAAAGTGAGGAGGCATAATGTATAATTGTATGTGGTCAGTTGTATCTAATTTTATTTCGTTATTCAACCGTTAACATTTTTGATCAAGTACATGGCACAAGTTCAAGTATCTATGCAAGTCGATATCTTAGGTAAACATAAAATATTTATATTTATGGGTCTTTTTCTTGTGCATTAAGTTGATGGAAGATCTAATTGAATTTTAAACAATAGAATCAATTTTACTAAACCAAATGATCAGGTTCAGTTTGGTTTTTTGGTCTGAACCAAATAGAGAACACACTTACTAATGCCTGTTTTATCAAGGTGATGTGCCTTTTTTCTTTTACACGCTGCCAATATTTTTCTTAATTTTCATGAATCCCAAGACCATACACTACTTACATGAGTATTTATACAAATTGGTCTTTACATATTGAACATTTTCAGTGTATCTCAAAGTCTTACATATTATCACATTGGATGTTTTCTTTATTTTCCTCCTATTGTCATTTTCTTCCTTCAGGGCAATTCCCGGGAGAAAGCATGTTGCCTCAAATGCCTAGGTGCTCATCTAGGCAATTGTGGCTAAGGTGAACCCCTGGTCTCCCCGCTCACCTCTCGCCTTTGAGTAGGCGAACATTCTTGGTTTTTCAAGGCTTGAGATTCTCAAGCTGTGATCATCATTGATCTCAGAACTTCAGCCGTTCGAAAGATCCATTATAAAACCTCTCTTCATGTAGGTCAGCTAGAAATGCATAACCATATGGTTCCTTATGTAACCGAGAGAGGAAAATGAAGTCATCAGTTATTTAGAAGCTTTTTAGACCCCGAGAATTGTTGTCTATGACACTATATCTAAGATGTATTAATATACTCAGTCAATTATTCTATTCTTTCAAAACTTTAATAAACATTGTTTCAACATCACTTTCTCTTACGCCATTGATACCCCCTTAAAGTTATATACTTATCCTGGAAAAATTATATTTACATTTTATTCCTAGCTAGTTGCATTATAATTTTTAACATATCTTGCATTTACATATTGCTTAACATATTTACCTTAAAAATTTTCATAACATTCTGGGCCAAATTATAAGGTAAATATGTTAAACAATATGTAAGTTGGGCATCGTATCTGAGACTTCAACAAATTTACGAAGAACAATTTAAGTTCCCCTTTTTTCTTGTTAACAACAAGGTAAAATATCATAAATATTAGAATATAATTTTCTTCGTTTATACATTATTTATGGCTAAATCCGACATAATATCAGGGGGCTTACTTGGATGTTTTAGTATTCTTATTGGGCCTTTTATGTTGGGTTATTTAATCATGTCTATTATGAGCTTTGTCTAAGCTTTTAGTTTTTGCCTTGAAACTATGTTTCTCCACCATTTATCATTCTGTTTATAGCTCTTTTTGGCACTCAGAGCTAGATGATCATTTCTGTTTTGTAACTTCTGGCATAGATAACTAAATTTATCTATTAACCTCCATTTCTCAAATGAACATTCCATGATAGGTATTGGGCGTTCCATTTTTCTTTTCTTCATTTTGTTATTTTATGTTTATTGCAAAAATCAGTTGTTGACATGGTATTAAATAGGTAGAAACCACATTTATGGTCTTGATTCTGTGTTTCACTTATGTAACAAAGACAGACAGTTTTCACCCATTTTGCTATGTTCTTGTGTAGTCATTTGCCATATCACCTGTCACAGTTAGCAATATTTATCTTCTAGTGCATGGTTGATTATATGACTGATGCTTGGATGTTGAGTTTGAAGGTTCGTGCACGGGCATTATCATGCATCATCTACAGTGGGTACAAGCTTAATCCATATCCACTAGCGGAGTTGTCTCACGTCCTCATGATGAAGGTAGCATCAATAGATTTCCAATAGTATTACATTTAACGTAATTCCTTTATCCTGAAATGTGAATGTCAACCATTTAGGAGTCAGATTTGGAGCTTTTGTGTCATGCTTGTGGACTTCAAACCAGCACAGATGAAACAGGTCACTTGCTCCTCCCAACTAAGCAGGCTAGTTTTCATATGCCCGAAGCGTTCCAGAGCTTTAGCTTTTTGGATTCAGGAAGTGTGCAGAGGTAACCTATCTGTTGTTTGGCTATAGCATTTTCTTGTAATAACACTATTTTTTGTCCACCGTTCAACTGTGATTCTGAATTCACCCTTCAATTGGTAAACCCAATGGAATTACTGGACATTTATATCTGGAGCACCAATAAAAAATATATGCTTTGTAGTAGTAATTACTGGACATTTATATCTGTTCTGCTTTTTTGTTCTTTTTTTCCTGTGTTTCAGTAGGAGGAATTTCTTCCCGATACATTTACTATTGTTAAGGGGGTTCTAGATGTTCTGTTTACATGTCATAATAGTGTAATGGGGTGTTTTTTTGAAAATATATTCCCCATATTCTATTGTATTATACTCCTACACTACTCCTGAAATCAACTCATTGTTTTAATACTTCTACGTTCCATAAAAAAGTTGTACATTGTACCCTTCCATCAAAATGCAATAAACTCGAAGGGAATGTGCCAAAAGGATCCAATGGAAAGCATCAAATTTTGGAAAGGAGGATACATTTCAAATGGAGGTGGTGGTCATAGCCAGATCATGGCAAGGGCATATGTGTCACTATTTTATGGAATGTAGGGATATTTTGAACAATAGGCTAATTTCAGGAATATAATTGTAAATATGATCCATTGTAGGGAATATTTGCAAAAATTCCTTGGTTTTACTCCGACTTCCTAGGATTCACTACTCTTCTCAAAGGCCAATGTTTTCTTATTACCATCAATTTTCATGAATCTGACAGCAAACTGATTTCCTAGTTCTTAATGCAGCTGTCTATCTTATTCTATTATATCAAATTGTTTCTATGGCTTTAATACTCGAGTTATTGCTACATGCTAATTTTTCTTAAATTTCCTCTGGTGCAAAAAATATATTGTTCCAAGGGGCTCATTGGGAGCAACTTGGTGGATTCATTTTGCCCCAAATCTGATTGGAAAACCCATGTCAGAAAAGTACACATGTGGTAGTTGCAATGGGTGTTGAAAATCTCATTTGGATGCTTTAAAGGCTAAAAAGAGATCTTTGTTTTTACATGAATTCCCTTGCTTTCTCATTAACTTTCAAAAACTTCCTGAGCATTTCTGTCCATTCATTTTAAAGTACCTTTGTCAATCATTGGAATGCACATACTTTTTTCAAAAGCTCATCTCACCCAGCTTCTGGTGAGAATCCCTCACTTCCTCGTGTCTATTTCTTGCTTCCTTTCTGGCACATTTGAATTTTGGATAGTTGGAAGGCCAAGGAAAATCTGGCTTATTTGGGAATGTTGGTGGGATTGTCGAAGATTCCAATAATTGGAACCTCCCACATGTGTGTTCCTAAAGGAGTCCTAAGCTTTGACTATCCTAAAGATTCAAGAATCTTCAGTGTCACTGTAGCTGAAAGTTTGGTAACTTTCAGCTTTCAGTAGTTATAAGGAATTACTGTGGGAGAAATGGAAGTTTCCTATGTTGAATAGCCAGAAACTGCTCCCTCCCTACCATGATTTTAGTTTGTTTGGCGGCTTGTCATGAGGGATGTCTTATATATCATGTGGTTCACATTTGATTCTTTATTAGGTGGGAGGCCCATGATGGGAGGCTGAAACACCAGGGTTGCGGAACTTTTGGTCATTGAACTTTAGGTAGTGCTTCAATTCATTTGTAACCAATGGCTACTAAGCTGATGTATAATATGAATGGGATACAAAGTATCCAATGTGAAAAAATGTTCAAATTACCATAAGTTTCCACGACATTACTTATCAAATGATTACCCCATCCGTTAAAACATGAATGGTTTATATTTAACATCTATGTAAGTATCTCAGTGTTTGATGTTATCAGTGTGGATTATATGGACATTCACGGTGCTGCATCTTTCATAGTAGACATCCAATTGAGCTCTTGGCATCATTTATTCGAGGAATTGGGAGGAAGATAGTAGGTAACAATATTTTTGCTGGCATTGAAATCAACATTATGATGCGGATTGATGCGGTCTAAAATTAGGTTCTTTTGACATCTCACATCTGACTTGGACAATCATTTGAATCGGGAGTGTATTACCGAGTAGTTAGTGGAATGCCTAGTAGGCAGGAGGCTTGGGAGGAGGCCCGGGTAATTGACCCCCCTCCCACGGTGGGACGTTTGGGTCTTGAACCATCACGGTTTTATTGGAGCTTGTGTGGAGAAAGTTACCTGCTGCGGGAAAAATAGTCGAGTATGCCTAGGTTCAAACTCTTCCTCGTTGTGGAAATAGTTGGTCACTGTGCCACTCGACTTGCCTCTCTTTGTCCCTTCTGCCTTTCCAACACGCTGCCGTGATGCCACCATGTCCTCTGTTGATAATATGTTTGTTTTGGATGTGTAAATTCAGCTGCATATTTACAAGTGTGACTTGGTACCACGGCAAAAAACTCAACCTGGCATTTCTCCTTCCTTGATTGGCGTATCTTTGCAGATGAGCCAACTTATACTTTGAATCACATTTTACCTTATCTATAGTAGACAAGGACCTTTTCCATATGCTTTTTTTGTGTATCTATAATACACGGATGATAAAGAAACTTAATGGTTTTTGTAGATCTTGGGAAGTGGCAAGACCATAGTCAAGCGATCCGACAATGTAGATAAGATCAGGAGTGTTGCGGTGTTCTTGGATGAAGTCTGAGAGCACCAGAAACAGGAAGTGTCAGGGGGTCGTAGGTGTTTCCTAGGGTTAACCTTCTTTAAGTCAGTTCTTGTTGGTGTTTCCTAGGGTTAACCCTCTAATGTTTAAGGGGCTTGTCTTTGGTTAGAGAGCATACCTTTCTCATGGTGAAGGGTTCCATTTCTTTATACTAGTTTTTCCACTGAGGGAGAAGGGTATGTGTCTCTCAGGGGATTTATACAAGATGGAGCTGTGTCTTCTGTGTAATGCCATGGGGAGGCATGCGTAATTGGGGCTGGCAACAAACCGAGCCGAGCCAAGCTTTGTCAAACTTGAGCTTGGCTCACTAAAAAGTTTTGAGCTTGAGCTGAGCCCGAGCCTCAATTCAAGCTCAAAAAACAAGGCTCGAGTGAAAAAAAAAAAGCTTGAGCCGAGCCCAAGCCTAGCTCATTTTTGAATTAAAAAGACCATTTAATTTCTCCACAACCAGTTAATTTGGGTTCAATTAGCCCATTTAAAATGGCATGTAGCAATTCGCTTAGGCTTAAAAAACGCATTTAAGGGCCTACGACCCATTAAGTTGGTCACCCCAAGCGGTGAAACAAGAGCAAGGGGGCCTAATTTATAAAAAGCCTGGGAGGGGAGAAAACTGAGAAAACCGATGTGGGACTAAAGTGCTGTGTGAAGCCAGCGCCTAGGAGGCGGACGGGTGGGCAGGCGTGTCTGCATGGGCTTCACAGGACTTGTCTTGCATCGGATTCTTCAAAAACGTTTGTGACCCGATATTGTTTCCAAGGCAGTACGCTTTCAAATGTTTACCGTGCCTAGCTGACTCGGTCGGGTCTGTGACTATACAAGTGAGTACAATGAATAAATAATAATTTATTTTTAAACGAGCTGGCTCGTGAGCTTATCTAGTCAAGCTCAGCCAAACTTGAACTCAGTTGGTTTGCTTAAACAAGTTGTGACTCAGACTCGAGAGACAAACTAGTCGAGCTGAGTTGAGCTCAACTAGAGTCGAGCTTGAGTAGCTCTTGAGTAGCTCGACTCATCTCCAACCCTATGCGTAACGAATCTGGGATTAGTGGGGTGCTATTTGGGTTTGGGCTAACTGGAGCTAAATCACCTTTAGGGAACAAGTTCTCACGGTGATAAGGGTGTTTTAAAGGGAGAGCTGACAGTGGTGATCTAATGATGATGGGCCTATGCTAGGCAGTACCAGACTTGACAACATGGAATTCTGAATCGGATCGGCTCCTAGGATCGGCCGGTCCCAATCTTAAACTGATCCGGATTGGCTGATCCTGGCCGATCCAAGGGAATAATTAAAAAACTGAAAAATATTTAAAAATGGAAGAAAATTGGGAAAAATCGGCCTGTTCCAGAATCAGCCTATTCCAATCCCGATCCAATCCGATCCAGATCGGACGATTCAGCCGATTCCAACTTGCTTGGGCGATCTAGGCTGATTCTAGCCGATTCTGGCCAATTTTCTTTTTACCCCCTAGAATCGGATCAGCTAGTGCTGATCCCGATCTGGATCGGCCGATTCCGATACGAATCGGTGGATTCTGCATTCCTTGCTTGACAGGCACATTATGGAGTATGGATGCAAGGATGACATGTGAAAGCCATCTTGTAAAGGCCAAGATTGAGAGAAGCATGTTCTTGACCACTAGGTGGTCTTCAGTAATTGGTGGGGTTGAGGGAAGCATATTCCCGACCACTCCTTGGTCCTTAGTGACTGGCTGGGTCGAGGAAGACGTTTGTTGACCACTGCTCGGTTTCCAGTAATTGGGTGGGTCGAGGCAGATATGTTTCCCAATCCTTGGCCATATGAAGTCTTTCTCTTGAGGACCGTGGTCAACCTAGACTTGTTGGGCTGCATGGGCATAACTAGTGAGTCTGGGTTCTTTGTGGACTGGTTGGGCTGTTAGTGGGCCATCCTGGTGGGCTGATATTAGGCCTCGCTGCTTTATCCTTCTTCAATTTTGATTTGCAATTTGGAGGTGCTTACAGAGATATTGAAGTCTTGCGTAGTTACTAACTTTAACATGATCTATCAATATTATATTTCAACGGGTTATTAATTCTTTTTCGAAGATGTGATTATGATCAAGGATAACTTTCTTGAACTTGCAAGATTCTTTCCTGATTTGTCAGTTCAAAGCCAAGTCCCATTCTACATAGGAAACAAGCAAGAAGAATTTAAACTTTTTTTTAAAAAATCCTAGATAAATGTTAGTAGAATATTCACTAGAACATGGATAGTGATACAACCAAAGGCAAAGTAGTAATGAATTTTGATGATTTTGGTAATAAATGAACTGGATAATGTCTGGGGGTAGCTTCATCCATGTTGATCCATTATAGGTCGAGAGACAATTTAGCAGAGTCATGCAAGATGATGTTGGGACAGTCCACGTGCTCAAAGAAACTCAAATGGCACACTCAGAGACTTCATTTACCAGTCAGCTCTTGCAGATCTTGGTTTCCATAGGCCAGCCTACACTGGACAAATAAAAGGTCTGCCAGATGCCATATCCGTGGAAGACTTGATCGAGCTGTGTAATGTGGATTGGAGAATCCTATTTCCTAACACTCGGTTGTCCGCCCATCTAGAGTAGCCGGTGATCATAATCCCATCTTGGTCAATCTTCATGGTACTATCAAGACGAGAAAAACACAGATTTAAACTCAAATCCACGTGGATCAAAAGAACTGATTTGCGAAAAATTGTGGCTGACAGTTGGGAATCTGGTGTGAACTTGACCCAAGGCTACAAGAGGAGAATTCTTAATCTGCAAAGAGATATCACCAACTGGAGGAAAACTGCCTTTTCCAATCCCATAACAGATGGAAATTGTCAGCAAACAATGGAAACCCTTAAACCAAGCCCCCCTAACTGAGAAAAACCTGAACCTGGAAACAAAGTTCCTGAAGCAGTACGAGGAACAAAGCAAACTGAATGAGGAATATTGGAGGCAGAGAGTGAAGATGCATTGGCTTATTGGTGGAGACGGGAATACTAGATTCTACCAATGTCAGTCTTCTCAATAGGCAGAGATATAACAGGATTGAATGGATCAAAATGCCAGATGGTACTTGGACGAATTATGACTGCCTCATTAAAAGCCACTTTCTTCAATATTTCCCCATCTATACACCCCTTTCCACATCACCCATAAACCATACCCTCATCTCCTTTATCCTAAAGAAACCCAATCCATCTACTCCAAACGGATCTAGATCTATCAGCCTAGCAAACACCATCTATAGACTCATTGCAAAAATCCTGGCCAACAGAATTAAGCATCTCCTCCCAAATCTGGTGTCTGAAACCCAATGTGCCTTTGCTCCCCAATCCACACTGCAAATTCTATCATCACAATAAATGAGCTAATATATTCCATGAGATATAAGAGAGGTGACTCAGGTTTCTGTAGGCTTAGGGTTGAGACAGAAAGGCATATGACGGCATTGAGTGGAACTTCATTGAATCTGTTCTCTATAGGTATGGCTTCACAAGCAAAGTTGTCAGCCTACTCAATGCATAACTGTCACCTACTCCATTTCAATAAATCGAGAACACCCTAGTTGTATCCTTTCTTCTTGGGGGATCACATAGGGTTGCCCCATCACATTACATCTACTTTCTGGCAGCTGAAGCACTTAAACTCTGCTCAAAACAAAGATTCAGAATGGAGTGATTAAAGGAATGAAGATAAACTACGGTGCACAAATAGTATTTCACGTGATGTTCGCAGATGATATATTTCTCTTTGGAAGAAATGAAGAAAATGAAATCAGGGAGTTTTTCAACTGCATGGATATCTATGGAGCCTGGTTGGGTCAAATGATCAATAAAGACTAATCTGGAATTGTGTTCAGTTCAAATGTTCCTAAATCTCTCCAGAATCAGTTGAGCCAGAGTTTCTGTATACCTTTCCTAGAAAAAATATGACGTAGACCTGGGAGTACCAATCTGGCCTGGTAGGGAAAGAATTAAGCAATTCAACTTCGTAGAAGATAAGCTAGACTACACACTTAGAAAACGAACACCCTCTCATCTGCAGGCAGAACAGTATTAATCAAGTCAACTCTGGCAGCTGTCCCTTCACATATAATGGTTCCAGCCCTCCTTCCCAAGACTACTTTATGCAAGATCACTCATATTCTGAATGCATTTTGCTAGGAGGCCACCCAAAACAAAAATGGAATTAGATCCTATAGACGGGGTATCATCACCCAACGTCAGCTTTCTGGAGGAATCATGGTTGTCCAAATTAGGAAACCAAGCTGCCATCATTAAATTGGCTTGGAATTTCTCCAGGATCAAACATCTCTGAGGCCATTCTCCTGAGATCAAAATACCTCCACATATACTCATTCTGGGAGGTGAGATGAATAAATAACTGCTTACCTACCTGGGTAGCTATCCTTTCAGTCAGGAACCAAACCAGGGATAACTCCTTTATATCTTATACAGGACGTGGTGGGCACCAATATAAACAATTTCAAGATCCCACAGCGGTGAAGTGATTTCCATGGTCCTATCCCTACAAGAGTCCCTGAACTAATCACCAATGGCCATTGGAATGTTGCCAACAATAAGGATCTTTCTCCATAGGATTATCATGAAATTATACTCAGCAACCCACTACCTATGGTGCCAAAACCCAATGGGGACACTTACTTGGAAAGGTACTGAAGATGAAGTCATTACTACGAAATCAGCTTATAGAATTCTCAATAGGTCTGCTCTGCCTCCTCCATCATCCAATTCAAATCAGGTCCAGATAGTACTATGGGACCCCACCTTAAAGAAGATTGTTACCACCAAGAGTTATCCAAATCATACGAATGGCTCTAAATCATGATCTCCCCGTGCTGCAACAATTGGCCAAAAGGATCCCCCCATACTGACCTTACTTGTCAGATATGTGGCACTCAAGAGGAGACAATGGATCACACTCTTTGATTGTGAGGTAGCCAAAATGGTGTGAATGACCTCCTCGTTTGGTTATCACCCATAGCTTGATAGAAAAACCAACGAAGGAGAAAATCATCCAATGGAATGAACCTCCTCACTCACTGGGAAAGACGAGACATGTCACAGCCTGCATAGCCATCCAAAGCATATCTAGAAGGCGAGAAATAGCGTGATCTTTGAAGGTAGTTCTCCCCACCCTACCCAGATTATGATGAAAACTTTTGATTATGTTCAACAGTGGTTCTCTGCCTGATCAGCTACATTTCAAACAGAAGCCAAAAGTAAAACGGTAGGCACCAAAGAAGATTAACATAGATGGTTGCACTGCAGAGATTGTAAGAGCAGCTGGTATTGTAATGAGGTGGGTTTGCAAATTGCAACATCCATGCAATACCTAACTAATGCGGATGAAGAAATCTCCCAGTCCATGGAAGATTTAAAGACTTTCATTTAAGATTGCCAGCAAATCTCACCTTCATCACAAGTCACAATTCAGTTTGTGCTGAGAGAGGCAAACGGAGCTGCTCATGCTCTAGCCCGACATGCCGTGTCTTGTAATGAGTCTCTCTTATGTATCACCCGGTATCCCTTTTGTATTATTTGCTGTACTGCTTGATAGCTCTTAAGTTTGATCCGGTAGCTACTTCCCCTATTCACCTTAAAAAAAATGCGGTTGGAGGGTTGGGGAGGACAATCCCATGTGGTCAAAGAGCCTATGGCGCAGCAGCATTGAACCTCCATCATAGGTTCAAATGCCACGGATCCGTGTATTCCTCCTTGCAGGAGACCTCTAAATTTGGAATGATTGTCTAAAGAAAATGAAATTACTGTGATGCTGCGGAAAAATCTTCTACTAAAGGAGAAAATATTGGTTAAAGTATTCCCCGTAGGTGGCAATTTGCAAATCTCACTTTCATTTAGAGCTCTCACTGCAAAGACCATATAGTCCCCAAATCTTCCATGGTCTTTGCAGTGAGAGCTCTAAATTTGGGACGATTCTCTAAAGAAGATGAAATTACTGGGATGCTGCGAAAATATCTTCTATTAAAGGAGAAATATTGGCTAAAACGTCAAATTGTATACTTTAATTGGGAGCTTCTGTAACCTTCCTGATAAAAAAGAGGATAGTCTCACGTGCCACGATATCTATTTCTCAAAATAGTAACACTTGCTGCACAGTGTGGGTGCGGCTAAATTTTTTTATTTTTTATTTTAAATTTTTTTTATGGTGAGTTCATTATATTGTACACATCCATATAAGCTGGTCTTCTATCGGATAATTATTGTTCATTAGACTCATTTTTTTATTTTTTATTTTTTTTCGAATCGTCTGATCCAAAATGACGTGTAAAAAAAGTGTCCGACGTGATAGAACCGAATTTTAAAAAATAAAAAAAATTGCCTGCTTGCAGCAAGTGGGACTCTTCTCAAACATATTGCCAAGCAACGGTTGAAAGAAGTTGCAGGGTAGGTTATGCCTGTTTGTTCCCGGTGAAGTTGTGTTGCCAACAATGAAGATGCACATACACGATTACATACATTTCACACGCAAAGATATACATTAGTACGTTTACAATGATGATCATGTCGGAGATCATATAGAAAATAAAAGAAAATACATCATTATACATCAATAAGCCTACAGAACAAAATATACATGCCTCCTGGGGAGAAGGTATGGAACTACAGAATTAGGTCTTTTTACAGCTCTTCTGCAGCCATGATGATGAACTATTTTTAGACGAAATCCTTAGATCTTATTCTCTAGATTCTAGTAGTTCTCTACTAATTAAGACTTAAGAATATAATTGCCAATTCACTCATTTATCTGATTGAATGACTTGTTTTATTTAATTGAGTGATCGATTCATGTCCGACCTTTACAAGAGGAATATTTGGTCCTGAATATCTCATCTCAGCTACTGTCTAGGGTACACTGTGAAATAAGTCTGTGTAGCAATGAGAGCGAGGAGGAGACACCCAGCCACTAGCGACATGATAGTCCATGGACTGTTAAAATACTTGTGCACCAAAGTTGCCCGCCATCTATGGTGTGCGAAGTCACAGTACCCTTTCACAGCTCCGAAAAGTGGAGCATTGTAGTGGGCATCGTACTTGAGGTGCGTGCCCTCGCACAAAGTGTTAAACATGTCGGCCACCTCTGCGTCACCGCCCAGCTTGCTCTCGATGATACCGGCGTCTCGGAGGATGGCCACATCGCCCTCGGTGTTAATGATGTTGTCCATGAGGATCCCATAGCTGGTACAGTAACTGCCCACATGAGAGCAGCACTGCTCCAGGGCGATAAGGTTGCGGAGCTTGGAGCTGGTTGATTCTTGCACCTTCAAGAATGGGATCTCCAGCTTCCCCTCCGTGAACGATACCTTGAGAAAGCACTCCACCTTGCTCCTGTCAATATCCTTCTTCTTAAACTGGATGCCCGCCTCCACGAGCTCTGTTGCACAGTTGATCATCCTGGGCGCTTTCGTATCCTTCTTGGCAGGCAAGGAGAAGTATGGCCATTTGCGAACGAGCACCACGTAGAGAAGCCCGAAGAAGAGTAGCGAGCTTATGTCGGCTGCCTTCTTGAAAGGGTACAACACGTTGCAGGAGTACCGAGAAGGCTGCTCTAACACGTGGCTAGGGTCAAGGCACAGGTGGTACAGGTGAAGAAGGTGGAGCACTTCATCCGCTTGCGGTTGCTCTTTCACGGGAAGCTTGATGTCGAGGAAGCTTAGAGAAAGCTCCATGAGGGTGAGAGGCTCTTTGCGGGTGCCACGAAAAGGGATCTTGGAGTGCTGGAACAACTTTGCCAGTACGAAGAAGGGTATCTGGTTCTCCAACAGCATCAAGTCTCTGCGCAAATGTGCGAATCCCCACCTGACGCCAGACAAGATGGTCGTTTCCGCCGTCTGTTTGAAGACCCGCTTCACAAAGTACTCAATGATGAAGCAGCCGTCGACGGTAAGCATCTCTATAAACTCGTCTTTGGTGAGGTCGACCGGCTCTGAGTACTGCGCTCGGGCTCGTTGCTCGCACTCGCGCATGGCCCTCACGTAGCTGTCGAGCCTGTTGTGGGGGCTCCGGCCGAGGAGGTCCCGCAGGTATGCTAGTTTGAGCTCTTCCATGGGCAGCAAGCTTCCCTTGCCGTGGTGGAACGGGCCGATGGAGATGAGCCTGGGCTCGTACGCCTCGCTTTCTTGGTCCCTGATGCCGGGGGGAACCCTGCAGATGCAGGGTCCATGATCTGCCGGCGAATTGGCGAGCTGCATATTGCTGACAAGCAGGTTCCGGAGCTTTCTTGAGATGTGATCGAACAAGGGATCTACGGGAGGGGGCACATGCACACCTGACATGGCTGGGGAGGCAGATCTATCTGTCATCTTTCCCAAAATCAACAGGTATGGGAGGGAGTGGAGTCGGCGAGGGGATGCTGCAGCGTTCTACTTATAGGGGCGCCTGCCGCACCGCCATGGCTTGCTTGGGGGCCACGGCCTTATTATTTAATAAGGCAACTAACTTATTAAAGATATGAGCAGAGCAGCCGTGGATGTGCGGGACGCACACGTGGCATGGCGGTGGCATGGTTTGTCCTGCGTCCCCCACGTGTCCGAGTGAAAAAAGCTGGAGGACTTGTTCTAAAAGAATAATAAAAAAGAATAGGGCTTCCCGAGGTCACGATGATCAATGGGCTGCATGTATGTGGCGCACGGCCGGCGGTTGTCAAATTCGACTTTTATACGAGAGTAATACTTGTTGTAGCGAGACAGTGCAATAAACCACGTTCAGAGTCATGTATATAATATTGGTGTGATTCATCAGTTGAAAAAATTATGCACTCATGTACCTCCATCTAGTTGGACTAATGTCATCAAGATGACTCAGAGTCAGTGCTGCAAGTATTACTCTTATATAAGAGTGATGTTTGTTGCACCAGAAATGGACCACTAGGATTTTTCTTCTTTTTTAACTTTTGTATAGGTTTTAAAATTTTATTGATTGGAGTTTTTATTGTATAAATTTTACTGATACAGTGGATACAAATATGTAAATTCTAAGTAATAAAATTCTAAGATTTATATAAAGGGTCTAGGGAAAAGGTCTAGAGGATGTGAATCCCACTGAAGGTCAGTGCAAATTCATATAGATAACATTGTTCCCTCAGTTGCTATATGATGTGAGAGATTGAACCGGTGTGTAGGCTCTTCTGGTTGGACGAGTTCCTGTGGATTCGGTTTCTTAGATTTTTTTTTTTTGGTATATTATTATTTTTTTTTGGAGCGTCCGATCAAAGATTGGATAATATGGATGGTGAACTTGAGTCCACTTTGAGTTTACCATATTTTTTGAATAGGGTGCACAAAGAAGAATTTTTTTTCAAAACAATAGTATTGTTGTCACCGAAATTTTAATCAAGTCCAAGGTCAAGAGAGATTCGTAAAGTGGTCTCGGTTAAGTCAAATGGGCCTAGATAAGAAGCACGGTCCGGACAGCTAGAGCTTCTGTCTGTTCCTTTTCCACTTTCAAACAAAAACCAAAGTGCCATTTAGGCCCAAGAGTTGGTGGACTGCTCATATCCCACGTGTGTCTCCTATACTTTCTGCCCAAGAAAGGAAATAGAGAAGAAAATGTGTATTTTTGATGCTCAAAAAGCCTTCATAAGAGACAAAAATAAAAAAGAGTTTCTAGAAGATGGAGTAAGTGAAAAGATAGAGAGAGCCAATAAAAAATGAGTATGTGTCTTCACTCCGTTGGCTGCCCAATCATTGCAGCATATTCCTTTCTTACTCTCCTTGGAACTTATGCTCCTTTTTGTCCCCAAAGAAGAGCATGGCCAGAGCTATAAAAGAAAGGGGTCTGTCCCCATGAAGAACGGGGAGACATAAGTCTCAAAAGAGAGGAAAGAAGAAGGAAAGAAGAAGAAGAAGAAGAAAGGGGAAGAAGAGCTCTATATTTTTCTCTCAATTTGCAGCAAAAACCAGAGAGAAGAAGAAAAAGAAAGGAAGAAGAATAGAGTGAGAGAGGAAGAGGGTCCTGTTGGGGCAAACTGTCCCCCTGTCCAGCTGGTCCTAAGGTTAGAAGGAGTGTGTGAGAGGAGGGTTTTAAGTTCTCTCTTTTGTATTCTCTCATGTAGAATCAATGTTCTTCATATATTCTATCTTCCTCAAGTCTGTTACTCTATTTTGATTTTAAAATGCAATGATAAATTCTCCAATTTCAACCCCTGCTTTAGCATTTTTCCTTCATTCTTATAGTTTTCTTCATATTGAAGATGGTTTTTCTTAGAGGGGATAGTAAAAAGGGACCCATCTCATCAGGGGGGATATGCCCTTTGAACTTTTAACCCTCTAAATGCCTTTTTGAGAGGCTCAATATCCGAATTTGTCCATGTTTCTGTTCTGTGTAGTGATGCAGTTTCTAATTCTGTGGGTGATCTTTGAGGTTCAACCCTCAGGGGATTGCTGGGAGACGTCCATGATATGGGCCATGACTCCATTCTAACTAGAAGATCCCCGTTGGGTTCCTGGAGTGTTCAAATTCTTCAGCATACATGTATGCATTTAAGTTCAACCAGTTTCTTCTTTTTCCTTTTATTGGGTGCTCTTCTTGCAATGGACCATGGCTTCGACCATGGGGGTACTTGAGAGAGCCCCTCCACTTGTTGGAGGTGGATTTTCAAAGGCACAAATCTCCCAACATTCATCCTTTAATGGAAATCATCCTATCTTATAATCCGATTATGCATTTATTTATTTTTTAAATTGAAATGTAGGATTTATTCCGACATAAATTCAAGTGAGACTTGTTGAGACTTTATATCCAGCAGTGATCTAAGTGTTTCTACAAGTTTCTAGCCCCTCTTGCATGAAATTAAAGGATTTATGCCCCACTTTTTGAGCGTTGTTCTTAAAAAATTAGGTTGCAGATTTCAGTCTGCACCTTTGCCCTGTTGCTTATGTTTGATAAAAAAAATGATTTGATTCCTTTCTAAAGCTTGTTTTATGACTCTTTGTGCCTAGGGTGACCTCTCTTGAACCCAAGGATGATATTTAAAGGCTACAATTTTGATTTTCTTCGAAATCCTTGTTAAGTCTTTTACAAAGAATTGAAAATTTTCTGATGATTTTCATGAGAAGCTATAAGAAGGGTGGTCTAGCAATTTCAAGGCTAGAACAACTTGGTAAAAGGATCTTCTAGAAGAAATCATGTTTTTCTAAACCCCACTCCACATGGCTAAGTTAGGATAACATATCCTAATGTCCCATTCCACGTATAAGAAGAGTTCTTAACTCTTTCTCATGTAGGAGTGTATTGAAATGTTCTCTATGAGTTTTTTTGCACCTTGAGGGCGTCGAAGGCACCCTCCGGGATGAGTGACTGCGCTCGGCGAGTCTCCCTTGGCATTCACCTTCTACTGTCATCGGTTTTACATGAGCCATATCGGGGATTGGTCCTTAGAATCCTTCCCATAATATGACTTATCATGAATTTCTAAGCTCTTCCATTCATGCTCGTTATTGAGGGATGCAAAATCAACTTAGACTATCATATTGGACAATTCAATGACTAATAAGTTGCTTAAAATGAATGAAAATTCATGAAATGCTCATATTATTGGAAGGCCCATTATAAGAAAAAATCTTCGAAAAGGCTTAATGTGACCACTCAAATTTCTGAGACCTTTTAATCTCATATTTCTGAAATTTGTGGTGATTTATAATCACCTCAAGTTAAAGAAGATCCATACTCAGGATTATGAGTCTGCACCTTCATACCTATGAGGTTTTGGAAGGGATTGGGTACAAATGTTTTCTTCGATTTAAGATTTCT
Source organism: Zantedeschia hybrid cultivar (assembly GCA_030544215.1). Lineage (NCBI taxonomy): Eukaryota > Viridiplantae > Streptophyta > Magnoliopsida > Alismatales > Araceae > Zantedeschia > Zantedeschia hybrid cultivar. The sequence continues at coordinate 75,710,807 of JARZZO010000005.1, read as the reverse complement.
TCATTTTGATTGAACTAATCTTCCATTAACTTGACTAATCCCATGATTGTGTAGGTTTTATCTAAGGTCAGTGTGACTCTATGACTCTGCAGAGTTGGTGCAAACTTAACACTTAATTTTCAAAGAAAATAGGAAATTAATATATAAAGAAATCACTGGAAAGATGTAAATGATTTAAATTGTTTAAAGAATGATGAGTGTCTTCCTAAGGTTTCATTGGTACAACTTGAAACATGTACGTCTCGGTTATGTCCATGACATGTTTGAGCCTGCGACTCATTACAGGTTGAGTTTGCGTTCCAGCCGCAGCCTCATTTTCAAACAAGAACTATACATGTTTCTTTGAAAAAATATGAGCCTTTTTGAACAAAACTTTCTCATGAATAATTGACCCATATGATCAAAAAGAATTTGGGAAATGAAATTCATTTGCTTTCACAATTTCATGTTTAAAAGAGGCATAAACATTTTAAGAACACAACTTCCCTCCTTGAGTTGAGAATTTGTAAAGCATCTAAAGGTTTAACTCCCATGCATAACAAAGATAATAAAATTGAAGGGTCAATCATTTTCACAAACATATTTGAGTCGGCACGTTCTTATAGACTCATTTTAAGTAAAAAAAGAGGAAAAAATATGTCTTTTCTAAAAATACATCATTAAAAAATGCTGAAGGATATCATAAGTAAGTTATTGCATGCCATAAAGTTTGATTACATTGAAGATTTGGTTCAAATCAACTGCCGTCTGATTCACAAGATAAAAATCAGTTGAGTTGCGACTGTACAATAGAGCGCAGACTCAACCCTTCAACTTGTTGTTTCTCAAAAATTTAAATTTCTACTGCTTCAAAATGACACCTATTCATCTAGTAAAATTTGAAACATCTTTCTAAATCCTAATGGGTCCCAATCTTGAAAAGATTTGTGATGTGGCACTTGAGCATCTTGCGCAGTTTGAGTCTGCACTCTTTCTCCCAGTATGCCGCAGACTCAACTCTACTTATTGTAACGAGTGTTGATTCTAAGTTGTTGCAGTCCCATCTTCATACCAGAAAATCATAATTAAATGAGTTAAAATATGTTCAGCACAAGTGTTTTGAAATAAATAAACAAAAAAGTCAATTTTTACCTTTCAAATAACTTGAGTTTGCACTTTTATAACAAGCTGTAGACTTGCCATGAAAATTTGAAGTCCTTGGATTTTGGTTGCTTAAATCAACTCATAAAACTTTAAGAAAGAAACAAATACCTTTTGCGCAAGCTTTTGTCAACATAAAGCCTTCAAACTTGAATTAGTTATTTTTTAGTTGCGCAAGGTTGATTTGACTTATTTTAACAAAAATAGAGTTTAAACCATCATCCCTCCAAAAATTTGAAGCTTTCAAACCTGCATTTAAAAAATAAAAGAGCTCCAAGCCTATCTATCTTGATTTTCTAAGAAAAAGAGGTTAAATAACAAAAATTGTCAGCTGAGTGTCCGCCTACATAGTAACCTACCGACTCAACTCTGCAAACTAAAAATGGATAAGGTAGAGATATCTTTTCGAAAATCTTTTTTTAAATTTTCAAATCAAAACGGAAATTCGCAATTCTTGCAAAATCAATTTATCACATCTAAATAGAACTTTCTTTATGTTTTTAATATTTATTCATAGGGTCTTATGTTAAATTCTTCCGACGATTAATTAAGAGTTTTTCTTTTTGGGATGATATAATTAATGCTATTCATTTATGGGTAGCTGGATCGGATTGAACGAACAATCACAATCACTTGAATAAGTCAGATTAAATATTGAACTTACTGTTAGTATTGTCCAATATTTAAACGAACGCGTAAAAAAAAAAAAAGAAATTCAAAAAAGAGTTTGCTACAGGGCTCACTTGCATCCATGCTAGGCGCCCGGGCGTGGCCCCTGAGCTGTCTTCCGATCTGCGGTGTTTTCTTTCTTTGTTATTTCTATTATAATATATTGAAAATATTTTGGACTTATTCCTAACATATTCTTTTTCTTAGAAGGATGCTAGTTCGGAGGACTTTTTAAGGAAGGTTCAAAGATTGCAGGAGGATTAAACTTAAATATAAAGATTGCATGGAACAATATAGAATATTAAAGAAATACAGAAACTGAAAAATAAAAAATAAAATACTTTTCTTGTTTGTACTTCAATCGACAAGTATGTACATCTTTCTAGGGAAGATATTCTTCTTCAATGGTGGGGATTCAAATCTGAACTAACTTAATATTCTCTTTGTTGTGGATGTTTTCACACAAGCCACGATCATTCCACGCCTATTAGGACCCGCGTTCTTCACAGATCCATCACGTATTGACATGAGAGAGCATTTAATGTTTCCATAATAAGCCCATGACCTTTATTTAAGAAGGTTAGGGTGATACTAACCGAGCTAGCATAGCACATAAAGACATCCCTTCATGTGGGACATGAAGTTCGTAAAATTTCTTCCTTGGTGATCGTTTCGGATTCAAAATATTTATTCGAATAAGCCAAAATTAATTTAATTTAATTAAAAAGACCATAATAAGACTATATTTTTAGTAGGAATAATATTTAACGTGAATATTTCTATACTGTCCTTTATTATAGTTGTATCTACACTCATCTGATTTTGTGCAAGGATTCCATGCAAGATTATATTAAAAAGAATTGAACCCTAAAAAAAAATAGTGTAACATTAAGTTACACATTTTTCTAAAACAAAGTTTGAATTAAACGTGAACAAATAAAACTAAAAATAGAATCTTTTAAATTTTTATATTTAAATTGGACCTTAAAAATATAAAAAACACTAAACCGCCTAGATTGCTGTTTTTAAATTCAAACATGTTCTTTGATCAGGGCGAGAGTCAAATAATTTTCATGTTTAATACAACATTTCGTAATATGTTTTCGATGATGATGAGTGTGCCACTCCAGTAAATTGAAAATATACGTATTTTATGATAATAAAATTAATCCTTTATTTTAATATGTATATTGATATAAATTATTTTTTAATTACTGTTGTACATAAAATTATTTACTTTTAATATAAGTTGTACACTAAATTTTCTCAAGATAATGTTAAATAAAAACTAAGTACATAGTGAAAACCTTTATCTAAAATGAAGAATTTTTTGGAATTATTCCTATAGTCTTCATATTTTGAGATCAATCTCTGTAATATTAATGTTTACGTATAACCCCAACATATTTATTTGAGAAATCTCTTGTAAAGTTATATATATGTATATATATAATAATAATAATAATAATAAATACTCCTAACATTCTCAAAAAGTTTGTAGTCATATCCTCTTGTCAAAATATTGTGAACTCTAATGAAGTATATAAAAAAGATTTGGATATTTTTACATATATATCTTTAAATTTATCAGAGTTTTGCATACATACATATATATATATATATTCAAAAATCCACCCTCCCCATTGTAAAAATAAATAAAAATTTTCATAAATTTTTAAATATTAAAATAAGCCCTTTATGGTTGATCTCATTTTCGTGACTTCAATTTTTACCGTCCGATCTTGACGATTAATTGAAGCCACCCGATTGAGTAGGTATAAAAAATAAATATCTAAAAATGTTAAACAATAGTTGGAAAAAAAATCTTCAAATTAATTCTTAGGGTTGATCTCATCTCCTGATATTTTAGTTTTGATTCTTGAACAACAGATTTGATTGGACACTTACAGTTAAATTTTTCGATCTAACGGTAAAAATTAAATCCAAAGAGGAATGTACTTGAATATTTTAAGATTTTTTAGTGATTTTTATTTTTCTAAATCGGGTGGATGAATTTTTATTTTTAGATGTGTCCTGGGGAAAGTTATATCAGTCCCCTATATATATGTGATATGTTCAGTTGAGGTTCATAGTGTTCTAAGGGAAGGGTACAATTGTAACTTTTCTAAAGACAGGAAAGAAACACTTAGAAGAAAAGACAACAGAAAATTGAAGAAACTGGTAAAAAAAACTTGTATGTGCGTACAGGGCATCGGCTAAACAATTCTCATAAAATGTGGTGATGTTACTTTTACTTCCTTAAAGTACTCTCTTAAGGTATTTCTCAAATTGTCACTATTTGATTGAATGTTTTAAGATAAAAAATATATACATCTTCTGTGAAGATGAAAAATATTTTAAGGAAATACAAGTAGCATTTCCGAAAATAAAAAAGTTAATTCTATTCTTCAACTTGGAAATTGCCATATATATCGTTTTATTTCATTATAAGAATAATGGCACCTTGAGCCTCCTCTTTTTGGGAGGTCTTGGGTTCAATTTTCACCTCTAATCGTCTGGGATAGTTTAGAATTTAATCTACATTACTTTTCGAAGAGATTTATCTTAGGTGCTCTCCGTAGAAGGCGTGGTCCATGAATATTATCTTTTTGCGGCGACTGTGGAGACCAGAATAGTCATATGCGCAAAGTGTGGAATGTTTCATGCAGAAAAATCTCATTTAAGAGGAAAATGTTTGCCATTGTTAAGATGAATTTGATCCATCTCTGCGTTTAAGACCTTTAAAATTGTAACGTGTGGAATAAGTTATCCAATCAAGAAAGAAAAGCAAAAAAAAAAAAAAAAACTTAAAATCGACATCAGGACATGATGAAGAACACTGACATCCCGAAATATTGTTGGAGTGATTATATAATAGTCTTACATCGGTTAATTTCAGTTGTGGCCAGTACTTATGATCTTGGGCCCTTCAAACTCAATACTTGAGTTTTGTGGTTTGTAAGATGGTATCAGAAGAACAAGAGTCTTATTTTCTAATTTGCGCCACCTCCCGTATGAACAAAAAAAACTGACACGGCTCCTGCAAATAGCTCCATGACGATTGAGGTGCACATATAAATATAGGGATCATTGTATTCCCCCACAATGGTGATCGTATCCTTAATGTAGCCAGACAGGTGGTGCATTATTTGGACTATGGAGTTTTTTGAACACAAATTAAGCTGCCCTTGTTCATTTACTAAGCCAAAGTACATCACCAAAGAGGTAAATAATGGACAGAGCACGTCACAGAACAGAGCAGGAAATGTAACACCCAAGTACACCACCAAGGATTCGGTGGGTAAGACAACATATACACGAGCAAGGTGCACAACACAATGGGCAGAGCCCATGCCGGAGAAGCAACATAATAAATGGCCGGTGACGGAACCAGGGCATCGGAGAGATCCACTGAGGCCAACAAATCTTTCGGGTGGCACCAAAGCAACGTTGCAGAACAGATCTTGTGAAGAGGTCGTAACCCCACTGAAGCACCGGTGAAGGCCGGTCAAATAGGCTGCGGACTAAAACAGCGTAATGGAGGTTGCTCGGAGGTGCATGTTGATGGCGACGTATGGATTTTGGACAGCATCTCGAGCACCAAGCCTAGCTTCAAAGTCTCTTGACGAGGACTTCCCACATACAAGTCCTACAGAACTCCAAAACAATGGCGGCCATGGTGGGGATAAAACCCAAACACAGGGAGGCGAAGAGGAGAACCAAGATGGAAAGGAAAACAAACTAAATGGCACTCAGCTGAATGGCGGTCTGAGGGGACGTCGGGAATCCACCGGGGGAACAAAAGTCGGTGAGATCAACTTACCGTCACAAAGAGGAACAAGAGGGCGTAGCAGCGGGCGGCTGAGAGAGGAAGAGGAAGATGGCGAGGCGGCGGCGGAAGGGATGGGAAGGTAAACTGACGACGACAGAGAGGTGAACAACAACAAAGACGAGAAGGGGAGGAAGCTGGGAGAAGACGGTGGCAGACTAGAGAACCTGGCCCACTGCTAGTGGCCCACGAGGCCTTTCGTCTCTCAGTCAGAGGTTTGCCGTATCAAATTGACTCGTGCCGACTCGGGCAATTCAAGGCCCCTAACAGTGACTGGTCGACAGAAACCTTTTATATAGCTTTGGGCCTGGATTTACTTGCTGGGCTGAAGGAGGGTTCTAGTAGTGTGTTTGGTGGGTTCTAGTTTACGTAGACCCTGATTAGCGTGCTGCCAAAGGCCACGAGCACCTTGGACTTCCTTGAGGTTGGACCTTTTATTGGGCCGCACTTACTTATTTGTCTCCCTTCAAATTGATTTGGTAAGTCCAATTGTCCGGGCCCTTCTCTACCTCTTCTCTAACAAGTGAGAACAAATTTTCACTTCTTCTTTTAAATAAGTGGATGATGCCTCTTATTAATGAAGGGTATTCATCAGGTTCTCAGTGAGGATTACAAGTTTCCTCACAAAGTTTGCCAAAAGTCCCTGAACATGTGACTGGCTTTGTTGGCTATTCAAATAATGAAAAAAACTTATAAACTATGCACAAGTTTATAGTATGCTGTATAAACTTCTTATTGCAATGCTTGTCTCCCTCTTTCCATACTCTCATCCTCGTATTTAAGTTTTGAAAACTTGTGCATAGGGATTAAAAAACCATCTTAGTATTCTTCTTTTTCAACTTTGTTCCATTTCCTACTCACTTTGGGAGTTTAACTAGGATAACCCAATTTATCTAAACAGGTTAAATCACCTTATATCAAACCTTATATCTTTTAACCTGACAAATTTAACTGGATCACCAATAAAAAATGCTTTGTAGTTCTTGCTGGACATTTATATCTGGTCTGCTTTTTCATTCCTTTTCTTTCGTGCGTTTCAAGGGGATGACTTTCTTCCCAATGCATTTATTATTGCTAAGGGAGGTTCTAGATGCTTTGTTTACATGTTACAATAATATAAAGAGAGGCCGATTTTTTGAAAATATATTCCCTGCAGTCTATTGTATTTTGAACCTATACTCATGAAATTGACTCATTGTTTTAATACTTCTAAATTCCATAAACTTGGAACATGTCATTTTGTGGAAAATAGGTTACATTTGCAAATTGAGGTAATGGTGGTCATGGCCAAATCATGGCAAGGGCCTATGTATAATTTTTTATGGATTGTAGGGATATTTAAAACAATAGATGATTTCATGGATGTATTTGCAAATATTCAAATTATAGGGGTATATTTGCAAAAATCCCCTTGTTTTACTTCAACTGCCTAGGATTCATCACTCTTCTCAAAGGCAATGTTTTCTTATCACCATCAATTTTCATGAATCTGACAGAAAAATAGATTGCCTACATTGGCTACTTATATGACTAATGCTCGAGTTATTGTTACATGCTACTTTTTCTTGGATTTTCCTCTATCACAGGAATAAATTGTTCCAAGGGGCACATTGGAGCCACCTTCGATGGATTGTTTGTGCCCCAAATCTGATTGTGAACCTGTGTCAGGAAAGTACATATTCTGGTAGTTGAAAATCTCATTTGGATGGTTTGAAGGCTAAAATAAGTTTTTAGTTTAATTTACATGAATATCATTGCTTGCTCATTAACTTTCAAAAATTTCCTCAGAGTTCCCTTCATGCAGTTTAAAAGTACCTTTTCCAATTGGAATGCACACACCTTTTTCAAAAGCCTACCCCCAGCTTTTGGTGAAAACCCCTCCCTTTTTCCTTGTGTCCATCTCTCTCTTCCTTTTTACTTGGATTTTGGATACGAAAATCAATTTGGGAATGTCGATGGAATTGTCAGATATTTCAATGATTGGAACCTCCAATGTTCCTAAATGAGTCCTAAGCTTTGACCATCCTAAAGATTCAAGAATCTTCAATGTCACTGTAGGAGAAAGTTTGGTAACTTTCAGCTCTCGAAGTTGTCAGGAAATCACTGTAGGGGAAATGGAAGGTTCTTATATAGAATAGCCTGGCATTGCTCCCTCCTTACTGGCGTTTTAGTTTGACTGGTAGCTTGTCATGAGAGATGTCTTCTATATCACGCATTTGGCTCTTGAGTAACACTTGCTACACTGACCCCCTCCCTTAGTGCTGCTGCATTGAGGGTCAGTGCAGTAGATTTTGGGTCAGTGTTGAGGTACTTTACACGTCCGTATAAGTTGATCTCTGATCGGACGCTCAAAAAAAAATCAAATCCAATAAACAATAAAAATTACCTTTAATAGGCTGACCCCAATCAGAGTTTTTAGTTTTTCTTTTTTTGGATAGTCTGATTGGAGACCGACCTACATGAATGTGTAAAACACTTTGGAACAGACCTAAAAAATTTAAAAAATAATTCTTTTTACCTCACAGTGGAGCAAATGTTACTTTTGGTTCTTTATAAGGTGGGAGGCCCATGATGGAGGACGGAAACACCGGGGTTGCATGACTTTTGGTCATTGAACTAGAGCTAGTGCTTCAATTCATTTGTAACTCAAGGTTGGTATGCCGTTGCATAATATGGGGTTCAGAGTATCCCAACATGGAAAATGTTCACGTTACATTAAGTTTCCACGATATTAGTTCTCAAGTGATTGCCTCTATCTGTTAAAATCTATGTAAAGATCTGTCAGTGTTTGAATGTTATCGCAGAACGGATTATATGGACATTCATGGTGCTGCATCTTTCAGAGCAGTTGCGCAATTGAGCTCTCGGCATTATTTATTCGAAGAATTGGGGGAAATATACTGGGTAAACTTTCAACATTTTTTGCTTGTATTGAGATGCAGCATCATGGTGTGGAATGACAGCCCAAAGTTAGGATCTTATGACATCCTGATTTGCACAACCATTTGAATGAGAAGTCATTACTGACTAGTGAGTGGAATGCTTAGGCCGTGTTTGGCGCATCTTTTATTTGGAAGTATTTTTGTATTTTCATTTAGTTATTTTTTCTAGAAGTCATTGGATCTAAGAAACCATTTATGTAGTATTTTTCTTATGTTTAAATTTCCAATCAAAAGTTACAAGAGGAGAACTTCTAAAATTGGAGAAAAAGTGAGGTTGTTACGAGAGTTTTGACTTTTGTAATAAAGCAAAATTAATTATAATCTCTGTCTCTCAACTCATTCTATGTAAGAAGTAAAAGTCAAAAATAACTTTTAAGTAGAAGTTTTATCAAACACGTCCTTAATCCGTTGGAGGCTTGGGAGGCCCAGGCAATTGACCACGGTGGGTGCTTGGTCAGGAATCACCATGGTTTTATCCTAGCTTGGGTGGAAAAAGTTCCCTGCTGGTGGAAAGTAGCTGAGTATGCTTGGATTCTAACTCTCTTGGAAAAAACACTTGGTTATTGTGCCACTTGACTTGCCTCTCTCTGCCCCCTTTGCCACTCCTATGTTTGTATTGGATTGGAGTAAATTTAGCTAAGTATTTACAAGTGTGACCTTGGCACCACGTCATTTAACTTGACATTTCTCCTTTTTGGATTAAGAACAATGTTTGTTGTACCACAAAAGGTGCAAAAATGATGAGCTGAAATGAGTCTTCTATTCTCTTTTGTCATCTAAAAAGTCTATATGGCTCTTGTCCACCTATCAAACACACTCGGACGTCAACCGTGCGCCAAAGCATGTGGAAAATAAATACTCACTAATCTATTTTTCGAGAGCATCCTCACTCTATCGAGAGCTTCTTGGGCATCATGTTATCGAGAGTGTGAGGATGCTCCCGAGAGCTTCTTGATGCACTGGACAACATTCCAGAGCATCATACTCTCGAGTGGATCTGGATGTTTTTGAGAGTTTCAAGATGTTCTCGAAAGCCTTAAGATGCACTTTCGAGACTAGTCTAACAAGTTTTTTTGTTTTTTTTTAATCTACCCCCCATGTGGTTTGACGCACGAATGACGTCACAATACATTTAACGGGGGGATATGGGTCATGTGGGCTTTTTAGATGACACAAGGGGAAGGGGAAAGGGGGTCATTCTAATTCACCAAGTTTTGCACCCCTGGTGGTACTCCTTAATTAATGGTGTATCTTCAGTGATGAGCCAACCTATATCCAGGAGTTTGAACACATCTTACCTTATCGATTCGTGATGAGTTGAAACCTTCTCATTTTCAAATATCAGAAAACGATCTTTTCCTTAATGGCTGTTCATTTTTGTTTGTGTATAATACAAGGTTAATAGCGAAACTTAATGATTTTGGTTTGGGGTTTAGTAGTACGTACCCTGAGATTTTTAAGTCGGTGAGGACTGTCTTGCATAGTTATCGGTGGCAACAGGCTTTGCCTCTTACATTATCGATGCGTTAAACTATTAGCGGTTTAGAATGATCATGCTATATTTATGATTTACTATTTTAATTCTTTTTCCAAGGTGTGATTTGGATCAAGGAGAACCTTCTTGTCAGGTTCGTTCTTGACTTGTCATTCGAAATTAATTAGTCGAATCTACGTAGGAAACAAGCAAGGACTTGGATTTTAAACAATGCTATTTTCTTTCAATCTTGGGTAATAATGCCAATATAACTAATATTCGCTAGAACATTGATAGTGATGCAACCAAAGGCGAAGAAGTAATGTACTTAGATGATTTTTGTATAATTGGATCGGAAGCGGTCTGGGGATAGCTTCATCCATGTTTATATAGTTGTTGCATGATCCATCATACGTTGAGGGAGAAAATTTAAGAGTTGCGAAAGATTGCAGAGCAAGTTGTACTTAACAGCGAAGATGCACATACATGATTATATACATTTCACACCCAAACATAAACATTATTAACGTTTACACTGATGGCAATGTCGAAGATCATATGAACATAAAAGAAAATACATTACTATACATCACTGAGCCTACGGAACACAGGATGTACATGATTGTATACAATATACATGCCTCTTGTGGAGAAGGCACGTACAGAGCCGTAGAATTAGGTTTTTTTACGGCTCTTCTGCGGTCATCATGATGAATTATTTTGAGAGGAGATCTTCTAGACTTTATCCTTTAGATTTCAGTATCTCCCCATTCATGAAGGCCAAAAATAAACTTGATGATTCTCTTTTATCTGATTGAATAATTGATTCATCTCTGACCTTTATAAATAGAGACCAGATCCCCTTGATACTTGATTGACCGAACTCAATTTGTGCACTTGAAAAAAGCTTCTCGCCGAGTTGGAAAACTCGACGGCCTCCCGCTCCCCCCTCCAGTGCACTTGTTGAGTACTGAGGGGATCTAGTCTCTTATAAGTGCGAGGATATATGAGTTTAGAAGATCTCATCTCAACTGCTTTCGAGGAAAGACTGTGAAGTAAGTCTGTGTAGCAACGAGGGCGAGGAGGAGACAACCAGCCAGTAGCGAGATGATAGCCCATGGATTGCTAAAATACATGTGCACCAACGTTGCCCTCCATCTATGATGTGCAGAGTCACAGTACTCTTTCACAGCTCTGAACAGGGGAGCATTGTAGTGGGCGTCATACTTGAGGTGTGTACCCTTACACAAAGCGGTAAACATGTAAGCCACCTCTGCGTCACTGCCCAGCTTGCTCTCAATGATACCGGCTTCCCGGAGGATGGCCACATCGCCCTCGGTGTTAATGATGTTGTCCATGAAGATCCCATAACTGGTGATGTAGCTGCCCACGTGAGAGCAGCATTGCTCCAGGGCGATAAGGTTGCGGAGCTTGGAGCTGGTCGATTCTTGCACCTTCAAGAATGGGATCTCCAGCTTCCCCTCCGTGAACGATACTTTGAGGAAGCAGTTCACTTTCTCCCTGTTCAAATCCTTCTTCTTGAACTGGATACCAGCCTCTACGAGCTCTGTTGCACAGTTGATCGTCCTGGGAGCGTTCGAATCTTTCTTGGCAGGTGAGGAGAAGTCGGGCCATTTGCGAATGAGCACTAGGTAGAGAAGCCCGAAGAAGAGTAGCGAGCTTATGTCGGCTGTCCTCTTTAATGGGTACGACATCAACTGGCCGCAAGAGTTGCGAGAAGGCTGCTCCAGCACGCGGCTTGGGTCAAGGCATAGGTGGTGCAGGTGAAGCAGGTGGAGCACTTCACCGGCCTGCGGTTGCTCTTCCATTGGCAGCTTGATGTCAAGGAAGCTAAGGGACAGCTCCATGAGGGTGAGAGGCTCTTTACGTGTGCCACGAAAAGGGACCTTGCTGTGCTCGAACAACTTTACTAGGACGAAGAAGGGGATCTGGTTCTCCAACAGCATCAAGTCTCTGCGCAGGTGCGCGAATCCCCACCTGACGGCAGACAAGGTGATTGTTTCCGCCGTCTGTTTGAAAACCCGTTTGATGAAGTACTCGATGATGAAGCAGCCATCAAGCACCAGCATCTCCACGAACTCATCGATGGTGAGGACGAGCAGCTCTGCGTATTGTTTCCGGGCTCGGTGCTCGCACTCGCGGATGGCCCTGATGTAGTTGTCGAGTCTATTGTCTGGGCTCCGAGCAAGGAGGTCGCGCAGGTACCGTAGTTTGAGCTCTTCCATGGGCAGCAAACTTCCCTTGCCGTGGTGGAGTGGACCGACGGAGACGAGCCTGGGCTCGTATGCCTCGCTTTCTTGCTCCCTTATGCTGGGAGGAACCCTGTATATGGAGGGTCCATGATCCGCCGGCGACCTGGGCAGCTGCGAGTCGCCGAGCTTCACGAGCTTTCTGGAGATCTGAACGACCAAGGGATCAACTGGAGATGACACATGAACATTTAACATGGCTGGGGAGGCGGCTCTTGCTCTCAACTTTGCGAAATCAACAGAAGTTGGCGTGTGCATTTATAGGCTCTGGGTGATGATATGGTCATGACCTGCATCGATGATGGTTGAACACGTCCGTGGTGGTGACAAGGGATTGGATAGCTTGGCCATTAGAACTCTTGCAGAGAAAGAAAGCGGAGGAGAAACCGGATATGAATTGTACTTCGGTAGGTTTGACTGCCATCGACCAATAGCCTTGTTACACGTGGCATCTTCTTGGTCACTACGACTTTTGGAGAGCATGGTAAGAGTCGTACGTGTAACAATGCGCACGTCAGTTGACTGAGTTTGTTAACAATTTTTGTCTCTTGATTTTTGAGGGAGTTCATCAATTTTTCTTAGAATCTTAAAAAAAATAGATAGTGAAATAATCAGGATATAGGGGTGAAAGAGCATGGGAGAATGTCAAGTGTTCATTGTAGATTCAAAGAAGCTTTAAATATTTTAAAAAGTGCAATTATGACTTTAAAATCTCTTTTGTTTAACACTACACTTATTCTAGATTTTACATCCCTTATTCTACTTTTATTTTAAAACCTAATCTTGCATGATTCAAGAATATTTAAAAAATTAAAAATTGTTATTAAATTTGGTAGTTCATTTATTATTATTATAATTTATTTTAAATAATTTTTAAGTTATCTAATAAAAAATCAAATTATATAGGCAGATAGAACATATAGACGTTTGACTTAAAAGTTTAAAAAATTAAGTTTTTATGCTTAGTACAATATTCCTTGATCTAAGATCGATAGACATTGCAGCAAGTATTATTCAAGATCCGTACGACTCTGGCACTGTGCAAATCTATTAAGTTCAGTTTTTTAGACTGACTTCGGATTTAAAGTACGTAAATCGGATATGAATGATGAGAGACAATAACTAAAGCAATAAACATGCCATTTACTATCAACATATCTAAACAAAATTTTCATTTGCCAATACCATAATTTCACAAATGTAGCACATCGATATTAAGATCTCAAATATATAAAATATCTATATGAAATATAATCACTCAACTTACTAAAAAAATTAAAAAAATACATATCTCTCTCTTTATCTTTACTACATCAATCTTCTAAGCAAATAAGAAAATCTATCTAGATAACAACGAAATTATTCAAATATAAAGATTTCTACCGATCAAGAGTCCAACTCCTCCTCCTCAGAAAATTTTGAAAATGTTAATAAAATTTATGAGTACAACCATTTAATAAGAAATGAGGTCCCCTAAATACTAAATAATATAATAATTGAAATCAGGTGATATCTAACTAATCATAATTCGCAGTTATACATATATCTCAAATAAGAACATAATATAAAATATGATCAGATATAAATTTATCAAATCAAATATATTTTTTAATAATTATAAATAGATTGACTAAACATATAACTTTATATAGCATGATCGAATTCATATATGATATATCCAATTCTACTAGCCATGAATGAAATACATCACATATTGAACTGAATATATCTTATATCAAACTGAGCTTATCATATTACATAACGAATAATATAGTATAGTAGTTTATTAAATTAGATTAATATCATGGATTACAAGATTAAGACATATTCATATGATTCCAAAGGAATAGATAAGTATGATTATCAAATGACTCAAATGATTAAACTGAATTTAAATGAACATATAGAGCAAACAAAGATTTTAAATTTATGAACCAATGAAACAAATTAAATTATAGCATAACAGACACGTACCTAAACCACAACATAAGGAGCCGAACGAATAAATACTAAAGCATCTAGGTAATTGATGCAGATGTTTTAGTTACTATGTAAAACCAGAGAGTCTAAGTCCCACAATAACCATACAAATGGTAAATAAGTTTCAAGAGGTGGTCCCTGTAGATTCAAGAGGTGGCTCCCGCTCAACATAACATTTTGTTCTACGTGGCATTTTGTACCTACCGCCTGACTAGGATTTTACCCGTTACCCTCGAATTTCATACACAACATGCCCTATCTAATATAGACACTTACATCATGATTGGGTCTTATAATCTCCTTAAGATGACAATGTCCAACATAGTTGTGTATATGCCACAATGAGATAATATTGAGTACGAGATGAGTATAGATGTAGAAATTCAATTATCAAAATGCTACTTATAAATAGAAGTTAAAATATATGTCTTTTTATATAAAATAGTCACTTAAAGAGTTAACATGGTCATATACATGAAAAATATGAACAAAACTGATGTTAACAGACTTATGGATAAAATGATATGTCATAGGAATATTCTTAAAATTTTCGGAAGAACACATGTATTCTGCGGCTATTAAAACTAATTTCTTGAGCTAAAACATTAATAAATAAAGTCGAAAATATTAAACAGATTCAAAAATTAATCAAACTTGGTAAACATGTGCAAGAGGCCAAAAAAATCACGTGGACAAAGTTTCATATAATTCAGACATCAAATGAATGATTTGAAGTATTAAATGTTATATAAAGAACTTCAATTAAATTTGGCTAATTGAATAGAAAGTAAAATAATATGCAAATAAAATATAAAAATGATAAAATTTTAGTATAATTTAGAACATGCCAAAATAAAAGTGTGATCAAAATTCCAAGTCGATTAGCTAGTGAATAAGAGAGTTATGACCAATTTAAGTTCAGCATGAAAATTGGTTACAAGTTCTGAAAACCATTAGTATAGATCCTGAAAATCGTAGGTTTAAGTCTTGAATTTTCAGAATATCGAATTTTACAATTTGATAAAATATTCATAGATTAAAGTAGAATCTAAGATCATAGATTAATAGATTATTGTTCAAAAAATCATATTTAACTATTTTTAAAAGTCAAAATATTAATTTTTTATATAATACAAAATAAATATTTAATGAATTTTCATATCCTACTTTTAGAACGTAAAGAATACTACCGTTTAATGCCTTTTAATTACCGTCTAACACTCCAATCTCGAGTTTCTTGTGATCTCTAAATCTCAAGGAACAATAATTCATCTATTAAAATTAATTTTCAAAGAGAACTGAATCAAAATATTTTTCTTTATACCTCTTAACTTTGGGCTACGTGCGAAATACCTTATGCATCATATCAAGGACCCATATATATTATTTTGATTTCTTAATTTGACTTAAATTAAGCTCTCAAAATTGCCAAATCGAACTCAAATTATAGTTTACTTAACCAACAAGGTAAAACGTTCTGATTCAAATTAGGAATCTAAATTTTTGCGTAGATTGGGTTTTCTCCCATAAATATCCTTAGCTTCGACCTTTTAAATGTCCAAATTAGTTTATAGTCGTTTTTACAATGTTGTAGTCTTTTATATTCTCTTTCTAACTATATATACCATGTCATTTTTGGACTTTTGTATGTAAAGTTATTACATTTTCAAAATAACACTTTCTCGTATCTTTTAGTCCCGAAAATTTGACCAAGTGTTAGGAACCAACTAATTTTCTAATTGGGTCACTAATATACTTAATCGACCTAATTTGATTTTATTGTTGATTTATCCATTCTAAATCTATTATTATATCACTAATTATTTACTAATTACATTTAGTTCTTATTAATATATTAAATAATATAAATAGACTTAATAAAATGAGGTCTAGTTTACTAAATATTAACAAATGAGCTTAGTAAATTAAAATTTATAAATGAAATGAAATGAGTTCAAGATCTAGGTCATAACAATTAATAACGGTTAATTCATATTATTAATAAATAGTTATAAATGTTAATTCATATTATTAATATTAATATTAATAAGTATTAGTTTGATTAATAAATATTATTTAATATTATTTGATCAACTAATATTAATTAACATTATCATATTTAATTATTAAGATAAATTTTATTATGCTCTATTTATTGATCGAAAATTTAAATAAACAATTAATGTTATTCATAGTTTATTATTAATTTAAATAATAATTAATATTATTTTAATATATAAAGCACACTTAATAGATACGTCGAGAGATAATGATAAAATTTATTATATTTTTTATTTTTAATAATAAAATTTATTTTATAAATTATTTAAATAGAGATTCTATATATCTATCTTAAGCTAACCTCTACTTTGAAACGAAAACTACTTATTCGTGGAATGACAAAAAAATGAATTAAATCAAGACTACCTTGATCAATTTCCCTTGGACTAATCCGGATTAGTCCTATCCCTATGACAGATACGTGGATTTTGTGCGTGGAGAACAAATAACTCGTACAACCGTGTTCACTAGTACGCCCATTGTATGATAAGGTACTCACTTTAATAACAATCCTGTGGTCAGAGTCAGAGATACCGTATTCTGAAGAGTCTTGTCTTCTTCTTGGTTCAAAGAAACGGGTATTTAATTCATTGGATAGCTTCTGAGGTTAACTTGTTTTTTTTTAATCAGTAGCCTGATGGTTTGGGACAAGTCCCCAGCTTTAGGGAGCTGGTATCCAGCCGACTCAAGGTCATAGATTTTTCTCGAGGGAGGAATATTTTTGCATTCGATGTGTGTTTTCTACGGAGCACCGTGAGATAACTTTCTTTGAAGGAGAGACTTCTACAGGATCGAACCGGCGAGCGGCTTCCCAAACAAGAGCGAGGTGTCCGTCCGACGCCACTGTCCTGGGGACCCGTTAATGCAGTAAGGTATATCAGGGAGATACAAATTTACTCTCGGGACAAAGATAACATATGTGCCTATGAGGGTATTGACAGTCCTGATTGACGAGGTAGTGCATTTCCAGGGAATCGGACCTCTTTGTAGAATTGCATCAATAATGATTTGCTGCGTAATTTTATACTATCACCGTCCCTGGTAGCCGCTTAGTTAAGCCATAAATCAGACGGCAAAAGCGTCCAGAGTTGAAGGATGTGTGTGTTTAATTAAAAAGCTTGGAGTAACAAGAGATGAGGTTTCCTTTCTGATCTCTAATATTAATATAACTTGTTGCGCCTCCTACTGATGATGACGCTGCATCAACGTTAATCTTTGTCACAGCTTCATTTGGAGATGCCAAGCTGCTTGTTGAATTTTATTTGGGTGGAGATGTCACGTAACCTATTTTGCACGAAAATCTAAGTTCTAAGTTCAGAAAGATCGAAACCCAGTTTTATTGCAGTTGTTTGCAATGGCGGACATAAAAATTCTGTCCAGTGGAGTCGCTCGGATATTAGGTCATAAATATGACTGGATCAGTAGAGTGGGTTGGACAAGTGAAGTCTCGGACTAGAATATTTTAAATTAGGTCAATGATTTGACAAAATTCAGAGGAATCTCAAGACCCCACTAAATAGATACCGGATCCGCCACTGGCTGCTTGTGTGGAAAAAGTTGGCTGCTGGGGGGAACAAATAGCTGAGCATGCCTAGATTCAAACTCTCCTCTTTGTGGAAATATCTGGTCACTGTGCCACTCAGACTTGCCTCTGTCTGTCCCCTCCGCCTCTCCAACACACTTGCTCGATGCCACCATGTCCTCTCTTGCTCGATCACATAATTTTACCTTGGCAATGAAGTTGAAACCTTTTGATTGTCAAAGCCTGGAGATCACTAGAGAAAATTATAAATTGCAATTACCATAGATTTGGAGAAAATCCCAGACAATGACCTTATTTTTGTTTATATATATATGTTTATAATACAAGGATGATAAAGAAACTTAATGATTTTGATGTGCGATTTGGAGGTGCTCAGAAAGATTTTGAAGTCGGTGAGAAGGATCTTGCGTAGTTACTAGCGGCTGGAGGATCTGCATGCCTCTATTATATTATCAGCGACTTATTAATTCTTTTACGAGATGTGAGTAGGATTAAGGAGAGCCTTCTTGAACTTGTAAGATTCGTTCCAGATTTGTCAGTTCGAATTACGCGAGTCCGAATCTGCGTAGGAGGTAAGCAGGGAATTCGAATTTTAACTATATACTTCTATAAAAAATCAGATCCTAGATAAATGCTAATAAAATATCCGTTAGAACGTCGGTAGTGATGATACAAACAGAGGCAAAGAAGTAATGAATTTTGATGATTTTGGTATATAAGACCGGCCGGATATAGTTTGGGGAATAGCTTCGTCCATGTTGACCCATGATAGGTTGGTAGACAAAATTTAACGGAGTCACAAAAGATGATGTTGGGGACAGTCCCTCGTGCCACATGGCGTACATTCAAATATATATCTATTTCTTGCAGAAAAAAAATTAAGTATAAATACTGCACAAGTGATTCTCTTTATACAGAAATATTAAAATGTCAAGTCCTTGTGTCATGTTCTTCTTCTTTTTTGTATTTGAACGAATTGTGTCATGTTCTTCTGTCACCTCAAAAGAACAAACAAGTGTCACATGATAGCTGTTAAAATTGTCCTTATCATAGAGGTTATAATAACTCAATAAATGTTTATATGGTACTTATCTTTTTGAAGTGACAAAAAGAACATGACATAAAAAAGTTGCACGCTAGCATCCCTCCTCTTTGAAACATTGGCCATGGACAACGGGGACAAGAAGTTGCACAAGAAGTTACGGTTGCTTAATAGTGACTGACGCATAAATTTTATCTAATACGGTCATTTAGATATTAAGTCATAAATATAATTAGATTAGTGTAGTTTTAAATTAGACTATATGAGGTCCTGAGTTTGGTTAGTGAGATCTTAGATTTGGGTTAATGGGAGACTGTACTACATTAAACTGGGTCAGTAGACTTGACAACATCTAGTGGAGTCCTAGTACCCTAGTGAATCAATGTTGGATCCGCCACTGGTTGCTAACAACGAAGATGCGAGTACATGATTATACATTTAACACCCAACATATACGTTATTACATTTGCATTGACGGCACTGTGGAAGATCATATAAAAAAAAAAAAGGTAATACATTATTATACATCACTAAGCCTACAGAACACAGGATGTAGATACGTGATGCTATAGAATGTACAAAGCTATAGAATTACATTTTTTTACAGTCCAAAGAATGAGGTTCAGGATTTCATCTCAGCTGCTTTCGAGGGAAGATTGTGAAATAAGTCTGTATGGCAACGAGGGCTAGGAGGACATGTTGGGTTTTAATCCAATTAGTGGTCCACTTGTGTTTACTGGGCTGCACACTTGCACACTATTAGGCATCCAATTAATGGAATATGATTGGACTTAACCCATTAGGCACCTAATAAGGATCCTGTAATGGGTAGGATCCTGTTAGAAGTAAGAACGGGACTGGTCCCTCCTCTCTATAAAAGAAGCCTGTGACTCCCCATTAGGTCATACGCATTAAGACGAATAGAGAGAGGAAACCAGTGGAGACAGTGTGTGGGTTTACACTGTCTTCCTGCCCGGAGTTCGTGCGTTTTTGTTCGAGGTCCGCTGCGCGTGGGGATCGACTTCGACATCGTCTTTCTCTGCGTTAGGGATGGCTTCCGCTCCAGGTATTCCGAAAATCCCTAACAAGTGAGCTTTCTGGAGTAAGTGGAACCGGCATAACCTCACGTAATGCTAAATCTAAGTCCATGCAGCCTAGAGCAAATTGTACCCTTTGTTTCCACTCAGTGAAATTAGTGCCATTCAGGTACGGCACACTAGCATTAAATGGTGCAAACAAAGGAGAAGCAGCTGGAATAAAACAAACACATGCTCACATATAAGGCAATGGAACTAAAATATTGCAAGTAATGAGGCAAACAGATATGCAAAGTAATTCAACAACATAAAGAGAACTACTTTATCAAGTCGTCCGATAGCTTCATGGACGAACTCTCCGAATTAACTTAAGTGATAAAACTAAAGCTTATAAACATTTTGATATCAAGAGAGAGTACCTTTGGGTACATAACTCTCAAGAATCGCCATGTAGATAAATTTTATTTTATCCTGCTTATGACATGAAAATAAACACTCCTTTGGGAGTTAAATTTACAACAAAGTCATAAACACAAGTATTTGAAATCATTATAATTTCTTAACGAGTATATTTTATTATTCTCCATGCATAAGATCACTTTGGTGATCTACTTACACACTTTGAATACTAAAACATCCTCCCCCAATTAAAATGATAACAAATATCTAAATGCTCGTCAATAATGCTATTTAAAACTTAATATGGTAAGATTTTATCAATCATCGTGATTAGTGCCACTTTGGTGGTCAAACTAATCATTTGGAAATCAAAATACCACGAAACTGTATAATAGCATTAATAGACACATAATATGAGCAAAAAGGACATAAACACAATAATTAATACAATATTAAATGGAGATATTCATACATGATTAAAACTGTAAAGATGACAAATAATCATAAGAATTATCTCCTAAACTTACAGCAATAATTATTGATTCTTAAACAACATTAAACATGCTTAAAACTACATTAAAATAGCTACTTAACAAGTTTATAGCATGCTGTTACATATATGTCATTTTTCTGTTTGCAGAAAGAAAACTGAATTGCAAACATAGCCTGAACAGTTTACAGAAAGGTCCTGAATTGTAAACTTACTTTGCAATTTGCACGAACAATCATAAATTGCAAACATATCCGTTTTAATTTGCAGAAACAACTTAAATTGCAAACAGATTATCAGAAATTGCAGATGTATCCAAACAGATTTAAAATATGATCTTTTATCCTTTAAAGATCACTAATGGGCCTACAATGGGCCCAGAAATATGGGCCAAAGATCCAGAACTTAATGGATCAACTAAATGATCATTAGTGAATTTTAAAAGATAAAAAATAACTAAAGGAGTTTAAATTAAATGATTTTAAATCTTTTTAACTTAAATGATACATTTACACAAACGGATATAAACGGATGCGGGTCCGGTTCTTGACGGATTAACGGATTCAATTTGAGTTAGATTAACGGATTCGGGTTGGATACTTAATCGGATCCGAATTCGGGTCTTAATGATATTCAAATGGATATCGTACCCAGAATTCGAATCTAAGACCCGTTAACTTACATCCGTTAAGGAATTATCAAATGGATCCGTATTTGGGTCTTAATAAGATCCTAACGGATCTAATACCCAAAATAGGACCCAAATGATCTTTAACTAAGATCCGTTATGGATTTAAAAACCAACCCAAATAGAATCCAATAGTTTCTTAAATACAAAGTTTCCTAAACTTAATGGTTTCTTAAACCCATCATCTTCAACCTCCCAAAAGGGAGAAGTAGAGTTTAGAAACCTCAATTTAAGGAAACCCAAATTTTAGAAAATCCAAATTTTAGGAAACCGTCGCCGGAAACCGCCGAAATCCGGCCCGCCGGAACCCGCCCCCGCGCGGCAAGCGCCGCCGCACCGCCGGATGCGGCCCTGCGCGCAGGGCCCCCGCGCGGCTGCGCGGGGCGGCACCGCGCAGTGCTGCGCGGCCAGCGCGGCCGCGCGCAGGCCGCGGCCGCCCGCCGCGGCGGGCGGCCGCGGCAGCGCCGGCTGCGCGGGCGCGGCACGCCCCGCCGCGGCCCGCGCGTGGCCGCGGCCGCGCAGGCCCGCGCGGGGCCGTGCGCGGCCCGCGCGTGGCCGCGCCGCGGCGGGCGGCCGCGGCCTGCGCGCGGCCGCGCAGGCCCGCGCGTGGCCGCGCCGCGGCGGGCGGCCGCGGCCTGCGCGCGGCAGACTTTTTTTTTTTTAAACTAACCGGGAAGAATCCCGTAGATCGGAGCACCAAAATTCCGACACGGCGCCAAAAATTGATGCGTGCTTAAATGCCGTCGTTAAAACACAAACAACATCAATCTTAATTTCCGAATCTCAATTAAAAATAACAAGATAGTGTATGGTTGAGACCGGGTCGATCCACGGGGAAATAGAAATCTAATTTTGAAAACTTTGGATTTTTAGTGGAAACAATGTTAATAATTGTAACTTTGAGATGCAAATCTAGAAAAGATGATTAATTGTTAACCGAAATTCACTCACACTCCTAAAACATTAAATCGCCTAAGTTTCATTATGACAACACTAAAGCTATTGAGGAACAGTTCATTAGTTCTGATAAGGCCAAAGCCAGTACTCTAATGGCTAAACTGTCCTCAATGAAATACACTAGTGGTAGTGTTCGAGAGCATATAATGATCATGAGAGATATTTCTGCTCAACTGAATGCCATGGAGGTTACTATTTCAGACACTTTCCTAATCCATTTTATTCTCAACTCTTTGCCTAGCGAATATGAGGCACTTAAGATCTTTTACAACACACATCAGGCTAAATGGTCAGTCAATGAATTGATGACCATGTGTGTCCAGGAGGAAGAGAGGTTGAGAGGAGAGAGGAACAATGTTGCTTTGTTTACCTCTCATAAAGTGAAAAGTGGACCAGGAAAGAAGAAGAAGGGTGTCCAGAAGAAGGGCAAGAAGAAGGACAAGTCAAAAGGTAAAAATGACAAGTGCTTCTTCTGCAAGTTACCTGGACACGTTAAGAAAGATTGTCTGAAAAGGAAGGCATGGTTTGAAAAGAAAGGTAATCTCTCATCTTATGTTTGTTATGAGTCTAATTTAGTTAATGTTCCAAAGAGTACATGGTGGATTGACTCAGGTTTTACTGTGCATGTTGCCACTTCTATGCAGGGATTCCTCTTCCAAAGGCCTCCGAATGAGGGTGAGCGGAGCATCTTTTCAGGAAATAAGACGCGCTCACAAGTCAAGGCCGTAGGAATTTATAGGATAGTTATGGAATCAGGATTTGTTCTAGATTTAGAAGACACTTTTTATGTACCATCTTTTAGTAGAAATTTGGTTTCAGTATCAAGACTTGATTCAAAAGGTTTTCAAGTCAAACTTGGAAACTCTTCAGTTGAATTAATAAAGGATTCTATTGTTATTGGTACTGGTTCTATATCTGATGGTTTGTATAAATTGTGTCTTAGCAATGTGATTGAACAATCTCATAACACTCTGCATACTTCGGTCCTTACTGGCAACAAGCGTAGTAGAGTTAATGAAAATTCATCCATGTTGTGGCATAGGAGATTAGGACACATCTCCATTAAGAGGCTCAAAAGGTTAGTGGGAGAAGGAGTGTTACACACTCTGGATTTCACTGACTTCGAGACATGTGTTGATTGCATTAAAGGAAAGCAAACACACACGCCTAATAAAGATGCCACAAGGAGTTCTGGAATTTTAGAAATAATTCACACTGATATCTGTGGTCCTTTTCCACCCTGTCTGACTGGTGAGAGGTACTTTGTCACATTTATAGATGACTATTCTAGATTCATGTATCTCTATTTACTTCTTGAAAAGGCAGATGTTTTTAATGTCTTTAAGGATTTCAAGAAAGAAGTAGAGAAACAATCAGGGAAAGTAATCAAGATAGTCAGGTCTGATAGAGGTGGCGAGTACTATGGTAGGTATACTGAGATGGGACAAAGGCCTGGTCTATTAGCTAAATTCCTTAAAGAAGTGGGTATTGTACCTCAGTACACTACTCCTGGCAGCCCATACCAGAATGGGGTTGCAGAAAGAAGGAATCGAACGCTTAAAGAAATGGTCAGGGCAATGTTAAGTCATTCTACCCTTCCTTTATCCTTGTGGGGCGAAGCCGTTAAGACAGCTGCTCACATTGTGAATAAGGTTCCTACGAAGGCTGCGCCTAAGACTCCCTATGAGTTATGGTGTGGTAGGAAACCTTCTGTGAGCTATATGCGCACGTGGGGGTGTGCAGCTGAGGCTAGGCCATACAGTCCACAGGAAAAGGCTTTTGATCTCAGAACAACCAGTGGATTCTTCATTGGTTATCCAGCGAGATCAAAAGGGTATAGATTCTATTGCCCATCCCATGTTCCCATCATTATAGAAACAGATAAGGCAAGGTTCCTTGAAGATGGCGGAGTTAGTGGGAGTGGACTTTCTCGGGTGATTTCTTTTGAGGAGTTATAGGATCAGGTTGAAATACCTGTAACAACTGACGACGTTGTTCCCATATTCATTCCTCGGAATGAAATCCTAGGGGAGCAAATAGTTGCAGTTGGTCCACCCCAGGTTGCTCCAGAGCCAGAAGATGTCGATGTTGTTGACCAACCACCTCCTCAGGTGGATCAGGGGCCAACATTGCGTCGATCTGAAAGAGTCAGGAGACCTGCCATATCTGATGAGTTCATAGTATACCTACAGGAGGATAGTGTAGACAGGGGTGACATTGATGATCCAGTGATGTTTTCACAAGCCATGAAGAGTGAAAAATCTGCCTATTGGTTTGAAGCCATGAAAGAAGAGCTTGACTCTATGGCTAAAAATCAAGTCTGGGATCTCGTTAACTTGCCTAAAGGGTCCAAACTTGTTGGATGTAAATGGATATTCAAAACTAAGGTGGACGCTAAAGGCAAAGTTGAACGATATAAGGCCAGATTGGTAGCTAAGGGTTTCACTCAATGGGAAGGCATTGACTATGATGAGACGTTCTCTCCAGTTTCCAAGAAACTCTCATTCAGAATAGTCATGGCCTTGGTAGCTCATTTTGACCTGGAGTTACATCAGATGGATGTGAAAACGGCTTTTCTCAATGGGGACCTAGATAAAGAAGTGTATATGGAGCAACCTCAAGGGTTTCGTGCTGAAGGTAAAGAACACTTGGTATGCAAATTAAGGAAATCCATTTACGGACTTAAGCAAGCCTCCCGCCAATGGTTCATAAAGTTCAATGAAATCATACTGTCCTTTGGGTTTAAGGAAAACATCATTGATGAATGTTTGTACCTAAGGATCAGTGGGAGTAGTTTCATTGTCTTGCTTTTGTATGTGGATGACATCTTGCTTGCCAGCAGTGATCTTGGTTTGTTGCACGAAACCAAAACTTTCCTTTCTAAGAACTTTGAGATGAAAGATATGGGTGATGCCCACTATGTTTTGGGCATTGAAATCACTAGAGATAGACCCTCAGGCACTCTTGGTCTCTCTCAGAAGGCTTACATCTCAAAGGTCTTGGAAAGGTTCAACATGCAGTCCTGCGCACCCGATAAAGTACCCATTGTAAAAGGTGATAAATTCAGTGAATTACAGTGTCACAGGAACGACTTGGAAAGGAAGCAGATGGAGCCTATCCCATATGCTTCAGCCGTTGGGAGCTTGATGTACCTTCAGACTTGTACACGTCCAGATATAGCTTTTGCCGTAGGTATGCTCAGCAGGTACCAGAGCAACCCAGGCATGGATCATTGGAAAGCTGCCAAGAAAGTCATGCGGTATCTTAAGGGCACATTAGATTTCATGCTCACTTATAGAAGGTCAGATCAGCTAGAGGTCGTTGCCTATTCTGATGCTGATTTTGGCGGCTGCCTTGATTCGAGGAAGTCCACTACATGATACATCTTCCTCCTGGCAGGAGGAGCTATCACTTGGTGCAGTGAGAAGCAGAGTATAACAGTGGCTTCCACGATGGCAGCTGAGTTCATTGCTTGTTTTGAGGCTAGTGCACAGACCATCCAGTTGCGGAATCTGTTCACAGGTCTATCATTTATTGACTTCGTCTCCAGACCTATCAGGATATATTGTGACAATTCCGCTGCGGTCTTCTTCTCTAAGAACAATAAGGCGTCCAAAGGTGGTAGAGCCTTAGACATTAAGTATTTTACTCTTAGAGACAGAGTGAAGAATCAAGAAGTGTCTATAGAACATATCGGAACGGATCTTATGGTTGCCGACCCACTCACGAAAGGACTACCTGCTAGCACCTTTTGTAGTCATGTGATTCGGATGGGTCTTGTCAGTTAACTCGATATGTTGTGATTCTTCCATTACTTTCTACCTTTTCCATTTATTTTGTATACATGTTGGTTATGGATTTTGGCTGGCAGATTGTATATTTAAGTGGTGACCAATAGATAAACATTATGTTTGAGTTTATCTACAGTTTCATATTTGATGTTCAATTATAGTAAGTTGGTGGCATTGTGGTACATGGAAGGTGGTGTGTAATTGAATGCATTTACCGCCATGACTCATGTCATTTGATTTACTGTTCTTGAACCTTTAAGATTCCGTTAATTGGAATGGTGTGTAGTTTTGTTTTATCGTGCGCGCGCATACCGTGGTTTTCTCTTCAGGTGTATGCCCATGATGTCAAATCTTCAAGAGTCATTTTGAAACTATATATATCTATACTATAAGTATGTTTTCAAAGGAAGATTTGATGTGCTTAAGACAAGTTGGACCAAGTGGGAGAATGTTGGGTTTTAATCCAATTAGTGGTCCACTTGTGTTTACTGGGCTGCACACTTGCACACCATTAGACATCCAATTAATAGAATATGATTGGGCTTAACCCATTAGGCGCCCAATAAGGATCCTGTAATGGGTAGGATCCTGTTAGAAGTAAGAACGGGACTGGTCCCTCCTCTCTATAAAAGAAGCCTGTGACTCCCCATTAGGTCATACGCATTAAGACGAATAGAGAGAGGAAACCAGTGGAGACAGTGTGTGGGTTTACACTGTCTTCTTGCCCGGAGTTCGTGCGTTTTTGTTCGAGGTCCGCTGCGCGTGGGGATCGACTTCGACATCGTCTTTCTCTGCGTTAGGGATGGCTTCCGTTCCAGGTATTCCGAAAATCCCTAACAGGCCACACCCAGCCAGTAGCGAGATTACAGTCCACGGATTGCTAAAATACTTGTGCACCAAAGTTGCCCTCCATCTATGATGTGCGAAGTCACAATAACCTTTCACAGCTCTGAACAGGGGAGCATTGTAGTGGGCGTCATACTTGAGGTGCGTACCCTTGCACAAAGCGTTAAACATGTCAGCCACCTCTGCGTCAGTGCCCAGCTTGCTCTCAATGATCCCGGCGTCGCGGAGGATGGCAACATCACCCTCCGTATTAATGATGTTGTCCATGAGGATCCCATAGCTGGTGACGTAGCTGCCCACATGAGAGCAGCACTGCTCCAAGGCGATAAGGTTGCGCAGCTTGGAGCAGGTCGACTCTTCTACCTTGACGAATGGGATCCCCAGCTTTCCCTCCGTGAATGATACTTTGAGGAAGCAGTTCACCGTCTCCTTGTCAAAATGCTTCTTCTTGAACTGGATGCCAGCCTCGACGAGCTCTGTTGCGCAGCTGATCATCCTGGGCGCATTCTTATCCTTCTTCGCGGGGGAGGAGCAGTAAGGCCATCTGCGAATGAGCACCAGGTAGAGAAGCCCGAAGAAGAGTAGTGAACTTATGTCGGCTGCCTTCTTGAATGGGTACAACGCCAACCGGTCGCAGGAGTAGCGAGAAGGCTGCTCCAGCGTGCGACTTGGGTCGATGCACAGGTGGTAGAGATTAAGTAGGTGGAGCACCTCATGGGCTTGCGGTTGCTCTTCCACGGGTAGTTTGATGTCAAGGAACTTAAGGGAAAGCTCCATGAGGGTGAGAGGCTCCTTGCGAGCGCCACGGAAAGGGATCTTGGTGTAATTGAACAACTTTACCAAGATGAAGAACGGGATTTGGTTTTCCAACAGCATCAGGTCCCTGCGCAGGTGCGCGAACCCCCATCGGACGCCCGACAAGGTTGTCGTTTCAGCTGTCTGTTTGAGGACCCGCTTGACAAAATATTCGATGATGAAGCAGCCATCGAGCACCAGCATCTCCACGAACTCGTCATCGGTGAGGACGACCGGCTCTGCATACTGGGTCCGAGCTCGGTGCTCCCATTCGCGGATGGCCCTGACATAGTTGTCGAGCTTGTTGTCCGGGCTCCGACCAAGGAGGTCGCGCAGGTAGGATAGTTTGAGCTCTTCCATGCGCAACAAGCTTTCCTTGCCGCGGTGGAGTGGGCCGATGGAGACGAGCCTTGGCTCGTAGGCCTCGCTCTCTTGATCTCTGATGGTTGGGGGGACCCTGCAGATGGAGGGTCCATGATCTGCCGGCGACCAGGGCAGCTGCGCGTCGAGGGGCAGCTTCACGAGCTTTCTGGAGATGCGACCGACCAAGGGATCTACCGGCGGCGACGCATAAGCATCTAACATGGCTGGGGAGGTGGATCTGCT
The DNA here is from genome assembly GCA_030544215.1 of Zantedeschia hybrid cultivar. Taxonomy (NCBI): domain Eukaryota; kingdom Viridiplantae; phylum Streptophyta; class Magnoliopsida; order Alismatales; family Araceae; genus Zantedeschia; species Zantedeschia hybrid cultivar. Next base: position 75,682,248 of record JARZZO010000005.1, on the reverse strand, counting down.
TCTCTCAGTTTTGGGAGATCAGCGGATATGAAAGCTCTCTGTTCCGCTCTTCGGCCATCCCTCGGTTGAGTTGCCATTCCTACTTATATAAGGTTTGCCGCGGCACCTCCAAAGCGCTTGGTGATGGCGTGCATGACCGGCCTGTAGTCTTATTATAAGATAGTACCCTTTTGTTTGGAACGTCCGCGTGGAATTGTCTCAGAGCACAGATGTAGTGCAATTACTTAGTTTGACTAATGACCAATGGGTCAGATACGTACGTGGCGCGTGATTCCCTAATGATAATCTGTATATATATATATGTGTGCATATATATATTTAACTGTTCAATCAAATATGCAAGCTTTAAATCAGATAATTTGTTTCCACGTGTCGCAGTTCACGTGTTGTAGCGAGTCTTTAATTTATTCTCCAACTCCAAATGGTCTCAGCCAGTCAACTAACCCGGCTTGGGCGGGCCTTGAACCGTTCATTCCTTAGGTAGGTTGGTTTCATATTAGTAGATAAAGATGGTCCTATTCTATTTTCTTTGGACTCGTTAGTACTCTACTTTTCCGTACCACTACTTTTCCGTTCCATCTCCTTGCCTAGCAGGTGCTCTCTCTTCTCTCTCCCGCTTGGGTGAACAGGTCAGAAAGGGTGTGGGCACCTACTGTCCAGTGTTCACCACTTGCCACTTAATTCAAAGGTCTCAATTTTGATCTTGATTGAAGCTTAAAAATTTCTCAGTGCAGTAAAAAAAATAATGTTAAAACTTTTATACTTTGGTCCATGAGATTATTTCCCCAGATAATTAGGCGGACTATTCTCGTATAATTTGGTTGACTTCTCGACTGTGTAAAATTTTCTCCAACTCTAGAGGATATCTTGAGTTCGATCCTTAGTTGTTTGTAAATATCTATACATATTCGGCCACTGGTCACTTAACAAAAAAGAAATGGTGCAAATAATAGATTATATATTTTCATATCCATAAAATAGATTATATATCCGTTAATCATCCTACAATTATTAAGAAAGAATGTATTTGAAATTACTTTTTAATATCCTAATAGAAGTGGTTATTGGTACATTTCAAATAATTAACGGTCAAAATGAGAAGCTATGAAAGTCAACTTTCAAGTGAAAATTTACCATAGATTGTCCATTATTTGAAGTAAAACATGAACGCAAAAAATTACTATTCCTTAAAAGAAGTAAATCACTCAAATTAAAGTTCTTTCATTAATAGCACAATATAAAAATAACAGTCCAACTAAATCATATTAAAAATAAATTTCTCTCGCCTAAGGGTCTAGAATACTTTTTAATAAATAAATAAAATGAGAAAAATGATAAGATGTATAATAATATTGAAATATAATAATACATATTCATAGATAGTAGTTGACAGTGGTTTCAGAAACAAGGGTTTCGGTTCTATATTTATTTAAAAAGTGTAAACTTTTTATCTACTTATGTATCTATTAACTAATTGGAGATAAAAAGAATTATGTACAAACCGTCCACTAAGTTAACTAATAATGCAGATAATTAGATAATCTGTTACCGTCGACATCTCTATTCTTGCGTGGTCTGGCTCTTGCATGGTTTGGCGCCTGTGGTGCAACGGACATGCTCCCTGTCATCGATGGGGAGACCCGAGTTCGAATGCTGCGGACTCTTGCAGGTGTCTCTCGCGGCTGTCTTTTTTTTTTTCCACGCTTAATCTGGTTGAATGCCGAGTTTCGAATCCGAGACTTTGATTAAGAATCCAGATAATTTCATTTTTATTTTTCGGTGCACAGGATTTAAATCTAAGCTAACCTAATATTCTAGAAGTAGTGGATATTTTTTATCGCAAACAACAACATCATTTGACGTCTATGGGACCATCATATGAGAACTACCTCATAAATCACATAATTCACATGAGAGAGTGTTGGAGCAATTATATAATAGTCTTACATCGATTAATTTTAGTTGTAGTCAGTACTTATGATCTTGGATCCTTCAAATTCAACATTCGAATTTTGTGGTTTGTAAGATGGTATCCGAGCGGTGGGCTGGTTCAAATTTATCTTCTAATTTGCATCGCCTTCTCTTATTTAATTTCTACGGCTTATTCTGACTATGAGTGAGAGTGTTGGAACGACTATATAATAATTTTATATTATTTAATTTCAATTGTGGCCAATACTTATGATCTTGGACCCTTCAAACTCAATACCTGAATTTTATGATTTGTAAAAGAGAGTGTATTATATTTCCAGCACAAACCCGCAATGCCGAAACCTCCATGTAAAAAGGTCCAGATGATACTAACCAAGCCGGCGTACGTCGAGAGCGGATTGTGTGCGAAGAACATACACATACACCAACACACGTACGCATCGTAGGAGATGACAATTCTCACACACCACTACACGCACGCATTGTAGGAGATGACAATACTCACTTTAATAATTAATATTATTCCTGTAGTAACAGGCAGAAATACCTTATAATGAAGAGTCTTGTCTTCTCTTTGGTTCAAAGAAACGGAGATTATTGGATAGCTTCTGACGTTCCAACTTGGTTAATACGGTATAGCATATCAGGGAGATACAGATTTGAGTTCCTCGATACTCTGAATGGAGTGTCTAATTAACAAAGATGTGACCCGTGAGCTCTCGGAACCAAACACAGTTTAGTATATGAGAGAAGATCCTCTCAGTACACGTTTGAATCGTACCAACAATATTAAGAGAGGGATGAGACTAAACATTACAAAAAAATTCTTTATATGATTTCAAAAGTTGATAAATACTTAGACCCTCTCCCTCTCAATATTACTAGACTCCAGTCTAAACATATATTGAGAGGATCTCTTCTCCTATTATATGTGCCTATGAGGATGTTTTGACACGGAAGAGGATATATAGTGCATTTCCACGGAGTCGGACCACTTCGTAGAATCATATCAACATTAATGATAGCTGCATACATAGCTTTCGAGTCCGGATCGTCTCAGTATCAAGTTGGACTGGACTTTAGCAGTAATCAATCACATGACGTCATGTGTAAAGTAGGTTCGTCATTTGAGATGCATACTATCAAACTTGACAACTTTTTCCTTGTTCCCGCTTCAGTAGGTTTCAAAACACTACACAGAGCACTTAAATATTATCAAGAGCACAAAATTACCATCATAATTTAAAATACACCCCAATGTGCATCCGGATACAACCTAAATTACTGTACGAATATTACATTGGGGTGTATTTTGAATTATGGTTGTAGTCTTGTGCTCTTTGTAATATTTAAGTACTCTGTATTATATTATGTTGATGTGTATTTTAAATTATGGTGGTAGTCTTATGCTCTCGATAGTATTTAAGTGTTATGTGTTATATTATGTTGGAGTGTTTTAAATTATGGTGGTAATTTTGTGGTCTTAGTGGTATTTAAGTGCTATGCGTAGTATTTGAAATCTACTGAATTAGGAACAAGGAAAAAGTTGTTAAGTTCGGTGGGATGCGTCTCGAATGACGAATTTACTTTACACATGACATGCTGTGACTAGTTACTATCGGAGTCTAGTCCAACTTAGTATTGAGATGATCCGGACTCGTAACTTTCTACTATCACCGGCCTGGTAGCTGCTTAGTTCAGCCATCTTGGGTAGCAAAGCTTCCATAGTCGAAGGAACGGGCGTGTTTAAAAGGTTGGAGGAACAAGCGATGGAGTTCCCTCTCTAATCTCTAATAACCTGGCTTGCCTACAGCTGATGAAGCTGCATGAATGTTGATCTTTATCACATCTTCCTCTAAAGATGCCCAATCTGCTTGTGGAATCTTAGACAGCTTCTGAAAGGGCCATGTGTAGAAAGATCATGTGGTGGGCCCTCTTAGTAGGATGTCAATTGTAAGTGATAATCTGATTATCCGCACTGTTAATTTGTTAGCTTAACGCATAATTTGCAGACGATCTGTTTATTTTCGATCACTTAAGAGATATATAAATAGATAGGATTTTTAACCCTACTTTCTTAACGGATATGGAAGCACATAGTTTTATTTTCAAAATCACTATCTGTTATTCTCCTTGAATATATATTATTATATTTTAATATTGTTATTTATCTTTTTATTTATTGTTTAAGGATTTTGTGGACTTTTAAGTGAGAGAAGTTAGTTAGGTTGTTATTTTAGTGTGATTTAATTGGATTATTTATTAATTTATTCATGAGAGAATTTTAATTTGAGTGATTTATTTCTCTTAAAGAATAATATTTTTTGTGTCTATTTTTTTTTTTCAATTCTCATGTTGATTGTTAACTGTCCTATAATATATCAATAATCATTTTTATTTTGATATTAAAAGGAGGTTTCTAATACACCGTTCCCATAGTGATAGGATAGTTAACAATATAATCTATTCTGACTTCTGAGCGTACAAAAAGAATATTCCAGATGACAGAGAATGGAACGATAAATGTGCATGGCGTGCTTACGAGGTAGCTGGAGCCAGTCGAATATGCGCTAGTATTTTGAGTGGTAATTGAAAGGGAAGGCCTTCCACATGCATAATCTTACTCAACCAATGTCTATGTTTCTGGGTTTGGCCTCTTGGACTGTAGATAAGGAGATTATAGAGGAATAGATTCACAGTTAATTAAGCATGATGTGCTTATTCTTACAATTTGGTTTAGGGCGTGTTTGGCAAAACTCCTATTTGAAAGTTACTTTTGTCTTCCATTTTTTATATAGAATGAGTTAAGGGAGAGATGTTATAATTAATTTTGATTTGTTATAAAAGTCACCACTCTTAAAACAATCTCACTTTTTTCTCTAATCTCGGAAACTCCTTCCTTGTGCTTTTTGATTGGAAGCCAAAAAACAAGAAAAATATCACATAAGTGACTTTTAAAATCCAATGACTTCTATAAAAAATAACTAAATAAAAATATAAAAGTGTTTCCAAATGAAAGTTGTGTCAAACACGGCCTTAATAGTGGTGGAGTTTGGCAACCAAATCAGCATCCTATTCGGTTTGTTTGATAGATACCATTTTTCAGATTTCTTATACTCGGATCTTTTATACTTAGAATAACAAGAATTCTCTTTGGAACAGTTTTTCTTATTCTAAGAATAAGCAATTCGAACCTTTTAGGTGAGTTGAGTTATTCCGCTTACGTCGAGCATAACGTGTCTGCGTCAAGAATAACACGTCCGCGCTCTCAAACTCGAATTCACGATATAAATGTCATAAATCGTCTTATTCGACCCCTTATTCTCCAAACAAATCGAACCAGCGTCACTTTGATTGGAGAATAGGAGAAGAATAAGGGTGAATAAGGAGAGAATAAGTTTAATTTTGCTTTGACAAACGGAATGCCTTATACCGTATAGAATAATGTATGAGAATAAGGAGAATAAACCATTCCACCCTAAACTCAATAATTGTTTATTCTTCTTATTCTATTAACGGGCCTCACAAACTATCAAACCAAAACACCCCTTTCCGTGAGTCCCACATAATAACTTATTCTGCAAACAAAGTGTCGTACTATTAAGCAGAGAGAAACTTTCTCTTTCTCCTTTATTTATGCCTTTTAATCAAGATTGAGTCGTTCCTCATCCACATTCATTTGAAAAGGTCATCTGTCAAGTCGGACCTATTGAAAGGCAAGGGAGAGGAAGCACTCGGATGAAGCTTCCTCAATCGCTATATATTAAAGCTATTATTTGATGCAACCTTCTAAGAAATGTCTAGGAACCATCTAAGCTCATATGAAACAACTTTTTTTTTTTTTTTTTTTTTTTTTGATGGGCGTCCATGGGTCTAGACGTACAGATCTCTAAATAGGAGTGAGAAGGGGGAATGGCTCATTGCGCTCCTTTGGGAAGCTCCTTGCTGATTTATCTCGTGAGAGCAGATAATCATTGTTCTTCTTTGAAGTTCCTTTTTTTTTTTGTTCCATAAAAAACTGCCTTCATTTCATGAAAACAAGGGAAATACTTGTTGCACACCTCCGCGTGGGGTGTGCGCGCACACAGCGCCCTGATTGGCGCGCGTATCAGTGCGCATACGTGCGCCTATCAGGGCGTTGTGTGCGCGCACACCCCCATGGGAGGGTGTGCACTAAGATGCACTCTTAAAACAAGGAGGACAGTACAAAGAGTAGGGAGGGAGTAGGTACACTAGCAGTATAGGTAAGGGTGGTAGTACGCCCAGCCACAGGGGCATGAGAGGCTATTGACATCCCCAACATGCCTAGTAATATACAGGGGGCAACTACAATACTCATAAGACAAAGAAAAACACAACTCCCATCTGAGGGTTGCTGGCGATTAGGAAGATGCTCGAAGAAGCCAGGTCGAAGACCATGGAGTTGCCCGCATAGGTAATCGGGATGGTGCTGCACACATCATTTGAGCAACCATGTCGAGGTAGAGCTCAAAGACATATGGCGACAGACGATGTACGAAGATGCTTATAACCACGAGCATCACCAATACACTCCAAAATCCCAAGGTGGGATCTGAGCTTGATTCGACCAGGACACTGCAAGAACACCAGTACCGCAAGCAGGGCCCAAGATGGGTAAGTAGGCACAAACACATGGAAGGGAAGGAGCTGTCTAGAGAAGAAGGAAGGGGAGAACAAGAGGAAACAACAAGATAAGCTAGCCCAAAGGGCGCCGATAACCCCATAGAGGTGAGGATAAAAAACTGGTAGCTGACAAAACTAAATAGAGAAACTAGAGAGGGGGAAAGTAATAAAGGGCGGGATGGAGTGGAGGTAGAAGGTTGCAAAGACGAGGCGGATAGGCGGATGGAAGGGTGATAGGGAGAATAGCGATGTAGATTAAAGAGGGGAGATTTATGGCTAGGATAGGGAAGGTATGGGAAAAGATGATGATGGGGAGGTGCGGGGAAAAGGGAGTATGAGGTATGGGGCGGGGGGGGGGCACTACCTTGGGAGGGAGCGGAGGAGGGGATAGTGATGGAGAAGAAGAAAACTAGATGGTTAAGAAGGTGAAGGAGGAGAGTAATGGAGTAACAAAGATGGAACATAAGAAAAAAAAGAAAAAAAAAAGGTGAGAGGGGGGGGGGGGGGTGTGGAGCTCTCGAAGGAAACTACCCCCACTCAAACGCTCTGGCGCCTAGGCTGTATAGTTATATTGGAGGTCCGATGAGCAATTCGTCGAATATGAGGAAGCCATGGGTCTTGCTGATCTATCTCGTTAGATTAGTTCATATTTACCTAGAAAATCATGGTAATCTCTCTTAGGGATGTAAAAGGATATATATCAGATCAAATAGTAGCTCTTTTTATCTTTTAAGCAATGTGTGTATCCTTATACTTATCCTCTTGTATCCTTATCATTTAAAATTATCAGAAGTTATAAAAAATGGATAACATAAAGGTTAGGCTTACTACTAGGTTGGATCGGGCGTCAACCTGTAGAGGCACCATTTGTGACTATTGGACAAATTCCTCCTTTTAGTTTTCTTCTTGTTCTTTGCCATAACGCCCATCCCGGGACGAGTTGGAAGAGAAATTCCAAATTCTTACACGGATGAGACTGATCAGTGAGAAATTTAGACATTAATTTGACGAGTGAGTATTACACCAGGTCCAATCTCCTGACTGATTACAGACTATCCATACTTAGCAAATCTGCATATCGTGAAACTAGAAATAGTTTATCAAGTATAAGGCCTAAAAGATCGCATAAAAGGGTTTAAGTATATGTTCACAATTGTCTTCTTAGTATTCTAATAAATCAAGAAAATATATCTATAGTGCAATACCACTATCAAATGAGCTTATATCTCATTTGGTGTCTGTACTTTCTCGTAGAAGTACTAATGATCAAAAGATAAGTGGCATAGTATGATTCTAATTATTCACTCTTAAAAGTATATTTAAGATCATCGATAGCCAATCAAACACATGTCATAGACTTAAATAGAAGTCACTTATAAAATTTAAGGGTACTAATTTATCCTAGTATTTTTTAAAGTATTAACAGATTCTTTTTAGTTTCTAAGCAATACAAGTAAATGTAGACAAATGAACAATGTTAATTAAATTTATAAATGTATGTTATGGTCAAGGGACCCCTTAATACTAAGTATTAAATAATCATGAGTAAAAATACATCAGTTTCTAATAACTTAACAAACCTAATAGAAAAATGTAAATGGATTGCACATGCATCTTGGAGCTGGCTTTCCCCTTAAAATGATGAAAGTTAACCCTCTTAATCCTCACCCACGTTAAAATTTTTCATTATATAAGTTTAATTATTTGAACCAATTAAATAAATCATCTACAATCACCTACCCCAAACCTTCAAGCCATAAGTTGAAACTAGATATTATCCTAATTAATAATCTAAACTCAAAATCATATTAATCCTAAACTTCATCATATTCCATAAGATCAGTTGGTATAACTTAAGATCAAATAGTTATAGATATTTAAATTCTCATAATTGCTCTGATATCATATTGTTACACCTAAAATCTGATTCATACATTTTTTTAAATTCGGACTCTAACTATATAATCTCAGAATAAATCTCATCATAACAAACAGATATGAGAGTTAAACAACTACAAAACGATTTAAATAAGTATCATAGCCATCAATTAATCTAAAATATTCAAAACATAACTAATATCAAAGTTCACAAATTATAATATTCATCAATTAGTATCTAAATTCTCAATCTCTCTAAATAAAAAAAAGTACATCAGTCTTTCGTCATTCTCTACTACATCAAATTACTAATTTGTTAACCAAAAGTCTTCAGATAATTCAACATTCTTCATTCCCCACCTAGGACAGATCTTGAGTCGATTTCTCTTAAAAAACGATTGGTCGAATTTATGAGTCCATCACTTGTAGACATATAATTTAACCTCTATAAAAAAATAAAGAAATGCACGGCACAAACATGATAATTATGGTTGCCACCGGGCATCATAAGATATAAAATGATTTTTTAGATTCTACTTACTTGGAAAAGTAGATGGATCGCCTCCTTGCATAAAACTGCCAATTCACCTTCCTCGTCTTTGGCCGGCCAACGACGAAGAGTTTTATTTTGCGTCGTTCTATCTTCCTTATTCAAAGAAAACATGCAACCAAGTAAAAGAAGAGGTTTGGACTTATTGTGCATGAATCTATAGAAAGAAATATATAAAAAGATAATCACAAATAAACATGAATGGACCTGTGGGTGGTTTTGTTTTAAATTCCTTTGTGGGAAGGTGCAATATGGGTGTGGTAGTGTGCATTAATGTGTGCAGATGTGAGAAAAAAATTACTAGTCTAGATGATGAGATGCTAGTGTTGAAGGAAATGAAAGAACAAACAAAGAAAAAGAAATGGAGAGATCCATGTATTGCTCAACGCCGGGAGAACTAATGAACCAATCATGGACGTCCTTGTTCTTCTCCGAGGCTCCTTTAAAGTACGTAGACATGAATGGACATGCTAGCAGCCTTGGGGCATGGTGTAGTCGTCTCGTCTCTCCTTGCGAGGGTTTCCATTTATAATGATATACTCGCATGGTGCTTTAATCCTTTAGACGCTTTGTGGAAATGGCTTCGCTTTCATATTTGAATGGATGACTAGCTTGATTAGCATTAACACCTGTATAAATCTACCCTTGGAAAGGGGATATGAGATTAGCCTTATAGATAGGGTTAGGACAAAGCCCCAAGCTTAGGTAATGATGTTTGGGCCCTGGACTTGTTAGTGATATTTAACTAACCAATAAGTAGTGGAAGAGACCACTCATATACACAGATGTGATCATGTACTCTATCTTGCCTTACTTTTTTGCCATACTTTCATGGATATCTAGAAATCCAAGAAGGGCAAAGTGACGTTGAATGGGTGAAGAGTCAATGAGACTTTCAAAACGTAAGAGTTGAGGATTCATAGATTGTTAGTATAGTTATTCCCCAATCATCTTCGTACTTATGGTACTATTAATATGCTTGAACGCACAAAAACTTATGAATTGACCTTAGAGTGGCTCATTAGAATGATTGATTGAGAAGCAATCCTGGGATGGGTCAGTTGACAGAGTGATGGACTAAAGATAGATCACTGAGTGAATTAGTGAAATGGATGATAATTATGAATTAGCTTAGCGTGGGCTAAAAGAGATGATGATGATATATTGAACTAAGACACTGGATGCCTCCGAATTGTGATATGAACCATTGATTGTAGGCCATGTCTATAGATGAATCAAATATATTGATTGTTTTTGTTGGTTGCTTGGTAGATGAATCCATGAAATATGATATAAACATGGCAATATAAATGTAGTTTATTTCTCATTTTTGTCTTGCGACTTTGATAAGATGCCATAAAAGATAAAGAATAGAACTTTGATATATGAACCTTGCGTGCTACCACGTGAAGTGATTTCTTAGGATTCGTGGATTTCTGTGCACAATGAACTCCGAGGTGATAAATAAATTGTGATGGTTGACTTTTGAAATGAAATGGTAGAATACGATTCCTCTTTTTTTGGTTAATTGAGTTCATGTTTACTTGACACTTTTCGGACTTTTTTTTAATATCAAGACTTCTTGTGTTTTGCTTAGTAGTGGTTCTGTGGGTATTTGTAGGCATGGAATCCTTACTGAATTCTCTTCTGAAGACTCAACTTCTTGAGTGCAAGTGTCATGAGAAAGATTGAAATCTATGAGTGGGTGGTGGCTAGCATAACATTGAAGGCTTGGAATCAATATTCCATTACATTTTGAATACTATATATTGGACATGAGTATTGTGATAAGTGGCTATGTAATTCATTAATCTCATCGCAATTCGTTATTGACTATTTTAGAATTATAAGTATTTGGAACTGTGTATAAATGATCTAAGAGTTCATTTCCAGAATTCGTACTTGTAGTTTTTTTTAATTTACACTAATTACTCTCAACATTATCATGTGAAATTGGTCGTGAACTGATAATAGTGCAAAATAGAAGCATTGGGCCAAGTTCAATCATAGCCACATCAATGGCCAATAAATATCCAAAATTCCAATCTTGATCTTGTGATGGACAAATACGTCTCCGTCTCTACAACCTACCTTCCAATGAATAAAATTTTCAACACAAATATAACATGTTTCCTTGTCTATAAATCGAACTTGTAGAGCTCACAATGAGACAAGTTCAGAAATTGGCCTAAAGGATGGCTGAAACAGTGCAAGAAGGAACGCAAGGCTAAGTAGCGGAAGGAGATTACAGAAAGGAGCTGGTTCCACCAATTGATTTGTTCCATTGACTTGGCCTTTCAAATTTATTGATTGATTACAGTTATAATTCTGGATAAACCAACTCCAAAACTCATTTGTATTTGTCCCACCTAATCACAAATTTGTTTCAAAAACTAACGGGACTTGAGGGCCTTAGTGTTAACAATAAGATCTCAGATCCTAAGCCTAAGAAGGAAGTAAAATATTCAGTTCCCTCCTTCCTTGATGCCATCATGCCCTTTCTTGGTAATATATCTTTGTGTTGGATGGGATAGACTGAACTTATTATTTAAAATTTACAAGTGTTACTGGTACCACGGCAAACATTAAACTTGGTATTTCTCCTTTCTAGATTGGGGCATCTTTGGAGACTAGCTAACCTATATCCTTCAGTCATTTCACCTAATAAATTGGTGACGAGTCGAAACCTTTTCATTTTCCAAAACTTGGAGACCATTTAGGGTGCAAAAACCCTATATCTTGAGAAAATAGCAGAAAGATCTTGTTTTCCTTAAACAGAGCAATTTAAAAATAAATAAATATCCTAGATAGGTGTTAGTAAAATATTCACTAGAACGTTGTTAGTGATACAACCAAAGGGAAGGAAGTAAAACATTTCAATCATTTTGTGGTAAACAGATCGGATATGGTATGGGGATAGCTTCATCCATATTGACCCATCATTGGTTGGGAGAAAATTAAAATTTAACAGAGCCACCAAGATGATGTTTTGGAATAGTCCCATGTGCCACATCGTTTACAATCAAATATCCATTTCTCAGAGGAAAAAAAACATGTGAATCATACATATTGCCCAAGTAAGTACATTTTCCTACAAAATTGTCCACCAGCAAAGAGTTGAAACACTTTGAAACATTATCAAAAGAGAAAAGCTGAAAGAAGTTCCAAAGTTAGTTGTGTTGCCAACAATGAAGATGCAAATACATAATTACATATATTTGACACCCAACATATACATTCTTACATGTACATATTGATAGACATGTCAAGGACCATATAAAAGAACAAAAGAAAAGACACTACCGTACATCACTAAAGCCTACAGCACGCGAGATGTACATACATGTCTATGTACACAACATACATGCTTCTCTTGGAGTAGATACAGAGCTTCAATTTTCTACGGCATTTTTGCGGGTCATAGTGAGAAATTATTTTGAGATGAGATCTTCTAAATCTCATCTTTTAAATTTCGATACATCTCTCCTTATAAGAGCCGATTTCATCTTTTTTTTTTTTTTTGGATCTAACAGAACAATTGATTCGCTTCTAATGAGGTGAGAAGTATCGAAATCCAAAAGATAAAATCTAGAGGATCTCACCTCCGCTACCTTCGAGGGAAGATTGTGAAATAAGTCTGTGCAGCTGTGAGCGCGAGGAGGAGACACCCAGCCAGTAATGAGATGATGGTCCATGGACTGCTAAAATACTTGCGCACCAGAACTGCCCTCCATCTGCGGTGCGCAAACTCACAGTACCCCTTCACAGCTCTGAACAGGGGAGCGTTGTAGTGGGTGTCGTACTTGAGGTGCGTCCCCTTGCACAGAGCGTTAAACATGTCAGCCACCTCTGCGTCACTACCCAGCTTGCTCTCAATGATCCCGGCGTCTCGGAGGATGGCCACATCACCCTCGGTGTTGATGATGTTGTCCATGAGGACACCATAGCTGGTGAAGTAGCAGCCCACATAGGGACAGCACTGCTCCAGAGCGATCAGGTTGCGGAGCCTGGAGCTGGTGGACTCTTCCACCTTCAACAATGGGATCTCAAGCCTCCCCTCCCTGAACGATGCTCTGATGAAGCAGTTCACCGTCTCCTTGTCAAAATCCTTCTTCTTGAACTGGATGCCAGTCTCGACCAGCTCTGCTGCGCAGTTGATCATCCTGGGCGCAGCCGAATCTTTCTTGCCAGGTAAGGAGAGATAAGGCCATTTGCGAATCAGCACCAAGTAAAGAAGCCCGTAGAAGAGTAGTGAGATCATGTCAGCTGCCCTCTCTAATGGGTACAACATCACCTGGCCGCAAGAGTAGCGAGAAGGTTGCTCCAACACGCGGCTCGGGTCAAGGCACATATGGTACAGGTGAAGAAGGTGAAGCACTTCATCAGCTTGCGGTTGCTCTTTCATGGGTAGGTTGATGTCGAGGAACCTAAGGGAAAGCTCCATGAGGGTGAGAGGCTCCTTGCGGCTGCCACGGAAAGGGATCTCAGAGTGCTCGAACAACTTTACCAGGACGAAGAACGGTATCTGGTTCTCCAAAAGCATCAGGTCCCTGCGCAGGTGCGCAAACCCCCATCGGACGCCGGACAGCATTGCCGTTTCCGCCGTCTGTCTGAAGACCCGCTTGACGAAGTACTCGATGATGAAGCAGCCATCGAGCAGCAGCATCGCCGCGAACTCGTCCTTGTTGAGGACGACCAGCTCACCGTACTGCGCCCGGGCGCGGTGCTCGCACTCGCGGATCACCCCGACATAGTTGTCAAGCCTGTTGTCCGGGCTCCGACCAAGGAGGTCGCGCAGGTAGGAGAGTTTGAGCTCTTCCATGGGCAGCAAGCTCGTCTTGCCGCGGTGGAGGGGGCCGATGGAGACGAGCCTGGGCTCGTAGGCCTCGCTCTCTTGGTCCCTGATGGTGGGGGGAACTCTGGGGATGGAGGGTCCATTTGCCAGCAACGTGAGCAGCCGCGCGCCGCCGCCGAGGGGCAGCTTCACGAGCTTGTCTGCGATGTGATCGACCAAGGGATCTGCTGGCGGCGGCACACGAGCATCTACCCCGGGTGGGGAGGCAGATAAAGGACTCTTCTTTGTGAAACCGGCAGGCGTGGGAACTCTTTGCCCCCCCTCTTCGGCCATGGGCGTCTGGGTTTCAGGAGTTGTTACTTGGTTGCGAGGTCAACAGTAGCTACCTGGGTTGCTTGCTGCTGGGTTAAGCTTGCGTTGGGATGATGACGTGATGCTTGGCCGCCCTTGTTCCTTGTACGCCGTCCATTGCCGCACCACGCGGATAGGAATCCGACGTCCGCCAAGTGGTGTGCTTCGAGGGTCTTGCCTGGAAAGTCGCGGCGGCGCGGCGAGAAAGGGATGAGGAGGGAGATACCAAACGCGCGGAGGTTTAATGGCACGTAGGACCCTATAACCGTGTCGAGCATCGATTTGCGTTCGCGAGACAGTGCAGAGGAGGATCCAGCGATCCCACGGCCCACGATATTCTGATGCGAGGAAGTCCACCTGGAGAACAGGAGCACTAAAAGGGAGCAAGCGTAAAAAAAAGACATTGGACGCATCGAATATATTTCCAACCACTCAAAAAAAAAAAAAAATCTCTAGCTCCAAGTAGCGTCTCTCAATTCTCAGCCACTCAAACAAACGATTTAGAGGGTCAACTAATCTATCCAACTAGTCTCAAACTCTCAGCCACTCAACTAACGGCCTTTGAGGTCTCTCTCTCTCTCACACACAGAGCCACTCGACTAATGGCTTTTATTAAGGTGGTCCCTCTCTCTCTCAGCTCCTCAACTAACTAGGGCAATTTAATATCTTTCTTTGGAGAAGAGATCCTCTCAGTATATGTTTAGACCAAAGTCTAATAATAATGAGAAGGAGAGGAGGCCAAATATTACAAAAAAAAATCATTCTTACAATTCTTAAATTTGACAAATATCTAAGCTCCCTCCTTCTCAATTTTGTTGGACTTCAATCTAAATATGTACTGGAAGGTTGTAGGTTGGTGCCATGTGATTACCGGGCAAGTTTGGGCGTGGCCATTTGATCTCTCCCTCAAGGCAGTGGGGAACGACTGCTCTCTTTCTATTATTGAGTGTCCTTTTCATGGCTTATGGGAGGAGGGTCTCATGTATGGCTGTCAACGGGTCGGAGACGGAAACGGAAATGACACCTTTTGCATCCGTTTCTTATAAGATTTATCGGAGACGGAAACGGAGTCTGAATTGAATGTTTCCGCTTTCGCATCCATTTCTGCTTTTAAATCGAAAATCGGAAACGGAAACGGAAGTAAACGGAAGTTCCGCTATCATCATCGCTATATTAAAAAGATATTTAAAATCATTATTACTATTCACTTTTTGATAAACTTTCTTCTAGTAATTAAAAATTTTAAGAACCTACAAAGTTTTAATATAGGTAAAAATTAATAATCCATAAATTTTGAATTTTGAAATCTATTTTATCTATCAATCTAAATTTACATATAAATATACCCAAACATGTGCCATAAAGTTATATTAAAGTGTTAAAAAGTTTCTAACTTTTTAGTATGACCTTTTTTTTATCAAATTGTTAAGAGATATTCTCACTATTAGATATTATATATATATATAATATAATATAATATAATATATATATATATATATATATATATATGTGGATAGATGTATGAAGTACGATCATTCGGAAACGGAAACGGGTTCGCGGATGCGGAAATGAGTGTTTCCGTTTCCGACTCCTATAACTATCGGAGATCCATTTCCGTTTCCTATAACTTAACGGGTGGTCTTTAACGGAGTTCCGTATCCACTAATAAAAACGGAAACGGAGCGGATAATCAGAACTCGGGTATCCATTGACAGCCCTAGTCCCATGTCATTGCTGCTTGTTGGGTAAGTTCGGGCGTGATTTATGGCTTCGGAATGAGATCGTTTAGATCTATGCGTCTGAACCATCTAACGTCCATTAAACATATAAAACAGAACCATACATGCACTGTACACATCAAACATAAGCCCGATTGACACTTCTGATTAAGACGAAGCTTCCTCAATTGATATTTTTTTACACAATATTTTGATCTGACCTTACAAGAAATGTTAAGAATCTAAGATGAAGCTTCCTCAATTATTATATGTTGGCACTGTTCTTTGATCTGACTGAATATCCAGGAACCACCCATAGATGACGAGGCTCGGACCTCCGCGAGTCCACACGTACAGGCATCGTCTATAAACAGTCATGGCAAGCGGGAGTAGCTCGTTCTTCTTCTTTGGGAAGCTCCTCGCTGATCTTTGTGTGACCAGCTCGTTTCTACCAAGGAAGCCATGGTAATCTCTCTCTCTAGATCTCTCTCTCACACACACACAGTCGCTGCCTGGTCATGTTCTAATTAGGGCTTCCATGATGAAAGATTACTGGAATGGTCTCTTGAAGACCACTTATGAGTGGTGTGATGTTGCTTTTGTGAGCAGAACTCGGAATCCACCGGCACCAATTCTATTTCAGGAGTTGAGGGTGCAGCGCCGCCAGGTGGAGCAAAATCCGACGTCGTGTCTGGCGCCGGCAGCAATTCAACAAACACCACGTATGGCTCTGGGTCCTCCGGCAGCAGCTCCACCATGCCCAGCCCAGCCGAGAAGAAAAGGGAGGAGTCGTTTATATTCTGGTGGAAGAAGAAATGAGTACGACCAGTCGTCCGTTGCTCAGATCGACCAGCTCGTTTCTACCAAGGAAGCCATGGTAATCTCTCTCTCTAGATCTCTCTCTCACACACACACAGTCGCTGCCTGGTCATGTTCTAATTAGGGCTTCCATGATGAAAGATTACTGGAATGGTCTCTTGAAGACCACTTATGAGTGGTGTGATGTTGCTTTTGTGAGCAGAACTCGGAATCCACCGGCACCAATTCTATTTCAGGAGTTGAGGGTGCAGCGCCGCCAGGTGGAGCAAAATCCGACGTCGTGTCTGGCGCCGGCAGCAATTCAACAAACACCACGTATGGCTCTGGGTCCTCCGGCAGCAGCTCCACCATGCCCAGCCCAGCCGAGAAGAAAAGGGAGGAGTCGTTTATATTCTGGTGGAAGAAGAAATGAGTACGACCAGTCGTCCGTTGCTCAGATCTTCTGATCAGATGCCAATAAAAGCAACCAGGATTAATGGAGTAGACTCCGTTATGCTTCTCATATTACCCATCTTACAAACCACAAAACCCGGGTGTTGAGTTTGAAGGGGCCCAAGATTATAAGCACTGACCACAACTGAAATTATCCGATGTAAGACTATTATATGGCCGCTGCTCCAACACTCCCCCTCACGGCCAAGATAGGCCGTGGAAATTAGATAACAGGAGGTGGCGCAAATTAGAAGATAAAGTTGGGTCAGGCCCTGCTCTGATACCATCTTACAAACCACAAAACTCGGATGTTAAGTTTGAAGGGACCCAAGATTATAAGCACTGACCACAACTGAAATTATCCGATGTAAGACTATTATATAGCCGCTGCTCCAACAACCCATAAGCATAATTTCCTCATTTCTGTTGTTTTTGCTGTCTTATATATCTTTAGTAGATGATGATATTACTTCCAAACCATGTGAGAGCATGTGAAAAATTTCACTCCATTCAATACCTGGAGAAATCTGTAGTTCCGAGCTCTCTTTTAATGTCTGCTGGGTTTGAATAATTAAGAGAGAAATGGAAATTACTGTACATCGCTCTCTTGGGTGTGGTGGTCTTTGCTAAATAACTCTATCTTTAGAAATTAAAAGCCTACCAGACATTATTCTTCTT
This sequence comes from Zantedeschia hybrid cultivar, assembly GCA_030544215.1. NCBI lineage: Eukaryota > Viridiplantae > Streptophyta > Magnoliopsida > Alismatales > Araceae > Zantedeschia > Zantedeschia hybrid cultivar. Next base: position 75,664,451 of record JARZZO010000005.1, on the reverse strand, counting down.
CCATTGGTTGCATGATGGCAGGATCTGATGTTGTGAATAGCAAGCGTATGGTCTCCATGGGACTCGTTCAAAGATTCTAAGATGGTTGTAGAGGGTTAAGCAATGAAACGTATAGATTTGAACTCACTTGGGGGAGAGGGGGATCAAAAGTTTGATATATATATAAATCGACAAAATCGTTTGGCTCTCTTAGATGTTTGTGGAATGGGATTTGTTTTTTTATCATTCTTTTTTTTTGAACATTTTTTTTTCAGGTCATTCCTTTGTACCAAACGCCACAGCTATTACAGAAGTTTCCACTAGAAGCAGGGGTACTAACTCCACTTTGATTACAGAATACAGCCGAATAAGAGACGAATAAGAGAAGAATAGGCCTATTTTCACTTTGACACGGGGAATGGCTTAAACCGTCCGGAATGGGGTATTCGACGAATAAGGCGAATAAGCCATCCTGGCTTACCCCCACGAATTACGTATTCTGCTGATATTTTGCAGGGGCATCGTCGCCCATGCCCACTGCGATACCCACCCTCCCTCCCTGTCGCCCTCCTGCACTCGCCCCTCTCGCCCTGCCTGCGCGTGCCCCTGCCGAAATGGTTACCTGCTCTGCCGAGTCGTACATCTGCTCCGCCACCCGCACGCCGCGCATGTCACTGGTTTCTTCCACCCACGCTAGCCATGGCGACAGGTCAGACTGTTTCTAGGGTTTCTTCTGCCATCCATACGGTCCTTTCCCTCTTCCCGAAAGGGTCACGGGATTGCAGAGCATCAATCCTTCCCATCCACTGGTCGCTTTTGCATTCATCCTTCCCATCAGTTTGACCCTCCCTTCTCCCGTTCAAACGCAATAGTTCCGTCCGTCCTTCGCCTATTTATACACCTTGAGGTGAAGACCTCACTTGGTGGCGGTGCACAGCTTGGACAACAGCTGCACATTCGGTCGTGGTGTTCGCGAGCGTTCTTCCTCTGTGGCTTCCTCATCGGCTTCCAACCGTGAGCCATCACTGGCGGCAATTTCAGCTTGGATTAACTGGTTTTTCTAAACTTCTCCCCTGTGTTTGTGTTCGTCCTTCCCTGTGATGTGATTTTCCTCTTTGTGTGGGATCATGCTTTGTTTAGTTATGAATGCTTGGAACACTGACGTAGATAGATAAGTTTTGGGGATGAAGAATTCTTGGGAGGGGAATTTTTTTGTAATGCACTCAGGACCATCTAAATTTATGAATGCTTGGAACACTGACGTAGATAGATAAGTTATTTTGGGGATGAAGAATTCTTGGGAGGGGAATTTTTTTGTAATGCACTTAGGACTAAGTTTAAGCCATTCCTTCATATATGTAGTTTCTGTATTTTCAAATAAATATTTCTGTATTTTCAAATGAAGCCTAATAAGTCGTGAGAAAAACTGTCTCATATCTAAAATTCTGAGCTGCTCAAGACTACTACTCTTTGGTTAGATATTGTAATGGCCGTGCGGGTTCAAAACCACTTAATAATCTCTGAAAAGGCAGTTCTTATTTACATATTATCCTACATTCTATCTCAGCATGTATAATATTTCAAAATGGCCACTTTAATGACATATTTGATATGCAAAAATATTTCATGTATGTCACTGAAACAATGTATTTGATATACATGCATTTACATTTATGATGGTATATACATTTTGTAGCATAACATGAGCATGATGGTATTTACTAGATGCTTCACATGAGCATCATAACAATATGAATTCAGCTTATTTGTGATTCATATCCCTTCATTACCTGCACCGTCATGTTGCAAAAAGCTGTAAATATGATAAGTATTGCATATGAATAGTGATAATTTTTAGATTTCATAAATAAATAAGCCTTAGTTAGAAAGATTTGTATACTGGACCTTTTGCATATAAGTTGAGGGCTTCTAGACTCATGAATCTGTGAGTTGGGATCAATTCTAAGATCTTTTCTAGACCCTAATATCGAACCATAGATTCAGGTCATGATCATTAATCCAAAAAACCCCAAGGGGATTGCCTTGGAAAGTGACACATAGCTCACCATGTAAGTCCATTCATGGGCAGCATAACGGTGGAAAGTTAGGTCATCCCTTAATGGACCTCTTGTAAAAAGGAAACAATCTTCGAAAGTCGTTAACCCATCGAATCATCTAAAGCATTGAAACCATTTGGAAATAAATCATCATTTTGCCATTCAAGTTACATAGGAGAGCTTGGGATCATTGGGGGATCATTTTCATGTTATGGGTCATTCACTAACCAATTTCCGATACATAAATCTCAAAAGAGAGATGTTTTAGAATTGAGAAAGTGCAGAGTAGAAACAAGGGAATTATAATGGGGTCCATGGGTTTACTATTTTTATTTTGGGGATAAGGGGAGCATGGCTATGATGCGGATCCTCGTTAAGTCTGGAACATGTATCCCTTCTTCACAACTCAACCCGGATTTTGACGGTAATTAACCACAAACCCAAGCAAAAAGTATACACGCTTCAATTATTCAAGAAATGGAAAGCCACAAAGATCCCTAGGGTCTAAAATTACTCTTTGTCAAGGTTACACAAAATTTAATTGTATATCATTTACCCTCCTCCCTGATTCTAGTTCCATGTTACAACATAGATCAGCTTGATCAATTTGGCTGCACAAACAGTGAATCCAAAATATTTGTTACACTGTGGCAGCAGCTGGAACCGAGGAAGTTACATCAATGTGGCGGGTGATGCATTCAGGTCAGTTAGAATCACCCACTAATCAACACTACAGAGGGTCAGTTCTACAGAGGATTAAGGGGACATCTTGGAGTAGACCCACCTGACGAACCTCTAATCATATGGCAATTCAATGTGAAAAGGCAGTTCTTATTTACATATTATCCTACATTCTATCTCAGCATGTATAATATTTCAAAATGGCCACTTTAATGACATATTTGATATGCAAAAATATTTCATGTATGTCACTGAAACAATGTATTTGATATATATTTGATATACATGACATTTATGAAACTTAGCATACAAGCATAGTTAATATGAAATTATCCTAAAACAGAAAAAAAAAAAAAAAAACAAGATGAAATGAGATCATATGCAAGATACCACCCACTTTCTTTTTCAATTAAATGGACCAGATACCACCCACTTTCAAAAACAAGTGTTTTTTGCAATAAGTGAAAAAGCATATATGCAAGCTAGTCCTTAGTGAAACTTTTAGATGTTGTACTTAAAATCCTCAGCTTCCATGGAGTCCATAGGTTTTGATCTGAAATTACTCTTAGTGCTTTTTCCTTTTTAACTGATTGAGAACCAAGCTTGAAAGAAAATCCTCCGAGGTAGTGCTTGGGAATGCTGAGCTGAATGCTTATTATGATGTGAATTGACTTGGCAGTGGAATCACACTAACACTGTTTTTAAGTAAGTTTCCATATGGAGTGGATACACTTACATGCATACGCTTATATAGATATAATAAATTATATGCTAGTGAACCAGAAGGAGGGCTCCCCTCCTCTGGTTCACTGCCTGGATGATAATTTTCTGTTGCAGTAATTTCTGTCTTGTTTAACTTCTGTTCAGGGACATTTTGGCCAGAATTTCCTACCTTTAGTAATCATGATTTAGTTAGTTGGCCACATGGCATCCCAACCCTGAAATGCATAGCATAGTCAGCTGATTTGGATGGGAACACTGTTAATGAGCCAAAAAATCAAGGAACAACTAGACCTTCCCAAACCTTCCCAAAAAAACATCTAATGTTAGTGGTAAGTCGAATCAGAATTTGTTGGTTTTGGCCAATTGTTTTTTTGCCTAGAAATGTTTTACCCTTGCTTGGCGAACACAGATATGTTTATGCCAGTCCTACCAGATTGGGATCAAGATTGGCGGTAGATGTTTCAACCAGTAGATCCAGTTTTAATGGAACTATCTTATATGTTTTTCCTCTATTAAAGCCCAATTCCAGCATGAACAAGAATTTATCTAAGTATTTTGTTCACTTAGAAACCCTTCGCCGCTGCCATCTGATAAACTGCCACTGGAAGGTAAGTAAAAACAAGTAAGATGCTTCTTGCAGACACTTTATTGTGGGATGAAGAGACTGTGGAAGCTATATAAGGAAAGCTGAGAGTCTTTCTGATTGGAAGAGAGGTAGTGCTTGCTGGATAGGTGCGTAGGGGTGTGGTATTTTTTCTTAGGTGAAGAGCTATCTGAGTCATATCTCTACCCATATAAGTACGGAGCTGGAAATGTTTTTTTGTTGGTGAATGCAGCAATTTCAATTGTTCTGAGAAATTTGTCAAAATCTTGACATTCAGAGTGAAATGACTGCGGAAGAGGTAGAAAGGGTTTGTATTAGAACTCTATGGTTGTTGAATGGAGACATGTTGTTGGTTGACAAATGCCACCTCAATACTCCTCCTTCCAGCTATAAACTGCAGTGGGGTGATTTGTGGGTTATAATTTTAGATTTACCAGAAGAATATATGTCCATTAATATTGTTAGTAAGCTCACAGCTCAGCTGGGTAAAGTCTATCAACCCCAAGCTGGTGTTATCCTCTATTGGAGTACATATGCTAGGATAAAAGTCTCATTAGATGTTACTAAACCTGTGAAAACTATGGTCAGAACAAAATTGCCTGGGAGAATGCCCAGATTATGCTCTTATTGTGGTATCTTCGGTCATGAAGTTGATGCTTGTAATAGTCTTTATCAGTTGAAAACTCAGATCAAAGATTCATACTCTCCTTCCCTCAGAAATCAGATGCTCCAGGCTATTAAATTGTCTTACAAAAGTAATCAGAAGGGAAAATTCTCAACAACTTGTTTGTTTGTTTCAGCAAACTGTCTTCCAACTTGTTTCAGCAAACTGTCTTCCAACTTATCTGGTGATATGGGTGCATTTTCAGTCTACTTATGTCCAGCTTGTTTGTTTTCTTCTTTTGTTTGTAAAATTCTCAACAACTTCCAAACATGTCTAGAGTATTTCTGAGTATTGTATGTTAATGTTTTCCCTACTTTTGATGACTAACTAGCAAAATAAGAAATAGATAAATTAGTCCTCACTTCGCTTCACTTATATTTTGTTCTTTCATTAGGAATCGTAGAAAGCGCAAACATACTATGTCCACCTCCGGTGAGTCTATGCTTACTTCTTATATTTTTTTTTTTTTTTTTAATGGTCATTTTCATTTACTTCATGAGAACAATATTTGGTATATCGTATACAAATTTAATAGTGGATTACATTTCTGTCTACATTTTTAAGTAGATGTTTTTTTTTTGAAAATTTATCCTCGTCCTCCACTTTGGTGGGATGTTTCTCTTCATTAAAAGGGAACAAAGGTAAACGTCCAGTTACAACTGAGGGTACTGCTACGACCCGTGCCCCAAATTGGGCCGTCGACCATGACAAAATCCTCATTCAGCTTCTGATGGAGGAATATGACAAAGGAAATCATATCGAGGGGACATTCAAAACGCAAGTTTGGCACCAGATCGTGCCCAGCTTCAATGCTGCAAGTCATCTAAATTACAACAAGGACCAACTACAAAATCGATGGAAGGTCCTCAAAGGGATTTATGTCAAACTTGATGCGTTATTTAAAAGAAGTGGGTGGGGTTGGGATGATGAAGCAAAAAGGCCTGTGCCTGGAGTTGAATCATGGGAGCAAGCCATTGAAGTAAGAACAATCTGCTATGATAATAACACCTTTTCTTGCTATTGCTAATGACTAACACAAACGTAATCACATGTCCATTAATTTTTCAGGCAAATAGTGCCCTTCGTACATTAAAAGGTAAAACGTTTCAGTTTTTGAAAGAGATGGTTCACATGACAGCCAATAGCATGGCGAATGGGGGAGATGCGGAAGGGTCTATGCATGCGTCACAACATGTGAATAGACGTGGACGCAGGGTTGCGAACCGCAACAATTTGCCACATTCCATGGACCCCCCACCGCAGCCACAACAGCGACTGGATCAACTGCAATCCCCGCCACCGTCTGTGCAGCCCAATGAAGACTATGTCGAATGTCATATAGCTATTGGTGATTACGTTAATGCCCTTCACTATGCCAATGTTGGTTCTATAACAGGTGACGATCTTATGTCAATATCCCAGCAACTTCATAGCTACCCTACGGTGGATATAAACAACATTACAGTGTCGGTTCTGTCCCTGCCCAATCTCATTACTCCACTCGGACACCTTCCCCGCCGGCACATAGCCCAAATGAACATGAAGTCATTTCTCCTCAGAAGAAGGGAGCATCATCCTCAAAGCGTCGGGGTAAAAGAAGCATTGGGGACGAAGCAGTACTCTCTTTCTCCAGTGCATTGCGTGATCGCACTGAAGTTATGAGGGACTTGAGAGCAGATAAGGCTTCATCAAGGGGTTCCAGTGGCGGCACCAATGTGTCCGATACACCGGCGGATGTACAAGATAGGATCCCGATGGTCAAAGAGTGTATGGACAATCTACGACGTATCCCGAACCTCCCGCGTACTTTGTACTTCATGGGTGTGAACTTGTTTGGTACACCGGGCATTCGGTCCGTCTACATGGCTCTGCCGGAGGAGGAGAAGCTTGAATGGGTTATAGCTTGGACTAGTTGACTTTAGTTGCTACCTGCCGTGTACTTTGTACATCAAGAGTGTGAACCTGCTTGGTACACCGGGCATTCGGTCCGTCTACATGGCTCTGCCGAAGGAGGAGAAGCTTGACTGGGTTATAGCTTGGACTAGTTGACTTTAGTTGTTTTGTATGGTCCTAATCTTTTGCTTGTTTCTTTCCTTTTATCATGCTTGCACCAGTTGCACTTGAATGTTGCTCTTATGTTCTTGATAATGCTTTTCTTATCGCGCGTCATGTTTGTTGTGGTCATAACCTATTTCAATTAAATGTGTTTGGTTATGTCTATTATGTTACTATAAATTGCAATTTCTACTTGTACGTCCCCTGTAGGTATATGATTCTAACTAAGAATGGGACATTTTAAGTGTTACGTTGTGTGGGTTAGTCGTGAGCCTGGTTTGTACCTTACTTGGGGAGAATGTTATGCCCAAGTTAACGGTTTTCCAGGAGCTCGATATAAAGGATTCTACTCAATTGAGGAGGGAGAGGCTGCACTGTACAGTGTTGTGGAGCATTGTCGACCGACACCAAGAATGAGTCGTCAAGAATATGCAATGGGCACTCCAAGTATTGTACGAGTCATGACCGACCCCCCTACATCACACGTGTCAACACAGTTGTCATGGCAATATTGTCTCACGATAGTACTTTTGTTTCTAGTTGTCCTCTTACTTTTTTTTATTTTGCTTGGTGTACTTTTTATGTCCCTGAGGAGCCGTTGATGTATCCTTCTTTTGAACTATGTACCGTTTTGAATTTAAATGACAATATTGGTGGTTTATGTAGACATCAATGAATTAATAATGGAGTTCATTCATGAGGACGACGAGATGATTGAAGAAATCGAAGAAGTCATAATTGAAGCAATATCAGATCAGTATGCTACAAATGTGCCTAGACAAAAGATGTTTACTTCGGCACATACTGGTCATGTGTGGATACAAGAAGTGCTACAAGGGCATGAGCGGAGGGCCTATTGGGCATTCAGGCTTAGCCCTAGCATGTTTATTGCACTGAGGGACATGTTAGTGGACAGGTGCTTACTATTTGACTCACGACATGTCACTGCCTATGAGCAACTAGCGATGTTCTTACATGCTGCTGGCCATGGTGTTGCGACTGGGGCATTGTGTGAGTACTTCCAGCACTCTTCACAAACAATCAGCTATTATGTCAATAACGTTGCTATGGCATTGGCATCTCTGAAGACGGAATTTATTCAGCTTCCTTCTAATGTGGGTGAATGTCACCCTCATATCCGAGGGAAGACATATTTCTATCCTTATTTCAAGGTATTTGATTTCTAATGGTCTAGCATTTCATTTTTAATGGTCTAAAGAAAATCTTATGCATGGTCTTATATTTTCATTGCACTGTGTAGGATGCGTTTGGGGCGATTGATGGAACACATATAATAGCTCATATTCCACGAAAAGACCATGGTCGCTTTCGTAACCGCAAGGGTTACATAAGCCAAAATGTAATGAGGGTTGTCTCTTTCGACCTCACTTTTCTATATATTGCTGTTGGTTGGGAAGGTTCTGCAGCTGATATGAGAGTATTGAAGTGGGCATTGGATCATGGCGGGTTTCGGGTGCCTCGCGGCAAGTACTATCTTGTCGACTCTGGATACGCAAACACGCGTAGTTTCTTAGCTCCTTATCGAGGACAACGGTACCACATTGGTTGCTTTAGAGGTCGTGGTCGACATTATGCTAATAAAAGAGAGAAGTTCAACTATAGACATGCACAACTGAGGAATTGTGTAGAGCGCGCGTTCGGTGTGCTCAAGAATCATTTTCAAATCTTAAGAGAGGGTTGTATGTACCCATGGGAAACACAACGAAAGATAGTGCAAGCATGTTCTGTCGTCCACAACTTCGTTCGTCGAAGGGAGGGACATGATGTATATTTTAACATGGCAAATGAACGTGGATTTGCATAAGATGATGGAGATATTGACTACCCCGTTGACATTGCGCCTAGCCAAGCTTAGCTAGTTGTAGGGGACCATGTCAGGGAGGAAATTACAGACCAACTCTAGGAGGAGAATAATTAGCTTTGGTAGATGTTTCCTTTGTTTGCTTTTTTCCGTTTTATCTTGCTTAGTTGTTATGCCATGTATGATTTATTTTTATTTCTATTTGGTAGATATTTGTATCGTTCACTATATGGCATGTAACTTTAATTCATATATGCATTTTGTTTCTTTTCATTCATATGCACTGAAAATTGATGTTCATCTATATTTTGGATACCATGGTGTTTTTATTTCCTTTCATTTGTTCTTACAAGTGGTGCGCATACATGGTTGGAGTGCTTCTTTCTTAGACATACACTCAGATAGCAGGAGGCATGATTGCAGCCCTATACCGATTGCACGTTTGGGTAGTAGGAAGGCATACGTGCAACCCTACCCAAGCATGTCTTCGGATATTAGCACGGCATGATTGCAGCCCTAGCTGAGTGTTGTGATGTATGGACAGTGATGAAGGAAGAAACAGTGAGTCTATTGGTTGGATGGCTTTTAAGCAACCCCAATAGATGATGAAACTCCTTTTTCTGAGTCCACCTTTCATATTTTGAAGAAGCATTCTATGAGTGCTTAAAATGATAGTGTGATTATCATGAAAAATCTAGGTTATTTAGAGTGTAAAATAATCCTATTAAAAACAGAAACTAAGTGCAGTGATCGCCAGAAACTTTTAACTAAAAAGTTCTAAAAGAGGGCTTTGATCGCCTACATGTTTGAATGCGGAAGATTCTGAGCTCTTGGTTCCCCTTCCTCAGCCGGCTGAAGAAAGAGAGCCCTTTCTTGTTCTTTGTTCTTGCTGTTGAGATTGAGGTTGAGGATCGTTCAGAAATCCTTTTGACTTGTGCTTGATTCTCCTTTTGATTCTTTTTGCTCCGTGCAGTAGAAATAGAGAGAAAAGAAATGAAGAGATAATGATGAGAACTTTAAGCAACAATAGTATCTGTTCTAATCATGATGTTAAGCATACAACTAAACAGCAAACTTACTTGTTTAATGGTTTTTGAAACCCCTTAATCAAATAGGTTTTGAAAAGAATGAATGTGTTGTGTGTTGCATGAAGTGATGATGAATGCAAATTAATGAAATGAAGATGCAAAAATAAAAGACTTATACCCAATGGTTGAATTCTTGAATGGATGAAGAATCTTGAATGGACACCGACTTCTGGAAATGGCAGCGCTTCGGCGTTCCGACGTTGTTGCTTCGATCTTCAATTCGCATTAACACTTAATAATGACGCTCGACCCTTTTTTTTTTACCCATTGAAGATGTAAGGTATTTATAGGCTTCTTCTGCGTCCGTGATTAACATGGAAAAACCTCGGATTTATCCATTTTAACCAACAGATAAATACATATTAATTCATCTTTATCTGTAATTATCTAAAACGCATCTACAATGGCTGACGAATTTCAGATTAAATAAGATAAGGATAAACATCCGGGAAAACTTATCTTTATCCATAATTAGCTAAAAAGCGTCTACATGCGAAGACGTATTTTAGACTAATTAAGATAAGGATAAACATCCGGAAAAGAAGTAGAAATAGCCTAGGAAACCTAAAACGCGTCGTGCCTTACAGACGCCTTTTAACTAATTAATCAACTGATTAAAATCCAAATTTAAACGTTAAAATAAGAATAAAGTCTAAATCGCGTCCACACATGTTGACGTCTTTTAGACTTCTAAATCGCGTCCACACAGGTTGACGTCTTTTAGAATTATGCATATTTTAACTGAAATTTGAGCTAAAATCAATTTAATTGATTAACTTAAACATGTCTGTTAAATCCGACACTCAAAAAGATCAATAAGAATTAATTAATGATTAAATATCAGACCATTCTGAGGCATTATTATATGATATGAAATTTACTCGAAATGATGTCAAAATTAGCGTGTCTACAGTTGCCTCACCTTGGCATCGTCTTTGCAAGGGAGTGAAATGAAATGGAATGTACTGAAAAGGTGATGCCAAGGTGTGGTGAGACACGTTCTTAACATCACATGATTGGAATTTTTCTCAAAATCATCAATGAAGATAGTTTAAAGAGATCAATGGAATCAATCCTGTCTGGATAAGATAGCTAAGGAAATAAAATAAAGTTGATCAACTTCCACGGAGTGGAAAGTACCCCAGGTCGTAAACACTGTAGGTTTCATCATGGGGAGCGTTTGCCAGCCAATGTGGACGTGCTGCAGCCATGATGGATCTTAAAAAGAAAACAAGAAATATTGGATAAAGAGTCCAAGAAAGGATAGAATTCCAAGGATATCTTCAAACGAACCTCAAAGATAATCAAGATACTTAACTCAGAATGGAATATTTCATATCATGTTGAAATTGTTTGATTAATGGTTTGAAATTTAATCAGTGATTAATTCTTATCACAATGATTTCAGAGTCCTACATGATGCATGCTGGGTTAAAAGAAAAATATAAAGTCAAATAAAATATAAATTAATCAAAGATAATATTGTTAAATTGTCATTAATGAGTCAAGACACCAATTCTTGTAATCCAGTGCTAAGCCGAAGCTCGTTTATCCACGCACCGTTTCACAAAAGTGGAATCATCGTCCTTGCTAATTAACAATCCAACGGCCTATCCGTGCGATTAAGAATCCTCTGGAATTATCACTGTTTTTTGTTGTAGGAGAACTCAAATTCAAGTTTCATCAAAACCACAAGGTCCTTGATATAGTCTAATAAATATTTAACATATAGTAATGCAAATGATTAGATGGAATAGAGTACAAGGATAGAAATAACCGTCTTTCTAACCACGGTCGAGACTTATTGACTCCCACAGTGGGATCTTCTTGACATTTTCCAGCTTTACTCAGGTTTTTCTTGAATTTCCCGCAATCAAAATCATTAATAATTCCAAACAAATATTCAACTTAAGCATCAAAAACCACATAATTTCGGATAAATAACAGAAAGGCTGAAACGCGTCGTATCGAGAAGACGCCATTCAATGTTGAAACGCGACGGTTCTACTCGACGCCTTTTACTCACATAAATAGGTTTCTGGTTGTTCTCTACTCGAATTTTAACTCTTGTCATGCCTTGTGTCTTGTATATGAAACTTTTGAATTTATAGATTTCTGCACTTCAGCTTTGTACCTTGTGTCTTTGATTTCTGTGCACTGTACATGACTTAGCAAACAAGTTAAGTATCTGTTTAGGCTTAGCTCCTTGCTTGACTAAATAAATGGTCAATCAATCCTTTCCTTCAATAAATGGTCAAGGGGCATAGCCTTTATCAACAAAGGTAATTGAATAATCAAACATAAGCAAAATGCGACATGCAAGCAGACAAATGCTCACTGAAAATAGAAGGAATGAGACACACTAAGTGCAACAAGCAAATGCTAATTGAAATATTTTTGTTGTTTTGAAATATTCATTTTTGTTTGGGTTTTGAAATATATACTTTTTTTAAATTTTGACATATGTATTTTTTTTTGGATTTTTGACATATATATATTTTTTTATTTTTGTCATATGTAATTTTTTTGAATTTTTGACTTATGTAATTTTTTTTGATTTTGACATATGTAATTTTTTTGGATTTTGAAATATGTATTTTTTTTTTTTGAATTTTTGAAATATGTATTTTTTTGGAGTTTTTGGCATATGTATTTTTTTGGAGTTTTTGGCATATGTATTTTTTTGGGATTTTAGTATATGTATTTTTTTTTTGGGTTTTTGACTAAAAGACCAGCATAGTACTCAGATTAAAAGATCATATTCATTTATTAACTTAATTTCCAAATCATTTTTCAACAATTTAACTTAAATCCATCGTGTTTAAACTTGTGTTTCCATTCGTGATCCCATTTGATGATTTGACCCTTAGTCAATCTAAGTCATTCCTTAAGTTTGGAGTACGTTTCTTTAAAAAGAGAAGAATAAGTTTAGAAAGCCCATGAGAAGGTTCCGGAGACCTAACAAGATGTTCCTTTCCTACCCTAGTATCCGTTGGGGTTCGATCATTTCATTCCGGGGTATTTATCGACCTTGCGTTCCCTTTTGTTTCATTTCATGGCCTTGATATAACGTTTGTAGTGTAATGGCCTTTTGATTTGACATTTAAATTTTGCCTTTTGCTTTTGCTTTTCTATTTTTTTTTCTTTTCTTTGGAATGGATCTCCCCCATTTTTTTATGACGGCCTCCTACTAAGATGGCGGGTATTCTTGGTAGTCTATTCTAAGCCTCGTTCCGACATCATGGGCCGAGTGTAAAACAGAATTTTGCTTTAAAAAGGAATGATTTGCACTTTACACTTTCATTCAAGCTTTTGACATTCTTTAGGACTTGGCATCTCTTGTTACTCACGAATCAAACGTGTCAGTGTGTGTAGTAATGGGTTTAAAGTTAAATTATCCAGACTAACAAGGAAATTTGAGTTTATAAATTTTCTGATTCCACTGATCTTTGTACCATACTGATCAACTCTTTAACCTAAGGGTAGTATTTCTTAAGATGTAAACCATTCCAGGGATGATTTAGCTCTTCTCCTTCTGCATTAACAAGACGGTAAGCATTACCAGGAAAAGCGTGCGATCCAACATAAGGTCCTTCCCAGTTAGGGTTGGAGCTTAGAACGCGGACCACCAGGTTTTACAAAAATCTTTTTGACAACCATTTCACCGACTTTGAACTTACGTTCAATGACTTTCTTTTGATAAAAACGTGCTAGTCTATTTTGATAAACTTTTGCATGATTAGCGGCTGACCATCTTTTCTCGTCTAAGAGTTCCAATTGAGCAAGGAGTGCTGAACGATGTTCATCAATGGAAAATTCCTTGTTCAATTGTACTCTTAATGACGGTATAAGGATCTCGCATGGAACTACTGCCTCCATTCCAAATGTTAAGGAATAAGGAGTTTGCCTAGTAGGCGTGCGGATTGAAGTTCGGTAGGCCCATAGAGCCTCAACCAATTTTTCTGGCCAGTCTGCGAATTTGTTAGATTTGCACGTCTTTTTGATGATTTTTATCAAAGTCTTATTAATTGCCTCTGCTTGGCCATTGCCTTGCGGATAATAAGGAGACGAATGATGCAATGCAATTCTATACCTGTTGCAGAGATCCTTCAATTCCTGTGACATGAACTGCGGTCCGTTGTCGGTGACGATGGTGCTTGGAATTCCGAATCGGGTGATGATGTTCTTCATAATGAACTTGCAGACGGTTGATGCTTTGACTTCCGTGTACGCTTCAGCTTCTGCCCACTTGGTGAAGTATTCCGTTGCCGTGAGAATGAAAGATTTTTTCTGCGAATTTGTTAGATTTGCACGTCTTTTTGATGATTTTTATCAAAGTCTTATTAATTGCCTCTGCTTGGCCATTGCCTTGCGGATAATAAGGAGACGAATGATGCAATGCAATTCTATACCTGTTGCAGAGATCCTTCAATTCCTGTGACATGAACTGCGGTCCGTTGTCGGTGACGATGGTGCTTGGAATTCCGAATCGGGTGATGATGTTCTTCATAATGAACTTGCAGACGGTTGATGCTTTGACTTCCGTGTACGCTTCAGCTTCTGCCCACTTGGTGAAGTATTCCGTTGCCGTGAGAATGAAAGATTTTTGCTTGATGCTGGAATCTGGGTTACCAAGAGGTCCAATGATGTCGAAAGCCCATATGGAGAAAGGCCATAAGGAAGAAACATGATGGAGTGAAGATGTAGGAGAATGAATTTTGTCGGCGTGAAGTTGACACTTAGCACACCTACGGACATATCCTACACAGTCTTCTTCCATGGTTGGCCAATAAAATGCTTGTCTAAGGATCTTCTTTGCTAGCATCTGTCCATTGACATGACCACCACAAACTCCACTATGAGCTCCTTCCATAACCTTCTAAAGCTCATCTTCGTCTAGACATCTCAGAAGAACTCCATCAAAACCTCTCTTGTACAGTGCTCCTCCAACTAGGGTGTATCGTTGAGCAACTCTCCTGATAGCTCTCTTCTCCTCAGTTGTAGCTTCCTCAGGATATGATTGATTTTCACAATATTTTGCAATCTCATAATACCATGGCTTCTGTTCATCATCCATCTCTTCTAACAGCTCCATTAACATGATTTCTCTCTTTTCCACAATACTTCCATCTCTGACTTTCTTCAGCAGCTTCTCCTTAGTTCTAAGAAATGAAGGGTCTTTCACGGCGGGTGAAAGACGCCTATGAACTATGATTGATTCGGATTGCTTGCAGATTGGAAAATTAAGAGAAGATGCAAGTGAAGCTAGAGCGTCAGCTAAGATGTTTTGATTCCTAGGGACATGGACAAAGATCAATTTCGTGAAAAGCTTTGAATAAGCAGAAGTAAGTTCTTGATAAGGCTTAAGCTTAGGATCAAGAGTTCGATACTTGGTTAGCACTTGGCGAAGAATCAATTGGCTATCACCCACAATCCTGAGTTTAGTGGCACCATGAAAATGAGCAGCCTCGAGGACAGCAAGGAGTGCCTCGTATTCAGCTATATTGTTGGTGACTGGAAAGTCAAGCTGAAAGGCTTGTGGATTGGTGACACCTTCAGGTGATAACAGAACGATACCGATCCCCTTTCCATGAGAATTCAGAGCTCCGTCAAAATGCAGAGTCCACATATCATCTCTGATTTGATTTACGGACATCAGTTCCTCATCCGGAAACTCTGATCGCACTGGATCAAAACGAGGAAGGGGATGATGAGCGAGATGTTCTGCTATGGTATAGCCCTTGATCGCTTTCTGCTGAATATAAATGATATCGAATTGAGATAGAAAGCTTTGCCATCGCGCTAACCTATCAGTAAGAACAGATTTCTCCAGAAGGAATTTGATCGGATTCATCCTAGCGATGAGATGGACTTCATGGGCCAGAAAATAATGCTTCAATTTCTGAACAACCCAGATCAATGCTGCACATGTTTTCTCCATCGCCGTGTATCTCTGTTCAGCGGGGTTGAGAAGTTTAGAGAGATAGTAGGCTGCCCTTTCCTTTCCTTCTTCATCTTCTTGTGCTAGGACAGCCCCCGCTGCATCATCTAGGACAGAAATGTAAAGTATTAATGGTTTGCCTGGAGATGGTGGTCTCAAAACAGGAGGACTTGCCAAATAGTTCTTTAATCCATCGAATGCCTCCTGACACTTATCGTCCCAATCGAATTTGACTCCCGGCTTGGTAAGCTCGTAAAACGGCTTACACCTTTGTGAGTGCTGAGAGACAAAGCGGCGAATAAATTGCAATCTCCCGATTAATCCTCTCAACTCTTTCAAGTTTTTGGGAGGTGGCATTTCTCTGATAACCTTCGCCTTGTTGGGATCGATCTCAATTCCCCGTTTGCTGACAATGAATCCAAGTAATTTTCCTGAAGATATCCCGAATACACATTTCTTGGGGTTCATCTTTAACTGATACTCTCTCGATCTCTCTAATACCCTTGCCAAAACTTTGGCGTGCTCAGCCTTTGTCTTAGATTTAACCAATAAATCATCCACATACACTTCCAAATCTATGTGCATCATGTCATGGAATATTGCCATCATAGCCCTCTAATAAGTGGCTTCAGCATTCTTTAATCCGAATGGCATGACAACATAACAGTATGTTCCCCAAGGTGTAGTGACTGATGTCTTTTCTTGATCTTCTTCTGCCAGCTTAATCTGATTGTACCCTGAAAATCCGTCCATGAACGATAAAGTTTCATAGCCAGCAATATTATCGATGAGTACATCAATATGAGGCAATGGAAAATCATCTTTTGGACACGCCCGGTTCAAATCGCGGAAGTCAATGCAAATTCTGACCTTCCCGTCTTTCTTCATAACCGGGACTATGTTGGCCACCCATTGTGGATAAAAGACAACTCTAATGAATTTGGCTTTATGCAATTTGTCGACCTCTTCCTTCATCTTTAGAGCCATTTGTGGGTGGAATCGCCTTAATTTCTGCTTGACAGGGCTAGCTCCTTCCTTTAATGTTAATCTGTGTTCAACTAAAGACGAGTCTAACCCCGGCATATCTTCATAACTCCAGGCGAAAGTGTCCTTATAGTCCTTAAGTACTTGTATCATTGCCTTCTCATCATCTGTAAAAAGATTTTTGCTGACGAGGACAACTTTAGGTTCGTCTTCAGTCCCTAAATTGATTTCTTTGGTAGGCTCTTCTACGGTAGCTGAGGGTTCATCAAATCTCTTCATTCCACTGGCATATGTCTCAGCTGCGTCCTCGTCATCTTCCTCATTTTCAATAATGGGGTCTTTTTCATGTACTAACTCATACACCCCGTACCCATCATTGACTAACTCATCGTCCATACAATCTTCTGGCATATGAATTGGATTTTCTAAAAATTGAGGGATTAAAGAGCAAGAAAAGCATCTATCAGCTAAGTCCTAGAGGTATCTATCTGGAATTCGCCTACCCTTAGGCTTCCTAAACTTCCTAACCTGATTAACCTGACTAAAACTGGACTGCCTAACTTCACTAAACTCACCTAATGAAGATGAAGCAGGATGAAAATCCTGGGATACAAGTGGAAATACAGGGGAATCCTCTCGTGGGGAGGGACATAGTAGATCTAAGAGAGAATCTTGACCGAAAGACCCGCGCAATGGGATGTGATCGGACAAGTAAGATGTTTCCTCGATGAGGATCTGGGAAGAATTTGTTGCCAAATTGGCGTTTTTTTTTTTGACAATGAAAGAATTAAACATGAAACAGAAATGAATACAAATAGAAGGAGTATCAGACGGAGGAAGTGGCACCAAGGCCAGAAGATTAGGGGGATCATATAGCAATATGTCTCAAATCAAATCATACATCTTCTCTAGATCGAGAGGAGGTGATGGAATAAGGTCCCGAGGGGACAGAGTGATCATAATGGGCGGAGCCCGTGGGATATCTTCAGTAATGACCCGCGACCAAGTCGGGGTCAAGAGCAGTATACGAAATAGAGTATGGAACATGAAGACATAAGAAGGATATGTCCCCCTCCAGAGCAGATCTGTAGTGTAACCAACTTCATAGGGGTCATTTGGCTCCCCTTCATCGGTTTCTTCCGACAGCAGTATCCGCTTATCAAAGATAGCACCAGGACTTTCAATCAGCTCATCAATCTGCGGCGGCCACTTGGGTTCTGCAGGATCTAGAAACAACCTGTTCAGTGCTATGTAAAGGTCCCTCAGATCGAACCATCTGTACCATTCGCATTCGGGATCATGGAATTTTCTCCTCTTCATAGGCCGCAGAGCCTCCAAGGATTGGTACGTAAGTAGTTCTGAGCAATGTCTGGCCAAGTCTCTCCCATATATGTCATGGAGGTCAAAACATGAAGTAATGACCACCGTGTTGTCATGACTGATTATGTGCCCTTTTATGAAATGAGTATATAGGGTCCATGTTAGGGGATCTCGGCCTTCTTTGGGTGGTGTAGACATTGTCTCTAAGATTTCCTGACCATCTTCTTGCTGAACCCTGTCTTGTTTCAGTCTCCTCGGCCTGTAGCCCAGACCGCTTCCAGGTGCTGCTTGGTGACTTTTAACAGGAGTGGTCCTGCCCTGCAACCGTGTGCCCAGACCTTTTCCAGGATGGTAGCCGTTCTTCATCATAATTCTCCATCCTGGGGTACTCATGCACTTCCCCCTTTTTATGGCATCTAACGGGTAAGGAGAAATAGTGACGGCTTTTAGAGGATCAGCGACTGGATGGTAGACCTGTAATACCGACAGAAAAGGTTGTCGGCCAGGTAAAGCAGCAGATTTAATATTCAAGGTATGAGCAGCAGCAAGGATCGGCATGCTCGTCACTTTAATAATTCGTCATTTGAAAGGGAATTTGAGGCATTGGTGATTCGTGGAAGGAATCGCCTCGAGAGTTTTAATGTAAGGACGTCCCAAAATGACATTTATAGAAGGGTCGATTTCCAGGATGTGAAATTCGACCTCTGCATGACTTACAGGGCCTAGCTCCACCTTTAAATAAACCATTCCCAGAGGGGAACGGGTAGAGTTGTCATATGCAGTCACTGAGATGGGGCTAGGCAGCCATTTCTCCTTGGGCACACCGCACAGCTCTAGGGTCTTCGGATGTAGGACATTGATCGAAGCCCCTGTATCTACCAGGCATGCATCCACGGCCTTCTTGCAGATATTGACCGTGATACTCAGAGCCATGCTTCTGGCTGCTGGCGGTGCTAGTTCCGATGTATGAAATGTAATAGAGGGTTGATCCCCCTGAGGAACTAGTAGTGCTGCAATTTTTTCTACCGGCACGTTCTCATTGACCATCACCTTCTGCAAATATTCCATGAGGGCTTCTTGGTGAATCTTTGACCTTTTGATCAATTCAAGTACAGTGATCCGTGCCGGTGTTCTGTCCAGATGTTTCAACAAATCATATTGAGTGCTTGGTGCACTCTCTTCATTATGGGCTTCCTCAGTCGGCTGTGATGGGCCGTCTCTAACTGTGGACTGAGGAAAGACTTTGTTGAAAATCCTTCCACTCCGGAGCGCATGTTCCTCAACCGTGGAGGATCCAGGTGACACCTTGAGTACCGCGGGGTTAGATGGTGCGGATGGCGTAGAGGGTTGGTATGTGGGTGATGGCGTAGGGTTAGGTGGCGATGGCGCGGTGCGGATTAAAGGCCTAGATGGTTGGATGGTGGATGGGTATGTAGTTGGTGAAGTGGGAAATGACACGCGTAATAGCGGTCTGGATGGTAGGATGGTATCTTGGTAGGTGGTAGTGGTAGTGGGCGAAGTAGGGAATGGTACGCGGAGTAATGGTCTAGATGGTTGGAGGGGTGCGTAATTGGTTTGCGAGGGGTTATATGGTGGAGGTGTAGTGGTGTGGGGCGTAATGGGCTTAAGGAAAGCGGGTGGTGGTAATGGGTTATTGGGTGCGGGCGAGTGATATGTAGGTGTCGGTAGAGGGGTGATGGTAATGGGTTGTGGTCTGGGTATGTGAATGGTGCGGCGTGGTGGTCGTTCTGCGGTACTCTGAACGTAACCCGTTGAATAAAGAGAGGAAGAGTCCTCTATTCTCCACTGTTGCCCATGACCAGCCCCAGACTGGCTGTTCGTCAGAATAGGAGCAACTTGGTTTTGGTTCTGATGCTCCGGGAGCGGATTCTGCACTATGCCCATATTTGGTGGCGGTGCTGCCTGTGCTGGTGGTCTGGCTTGTTGTTGCTGTTGTTGTTGTGGTCTTCTCGCCTTCAGGGCTGATATATACTTTTTCATCTCCTCCCAGTCTATACCGCCCTGCTCGTTGAGATCATGAATATAATCTCTAAACTGGAAGCAGGTGTCAATGGTATGCCCAGGTTGCCTATGGAAGTAGCAATACCTGGACGTGTCGGCATTTTGAGGCCAGACGGCCTTTTCCCTTGGCAAAACTAAGGCATTAGCTGCCATTAGAGCACTGAAGATATCTGCCAAGGATTCTGGGAGGACCGGATATTCTGCCCTTTTCGGGCCTGGAGGTCTTCTTGGCTGGTTATAGTCACCAGGAGGAGGGACATTATGGTATGCCGGCGGTGCGCACGGCTGATACTGCTGTTGTTGCTGATATTGCTGCTGTTGGGGCTGCTGGTACTGCAATTGCCGTTGCAGCGGCTGCTGTTGCTGTTGCTGGTTCTGATTCGGCTGCTAGGGCCGCTGATACTGTTGCTGATAATGGGGGTTCTGCTGCTGCCTGTATCCCTGCTGGTTCGGCTGCTGTGGCCGCTGGTATTGTTGCTGACTCCTCACGAACTGGGGCGAGTTATTATTCATGCTACTAACTTGCTCATGAGAGAGCGTGCCCTCAGTTGTCGGACCTATGTTGGGAGCATTTGGCACTGCAGGCTTCCGAGGTGGAGGCCTGTTAGGTCTGTGAGGATCAAAGACGCTAGAGAACGTAGCGTCCTTGAAGGCATTTTGGCAGTATCGTGCTCTTTCATAGAGCTTTGCCATGTTGGTTAGATTGTTCAGGGATAGGACTAACTTGAATTGGGGCGTGGCGTTGGAAATTAACATCTTCACTTGCTCGGACTCGGACAAGTGATCTTTCACCTTTTCAGCCAGGCCCCGCCACCTGTCGGCAAAACTGACAAACTCTTCATCAGGTTTCATCTTTTCTGCAATGAGGTCAGTGATGGACAAGGAGGGTGCAACTCTGTCCTGGTATCGTTGGATAAATTTGCGTGAAACGATACCGTAATCCTCTACTTCGGAGGGTTCCAGAGAAAAGAACCACTCGAGGGCTGGTTCCTCTAGAGATCTCCTGAACAAAAAGGCCAACGACCTCTTGTCGTTCTGCCAGAAAGAGGATTCATACATAAACTCCTTCAGATGTGTGAAGGGGTTACCAGTACCGTTGTACTTCCGGTACACTGGCATCTCAGAGGGCGGCAGGTGGAATACTGGCATGCTCGGTAGGTTGATTTCCGGTGCAACTTTGACCCCCATCATCTTCTGGAGGTTATTAAATTGCTCATCCATGCGCTCCATTTTGGCCAACAACGCTTGTATGGTCAGATCTGCTTGGGGAGGAGGAGGAGGAGGTGGAGGTACTTGATAGGCCTGCTGCCTAGAGTACGTTGGACAGGGAGGACAATAAAGAGGTGGTCCGACAGAGCTTCCGCCATGCCCGAAAGCATTTTGATGAGCGGGCGTTAGCGGTCTAGCCGGTTGCCTAGAAGATGAAAGTTGCGGCCTAGCTGGCCGAGAAGTGACATGAAGGCCTTCCATGGCCTGATGGATATAAGGAGGATGAAGAGGAGGTTGTTGAGGGACAACCGGGGGAGCCACAGGGTTTGGCTCAGCAGGCTGCATGAGTGCCTTCCCCTTCAGGATAGACTGAATCGCTTCGAACTACTGAGGGTCCAGACGGGAGGCAAGAACTCCCAAAGCGTTGACGAGATCCGCAGGATCAGAGGATGAGGGATCATTCTGATTAATGTCCCCCTCAAGATTGGGATTAGGAATCGCATATTCATGCGGGGGAAGATCAGGATATTGATCGTGGGGATGAAAGAGAGGGGTCCGGACATTCCCATCTTGTCGATATGGAATGGGGACAGAATTACGGGAGGCATCAGCATCTCTCCCGCCTTCATAGTTGTAGTCAGAATTGCGAGGGGCATTAGCATCTCCCTCGTAGTTGATAATGGCGTCTTGAGCCATACTCAAGTCCCTACCTAATCGTAGCAGCATGATGTTATATTCTTTTTTCAAAGATTTGACAAACAAGTTGCACAGAGATTAAAACAAACAAGTGGATGCTTAACGTGATTTTAAGATTCCTTGTTGAGTTATTTAGATTCAATTAAACCACAAATTCGCTCAGGGAAAGGATCCTAGTTTCAGTTCAATTTGCACCGTTATTTTCTATGGCTTTCTCTCACAACGCTTTTGGAATTTAACCGAGACTTCAAATGGTACAACCAGCCCGATGATCAAGGAGGAGTACCTTGATTTTGGGGACTTATGGAGGTCTCAACGTCAACTTCTCTAGTCTGATCAAGGGACCAACTCAATCAGAGAGAGTTGTTGACGTCAAGTAGTGTGTTCCTAAGAAAAGGAGGGTATTCGCCTCAATGCGTATGTCCTACGGCCTGGATGGCCTCTAATACTTAATAATAATGGGTAGCTAGCACTCAAGCCACAAAAATCTGAGAACTGAAAAATAACTAAGAAACTGTCTGAATCGCGTCGATGGTAGTCGACGCTATTCAAAACATAACCTTAATTTTCCCGCAGAAACTCAGAGCAGACAGCAGAGAAAATATGACTAAAAGGCGTCTGGATGTGGCGACGCGGTTAGAAACGCGTCGCTGTTCCTGAACGTTTTTTAAGTCGCAGAAACAGTTTTGCAGGAGGATTTTCTGGGTTGAATCCTCCTCAAACAGGGTAAAAGCAGTAAATAATCAATTAATGTATTTTTTTTTAGTTCCAGATTTTAACATGATGATTTACTAACTAAACAACTAGAAAATCAATCAATCACACATCATTTCCATCACAAAAACAGCTTTTTAAACTAATCAAGGGGAGGGCAAGATCTTGCCACTGGGGTGTGCACGTGGTGCACGAGGGAAATTAACTAAACTAAAATACTCACCAATTGGTGAGGACGTGTCGAGAGACACAAATGGTGCACCGTGGGTGCCCGGTTGATAATAGCAAGAACAAAAAAACTTAAAAGATGGCGAGACCAAGTCCCACCGTGATCGCCAAAAAGCTGTGAGTGCTTAAAATGATAGTGTGATTATCATGAAAAATCTAGGTTATTTAGAGTGTAAAATAATCCTATTAAAAACAGAAACTAAGTGCAGTGATCGCCAGAAACTTTTAACTAAAAAGTTCTAAAAGAGGGTTTTGATCGCCTACCTGTTTGAATGCGGAAGATTCTGAGTTCTTGGTTCTCCTTCCTCAGCCGGCTGAAGAAAGAGAGCCCTTTCTTGTTCTTTGTTCTTGTTGTTGAGATTGAGGTTGAGGATCGTCCAGAAATCTTTTTGACTTGTGCTTGATTCTCCTTTTGATTCTTTTTGCTCCGTGCAGCATAAATAGAGAGAAAAGAAATGAAGAGATAATGATGAGAACTTTAAGCAACAATAGTATCTGTTCTAATCATGATGTTAAGCATGCAACTAAACAGCACACTTACTTGTTTAATGACTTTTGAAACCCCTTAATCAAATAGGTTTTGAAAAGAATGAATGTGTTGTGTGTTGCATGAAGTGATGATGAATGCAAATTAATGAAATGAAGATGCAAAAATAAAAGACTTATGCCCAATAGTTGAATTCTTGAATGGATGAAGAATCTTGAATGGACACCGACTTCTGGAAATGACAGCGCTTCGGCGTTCCGACGTTGTTGCTTCGATCTTCAATTCGCATTAACGCTTAATAATGACGCTCGACCCTTTTTTTTTTACCCATTGAAGATGTAAGGTATTTATAGGCTTCTTCTGCGTCCGTGATTAACATGGAAAAACCTCGAATTTATCCATTTTAACCAACAGATAAATACAGATTAATTTATCTTTATCTGTAATTATCTAAAACGCGTCCACAATGGCTGACGCATTTCAGATTAAATAAGATAAGGATAAACATCTGAGAAAACTTATCTTTATCCGTAATTAGCTAAAAAGCGTCTACATGCGAAGACGTCTTTTAGACTAATTAAGATAAGGATAAACATCCGGAAGAAAAGTAGAAATAGCGTAGGAAACCTAAAACGCGTCGTGCCTTACAGACGCCTTTTAGCTAATTAATCAACTGATTAAAATCTAAATTTAAACGTTAAAATAAGAATAAACTATAATTCGCGTCCACACATGTTGACGTCTTTTAGACTTCTAAATCGCGTCCACACAAGTTGACGTCTTTTAGAATTCTGCATATTTTAACTGAAATTTGAGCTAAAATCAATTTAATTGATTAACTTAAACATGTCTGTTAAACCCGACACTCAAAAAGATCAATAAGAATTAATCAATGATTAAATATCAGACCATTCTGAGGCATTATTATATGATATGAAATTTACTCGACATGATGTCAAAATTAGCGTGTCTACAGTTTCATTTCATTATTTTAATCTTCAGTTATTATGGGGGTTGTATGAACCTCGTTTGATTTCATGCTATTTTTATAAACTTATTATGGGGTTTGCATGAGCCTCGCTTGATTTCATGCTAAACTTATTATGAGGGTTGTATAAGCCTCGCTTGATTTCATGCTATTTTTATAAACTTATTATGGAGGTACATAACTAAGAGAAAGTTGTGGATATGGCAGCAAGGTTCTCCCTCTGTTCAGCATCTTCTTCACTTGCGTAGGGCATAGAGCAAGTTATTTATAAAATGCATGAAGGATGTGGCTCTTAAAGTGGAAAAATATCTACAGCCATAGATCACTGCAAAATTCATTTTATTGAGAAGCATATTCTTTCTCCTTGATGCTCTAGATGATGCACCTTGAATGACAGGATGGAGAATTCTTAGCACTAGTTTTCAAGAGAAAGAGGAGATTACATGTGGAAGGTGGCAGATTACTAACAGGGGACAGACTTAATAGGTCTATAACTACAGACAAAGTTAGATGCATTTTTTGTGGAATGTTTATAGAGACTATGGACCACTTGTTTCTCACTTGTGGTATTATCGATACAGTCTGGAAGGTTTTTCTCAGAACTGTAGGGTTTATGTCATTGCAGTATCAAACAGTGTACAGTAGCTTAGTGCTCTTGCCGTCCAGCTTCTTTAACATTTCTGGTCGTCTCTGGTGCAATGGAGCAGTCCGATCCTTACCTGGTGGTTCCTTCTACCCATTGTATCCTTTATTGTTCTGTCCACTGCTATGTATTGTCTGATCCTCAAGCCACGTTTCGGCCCATGTTGTTTCCTCTTTCTTATCTTCTGGGTTTCTACCCATGTGCTTGTACTAGTTCGCATGTATTGTCCCTCTTTTAGTTAATATATGACAGCATCTTCTATTTCAAAAAAAAAGATTATTGGATCCACATATTTTGGAGAATTTGTGGATCTAATATCTTGATTAAGTATTTGTCTTTGTTGTATGGGCTTATGACATAGCTTAGACATGGTCAATAATTCAATTCATATGGTTGGTGGTACGGTTACTTACCAAACAAAAAGCTAACCAACATCCAAAGTATCTGTATAACACTGCGAGAATTAATCTATTCAGGAATCCGTAGCCTTTTCCACTATCACCAATTCCCTTATTAAAAGGAAGAACCATAAAGTGTTGGAATTCCTTCTTGCACTTCCACTTAAATAGTTCAAAAGGCGTTTCTCCTGTGCTACCACAGCCATCAAACGAAACGTCACTCTAAATCAACTCCTTGAATGGGCTTCAACAATCTGACATGGCCCTACAAAGCAGATTTGGGTTACTATTGGTAGGGGTGCGCCAGGCCCAAGCAGTAGTGCAACACAAGGGCGACGCGCGAAGGCCCCAGTGGCAAGGCATTTTGGTGGGCCCTCCCCCACAACAAATTAATTTAATATCATGTGGACCGATGGCCCACGTATCAGATATTAAACTGATAAGAACAGATACTACATTTGATCTTAGCCAAAAGGTCAGTTAATTAATTGATATGTGCTTGAGGCTTTTGCATTCTCATCTGTTTTATGCTACCAAACCAATTCAGTCATTGACTTGGTATTATTCACTTGAATGGAAGAACCTGGCAGAGGACCGGGAAAAAGCGATAAGTCATATGTGAGTTCCGGAAAAACTGAGTTTTATTTTATCATGAATTATTATTAAGCAATAATGTTAAGATCTATACAGTTACTTCCATTCCTCTACATTGTCTTGTTCTTTTCATAATTTTATTTATTTCTTTTGTCCGCAATACATCTCATGGTTAGTTGTTTTAAAATAGATGTCTATGTTAGGTTTTGAAAGATATTTGTTCTTGAAGAAGGAAATAATCAAAACTGTTTTACTCATATCTTAACTTCTATTACGTTGACCTGCATTAATGTGCATAGCAAGAAAAAGATAAAAAAAATTTAACAAAAAGTAATCTCTGAAAATGGGTAATGAAGCGTAAGGAATTTATGATTTTAATTAATAAAAATATCACATATGTAAAATTACTTATAAAAAATGAAAAACTAACTTTTTTGGAATGATTTTTATTTTATTTTATCAAATTCGAAGGATGGGAAACAAACAATGCTACAATGTCACATGGGAGTGTGATGGTGGTGAGGTGAAATATTAGTGTACAAAGTAACAACTATTAACGGTGAGTGTGCATAATTTCGTTTAAACTAAAAAAATTCAATTAAGTCATGCGGTTCAATTCAATTCAATTTGATTAAAAATTGTATTTGATTTAATTCGATTTCACACATTTTTAAATAGAACATCTAGTTATAATTATTATATTTTAGTATTTCAAAATTATATTAACATTATTTTTTATGAACACATGTATAATCAATAGTATTATATATTAATATATATGTTACATTGTCCATGAATGAAGGTCAAAGTATAGCATAGAATAGTATTTTCAATTTCTTATTCTACCAAATCGAAATTAGCAGGTAGTAAGATAAGAAGGGTAATTTGGACAAAAAAAGTATTTATTCTCTTTCTTATTTCCTCTTTCGTAATCAAAGCAATTAGAATAACTTCTTATTCTATCTTCAATTCATATCCGCTGTCAAATCAAAAGACTTCTTATTCTAGAATAAACCATCCGACGTAACTTATTCTAGAATAAGAAATTCGGAAAACAAAGTGGGGCTATTACGTTTCTCTCTTCTATTTTTGGTTAAGAGTTAGCCCATGTTAAGACTAGGAAATCGTCCGATCCAGTTCGGCGCCAAGATTCTTAGTTGGATAATTTAGTATCAGAGCCAGAACAATTAATATGAAGGATAAAGCACACCATATGGATTATAGATATTTTTGTAAGAAAATATAAAAACATTTTTAAAATTTTAATTTTAATTCAAAACATTTTATATATAATGTGTTAATTAGGTTAACATGTTAACACATTAGCATCTTAGCGTCTTAATACATTAACACAACATATTCAGTTATGGGGTTAACATGTTAATACTTTGCAGCATTAACAGCTTAATGGGTACAACATCAACTGGCCGCAAGAGTAGCGAGAAGGCTGCTCCAGCACGCGGCTCGGGTCAAGGCACAGATGGTATAGGTGAAGAAGGTGAAGCACTTCATCAGCTTGCGGTTGCTCTTTCATGGGTAGGTTGATGTCGAGGAACCTAAGGGAAAGCTCCGTGAGGGTGAGAGGCTCCTTGCGGGTGCCACGGAAAGGGATCTCAGAGTACTCAAACAACTTTACCAGGACGAAGAACGGTATCTGGTTCTCCAAAATCATCAGGTCCCTGCGCAGGTGTGCAAACCCCCATCGGACGCCGGACAGCATTGCCGTTTCCGCCGTCTGTCTGAAGACCCGCTTGACGAAGTACTCGAAGATGAAGCAGCCATCGAGCAGCAGCATCGCCGCGAACTCGTCCTTGTTGAGGACGACCAGCTCACCGTACTGCGCCCGGGCGCGGTGCTCGCACTCGCGGATGACCCCGACGTAGTTGTCAAGCCTGTTGTCCGGGCTCCGACCAAGGAGGTCGCGCAGGTAGGAGAGTTTGAGCTCTTCCATGGGCAGCAAGCTCGTCTTGCCGCGGTGGAGGGGGCCGATGGAGACGAGCCTGGGCTCGTAGGCCTCGCTCTCTTGGTCCCTGATGGTGGGGGGAACTCTGGGGATGGAGGGTCCATTTGCCAGCAACGTGAGCAGCCGCGGGCCGCCGCCGAGGGGCAGCTTCACGAGCTTGTCTGCGATGAGATCGACCAAGGGATCTGCTGGCGGCGGCACACGAACATCTACCCCGGGTGGGAAGGCAGCTAAAGGACTCTTCTTTGTGAAACCGGCAGGCGTGGGAACTCTTTGCCCCCCCCTCTTCGGCCATGGGCGTCTGGGTTTCAGGAGTTAGTTACTTGGTTGCGAGGTCAACAGTAGCTACCTGGGTTGCTTGCTGCTGGGTTAAGCTTGCGTTGGGATGATGACGTGATCCTTGGCCGCCCTTGTTCCTTGTACGCCGTCCATTGCCGCACCACGCGGATAGGAATCCGACGTCCGCCAAGTGGTGTGCTTCGAGGGTCTTGCCTGGAAAGTCGCGGCGGCGCGGCGAGAAAGGGATGAGGAGGGAGATACCAAACGCGCGGAGGTTTAATGGCAAGTAGGACCCTATAACCGTGGCGAGCATCGATTTGCGTTCGCGAGACAGTGCAGAGGAAGGTCCAGCGATCCCACGGCCCACGATATTCTGATGCGAGGAAGTCCACCTGGAGAACAGGAGCACTAAAAGGGAGCAAGCGTAAAAAAAAGACATTGGACGCATCGAATATATTTCCAACCACTCAAAAAAAAAAAAATATCTCTAGCTACAAGTAACTAAACTAATCTATCCAACTAGTCTCAAACTCTCAGCCACTCAACTAACCGCCTTTGAGGTCTCTCTCTCTCTCTCACACACAGAGCCACCCAACTAATGACTTTTATTAAGGTGGTCCCTCTCTCTCTCAGCTCCTCAACTAACAAGGGCAATTTAATATCTCTCTTTGTCTCTCTCCCTCTTTTCGGTAACGGTTGGTAGAAGGTCGGTGTCATATAGGGGTGTGAATTGGACGGGTTAGTCTGTGGTCCAGTCTAATCCAACTTATATTAAATGAAATTGGGCAGACCCAAGTTATTTAAATTGGGTTGACTTAAATTTAAGTTGACATTAGTTAAATTTGAGTTGTGTTAAGTTGAAAACAAACTAGCCTAATATAATTTATTGAATTTTACAATAATTTATAAAAAAATAAAATATTTCTAACAAATTATTTATAAACAGGACTAGTCCAATCCAACCAAATCCAATCCAACCACTAATTATTGAATTTAGGTTAAACTTGAATTAGACTAAAATTGCGTTAGATTATTTTAAATTTAGGTTAAACACAAATTATCACATATCCCAACCCATCCCGCCCAATTTACATCTCTCGTGCCATGTCATTACCTGACAAGTTTGGGCGCGGCCGTTCGATCTCTACCTCAAGGCAGAGGGAAACTGACCGTTTCTCTCTCTATGATTGAGTGTCCTTTTCATGGCTTATGGGAGGAGGGTCCCATGTCATTGCTGCTTGCTGGATAAGTTCGGACGTGATTTGAGAACGAGATCATCTGGATTTTTATCTGAATCGTCCAACGTCTTTCTGACATGTAAAACAGAATCATACATGTATTGTACACATTATTTTTAAGAGTAAATAACTCATATATCTTCGTATAACTTGATTTCATGTGTCTAAAAGACTTTAGGTAGTCCAGACGCACAGATCTGGACGGTCTCCTTCATATGACTCTCATCAAAGAAATGATTTCATGGACGGCATAGTTCACGTGAGAGCAAATATGATATTCTAGTGGTCTTTGCGTTGGTGGCCTCTCCCTTTAGGAAGGTCAAGGTGATAACACTCAATAGGTAAAAAGTGGATTCTTTGTGCATGCAGTATCAGGTATTGTGATACAATTACCATTACTATTAGGTAGATAAATTATTGCACCTCCTTGGAGGAAGTGTACTGCATTTTCAGGATTACGATTTCATGTATATTGTGGATCCTCTAAGGATAAAAGTGGAATAACACTAGTTACTGGCATGTTGCCAAAGACGAGCCATTTCCTCAGAAGATAGTTGCATAAGTTTGATTGTGCTCCTCGCCAATGGGGTTCGAATAACTCCAGAAGACTCTCCAGATGTCGGACAATTGATCTTTTGAGACCTTCCGATAGTTTATGCCTTAACTGGAATCCAGGGGGAATTTTTTTTTTTTTTTGAGGTCCCTCTGCATGTTGGACTTGGTAATTTGGAATTGGACTCTAAGTATCCTATTGTTACGCAAAGTTAAATGATATCTTAAAGAATATAAAGAAGATTAAAAGAAGAAACTCTCTAACGGATCTTAACAACTCACATGAACACTTAAATAAATTCTTTTATTGTTGACTTGATTTGTCTTAGACTTAGATACGAATGGTAAGAGTGGCTCTTTTATATAGGTCTTGTACAAGAGTAACTATTGTAGAGTTACTAATTATAAGTTCCCTTTGAAACCACTTCAATTCTACAACCCTTCTCTCATACATTTACATAACTCACAAACTCCCACGACATTTAAAAGAACTAAAGAGAAGAAACTCTTAAATTCAAGATTTGCTAACTCCAACACTGCAGTGCAGGACTCAATTCAATCAATTATTTCGATTGCCAAACAATATTTTAACATGATTGCCACGTCATATGAGTTAAACCTTGACCATGCAAGGGGTGTTCGGTGAGTATTAGCTGCGTGACAGATAAGTTCAAGGACATTGCTTATAGAGATTCATCAACAATTCATTAGGCTGACGACTTCTTAATTAACTAGAAGCCCAAGATTATAAAAGCAAGCAGATCGAAACTTTCTGTTTGTCTTTATGTGTGCCTTTAAGACTGAGTCGTTCTCCATCCATACTCAATGGAGAAGGTCATCTGTCATATAGACAAGTGGTGGATCTAATATTAATCTTTATCAGTTTATTAATTCAGTTCAAACAGTCTAATTTAGAATCTCACTGATACAATTTAAGATCGTGTTGATCCAATTCAAGACTCCATATGACTCAACTTAAGATTCTACTAATCCAACCATGCTTATGACTTGACGGCTTTTTGAACAAAATTTTTACGTCGCTAAAGTCGACCTCATTGAAAGGGAGAGGACGTATTAAGACGAAGCTTCCTCAATTAATATTTTTTTACACTACATTTTGATCTGACCTTACAGGAAATATTAAGAATCTAAGATGAAGCTTCCTCAATTATTATATGTTGGCACTGTTCTTTGATCTGACTATACGAAATATCCAGGAACCAGCCATAGATGATGAGGCTCGGACCTCCGCGGGTCCACACGTACAGGCATCGTCTATAAACAGTCATGGCAAGCGGGAGTAGCTCGTTCTTCTTCTTTGGGAAGCTCCTCGCTGATCTTTGTGTGACCAGCTCGTTTCTACCAAGGAAGCCATGGTAATCTCTCTCTCTAGATCTCTCTCTCACACACACACAGTGGCTGCCTGGTCATGTTCTAATTAGGGCCTCCATGATGAAAGATTACTGGAATGAGTGGTGTGATGTTGCTTTTGTGAGCAGAGCTCGGAATCCACTGGCACCAGTTCTATTCCAGGAGTTGAGGGTGAAGCGCCGCCAGGTGGAGCAAAATCCGACGCCGTGTCTGGCGCCGGCAGCAATTCAACAGACACTACTTATGGCTCTGGGTCCTCCGGCAGCAGCTCCTCCATGCCCAGCCCAGCCGAGAAGAAAAGGGCGAAGTCCTTTCTATTCTGGGGGAAGAAGAAATGAGTACGACCAGTCACCCGTTGCTCAGATCTACTGATCAGATGCCATAAAAAGCAACCAGGATTAATGGAGTAGACTCCGTTATGCTTCTCATATTACCCATAAGCATAATTTCCTCATTTCTGTTGTTTTTGCTGTCTTATATATCTTTAGTAGATGGTGATATTACTTGCAAACCATGTGAGAGGATGTGAAAAATTTCACTCCATTCAATACCTGGAGAAATCTGTAGTTCCGAGCTCTCTTTTAATGTCTGCTGGGTTTGAATAATTAAGAAGAGAGAAATGGAAATTACTGTACATCGCCCTCTTGGGTGTGGTGGTCTTTGCTAAATAACTCTATCTATCTTTAGAAATTAAAAGCCTACCAGAAATTATTCTTCTTCCATTGGTTGCAGGATGGCGGGATCTGATGTTGTGAGCGTATGGTCTCCATGGGACTTGTTCAAAGATTCTAAGATGGTTGTAGTAGTAGTAAGGACTACCAATTTGTGAGAGTTTACTTCCAGGGATATCTTTAGACAGGTATATATATGGCAATCAAAGTAGAGGGTTAAGCAAAAATGACTGTGAATGCATTGTAAGGAGGCAGATCTCCTCAATGGAAGGGGGTCCTTGAGGGCTTGAACTCACTTGGGGGAGAGGGGGATCAAAAGTTTGATATATATAGAAATCGACAAAATCGTTTGGCTCTCTTAGATGTTTGTGGAATGGGATTTTTTTTTTGAACAAATTTTTTCGGGTCATTCCTTTGTACCAAACGCCATAGCTATTACAGAAGTTTCCACTACAAACAGGGGTACTATTCTCTTCACCTCTCTCCTCTATTTTTGGTTGGGAGTTAGCCCATGTGAGACTAGGAAATCGTCCGATCCAGTTCGGCGCTAAGATTCTTACTTGGATCATCTAGTATCAGAGCCAGAACAATTAATATGGAGGACAGAGAACACCACATGGATTATTAGATCTTTTTGTAAAAAATATAAAACATTTTTAAAATTTTAATTTTAATTCAAAACATTTTATATATAATGTGTTAATTAGGTTAATATGTTAACACATTAGCATCTTAGGGTCTTAATACATTAACACAACATATTCAGTTACGGTGTTAACATGTTAATATATTGCAGCATTAACAGCCTAACCTGTTAGCACCTTTATTGTAATAATTTAACACGTATTCGCGTGTTAACATGTTAATACATTAACACCTCAAGGTGTTAACATGTTAATTACTAAAATTAACATATTAACTGCAAGCATAATAAAGTTGCTGGACATATAAAACGGGAAAAATGTTAAATAAGAAAAATTGCATACAAAGGTAAGGACCATTAACTAGAGGAAAATAATTCCACTAAAATAGAATTGGAGTTAAGACTGACAAGAGATGGCCAATAAAATCAAGTTTCTAGTGGAGGGATTACAATTAATTTTTTCTACATAATGGTTACAAGTATTTTACTTTCTTGAATTATTCAGGTCAAAGGGGAAAGTATAGATTTGAAACCTCTGCAACATTTGAGGTAGACGGTGCGGCTGACCAAAAAAAGTGCATAAATTTGAGAAAATTAACAAGCCAACTGCGACAAGTCATATTAGTTACCAACAGTGTAAGGGAAGGCATTTTGAACCCTCACTTGGGATCATCCTACCTAATCTAGTCACTATGTATACTAAGAAATAGGAGTATATTTGTCGTAGATAGAAATAGGAACACTTTTAAAGGGGAGAAAATCCACTCAGGTTAATAACGTGTCTAATATTAGGCAGGCTAGAATGCCTCATGATAAATCAATTGCCTGCTAAAAGGTCTATGTCGACTCAGGTTGCACAACTCTTCTACATGAGGCTTCACAAAACCCAATAAATTCAGTAGGGTCCAAAACTCGTTTAAAAGTAAGAGGTCTACATTTGCCAAAAAAAAAAAAAGTAGAGGTCTACATCAACCCAACGCCTTCGAGAACCTCTATAGGCATTCTTCCAGAGCTATAGTTCTATTTAAGAATACACTTCTCTCGACCTTTGATGGCCGTTATGCCCATGAACAAGGCAAATGTCCATGTTGATCATAAACTCAAGAAGAGAAGGCCCAATGACCTTGAGAACACTACATTAGCCCTCAAGTTCTTTGGGGCATCAGAAAAATAAGGTGTAAATTGTAATATCCTAGATATTAAGTAGTCATTTTAGTCTAATTAAATTGATTAGAGTAGATTTTAGTCAGTTAATCTAGATAGAGAATCCCTTAGAAGGAGATAGGTTCTCAATAGATAGAACTCATAATTTGATGAAGTCCCAGATTAAATGAGATAAAAGAGAGCTCAGTCAAAATAAACCACTCGTAATCGAAGTTTAGAATTCACCACTTAATTAAAAGTTGGGTTAAGATAAGTGCCATAATCGAAGCTCAGTTCATCAGATAACCAAAGCTACATTAGCATGTAAATCGATTAACTAAAGACTGATAATCAAACTAAGTGAGCCCTCATAATCAAATTCAAGTTAAGGAATAATCGATTTAATGTAAGCCTTATAACCGAAAATAAGTTAAATAATAATCAATTTAAAATAAGTCTAGTTATCGAGCCAAGTTAAGCCTTATAGTCAAAGTCAAGATAAGACAAATATTTGATTAACAATAAAAAAGATAATCGACTAACTAACGTATGTAATCGATTACTCAAAAGAATATAATAAAGTTCAGGTGAAACTTGCAATCGATTAACAAACTAACTTGTAATCGATTAGTCGACTAAACGTAGTCGAATAACTGAACAACACATAATCGGTTAGAAGAACAAAGTGTAATTGATTAGATGAGTAATAGGTAATCGATAACTTAAATCTGTGTAATCGATAGGTAATTTATTGGAAGAACAACACATAATCAATACTAGAATACATAAAATCCATGATTTAGAACCTTATAATCAATTAACTGAAGTCTATATAATCGAACAACATAACTCATATAATTGATGACTTATAGTCTTGAAATTGATTATATGACTTTAACATAATTTATCAATTACACTTATAAAAAAAGACTTATATTTTGGGGGTTGCATGTGCTGGGTGTTAGTGCATGTGGACAGTAAAATTATTTAGAATTTTCCTAAGTTTCTAATAGGATTTTTGACCCATTAGGCATCACATGTGGGACACTTAGTTTCTGAATGAATTCTAAATGGTTTAACGATAGATTAGACAAGGGTAGCAGTGGGCTTATAAGCTATTTTAGTGAGATATTTTTCATTATTTCCACAGTTTAGTTGAGAGTCTGCTAAGGAAGGAGAAGAGGCTGAGAAATTTTTAAACTAGAGTAGAAGCAGAGACTTGGGTTTTCCTAGACATTTATGGACTCTTTATGAATTAGGGCAGATGCATAATAAGCTAATTCATGTTATATATATTATTCTAAATGTATTTTGGATAATTAGAAGACTGTGAACCCTGCACGTTTAAGGCTGTAATACCTGTTTAGATATTAGTTATAATGTATGCGTCACTTACCAAATCTGTAGGACGTTATATGTACTTTCCGTTAAGAATTTATTTATCATATTTGATATATGCAGAAATTAAGCTGTCATACACATTATCTTGTATTCAAATTCCTTCCTATCTATTTTGAAAAAATGTGATAATTCATATGTCTATTTTAAAATTAAAAAAAAAATATTATGTACGTAGACATTGTCATCTTCAGGGGAGGTAGGGATGAATTTTGTGGACCTAATGGACGACAGGTCGTAAGTAAAATCCTAAAGCTAAATTTAGCTTTAGTGGGGGGTGGAGAATGACCTCCGATCTTAACAGTTGTATCAAGACTATGGCACTATGCTCGTCCAAGTGCCAGGGTGTTGTAGGTTCTCATTTGTCGTGATTAGATACCTATCCAAAACTTAAGATAAAATTTGATGAGTTAACATTGTGATTAGATCTCCTCAGATATGATATGGTATGATAGAAATGTGTATGCGATTACTTGTGCAGTAGGCCTTTTATGAGAACCCATCTTGTATTCTGTTAGACATCTTAATAGAAGCAATGAATTGTGTGCATTCAGAAATCATGTACTATATATCTTTGTCTTTACCTTACGTTGAAGTATATATAACATGTGAATTGATAGTATGTTATCATGTCAATTGTGAATTTTATTATCTTTGATTTTGACACCTACTGAATTTTATATTCACACAAATTAAATTGATATGTTTTCAGGTGATTCCAGTAAAAG
Organism: Zantedeschia hybrid cultivar; assembly: GCA_030544215.1. Lineage (NCBI taxonomy): Eukaryota > Viridiplantae > Streptophyta > Magnoliopsida > Alismatales > Araceae > Zantedeschia > Zantedeschia hybrid cultivar. The sequence continues at coordinate 75,628,568 of JARZZO010000005.1, read as the reverse complement.
GCTTTAGTGGATGCTTAGAGTTCGGCAAGAATTCTTTTGGAGGAGTTGGGCTAGTTTTCAATGGTATTAGAAGCAGGTTTAGCTCCAATTCTGGTGTATTCTGTGAGACTCTTTGTAAACTCTAAGACTAAGGTTCCACTGCTGTTGTAGTGTACTTTAAATAGGTTTTAATCCAGTGGATCTTGATATGGTTATCTTGTGGGATTTGTGCATGTGTGTGGATGATTTGGTATTGTGTCTTGCATACTTCTCAAGACCACAACTTAAGTGTGATTAAGGTGGCATTGCCTGAAAGGAGATGTCACATAAACCCCCTTTAAGTTGAGATCTACTCTCCCGAGATCAACCCGTCATGTGGCCCACCTTTAGTCGAGTCCCCTAGTCAAAATCTGATGACACCAATATATTACCTCCACCAAACGCTCCAGATCGCCATCATGATCTCCACTAAGCCAACTAGCCTTCTTGTCTCATTTGCTGCATCAGGGAACGACTGTTAAAGAGTATCTAATCATGTCGTGGTTTGGCTTTGGTAAATGGACAAGATATGCTTCCTCTTTGTAGGCCATTACTAAGGCCACACAAGCTATCTACCCTAGGGCTCAATTCATGTATTGGCACCCTCTATGGAACCCGTATCCCTTCTCTTCTCCGTCAAAATAGGTAGTATAAAATATTAAATTTAGGACCTCCATTATAAAGCTATGCAAGATTCAAACTTACACTTATGGATACTCCTATAAGAATGAGATTGAGAGACTAGTTTAGATGCAAACTTACACTTATGGATACTCCTATAAGAATGAGATTGAGAGACTAGTTTCTCCCTTGGTCCAAGAGGCAGTTCGTGACTTAAGCATTAGAGGTTCTTTCCACCTAATCAAGAGGCGGGTGGAGATCAAAACATGTCACATTCAGTGTGGATCCAAGGTACTATATCCATTATGTTATTGATTTAAAAAAACTATTTATTTATTATACTAAAAATTAATAATTGGTCAAATAATCAGATCCATGGTATACCATATAAATTTGGTCATAAAAAATTATATCTACTACTTTATCTGCTATGCATATTGATTTTAAAAGACTATCCGTTAATTGACCTACAAGCTAATAATTGAGTTATTGATTATTATTTGCATACCTAGAGCCGGAGGACCTTTTGACACACTGTGTTGCTCCCTTGTAGGCTTATTGTTACCCAGAAGATTTGCTCTGTCCATCAATGGGAAACTTGAGGTGTTGTAGCTAGGGCTAGCAATGGCCGAGCTGAGCCAAGTTTTGGATGGCTCATGCTTGGCTCAAGTTAAAGAAGGTTGGTTCGAACTCGAGTTTGGTTCGCGCTCTAAATTTGGGTTCGAGCTTGGCTCGTCCCATTTTTGCCAGCTCGAACTTGGTTCAGCTCGAGTTTCAACCACTCAAATCTGGATAGTCACATAGCCACATCTACACAGGATGGGATACCCACTTCCACTTGATGTAATTTGTAGAATTAAAAAATATATATTAAATTTATTGAGCTAGCTCACAAGCCCACGAGCCGATCCACAGTAAGCTGGAGCTCGGCTCATTAAGCCATTCGAACTTTAACCTAAGTTTGAGTTTGACTCGTTTGAGGTTTCGAGTCGAGTTGAATTGAGCCGGAACTGAGTCGAGCTCGAACGACTCGCAAGCGGCTCCGCTGATTGCCAGCCCTAGTTGTAGCTGTTAGATTAGCTAACTTGCTCGACCCCTGCAACTTCCATTTCCTATCAAAGACAATCGCAAACTATTTCCCTTTCTTCTTCACTTTTGACATAAAATAGAAACAGGAAACAAAAGTTTCTACTTTCGTTAACCTTCAATAACAAGTTACTTAAGAATTTTATTTTTGTTCGCTTCTAATAAAGAGGGGAGGAAGTGACATTGCAGGAGAAGAAAAGAGTGGCAGAGGATAGTGTATCGGGCTTATGATTTCTTTCATGTTATACGTATTTACTTATTACTCACTGCTGGATATAGCATAATCTAATTCAATAGTTCACAAGTTGTTTAATTGTTATGTATAGGGATTTTTGCATATATACTTCCTGAAAAATAATGTATTTGTATTTATACTCCCAATTCCCATATATTATCATAAATGTTCTTAAAATCTCAAAAATGTTATGGTTATGTCCCTTCATCCGAATAGCATTAAATCAGACCTAAAGATTTTTTGTATATATACTTTTAAATTTACTAATATTTTACATATATATCTCCTAAATTCACTAGAATTTTACGTATGTATCCTTGATGTTATCATGATTTATAAAATTTTTTTTGACATATTCAGTTAGAATTCACGGCATTTTGATGAAGAGATATAACCGCAACATTTTTGAAATTTCAGAGGTATTGATGACAATACTGGGAGTATAGATGGGTATATGTGCAGACTCTCTGTGTGTGGGGGGTATAGATGGGTATGTATGCAAACTGTGTGTGTGTGTGTGCAGGGCATTCTAAACATTTTCAGGATCTATGTGTGTGCGCACATGTTCGTGCAGAGCATTCTTAACAGGATGTGCCAGTAAAATGTGTGCAGGAAAACAACGCTAGCTATACTCTTATTATATCTTTTCCCCAGTTTAGTGCCCATCTATATCTAAACTTGTTGTTATGAAACTAATTGTAGGGCAGGCCTGAGATCTTTGTCGAGTCTCGGACCAAAAGCATTTTTAACATTTTCAGGATGTGCTAGTAAAATGTGTGTTAGAAAACAATGTTAACCCCATAGAAAGGGTGAGGAAGTTACCAAGATGAAGCTTCCTCTCAATTAATATTAATACTGTTGTTCGTTTTTGACTTCCTAAGAAATTTAATAGTGCACTGAGAGGATCTCTTCTCTTTTAAAAAATATTCAAGAAATCATCCAAAGCTAGATGAAATAGAACTAATAGTAAGTGGATGAATGTCTTTAACTAGGAGGGGTATAAGTCGGAACGGCTCATTGTTCTTATCTGAGAAGCAACTTTCTGATCTATCTCGATCGTACGCCACAGTTCATCTCTTCTAAGGAAACTATGGTTCTCTCACTCTCTATTGTTGGTAGTTCTTATATCTTCCATGATGAAGATTATTAGAATGGTCTGTGGACAAGTGATGAGTGGCGGTGGGTAGGGGGGGCCACTAGCGCCTCCAACGTCGGCCACCGCGACGTGTGGTCCCAATGTTGGTCGGCCGACATCGCCGGTGCCCGGCGATGCCTCCGACACCCCATTCTCCTCCTCTTCATGCCCATGAGGCGGTTCCCATCACCATGGAGGGCACAAAGAACCTTAATTTTTTTTTTTTTTTCATAAAAAATTATGATCCCATCACCTTAATTCATCACATGAATTAATCTTCTAGAAAAATTCAATATTTTGGATGGAATATGATCTAAAAAATTCATTTCAACAAATCGAAACGAATTAAGTGGAGCCTGACTCTGATTCCACTATAAGATTAGAGGGGGAATGACGAAGAACGCATTGGAGATAGATAATGAAAATAGATCTCGCCTATCCCCCGATCCCTTTCAGAAAAAATCAGACAAAAATTGAAAAAGTGGATGATTGAACATCACAGTGCGCGGATTCAGATCCACGTCTGTGTGAGTTCCATCGAGGCCATGCCACTAGCCATCCAAACATCTGGCATCCAGCAGTATCCACGCGATCCTCGTCGGCAGTTCATCTACGCTCCCTTATCTGAATCGGCACGCTCGCCGAAAATTCTTCACTGCAATGGAGCCCACAGCAAGCGGGCGGAGGTTTCCCAACCATTGTGATTCATGCACAGCGGAGACGGAGAAGAACCTGGTGCCCCTAACGGGGCGCCAAGAGAAGGAGGAGAGAGAGAAGGGGGCGACCAGTATGGAGCAGTGCTAGAACTTGACCAAAGATTTTTATATGGCGTGTATATATATAAAGTCGGCGCGACTTTTCACAAAAGTCTCTGAATTGATATAAAATCAAATATCAGCAATTGAGAATTTTTGTGCGTATGACCCTCTAAGTCCAATTACCAGTTCGATTTTCAACATGTTAAGTCCAATAATACTTTATCAACTTACAATAATTAATTAATATCTCATATTTAATTAATTGCTTAATCGAATTAACATCTCATATAAATTCAGCGGTATTTCTGATCAAGTTGAGTGCCAAACAACACCACATGATTATGGAAGATAATGAGGTTTAACAACTTACTCATAGAATCTGTCTTTCCATAGTTACTGCGTAACTATAATACTTTATTCGTACAATACTCTTGAGTCAACCTAAGATATGACCAACTATCAAATCCTAGATGGTCAACTCATTTGGATCATATGCCACTCTACAATATCAGAAAATATCTTTTCTGATATTGTGTTTGCTCTGACTAGATGTATATCTTTCCTAGAACATTCTCTCTTTAATAACTTGAGAGTGAATGATTCCCTATTGAACACATAATTACCTTCGAAAGTCTTTCGTTGGACTCGATCATTGATTATTAGGAACTTTGTGGATAGAGATTCATAAGACAAGATGAAGGTCTAGAAATCTATCGACAAATTATCTTTAGTGTCTCAAGTCTAAGGACCAATCACGTTACTGTGACGATGAATCTAACTGGCTGACAGTCAGGTAAATTACCATCCGATAATTTATGTCGGATCAGTTATGTGAACTCATTGTTTGTCCTAGTGTTCCCACACATGTGACCATGAGATCAGTCAAGTTTATCATATAAACAGGCACAACACACACCAATCTTTCCGAATATTAGATATTCAGTCTCTAATATCTTATGGTTGGGAACATTTAAGAACTATAAGGAGTATTAGTCTCATTATCACAATCTCATCGTAATCTAATATTCTCCTCACAATTATATAAATTTCATTATACTCAGTTAATTAATCGCCAATCGTTATAATAAATTAAATATCATATATTTGTAAACCGAAATATCTATCGATGTCTTGTGATTGGCTTTGAGAACTATATCTAACATGTCACCAAGTCAACCCGGTTCCATAGAAAGACGGAGGATCCCATCGACCCTATCAAGAAGACGCTTCCTCAATTAATATTAGGGCCATTATTTGTTCTGACCTTCCAAGAGATGTCCAAGAACCTTCCGAACCAAGATGAAATAAAACTAATGGAGAAGACTTGGACATCCGCGTGTACCGACGTATGAAACGCGTTGGAGCACTCTTAAAATTTAGGAGTGGTGAGCAGGAACTGCTCATTATCCTCCTTCGGGCAGCTTCTTGCTTACCCATCTCTGCACTTCAGGCCATGTCTTCGAAATCTACCAAACAAGCCTATGGAGGGCGGGTAATCTCTCTCTCTCTCTCTCTCTCTCTCTCACACACACACACACACACACACACAGAGTAGGTGCTGCGCTTGGTTCTTCTGTCTGCCATGATGAAAGATCACTGGGATGGTTTCTTGACGAGCTATGAATGGTGATGTTGTTGTTTTAATGAGCAGAACTCGGAGTCGTCGGGTACTGGTTCGTTGTCCGGCGTTGACGGTCCAGCCCCGCCGGTAAAATCCGACGCTGTGTCCGGCAACAGAAAGAATTCAGCAAACATTACGTATGGCTCTGGGTCCTCCGGCAGCAGTGGCTCCTCCATGCCCACCCCAGGGGACAAGAAAAGGAAGGAGTCCAAATCTTTCTGGGGAAAAAAATGAGTCCGCGAATCGTCTAAACTGTCAGGCGACTATACATTACGTTTTCTCATAAACATAATTTCGTCATTTTTGTTATTTTTTTAACTGTCTTACGATCTACAAGATGTCAATGATGCTTTCAATTTTTTCTTTTCTTTTTTTTCTTTTTTGAGGTATCTACCACAGTGGTAAGACACAATTCATAGAAATTAAAAAGCAACTCCCACCCAGGTTCGAACCTAGGCACTCCCCTCTTATCCCGGTACCACTGAGCTGTAGAAAAATTCACTGTATGTAATACGGGGAGAATCATGTTCTTCGTAAAAGTATCTCTATAGTTCTGAGCTCTCTGATGTCGGCTGGGTTTGAATAATTAAAAAGAGAAAAAAAAGAATACTGTACATCTCCCTCATGGACTTGGTTTGGCCTTTGGTAATTAAAAAGAGAAAAAAAAAATACTGTACATCTCCCTCATGGACTTGGTTTGGTCTTTGGTAATTAAGTAACTCGTGTGTTTAAAAGCCTGCCAGCAACTGATTACATGGTGGCACGAACTGATGTTTTGAGAAGCAAGCCTACGATCTCCATGGGACTCGTTTGAAGATTCTGAGATGGTATTAGGAGTAAGGACTATAAGCTTGTGAGAATTTACTCCCAATGATGCTTGTAGAGATTTCTAATTATCTTTAGACAAAAAATTAAATGCTTTCCTAATAATTGAGGGCACGGCAGTGTCTCCCACCTCGGCGACTCCTAACTAAGCGTTAACCGTAGTATTTACGAATTTAGGGGTTGTTTGTTTCAATGTAAAACTTCATAATTTATTGATTTTAAAGTCATCGGTTTTAAAGTAAGTGAAATTTTTTAATTTTAAAATAAGAGAGCATTTGTTTGTTAGATATAAGGTTCGTGATTGATTATTGAAACGACAAAAATAGCTTATCCCTCTTAAAATTTGTGGAATGCGGATCTTTTTTCATTGTGGTCATGAGTTCCAACTCTGGAAGGCAAGTAGGCAACTAATCACTGTTATTGACTTATTGTTGAAGAAGGGGTTCGGAGAAGGCTTGAATAGACCTTGAGACATCAGTAATTGCAAGGAGAGATGAGGGAATTTTCTTAACAATAGACAACTTAATTTAGTGATTAGTTACCACTTAATGTGAGAATCCATTGGTGGTTACAGAAAGAGAAAAAGGCTGAAGAGATAACTCATCCCTTCACACCAACTTTCCACTGAAACCAGGTGTACCATTCTCTTCACTTTTCTCTTTTATTTTTTTTTGAGAGTAAGCTCCCTGTTAGATTCTCTAGGAACTCATCCGATCCAGTTCGGATCGCCAAGACTCTTAATTGGGTCATCCAGCTGCAGAGTCAAAACCATATGAAGGGGGACAACACGTCGTATGAAATATCAACTACGTTGGTAAAGAATGAAAATATTAAAAATATTAATTCTAATTTGAAACGTTATATATTTATATTATGGATAACTCATTTTGTAGAATTTACATGTAAAGAGTTAATTAACGTAGTACAGTTGCCAGACATATAAAAAGGCAGAGGTTAGATCCACATTTGTATAAAAAGCTAATGGCAGTTAACTAGAGGGGGTAGAAAATAAGTCTCTTAATAGAAATGGGGCTGACATTAGCAAAAGCTGACAAAAGATGATGAATAAAAATCAGGTTTCTGAAAGAGGACCTCTAATTAAATTTTTTGTGCAATGTCTACAAAATTTTTACTTTTGTGAATCATTCCGGTTAAACATTGGTGAATAGTGCATAAATTCGAGAAAATTAAAGGGCCAACTGCCATAAGTAATACAAGTAAACATAAGAATAAGACAGGGCAGAATTTCCTTTCCACTTTCGAAAGAAAATAGAATTTGTGGATGCGTGAAAATTTGTGTGTCTTTTTTAAAGTATTATTTTTAGAACAGAGATAGGATTTTATCATTTTTTTAAAAAAAAGGCTCTCGTTAAGAAGAGAGGTTGTTGTTTTCTTATAAGTACACGCCTCTTTTTATAACATCTGATGTTGGATTAAAATGGTTTACCATTTTTATGTCTCTACATAAACCGAAATAGAAACAAGATTTTTTGTATTTATTGCCCTTCAGTAACAAGTTATTTCAGATTTTTATTTTTGTTAACTTCCAGTAAAGAGGGAGTTATAATTTCTTCCTTAAATGTATTTATTTGCTTATTACTTACTGTTGGATATAGTATAATCTAATTTAATAGTGCACAAGTTGTATATGCATGAAAAGTCATTTTGGTGCTCCTTTCCAGGTTAGATCAATGGCACAGCTACGTTGAAATCAACCCCTTCCTGAGGTATCTTGCAGGGCAGTAAACTCGGCGGCTGACAGGTTGGCTCTCCAAGGTAGAAGAACAGCAACCACCTTGCTTTCCTCTAGAGCTAACAAGCATCTGTACCCAGCTGCACCGACAACTCACCAGATAGGTTACTTTTTTTTCTATCTTTGTAAATTGTAACCGAAAAAAAAAAGAGGTTTCTGATTTGTAGCTTTTAATTAGAAGTAAAAAATTAATAAAGTATTATGTAAATGGTATCCAAGTTCCCATGCGGCCGCTTTCTTAAAAAGAAAACAATATAGCAACAGTGTTCCTAACACAACCTTAGACACAGCAAGGCGGCACAAATATATTAGAAGAAACTGTAACTATCAAATGTGTGGGGTGCTTATACTTTTCTCTAATGTGTGTGTGCCACCTAGGTTGTGTCGAAGTTGTATTAGGAAACAGTGTCACCGTACCATTTTTCTTCTTAAAGTAACTAGTTGGAAGTCCAAAAGTTCTTTCAGACAAAAATTACACAAAAAAGAGTAACACTTGTTGCACTCTAGTGTGGTTGGTAAACAAAAAAATATTTTTTGATTTTTTTTAAGTAGGCCCTGAGGTGCCTACATGTCCATACATGCTGGTTTTTTATCAAACGACTCAAAAGAATTTGAAAAATAAGAAATTGTTATTGAGCTCGGCCCATTAAAGGCTTTTTTTATTGATCATTTGGACTCAGATTTTTATTTTTTATTTTTTTCAGAGATTGGTGTGTACAAACATGTAGGATATCTTGGGAACTACTTAAAAGTTTTTAAAAAATATTTTTTTTGTTTATCAATTGTACTGACCCTCAATACAGCAATTGTTATTCCACAAAAAAATGATAGTAATTGAACTTGCTTCTATATTTTTCTTTTTGAGAAAACCTTGCTACACCGGCAGACGTTATTAGGCCACCTGTAGGTGCAACCAAAATAAAAAATGCCCACTAAGTGGTGCATAACGCCCAGTGGTGCAGCAAGATTTTCTCTTTTCTATAACGGTAGAATCAACAAGATAAGACTTTTTGGATCCTTTGCTGCTCATCTTTACTCATATGAGTCAGATATAAAGTTGACACTTTCCGAGTGAAAAGTAAATGCAACACTTCTCTATCTTACTTTACCAATTGACTTATTTATCTTTGACCCATTTGATAGTCCTCTTGATGATTAGATTCATGACTGATTGCAATAGGAGAAATGACATTCTTAATATTTTCATGGTGTATTAATAAAATGTGTTAGATGAAAATTCTTATAATTTCCTTAGATAATAAAGGGCAAAACGGTGTCCTACCTACATCTAAACTTGTTAAATAAAGAACAGTCTCCAGTTTAGCATGTAATCGTTACGTGCGGGAGAGAGAGGTGGAGTGTAAGAAGTCGAGTTAAACCTTGTCAATGTAAGCGGTATTAGGTGAAAGATAAGTCTCAAGACATTAATTAATATTAGGCGAAAGATAAGTGTCAAGACATTAGTTAATTAGAGAGAGGTTCCTTCTTGATAAGTCTCTTAATTAGTTAATGACACTACCTATGCCTTGAGACTACGTCGTTCCTCATCCATTTTCCTTTGAAAGGGTCATCTCTCAATTAATATTGGAAGGCAGAGGGACGACCCTATCAAGAAGAAGAAGCTTCCTCGATTAATATAAGTATCAATCCTTTTTGGAGTTTTTATTTTTCAGTCCATATAATTTTTCTATATTCCGTATTAGTCTCTCTAATTTTATACTTACTTTAAACCCCTTTCAATCTTTCAATCATTCGAAAAAAAATCCATTCGTTTAGAAACCACTAAAAAAAAATATTCACGAAATATTCCTTCGATATATCATATTCCTATTAGAATATGTAAGAATATCATGTGAATACTTCTATTTTACATATATATTATTTCTATGTTGAGGCATTTTTAAGAAAAAAAAATGAAGATTATAAGAGGTTTAAAGTAAATATGAAAATTACAGATATTAACATGGAATATTGAAAGATTGAAAGCAGCAAAAATGAAAAAATCCCTTCTTTATTCTCAATCTCACCTTCCAAGAGATGTCCAGGAACCACTTGCAAGTTATAATAAGAACAACAGAGGATACTTGTAGTCGTCGGCGAGTCCCGGGATGAAACGCCCAGGAGCACTCTTATAATTTAGGTTTGGCGAGCAGAACGTCCCATTGTCCTCCTTTGGCCTCCTTTGTGAAGCTCCCTGGACCTTGCCTTTCTGTCTCTGTGCACTGCAGGCCATGCCGGGGGGCGGGGTAAGCTCTCTCTCTCTCTCCTCGAGTGATGTCCGCAGTTCTTATATATATTTCTGCCATGTCGAAAATTCTTGGTGATGGTATCCTGACGAGCTATGAATGGTGATGCTGTTTCTGTAAGCAGAACTCGCAGTCGGGGGGTACCGGTTCCATGAAGGGCGTTGATGGTCCAGCCCCGCCAGCAACATCTGACGCCGTGTCCGGCGACGGTAACAATTCAACTAACACTACGTACGACTCCGGGCCCGCCGGCCGTAGCACCTCCATGGCCAGACTGTTGAGATATAATATCACCAGAAGAAGACCAAGTAGACAACTTGTCTTCTACACTCATTGGAAACGTAATCTTCCTCACACGAGTAACAAAGAAATATGTATCGTAATTAAAAGTAGTAAACCACATAAGGACACTGATATTTTCGTCGTTCAGAGGCGAACCTTCTACATTCACAGGAAGAGCACCGAGAGAGAATTCACTATAAAAGAAGATCAGATAGAAGACCGACCTTACACCGACACTGGTCGTCCCCCATAGAGAAATAACACTCTGACGTCCTAAAAGCTCTTCTCCAGACGGCACCTCAAAAATCTGGCGAGTACCCAGAACAAGAAGGAGACAGAAAGAACTCTTTTCTGTACTTCTCTCTCTATCTTTTTACTGTTGGTTTTTCTGTAAGAAAAAACACACACACAGAGACTAATCGGCCAGCCCATCTATTTATAGATCTGAAAAGAAGGCGAACTCAAGCATGAAGATGAAGATGAAACGGTTCCGGGAAGCATGTGTGTCGGTCTCGTGCACGGTCGTGCGCAGGGAGTCTGCCGCAAACTTGGCACGTTCGCGTGCAGAAACCTGTTCGTAACTGGAACAGGTTCCCGGTTTTGACCGGGTCAACCACAACACCAAACCAGCCAAGAAGAAAAGGGAGAAGGCGAACAAAGTCAAGGGGAAGAAGAAAACAACGAAATAAAATTCTCTGGGGTCAAATGGAGTAGACTCTTGGTTTCTCATATTAATTATCTAAGCATAATTTCGTTGTTTTCGTTATTTTTTGCTGTTTTGCTTTTGAGGATGACGATGATACTTTCAAATGATGCGTGAGCGGGTGTTGAAAAATTTCTAGCTATTTAAGATATGGAGAATCTCGTTCTTCATGGGAACACCTACAGCTCTGATCTATGTGATCATGTCGGCTGGATTTGAATAATGTGTGAGCATATATGATCACTGTTACATCTTCTCTCGGAGATCTGTAATTGCAAGGATTGATGACGGGGTTTTCACAACAAAAGACACAACTTTAATGATTAGTTATCACTGTTAAAGTCATTGGGCCATTCAACTCAAAACTTTAAGACAATGAGTGGAGTAGGCACCATCTATTAAACAATCTCTGATTTTGTCCTTTTTTTCAATACAGGACTATTCTAACACGCCCCCTCACGTGCAGGCCAATTTTAGACTCTGTCACGTGGATCACAAATATGAGGTGCGCGGCCCGATTCGTAACCATAGACTCTGATACTATGTTGAAGTTATTGAGCCATCAAATTCAAAACCTTAAGGCAACGAGTGGAGTAGGCACCATCTATTAAACAATCTTTGATTTTGTCATTTTTTCCAATACAAGACTATTCTAACACGCCCCCTCACGTGCAGGCCGATTTTAGGCTTTGTCACGTAGATCACAAATATGAGGTGCGCGGCTCGATTCGTAACCATGGGCTCTGATACCGTGTTGAAGTTATTGGGTCATCCAGCTCAAAACCTTAAGACAATGAGTAGAATAGGCACCATCTATTAAACAATCTTTGATTTTGTCCTTTTGTCCAATACAAGACTATTCTAACAACCACTTCATGTGAGGGATATAGATGCAGGAGAAAGCTCGATGATCCCCTTCATTCCAACCCCTACAGCTATCGTAGAAGTCTCCACTAAAAGTAGTGGTACCATTCTCTTCATTTGTCTCTTTAACTTTGGGTTCCCCATGCATGTGTGATTCTAGGAAATCATCTGATCCTGCTGCCATCGCCACGATTCTTAAGTGGAACACCCAGTAGCTGAACCAGAACAATATAAAGGGGGACAGACGCATCATCTGAATTATCAGATGTGTTGGTAAAAGAATATGATAATATTTCAAGCATTAATTTTAATTTTAAATTTTATATATGATAGATTTATCTTATGGATAAATATCTCTGTAGAATTTACATGTAAAAAATCAATAATTGTTCACGTGTGTTATAATGTCACAAGGTTTTCATTATATCTGATTTTTAAAATATTTTATGCAGATTATTTCATTTTTCAAGTTAGTTTCCCGTGGGACCTAGGTTATATAGTCACTCTTTCAAATAAGGCAAATGTCTATATGCTTGTGGTATTATAAGAATCGCTGTACATCTTCCCTCGTGGGGGAGGTCTTTAGCATATAACTCTATATCTTTAAGACCATGCCAGGCACTATTCTTTTTTTTTCTTTTTGAAACAGGAAAATTGTTGACACCAATTTGGAATGGTATGTACAAAGAAGATTAAGATGCCACACCTTTATATTGCACCATTCTTTCACCATAGCTCTAGACAACCCCTACAAAGTGCATGGTCTCCTTCTCCACGGGAAGAAGAAACAATCACCATAGAGATTCAAGAATACTAGCAACTGGCATGAGATAGGTGAGCTTGGAATATGCATGGGGTGGAAGCATATATATATATAAAAGGGTGGAGGCACGAGCTTCATAAGGACCTGAAAATGAACCTACAAGTTGCTTCAAGCCAATAGAGTTTCCTTGACTTTGATGACCTTCTATGATACAATAGAAAGTTATATATATATGTTGAGCTTTTGATTGAACATACATATATAGAGTACAACTGAAGCAAATGTAATTAGTCAATGAGGGGAGATAAACAAAGGACGAACGATGAAAGAAGATAGTTGATTGTGAGTGGTAATCTATACAGAGGATGAGGGATGGAGGATGGGTGGGAACTTCAAATCTTAGAACAAATATGAGAGATGAGAGATGTCCCTAATTGGTTGGAGGCTGTACAATCAAGAGCTTAAAGGAATCTTGTATAGGACAAAATCATGTAGGAGGGTTTACCCTACCTATGGCTGCAAAATGGTCAGATCCGAGTATGATTCAATCTGCAATGAGAAGATCCAGATCAAGAAAAGTCCATATTAGTGTCGGATCTGGATTGGAACTCGGATCTCCGATATTGCGATGATGACTCATAAAACCTTCGTGATTAAGACGACCGAGCGAAAGAGAGAAGACCAGGGGGAGGATGGGGCAGCGGACTGTGCCATCTCTGGCAAGGGTGAGTACGTAGCAACAACAGTAGCACCATAACGAACTTCATAGTAGTGCCCTCCCCACCATCCTATTCCGATCGAGATCACGACCTCCCTTTGTAAGCCCTCGCCGCCGCCCTGCTCCGAGAAGAGATCTTGACAGCTCCTAAGCTCAGCACCCTCACCTCCATTTTACTCCAATAGGAGGTATGGCGTGCTGGTTGTCATCTTGCTCGAAGGCGATTGCAACCTCCCATTGTGCGCCCTTGCCGCTGCCTTGCTATGAGGAGATCGTAATGGCTCCCTTGCACAGCATCTCACAGTTGTACATCCCAATCCATGAAGAAGTTTCCCTCACCAACGTCTGCTCCCTTTGCCGACTATCAGTTTCTCCTCTCAAAGCTCCTCCACCTCACTCCCGACTGTCAATCAGCCCTCTGCAACAACCTCGCCCTTGAGCTCGGATCCCACCCAAGGTGGCTAGGCAGGTGATGAGGTAGAATCCGATTCGGCCCATTAAAGCAAGCCTAAACCCCGTTCAACCCAACAGCAGCAGTACCAGGCCCTCTGGGAGCCTTCGGCCCGTCAGCGGCCCAACAGCCCTCGGCCCCTAAGCGGCACCGTCACTCTCGGCCCAACAGGCTTCAGCCCGTCAGCGGCCCACCAGCCTACGGCCCGAGAACAGCGCGGCAGCCCAGGGCCCAACAGGCTTCGGCCCATCAGTGGCCCAACCCCCTTCGGCCCGATAGCCGAGTCCGGCCCACTCCGGTGGCGGATCAGGCACTATGGCGGTTTATCAGTAAGCCCGCATTTAGTCCTATATCGGCTGCCACCATATTAGTGTCGGATCTGGATTGGAACTCGGATCTCCGATATTGCGATGATGACTCATAAAACCTTCGTGATTAAGACGACCGAGCGAAAGAGAGAAGACCAGGGGGAGGATGGGGCAGCGGACTGTGCCATCTCTGGCAAGGGTGAGTACGTAGCAACAACAGTAGCACCATAACGAACTTCACAGTAGTGCCCTCCCCACCATCCTATTCCGATCGAGATCACGACCTCCCTTTGTAAGCCCTCGCCGCCGCCCTGCTCCGAGAAGAGATCTTGACAGCTCCTAAGCTCAGCACCCTCACCTCCATTTTACTCCAATAGGAGGTATGGCGTGCTGGTTGTCATCTTGCTCGAAGGCGATTGCAACCTCCCATTGTGCGCCCTTGCCGCTGCCTTGCTATGAGGAGATCGTAATGGCTCCCTTGCACAGCATCTCACAGTTGTACATCCCAATCCATGAAGAAGTTTCCCTCACCAACGTCTGCTCCCTTTGCCGACTATCAGTTTCTCCTCTCAAAGCTCCTCCACCTCACTCCCGACTGTCAATCAGCCCTCTGCAACAACCTCGCCCTTGAGCTCGGATCCCACCCAAGGTGGCTAGGCAGGTGATGAGGTAGAATCCGATTCGGCCCATTAAAGCAAGCCTAAACCCCGTTCAACCCAACAGCAGCAGTACCAGGCCCTCTGGGAGCCTTCGGCCCGTCAGCGGCCCAACAGCCCTCGGCCCCTAAGCGGCACCGTCACTCTCGGCCCAACAGGCTTCAGCCCGTCAGCGGCCCACCAGCCTACGGCCCGAGAACAGCGCGGCAGCCCAGGGCCCAACAGGCTTCGGCCCATCAGTGGCCCAACCCCCTTCGGCCCGATAGCCGAGTCCGGCCCACTCCGGTGGCGGATCAGGCACTATGGCGGTTTATCAGTAAGCCCGCATTTAGTCCTATATCGGCTGCCACCATATTAGTGTCGGATCTGGATTGGAACTCGGATCTCCGATATTGCGATGATGACTCATAAAACCTTCGTGATTAAGACGACCGAGCGAAAGAGAGAAGACCAGGGGGAGGATGGGGCAGCGGACTGTGCCATCTCTGGCAAGGGTGAGTACGTAGCAACAACAGTAGCACCATAACGAACTTCACAGTAGTGCCCTCCCCACCATCCTATTCCGATCGAGATCACGACCTCCCTTTGTAAGCCCTCGCCGCCGCCCTGCTCCGAGAAGAGATCTTGACAGCTCCTAAGCTCAGCACCCTCACCTCCATTTTACTCCAATAGGAGGTATGGCGTGCTGGTTGTCATCTTGCTCGAAGGCGATTGCAACCTCCCATTGTGCGCCCTTGCCGCTGCCTTGCTATGAGGAGATCGTAATGGCTCCCTTGCACAGCATCTCACAGTTGTACATCCCAATCCATGAAGAAGTTTCCCTCACCAACGTCTGCTCCCTTTGCCGACTATCAGTTTCTCCTCTCAAAGCTCCTCCACCTCACTCCCGACTGTCAATCAGCCCTCTGCAACAACCTCGCCCTTGAGCTCGGATCCCACCCAAGGTGGCTAGGCAGGTGATGAGGTAGAATCCGATTCGGCCCATTAAAGCAAGCCTAAACCCCGTTCAACCCAACAGCAGCAGTACCAGGCCCTCTGGGAGCCTTCGGCCCGTCAGCGGCCCAACAGCCCTCGGCCCCTAAGCGGCACCGTCACTCTCGGCCCAACAGGCTTCAGCCCGTCAGCGGCCCACCAGCCTACGGCCCGAGAACAGCGCGGCAGCCCAGGGCCCAACAGGCTTCGGCCCATCAGTGGCCCAACCCCCTTCGGCCCGATAGCCGAGTCCGGCCCACTCCGGTGGCGGATCAGGCACTATGGCGGTTTATCAGTAAGCCCGCATTTAGTCCTATATCGGCTGCCACCATATTAGTGTCGGATCTGGATTGGAACTCGGATCTCCGATATTGCGATGATGACTCATAAAACCTTCGTGATTAAGACGACCGAGCGAAAGAGAGAAGACCAGGGGGAGGATGGGGCAGCGGACTGTGCCATCTCTGGCAAGGGTGAGTACGTAGCAACAACAGTAGCACCATAACGAACTTCACAGTAGTGCCCTCCCCACCATCCTATTCCGATCGAGATCACGACCTCCCTTTGTAAGCCCTCGCCGCCGCCCTGCTCCGAGAAGAGATCTTGACAGCTCCTAAGCTCAGCACCCTCACCTCCATTTTACTCCAATAGGAGGTATGGCGTGCTGGTTGTCATCTTGCTCGAAGGCGATTGCAACCTCCCATTGTGCGCCCTTGCCGCTGCCTTGCTATGAGGAGATCGTAATGGCTCCCTTGCACAGCATCTCACAGTTGTACATCCCAATCCATGAAGAAGTTTCCCTCACCAACGTCTGCTCCCTTTGCCGACTATCAGTTTCTCCTCTCAAAGCTCCTCCACCTCACTCCCGACTGTCAATCAGCCCTCTGCAACAACCTCGCCCTTGAGCTCGGATCCCACCCAAGGTGGCTAGGCAGGTGATGAGGTAGAATCCGATTCGGCCCATTAAAGCAAGCCTAAACCCCGTTCAACCCAACAGCAGCAGTACCAGGCCCTCTGGGAGCCTTCGGCCCGTCAGCGGCCCAACAGCCCTCGGCCCCTAAGCGGCACCGTCACTCTCGGCCCAACAGGCTTCAGCCCGTCAGCGGCCCACCAGCCTACGGCCCGGGAACAGCGCGGCAGCCCAGGGCCCAACAGGCTTCGGCCCATCAGTGGCCCAACCCCCTTCGGCCCGATAGTCGAGTCCGGCCCACTCCGGTGGCGGATCAGGCACTATGGCGGTTTATCAGTAAGCCCGCATTTAGTCCTATATCGGCTGCCACCGTTAACCATTCTCTATCCTTTGCTATAAATACACCGCTATTTATTGCCAAAAGGATGCTTCCCCAAGCCTCCGAGACCCTTAAGGACTACAGTCCGAAATGCATTAAAGCTACTCTCTTTGCCTTCTGAATCGAATATTCTTCAAGAGCTAACTTGACCGTCGGAGGGGGTTCCCCAGGGCTGAAGCCCGGGACTCCTGCTGACTGGTTTTCTTCTTCTTTCCCTCCTGCAGGAGCTCGGTTCGAATCATCGCCGACCTTCCCGAGTCGGTCTCGACCGCCGACCTCGGACTCCTCCCCCTGGTCTCGATGCCGTGCGCCGGCTTCCCTTGCAACAGGGGATACTCGGCCTCCCTTTCGTCCGCCGAAGGAGCCTCGGCCCCGACTTCCCGGAGCAAGCCGGCCACCGACCGAGCACCCCTCGACCTTCGGACTCTCGGCTTCGCTTCTGCGTCCTTTGCCTTCCGGATCCCTGTCGGGCCCCTGAACACCGATCCGACCCAGCACCGGATCCATCTCTTTGGATTCCGGCTTCGGAATCCGGTCGTGATAGCTTCGGCTACATCACGTCTGTCGGGCCCCGGAAGGCGAAGGACGCAGAGGCGAAGCCGAGAGTCCGAAGGGCGAGGGGTGCTCGGTCGGTGGCCGGCTTGCTCCGGGAAGTCGGGGCCGAGGCTCCTTCGGCGGACGAAAGGGAGGCCGAGTATCCCCTGGGCCTTCGGACTCTCGGCTTCGCCTCTGCGTCCTTCGCCTTCCGGATCCCTGTCAGGCCCCTGAACACCGATCCGACCCAGCACCGGATCCATCTCTTCGGATTCCGGCTTCGAGATCCGGTCGTGATAGCTTCGGCTACATCAGCAGGTTTTGCCAGAAAGGGAGGAGGGAGAGGCTTGCCGGCCGCATGGCTCCACCATCGCCTCGATGCGGGCTTCTTGTACTGGGTGCTCCATCACTTTCTCCGGATCCTTCAAGGGAAGGGGTCAAAGGGGCCGGGTAAAATGGAGGGCCGCAGAGGTCCATCTGTACAAAAGTGGATATGGGCCAAGACCCGACTTTAAAATGTGGACATCTGAGAAGGTCCATACCCAAATAAAATGAATATGAGTGTATCGGATCTGGGTCTACCCGATCCGATTTGCACTCCAAACCCTAGCAATTCTTCCTAGGGAGACGGCCTACTCCCAAGGGGGGATGCTTTATCCTAATATGGGCACATGTTCTCTAAGAGGGGAACCTCTGCCTTCACTAGCAATTTTGACAATCGACTTAGGTGGGAGCTTGGTGGAGTTGGGAGCGGTCACTTGCCAAATATTATTCATGTGATTCTTCTTCTATTGCTTATATGATGGTAGGACCTAATGTTTTGAACATCAAGCATATTGTCTCTTGCTCAAAGACTCTAAGATGGTGATAGTACTAAGGACTATACACTTGTGCAAATTCCTTGACCAAAAAAAGGAAACCTATTGCTTTGTATTGAGTGGATGACAATGTGCCCTGACTCTTAAGCATAAGTAATAACGTTCACAGGCCTAATTAAAAATACGACAGTCAGACTAGAGGGTTGGACAAAAATGATTGTGAATACTTCATAGGAAGGTGGATCTTGTCAATGGACTGATAGATTTCCCTATACTCATTTGGCAGGTCCTTGTGGATGGGGGAAAACTTTATATAAGCTTCATGATTGGCCACTGAATCAACATGCATTATTCACCTTTCTTGAAGGTGTGTGGAATACATATCATTGTTGCAGTTCTAAGTTGATATGCAACTAATCATAATGTTAAGGAAGGGATTTGGAGGGTCTAAATAGCCCTTGAAACACCAATAATAAGGAGAGAGAAGGGAATTTTTGTGATAAACAACATAACTTTAATGATTAGCTACCACTTATATGAGAAAACCAATAGATGTCCATTGGTGGTTACTTGATATAAGAAGGAAAGGTGGAGGAAAGAAGTCATGCCTACGAACTAATTAGGTTGCAAACGGTACTCCAACTTTTTGGTTTTTTTTTTTTTTTTAATATTTTAGAAATGGATAGAAAAATGGGAAAAGTAAGTCTTCTCTTTTTTATACAAATATTTCTGAATTTCTATATTCCAACGATAAATTAGATGCAGAAAGTAAAAACACTCGTTTCAGCATCCACCTTTAGATATATATTTGGATAATATATTGTTCATTATATCTTTTTCATTTATAGGAGCCAACTAATGAGGCCAAGGACTTGAACCTTTATATGTGGCTTGGCTACTATTTTTGGTTGGAAGTTAGCCCTATCTAAGATTCCTAGGAACATATCCAATTCAGTTCAGATTGTCAAGATCTTTGATTGGATCATTAAATCCAATCTGATTACTCAGTATATTAATATGAATTACTTTCAAGTTTAAAAATACCATGCTTCCTTATGTATTATTCTACATATCCTCCTAGTAAGTACAACGGTCTAACACTGCCATGGCAATGGTATATGATGTAGACTGGATCTATCACGACCGGATTCCGGAGCTGGAATCCGAAAAGAAGAGGATCCGGAGCTGGGCCGGATCGGTGTTCGAGGGGGCCCGATGGGGATCCGGAAGGCGAAGGACGCAGAGGCGGAGCCGGGAGTCCGACGCCGGAGGCGACTCGGAGCGGGCCTGTTCTTGGATAGTGAGCCCGAAGGCTCCTTCAGCGCGAGACCGAGTCTCCTGGCTTGGGCCGAAGCTCTTTCGGCGGACGAAGGAACGGCGGGGATGAGCCTCCTCCCCTCTGCTTGTCGACAGGTGACGGAGTCGAAGCCAAAGGTCCGAGGCCGGGGGCGACTCGGAGCGGGCTTGCTCTTGGATAGTGAGCCCGAAGGCTCCTTCAGCGCGAGACCGAGTCTCCTTGTAGACACGCTAATTTTGACGTCATTTTGAGTAAATTTCATATCATATAATAATGCCTCAGAATGGTCTGATAAGTAATCATTAATTAATTTTTATTAATATTTTTGAGTGTCGGGTCAAATAGACATGTTTAAGTTAATCAATTGAATTGATTTTAACTCAAATTTCAGTTAAAATATGAAGAATCTTAAAAGGCGTCGACTTAAGTGGACGTGATTTAGAGTTTATTCCTATTTTAATGTTTAAATTTGAATTTTAATTAATTGATTTATTAACTAAAAGGCGTCTGTAAAAGTCGACGCGTTTTAGGTTTCCTAAGCTATTTTAACTTCTCTTCCGGATGTTTATCCTTATCTTAATTAGGGTAAAAGACGTCTACCAAAGTGGACGCGTTTTAGCTAATAAAGATAAAGATAAGTTTTCCCGGATATTTATCCTTATCTTAATTAATCTGAAAGGCGTCAGCCAAGGTGGACGCGTTTTAGATAATTACAGATAAAGATGAATTAATCAGTAATTATCTGTCGATTAAAGTAGATAAATCCGAGATTTTTCTATGTTAATCGCAAACGCAGAAAATGCCTATAAATACCTTGCATCTCAAGGAGTTAGAAAAAAAAGAAAAGAAAAAAAAGAGAGAGAGATTTATTGAGCCACAACGTTATAGCAATTTGGAGATCGGAGCAACCACGTCGGAACGCCGGAGCGCTGCCATTTCCAGAAGACGGCGTCCCTTTTCCAGATCTTCATCCATTCAAAGCTTCAACCAACTGGACTGGGCATAAGTTTTTCATATCTGAATTTCATTTTCATTCATTAGTTTCATTCTCTCATACTCACTGCATGCAACACACACCACACCATCAATTTTCCAAAACCCATCTGTTCTAAAGGGGTTTCAAAGCCATTTAAACAAGTGAGTTGCTGTTTAAACATGTTTATAATCATAGTTAATTTTGATATTATTTCTACTTAGATTCTCATCATTATTTCTCTTTTATTTTTCTGTCTCTCCATCTCTGCTGCATCCAACAACAACAACAAAGATCAAAAAGAGGGAAATCAAGCACGAAGCCAGGAGAACTTCTGGACGATCCTCAACATTCAACAGCAAGAACAAAAGAACAAAGAGGCTCTCTTTCTTCAGCCGGCTGAAGGAGGGGAACCAAGGATTCATTCTTCCGCGTTTAAACAGGTAGGCGATCAAACTTCTTTTGAAGCTTTTTAGTTAAAAGTTTCTGGCGATCACAGCACCTTAGTTGCATTTTTATTAATAGGTTAATTTACCCTAAACAACATAGTTTTTCATATAAATCACACGAGCATTTTCAGCACCTACAGCTCTTTTGGCGATCACGGTGGGACTTGGTCTCGCCGTCTTTTAATTTCTTTTGTTCTTGTTATTATCATACCGGGCACCCACGGTGCACCATTTGTGTCTTTCGACACGTCCTCACCAATTGGTGAGTGTTTAGTTTGCTTAATTTCCCTCGTGCACCACGTGCACACCCCAGTGGCAAGATCTTGCCTCCCCTTTGATTAATTCAAAAAGCTGTTTTTTGTGATAAAATGCTGTGTGATTGCGTGATTTCTTAGTTGTTTAGTTAGTAAATCATCCTGTATAAAATCTGAAACTAAAAATCTTTGCATAAGTCGATTGTTTACTGCATTTTACCCTGTTTAAGGAGGATTCAACCCAGAAAATCCTTCTGGAACTCTGTTTCTGCGAACTGAAAAGCGTCCAGGAACAGCGACGCGTTTCAAAACCGCGTCCGGACACCTGGATGCCTTTTAGCCTACAGATTATCTCTGTCGTCTACATCTGTTTCTGCGAAATAATTAAGTTCTGTGTTGAATAGCGTCGACCATCATCGACGCGATTCAGACAGTTTTTAGTTATTTTCCAGGCTTTCTCTGCTGTTTGCATCTGTTCTCTGCGAAAGAATTAAGTTCTGTTTTGAATAGCGTCGACTATCATCGACGCGATTCATACAGTTTCTTAATTATTTTTCAGTTTCCAGATTTCTGTGTTGAGTGCTAGCTACCCATTACTCTATTAAGCATTAGAGGCCATCCAGGTCGCAGGGCATACGCATTGAGGCTAAAACCCTCCTTTTCTTAGGAACACATTACTCGACGTTAGCAACTCTCTCTGATTGGGTTGGTCCCTTGATCAGACTAGAGAAGTTGACGTTGAGACCTCCATAAGTCCCCAAAATCAAGGTATTCCTCCTTGATCATCGGGCTGGTTGTACCAATTGAAGTCCCGGCTAGATTCCGAAAGCGTTGTGAAAGAGAACCCTAGATAATAACGGTGGAAATCAAACTGAAACTAGGATCCTTCCCTGAGCGAAATTGTGGTTTAATCCAATTCAAATAACTCAACAAGGAATCCTGAAATCACGTTAAGCATCCACTTGTTTGATTAATCTCTGCACAACTTGTGTGATTAAATCTTTGAAAAGAGAATCTAATATAATGTTGCTGCGGCCAGGCAGAGATTTGAGTATGGCCCAAGACGCCATTATCAACTACGAGGGAGATGCTAATGCCCCTCGCAATTCAGATTTCAACTACGAGAACGGGAGAGATGCTGATGCCTCTCGTAATTCTGTCCCCATTCCAGTTCGACATGACGGGAATGTCCGAACTCCTCTTTTTAACCCACACGATCAATATCATGATCTTCCTCCGCATGAATATGCGATTCCTAATCCTGACTTTGAGGGGGACATGAATCAGAATGATCCCTCACCCTCCGATCCTATGGATCTTGTCAATGCTCTGGGAGTTCTTGCCTCCCGACTGGACCCTCAGCAGTTCGAGGCGATCCAGTCCATTTTGAAGGGGAAGGCACCCATGCAGCCTGCCGAGCCGAACCCTATGGCTCCTCCTGTTGTTCCTCAACAACCTCCTCCTCCTCTTCCTTATATCCATCAGGCCATGGAAGGCTTTCATCTTAC
Source organism: Zantedeschia hybrid cultivar (assembly GCA_030544215.1). Lineage (NCBI taxonomy): Eukaryota > Viridiplantae > Streptophyta > Magnoliopsida > Alismatales > Araceae > Zantedeschia > Zantedeschia hybrid cultivar. Next base: position 75,605,431 of record JARZZO010000005.1, on the reverse strand, counting down.
TTCTCGGCCAACTGGGCCATAACTTTCGTCATCCAGGCAACCGGCTAGACCGCAGACGCCCATCTATCAAAATGCCCTCGGGCATGGCGGAAGCTCTGCTGGACCTCATCCTTATTATCCTCCTTGTCCGACGTACTCTAGGCAGCAGGCCTATCAGGTTCTTCCTCCTCCTCCTCCTCCTCCCCAGGCAGATCTAACCACGCAGACGTTGCTGGCCAAGATGGAGCGCATGGATGAACAGTTCAACAATCTTCAGAAAATGATGGGGGTTAAAGCTGAGCCAGAAATCAATTTACCGAGCATGCCAGTGTTCCATCTGCCACCCTCTGAAATGCCAGTGTATCGAAAGTATAATGGTATTGGTAACCCCTTCACGCACCTGAAGGAGTTCATGTACGAATCCTCTTTCTGGCAGAATGATAAGAGGTCATTGGCTTTCTTGTTCAGGAGATCCCTAGAGGGACCAGCCCTCGAGTGGTTCTTTTCTCTGGAACCCTTAGAAGTAGAGGATTACGGTATCGTTTCACGCAAATTTATCCAACGATACCAGGACAGAGTTGCACCCTCCTTGTTTATCACGGATCTTATTGCAGAAAAGATGAAACCGGACGAGGAGTTTGTCAGTTTTGCTGACAGGTGGCGGGGCCTGGCTGAAAAAGTGAAAGATCACTTGTCCGAATCCGAACAAGTGAAAATGTTGATTTCTAACGCCACTCCCCAGTTCAAGCTAGTCCTCTCCTTGAACAACTTGACGAACATGGCAGAGCTCTATGAAAGGGCACGGTACTGCCAGAATGCTTTCAAGGACGCTACGTTCTCTAGCGTCTTTGATCCTCACAGACCTAACAGGCCTCCGCCTCGGAAGCCTGCAGTGCCGAATTCTCCTAGCTCAGGTCCAACTACTGAGGGCACGCTCTCTCACGAGCAGGTCAGTACTATGAACAATAACTCGCCCCAGTTTGTGAGGAATCAGCAGTACCAGAGGCCACCACAGACGAGCCAGCATGGGTACAGGCAGCAGCAGAACCCCCATTACCAACAGCAGTACCAGCGGCCCCAGCAGCCGAATCAGCAACAATTACAGCAACAGCCGCAACGGCAACAGCAGTATCAACAGCAGTATCAGCAGCCACATCAGCAGCAACAGCAACAGCCACAGTACCAGCCGCGTGCACCGCCGGCGTACCACAACGTCCCTCCTCCTGGTGACTACAACCAGCAGAGGAGACCTCCAGGCCCGAAAAGGGCAGAGTACCCGGCCCTCCCAGAATCCTTGGCAGATATTTTCAGCGCTTTAATGGCAGCCAATGCCTTAGTTTTGCCGAGGGAGAAGGCCGTCTGGCCTCAAAATGCCGATACGTCTAGGTATTGCTACTTCCATAGGCAACCTGGGCATACCATTGACACCTGCTTTCAGTTCAGAGATTATATCCATGATCTCAACGAGCAGGGCGGCATAGATTGGGAGGAAATGAAGAAGTACATAACAGTCCTGAAGGTGAGGAGACCGCAGCAGCAGCAGCAGCAAGCAAGACCACCGGCACAAGCAGCAGCACCACCCAACATGGGAATAGTGCAGAATCCACTCCCGGAGCACCAGAACCAAAACCAGGTTGCTCCCATTCTGACGAACAGCCAGTCTGAGGCTGGTCGTGGGCAGCAGTGGAGAGTAGATGACTCTTCCTCTCTTTGTTCAACGGGTCACGTTCAAAGTACCGCAGAGAGACCACCACGCCGCACCATCCACATACCAAGGCCACAACCCGTTACTATCACCCCTATACCCACACCTACATATCACTCACCCACACCCAATAACCCATTACCACTACCCACCTTCCTTAGACCTATTACGCCCCGCACCACTACGCCTCCATCATATAGCCCCCCGCAAACCAATAACGCGCCCCTCTTACCATCTAGGCCTTTATTACGCGTACCGTTTCCTACTTCACCCGCTACCACTACCGCTTACCCAGATATCCCCTTACCATCTAGACCGCTATTACGCGTACCATTCCCCACTTCACCAACCACTTACCCATCCACCATCCAACCCTCTAGGCCTTTAATCCGCACCGCGCCATCACCATCTAACCCTACGCCATCACCTACCTACCAACCCTCTACGCCATCCGCACCATCCAACTCTGCGGTACTTAAGGTGTCACCCGGATCCTCCACGGTTGAGGAACATGCGCTCCGTAGTGGCAGGATTTTCAACAAGGTCTTCCCTCAGTCCACAGTCAGAGACGGCCCATCACAGCCGACTGAGGAAGCCCATAATGAAGAGAGTGCACCAGGCACCCAATACGACCTGTTGAAACACCTGGATCGGACACCGGCACGGATCACTATACTCGAACTGATCAAAAGATCCAAGAGTCACCAAGAAGCTTTAATGGAATATCTGCAAAAGGTGATGGTCAATGAAGACGTGCCGGTAGAGAAGATTGCAGCACTACTTGTTCCTCAGGGGGATCAGCCCTCCATAACATTTCATACATCGGAACTAGCACCGCCAGCAGCTAGAAGCATGGCCCTGAGTATCACGGTCAACATCTGTAAGAAGGCCGTGGATGCATGCCTGGTCGACACAGGAGCTTCGATCAATGTTTTACCTCCGAAGACCCTGGAGCTGTGCGGTGTGCCCAAAGAGAAATGGCTGCCCAGCCCCATATCAGTAACAGCATATGACAATTCTACCCGTTCCCCTCTGGGAATGGTCTATTTAAAGGTGGAGCTGGGTCCTGTAAGTCATGCAGAGGTCGAATTTCACATCTTGGAAATCGACCCTTCCATAAATGCCATTTTAGGTCGTCCTTATATTAAAACTCTCGAGGCAATTCCCTCTACGAATCATCAATGCCTCAAATTCCCTTACAAAGGACGAATAATTAAAGTGACGAGCATGCCGATCCTTGCTGCTGCTCATACTTTAAACATTAAGTCTGCTGTTCTACCTGGCCGACAACCTTTTCTGTCGGTATTACAGGTCTACCGTCCAGTGGCTGATCCTCTGAAAGCCGCTACTATCTCTCCATATCCGTTAGATGCTATCAAAAGGGGGAAGTGCATGAGTACCCCAGGATGGAGGATCATGATGAAGAACGGCTACGAGCCTGGGAAAGGTCTAGGCACGCAGTTGCAAGGCAGGACCACTCCTGTCAGAAATCATCGAGCAGCACCTGGAAGTGGTCTGGGCTATAGGCCAATAAAACTGAAGCAAGATCCGGTTCAGAAAGCAGAAATCGAAGAAGGCCCAAAGATCTAGGAGGCAATGTCTACGCCATCTAAAGAAGGCCGAGATCCCCTAACATGGACCCTGTGTACGCACTTTGTGAAAGGGCCCATACTTAGCTACGACAATACGGTGGTCATTACTTCCTGTTTTGACTTCCATGATATATATGGGAGGGATTTGGCCAGACATTGCTCTGAACTGCTTACGTACCAATCCTTGGAGGCTCTGCGGCCTATGAAAAGGAGGAAATTTGATGATCCTGAATGTGAATGGTACAGGTGGTTCGATCTGAGGGACCTGTATATTGCACTGAACAGACTATTTCTGGATCCTGCAGAACCTAAGTGGCCGCCGCAGATTGATGAATTGATTGAAAGCCCTGGTGCTATATTTGACAAGCGGATACTGCTATCTGAAGAAACCGATGAAGGGGAGCCAGATGACCCCTATGAAGCTGGTTACACAACAGATCTGCTCTGGAGGGGGACATATCCTTCACATATCTTCATGCTCCACACTCTTTTTCGTACACTACTCTTGACCCCGACTTGGTCGCGGGTCATAATTGAAGATATTCCACGGGCTCCGCCCGTCATGATTACTCTGTCCCCTCGGGACATTATACCACAACCTCCTCTCGATCTAGAGAGGTTGTATGATCTGATCTGGGACATATTACTATATGATCCCCCCAATCCTCTGGCCTTGGTGTCACTTCCTCCGTCTGATTCTCCTTCCATTAGTATTCATTCCTGCTTTATGTTTAATTCTTTCATTTTCCAAAAAAAAACGCCAATTTGGCAACAAATTCTTCCCAAATCCTCATTGAGGAAACATCTTACTTGTCCGATTGCACCCCATCGCGCGGGTCCTTCGGTCAAGATTCTCTTCTAGATTTACTCTGCCCCTCCCCTCGGGAGGATTCTCTTGTATTTCCGCTTGTATCCCAGGATTTTCATCCTGCTTCGTCTTCCTTAGGTTATGATAGTGAAGTTAGGCAGTCTAGTCAGGTTAGTCAGCTTAGGAAGTCTAGGAAGCCTAAGGGTAGGCAAATTCCAGATAGATACCTCCAGGACTTAGCTGATAAGTGCTCTTCTTGCTCTTTGATCCCTCAGTTTTTAGAAAATCCAATTCAAATGCCAGAAGATTGTATGGACGATGAGTTAGTTAGTGATGGGTACGGGGTATATGAATTAGTACATGAAAAGGACCCCATTGTTGAAGAGGAAGATGACGAGGACGCGGCTGAGGCATATGCCAGTGGAGTAAAGAGATTCGATGAACCCTCAGCTGCCGTAGAAGAGCCCACCAAAGAAATTAATTTAGGGACTGAAGACGAACCTAAGGTTGTCCTCGTCAGTAAAAACCTTTCCATAGAGGATGAAAAAGCAATGGTACAAGTACTCAAGGACTATAAGGACACTTTCGCCTGGAGTTATGAGGATATGCCGGGGTTAGACTCATCTTTAGTTGAACACAGGTTGACATTAAAAGACGGAGTTAGCCCTGTCAAGCAGAAGTTAAGGCGATTCCACCCACAAATGGCTCTAAAGATGAAGGAAGAGGTCGATAAGTTGCATAAAACCAAATTTATTAGAGTTGTCCTCTATCCACAATGGGTGGCTAACATAGTCCCGGTTATGAAGAAGGACGGGAAGGTCAGGATTTGCATTGACTTCCGCGATTTGAACCGGGCATGTCCTAAAGATGATTTTCCATTGCCTCATATTGATGTACTCATCGATAATACTGCTGGCTATGAGACTTTATCATTTATGGATGGATTTTCAGGATATAATCAGATTAAGTTGGCAGAAGAGGATCAAGAGAAAACATCATTCACTACACCTTGGGGAACATACTGTTATGTTGTCATGCCATTTGGATTAAAGAATGCTGGAGCCACCTATCAAAGGGCCATGATGGCAATATTCCATGACATGATGCACATAGATCTGGAAGTGTACGTGGATGACTTGTTGGTTAAATCGAAAACAAAGGCTGAGCACGCCAAAGTTTTGGCAAGGGTATTAGAAAGATCGAGAGAATATCAGTTAAAGATGAATCCCAAGAAATGTGTATTCGGGGTATCTTCAGGAAAATTGCTTGGATTTATCGTCAGTAAACGGGGAATTGAGATCGATCCTAATAAGGCGAAGGCCATTAGAGAAATGCCACCTCCCAAAAACTTGAAAGAGTTGAGAGGATTAATCGGGAGGTTGCAATTTATTCGCCGTTTTGTCTCCCAGCACTCACAAAGGTGTAAGCCGTTTTACGAGCTTACCAAGCCGGGAGTCAAATTTGATTGGGACGATAAGTGTCAGGAGGCATTTGATGGATTGAAGAATTATTTAGCAAGTCCTCCTGTTCTGAGACCACCATCTCCAGGCAAACCATTGATACTTTATATTTCAGTCCTGGATGATGCAGTGGGGGCTGTTCTAGCACAAGAAGATGAAGAAGGAAAAGAGAGGGCAGCCTACTATCTCTCTAAACTTCTCAACCCCGCTGAACAGAGATATACGGCGATGGAGAAAACATGTGCAGCATTGGTTTGGGTTGTGCAGAAATTGAAGCATTATTTTCTGGCCCATGAAGTCCATCTCATCGCTAGGATGAATCCGATCAAATTCCTTCTGGAGAAATCTGTTCTTACTGATAGGTTAGCACGATGGCAAAGCTTTCTATCTCAATTCGATATCATCTATATTCAGTAGAAAGCAATCAAGGGCTATGCCATAGCAGAACATCTAGCTCATCATCCCCTTCCTCGATTTGATCCAGTCCGATCAGAATTTCCGGATGAGGAACTGATGTCCGTAAATCAAATCAGAGATGATATGTGGACTCTGCATTTTGACGGAGCTCTGAATTCTCATGGAAAAGGGATCGGCATCGTTCTGTTAACACCTGAAGGTGTCACCATTCCACAAGCCTTTCAGCTTGATTTTCCAGTTACCAACAATATAGCTGAATACGAGGCACTCCTTGCTGGCCTCGAGGCTGCTCATTTCCATGGTGCTACTAAACTCAGGATTGTAGGTGATAGCCAATTAATTCTTCGCCAAGTGCTGACCAAGTATCGAACTCTCGATCCCAAACTCAAGCCGTATCAGGAACTTACTTCTGCTTACTCAAAGCTTTTCACGAAATTGATCTTTGTCCATGTCCCTAGGAATCAGAACATCTTAGCTGACGCTCTAGCCTCACTTGCATCTTCTCTTGATTTTCCAATCAGCAAACAATCCGAATCAATTATAGTTCATAGGCGTCTTTCACCTGCCGTGAAAGATCCTTCATTCCTTAGAACTAAGGAGAAATTGCTGAAGAAAGTCAGAGACGGAGATATCATTGAGAAAAGAAAAATCATGTTAATGGAGCTGTTAGAAGAGATGGATGATGAACAGAAGCCATGGTATTATGAAATTGCAAAATATTGTGAAGATCAATCGTATCCTGAAGAAGCTACAACTGAGGAGAAGAGAGCTATCAGGAGAGTTGCTCAACGATACACCCTAGTTGGGGGAGCACTGTACAAGAGAGGTTTTGATGGAGTTCTTCTGAGATGTCTAGACGAAGATGAGCTTTGGAAGGTTATGGAAGGAGCTCATAGTGAAGTTTGTGGTGGTCATGTCAATGGACAGATGTTAGCAAAGAAGATCCTTAGACAAGGATTTTATTGGCCAACCATGGAAGAAGATTGTGTAGGATTTGTTCGTAGGTGTGCTAAGTGTCAACTTCACGCTGACAAAATTCATTCTCTTGCATCTTCACTCCATCCTGTTTCTTCCCCATGGCCTTTCTCCATGTGGGCTTTCGACATTATTGGACCTCTTGGTAATCCAGATTCCGGCATCAAGCAGAAATCTTTCATTCTCACGGCAACGGAATACTTCACCAAGTGGGCAGAAGCTGAAGCGTACGTGGAGATCAAAGCATCAACCGTCTGCAAGTTCATCATGAAGAACATCATCACCCGATTTGGAATTCCAAGCACCATCGTCACCGACAACGGACCGCAGTTCGTGTCACAGGAATTGAAGGACCTTTGTAACAGGTATAAAATTGCATTGCATCATTCATCTCCTTATTATCCGCAAGGCAATGGCCAAGTAGAGGCAACAAATAAGACTTTGATAAAAATCATCAAAAAGACGTGTAAATCTAATAAGTTCGCAGATTGGCCAGAAAAATTGGTTGAGGCTCTATGGGCCTACCGAACTTCAATCCGCACGCCTACTGGACAAACTCCTTATTCCTTAACATTTGGAATGGAGGCGGTAGTTCCATATGAGATCCTCATACCGTCATTAAGAGTACAATTGAATAAGGAATTTTCCATTGATGAACATCGTTCAGCACTCCTTGCTCAATTGGAACTTTTAGACGAGAAAAGATGGTCAGCTGCTAATCATGCAAAAGTTTATCAAAATAGATTAGCACGTTTTTATCAAAAGAAAGTCATTGAACGTAAGTTCAAAGTCGGTGAAATGGTTGTTAAAAGAATTTTTATAAAACCTGGTGGTCCGCGTTCTAAGCTCCAACCCAACTGGGAAGGACCTTATGTGGTATCGCACGCTTTTCCTGGTAACGCTTATCGTCTTATTAATGCAGAAGGAGAAGAGCTAAAACATCCTTGGAATGGTTTACATCTTAAGAAATACTACCCTTAGGTTAAAGAGTCGATCAGTATGGTACAAAGACCAGTGGAATCAGAAAATTTATAAACTCAAATTTCCTTATTAGTCTGGATAACTTAACTTCAAGCCCATTACTGCACACACTGACACGTTTGATTCGTGAGTAACAAGAGATGACAAGTCCTAAAGGATATCGAAAGCTTGACCGAAAGTGTAAAGTACAAATCATTCTTTTTAAAGCAAAAATTCTGTTTTATACTCGGCCCATGATGTCGGAACGAGGCTTAGAATAGACTACCAAGAATACCCGCCATCTTAGTAGGAGGCCGTCATAAAAAAAAGGGGGAGATCCGTCCCGAAGAATAGAAAAGAAAGGAAGAAAAGAAAACGCAAGGCAAAAGCCAAATGTCAAATCAAAAGGCCATTACATTACAAACGTTACATCAAGGCCATGAAATGAAATAAAAGGGAACGCAAAGTCGATAAATACCCCGGAAAGAAAATGACCGAACCCCAACGGATATTAGGGTAGAAAAGGGACATCTTTTTAAGTCTCCGGAACCTTCTCATGGGCTTTCTAAACTTATTCATCTTTTCTTTCTAAAGAAATGTACTTCAAACTTAAGGAATGGTTTAGATCGACTAAGGGTCAAATCATCAAATGGGATCACGAATGGAAACACAAATTCAAACACGATGGGTTTAAGTTAAGTTGTTAAAGAACAATTTGGGAATTAAGTTAATAAATGAATATGATCTTTTGATCCAAGTACCATGCTGATCTTTTAGTCAAAAATAAAAAAAAATACATATGTTTCAAAAATTCAAAAAAAATACATATGTCAAAATTCAAGAAAAAAAGCATATATTTCAAAACCCCAAACAAAAATGAATATTTCAAAACAACAAAAATATTTCAATTAGCATCTGCTTGTTGCATTTAGTATGTTTCATTCCTTTTATTTTCAGTAAGCATCTGTCTGCTTATATGTTGCATTTTGCTTAAGTCTGATTATTCTCATTACCTTTGTTAATAAAGGCTATGCCCCTTGACCATTTATTGAAGGAAAAGATTGATCGACCATTTATTTGGTCAGGCAAGGGGCTAAGCCTGAACAGATGCTTAACCTGTTTGTTCAAGTCATATACAGGACACAAGGCATGAAGAGAGTTGGAATTCGAGTAGAAGAACAATCAGAACCTGTTTCTAAAATTCAAGAAAATCTGAGGAAAATATCAAGAAGATCCCACTGTGAAATTCATGAAGTCCTGACCGTAGCTAAAAAGACGGTTATTTCTACCCTTGTACTTCTTCCATGTAATTCATTCGCATTACTATATGTAAATATTTATTAGAGTATATCAAGGACCTTGTAGTTTTGATGAAACTGGAATTTGAGTTCCCCTTCAACAAAAACAATGATAATTCCAGAGGATTCTTAATCGCACGGATAGGCCGTTGGATTGTTAATTAGTGAGGACGACGGTTCCACTTTTGTGAAACGGTGCGTGGATAAACGAGCTTCGGCTTAGCACTGGATTACAAGAATTGGTATCTTGACTCATTAATGACAATTTAACAATATTATCCTTGATTAATTTATATTTGATTTGACTTTATATTTTTCTTTTAGCCTAGCATGCATCATGTAGGACTTTGAAATCATTGTAATAAGGATTAATTATTGATTAAGTTTCAGACCATTAATCAAATAATTCAAAACATGATATGAAATATTCCATTCCGAATTGAGTATCTTGATTATCTTTGAGGTTCGCTTGAAGATATCATTGGAATTATATCCTTGATTGGATTCTTTATCCAATATTCTTGTTTTCTTTTTAAGATCTATCATGGCTGCAGCACGTCCACATTGGCTGGCAAACGCTCCCCATGATGAAACCTACAGTGTTTACGACCTGAGGTACTTCCCACTCCGAAGAGGTTGATCGACTTTATTTTATTTCCTTGTCTACCTCATCCAGACAGGATTGATTCCATTGATTTCATTGAGTTATCTTCATTGATAATTTCGAGAAAAATTCTAATCATGTGATGTTAAGAGCGTGTCTCATCACACCTTGGCATCACCTTTTCAGTACATTCCATTTCATTTCACTCCCTTGCAAAGACGATGCCAAGGTGAGGCAGCTGTAGACACGCTAATTTTGACGTCATTTTGAGTAAATTTCATATCATATAATAATGCCTCAGAATGGTCTGATAATTAATCATTAATTAATTTTTATTAATATTTTTGAGTGTCGGGTCAAACAGACATGTTTAAGTTAATCAATTGAATTGATTTTAACTCAAATTTCAGTTAAAATATGAAGAATCTTAAAAGGCGTCGACTTAAGTGGACGTGATTTAGAGTTTATTCTTATTTTAATGTTTAAATTTGAATTTTAATTAATTGATTTATTAACTAAAAGGCGTCTGTAAAAGTCGACGCATTTTAGGTTTCCTAAGCTATTTTAACTTCTCTTCCGGATGTTTATCTTTATCTTAATTAGGGTAAAAGACGTCTACCAAAGTGGACGCGTTTTAGCTAATAAAGATAAAGATAAGTTTTCCCGGATATTTATCCTTATCTTAATTAATCTGAAAGGCGTCAGCCAAGGTGGACGCGTTTTAGATAATTACAGATAAAGATGAATTAATCAGTAATTATCTGTCGATTAAAGTAGATAAATCCGAGATTTTTCTATGTTAATCGCAAACGCAGAAAATGCCTATAAATACCTTGCATCTCAAGGAGTTAGAAAAAAGAAAAAAGAAAAAAAAGAGAGAGAGATTTATTGAGCCACAACGTTATAGCGATTTGGAGATCGGAGCAACCACGTCGGAACGCCGGAGCGCTGCCATTTCCAGAAGACGGCGTCCCTTTTCCAGATCTTCATCCATTCAAAGTTTCAACCAACTGGACTGGGCATAAGTTTTTCATATCTGAATTTCATTTTCATTCATTAGTTTCATTCTCTCATACTCACTGCATGCAACACACACCACACCATCAATTTTTCAAAACCCATTTGTTCTAAAGGGGTTTCAAAGCCATTTAAACAAGTGAGTTGCTGTTTAAACATGTTTATAATCATAGTTAATTTTGATATTATTTCTACTTAGATTCTCATCATTATTTCTCCTTTATTTTTCTGTCTCTCCATCTCTGCTGCATCCAACAACAACAACAAAGATCAAAAAGAGGGAAATCAAGCACGAAGCCAGGAGAACTTCTGGACGATCCTCAACATTCAACAGCAAGAACAAAAGAACAAAGAGGCTCTCTTTCTTCAGCCGGCTGAAGGAGGGGAACCAAGGATTCATTCTTCCGCGTTTAAACAGGTAGGCGATCAAACTTCTTTTGAAGCTTTTTAGTTAAAAGTTTCTGGCGATCACAGCACCTTAGTTGCATTTTTTTTAATAGGTTAATTTACCCTAAACAACATAGTTTTTCATATAAATCACACGAGCATTTTCAGCACCTACACTCCTGTCTTGGGGCAGCCGGCGTTCGGCGTCGAGACCAGGGAGAGGAATCCGAGGTCGGCGGCCGAGATCGACTCGAGGAGGTCGGCGATGATTCGAACCGAGCCCCTGCAGGGGGGAAAGAAGAAGAAGAACCAGTCAGCAGGAGTCCCGGGCGTCAGCCCTAGGGAACCCCCTCCGACGGTCAAGTTAGCTCCTGAAGAAGATTCGATTCAGAAGGCAAGAAAGAGCAGCTTTAATGCTTTTCGGACAGAAGTCCTTTAAGGGTCTCGGAGGCTTAGGGATGCATCCCTCGCCCCTTTGGCCATAAATAGCGGGGTATTTATAGCAGAGGATAGCGGATGGCTAACGGTGGCAGCCGATATAGGACTAAATGACGGCTTACCGATAAACCGCCATAGTGCCCGATCCGCCACCGGAGTGGGCCGGATTCGGCTACCGGGCCGAAGGGGGTTGGGCCGCTGATGGGCCGAAGCCTGTTGGGCCCTGGGCTGCCGCGCTGCTCCCGGGCCGTAGGCTAGTGGGCCGCTGACGGGCTGAAGCCTGTTGGGCCGGGAGCGACGGTGCCGCTTATGGGCCGAAGGCTACTGGTGGGCCGCTGGCGGGTCGAAGGCTCCCGGAGGGCCTGGTAGTGCTGCTGTTGGGCTGAACGGGGTTTGGGCTTGTTTCAATGGGCCGAATCGGATTCTGCCTCATCACATATCCCCCCACACTTGTCTTCCTCAGTTCTGAGATGGCGAGAGTATGGCCCGAAGCTGTCAGAAGAATATTGTAACAGGTGCTTTACCCGGAGGTCCGTTCTCTTTTCACCGGGAAGAGGGTGCCCTCGGTTGGCCGAGGGCTACGCGGTTGCTTCATCTTTGCTCGGTGTGGCGACGAAGGCTCAGAGCTCAGAAGCCGAAGGGTCGAGCCCTCTGACTCCTGTCAGGCTTCATTAAATGGACGGGATGGCGCGTCGCCTCGCAAGGAAGCACGGGACACGCGTCGCGCATCTAGCCGCTCCGTCAAAAACACAAACGGATCCTGACCGCTCGCGGGTCGCGGATCGCCTCGGCTCTCTGCCCGAGGCTCCACTCGGATTGCCGCCGTTCCCTTCGTCACACGCGGATCGGGACACGTGGCGGGCATCCGGGTGATCAGCCGAAGGGTCGGAGCGCTCTCGGCCGTTGATCGCTCTGCTTCAAGTCCCGGAGCCGGCCCGTCATCATTGCCGAAGGACGGTGCACGTGGCGGGCATCCGGGAGGAGCGAGGGGACGAGCGGGATGATCTCGGTCGTTGGCTTCGGCGGGAGGCGCTTCGAATGGGCTTATAAATACAAGCCCTCAGCAGGGCACTGTTCTTCTTCCTGCTGCTGCGCTTGCGTTTCCCTTGCAACTATCCGAGCTCTTCTTCCTTCTCCAGCGAAAGGCTAGCTTCCTGAAGGCTTCGTCCGAGCTTGCCGGCCATCGTGGGAGGCTCTCCGTTCCTCAGAGCGCATCGCTGGTGGAGCTTGGAGGCTTGGGGAAGCATTCGGTTCAGGAGAGACTCCCTCCCCCTTTCTGCGAGTAAGCTTTGGCCTCCTTCTTCCCCTCGCGGCCTTATGGTCCGGAGCCCTTCTAGCGAGATTACTCCTTCGGAAGAGGAGTATACTCCTTCCCATTCTCCTAAGTCTTCCCAGTCAGATCCTCTCGCCTCGGGTTCCCTTGCTTCCGCAATGTCTGGGGAGCCTGAAAACTCCGGGACTGAGGAGTCCGAGACTTCTGGGGAGGAGGTCTCCGAGGCCGAGGCTTCGGGTGCCGAGGCTTCCGAGGCCGAGGCTACCCAGGAAGTCCGGGACCCAGGCCAGGCTTCCACCTCGGGACGCCGTCTTCCGGACATTGCTTCGGAAGCATCCTGCACCCTTTCGGACGTAGAGGTGAGGAACTTAGTTTCTTACTTTCAGCTTCCTTCTTGGACGACCCCCCATCGGCCCGAGTCCGCCACCAGGGCCAATACTGTCCGCCCGGGCTCTTTCTCCATCTATGTTGATAGCTTTGAGGCGGGCTTCCGTCTTCCTCTTCCTACCTTCGTCATTAATCTCCTCAGCTTCTACGGGCTGGCCCCGTCTCAGTTCTTTCTCAATTCTTGGCGTACTGTGTACGGATTTTTGAGCGTCTTCGCTCATGTGAAGATCCGCCCTTCCATCAATGTCTTTCGTTACCTCTTCAAAATCCAAAGGCAGGGGAAGTCCGAGTGGTACTGCTTCGTCCCTCGGGTCGGCCGAAGCATCTTCTTCGGGAAGCCCTCGTCCATCCACGGCTGGAAGAGGAAGTTCATCTTCGTCTCCCTGCCGGAGAACGAGAAGGGCGTGTGGCCCTTCCCCACCGAATGGGCGCCGCTGGCTGCAGGCCTCTCGGACCCTCCTGCTCTGACCCCTGTGCAGAGCACTCTCGTGGGCCACGTCCAGGTTAAGGCCCCGTACGACGTCTCGAGGCTCCTCAGCGCGTCGGAGTGGCTGGTGAACGCCGGGGTCTGGCCGGACCCTCAGTCTGATCCGGTGCGGGCCTCCCCTTATCTTCCTCCCGGGGAGACTCCGCAAGGCCGCGGAGGAAGGGCCGCCGCTCCTCTGGCCGAAGCTCTTCCGGCTGAGGATGCTGATGAAGTTTCGGCCGAGGGTAGGTCGGCTTTGTATTTGCACTTGATCACTGTCTCGTTTCTAACGTGTCACTCTTGCTTGCAGCAATGGCCGATCTTGACGACCTCCTCGCCTTGATATCCGACCAGCGCGCTCCAAGCTGGGTGCCGGCCTCGCAGGCGGCGGGCAGGTCCGGCCGAGGCGCTGGGGCTCCGAGGACCCGAGGCGGGGTCCCAAGGACTACGGCCTCCGCCGAGGGTCGCGCTGCCGCCGCTGCTCTCGAGAGGGAGCAGAAGACAAAATTCGCCGCTCGAAGGGGCGGCCGAGCGTCGAAGCGTCCCCGGGAAGAGGAGGCCGAAGAGGCGGAGGTGGCTCCGCTGGTCAGGAGGAGCGCCGGGGCCCGAAGGGCCGCAAGGCTGGCGTCTCCCGAGGCGTCGAGGGGTGACTCCCCTCCGGCCGTATCGGCAGGGGCCGGTGACGGAGGCGCTGGGTCGCGGGCGCCCCGGGCGCAGCGTGAATGGTGGCACCCCGTGCCGGGGGTGTACAAAGATGAGAGTATGCAGGACCCGCAGACGTGCCTTCGTCTGCTCCGCAGCCTCACTCTCCCTTCAGCTTTCGAAGAGCTGAGGGAGCATTCGATTACCGACCTGGCGGCGATGAGCGCCCGGTTTGCGGTCCAGGTAGGAAGTCCGAAAATTCTTCCACCTAGCCTTCCTTGGCTGTCTTGATTTTTTAACCCTTGTCTGCTCTCGGCCCGCAGGCTGCGATGACGGGCAGCGTTCTGATGCATCAACAGGAACTGCTCCGGCTCAAGCTTCTGGAGGCCGAGGGGGATCCGGCCGATTCCGGTGAAGGTACCTCGGCGGCGCCCCGCATCGAGCCCTTGATTGACAGGCTTACTACCGTGAGCGGTCGGGCGCGGGCGCAGCTAGAGGAGAGGGCAGCAGAGGCCCGTGCTACTGCCGAGGCCAAGGCGAAGGCCGAGCGGGAGAAGACGAAGGCCGAGGGCGAGCTTGCTGCGGCTCAGACTGAGATCCGGGCGCTCAAGACCCAGATCCAGGACAAGGAGTCCCGGCGGGCTTCGGAGAAGCGCCGCCACGCCGAGGAGGTCTCGGCGCTGAAGCGGGAACTGGAAGAGGCGGCGGAGTCGGCCATAGCCGATTACAAGGCCGGGCGTGACTACGCTCGAGAGATCCTCCAAGCCCAGCTGCTGGCGTCTTCTTCGGTCTTCGACCTCGGACTGGCTGTCGCTCAGAAGGCCTGCCCGAGCGTCGATTTGACCGAGGTAGCTCTGCCGAGGGGCGAGGAAGCCAGGGAGCTCCTATCCTGGTGGAAGGACCTCATGGCTGAGAGGGCCTCGCCTCCAGTTGCTGAGGATGAAGTCGAGACCGCCGAGGAGGCTCCCGCCGAGGAGGCTCCCGCAGAGGAGGTTCCCGCCGAGGAGGCTCCCGCCGAGGCTGCTGCTCCGGAAGCGGTGCAGATCGTTGACTCCCCCTCTCCCTCTCCTGACCGAAATGTCGTCGAGGCGGAGGAGGAGAGGGTCGTCGAGGATTGACACGAGGGTTCCCCTCGGTTTTTGCTTTTCTGCCTCTGTAAGCCTTCGGCCAGGCATATGGCCGAGTTTGTACTTCCTTTTGTTTATGAATACAAGGAATGTTTTTGGGCTTTACCTTATTGTTTTCTGCATGACGAGTGGATCTGGCCTTTCCGAAATCCGAGAACTTTCCGTCGTTCGTTATAGCTTGCGAAGCCGAGACCCGATGTAGGTTCGGATAGGTCGTTGATAGAATCTCGCCAGCAGATAAGGCTGCTTTAGATGCGGCTTCTGTAGCCGAAACCGCTCCCGCTTCGTCTTATGCAGACTTAAAAAATAACCCGCCGCGTCCCGATCCGGATTACATGGCCGAAGCCATTCGTCTGATCGAAGGACCTGCGGACTTTAAGAGAACCATGCCGCTCCCGGTACGGTTTGCATGGCCGAAGCCACTCCCGATACGGTTTACGCGGACTTAGAGAAAACCATGCCGTGTCCTGATCCGGATTACATGGCCGAAGCCATTCGTCGGATCAAAGGACCCGCGGACTTTGAAGAATACCATGCCGCTCCCGATACGGTTTGCATGGCCGAAGCCACTCCCGGTACGGTTTACACGGACTTAGAGAAAATTCCATGCCGTGTCCTGATCCGGATTACATGGCCGAAGCCATTCGTCGGATCAAAGGACCCGCGGACTTTGAAGAATACCATGCCGCTCCCGGTACGGTTTGCATGGCCGAAGCCACTCCCGGTACGGTTTACACGGACTTAGAGAAAATTCCATGCCGCGTCCTGATCCGGATTACATGGCCGAGCGCCATTCGTCGGATCAAAGGACTTGCGGACTTTAAGAGAACCATGCCGCTCCCGGTACGGTTTGCATGGCCGAAGCCACTCCCGATACGGTTTACACGGACTTAGAGAAAAGCCATGCTGCGTCCTGATCCGGATTACATGGCCGAAGCCATTCGTCGGATCGAAGGACTTGCGGAATTTAAGAGAACCATGCCGCTCCCGGTACGGTTTGCATGGCCGAAGCCACTCTCGGTACGGTTTACACGGACTTAGAGAAAATTCCATGCCGCGTCCTGATCCGGATTACATGGCCGAGCGCCATTCGTCGGATCAAAGGACCCGCGGACTTTGAAGAATACCATGCCGCTCCCGATACGGTTTGCATGGCCGAAGCCACTCCCGGTACGGTTTACACGGACTTAGAGAAAATTCCATGCCGCGTCCTGATCCGGATTATATGGCCGAGCGCCATTCGTCGGATCAAAGGACCCGCGGACTTTGAGAGAAATCTGTGCCGCTTTGATTCGGTACGCATGGCCGGAGCCACTCCGAATCAGGTTGCTGCGGACTTTAGCTGAGAAATCTGTGCCGCTCTGATTCGGTACGCATGGCCGAAGCCACTCCGAATCAGGTTGCTGCGGACTTTAGCTGAGAATTATTGCTGAGACACTTCAAAGAACAGACTTTCCTTATGTCTCCTGGCTAAATTCCAGGTTAATTTACATGAAGTGCCGAAGATACCCCGTATTTTAGACAAGGGGGATGCGTGTCCGAAGGGGTCCCTAATCCGCGGGCCCCTCGGTTACTCCCGTTTACAAATACTTCAGTCATCTTAAAGGCACAGCCTTAAAAAGGAAAGGGGATCTCTTCGGTTGTTGCCTCATTGCTCCGAGGTTCTCCGGTCGCGCCTCGGCCGAGGCGGTTCTTACTGGTGTAGCGGCAGCTGGCCTGCTCTGACGAGGCGATCTATCTCCTCCCGAAGTTGCCGACATTCATCAGTCATGTGACCAGTCTCCTGATGATATTCGCAATATCTGCTAGGGTCCCTTCGGCGAGGATCAGATTTTAAGCGTTGAGGTCGCCGGAGCATATGCTTTACCTCCGTAAGCATTTGGGAAGGGGGAGCAGGTAGCGGTAGGTGCCGCGGCTGCGGACCCTGTTGCTTGCCTCATTCCTGCTCCTTCCGATATCGCCTACGTGGAGGTCCCTGATTTGCAAGTGGTGGGTGAGCTGCCCGAGGGGCAGGTGGTGCCGAGGGCTCGTCGTTCGCCGAAACGGCCTTGTCGACGAAGGCCTGCGAAGACGCTGGCCGAGGCTCCTCGTTCTGTACAGGGCGAAAGGGAGGTGCCTGATGGGGGAGTTGGCTCAATACCCCCATGTACTGGGCCATGGCAGATACCATGTTTGCCAAAGATGTGACAGTGGCAGTCAGCGTGGTCATTTGTTGCTGAAGTTCCTTTATCCGGTTGTCTTCAGCTGTAGACCCTGGCGTGACTAGCCATGCTGCGCTCAAAGGGGCGGATGGGGTGCCTCCGGAGTGTGGTAACTGCGCCGAGGCCTCCCGTTCCTCTGTTTCGCTTTGACCGAATCGTCGGTTTATTGGTTGTTGAGATATGACTTGTTTGTTTGTTTCCCACAGACGGCGCCACGTGATGTAGACTGGATCTATCACGACCGGATTCCGGAGCTGGAATCCGAAAAGAAGAGGATCCGGAGCTGGGCCGGATCGGTGTTCGAGGGGGCCCGACGGGGATCCGGAAGGCGAAGGACGCAGAGGCGGAGCTGGGAGTCCGATGCCGGAGGCGACTCGGAGCGGGCCTGTTCTTGGATAGTGATCCCGAAGGCTCCTTCAGCGCGAGACCGAGTCTCCTGGCTTGGGCCGAAGCTCCTTCGGCGGACGAAGGAACGGCGGGGATGAGCCTCCTCCCCTCTGCTTGTCGACAGGTGACGGAGTCGAAGCCGAAGGTCCGAGGCCGGGGGCGACTCGGACCGGGCTTGCTCTTGGATAGTGAGCCCGAAGGCTCCTTCAGCGCGAGACCGAGTCTCCTGTCTTGGGGCAGCCGGCGTTCGGCGTCGAGACCAGGGAGAGGAATCCGAGGTCGGCGGCTGAGACCGACTCGGGGAGGTCGGCGATGATTCGAACCGAGCCCCTGCAGGAGGGAAAGAAGAAGAAGAACCAGTCAGCAGGAGTCCCGGGCGTCAGCCCTAGGGAACCCCCTCCGACGGTCAAGTTAGCTCTTGAAGAAGATTCGATTCAGAAGGCAAGAAAGAGCAGCTTTAATGCTTTTCGGACAGAAGTCCTTTAAGGGTCTCGGAGGCTTAGGGATGCATCCCTCGCCCCTTTGGCCATAAATAGCGGGGTATTTATAGCAGAGGATAGCGGATGGCTAACGGTGGCAGCCGATATAGGACTAAATGACGGCTTACCGATAAACCGCCATAGTGCCCGATCCGCCACCGGAGTGGGCCGGATTCGGCTACCGGGCCGAAGGGGGTTGGGCCGCTGATGGGCCGAAGCCTGTTGGGCCCTGGGCTGCCGCGCTGCTCCCGGGCCGTAGGCTAGTAGGCCGTTGACGGGCTGAAGCCTGTTGGGCCGGGAACGACGGTGCCGCTTATGAGCCGAAGGCTACTGGTGGGCCGCTGGCGGGCCGAAGGCTCCCGGAGGGCCTGGTAGTGCTGCTGTTGGGCTGAACGGGGTTTGGGCTTGTTTCAATAGGCCGAATCGGATTCTGCCTCATCAATATATTTCAGGTGTTTGAATGTTTCATATATGCCGTCGTGATGGTTTATTTAGGGATATGATATTTTAAAAGGCTATATAGGATAATATGCATGTAAGCATGGCTTTTTTGAAATTTGGAGTATAAGAGCAATTTCTTTGAAATTGACCTACTAATGAACAGGATGGAAACATGAGTTTGAGACAGAAATTGAAATGGTACATTTCACTTTCGTTTTCAGTTTCAAATTAAATAGAAATAAAGAAAAGAAGTTTCTACTTTCCTCACCCTTCAACTGTGAATTGTTTTAGATTTCAGTTCTGTTTACTTCTAATAAATTAATAAGGAAGTCACCACATTGATGGAGAAGGAAAAGAAGGGTTAAGGCTAACGTGCTAATGATGAGATTTCTTTCTTGTTCTCACCTCTTTCCGTCACTTTTTTCATTTTTTTCTATTTTTTGACTTTTTTGAGTGTAGTGAAAAAATACTTATAACTTTCTGACAGTATTTATTGTTATCTTTTTCTACTCACACTACAAGAAAAAGATACAACCTTTCCTGCTTTAGTCTAACTTTAGTCTAGTCATTTTCCAATTTATCACTTTCAAATGAATTTTAGCACTTTAAAATTGTAATATTTTATCACTTCCAAGTGCTCATCGCTTCCTATGTAATTGAGATTTTTTACTTTCTAATGCAATTTTATCATTTCCTACACAAAATTATCACTTCCAAATATTTTATCACTTGTATAAGAATTGATAAAATTACATATGAAGCTGAACTATGTAGGATGTGATAAAAATGGGTTTAAAAGTGATAAATTCATGTTAGAAGTGATAAATCTGAACTACATAGAAAGTGATAAAGTTATACTTGAAAGTAATAAAAACGCACCTGAAAGTGATAATTTGGCGCTTGAAAGTGATAAATTTGCGTTGGAAGTGAAAAACTGACGAGTGGGTGGACTAACGCGGAAAAGGTTTTAGACACATTTCAACGGGTGGTGAGTGAAAAAAGACAACAATAAATACCATCAAAATGTTGCATATTCTCATTTTGTTACTTAAAAAAGTAAAAATAAAATAAAAAAGAAAATGCGACAAATGGTAGAAGGAGATGAAATGTTGCAATCCACGTCATTCTTTCTATGCCGCATGCGGTGTAATAAGTATTACTCATTTATTTATTGAGTCCGGATCGTCTCAGTGCAACATTTGATTGGACTCCAACAGTCACTAGTGCTAAGATGCCATGTGTAAAGTAAGTTTGTCATTCGAGATGCATTCCATCGTAATTGACAACTTTTTTTTATTCCCGATTTAGCAGGTTTTCAATACAACACAACACTTAAATAACCATCAAGAGTATAAGAGTACAACTATAATTTAAAATACACCATAATGTGATATTCATGTAGTGGTTTAGGTTGTATCCAAGGTGTTCTTTAGGGTGTGTTTTAAATTATGGTTGTAGCATTGTGTTCTTAGTGGTATTTAAGTAGTCTACGTTGTATTGGAAACTTGTGAAATCGAGAACAAAGAAAAAGTTTGTCAATTGCGATGAGATGCGTCTCAAATAGCCAATCTACTTTATATATGACATCTTGGGACTAGTGACTGTTGGAGTCGGGTCTAATATTGTCCTGAGACGATCTGGATTCTTATTTATTCTTCATCATTAGATGTAGAATTGTCTAATCCAATGATTGTATATGTGCATATATGTTATGTGCAAGGAAGATAGAGAGAGAAAGAGATGCTAAAATATGGGAATAATTAGTACGCCTCTATCATATTCTAGCAACCCCAACTTGGATGGGTTTTCAAAAAGGAAAAAAAAAAAAAGGAATCAAAGGAAATACTTATACCTAGGCATCCTATGCGGAACAGAAGCCTCGTGTGGGACACCTCCATACAGGGCATTCTGCCGTACACATGCACTTAGTTGCCCGCTCAGATGATCTGGTGGCTCGCTTTACATCTGCTCCTCCGGTAAGTATGACCACACCAAAGGTATATAACATGGAAGGAAAGTTATTTTATTCTTCTTTTTATTTTTATTTTATCTATGTGCACAAGTACAATGAGGGAGTACCAACAACCTCCGTATTTTATTCATACTTAACAACATTTATAGCTTTCTCTTCCCCACTAGTATTAACAAATGCTGCCTGATACACATACGTGGAATGTGAGGATATGCCGAGTGGGTTGGTATATTTCAGTCATACCCAAGCAAGAGTCGTCGAATTTCATTCGATGGCTAATGAAGCTAAAAAACAAAATCAGCAAACTTGCAAAACTTAATAAGACCGTTTGATGGATCGGATGGCACAGAAAGCCAGTGGTTAGGCTACCTTGCAGGATGCGTCCAAGTCCGTGCGGAAGACTGCCGAATTGAGATTCCTTCGGTCATCCAACTGAGGAAAACACCTCAGTTTTAACCCGTGCGCACAAGTTGTGCATCAATCACTTGGGTGATCCGTAAGCCTGCACATCTCGTGTTCACGGGTCAAGGCTGAGGTGTTTCCCGCAGTCGAGTGACTGAGAGAACCTCAACCCAACCCGGAACCGTCCATGAAGCTGCAGCCTTCGTATCAGGCCGTTCCCATTTGCCTTGTGCGAAGATTACTGTGGCAGTTAGAACCACAAGCGCCCAACTAATCCTGCTACAATATGAGCAGGGCTGCTGCTGCAGGCCATATTAACCACCTTCCTCATATTCCAGCATCTCTCTTTATGACCGTTTGCTACATTTCTATATGTCTCTGCGCATATGACTTACGGATAAATTTGGTATTTTTCTCTCTTGTTTTATTGAATGATACATTTACTCTTAGGGGTTGTTTGTTTTAGTGTACAACTTTATAAATTACTAGTTTTAAAATCACTGATTTCAAAACAAGTGAACTTTTTTTTATTTTAGAATCAAGAAATATTTGTTTGGTTGTCAGTAAAATAAAACAAGAGGGATATTTCAATCTTTTTATTTTGATTTATAGTGGGTATTTGCTGTAAATCAAAACAAGGAAATTGGACTGTCAAGTGAGCAGATAAGGCCCAGACAGGATTTTACTTTACATTGTTTTATATCGTTCCAAACAACTGAAAACACTGTAAAATAAAACAATTACTTCAAGTTACACTGTTTTACGTTAAAACAAACCACCCTTTAGTATGAATGGTAAGTAAATTAGATACCTCTCTATCTTATTTTATCAAATGGCTTATTTATTCCTGGCTCATTTGTTTTAATGATTAGACACATGGCCCAATATTGAAGTAGGGTAAAGGGCATTTCGTTACTATATTCTTCCTATGATTAGTAAGAGGAAGAACCGTTCCCCACATATATCTAAACTCGTTATCATGAAACTAATTGGATGAGCAGGTCTAAGATCTTACTTGATTCTTGGCCCACAAGAAACAACACCCCCCCCCCCCACCCAAAAAAATAAAAAACCAAAGAAACAAAAAAGTTCATGTTTAATATGTAATTACATGCAGGAGAGAGAGATAAGTGTTAAGACAATGTGAGTGGTATTAGGTGAAAGATAAGTGTTAAGACATTACTTACCGAGATTCCTTGATAAATCCTTATGTTAACCAAAAGGGTTATCACACAAGTTAACCTTTGAGTACAATGTCGGTGGTATGAAGTGGCAGATAAGTTTAAAGACATTATGTAATAAGAAGATTCTTTGATAATTCATTATGCTTACGACCTCTTAAACTAAGGAACCCAAGATTACAAGAGCACGCAGAGGCGAAACGTCCTCTTTCTCCT
Organism: Zantedeschia hybrid cultivar; assembly: GCA_030544215.1. Classification (NCBI taxonomy): domain Eukaryota; kingdom Viridiplantae; phylum Streptophyta; class Magnoliopsida; order Alismatales; family Araceae; genus Zantedeschia; species Zantedeschia hybrid cultivar. The sequence continues at coordinate 75,582,617 of JARZZO010000005.1, read as the reverse complement.
TTATCTATGCCTTTCTTTCCTCGTTCGTTTCCTCTTGAAAGGTCATCTCTCAATAAATTCGACCCAACGAAAGTAAGAGGTATCCAACTTACCAAGAAGCAGCTTCCTCATATAATATTAGCAGCTTGCACCATACTTGCGTCACATCTGCCAAGAAATGTCCAGGATGAAATAAAACCAAAGACGACGACTTGACTTCCGCGTGGCTACAGGCCGATGAAACGCGTTGAAGGTTTGAAGCGCTCTTTACATAAGTGGTAGCAGTGAGTAGGAACGGCTCATTGTCCTCCCCTTGGGCAGCTTCTTGCCCATCTATCCCTGTTCGGCTCTTCAGAAGTGGTAGCAGTGCGCGGGAACGGCTCATTGTCCTCCCATGGGCAGTTAGCTGCTTGCCCATCTATCTCTGTTCGCTGGCCATGGCTACCAAGGGAACTATGTGTATGTGGGGGGCGGTAATCTCTCTCTCTCTCTCTCTCTCTCGGAGTGCTATGGGTAGTTCTTATTTCTACCATGATGGAAGATAACTGGAATTCTCTTTCTCTCTCTCTCTCTCGGAGTGCTGTGGATAGTTCTTATTTCTGCCATGATGGAAGATAATTGGAATTCTCTCTCTCTCGGAGTGCTGTGGGTAGTTCTTATTTCTGCCATGATGGAAGATAATTGGAATGGTCTCTTGACAAGCTATGAATGTTGATGTTGTTTTTGCTAGCAGGAGTCGGAGTCGTCGGGCACCAGTTCATTAATCTCCGGCGTTGATGGTCCGGCAACTTCTGACGCCGTGTCCGGCGACGGCAACAATTCAGCAAATACTACGTGCGGCTCCGCGCCCTCTGGCGGCAGCATCTCCATGCCCAGCCCAGCTAAAAAGAAGGGGGGGAAGTGGTTCATATGCTGGGGGAAGTGGTTCATATGCTGGGGGAAGAAGAAATGAGTGTATGAGTCGTCCATTACTCAGATCTCAAGAGGCCATAAAAGAACAATGAGCACTCTATGCTCTCAAAGCAACTAGACTAGATACTGCGCTTTCTCACAATCCTAAACATAATTTCGTCATCTTCTCTTGTTTCTTTTTGCTGTGTGTTTTTAGGAGATTAGGATGGTAGTTTCAAATCATGTGAGAGAGTGTAAAAAAGTTCGCTCCTTCTAAGATATAGAGAATCTCGCTCTTCCTAAAAATACTATATTTAGGAGTGTCAATTGGACGGGCCAATCCGTGACTTGGCCCAGTCCAGCTTACATTATAGCATATTGAGTTGACTCAAATTATGTAAATTGGGTTGAGCTGAATTTAAGTTGTGATTAGTCGAATTTAGACTGAAAATGGATTGACCCAGTTTGATTTATTGACTTTTACATTACTTCATAAAAAAAGTAGAATATTTTTAACAAACTAGCTATAAATAGAGCCAGCCAAATCCAGTCTAATCCAACTTACTCAATGTTGAATTTAGGTTGAATTTGGACTGACTTTGAGTTGAATTTAGACTAAATTTGGGTCGGACTAAAATAAAGTTAGATATTTTGAATTCAGGTTAAATCCAAATTACCGAACAACTCCGTCTAACCCGCCCAAATTACATCCCTAATTATAGTTTGGAACTCTTTAATGTCGGCTGGGTTTGAATAATTAAGGATGGGAGAAGATGTTACTTTACCTCTTCCCCCTTTGCATGGTCTTCAATAAATAGCTCTATCTTTAAAAGCCTCCCACTTCCGGACATTATTCTCGTCTTTGAAATGCAGGCCAAGAAAGACTAAAAATCCACCCCATACTTCATTATCCATACTTTAACCACACTCTTGGACAACGGACATCGCCACTAAGCACATGGGCTTTCTCCACGGGGAAAAGAAACTATCACCGTATAGATGCAAGAATACCATCGGCATGGGATCAAGAACATGACATGAAAGTGAAAGGAAGCCGAAGGTGGACCAAATTGACCGTGGCTTCTTCCTCGATGCTTGTTTGGCTGCGGATCGATTATAAATAGTTGACATGAGGTGAGTGAGCTTGGAAGATACGCTTAATGGAGCCAGAGACACGAGCTTCCTAGAAATCCCAAGATGAACCATATTGGATTCGATGACCCCTTAAGATATGGCGACCAAAGATTATGTTCAGCTTCTGACTGAACGTGTGTACAGATAATGTGGCTCTATGTGAATAGAACTAGTCCATGAGGAAAGGAGGGAAGATGAAGAAAGATAGCCGTTGGAGTCTGGATAGGTGAGGTCTTCAAATCTTCGCACAAAACTGAGAGATAAGAGATGAACCTGATTGGCCAGAGGCTGAGCAGTCCAGAGCTTAAAGAGACGTTGCGAGAAACAAGACAACCATTTAGGAGAGCTTACCATTCGGGAGATGCTAGTTGCCTACTAGACATTATTCTTTTGATTCTTCTTCTACTAGTCACAAGGTGATGGGAACAGACGTTTAGAACATCAAACATGTGGTCTCGGTGATACTTGTTTGAAGTTTCTATGATGGTAAAAAACGACGCTAAGGTTCATAAACTCATGACAACTTACTCCCAAGAATATAGTGTATAGAGATTTTGTAGACAAAAGGAACTTTCTTATTCCTTTTTTTTTGTATTGAGGGGAGGGGAATGTGCTCTAGTGTCAACAATAGCATTCACAGAGTTCATTAAAAATATGATAGTCATAGTAGAGGGTTGGATATAAGCTTCAGGATTCCCCATTGAATCAACCAGATCATTCACCCCCATAAAGTTAATTTGTGGAATATGTATCATTGTCATCAGCTCCGAGTCAGTAGACAACAAATCCATTTTTTTATTTTTTTGGGGACTTGTTCAAATCCTAATGTTGAAGAAGGGATTTGAAGGGCCTTAACAGGCCTTGAGACATCTACGATAGTGAGGAGAGTTGAGGGAATTTTCGTGACAAACAACAAAGCCCTCATTATTGGTTACCACTTATGTCAGACCAAAGCTATCCACTTATGTCAGTACAGAAAAAGAAGGAGAGAGGCTTTCATAAAAATCTTTCTTCGGGATTGAAAAAAGCACCATATGAGAGAATTTTTTGAAACCTTCCCCTCTCTTTACTGACTGAGTCCAGTCCAAACCAGGTCATAGAGGATATCTATTCCAAGAAGAAAAGGTGGAAGAGAAAAATCGTGCCTACCAACCGACCCCCATATGGTATACCGATCACAGAAGTTTCCGCTAAAGTAGGGAGTACTATTCTTTTCACCTATTTCTTTTATTTTCGGTTTGAATTTGGCACTATGTCATATTCTCTATAGGAATGCATTCAGCCCATTTCAAATTGTCAAGATTTCTCATTGGATCTTCTACTTTGATCCAATTATTTAGAATACTGATTAATAGGATAACACTTGTTGATGAGGCCCAATAACTGGCCCTGTTGGACTGACCCTTCACGTCGAGCCAATTGGCCTTGCTCCCCAAATTGGACCGGCTTCAGTTACCGGCTATGGGCATAGCATCGCCACACCTCCAAATCAGGCCGGCACGACCTGATCCACAAAGCCCTGCTTGGTTGACGTGGCAAACGTAGGTTTGCCAAAGGCTTAATGCACTCCAGTGTAGTGGGTAAACAAAAAAAAAAGTGGGCCCTGAGGTGCCCTATATGTTCATACATGCCAGTTTTTGATCAGACGACTCAAAAGAATTTAAAAACTAAAAAAAAATGTTATTGAGCTCAGCCATTAAAGGCTTTTTTTTACTGATCATTTGGACTTGATTTTTATTTTTTAATTTTTTTGGATCGTCTAATTGGAGATTGATGTATACAAATATGTAGACACCTTGGGAACTACCTAAAAATTTTGAAAAATGATTTTTTTTTACCCGTTGTACTGACCCTCAGTGCAAGTGTTATTCCACAAAAAAATGGTACTAATTGGGCTTGCTTCTATATTTTTCTTTTCGATAAAATCTTACTACACTGGCATGCGTTATTAGGTCGCCTGTAGGTGCAACCAAACTAAAGAAAAAAACTATTTTCATAATTTTTTTGAAGACGTCAATATGTCCTAGACTCTAGGCCATGCTGTTCCTCTCCTCTCTGCTCTACTCGGCCGTCGGCACGTAGGTTGCTCTTCCCGGCGACGTGCTCAACGGGCTCCTGGTAATGGCTTCCTTGTTCAATCTCCTCTCTCGCTCTCTCTCTCTCTAGATCTCTCTCTAGATCTCATAGTGCTCCCATCTCTCCATGCCCGCAATCCAGACCACACACTCGTCTCCTCTCTGCTCGGCATCCTCCAGGTCGTCCTCCTCCACTTCCTATCTTAGGTAATACCTCTCTCTCTCTCTCTCTCTCTCTCTCTCTCTCTCTCTCTCTCTCTCTCAATCAATGAATCCAGATCTAGATGTTTGTGGGTATGATGGACAATGAGGTAGAATTTTGTTAGCCCAAGTATTTATTTGTTGAGGAGAAACTGGTCCAATTCGAAGTTGTTGATGTTTACAGTTTCAGTTGGATAGCAACAATAATCGATTTTAGCAATTCAAACGAATCTTTGAATTAACGAGTTTTTGGGTCTTGAATATCCAACTGACTAATTAATAAGAGGTATATGAAAGATGCCCACCAACCATTCACAAGAAAGCTTGTGAAGTGATCCCTTTGATAGATATTTTCAACAGTATTTTGCTTTGTATGTCAAGATAAGCACCACGAAGACCCATATTATCACCAAAAATCTGGATATGTTGCTCTTCACATTTTCCTCTGAACACAATTAAATGACATAAGTAATTAAATGGCAAAGAAGAAAAATAGTTGTTATCTCTACGGATAATAGACTCCTGGATCATGCGTTTGTCTTCACAGCAGATGCATGGTAACAGTTTTGGTAGGAATTAGGAAGTAAATGAACAATATATCTTCTTCAAAAGAAAAAAAAAAGTACTCCAATTAAGAGCCATCTCTTCAGTGTATCTGCCTAACACTAATGCAGCAGTAACAAATGTAATCAGTAAATTAACTTCTATTGAAACAGCAACCACAAATATCATGACTGATTAACTTCAGCAGTATTTTTGAAGCAACCTATGGTCAAGATGGCAGAATCATTGAGAATTGCAATGAAATGTTTACTCAGATAATATATGGAGCACATGATGCATAGCATATGGTCTAAGATATATTCCTCCAAAATGATGACTAAATTGGAAATCCTATGACAGTGTCTGGCCATATTCTTATACAGAAAAATTTAAAATATTATCCTAGAACCATTATGGAAACTCAAATAGATGTAATAGCTGATAAACTTCAACCTGAAAATTCATAAGTTCAGGAAAGGAAGAAGGAAGTTACTGAACTGTGTGCAAAAACAAGTGTTGAGAAAAAGAAGTAGAAGAGGGAGGTTGTATTAGTTGACCTAAATCTTGCAATTGTGTCCTTATCCATTTAAGTTTGTTTCATTCTCCTTCTGCCAGTCAGAGGAAGTGAAGATAAACCTTGACTTTCGACCCAAAAAAAAGGATAAACCTTGACCGTTCACAATGGTAATAATCAGTCAGCCCTTAGGCATCATACGTCCCATGAAGCTTTTCGAAGGGGGAAAAAAAAAATACATGGTCCAAGAAAGGTTTGCTGACTGGATGATCTGGATCGAGTTGGATCTGGCCATATACAAGTCAGATCTAATTTGATTCGGTCTGATTTGTACGAGTAACATGAGTTAGATTGATTTTATTTTTAGATTCTTCAATTTTTGTGTACTCTCACTTACAAAGAATAAAAATAAATTGGTTATTTGATTAGAAAAAAATTAAAATATCTATCCTTGGATAATTATAAATAGAGACATATTAGGATCCAAAAGATCTCATTCCTTAGTAACCCCACATTAGTAATATCTTGGACACTAGGGAGGACAAGAGTTCGAGTCTCGTTGCTTTCGGTTCTAGGGAGGGAAACGGAAGAAAAGGACACCTTAGTTAGTTGGACCAATTGTTTCATACAAAGCAAAATATAGTCCATAGATTGGGAGGCTTTCTTGTTGTTGCTAAGATCTACAACACCATCACAATTTATTTTACTTTGTATGAAACAATCAGGAGCGACTTGTTCCTTTCTTTAGTTTTATGATTGTTTCTATTTCTTTTGGGTATTGTAAACTTTCTTTAACTGGCCATCTTGTATTCTGTATTAACATACTCTCCGAGGGATGTACATGACGCTAAATTCCAATGGAATTATGTTGAACTTTTCCTCTTTTTTTTGTGTGGCTTTCAGCATTCAAAGTGTACAAAACATTTGTCTTGTCTTTTTTGCATATGTAAGTTTTTGGTACTTGGTTGCTGAGAACGGATGCCAGGTAGTTGGTAGGTTGTTGCTAAATGCTTAATCTTTTATTGCTTCCTTTCAGCCAGATTAAAGTTCCAAGAGAAAAGAACAAGTCTATCCTTTTTGCTCTTGTTTGTCTATCTTATCTTTTAATTAACTTCGAAACGGGTCTGCTGAGTTTGAAGCCTTGACTGGAAATTTTTTACAACTTATAATTACGAACATGTCGTTTCATGCCCACATTCAAATGGAGATTTATAATAAAGGTGTATCGTTAATTTAGTTGCATATCTCTAAAGTCTAGCTGAAGTTTGGATCAACATCCCTATGTTCATCTGGTTGGGCATGTGCACCTTCTGAAATTTATTTCAAACCTATCAACAGAGAAAAAAAATGTAGGTCATCATAATTATAATTGATGGGGGAAAACCCAACTGAGCCTGACAACTGGACTCAGTCCCAATTCAAGAATGGGCCGAGCGACATTCATTCACTATCGGCGGCCCAATTTCGTACTGGGCCGAGATGGACCCGGCCCAACTACCAAACTTAGCCAGCTTAATCCGGCTCAGATACTTATTGGGCCGATGTGGATCCGGCCCACTCGGCATGATGAATATGGATCACTCATATTCGGTCCAGGTGCGTAAAGGGCCGAGACGGGTCCCGCCTGTCTCAATCAGCCGTTTATGGGCTTTCGGCCTACTAACTCTCGGGGTATTCTCGGAATTTCATCTCAATTCCTATAGTCTTTCATCGCTTGTCACAATAGAAGAACCCTCATCCCCCGCTATAGAGGACCATTATTCACTGTATAAAAAGTATACAAACTATTAAGTCATCTCTCTCTTAACACTAAAGTTTTCATTAAGCCTGTTGCTAACTTAACCGTCGGAGGGGGTTCCTTTGGGCCAAGAGCTGGGACCCTTCCTGACTAGTTCCTTTCTTCCTGTAGGAGCTTCAGCCTTCATACCTGACTTGTCCTTCTCAATCCGGATCTCCGTCTGCTATCGGTCATCAGCTGGTTATTGAATTTCTCGTCCGGAGTCTGATAGTGATTGTCTCGGCTACATCAATAATCAATTTGTCAAATGTGTTTCTACAATTTGTTTTTTATCATATTTTTATTTTTATTTGTAATTTTTAGTCGAAAAAGAGAACTGTACACTGCCGATTGGATTACACTTTTGCCGTTGAGTCGAAGTTGAGAGAGAGGGACATATGTTAACTTTTGTCTTGGTTTACTTGTTGATGTAAACTTTGTTCACCTTTGAATTCATTTATCTTGTTGATATCAAATTCATGCTCATGTAGTACTTACTGGTTCGAATGCAGGAGTATTTTGCACCCTATCTTGTTCTTGCTCTGCAACGACTTGTGTGTCTGAGTACTGAGTTGCAGCTCAGTACGAGTTAGCAGGTGATGGTGAATTACTTCTATCATCTTTTGTTCTAATTTTCATAGCAACTTCTGCCAGAAACTGGTTCTTTGTATGTGTATGCCACTTGGATGGTCCTTTGTTTTCATTTTCACAGCATGTTCGGTCTAAAACCATATCTTGTTACGCTTTTTATTGGACTAATTGATGCCTATATTTCAATTCAGCTTCCTAGGATAAAAGACAGAGAATGGGATGGAGGACTTTTTTTATTGGCAAGCTAAGAGGTACATCCAGTATCTTTGGAGGTGTATGCATGAGTAGTCTAGCTTTTGGCCATTCTGGTGCACTTGCCAAGTCAAGAGTTTTTTTTTTTTTTTTGAACAGTAGTCCAGTGGAACTGGACGAAGGTCTCAACTACAAAGGAGAGGGGTTCAAGCCGGCCTGAAGCCAAATCAGAAATAAACCTCGAAGAGAAAGTTCCACGCAACACATGTGCGTGCGAGTATCCGCCGAAAACAGGCGAGAAGCCCACCCAACTAGGTGAAAATTCCGCAGGCCGAATCCCGCCCGCCCAGCCGTAAGGCGGGATCGAACCCACGACCTCCCTGCCCCAGGCGGAGAGGGTGAACCACTGCGCCAAGCGCACGGTTCGCCAAGTCAAGAGTTGGCCGCTCTAGTGACTTGTCCTCTTATATTAATGTGCGGGTGGACACGGTGAACAAAGCTGTTTTGGTTCATTTGATCTTGGTTTTATCAGCCAGTGGCTTTGGTAATTTTGGACATCACAAGAATAGTTGCCTTTGTGGACGATCAAGTGAAAGAAACTTGACATAATTATTTGGGCCAATGATGGTTGTTCTTTGTTTTCTAGAGCAGTTGGATGATGAAGATACCACAAGTTCTGGAAGAAAGGTGTAAATTATCTGTTGATCCAACTTTATATCTTTTACACAAGTGAAAGCTGTGAACTATTTGTAATTACATGGATAATTTAATGTTTATTTGCTTAACATATTTGGTGGCTATTACTATTGTCATTGCTATATGTTTTGTTTTGTTAATTCTGGTGCTGTTGTTTGGATGCCAATCTTGGTATTGCCGAGATCGACCTGATGGTTGCTTGGGGATACATCTAATACTAATATTCTTGGTGTTTCTTATGCTAACTCCGACGCTCTTGGGGTTCTTCTCTTGGTTATTATTGAGGCTATGATTGATTTCATAAATATATGCCACGTATCTGAAAGAAGGATTTTGTGGAGCTGCTTGTCTGATTATTCAGCTCAGTGGATATGCCTCTATTAATTGCTATATTACATGTTATTGTTAAGATTTTGAAATATTTTATACAAAATATTTTGTTTCGATCAGATGTAATTTTCCTGAAAATAGTGTACTTATAGACAAAGATCTTACTACAGAATATCTCTAGTGTCATAGGTTAGTCTTAAGCTAAATAGAATTGTGATAAAAAGATAATTGTATTTCTTGTAAAGATATAATTAATTATGAGTATATTCACTTTTAAAAGGACAAATATATAATAGCACTGTTCAGTTTTATCAATAATTTAATAATGTCTCAGAATATATAAAAGATTACCGGGTATGACATGTGCTCGCCAGCTTGCCGGATAGCACGTACGTTTTGGAAAAACCAATGTGAACTTGATATGTGGTCCCCGAGTTTCCACGGGAACAACAACAGGGAAGAGCAGGTATTAAATATAAACCAATGCTATTATTAAATAAAGAATGTTAGATATGACAGCTGGGTCACATATGACAACAATTTGTTTTCAGATGTGCGTTAAGATTTGTGTAATAAACAAAAAAATGTATGATGTCTTAATTATTTTCAGCACTTACAAAATACAAAGTAAGACGTTAGATGTGAAAAAAAGATTTCAGATAGTTAACTTCAACGTTATCAAACACCACCTTATCCCTTGTATTTCCCCTATTTGATATGAATGAAGTCCCTTCTTTAAAGTAAAAAAAAATGTTCCTTTAGAAAGGTCATCCCTCACGTCAACCCCATGGAAAGATGGAGGACGTGATTAGGATGAAGCTTCCTCCGTAATCTGAACATTGCCTTCTTCTAGAAATGACCAGGAATCACCGAAAGCTAGAGACTTTCACATTGGCGTGCCGACGCGGATGAAACGCGTTCCACTACTCTATGTAAGCAGGAGTGCTGAGCAGGCTCCTTTGGAAAGCTCCTAATTCCCTCTCTCTGTTGCAGGCATGGCTTCCAAGCCAACCGTGTGGGGGGCGTAATCTCTCTCTCTCTCTCACCTATCTCTTTGTTGCAAGCATGGCTTCCAAGCCAACCGTGAGGGGGGCGGTAATCTCTCTCTCTCTCGCCTATCTCTTTGTTGCAGGCATGGCTTCCAAGCCAACCGTGTGGGGGGCGGTGATCTCTCTCTCTCTCTCACACACACACACAGACACACACAAGAAACTGTTGAAGTGTATGTGTGCGTGCGTGCTCTATTCTTTTCTGCTCTCTCTCTGTGCTGTTGGTAGTTCTTATTCTGCCATGGTGATGTTGTGTCCACAAGCAGGAGTCGGAATCGTCAGGCACCGGTTCGATCCCCGGCGTTAATGGTGCAGCCCCACCAACATCTGACGCCGTGTCCAGCGACATAAGCAATTCGACAAACACTACCTACGGCTCCGGGTCCTCCCACGACGGCAGCAGCGGCTCCTCCATCCCCAGCGCAGCCGAGAAGAAAAGGAAGAAGTCACTATTATTCTGGAAGAACAAATGAGTACGCGAATCGTCCATTTCTCCGAACTGGAGGTCATATTTTAGAAGATGATGATGATGTTTTCAGATTAAGATGAGAAGGTGCCGGAAAATCTACTACCTAAGACCCAAAGAATATTTGAAATGTGCTGGATGTTGGTAATTAAGAACAGGAAAAACTACTGTACTTCTGTCCTCCTGTGATGGTCTTCAGCAACTAACTCTAGCCTTCAGAGCTTGCTAGACATTATTCTTCTGATTCTTCTACTGGTTACTTGGAATGAACTGATCATGTTTTGAGCAGCAAGCATACCATCTTTTGCATGAGACTTGTTTAACGATTCTAAGATAGTAACAGTGTGGTAAAGACTACAAGCTTGTGAGAATACAGTACAGCCGAGGATTTAATATACAGGGATTTCTTATAGAAAAGTGATTTAATGAGTTTGACCGTACCATAGGATCATATACCACAGTCAAGAAATTCTTTTTACTTATCCCTTCTTTGAAAAATGGAAAAAATAAAATAAAAAAAATCTTGACTGCAAGGTGCGGCCGAACCCACTGAATCGGATCTCTTTCTTATAATCTTTAGACAGAAACAGAACCAATTTTCGTATTGCTGGAAATGGAATGTTCATTACTCCTAAGCATTGACTCGGTCCAATCTTTAAGATCGTTCACCCCTCTTTGAAGTCTGGTCTGTGAATCTACCATCACCACCGTCAGTTCTCATGTCATGATGAGGGAGACATGGGACTTACCATCATAAAAGACAATCGGAATTAACTCACAGACTTGTTTCTGAGTTTTGCCACGACAGGCAGAATTTGTAAGGAGAATACTTGTCCCTGCAGTGTATCTTTTGGAGTTTGAATGGTCACTCTTAATGATGTACACAAAAAAAAAAATCCACCTTTAAGAAAAAATATTGTCATTGTTACAATTAAAATTATTTCTACTTGAGAGAAAATTCTATATATTTAGTCAACTGTGACACTAATAAATGACTAGTTACTAATTACCACAGAAGAGAAGAAATAGATATTCACTCGGTGGTAGCAAGCTGGGCTAAAAAGGGAGGGAGCAGTCACTCCTACCTACCAAAACCCCATACTTAGCATGGAAGTTTTAGTGATATTCTTTCAATTCTATTCACTTTTCCATTTTTTATTTTTGCTTGAAAGTTAGTCCCCTTTAAGATTCTCTTTTTCGCTTCTATGGTTGTTTTTTTTAATTATTATTTTTTGCTTGGAGGTTGGTCCCCTCTAAGATTCTCCTTGAAACAATGTTCTAAAATGGGGTATTGGATAGAAGAATTGTCACATTCTCTTTGGATGTTCATCCATGGTGTATGAGTTGATGGCTCGCCTTGCATTCTTAGTAGCATGAAGAAATTCTGAGGAGGCCGGTTGGTGGACATTTTTTTCATAAATGGTGTCTGTTAAGACTGTCAACAGGTCGAAGACAAAAATAGAAATGGCATATTACGTTTCCATTTCTTATAAGTTTTATCGGAGACGAAAACAAAAGTGAGTGTTTCTGTTTCAGTATCTATTTTTACTTTAATCAAACATCAAAAATAAAAATAGAAATAAACGAAAGTTTCAACTATCGTCCCTATTATATTAAGAAGTTATTTAAGATCATTATTACTATTCACTCTCTAATAAATTTTCTTCTAGTAACTAAAAAATCTAAATATAAAATTTTTACTATATGTAAAAATTAACAATCTATGAATTTTAAATCTTGAAATCTACTTTATCGATCGATCTAAGTCTACATATAAAAATACTCAAATATGTACTATAAAATCATATATTTATTACCGTGGCCTTACTTTTATCAAACTGGCAAGAAATATTCTCAATATTGAATACGAGAGATATCCATCTAATGACTTCAATTTTTTTCTTTGAAAACAATATATATATATATATATATGGATGTATAAAAAATGTGATAGTTTCAAAACATAAACGGATTAGTGGATGCAGAAATGAGTGTTTACGTTTGACTCCTATAATTATCGAAACTCATTTCCACAACCTAGCGAGTGATCATTAATGAACTTCTGTGTCCATTAATAAAAGCAAAAATGAAATGGATAATCAAAACTCAAGTATCCATTCACAGCCCTCGTGCCTGCCTGCACATCTCCTGATTTGTGGATTTTCTCTTAGTATTAATTTCCTATGAGTAATACTTGCTGCAATGTATGGATTGCAGTCCAACGTGGATTGCAATGCCATGCACAACAGCCGTATGTGCAGTCCGTCTAAAAGTTAGGGGTCGGTTTGGAGGCATTTTTCTTTTTTTATATATTTTTTTGTTGAATTTTTTTAATTTTTTTGGAGTGTCAGATTAAAAATCTGAAGATACATCCGGATTACTCGAGTTGGTCATGATCCGAATGTATTTTTTTTTTTCAAAAAATTGGACACAAATCTTGATTTACATGCAAAGTGTGTTTTTTTTAAATATATATTTCAGTCGAGGGCCGACCCGAACAACTCGAATGTATCTTCGAATTTTTGATCGAACGTCCCAAAAAATCTTAAAAAATTTAACAATAAAGTAAAAATAAAATAAAAAATGCCTCCAAATCTACCCCTAACTTTTTTAAAAGGACTGCACGGTAACTGTCGGATCAGACTCTATCCGGCGGCTACTGTGTATGACATTGTAGATTGCAATGTCATCGAGGAGGAAGTATTACTCATTGATGCCGTACGTTTGGATCTATTTTGTTCTCGTTAAATAAGATTAGAAAAAAGGGCCAGGTAACACCTTACCTGTCTCCGCGCATGCTCGTTACGTCATTGATTGAAATAAAATGATTTCAGAGACCCAAGAAGGGACCTCTCCTGGGTCCAGTGGGGATTACAAGACAACTTTTCCAAGGCCACTTGCTTGATTGGCAGCAGTTAGTAAAAATTTGGGATGTGACCTAATTATGTTCCTAATAGACTATGGAGGGTTGGTGGAGGGATCTTGGAGTAGTTTCATCATAAAAGAGATCTTATTTCATAAGAAAAGGTTCCAGGTTTCATTCATAATCTAAAAACTTTAAGGACAATCTAGCCTTGATCTTTATTAAGTCTCCTTCATAAGAGAATGATTCTTTCTTAACTTGTTTTTCTACATATATATTTTTATACTAGGTTTCTACCTAGGCTTGTAGTAGAGTAAGATTAGTATGACAAATATATAGAAAAGATTTCGACTTTAGTAGTATTTGTATAATCTTTAAACCTATCTTCAAGGTTCTTGCTCATTGGCATGTTTCTTATTTGGTTGCATTTAAGATGACCATCATTTTCACTTTGGAAATCACATTTCAAGGCATAGTTGTAATCTCCTTTAAATTATGCAGAAAAACAACGTAAATCATGATCAGTGAATCTTTACTTCACCTATGAAATCTTAATACATCATACTAGAGAACATGAGGGTATTTCATGATATGTACATGCAAGAAGCCACTTTTCAATGCTTAATATTTATTACTATATATTCTTGATGATTTATAACAATCATGCATAGATTGATGTTATAAGAATAGAAAGGTATAAATTGTACTTATCGCACTTCTTTAGACATGTTCATGTTCAGAAAACTCAATCTCATCATTAGATGTCGTGATTATTTTCATGCCACACATAATTTTTTTTATCGGAATTCTACTTTATTTTCAAATATTATGTCTCATCTTAGGAACCCTGATAATTATCTTTGATAATAATAAATATTAAGTCCATATTTTTGAATTGACTATACGTACTTATTTATAACCCAAACTTAAGCATAATGGAAATTTCACATGAATGAGAACCTACACGTAGGGTTCCATTGATTAATACCATTCTTAACTCTTTGAAATGCATAAACATTCTGTTAACATGATAAAAAAAGTTATCCACTTTTCTTATCCCTCTAAGGGAGGAATCTAGGTGAAGTAGTTTTTTAAAAAATTACTGGATAAAAATGTTGTAACATTTTAAAGTGTTGGCCTCTGTCATTGACCTACCTCAATTGGGTAAGAAAAATGAGGAAAGCTTTCAGTCACCTTAGCATTATCCGTTGGCAGCATCTAGTGTTTAGACTTTAAGAAAAGAGAATAACTCGTTTTACGGGTGACCGGTATTTTTAATTTAAATAAAAAAAAAGTATGTTTTTTTGTTGGTTCCATGGTATCTTACAAGGTTGTACAGTGAATTAGAAGACTTAAAAAAATATAAAAATTTATTTTTAATTTTTCATATTTTTGAGTAGTTCAATTTTGGGGTCGATTTTTAATTTTCATGTCTTTTTACTAACTCAATTTTATGGTCGATTTTTAATTTTTAATATTTTTTTAGTCGCCCGATCAAAGATTGGACTGTACGATCACGTAAGAAGACTTGGGCCGACTCAAAAAGAAACTAAAAAAAAAGGATTTTGCAATTAAAAACATCGGCAACCGAAGCTGCTGATGCAGCAAGTTATTTCCTTAAGAAAATATGACAGCCAGACTGGAGGTTGAGAAAAAAATGTGTGAAAAAGTTGCGTGATTGACCACTGACTCGGTCTGATCCTTAGGATCGTTCAGACCACTCTAAAACGCTAGAATTTTTTACACATAAGTTCTTAAATTTTTTAATATTATAGATACATTCTCTTAATCTTATTATTTATAAATAAGTCTCCATAATTTACTGTAAATTAGTGAAAAATTCTTAAAATTTACAAATAAATTTCTGAGAGTGTTATAAATAAGTTTTTTAAAAAATTATTTATAAAAAATTACGATTATGAGAATTTATTTTGTAAATAGTTAAGTTAAAATAATTATTTATAATATTAAAAAATCATAGAGACTTATATGTAAAAGATCTAAGGTCCCGTTTGGTATCGAAATAAGCCAGGGATAAGTCAGGGATATTCCCGTTCTTCGTTTGGCATTGCAAAAAGTCACGAAGATAAGAGAGGTTAAGGGGAATAGAGATAAGGGAGCTTAACCCCATTTTTGGGGTTAGATATGGGGATAACTTATTCCACCAAAAAGGTGGAATGACTTATCCTTCCCCTTAACCTCATTGTTACCCTCATTTGCCCCTTCTCTTGGTTCATAAAATAATAATATATTTAACTCTAATAATTATTTTATTACTATCTAATGACGTTAAATATATTATTAAATAAAATTCTTAATCAAATCGATACCACCTATATAATATATTATTATATTTATCTTATATATCATTATCTTTAAATAGTGCTAATAAGTATTTTAATATATTATTATATATAATATAATATCATATATTATTATCTTAAATTAGTATTTATACTTAAATTATTAGTATTAGTACTAATAAGTATTAGTATTACATCGTGTTCTTAAAATAGTAATATAATTAACTCTAATAACAACTTTATTTCTAGTTAATGACATTATGTCACTAAATAGAAATATGAATCAAGCCAATACGGATGGAATATATTATTATACTAAATAATAGTAATAAGCATCTTTAATATAGTATTATACATAATATAATAATATATATTATTATCTTAGATAGTACTAATAAGTTTTTTAATATATTATTATATATTATAAAATAACATATATTATTATCTTAAATTAATATTAGTACTTATATTAGTAATATTAGTACTTACATACTAATATTAGTATTAATAAGCATTAGTACTATATTGGATTTATAAAATAATATACTTAAATTCAATAACGGCTTCGTTACTAGCTAATGACATAATGTGTACTTTAATATATACTTTAATATATACTTAAATTCAATAATACTTAAAATAATATATATAATACTTAAATAAATCTATAAGCATCTTTAATATATTTTATATGTAATATAATAATATACATTATTATTTTAAATAACACTAATAAATATTTTAATAGATTATTATATAATATAATACATATATTATTATCTTAGATTAGTATTAGTACTTACATACTAGTATTAGTACTAATAGACATTAGTATTACATCGGATTTATAAAATAATAATATAATTAACTTTAATAATGGTTCATTTACTATATTGAATAATACTATTAAGTTTATTTAATATATTATTATATTCTAATTATATATTAATTATGTGTAGTATAAATTGAGTGTCTTTAAAATATAATTAAATTCAATAACTTGAATTAAGTATGTTTAGTGTATTAATAAAAAATAAAAAAATATTTACACTTAATATACTACATATATATTGAATATATAGTTATATTATATAAAATAATATAATACCCATGTTACTTTAGATTAGAAGGGTAGCAATGTCTTTTTCACAACTTATCTTTCATACTGTACTCATTTTCACCAAATAGAGAATAAGATTAACTTTTTTCTTATCCCCTCACATACCAAACACATTACAGAACAAGGATAGGGATAAATTAATCTAGGTTAATTTATTCCTATTCTTCTCATTTTCTATCCCGATACCAAACGGACCTAAAAGTCTAAATTCTGTAGTATGAGAATCTTCCATCACGACGGTCAGTTCCCAATCAGCAGGCAACCAATCGCCCATGCGTGAACGGGGGAAATTTTGGGAGTTAGCATGATAAAAGACAGGATTGACGATTGGAATTAACCCGCAATTTTGTGGGCCCCACGAAGGGGGGGACCATGGGGAAAATATTTACTCGGCTAACTTTGTTTAGTAATTTCTTCCTGCATAAGTGCACATTTCCCAATTTGCCCGTTTTCTCTTATAGCCCTCCCCCGTTTTCAATAGTAGAACAAGACAGAATAAGAAGGCTTATTCACATAATAGATTCTAGTTTGATAGGCAGGATTTGTTATTTTGATTTAAAATAATGTTTTTGTAGAATAAGTCATTTTCTCTTGTATTTCCAATTAATATGCTATTTTATTTTATATTTTGTGTCACTATTAGATTGAAACATCTTTTATTTTGAAATAAACAATCTAAAATAACAAATCCCGTCGTAAGACTCATGACCATTCTACTATTAAAGTGAGACTTAAAAGGTTACTTGATGCGTCATAAAATGTCATATTATAAAACACTATGAAATATCGTGTTTGGAGTCCTACCCTTCAAAATGACATGCAATCAAAATTCAAATATTTTTCAGGCCAGGGGAATTATAACATTTCACAAAACACCAAACAGCACCCCATCAGTCACCATCAATTTCCTGATAAGCCATTGCTCTGTTGGATGGTACTATTTTTTTTAGGCATTTTACATAAAAACCTCTATATCGATATTACAAATAAATCTTCTTAATCAGATTATTTACTAATAAATTCTCACAATCTATCGCAAATTAGTAAAAGATCTCTAAAACTTACAAATAAATTTTTAAGAATGTTACAAATAAATCCTTAAAATAATTTATTTATAAGAAAGTTACGATTATAGGGGTTTCTTTATAATTTATTTGTCTTCAACATAGAACATATCTCTGCCATCTCTATCAGTGAGGAAGTCGCCTCTCAGGTCAACCCCGCCCCATGGAAAAGCTGAGGAGATTATAAAGATGAAGCTTCCTCAATGAATGTTAAAAATTTAAAACTACACCTTCATCTAACCTTCTGAGAAATGTCCAGGAGCCATCCCTAAAGATGACATAAAAATTTGAAGTTATACTCATTTTCTCTATAAAAATACATTTTTGTAATAAAAAGTCATTATATTGTAAACAAACGCCCCATAAGTATTTCCCTGAAAATACAAGATCCACGGGAAGAATATTTATCGCAGCGAATTTCTAGGGGCTGGAACAGTTCCTCGCAAAGATGCAGAAGGGTTGCTTGTACGGAAAAAATGTATATTTAAGGGGAAAAATTGTCATTGCTAAAAGTCTAGAGTGTTTTCATTCAGTCCAAAAAAAAAAGACTTATTTTTTCATAAATTATGCTTGCACATTTCCTGTTTTGCAGATTTTTCCCTTCCTTCAATTTTGTTGGCTATTGGCCCATGGTGGCTTTGGACAATTAGTCCTATATCGGTTTCTAAATTATGGTTCCAGTACATATAAGCTTGTGCCTCTGAATCTCAACACCGCGGTTTTGGGATTTCATCTTGGTATCAGAGCATTGATCTTGGGCCTGACCTCTTTCACCTCTCCTTTCATTTCCACGGCCCATGGTGGCCGTGAGGGAGAGTGTTGGCTATTGGCCCATGGTGGCTTTGGACAATTAGTCCTATATCGGTTTCTAAATTATAGTTCCAGTACATATAAGTCTGTGCCTCTGAATCTCAACACCGCAGTTTTGGGATTTCATCTAGTTTCCTATCAGTGCTAAAGGCGATGTTGCTATTTCATCATAGCAGTTAGGGCTGGTAATGAGCCGAGCCGAGCCGAGCTTTGCATGGCTCGGGCTCGGCTCGGGTCAATGGAGCTTGGCTCGAGCTCGAGCTCGAGCTCTAAATCTGGGCTCGAGCTCGGCTCGACTCGTTTTCGCCAGGCTCGAGCTCGGCTCGGCTCGAGCTCGAACCAATAAAATTTGGACATATGCGATTTAATTTTAGTCATTTGATGCAGAATGAGGATTTTTTAGTATTCTTATTCAAACTTGTGTAATAATACTCTATCAAGACATATAAAATAAAAACTAATCAATTCAATTAAAATCCCAAGGAAGACAATTAAATGCATAATAAAAAATGAACAAGAACCTTAATGGGCAGATTTTGAACTCAATTAAACATGAATATAGACCTTTTGTGATAATACTAACTACATATATGAAAATTTAAACGCGGGAAACGGATGGAATGCCACTTTGACCTAGTGTGGAAAAATTAAAAAAAATATGTTAAATATTTCGAGCCGGCTCACGAGCTCACGAGCTGAGCTACCCTAAGCTTGAGCTCGGCTCGTTAAGTTATTCGAGCTTCTACTTAAGCTTGAGCTCGACTCGTTTGACATTTCGAGTCGAGCCGAACCGAGCTGAAATCGAGCCGAGCCCGAGCGGCTCGCGAGCGGCTCGGCTCATTGCCAGCCCTAATAGCAGTCTTTCAAGCATCTGATTGATGTTGTCCGCTTGGATCTCTTTTGTTCCAGGTAGCACCCTACCTGTATTTAAAAATGTTATAAAGTTAATTGATAGGGCAATGTTGAGATCTAAATTAAGTTTCTAACCTACTACTACTACTACTAATGACGATGACCTACTACTAATGATGACGACGATGATGATGATAATTTAAGTGGCTGACCTATTTCATTAGAATAAAAATATTTTTGTCCTCTTACATCTTGTGCTAAGTTTAGCATCAAGAGAAATACTATTATAACACTTTCCTAATTGGAATATGCAGGGAGAGAGATTTGGAGTTACAGAAAGGGCATCGGATGAGTGAAGCCATGAGAATGTGAGTGAGTGGTATTAGAAGACGGACAAGTTTCAAGACATTACTTACGGAGATTATTTAATAAATATTCATCAGGTTTCCAACTTAAACTACCAGAGAAACCCAAGACTATAAAAGCAAGCAGCGCGAAGCTTCCTCTTTCTCCTTTCTTCAATATAGAACAGGGCTTATTCAAGTTAATCTATTCTGACACACGTACACATGATATCTACTGCTGTACAATTTTATAAAAAAAAATATGTAACACATCTTTCTTATAATTACATGATTATATCCTACTTTAACAGGCATAATTAAGTTCTCTCAAATCAATAGTTTGTGCAAACAGCCTCGGGATTAAGGATTCTTTGATATGCCCCCCCCCCCCCCCCAAACAAGAATTTTTTTAAGCTCCAGAGGAGATTATGAAGACGAAGCTTCCTCCATGAATATGACAACTACGCCTTCATCCTACCTTCTGAGAAATGTCTAGGAGCCCTACTGATGACACAAAAATAAAAAATAAGAGAAATACTTAGTGCATATTAGGTGTTAGTGCACACTTCTGGTGGTACTAAGTTTTTTTATTTTTTATTTTTTTTAAATTATGGTTTCAAGTTGAAGTCAAGTTGACCTACACGTCCATATAAGATACATCATATTTTGACATTCAGAAAAAATTAAAAGATAAAAAATTAATTTAGTAGTTTTTATTCTTTTGGTCGATTTTTGAATTTTTAAAATACTCCTCAGAAATATAGTGTCTTGTATGAATCTGTAAGTCACCTTGACTCCAACCTAAAAATATAAGTTAAAAGAAAAAAAAGAATTTAGTATACACTATAAGTGTGCATCAACATCTGAAGTGCATCAAGTATTTTTCTAAAATAAAGGAGCACGCTAGGACATCCGCGTACCTATACAGATGAGAGGCGTTGGAATCCTATAAGAGTAGGAGAGGTGAGCAGAACAGCTCATTGTTCTCCTTTCGGAAGTTCCTTAGGTACCCATCTGTCTCTGTGCACTGCAGGCCATGTCTTCCAAGCAAACCGTGTGGGGGGCGGTAATCTCTCTCTCTCTCTCTCTCTCTCTCTCTCCCTTCCAAGCAAACCATGTGCCATGTGGGGTGTGGCAACCCCTCCCTCTCTCTCTCTCTCTCTCTCTCTCTCTCTCTCTCGCGATGGAATGCTTTAATTTGTTGATGGGTTATGGGTGTTTTTGTTGTTCCTTGCGAACAGGCCTCGGAGACAACTGCCACCACTACCGTCACCGGCGTGGAAGGTCCAGCGCCGCCAGAGGGACAAGCATCTGATGCCGTATCCAACGAGAGCAGTAGTGCGGCGGGCAGTAACTACGTCCCCGGGACCTCCAACGCCGGCGGCAACACCTCCACAGCCCCCACCGAAGCCGACAACAAGAAGGAGAAGTCCAAAACCTTCTGGAAGAGGTTCTTGAACAAATGAGTGGGTAACATATATAACAGTAGCGCTGGTGTTCTTCCATTGCCTCCATCCCGGGTGCCATGAAAGTGTCTAGCCATCCGTCCTTCTGAAGCCTGCCATATGTGAAAACTAATATAGAGCTAAAATATATATATATGTTGTAGATCTTCCCCATGAGGTGATGTTCAGGTCATGTCTTTTGTGTTTAGAAAGCCTGTCAGGTAAATTAGAAGTCATTTGTAACAAAAAGATGCATAAGTGCTAAATTTATCTCATCTCGGTATAAGTGGAGGCATAAAATGATCTATAAAATGACATCGACATGCTCTTGCCCCTTTTTAAGTGTTACCTTTTAACTTGATAAGTAGATGCATTTTATGGGGTACCTTTAGTTGATCAGGCATTTAACTAAAGTTACATTTAATTTCAAGAGAAAAATTAAATTAGCAAAATGGACAACAAAGTCTGAGACGTCTAGTAGAGTGTCAGCAAGTTGGGTTTCTTCTACGTGTGCCAATGCTAGATGAATAATACCTGCTGCAATGTCTCTCCTAACCGCAACATTAAAGATCTTGTATAACTCATTATACGAGGAATAGGATTATAACCTCCACGGAATACAGTAACCTCATTACGGATTGAAGGTATGAGTGTAGGAGAATTTAGCTTCATAAAAACAGCAGGAGATTAAGATGGACTGCTACGATACCAAGAAGATGAGAAATGCTAGTATGACGGGAAATTTTTCTCATTTTTCGTATCTAGTACTAAGAGAAAGGAAGGAATGATGGTGTTTTTCATAATTTTACAACATGCAGTTAATGATTTATTTAAGAAAGTAATGTAGCAAATGCAACCACGTCAGTTGGGTAAAAAAAACAGGAAACCTTTCTCGTCACACTAGCAATTTCTCAAAAAGATACAACCCGGCATAGTAAGGAGTCAATGCAATCTCAATTCTCGATGTTCAGATGATTGAAGATAGAACCCTTTTGATATTTATTTACATTAACTACTGCATACACCAAGAAGCTCGACATCGAAAGCCAACTGAGGGAAACTCCCTCTTCCTCCTTTGTTTGTTGTCTTTCTTTAAAAAACAAATATATAAATATATTTTAACCTTTGAAAATATAGTATATTGATAATAATAAAAAAAAATCCAACTATTTATTTATAAGTCCTCACAATTCCTCTTGAATTAGTGCAAGGCTTCAAAATATTACAAAATAGCTTCTGAGAATGTTAGAAAAAGGTCCCTCAAGAAAACTTCTTTATAAGAAAGTTAAGATTGTAAAGACTTATTTGTAAATAATTAAATTATGAAGAATTATTTGTACTATTACAAATTTCGGAAGGTTGAGAATCCCCTCATTCATTTTCCTTTGAGAAAATCATGTCCACTCATCAATCCCATTGAAGGGAAGAGGACTTATTTAAGACTAAGCTTCCTCAATTAATGTTAACATTGTTATTTGATCTAATCTTCCTAGTAATGACCAGGAACCATTTAAAACGAAAATAGAGATAAAGGATATAAGCTTGAAAGAAGAACGTCGGCTGAAGGTAACTTCGTAAGCCAGCAAAGAGGGAAGCTTCCTCTCCCCCTTTTATCTTTGAAACGTTGATCATCTTCATTTTCCTTTAGAAAAGTCATGTTGACTCGACCCCAATGAAAGGGAGAGGACGTATTAAGGGGAAACCTTCAATTAAAATTGACATCACTCATTGATCTGACCTTCTAAGAAATCTATAGGAGTCAACTTGCTGAGTTAAAGTTCAAATTTAGAGGACAACTCAATTAGTAGCAGCAATTAGGACGTGGGGGGAGGGGGGAGGGACGAAGTACATCTATTGTACAGTATGTTTTTTAGTCCGAGAGGTACAGCCTGATATAATCCGGCGTAGGAATATTTAGTGGTGACTTATTGATGTGAATTTGATCTTATAAATGTTAATTTTTAATTATACATATAATTATTTTTTTGTTAGGATGAGATGATATTTGGTGAAATTAAGTTAAGGACAAGGCAACGCAGCAAGTTCGCGTAGTTCTAAAATTTTACACCAGAGTCAACAAGAATCTTCCTCTGCTAATCAAGTAGAACAACACACTCTAGTAACTAATTAAGCATAATAAGAAATTTAACTTAATTTAATTTCTATAAAGACATATCCGAAGTTAAGAAAGAAGATGTCGAAGTATCATCTAAAATTATAAGATGATGTGAAAAGGGGATATCCTAAGAGGTCCATGTCAGCCTCATAACCATAATCTTCCTTCAAAATTTATGGGTAAAAGAAGCTCAGATTTATTCCTTCTTAATTTGATGAGTATGAATCTTAGTTGAAATATAGTTTAGCAAAAGATATTGCATTATATTTGCCTTGTTATTTATTCAAGCCTGATCATAGAAAATAGTCTGGTGGTGATTCTTTTGTGAATGAAGATTTTTCATCTTAGAATAAAAAAGAAAGGTTAGATGTTCATGTTGGTGGTTCTAATGTAGTTTTAAAGAAATGTAAAGATTTGACGAGACAAAAATAAAGTATTCAAGTAACTTTTTTCTAAATAATGATTATTGACTTCGTTTTCAAATTTTAGTAAATTGCATAAAGTTTCTTTTACGTCAAGGGTTAATATTTCATGGACATGATAAATTTGAGCATTCAAGTAATAAAGAATTTTTTTTAGAATTTCTACGGTTTCTTGCAAATCATAATAAATCTCTAAATAATATTATATTGCACAATACTCATACGAATGTCCAAATGATTGCTCCTCATATACAAAAGGATATTGCAAATGTATGTACAACTAAAACAACAAATGAAATCATAAGAGAACATAGAGATGATTTGTTTACAATAATAGCTAATGAGGCTCATGACGTATCCGATAAAGAATGAATGACTTTGATTTTATGCTATCTTAACCACAATAATTTTATTGTTGAGAGATTTCTTAGTATTGTTCACGTTACTAATACTACTATTGTGGTTAAGTTTATTCTTGTAATTAACTTTATTCTTGTAAAATATCGATTAAGTTTATTAAGAATACAGAGACATAGTTATGATAGAGCTAATAATATGTAGGGTGAATTTAATAGGTATAAAACTTTGATTATGAGATAGAATAACTCAACATACTATATTCATTATTTTGCTCATTAACTCAAATTGACACTTATAGTTGTTGCTAAAAATTATGGTGATGTGTCTTGACTTTTTACTATTGTTGCTCAACTTATCAATATAGTTGGATCCTCTTACAAATGCCAAGATACTCTTATAAAAAAACAAGCTTTTAATATTGCAGAAATCTTGAATAATAGTAAATTTCAAAGTGACAGATGTTTGAATAAAAAAATAAATCTCAAAAAGAGCTAGTGATGTCTCATAAATTTAATTAGAGAAAATTACTTACATACTCCTGAAATCTTTAAATATTACTCCTATACTCCTGCCTTTACGAAAATTACCCCCGTACCCCCCTAATCTCTAACTATTGGTCTGCATACACTTGTGGTTTAGAGACGTCTATGGAGGAAGAATATTCCTCAATTTATTCTCTAACAGATGAAACGGCTGTAATGAGATTACAAAAATGTCTTTTGTGAACATGACTCCCGTAACTTTACCTTTCCTTTTTTTTTCCCTTCTGTACAAATCCGAGGGCTGCAGTTATCCAAGTTTAGGGCTTGGACAGTACGGTGGTGGCGAGGACGCCCCTGCTCAGTGACACCGGCGACGAGAAAATGGGCGGTGGTCTGGAACTTGGTGGCATGCAAGTCGACGACGGTGACGAGGACGACATCGGCAGTGGTCTGCAACTTGGTGGCGTGCAAGTCGACGACGATAGTGAGGACGGCATTGGCGGTGGTCTACAACTTGGTGCCGTGCAGGTCGACGATGGTGGCGAGGACGGCATTGGCAATAGTCTGCAACTTGGTGGTGTGCAGGTCGACGGCAGTGGTGAGAAAGGCATTGGCAGACTTGGTGGCGTGCAAGTCAACGGCAGTGGCGAGGAGATTTGCAGCGGTGGTGGGGGTGTAGAGGACGACATTGGCAGACTTGGTGGCGTGCAGGTTGACGGCGGTGGCGAAGAGATTTTTAGCGGTGGTGGTGGTGGTGGTGTAGAGGACGGCATTGGCATACTTGGTGGCATGCAAGTCGACGGCAGTGGCGAAGAGATTTGTAGTGGTGGTGGCGGTGGTGAGGACGACATCGACGGTGGTCTGCAAACATGTCTCATTACAGATTGGCGGCGCTAGTAAGGACGACATCAACGAAACTATTTTGTTGGGTGATACCAACATGTAGGATTTTCGTGGATAATATATACGTAATATAGAAATATAATTAGATGTCGAATAATAACTCGCGGTTGTTCATATTATAGTTCAGTTAGGCCACCAACACGAGTGAGCAATTTAGTGGACATTCAATAACCCGTGGTCGTCCATCTTATAATTCAAGGGACATGAATGATGTCCCCAAGTACTATTGCAAAAAAAGATGTAGGATTTACACTTCTACCAAAGTAAGTAGAAAAGGACGAAGATTCTATAGACGCGCAGCTTGGAATATAAGTATTTGTTAAAATATTTCAAATATTGTTTCTCTTTTGTTGAGAATGATTATTTTGATATTTTGGTCTTATTTGAATTATAGGATGGAGGATGTGATTATTTTCAACGAGTAGATGATGCACATTAACAAGTATAGACTTAAAATATCAACTGAATGGAATGGAAGACATGATAGAGGAGAGATTTTGATCACTCGAAAATAAAGTAAAGTCATTAGAAACGAAGGTTGACAAACTAAACTCATTAATTGATATGCCGAAAGTGAATGTGATGCAGAACTTCATAGAATACTTTATCATGATTGTAAAAAATCATGTGTTGTATTTTGGGGGGGTTCTTCTTTTCTATGTTGTCCTTCATCATTTATTTTAAGATGTATACAACTTCTCTTTTAAGACTTCTCAGTTTAAGCTTTATTGTATATGACATCTCTTTTAAGTATCTTAATCTGTGGATTAAATGTTTCCCCAATGAAGGAAAACAGAAGGGGAGCAATTATACTGAGCTGCCTCGCCTCTTCTCATTTCTGCACTTCCAATGTGGGACTAATCTTCCTACATTAAAAGTAGGAAATTTTGAAGGACCTTTCGTCGACAAGCACCAACCATCTGCATGCAACAAGTATGTCTCCACCATATGTGCAAACCATCAACGGCAAGCATCACCAACAGATTGGAAGATTTGCAAAGATGAGTGACATGACAAGTGGACAGCCGAGTGTTCAGCGTTCTTTTAACCAAAAGGAATATTGCGAGCTTCCGGAGTGTTATTGTCAGAAGAGATGTAGGATTGACACATCGAACCGAGAAACAAGTAAAGGACGAAGGTTCTATAGGTGTCCAAGATGGAATGCTAGTATTGCACGTCACTTATTTGATGAAATGCCTAAGAGATCTTACCATTTGATTAACCAAACATAATTATTTTTGTCTTGTGCAAAAACCTGTTTAACTAAAGATATTTTTGTTCGTTTTGTAGGAAGAAAATTGGTGCAACCTTTTTACTTGAGTTGACGATGCACATTACAACACTGTGGATGTGAAGTATCAATTGATTGCTATGGAATCCTTGTTGGATAAGAAGTTGAGTTCATTAGAAAGAGAGATTGAAAGACTAGAGGCAAAAGTTGACATTTTACTCATTGCAAATGAGAGAAATGACAGTGGGAAAAGTCTAAAGTGTTCACAAATAAAATCTTTTGCTTAGTTGGATTTTGCGTGATGTATTTTGTATGTCACTACATATGTCACGGAAGTTATACAAGATTAAGATAAACTTATGACTATGTGAAAATTTGATTAGCCACTCAGTTTTGGTGCAGTCACTTAGATCACTACGAACACTTAATGATTTGCTGCAGTGGTGATCAGTCAAGTGATTTATGTTTGATGACCTTTCAGATGGTTTGTGAGCAAACAATTATCTTGGAAGTAAAATATAAACTGATCATTTGGGGGTCTAATGCAACAAAAGAAGTTGATCAGTATTACCTAAAAATGTGATCCTGCACACTATGACCATTCATGACCTGTAGTGATCACAATATGCAACTCTACATATAGGATTCAAATTGGGAGAAGTCAACCGAGGAGGTCGCACACATACACACACACGCACGCACACACGCACGCACGCACACACACACACAGAGACCTATGGTGACTGTTTTGTGCGGTGAAAATTCAACAAGGGATCCTGCACATCTCTACTCAAATTTGAATCAGGTCTCCTATACACCTCTGCCCTATCTCAGTCCGTCACACACACACACAGAGACCTATGGCGAGATAGGGCAACGTCAATGCCGACCCCGAGCTTCCTCAAATGGGCAATGACGCCGACCACGAGTAACCCGGGCTACGAGAGCGTGAAGATGGCCACTAGTTTTCCTTTCTTTCGCCAGCGGCGCTGGCCACGAACAACCCCGGCCACGAGTTTCCCTTTTTCTCTCTAGTGGCACCAGCAACGAGTAACCCCTCCAACGGTCACGCGCAGCGGTCGTTCGAACCTAGCAAGGAGGAAGAGGGAGGGCAGACGAAGGGAGAAAGAAGGTAAACTCATCATACCTTACGGGTAGGTTAGTACATTCACCTTTTAACCTAATGAGAGTTAACCACCGTCCATTGTTGTTGACAGTGAGGGTATATGGGAGTAGTTTTCGTAAAGGCAGAGTATAGGGATAATACTTAAAGATTTCAAGAGTATACAGGTAATTTTCCCATTTAATTATTATGTTTTCTTATGTAATGGAAGTACTAAGTATCATATATCAGGAAGAAATCTTAGAACAAAAAGGTGAAGAATGTGTTTTATTGTTTGCAAAATATTTTGATTTTGTCTTTCTTCTATATTTGATGACAAAAATATGGACTATCACAAATAAGTTGTCAATACTTTTGCAAATAAAAGATCAAAATATAGTTAATATCATGTTACTTATAAAGTTTTCTAAACAACGGTTGCAAGTTATAAGGGATTAAAGATGATATGATCTTCTAAAGAAGTTTATTTATTTTGTAATAAAGAAGAGATTCTTATTCTTACTATAGAACATCAATATTTTTTTTCAAAAAAATCTAAACTCATAACTCTTTGCATCACGATTCTACATCATTATCAGGTTGAATTATTCTACATTGTGTTAGATATGTAATTATAAGAATTGAATAGTCGTGTCAATAAAACAAATATTAAATTGTTTCTATTTGCAGCTTGCTTAAATTTTTGTGATGCATTTTCAACTTTTGATAAGGAGAAGTTAGTTAAGCTAGTTGGATTTTATCTAAATGAGTTTCTTGGCATTACTGATCTCATATTACTTTACAATCAATTTGATAATTATATTTTTGATGTGACATCAGATGAGAAATTTTTTGACTTAAAAGCATTTGTGACATTTTAAGAAAATTAATTGAGATAAAGAAATATTTGTGAATCAAATAGTATATTTGCTCATAAAATTAGTATTGTTTCTACCGGTAGTTACTGTAAATGTTGAAAAGAATTTTTTCAGTATTGATTTATGTCAAGAATAAACTACAAAATCGGATGTGTGATGAATAGATGAATGATTATTTAATGACATGTATTGAGAATAATTTATTTTTAAGTGTGGTGTGAACAACGAGTCTATTATTGAATTATTTTAGAATGTGAAGATTTATTGTGTTTAATTGTTAATGAAGTGTATCATTTGATCATTTATGCTATCACATTTTAACAAATCATTAGTAAAATAATTTATTTTTGATATAATTTTATTATCATCAAAATAAAAAAGAGCCTACCATTCTCAACTCACCTTTGTTGTGCAGCATCCACTGGACAAAAAGCTAGTCCGAGTGACTCTATCGGTTAAAATTTTTGTGTCCGCCACTGCCTTCCATCCAATCACAATAAATCCAAAGAACTTCAACAAAACTGATCTCTACCAAAGAGGGGATTATTCTTTTTCCTTTTCTTTTGATAAGCCATAGGCTAATCTTGGGTAATGTGCCCTTCTCACGATTTTATTAATAAATGATAGTTGTTACAAGCCAGCACTAAGGCATACCCTCTGGAAGTAAAAAAGTACGTAACAAGAATAAACATTAAAGAGTTCTAATAGATAGGGACATTTTCCCATAAAAAGAATAGATATTACCGTAAAAAGAATAAATATTACGTTGTGAGAAAGTCGGTTTCCTTGTAAGTGTGCCACACTACAAGCGATAGAGATTAAGCAAAGGAGATTATATAACCCGTATCACAAGAAGCGGGACTGCAACCACCATGCAGTCACAATAAGTTTTTTTTTTTTTTTTTGAGTAGTTCAATGGTTCAGACACATGAACTCCTAGTCAAGTGACTAGAGTACTAAAGTTCGCGGCTGCCTGAAGCGTGAAAATCCCTCCCAACCTAGAGGGGGATAAAACTCGTATATTTTCATATCACAGTTGCGTCGACAGTGCTCCATTTGGTCTTACTTCCAAAATGTCCCATTATTCTAAGAGGAACTTGGATCTCTCTTCTTCTTATAGCATAAGAATCAAAAGAGTTCACATGGAGCACCCCACCTATATATATAATGTTTTCATGAAATCGATTAAAAGTGCCAGTCTGATCGAGACAAGTTCGGAACAAAAGATCAAAATCCTTCATGTTCTGCGTGTAATTAATATTGTGTACGTAGGAGAGAGAGGGGGGTGGGTTACATAGGTCACTGTATGCTGTTTACTTTAAGAAAAGGAAATAGTAGAGTGAGATTAGGTGATGGATTAAGTTTTATAATACACGGGTTTTATTTGGTACAATGTAAAAGCTATTATTCGTACAAAGGTACTATTTGGTATAGTATTGAATATATTATTATATGCAACTTTTTTAATAAAGTTGATCGTAATATAGTGGCCGAAATCTGCATATCAAAAGAATTAAACATTTTAAATTTTTAATCCTTATAATTATTTAGTTTAGGAAAAACTCACTATAACTTCGACATTTAGCAAAAATCCTTTATAATCTCACTTTTTTGGTGGTCCGAGGATTTGAGTCAATAAAACAATTATGTAATCAACTTTTTACGTTATACCAAACGCATCCCTACATTATTCGATATTTCGTCATGTTTACTACTACTTAACGCCTGTTTGGTTAGAGTATTAAATTTAACACAATATCAGTTCTGATATTGATATTCTTTGAATATTGAATATTAATATCAAAATTAATATAATACAATATATTAGTGTTTGGGAACAAATAAAACTGTCACAGTGTTGTGATACCGGACATCGATAAAACCTCTGTGCTGAGGAAAATCACATGTGATGTAGACTGGATCTATCACGACCGGATTCCGCAGCCGGAATCCGGAAAGAAGAGGATCCGGAGCTGAGTCGGATCGGTGTCGAGAGAGGCCCGACGGGGATCCGGAAGGCGAAGGACGCAGAGGCGGAGCCGGGGGTCCGATGCCGGAGGCGACTCGGAGCGGGCCTGCTGTTGGAGAGCGAGCCCGGAGGCTCCTTCAGCGCGAGACCGGGTCTCCTGCCGCCCTCTTGGAGCGGGCTTTCTCTTGTACAGTGAGCCCGAAGGCTCCTTCAGCGCGAGACCGAGTCTCCTGGCTTGGATAGCGAGTCCGAAGGCTCCTTCGGCGCGAGACCAAGTCTCCTAGGAAGGAACGGCGGGGATGAGCTTCCTCCCCTCTGCTCGTCGACAGGCGGCGGAGTCGAAGCCGAAAGTCCGAGGCCGGGGGCGACTCGGAGCGGGCTTGCTCTTGGATAGTGAGCCCGAAGGCTCCTTCAGTGCGAGACCGAGTCTCCTGTCTTGGGGCAGCCGGCGTTCGGCGTCGAGACCAGGGAGAGGAATCCGAGGTCGGAGGCCGAGACCGACTCGGGGAGGTCGGCGATGATTCGAACCGAGCCCCTGCAGGAAGGGAAGAAGAAGAAGAACCAGTCAGCAGGAGTCCCGGGCGTCAGCCCTGGGGAACCCCCTCCGACGGTCAAGTTAGCTCCTGAAGAAGATTCGATTCAGAAGGCAAGAAAGAGCAGCTTTTATGCTATTCGGACAGAAGTCCTTTAAGGGTTTCGGAAGCTTGGGGAGGCCTCCGTTTTTCCCACCACCCCTTTGGCCATAAATAGCGGGGTATTTATAGCGGAGGATAGCGGATGGTTAACGGTGGCAGCCGATATAGGACTAAATGATGGTTTACTGATAAACCGCCATAGTGCCCGATCCGCCACCGGAGTGGGCCGGACTCGGCTACCAGGCCGAAGGGGGTTGGGCCGCTGACGGGCCGAAGCCTGCTGACCTCTGGGCTGCCGCGCTGCTCCCGGGCCGTAGGCTAGTGGGCCGCTGACAGGTTGAAGCCTGTTGGGCCGAGAGCGACGATGCCGCTTATAGGCCGAAGGCTGCTGGGCCACTGACGGGCCGAAGGCTGCCGGAGGGCCTGGTACTGCTGCTGTTTGGCTGAATGGGGTTTGGGCCTGCTTCAATGGGCCGAATCGGATTCTGCCTCATCAACATGCTTGGAAATAGAAAGTCCAAAGTTGATCAAATCACTCGCCATATGTTTTTAGACTTAACCCAAACACAAAAAAAAGGAAAAATCAAAGAATAGATCCAATGTTTTCAAGCATTTTTGAACAAAGATCTCTACATAACCTCATAACCTGGGACAACCTTCAATCTGAAGTCAAACAAAACTTGGAAAGTAGTTGATGATGAATTTTGCCCTAGATCTAACCCCAAACACAGAGTAAAAAAATCAAAAAGTTGATCCAATATTTTGAGGAAGTTTTGAACATGCAAATCAAAAATACCAAAAAGGTTTTGGAGTTGAGAAATATTCCACAAAACACATATTCCGCAAAAACTTCAGATTCCACAAAATTCCCAAACCATATAACACGAATGTTCTACAAAAGCTTCAGATTTGTAAAATTTCAAAAAAAGTAGAAGGGGAAGAGAGCACAAAACATCATGTTGCTGTATGTTAGAACTGCAAAAGATGATGAGGAACTAGGGCAAGTCCGGCACCAGAGGCACGACAGACGAAGATGACTACGATGGCAACAACGATGATGAGGACGAACTAGACGGCAAGGTTGGAGCAAGTCTTGCAGATGAAGGCGACGATGACCTTGTTAGTGATGACGATGACTAGACCGTAACCAAACAGGGTGCAAAGCAAGAAGCCCAACATTGAAAGCAAGCAGAAGGAAACTTCATCTTTTCCGCTTCACCTTTAAACACTCCTCTTTTATTCCTCCATTGAAAGGACATCTCGGTCAAGCCCATTGAAAGGGCCGGAGAGGACGACGCGGTAAGTTGAAGCTTCCTCAATTACTACACATTAACACTGTTCTTCATCTGACCTTCTAAGAAAGAATAGAGATCTTCTATATGTAGGTCTGAATTGAACTCAATCAGTACAGAAAGGAATAGGTTTAAAAAAAATCTCTTTATATAGTATTTTTTCTATATCCGAAGAAAGTTTTTTATGAAAAACTCTTTCTCCTTCGGTCGCAGTATTGACTCAGATCAATCCAAACTTGTAGGGAAAGAAATCGAACTCTTTAAGAAATGTTTAGGAACCATTCAAAGCCACACGAAACAAAATTAAAGGATAAGATTTGGACTGCCCTGGGTCCACACGGATCAAACGCGTTTGTCTATAAAAGTAGGAATGGCTCATTGTTCCTCTCTAGAGGAAGCTCTTTGCTGAACTATCCCTTGCCTTGCAGTTCATCTCTACTTAGGAAACCATGGTACTCTCTCTCTCTCTCTCTCTCTCTCTCTCTCTCTAACCCTCCGTAACCCATGAATGGTGATGTTGTTTTTGCGACCAGAGTTCGGAGACGTCACACTCCAATTCAGTCACCGGCGTTAAGGGTGCAGCGCCTGCTGAGGCAGCAAAATCCGATGCCATGTCCGGCGTCAGCAGCAATTCGGCAGCCACCACGTACGGCCCCGGGTCGTCCGCCGCCGGCAGCAGCAGCTTCTCCATGCCAAGTGAAGCTGACAAGAAGAGGGAGAAGGCAAAATCCTTCTGGGGGAAGAAGAAATGAGTTCGTGTGCCATCCACAGATCCCATATGCCACTCAAATATCCCTAGTTTCAGAGCCCATGATGTAAAATGGAATCAGCTGGACTTAACCGTGTAGATCTACTGTTCTTTGTTTTCCTCGTTAGGATACAGTGGAGATAGTTAACGTGTATAAATGTAGAAAATATAGTTTTATCTTCTTAATACTTGCCACCACTGATAAGGAAGAGGAGGCATTGAAAAATTCACGAAATTAGCCCAGGACCTGCTTCTTCTTTCATGTCTGCTAGATGTGAACAATTAAGGAAAGAAAATAATAAGCAAAAGAATTAAGGAGATAAAAAGGTTAGACGGTCTAAATTATATATGTGACGAGATTAAGAGGCAAAATCTTCACATTCATTCCAAATTTCTAACATGTCCACCTTAAGCTCACCTGGGTACACTGAATAAACTTCACCTAGTCTAGTTGCACATGCAAAGCTTCGCAACCTCGACGTCCACCTAACCATTTATTAAATATTCTTTGATTTTGTCTTTTTTTTTAGATATAGGACTATTCTAACACATCCTCTCACGTGTAGTCGATTTTAGATTTTGTCACGCGGACCATAAATACGAGGTGTGTGGCCCGGTTCGCAACTATGGGCTCTGATACCATGTTGAATTTATTAGGCCATCCAACTAAAAATCTTAAAGTTATGAGTGGAGTAGGCACCGTCTATTAAATACTTTTTAATTTTGTCATTTTTTCAATAAATGACTATTCTAACACGCCCCCTCACGTGCAAGCCGATTTTAAGTTTTGTCACGTGGATCACAAATACGAGGTGCGTGGCCCGGTTCGTAACTATGGGCTCTGATACCATGTTGAAGTTATTGGACTATCCAACTCAAAACCTTAAGACAATGAATGGAGTAGGCCCATTAACTTCAACATGGTTCAGAGCTCATGGTTGCGAATTGGGTCATGCACCTTTTTGTAGTCTACGTGACAGAGTCTAAAATCGACTTGCACGTGAGGGGCCGTATTAGAAGAGTCATGTATTAGAAAAAGGACAAAATCAAAAAGTGTTTAATAAATGAGCCATCCAACTCAAAATTTAAGACAATGAGTAGAGTAGGTACCATCAATTAAGCACTCATTGATTTTGTCTTTTTTCTGATATAGGACTATTCTAACACGCCCCCTCACATGTAGGCCGATTTTAGGTTTTGTCACGTAGACCACAAATAAGAGTGTGCGGCCCGATTCGTAACTATGGGCTCTGATACCATATAGAAGTTATTGAGCCATCCAACTCAAAACTTTAAGACAATGAGTAAAATAGACACTATCATTAAACACTATTTGATTTTATCTTTTTTCTGATACATGATTATTCTAACAAAATTATCAGTATGCCCAAGGGTTTTAGGTGGACTTCGAGGCTGCGAAGCTGTACATGTGCAACTAGACTAGGTGAAGTTTATTCAGTGTACCATTAACTTCAACAAATTTCAGTTAAACTAGCAATGCTTCCCCCTGTCCCAGAAGCTGAACCCATTAGGCAAACCCAGCTAAGGAGCAGCCAATCTACCTAACTCCTCCAACCCTTTGGCCCATTGGTGATGCACTCCGCCTTGCAAACCTATTAGGCGATATCTTTAGGGGATGACCATTAGGCAAAACACCCCTCTACCAGCATTTTGCACCTTAACTCAGTGACAGATACAACGTTAATCTAGTGAGGTCTTAGGAGTTCATTGGATTTTGTTAAATTTATTGGTTCAGTCCAATGCAGTCTAATCCGAAATCCCGCTTACTCAGTCCAGGATCCTATTGGCCTAACTAGGAATCCTATATGGTTCAACCCAAGACTCCATTGATCTAACCATTCTTATAATTTAATATCCAAATGATCTCATTAGATAAAATTTTTGCGTCTGCCACTACCATAACTCCTATCTGTTGGCGAACAAGTGTAGGTAATACACTTCGCTTAGAACTCAAGTGCTCCTGTTAGGCGATACCTTTTAGATACAAAACTCTGCTTTCACTCTTCATCTTCATACTCCGAAGTCAAAAGCTTTTAGGCGTTCTAATTTCACCCTTGTGCTTCCATTCCCATCAATAGCCTGAACCTATTATGCGATACAGTCTTCTCCTTTGCACTCCAATTCACATCCTCTTAGGCAGAACCTGTGGGCAATATATTCTTTGCCTTTGTGCTGAACTTTACGCAATCCTCGATTCACCTTATCATTACACCTTCAGATCCATCTGATCTCTGATAAGGTGATCTTGTAGTCCATCTTCTATCTACACCTACTAATCACTTCTTGATTCTCTACTTAGGTGATACAACGTCACCTAAGTCTTCGTCAGGTGATACACTCTTAGTCGATGGGTCACTATACCTAAAGCTCTATCTTTTTCCAATTGATCTGACGTATTATTCATGTTAGAGCCTACAGCAGAGCTAACATGAAATTAGTTATATAAGATTTTCCATTTTATACTTAAAAAGGTTGTGAGTTCCAATGCACATATTCGAATACTATTGTATATATTATAGTATTTTGCTTACTCCTTGGTTTTCAAATATACATTATACACAGCTCAAAGATGGTTTGAACATGAACACCTCCCAAGAAGATAGATCAAGACACAATGGCTAGAGCTTCCCTCTCAAGACTCGACCATTAGAGAGGAATCCAACGAAGAAACAAGACATGTGTCTAACGGACACCCTACTAAGAGCTGCTAGTTAAAGAAGAAAAAAACTCCATTTAAATGGGTTTGTGAATGTGAAAGAACTAGGCAGCAACAAGTAAGATCCAAGTGAGCTCCTAATTGTGAGAAGTTGAGAACAAACTACACTAAGCAGTTCCACTCCAATCTCTGGTAGTCAAAGTTGAAGAATCCCGTGCTTCACTCTAATCAATTTATATTTTCCGATAATTCATTTATTCATTTCTTATACACTCAGCCTATCAAGGGGAATCTTTTAAAAGCTTTGTTTGAACCGTAAGCCTGAGGACTATGAAATGATTAACATTTGGTACCCTAGACACCAAATGGAATCAATAGGTGAAGGCTTTGGGAGGAGAAACCCCTTGATGTGACTGGGCACCGGATCCAAACAATGGACTGCTTGCAAGCAGGCCTTGATGAGCTAGCACCGGATCAATTAGTACGTGCGAACTAGACACGGATCAATTGGTAGATGTACTACTTTGGACTAGTAGTGGAAAAGCCTTGGGAGTGGATGGAGGTCTTTTTGAGACCAAACTAATAGAAATCTTATGTTTGTATGTGTGTTTGATTTATTTCCTCTTATCTCCTTATATGGTAAGTCTAACTAAGATTAACTACATTTATATTTAGATCTTATTGTATGCATTTAAGTTATATCTATATCGAGTAACACTTGCTGCACCGCGTGCGGTGCAGCGAGGCGCGGCTAAATTTTTTTTTATTTTTTGAATTTTTTTATAGTGGACCCCATCATGCTTTACTGTTCATTAGGCTCGATTTTTTATTTTTTAAATTTTATTGAATCGTCCAATACACCCATAAAAGAAGTGTCGGGCGAAATTGGGCCAACATGAAAAAAAATAAAAAATAACAAAAATTACTGCTGCTGCAAGTGTTACTCATCTACATCAGTTATCTTATAGCCAGCCCTTTACAATTTGTGTCCCATAGGATATATCTTAACATAGTTAGTAAATAGCCCAATATTGTCATCTTAATTAAATTATAATCCAAATCTGTCTAGTTTTAACTCTGTGCATTCAAGTTTATAAATCTATTATAGTTAGCTGATAGCATTCTCTCACGTTATAGCATTTGTTTTTAGTCTAATTTTTTGGTCACAAGTATAAACAAGATAAAATAGACGGTTGCTAGAAAATAGGTTTTCCGACGAAGCCATGATGGGCTAAGGAGAGTAGCAAAATTCGGCAAGAAAATGGAAACAAACCACAAAAGAAATGGGGAACAAGTAAAGGAAACCACAAGGAAGAAAAAAAATAGAGTGGCAAATCCACTGCCGCTAACCATGCTTCTGGGGTCCTAAGGGTTGCCGAAGGCAAGATTGCACTCAAAAGGGGCACAAAACTTCCCACTGAAGGAGACAAAACTAGGTAAAATAAAGATTTTAACAGAAACAAAATTTCCACAAAAGATAAAAGATCACTCCCAAAGAGGGAGAGGGGGAGAGGAGCTCCGCAGAATGAGGAACCCCTCCCACCTAGACACTCACAGCGAAGTTGTTGTGTGCACTTTGCTCTCCTCCATTTTAATCCCTCTTGTACGTTAAATTTTAAAAACACCATGTTTGTTTGTGTAAAATTTTACGTCCTGTTTAGTTGGAGTATCAAATTTAATATAGTATCAATTTTGATATTTATATTTTTATGATAATGAGTATAAATATTAAAATTAATATGATACAATATTTTGGTGTTTAGTTGAAATAAAAAGTAATACAAGAGGTTGTTTGGATGACTCTTACTATGAAGAGTAATACTTGTTGTAGTGCTCGTGCTTGTAATGCACGTAGATTGCAATGTATGGGCAGTAGCCGTCCGATTCAGCCGCATCAAACGGCTACTGTGCAGTCCGTCTGAGTTTGGGAGGGTCGATCTTTTATTTTTTATTTATTTTTTGTTCAAATTCTTTAAAAAAATTTAGAACGTCCGATCAAAAATCGGACGGTACAGTCTGGTTGCTCGGGTTTTACTTCGGCTACATCACTTAATAATCTTCATGCATTTAACTAACTATGAGAATGGACGCAAATATGGTACACCCAGCCACAGCCTACGGTGCCCCTGTTTTATACATCTGGAATTGGTTACATATGGGAAGGAGCACCCCCAGGTTGTTACCTTGGGATTGCTTCCCAATGATTCCAGAGAATATTCTCTGTGACATGGTACATAGTACAACAACTAAATTGGGAAAATATCAATAACAGAATGTGGATAATATGATCTACACAAGTACAATAAGTACTCGAGATGATTATTTTTCACATCATCGGAACCGGAAGTACAGATATTTGTGTGGCATATGAGATCTAAGCATGAAACACGTGCTCATCCCTTCTTCCTCCACGAGGATTTCGCTTTCTCCCTTTTCATTTCGGCTTCACTTGGCATGGAGGAGCTGCTGCTGCCGGCGACGGACGAGGCCGTCGGTGGCAGCTGAACTGCTAATGCTGGGCGTTGGATTTTACTCCGTCAGGAGGCACTGCAGCCTTAGGGCCGGACGTTACCGAGCAGTGACGGATTCAGCATTCATCCAATGGAGTCTCGTTGAATTTTGCCAATTTTTTTGGTCCAATCTAAAATAGTCTAGTTTGAAATTCCACTGACCTAGTTCAGGACTACGCTGACCTAACTTAGAAACCTATACGACTTAATATCTCATTGATCCAGTCATACTTATGACTTAACATCCGAGTAACCATATTAGACAAAATTTCTACGTCCGCCACAGTCTGTTGGCAAAAACAACATCATCAGATCATAGATTACCTGTGCTTTAGAGAGAGAGAGAGAGAGAGATTACCGTGGTTTTCTAAGGAAGAAGAACTACACAGCAGGGGATAGACAGTACGGCATTCC
This sequence comes from Zantedeschia hybrid cultivar, assembly GCA_030544215.1. Classification (NCBI taxonomy): domain Eukaryota; kingdom Viridiplantae; phylum Streptophyta; class Magnoliopsida; order Alismatales; family Araceae; genus Zantedeschia; species Zantedeschia hybrid cultivar. Next base: position 75,543,639 of record JARZZO010000005.1, on the reverse strand, counting down.
TACTTACAGCTCCTACTTATATGGAGCTTATGCCGCTCCTACTTTACATAGACAACGCGTTTGATCCGTGTGGTCTCGGGGGAGTCCATGTCTTATCCTTCTAAGTTTGTTTTACCTTAGCTTTGGATGGTTTCTGGACACTAGCTTGTAAGGTCAGATCCAAGAATAGTGTCAACCTGTCAATGTTAATTGAGGAAGCTTCCGCGGTCTCTACCTTTCCATGGGTTGGCTTGACATAAGTCTTTTTAAAGGAATTTGAAAGAGGAATGTTTTCTTTCTTCTTTTTTTTAGATTTTTTTTTTTTAATTTGAACCCTTATAAACAATCCTATTTTGTAATATTATCCTTTTATTTTTATTATTAGTCACTGATTTTTGAAAAATCTAGAATTGTTTGATAAACATCTCAGAAATTTTATATGGAGTCATTGGACGTTTTAGTTAAACTCTGTGAAAAAAGAGTATTTTCTAAATTACAAAATAAATATAGGTTAGAAGGACTAAAACCTAAGCATCTTTTATTTTAAAGACGAAGATAAAAGAGAGAGGAAGTTTCGCCCTACTCGCTTTCAGTGTTGGGCTTCTTGTCGGAAGAAGCGGCAAACGTACCAAAGTATCAAAAAATCTCGGGATATGTTTGGTACGACATAAAAAGTTGATCATATCATTACTCGGTGGTCCAAATATTGTTCAGACAACCAAAAGCATATTCCAATTCCAATTGATTCGTGAGTAATGTTTAAGTTGAGTTATTTTACAGTGCAAGATGTTATTGGTCTATCTAGACAAGTGTTAAATAGGTTGAATTATTTTTTTCACAAATAACCTGACAAATATTAGATGTGAGTGCAAAACTCTATATGTGATGAATGAACGAGAACAAATGGTTTATAGATGTGACAAATAATATTTGTCATGTCTACAAAATATTTGTCATGCCTAAAAAATATTTATCATCTTTGTTGGAGCAACTATATAGTAGTCTTAAATCGGTTAATTTCAGTTGTGACCAGTACTTATGATCTTGGGCCCCTTCAAATTCAACATCCGGATTTTGTGGTTTGTAAGATAGTATCAGAGCAGGGCCTGACCTAACTTATATTATAATTTGCACCACCTCTTGTTATCTAATTTCCACGGCCGATCTTGGCCCTGTGGGGGAGTGTTGGAGCAGCTATATAATAGTCTTACATCGATTAATTTCAGTTGTGGCTAGTGCTTATGATCTTGGGCCCCTTCAAACTCAACATCCGGATTTTGTGGTTTGTAAGAATCTTTACACATTTATGTATCAAATTTTAGACGTGACAAATATTTTACATACATGACAAATACTTCTTAAGTATGACAAATAATATTTGTCACGTCTCCAAAGTATTTTCATACTTAAAAAATATTTGTCATCCCTATGTATGTGTGCACAAATTTATAAGCGTGACAAATACTTATTAGACATAACAAAGGTTTCACAGGAGCGACAACATACGCTCAGAGTTCTGCACGAGCATTTAATGCTTGTCAGGTCACTTACAGAAAAAGTTGCCTGATACCTGACTACGTGGATCAACAACATCTTACATTGTAAGGTGACTCAACTTACTGCAATACTCTTGATTCTTTTTATATCTAAATTTTGACATGTATATTAAGTTCAATCCTTCTAAAAAATCTTTACATATAGTAATAGAATTTGTACCAAATAGAACCTTTATGCGTATAACAACGTTTATATTGTATAAATAGAACCGACTTAAAACTTAACCCCATCCCCTAATCCCACTCTACTAGCTCCATTCGTCAGTGTAAACCCATTCAAGGACCCCTCTTTCTGTGTCTCCCCCGTCCTAAGTATATCAATTACCTTTTTCATGAGCTCATAAGCTTAGATACACTAATATGATGTTTGGAAGACCCGTACGACCCAATGGGCGGTGTGTTCAGCACGAACACGAAACTGATGGTAAGGGGAAGGGTTGAGATGATAATTAGTTAAATACTCTATGGATATATATAGTAAAAATACATTTGATTCAGTAAGATATTTATAACTTTTTTTATTAAGATCTTTAAAAAGCTAAAATAAAAATTATAATCATACAATAAATAATTATTAATTAGGTCATGTGTTTTTGTCAATAGTTTTTTATTATATAACATCATGTTGTATGATATTTAAGTAGTAAAAGCCTTGTTTTTAAGTCAGTAATATAGTGTATTAGAAAAGAAATATTATACGTGAATAAAATAGTTGATGTAAAAAATAAAAAAAAAACATCTTTCTGTTCGATGCAGTGTACGAGAGTTTAATTCGAAAATTCAAATGTATGCAAATTATACGTATTTAACAAACCATGGTTAAAACTTGGGATCATCTCAGTTGGCAGAGACAACGGTTTTGTTCCTGCGGTTTCTGCTATTTAGGCGGGCCTGGACCAGTGGTTCTTTCCTCCTTCAATTATTTTTCTTTTAAATTGTTCCATTAAAAATTAGATGCTACAGATGTTAATCTTGAGTGACTTTCGCCCTTAACAATTTTTTCTAAAAATCAGCTGATCCCTAAATCAGAAAACTGAAATTGATTGAACCAATCACTCAGAGGGAGAAAAGGAGAATCAGGAGTCCCCACCCACTGTCCTAACCCTGCTGAATACATAAGTTGGTAGGACTGCAAATGTACGTTCCATGAACAACTTGTAAGACTCCTCGAGAATAACTCATTTACTAAGCTAAATAAATAAGTCAAACATTTAATCCCTATCCATTCATTAAACAAGCCAAGCGTGACCATAAACGAGATCAGCTCAATTATGTCTGTGAACAAGCAGCATTCATTTCACCACTCGTTAACAGCTTGTTTACATATTCCATTAAGAGCTCATTTAAGTACTTATCAAGATTTCTTTTAAGTGCTTAGTTAAGTATTCAATTTATGAGTGAACTCAGATAATAAGACATTTAATATCTTATAAAATTTTTCTATCAAAAAGCTAGCCGTGCAAATAAATCAGTACCCACCATGGCTTGACCTAAGTTTATAATTTTAGATTTAAAAAAAATTAGTCTAAATCTATCATAGATTCATTGGACTGGCGAGCTACTCGATACTTGGTTTGAACTCGTTCAATATCTAAACAAACTATGATTGAATACCTGTCATAAGTATTCGGCTCGAACTCAATTAAAAATAGTTCAATAAAATTGAACAGGGCAAAATTCGGGCCGACTCAGCTCATTTGTACCCTCACACGTCAGGTGGGTAATGGAAACTGAAGAAAGCCCGCTCCACCCTCCCGCTGAGGCGAGCCCAACCGAGAGAAATCCAGAAAACCCCCAAGCAATCGCCACTGTTGTTCAGCAATTGAACCAACACTATTTAAAGAGTCCCTCTGAACCATAGTTTTGCTATGCTTTACAACTCCTTGGTGATTTTATCAGCTGAGATCTATTTCAATCTATTATAAACCTTTGGCGTTCAAATGTACCAAATACAGAAATTTTGCAACCGCTAGTAGTCTGGCACACTTAAAATATATCATATCACGTGACCCCTGGCATTCCTTAGCAAACTTCTCTCCAAGGTCCACCAGAGCATTGGTAGGCATTAGACCACCAAAAAGGCATGTTCCTAGAACACGGACCAGCAAAGATCACCTGTCAGGAATTCCAAGGTATAGTTGGGCAACATCTCTGTTTTATCAGCAACGCGGTCATCCTGAGTAGTGAAGATGATTACACTGCACAACCCAAAAACTGGCCTGTAGCATCTCCCAGTGATCTCGATTTAGGGTTTCATACCTGATGTCATCTAAGACCAATATAAACCTGAGACCATCTAGTGCCCTCTTCAGAAGAGCCAGAACAAGTCCCGATTGATTGGAATTCTAAATCAGATCTGTTACTTGCAGACCTTTAGATACAGATACCGATCCATGCGGCTGCGTATGCATGATACCACCAAATTTATTATAAAAAATAAATAGGGGTAGTATAATCAACCACAACAACTACATAAAACTACAAAGAAAATTGAGCTTTTCTATCTACCTTAATACACAAATCATTAACTAAACAACATTCCACAACCCTGTAACAGCAAGTAAGACAACTCAAATCGCAAAAATTTCAAATAACTACAAACAATCTTCAATTTGCTTGTACTTTGAGATATGACCCCCCAAACTTTGCTTTTCTGTACCATCTTTCATTAAGCTTTGTGAATCTCTCCGTTCCTTAGTAATTGGTTTGACACTATCATGTGTAGCATTTGTACCCCCAAAAAGTTTACGTAACTGCCCTGCTTGTCCATCACATACTTGTAACCTCTGCATCACTGTAATCTAACATATTTGCATTTATACCATTGAAATGAACCTATCATTTTTTATACCCAACATTCTACACAAAAGTTGCATGTATGCCCTTGCCATTAACAGTACTTGGTTTAAGGACAATGGCTAATATGCCATTGTGATTTGCACGATGCAGAGCATGCACACAAATCTCAAAGATTATAAGGAGTATATATACAAAAGTTGATGCAAATCAAAGGACGAATTAGTCACTTCTTCTTAAAACGAAATAGTTGACAGTGAGGGTCCAAATATGTCCCGCTGCCTGCCACCCTTTTGTAGTGTAGATGTATTAAAAACAATAGGTTTGATTTCAGGGTATGAATATATAACTGAACATTATAGTGTATATTTGCAAAAATCCCACTTGAATGTACACATGCATATAGTAACAATGGTTACAAACAAATGTGGAAAAGCTTGCTTGTCGAGAGTGTTAAAGTACTGCAGTCTATCACAAACTGATAAGTCAATAAGTTCTCTTCACAAAAAAAAAAAAAAAGTCAAAAATTTCCTGGCAGAACAACGGCTTCATAACAGTGAGGGACTATGTGCAACCCTTTTGTAGTGTAGAGGTATTAAAAACAATAGGTTGATTCAGGGTAAAGATATAAATCTAAAGATCATAGTGTATATTTGCAAGAATCCCAATTGAATGCATACAGATGTGGAAAAAGCTTGCTCGTCGAGAATGTTAAAATTCTGCAGTCCACTATACACGTGCAAACAATAAAAATAGTTATGTACAAACTGAGAAGTCAATAAGTTCCTGACAGAATAAAATCCTGGACATGTTCCCAAAATGCACACCTTAGACTTTTCGTCACATTTCACAAATTTGTCCCTACATGCAGTGCTCAGACCTTTCATCGATGTTAACAAAACCAATGTTTTTGGAAGTAGGATTTATGAAATAACTTGAATAAATGATGACTTACCTATTTTTTTTATGCCAACTTTCAGGATCAATTTGCATACAACTTGACGTGGTTGGATATTCCTTTGCAAGGAAGATAAGTCCCATTTGGGTCATCAGAGTTTGTGGCATTGGCAGTCACCATGTTTCTTCTAGAAGCACATTGTGAAGTGACTCCATCATTGGAGAATAAGGATTCCAAAAGATAACAGATCTCAGCTGCTCACACTCTTGAATCCAAAGGTTCTGACATTGATCTCAGTTGCCCAGATGCTCAGCATGCAGCAGACTTTGGCATAACAAGAAACACAGTTAATGACAGTTGTGAATCATCGAGCTTCTTGGACGAGGAATATTGCATGGTAACAGCTGTTTACACTCTTCTACCCATAGTTTTTCCAGCAATGGGACAGAGGGAAGATGTGCAAGATTCTGGCAATACATAAGAGTTAAATTGCGGAGAGAACTGAGAGATGAGAGCTTTGAAAGTATGGTAAGATTATCGCAAGCACACAATTCCAGTTCCTCGAGAGACTCTGTAGTCAGAATAGTACTCACAGCACACCTCTCCACCTTCAATTTAATCAGGGAAGAAGGCAGGCAAAGTACTCCGTTTAGCATGGGGCAATTAAAAAGGATAAGTTCATGAAGATGAGGAAAATCACTTTTTTCCACCCCATCCCATTTCTGCCATTTATACATGTTCTGGAAGGACAATTTCTCAAGTGATCTAAAACCATGTTTGTCATCATTGCCGCAAAAACTACGGCCTACACATTCCACCGACATACCATTGATATCAAGCACCTTTAGAAGTGGCAGTTGGCCAAGTTGTGGGAGAGCTTTGCACTTCATGCAATTTTTTAGTATCACAATGGTGAGCTTGGAGAACGAAAGATCTCCCATGTACATTTGAGATCCTGCACTATCATAGAACGTTATATCTAACTTTTGAAGATTGGCGTGAGATTGGAGGTTCTCAAACATGTCCTTTTCCTTGACTTCATCACTTGAATAAGGACCTAGATCATTGACGTGGTTGACTATTCTAGATCCAAGATACTTGATGTTGCTATCAGCCATGTCACTCACATCTTGGTTGTGTTCATCCAAATGCCCCTCTGAGCCCATATCAATCAATATGACATCATTGTTTGATTCTTCACCTTTCAAATCAAGTATATGTAGCCTAGAAAGTTCACATATAGATTCAGGGAGGCTTTGAATTTTACTGATATCAAGACACAAGAACTTTAGCCATTTTAAGTTGCCAATTGTCTCCGTCAATTCTTCTATCTTAGTGACACCCAATTGCAAAGTCTGCAGTTTGGAAAGCTTATCAATGGATTTAGGAATTTTTATAATTTTAGTATCATTGAGGAAAAGGTGAAGTAAGTTGCTCATGTTGCCAATGGCAGCTGGAAGTTCTGTTATCACAGTACAACTCAAAACCAATGTCTGCAAATTGTAAAGCTGAAAAACAGATGCATGGATGTTTTTAATTTTGGTGCCACTGAGATTAAGGTAGCGGAGGTGTTTCAAGCCACCAATTGAACTTGGTAATTCTTCTACATCTGTTTGTCTAACATCCAACACACGCAGACGATTCAACATGCTAAGTGTTTTGTCTAATGAAGTAATATGTACGTGTGCAATACTTTTGCCTTGCCGTGTTGGTAGAACAACTAAAAATGACCGCAGATGTGTTGCTGAGGATAGAGACTGTGTTGTCAACGTACCGTTGTTTGGAATCACAGACACATGGTGAATCTTCTGTAGCTCGTAGCTTGGAAGTTTGCACAGGTCACTGTCCTCTATTACAAGACATTTGCCTTCTGAGATGGAATGTGCTAGAGTACGGAGGAGATTGGGCATGATAAAAAGTCTCGTATCTAGTTGTGATTTCTGAAAGAATGACCTTGTCGATAAGTCGTCAAAATACTGAAGTCCCTTATCTTCCAAAAATTTTTCATTCTTTTCTTCAATAAACCCCTGCGCCAACCACAGACGAACCAATTCTTCTTTGTTGAAAAGATACTCCTTCGGGAACATGGAACAATACACAAAACATCGTTTCAGATGTGGCGGCAAATGACGATAGGTCAATCTTAGTTCTGGCAGATCTTCATCCCACATATCTGTTTTCAAGAACTCTTCCCACCTGTGTACATCACGCTCGTAGCGCAATCTGACTCCAAGTGCCTTGGCAACCAAAGGCGACCCCTGGCATTCCTTAACAATCTTTCTACCAATTTCCTCCAGCCGAGCATCAGAAGGTGGACCACCAAAGGCATGTTTTTGGAACACCAACCAACAAAGAACATCTGACAGGGATTCCAAGAAAAAGTCGGGCACCGTCTTTGTTCTATCGGCAACCCGGTCATCCTGAGTAGTTAATATGATTACACTTCCACTGCCACATCCTTTGAAAGTGGCGCGTAGCACCTCCCACTGATCTCGATCTACAGTTTGATAGCAGATGTTATCCAAGACCAATAAAAACCTGTGACCATCTACTCTCTTCTTCAGAAGATCCTGAACCACTCCCAACTGATTGAAACTGCATGACTTCTCAGTAAGAGCCTCCCCAACTTTTTTCATCAGATCTGTTATATAAAGACCTTTAGATGCAGACACCCATCCCCGCGGCTTGAAATGCCTAGAAACCCTTTCATCATGGTAAATGTGCTGAGCAAGGGTGGTCTTGCCGAGGCCCGCCGCACCCACTATGGGGACGACATTCAAGCTTTCATCCATGGCTGTCACCAGCAGGAAATCAATAAGTATCTCCATGTCATCTTCCCGGCCGTGAATGACCTGCTCGGTCGGGAAAGAGCTACTGGGCGCCGCCTCCACATCGCCGCCGTGCCGCTGTGCTCCCCTCGCCTTCCCCAGACGGAGCACACGATCGAACATCCCGATCTCCTCCCGTCTATGCTTCAGATCGTCGACCCTGAGCCTGAAGGAAGGAGATATCAACCTGAGGGAAAGATCCATCAAGAGATCGGCGAGGGGATCGCGGGCGTACCTGAGGCGGATGATCGGAGCCGGAGGCGGAGGGGGTTCCGCTTCCACCTTGGCGCGCAGCTGCTCGAACTCCCACTCGTCCAGCAGGTCTTCGGCGTCGTAGTCCCACGCCTTGAGCTCCTTCATCAGGTACTCCGTTTGTGCATCGACGGTGGCCTCGGCCTCCACGCCGTCCAGCCAAACTCTGTCGTCCTTCAGTTGCGCCTCGATCCACCTCAAATTTCTCAAGACATCGCCGGGATCGGAGGAGGAGGAGGAACCGGTGGATCCGCCGGGGGAAGACCAGAACATACCCATGCGTTTCAACCCTCGCATCTCGCCGCCTGCTGTGGCTTGCCGCCGGATGAACAGGTCAATGGCCCTCCTCTCCGGTTCGGCTGGGAAAAGGTTAAAATTTATATGGAGCTCCCTTGCCTTTATTTCGGAACCAGATCGTCTGATGAACGTATGCGTGGATCGTCATGTACCACAGACATAATAAAAGAAAATGAGATCATATAGACCGAGTTGTTTGGACGCACATGTCCAGATGATCTCATTTTCTTTACTTCTTCTCCTGGTCAAAAGAAATATACCAATTAGAAGCTTAATGTTTTCTTTCTCCTCCATATCATCAAAGTTTTTAAGAAAAATTACTAAAAAGGGTAAAAAAATTATCAAAATATCTAATAGGGGCGTTTTAATTTTAAAATATCTAAAAAGAACACTCATTCCAAAAATCATATCTAAATTGGACAAAACTCATATTTTTCTAACATACTGTCTAGAATATCCTCAATTGTTTTACAAAAAGATTGTTCCAATTGAAATCTATATAGTATTGTTTTTATATTTTTACTATAAAATATATAAATGAGACCTTTATTTTTTTTCTAATTACCAAAAAGGACACTAACACTAAAAAATATCAATAAAAATTATTCCTCCAAGATTTAGAATTTAAAAGAGGATCCTAAAATTTTATCATCAATAAAAGAATGAATATGTAAAATAAAAAGTAATAGCGTTATCTTTAAATTTTATTCATAGGAATAAAGAATGCATAATATAAGTTAATCATACTAGTTATTATTCATAAATTGACTTTTACTTAGAGTTCTAAGATAGTAAATTTTTTATAATTAGTAAAATGTGAGACAGTCCTATTTGTAATGGAGGGTATTTTGGCCAATATGTGATAAGAAGGATGACTTTTGCCTGATATATATATATATAAATCTTAAGAAGGGTGTCATTTTTAGATATTTTAAATTTATAGTGCCTCTATTGGATATTCTGAAAAATTTTATGCCCTTTTCAGCAAAAAATTTCAACTTTTTAAAGTACTCAATTGATCTGTATTTGTCCTATTCTTCGTGTCTTAATAAAAATCGTAGCTTTTTTTTAAAAGAAATTATAGTTTCATTTCTCTATCTTTTGACTTGCTAAGTACGACATTAATACTTTAAAAGAAGATATAATTAAACTTCAAGTGTTAAGGTCTTTAAAAAAAAAAATTCTTTAAAATCTTTATATTTCAACATTTAAAGTTTTACGGTCTTTTAAGTGTTAAGATTTTAAGATTAAAGAGCTAAAGTATTATAAAATTATATGTCATTTAGATATTTAAGTCCTAAATATCTTTAACCTTAAAAATCAAAGATTTAAGATAGTCACTTGTGTTATATTTGGAGTCGTCTTCAAGATAAAATAATATGTAACAATAGATATATAGCATCTCTATGTTCTGAGGTGATCTCTCGTTCTCGGAGCCACAACATCTAGATGAAGTCCGACTTGAGCATTGAATCCATCCATTTGGACTACCGTTTACTAGCTCCCTACTACTACCACTAACCTTCTTGCACCCACTCAATCAACTCAACATTATCCTCTCCTGTGATGCTGCCTTCCATTGACACGACAGTAGGGCCACCATCTTCTAATGCTCTTTCCTCTTAGCATCTATATGAACTCCTCTATACGTGAATTTAATGACTCCCTTTGGCTAATGGACCTTTCCATCCCATTCCGAGAGGACACCGTCGTGTTGGAGGTTACATCGGGTGTGCAGTTTACGAAACTCCATATGGGTTGGTTCGAGATTGTAGAAGAGGTGGTGATCGTAGTGCCACTTTCTCGAGAGGCTATGATGGTAAAGGAGTTCACAGAGTTGATGAGTGAGATGCGGGACGATGAGTGACAACTAGAGCTCAAGTGCAATAGTCATTAGTAGGAAAATATAGCTACTGGACGCCGTAGAGACATCCATCTAACTCAAGGATCGAGTTGTAGGAAGTGTAATACTCTGTTACAGAGAATTGCTGGCTTCTGTTGCTACTGTTAGGGCTGGCAAAATGGGTCCAAGATGTGGGACCTGACCCATTAGACCAGGTAAATTTGAGTTTGGATATATCCAATAACCCAATAATCGACCTGTTAATTATTCTAGTTAAATTCTCTTAACAGGGTTACGTAAATTTGAGCCTAAAATTTGCAACATTTTCACTTGCACAAGTTTTGTTTTTTAAACTGATTTGAAGTGTAATATCAACAAAAAGTGACAGACCAGATGAAAGATTCGTTTACCCACTTATCCAAAAATATTAACATGTCTATTTTGGGTGGGTGGGTCCACATATTATGGGCAAGAGTCTACCCATACCCGGCCCACTTATAGCCCTAGCTTTGAGGTAGTCCAAATAGTTTTAGTTTTAAATACTTAGAGAATTAAATACCTTTCAATGTGTTATGATCAAATTAAATACCTTCCAATGTCCTAAGATACTAACAACTTAACAACTTAATATTTAACACATTAACGTCTTAATACTTTAATTTTTAAAATATTATAATTATTTTGCAAGCTAACAAGTAGAGTGGTAAAAATCATAATTTCTTCAAAAAAAAGACTTATTATTGTGACTAGACAAAGAAGATAAACTAAGGGCCGTTTGATAAAACTTAATGAACCTCTTAATTTAAACTGATTAAACATCTTAAAATTTAGACTGTTTAAGAAAATATCTGAATGAATGTATGAAACAACCTCTGAAATCGGAATCTTTAAGTGATGGGAATGTCATTTTTTATTTTTTTTTCAGATGCAGGAACCTCGCTAAGGCGGCGCGGTGGGCGTCGATGGCAGCCCGCACGCTGTGCACGGCTGCAACAGCAGGGGCGACCTCCTCGGCGGGGGCGGGGCCGGCGTCCAAGGCGAAGCAGCTCCACCGGAGGCTGTCCGTGCTGGGGGGCCGCGCAAGGGGGCCGTGACTGACGCCACGAACAAGTGGCTGCGGGAGGGGCACCGCGTCCACGAACAAGTGACTGTCGTCGGGGATCTCCACAAGTACCGGCGCTTCCACTACGCCCCCGAGGTCTGCACCACACCCATGATGTTGGCTTCGATCCTAGTTTTGGATATGCTAAATTTGTCACTTTGATCTGCTTGGCAGCTTGGATTTGTATTTTTAGCTCGTGGGTTTGGCTTAGAATTCGATATAGAGGAATTTACAAATTAATGTTTGGAAAAAGCCATCGACTTGTTTAGACTTTGGGATGTACTTGGTGTCGTAAATGATAAATTAGAAGGCAGGGATATAGTCTTCTTAGAATGGAGGGTGGATCATCTTGGTGCTGGCAAGGTTTTAGAAGAATAAACTTCAGCTATTGTATGGAGTGGCCAAGGTTTCGGAGGAGAAAACAAATGAATTGTTGTTGGAGTTCTTTGCGGTCAGTAAGTGATTTGTTGCCTGTTAGAACTAATGTCTTTGATTGGACACAGATGAATTCTAGAGGATGTTGACCGGTGTGCTATTTCTCCCATGTTGATGAAGCATATCAGCCGTGTTGTTTTGGTAACTATTTGTCCTCTATTCTCAGGCATCTTGATGCCGATAGGTCGCAATATTTTGAAAATAGGATATCATATCCGAGGACAGCTTCATGGAGGAAGGCATGGTGGCGTGGATGGTGCGGATCTCGTCGGCCATGGCGAGCTCCGCGGCGGGGGAGGGGGAGAAGGGGTGGCGCCCGGCGGGGGAGGTGGTGGGGGAGGGGCGCCACCTCCCGAGGAGGGCTGGGAGTTTGGCTCCGGCCCATCTCATGTGGTCATGAGACGGTCGGTGGTGGCGGCGACCGCTGCGGCAAGAGAGGGATGTAGATGTAAATATTATAGGTACAACGATTTATATGTAAAGTTCATACATCCCATTGATTACAACTGTCATAAATAAAAAAAAATATTAAAATTATGAGCATTTTTCAGTTTTTAAGAGTATTTTTTTTAAAACGAGGGACCCAAGTATAAATATTATAGTTACAGAGATATATGTGTAAAAGTTATACATCCGGTTGATTTCAATTGTAATAAAATAAAACTGAACAAAATTATGAGTATTTTAAGTTTTAAGGGTATTTTTGTAAAATAAAAAAGTTAGAGATCTAGATATAAATATTATAGTTGCACGGATATATATGTAAAAGTCACATACCTTGTTGATTTCTAACGGTAAAAAAGGAAAAAAGAGCAAAATTATAAGTATTGTTTATATTTTAAAAATATTTTATAAAACAAAAATATTAATTTAAATGCCAATTACCAAACAATCTCCTCATGTAACTCTTATTCTCTTTTAAGTATTTTTTTAATTATAGATTTAGACAATAGATGAGAAGTTAGACTTAAGATATTTAAAATAAGTTTTATCAAACGGACACTTAAGTTTACCCTAAGTATTCTAAAAACTTTAGTGTCTAGGGGGAGGGGTTCCTCATTCTGCGGAGCTCCTCTCCCCCTCTCCTTCCCTGGGGGTGATCTTTTATCTTTTGTGGAAATTTTGTTTCTCTGAAAATCTTTATTTTACCTAGTTTTGTCTCCTCCAATGGGAAGTTTTGTGCCCCTTTTGAGTGCAATCTTGCCTTCGGCAACCCCTAGGACCCCAGAAGCATGGTTAGCGGCAGTGGATTTGCCACTCTATTTTTTTTCTTCCTTGTGGTTTTCCTTTACTTGTTCCCCATCTCCTTTGTGGTTGGTTTCCATTTTCTTGCCGAATTTTGCTACTCTCCTTAGCCCATCATGGCTTCGTCGGAAAACCTATTTTCTAGCAACCGTCTATTTTATCTTGTTTATACTTGTGACCAAAAAATTAGACTAAAAACAAATGCTATAACGTGAGAGAATGCTATCAGCTAACTATAATAGATTTATAAACTTGAATGCACACAGTTAAAACTAGACAGATTTGGATTCTAATTTAATTAAGATGACAATATTGGGCTATTTACTAACTATGTTAAGATATATCCTATGGGACACAAATTGTAAAGGGCTGGCAATAAGATAACTGATTTAGATGAGTAACACTTGCTGCACCACGCCTGCGCCACAACGCGTGGGTAAGTTGCAGCAGTAGTATTTTTTTTAAAAAAAAATTCTTCATGTTGGCCCAATTTCGCCTGCCACTTCTTTTATGGTGTATTAGGCGATTCAAAAAAATTTAAAAAATAAAAAATCGAGCCTAATTAACAGTAAAGCATGATGGAGTCCACTAAAAAAAAAATCAAAAAATAAAATAAAAAAAAATTTAGCCCCACCTCGGTGCACCGCACGCGGTGCAGCAAGTGTTACTCGATATAGATATAACTTAAATGCATACACTAAGATCTAAATATAAATGTAGTTAATCTCCGTTAGACTTACCATAGAAGGAGATGAGAGGAAATAAATCAAACACACATGAAAACATAGGATTTATATAGTTAGTTTGGTCTCATAAAGACCTCCATCCACTCCCAAGGCTCTTCCACTACTTCTCCAAAGTAGTACATCTGCCAATTGATCCAATGCCCCATCTCACAAGTGCTAGTTGATCCGGTGCTAGCTCATCAAGGCATGCTTGCAAGCAGTCCATTGTTTGGATCCGGTGACCAGTCACACCAAGGGATTGCTCCTCCAAAAGCCTTAACCTGTTGATTTGATTTGGCGTCTAACGTACCAAGTGTTAATCATTTCGTAGTCCTCAGGCTTACGGTTCAAACAAAGCTTCCATAAAATAGATTCCTCTTAACAGGCTGAGTGTATAAGAAATGCATAAATGTATTGACGGAAAATACAAGTTGATAAGAGTGAGGCACGGGATTCTTCAACTTTGACTACAATAGATTGGAGTGGAACTGCTTAGTGTAGTTTGTTGATGCAGTGGCCTTGATTGAGGAGCCTTTAAGTTTGCTTGTATGCACTTTCTCACTGGATGACTCGTGCCCTCATGAATGCATTGGCTCACCAATGATGTATCTTGATGGCTCTCTCAACTTCTCACGGTTAGGAGCTCACTTGGATCTTACTTGTTGCTGCCTAGTTCTTTCACATTCACAAGCCCATTTAAATGGAGTCTTTTTCTTCTTTAACTAGCAGCTCTTAAGACGGTGTCTGTTATCTGTAATGGTCAAGTCATGAGAGGGAAGCTCTAGCCGTTGTGTCATGTTCAAACCATCTTTAATCTGTGTTCAACCTTGACACTACTCCTCAATATGATGGAACATGCCCCTATAAACATTCAATATTATTAAAAAAAACCTCCTAATTGAATTATTTTCTCAAAAACCTTCATAATCTTAAATGTTTACAAAAAACACCCATGTAGTTAACAAACGTTTGAAATGAGGAGCTACCCAAACGTCTTGAAACCAGACCTCATAACCACTAGAGTTCACCTCCTCCAACAAGACCGCCTCCACGCCATCGGGGTGGTTGTAATGCTAAAAAGTGTTCCACTCTGACTGGAGTGCGCGGCAATCTGGTCCGCCACGCTGATGACACGAGCACAGTGGACAAAGTGGTAGATAGAATATTCCCACATATTTTTTATTTCAAATTTCTATAAATACATGGATGTTTTTGTAAATATTCAAAGATTATGGGATTTATGAGAAAATAGTTCAATTAAGAGAACTTTTTTACAGTGTCAAATATTTATAGGGGGTAAGAGAGTCCCTAAATATAAAGTGTGCGCTTAATATATAATCATATATTTTGATACCATATTAAAGTTATTGGACTATCTAATTTAAGGCATTAAAGCAGAAAGTGAAGAAAGCACCATTATTTTAAAAATATTTTATTTTTAGAGTGAAGAAAACATCCTTATTTTAAAGATATTTCATTTTTTCTTTGTTGTCAATGTAACTATTCTAATATAATTTATTATAATTCATTTTAATGAGTTTAGGTTAATATTCTTATATCCAGAATTCTTAAAGGACACTTGTTATGGACAAATGAAGAAGTTCTATGTGTAACCGTAACTGATTGTTTAAATCTTTCCGATGTTGAGGGAATAGCATTGAAACTATATTCCATACGTACATATGTTTAATGTATAAGTCACATATCATATAAATAACGGCCAACATATGAAGACGTACAAATCGTATCACATATCAAGTTTTATTTTTTGAACTCATATTCCATATTTGCATATGTTTAACATCTAAGTCACATATCATATAAATAACTACTGACAGATTAAGAGGTAAGAATCATATTACAGAAGTAAATAAACATATCTCATAGAGCTAGAACGAAAATAGACATATTCTTAAATTACATGATTCATGTTTCATATCATACATGCAGTGATAAGGTTCTCAAACTAGAATATGTGCTGCTAAAATCAGATTATACACAGATTGGAAATTGCTTCCTTGTCAAAGTAGGTTTAAGGCTGTCTATAATTGCGTCCCCTTACTTGCGTTACCCCCTTAGCATTAAGACAACGGAACACCACTCGCCTTAGCAACTATACCACATAGTGACCCCTCTAGAAGCACCTAAGACACAAGTGCTTCTCTCATCTGTCTTAAAACTCACTTTTCCTCTGTTTTGTTCTTGCCACAAGTGCTTCTCCCATCTCTCTTATGAACCACCCTTTCTGTACTTTATCCTCGGCACAAGTGCTTCTCCCATGTCTTATAACCCATCCTTCCTCTACTTTGTTCTCTCTCTCTACAAATTATTGATTGGTACGTTAAGAAACAAAAATGTGACTTTTCCTAAGAGAAACGAAACATGATTTACATAAACTTATTAAGTTAATCTGTTCAAATTAGCTAGCAAAAACCACCTATAGCCCATATAAAAGTCTCCATAATTGTGTCAATAAAAAAGCCTTGCACTGTCCAGAGTTGAGTTCATATGGTAATGGTTGCTTGGTCAATATCTGCTTCGTGAAATTTATTTACTTTCTAAACAAATGACAACATTTCAATGGCCACAGAAATCATCCAAAAGTAAAGTAGGAGCATATGTTTGATATAACAAGACTTGCATTGAATTCGACTTTTTAGTGGCAGAAGAATGGCTAATAGCTGTGGAGTAGTGTACCAAGCCCAGTAGAAGCTGAGTTATTTCTTGAAAAGAAGAAAATAATTTGTAAGCATACCCCATATAATCAATTTGACATTGTGCTCCATAAGTTTTCAAGGTAAAAAATATCATAATCAACAAGGAACATCTAATGATCAATGCTAGATAATGTGGGACTGACGAAGATGCAAGAAGCGCGAACCAGGGGAAGGCTGCAACGGGGACTGTAGCAATGGTATGAGCAAGCGTTGAAAGTCAGAAACAGTTTAGGGAGTTGACTAAAGCAAGAATTGAGCCGTAACCACAATGGGGCCAAAAAGAGACAACCGGGAGATTAAAAAAAGAAAAGAGTAATACTTGCTGCACTGAGGGTCAGCACAGCAAGCTGAGTCATCTTCTAATACAAGATGTTAGTGGTCCACATGGGTAGTAGCATATGGGTTGGGCAGCCTTTTTCATGGGTGGACCAGACAAGCACTAAATGCGGTGCAAGGTTCTAGGAATAACAAATGTATGTGGGCATGATTAATACTTTGTGGACATGACAAATACTATTTGTCATGCCCATGAATTATTTACCATGCTTGAAGTATTTGTCATGTCCATGAAGTATTTATTATGCTCATATGTATTTGTCATGCCCAAAATCCAGCACCATATTTAATGCTTGTCTGGCCCCCCCTATGGAAAAAACTGCCCAACCCATGTGCTACCTACCCATGTAGACCAATAGCATCTTGCATTGCAAGATGACTCTACTTGCTGCACGGACCCTCAGTGCAGCAAGCATTATTCAAAAAAAAAAAAAGTGCCGCTCTCAGCACTAACAATTAAATCAGCAAAATGATCAACAAAAGAAAGGAAGAAAAGAGCAAGCAAAATGATCAACACAAGAAAGGAAACACAGTCGAACAAATAGATGATATGGAAGATCTGTGTAGTTTATCAGACATCAATATATATGAATACAGCTATCTCTGAAACTGCCAAAGCTTACATGTAGAAAATGTTAAGAATCTGCAGCTTATCACACCTTCAGTAATCAATAATTTTCCGTAGTACTATGCCTTACCAAGAGATGCTGCTCGCAAGTGAGTAATCTATCATGACATTTTCACCAAATGTCATTAAATGGACAGCCAAGCTTTGCACTTGATACAGAAACCCTTTGCTTTTGAGAATGGGATTTATAAAATGATCTTAATGAATGATAAGCAACCTGTTTTCTTATGCCATCTTTCAGGATCAATTGTTGTATATTAGTATGGCTGGGTCTTCCACTGCAGGTCAGATAAAGTAAAACTTTGTGAACTGGATGTTTCCATGTCCATAAAGTGAGCATGCAGCAGTCATTAATATGGCAACACAGAGAGTTTGTGATATTGGCAATCACTACATTTCTTCTAGAAAAACTGTTGTGAGGTGACTATGTCGATGAAGAATAAGGATAACAAAAATCAACATATCTCAGCTGCTCACACTCTTCAATCTTAAGGTTCACAGTGAACTCAGCTGCCCACATGCTCAGGCATAGGTGTGGCAAGAAAGGCAGTTGATGACAGTCTGCAAATCTCCAGGTTGCTTGGAGGAGAAAACAGCTCACACTCCTCATACCAAAGCTTATCCAGAGACCAGGCAGGAACAAGAGATCTAAGGTTCTGGCAATACATAAGAGTCAAATTGCAGAGAGAATTGAGAAATGGGAGTTCTGAGATATTATCACATGCACATAACTCCAATTCCTTGAGAGAGTCCATTGGAGGAATAGTATACACAGCACACCTCTCCACTTTCAATTTAGTTAGG
The DNA here is from genome assembly GCA_030544215.1 of Zantedeschia hybrid cultivar. Classification (NCBI taxonomy): domain Eukaryota; kingdom Viridiplantae; phylum Streptophyta; class Magnoliopsida; order Alismatales; family Araceae; genus Zantedeschia; species Zantedeschia hybrid cultivar. The sequence goes on along the minus strand of JARZZO010000005.1, from coordinate 75,525,198 downwards.
GAAGAATGAAAGCATGGTACTCCCTTTAGTTTGGGGCAGTTAAAAAGGATAAGTTCTTCAAGGCTAGGAAAATCATCTTCTTCGACTCCATCCCACACCATCCAATTACACATGTTCCTAAAAGACAGCTGCTCAAGTGATGGAAAACCCATTCTTTTGCCAAGGCCACAAAAACCTCGTCCTACATGTTCCACAGATATGCCATCAATATCAAGCTTCTTCAGAAGTGGCAATTGGCCAAGCTGTGGGAGAGTTTTGCACTTCACACAACTTTTGAGTATTACATTGTTGAGCTTGGAGAAAGAAAGATCTCCCATCCAATTTTGAGATCCCATACCATCTGAAAACATTATATCTAACTTTCGATGATTGGTGTGGCATTGGAGGTTCTCAAACATGGCCACTTTCTTGACTGCATCATTTGAATAAGAACCTTGATCGTTAACGTGGCTGACGTTGCTATCAGGTATGCCACTGACATCTTGGTACAATAGACCTTTCAATTGTTCTTCTGAGTCGGTATCAATTAATAAGACATGCTTATTTGATTCTTCATCTTCTGCACCTTGCAAATCAAGTATCTGTAGACTAGAAAGCTCACATATAGATTCAGGTAGCCTTTGAATTTTACTGATATTAAGACACAAGAATTTTAGCCACTTCAAGCTGCCAATTGTCTCTGGTAATTCTTCTATTTTAGTGGCATCCAAATTCAAAGTCTGCAATTTTGAAAGCTTACCAATGGACTTAGGAAGTGTTCTAACTTTAGTAACATTGAGGGGAAGGTGAAGTAAGTTACTCAGGTTGCCAATAGCATCTGGCAATTCTGTTATTGAGGTACAACTCAAGTCCAAAGTCTGCAAACTATAAAGCTGAAAAATAGATGCATGTATGTTTTCAATTTTGGTGCCACTGAGATTAAGGTAGCGAAGGTGCTTCAAGTCAGCAATTGCGCTTGGCAATTTCATTATGTCTGTATGTCTAACATCCAACACACGCAAGTGATTCAGAGTTCGAAGTGCTTCATCTGATAAACTAATCTGTGCAATATTTTTAAGTGGCCATGTTGGAACCACCACAAATGACCGTAGATGTGTTGCAGAGGCCAGAGATTCTGTTGTCAACTTACTGGTGCCTGGTGTCAAAGACAAATGGTGAACCTTTTGTTGATCGCTCCTTGAAAGATGATACAAATTATCACCCTGTACTGTAAGGCATTCGCCATCTGAAATGGACAGTGCTAGAGCATGGAGGAGATTGGGCATGACAAAAGCTCCAGGATCTAGTGGTGATTTCTGAAAGAATGACATTGTTGATAAGTCATCAAAATACTTGAGTCCCATATCTTCTGACAGCTTTCCCTTTCGTTCTTCAATAAACCCTTGTGCCATCCACAACCGAACTAATTCTTCTCTACTAAAAAGATACCCCTTTGGGAACATTGAACAATACACAAAACATCGTTTCAGATGTGCCGGCAAACGATGATAGCTCAACTTAAGCTCTGGCACAACTTCATCCCACATATCTCTTTGCAAGAATTCTTCCCATGTTTCCACATCTCGCTCATGGCGCAATCTGACTCCAAGCGCCTTGGCCACCAAAGGCGACCCCTGGCATTCCTTAGCAATCTTCGTTCCAATATCCATGAGCCGAGCATCAGTCGGCACTAGACCACCAAAAGCATGTTCTCGGAACACGGACAGGCAAAGATCACCTGTCAGGGATTCCAAGATATAGTTGGGCACCGTCTCTGTTTTATCAGCAACCCGATCATCCTGAGTAGTGAATATGATTACACTCCCATCGGCACAACCCTTAAAAGTGGCGCGTAGCATCTCCCAGTGACCTGGATCTAGGGTTTCATACCTGATGTCATCTAAGACTAACAGAAACCTGCGACCATCTAGTGCCTTATTCAGAAGACCCTGAACTGCTCCGAACTGATCGGAACTGCAAGCCTTCTCAGTTAGAGTCTCCCGAATTTTCCTCATCAGATCTGTGATTTGTAGACCTTTAGATGCAGATACCCATCCTCGCGGCTTGAAATGACTGGAAATCCCTTCATTATTGTAGATGTGCTGAGCCAGGGTGGTCTTGCCGACGCCTGCCGCACCCACTATGGGGATGATGGTCAGGCTTTCATCCATGACATCCTCCGACAGCGACAGCAGGAAGTTAACAAGCTTCTTCTTGTCGTCTTCACGCCCATAAATGGCCCGCTCGCCAGGGAGAGAGCTACTGGGCGGCGGCTCCACATTCCTGCCGGGCCGCCGTGGACCCTGCGCCCTCCCCAGACGGAGCATACGATTGAACTCCCCGATTTCCTCCCGTCTCTGCTTCAGATCGTCGACCCTGCGCCTGAAGGAGGGATCCATCAAGAGATCGGCGACGGGATCGCGGGCGTACCTGCGACCGAAGATGGAAGATGGAGGCGGAGGGGGTTCCGCCGCGGCCCGAAGCTCCTCGAACTTCCACTCGTCGAGCAGCTCCTCAGCGTCGTAGGCCCACGCCTTGACCTCCTTCTTCGCGATCTCCGTCTGCGCATCGATGGTGATCTTGGCCTCCACCTCGTCCAGCCAGGACCTGTCGGTCTGCAGCACCGTCTCCAGCCACCTCAGATTCTTCCCAACGTCGTCGGGATCAGAGGGGGAGGGGAAGGCGGCGGTGGGGCGGCGGAAGAGGAACCAAGACATTTCTCTCGCCGTTCGCCTCTCGCCTTCTGCCGTGCTGCCTATGTGTAGATGCAGGAGTCAAATTGACGCCAGCCCCCTTTCTGATTGTTGCAAGACCAGTCGCACAACTTTATGTGGTTGGGTTATATAGTTAACTTGATTAATTGGACGAGTTGACATTATTATTTTTATAATATTTAAATTATTAATATTATTTTCGATTGACAAATATAAATTATTATTAATAAATATAATTTTTGATTGACTATATATTTAAATTGACAAATGCGATTTTCGTTTGATAAATACAAATATATATTTGTGAATCGATCAATCTAAATATTATGGAGATGATCATATCAGTTCGTCTAAGTAATTAAGTTAGTCACGTGGTCCAATTACAAAAAATTGTGCAATATGACTGAATTTGTACAATAAATATTACTCTTGTTAAATAGGCGAAAGAAATCAGATGGGTGGTGGATCCACCCCATTGCAGGATTGGAAGCAGATGTGCAAAATGATTGGATTCCGGATGGTTCCAACACGTATTAGGAGAGTGGATGGAAATGGAATTTAGGGTGAAGTAGTATGGGGTAGAGGTGTTCGCGGTTGGTTTAGATTTGGTTTTAGAGAAATTTTAGAGTATTCAAACTAAATCAAACAAATTTCTAAACTAAATCAAATCAAAGCAAACACTTTTGAAATCAAACCAAATCGAACCGAAATAATTCGATTCGATTCGGTTTGATTTTAACCATCATAATGAGACCTTATTTATCAAATAAGTCTATAATAATTTAACAATTTATATAATAAATGAATAATTCTTATAGACAAAGAATAAATATACTATTTAGTTATTTTAATTAACTTTTAATAGATAGTTTAAGATACAATGATGAAAGAAATTAAATTACTTTAATAAGGGGTCATATTACTCTATACACTTTAATTTAAAATAAAAACTTATATCACTTTATATATGAATAGAGAAAGATGTTCTTAATTTAAATAAAAATGATCAGAGTATTGCATTGTACTTTATAATTTTCAATGATTTTAGTTTAATATATACAATAACCACTAATTATTTATACTAAATTTATGTTCTTATAAGTAATTTGATTTATTCGGTTTGATTTGATTTATGAAGAATATAAACTAAATCAAACCAAATTTTATTGTGCAGTTTGATTTCAACCTACTCAAAAAAAAATTGACTCTAAACCAAATCAAACCAAACGGAATGAATAGTTTGGTTTGATTTTTCGGTTTGAACTAAATAGTGGACACCCCTAGTATGGGATAGAGAGAGGGTGGGGGTCGGATATCCACTATTCAAATTATGTGACTGAAGGTCAAGACAAGATTTATTTTCCACAAATGCCCTAAAATGTGGTTTGGGCTTGACTTAAGCTAGGTTCGCATAGGATATAAAACTGAACTGAAGGTTAATCTAGCTAACCAAATTTGACTCGATTGACAAATTCGGATCTAAGTTCACAACAAGCCTAATTTTGGTTGGGTTACATTGAGCTTTAGGCTAGCCTACCTAAAGATGAATCATTACATTACCAAGATTCTATTGGAGAATAGGAGAAGAGTAAAGACGAATAAGGAGAGAATAAGTTTAATTTTGCTTTGACAAACGGAATGACTTATACCGGTGTAGAATAGCGTATTCGGAGAATAGTTAGAATAAGCCATCCCACTTTAAACTCAAGAATTACTTATTCTTCTTATTCCATCTGCGGGTTCTACAAAACTATCAAACCAAAACACCCCTGATTCTAGTATACGTCATTCCGTTAGTGAGCTCCACGTAATAACTTATTCTGCAAACAAAGGGAGGCTTAGATAATCATCTGATTGCATGGAATATAACTTCATGCCAATTAGGCTCGTCCGCGTAAAATAAGGAAATTCACTCATTATCGTTTTTATTGCTAATTTCCTTTTTGAAATAAAAGAGCGACAATGGCCCTTTTATTTTAGTCATAATGTTAAAAAATTAACAAGAGGTAAGACTAAGTTATAAGTCTTATAGCTAGATTTTAGTACACATTGGTTGTCAGCAGTAGTAGATGTGTGCTTAGCGGACAGATCCATCTTTCTCTATTGAAGGCCCTTTTCCTGTAAAATGATCAAATTTATCTTTGCCCTTAGTACGATACCTCAATAAGAGCTGAGGCACGAAAAAAATAGTACAGCATTGGCACCCTATATATGTATAATAGGACCTGGTTTACCTTAGTTTAGAGAAATCTTCAAGAAATCAAACAATACATAAACCAAACCAAACTAATTTTTTTTCAAACCAAACCAAAACACTTCAATTTAGTTTCATTTGCAATTTGTTTAGTACTTTTAATGGTCCTCGTGCGTACCTTTTGTAGGAATAAAATAAATTAACAAATTATTTAATTTCAATTTTAATGTAAATTGTACATGTAAAAGTTCATCAAAAGATAAAAATAATGATCAATTTTCTAAATTAAGATCAAACATTGCTAATTTTAGAAATCATATGTATAATTTTATAATTTTTTAAATTTTTCATAAAATTTATTCCTTCTTTTTTTTCACTTCCAAGGCCAAACTAAACCAAATCTTTGTCACTCCTAAACCAAATAAAACCCAATCAAATTTGACCAATTCCGTTGTTTTTTTCAGTTTGAACTAAATGTGAGTACTTCTACTACATAACCTTAGTTAGTATGCACATATTTGCCTTCTCAAATTGTGCACTCCTTGCATGAGGAGCACCTTTTAAAGGACAAAGTCATGCAATCTACTCTCGTCTGAATCGATGATCAAAGCAAACAATACCTTTTGGAGGCCATGAAAATTTCTGTCAACAATTCTGCATCATGTGTGAGAATATGTTCTCTAACCCACCTCTACGACTAACAGGGTTGTGTTGTAAATGAACTTTAATGCTAGATTGGTTATTGGCAATAATAACCACATGCTTATCTAGATTAGGACCAATAACGACCACATGCTTATCTAGATTAGTTATTGGTCAAAAATTAATTAAGGGTATACAATATATAAATTCAGAGAAGTCGTGTGTTTATGTAAGAAAGTGTGTGAGTGCATGCGCGCACGCGCGCACACACACAGGGAGAGGGAGAGAGAGAGAGAGAGAAACCATGCCCACGACAATGTTGAGAGAGAGGCAAAAGGTTCATTAAACCATGGCTACAACAAATGTTTCAAGCCCATTATTCAGATCCTTCCGGCCCAAATTTGGTGCATCATTTTGCTGAGGCCCAACTTTGGTGCATCATTTTGCACGAAAATTCTCCTCCCTAGATTGTTTCACAGCGGCAATCTGCCTTTGGTACGTGGGGAATCTTTATCCGTCTTCAAGAAAATACCATCCGATAAAAGTTATGTTCGTGATCTCCAGAATAAAAAAGACTCATGAAATTGTTCGACCATAGCAAAGAGAGCTAACATAGAGGTCCCTTGCCCAATTTCCCTGCAAGCAGCGAGAGAGTTATTTCTGATCTTGGCATCAAAGTTGGTAATCATTGTCATACAAGGAGAACAAGTAAGAATGATGAACCCACCTTGATATGTTTCCTGGGAAACTCAGATGTCCGACGAGTATCTTGCCGCCTGCTAGGTTTATCTGTGGACTTCTTTTTAGTGAAAACAAATGCAGCCAGTTCCGGTGTTGCTGCAGTTACAGTTATGTGAAAACCCTTTTTCCATCTCTGGTGAATTCCTTCAAAGGGGTATGCGAAGTCAAGCTCGATAACCTGAACATGGAGATTCGATATAATGCTTCAGTATTAATGGCCTAGATGGCCCAGTTCATGAAGCACTGACAAGATAAACCATAAAAAGGGAATAGAAATAGAACCTGTTCCAGATCAGCATCCACAGCACTGTGCGACATCACCACTGCCCATTGGCTTTCTGTAGTAGCGATGGAAGTGATGTGGAAGCCTATTGCCCAGTATCCTCTAATCCACTGATATGGAAACAAAGAATCTATGTGGAAGGCCTGTTGATCATACCGTGTTCCTGGGTCACGAAAACATAGATTTCATAAATTTAGCAACATATTGCATAATGAGGAAAGAAGCAACAAAGTGAAAGAGAGTTGCCTTTGGACATCACGACTAAAGAACTCCCATTCTTTGACCCCGCTATGGCCGTAATGCGATAGCCCTCATCCAGTTTTTTCTTACGCCACGACTTTCAAATAAAACCAAATAATTGTAAGTGAATCAACGGCGACAAGCCATAAAAATGTAATACAGGCAAGTAGCCAGCAAGATGCTGCATTACTGACCAAATTATTTTTTATATAGCAATCTTATGACAGCATTCAATGAGGTACCAAAAAGCATAAGAAAGAAAGTGCTCGGATGTACCAAATGAATATAAAAAATAAGTGGCTCTTTGCAAAGAGGAAAAATGAGCGGGGTTTATTTTGATAGGAACTGTATATTATATGTATGTAATGAGCATATAAAACAGGGGCAGGTTAGATATATTCCTCTCATTTTGGTTGAAAGACTGAATTAAACAATGTAGAATTCATATATTTGTATCTTCATTCGCACTGTTAAACTATTAATAACATAGTACAGGTTGTGGAAAAGATGAAGTTTAGGTCCTCACTTCGTCAGGGAAACTAGGTAAGTGCTCATAAATTTGATCTGAAAAGCCAGTGCCAGCATCAATAATCAAGGCCCACTGATCTTCTTCGCAAGAAGCAACACTGCTAATGAGCAAGTTCTCTTCCTTTCCTTTCTCAGTAAAATGTCCAAGTTTACCGGTTTCCACTCCGTAATGGTACCTGCACCAAATTGAGAGTCCTGAGTATCATAAGAAAAAGCAGACTCAACAACCACAACCATGAAAATTGAAATCGTTTACCTTTGCCTCATAGGTTTTCGGGCATCATAAACACTGATCCATTGAGTACTAGGCTTCCTTGTTCTGACTTGTAGTGGCACCTGACCATTCATCATTAGACGTGTGACCTGAGTCTAATAACACCATTCAGAACAAAGAGATCCAAATATACCTGCTTAAGAATCGATCCATTCTGAGTCTTCTGACCTTCCGGGTCCTCAAAGAGTGAACGGCATTTCTTATACTCAGGCTCTTCATCAAATTTGAGCTGTATTACATACTCAAAAAATGCTTTGAAAGGTTGCATCCCTTGTGGGAGACTGCAACATAGACTCTCTGGAGATGTGGACATCTTTTCTTTGCAAACAAGGAATTTTCTATTATCTCCCTAGAACCGGAAGATCCACAATGTCAGATCGATAAAGGAAACACCATACAAATAAAGCTTTGGGCGTCCTTACTTTATGTTCTTTCCATGGAAGGTCACCACAAAGAAGACAAATTAGTGTGTAGGCAAGAGACTCCAGGTCATCTCTCCTGCTTCGTGTTCTTCCCAGGTGGGTATGCACACTAGCATAATCCGCAGTTCCCGAAAACCTAAGAAGCACACCAGTTTTAAGGAAAAGGACCAATCGCATTCAAGGAGATGCAGAAGTTCCTTTCAATGAATAGTTTAGAGATAAACAGCTAATTCATAATCACACCTGATGATAGATGGCTTTTGATCATACTCAACATGGTTCCCAGAACCATCTTTCCATGTAGTGGCTGATAATTGAAATATCAACCAATGACAACATTAGAAGCCACACATACCGGAGGCAATAGGATACTTCAGAGAATTATTCCATGCAAAAGAAAAGGCAGCAAAACTTACCTAGTCCAAAGTCAACAAGAAACAGCTTCTGTTCAGAAGTCCCATGAGAGCAAAGTAATAAGTTACTGGGCTTTATGTCACCATGCAAATACCTGTCATTAGTAGTTAAAACATATGAGTGTAAGTTACAGCAGACCATAAGTCCGAAGGAAATAAAATTGGACCATTAATATCTGTAGCAACATTACAGGATATGGTGAATCAGGGAAGACATGAAATTATAGTCCACAGCATACGGAAGATAACCCACCCTTTAGAGTGCACACTCGCTAAAACTTTGATTGCTTCAATTGCAACATATTTGACGGTTTTGACCCATTCCTCAGACGCTCTATAAGATGCAGAAAAAAGGCTGAAATTGCAGACGGAGATATATCAACAAAATAAGGTGAAATTCAACCAAAAGCTCACTTGTCCAATGTTTTGTTCCGATAATCCCTCAAACTAGGCCCGAGCAAGTCCATTACCTGTCAGTTTGAAAAAGAGGCTCAGAAGAGGAAATACCTGGTAAGTTTGAGCACAACATAAAAACCAGAAATGTCAATATGGAAGCAGTTAGTTACCGTAATATTATATTCTCGTTGTGAGTCATAATGATGCATACGAGGAACACCATCAACATCACATAGAGCTCTGAACGAGAACAAAGTCCACTATTACAATTGAAGCTCGGGCATAAACAGAAATGAAGAAAACAAAATTTCAAACTACCATACTTGTAAACTTCCCACTCATTTGGAGATTTTTCACATTGTTCATTGGTAATGAGCTCAAACTTTACAGCCACCTATCTTACATATTAGCAGAAGTTAAGGCAAATGAGCAACCGGGAAAAACATCGAATACTGGGGAAGAAAAAAGCATGAAGATATGATAATCAATATCATCAGACCCTATCCTTGGCACCGGTGGAAAGAGTGCGTTCAGCGACATAGACTTTTCCAAAGCCTCCTTCTCCTAGCTTCTCTTTAATTGCATATGTGTAATTTGGATTACCATTAATTCGGACCTGTAAAGTAAAACACTGGTATTGAGGCCTCCCCAAGTGGAAGATGGAAAACATGTACCCCTAAGCTTAGTTATTACTATATTAATTATGATAGCTTGCTAACCACAATGAGAGAAAGAGTATGCCTATGTGTTTTTCTGCATGCCATTCGAAAGAGATTAGCATTAAGCTGCCAAAGGGAACATAGATCAGTCCCCAATTCCAGTGGGAAGAACAGCAGCGTTTATAGAACCATGAACTAAACGTGTCCAGAGAAAAATCACTAGATGAGTCAATGTTACGACCAAGTTGTGTGATGGGTCAGAACTGGTGTTTTCTATTGTACGTATTCTGCTTTTTGTTACTAATTGTTGAGTTCCCTGGTTTATGTCATAATCTTACAACATAAAGTTTTTCTTCTCCGACATCAGGACCTAGAAAACAAAAGTAGAGATAAAAAGTAAAGGTGACACAGCCACAAATAGGGGTGTCAATCGGGCGGATCATCCCATGGTCCAATCCAATCCTGCCCATATTAAAGGAAATTGGGTTAGCCCAAGTTAAAATTAGGTTGGACTAAATTTGGATTGACATTAGTTAAACTTGAGCTGAATTGGACTGAAAACGGACTGGCCCAATTTACTCTATTGACTTTTACAATAATTCATATAAAAAATAAAACACTTCTAAAAAATCATTTATAAACAGGGTCAGCCCAACCTAACACAACCCAACCCACTCACTATTGAATTGGGGCTGAACTGGGCTGAACTTGGGTTAAATTGGGCTAGGCTATTTTGAATTTGGGTTAGACCCAAATTATCACGTAACCCAGCCCAGCCCGTCCGATTTACATCCCTAGCCACAAAGTAATTATTGGGAAGAAGAATATACCTTATGCCATGTTCGGTGGTGGTATTTGATATCTCCATCAGTATCAAGTTTAATATTATTACTGATAGCAGGCATCTGGTTATGTTTATCAGCTTTGGTATCCATTCATAATCACTAGTAAAGTGCATTGTCAGAACATATTTAATAAATGTCTCAACCTGTACTAAAAAAAAAATAGAATTTAACCTTTAAAAATCTCAAGGCTCCCTCTCCTCTTCTTTTTCCCATCCCTAACTCCTTTCCCCTTCAGCCGCCCTCCTCGGCTTTTCTCCAAACAATAGTATCGAAACTAATTCTAAACAAGAACCACTAATTCCAACCAAACGCTACATTAGACAAGTGCCCTGAGACAAAATCGGACACTTTTCTGATCCCACGGGGAAAGAGATGATGACCTCGCAAACAATTTCGGAAACAAACAGAACAGCTTCACAGCCTCAGCATAAACATCTTCCACAAAAGGGATGCAAAACTGTAGAAAGCAAAAGAGTTAAAGATGCTCTAGAGATCAGCAAGGGGAACACTACCATTGCCATGGATGCAGCTCACATCGCATAGCATATCCTAGCATACACTTCACAGGCTCACATCTTGGACAACAACGGAGAAGGAACCATCATATACACACAACCACCACACCGCAACATACTGTTAAAGAGAGAGGATCTCAAGGAGCACGCACCGGCCATGGATCAAACCAGAGGAACTGACCTCTCTCATTGGGGGCTCCTCGCTCTCCGCAGAGGGCGCGTCGGCGCGCTGTGCAGAACCACCGCCGCCGGCGTCCTCCATTCTTCTCCCTTCCGGCGCGCTTCTTCTGCCGGCCGTCCCGCTCTTCTCTTCCGCCTCACCCAACCTCATCAAAATCACCTGCTCGGCGGCCAGATCGTAGTAGCAGCAACCTGAAGCCAATCGCCTGGAGTAGCTCCAGCGTTGACTACGGCAAGTCTCTCTCTCTCTCTCTCCATTTTTTTTTTCTTTTTTGTGGTGCACTTCCGACAGAGTGATGTGGGGGAGGAATCGTATGTGCGGGAGTTGGATCAGGGCCGTAGCTAGTTTAAATACGGTAGATATGCTTGGGAAAAGAAAAAAAAACTGTCGCGTACAAGTCGGCTGGAGTTTTAAATAAGTAGCATTAAAACCATTCTTATATATATGAACATATAATTGTTATATTAAAGAGCATATAATTATTTTTATTATACTTTTGATTATTTTTATAAAAAAAATTCCACACGTAATGACTGAATTTAGTACAATAATGTAATTTCTAACTACTCACAATTCCGTAGAAGTCTCCATGTTATTGTATCTAAAGACCCTATAATAGAGAGATGTGGATGGAACTTACAATAAGTCTAAAGTAATTATTAATATCCCTTCGATTTTCTCACTGTTTCACAATAAATCTTATAAAATATTTATCATATTATAATATTATAAAGGATAAAATATTCTTAAATATAAGCACATAAATAATGTATGTATAAGATATGAAAATAGTTGCTTTCATATCTCTATCTTTACTGAAAAAGATATAGATGGTATCTGAAGGGGGGTAAACCCATTTAGCCCAATAAGGGTCCAAATGTTAGAGAGTCTGGAGTGTCCGCAACCTTCAGTGGCCCGCTAAAAAGGCCTACGTCGACTCTGATAGAATTGAGTGGCCTCAATGCCAATTATTGTACATTCTAGTTTAGATTATTAATAAAAACAATTATTTCTTCATTTACAGTTCTCGCAAATTAACTATCGTAATGAAGGTCCATAGACAAATGTATGGGATATTAAATCATGATAGTGAGATCAATATTCTTAGTCACTTATCTTAAACAGTTCTCGATCATAAGATATTTGAGATGGACATTAAATATCCGTTAAGATCGACACAAGTTATTTCTGCTCATACGTGAAGGTGAATGATCTTACATTCACTCGTGTGGTGACACTAAGACAAACTTGTGGGTGCCCATTAGAGAATGAGTTCACTGAACATATCCGAATAAGAATTCCTGGATGGTAATTATACCTATTAGTCAACCAGAGAATTCAATCGTTGTAGTAACACAGTTGGTCCTTTGACATGAGTCACCGATGATACTTTGTTTGTAGACCATTGTGTCTTGATTCTCTGACTTGTGGACTTTAACTATTACGTCTACGATAGTCAGTCTCTCAGATACAGTGGAAAGTTTGCGAAGGTAATTGAGTGAACAACAGGAGATCACTCACTCTTGGTATAAGACTGGGAAGAGAATGTCCTATAGATGTGTATATAGAAATCCCTGGCCATGGTCAAATGAAAGAGATGTCTTTCTAAAAGTTAACTTAGTACTGTAATTCATCTAAATAATGCGATAGAGGGTTTGACTGTAAAACCATATCTTTGCGTTATTGGGATATTGGATGAGTGAAGGATTTTATCTGTGCGGTATCTACAGACAGAAAGATTCAAATAAAGGGAACAATATCCCTTATATCTTATGGGATTATGAGGTAGTGTTTGGTGCCGTTCATAGTCAAAAGGTCAAATGGATTAATCATCAGATGATGAACCACTTATTTATTAAATTAATTATTTAACATATGATGTTTAAATAATAATTAATAAACATTAAACTTTAGAATTAGTTCTAAGTTTAATAGGCCTAAAACCGGACTGATATATGAGCCTGGAGGGTCACACACATAAGAGTTCTTGTTAGACGGTGAGAGATGTTAAATATCATGGTTATCTGGATTTTTGTGAAAAATTGCAGGATAAATATGAATATTTAATAGAGAATTATCCAAGGCTAAGCTCTTTGATAATCATGAGAATTAATCTTTGTGCTTATCCTTATTTCTTATATAAAGAGGCCAAGGGGAGGGGTGGATAGAGTTGGACGTACACAACCACTTCTCAGAGTTTCTCTCTCCTCTCTCTCTCTCTCTCTCTTCTCTCTCTTGAAGTAGATAGATCTCTCTCTCCGCGCATGGTGGATTTGAGATCGGGGCGAAGTACTCAAGCCGGGGAGGAAATCGCGTCTGCGTCGGGAGCTCGTGTGGATACCTCTGGAGATCGTGCGCATGCGCGATTATCGAATCGGTCGAATCTACGGGAGATTCGAAACCCCGCAAAGGTGAAGAACAGTTCTTCCCGCGTAATTTTATTTGTCCGTTTTACGATCCCAGCAACCGATACAATGGAATCAATTTATTTTTCCGCTGCGTTTTAGACGATTCCTAACAGTGGTATTAGAGCCAGATTGCTGGTTCCATCGTAAAACGGTTTCGTTTTACGTGATATTTTCTCGTTATACGTGATGAATGTGTATTGTACACGTTTTTAGGCTGAAATAAAATGAAAATATTATCATGTGATAATAGGGAATCGTTCCCAAGATTAATGGATATTATTCTATGTTTTTGAAACGCAAATACAACATGTATCATGTTTATTATCAAAGAGAATAATATCAAACTTCATTTTAGAGAATCGCAGGATTGTGCCTGCTTCTGTGCTGCTGGTAAGGTGAACCGGAGTATACTAGGTTGAACGGGTCTTCACATGGCATTCACCTTCTTGTTGCTGTATTTATGATTTGTATGCAAATTTAGGAAAGAGAATTAATAATTAATCTTGCATATTATGAACCCCTGGAATGGTCCCTGCGTTCATCCAACTATTTGGTATGACCAGATAGATTTCACGCGAGGACTGGGACTTCCCATCTCATGCAACAGAGCTGCAGTTTAATTTCTTTCTTCCTATGCACATGCAAAGATGAGGGGCACGTTCGGTGACGGTAATCGGGGTCGCCGGCGACGTCTACCGGAGTCGTAGGGGCCGGCCGGAGCCCCGCCGCCTATCGGATGGGCCGACGACATGCTCCCCTCGCGCGCTCACCCCAAACCCTAACGGGCAGCAGGGGTGAGCGGCGCGTGGGCCACCGGGTCCACCTGATAGGATCCGGGGACCCGCGCCCAACCCGAACGGGCCGGACCCGGCCGGAACCCCAACAAACCCGTTAACCCTATTTTAACTCCCTTAAGCCCATTAAAATTGTTTTTAAACCCATTTTTTTTGCAATTTTAAATTCTGTTTAAATTGCATTTTTTTTTTTATATGACAGACTATCAAATAGTTTTATGACTGTTATATAAATACAAAGATTTTTATTGATTGTAGGGTTTAGTTAATTATTCAAAATTGTTTTAGATTATTAACTTCCTTATTAATCAATTAAGTTTAAAAATTGTTTTTAAACTTATTATTGTGCATAACTTGATTTTATTTTGTTCAAAATGTTTGAATGAGTATTTAGATTAACTGAATAGTTTAGTTATCTTGTTTGTCAATAATATTATGAATATTTGTTGATTTAAGTATGAAATAAATGTTATTTCGAAAACTTATTGGTATTATAATTTTATATTTATAAAAGTTAATACCAACAGTAATTATGTGATAATTATTATGATGCATGTGATGTATTTCATGAGATGATCATGGACTTAGTCTTTCATATGATGAATGATGTGAATGAATGTGATGCATGTTTTATTTGGTTATTTTAAAGGACATGCGTGTCCTCCTCTCTCTTAATCCAACTGTACACTCTATCTTCCTATAAGTTTGTACTCCCCTTGATTAGATCAAGGTTTCTTATTATTTAAATGTATATTTAAGGACCTGCGAGTCCTAAATTCATGTTTAGATATTGCGGATTAAGTTTTGAGGACGAGATCTTTTGAAGACACCTCTGGAGAAATGATTCGCATCAAATGGAACCGATATTTCTAAATTCACACTAGGATCATATTATGGATCATCGTTTGACTCTAATGATTCCATGGTAGCTTAATAGTCCATAATCATCCCTATTTATTTTTTCTGCATATATGTGATATTTGTGGATTATGTTGTTAAATATATATTTCTATTAAGTATTATGATACTTTAAATTGAAATATTATTAATAACACGATTTTTATAAATCAACTGAAAACCCTCTTTTAAAATTTAAGTTGTAAACGTGAGATATTCAGAATAATCTACGTAACCTACCATCATTATAGATCTAAGGATAATTCTTATTTCAAATAGATTTATTGTGCTACCACAAGGTCTATTTGATTTAAAAATTAATCTGGGTCTACGACATGTGATGCCATTAAGATAGATGGACAAATAGTGTAGTTTTGTTATGCTACCACAAGAATTGCACTACGAATTCATATTATCTAAGTAATGCTGGATAAACTTAACTGAATCGTTTGATTTGTTGTGCTACCACAACATCATTCTTATTCATAGGTTAAATTTGATCGGATATTGCAAATGTTGCAATTGTCAAGAGTTGACTGCTTAAGGAACTTGATGTGATTTGTTGTGCTACTACAAGATCACATGCATGATGCCCGAAGGATTCTGATCCTCATTAGGAGATCATCGGAATCTCCCTTTCTGTATATTAGAAGGTCATACAGATCGCCGAAAAATAGTGGGAGTATAAATTTAGATTAAAAGTCTTAAATCTGATTTCGAAGAACTATCTGCTTATTTTTATATTTCCTTGTAGGTCGCTATGTCGTCATCTAACTTCCTTCGTTGCATACTTGATGCAAACAAACTCACGGGACCAAATTACATTGACTGGTTACGCAACCTGAAGATTGTCCTCAAGTGTGAAAAACTAGCCTATGTCCTGGATCAACTTGATCCAGAACAACCTGGTGAAAATGCTAACGAAGATGAATTAATGATGTTTGAAAACTGGAAAGAGGACTCTGTTAAAGTCCAGTGTTATATGCTTAGTTCAATGAACAATGAACTACAGCGATAGCATGATAACATGGAAGCCAAGTCCATTCTGACTTACCTACAAGGGTTGATTGGTGAACAATCGAGAATAGAAAGATATGAGATATCTAAGAAACTCTTCAGGACCATAATGAGCGAGGGCACATCTGTGCAAACTCATGTGCTCAAGATGATAGAATGGATTGAGAGGCTTGCAGTACTTGATTTATTTTTTCGCTGTGTTTTAGATGATTCCTAATAGACTCGGGCCCACAAGTCACATTATTGGAGCTTCTTGTTGGCACAATAAGTCAACTTAGATCCAAATTTTCTTAGGATACAAAAGATCTACGTCGATCTGTCACTCTTGGGAGCCTCAATACGGACCCCTAGAGAGCAACGACCTCTAGCCCATGGTTGAGAGGACGTCTCTCTTGATGCCTGACAACTACATAGCCCTCAAGAATATGGCTAGCGTCTACGACGTCGAGGACGAGATAACGCTCTCACGAACTCTCCTACACCCCTTGTTGGCCAAAGCCCCACTAACAAGGTCAAGAAATGCTTCCTTCGACCTCCTTGATGGCTACAGCTTGATCGAGAAATGCTTCCTTCGACCTCCCTGATGGCTACAGCTTGAGGGATCCTTTAAGAGAAACCCTTCGATCCCTTTAGAACATTAAGGAGCCAAGTAAACAAGCACCTTCTTGAGAACTAGCATGCCACGTGGTTGTGGACAGGCCAGGCTCCCCCTGACAAATCCGATGTCCCTCATTTAATTTGCCTACCTAATGATGAAGGGAGCCATTATGAACTCCACTAACCCAGCCTGTGCCCTGTCTTATTTTATGCATTGAGAGGTGCATGTCATTTTATCCTATCTAATCCATGGTAGTATGGCACGAGTAGATGAGCAACATATGGGCTCCTCTCTATCGCCACTGTATGGCCACACTAGCCACCTATCAACCATTGTACAAGCACCTGCCACGGACACGTATCCCATACTCTACTCTCTACGGGGGGCGTAGGATAAATACCTAGTTGGGCTTACAAAAGAAAGGTACACGCTTGGCATAATTTTGAACCCTAGCCTTCGTCTCTCATATTCTTGTAAGTTTAGAGTCCATTCCTGCCTTAACCATCGAAATGTTTTTTCCTACTAAGAATCGAGGGACCTCTTGATCATCTTCTTTGTCTTGTAAGACCAGGCGATCACGATCGTCAATAGTGCATCTAAAGGGGTGTGGCCACCATCGAATCCCTGACGTGTTCCTAACTACTACCGTATCCTTATCTTTTTCAATAAATTTGTATCCTTATATTTCCAATAACATTTAGGATTATCTATTTCCATTTGCATCTCCTTAGCTACAAGGTAAGACTTTTAGGACCTTAATGTTTTGAAAGGACTCCTGACTCTCTTTGCTCATCTCACCTCCAAGATCGCTAGTGCTCAACCAACCAACTTCAATACACTCATCGGCATATAGAACCTTTTCATGTTTGATGTCATTGCTATGATAGAGCATCCTACTATAAATTAGTTGACAAGAAATATAGAAGTTTACCTTCTTATAAAGCCATCTTTCAAAGAGAAAGAGGGCATTGCAATCTAGGCTAGATTGTAATGCTTTAGGTGCCACCGTCTGACCTCTTTAATTGAACGGTAGTAAAGGAGTGCATAAATTTCTTTTCACACACACACACAAAAAAAGATGTTGAGCTTAGAGATCACATCAACTCAGTGTTCATATTGTTCGATCACCAATCGGACGATCCAAATTTTTTTTTTTAAAAAAGGGAGATCATGCTCTTGTGATCCCACTTAGATTGCATGGAACATGATCGCTAGACACACGCTCATGTGTGGCAGGCATGTATGGGTGTGCACCCAATACTGCTATCCAATCTTGAAGATTAGATGGCAATACTCTATATTGCATGCCACAGACATGAGGCATTGCAGCAAGTATGTCTCTCTTTTATATATAGTTTTGGGGACAATGCATTTATGTTTGAGTAAACTAAAATCTCATATCAGAATTGCATGTATGCCCTTAGATGTGACAGAATCTTTGAACTATACCCGGTTTCATTAACTTAGTGATCCAACAATTAACTGCTACCTGCTAAAGTGGACACAAAGTACAAATTTAACTTTAGGCCTCGTTTAGAAATACTTTGTTAAGTAAATGAAAATGATTTTCTTTTTCATGTGAGATAGGAATCCACTTTTTTCAAATCTGGCTATCTTTCTTTTCTTCTCTTTTTTGTAAATTTTTTTTCATTAGATCCTAATTCCTGCAAATCAAAGTGACATGAATCCAGACCTAGATCTGTCCCACACAAACCCATATGCCAAAAGAACCAGATGCCTACGCCCACATGCACATCACAACTAAATAAGATACACATGCAGACCAAAATGAGACATTCAAATTATGTATGTTAAGAAGTTATTTGATTTAACATAAATAATATAAAATATTATAACTGCACCTAAAGCTCCACTGTAGACCTTGTTAAAGAACGTGGCCACATTGCCGGGGGGGGTTCCCACTAGTTGACAACGACCTCATTCTATAACATGCAGAAAGGGCATGAAGTAACGTGGTATCCACGCCGGGACGTGGTAGAGTTGAGTTAGGATCCCATCCTAAGGGAAGTCTCCTGTCAATATGACCAAGTTTAGTTCTTGGATCAAATTTGACAGGTTAACGCATGTCATCCCAAGGGTTGGTTGGTCTAAATAGTGGGCATCAGATAAATCAACTAACGATTGTCTCCATCATGCTATCATTTTTCTCTCATCTTTGTACTTTATGGCATGCAGCTAGGATGCAAATGATAATAAATAGTCAGATCCACTGTTAGTTTATAGGTCAGTTAATGAATTATTATTTTTTAAATGATATTTACAGAGCATAAGATAACAAGAATATTTTTTTTCTGACCGAATATAAATAATGCACACTAAAATTCAATTATCTGACTTTTCATTAGCTGATAGGACACCTAGCGAATAAAATTTCTAAATTAATAGTCTAACAGGTATGGCCATGAATCTATCTTAGATTTGTTCCAAATCCGACCTGTTTACATCCCTACATAAATTGCCGAGAAAGACAAATAAAATGCAGTCTAGAGAAGCCCTAGACTCGATGCAACTTGATTCAAAAGGCACTAGATGTAGGTGCTGAAAATGCTCGTGTGATTAATGTGAAAAATTATGTTGTTTAGTGTAAACTAACCTATTAAAAACAGCAACTAAAGTGCAGTGATCGCTAGAAACTTTTAACTAAAAAGCTTCAAAAGAGAGTTTGATCGCTTACCTGTTTGAACGCGGAAGATTGAGTCATTGGTTCCCCTTCTTCAGCCGGCTGAAGAAAGAGAGCCCTTTCTTTGTTCTTTTTGTTCTTGCTGTTGAGGTTGAGGATCGTCCAGAAGTCCTTCTGGCTTTGTGCTTGATTTCCCCTTTTTGATCTCTTGTTGTTGCTGTTGAGTGCAGCAGAGATAGAGAAAGAAAAACGAAAATGAAGAAATACTGATGAGAATTTAAATGGAAATAATATCAAAACTAATCATGATTATAAACATGTTTAAACAGCAACTCACTTGTTTAATTGGCTTTGAAACCCCTTTAAATCAAATGGGTTTTGGAAAATGGATGTTGTGGTGTGTGTTGCATGAAGTGATTATGAGAATGAAAGATTGATGATGTAAAATAAAATTCAGAAATGAAACACTTATGCCCAGTTGGAGCCTTGAAAGAATGAAGATCTTGAAGAGGGATGCCGTCTTCTGGAAATGGCAGCGCTCCGGCGTTCCGACGTTGTTGCTTCGATCTTCAAATCGCTATAACGCTCTGGCTCAATTCAATTCTCTCTCTCTTTTTTTTTTAACTCTTGATATGCGAGGTATTTATAGGCATTTTCTGCGTTCGCGATTAACATAGAAAAATCTATGATTTATCTATCTTAACCGACAGATAATTACTGATTAATTCATCTTTATCTGTAATTATCTAAAAAGCGTCCACCATGGCTGACGCCTTTCAGATTAATTAAGATAAGGATAAATATCCAGGAAAACTTATCTTTATCTTTATTAGCTAAAACGCGTCCACTTGTGTAGACGTCTTTTACACTAATTAAGATAAGGATAAACATCCGGAAGAGAAGTTAAAATAGCTTAGGAAACCTAAAACGCGTCGACCCTCCCAGACGCCTTTTAGCTAATTAATCAATTGATTAAAATTCAAATTTAAACATTAAAACATGAATAAACTCTAAATCGCGTCCACATAGGTTGACGCTTTTTAGACTTCTGAATCGCGTCCACGCAGGTTGACACGTTTTAGAAAGAATTCTGAATCGCGTCCACACAGGTTGACACGTTTTAGAATTTTGAATCGTGTCCACACAGGTTGACACGTTTTAGAATTTCTGCATATTTTAACTGAAATTTGAGTTAAAATCAATTTAATTGATTAACTTAAACATGTCCGTTAAACCCGACACTTAAAAAGATCAATAAAAATTAATCAATGATTAAATATCAGACCATTATGAGGCATTATTATATGATATGAAATTTACTCGAAATGACGTCAAAATTAGCGTGTCTACAGCTGCCTCACCTTGGCATCGTCTTTGCAAGGGAGTGAAATGGAATGGAATGTACTGAAAATGTGATGCCAAGGTGTGATGAGACACGCTCTTAACATCACATGATTGGAATTTTTCTCGAAATCATCAATGAAGATAGTTCAAAGAGATCAATGGAATCAATCCTGTCTGGATGAGGTAGACAAGGAAATAAAATAAGGTCGATCAACCTCCTCGGAGTGGGAAGTACCCCAGGTCGTAAACACTGTAGGTTTCATCATGGGGAGCGTTTGCCAGCCAATGTGGACGTGCTGCAGCCATGATGGATCTTAAAAGAAAACAAGAATTATTGGACAAAGAATCCAAAAAGGATAGAATTCCAATGATATCTTCAAGCGAACCTCAAAGATAATCAATATACTCAATTCAGAATGGAATATTTCATATCATGTTTGAAATTGTTTAATTTAATGGTCTGAAACTTAATCAATAATTAATCTCTATCACAATGATTTCAAAATCCTACATGATGCATGCTGGGCTAAAAGAAAAATATAAAGTCAAATAAAATATAAATTAATCAAGGATAATATTGTTAAATTGCCATTAATGAGTTAAGATACCAATTCTTGTAATCCAGTGCTAAGCCGAAGCTCGTTTATCCACGCACCGTTTCACAAAAGTGGAACTATCGTCCTCACTAATTAACAATCAAACGGCCTATCCGTGCGATTAAGAATCCTCTGGAATTATCACTGTTTTTGTTGTAGGGGAACTCAAATTCCAGTTTCATCAAAACCACAAGGTCCTTGATATACTCTAATAAATATTTATCATATAGTAATGCGAATGCAAAATAATTACATGAAATAATACAAGGGTAGAGATAACCGTCTTTTTTAGCCACGGTCAAGACTTCTTGACTCCCACAGTGGGATCTTCTTGATATTTTCCAGGTTTACTCAGCTTTCTTGAATTTCCTGCAATCAAAATTGTTAATAATTCCAAACAAATATTCAATTTAAACATCCAAAACATGGAATTTCGGGTAAATCATATAAAGACTGAAACGCGTCATGTCGGGCAGACGCCTTTTAACGTTAAAACGCGTCGCTTATCCTCGACGCCTTTTACTCACAGAAACAGGTTTCTGCTTGTTCTCTACTCGAATTCCAACTCTATCAATGCACATCCCTTTTCCAATCCGGAAAAGTCTTCCTAGGATTGCAATGCTGTCTATATAAACACCCTTAGGTCGTTCCCAAGCAATCCCACTACAATACAAAGATCAAGAGTTGAGTTTTCTTCAAGGTTTCTTCAAGGTTCCAAGGTTTCCAAGCTTTTCTAGCTTCAAGAAGGAGGTACTCCGAAAAACTTCAAGCAAGAAGATGAAGATGTCTTTGGAGCAGTTTTCTAATGTGGAGAATCATCTCAATGGAAGAAATCCCAATATCCAAGTAAGTTCAATCAACTTCTTTTCCAATTCTCTTCATGTTTTTCATCATGTTCTTCACGTTCCTCATCTTGTTCTTCGTCTTTTCTTTTGATTTTCCAGAACTATCCCATGTTTCCTAACCCAAGGAAGTTTACTTCCTTACCTTGGATCCGTAAACTTGCAAAAAGCATCAAGCTTTCCATGCAAGTATTCATATCCAAGTGGAATCTTCAAGGTCTTGTAGTGCTTGCCAAGCATTACAAGAGCGCGAACGCAGATTGGGCGGCTATGGGTGCCTTGATCGAGTGGTGGCATCCCCAAACTCATACGTTCTTCTTCCAAGACTTCGAGTGCACGATTCTTCTAGAGGAGGCGGAACTTCTTTTAGGTCTCCCAAAGGCCAAAGAGAACAAAGAGAAGATAGCTTTGATGAAAGAGAGAATCACCGGTCAACAATTGTTGACATCGATCATGAAAGATCCTTCAGAAGCTAAAGGATGTCTCACCAAAAAGGGGATCAATCTCACCAAGCTAGCCGAGTGGACGCTGTATGAAATTGATGATCTAAGAGAGGATGAAGCGGAGGATGTAACAAAAGCTTTAGTTACATGCCTAGCCGGCGCCTTGTTCTTCTCTGCGCAGGATAATATCTTAGAAGATGACCAAGTTAGTGCCATATGCGCAATCTTCGAAGGTAAATCCATTAGCACTGCACTCTTAGCATATCTTTATAGTGGGCTTTCTGCAGCGTCTGTGGGCCGTCCTCCTTATGGATGCATGCTACTCTTCGCCTTATGGGTTGAACTTCACTTCAAGTTTGAGCACAGCAAGAAAAGGCCTTTGAATCCATCTCAAATTTACTTGAATAGCCCAATTCATTGCATAGCTAATATTGTAAAGTTCAATGAGCATATGGTTAACAAGGTTCCAAAACTCAAGACCCAAGCCGATTGGAGAGAATATTTAAAGCTCATGACGTCCGACATATTCGACTCGTCTCCACTTGCTCTGGTTGGAAAACCCGTGTGGGTGCGCCGTGCAGCAGGAGCAGACCTTAAGTTGATCGGAGCCACCGAATTTGTGCTGTGCAATCCACATCGGTGCCTTACTCAACTTAGCTTGGGCCGTCGTGAATTCCCTGAATTTTCTCCCACACTTCCGATCAAGAAGCGCGACTTGGAATCCGACGAAGATTATGAAGCCGTACAAATCATTACCACTCTATGGAATCTTGGCTTCAGTTACCGTGTAAGATCCTCTAAAGATAGAGATAAAGGATTGAAATTTCCCTACCTTAAAGGTCTTCATGAAATCCTTCCTTAAATGTCCTCTTTTTTTTTTTTTTTTTTATGATGTAATAAAGAATTTTATTGAATAAAGAGTTTTTATATGCTTCAAAACCTTTCCTCAACTTTCTGTGATATGCACATGATTTTTCCTTTAGAGAAAACTTGAATTTTCCTGAAAATTCAACAGTTCGGGTTCTGTAAAAATGTAAAACGCGTCCAGTCAGAAAGACGCCTTTCAACCATAATTCTTTTCCTGAAATTCAATTTAAACCTCAAAAACCAGATTTAACCTTAAAACGCGTCTGCACATGTTGACGCCTTTCAACCATAAATATTTTTCCCGAAATTAAATTTAATCCTCAAACACCAGATTTAACCTTAAAACGCGTCTGTACACGTTGACGCTTTTTAATTCTCTCTCCTACTTTTTCCAGGATTCTGTCATTAATTCCATGATTAATTCTCTGAAACGCGTCTAGACAAAACGACGCCTTTCATGATTTTCCTCTGTACGGCTCTGACGAAAATATTGAAACGCGTCAATCTATGTGGACGTCTTTCAGTCAAATTCAAACCTCTGTCTCTGCCGCCTCAACTTTTGTGCCCTAAAACGCGTCCGCCTGAGTCGACGCTTTTCACCCTTTCGTTAACAGACCCGCGAAGGCCCCCTTTCTTCCTCACTTTTCCAAAATTTCTCTCTTTCTCTCCTCTCTCCGGCGATCTCTCCCTCAAAACCCTTCTATTTGAGCTATGGAACGCGGTGAAGGCTCAAAGAAGATGAAGACCCTAGCCAAGAGGCGGCGAAGGCAAGAGGAAGAAGCTCCCGAGGAGATTCCGGCGTTATTAGCTGAGGCGGCAGCTCTCTTGGAGGAAGAGCTACCTCCACCGGCACCTATGGCGGTGGAAGAAGAAGAGGAGGGCGACCTCCACACGGTAAGCTTCCTGTGGGTGTGATTGTGTGAAGAAAAGAGGAAGAACGGGGTTCTTTGAAGAACTCGAAATATGGACTTGAAAGGCGTCCAGACCAGGTGACGCCATTCAAAAGGCGTCACCATGGGTCGACGGCTTTCAAGATAAATTCCGGATTTTTAAATAGGAATAAATTTTTTTGAATCGCGTCAAGGCGTGTTGACGTGTTTTAAAACACGTCCATATGGGCTGACGCCTTTCAAGACCTTTTTTATTTTATTTTATTACTGACCTTTTTTTTATGTTTTTATTTGCAGGGAGTGATGAGGGCTAGGATTAGTTGGGACCTTGTTATAGGGGCTTACAGAGGGCTCCCGGATTTCCAGAAGGCGCGCCTGCGTCAGATGGGATTCGGTGAAGTGCTGGACATTGAGCCATTTTGGCTCGACTTGGTCCTCTTGCAGGTTTTGAGGGAGAGATGGCATGCGGAGAGCCGTGCTTTCCTGATGCCGTGGGGGCATATGGTCCCCACCCTAGAGGATGTGGCCAGGATTACTGGCCTCAGGGTAGATGGTCGACCTGTTAGTGGGGTTACTTACCCTAACTATCAGGGATTGGCAGAGGCATTGTTAGGGATAGAGGTGTCTAGCCTAGGTAGAGAGTCTAGGATGGTTCCCCGGGTGGAGGTAGAGGCTGCACTAGGATTAGATGAACCCCGTCGTCGGTCTGACGAGACCCGGGAGGAATTTAGGATTAGACTAGCCGAGTCGTCCTCCTCAATCTACTGTAGCGATCCTGGCCAGGTAGAGGAGGTGGATAGACAGCTCAGGGTCTTCTTAGTTTTCTTTTTCGGTAGGTTGCTCTTCGATACGAAGGGCGACCATATCCACTGTAGATTTCTTTACTTGTTAGATGATTTAGCTAGCCTAGGAGAGTATGCCTGGGGTGCAGCCCTTCTGGCTCACCTCTTTGCCGACTTATCCGCGGTCACGCCGGACCGTGAGACTACCATCAGTGGCTTCTCGCCATTTCTTCAGGTATTAACTTGTTTAATTATTTGTTTTATGCAGTGCAATATGATATGATGCTTTTTCTAACCTATATGTTTATGAATGCAGGTGTGGAGCTACTACTACTTCCCGCTCGGCAGAGTGCGGATCGTGCGTCCGAATGCCGTCCCTTTTGCCTGTCGTTGGCAGCCGATCGTGGACACAGCTCCACAGCATCACCAGCTGACGGCCCTCCGCCGTCAGTTTCTGGATTATCCCGAGCTGCTGGTGAGTTTTTAACTTGTTCAATTTTATTAAATGCAATCTTTTTTTTTGTTCATTAAATGCAAGTTATTTATGAATGCATCTAACCTATATGCAGGTGATCTGGCGCCCATACCTGGGCATGAATGAGGAGGGTCAGCCGTGGGTGACGGCTGGCAGGAGGAGGTTCGGGAGGCAGATGTGGGTACATTGCCTCAATGAGATCGAGCTCCTCCGCCTCCGACTAGTGATGAGGACCCTGGGCCTCCACCAGGAGTGGATAGATGAAGAGGTCCCGGAGGGCATCGGAAGGAGCATGAGAGGGAAGCAAGCCATCACCGATTGGCGTGCCAAGTTCCCGAAGCAGTACGAGGACTGGGACCGTCGCGGCATCAGAGTGGAGTCACGAGCGGAGAGTAGCGAGGCCTACCTCCAGCAGTACCGGGCCCACTACGCCGATCAGCTTCGGCTCCTCCGACCACTCGATGTAAGTATGCATTCATGCGTCTTTAATTTTATTATTATCTTGATTTATATTTGTGAATGAATGTATGTATGTCATGCAGGACGCGCGTGATGCGGTCATCGTCGACCTCCGGGCCCGCCTACATGATGCGGAGGCCCAGCTAGAACAAGTCCAGAAGGAATTATATGACTTGGTATGTATGAATGAATATGAATGCACGTTTTAATTAATTGTTTTGGCGATTAACCACTGATAGTTGTCTTTCGGTGCAGTGAGCCGTCTACACCCAGGCGGCTCCTCCTACCCATGGAGCTTCGTCTTCATCCTCTGCTGCTCATGATGCTGCTCTGACTGACCTCCAGAGTCAGCTCGCCTCTGCCATTCACCGGGCTTCTCTAGCGGAGGAGGACCGTGCTGCTCAGGTAAGTTCTTCAATTTTTGAATTCTGAAATTGATTATCTTGATTGCCTTGGACTAACAATGACTTCCTTTCAGGTCGCTGAGCTTCAGGAAGCCCTTCAGAGGGCTGAAGCGGAGATAGAGCATGCCCGTACTGCAACGGCTCGTGCTGAGGCTGATGCAGAGCGGATCCGGGCTCTGGAGGAGCAGGTGGCTCATCTCTCCACTGGAGATCTTGCGCGCCTCCAGATTCGCCTGGAAATCATCATCGAGGATCGAGAGCGGGAGAGGCAAGAGCGGCAGAAGATGGATACTGAGATATCCGCTCTTCGAGTCCAGCTTGGCATTGCAGAGCATGAGCGCCGGAGTGTGGAGGAGAGGTACAGGCGTGCTCGACAGCGTGCACAGGAGCGCGGTTTGACGAGTGCCTTCACCGCCAGTGCTGCCGTGCCTTCTGGCCAGGCAGGGCCGAGCGCGATGGGGCCACCTCCACCTCCTAGTCGAGAGCCAGCACCGGATGCACCTGACGAGGCCCAGAGCCAGTTGGACGAGGGCGGAGGGGAGAGTCAGCCTTGAGGGCTCATGTATCTTCTTTTCTTCATGTATCATGTACAAACAATCTTTTGATAATATACACGAAACTTTTGGCTCCAATCTTGTGTTCTTGTGTTTATCTTGCATCCTGTACATACTTAACAAACAGGTTAAGTATCTATTTAGGCTTAGCCCCTTGCCTGACCAAATAAATGGTCAATCAATCTTTTCTTCAATAAATGGTCAAGGGGCATAGCCTTTATTAACAAAGATAATGAGAATAATCAGACTTAAGTAAAATGCAACATACAAGCAGACAGATGCTCGCTGAAAATAAAAGGAATGAGACATACTAAATGCAACAAGCAGATGCTAACTGAAATATTTTTGTTGTTTTGAAATATTCATTTTTTTTTGTTTGGGGTTTTGAAATATATGCCCTTTTTTGAATTTTGATATATGTATTTTTTTTGAATTTTTGAACACATGTGTTTTTTTTGGTTTTTTGACTTATGTACTTTTTTTGGATTTTTGACATATGTATTTTTTTGGATTTTTGACTTATGTATTTTTTTGGATTTTTGACTTATGTATTTTTTTGGATTTTTGACACATATATATTTTTTTTGGGATTTTGGCTAAAAGATCAGCATGGTACTTGGATCAAAAGATCATATTCATTTATTAACTTCATTTCCAAATTATTCTTTAACAACTTAACTTAAACCCATCGTGTTTGAACTTGTGTTTCCATTCGTGATCCCATTTGATGATTTGACCCTTAGTCAATCTAAGCCATTCCTTAAGTTTGGAGTACATCTCTTTAGAAAGAAAAAATGAATGAGTTTAGAAAGCCCATGAGAAGGTTCCGGAGACTTAAAAAGATGTTCCTTTCCTACCCTAATATCCATTGGGGTTCGGTCATTTCTTTCCGGGGTATTTATCGACCTTGCGTTCCCTTTCATTTCATTTCATGGCCTTGATGTAACGTTTGTAATGTAATGGCCTTTTGATTTGACATTTGGCTTTTGCCTTTTTTGCTTTTGTTTTTCTTTTCTTTGGGACGGATCTCCCCCTTTTTTTTATGACGGCCTCCTACTAAGATGGCGGGTATTCTTGGTAGTCTATTCTAAGCCTCGTTCCGACATCATGGGCCGAATTTAAAACATAGTTTTTTTTTGTTTAAAAACGAATGATTTGTATTTTACACTTGTGGTCAAGCTTTCGATATTCTTTAGGACTTGTCATCTCTTGTTACTCACGAATCAAACGTGTCAGTGTGTGCAGTAATGGGCTTAAAGTTAAGTTATCCAGACTAATAAGGAAATTCGAGTTTATAAATTTTCTGATTCCACTGGTCTTTGTACCATACTGATCGACTCTTTAACTTAAGGGTAGTATTTCTTAAGATGTAAACCATTCCAGGGATGTTTTAACTCTTCTCCTTCTGCATTAACAAGACGATAAGCATTACCAGGAAAAATGTGAGATACAACATAAGGTCCTTCCCAGTTGGGTTGGAACTTAGAATGCGGACTACCAGGTTTTATAAAAATCCTCTTAACGACCATTTCACCGACTTTGAACTTACGTTCAATGACTTTCTTTTGATAAAAACGTGCTAGTCTATTTTGATAAACTTTTGCATGATTAGCAGCTGACCATCTTTTCTCGTCTAAAAGTTCCAATTGAGCAAGGAGTGCTGAACAATGTTCATCAATGAAAAATTCCTTGTTCAATTGTACTCTTAATGACGGTATGAGGATCTCATATGGAACTACCGCCTCCATTCCAAATGTTAAGGAATAAGGAGTTTGCCCAGTAGGTGTGCGGATTGAAGTTCGGTAGGCCCATAGAGCCTCAACCAATTTTTCTGGCCAATCTGCAAATTTGTTAGATTTGCACGTCTTTTTAATGATTTTTATCAAAGTCTTATTTGTTACCTCTGCTTGGCCATTGCCTTGCGGATAATAAGGAGATGAATGATGCAATGCAATTTTATACCTGTTACGGAGGTCCTTCAGTTCTTGTGACACGAACTGCGGTCCGTTGTCGGTGACGATGGTGCTTGGAATTCCAAATCTGGTGATGATGTTCTTCATGATGAACTTGCAGACGGTTGATGCTTTGATCTCCACGTATGCTTCAGCTTCTGCCCACTTGGTGAAGTATTCCGTTGCCGTGAGAATGAAAGATTTTTGCTTGATGCCGGAATCTGGATTACCAAGAGGTCCAATAATGTCGAAAGCCCACATGGAGAAAGGCCATGGGGAAGAAACAGGATGGAGTGAAGATGCAGGAGAATGAATTTTGTCAGCGTGAAGTTGACACTTAGCACACCTACGGACATATCCTACACAGTCTTCTTCCATGGTTGGCCAATAAAATCCTTGTCTAAGGATCTTCTTTGCTAACATCTGTCCATTGACATGACCACCACAAACTCCACTATGAGCTCCTTCCATAACCTTCCAAAGCTCATCTTCGTCTAGACATCTCAGAAGAACTCCATCAAAACCTCTCTTATACAATGCTCCTCCAACTAAGGTGTATCGTTGAGCAACTCTCCTGATAGCTCTCTTTTCTTCTGTTGTAGCTTCCTCAGGATACGATTGATCTTCACAATATTTTGCAATTTCATAATACCATGGCTTCTGTTCATCATCCATCTCTTCTAACAGCTCTATCAACATGATTTCTCTTTTCTCAATGATATCTCCGTCCCTGACTTTCTTCAGCAATTTCTCCTTAGTTCTAAGAAATGAAGGATCTTTCACGGCGGGTGAAAGACGCCTATGAACTATGATTGACTCGGATTGTTTGCTGATTGGAAAATCAAGAGAAGATGCAAGTGAAGCTAGAGCGTCAGCTAAGATGTTCTGATTCCTAGGGACATGGACAAAGATCAATTTCGTGAAAAGCTTTGAGTAAGCAGAAGTCAGTTCTTGGTAAGGCTTGAGCTTGGGATCGAGAGTTCGATACTTGGTCAGCACTTGGCGAAGAATAAGTTGGCTATCACTCACAATTCTGAGTTTGGTAGCACCATGGAGATGAGCAGCCTCGAGACCAGCAAGAAGTGCCTCGTATTCAGCAATATTGTTTGTGACTGGAAAATTAAGCTGAAAGGCTTGTGGAATGGTGATACCTTCAGGTGATAACAGAACGATACCGATCCCTTTTCCATGAGAATTCAGAGCTCCGTCAAAATGCAGAGTCCACATATCATCTCTGATTTGATTTACGGACATCAGTTCCTCATCCGGAAACTCTGACCGGACTGGATCAAATCTAGGAAGGGGATGATGAGCGAGATGTTCTGCTATGGCATAGCCCTTAATCGCTTTCTGCTGAATGTAAGTGATATCGAATTGAGATAGAAAGCTTTGCCATCGTGCTAACCTATCAGTAAGGACAGATTTCTCCAGAAGGAATTTGATCGGATTCATCCTAGCGATGAGATGGACTTCATGGGCCAGAAAATAATGTTTCAATTTCTGCACAACCCAGACCAATGCTGCACATGTTTTCTCCATCGTTGTATATCTCTGTTCAGCGGGGTTGAGAAGTTTAGAGAGATAATAGGCTGCCCTCTCTTTTTCTTCCTCATCCTCTTGTGCTAGGACAGCCCCCACTGCATCATCCAGGACTGAAATGTAAAGTATCAATGGTTTGCCTGGAGATGGTGGTCTCAAAACAGGAGGACTTGCTAAATAGTCCTTTAATCCATCAAATGCCTCCTGACACTTATCGTCCCAATCGAATTTGACTCCCGGCTTGGTAAGCTCGTAAAACGGCTTACACCTTTGTGAGTGCTGGGAGACAAAACGGCGAATAAATTGTAACCTCCCGATTAATCCTCTCAACTCTTTCAAGTTTTTAGGAGGTGGCATTTCTCTAATAGCCTTCGCCTTGTTAGGATCGATCTCAATTCCCCGTTTACTGACGATAAATCCAAGCAATTTTCCTGAAGATACCCCGAATACACATTTCTTGGGGTTCATCTTTAACTGATATTCTCTCGATCTTTCTAATACCCTTGCCAAAACTTTGGCGTGCTCAGCCTTTGTTTTAGATTTAACCAATAAGTCATCCACATATACTTCCAGATCTATATGCATCATGTCATGGAATATTGCCATCATGGCCCTTTGATAAGTGGCTCCAGCATTCTTCAATCCAAACGGCATGACAACATAACAATATGTTCCCCAAGGTGTAGTGAATGACGTTTTTTCTTGATCTTCTTCTGCCAGCTTAATCTGATTGTATCCTGAAAATCCATCCATAAATGATAAAGTCTCATAGCCAGCGGTGTTATCGATGAGTACATCAATATGAGGCAATGGAAAATCATCTTTAGGACACGCCCGGTTCAGATCGCGGAAGTCAATGCAAATTCTGACCTTCCCATCCTTCTTCATAACCGGGACTATATTGGCCACCCATTGTGGATAAAGGACAACTCTAATAAATTTGGCTTTATGTAACTTATCGACTTCTCCCTTCATCTTTAAAGCCATTTGTGGGTGGAATCGCCTTAATTTTTGTTTGACCGGGTTAGCTCCTTCCTTTAATGTTAACCTGTGTTCAACTAAGGATGAGTCTAACCCTGGCATATCTTCATAACTCCAGGAGAAAGTGTTTTTATAGTCCTTGAGAACTTGTACCATTGCTTTTTCATCCTCTGAAGAAAGATTTTTACTGACGAAGACAACCTTAGGTTCATCTTCAGTCCCTAAATTAATTTCTTTGGTGGGCTCTTCTACGGCAGCTGAGGGTTCATCGAATCTCTTCACTCCACTGGCATATGCCTCAGCCGCGTCCTCGTCATCTTCCTCTTCAACAATGGGGTCCTTTTCATGTATTAATTCATATATCCCGTACCCATCATTGACTAACTCACCGTTCATACAATCTTCTGGCATCTGAATTGGATTTTCTAAAAATTGAGGGATCAAAGAACAAGAAGAGCACCTATCAGCTAAGTCCTGGAGGTATCTATCTGGAATTTGCCTACCCTTAGGCTTCCTAGACTTCCTAACCTGACTAATCTGACTAACTTCACTATCATAACCTAACGAAGATGAAGCAGGATGAAAATCCTGGGATACAAGTGGAAATACAAGAGAATCCTCCTGAGGGGAGGGACAGAGTAGATCTAGGAGAGAATCTTGACCGAAGGACCCGCGCGGCGGGGTGCAATCGGACAAGTAAGATGTTTCCTCGATGAGGATTTGGGAAGAATTTGTTGTCAAATTGACGTTTTTTTTTGGACAATGAAAGAATTAAACGTAAAGCAGGAATGAATAAAAATGGGAGGAGAATCAGACGGAGGAAGTGGCACCAAGGCCAAAGGATTAGGGGGATCATATAGTAATATGTCCAAGATCAGATTATACAACCTCTCTAGATCGAGAGGAGGTTGTGGTATAATGTCCCGAGGGGACAGAGTAATCATGACGGGCGGAGCCCGTGGAATATCTTCAATTATGACCCGCGACCAAGTCGGGGTCAAGAGCAGTGTACGGAAAAGAGTATGGAGTGTGAAGATATGTGAAGGATATGTCCCCCTCCAGAGCAGATCTGTTGTGTAACCAGCTTGATATGGGTCATCCGGCTCCCCTTCGTCAGCCTCTTCAGATAGCAGTATCCGCTTGTCAAATATGGCACCTGGGCTTTCAATCAGCTCATCAATCTGCGGCGGCCACTTAGGTTCTGTTGGATCCAGGAATAGTCTGTTCAGTGCAATATAGAGGTCCCTCAGGTCAAACCACCTGTACCATTCACATTCAGGGTCATAAAATTTCCTCCTTTTCATAGGCCGCAGAGCTTCCAAGGATTGGTACGTAAGCAGTTCGGAACAATGTCTGGCCAAGTCCCTCCCATATATATCATGGAAGTCAAAACAGGAAGTAATGACTACCGTATTGTCTTGGCTAAGTATGGGCCCTTTTACAAAATGCGTACACAGGGTCCATGTTAAGGGATCTCGGCCTTCTTTGGGTGGCGTAGACATTGCCTCCCAGATTTTCGGACCTTCTTGGATCTCTGCTTGCTGAACTGGATCTTGTTTCAGTTTTATTGGCCTATAGCCCAGACCACTTCCAGGTGCTGCTCGATGATTTTTGACAGGAGTGGTCCTGCCTTGCAACTGAGTGCCCAGACCTCTTCCAGGCTCGTAGCCGTTCTTCATCATGATCCTCCATCCTGGGGTACTCATGCACTTCCCCCTTTTGATAGCATCTAATGGGTATGGAGAAATAGTGACGGCTTTTAGAGGATCAGCCACTGGACGGTAGACCTGTAATACCGACAGAAAAGGTTGTCGGCTAGGTAGAACAGCAGATTTAATGTTCAAGGTATGAGCAGCAGCAAGGATCGGCATGCTCGTTACTTTAATTGTTCGTCCTTTATAAGGAAATTTGAGGCATTGATGATTCGTAGAGGGAATCGCCTCAAGAGTTTTAATATAATGACGACCTAAAATGGCATTTATGGAAGGGTCGATTTCCAGGATGTGAAATTCGACCTCTGCATGACTTACAGGGCCCAGCTCCACCTTTAAATAAACCATTCCCAGAGGGGAACGGGTAGAATTGTCATATGCTGTCACTGATATGGGGCTGGGCAGCCATTTTTCTTTGGGCACACCGCACAGCTCCAGGGTCTTCGGAGGTAAAACATTGATCGAAGCCCCTGTGTCGACCAGGCATGCATCCACGGCCTTCTTACAGATGTTGACCGTGATGCTCAGAGCCATGCTTCTGGCTGCTGGCGGTGCTAGTTCCGATGTATGAAATGTTATGGAGGGCTGATCCCCCTGAGGAACTAGTAGTGCTGCAATTTTCTCTACCGGCACGTCTTCATTGACCATCACCTTTTGCAGATATTCCATTAAAGCTTCTTGGTGAATCTTGGATCTTTTGATTAGTTCGAGTATAGTGATCCGTGCCGGTGTCCGATCCAGGTGTTTCAACAAGTCATATTGAGTGCCTGGTGCACTCTCTTCATTATGGGCTTCCTCAGTCGGCTGTGATGGGCCGTCTCTGACTGTGGACTGAGGGAAGACCTTGTTGAAAATCCTGCCACTCCGGAGCGCGTGTTCC
This sequence comes from Zantedeschia hybrid cultivar, assembly GCA_030544215.1. Classification (NCBI taxonomy): domain Eukaryota; kingdom Viridiplantae; phylum Streptophyta; class Magnoliopsida; order Alismatales; family Araceae; genus Zantedeschia; species Zantedeschia hybrid cultivar. The sequence continues at coordinate 75,491,097 of JARZZO010000005.1, read as the reverse complement.
TCAACCGTGGAGGATCCGGGTGACACCTTAAGTACCGCAGAGTTGGATGGTGCGGATGGTGTAGAAGGTTGGTAGGTAGGTGATGGCGTAGGGCTAGGTGGTGATGGCGCAATGCGGATTAGAGGCCTAGAGGGTTGGATGGTGGATGGGTAAGTGGTTGGCAAAGTGGGGAATGGTACGCGTAATAGCGGTCTAGATGGTAAGGGCATATCTGGGTAGGTGGTAGTGGTAGCGGGTGAAGTAGGAAATGGTATGCGTAATAGTGGCCTAGATGGTAGGAGAGGCGCGTTATTGGTTTGCGGGGGGTTATATGATGGAGGCGTAGTGGTGCGGGGCGTAATGGGTCTAAGGAAGGCGGGTAGCGGTAATGGGTTATTGGGTGTGGGCGAGTGATATGTGGGTGTGGGTATAGGGGTGATGGTAACGGGTTGTGGTCTGGGTATGTGGATGGTGCGGCGTGGTGGTCGCTCTGCGGTACTTTGAGTGTGACCCGTTGAACAAAGAGAGGAAGAGTCCTCTACTCTCCACTGCTGCCCACGACCAGCCTCAGACTGGCTGTTCATCAAAATGGGAGCAACCTGGTTTTGGTTCTGGTGCTCCGGGAGTGGATTCTGCACTATGCCCATGTTGGGTGGTGCTGCTGCTTGTGCCGGTGGTCTTGCTTGCTGCTGCTGCTGCTGCGGTCTCCTCACCTTCAGGGCCGTTATGTACTTTTTCATCTCCTCCCAGTCTATGCCGCCCTGCTCGTTGAGATCATGAATATAATCTCTGAACTGGAAGCAGGTGTCAATGGTATACCCAGGTTGCCTGTGGAAGTAGCAATACCTAGACGTATCGGCATTTTGAGGCCAAACGGCCTTCTCCCTCGGCAAAACTAAGGCATTGGCTGCCATTAAAGCACTGAAGATATCCGCCAAGGATTCTGGGAGGGCCGGGTATTCTGCCCTCTTCGGGCCTGGAGGTCTCCTCTGCTGGTTGTAGTCACCAGGAGGAGGGACATTGTGGTACGCCGGCGGTGCACGCGGCTGGTACTGTGGTTGTTGCTGCTGATATGGCTGCTGAGGGGGCTGCTGGTATTGCTGTTGCCGTTGTGGTTGTTGTTGTAGCTGTTGCTAGTTTTGATTCGGCTGCTGGGGCCGCTGGTACTGCTGTTGGTAATGGGGGTTCTGCTGCTGCCTATACCCCTGTTGGCTCGGCTGTGGTGGCCTCTGGTACTGCTGCTGGTTCCTCACAAACTGGGGCGAGTTATTGTTCATGGTACTGACTTGCTCATGAGAGAGCGTGCCCTCAGTAGTTGGACCTGTGCTAGGAGAATTTGACACTGCAGGCTTCCGAGGTGGAGGCCTGCTAGGTCTGTGAGGATCAAAGACGCTAGAGAACGTAGCGTCCTTGAAGGCATTCTGGCAGTACCGTGCTCTTTCATAGAGCTCTGCCATGTTAGTCAAATTGTTCAAGGAGAGGACTAGCTTGAACTGGGGAGTGGCGTTAGAAATTAGCATCTTCACTTGTTCAGATTCAGACAAGTGATCTTTCACCTTTTCAGCCAGGCCCCGCCACCTGTCAGCAAAACTGACAAACTGCTCATCCGATTTCATCTTTTCTGCAATGAGGTCCGTGATAGACAAGGAGGGTGCAACTCTGTCCTGGTATCGTTGGATAAATTTGCGTGAAACGATACCGTAATCCTCTACTTCGGAGGGTTCCAAAGAAAAGAACCACTCGAGGGCTGGTCCCTCTAGAGATCTCCTGAATAAGAAGGCCAATGACCTCTTATCATTCTGCCAGAAAGAGGATTCGTACATGAACTCCTTCAGATGCGTGAAGGGGTTACCAGTACCGTTATACTTTCGATACACTGGCATTTCAGAGGGTGGCAGATGGAATACTGGCAGGCTCGGTAAACTGATTTCTGGCACAGCTTTAACCCCCATCATCTTCTGGAGGTTGTTGAACTGCTCATCCATGCGCTCCATCTTGGCCAGCAACGTTTGCGTGGTCAGATCTGCCTGGGGAGGAGGAGGAGGAGGAAGTACTTGATAGGCCTGTTGCCTAGAGTACGTGGGACATGGAGGATAATAAGGAGGAGGTCCGGCAGAGCTTCCGCCATGCCCGATGGCATTTTGATAAATAGGCGTTTGCGGTCTCGCCGGTTGCCTCGATGACGAAAGTTGTGGCCCAGTTGGCCGAGAAGTAATGTGAAGGCCTTCCATGGCCTGATGGATATAAGGAGGAGGAGGAGGAGGTTCTTGGGTAACAACGGGGGGAGCCACAGGGTTCGGCTCAGCAGGCTGCATGGGTGCCTTCCCCTTCAAAATAGACTGGATCGCCTCGAACTGCTGAGGGTCCAGTCGAGAGGCAAGAACTCCCAGGGCGTTGACAAGATCCATAGGATCGGAGGATGAGGGATCATGATGATTCATGTCCCCCTCAAGATCGGGATTAGGAATCGCATATTCATGCGGGGGAAGATCATGATATTGATCGTATGGATGAAAAAGAGGAGTCCGGACATTCCCATCATGTCGAACCGGAATGGGGACAGAATTACGGGAGACATCAGCATCTCTCCCGTTCTCATAGTTGAAATCTGAATTGCGAGGGGCATTAGCATCTCCCTCGTAGTTGATGATGACGTCTTGAGCCATACTCAAGTCCCTGCCTGATCGCAGCAACATGATATTAGATTCCTTTTTTCAAAGATTTAATCAAACAAGTTGTACAGAGATTAATCAAACAAGTGGATGCTTAACGTGATTTTAGGGTTCCTTGTTGAGTTATTTGAATTGGATTAAACCACAATTTCGCTCAGGGAAGGATCCTAGTTTCAGTTCAGTTTCCACCGTTATTTTCTAGGGTTTTCTCTCACAACGCTTTCGGAATCTAGCCGGGACTTCAATTGGTACAACCAGCCCGATGATCAAGGAGGAATACCTTGATTTTGGGGACTTATGGAGGTCTCAACGTCAACTTCTCTAGTCTGATCAAGGGACCAACCCAATCAGAGAGAGTTGCTGACGTCGAGAAATGTGTTCCTAAGAAGATGAGGGTTTTCGCCTCAATGCGTATGCCCTGCGACCTGGATGGCCTCTAATGCTTAATAAAATAATGGGTAGCTAGCACTCAACCACAGAAATCTGGAAACTGAGAAATAATTAAGAAAATGTCTGAATCGCGTCGTGTATGGTCGACGCTATTCAAAACAAAACTTAATTTTTTCGCAGAAACAACTCTGAAAAATAACTAAAAACTGTCTGAATCGCGTCGATTCTGGTCGACGCTATTCAACACAGAACTTAATTATTTCGCAGAAACAGATGCAAATAGCAGAGAAAGTCTGGAAACTAAAATGCGTCTGGGTGCAATGACGCGGTTTTGAAACGCGTCGCTGTTCCTGGACGCTTTTTAATTCGCAGAAACGGATTTCCAGGAGGATTTTCTGGGTCGAATCCTCCTCAAACAGGATAAAAAGCAGTAAACAATCGACTCATGCAAAGATTTTTAGTTTCAGATTTTAAACAGGATGATTTACTAACTAAACAACTAGGAAATCACTCAATCACACATCATTTTTATCACAAAAACAGCTTTTTCTGAACTAATCAAGGGGAGGGCAAGATCTTACCACTGGGGTGTGCACGTGGTGCACGAGGGAAATTAATTAAACTAAACACTCACCAATTGGTGAGGACGTGCCGAGAGACACAAATGGTGCACTGTGGGTGCCCGATATGATGACAGCAAGAACAAAAAAGAAACTAAAAGATGGCGAGACCAAGTCCCACCGTGATCGCCAAAAAGAACTGTAGGTGCTGAAAATGCTCGTGTGATTAATGTGAAAAACTATGTTGTTTAGTGTAAACTAACCTATTAAAAAGAGCAACTAAAGTGCAGTGATCGCTAGAAACTTTTAACTAAAAAGCTTCAAAAGAGAGTTTGATCGCTTACCTGTTTGAACGCGGAAGATTGAGTCCTTGGTTCCCCTTCTTCAGCCGGCTGAAGAAAGAGAACCCTTTCTTTGTTCTTTTTGTTCTTGCTGTTGAGGTTGAGGATCGTCCAGAAGTCTTTCTGGCTTTGTGCTTGATTTCCCCTTTTTGATCTCTTGTTGTTGTTGTTGAGTGCAGCAGAGATAGAGAAAGAAAAACGAAAATGAAGAAATACTGATGAGAATTTAAATAGAAATAATATCAAAACTAATCATGATTATAAACATGTTTAAACAGCAACTCACTTGTTTAATTGGCTTTGAAACCCCTTTAAATCAAATGGGTTTTGGAAAATGGATGCTGTGGTGTGTGTTGCATGAAGTGATTATGAGAATGAAAGATTGATGATGTAAAATAAAATTCAGAAATGAAACACTTATGCCCAGTTGGAGCCTTGAAAGAATGAAGATCTTGAAGAGGGATGCCGTCTTCTGGAAATGGCAGCGCTCCGGCGTTCCGACGTTGTTGCTTCGATCTTCAAATCGCTATAACGCTCTGGCTCAATTCAATTCTCTCTCTCTTTTTTTTTTAACTCTTGATATGCGAGGTATTTATAGGCATTTTCTGCGTTCGCGATTAACATAGAAAAATCTAGGATTTATCTATCTTAACCGACAGATAATTACTGATTAATTCATCTTTATCTGTAATTATCTAAAAAGCGTCCACCATGGCTGACGCCTTTCAGATTAATTAAGATAAGGATAAATATCCAGGAAAACTTATCTTTATCTTTATTAGATAAAACGTGTCCACTTGTGTAGACGTCTTTTACACTAATTAAGATAAGGATAAACATCCGGAAGAGAAGTTAAAATAGCTTAGGAAACCTAAAACGCGTCGACCCTCCCAGACGCCTTTTAGCTAATTAATCAATTGATTAAAATTCAAATTTAAACATTAAAACAGGAATAAACTCTAAATCGCGTCCACATAGGTTGACGCGTTTTAGACTTCTGAATCGCGTCCACGCAGGTTGACACGTTTTAGAAAGAATTCTGAATCGCGTCCACACAGGTTGACACGTTTTAGAATTCTGAATCGTGTCCACGCAGGTTGACACGTTTTAGAAAGAATTCTGAATCGCGTCCACACAGGTTGACACGTTTTAGAATTCTGAATCGTGTCCACGCAGGTTGACACGTTTTAGAAAGAATTCTGAATCGCGTCCACACAGGTTGACACGTTTTAGAATTCTGAATCGTGTCCACACAGGTTGACACGTTTTAGAATTTCTGCATATTTTAATTGAAATTTGAGTTAAAATCAATTTAATTGATTAACTTAAACATGTCCGTTAAACCCGACACTTAAAAAGATCAATAAAAATTAATCAATGATTAAATATCAGAACATTATGAGGCATTATTATATGATATGAAATTTACTCGAAATGACGTCAAAATTAGCGTGTCTACACTAGAGGCCTTCACTTTTTTCCCTTTTTTGTAATTAATGAGACATGGTACAAACCATTTCAGAAGAAAAAGGAAATTAAATCCACAAAGCCAACTTAATGCAACTTGATTTAGAAGGCACTAGAAGCTTTCAAGTTTACATCGTCCACTAGTCCAGCAAGACCAAAATAGTTAGAATTTTCTACTCGATATGATCAATTTTTTTATGCCTCTAATGGTAATATATATCCCACAATCTTCCTCAATGAAGATCCAAGTCATGATAAATACTCATCAAAAGCGACAAAATCTACTTCGCACATGCTAAAAATATCCTCCAGATCCCATTTTCTCATTTACCTTTTACATTTGTATTACAAAATTGTAAAATAAGATCACAACCAGAAAAGCCGATGTAGAGGTAAGGAAAGGGAGATGTATCCGATGGCTGACACCTTTGATCTAGCCGCAAATGGACGGTGATGAGGTCCTTGCACGACGGGAGCCTATAGGACGCAAACACAAAAAAATACCTAGCCAGGTAGCGTTAGAACCCATCACTTGGACAGGAAAGGGGAGGTTTGCCCTCATTCTCTACAAATGACACCCATAATGGGCACACAGGGTTATGGGATTAAAACTGAATTAAGGGCTCACGGAGGGTTATGATATTAAAAGTGAATTAAGGGGGAATATACAAATGTGGAGAAGTCATGTATATTTGTGTAAAACTGTGTTGGTTTTTGGGGTGGGTGGGTCTGTGGTGGTTGGGGAGGCAAAAGCCTCAAGAAACCAAGTGTTTCGAGCCCATTGCTCTGAATCTCTTGGCCCAAATTTGCTGCATCATTTTGCATTAAAATTCCTTTCCCTATGTTGTTCCACAGTGGCAATCTGCCTTTGGAACATGGGAATATTTATCCGTTTTCAAAAGAATGCCATCAGATAAAGTTACCATGTCCAGAATCAAACAGAGAACATTTCATGAAATTGTTCGACCATAGCAAAGAGAGGTAACGTAGATGTCCTTGGCCCATCTTTCCTGCAAGCAGTGAAAGAGTTACTTCTGACCTTGGGCATCAAAGTTAGTAAGTAGTAACCATTGTGGTATAAAGAGAAGAATAGAGATCCTCTACGTTCAGGTTTGGACTGAACTCAGTCAGTAAAGAAAGGGAAAAGTTTCAAGAAACTCTCTTATATGGTGTTTTTCTTATTCCCGAGGAAAGTTCTTATGAAAAACTCTTTACTTCTCTCTTTGTACTGGCTGAGTTTAGTCCAAACTCGTACCTAGAGGAACCCACCCATTGTGTTCTCTGGGAAAATCAGATGTCCGATAGATATCTTGCCATCTAGGCTTATTTGTGGACTTCTTTTTGGTGAAAACAAATGCAGCCAGTTCCGGTGTTGCAGACAGTTGCAGTTATCTGAAAACCTTTGGTCCATCTCTGAAGAATTCCTTCACTTCAGAGGGGTAAGCAAAGTCAAGCTCCATAACCTGAACATGGAGATTTGATATAATGCTTCAATTTCGCTCCTTTCCTTTCTCAATAAACTGTGCAAGTTTATCAGTTGCCACACCTTGATGGCACCTGCAGCAAAATCAGAGTCAGTAGTGTTGCAAGATAAAGCAGAAGAAATACCTTGTAGTTTAGAGTTTGAGAAAAACATAAACTAGGAATGTTAAGATGGAACACCATCAACCCTAATTAGAGTTCTGAAGGAGGAGACAGTCAACTATTACAATTGAAGCTTGGGCATAAACAAAAATTAATAAAAACAAAAATTCAAACTACCATACTTGTAAACTTGTCACTCATTTGGAGATTTTTTTTTTTACTTCGTTCAGTGTCCTCAAACTTTACGGCCACCTATCTTACATATTAGCTGAAGCTAAAGCAAAAAAGCAACTGAAAAAAAAAAGGGATACAGGGGAAGAAAAAAGAACAAAAAGAAGAAAAATCATTGCCACACCTCATCCTTGTCACCAGTGGAAAGAGTGCTTTCACCGACATATACTGTTTCAAATCCTCCTTTTCCTAGCTTCCTTGTAATTGTGTATTTCGGAGAATCATTAATTTGGACCTGTACAAATTTCTTTTCTTAATTTTCTGGTCTGTCTATCGAACAATCTTTTTTTTTATTTTCTTTTGGCACTAAGAATTGAGTTCCTTGATTAAAGTCTTAATCTTGTTGATAAATGGCATTATTACATATTTTTAGGGGAATTGTAGGATGACCTTTCTCTGACAAGCTACAAAAGTGACATCCACAGGAAGGATGTGGAAGAAGGCCTAATAAGTAGCAACAACTAAGAAAAATTCACCAATTGCAGATAAAGAGCAAAGGTGACAAGCACAAAATAACCATTGCACGGAGGAGGGGAAAAAAAAACGTAGATACTTTATGGGATATTCGGTTGTTGTATTTGATAGGGTTTTTTGCATATATACTCTTCAAATAAACTGTATTGTATATATACTCCCAACTCTCACATTTTATCATCAATACCTTTGGGATCTTCAAAATGTTGCATATATCCCTCCCGTCAAACTTAGATGAATTTTAATGAAATATGTCAAAAATATTACATAAATCATGATATCATCAGAGGTGTTGAGAGTACATAATATAAGATTTTAATGAATTGAGGGATATATATACAAAAGATTAGCTAATTTAAGAGTATTGATGTTAAATCATTAGATTGAGGGGTATAAGTGCATCTTTTTTAAAAAATTTAGAGGTATTAATGTTAATACGTGAAAGTTGAAAGTATATATGCAAATACAATATATTTGAAGGATATATATGTAAAAAACCCTATTTGATATCTCCATCGGTACTCAATTTAATATTGTTACTAATACCAAGTTTCTCATTATCCTCTTAACAATTTTGATATTCATTCATAATTATTAGTAAAGTATCTAAGAACAAATTTAATACAGGTCTAAGTCTATACTAAAAACTTCGCATATATACCTTTAAGCATTTCAACAGGTCCCCCTTGGGGTGGGTAGGGAATCGATCCCACTTCGGACGGAGAACAAGGAAACTTACTGTTCATTGGACTCGATTTTTTATTTTTTATATTTTTTTGAGTCGTCTAATCGGACATTACATTGTACGGACGGTTGAGACACTTCAGAGCCGACTTAAAAAAGATAAAAAAATAAAAAAAATTACTCTTACCCACTCTAATGCTCTTGCGTGCAGCGGTAAGAAAGGACATTGCAGTAAGTATTACTCTAGCTAGTATTAATAAAAGAGAAATATGTTTTGCACTGTGAACAGTGAAAAAAGCAATTGCTCTGCGTGCAGGCAGCCAGTAAATTCTGCCTGTTCAGATTCGATCCATCAGATCCTACATCGACAAAAGACCTTTTTTTTTTTTTTTTCATAGTCATCTAATCAACAATCAGACGGTTCAAATGATAAGTCCAAATGGCGTCAAGCTCAAGAATGTTTTTTACTATCCGACCTTGAAGACCACGGGACCCACACTAGTTACTGCCTATTCTTAATGGAAACAAAAAATGGCCACCCAACGACACTAGACGTCCTGCAGCATTTGGGAAGGTTAACTTTGGACAGTATTATCCTTACATTTTCTGCAGATACTATTTTCAAATTTGAATGCATGACCTTCATATCACCATGAAACAATCTTATTGTTGCAACGAAGTTCTCACCAGGGATTGTTCATTTTGACCTAAATGAGTGTAATCTAAAAAGATTGTTCCATTTTACGTTGTTTCTAGATGTTTGATACAATACAAATCGTGTAAAATAAAGAGTTATATCTTCAATGCATGCATTGCAGCACAATGCATGTTTGTAACCATTTGACCAACTTTGATCGAACTGCTGCAATAGGTACATATTTTTTAATTTTCTAAAAATTCAAGGGAGTGTGGGCAAATTCTAAGGGATCCATTCATATCGTCAAATCTTTAATCAAATAGTTAACAAATTTTAAAAATAAGAAATATACAAATCTTTTTTTTTTTGTTTCTTGATTTTGTAACTCTGCAATCGAAGATCGGATGGTTCAGACGATTCCCTTAATATTGCCCCCTCCCCTACATTTTTTTAAAAATAAAAATATTAAAAACAATATTTACTGGAGCAGCCGTCTGAACGAAGTTGATCGGACGATGGTTTGCCGTACCGGATCGACTCGTGCCGACTCAGGCGACTCATACCGTATCAGGGCGAACCCAAGTGGGTGTGACTCGATTGAGTCTATACGATTTGGAAGAACTTTTTCATGCGACTTGTACGAGTCGGCACAAGTTGACCCGACTCGTAACGAATCATGGGAGATCCGACTCGGTCTGACTTTTCGAGTCGACGAACCTTGGATCAGACTGCTATTGGTCCACATTGTAGCAGCAACTCTAAAATAAAATTTTGTATGGACCTTGTTTGTCTACTTGCAGGCCTATTTCTTTGTTTTGATTTTCATAAAAGATTACTATAAATTAAAATAAGAAAATTTAGGTATTCTTTTATTTTATTTTACAAACTACCAAAACTAGTTTTAAGCTGATGATTTTGAAATCGGTGAATAACATACTTTTACGTTGAAACAAACAACTCCTTAATGAAACCCGTCCAAGAGGCATTGCAGTTGTCTAGTGCATCACCTGAGTGACTTTTCGGCGTCTTCACGTTCACCCTTGTAGTGTCGAAATAATAACAATCATGGGCACATCGGCTTATTAAATTATGGAGTTGATGCACCGCACGAGGTGTGGCTCAATTTTTTTATTCTTGAATTTCTTTTGATTTTTCCATCATGTTTTACATGTCCATATAATCCGATCTCCAATTAGACGATCTCTAAAAATCTGAAAGATAAAAAATCGAGCCTATTCATTGGACTCGATTTTTTATTTTTCAATTTTTTTGCGCCATCTGATGGGAGATCGACCTATACGCCTATACCGTGCATGGCGCAGTATGCAGGACTCTAAAAATATCTATACTATATATATACTAGAGTTTCTTAGTGTCATGTATCAACACCAAAATTCTCTGTTTTCTACTTAATTATCTCTCTCTCTCTCTCTCTCTCTCTCTCTCTCTTCTCTATTAATATATGTCCCCTATTAATTCTCTCTTCCCCCTGTCGCTCATTAATTCTCTCTCTCTTCCCAACTCTCATTAATTCTCTCTCATTGCTCTCTCTTCCCCTCTCTCTCTCTCTCAGCCCTCTCTTTCTCTCTCACGATCTCTCTCTTTCCCTCCCTCTCTCTCTTTCATTAATTCTCTTTCTCTTTCTCTCTCTCTCTCTCTCTCAACCTCTCTTTCTCTCTCAAGATCTCTCTCTCCCCCCGCTCTTTCAGCCCTCTCTTTCTAACAAAAACTTCTTATATTTATAATAATAATAATAATAACAAAAATTTCTTATATACTCTACATATAACTAGTCTCTCTTTTATATTATAACTTATTTTGTTGTTGTTATTATTATTATTATTATTATCTCTCTTTCTCCTCTTTCATATTTTTCTCTCCCTATTAATATTTCTATCTCCTATTTGTTTTGTCCCTTATTATTATTATTGTCGTTGTTGTTGCAATCTCTTATGATAATAATAACTAATTTTTACATTATTATTATTATATTGAGATAGTCTATTAGGATAATAATAACTAATTTTGATATTATTATTATTATTATCATCTCTCTTTCTGCATTTTCATATTTTTCTCTCTCCCTATTAATATTTCTATCTCCTATTATTTTTTTATTGTTGTTGTTGTTATCTCTTGAGATAATAAGAACTAATTTCAACATTATTATTATTATTATTATTATTATTATTATTACTACTACTACTACTACTACTACTACTATTGTATCTCTTTCTCCTCTTTCACATTTTTCTCTCTTCCTATTAATATTTCTATCTCTTATTTTTTCTATCTCCTATTATTATTATTGTTGTTGTTGTTGTTGTTGTTATTGTTGTTATTGTTGTTGTTGTTGTTGCAATTTCTTGGGATAATAATAACTAATTTTAAAATCATCCTCATTATTATTATTATTAGAATAGTCTAATAAGAAAATAATAATAAATTTTGATATTATTATTATTATTATTGAAGATATTATTAATTTTATTATTATTATTATTATTAATGAGACCCATCTCTTGTCTCACTTTTCACACTCATATTATTATTATTGTTGTTGTTGTTCTTATTGTGGACAGTCTTTTAAAATAATAATAATAATTTTTGATATTTATTATTATTATTGAGATAATCTCATGATAATAATAATTAATTTCATTATTAACGAGACCAATGTTTCTCTTATTTTTCTTTCAATCTATATTTCAACACATTATTTATTGAGATAACCTCATGAGATTATTATTATTGAGATAATAATCAGTTTTTAGTTTTCTCTCTCAATTCATATTTCAATTAGATACATTAGTTCTGAACTTTTAAATGTTTACCAAACAAGTAACCTAATATTACAAAAAAAAATTCTAATATTTCTGAACATATATTCTTCTGTAATTATTTTATTCATTGTTTTAAGAAGAGTAAAAGGTTAACTTCACTTATGTTAATTATAATTATTTTATTTAAATCCGCTAATTCACTGTACATCGCACGAGATTGCAACTAGTTATAAGTAAAATAAGAGTACCAGTGTGTAAATTCGAAGAAGTCCATTGCGTGGGTGAGACAGAGCCCTAGGGGAAGGGTGGGGGAAGGCCCAGGTACAGTAATGTTTCACGCCCATTATTCAGAGCTTCAGGCCCAAATTTTGCTTCATCATTTTGCATGAAACTTCTCCTCCCTTTGAAATATGGGAATCCTCATCGGTTTAAAGGAAAAATAGCATCAGAGGAAAGTTATGTTCCTGATGTCCAGAAGCAAGAAAAGGGATAGATCATGAAATAGTCCGACCGTAGCAAAGATAGGTGATGTAGATATGCTGGGACCATTTTTCCTGCAAGCAGCAAGAGAGAGTTTTCTCTGAGCTTGGCAGCAAAGTTAACAGTCATTGCAGTACGAGCAACGTGAGCAGGAGATTAGATAGACTCACCTTGATATATCTGCTTGGAAACTTAGATGTCCGCCAAGTATCTTGCCGTCTACGTTCATCCCTCCGGGAAGCATTTTGCTGGCCAGGTCCATCTGTGGGCATCTCTGGTTTGGTAAAAACAAATGCAACCTGATCATGTGTTGCAGCAACTGCAGTGATCTGAAACCCATTGTCCCATCTCTGATGAGTTCCTTCTAAGGGGTATCCAAAGTCAAGCTCGACAGCCTGCACAAGAAGATTCAGACGTAACAGTACTTCACCATGGAAACCTTTATTAGCATCGACAGTAGTGAATGCAGAAATTTTGTTCAGTAGAGTCACTCGGGCAAGTAGAGTCATTTTATTGAATCGGAATCCGTGGGTCTTTGGGGTTACTCTAATGGGCCGAGACTAGTGAGCCAATCATTCTAATAGACCAAGAATAATAAGCCTTCTTAAATTTTATAAACTCCAGTGGGGTCACAGGACCACACTGAAATGGCCTGGATCCGCCACTGAGCACCGACAACATAAAACACAAAAAGAGAATTAGTATAAAGACCTGCTCGAAAGTAGAATCACTTTGAGACACGACAACTGCCCATTTGCTTCCCACAGTAGCCATGGAAGTGATGTAGAGGTTGGCCTTGCACATGTCTCTGATCCACCCAAAGGGAAACGAATCCTCAACCTTGTACTCCTGTTTTTTATATGGTGAACCTAGATCGAAGGAACATAAAAATTTGGACAAATTTAGCAAAATATGGCATAATGTGGGAAGGAAAAATCAATAAACAAGTGATTTGCCTTTGGACATCACGACTAAAGATTTCCCATCGTCTCTCCCTGCTATAGCAGTAATACGATAGTCGTTGTCCCATCGTTCCTCAATCCATTCCTTGAAATAAAACCAAATGAATGTTAGCGGTCATAAAAATGTAAATCAGGAAGTAGCAAGCACAAATTCTGCATTAGTGAGAAAATGCTTTTATGTAATAAAAGCGATCTTCTGGGGGTATTCCCTGAGGGTCGGATATGCCATTGGAATATTAAAAAGGATTTTTTACGTATATACCCCTCAAATACACTGTATTGGTATATATACTCTCAACTCTCACATATTATCATCAATATCTCTGAAATCTTCAAAATGTTGCATTTATACTTCTCCCATCAAACTTAGGTGAATTTCAACGAAATATGTCAAAAACATTGCATAAATCATGATATCATCGAAGTGTCAGGAATACATAATGCAAGATTTTAGTGAATTGAGGTGGTATATATGTAAAATATTAGTGAATTTAAGGGTATTTATGCAAAATCATTAGACTGAAGAGTATAGTGCAACTTTCTAAATATTTCAGGCATATTGATGCTAATATGTGAGAGTTGGACGTATACATGCAGATACTGTGTATTTGAAGCGTATATTTATGCAAAAACCCTATTAAAAATCAGTTTTCTTCATGTCAATATGCAAGTAAGCTATAGGCACTTTCTGGGATGGGGGAAAGGGAGTTTTGGCTGGAAAGACACATGAGGGGGGTTACCTTGAGCTGAGGAAACATATATGTTATACTAAAAGTATTTACAAGGATGGAATTGATATATACAGATACGTCCGTGTGGGTAGTGATATGTATTTACATCTATTTATACATATACAGACGTCATCCAGCTCAGCTACGCAAGCCCCAAAAGGTATTACGTCAGCAGAAACCATCTCACTGCAGTGCAGACTCCTTACTAATTAGACAAAAAATAAGTGGCTCAGTCATGTGGATGCTTCTTAGTAATTATTAGTAAAAAAAAACATATGATGTGTATGATGTGTTATTCATGTAATTGTAACGATTGTTCTGGAAAAGATGATATTGGGTTCTCACTTTGTCAAGGAAACTGTCGAAACATTTATAAATTTGATCAGAAAACCCAGTGTCAGCATCAAAAATCAAGGTCCACAGATCTTGGCAAGAAGCAACGCTGCTTATGAGCAAGTTTTCTTCCTTTTCTTTCTCAATAAAATGGACAAGATTTTCAGTATTAACACCATAATGGTACCTGCAGAAAACTTGAAAGATATTACTGTTTTGCTCTTACAAAAGAAATCAAGCTTGACATATAAAATAATTTACCTTTGCTTCATAGGTTTTCGGGCCTCATAAACACTAATCCATTGAGTGTTATGAGATCTTCCTGTTCTGACTTGTATTGGCTGCTGAGAATTTCTCATTAGACATGCAACCCAAGTCTGCCAAGTCCACTATTTAGAACAAAAGAGATCTAAACGCACCTGCATGGGAGTTGATCTTTCTGGACATCCCATGCCCTTAAACAGTGAAATGCATCCTGCATAATCGGGTGGCTCATCAAATTTGAGCTTCACCACGTACTCAAAAAATTCTTTGAAAGGTTGTGGGAGAGAGCAACATAGTTTCTCTGAAGGCGTAGACACCATCTTCTTGCAGACAAGGTATCTCTGTCTTTTCCTCTCTTCATGGCTATTTTTTTCCTTCTCTTCATGGCTATTTTCTTTCTTCTCTCCATGGCTATGTTCTTTGTCCTCTGCATGGCTTTTGTTCTCTCCCTAGAATCAAAAGATCCAAAATGTCAAACCTACAAAAGAAACACCAGGTAATGCAATGCATGTGAAGTTTTTGACGTCTGTACTTCATGTTCTTGCCAAGGAAGAGGGGCACGAAGAGAGATTAGTGTATACGCAAGGGACTCCAAGTCATCTCTCCTGGTTTTTGTTCTTCCCAGATGCGTGTGAACGCTAGCATACTCCTTAGTTCCCCTAAAGATCCAACAAAAAAAAAAAGACACCAGTTTTAAGAAACCAAGCTAATGGCATTCAAGGACAGGAAAAGAGTTGAAGTGACCAAGCAGAAAGGGTTTCTTGCATTTATATCTCTCAAAAACATCGTAATTGCATTTATACCCGCAATCTTCAATATGTTCCATTTATGCCCCTCCCGTCAAATTTAGGTTAATTTCAACGAAATATGTCAAAAATATTGCATAAATCATGACATCATTGGAGCCATCGGGGGTACAAAATGTAAGATTTTAGTATATTGAGGGGTGTATATGCAAAATATTAGTGAATTTATGGGTATTTATGCCAAATCATTAGATTGAAGGATATTTATAAATGCAACATTTTGAAGATTGCAGAAAAAATGTGAGAATTGGAGGGATACGTGCAAATACGTTGTTTTTGAGGGGTATATATGTAAAAGACCCAAGCAGAAATAAACAGCTAATTCATAACTGCACCTGAACTTGTCTGGTTGCTGATCATACTGAACATGCTTGCCAGTACTATCTTTCCATCTAGTAGCTGATAATTTGGGACATCAACCACTGAAAAGTCAGAAATCTTATTGAATACTGCAGAAATGTAAATTATTCCATGTCAAATGCAGCATGACTTACCAAGTCCAAAATCAACAAGAAACAGCTCATTTTCTTGGGGAGTATTAGGACGGCCAAGTAATAAGTTATGGGGCTTTATGTCACCATGCACATAGCTGTCATTAGCAGTCAAAACAAATTGTGAGTGATCCAACAGCAGATCTAAGGGTCTATTTGGTACAACATAAAATCTATTATATGCACAGATTTTTCAGAAAAGTTGATCACAAGATGGCTTCCAAAATTCGGATCTAAAGATACTCAATGGTGTGTCTTTTGATAGCAAATTTTTTGAATCACCAAACATTAAATGTGACCAAACTTGCTGGAAGACCTGTGGATGCAACACACTGTACATTAAAAGTCCCAAGGATATAACATCCAACTATAATAGGATATGATCAGAACATGGATGGAACTAAGTTAGAACCCACAGCATAGAGAAGATAACCCACCCTTCAGCGTGCACCTTCTCTAATATTGAAATTGCTCGAAGTGCAAGGTATATAAGCCATATGTCAGCTATTCTGCAAGATGAAGGGTTACTGGTGAGAGAAGAGATCCTCTCAGTACACGTTTGGATCGGAGTCCAGCAGTACTGAGAGGGGGAATGCCTAAATATTTGCCAACTTTATGGATCATATGGAAAGTTACTGTTTCACCCAAGCTGCTAGAGCAGTATACTCCGTCATTTTCCGAGCTGACTCCGAGGCGAAAACTTCGTCTGGAATAAGCAACAGGTTACGGGAAGTTAACTCCTTTAGAAGGTAATCAATAATTTGCAATGTTTGGCCCTCCTCCCCCACTCAGTACTGCTGGACTTCGGTCCAAACGTGTACTGAGAGGTGAACCTGCTTTGAAACTTGATCTCAAAGATAAATTGAATTAAGAGCTAGCCTGCCAGTCTCATTTTCTCGAAGATCCCTTAAACTGGGTCCCAGAACAACGGTCTCATTATCTCGAATATCCCTTAAACTTGGTCCCAGCAAGTCCATGATCTGCGAATTTGAAGGAGAGGCTCAGGAACAGAGAGAAAACTATTCGGGATCTAGGGAGGGATTAAGTATAGCATACAGGAAAGAAATGTCAAGCTGGGAGTGATTGAATA
Source organism: Zantedeschia hybrid cultivar (assembly GCA_030544215.1). NCBI lineage: Eukaryota > Viridiplantae > Streptophyta > Magnoliopsida > Alismatales > Araceae > Zantedeschia > Zantedeschia hybrid cultivar. The sequence goes on along the minus strand of JARZZO010000005.1, from coordinate 75,474,138 downwards.
CCGTAACATAGTAGCCATCTTGTTGGCCTTTATGGTGTACGTGAGGAATCTTATCAATCCCACTTAGATCTCTGTGCAGATGAAAGAATCAACTCATGTGATCATCAAATCTCAGCAAAAACAGTAACAAATGAAAACAACAGAGACACATGGTGATACTCGTAAGCTTGCCACTCATCTGGAGCTTTTCCTTCTGGATATTTATCAACACGCTCAAGCTTTACAGCCACCCATCTCACAAACAGTAAGTTGAAGCAAATAAGCAACTAGAACAAATTAAGATTAGGAATACTTGGAGGGAAGGAAAAGAATGTGAATGTGAAAATGGTGGTGATTAGGGCTGTCAAAATGGGCCCAGGCCCGTTAACAGACCCGTTTGGACCCGTTAGTTATGGGTCTGGGTATACCCGTTTACCTATTAAACTTTCTATTGTCATACATTGCAAAAATTTGTGAGCTAATTTCTTGGAATTTAGACCTAAAATCAAACTAAATTATCTGGCACATAGAGATTTAAGATAAATAAATTCTATACCAGGCCCATTTATCTTTCAACATCAAATAAATAAGAAACAGGTCCAAGACCCGACCCATTTACCCATTTACCCATTACCTTTATTGGGTCTGAACCGGGTCCGGGTCTATTCACTTTGGGCATGGGTCTACCCAGACCCGAACCGTTGACAGCCCTAGTGGTGATTTGTCACACACAGCCTTGGCACCCGGGCTTTTGCCACGATAGACTTCTCCTTGTCCTCCACATCCTAGACTATCTCCAAGCGTGTATTCTGGAGAATTTCCAACTTGGACCTGTAAAATAAAATGCCAGTAGTGAGTCCCCCCATGGAAGATGGAAAAGATGTATCCCTAGACTTGAGACTAATTCACAGGTTAAGGGAACAAGGACTAATCCTTAATCCCCAACCCCACCAGTGCAACAAATAGTGGCATTGTACAAGCATGCATTAAAGGTGTCTTGATGTCAGCATACTCTGCGTGGCCACCACTATTCCATGGAGAACTCGATGAGGCCGCCGCTGCAATTTTTATGAAAATTAAGAAAGGTGTCCATGGATACTTGTTTTGATGTTTCCCAACTAGACCATCGATATGCTGAAACTCCCCATCTAATGAAAATAATCAGAACTGCAGCTGTTTTGGAGTACATTTAGGAGACCCGATCTCCTCAGTACGATGGTTGACCGAACTCAGTCAGGACACCGGAAGAGGGTGTCAGGTTTTTGAAAAAAAGTTTCCCACCGAGTTGGAAAGCTTGGCGGCCCCTCCCTCCTCCCTTCCTCCAGTGCACCGACTGAGCTCGGTCAGCCAGCATACTGAGGGGATCCGGTCTCTTCGTTTAGGCACGTTGCACGCAGATCCACAGTGTCTTAGCTGTCTCACTTTTGTGTGAGAAACTTGAAAGATGATGGGGGAGTACCGCAGTAGCCAAGCAACAATGTTTTCCCAAAGGAAGTTGGTGTGCTATCTGATGAACAAATGGTCAGAATTGACCCCGCTTAGAATTGCTCCTTTTATTGTCTAACACTACCTTTTTAGTACTAACAGTTGTGCTCCCTAGTTAACTTACGCCATAATATTACATCATCTTTGAGGGGAGCTGTGAGATGAATTCCCTTTGACAATTGATAACAATTGCATCCACAGGAAACATGGGCACGAAGCCTCACAGATAACAACAACGAAACCAATCTACAGCCAGGAAAAGGAGAATCAAAGCAAAGGAAAACAACAATAACAGGAAGAACAACCACTTCAGCAAAAAGGAAAGAGAACATATCACAAGGTTCCTGGAAACTAATTAAAAAGACACCTATCAGAGCTTGCCATAGCAAGTCAGCTTCATGATCCATACTTCTCCAATCCACCCCCAAAAAAAAGGTCTTGCAAGCACTTCCAGCATAAACAGGACTTAAAAAAGCAGCTTCCTCTATGGGCAGCCATAGTGCAGCAGGAACATTTCAGCACAAAAGATGCCACATACACTGTTTCAAGAGAAAAAAGAGAACACAACAAACACAAGAGCAAGCAACCATTTTCAACATAAAGCACACCACAGCAAACTGTCTATATGCAGATCAGAAGAACCAAAAGGAGTTACCGCTGAGAATGGCGGCTTTTTCTTCTTCTTCGCCGTGTCGGCGTGCTCACCCGACAGCATCTCGCAGTCCTCCGTCATCTCCTCCCCGGTCCGCTTGTTCTCCCCCGGCCAACCTCCCCACACAATCCTCTGATCCAGACCCCACGGAGGACCTCTGCGATCTCTTGCTCTTCCGGCTTGGCTGGCCTCGCCGCCTCAGCTGACCGCGTCGAGGGGCTTTTCTCGGTGGCCAAGATTGTGAACTGTGAGCTGAAGAAACTCACGAGCTGCTGGTGCGTTGACCTTGGCGGAGTCTTCTAATTTTTATTTTTTTTTCAAAATAATTTGCTGCACCGCCATTAGTTGAGTTAGAGTCGCTCCACTATGTTCCACTGCATGGCATCATACCTAATACTCTAGTTGAAGTGGAGAGAGGATGGGCTCCTTTCGACACTTGGGAGCTTCGACTGAAACGTCCGAAGTCTCGGGATTTTACCGATTGAGGTGTTGGTCTTCTTATGACTTGGCTCTTTAGGAGACAAAGACCCCTATATCCTGAGTCCTAGCCTTCAGCTTGCCTGTCAGGACATCATGAAAAGTCACATGATACCTTCACGTTGAAAGAAAGGAAAGAGGAGGATTGGGAGGGAGCTCCGATGGCTAACCAAAGAGACTCTCTAGGTAATCTCTCTGTTTCTCCAGTTGCTCGTATCTTCTTGGAGGGTAGGGAACCCTCCTATAAATAGAGGCATCACCCTCCGTTAGCCACCTCCGCTCCCATGATAACCGCCTCCTATTAAGGTGGGAGACCAAGTCTCCAGTTGTTATCTCTGCAACAGAGATAAGGGTTGGTTCCTAGATATTTGGGTTGGTGGTCATCCTACATTAACAACTCTCACTTGACCATCAAGACCAAACAATTCTTAATACACTCTCACTATTCGTGAGATGTATTGATGTTCTGACACATTTTCACTATCTGTAAAATGTATTTTGAAATCAAATAATTCTTAATACACTCCCACTATCCGTGAGATGTATTAATGTTCTGACACATTCTCACTATCTGTGAAATGTATTTTCAATTTTGTAAAGAAAATTTTCCGACTTATATATTCTCAAGTCCCATTAGACTTACATGTTTGACAAAACTTTCTACCGGTATACTTTTTGTCAACGGATCTGCAATCATATCACTGGTGGGAATATAAGTCATTTTAATTTCTCCTTTTTGAATAATATCACGTATATAATGATATTGAATTTCTATGTGTTTTCCTCTAGAGCTATTCGCTCCAGTGTTAATCAAGCTAATTGCCGCCTGATTATCACAGTAAATCTCAATTGGTTCTCTTACCAAGTTGATATTTAAATCTGTCAAAAATCGTCTTATTCAGACTGTATGAGTAGTAGCCATGCTACACGCAACATACTCAGCTTCCTGTGTGTATCTTGCAACACACCCTTGTTTCTTACTACTCCAAGAAACAGCAACACCACCAAAGATGAACAAGTGTCCCGAAATAGACTTTCCGTCATCTTTATCTCTTTCGAAATCTGTATCGGAATAACCAAGCACTTCTAGTGTATCTGCTTGATATATTAATTTGTGGTGCAAAGTACCTTTCAAGTACTTCATAATCCTTTTAACAGCTTCCCAGTGTACTAGACCAAGATTACTTTGATATCTGCTTACTAAGCTTACTGCGTATGCTATGTCAAGCCTAGTACATAGCATAGCATACATTAAACTTCCGACTGCTTGTGTATACGGCACTTGCAGTGCATCATGTCCTTCTTCAGGACATTGCTCTTTACTTAATCATTTTCCATGAACCAACGGCGTTGGTGCTGGATTGCAATTTTACATTCCAAACCCTCTAAGTACTGAATGTAAATACTTATCTTGGTTTATACTCAATATTTTAAACTTTCTATCCCTCAGGATTTGGATTCCGAGAACATAGGATGCCTCACCCATGTCCTTCATCTCAAATTTCTCACTGAGCTCAGACTTAACGTTATTCAACATTCCTATGTCATTTCCGACGAGCAAAATATCATCTACATATAAAGATAATATAATGAATGTAAGGACTGAGGTTTTCGGATCCGGTTTTCGGGGTCGGACCCTGTAGTTCAGGTCCTAGTGGGGCTGAGACTTTGTTATGTTTCGCGTCTCGCGGGCTCGACGCGGTTTAAACGGCGTCCAACGTTGCAGACGCATTTTAGTTTGTGCCACGTGGGCTGGCTTTGGGGCCGCGAGAGTACAGCCCTGTCATGTCGTCTGAACGGCGTCCGTGAGGAACGACGCCTTTCAGACTGCAACCCTGCGTTGTCAGTGTACGGTACCAGTCTTGTCGTCTGAACGGCGTCTTGGATGGACGACGCGTTTCAGACTTCTGTCAGAGCGTTTCAGAGTTCTGTCAGAGCGGCCGTCACGTCAACTGATAGGCGTCCGTCCTTATGGACGCATTTTAGCACTCTCTAGTTAAACCCGCGAGCCCTCCTTCTTTTCCCTCATTTCTTCCTTCCCTCTTTCTCTCCTCCCTTCCTCCGACGACGCCCCCTTCCCCTCCCTCTTTTCCTCCCACCACTTCGTCTTTCCCTCCACTCCATCGACCACTTAGCTCTCACCACTACCACCACCACTTCCTCCGCGGCGTTTACTCTCCAGACGGCGGCCGACGTCCCAGTGGAGTAAGGATGACCTCAGCGGTACCGGCGGCGGCGTGGGGCGAGACGGGTGGACGGCTTGGAGTTTGGAGGAGTTCAAGTAACCGGTAGGGTGACGATTCCCGTAGTGTTTTATTTTAAAACCATGTTCTCCCGCTTAAAGCATGCTACGGATCTATGGTTTTTGGGTAGAATGAGCATGTTAGGGGCTTTTCCTTGATGGGAATGGGAGTTTCTATGAATGTGGATTTATGATGGCTTGGTTTGCCCCTCTTTCTCCTCTGTTTTTGGGCGATTTTGAGGTTTTTGGGGGTGAAAAGGGAGCCTTCGGGCAGGAGACAGGACCTGGTTTCTTGCGCTAAAAGACGTCGTGCATGGAAGACGCCTTTTGGAAGGGCGTCGGACCATCATGACGCCTTTTAGGCAGAAATCGTTCCGCTCAGGTTCTGTCAGTTCGAGGATTCTGGCGCTAAAAGACATCATGCCTAGACGACGCGATTTGGAATAGCGTCGGGCCACCATGACGCCTTTTAGGCAGAAACCCCCGATTAAGGTTTTCTGCTAATTCCGGATTTCTGTGTGATTGGCGTCTGAGGATGTCGACGCCTTTTAAAAGGCGGCTACCTGTAGCGACGCCTTTTAGGCCATGTTCTGAGGCCGATATTTCATGAACCAGTTTAGGGTACTTGAATAGCGTCGGCCTTGGGCGACGCGATTCAAGACAGAATCACATTAATCTATGCCAGTAAAATGTGTTTACACTGCTAGATAGTTGGTTAAATGCATGCTTTAGTATACTCGATGATGATGAACTCTTCGTGACCGGATGGCACTGCGTTGTATGTCGTGCGACCGTGGACTTCTTCCATGACCGGATCGCACCGTGCCGTGTTTTGTGTTACGGTGGACCTAGAGTGACAGTTGTAGCGTTTGACACCCTGTGTCGGTGCGGAGGGACACAGCACTGACGGGAGCAGTGGCGGGGTGACGCCTAGTGAGAGAGGGTCACCTGGTGAACCCCGGGGTTAGCTAGCTTGTACCGGTGTCGGAGTAGTACCTTTGGAGTGTCACTCGTGCTGGGGGAAGGAGTAACCACCTGAGCCAGTTGGGCCGGAGTAGCCAGCGTGCTATCCGAGGGGTTACTGTTTGGTCTCAGCGGGTCGGTGTTTGCTGGGGGAAGGAGTAACCGCCGAGGTAACCAGCGTGCTATTCGAGGGGTTACTGTTTGGTCTCAGCGGGTCGGTGTTTCCCACTTTCGTTGTGTGGATGACGTGTTTTGAGGATACGCTGATTACGGGTTCCCTGATAAATTGGAATTATGCATGATAATTATACTTCGAATGCATGTGATTCATGTTGAGATTTAGGTGTAATAATTACTGCTTTACTTGGTTACTATATCTCCGCTGTACTTTGCACTTGTGGGTGTGTGTGTGGACAGTGGGGATCGAAGGATCCCTACTGAGTCTTTTCGTTGAGACTCACCCCTGCAGTTTTCAGGTGAGGACTCCAGACAGACTTAGCGAGGGGTGTGCGGCTGTGTGTTGAGCGCCGTCGGCTGTTGTTCCGGGATATGCCCCGACGTAGTTGTTATCTTTATTTCTGGCCTGTATGTATAATTATTTCTTTTCTGTTGGAGTATGTAATTATTTGATGTATCGAGTCGCATTGTAATAACTTTAATTCCTGCTTTTCCTTTTCAACTCAATGCGATGTGAATGTTTGGCTTAGTTTATTATTTATTTCTCAGACTTACTTAGATCCTGGTTTGGTTCCAAACAAATGATTCGGTACCCATTTAGTAATCGGATCCCCGATTATAGGGTGGCGGGTCGTTACAATGAACATGCTCCCACTTTTCATGACATATACACAATTGTCCAATTGATTTGGAACAAATCCAAGTTGAATAGCAACATTATGAAATTTAAGATACCATTGTCTAGAAGACTGTTTCAAGCCGTACAAAGCTTTCTTAAGTTTACATACTTTATTCTCCTGACCTTTTACCTGAAAACCTTCAGGTTGTTTCATGTATATATTTTTCTCTAACTCTCCATTAAGGAATGCAGTCTTGACATCCATTTGAAAAAGTTCTAAGTCAAGATGCGCAACAATTGCTAAAATCATCCTTATAGATGCAAATTTAGCCACAGGAGAATAAGTTTCTTGAAAATCTATGTCTGGCATCTGAGTAAATCCTTTGGCAACTAATCTAACCTTATACTTATCAATAGACCCATCTACACGGATCTTTTTCTTAAATACCCACTTGCAACCTATAACCTTTCTATTCTTGGGTAATTCACATAGTTCCCATACATTGTTCCTTTTTATGGAATCAATTTCTTCTTCCATGGCTTTTCGCTATAGATCAGAGTCTGAAGATTTCAATACATCATTCAGATTCATAGGATCTATATTATTATCCTCATTTATGTCTACTGTCAGACATAAAGCCCCACATAAGTACAAGTGATAATCATCCAAAGACATTTGTTCATCTTCCACATTTGGTGGAAGTTCTTCTTCGATTTCTGGATCATTTATAGGTAAATCATTGTAATAGTCACCATCTATTACATTTAGAGGTTCTTTCTCATGATGAGATTCCTCTTCCTCTACATTTTCTAGAAATGTAGCATCCCTATATTCAATGATTCCTTTTTCCTTATCGAAGAATCTATATCCCGATGATTTGTCACAATAGCTTATGAATCGACACTTCAATGTTCTGAAGTCTAACTTGTCTCTTAGTTGATTTGGAATCAGAACATAGGCTACTGACCCCATTTCTTAAGATGACTTATTTCTGGTTTCCTCCCATTCCACAGTTCATAAGGTGTACTTTCGATAGATTTAGTGGGAATTCTATTCAATGTATAATTTGCCGTGAGCAATGCCTCTCCCCAAAAATTCTTAGGGAGTCCTGAATGCGATAACATGCATCTAACAACATTCATAAGAGTTCTATTCTTTCATTCCGCCACACCATTCTGTTGTGGCGTATAAGGCATGGTTACATGCCTCTTTATTCCATGCTCTTGGCAATATGACTCAAATTCTTTTGAGTTGTATTTCTCACCTCTATCTGTTCTTAACACCTTAATATTTTTACCCAGTTGCCTTTCTACTTCTGCTCTATATCTCTTAAAATAATTAAGAGCTTCTGATTTAGCGGAAATAAGATATACATAGGCATATCTGGAATAGTCATCTATGAATGTTATGAAATATTCCTTTCTATCATATGTTTTTATACTTAATGGTCCACATATATCTGAGTGGATCAATAATAGTAATCCCTGTGATCTATGTCCTACTGCAAAAGGTTTCTTAGTCATTTTACCGACTAAACAATGTTCACATGGTGACAATTCTATCTTAGTTAATGGCAGTAGGTTCAATCTTATCATTTGTTCCATTTTAGATTTTCCAAGATGTCCTAATCTAAAATGCTATAGATCACATTCAGACAGATGACACAAGGAATAATTCATAACAGTATCATTAATATTATTCACTTCTGTGTCCACAACAGGAATACAAAATAAGCCATGTTCGGGAACAAGTTTTCCCATGGCAAAGACCTTTTTGTTCTTTCCTATGGACACTCTTTTATTGTAGAATCTGACTTCCAAACTATTTTTTATGAGAGCAGTTACAGACAATAGATTGCGCCTAATATTCGGCGCATAACAGACATCTTTGAGGACCATGATGCTGTCCCCAAGATCTAAACGATATGATCCAACACCTTCTACATTCAGGTAGGTGTTGTTTCCCATGTACATTCTCTACTCTCCAAGTTGCAGTTGCCTGAATTCTACCAGCCCTTTCTTCGTCTTTGCCACGTGACAAGTTGCGCCAGAATCCACCCACCAGTCGTTGGTGTCAATAATCACAACATTGCATTCCGTCAAACCGACGAATTCAAGTTTGCTGGTTCCCCCCTTTTCCGGATGTTTACCTTTGTTTCTGTGCTTTTCAGGACAATTGGCCTTGTAGTGACCAAATTTGCCACATGTGTAGCAAGCACTACAGGGAACCTTTTTGCCTTTATAGTGTGATTTTGCTTTGAACTGTGGTCTATTCGGTCCAACAGAGTGATTTTGACTTTTGTTATATCCTGATGAGGGCTTCTGGTGAATGGCATTCACTTCCTGCAAATTCAACTCTTGACCTTTCCTACTGGCAATGATATCCTGCTCAACTGCTAGCTTAGCTAGTAAATCAGTGACACGAAGAACGGTACCGCTCATCCTAAGGGTTGTGGCAGCCATATCTAGTGAAGATGGTAGACTATTCAAAATAGTTGCCACATGTATTCTTTATGTAACCTCTGTTCCAGCAATAGAAAGATCTTTAGCCATAACAATCATTTTATTCACATGTTCTATGATACTATCGCTCTCTTGCATACGGCAAAAATTATACCGATGTAATAGGAGCTGCGTATTCACCTCAGAAGTGGTGTCATACTTCTCCTTGATAGCATCCCACAATTTCCGGGCAGTCTCATAAGTTTTAAAGAATTTTATGAGATTGTCCTCCATGAACATAAGCATTAGGCTTCTAGCCTTGTTGTCATCTGACAACCATTGCTCTCTTTTCCTGATATCTCCCTCTTCGGGGTTATCAGTTAATTCTGGAATAGTATTATTAAGTACATGTTCAATATTGTCATGAATAAGACCATATCTAATTTTCCTATGCCACATGTCATAATTAGTACTGTTCAACTTGTCCAATTTAGCAAGTTCAGAAGCAATGTGTTTACTAGCCATTTTAAGTAGGACAAGGCTAAAGCTCAACATACATAATTTAATAATTATGATTTGTAATACAAATAGCATTAAAACATGCATCATTTTGTATGATTTGATAAAACAACTCAACAGAACAAATTTTCAAGTAACTAATTTATACAAATAATATTCAATCAAGAATTACTTAATATGAAATTTATTTTAACAATAATCAAAATATAATTTAAATTTCTTAAATAGAAATAATATTTAAAATGACAACAATAAAAGAATGTCAATTAAATTATAACTAATTATCAAGTGAATAAATTTATGTTTAGAATCTTATAGATTTATCAGGCAACAATTTAATATAAAAAGATTAGTTATGACAATAATGCAAGTTATGACAAACACACATATATTTAAATAGGTTGTCCTTATGCAATGATCACAAATTTGAATTATATCAATTAAATATTAGCACATGTAAGAATCTGATCTCTATGGCTATGTTAGCATGTAATGGGTATAAAAGTGCATATGATCTGTATAGCAATAACAAATAAGAACAAAACAGACGTAACCCAACATACATGCAACAGGTTCTGGCATAAATTAAAAGAAGATGCACATGGATCTATGACAGGTTCTGGCAGGCAACTATATTAAATATAACAGCATGCATTCAGGTCTGTTGTTGGCAGGTGAAAGATATATTATATGTTACTTTTCAACATATATGATAAAGGCTAGGAGCATTTAAGAGTTAACATATGTATTGGAATGCAAAAATGTAAAAAAAAATAAAATATTAAAAGTTGGCAGATCTGATAATGCTATTGACTACTTCTCTCCTATTTATATTAAAGATACTGACATGGCAGAACGTATCAAGTGTTGGACGTTACGTTTTTAAATAATCCATGTTCTCTCAATGTAAAGTGAAAGGATATGCCAGAACCTGGTGTGGACGTGGCTAAGAGAGAGAGCTCTCCTTGGAGCTCGACGATATGTGCAACCACAGGTAGCAGATGGGGGCGAGCAGCGATAGCGGTTGGAAGGGCCGGGGTGCGGCAGGCGGTGGGTGCGGTGGCTCGCTGTAGTGAGTGTGCCAGTGTCGATGCGCTAGGCGGTGGTGCTGCAGGGGCGGTGCTGCAGCGGCAGGGAAACGGCGAGCAGCGGCGGGACGTGGCGGCGGTGAGATGCGGCAGTGGCGGTTCGCAAGGTGTGGCAGCGACGGTTCGCCGCAGCGGGTGTGACAGCGGCGAGCCAGCGATGGCGTGGAGGCTTGCCACGGATGGCGGCGACCGGCAACGGCGAGCAGTAGGCAGCAGCTGCGGGCTGCGGCGCGAGGCAAGGGCGGCTGCGGCGGGTGTGTGCGGCAGCGGCGGTGCTGTGGCGGGATGCGAGGGCAGCGGCGGCGGTGTTGTGGGAATACGGCGGGCTGCGGCGGTGCTGCAACGGCAGGAGCAGCGGCAACGGTGGCGAGGTGCGGCGGGTCCTGGTGCGGCAGCCGCGGGAAGCAGCGGCGGAACGCGGTCGGTGCTGCAGTGGGCAACGGCGGTCGCGGCGGGGTACGGCAAGGACAGCGGCGGTAGCGGCTGCGGTGTGCGGCAGCGGCAGCGCCAGCGACAGTGGCGGCGGTGTTGTACGAGGGCAGCGGCGGTGTGGTGCATCGGCAGCGGCGGTTGCGGGCGGCTGCGGCGCAAGGGGGGAGGCGGTTGCGGTGCGAGGGCAGCGACGCTGTGGTGCGCCGGCAGCGGCAGTGGCGGTGCTGCAGTGGGCAACGGCGGTCGCGGCGGGGCGGCGGTCGCGGGGAGCAGCGGCGGAAGCGGCGGCGACGGAGAACGAACCCGCTCTGATACCAATGAAAGAAAGGAAAGAGAAGGATTGGGAGCGAGCTCCGATGGCTAACCAAAGAGACTCTCTAGGTAATCTCTCTGTTTCTGTAGTTGCTCGTATCTTCTTGGAGGGCAGGGAACCCTCCTATAAATAGAGGCATCACCCTCCGTTAGCCACCTCCGCTCCCATGGTAACCGCCTCCTATTAAGGTGGGAGACCAAGTCTCCCGTTGTTATCTCTACAATAGAGATAAGGGTTGGTTCCTAGATATTTGGGTTGGTGGTCATCCTAGATTAACACACGTGACAGTATGTGGACCGCGGGTCCTTAGAGTTTTTACTCGTTAGGTCTGATTGGACTGGATCTAATCACCCCTCATTAAATAAATTAAAATTTTAATTATGAATTTAAATTGTTATCTTTTTACTACTAATAAATTATGTACGAATGAAAAATGAGTTGCATCTGCTTATTTCCTAAGCATCATGGGTACTGTCATCTAATCTATAACTTTTAGATGTCAAAATTAAACATTTTTTACCTTATAAAGAAAACCTATCAGTTTAGATTAAATGTTAGAACTTGAACATACTACTACTTTTGCAAGAGGGAATAGGATAGAACGCATATACGTTCATGGGAGTAGCTCAATTATTTTGTCCCCTATTCTCATCTTATTTTAATAAAGAGTAAAACTTGTTGTATTGTCAAACAGTTTTACATTGTCCAATAATTTAGAAAAAAATAAGAGGGTCCTAATATGTCTTACATGTTCGTATAATCTAATCTTCAATCGAACGTTCTCAAAAAGATGAAAATTCAAAAAATGAACCACAGTGAACGTGTGTCTCCAAAAAAGATGAAAATTCAAAAATCGAACAGTTCGAATTCTGAATTCTTCATATTTTTTAAGATGTCCGGTTGAAGATTAGATTATATAGGTATATATGTAGGATCAGAGGGTAGAATTTTCTACATTGAGAAGCTTCCTCCCACGCTCTCCTTCCTTCCCATCCACCCGGCCCAAGGTGATGACGCGCAGAGGGAAGCAACAAGGGCCCGAGCTCTCCTCTACCTCCCCGGCAGCTTCCCCCGTCCCGCCAGACCTGGACTGGTTGGCCTACGTGAGAACCAGGCGGCACGCTTCTAAAACCACTATAGAAATTTGGAAGCCTCTTTCCTGCTCCTTATTAAAGCAAATTTGTCGCGCCGCCCCCCTCCGGCGGATCACGCACCGGGAACTCGTGACGTGTTAAACTTGGCCTCCTCCGACTCCTTTTTGGCGCGTTCATGAGCCGAAAAGCGCGCAGGATGTCGGCAGGACTTTATTAGGCGTCGGCGGTAAGCTTCCTGGAAGCGGGGGAAACTTCCATCCGAAGCGACGGCAGAGCCAACGGCGCACGGCGGCATACATATAGCTTCCCAACGGTCTGCAATTAAGCAGCTGTGCACACTCTTTCAAGTCCTAACTCTTGCAGGCGGCTGCGAGTGGCGAGCTCGGATTCAGCTTCTTCGAGCGCGAGCCGGAGCGGGGCTTTTCGAGGCATCAAGATTCCCTTCTTGGTTCTGGTAAAATTGTTTGAGCATTCTTAGATTCCCTTCTCAGAATATGCACCCCCAGCATGATCTCTTGCGCAAAGGTGTCGATCCTGTGGTAGATGTTCGTGTTATTGCCTCTAGTAGATCAGATCCCTCGGTCAATCGGAGCTCGGAGCTCCCAACTGTGTCACTCCTTAGCCACATGCTGTCAAAGTAACCGGCCGCAGTTTTGTGTCTGCGTATGCAGGATCCTCCCAGCCCAGTATTAGGGTGTAGAAGCAAGCCAGCCCCACGAGCCCAGGTTGTGCAATGCAAGTAGAGCTTGAAACCCCTAGAAGAGGGTCGGGGTTCCCTCAGTCGGCCCATACCTCAGGTGTTATGTGCGCCGTGTGCACAGGAGTTCTCTCAGTCCGGCGACTGAAGAAACTCCGACCCCCTAAAAGATGTCAAATTTGCGTGTCTGCATGACCGCCTGGGTCTACAACAGGCCCGGAAGCGTACTGGTGAAAAGGAGATTACGAGAAGCGTCAAGAGTATGGTGCCGCCGCGTTTTGAGGTTGGCGTTGGCAACCATCGTATGCCGGGTATGGTGCCGCCGGTGTCGTTTCCAGCCGGGTGTCCGGAAGAGTGCTCGGGGATGAAGAAGGTGAGCCCCTAAGGGACTATTTTGAGCTTTTCTTTAATTTGAAATTTTAATCTCTGTTAAATTTGGGTCCTGATTTGGGTGAGATTGGAATTGGATAAGTAGATTCTCTGTTTTGGATGTTTGATTTGGATTTGGATTGAGATATGTTTGGTTCATTGGATATCCTATTTGACTAAGGATTAGGGAAAAGGATTTGGAGAGGGTGAAGGTAGAGCAGTCCAATAGAAGCCCGTTTAGGCCCACTCTCCTCAAACCGGCCCGGAAGAAGGCCCATAGGGCATATATAGAAGTTAGCAGATAGCAGTGCAACACACTAGCATCCTAATTTCAAGAGCGAAACCACATCCGACGAAGAAAAAACGATTTTGTAATATATGGGATACGAACCTTCTCGAAGGTGCCCCTCGCCCTCCCCTTTAAATAGGAGAGGAGAGGACCAGACAAAGATACATGCACACAAGCTTTAAAAACTTTAGTCTTACTTTGTTTTCTAAACGCCATTTGACTTGAGTATCAGAAGGTTCTCCTCCCCCCCAAGATCACCCGGGAACACCTTGTCCCCTTGCTCTTTTGTTGCCAACCCTTCCATTGTCTTCCTAATAAACCAACAAATCTTCATTGTGGAAGTGAGATCCAACAAGTAGAAGCACTAACCGATTCTTGACCTTTATAGGACCAATTTAAGATCCATATTGGATCCAAATCCAAATTAGTATCTGAATTGATGAATGTCCATGTTGAGATCCGAATCTGAATATTTATCCAAATAGTATCCTTTCGTATCCTATTCTGACACTGTTAAATTATCCGATTTTTGTTACCACTTATTTATCCTTTAGGTCATGTAAAGGGATCCAGAGGCCCATTTGGTTCTACACTACTGGCCAACACTGATTCATTTAGATCGAGAGTAATGCTTACCGCAATGGGGACATTGAAGTGCTGCTGCAATGTGCTCCAGTAATTGTCCGATCGAACAAATGGCTACAATAGCAAGTGCTATTGTTTTACTTTTCCAAAATTCCAAGGGGTGACGACAACCCAAAGAGAGTCATCTATACTGTCCGATCTTTAATCATATAGCCCTCAAACAAATGAAAATAAGACAAAAAAGTGGCCAATTTTTATTTTATTTTTTGGAGCTATCCAGTCAAAGATCAAACAATAAAGATGACTCTCTTAGGTGTGCCCACAACCCCTTAAATTTTTAAAAAGATAAAAATATATATGTTGTTGTAGCTGTTTGGTCAAATCTGATCAAATGGCTATTGGGGCACCTGGCAGTAAACGTTTCTCTTAGACTATGGCATCTTGTTAATACAAAAAGAATACAGTCCCTCAGCTCAGTGCACTGGTGGATTGGCAGACCCGGCGGTAGCCCTCATCAGATCTCCAGCAACTCTTTCGACTTTGGGTTCTCACCTTAGTCACCTAGGTGGGGGGAGTTTTCACCCAGGAGCTCCCCCATCCCCACTAGTACGTTTTCTTCCCTCCTCCCCTCTTCTTCCCTTCTCCTCCAACCTTCCCTACTTCCATTCTTACCACTGTCCTCCCCTTATATCCAATCCACTAGTGTACCTCTTGTTTTCCTCTCCCCCACCTATTCCCCCTTCTCCACCACTGCCTTTGTTTTGCCTTCCCCTTATGGTTTATAAGTTAGCTGGTTCTCCTATCTTTTCCTCCACTTTGCCACCATCTATTTCAGGTTCCAACCGCCACCCTCCGCCTTGCTGCTGCTAGCCATCCCTCCAACGCCCCACTTCCCTTTCAAGACCGGTGTTCCCACCTCCATCCCACCTGTCCTCCTCTAACGCAACCATCTATTCCCATCACCACCTCCCCTCTCCTCTTTCACCTCCTGCCTATCTCCACTTTGCTTGTTTTGTGGGCTTCCAGCTTACTATTCTACTCCCTCCTCTGTGAGAACCCTCAACGCCCTCTTAGGCTAGGTGTTTTTTTCTTTTTCTAATTTGTTTCTGAGCTTCTACCTAGATTCGGTTGCTCATATGGTGTTTGCAACACTTCTTCGGCTGCTCATATGGTGTTTGCATCTTCTATCTTCAATCTCTATGTCCTCCGCCTCTACAGTGATCCTCCAAAGGAAACGTCACTATCTTTACGTGTTCTTAGTGTGTTTTGTTTGTGACTCTTGTATCCATGGGATCATGGCGATATTTAATACTGCTTGCAGATCCCATATGTGCCTAGAAGCTTGTTGCACTTTGCGTTTCATGTTGATGTTACTCTACTTTGTACCCTCCTCTTTGTTGTAAAGTAATGAAAGCTTCCCCATTGTAAACAAAATACAAAAACAATACAAAAATAATTTCCATGGGCATTTCTGAAAAATTGTTGAGGATATTTTGTGATAGCATAGAAAAATTGTTATTTTTATGCCCTTGTTTGATGTTTTTGCATGATTGCGATATCTTAGCTATTGCATCATTTAGTGGAGATTTCTTTTTATATTTGACTTTCTTTTCAGTTATATTCATGTTTAAAATTTATTGATTAGAATGCAACAATTGCCTTGATTTATTAATTTTGCTTGCATTAAGTATTAAATGATGTTGTTATGTAGAAATTAGGGAAAATTTTGATCTCTAAGTGTTTAGGAAGACCACCAAAGTGACCTAAAAATGAGGATTGATAAAATTTTGTCCTTATAAACTTTAAATAACACCATGTTGTGGGAAACTAAGTATTTTGATATCATGCTTTAAGGTATTAGGGAACTTTTGATGTTCTAAGTGTGTAGGACAACTACCAAAGTGGCTCTATCCATGAAGAATAATTTATAGCCCTTGAGAGAATTGGATAATATCTAATATTGTGTCTTATGACTTTGAAAAAACTTTTACTTCCAAATGGGTACTTCATATTCGTGGTGTGAGCGGGATAGGAAGGAGCTATGTTATGGTGACTCGTTGAGAACATCTCTATTAGTATTGGGTGTCCTATGTGCCAATCATAGAATCTAATTTTATACATTATGGTTCATATTAATAAAGGCATTTGATTCGTTATGCTTTTGTACTTGTTTTAAATTCATAATGAAGTCTTTGAACTCACGTAATGATGACTGAATCATAAAGAGTTAATGATAATGAAATCAATCTTTTGGTTGTGTATGTTCTAAATGTTCTTAATTATAAGATCCTCGATCGCGGACGTTGTTGATCCCGATAGATTGGTGCGCATTATACTTATAAGATAAGGATGACTAGTCTCATAGTCACTTATGTGGAGACATAAAGGCGAGCGCGTAGATGCTTATTAGTGAAATGAAATCATGGCACTAATTTATGGAGGAGGATCATGAATAGTTAATTATTTCTAATTGTCAAGAAGGAGAATCCTTGTCACAGTAGTGCATTTAGTCATTTGACTTGAGCCACCAACGATACCTTGTATATAAAAGGTTGCACTTTGAGGTTGAGTCCCTAAACTTCAGCCATAGATCCTTTATAATCCAATACTTGGGTGTAATCAGAAGCATAGGAAGGTGATTATGTAATCAAGAGAGGATCACTCACTCTCCTGTATAATTTAATAAAGAGAAAATATTTTGAGGAAACACATCACTTAAATTCCTTGCCATAGTTAATCGAGGAGATCGAAAGGAGCTTCTATTGAGAGGTTCGATGGTGTGGTCTTCAACGAATCATATGCTAGGATTTTGACACTTGACCATGTTCCAAGTCTGATCAAGAATATTATAGGAGTAAAGAATTATATTTGCACGGTATCTGTTGACGAAAAAGTTTCAGAACGGGTTGCACAACTCCATTGTCTCTCGGGATCATGATGTCTTACTTGGGACCACTCGTGATAGAAGAGCTCACATAAAATTATGACATGATTAAGTTGAAAGAATTAATTTATAATCATGAGATGATTAATAAAATTAATTCTAAATAATAAAAATTATTTTATTAGATTTGATCAGGATTATTAAATTTAGTGAACTCCAGCTACGTTGGCAATTGGGCCTAGATGGTCATATACATAAGGGTTAGTAGTTTTTCGGGATGAAGATATATCTATATTAGTTTTTAGATTTTGTCTAAAATGTCAAAATTAATATAAATATATGTAGAAAGAACCCTAAGTCAAGCTCTAAGATGTTCTCTCTCTCTCTCTCTCTCTCTCTCTCACTCACTCTCAGGTAGAAGGAGGACAAGAGACAACTCTTCTCTTTGTGTGAGGAAATCTTGGAGGATCCACGCCCGTATGGATATCGCTAGTGGCCTCTCGCTTGCACTGCTCCTTACATCTCATGGTCGAGAGTTTCTCAACCCCACAAGGGTAAAGAAGATGAGATCCTCTCCATCATATTTTATTTATGTGTTTCATCATATTAGAAAATTCAATCCAAGCAAAAGATCAATTTTTGTTTATTTCATTGCTTAGACATCAATTTCTTACAATCTATACCTATAGTATGAACTTCTTTTGACATCAACATGTGCATTTGTGCCCATCCTATCATATGGTTGTTTTGTTTGACTAAGGGAGTGGACCACTAGCATGTTATGGTTCTCACATAAAGAAGAGACCATAATGATGCAATAGGTCTATTGCCAAAGTTAACCATCTCGTTAATTGTTTGACTTTGGATTATTATTTCATGCCTTATAACATGCATATTTATCATGATATTTAGTTGATTATTCGATTTTATGAGCATGTAATATCATTGCAGTTGCTTCTCTTATATTTACTTCATTTGCTAGTCACGTGTTTTATTTGAATGGAACTAATTTTACTGAATAGAAACAAAGGGTCATATTTGCTCTGAGTTGCATGGATATTATGTTTGTTTTGCATGAGCAACAGCATCCTGCATCAATTGCACAATTTCCTTGAGAAGCAGGAGTGGTCCAATCATTTGTTCAGGAACATATTACACAAGACATTAAGAGATCAATCTGAGAACAAGCTACTAACAACAAATAAAGGAAGGCCATTGAGGATCAATTTGTCAAGGGTTCTCTCTAAATAGAAAGAACATTAAAAATAGGTATGCAACCTCTAGACTCTATAGCTCTGACTCTTCTCTTCCAGTTTCAGTGGTTAACTTAAGCATCCGAGGGTTTTCGTCTGGGACATCGCTTGAGACCTCTCGACTGCTTTTATTATACGGCATATCTATCTTCCTCTTTCTACAAAACCAATAAAGTCTAATTAGTATGAGACGAAAGCAGACCTGCTCCTTGGTTAGAATATTAATTTTGATATGCAAAAGTTAATTTGAGCTCCCTTACAGAGCTATCCCCTTACTTCCTCCCACCTTCTCTTTGGCTTCGTCCTCTAGAAGCCCCTAGACTTCGGCAATGGTGGAATAATCCTTTTTGTTGGCAGCACTGCCTCTAAGATCTCTCCTTCACCATCGATGCCCAGAGTTTGGTTCGCCTCGACATGGTCATCCGCTAGCACAAGAACAACTTCTAGTTACCCTTTCTATTAATATTTTAACATAGGGTGTTAGGGTGTTAAGGCATCCGAGAGCTGACCTAAAGATTAAAAGAGTTAAAGCCTTATGTGTGTATAATGTTGTTTAGGTGTTTAGGACTCAAAAAGTGTTAAGTCTTTAGTTCTTCAAGTCTTAAATATCTTAAAGACTTTGGGTGCTAACTTACGTTTTATGTTGTTTAGGTGTTCATGAGGTTTAAAGATATATCATATTCAGGTGTTAATGCATTAAGGTATTAAAGTATTAAGTTGTCAAGATCGTAACAAATTAAAATCTTAGCGTATTAAGGCATCTGAATGCTTTAAAGTATTAATGACTTAAAGTGTTAAGAACTTAAAGAATTAAAGAGTTAAGGTACTATGTTAAATTATTTCGGCATTCAAGTGGGATAAAGAGTTTAAGTTTTAAAGACCTAAGGAATTAAATACCATAAAGTTTAAAGTATTCTAGTTGTTTCCTTAAAACTTAAAGTATTTTAGTTGTATTTTAATAGGATGTTTGGAAGCAGTTTTTATTTTGAGGTTATTTTAATTTAAAAATTTTGTTCATTCAATATTTTGTTTTTGCTTTTGAAAATAGGATAATTAGATGTTTAGCTTGTTTGGCAAAATTACCATAGTTTCTAGAAATTGTGGAGACATGTTTCGACTTGAGAGAGAGAGACTTGGGGTCGGGAACAGAGAGACCTCCCATAACTCCATTTGGACTTTGGGGAGAGAGAGAGAGGAAGAGTCCATGATGCATCTCTTTTGGAAAAAAAAAAAAGGGTTTGATTGTTTTTTTTTCTTTTTCTTTTTTGGAGTTTTATGAAGATTCTATCTCATCTAACCTCCTCCCTTAAAAATGGGAGAAAAAAAAATCCAAATAGAGTACAAATCTCATTTTCTTTTAAAAATAAAAATTGAAAGACAAATGACCTAAAAAATTGCAACCTAACACCCTATAAGTCATTAAACTAAGGTCTTAAATATTTTTAAGTATTGAAATAATATCATTGTTGAATAAAATATTTTTATGGAAATAGATAAAAATATATTATCATAAAGAAATACTTTAGAGTGTGCAACTAATATGTTTTCTTCTCAAGTCTGGCATTATATTGAAAAGTTTAAGAAAAGGTTGATTTCCACCTCCATTAGAATCTCCATCCTATTTTGAATCCCTTTGTTAACTTATCACTTGGCATGAGGCATTTATTTTATAGGGAGTTTTATCCTTCATTCTTTTGCACTACCCTTCACTAACTTTTTACAAGAGAATAACTTGGTGCATCGACAGCCGATATTTTTAATTTAGCAAAAAAAATTGAAAGTTTTATAGGGCCCCATGATGCCCTACATGATCGTACAATCTATTAGATTGGACGACCAAAAAGAAGATAGAATGTAGACGACCAAAAAAAAGATAGAATCTAAAAAATCAAGTCCAATGAATAGTTAAAAAAAATAGCTACTAATCCAAGAATGGATTATGTAGTCGTGTAGGTCATTGGGAGCCCTCCAATTATTTTTAAAACTAATTCTTTAATTAAAAACAACACCGTCGGTACAACAAATTATTCTTTTTTTACAATATCCTAATATTAACCTCTTCCTTTCTTTTGTTGTGCAACCGTTGGTATTTTAACACTTGATACGTTAATGCTTAAAACATTTTAACACATTAATACCTGAACACTTAAATCTTTCAATGCTAAAGCACTTGAAGAGGATAAAAGATAATGGGAGTTTTACTTTTAAATCTTTATATATTTTTGATATTACAAATAATTATCCTAATATAACTATTTACAAATAAATTACCACAATCACAACTTTCTTACAAATACATAGTTTTAGGGACTTATTTGTAAGTTTTAGGGACCTTTCATTGATTTACGGTAGATTGAGGAGATTTATTTGTAAATAATTTAATTAGAATGACTTATTTGTAATATCAAAAGGTTATAAAGGTTAAAATGTAAAAATTCCAAAAATAATTCTTAAAACGAGTAATGCATTAACATATAAAAGTGTTGATATATGTTAAACATTTTTTATTTTTTTTTTGGCAGGGGCCCGAAGGCCGGGTCTGTACAATTATTTACAAGCGACTGGGGTTCAATCAGAATCCGAGATTTTTCTTCATAGTTGGAGATAATTTCGGCCGGGTCGAGGTCCTAATTAGGCGATAATTCCAGATTCACCTGATTTCTGGAGAAGTAATATCACAGAACAGGGGATAAATATTCCAACAGCACCGTGGCCGTATGGTTGGGGTTTTTTTAGGCCCAACCAAGATCAAACCTGTAACCTCCCTTGAAAGGGAGGTGGGTGAACCAACTGCACTAGGCAGCTGGTTCAACAAAGCCAATATATGTTAAACATTTTATCACGTTGATACATTTGACGTTTTAATATTTGAGCATTTCAAAATGTCACTTAAGGGTCCTTTTTTGAATAGCATAAAATTTGATAGGGCTGAAAATTTATTCATAAAGATAACATAGCTTTCACTAGACAAAGCTACATCTGATAGAAGTTTTCTTCTCCAACTCCATTGCACCTGCCCAGCTCCTCTGTAACGACTGCCCACAGTTTTCTTTATAAGTTAAAAGAATGTTTAATTTTGACATCTAAAAGTTATAGATTAGATGACAGTACCTATGATGCTTAGGAAATAAGCAGATGCAACTCATTTTTCATTCATACATAATTTATTAGTAGTAAAAATATAACAATTAAAATTCATAATTAAAATTTAAATATATATAACGAGAGCGACTGGGAAGCACGTGAGAGTGGGGCGGAGTGGCAGGAGATGGCTGGGTGGATACACGGGAGAGCGGCCACGGTGAAGGTGTGGGGGGCTACACCTTTATTGGGGTGGATGGGTAATTTTATTTTATTTTTTATTTTTTTTCTGGCTGTTGTTGTTGGACAACATGGGATAGATGGGTAACGGAAGAGGGGAGCCTAGAAGTAGCGATATCATCTCCCCGACTTTTATTGGATGTAGTTTTGACCAGTCAAAACTCTACTCTCTCTATATAAATAATTTTTCACGCCTAATTAATTTTTAGATTATGTCGTTATAAAAAATCCAAGTGCTAACATTAAAAAGTGTTCATCTGACGAAGTCTTGAATTCTTGCCGGAGAAATATGTGGTGCACACCAAGTGTCAGTGCACATTTCTAATGTGCACTAAGTTTTTTTATTTTTTATTTTTAAAAGTTATATTTTTAGGTTGGAGTTGAAATGACCTACATGTCCATGCAAGACACAACCATCTATAAAAAATTAAAAACTAATCTAGTATTTTTTATTTTTCTGGTCGGACATGGACGCTACCTTCATGCGTTCTCCTTCGCTAACATTCTCTTAGTCAACAGATTCTGATAATATTCGGCTCTAATTAGTATCCCTATCGGATTAGTTAGATATTTATTTGATTAAAATATTTGAAAATAAAATTAAAAATAGATATTCATTCTGATTATTATTCGACCGATTATATATCTTGATAAGTTTTTTAATTTTAATGATATTTATATATTTAAGTAAATGCTAATTTGATAGTTAAAGTATGCTTAAGATGTGTTGAACAATAATAATGGTTTATTGTGATTTTTTATTTTTAATGATTTTATTTATTTAGAGAAATTGTTTAAGTCATTTATTACTATCTAAAGCATATTTAATAAAATATTTAAGTTATTTAAAATTTATCTAAATAATTATAACTTAAATATTTATTAATTTAAATCTATGATATTCATGAATTATACAAAGAATAAAATTTACGAGTCAATCAAGTATTCGAATTATTATTTTAATGTAAATATTATCCGACGGAGTTGAATTCAAATAAAAAAATTATTATCCGTCAAATAATATTTAAAATTAAATATTCAGATAATATTAAACAAAACGAAGTCGGAGGCTATGATATGGCTCTGGATCCGCTCTCTTGACAGCCGTATTTTTTTTCTAGAGGAAACGAGATCGTCTGGATCTGCACGTCTCTCTCGGTTTCATGTATTCAGAGGGAGGTGGGCGGTTCACACGCACGGATCCCTCCATTGTCGGACTCCAGAAGTACGGTTTCCCACTGGCGAGGCCCCCATTACTCAGAAGACTGCCACCGGAGGCAACAGGCAAACCCAAGACGAAGAACATACATATAGGCCTGCTTCACGGATGGTTATGTACCACTACAAGCTGCCTCAGCAAGTGTCAGCACAGCAGAGGTAGGGGAATCCATCAACATTGGTCGTCATGTGATCATCTTCCTGGAGCAGCTTCCCGGAGCTGCCCCGGCTGGGGAGCTCCCTTGGCTGTGGCTTTCGCGGAGATTGCTCTGGGAGCTCCCACCTTGCGGAGGTGTGGAGGTCTCCACCGGCGATACGCCGCCACCCATGGCCAGCTTTGAGCCTGCTCCGACTTGCCGGCTGCTGATCCTATGGGCGATGCAAGGTGTGTTAGCCTCAATTCCCATTTAGAGGAGGAAGGATCGCTTCTGGGGTGGAGGGTAATCCATCAAGAAGATGTTGAGGTTAATAATAAGGGCTTTTGGATTTGGTAGGTTCCCTCTGTTCTTAAGATCCTGTGCTGATGGTGATTAGAGAGAGATATTCTAGCCTGGATCGCTTCAAGATTGAGCCGGGAAGGTCTGTCAGGGCGTCGATTTCTGGGTCGGGGAACCTGCGAAGCCATGAACCACAAAGCGGCTGGCTGGTGAGAAGGATTCGGAAGTTGCAGTGAGTCTGACATGGTACCCAAGGAAAAGAGTTTCGGAAAATAAAATGGAAGTTTCCATTTTCTTAGAAAAAATAATTTCCGAGGGCATTGTCCAAAAATAAAAAGTACTTAAAATTCTCTTTCATGAAAAATGTACTCTAAATATTTTCTTACCTTTTAAAGAAAACTTAAAAAAGAAACTTCTCTCGTACTCTCCCTAGAACTCTCTCCCTCTCTAGCAAAGGTTGAGATTTAACACTAACTAATTTGAGATTTAACTTTTTTAATAACTACTAATAAAATTTTAAATTATTTCTTAATTTAAAATTACTTTTCCTTTATCAAAGAATTAAAAAAATCATAAACTTTCCTACCTAATAAATTGAAAATTCGACTTACCTCAGCCCTTCAAAGAAATGTCCCTAGGCTCACGTGCAGTGCCCTCAAACGAACAGATTTCATGATATCTGATGTAGCCGAAGCTATCACGATCGGATTCCGAGGCTGGAATCCGATATTGGGATCTGAAGCTGGATCGGATCGGAGAAAAGGCCCAACGGGGATCCGGAAGGCGGTGAAGGCTGAGATGCGGCCGAAGATCCGAAGTCGAGGGTCGCCTGGTCGGATGTGGACTAGCCTTTGAAAGGCGCGGCCGAAGTCCCTCCGGTCGAAGGGCAACCGGTGCGGAGCCGAGGCACCTTCAAGCGAGGAGGACCAGCCGACGAATGGCGTCGAGACCGGAGGAAGAAGCCCGAGGTCGGCGGTCGAGACCGATTCGGAGAGGTCGGCGAAGATTCGAACCGAACCTCTGCAGAAGGGAAAGAAGAAGAAGAACCAGTCAGTAGGAGTCCCGGGCTTTGGCCCTTAGGAACCCCTTCCGACGGTTAAGTTAGTTTCTGAAGATGGTTCGATTCAGAAGTCAAAGAGGTGGAAGAAGCAACTTTAATGCTTTTCGGACTGTAGTCCTTAAGGGTCACGAAGACATACCTTTGGCAATAAATAGCGGTGTATTTATAGCGGAGGATAGAGGATGCTTAACGGTGGTAGCCGATATAGGACTAGGTTCTGGGTTTAATGGTAAACCGCTATAGTGCCTAGTCCTCCCACCGGAGTAGGCCGGATACGGCTATTGGGCCGAAGGGGGTAGGGCCGCTGACGGGCCAGATGCCGCTTAGTGGGTTGGAGCCTGCTGGGCCGAGGGGCTGCTGAGCCGCTAGCGGGCCGAAGACTATCGGGCCGCTAATGGGCCGAAGGTTGCCGGGCCGCGGACGGGCCGAGGACCACTGAGCTGCTTACTGGGCCGAGGGCCGCTGGGCCGCTAACGGGCCGAAGGCTGCTAGGGGGCTTCTTACTGCTGCTGTCGGACTGATCTGTGTTGAGCCTGTTTTAATGGGCCGAATCGGATTCTGCCACATCACATAGTCCCTCACTCTTGTCTTCTTCAGATTTGAGATGGCGAGAGTATAGTCTGAAGCCTCCTTGGGGGAATAACGTGACCGGCGCTATCCGAAGCTTTCTGCTTTGTTATGAAGAGGAAATGCCCTCGGTCGACCGAGGGTCAATGGCCATTAGTCGTCTCCATTCGGGATGTAGTGACGAATACCTTCGCTCTTGATTGCGAAGGGACGAAGCGGCTGGCTATGTCAGGCTTAATAAATGGACGGGACAGACGTCGAGTTCTCCGTCAGAACGGTCGCGTCGTGAGGAAACACAGGACACGCGTCGCGCATCCGGTCGTTCCGTTAAAAGCACAAAAGGATCCCGGCCGTGCCCGGTGATCACGCGGATCGCAGGTCACTTCAGCCCTCTGCCCGAGACCTCACTTCGATTGCCGCCTCTTCCTTCCTCAGCACGCGGATCGGGACACACGGCGAGCATCCGAGTGATCAGCCGAAGGGTCGGATTGCTTTCGGCCATTGATTATCTTCCCTCGATCCCGGAGTCGGACTGTCATCATTGCCGAAAGACGGTGTACGTGGCGCGCATCCGAGAGGGGCGATGCCGATGAGGGGGAGGATCCTGGCCGTTGATTTCGGCGGGGGATATTTTCAACTTTGTCTATAAATAGGAACCCCTCCCAGGGCACTGTTCCGCTCCCTTCTTCCTGCGCCTGCATTTTCCTGCAACCATCCGAGCCTTCCTGCTTCTCCGGTGAAGAACGGGCTATTGAAGGTGCTTCCGAGCGCGCTGTCTGTCGCCGGGGGCTCTCCTTTACCTGGAGTTATCGCCGGGGAAGCTTTCGTTGCTTTGAGAGGCGGTGGGCAGTCAAGGAAATCTCTTTTTTCTTGAAGGTAAGCCTCAATTTCCTTTCTCTACTCCGTGATCCATGTCCCATAATTCCTCTTCGGCTGCTAGTAGTTCCTCGGCCGAAGGTTATTCCTCTTCGTCTCAGCCCTCTGAATCCTCCTTGTCATCTCCCCTTTCTTCGAACTCCCTTGATTCTCCTATGGCGGATGAGGCCGAATCGTCTGGCGCCGAGGAGGCCGAAGAGGTTCTCGCCACGGGCCAGGCTTCCTCTTCCGGCCGACGTCGGGCCGAGACTGCTTCGGAGGCGGCCTGCGTTCTTAATGACGATGGGGTTAAGCACCTTACCTCCTACTATCAGTTCCCATCGTGGATGACCCCCTATCGGCCCGGTTCGAACACCAGGGCCAATTCTTCTCGTCCGGATAGCTTTTCCATCTATGAGGAAAGCTTTTGGGCGGGTTTTCGCCTTCCCCTTTCTACCTTTGTAATTAATCTCTTATGCTTCTACGGGTTAGCCCCGTCTCAATTTTTCCCAAATTCCTGGCGCACAGTCTATGCCTGATAAGTCCACAATTTTACATAAATAACTGATGAAATTTACATAATTTGCTATCAATTTAACGGAAAAAATCACATGGAATGATAGATAAACCATTTGCGCATTCAGAATCTGAATTTTAAAATATCATCACTCCATGGATGGAATAAGGGTAGCAACTTCATTTCCTCAACAATTATTTAATGCGCAGTTGAATGATTCATGGCTATGAGAACTTAACTGTTATTTTATGTGAAACAGGACATGAACAAGCAGATGGCACAGTGGTTGGACCACCCGAACTTCAAGGAAGCAACCAGAGTTCGAATCCTGGCAAAAGCAACATTTTATTTTCGTATTTTAGCTTCAAATGGGGCCCACATGCCAACTAAGAGAGAAAGGAGGAGGGAATTCTGAAATTCGAAGAAAGGAGGATCCATCTAAAAAATTCGAATTTCAAATCACCAATTAATGTTTTTTTATGAGGATCCCCTAATCAAAGGGGACTTAATGAAAAGATTTTTTTTAATCTCTTTTTGAAATTCAAACCCCTCATCTCTTCTATAAAACTAAGGGAGAAGGTCAAAGGGTGGGATTCCAATTTTTCAGAAATTTTTTAGCCTCTCCCTCTCTCCCTGTTACGTTTTCTCTCTCCCTCTGCTTTCTCTCTCTCTCTCTCTCTCTACTTTTTTCCTCTTTCTCTTCCCTCTCCCGCAGACTCTCCCTCTACGCATCTCACTCTCTCTTTTTCCTTTTATCTGCATCAGTCTTCCTCCCTCTTTGTCTCTCTCTTCTCTCTGTTCTCATTGCCGACACACGCAGGGCCCACGCCTCTGTTGTATCGATTGTCGTGCGCCTGCAGTGCCCCGGTCTGCCCATCAGCCACACGTCGCAGCTTTCGCCCGTCAACGCCTGCACCGGAGACACGCGGAAGCACCCAGTTCGTGCCAGCCGCCATCGAAGGGCCCACCGGCAACACGCGTCGCCCCTGCGCGTTTCGCAGGGGCCGTTCTCGTCGCCCGTGCCCGCTGGGCGGGCGTTTCCCGCCCGCAGCCGTCACCTGCCGGGCCCGCTTCCGCCACGCGGCAACACCGCGTCTTTCGCGCGGCTGGGGCATCGTCGCCCGTGCCGGGCCTCCTGCCTCGCGCCGCTACGCCTCGGCTGCCGTGCTGCAGCGCCCTCGCCTGCAGCGCCCGAGCCGCGGTCCAAAGCGCCACCGCTCTCACCGGCTGCCACGCACCCTTGCTCGGACCAGTGTGCCCGTGCCTCCTGCCCACTGCACCAGGCGCCTCTGGAAGCCCCTCTGCTGCGGCTCTCACCACTGTTGATATTTTAATTTAGTCATTTTATTTTGTTTAGTTCAACTAGTCTTGAAAACTCCCATTGTAATTTCTCTTTAAATAAGTTTATATCAGTTTTTGCAGTATCTTGATAATTTAGTCTTCTAGGAAATATTTATCTTTTTAGAATAGTATGTTTATTTCGTCTATTACTCAGTCATTTAGCTAGATTTACATATTTTATTTTAGATCATTAGTTGGGTCTTATTAGTGTTGTCATAATGAAACTTAGGCGATTTAATGTTCTAAGAGTGTGAGTGAATTTCGGTTAACAATTGATCATCTTTTCTAGATTTGCATCTCAAAGTTACACTTGTTAATATTGTTTCCACTAAAAATCCAATGTTTTCAAAATCAAAAGTCTATTTCCTTGTGGATCGACCCGGTCTCAACCATGCACTACCTTGTTATTTTTAATTGAGATTCGGAAATTAAGATTGATGTTGTTTGTGTTTTAACGACGGCATTTAAACACGCATCAATGCCTTCTTGGCTGTGCTGGCCTACATCGATGTTACCCCTTCGGTAAACATCTTCCGCTATCTCTTCAAGATACAGCGGCATGGGAGATCCGAGTGGTACTGTTTCGTCCCTCACCTCGGCCGGGGTATCTTTTCCGGGAAGCCCTCGTCCATTCACGGTTGGAAGAGGAGCTTCGTCTTGGTCTCTCTCCCGGAGAAGGAGAAGAGTGTGTGGCCCTTCCCCAGTGAGTGGGCATCACTGGCCGAAGGCCTCTCCGATCCACCTTCTCTTAACCCCGATCAGCTCCATATCGTGAGTCTCATAGAAGCCGCGGCTCCGTACGATATAGCGAAGCTTTTCAACGAAACGGAGCAGCTCGTGCGGGCTGGGGCGTGGCCGGATCCGACGAATGATCCTCCGCGGGCCTCTCCTTATCTTCCTCCCGAGGAGGTTCCGGGGGAGACTGAAGGAGCTGCTGAGGTCGCGTCTCCGGCCGAAGCTCCTCCGACCGAAGAGGGTGCTGAGGCTTCGGCCGAGGGTAAGTCGGTCTTGAATCGTGGAGTTGCGCGT
Source organism: Zantedeschia hybrid cultivar (assembly GCA_030544215.1). Taxonomy (NCBI): domain Eukaryota; kingdom Viridiplantae; phylum Streptophyta; class Magnoliopsida; order Alismatales; family Araceae; genus Zantedeschia; species Zantedeschia hybrid cultivar. The sequence continues at coordinate 75,445,234 of JARZZO010000005.1, read as the reverse complement.
TGTGAGTCATTAACCCCTCTCTCTTTTGTTTGCAGCAATGTCTGGGATTCGAGGTCTTCTAAGTCGGATGGCCCAGCAGTCCGGCCGATCTCAATCGTCCCGGCCGCATGTGGCGGGAGGGGCCGGACGAGGCGTGGCTCCGAGTGTCCGGGCCGCGATAACGACAACGGCTTCCGTCGAGGGCCGCGCTGCTGCTGCTGTTCTCGAGAGAGAGAGAAAAGGCAAGTCGGTCGTCCGAAGGGGCGGCCGACCATCGAAGCGGGGCCGGGTGGATGGGCCCGGTGACACAGAGCCTGCCCCAGCAGCTAAGAGGCCAACCGCTGCTCGAGGGGCCCCGCTCTCGTCGCCTCCCGAAGCACCGAGGGGCAATTCTCCTTCGGCTGCGACGGCGGGAACAGAAGACCTTGGAGGTACCGGGTCGTAGGCATCTCGCGAACAGGAGCGCGAGCTATGGGTCCCGGATCTGGGGATCTATAGGGACGAGAGTCTGGAGGACTCTCGGACGTGCCTGCGCCTGCTCCGAGGCTTGACCCTCCCGACGGCCGATGACGAGCTAAGGGTGCTGACCGCGAATGAATTGGTGTTGCTGAGCGCCCGACTGGCGGTCCAGGTAAAAAATTTCTTTATGTGCCTCGGTCTAATATTCCCCTTGGCTCATTTCGGGGTTGCTGACTTCTGTTTGCTTTTGGCTACTGGCCGCGGTCACGTGTGGTTGCCTGATTCGCCGTCAGGTGGCCATCCATCAAAAGTTTCGGGACGCCGACCAGGCATCGGACCAGTCGGCCTCTAGCGAGGGCGCCCCGACGCGACGTGGTCTCGAGGCCAGCGTCGACTGGCTTCTGGAGACAAATGCCCGAATGCGGGCTGAGCTGGAGGAGCAGAAGGAGGCGACTCACGCTTCCTCCGAGGCCAAGTCGAAGGCCGAGTGGGAGAAGGAGAAGGCCGAGAGGGAGCTGGAAGCGGTCCGGGCCAAAAATAAGGCTCTTAAGGCCGAGATCCAGGACAAGGACGCCCAGCGGGCCACGGATCGCCGATGCCATGCCGAGGAGATGTCGGCTCTGAGGCTGGATCTGGAGGCTAAGGCCGAAGAGGCTGCTCGCACAGCCGTAGCCAGCTATAAGGCTGGCCCAGATTATGCCGAGGAGATAATCCAGGCCCAGCTTCTAGCGGCTTCTTCTGTATTCAGCATAGGGCTGGCCGCCGCTCAAAAGGTTTGTCCGGCCGTGGACCTGACCGGCATCGTCCTTCCGACGGACGAGGAAGGCGAAGAGCTCCTGTCTTGGTGGAAGGAGCTTAAGGCTGAAAGAACTTCGGCCTCGGCGGAAGGCGACGTGGCCGTTCCAGACGAGGCAGCTCATGTCGATGCCGCCCCTTCCGAGGCCGTTCAGATCGATGATTCTACCTCCCCATCTCTTGGCCAGAGCCCTGTTGACGTGGATGGTGAGAACACCGAAGGCTAATACGGGGACTTGTCCCGATTTTTGTTTTGACTTTTCTTAAAAGACTGCGGCCAGATGTACGGTCGATTTTGTACTCTGTTTTTCATGTATATAAAAAGTGCTTTGCTTCTTCTTTGCGTCCTGAGTGGATGACCGAGTCTGGTTCTTTTTGTGTCCGAGACCTTATTGCCGTATAGTTGCGGCTCGTACGGCCGAAGCCTAGTCTAGATTCGGATATGGACTTGGAGAATAATGTCGCTCCCGATATGGTTTGCGTGGCCGAGGCCACTACCGATACAGTTTATTCGGACTTAAGAGAGAATACCATGCCGCTCCCGATACGGTTTGCATGGCCGAAGCCACTCCCGGTACGGTTTACACGGACTTAGAGAGAATACCATGCCGCTCCCGGTACGGTTTGCATGGCCGAAGCCACTTCCGATACAGTTTACACGGACTTAGAGAGAATACCATGCCGCTCCCAATACGGTTTGCATGGCCGAAGCCACTCCCGGTACGGTTTACACGGACTTAGAGAGAATACTATGCCGCTCCCGATACGGTTTGCATGGCTGAAGCCACTCCCGGTACGGTTTACACGGACTTAGAGAGAATACCATGCCGCTCCCGATACGGTTTGCATGGCCAAAGCCACTCCCGGTACGGTTTACACGGACTTAGAGAAATACAATGCCGCTCCCGATACGGTTTGCATGGCCGAAGCCACTCCCGGTACGGTTTACACAGACTTAGAGAGAATATCATGTCTCTCCCGATACGGTTTGCATGACCGAAGCCACTCCCGGTACGGTTTACACGGAGTTAGAGAAATACCATGCCGCTCCCGATACGGTTTGCATGGTTGAAGCCACTCCCGGTACGGTTTACACGGACTTAGAGAGAATACCATGCCGCTCCCGATACGGTTTGCATGGCCGAAGCCACTCCCGGTACGGTTTACACGGACTTAGAGAGAATACCATGCCGCTCCCGATACGGTTTGCATGGCCGAAGCCACTCCCGGTACGGTTTACACGGACTTAGAGAGAATACCATGCCGCTCCCGATACGGTTTGCATGACCGAAGCCACTTCCGATTCCGGTTTACACGGACTTAGAGAGAATACCATGCCGCTCCCAATACGGTTTGCATGGCCGAAGCCACTCCCGGTACGGTTTACACGGACTTAAAGAGAATACCATGCCGCTACCGATACGGTTTGCATGGCCGAAGCCACTCCCGGTACAGTTTACACGGACTTAGAGAGAATACCATGCCGCTCCCGATACGGTTTGCATGGCCGAAGCCACTCCCGGTACGGTTTACACGGACTTAGAGAAATATCATGCCGCTCCCGATACGGTTTGCATGGCCGAAGCCACTCCCGGTATGGTTTACACGGACTTAGAGAGAATACCATGCCGCTCCCGATACGGTTTGCATGGCCAAAGTCACTCTCGGTACGGTTTACACGGACTTAGAGAAATACCAAATATGACATCGCAAAAGAAAGAGAAATTTATTTATGCCTTCCGGCTAAATTCCGGGGGTAGTAACTTACATGAAATAACGCCGAAGGCGCTCCACATTCCAGGTGCGAGGGAGAGGTTGGCCCGAAAGGGTTTCCAACCGATAAGCCCCTCGTCGAATTACCTCCCTTATGCGATATGGTCCTTCTCAGTTGGGGGAAAGCTTCCCTGCGGCTTCGGCTGGTTTAGATGCATGAGCATTTCTTAACACGAGGCTCCCGATTTCAAAGCTTCGGGGCTTCACTCGAGTGTTGTGGTATCTGGCCATGCGCTGCTGATAAGCTGCTAGCCGAATGCGAGCTTTATCTCTGATTTCTTCTATGAGATCAAGATGATCCTTTAAGGCTTCTGATCGTTTCGAATTGTGCGTCGTTAAACACATGAAAACGTTCAATCTAAATTTATCCGGCTCACTCAAATCAAAATTTGGAAATTGATAGTGGTGAGTCCGAGTCGATCCACAGGGAGTTAAGATTCTAATTTTGAAAACTTTGGACTTTAGTTAGTCTAAAAATAAGTGAGAATTTGAAATAAACTAATTACTTAATTAAACTAAAACTAAATTAACTAATATTACCTAAAAATATAATTATCTAAAGTAAACAAATCTTTTTTTTTCTTTTTCAGAAATTAAATACAAACACATATATATAAAAAAAAAAAAAAACACAACTAAAATTCATAACAAAGACATGAAAATTTAACTACGTGGAACTTACTAATTGTCTAAAAATTACGAAACAAATTACAAAATTTAATAGTTTAATAAACTAAACTTAAACAATCAAACATCAATAAACAACTAACTAATCCTAACAAGCAAGTTAATATTACACTAACGGGGAAGAGAAAGAGAAAAGAACAAAATAACAATATTTGGGGCTGCCGGCTGGTGCGTGGCTTTGCTGCAGGAACTTGAGGGGGTGCTGGCTTCTGCGGGGTGTGCTGGTTGTTGAGAGGGGCAGCAGCTGGTGCGTTTGCTGGCTTTGCAACGTGGCTGCTGGATTGCATGCGAAGGACAGCTGCTGTGGTTGGTTTGGAAGAAGCTGCTGCTGCCGCGTTGGATGAGGGAGGATGCTGCACGTGTAACTGCTGGCCGAAGGAGGTGCAGGCTTCACCGCAGCGCATGGAGGAGCATGCTTGGACGGTTGCTGCTGGGATATGCTGCCTTGCTGCGTCTGCGTGGAGGAAGCTTCCAGGCTGTGTTGGAGGATGTGGTTACCAGCGGCTGGTGGCGCTCGTGGAGATCACCGGCTGCTGCTTCTTGGAAAAGGATGCTGCCGGCTGGTGGAAGGGATGCTGGAGGCCTGTCGTGTGAAGCTTCAACGGTGTATGCAGGCTGGTTCGCGCAGGAGAGGGAGGCTTGGAGGAGCTGCACCAGGTGCTGGAGGAAAAGCTGGTGCTGCGGGGTTGCAGACAGGAGCTTGGAGCTGCTGCTGCTGCGTTTGCTGCTGGAGGGGATACAGCTTTGCAGGTTAGCGACTTTGCTGCTGTACGTGGCTGATGCTCACTGTTGTGTGCGTGGAGAAGGTGGAGTTGCTGCCGGAGCCTGTTGCTGTTGGTGCCGCTGGAAGTAATAGGAGATGCAGGAAGGTGGAGGAAGCTGCCGGACGTGTTGCTTGCAGCTGGTGGTGCGGTTGGAGGGCATGGAACACGCAGGGGCTTGCTGGATGCTTGGAGGGTTGCAGGTTGGCGTGGAAGAGAGACGGCAGGAACGAGAGAGAAAGAGAGAGCTATGGAGGGAGAGAAAGAGAAGAGAGAGAGCGTGTGAGATACCGAGAGAGAGAGAGATGCTGAAAAACCGAAGAGGAAGAAGGAGATTGCGTGGGAGAAAGAGAGGGGTGCTGGAAAACTGGAGAGGGAGGAGAGAGCCGTGGAGGGCGAGAAATAGAAGAGAGAGAGTTGCTGGAAGGAGAATTTAAAAAAAGGGTTACGGAGGGGAAGGAGAGTTCGGAATATATGGGAGAGAAGAAGAGAGAGAGAGAGAACGTGTGGGAGTGTTTTTGGAAAGGGAGAAATTAGAAAATAAAACGGAAATAGGAAGAGAGAGTCTGAATTGGGGAAGGAGAGGAAAAGGAAGTTGGAGAAGAATTAGGAGTCAAATTTTTAAAACGAGAGAGAGAGAGGATTTTTTAAAAAAAATAAAGGAAGGGATGTGTTTAGGAAATCGGAGAGACGGAGGGAAATAGTGGGTTTTAAGAAACTCCAGCGAAGGAAAGAGTCAATTTGCATTTTTACCCCTGTTTTAGTTGAAATCCGCACACTGGACCACTCCCAAATTTCCGAAAACTCCTCCAGCTACACTGCATCCTCGGCATGTCCTGTTCACATCAAATAAATATAATTTAGCGCATTATCATAAAATATCATCATATTTATTCATTTCATCTCGATTTTGTCGAAAAACCGCAAATGCGCTACACTCCTTTGATCACATGAAATGACGATGTTTTTAAGTCAGAATTTGATGAAATTGGTACCGTTGGACTTGTTACACAATTATCTATCATTTCATGCTATTTTGCAGATAAAAACATGAGTATGATGCATATAGTTGCCCTTAAATGACCAATTTAACACTTTATCAGCTTCCCCATTGGCTTCCGGATCATAAGTAAGGACTCTCGGAGAGGGAAGGCCGATTTCGACAGGAATAACGGCTTCTATCCCATACGCCATCCGAAACGGGGTTTCGCCGGTTGGGGTTCAGCTTGTAGTCCGATACGCCCAGAGAACACTTGGTAGCTCTTCCACCCATCGGCCTTTGGCTTCGCCGAGGCGAGTCTTCAGTCCTTGTAGCAAACTTCGGTTAGTGACCTCGACCTGGCCGTTTGCCCGGGGGTGTGTTACTGAAGTAAACTTATGGAGAATGCCGAAGCTGGCGCAGTTGTCATTGAACCGACGGCTGTCGAATTGTTTGCCGTTGTTTGAGATGATGGCCCGGGGGATGCCGTACCGGCAGATGATGGACTTCCACACGAAGTTCCAAGCATTGCTATCGGTTATGGACGCGAGGGGTTCGGCTTCTACCCACTTGGTGAAGTAATCTACTACCACGATGAGGAACTTCCTTTGGCCGGTGGCGACGGGAAAGGGCCCTAGGAGGTCGATTCCCCATTGAGCGAAAGGTCAGGGGTCGGATAAAGGAGTTAGGAGGGTTGCTGACTGGTGGATAAGGGAGCTGAACCTCTGGCATTGATCGCAGCGATGGACGAGGGTAGTTGCATCCTCTCGGAGCGTCGGCCACCAGTATCCTTGCCTTAGAAGCTTGTGAGCCAGGGCCCTTCCTCCCGCATGTGCTCCGCATACCCCTTCATGCACCTCTCGCATGGCGTAGTCAGCTTCGGCCGGGCCGAGACATCGCAAGAGTGGTCGGCCGAAGGACTTTTTATATAACAGCCCGTCCAAGAGAAGGAAGTGAGATGAACGCTGCCGAATATGTTTTGCTCCCTTTGGATCGGGCGGGACTTCTCCTCGGAGGAGGAAAGTGACTAAGGGAGTCATCCAGGTCTCGGCCTCGGCTTCGGTCACTTGCATGACCTCAGGCTCTTCGAGGCTTGGCTCGGCAAGTTCTTCTATAAGAATCATTCGGCCTCCACCCCCGTCCTGAGTTGATGCCAGCCGGGAAAGGGCATCGGCTCGAGTATTCTCGGCTCTCGGGATCCGCACAATTTCATAGGAATCGAATTGAGCGAGGATCTTGCGAGTCACTTGGAGATAAGAGGTCATTATCGCATCCCGTGCCTCGTATTCCCCAGCAATATGACTGGCAATTAGCTGAGAATCGCTAAAAGCTTTTATGTTCCGGACGCCAAGCTTTCTAGCGGCCCGGAGGTCGGAAATGAGAACTTCATACTCGGCGGCATTATTGGTGGCAGGAAAGGAGAAGCGTAGCGCATACTCCGTGACGACCCCTTCGGGAGACGTCAAGATCCATCCGGCGCCGCTGTCCGTGGAGCATGCGGAGCCGTCTACATAGAGTTGCCATTCATCCGCCGGCGCGAAAGCCGAAGTATCCTCAGCTTCGGATGTGTCGACCTTCGGCTGAGACGCTGAGGGAGCTTCAGGAGTGAGCTCGGCGATAAAATCGGCTAACGCCTGAGCTTTTATCGCTATCCGAGACGCATAGGAAACGTCGAATTCTCCCAATTCGATTGCCCATTTCGCCAGTCTGCCGGACACCTCCGGCCGGGAGAGGACCTGCTTCAAAGGCTGATCGGTGAGGACCTTTATCGAGTGGGCGAGGAAGTAAGGTCGGAGCCTCCTCGCGGATGAGACGAGGGCTAAAACCAGCTTCTCAAGAGCAAGATATCGAAGCTCTGCTCCTTGGAGGGCTCGGCTTATATAGTAGACAGGCTTCTGGACGCCATTTTGCTCCCAGACGAGGACAGCGCTGATAGTTGCCTCAGATACCGCGAGGTAGAGGAATAGCGGCTCTCCGTGGACCGGCTTGGACAGTATGGGAACCTTGGAGAGATAGACCTTCAGTTGCTCGAAGGCCGTCTGGCACTCGTCCGTCCAGGAGAAGCTATTGGCCTTCTTCAATAGCTTAAAGAAGGGAAAGCAGTAGTCCGCCACTCTAGACATGAAGTGGCTTAAGGCAGCAATCCTTCCGTTTAGCTTTTGAACCACTCGGAGGTTAGCCGGAGGGCGCATCTGAATGATGGCCGAAACCTTTGCGGGGTTAGCTTCCACCCCTCGGTGAGTGACCATATAGCCGAGGAACTTCCCGGAGGCTACTCCGAAGGCGCATTTAGCTGGATTTAGCTTCATTTTGTATTGCTGCAAAGTGGAAAATGTTTCGGCTAAGTCGGCCAGATGGTCTGCAGCGACGCGACTCTTCACCAGCATATCGTCGATGTAGACTTCCATGTTGCGGCCGAGCTGCGGGGCGAATACTTTGTTGACAAGGCGCTGATATGTCGCGCCAGCGTTCTTCAGGCCGAAGGGCATCCGGGTATAGCAATACAGACCGAAATCAGTCGTGAAGCTGGTCTTGCTTTCATCGTCCGGATGCATTCGGATCTGATGGTAGCCTGAATGGGCGTCGAGGAAGCTCAGAAGCTCGTGGCCAGAGATCGCATCCACCACCTGATCTATCCGAGGTAGCGGGAAGTTATCCATCGGACAGGCTTTGTTAAGGTTGGTGAAGTCCACGCACATTCGCCATTTGCCATCTTTCTTGGGCACCATTACTACATTGGCGATCTAGTCCGGGTGGTGTACCTCTCGGAGGTGCCCGGTGTCTAGTCCCTTTTGAACTTCGGCTTGAATGATGACTCTCCTTTCCTGATTGAAGGTACGCCGCTTCTGCTTGACCGGGGGCTGGTTGGGATCGGTGTGCAGCTGATGCTTTGCTATTTCCGGGTCAACCCCGGGCATGTCTGTTGGTGTCCAGGCGAAGACGTCGATATTCCTTTTCAAGAACTCGGCGAGTCTCTCCGCTTCGATTTTCTCCAGGCCGGAGCCTATCATCAGGGTCCGTCCCTCGCCTCCCGGAACTGGGATGGCGATGAGTTCTTCTCCCGGGGATGTTTCGGCTGAAGATTCGATCGACAGGGATTCGGCCGCAACTTTCCCTTTGACCGAAATCATGTAACATTGCCGAGCCGCTTCTTGATTCCCCTTGGCTTCGCCTATTCCATGATTGGTATGGAATTTCAGCTTCTGATGAAAAGACGAAGGCACGGCTCCGATCCCGCCGATTAGCCTTCGGCCAAAGATGGCGTTGTAAGCTGAATCGATTTTTACAACGGCAAAATCCGTTTCTACGATTAATTGCCGGGGAGCGGAACTTATGGTTACGGGGAGCCGGATAATGCTCTATACTCGGCAGGGCGAGCCGTTAAAACCGAATAGGGGACCCCGGTGAGGCTTCATATTAGCCTCATTCAATCCCATCTTTACAAAGCAATCATAAAATAATATGTTCAGAACGCTTCCATTATCAACAAAAATACGATGAACATCGTAATTGTTTATTACAGCGTTCACAACGAGGGCGTCGTCGTGAGGGACTTGAATATCAGTCAGATCCTCTGAGCCGAAGGTAATGTCTTCTTGGTGGGGCCGCTTTGGCTCGACGTCAACCGTCGCTATTGTTGTGGAGCTGTGCTGTCGGCGCCTTGATCCTTCTCCCGGCCCACCGGATATCATCATGATAGACCCAGCGCTGGGTCTTTGATGAGATGTTTCCACCGGAGCCGAGGTAATCTTTGGCGGAGGAGCGGCTTCCTTCTCCGGGGGTTGTTGCGGCCTGGTTGTCTCAGGGACGTCCCGGTTCCACTGTTGCTGAGGCTGCACTCGCCGGTACTGCGGCAGTCTACCCTCCCTGATGAGGCGGTCGATCTCCTCCCGAAGGTGCCGGCATTCGTCAGTTGAATGGCCGATCTCCCGATGATACTCGCAATATTTGCCGGGGTCCCTTCGGCGAGGATCAGTTTTGATGAGCTCCGGCCGCCGGAGCATGCCCTTCACCTCCATAAGCATTCGAAAAGGGGGAGCGGGTAGCGGTAGGTACCGCGGCTCCGGATCCCGTCGCTTTTCTCAGTCCCACTCCTCCCTGCGATATCGCTTACGGGAGGGTTCTTGATCTTCAGGTCGAGGGCGGACCACCTGGGGGGCAGGCGCCGATACTGCTTCGACTGCACCTTTGCCCTTGGACATCATCAGGGCCTCCCGGTTGATATACTTGTGGGCCCGGGGTACGAGGTCCTGGAAGGTAGGGGGATGACGTTTCCCAATGGAGCCGAGGAGCCCTTCATCCCGGCACCCGCTGATTACGGCCGAAACCGCAATCGAGCTGTCGAGGTTTGGGATTTGGGCGGCTTCGGTCCGGAATTTGGTAAAATATTCCTGGAGGGTTTCGGCGGGGCCTTGCTGGATGGTTAGTTGGCTGGCGGAAGTCTTACACTGCCGGATGGCGTCATAAAACTGGTCGATAAATAATTGGCCCAACTGGACTAAGGAGTGGATGGAGTTGGGGGCCAATATTTTTCGAACCAGGTTAGGGCAGTCTTCTCAAGGGTGAGGGGGAAGAGACGGCAGCGGATTGCCTCGGCGACCTCTCGGACAGAGAGGTAGGTATTAAACCTCTGGAAGTGGCAGACCGGATCTGTCATTCCGTCGTAGACGGGGGCCCTTCGGCAGTTTGAAGTTAGAAGGTACCTCGGTAGCCAGGAGCTCTGGCGTGAACGGGGTTTGCTCCAAGATGGTGCTGGCAAGGGGCGCTCCGTACGGCCGAGACACCATCTGCTACATCTCCTTCCTCATCGCCGTCAACCGCCTGTCCAGGTCCGGGGCAGTTGAGGTGGTGACCGAGCGTCCTCCGGTTTCGGCTGGGCGAAACTCGGACGAAGCATAGCCTTGCTCCGTCATCATGCGGTCGGCGCGAGGGGCTCGAGCAGGCAGTGCCGAGGGCTCGCTTCGCGCCATGGCGGTTTCGTCGGGGGAGACCGGTGAGGGTGCCGACCGGAACCTTGTATCTTGAATGGGATAGAATGGAGGAAGCGGTACTTGCTGGGGAAGCTGGCCCAGCAATCCCATGCGTTGGGCGATGACAGACACCATTTCTTGTAGAGGTGCAAGAGAGGTAACGGCTGCGGCTAGCGTCGCCATTTGCTGCTGAAGTACTCCCTCCCGGTCTTCTCCAGCAGTGAGGGACTCTGGTATGACAGGCAGAGCTGTGCTTGGTGGAGCGGACGGGGCGCCTTCGGAGTGCAGTGGCTGCGCTGAAGCTTCCCGTGTCTCTGCCTCGTTTTGTCCGGATCGCCGGGATACAGGACGATGAGACATGACTATTTGTTTGAAGTTCCCACAGACGGCGCCACGTGATGTAGCCGAAGCTATCACGACCGGATTTCGAGGCTGGAATCCGATATTGGGATCCGAAACTGGATCGGATCGGAGAAAAGGCCCGACGGGGATCTGGAAGGCGGTGAAGGCTAAGACGCGGCCGAAGATCCGAAGCCGAGGGTCGCCCGGTCGGATGTGGGCTAGCCTTTGAAAGGCGCAGCCGAAGTCCCTCCGGTCGAAGGGCAACCGGTGCGGAGCCGAGGCACCTTCAGGCGAGGAGGACCAGCCGGCGAATGGCGTCGAGACCGGAGGAAGAAGCCCGAGATCGGCGGTTGAGACCGACTCGGAGAGGTCGGCGAAGATTCGAACCGAACCTCTGCAGAAGGGAAAGAAGAAGAAGAACCAGTCAGTAGAAGTCCCGGGTTTTGGCCCTTAGGAACCCCCTCCGACGGTTAAGTTAGCTTCTGAAGATGGTTCGATTCAGAAGTTAAAGAGGTGGAAGAAGCAGCTTTAATGCTTTTCGGACTGTAGTCCTTAAGGGTCACGAAGACATACCTTTGGCAATAAATAGCGGTGTATTTATAGCGGAGGATAGAAGATGCTTAACGGTGGTAGCCGATATAGGACTATATTTTGGGTTTAATGGTAAACCGCTATAGTGCCTAGTCCTCCCACCGGAGTGGGCCGGATACGGCTATTGGGCCGAAGGGGGTAGGGCCGTTGACGGGCCAGATGTCGCTTAGTGGGTTGGAGCCTGTTGGGCCGAGGGGCTGCTGAGCCGCTAGCGGGCCGAAGGCTATCGGGCCGCTAATGGGCCGAAGATTGCCGGGCCGAGGACCACTGGGCTGCTTACTGGGCCGAGGGCCGCTGGGCCGCTAACGGGCCGAAGGCTGCTAGGGGACTTCTTACTGCTGCTGTCGGACTGATCTGTGTTGGGCCTGTTTTAATGGGCCGAATCGGATTCTGCCACGTCAATATCTTCCCACATACTTCTACATTTTTTTAAATTAAAAGATGAAAATATTTAGGGCCCTGCAAAATTTGATGAGCTCAAATTTCGGTATGCTGTCATCTCCATTCATCTTACTGCCATTGTATCTCTTTTCAAACGAAATCTTTTGGATCGTACCTTTTGTATTCCTCCTAATACTTTCTTCTATATTTTTAAATATTTGTTTTAATTTCTATTATATTTTTCTTAAGATAATTTTATATTTACTTCTCTTGTATGTTAAATTTTAAAAAATATAAACTATTCTGCATATCATCGTGTAATATTTTAAAATTACCACTTCAAATACTATGCGCTATGCGCATAGCATATTCCATATTTGGTTCGTCAGGGTAGGTGCTGGGCAGGTAACGCCTGACGGCTGGAATAGAAAAACGTCGTATAATAATTAATAAAGCAACCACGAAGTAACGCGGAAGGTTCCCAGACAAAAAGAATCATATTAAATTCGGTTTAAATTCACGGGAAATGAGAAGTCCTACCCCACCTCTCTACCCCGCTGACGCGGCACATGTGGGTGGCTTCCTTGGTAAACATCACCGCAACAGTCCGCAATAAAATTCTACAAGGACGTCCCTATTCCCGGTTCAACGGATTTGAAGTGGGCGTCGAGTCCGAGGACTTCTGCACAAACTTGCCTCGGGGTCAACAAAGTTAGCCCCACGTCTGTCTTGAATCGTAAGCTTACGCTCTCCCATCCCATCACCACTAAAAAAATGCAAGGGTTTATTTATATATATATCCTTCAAAAACAATGTAATTGCATATATGCTTATAATGCTCACATATTATCATCACCACTCCTTTTTGATCTTCAAAATGTTTTATTTATATTCTTCCCGTTTAACTTACGTTAATTTCAACGAAATATGTCAAAAATATTACCATGACATCGTTGGAGGTATGCGAGAATTTATACAAAATGCAATATTTTAGTATTCTGAGGAGCATATATGCAAAATATTAATGAATTAAAAGTATTTATATCAAACCATTAGGTTGAGAGATATAAATGTAATATTTTAAAATTGCAGGAGTATTGATGATAATATGTGAGGATTAGAAGTATAGATACAAATAGGTAGGTTGTTTTTGAGAGGTATATATGTAAAAAACCCTAAATGCAATTAACGACCTTACCTATAGATTAAACAACTGCAAGAAAAAGAAAAGGGCCAGCCGACGAATATGTCAATATATCGGAAGACTTTTAAATGTTAAAGGTCGCTTTCTGCGCTCCTTGTGTGCATTTTCTCGTCCACAAGGCAACGGCACCTTACGCGTGCTCGGCTTTGATAAGGGCCTTCTCCCCAACCGGGCTGTAGTTTCGCAAACAAGGCAGAGATAGAGAAGACAATACACAACTTCGGACGCAAAGGCGAAGCCTATATCTCCGCACCGACAGATCGCAACAGTTTGCAACCCGCTGCAGGAATGACAGCACAAGATGAACAAGGAGATCTTGGGGCGAAGAAGCCTGGCCATGTCATCATCCAGATGGAAGATCCTGTGCTCTCGCCGGTGCCGGCACTTGGGGGTCCAATACCTGCTCAGGTGTCGCCACCGGTCGATCCCTTGGTCGATGTGATCTCGAAGAAGCTCGGTAAGTTGCCTGTCTCTGACACGCCGACCGATTTCCCCGCAGGTGGTCGGCCTTGCATCGTCAGGGTTCCCCCCAGCATCAGGGAGCAGGAGAGCGGAGCCTATGAGCCCAGGCTCGTCTCCGTCGGCCCTCTCCACCGGGGAAAGCCAAGCTTGCACCCCATGGAGGAGGTCAAACTATCCTACCTGCGAGATCTCCTTGCCCGGAGTGGTTTCAACGAGCTTGACAATTACATCAGTGCCATCCGCGAGTGCGCCTGGGAAGCTCGATCCCAGTACGCCGAGCAGATTGACCTCCCGGAGAACGAATTGGTGGAGATGCTGGTGGTCGATGGCTGTTTCATCATCGAGTACTTCGCCAAGCGGGTCTTGAAACAGACCAAGGAGACGACCCATTTGGCCGGTGTCAGGTGGGGGTTCTCTCACCTGCGCCGTGACCTCATGTTGTTAGAGAACCAGATCCCCTTCTTCGTCCTGGTAAGACTGTTCACGCACTCTAAGATCCCCTTCCGTGGCACCCGCAAGGAGCCTCTCACCCTCATGGAGCTTTCCCTTAGGTTCCTCGACATCAGGCTGCCCATGGCGGAGCAGCCGTCACCGGAGAAAGTGCTCCACCTCCTTCACCTGTACCACTTGTGCCTAAACCCGATCCATGTACCCGTGCAGCCTTCTCACCGTTCTTGGGGCCAACTGATGCTACTACCAGTCAAGAAACTAACCGACCTGGTCCAAATACTCTTCTTTGGCCTTCTCTACCTTGTATTCATCCGCAAACTGCGGCCCAACTGCTTCTCACCTCCCAAGAAGGATTCGAACGTGCCCAGGATGATCAACTGCGCAACCGAGCTCGTCGAAGCCGGTGTCCACTTCAAGAAGAGGGAAATCGACAAGAGCAAGGTGAATTACTTCCTCAATGCATCCTTCACCACGGAGGGGGTACTGGAGATCCCCTTCTTTAAGGTGGAAGAGTCCACCAGCTCCAAGCTCCGCAACCTGATCGCTTTGGAGCAGTGCTGCCCCTATGTGGGCTGCCATTTCACCAGCTATGGGGTCCTCATGGACAACATCATCAACACCGAAGCGGATGTGGCCATCCTCCGAGATGCCGGCATCGTGGAGAGCAAGCTGGGCAGCGACATAGAGGTGGCTGACATGTTCAACGCCTTGTGCAAGGGTACGCATCTCAAATACGACACCCACTATAATGCTCCCCTGTTCACAGCTGTGAAAGGATACTGCGAGCTACCACACCATAGGTGGAGGGCAACTCTGGTGCACAAGTATTTCAACAATCCATGGGCGATGATCTCCTTAGTGGCTGGCTGTTTCCTCCTCTTTCTCACGGCTACCCAGACTTATTTCACAGTCTTTCCCCGAAAATAGCTCGTAGATCTGCATCTAATGACTGTAGCAGTTGTTACTAGCTGGTGGTGTCCTCGTCTTTCCACGTCTGGTGTATATTGCTCCTGTGTGTCTTCCGCAGAAGGAAGGTAGTAATGGCTTCACAATGGGTGCACAAAAAACCTAACTGAGTAGGACTTGCTGCTGCAATGAAGGTCAGCAGCCCTCCAATCAACTTTGGTCAGACAGCTCATGCAGCAAATGTATTTTTTTAAAAATCATAGAGAGGGGGCAACCTTGGAAGTTGTTTATGCTCTTTGATCACTTAAAAGTTCAAAAAAGAAAAAGAAAAGTATCCGTTTTCTTGAATTCTCAGAACATGCAAGATTAGTCACTTTGCATGAGTTGTTCTTTCTAAAAAATAAAAAATGTATATTTTTACTGCAGTAGGTATTAATCAAAACTGATTGGATGGTTGTTCGGCTGCATTGTAATGCTGCTGCAATGTAGAGGCATTGCAGCAAGTCTTACTCAACCTAATTAGGTAGTTCTGTGACTTCATTGTGGCGCTCTAGCTTTTCTCCTAGGAAGCATGCGTATTGTCATGTATTCTTAGATGTTATGTTCTGTTAGCAGTCAGTGATGCACTTTGTTTTGTTTTCTGAAACTTCAGAACGGTCTGTGTTTTTTTTTCTTTTCCTGGAAAGTGGTATGTTGTAATAAAGTTTTGCAGCTGATCTGCAAACAATATTTCAATTCGTCAATGTAATCTTATAATGTGTGTGTTTGATGTTACAAGCATTTAGGCACTGGATGACATCAAGGGACTCAATATTTTTTAGTTCCGTGTAATGCTGTCCCTGAGCATAGCTCGGATGGACACCCTCTCCGTCCACAGGCATGGGCTCAACCTGTGGAATTGTCACACTCCTGAATGATGGGTGGAAAGGATTAATCCTTTGTATTGTGCAGTTGAAAACCATATAATTGGGATATATGGTAGTTGTCGAGTTTGAATCTTGCTCATTAAAGCGTTAGTTCTTATGTCTAACCATTGGGCTAGTATTCAGAAAAAAGTTCTATATTGCTCTACCCTTGATCTTCTGTGATAGATTTATACTTTAAGGGGTTGTTTGATAAACCGTAAAATCCTGTAGACTTCGTAAAATACCATCGTGGTATTTTTCTTATGTTTTGATTATGGTAAATTATTTTACAATACTTTTCATACATTTTATATAGAGGCTAGAATCCGGTTGTCCTTCCATGACCGTTGGATTCTGTTCCTACAATGGGATTTGTAAACGGGAAAGGTGAGATAATGGGCCTACAACAAAAAGGAAGCAGTCACAGGAGCCCTCAGTGGATGTGGAGGAAGGACTTTTTGATGCTTTTAAGTCAACTGGTGCCACAGATGAAAAATATGGAGAATTTTTGTGTAGAATGTGTGTATCTTTGGTTTGTGGATCTAGGGACCTAGTGGCATCAATTGTGGAAGGTCCTTACTCTGTGATGAGGCATAATCCGATTCAGCCCATTAAAACAAGCTCAAACTCCGTTCAGCCCAGCAACAGCAGTACAAGGCCCTCAAGGAGCCTTCGGCCCGTCAGTGGCCCAACAGCCTTCGGCCCATAAGCGACACCGTCGCTTCCGGCCCAACAGGCTTCAGCCCGTCAGCGGCCCACCAGCCTACGGCCCGGGAGCAGCGCGGTAGCCCAGGGCCCAACAGACTTCGGCCCATCAGCGGCCCAACCTCCTTCGGCCCGGCAGCCGAGTCCGGCCCACTCCGGTGGAGGACCAGGCACTATGGCGGTTTATCAGTAAGCCCGCACATAGTCCTATATCGGCTACCACCGTTAACCATCCTCTATCCTCTGCTATAAATACACTGCTATTTATTGTCAAAGGTATGCTCTCTTATGCCTCCGAGACCCTCAAGGACTACAGTCCAAATAGCATTAAAGTTACTATTTGCCTTCTGAATCGAATCATCTTCAGGAGCTAACTTGACCGTCGGAGGGGGTTCTTTAGGGCCGAAGTCCGGGACTCCTGCTGATCGTTTTTCTTCTTCTTTCCCTCCTGCAGGAGTTCGGTTCGAATCATCGCCGACCTTCCTGAGTCGGTCTCGGCCGCCGACCTCGGACTCCTCTCTCTGGTCTCGACGCCGTGCGCCGGCTGCCTCACGACAGAGGAGACTCGGTCTCGCGCCGCCCCTTCGTCTGCCGAAGGAGCTTCGGCCCGACTTCCCGGAACAAGCCAGCCACCGACCGAGCACCTCTCGGCCTTCGGACCTTCGGCTTCGCCTCTGCATCCTTCGCCTTCCGGATCTCCGTCGGGCCTCTAAGCACCGATCCGACCCAGCTCCGGATCCATCTCTTCGGATTCCAGCTTCGGAATCCGGTCGTGATAGCTTCGGCTACATCACGTGGCGCCGTCTGTGGGAAACAAACAAACAAGTCATGTCTCAACGACCTGTAACCCGGCGATCAGGACAGAGCGAAGCAGAGGATCGGGAAGCCTCAGTGCAGTTACTACACTCCGAAGGCATTCCATCCGCCCCCTTGAGCGCGGCTTGGCTAGTCACGCCAGGGTCCACAGCTGAAGATAACCGGATAAAGGAACTTCAGCAGCAAATGACCACACTGACTACCATTGTTACATCCTTAGCAGACATGGTATCTGCCATGGCCCAGTACATAGGGGTATTGAGCCAACTCCCCCATCAAGCTCCTCCCTTTCGCCCTATGCAGAACGAGGAGCCTCGGCCAGCATCTTCACAAGTCTTTTCCGACGAGGCCGTTTCGGTAAACAACGAGCCTTCGGCACCACCTACCCCTCTAGCGGCTCACCCTCAACCTGCAAATCAAGAATCTTTACGCAGGCGATATCGAAAGGAGTGGGACCGAGGCAAGCGACAGGGTCCGCAGTCGCGACACCTACCGCCAATTGCTCCCCCCTCCCAAATGCTTGCGGAGATAAAACATATGCTCCGGCGGCCACAACGCATGAAAACTGATCCTCGCCGAAGGGACTCTAGCAAATATTGTGAATACCATCGGGAGACCGGCCACATGACTGATGAATGCCGGCAACTTCGGGAGGAGATAGATCGCCTCGTCAGAGAAGGCCGACTGCCACTATACCAGTAGGAACAGCCTCGACAGAGGCGTAACCGGAGGACCTCGGAGCAGTGAGGCAACATCCAAAGAGATCCCCTTCTTCTAAGGCCTTAAAACGACTAAAGTATTTGTAAATGGAAGCGACCGGTAGGCTCGCGGAGTAGGGACCCCTTCGGACACGCACCCTCTTTTGTGTTTGAAACACGGGGTACCTTCGGCACTTAATGTAAATTAACCTGGAATTTAGTCAGGAGACGTAAGGAAAGTCTCTTCTTTGAAAAGATTGTCTAGCAATGAATCTCAAAAGTCCGCGGCAACCTAATTCGAAGTGGCTCCGGCTATGCATACCGGATCAGAGCGGCACGGTCTTCTCGGATCCGCAGGTCCTTCGATCCAGCGAGTGGCTTCGGCCATGTAATCTGGATCAGGACGTGGCAGGGTTTTTCTAAGTCCGCGGGTCCTTCGATCCAGCGAGTGGCTTCGGCCATGTAATCCGGATCAGGACGCGGCATGGTTTTTTCTAAGACCGCAAGTACCTCGATCCGACAAATGGCTTCGGCCATATAATCTGGATCGGGAAGCGGTAAGGTATATTTAAGCCCGCAAATAACCCGTACCGATCGGGAAGCGGCATGGTTTTTCTAAGACCGCAAGTACCTCGATCCGACGAATGGCTTCGGCCATATAATCTGGATCGGGAAGCGGCAAGGTATATTTAAGCCCGCAAATAACCCATACCGGATCAGAGCGGCACGGTCTTCTCGGATCCGCGGGTCCTTCGATCCAGCGAGTGGCTTCGGCCATGTAATCCGGATCAGGACGCGGCAGGGTTTTTCTAAGTCCGCGGGTCCTTCGATCCAGCGAATGGCTTCGGCCATGTAATCCGGATCAGGACGCGGCATGGCTTTTCTAAGTCCGCGGGTCCTTCGATCCAGCGAGTGGCTTCGGCCATGTAATCCGGATCAAGACGCGGCATGGTTTTTTCTAAGACCGCAAGTACCTCGATCCGACGAATGGCTTCGGCCATATAATCCGGATCGGGAAGCGGCAAGGTATATTTAAGCCCGCAAATAACCCGTACCGATCGGGAAGCTGCATGGTTTTTCTAAGACCGCAAGTACCTCGATCCGACGAATGGCTTCGGCCATATAATCCGGATCGGGAAGCGGCAAGGTATATTTAAACCCACAAATAACCCGTACCGATCGGGAAGCGGCACGGTCTTCTCGGATCCGCGGGTCCTTCGATCCAGCGAGTGGCTTCGGCCATGTAATCCGGATCAGGATGCGGCAGGGTTTTTCTAAGTCCGCGGGTCCTTCGATCCAGCGAGTGGCTTCGGCCATGTAATCCGGATCAGGACGCAGCATGGCTTTTCTAAGTCCGCGGGTCCTTCGATCCAGCGAGTGGCTTCGGCCATGTAATCCGGATCAGGACGCGACATGGTTTTTTCTAAGACCGCAAGTACCTCGATCCGACGAATGGCTTCGGCCATATAATCCGGATCGGGAAGCGGCAAGGTATATTTAAGCCCGCAAATAACCCGTACCGATCGGGAAGCGGCATGGTTTTTCTAAGACCGCAGGTAATCCAGATCCGAGGGTGGCTTCGGCCACATATATCGGATCGGGAAGCGGCAAGGTATATTTAAGCCCGCAAATAACCCGTATCGATCGGGAAGCGGCACGGTCTTCTCGGATCCGCGGGTCCTTCGATCCAGCGAGTGGCTTCGGCCATGTAATCCGGATCAGGACGCGGCAGGGTTTTTCTAAGTCCGCGGGTCCTTCGATCCAGCGAGTGGCTTCGGCCATGTAATCCGGATCAGGACGCGGCATGGCTTTTCTAAGTCCGCGGGTCCTTCGATTCAGCGAGTGGCTTCGGCCATGTAATCCGGATCAAGACGCGGCATGGTTTTTTCTAAGACCGCAAGTACCTCGATCCGACGAATGGCTTCGGCCATATAATCCGGATCGGGAAGCGGCAAGATATATTTAAGCCCGCAAATAACCCGTACCGATCGGGAAGCGGCATGGTTTTTCTAAGACCGCAGGTAATCCTGATCCGAGGGTGGCTTCGGCCACATATACCGGATCAGGAAGCGGCAAGGTATATTAAAGCCCGCAAATAACCCGTACCGATTGGGAAGCGGCATTGTCTTTTCTAAAAAGTCCGCAGGTGACCTGATCCGAGGGTGGCTTCGGTCGCGTATACCGGATCAGGGAGCGGCATGGTAT
Organism: Zantedeschia hybrid cultivar; assembly: GCA_030544215.1. NCBI lineage: Eukaryota > Viridiplantae > Streptophyta > Magnoliopsida > Alismatales > Araceae > Zantedeschia > Zantedeschia hybrid cultivar. Next base: position 75,425,166 of record JARZZO010000005.1, on the reverse strand, counting down.
TTTCTCTAAGTCCGTGTAAACCGTACCGGGAGTGGCTTCGGCTATGCAAACCGTATCGGGAGCGGCATGGTATTTTCTCTAAGTCCGTATAAACCGTACCGGGAGTGGCTTCGGCCATGCAAACTGTATCGGGAGCGGCATGGTATTTTCACAAGTCCGCGTAAACAAAAACGGGAGTGGCTCCAGCCACATAAACCACATCCGGAGAGGCATGATGTCCCTTCGGATCATATGAGCCACGTTAATAAAGGCCCCGGCCGTATACACTGGCGATATTCTATCAACTTCTTATCTGAACCTATATCGGGTCTCGGCCTTACAAACTATAGCATACAACGACAGGATCTCGGATTTCTGAAAATCAGATTCGGTCAATCATGCACAAAGCATCAAGGTAAAGCTCAGAAACACTTCCTGTATTTACAAAAAGGGGAAGTACAAAAACCGGCCATACACCTGGTCGAGGGCTTACAGCAGAAGAAAAAATAAAAACTGGGGCAGGCCCCCGTATCAGTTCTCAACAACCCCCTCCTCCTCCACTTCAACTGGGTTTCGGCCAGGAGAGGGAGAGGAGAATCGACGATCTGCACAGCCTCAGGAGGGGCAGCTTCGACAGGGGCCTCCTCGGCTGGGACGGCCTCATCGCCTTCCACCAAGACTGGGGCCCTCTCGGCCATAAGCCCCTTCCACCAGGACAGGAGCTCCTTCCCTTCCTCGCCCGTGGGAAGGGCCATCTCGGTCAAGTCCACGTTCGGACAGGCCTTCTGAGCGACGGCCAGACCGATGTCGAAGACTGAGGAGGCCGCTAGGAGCTGGGCCTGGATTATTTCCTCGGCATATTCCGGGCCGGCCTTATAATCAGTCACGGCCGAGTCCACCGCCTCCTCCAGCTCCTGCTTCAGAGCCGATATCTCCTCGGCGTGGCGGCGTTTCTCCGAAGCCCGCCGGGAGTCTTTGTCCTGGATCTGGGCCTTAAGGGCCCGAATCTCAGCCTGGGCCGCAGCAAGTTCCCGCTCGGCCTTCTCTTTCTCCCGCTCGGCCTTCACCTTAGCCTCGGCAGAAGCGCGGGCCTCTGCTACCCTCTCCTCCAGCTGCGCCCGCGTCCGGGCGTTCGTAGCCACGAGCCCGTCAACCATGGGCTCGATACGAGGCCCCGCAAAAAGCCCTTCGCCCGAACCTGCCGAGGCCGACGCCCACTCGGCCTCCAGAAGTTTGTTCCGGAGCAGCTCCTGATGATGAATCAGGACACTGCCCGTAACCGCGGCCTGCGAACCGAAAGCGAACGAGGATCAGCAAAACTTGAAGTAAGCTAAGGAAAGCAAGAATAAAGCACATTCAGAAGCTTCTTACCTGGACCGCCAATCGGGCGCTCATCGCCGACAGGTCGGTGACCGAGTAGTCCTTCAGCTCCACGAAGGCCGAAGGGAGAGTGAGACTGCGGAGCAGACGGAGGCACGTCTGTGAGTCCTCCATACTCTCGTCTTTGTAGATCCCCGGCTCAGGGACCCACAACTCGCGCTCCTGCGCGCGAGGCGCCTGCGACCCGGCGCCTTCATCCTCTGCCCCTGCCATCGCGGCCGGAGGAGAGTCGCCCCTCGGCGTCTCGGGGGACGCCAACCTTGCGGCCCTTCGGGCCCCGGCGGTTCTCCTGATCAGTGGGACGGGTTCTGCCTCTTCGGGCTCCTCCACCCGGGGCCGCTTCGACAATCGGCCGGTTTTTCGCTCCCTCTCGAGAGCGGCGGCGGCAGCACGGCCATCGGTGGAGGCCGCAGTCTTCGGAACCCCGCCTCGGGCCCTTGGAGCCACTGCGCCTTGACCGGACCCACCTGCCGCCTGCGGGGGTGGCAGCTGGCCTTGGCCGCGCTGCTCAGCTATCCGGGCGAGTAGGGCCTCGATCCCGGACATTGCTGCAAGCAAGAGAAGACGTGTTAAAAACGAAATAACACAACATGTTGCAACTTACAACCGACTTACCCTCGGCCGGAGTTTCATCAACCTCGTCGACCGGAGGAGCTTCGGCCGGAGGAGCGGCAGCGCTTCCTTCGCTGCCCTGCGGAGTCTCCCCGGGAGGAAGGTAAGGGAAAGCCCGCTCCGGATCGAACTGAGGGTCCGGCCATACCCCGGCGTTCACAAACAGCTCCGCCTTGCTGAGGAGCCCCCAGATGTTGTACGGGGCTATGGTCTGGATGTGGCCCACGAGGGTGCTCTGGGTGGAGGTCAGAGCGGGAGGATCCGAGAGGCCTGCGGCCAGCGGTGCCCATTCGGTAGGAAAGGGCCACACGCTCTTCTCGTTCTCCGGCAAAGAAATGAGGATAAACTTCCTCTTCCAGCCATGGATGGACGAGGGCTTCCCAGAAAAGATGCTTCACCCGATCCGAGGGACGAAGCAATACCATTCGGATCTCCCCTGCCTCTGGATTTTGAAGAGGTAGCGGAAGATGTTGATGGAAGGAACAGTCCGTATATGGGCAAAAACGGCCAAAAAGCCGTATACGGTGCGCCAAGAATTGGGAAAAAGCTGAGACGGGGCCAGCCCGTAGAAACAAAGAAGGTTAATGACGAAGGTGGGAAGAGGAAGACGAAAGCCTGCCTGGAAGCTGTCTTCGTAGATAGAAAAGGTACCCGGGCGGGGAGTATTGGCTCTAGTGGTAGAGCCAGGCCGATAGGGAGTCATCCATGAAGGAAGCTGAAAGTAAGAGGCAAGGTTGCTAACCTCTTCATCCGAGAGGGCACAGGCTGCTTCCGAAGCAGTCTCGGGACGACGACGCCCCGAGGTGGAAGCCTGGCCCGGAGTTCGAACCTCCTCGGCCACCTTGGCCTCGGAGGCCTCGGCCCCGGATACCTCGGCCCCAGAGGCCTCGGGCTCTTCAGACATCGCAGAGGCGAGGGAGTCCAGAGTAAGGGGAGATGACAGAGAAGAGTTGGGGGAATGGGACGGAGTATACTCCTCGTCCGAAGGAGTGATCTCGCTCGAAGAGGAGCTGCGGACCATAAGGTCGCGAAGGTAAGAGAGGAGATCGAGGCTTACTCTCAAAAGGGGGAAAGGATCTCTCCTGAATCAAGCGTAGCCTCTCAAACCACCCAACTCCACCAGCAAAACGCTCCGAGGGATGGAGATCTTCCCGCGATGGCCACCAAGCTCGGACGACGCCTTCAAAGAAGCTAGCCTTTCGCCGGAGAGGAGGGAGAGCTCGGGTGATCGCAGAGCAACGCAGGCGCAGAAGCAAGAAGAAGAACAGTGCTCTGCGAGGGGCTTCTATTTATAAGCTCCCTCCGAAGCGCCCCCCCGCCGAAGCCGACGGCCGAGATCACCCCCGTCGTCTCACCGCTCCTCTCGGATGCCCGCCACGTGTACCATCCTTCGGCAATGATGACGGGCAGACTCCGGGACTTGAAACAGAACGATCAACGGCCGAAAGCGCTCCGACCCTTCGGCTGACCACTCGGATGCCCGCCACGTGTCCCGATCCGCGTGCCGAAGAAGGGAGCGGCGGCAATCCGAGTAGAACCTCGGGCAGAGAGCCGAGGCGATCCGCGACCCGCGAGCGGTCATGATCCTTTTGTGTTTTTTACGGAGCGGCCGGATGCGCGACGCGTGTCCTGTGCTTCTTCGCGAAGCGACGCCCATCCCGTCTATTTAATGAAGCCTGGCACGAGTCATAGGGCTCGGCCCTTCGCCTTCAGAGGCAAAAGCCTTCGTCGCCATCCCGAGTGAAGACGAAGCAACTACTTAGCCCTCGGCCGACCGATGGCACCCTCTTCTCAAAGAAAAAGAACAGAAAGCTTCGGGTAAAACACCTGATTACATTATTTCTCAACATGCTTCGGGCTATACTCTCGCCATCTCAGAACTGAGGAAGACAAGAGTGGGGGGCTATGTGATGAGACAGAATCCGATTCGGCCCATTAAAACAAGCCCAAACCCCGTTCAGCCCAGCAGCAGCAATACAAGGCCCTCAAGGAGCCTTCGGCCCGTCAGCGGCCCAACAGCCTTCGGCCCATAAGCGGCACCGTCGCTCCCGGCCCAACAGGCTTCAGCCCGTCAGCGGCCCACCAGCCTACGGCCCGGAAGCAGCGCGGCAGCCCAGGGCCCAACAGGCTTCGGCCCATCAGCGGCCCAACCCCCTTCGGCCCGGCAGCCGAGTCCAGCCCACTCCGGTGGAGGACCAGGCACTATGGCGGTTTATCAGTAAGCCCGCACATAGTCCTATATCGGCTACCACCGTTAACCATCCTCTATCCTCTGCTATAAATACACTGCTATTTATTGCCAAAGGTATGCTCTCTTATGCCTCCGAGACCCTCAAGGACTACAGTCCAAATAGCATTAAAGCTACTATTTGCCTTCTGAATCGAATCATCTTCAGGAGCTAACTTGACCGTCGGAGGGGGTTCCTTAGGGCCGAAGTCCGGAACTCCTGCTGATCGGTTTTCTTCTTCTTTCCCTCCTGCAGGAGTTCGGTTCGAATCATCGCCGACCTTCCCGAGTCGGTCTCGGCCGCCGACCTCGGACTCCTCTCTCTGGTCTCGACGCCGTGCGCCGGCTGCCCCACGACAGAGGAGACTCGGTCTCGCGCCGCCCCTTCGTCTGCCGAAGGAGCTTCGGCCCGGACTTCCCGGAACAAGCCAGCCACCGACCGAGCACCTCTCGGCCTTCGGACCTTCGGACCTTCGGCTTCGCCTCTGCATCCTTCGCCTTCCGGATCCCCGTCGGGCCTCTAAGCACCGATCCGACCCAGCTCCGGATCCATCTCTTCTGATTCCAGCTTCGGAATCCGGTCGTGATAGCTTCGGCTACATCACTCTGCATAGCTGAGACCATAATCATGTGATGATTGCGGTGTCTTAGTAGATAGGAGGAGGATCATTGCCACATTCCTTACGCATTTGAGAACATGCGTGCCAACCGTTTGCATATTACATCATTAGACGGAATGAAATCTATAAACTTGTGTAATGAAAATTAGATCACAATGAGATTGTGATAATGAGATTTATGATAATGAGATTAGTCTTCTATAAACATAAGTTCTTAATACTTTCAGTCGTAGGATAATTGAGAATGTACATCAATTATCCGAGTAGGCCGACACGTACTTTGTCTACTATATGATAAGAGTGGCTAATCTCATAACTACTTGTGTAGAGACACTAAGATAAGTGTGTAGATGCTCATTGGATAATGAATTTATTGAATGATCCGTTTGTGAGATTCTTAAATGATTAAATATACTTAATTGTCGGAAACTCATCGTCGCAGTGGTGTAATTAATTTTTTGACTTAAGACAGTAAAGACATCTTGTGTGTGAAACATTACACTTTGATTATGGATTTATGGGACTTAGTCATAGGTCATGTACAGTTCAGTTATTGGGTGTGATATGAAATATATGAAGATAATTGTGTGGTCAATAAAAGATCACTCATTCTCTGGTATAGTATTTAGGAGAGAGAATGTTTCATTGAGTTTTACATAGGTTAAATCCCTAGCCCCGGTAGATCAGTTGAATAGAAAGATGTTTATATCCCTGATGATCATTTATGTAGACTCTATCGGATCAGACAATGAGAATTCGACACATGATCATATTCTTAGTTTGATCAAGAATGTTGTTTGAGTGAAGAATTAGAATTGCATAGTAAATGATGATGGATATGTTCCAATAGATTGTGAATCCTTGGTATCGCCTGGAGGTCATGGTGCGTTGCTTTGGACTAATCATATATGATCTATGAGTTAGTTAAATTAATCATGGGACGATTAATTCAAATAAACTTAGTAGTTCACGTGAAATAATAGAATTAGTATTGTTATTTGAATTAAGAGTTAATTCGTTAAAGATATTAAATAGAGATTTAATATCTTGACTCATTGCATGCTTAATATTGGACTTAGAGGGTCACACACATAAAGAATCTAATGAACATGAGTTAATCAAGGGTTTTGCATATATATATATATATATATGTGAAAAATGCTAAATATTTTATAAATAAAGGGCTTAGAGAAACCCTAGCCACCATATGGACTTTCTCGTTGGGCCACCCTTTGCATTCTCTCTCTCTCTCTCTTTCTCTCTCTCTCTCTCTCTCTAATCTATTCTGACAGTCGTGCAGAGGAATGTACGAGAAGGTTGTGGTGATCATCGAGATCGTTTCGACGTGTGAGGGAGGATCTCATCTTCAGAGGAACCTGTAGATATGTCTAGAGGTCAGACACTTGTAACGACTCGCGATCCTGAGATCGACCACTCGTTCGTCTCCGACTCGGCGAGAGATTTTTATTTCCGCGATAGTGAAGATCTGATCTTCATGTTTTATTTATTTCTATTGTGGTCTACATTTTTCGAGAACAGATTCACGACATTCGAGAGAAGAAATTAACAATTTTAATTTCCGCTGCATCGTTGTTCTTCCCATTCTGAATCTTACAAAGACATCGTCATCATGATCTATCATCATGAAGATATGGTGCAGCCCATTCCATCTGAACATGTTCCTAAATTTGGCTCCATTGATCTCGGGATTAGACTAAGAGAGATGTGTAGGAGGAGGGAGCCATGGGCACTTTCCTAGTTAGCCGAGGGCTACACAGGTCGTCTCTCCATTTGTCTAGTGTGGGCGCTGTCATTTTTAGCCCCTGCACTTTGGCACTATCTCTATAAAATATTCTTTGAACGAGAAGCCATGGCTCGCCTCAGCCAATAGAATTCGAGCAACCACTCGTGAGGAGGTCGTCCCTCCGTGATCTAGGAACAGTCTTGTCATGGCCGGGGATGAGGTGGCAAAATCTCATCATAAGCAATTAGAAGGCTCCATTCAAGTGCTACAAGAGCATATGCGAGAGGTCATCAGAGACGTCTAAGATCTTTGGGCAACTAGGGTGCCGCGGCTAGCTCCCCTCCTCTGCCATGTAGCCAGATGGGGGGCACAATTGGCTGGGCATGTCCATGAGCTTCACGCCAATACGCCTAGTCTATAGCATCTTCCTCCAATTCTAGGCGCTTTGGCACTAGAGACACTGCAATGGAAGGCCTCAGAAGCTAGGGGGCCATCGTCCAGCCTCTGCAGGCACCCATGTCTCCATTCTCACACCATATGTGGAGCGACAAAGTCAGAGAGAGGTAGACTAAAGGCTCGCCTAGCACATGCATCACATAGAAGAGTAGGAGCGAAGATTAGACGACTTGCTTCACAATGATTGAGGGCGAGGCGAGGTCCACCGAGTAGAAAATAGCGATTCCCCACTTTGTATAGAAATTTGGGCTGTCCATGTGCCCCGAAAACACCTCGTCCCCACCTTCACCAAATACAATTGGCGAAGCCCATCTGCACGACTTGGAAGATGTCATGCATCCCCATGTTCTCTTAGATGCCATCAAATATCGAGCGTTCCCTATTACCTTGATGGAAACCGCCAATTGGTGGCACCAGACGCTTCCCTAAGGCTTTGAAAAATGAAAAGACACATGAACATATCTATGACACTACTCTCGTAGAAAAGCTTCTAAGCAATCGGCATCAACACTCTTGATCAGCGATCTAGTGTCGGCAAAGTCCTCCTCGATGTCTAGGAGTAGCTTTCAAAGTACAACCTAAGGAGTCACGCCTGAGGCTCGTAAACATAAGGGGTTGAAGGGATGTGTTTCAAGGAAAAAGGCGAAAGAGAGCAACCTCAGATCCCTCATGCTAGGCCAGCAAGACACATGTGGGCCAAACTTGGGCAACCACACCAATCAAAAGGGTAGAGCAAAACCCCTACATCAGGGGCTATGAGGTTCCCTTCTATGGCGATAGATGGGTCTGAGGTTCCCTTCTACGGCAATCAAGGCAATGAACTTGACTTTCAGGCACTGACAACGGAGACTCCCCGATATGACTCGCTCGAGTTACTGTTAGGATCGCAATAGGTTCCATCAGAGGAACAGCATCCCTTAGTGGCATGGAAAGGGATAGCAACAACCTTCCGCTATATGGTGGAAGAATAGAACCAATGGAGTATCGCCAACACTGCTGAAAAGATGGGTTGCGAGAGGTGGGGAAGCTTCCACCTCGCTTAGCATAAGAAAGACCGGAGAGAAAGGTGCATAACTATTGGTGGATGCCAATTAATACAAACTCAGAATTACCCCTCACGGCTAAGATGGGCCATGGAAATTAGATAACAGGAAGTGGCGCAAATTAGAAGATAAAGTTGGGTCAAGCTCCTGTTCTGATACCATCTTACAAACTACAAAACCCGGGTGTTTAGTTTGAAAGGCGCAAGATCATAAGCACTGACCACAATTGAAATTAACCGATGTAAGACTATTATATAGCCGCTCCAACAGAAACAAACTAAAAAATAATATTGCGGCTTCTAATAGATACTAGTGAATGAAACGATTGCATGCGTTGCACTTGCACATATAGACAATTAATATAGTAAACGATTGCTTACTTCAAGCAACTACCTAAAAAGGAATTATTCATGCGAGTTCAAGTTTCTTGACATTATACATATAGTCAGTGTTTTATCTCCTTTGTGTATTGTCTTATCATTTGTAAATATTTGGAAGGAACTAAAATGATAGTGAACTTTCAGAGTAAAATGTGCATCAATATCTAAGTCAAAAAGAAGTACTAAGAAATTGACACTTGTATGTAGCAAACAAAGGAGGGTAAAAAGGGAACAACATTTGCTCGCATTGTTCATACTGTAATATACAAGAGAATCATTAATTTTGTAAATACATATCAAAAGTATATTTTTTGAAGAGATAAAAACTAATAGAACACTTCACCAGCTTAAAGTTTTGGAAACAAAGTCCCGTAAGACCATCTGATTTAGTAATTTGTTAAGTTTTCACCTTTCTAAGCTCATAGATAGCATCTTAGTAGAACAACTAGTATGACCTCCCCCCCAAAAAAAGAACTAGTTAGTATCTTGTATGTAAAGCAAGACATACTAAAAATTTTGACAAGAAAAATGGCCCGATGACATAATGGAGGAAATGGAAATTTGATAACCTGCATTGTAACATCCAGCACCAAGCAAGGATTAAACAACAAGAACAACCAGTTGCATTTGTAGACAAAATTAATGTTGATGGAGTAGTTGACAACAAGAGTGGAGCAATTGGGATGGCCATCAGAGATTGAAAAGGCACTCTACTCCAATGCACATCTTTGCTTATAGGACAAATTGATCCAGAGATGGTTGAAGCAAGGAATATGCTTACAGGAATCCAATTAACATAGAAATTCAATAGTAAAACCATCATAGAAGGGGATGTGCAGAAAATAATCTAATCTGTACAGGGTTCCAAATCAATACCTTGAAGGATAAAACCATTTATACTAGATTGCAGATATCTACTCCACCTCCAAACAATGATAGTCCAACATGTGCATGGAGAAGGAAATAGAGCAGCCCATCTAACAGTTTGATTAGCACTTCCATGTAAACAAGATCTCGCATGGAACCAAACTTCTCAATATGTTTTGTACCTTTTATGTAATTTGATAATACTTCAATGGTAGGAGCGTGGAGAAAGCCTCCAATTTTTTGACCAAAAAGAAAAGCGGTAATTGCAAACTTAATGTTTTATTGTTCGAAGGAATGATCAAATGGAAGTTTAGGATAATGGTAATAACCTTATCTTTTTTTATTCAATGTGAGCATCCCTTTTATGCAAATGTTAGATGTTGCACATTGGTTCTGATAGTAATAATAACCAAACTTGTTTCATGAGAACTAGTACTCTCAACTCAAATGTGAAAAGATAGAGCCTAGTTAGAGTGCAGATAACTCAAGAAGATCCTAAATTATTAAGTAGAGGAAAATCATCAATACCTACAAGGGGGATGTTGACATTAATAGAAAAACAAAGAACAAAGAAGAATTGTCAATACAAGGGGGTGTTGACATTAGTACTAAAAAAAACCCAAAGGAAACGTGTAAGGAATGTCACCGTTTGTGCACAAGTGTCAACACTTGATGGTGAAACTGCACGTCGATATTTGTTGAAGAACTTTGCCAAGACAAAAGGCATCTCGAGATTACTTGATAACTGTAAGCACTTCATATGGTGGCTTAGTTTTTATTCGTTCGAAAGTTAGCCGTTTGAAGGTTTACTTGCTTCAACGTACTCGCAAATGGTTAGATTTCAAATTAGTCTGTACATCTAAGATAACTTTGTGATCATGTAAGATTGTAAGAAGATAAAAAAGGCTCTCATTCCAATTTTAAGGCCTTTTCCTTGTACAATCTCTTAAGAACATTCAATTTCTTCAATGTGCTAACATCCAAATTGAGAATTAAAACCATTGAGATATGTCTCACATTCAGGGAGTGCCTCGTGTTTAAAGTAGTTAGGGGAGGGTTAGGGGAGGTTTTTATGTGGCTCTAGAGGGAGGGGGGGCTCCCTCGCACCATACGATATATTCCTAAGTTCGGGACGCCCCCAATAATAGAGGATGGTTGAAACCTTAACTGTGGGTGTTGACACTTCAGAAGCTATAGAAACAAAAAGAAATAGGGGTGTCAACACCTTTGCTGAGGGTGCCGACACTACCCTGATGCAGACCAGCTCAGAAGTATTTTGGGGCTTTGCTTCTAGAGATTATTTATATTACAATTGAAAAAAAATGTACCTTAGAAGTTAGAACATAAGGGGACAACTAGATGATCCTTCTAGGGATGCCTTCCTGTACTTGTATTATTGGAGAGAATAGTACAAGGCGAGAGTGAAGGATTTGAGCTCCATAGACATAGGCATGGTGTCGAACAAAGAAAATCTTCGTGTTCTCTCTCTCTCTCTCTATATATATATATATATATATATATATATATATACATGTGTGTGTGTGTGAGAGAGAGAGAGAGAGAGAAAAACTTTTGTCAATTTGTCTTTGTAAAGGATTGTGTTTTCGTTATATATAAAAAATGCTCCCACAATCCAATAAGTTGTGATCCAGTTACATCATTTAGGCTGTAACGAGTTAGGTACCAAATCCATTTATAACACTATAAATCATTGTCTCTTATTTGCTCTCCCTTAAGCTTGACTAGCATTATGATCCCTTGTGTTTTGTTCCTCATACATGCCGAGTTAGGAGATCCATGGAGAGAGTGAGAGAGGGCAACATGGAATGGTGATGTCAATTTTGAAATCTGAATGGGTATGCGGGATTATAGTTAAGCATGTTAAATCTTCAAGTTTAAATATAACTAGACTATACATGAAAGGGGCTGTACCTAAGAAATGTTAATTAATATTCATATTCCAAGGGTGTGCAGCATTGCGTTTACTAAGCTCCTGGACTAGCTTACTATTAAAGGGGTTGTGCCCTTCTCTGTATGCCATTCTTGCCCTCCTGCAATCAAGCTCGTCATCTTCCTATCCTGCTACCATCCTCTTATCTCATTGCTGAGCTTGGCCACTGCCATTAGGATATGTTGCATGCACACTAGGAGAAGAAGATTTCTTTACCCACCTTCGCATCATCCATTCACCATCATTCTACCATTTTACTCATCATTCTTTCATTTATAATAATTAGCAGCTACTTTGTCGACCGGCATGAAGTGGGCTTGCGAGCCAGAAACATCCATGAATCCGGAACTGGCTAGACCATTAACGGCTGTTACACTAGCGATTCTCTGTAGTGGGAAGATCCTTCTTGGGTAGGGAAGCTTGCAAGAAGTTGTACGAATGTTACAAGAATGATCAGTGGACGAAGGAATGTATCGAAACATTCTAATGAATCCGGGCTTTCTGCAACATCTATTCACTTCCTCTTGTCTTATCTACCCCTCTTATGAAGGAGCTACTTGCTCTCTTCGTCAGAGAACACGGCCCTCCATGCTGGGCAGGAGACGTACATGAGGAGGCACAACATAATATCCTCCATTCTATCAGAACTGTGGTTTCAAAATGGAGTAGGCTACCATGCAGTAAGAAACCTGACTCTTGTCACTTCTGTGATGACCCCACAGCTCACGTTCGTATGCATTTGGTAGCAAGAAATTGCTTTATATATATATATATATATATATATAACAGAGGTACAAATTGCATTTCATTAAGTTGACAAAAGATAACAGAAAATTGTTCATATTCCGAAGAATAACAAGCTTTCCAATCCCAAACTCAGAAGCCAACAAGGAGAAAAAATCGAAGAAAAGAATGGATCGCCTAATACTAACTAAATGAATGGTGAGAAAGCCACAGTGGTATTCCAAAAATTTACCCATCAAATTGGGTTCTGGCAACACCAATAAGACGGAAAAAAAACAAGAGTAAGATTTGTCAGCAAATATGGTCCATATCAGACAACGCCAGCAGTGCCTTCTATCGCCCTTTTCCTTTTTGTTCTCATGAGCGGTCTGACAAATTGAAGGCAACTCTTCTCCGTCCATTCCACGAATCCATCCAGTCATCCTTAATTTATGAAAGGGCATCCCAGGTGAGAGTTAAACTAATTTAACAGGTAGAGCAAGAAGATGAAAAGGAAACTCCAGAGAAAAGCAATAACACTCCTGCGAAATCTGTTAGATCACAAATCTGGCAATCCACATGGTGTGGTTTTCTCCGCTGTTATGCGTCTCCAACGGCTCGAGGGGAAAATAAGGGAAACAGAAAGCTGGAGGTCTCTGGAAGCAAGAGGAACACGTACCAATGACCATGGTACCTGCAGGAAAGAATGGCATCTCAAAGGCCACGGTATTGTGAAGGAACGTGGCAATGTCTCTTTTTCCTGTTTTCACCCATAAAGGTAAAATAGAGTTTTCAAATGCAGCATGCATCTGCTGATGCTTATTGCAGGGAAAAAGGCAAGGAATTGTGGCGTATAGCCTGTACAGAGATTACTACCAGTGTTTTTCTTGTCCCACAGGGTGTTCACACTTCTTCTGGACCACTAGGCAGTTGCTGATAATCGTTGCCATCACTAATTGTATGCTTTACTGACTCAACAGGAATACATTTTAGGAAAACTGCAATGATCAAACTGACGAATCCAAGCAAAACAGAAACCACCCATAATTGCCAGCTCAGAGGTACTGTACTTGCAAAAGTCCCCAGGAATTCCACTATTATTATCTGAAACACAATCGTGCAAGTAATGATAGCTATGAAGAGCCAGCTGCTGAAGATTCCACGGAAGACATTAATCTTTTCCATTTCACGGCTATTTATTTCATTGAAGACCTACAGATGTATTCAAAATAAAAGTGAACAATTGATGACGGTGACTTAATATGAAGCAATACAGGAACAAATATATACCAACGGGACAATATTGATCCAAAGATACTAGCTGAATCATATAACCATGCATCTTAAAAACAAGTGTTTAGTTAACCAGAGGAAATAGAGCGAAGAACCTTAGAGCATTTGCTTTGAGTTCATCTTCAGCATGCAGAGAGGTTGACTATTGTTGAACTGGGACATACAAGAGAATCTTCAGAGAATTTGATCTAAATTATATGTCTAGGGAGCAGATTTTGGGTTCTATGCATAAGAATAAGCTTGCAGAGAGTGGATTGATGGATTCTTGTGGCTGATGCTGCATTGCAGCAGCCACCGCGATCAACACAACTTATTTAACAAAAGAGATGCTTCTTTACAACTGTTATTACAGCAAGAGAACCATGCAACAGTTGGCAGTTCTGCATTTGTGTCCTCTCAGAAAGTCCATCGATTCCATGTCTCCTCCATGGCAGATGGGTTTCAACGATGAAGTTTCCCTCTACTTTCTGAATTTTCCACCACCAAAGGCCCTAAATGAGGTGCACTCCTTAGATTGGAAGGAATTTGCTCAAGAAGCTCAAGGTCAGCATGGGTTGTATTGCAGCCATGTCAGTGTCCAGTGACAATGGTTGCAGCCTATTGCTGGTGGTAACATATAGTGGCCTGAACCTACTTCAGGCCACTATATGTTATAACCATGCCAAATAATGAGTATGCAGATTTGAACATTGGAACTCCACTAACCTCAACCTATAACAAGGATCTGAGGGGTCTATAAATAGACCCTTTCCGACCCAGTTGAAGGGTTAATGAGCTATGGTAAAAAGAGAGTTTACGGCTTCAAATCTCCAAGAGTATTCTCCCTTGAGCTTCCATTTACTCATCAAGCTAGAGAGAAGGAAAAGAGAAAAGAAGAGAGTCCATGCTCTTCCCCGAGTGTTCCATCCACTGGGGAGAGGACTTTTTCCCATCTCCAGTGGCTAATTTCTCTTTCTTCCTCATCAAAATTGATTCTTTGTGTGGCATCTTGTGTTTGCTTTTGTTGTTGTTTGAAATGAAGGCTTGCAAGCCTAGTGTAGTGTCCTTCACATTGTGGGTGGTGAATTAGTGCCTTTAACTAGCATTTATCTTAGATGTACATCTAGCATGTGTGACAATTTCTTGTTAAGGTATAGGGGGGTGGACGTGAGCCTAAAGAGTTAGGCTGAATCACTATAAAATTGTTGGTCTCTTGGTGTGATTGCTCCATTTCATCTCACCTCCCTTCGCTGATGTAAACTCTTTATACATTTCTTACTCATTATAATCCTTTACATAGGTTTAATAGTGCATTGACTTGTTTCTTAATACCTTCACCTTTAAGAATTTAAATTTTGTTAAAACCCAATTCGTCCTGCCCCTTGGGTTTGCTATTTATCAGGTCAACAACCTTGTGTATCATTTTTGTGGTGTTGATGATACCACATTGTTTGTATTTATACTTCCATTAAGGCAATTACCAAAGTTGAGTTATATTCCCTTCTTATATTCTCTCTTTATAAAAATATGTAATAGCAGCTTTGCTTTTTTCTATACTATTGTGGTTTGCTATCAAACAGTCATTGCTTACCCTTTTATGGACCTCATGCCCACTACTCTTTCTCTATTATCAATTTAACATTGATGTCTAGTCTACACTGTTGTTGCTCTATCGCTGGCAAAGTCACAGTTTGAAGTGTACTAAAAAAGACCTAAACCAAATGTCACATATCTCATGGTTTTGTCCCCGATGGTGATCTATTTTTAGATTGCCATTCAATTCATAGCCAATAATAATTGTAGATTAGTAGCTGTCGCATGCCATACTTTTCTGTGGATTGGCACAGGAATAAAGACCAAATTTAATGACCCGAAAGGATGACATTGTTTTAGTAGGGATTATTGAGGAAGTTGGTCCATAATAAGAGTTTGATGTGTCTGTGCTTTGAAAACTTACTTGTTATAGACCAGCTTCCTCAATAATTCCGACTAAGATAGGGTCTCCTTATGGGTGATTAAATTTGGTTCTTATTGTTGTGTCCAATCTACCGAAAACTTGTTATAGACCAACTTCCTCAATAATTCCTACTAAAACAAGGTAGATTAGACCATCAGAGACAAAACCGTGAGATATGTGACACATGATTTAGGTCTCCTTCAATACACTTCAAACTACGACTTTGCCAGCGATAGAGCAACAACAATGTAGATTAGACACCAATTTTAAATTGATAATAGAAAAAGAGTAGGAGGAGGCCCATAAAAGGTAAGCAATGACCGTATGATAGCAAACCACAATAATATAGAAAAAAGCAAGGTTGCTATCAAAGTTTAAAAACTCGGCTCGGATCGGCCGAGTCGGACCGGTTTTGGGCCGTCCGTGCCGATCCCGAGTAACCTGGCCGAGTCCAGGATTCGGATCGCCCGATCCGAGCCGGATCGGGCGATCTGAGACCGGATCGGGCCGGGTCGGCTCGGATCAACCCGACCCGGCCCCCAACGACTAGTTTGACTAGCCGTTGGGGGTCAACCTAGCCGTTGTTGGCCATTCCCAAACGGCCAGCAACGGCTAGTTTGGGCCTTGGGGGTCTATTTAAACCCCCCCAAAGCCCTCCTAAGGCTCCACAAATTTCCTTTGAGCCTCCTAACATTCTTGCTCTCTCTCCCACTCTCTCGATCATAGAATTCTCTCTCCATCTCTCCCACGAGGTCACTTCTAGTCTACTACAAGCTCCGCGATCTCTCATCTTCTTGTGCTGTGAAGGAATGGCATCTCAAGGTGTTGTTGAGCGGTCATCTGGGAATCCTCCTAGCGCTGATCCTGCTTGGGGTCATTGCACACCGGTGGACATGAGCCAAAGAAAGGTACAATGCAAATATTGCAACCAGGTCGTCTATGGCTGGGTCTACCGATTCAAACAACATCTTGTTGGAATAAAAGGTGAAGTTGCAACATGTGCTCGAGTTCCTTCAGAGGTTAGGATCCAATTTCAAACTTATATGAAGGGAAAGGAATCAAGCAAAGCAAGTACTGTCAGAAGAAGACAGGAAATTCGAGAGGAATTGTCTGAACCAGCGCGAAGGTCTGATGCTGGAGTCCGGCTTGGTGGAAGTAATCAACCTATAAATGTTGATGATTGGGATACAAGTAAGTTTCTTATTTAACTTATTTTCATGTTCTTCATTTAACGTTTTCAGACAAATAGTTATAGTAGATTAAAAAAAATTTCTTTTACATTTAAAGCTGAATTGCGACGTGCAATGGAAGCAAGCTGGCGGTCCTTTGCAGATGAGGACTTATTTAGGCAAACTGGAAGATATGGAGGACAAGGAAGTGGCTCCACACCTTCTGCACAAGAGAGCACTAGCGCCGGTATAAGCGCTAATGTATGCGAGGAGCTGCCTCAGGAGTTCACTAGAGCTGGAGATCCTAGAATAGGTCCAATAGATCCCAGCTCAGGAGTTTACTAGAGCTGTTCCATTACTTACTGATTTTCAACCTCCTCCTCCAAAACGTCAGAAGAAGAGCAAAAAACAAGCACCAAGCAAAAGGAAGAGTGGTACTGGAATTCAAATTGCTGATCTGGAGACTATCTAGGAAGAGGATGAAACGCCAGAACCAAGTGATGAGGTGTAATATCAAACCTCAAATGACTCGACATCAAAGACGAGCTCCGACAGTTCTGAGGATGGCGGAGACGCTACCAGTGCCCCAGCCCCAGCCCCAGCTCCACCAATTCAATTCACTGGAGAAGAAGAATACACACATGCTACCCAAGATGAACATCATGGTAGCAGAGTAGGACGTGAAGAATCTTCCATTCAAACATTCAGCAGATCAAGGAGGAAGGACAAAGGCAAAGCTCCTCAGTGTGCAGAGGCCAAAGAAGAACTTAGGAGGGAGAGAGAATATCAGGAGCAACTATCAGATGCATCATCATATTCTCCATACGAAGGGTATAGTCAGCCTACTGGATATGTAGTTTACCCTCCTCAACATTCTGATACATCCGACTATTCAGGGGGTTGTCTAGAATATCCACAATTGTCAGTCATTTATACCAATACGGATGACTATAACCGATATGTGATGCAATATGAACAATACTACCAGAGCTATATGTCATGGGCTGAGTATGTTAGCCATATGTTCATTCAGTATAATGTACGTTTGGAATAAATGTAAGTTCATAATCATATATGTAAGTTTATTCAAGGTTTTTTTGTCCAACAACATCTTATGTACTTCAAATCAATGTATTTCAACACAATTATGCATTAGACTTGTGTTTTATATTTTTTCCACATTTTTTCATATTTTTTTCTATTTTTTTTCTGCTATCCGAACCAGCCGAGCCTGACTCAGCTAGGATCGGCTGGGATCGGACTGACTCGGATCGGAATCGGCCGATCCGGGACCCGATCCCGAGTTTCTTAACCTTGGCTGCTATTACATATTTTTATAAAGAGGGAACAGAAAAATGGAATATAAGTCAACCCTGGTAATTGTCTTAACAAAAGTATAAATACAAATACGTCAACACCACAAAAATGATACATAAGATTGTCGGCCTGATAAATAGCAAACCTAAGGGACAGGGCGAATTAGATTTTAACAAAATTTAAATTCTTCAAGACAAAGATATAAGAAAATAAGCAAATGCAACTATTAAACTTATCTAAACGATTATAATGAGCAAAAAATGTATAAAGAGCTTACATCAATGAAGGAAGGTGAGATGAAATGGAGCAATCACACTAAGAGACCAACAATTTTATAGTGATTCAGCCTAACTCTTTAGGCTCACATCTACCCCCTACACCTTAATAGGAAATTGTCACACATACTAGATGTACATCTAGCTTACCACTCACAATGTCAAGGACACCACACTAGGCTTGTAAGCCTTCATTTCAAACAGCAACAAAAGCAAACATAAGATACCATACAAAGAATTAATCTTGATGAGGAAGAAAGAGAAATTAGCCATTGGAGATGAAAAAAAGTCCTATCCCCAGTGAGAAGAAGCAGATAGAATAGTCGGGGAAGAGCATGAACTCTCTTCTTTTCTCTTTTCCTTCTCTCTAGCCTGATGTGTACATGGAAGCTTGAGGGAGAGTACTCTTGGAGATTTGAAGCTATAAACTCTCTTTCTATCATAGCTCATTAACCCTTCAACTAGGTCGAAAAGGGTCCATTTATAGACCCCTCAAATCCTTGTTACAGTTCGAGGTTAGTGGGGTTCCAACCTTCAAATATGCATACTCATTATCTGGCATGGTTATAACATGTTCCTTCATTCTACGGAATGGCTTTGAAGAATTCCCAAAAAACAGCTAATCATTACGACTTGTCAATGCCTAATTGCACCTCAATTAGACTGAACATGTACCATCTTACTAAAACACCCAAAATCAAGTCCTAGTTTGGGCCAATTCTTGTTCTTTTACCATTCTCTTCCTTATAATCAAATAGGGGATGGCCAATGCTAATCCAAATCAATTGACGCATATTGGGATCAGCCAATAGGAAATATGCATCTACAAGTGTAACACCCCTCAAATATACTTAAGTTGTATCTCCAAACATTGAGGTGCCTTTTTTAATATTAACTTAGTTCTTTACGAGAACTCTGTGGTTAAGTGTGCTTAACAATGAGTAGTACCAAAATGGGTGACCTATTGGGAAGTCACTACTTTGGAGCCAATTACTTAAAAAAAGACAAAACCGTATGACCTATGGGCCAAAGCGGACAATATCTTGATGTTGTAGAGTACAGGATGTTACAAAATAGTATCAGATCCACGACACCAGCCATAAGTATGGGAGCTAAGTGCCACATAAGGTAAAGTGCTACATTATGGGAGCCACCTCTTGAATCAGTATGGAATAAAGTGCTACATAGTGGGAGCCACTTTTTGAGCCTATGAGTGACGAGGGCATCGTCTATATAAGGGGGATAGAATCTAACACCACTCGAATATAGCTAAGTTGTATCTTCAAACATTGAGATATCTTTTCGAGTATTGGTTTAGTTCTTTACAAGAACTATGTGGTTAAGCGTGCTTAACCAGAAGTAATACCGAGATGCGTAACCGCCCAGGAAGTCCCTACTCTAGAGCCAATTACTTAAAAAAGGATAAAACTATGTGTCCCATAGGCTAAAATGGACAATACCTTGATGTTGTGGAATACAAGATGTTACAACAAGTCACTATAACGATGGAAATCAAATATTTAAGGTCATCATGATGCTTATCCATTCCATTTAAAAATTACATTTAACTGCATCATAATTTGCCTTGATCAATATTGATCTTTAAGTTTGCTGATTTCATCAATCAACTTTAACAAACTGTATATACCTTATTCTTTCATTTAATACGCTAATCACAAGACATTTGATGACATCCTTGATGAGTACATGTACGCACGCGCACACCATATATATATATATAAATATAGCACATCTAACTTAAATGTGCCTTGGGGCGCATTGAATTATACATATGTATATGTATATATATATATGTATACATGTATAGATATTTATGTATGTATACATATATATACATACAATATATATATTATATATACATACATACATATATTATACATGTATGTATATATATACATGTATACATATATAGACATACAATGTATAATTAAATGCGCCCCAAGGCGCATTTAAGTTAGATGTGCTATAATATATATATATATATATATATATATATATATATATATATATATATATATATATATATATATATATATATATATATATAATATTGTATATATACATACAATATATATATGTATACATATATATATCTATATACATATACATATGTATAATTCAATGCGCCCCAAGGCGCATTTAAGTTAGATGTGCCCCCCTCGAGAACCCACCCTCCCCATGTTTAAAATAAAAATAAAATCAATCACTTTTAATATTTAAATAGGTTTCTTAGTGTTGGTCGCGGTGTATACAACAAACCCAAGAGGGGGGAGGGGGGGGGGAGAAGGTGAATTGGATTTTAAAAATCTTGCTTTTGAAATTTAAGCACAATAGAAGTAGAGATCACACATAAGCGACACATGATTTTATAGTGGTTCGGTCCTAATTAATTGGACCTACGTCCACTCCTCTACACCTCGTAGAGTATATCACTAAATAGTAAATCTAGTACACATGCTAATTATGGCCTAACTTGCCTTACATACGGTGTTTAGAACACCCAAGATGGCTTTAAGCCACCACACACACCCCACCAATTACAAGCAAGAGAAAACACAAGAAAAGAATGAGGAAAGAAAGAGCTCGATGACGGATTAGTGTAGCTTCTATGGAGCACGTAGGGAGAGCCTATCTCTCTTGCACTCTCTCTTTTCTTCACTCTAGGGTTGTTTCTCTTTAGGAAATGGCTCTCAAACATCTCTTGCTTTGGTGGCAAAAAGATAGGCTTCAACGGGTGAAAGTTCTCTTTTATAGGGACTTCAAAACATTAGGGTTGTTTGTGGTAGGTAGGACTACAATAATCAAATTTCCTTCTTACGTAACCTGGAAAAGTGAAAATTGGTCAACCGTTTTGATGGATCAATTGACCATTTTAGTTAGAAAACACAGAAGAGGTCTCGGGTGGGGAACCTAGACAGAATGGATCGATCAACTGAGGAATCGATCGACTGTTTGAGGGTTCCTGAACAGCCAGTTTCAGGTTGTCTACCCTGACATGGTGAGTCGACTGATTTGAGGTTTCGGTCGACCATTTGCCCTGGGAATGCATGATAAGCATTAAATTTGACAACTTAAGATAACACATGACTTGATTTAAGGCTTGAATATAACATCAATACACTGTGAATTTAGCTAGGGTCATCATCATTATGAAAACACATGGTTAGAAGGAAAAGGATAGTTTTGTTATCATTAAAACTAGAGGCAATACACAACACTTAGGGTTCTGACCATCCCCGAGGCTTTAATTTTCATCGTCCGATCTTAAAAATCAATCGAAGCCGTCAATTGGGTGTGCATCAAAAAATGATGTCTAAAAATGTTGAAAAAATAGTCAAAAAATTAAAAATTCATTAGATTAGCCCTTAGGGTTGATCCCATCCCCTAGGGGTTTTAGTTGATCACCAATGAAGGACGCATTTGATTGGATGGCTACGATTAAGTTTTTTTATCCAACGGTGAAAATTAAACCTCAATGGATGGAAATCGGCCTAGATGAGGATATTTGAATATTTTAAATTTTTTGATGATTTTCTTTTGAAATCGTGATGGGGGGTTTTGATGATTTTCTTTTGATATCGTGATGGAGAGAGAGGAAATGGTTATAGTCCGTTGTTATGCTGGTAGCAGATTGAACCAAAGGGGGAAAAATCTCCTATATCTCATGTTAAAAGAATTTCACTATAAAATTTTAAATATTCAAAATATCCCCTAGGGTTGTTTTCGTCCCTTGAGACTTAAATTTCACTATCCGATCATGAAACTTAACTGCAGGCATCCGGTAGGGTGTTCACAAAAAATATTTTAAAAAATTATGAAAAAAATAGTAAAAAAAGAAAATTTGTCCAATTAAGCCTTAGAGTTGTCCCCATCCCTTGGGGATTTAGTTTTAGGCACTAATTAGGGATTAAAGCCCCAAATGTTGCGCAGGCAGTACAATAACTATTCCATATATATATATATATATATATAGAGAGAGAGAGGAATGCTACAGTGCAATGTTGCAATGTGCTACAGTAGCATGCAACTAGGTTGCACGCATTGTTTTGTCTCCTTTCTCATATTAAAAAATAAACTAAATTTTATTATAAATTTTTAAATATTAAAATTACACCCTTAGGGTTGTTTCTATCCCTTGGGGTTTATTTTGACCATCTGATCATGGTTGATCGTAAAACTCAATCGTGACCATCCATCAAGTACTTGCAAACATGATTTTCAAAAAATCATGAAAAAATAGTAAAAAAATAGACATTTGGCCACATTATCCTTACGGTTTGTTCCTAACTCTTTAGTATTCTTCACCAATTTGCTTGCACCCGATTGGACGGCTATAATCAATTCAGACATGATCGGACAGTGAATATTAAGCTCCAAGGTATGAAAATTATCCTAAAGGGGTTTCAAAATTTAAAATTTTATGGTGATTTTTTTTTCAACTTTGCCTAAGTATGAGCCTCTCGTGCTTAGCCGGTCCCAAGCCTAGATAAAGGCGGAGGGTTGCGGTAGATGACAGCCAGCGTAAAAATCTTGTCATATCTCATGATATGGATTCTATCAAAATTAACGTTGGGGCGATCTCTACTTGTGATGTGTTGCACCGGAGTCCGGGTGTAGTAAGAAATAGGTGATGTTAGAGGGTGTTCCTCGTAAGCAATGCGTCACGTCAACGTCTAGATGTGGTGTTAAATGAGCAAAGGTTCCCATATTATGTACGGGTGTGGGTAAAGAAGCTAGTCCATAGAACCGAACAAAGAATAAGATATAGGACAAACTTAGAGAATAATAGATGTTACTACAGAAAGAATTCTAAGAAAGTGCGAATTGAGAGGAGGATCAGAGTAAGTACTTGGAATATTGGTCTCTTATAGGAAAGTTGATAGAACTTGTTGACACTATGGACAGAAGAAAAGTCAATATTACTTATATTCAAAAGACTAAATAGGCATGAGAGAAAAGTAAGAAAGTGGAAAATACATACTAGAGACTAAATGGGCAGGAGAGAAAAGTAAGAAAGTGGAAAATACATACTACAAATCATGGTATACGGTAAAGGAGAAAATAAGAATGGGGTAAGTATTATTATTGATAAGACGTTATATGATGCAGTGGTAGCCGCAAGAAGAGTAGGAGATAGGATTATCCTAGTGCAATTAATTATAGAGGAAGATGTGATTAATGTAGTTAGTGCCTATGCTCCCCAAGTTGGATTAGATAGTAAGAGTAAACGGAAATTTTGGGAGGATGTGGATGACCTTCTGCAAAGTATACCAAATGAAGAAAATATCTTTATTGGTAGAGACCTCAATGGGCATGTAGAAAGTGAAGGTCAGAATTATGAGAAGGTTCATGGAGGTTTTAACTTTGGGACCAGAAATGAGAAAGGGAAAAGTATCTTCGATTTTGCTACAACCTACGACTTTATACTAGCAAATATCCACTTTATAAAAAGGGAATCTCATTTAATAACCTTTAAAGTGGATAAAATAGAAGCCAAATCGATTTTCTTTTCACAAGACAAATTGCGCTTTGTGCAAGGATTGCAAAGTTATCTCTAGAGAGGCCTTAATAAGTCAACATAGGTTAGTGGTCATAGATATTAAGATCAATAGGTGGCCAGGTACGTTTAGAAGGAAGGTTGTTGTTAGAACAAGGTGGTGAAAATTAAAAGGGATGAAGCAAGTGATGTTTAAGAATGAACTTCTCAATATGGGAGATTATAAGTCGGATTTGGAGGCCAATACTAGGTAGATAGATATAGCCCCAAAGATTAGAGAAGTAGTTAGAAAAGTGTTCGGAGAGTCTAAAGGACATGGCCCACGAGCGAAGGAGAGGTGGCGGTGGAATGAGGAAGCATAAAAGGCGGTGAAAAGTAAAAGAGAATGGTATAAAAGATTGCCAAAGTGTGATAATAGTGAGGCTTATGAACAATACAAGATAGCAAAAAAGGAAGCAAAAAAAGCCATTAGTTGGGCAAGAGTTCATGGCTTTGAAAAGATATATGAGAAATTTAGAACCAAAGAAGGAGAAAAGATATTTATAAATTGGCAAGGATGAGAGAGAAAAGATGTCGGGATCTTAACCAAGTTAGGTGCATTAAGAATAGTGAACAATACTAGGAGGATTAGATTTTCGAAAGTCAATGAAGCATTGAAGAGGATGAAAGTAGGTAAAGCTTGTAACCCTGATAGAATTCCTATTGAAGTGTGGAAAGGTTTAGAAGATGTAGGAGTGGAATGGTTAACTTAATTGTCTAACAAGATCCTAATATCTAAGAAAATGCCAGATGAATGGAAGAAGAGTACTCTTATACCTAATTTTAAAAACAAAGGAGACATCTAGAGCTGCTCAAACTATAAAAGAATTAAACTCATGAGTCATACTATGAAGTTGTGGGAGAGAGTTGTTGAACATCGTTTACATTGTGACACAACTATCTTGGCCAACCAATTTTGCTTTATGCCGGATCCATTAACCATGGAAGTTATCTTCCTCACTAAGAGTTTAATGGAGAAATATAGGGATATGAAGAAAGATCTACATGCGGTGTTCATCGATTTGAAGAAAGCCTATGATAAATTTCCAAGAGATGTTTTATGGCATATGTTGAAGCACAATAGGGTATCTACTAGGAACATACAAGTATTAAAAGACATGTATGAAGGAGCAACTACTAGTGTTCGTACGGTTAGAGGAGAAGAAAGAGATTTTCCTATTTCAATTGGAGTGCATCAAAGATCAGCAATAAGTCCTTACTTTTCTGCATTAGTTATGGATGATTTAACAAAGGATATACAAGAGGACATTCAATGGTGTATGATGTTTGCAGATGATACTATGTTGATAGACGAGACACAAGAGGGAGTTAATAGAAAACTAGAGTTTTGAAGGAGCACCTTAGAGTCTAAGAATTTCAGGTTAAGTATAACTAAGACAGAATACATGCATTATAAGTTTAGTGAAGGTTGGGATGGGCGAAAAGGAGGGAAATTAACTTAGATGGGATGGCAATATCCCAAAGCACCCATTTCAAATATCTTGGTTCGATCCTCCAAAAAGATAGAGGGTGCAAAGAAGATGTTAGCCATAAGATTAAAGTATGATGAGTGAAATGGAGACTTGCCACGGGAGTCTTGTGTGACCGCAAGATCCCAACGATGTTGAAAGGAAAATTCTCCCGTACGGCGATAAGACATATAACGTTATATGGTAGTGAGTGTTAGGCGATAAAGGGGCAACATATCTCCAATATGAGCATTGTCGAGATGAAAATTTTAAGGTGTATGTGCGGACATACTAGGCTAGATAAAATTCATAATTAGTATATTAGAGAAAAGGTAAGAGTGGTATCAATTAAGGATAAATTGAGAGAAGGGAGATTGAGATGGTTTAGGCATGTTAAGTATAGACCTAAGGAGTCTCCAGTTAGAAAACTGGAACATATTAGGATAGAGGAAGGGAAGAAAGAAAGGGGTAAACCTAGATTAACTTGGAAGATGTTAGTATAATATGATTTAGATGCTTTAAAATTTTAAAAAGAGGTAACCCAAAATCGTTTAGAGTAGAGACAAAGAATCCATATAGCCAACTCTAATTAATTTAGGATTAAGGCTTGGTTGAGTTGAGTTGAGTTTTATTTTTTTTTCAACTTGGGGGTGGGACCGAAACATACTGTGCGACCAAGTTGCAAGGAAGGCCTTGGTCGCATAATAGCATTCCTCTCTCTCACTCTCTCTCTAATATACATATACATATACATATACATATCCATATACATGTAGATATACATGTACATATAAGCAATGCTAAAGGGAGAGCTGACTCTAGTGTGTCCAGATATGTGAATCATGGATGCAACCAATTACCGTCAATGATGGACATGTTGAATGCAGATCCCGTGGTTCCAGGGGACATTTACCATTACCAACAAGCTGCTAACAAGTGGGCTGTGATGGTGCACATGTTGATTTCCAACTACTCGTCGAGTAACACTACGTAAAGCTTTCTGTACACCATTGGTTACCTTGTTCTCTCCATAAGACCTTAGTGTACTTGTAAATCTATGGCCTGTACACACATGTATGCACTAAGTAGGCATGCAATGAAGATGTGCTTTTGAAGTGCATACTATTAAATTTGCGTAGCAGTTTCTATATATTAGATGAGTGAAGGAGGGAAACAGAACTTAGGGAAGGCCAATGGTTGGATATAGTAAAAAAGAAGTTAACCTTCCAAAGTTCAATTACAAATATTGTATTGGATAGACTAAAGTGGTAGGATAAGATTCATGCAGTCAACCCCAAATTATGCGATAAGGCTCTGCTGCTGATGATGATGATCACAATGGATCATTATATCAGATGAATGGCAATTTCTTGGAGATTGAGACAAGAAAATTGGTGCAGCAATCATCCCATACTATCAAACTATCTGTAGTTCCATTAAGATAGGAGAAGAATGCAACAGGAGAGACTATCCAAGAGAGAGATAAGAAGGCAAAAGACAAGCTCTAGCTAGATAGCTAAATATACATACATACATAAATACATCCATACATAAAAGAAAGCAAAATACAAGCTCTAGCTAGATAGCTACAACATATATACATACATGCATACCTACATACAAGAGAGAGTGCGTGTGCGTGTGTGTTCAAACATGGGTGGGCTTTCAATAGGAAAAATTGTGTCCCAGGTTTTATTTCCTCATAGGGGGAGTTAAAGAAATGGAGCACATAAAAACAGA
The DNA here is from genome assembly GCA_030544215.1 of Zantedeschia hybrid cultivar. NCBI lineage: Eukaryota > Viridiplantae > Streptophyta > Magnoliopsida > Alismatales > Araceae > Zantedeschia > Zantedeschia hybrid cultivar. The sequence goes on along the minus strand of JARZZO010000005.1, from coordinate 75,398,428 downwards.
AATATTCTGGAAGTACGAGTAGTTTCTCAAAGAAATGGAGCACATAAAAACAAAAATATTATGGAAATATGAGTAGTTTCTCAACTTTTTTTTCCTGTTTGCAGAACATGTAAAGTCAGCTAAAAGTCAGCTAAGGAATCAGAAAACGAGACTCCCTCCCTCCACTCCAACACCCCCCCCCCAACCAACCCCAAAAATCGCAATGGGCAGTTGACAATAATGTAGCCCCGACAATTTCGTATGGATAACGGTGGATGACTAAAGATGACCAAACAAAACCAAGCTCTTACGGAACTTGAGACTTTAAACCTGACAAAAATTTTAGGATTTTTCTAACATGGAGTCAGAGAATCACAACCACCCAACCTCCCCCACTGTTCACCTATAAAAAAAAAATATATTAGCTTTATGTGGACAGGATCAGTGTTCAAGGTATAGCACCATAGTGTAATATCTGGCTTATTAGAATCTTAATTAGAGCCCATTAGTAGCCTGGATAGGCCCATTAGTGGGTTAGACTAAGCCTGATGAGGGTCTAGCCGAGAGAGGTTATTCATGTCATACCCCCTTGAGGTGATTAAGAGGGTGCTTAGAAGGCGTCATACCGTCCTAATGCGATTAAAAGTCTGATTCCTGCCCAAATTGTCTTCAGTTCTTTCCTTCTAGAGAGTTTGATTCTGCTTAGACTTTGAACCATAGGCTATTTATAGATCCTTTGAGCGTCAGAGAGAGGGGTGCTACATTCTAAACTCTAGATAGGCTGAGAGGGAGAAATCGGAGGCATTTCCCGACATATGGAGGCAGTGTTCTTCGCATTCTTCGTACGTAGGGAGCGAGGCGCGATGCTACAGTGTTGTAGTGCATGGGAGGTGCTCGATTGCCTTGCCTAGGCAGCCTTAGTGCATTCATTTCTATGTAGAGAGGCAAGTGATGATGAATACCAATAATCATAGATATTTTCACATAAATAAAACTATATTTTTAAGCTATTTTCCTACTACAATGATGGTATGATAAAAGAGATGATTTTGAGTTTTGTATGCGTACTAGAATCTCTCCCCCCATGCATGATCCCTTCTTCCATACTCCCGTATGTTGAGTGAAACCCTAGAATCTAGAATTTCATGTAGAAATCCTAGTCTATGAGCTTGAACGCGTCAGAGGACTTTGACGTGATTTGATAATCACGTCAGGGGATCATGACGTGATCAAGACTCCCGTTAGTCATGCTTAATGTTCTGCTCTTCATATTTAAATGGCATATAGTTAGTAACTTCAGTATTGTTTTGATACTGCGTGCATGAGGAGTAGACTATTGTATTATTTCATGGATATTTTCATGTGAAAACTCATCTTTTATTCATGAATCCATGGTAGTAAGCGAAGTAGGCTAATTAGTTATGTACAAGCCATGTTTAGCACTGTTTCGATCAGAAACCCATCCATGTTTAAGCTGGGAAATTATGGAGTCTATTTCTTTCAAAATATGTTCTGACAGCCTTAAAGGTGTCATAGGAAGGTGACGCGATTTGATATTCACGTCATTTGAGCCTGATGTGATTAAGACTGCCAATGACCAGATGCTTTGAGATTTTGTCTGCATAACATGTTTAATCTATTATTTATGCACTATTGTTCACGACACTGTCACAAAGCATATTGTGCATGTTTAAGATGAATAAATTGCTATGGACAATGCCACCATAGGAGGTTAAGTATCCAACCCACAATAGCGTCCTTGTGGGAGAAGACTAAGATAAAAGATGTGAAAGGGCTCGAGGCAACAAGTCAAAATCCTAGAAGTGTACTTACTTGCGGGTACACCGATCTTGGGTAGGATATGTTGATTCCTTGACTGTGCAACCGAAGATCTAGTGGGCTTTGCATTACCACTAGGTGACAATGATGAATATGATGAACTATGAACCCTTATGATGTGGTTGGATGTATATCTTATGATAAGATGATAAATTGATGCATGTTTATTAAGTATAAAAATGATGTTATGATATAAGATATAATGCATGCTAATGATTTAAGCTTACGTGATTGAAAACCCATGATATGCATGATTTAATGATGTCAGTAGATCGATATGAAAGACCAGATGCACTTACTTCTGACGTAGATAGTCTATGAGCATGTTTAGGACTTAAGATTGTTTACATATATGTTATGGTTGCACGGCGTTTAGATGCTTAATTATCATATTTTGTTTCCTTATTTATAGTTATGCAAAATTGTGAATGGGTGGTTTTCTGAGCTTGTTGAGCTCTATGTGACTCATCCTTGCATACTAACTTATTTTTCAACTGAGGAAGACCCGGTTGATGCGGGTGAGATTGAAGGAGTAGTCCCAGAAGCTAGAAGTTGAGTTGGAGCTAGTTTTGTAGAAGTAGGTTTTACCTTCTATTTTAGTAGCAAGAGATGTAATAAGGTTTATTTTCAGCATATGAGATGTATTTTATTTTTATGGATATTTAATGATCTTGGACATGGGTATTTTGTATTCAGCATTTAGTAATCGTGGATTTTCTTGTGGCAATGATGGGTGTGTCATGATGATTCTGATCATATTTCTTATATACTCTTTCTCTACAGTTCATAAGAGGATGTTTGGGTTGTTCCCACTATGGTGCACCCGTACCATCAGTTTGCTGTAGGCAGGCACGACCGAACCGGGTCGACAGACGGGGGTGTTACACATGGACGTTGCAAAACAAAGTCCCGTCCAAACGCATGTGATACCAAATTGTTCTGGTTATAGAGGATAAGAATTTTTTCCAACAAAATAGAAAGGAACAAGCAAACAAGAAAAATAAACAAATCATAATCAAGGTGACCACTCAACCAAGTAGCTACCATGCTAGAAAATGAGACAACAACAATGAAAATTATCAGTGTTATCCACCAGAACACTTTGACTGAAGAAACTGACCTGGCAAAATACAAATGTATTGAATATGAATGTGTTGAGAACAGAACTTGCATCAGGACCATTGAGTTTGAGTATGTTTTTGCCCCCAAACATCAAAACTTCCAGAACAGCAAGTTGATATATGCTCTGGCCAATAATATTTCTCCACATAGTTGTTGTAATAAAATTTGCGCCTCGAGTAACCGGGGGTTTTCTCATCATTTCATCACTTGGAGGCTCAGTTGCCAATGCCAAAGCACCTAAGGTATCCATGATCATGTTGACCCAAAGAAGCTGGACAGCCGTGAGAGGAGCATTCCCTAAAGTTTTAGCAGAAATATATGTCAAAATCCTTCGAACAAGTTCTCCAGGGAAAAAGAGTAAAAAAAAACTTACGAGTCATTTGTTTCCAATACCTGTTATGCATGCCGAAACAAAATTCACTATCAGTGCAACAATATTAACAGTGAGCTGAAACTGTACAAACTTTTGAATGTTTATGTAAACCGCACGACCCCATCTAGTTACATTTATTATAGTTGTAAAATTGTCATCCATGATAATGACATCAGCATTCTCTTTTGCGACCTGCATAAAATCCACTCGAGTAAAATATAAAATATGAAAAATAACTATAACAAAAATTAAACGCAACCACAAGATAGGATCATGAAATGGATTGAAGAACAAGATTATCACCATTTGCATTGATGAAACAAAAAAAAACAGTGTGCACATTAATTACATGGGACACATCAAAATGAAATACAACTTATAATAATATTAATGCGAATTGCATGCTCACTACAAGTAACCAAAGTCTTGAATCTCCAATTTAATAAAATCGACTGTCCAAGTATGCCTAATTTACAGAATGATGTGGAGCAACAAGGAGAGAACAAAGACAAACATTAGGATATAGTCAACGACTTTTTTGAGACTGCAGCATTCATTATTATGTGATGACACAATAAGATGCTGTTGGAAAATAATAATTCAGCTGCTTAATTCAGAGCCATAACCAGTGAGATGGCACCAACTAAGTCAAATGGATTAAATATCCGAGTTAAGGTCTCAGGTCCAAAGCATCCAAAATAGACAGAAATTTGTCTGAAGTGCAAAACCAACTACCTAGCCTTGTTCTTCAATGTGAATATTAGTGTAAGCAGTAATGCAAACATAATCAGCAAGGATTATGTAGCGTTCAGAGTTTTCCAAGTTGTTAAAGTCAACCCATGATTTATTATGTTAATTGGTTCATACAGATTAATTATATAAATTGCTTTATGGACCTTTAGCCTTTATTATAAAATTAGTTAGATTGCTATATATATATATATATATACACATATGCATATATATAGGGTTTTTTGCATATATATCCCTGAAAAACCTGTACTTGTATCCATACCCATAATGCTCACATATTGCATCAATACCCTGAAATCTTCAGGAAGGTTGCACTTATACCCCTCCATCTAAAGATTTTGCGTAGATAGCCCTAAATCACTAATAATTTGCATATATACCCCTCGATTCACTAAAATTTTGCATATGTACCCCCAACACTCCCAATGTTATCATGATTTATGGAATCTTTTTGGCACATTTTGTTGAAATCCACGTTAGTTTGATGGAGGGGTATAAATGCAACATTTTGGAGATTTATGGGGTATCGATGACAATATGTGAGAGTTGGGGGTGTAGATGCAAATACTCATTTTTCATAGAGATTAATTGTATAAATTGCTTTATGGACCTTTAGCCCCTATTATGAAATTATATATATACATATATATATATATATATATGTGTGTGTGTGTGTGTGTGTGTGTGTGTGTGTGTGTGTGTGTGTGTGTGTGTGTATATATATATATATATATATATATATATATATATATATATTATGTATGTATAATGATGATGATGACATGTGTTGTGAAAAATAAAAGTAACATGTTTTATAAACCCCTTCAAGATAAAAATTTGGTGGAAATAAAGTGATAGCTGGCAGCCAATAAATTAATGTAAACCCTGAAGTGATAGATGACAATGAATGAACTAATATAAATCCTAAAATGATAGGTGGCAGCCAATAAAATCATGTGAATCCTAAAGTGATAGGTGGCAGCCAATGAATTAATGTAAATACTCAAGTGATAGGTGGCAGCCAATAAACTAATATAAATCCTAAAGCGATATATGGCAGCCATCTAACTTATGTGGATCGTAAACTTTGTCACCTAAAATGGTAGGTGGCATATCCATATGCAATTCCACCTATCACCAAATCATATTCTTATATCGTGGCCAGCTAGCCAGCCAGCCACATACACACACACACACACAGAGGAGGAGGAGGAGGAGTAGAAGAAGAAGAAGATGTTAGGTGGAGTTATTTTCATGATTAAAGGAATTCTCGATAAGTTTCTTGGAGGGGGTAGCTCTAGAAAGATTCTTATAAAAGGTAGATATAGTCTAGATTATGTTTTTCATTGGAGTCTGGTATCTCCTACATAAATTTTAAGCATCTTTTATAGTTTCTTTTGAAGTTTCCATAGATATTCATGAACTGGAAGCAACTTAAATAGTGAATCAGACCAACTAGCTTTGTCTGGTGATCTATGGAGTACAGTGAAACCTTGTTTACCTTTATTATCATTTCGAAGGAATTCAGTAAACAAGGATATCATGTCCCATTAATAACTTCACCTAAATATTATATGGATGTCAACCAGACAGCCACTATATGAAGGCATTAGTTAGGCAAGTGGTAGCATCCTTCATGATAGTTCCTTTATCATATTGCTGACCAGTGGAAGTCCATAGGCAGCGGGTGAAAGTCCCTGAGTAGGGTATCTTGTTTTCCTATTAGCTCGTTTTAAGTAGGTAGTTGTATGTCCACATATAGTTAAGGTGAAAACATTTATGTCACCTAGGCTGGATACAATTTAATTATCCTCATTTGAGCTTTTTTTTTTTTTTTTGGATTCCGAGAGTAAACCCACAAACTCAGGATCGAGCCCTGCATCACCAGTACCCGCTGGATACAATTTAATTATCCTCATTTGAGCTTTTTTTTTTTTTTTGGATTCCGAGAGTAAACCCACAAACTCAGGATCGAGCCCTGCATCACCAGTACCCCGAGCAGTAGGCTTGCCAAACATCTCTCACGCATTGGTCCCCCCACGGCCTGATGAAGTCCGTGAGGTCGGAACTCACGTGAACCCCAGGTTCGTGCCCGCTACAGATATGTCCACAAGTGGGATTCAATACCATGACCTCATGGCTGCCCGTGAAGTGCGTTATCCAACTCTCCCACCCCAGAGGGACGTTTGCCTTGGGGGTGACATTTGACTTGGTAACTAATAACTTCTAGTCACCCAATCTCTTATGATAGAATGGGTGATATTTTAAATCTATTACCTTGTATACCATATAGTGCATCAAAATCTCTGACAATTGACACATTTATCTGCATATCTGATTATCAGGTATACACTTGAACATTTGTATTTAAATTTCATGACATGTATTTTATCTTATGTAATTCAACTTAGTTGCATATACAACTCACAATCATCATGAACCCATGTCTATATCTTTACAAGTCAAACTTTACAATTGTCAAATTTCTACCTTAGTTATATACTAAATACTCAAATTTAATGCAAATTCGGTAATACTCTATAAAAGACTGCTTGGGCTTATCTATTGGATCTTCGTTGTTTTGAAACTCACACCCGAGGTTTGCTGACTCAGAGATCTGGATTGGATCAGGTTCAGCCAGATATGAGTCGGATCCAATCCGACTCGATCTGATTTGCACGAGTCGCACGAGCCAAGCCAATGTGTTTGTTAAAAGTAATGAGTTTAAGTGATATTTTAGATAAATTTATTCCATTAATTGATATAAAAAGTACAAATTTACTTATCAAATTGTAAAAACTCAATTCAAAACAACCCATTATGTATGTCTGAGTCCGCACGATCCGGTCTGACTCAATGCATACCAGCGGATCAGACTCACCTAGAGACGAGTCAACTTGTATGGCCCAATCCGGTACGACATGACAAACCACACTCATACCTACATGTTAGGCGAGCTAACCATCAACCAAAATTGAGATAGGGGACAATAGGGGATGCCAAGAGAGAGGACATTTGTCATCATATAGGAAGCTACAACTTTTGAAGCTTATCTATAGCTTGAAAACAATGTAAAATTACCTTTTTACAAATTTTTGTAAAGTTTTGATCCTGACATGTATATAAATAGTCACTACTGCGTTCCTCTTTATATGACTTTATGAATGATCTTACTTCAGTGGGAACAATCAGTAGTCTCAATACCCATTCTGAGGGGTTCTTTCCCTCTTTCGTGCTCCATTTCTGATGATTCACATTAATTTGCTGGTAATCAGAGCTGCCATGTGACGGTCTAAGTAAGATCAGGATATTCTTTTATAGCATGTAGATTATCTTCTTATCAGTTTATTGATAATTCAAAACAATGGTGTACCAGGTTCACCATTTTTGCTATCGCACTCTGTTTCCGATAATTCACATTAATTTGCTGTTAATCAGAGTTGGAGCATCACATTCAAAGTAAGATCATAATATTCCCTTAAAACATGTAGAGTTTATTGATAATTCAAAAAAATTGGTGTACTAGATTCACCTGAAACCCTATTCTAATTGTGACTAGTCAAAGACAACCATACACTTCTTGTCCAGTTAAATAAGTTGAGCCAAAATGATCTCATGTGGAAATGTCAATTAAATTACAATCATTATTTATTTTGGACCATAAAGGTTTTGGCTACTTCAAAATTTTGCATTATGACTTCGGGTGGTAGAGGGGATCTATATGCAAACAGCTATTGAGACTAAATCTGTAAAAAGAAATCAGGTGTCTCTGACCATCCCCCTCCGTTCTACACTCATACATGTTCTGTTTATGTTTATTCCTGCATTTGTAAACCCTTATAAGCTTTCCATCCAACTGGAATTATTGAATGAAAACAACACCAAATTCATTCTCATCTATTTAAATACTAGCTTGTCATATAACTGACAACATTATCACATAAACAACACCACATAGCACCAGTTGCTAATTTTGACCCACATATGTTGATTCACTTTCGTGCTGACTTTCCTTCTATGTTTGTTTAAAGTTTATTCTTGGTTGATGCAATTATCATGATAAGAGTTCAAAATCAAGTCCATGTGAAATGGATCCATCAAAAGGAAAGGAGTACCCATACTAAATCTACCCAATCCTGTACTGGATACAAAACAATCTAGTTAAAATTTCTCCAAGCGGTCACCATACTCAATCTGCACATACAGCAAAAGAAAAAATAATTTTCTAATTATCATCTTCTATCTCAGTTTCTTTGTTTCCCATGTTTCTCTACAATTCACTTCAGGCTTTTGTATCCCAATGCAAAGGTAGTCTTAAAAAACCCAAAGACCTATTTTTTCTTCTACTTTCCAGAGGCTAACTTTTCATCCAATTTGTGATAATTATTCTTCAGTGATTTAAATTATCATACTCTGTTCCAATTGCAATATTATTCCCCATATTATCTTCAGATGCTTTTCTTTTCTATACAAGAGGAGTTATTGTATACAAAAGACAAAATTCCTACTCTTACTCGTAATTCCCATCAGACTAGTTTTCTCCTTCCAATTTATGGTCATTAATATTCTGCAATTCAGCTGCAGCGATGTTCCTTTATATATTTGCTTTAACCCAAGTCTACCATACGTGCCTTATCATCCATGCATCTTTCTGCAACTGAGACTACTGCACCCAAAGAGCTGTTCTCCATCCAATAGTCAATACAAGGCCTGTTAACCTTTTTTTTTTGTCAAGGATGATTAAATAAACAGAAAATGCAAGTGTGCAACTCGCTAACGAATGCAGGATAACCAAGTTTTACACAAAAATGTCCAAGGAACCAGACAATCATATTGATTTGTCAATTCATATGCAATAAAGCCATATTTTAGAAGTAGCTCTGCTTGTGAAAACATGGCTTGGAAAAATATCTGGCATGGAAATCCAGATTAAGTAATAAAGATTAGAGATCCTGAGTTGGTCAGCACTCAGCGCTAGTTGAAAGCATGAGTATGGGAGATTGGGTGATGCAAAATCTGGATCACTGTGCACAGATGAGACAATGGAATAGAGTGAACATTCAATAGAAAGAAATAAGATACAAAGAGCAAGCAAACCAGTGTCTACACAAACCTAGATAGATGATGTTTCCTGGACACAGGCATCCTGGGCTAATCCTATCTGAGGACCTAAGGTTCGGGAATAGGGAATAAACTTTGATAGTTCAAGATCATTGCTGCTTAGTGGAGGCAAGGAATTCCGGATCGGATCGGGTCCCTGAATCGGGACCTGCCGATCCCGATCCGAATTGGGATCGGATCGGCCGGAATCGGCCTGGATCGGCCAGAATCGGCCGGGAGCAGCCGGAATCGGCCGAATCGGGACCTGCCGATCCCGATCCGAATCGGCCGATCCGGATCGGGATCGGCCGATTCTGCATTCCATGAGTGGAGGGGTCTGGCAGTGTACAACCAGGCACCCCATACTATGGGGCCCATAGAGCCTAGCAAATCTCTCGCTCAGAGCAATATTTACTTCATGGTTGCAACAAGCCAACAAAGCTATACGGAGTCATCTATCTAGCTGTTCCCATGGTAAATTGACAGTCATTGCAGAATGTTGGAAGGTCCCTCCTATTCCAGTTGATGGTGGAGACATTGTCAGCACAGCAATGAATAAAACCATAACAGGGATTCCCACCACTGTTGGTTTAGATTTTTTATGACATTTGTGCAGCTTGCCACTAGGGAGCATCAGGCCCCAGAGACCAAAACTAAGACAATCCAAGTAGGGGAAGTTGGTAGAGAAATTGGACCCTACAGGGGTGTTGTCAAAGAGGCAGAGAAGAAGGGAGGGGGGCTATTTTTCCCTCCATTTCCTTACCCCTCTGAACCATCCAGATATGGAGCGAAGAAAGCAGATGGCTGTCCTGCTGCTACCTTCTTTGGACTTCCCAGTGGTGTCTTCTTGAGTGAGAGAGAATTCCCCTTAGAATCACCCAGATACGGAGGGAAGAAAATAGATGGCTGACAGTCCTTCGCATCCTTCTTTGGCCTTCAAAATGGAGGCTTCTTGGTTGCGAAAAAAATTCCTCTACCTTCATGCCTCTTCTGCATTTCTCCTTCGTCCTAGTTTACCTGTTCTTCTGCCCACACTCCATCTGCTGCTTCATTTTCTCCACCATTTTCCTTTTCACTTATTCTCCTTTCAAAACTTGCATTTTGCAATAATTTTAGTTTGAGATTCCCAGAGAGTGCTACCTTGTACTCCTGAAGAAGGAAAAAAAAGACCAATATTGGTTGAGATATCCAACCAGTTCATGAGCTTTGTTCTTTTACATCAAGCTTTATTTTGCAAATGATAGGAAATTAGTCTCTGTAATGTTTTCTATGATCAAAAATTACCAGATATCAGTCCTTTGACAGAATATTTATTGATAAGGTTACCCTATAGCTAGATGATGTTTTTGTTACTAGGAGCTGGTTAACCTTATTTTGGCCCATTTATCACATGGCCAAATCAGGACCTAGTGTTTTTTTAACCCTCTTCATAGAGAAGGGCCTAATTTACAGACAGGAAGTTAGTGGTAAATGTGTGGATCTATTTAAGGCAGTACCAGGGACACAGGGTTAAGAGTGGCAGGTGCCTTTCATTCTAGCCAGTATTTGAAGTAGGATCTATTGACGGAATCAAAGGAATCAAGCAATGGGCCCACAATGGGAGAAAAATCTTGGTGATGATCCGTCAGACATGATTTTAGAAAAATGAAATGGATTGGTAGTAGTTATAGATGGGAAATTGGGTCAATTCCGATGGACATGAAAGATTTAAAATGATTCCAAACCTATCACACAAGGGGGGATTCAGGTATCGAGAAGAAGACATGAAGGTAGATAATTTTTTTGAAAAAAAAAATGCATGGTAGCAGTTTGGACAGCGAAGGCAAATTGCCTTAAACTCATCAATGACAAAGAGCCAAGAGACATGACAGTTAAGTAATTTTGCAGTGTTAGTATTATCTATCCTGCAAATGCGTTTTCTTGTTTTAAATAAGTGGTATAAGTGAGTGGATTACATTAGCTGTCAGAACACAGCATTTGCTCAGGATGGTGTTTGAGGAAAGCGTCTATAACTAACACCTTGAAATATGTTTGGTATGTGAGGTACCTCCATCATGCAATCTGGTTAATAGCGTCTATTACCTTTATTTATCTACTGGACAGTATTGGGGGTAGTGGTACAGTCATCTCCTCCCCAGGATTCTCTTTTTTAATTTTCTTCTGAAATAGGCCAGCTTTCACAAAAGTTGATTGATACCTGAAAGAGGTTCCTAGAGAGAACTTTCTGGTGATTGATTCATAAACTCCCTTTGTACAAGTATGCCACTTATGAGAAGTAAGCAGTTCTCATCTAAGAACCGATCAGGTAAAATTCATACTAAATTACATGGGAGTAGAAGCATGTCTACTCCAAGCATTGTAGGTTCCAGACTATGCAGAATTCAGGCTAGATTTCTTCCTTCAACAGAACTAGCTTCAATATCCATTGGAATCCAAGCCGTGAGTGACAGATATCACCTTTGGTAGCATTAATTATGCTGTGGAACTTGCTTTCTTATATTTTTAGGAAGATGAATTGACCATGCTCTTAAAACCTTCATTGCAAATACAATTAATTAATGGCTAGATAAATTGCCTGCTTGCAAAAAAATGAGTGGACGTTGACCTGATGATTGGCTGATATTTTTCAAAGGATAATGGTTAGAGCAAGCATTATTTGTGAATTTTGATGTATAATCACAATATTATCTAAGTGTATACACAGTACACACACATAAATATATGTATATTAGATAGACTCATAGATAGAAAACTATATTGTATATACTAATTAATGACAAGATACATTGCCTTCTTGCAGAAAATGAGTTAACTTTGACACAATGGTTAGCTATTATTTCTCAAAGGAAAGCTGTTAGAAAAAAAGTTCCTTTGTGATTCACAACTACAAGATTATCCGAGTAATACATATATATATATTAATATATATATATATATATATGCACGTGTGCACACACACATACACAAGCGTGCGCATGCACACACACACACAGAGGATACACAATGCTTACCTCCGTTCCTGCAATGCCCATAGCTAGCCCAATGTCTGACTCATGCAGTGCAGGCGCATCGTTAGTTCCATCTCCCGTTACTGCTACAATCTCTCCATACATTTTCCTCAAATTTGTGACCAAAATATGCTTGTCCAGAGGCAAAGAACGTGCCATAACCTGTAAATAGCCATACCAAATGAAATGTGTACGTTTTCAGTTAAAGATACTCAGATGCATATAGTATTAAAAGGAAACCTGAATTTTGGGAATCAACTCTTTCATCTCCTGGCTGCTCTTATTACGGAACTCTGGACCTTCTATAGCCAAACCATCGTCTGTTAGTATACCACATTCTCTAGCTATTGCCTTTGCAGTGTTAATGTTGTCTCCAGTTACCATCCTGACTGTAATACCTGCAGCAACACAAGTTTGAACTGCTTCCTTGACACCAGGGCGTACTGGATCTTTAATGCCAAAAACTGCTATGAGGGTATAACCATCAGATGGAATATCATCACCATTAATAGCTCCGTCTATATCCTTGAATACCACACAAAGTGTTCTCAATGCTTCACTAGCAAAACTGTTAATAACACACATAACTTCTTCTGCTTTGCTCTCAGACAGAGGGACACAGTTTCCATTTTTATCAACAAAGCTGTCACACATTTGCAAGATAATTTCAGAGGCACCTTTGCAAAATGCACGAAACCCACCTTCATTTAGAGACACAAGCACAGACATCTTCTTCTTAACTGAATTGAAGGGCTCAACCTTTATGATATTACATTCCTGGCGTTGTGCATCAAAATCACCCCCCAAATCCAAGCCGAACTCTAATAATGCTGCCTCAGTTGGGGTACCCAAAATGGTATTTTTGCCATCTTTTCCTCTCACGATCTCAGAACCAGTATTTAGGAATATACACTGCAGCAGAATGTTGTAAACACCTTCAGACATCACAGAACACACATCTTCCTGAGTTCCCTTACCACTAGAAGTCTTTGATACTTCACAAATCCATATCTTATTTACCACCATGTGATTGGTTGTCAAGGTTCCAGTTTTATCCGTGCAGATACAACTAGCAGATCCCATTGTCTCACATGCAGAAAGATGCCGAACTAGTGCCTTCTCATCCATCAGTTTCTTCATTGCAAATGCAAGGCTCAGTGTCACAGCCAAAGGCAGACCTTCTGGAACAGCAACAACAATTATCGTCACCGAAATGGCGAAATAGTTTAGTATTACCATAGCATCATTGAGAGACCATTTCAATAAACCTCCATGAAATGCCTTCCCTGAAATAAATCTCGCCAACAACACCAAAAATGTCAAAATGGCAAAACCTAGACCAATTTTCCCAATAATAGTTGCAACACCATTTAACTTAACTTGCAATGGTGTCTCATCTTCCCCTCCCTGATTCAAAGTTTCCATTAACCTTCCCCATTCAGTCTTCATACCAACAGAAGTTACCAACATTTTGGCAGACCCATCTTGTACTTTGGTCCCTGCCAGTAGGAACGGCTTCTCTTGGGACACATTCACAGGTTCACTCTCACCAGACAAGCTTGATTCATCTATAAGTAGGCAGTAACCAGAAATATAAAGCCCGTCAGCAGGTACTTGATCCCCTAATGATAGGTGAACAACATCCCCAACAACCAAGTCATAAATAGATATCTTCTGTCTATAACCATCACGTGTAACCTGCACAGAAATCTTTTTCTTTTCTTTATCTAAATCCCTAAATTGCAGTGATTGCTTATAGTCACTGATAGCAGTAACTATGACTACCAAGAAAATGCTAAAAACAATCCCCAAACCATCATACATACCCTTCGGCCAGCCCTCAGTGGCAAGTCCAACAACAACAGAAACAACAGCACAGACCATAAGAATGATTAGAGTTAAGTCCTGTAGTGCATCCCAAACAAACATCCAGAAGCTTCTGGAAGGTTTCTCAACATACTTGTTCGAGCCAAAGATATTTTGTCTAACAGATATGTCATCTGTGTTGATGCCCTTGCTTACTGATGAGCGGAGTTTATGACATATGCCACTAAGGTCTCCATGCATCTTCAGCCTCCTGAAATCATGCCCATGTACAATGGAGGCTAGTTCGTCTGCGTCAATAAGGAAACCAGCTCTTTTTGCCTCTTCTGAAAGCTTATATTCACCTTTGCTTGCAGCAGCTCCAGCTGCACAAGAAAGGAAAGAACAATTCGGAGAGAGGTAATTTGTGACTTAAAGAAACAAAGGACAACACTTTAATTGATTGGTCAGTGTATGACATACCGTCTATAAATGTTAGGGCCGCCTTCTGAACATATAGAGCAACTCGGATCTTTTCCTGGGGAAACAACCAGAATACAAGAAAATATGATGAGAAAAGACCATGTGATGCCATCCATATTGTGTGGTATGGAGTTTAAAATGAGTACAAGGATATCTATGTGATGCTCATGACTTGTTATTGCTAGGATCACACACGAACCAACACGCTTGACGAACAACTTGTAAGACTACTCAATAATAACTCGACTGGATTAGATATAGTCCAATCCAGTTACAAACTTACAAGAGGAGAATATTAGAAGCAAAACTACATCAACTATTCTATAACCACTTAATTTTGTTTTGAAGGTGTATTCTATAATCACTTAATAAACTCAATTCATATGCTCTTTAGATACAGAGTATCTGAACTAAAAAGATCCTAACTAGTCCTCAAACTTAAGGTCATCCGCAATCCTTCTCTTGCATGGAATTGAATAACCAATTACCAAGATCCCTGATTAGGCAGAAAAAGGAATGCCTTGAGAAAGTGCAAGGAAGTTAAGTCTGCATTGTTGTCTTGGTATGCTAGACTTCCATATACTCTATTTACAGGTCTCTTTAGGATGCTCTGTTAGAAATCTGTTGGCTTGGTGGGCAAGGCTAACTGGGAGCCTAAGAAAGAGAGAAAGGGTATCCAATATTTAGATTGTGAGACATGCAACATTGATTAGAGCAGGATAAAGAAGGCTTAACTATCTCAAGTTTGATAATGTATCTGCAAAGAAGTGTGGAAGCAGACACACATACCAAGGGGAAGATGAAGACAAAAACATCCATTTTCTCATTCCATGTGCTCAAGGAAGCCATAGAGATAAAATGGAATATGATGAAAGGAACTAGGACAATTGAGTGACAAAGTGGAAGGTAGGAATTATATTTGTATGCATTATATAGGCATCTGTTTGATTAGAAAAGAAAATCATGCTTCCAAAAGCAGCATCTAGTAATGAAACATTTGGAGTGGATGACAGTTGTCGTACGTATATAAGGTAAGTTCATTGCCAAATGATAGACAAATTCCCTTCACCACATCCAGCAAGTCAACTGGAAGTTCTGATGAAACAATGGAGTAGATGTAACACATGGCATCGTAGCAGACCTGTTATAGGCCCATTAGCACTCCTAGTGGCCCACTAGTGGGGTTTATTTTTGAATTTTATTGAATTCTACTGAGTTGTCTGAAATGCGTCGACCAGCGCTGCGTCAAGTCGAGCAGACGCGACTCAGTGTTTTTTGTGTTCCGACATGTGGCCGGAACTTTCTTCTCCAAGAGAGGCTTGAGTCCACATGGACTCATGTTAAACGCTTATTTAAGCACCCATAGCGCGGCCTAAGCCCCTCTCTTGATCCCCAAGCCATTAGAGAACCCTAGAGAGAGATTTAGAGAGAGAATGGATGCAATGCGATGTCTCTTCACGGCATGCAAGGAGGAGGATGCAAGGACGATCCCCACAGCGTGAGGACGACTAGGTGAGCATGGTTGGGCGTGGTGGAAGCTTGCCGCCTTGCCAGAGGCGGTCTTCTTAGAGTTCTTTTCATTGGACAGAGAGGCAAGTGATAACAAACAATAAAAAATATAGTATTTTTACGTATCTAAAACCCTAGTTTCAATATATTTTGCTATCTACCATATGGTATATAATGCATGACTACATATGAGATGTTCTGGACGTTGTAGATGATGTAAAGATCCCTTCTTTCGATTTTCTAGAACTTCGGTTACAGGGATGAAACACGTCCATGCAGGCCGAGGCGATTTACGAATCGCATTAGCCATGCACGACACAATTCACGCACAAATCCGTAAATTGCATGCTATCTCCATGTTTAATCTATGATTTAATCCACGCTACAAAGATGTTGCCGATCTTATTATGATTATCGACGCATGCGTATGAAAGCTAGTTTATGTTTCTAGGTCATATCATGAAAATAGGCTTTGAGCAAGAACATGCTTCAAGTAGAAGATCCATGATATCATACCATTAATGTCCTAATTATTTTTTATAAATATTCATGATAATATAGAGACCATGTTATACCCATGTTGAGCATGAATGGGTCTACAAGTATGACTGCATGATCACAAGTTTTCAAAAATAAGGGTGTTTTTAACTTAAACTAGAGAAAATGGATTAACCTGCTGAATGGCGTTGGGTTGGGCCGACACGATTCAGAAGGAGATTTGATAAGTTAATTCCCTGTTATTTTAATGCTTAGTTTTATGCCATTAATACATGTTGTGCATTAGCGTGCATCTTGCATTAAACAGAATAGTTCATGCATGCATGTGTTAATTTAAGACGTTAAAATGCTAAGTGGATGCACGAAGCCGGTGATTTGGGCCCTAAGTGCCACGTGGACCACAAGCATCTACTCAACAGGAGTCCACTCAGTCTAGCACTTCTCCTCATAGTGCTTTAGCTACTTTTGGTGCTTCATCTAGCACCCCAGTTACATCTAGCACGGCCCAGTCAAATACTCATGCTACTCCCTGCTCGACTCATTAGAATACACTCCCACGCATAGGGTTTCTATCACTACGAGCTTCATCTACGGCCCTACAATTGATTAGCACGAGAGAGTTTGAGCGTAAGCGTATTGAGAGTGACCCGATCTATGTCCTAGCCATTAGGGAGACTATAGACGAGGAGACCCCAAGTAAGCATTCACCAAAGGTTATTGCCGTCCTTTAGGAGTTTTAGGATGTGTTTCCAGAAGATTTACCGGATGGTTTACCTCCGATGCGTAATATCTAGCATGCTATAGATCTTGTTCCGGAGTCCATTTTGCCCAACCTGCCACATTATCAGCTCAACCCTACTAAGCATGCAGAGTTACAGAGGCAGATTGAGGAGCTCCTGAGGAGAGGTTTGATTCGGGAGAGTATGAGTCCTCGCGCCGTTCCTGCACTATTAGCTATAAAAAAGGATAGTACTTGGACGATATACGTAGATAGTCGCGCAGTAAACCGGATCACTGTCAAATACCGTTTTCCCGTTTCCCACTTGGATGACTTATTGGATATGATAGTGGGAGCCACGATACTCTCTAAAATTGATCTTAAGAGTGGCTATCACTAGGTCAGGATCCGTCCAGCTAATGAATGGAAAACGGCCTTCAAAACAAAAGACGGTCTTTATGAGTGGTTGATGATGTCCTTCGGGCTATCCAATGTCCCTAGTATCTTCATACGGCTAATGACCTAGGTTATACGGCTCTTCATTGAGACATTTGTGGTCGTGTATTTTGACGATACTCTTTTTTATAGCCGGACTAGAGAGGATCATATCGATCATTTACGTCATGTTTGTACCGTCCTTCGAAAGGAGCAGTTGTATGGCAACCTCAAGAAGTATACATTCATGACTAATAGGATAGTCTTCTTGGGATTCATTGTATCCAATGAGAGTGTTTCTGCAGACCCCGAGAAAGTTAGAGCAATAGTAGAGTGGCTGAGCCTCAAAATGTCCACGATGTTCGTAGTTTCTATAGCTTGCCTATATTTTATCGTCGATTTATATGTAGGTTCAACAAATTACGGCTCCAATCAAAGATTGCATCAAAAAGGGAGCCTTTGCTTAGACTAAGGCTACCGCATCAACCTTTTATAACATCAAAGAGCAGATGATTCAGGTACCTGTTCTTCGATTACCTGATTTCTTTAAGGTGTATAAGGTGTCATGTAATACTTCTGTTGTTAACATAGATGGAGTGTTGAGTCAGGAGGGTCACCCTGTTGCATACTTCAACAAGAAACTAAATGATGCTAAGCTGAGGTATTCCACTTATGACAAGGAGTTTTATGCAGTAGTCCAGGCTCTGCATTATTAGAGGCACTATCTCTTGCCCCAGGAGTTTGTTCTCTACTCTGATGACGAGGCCCTCATATTTCTCCATACCTAAAAGAAGCTCAACCCTAGGCACAGTTGCTAGGTAGAGTTTCTCCAGGCGTACACATTTGTTCTTAATTATCGAGCAGGTGTGGAGAACCGTATGGTCGACGCGCTGAGTCGTCGAGCTTATCTTTTATCTACTATCAGCGCAGAGGTCACTGAATTTGAGAGATTTCGTAAGTAGTATCCTGTTTGTCGTAATTTTGGCATGATCCACACTGCACTTCAATCTAGACCTTCTAGAGAGTTTAATAAGTTGTTCTTCATGAGGGTTATCTTTTTCATGAAGATAGGTTGTGTATCCTGCGGACCTCAATTCGTGACTTCTTAGTGTCCATATAGGTGGTCTAGCTAGTCACTTCGGCCGCAATAAGACCATTGAGTTAGTGGAGCACCGGTTCTACTAGCCTAGCTTGAAGCGCGACGTGGCACGTATCGTGGCTCAGTGCCGCACATGTGCTACTACAAAGTAAAAAAAACAGAACACATGTTTGTATACTCCACTCTCCGTGCCAGATAATCTGTGGCAGGACATTAGCATACACTTTGTTTTAGCCCTGCCACGAATTGTCTGTAAGCACGATTCCATCCTTGTGGTTGTCGACATGTTTTTTTAAGATAGCTCATTTTATCTCATGCTCTAAGACTTCTGATGTGTCTAGAGTAGTCCGTTTGTTTTTTGATGGGGTTGTTGTTTGCATGGGTTACCAAAAATCATAGTTACTGACAGGGATGTTCGAATTACAAGCTATTTTTAGAAAACCTTGTGGCATCTATTGGACACGAAGCTCAAGTTCTCTACACCTTATCACCCTCAAACTGATGGGCAAACGGAGGTAGTCAACAGGAGTATGGGGGATATGTTGTGTTGTTTAGTAGGAGAACATGCACGTAGTTGAGACCTAATCCTATCTCATGCTGAGTTTGCGTACAATGATTCAATTAATAGGTCTACGGGTATGAGTCACTTTGAGATTGTCATCGACCATAGACCTAGGAGACCTATAGATCTAGTTCTTTTGCTCGTTCATACCCGTATGTCAGAGTCTATCGAGTCTTTAGCTGAGCATATTAGGAGTATGCATGATACCGTCCGTCATCATATAGAGATCAGTAATGAGCATTATAAGAAATTAGCAGATGCACACCGACGTCCACAAGAGTTTCAGGAGGCTGACTACGTCATGATCAAGGTCAAATCTAAGCGGTTTCCATCTAGAACCGTCAAGAAGTTGTAAGTTAGGAGCCGGTTCTTTTAAGATCCTGAAACGGATAGGGCCCAATGCATATGTTGTTTATTTACCACCAGATTATGGTATTCCACATTCAATGTCTCTGATCTAGGACTATATCGGGATCCAACTGTGATACCCCGTGATCTATTTAAGCCTTCTCCTCCCCTTGTGAGTGACCCCACGTATGAGTGTCCACCTGCAGCCCCTATACCTATTCGGCGTGAACATATTGAGCATATACTGGACGAACGAGTTGTTACATCTCGAGAGGGCGCGCACCACCGACACCTGGTTCATTGGAGGGGACGGCTGATGACACATGGATTACTCGAGCTAAGTTGCAGAGGATCAACCTTGACTTCTTAGAGTGATACCAGAGCAGCAACGACCCTTACTCGACAGTGTCGAGTTCCTCCCAGCCGGGGAGGATTAGTGGTTTAATCCAATCAAATATCTTGTTTTTAGCTTTCGTGGAAATAAAAATTTTAGTAAAAAAAATGGAAATAAAAAAAAAAACAAAAGCGAACACAAAAGAAAAAAAAAAGTTATAGAGAATTAAAACGTAAAAAGAGAGAACTATTAGAGAGTCAGAAGTGAGCCACTATCCGGTTTCACCCAGATTATGTCTACCGTCGTCAAAGAGCTGTGTCGACATCCCTTTGACTTGGAGACGATGTATGGTCCATTTGATGTGTGAAGAGACATTTTATTTGATTTTATATGGCCCAGTATGTGATTTTTTATTTTTTAAGATTTTTAGGTGCGATTTTCACACTAATTAAGGGTTAGTAGATAAAGATGGATTTAGAGATAGGATCGGATGGCTTGTTAAAGTTAGGGTAGGAGTCCAAAGAAAGAGTTTATATATGTTCTTATAAGTTTATTTTAGAAAATTTAATGCATGATTATTTGAATAAAAAATTATATGAGTTCTTTGAGTGTGCCTCTGTGACAGAGGGCTCCTGCTGGTGCGACGCCAGCCCGCCCTCCCCTCTCTCCAATGCGATGCCGAGCAATCCCTCTATGCCGGTGCGATGCCGGCAGGATCCCATCTATCCGCGCCTCCCTCTCCTTCCTCCAATCATCCTTTTCCTCCGGTCGATCTCCCTCTGTCTCTCTCAGTTACAGTCGCAACAACAACGAGAAGAAAAGAAGGAGAACAGAAGAAGAAGAGGAAGTAGAAGAGTAGTAGAAGAAGAAGAACCGGCGAGGGAAGGGCGGACCTAACCAACGCCACCAGCTCCTAATGTGGCCACTATTTGCATTTGCAGCTGCCCTAGTCGTCGACATCCCGCGCAGGCGCCGCCAGCGCCGCTGCCGCATCCCATCGGCACCTCCGGTACCATCCACCTACCCCGCCGCCACCTGTACCATCCTCAGCCGTCAATGCAGCTGTAGCCAGTCCCTACCACCACCGTAGTCGTCGCCGGTCCCCGCTGTCGTCGGTGCCTACAACACCTCCCACTAGCACCGGTGAAGCCGTCTGTCAGCCCTGCCATCATCGTCACCCTATTCCTGCCCTTTCTTGCTCGGTTTGGGCAGAGGAGAGAGAGAGGTGGAACAGAAAAGAAGGAAGGCCCGTGCCTTATACGCCCAACCGGTCAAACTGGGTTTGACCCGATCCCCCCAAGACACTTGCCACACTTGGTCTGAGCTAGGTCCTTGTGGTCCGAACCAGGTTGCCCCTGAGGGTCCCAGCCATTTGGGCTTTCTGGCTCGACCAAATTTGTCACCTAGTTCAGTCCTGGTTCGAGCCAGGCTTCGACCATGTCCGAACCTGATTATGATCTGGTCCGTTCTTGTGCTCCAAGCGGTGCAACAAGAGCCGTTGGTGCACCGTCCTCATTCCTAGTCCATCCGTGGTCCGATTTTTGCATACTGCTTGCACCGTCGGTTTCGTCTCAACGAGACCAACTCAGATCTAGCGTGGTGCTTCCCCGACAGTGCTTCAGTTTGCATGCCACCACTGCGCGCATACCAAGATCATACGTTCGCACATCTCGAGGCATGTGTCAACCGTTTTGATTTGTGTGCCAGCATCCATACGCCTTTGATTTTGGGGCACGCTTCCCAAGGCATCTTCCCAACAACGTACGTACTGTCAGTGACCCGTCAACTGCCATAGTTACTGATAAGTTGATAAGTTTGATCATTTAAGGGCAATCACATGCATCATACTCACGATTTTATCTGAAAAATAGCATGAAATGATAGATTATTTTGTACTGATCCCAATGGTTTTAATTTCGTAAAATTTCGAATTAAAAACATCGTCATTTCATGTGAATAACGGAATATAACGCATTTGCGGTTTTTCAGCAAAATCGAGATCATAAATAATTTATTTGTGCATAAAAATAATATTATTCATGATAAAACTCTAATTTATATTTATTTTTGTGCAAACAGGACATGAAGAAGATCTGGCGTGCTTGGTTAAGTTCCTAAAGATTTGTGGAAGGTCTAGTGTTCGAATCTCGACAAAAATAACTTCATTTTGGCAAAAAGATCAAAGATCCACGCGAAGGGCGACGACGGCTGCAAGCACTAGTTTTCTCTCTCCATCGCCTCTCTCTATAGTTTTTGAGTTCTCCATGTTACACCATAATTCGAATATTTTCTGTAAAAGTTTCCTTATGAAAGTCATGTTATTTTTTTATTTTCAATGTCTCTGTAAAATTTTATATAGTTCTGTTAACGAATGACAGTAGCTCCTTTGAAAAAAGTTATCTTTTCTCCCTCTTTTTGTTCTACAACTTTTATTTTTTCTTCTGTTGACACTACTCAAACTTTATATTCAACTTTTAATTAGTATTTTATATATAGTTTTAGTTCAGTAGATGGTCTGATTATGCTTGTTTAGGGGTACTCCTTTTGTGAATTCATAGCTAGTCCGATTAGTTTCAATTGTTATTTATTAAATCATCATGCTCCATCTTCTTTCTTATCTGTTTTTCCTCTAAAAAAATTCAAAAATTTCAACTTTAAAAATCTATTTCCCTGTGGATTCGACTCGGACTCACCATTGCTATTGTTAAAAATTCAATTTGAATGAGCCGATTAATTTAGATTGTTAGCTTTGATTTTTAACGACACAATCTTAAGCTATTAATTTTTGGCGCCGTTGCCGGAGAAGTAGATTTTAATTTTGATTATTTTGGATTTAGTATAATTATTCCTTACTAACCTTCTTTTTCTTATTTTTGTAGGTACATTTAAAAAAAAATGGGGGTGGGGGGGGGGGGGGGGGGGGGAGGAATCATTGGTAAGTATGTTCCAACTTTCTATTTTTCAATTTCTTCAAATTCAAAATCTTCATCTCAAGATTAGAAACCTTCCATGCTAGGCATTCATCATTTTAGGAAAACATGCATTAGTTTCTATTTTTAGTCATTTCCATGTTTTGTTGAAGATTGCGGGAAAAGGTACGTGTTTCAATTATAGCAAGTCATTCATGATTGCATCAACACACCTTGCCTTGGTTTGATGATTGCCTTGCATTGCATTCAAAAAGATTTTAAGGGTAACAACTTTAACCACATAAGGTAAGGATTTGATCACCCTTCCTTAGCCTACAAATCACCTTCCTTGCATTGGTATTGCCTAATCCAATTAAAAGCAAATCGAAAGAGAATCTAGGGTTTACACTGTGAGCAGTTTAAATTTCGGGTTGCCTCCACTTTTGTCAACGGTGTTAAACGGCAAACGCCTAAGCGGGAAAGTGGTTTCTTAATTAAGTCCCTACAAAAGTAGGGGGAGCCTCTCACTACCCCACCTCTTACCTGGCCGTTGACTGATTGTGATTGTGACTTGAAGTGGACCCCATTCACTTTGTGAGAAAATTCACATAGAAGTCTAGGTCAACATTAGATCATTAGGATAATTTGATTGCCAAAATTGTTTGCATTTATAAAAAAAAAAGAAAAAGAAAACAGAATTAAAATTCAAATCTTTCTTCTCTCTCTTCGTCCTAATGTATGCAAAGTAGGAGATCTCAAAACCCTAACCTTCTAGGGCCATTTACTGAAATCGAGAGAAATCTGCATCAAGGAAATCCACCACATGATCAAATGACCGATAATCATGATCCACCGAAGCAAATGAAGGATTATTTCATCCCAAATCAATACCAACCTTCATCTTGCATCCATCTTCCTCAAAATCCGGCCAATCAATATGAGATTAAATCAAGCACCATTCAGATGCTCTCATCCTTTTATGGGAATACAAATGAAGATCTCTATAAGCATCTTGATAAATTTCTAGAAATATGTTCTGCGGTGAAGATCCAGAATTTCACCGATGATGGCCTTAAGTTGACCTTATTTCCCTTTTCATTAAAGGATAAGGCTAAATATTGGTTGGAGACTATAGGTAAGCCCATTAGGACATGGGAAGAAATGCAGAAATAATTTCTCAAGAAGTTCTATCCCATAGGGCGGACCAATACCATGAGAAGGGCCATTACGAGTTTTACCCAAACTCCCGGATAATTGATCCATGAATCTTGGGAAAGATTGAAAGAATTGCTTAGGAAATGCCCTCATCATGAGTTATCAAAGTGGCAAATTGTCCAAGCATTCTATGAAGGATTGTCTGAACAGTTCAGACAAATGGTGGATGCCTCATGTGGAGGGGCATTTATGATGAAAAATGAAGATGAGGCTTATGATCTATTTGAGATGTTAAGTGAAAATTCCATTAAGCATACCTCATTATCATCTTATGAGAGGTATGTTGGACCATCTAAACGGGCCGGAATGTATGAACTTAAGGCTCGTTGAGAGCCCGAATCCAGAATGGACATCAATCTGATCAATCAGAAATTGGATAAGGTAGACATCTTGGCCCAAAAGTTAAACCAACTCTTAGCCTTAAACAAGCAAGAACCTACCTATCCAACACCATCTAGTCCCTATGAAGGTTCCATCTCTCATGACATTTGTGCTTTGTACGCAAGTCCGGCCCATCAAGTAAATAAATGCCCAACTGCGGCCCAATTACCACCATTCATTCAAGAATAAGTTCAAGCTGCCCAGGGATTCTCCAAGCCCAATAATGATCCATTCTCTAATACTTACAATCCGGGCTGGAGAAATCACCCTAATTTTTCGTTGAAGAACCAGCAGGCTCCTTTACAAATGCCTAATTCCTCCATGCATCAAGCCCAAAAGCCACAGAATTCATTTCAACATCAGTCCAATTTCTATGGAAATGTACAGGCTAGGAGACCACAAGGCCACTTCTCTTAAGCCCAATTCCCTCAACCAGCCCATTATCAATCGTTCCAATCAGGGCAACCAACCCAATACCATCCTCTACCCACTTATCTACCACCTCCTCAACTTTGGTGGTAAATTCACACAGCTCCAACAACTTATCTTGACACAACAACAGTCTATCTCTAAGTTGGAGAGTCAAATGGGCCAATTAGCTGAGGCTACTATGAGAAGAGAAATGGGCCAACTTCCTAGTCAACCCATTGTCAATCCAAGGAATCAGCCTCAGGATTTTTCACCGCAATCGGACCTTTTACCTCAACTTGGCCCATTACCACAATCTAAAGACCCACAATTTGAAAATGCTAAAGCTATTTCAACCCTTAGGAGTGGGAAAAGTTTAGAGAATCCACAGACAGATGGGGAGTTAACAGAAGGTTCCACTAGTGGGCCTCAGGAAATCGAAAGTGAAAGTGAGGTTGAGCCCAATATGGAGAAGTTAGAAGGAGATCCAAAAGGAAAAGAAAAGTTGGATGAAGGCCCAAGCTCATATCAACCACGGGTGTCATTCCCAAATGCTTTACTAGTCAAGCCCAATGCCATGAAGAAACTAGTCCATAATGAGGAGTTGATGGAATTATTTAAACAAGTTTAGATCAATATTCCACTCCTTGATGTCATCAAGCATGTGCCAGCTTATGCTAAGTTCCTGAAGGAATTGTGCACACCGAGAAGAGAATCGAGATTGACTCCCGAAAAGGTTAAACTTTCAAAGGATGTGAGTGCAATTTTAATGAACCATCTACCCAATAAGCTTAAGGACCTTAGGGCACCTTTGATTTCATGTGACATAGGTGGAGTCACATTTAATAGAGCATTATTGGATTTGGGCGTTAGTGTGAATTTATTGTCAACTGCTATTTTTGAAAATTTTGATATTGGGAACTGAAGCCCACATCCATCGTCTTGCAGTTGGCAAATAGGTCTGTAAAAATTCCACGGGGACTCATTGAGGATGTTATTGTAAAAGTTCATGATTGCTACTTTCCCGTGGATTTTCTCATTCTTGATATGGCCTCACCCGAGGAGCTCATTCATACCCCGATCATCCAAGGACGTCCATTTTTGGCCACCGCCAAAACTAACATCAATTGTGAAACTGGCATGATGGACATATCCTTTGGGGGTCAAAAGGTTAAGATTAATGTCTTCAAAGTATCCAAATATCTGGATCACGAAGAAGAGTGCCACACCATTGATATTTTGGATGATTTAATCGAAGAGAATTCAGTGCTCACACATGACCTTTTAGAAGAAGCCAATGCTTTAAAAGATTCTCATGGCCCATTAACATCTTGGCCCAAGGTTGAACCTTTACCAGCCTTGCAATCTGAGCCCGCTTTGCCATCTATAGAGGACCCTCCTAAGCTTGAACTCAAGCCATTACCTGAGTCTCTCAAGTATATCTTCTTGGGCCCGGACCAAACTCTCTCGGTCATCATTGCGGCAAATCTCACATCGCCGCAGGAGGCCCAATTAATCGAGGTCCTCAAAGACCACAAGGGTGCCATTGGATGGTCGGTGGCCGATTTAAAGGGAATTAACCCGTCCATTTGCATGCATCACATTTATATGGAAGATAATTCTAAGCCCAGTCGGGAGATGCAAAGGCGGCTTAACCCAAACATGAAAGAGAATGTTAAGAAAGAGGTTGTGAAATGGCTGAATGCGGGTATCATTTACCTCATATCAAATAGCAAATGGGTCAGCCCAACCCAAGTGGTACCAAAGAAGTCCAGATTGACGGTTATCAAGAATGATCAGGGGGAGGAGGTACCTACTAGGCCCACCACGGGATGAAGAGTGTGCATTGATTACCGAAAACTGAATCTCATGACTAAGAAGGATCACTTTCAACTCCCGTTCATGAATCAGATTCTGGAAAAGTTATCGGGCCAGAAGTACTTCTGCTTCTTAGATGGGTACTCCGGGTACAATCAAGTGGCTATTTACACGGAAGATCAAAAAAAGACCACCTTTACGTACCCTTATGACACGTTTGCTTTCAGGAGAATGTCATTTGGATTATGCAACGCACCAGCCACATTTCAACGATGCATGATAGCTATATTTTCCGATATGGTGGGAGAGCTCCTCGAAATTTTCATGGATGATTTTTCGATTTTCGGGGATTCTTTTGAAAATTGTTTGGGAAATCTAAAATAGGTGCTAGTAAGATATATAGAAACCAACCTGATTCTTAGTTGGGAGAAGAGCCATTTTATGGTTCGAGAGGGCATTGTTCTAAGCCACATTATATCTGAGAGGGGGATAGAGGTAGATAAAGCTAAGATCGATCTTATATATAATCTTCCTCCGCCCACCTCGGTCAGACAAATCCATTCATTTCTTGGCCATACTGTTTTCTATTGCCGGTTTATCCAAAATTTCTCTCAAGTTGCCCGGCCTCTAACCCTTCTCCTAGCTAAGGATGTCCCTTTCCAACTGGATGAATCTTGCATCAAGGCATTCAATTCTCTGAAAGAATCTTTGACCAAAGCTCCGATTCTTCAATCCCCAGATTGATCTTTGCCCTTCGAAATCATGTGCGATGCCTCTGACTATGCGCGGTATTGGGATAAAGAATCAACAAGTGTCCCGTAGTGATCTATTATGCAAGTCGCACCCTTGCAGATGCTCAAATGAATTATACCACCACAGAAAAAGAATTATTAGTTGTGGTTTTTGCCTTAGAAAAATTCAGATCCTATTTTTTAGGGACAAAAGTCATAATCTATTCTGATCATTCAGCTCTGAAATACATTTTGACCAAAAAGGATGCAAAGCCCAGACTTATCAGATGGATCTTACTCCTTCAAGAATTTGATTTGGAAATTCAGGATAAAAAGGATTCTGAGAATGTGGTAGCTGACCACCTATCCCGAATTCTGATTTTCGAGAGTGCACCAATGACTGATTCATTCCCTGATGAGCATATGTTGGCAATTTCTCACACCGTTGCACCTTGGTATGCTCATATTGTCAACTACAAGGTGGCCAATCAACTTCCGGCAGGATGGACCAAAAGTGAAAAGGACTTATTTTTCTCTCAAGAGAAGTATTACTTCTGGGAAGATCCTGAACTTTTCAAATTATGTCCTGATCAAATCATTAGGCGATGTGTTCCTGAAGAAGAACAACAGTGTTCTCAACTTCTACCATAATCTGGCTTGTGGGGGCCACTTCTCGGAGAAGAAAACTGCAGCGAAGGTCCTGCAAAATAGTTTTTATTAGCCCACACTCTTTAAAGATGCCCATGAGTTCAGCAGAACTTGCCTCCGATGCCAGGCTGTAAGAAATATGATAAAAAGGGATATGATGCCACTCAACTCAATCCTGGTGGTTGAAGTTTTTGATGTTTGGGGGATAGACTTTATGGGACCTTTTCCACCTTCTTTTAGACATGCATATATCTTGGTAGCGGTGGATTATGTCTCTAAGTGGATTGAAGCAACAGCCACCCGAACCAATGATCATAAAGTGGTCATTAAATTTGTCCAGAAAAATATCTTTTCTCGATTCGGGTGGCCCAAAGCGATCATAAGTGATGGGGGCACGTACGAATTCCCAATTTCGATCTCTGCTTAAGAAATATGGGATTAATCACAAATTGGCTACCCCGTATCATCCCCAAATTAGTGGCTAAGTGGAGGTTTCCAATTGGGAAATTAAAAACATCTTACAAAAATCCGTTAAGCCCGATATGAAGGATTGGTCTGAAAGATTGGATGATTCTTTATGGGCCTATCGGACTGCTTATAAAACTCTTATTGGCATGTCTCCTTATCGTCTAGTTTTTGGAAAAGAGTGCCACCTTCCGGTGGAATTGGAACATAGGACATATTAGGCTATTAAACAAGTAAATCTAGATCTAGCTCAAGCGGGTTCCCGCCGAACCTTACAACTGGATGAGTTAGAAGAATTGCATAATGAGGCCTATGAGAACTCCAAGATCTATAAAGCCAAAACTAATTCCATGATAAACACATTGTGAGAAAATCTTTCCATCCAAATCAAAAAGTTTGGCTATTCAACTCTAGGCTTCGTTTATTCCCAAGAAAAGTGAAATCCAGATGGGATGGACCATTCTTGGTCATTAAAGCCTTCGATCATGGAGCTGTTAAAATCTTGGACCCAAAGAATGGGCAAACATTCACTATTAATGGTCAACGGTTGAAACCATTTATTGAAAACATTCAAAATGAGCCATCGGAATCCATAGAGCTGAGTGATCCACATTAACTGAACTTTCGTCTAGCTTAAGACGTTAAACTTAGCGCTTGTCGGCAGGCAACCCAATATTTTAATTCAGTTTTTGTATTTCTTTTCATTTTTAGGTCGCTGAGAAGCAGTTAGCTTTGGTAAGTAGCATCCTCGTCATCACATGTTGTTTCTCTCCTTCACAATTCTCTTATGGCTGGTATGTTTTCCATATCTTTTATGTCATTGAGGACAATGTCAATCAAGTTGGGGGGTGGGGGTAATCAGTATGATATGCATTTGTTTTTTTTATAAAAAAAAATCTTTTGAAGAAAACTGCTATCTTTCACTAAAAAAATGATCAAAATTTTAAAATTTTCTTTCAAAAATTTCTTTTCACATCCTATGGAAATTGCATGAAATCTTGTTTCATTAAGTAAATCTTAAACGAATTAGTTTTTTGTTAGTCACATTGGTTAAAAGGCTTTCAAAGTTTATAATATCCCACTTCACAAGAATTAACGGCAGGATGATTTTCACACACATACGGCAACTTAGAATGAATGAAATACCTTAAAAGTATTGAATTGTTGGAATTAGCCTTAAGGATAGGACCACCTATTCTTTTTTTTTTTCTTTTGGGTTGAACGAAAGGAACGTTAGGACCCGTAATAAGGGAACGTCCCACTCAGCACTCTAAAGAGGCGGTCAATTAAAATGGATAGTTGTAAACACTGAATGTTATAAAATGTGTCAAAAAAGCTAAAGGAAGGCAGGTGACAAAAAGTACGCACCTCCCCTCAAGCAAATTAAAGAGAGTAGCAAAAAGTAAGCACTCTCAAAGGCAAATACGCAAATAAATAAAAAAGCCGCGCTAAAAAGACCTTTACACCAGAAAATATGACCAAGTCGTGGAAAGTGCTGAGTCGGAGCGGGAGCTGAAAAACAGTCTTCGCTGACTAATCGGGAAATCTCTTTTTCTCTTCTCTTCCCCAGGTAGTCTTATCTAGAGGTTAGTAAAGGCAAGGATATAACGGAAAGGATGGAAACGAGTTCTAAGCGTACCAATTTGCATGCACGATCACCTGTCGCGAATCAAAGTATTGTGGGAAATGAGAACTTTAGCTTAACCAATCGGCTACCGCTTAAATTGTTAGTGATTGATAACTACAAATGAAGCATGATAATTCATTGTTTATCCTAATTTTTCTCCTATTTGCATTGCTAAGGGACTAGCAATGAATAAGTTGGGGGGTGTGATAAGTTGATAATTTTGATCATTTAAGGGCAATCGCACGCATCGTACTCACGATTTTATCTGAAAAATAGCATGAAATGATAAATAATTTTGTACTGATCCCAATGGTTCTAATTTCGTAAAATTTCGAATTAAAAACATCGTCATTTCATGTGAATAACGGAATATAACGCATTTGCGGTTTTTCAGCAAAACCGAGATGATAAATAATTTATTTATGCATAAAAATAACATTATTTACGATAAAACTCTAATTTATATTTATTTTTGTGCAAACAGGACATGAAGAAGATCTGGCGTGGTTGGTTAAGTTCCTGAAGATTTGTGGAAGGTCTAGTATTCGAATCTCGGTAAAAATAACTTCATTTTGGCAAAAAGATCAAAGCAGGGGTAAAATTGGTATTTATTACCCTAAAAAGAGTTGCCCTAATTCTTACCCAAGAAGAGGATAAGAAGAGCAACCGCTACCCCCCTTCCCTCCTTTCTCTATTTTGAAGATTTCTCTCCTTTTAAAAAGTCACATCTTCCTTCTTTTTGGCTCTCTCTCTCTCTCGCTAGCTTCTTCTCCCTCATACCTTCTCTCCCTTTCTCTCTCACTTTTTTCCCTCTCTGCTACAGTACCCTCGGGTACTGTAGCTACAGTACCGTGATACTGTAGCACCCCCCCTCTCTCTCTCGCGCGCGCTTTGTTCTTTCTCTCTCTCTCTCTCTCTACATCTCTTTCAAACCAGCGACTACTAAGGGCTGGAGGTGGATTCGAGGCACTGCAACTAACCATTGGAAGGAGTCCAGGGCTGCCAAGGATCCACGCGAAGGGCGACGACGGCTGCAAGCACCAGTTTTCTCTCTCAATCGTCTCTCTCTAGTTTTTGAGTTCTCCATGTTACACTGTAGTTCGAATATTTTCTGTAAAAATTTCCCTATGAAAGTCATGTTATTTTTTATTTTCAATGTCTCTGTAAAATTTTATATAGTTCTGTTAACAAATGACAGTAGTTCTTTTGAAAAAAGTTATCTTTTCTCCCTCTTTTTGTTCTACAACTTTTATTTTTTCTTCTGTTGGCACTACTCAAACTTTATATTCAACTTTTAATTAGTATTTTAGAGGTAGTCTTAGTTCAGTAAATGGTCTGATTATGTTTGTTTAAGGGTGCTTCTTTTGTAAGTTCATAACCAGTCCGATTAGTTTCAATTGTTATTTATTAAATCATCATGCTCCATCTTCTTTCTTCTCTGTTTTTCCTTTAAAAAAATCCAAAGTTTTCAACTTTAAAAATCTATTTTCATGTGGATTCGACTCTGACTCACCATTGCTATTGTTAAAAATTCAATTTGAATGAGCCGATTAATTTAGATTGTTAGCTTTGATTTTTAACGACACAATCTTAAGCTATCAGTTACCACTCCGGACTATGTTTATTGGTTAATTGTAGCATTTTACCTCCCTATGAAGAGCGGGCCTATATTTTATTGTACTTAGAGGGTAATACACGTGCACCGGTAGTCTTCTCCTATGCACCAACGTGGAGGTACGTGCTAATCCCTTCCACTACAACTTTGCTTGTCTAGTATTTGTTTTCATTTATTGCAGACTCGTGAGGTAGAATACCTAGCCCGTGATACATCATCACTGCTGGCTTGTGAGTATGTTACACCTCCCAAATTCCCTCAGGACTTCGGGTGGTTTTAATTCCCGAGACTTATGGTAGTTCCTCAATTGCCAGCGGTCCCACGTTTCCTCATCGCGAAAGGGACAGTTACTTAGCTAACTTACGTTATCTGGTGTGGTTATCCAACTTAATAATTGTACGATTAGGCTGCTTCTACTTTTTATTATATTGCTTGTTGCTGATCTCTACCATCACTAGTGAGTCCATTAGTTCTATTAGCCATCCCGCATCAAAGTCTTAATCTAGTCAAGAGCCATATCGTAGGTATATAACAAAAGAGTTTAACTTGCTGCACCGCCAGATGATTCTATACCGTCTAGTGGTGTTTTTAATTAAAAAAAAATGAAGTTTTTTTGGAGCCTCCCACCCGACCTATATGGCCATACAATCTGAATTTTGGATTGGACATTCCAAAAAAAGATGACCTACATGGCCCTACATGGCCATAATTGCTCATTGGGGCTTAGTTTTTTTATTTTTCATCTCCTTTTTTTCTTTGTCTGATTCAAGATCATATGGTATAGCCATGTAGGGCACCATTAGGCCCTCCAAAAAAAAATATTTATTTTTAAATTAAAAACACCACTAGGCGGTGTAGAACCGCATGGCGGTGCAGCAAGTTAAACTCATAACAAAAAGGAAAGGCATACATGTTCATGGAGAAGTAAAAGCAAAAGATCCTTTGTCCTATTCGCACAATGAATGCCGTCCCACTTTGTTTGCAGAATTAGAGAAGAATAAGGCCTCTTATTCTTAGAATAAGGTTAATTCTAGTTTGATGGGCGGAATGGTTTATACCGTGTTAGAATTGCTTATTCTAGGATAAGGAGAATAAGCAATTTGACCTTAAACTCAAGAATTGCTTATCCTTCATATTCCGCTAGTGGGTCCCACAGAACTATCAAAGTTAAATGCCCCTTATTCTAGTATACGCTATTTCGGATAAATAATTCCGAATAACCTATTCTGCAAACAAATTGAAGAGCACATTCAAGTGATGGTAAACGTAGGCCTCAATTTAGCACCCTGAAAATATATCTTAAAAGAGGTATAAGAAGGCAGATCGTTAGCCAAGGCATACAAGGGAAATTAACTTGTGTACTCAAAGGGGCTCATGCCATGATCAAATATCATGCATTATTTCTCTCTTTCTTCCAATGTTTAGTATGCATTTCACCATGACTCCTTGATGGACCTGCAATACCTTGGTTAATAAGTTCACTTTTACATTTTTTGTTACTGAAGACACAACGAATTCAAAGTTGAAAGAGGACAACATGCGTCATGACTCTCTGTGTCCCATTTTGCATTCCCAAGACATATCCACATCCAACCTAGCTAAAAGAAATCTTCCCCTCTGCGGCCATCCCACTCTGCTTGTCTGATCACATAACAATTTAGACTACAGAAGAAACTACGCTCCACAAGCAAAAAAATCAACAAATCACATTCACCAGATTACCCAATTAGAAGACTAATCTCTCGTCGTGGCGCTACACACTATTTACCGGGAATGGGCAAGCCTCAACATCTCATTCCAAACTCTGCAGTTAAATCAAGCAGTATTCATCTGAGAAGCTATGAACAGCTGCAGCCTGGACAACACAAGGATACTTTCTCAAGGTAACATTACGGCCATGTTTGGATGCAACATAAGAAACCTCGAATCGGTTTATCATAAACCCAGTTATTATAAACGTGTTGTTCTATACATTGTCAAGGTAAAATGACATAATGCAGGGGAAGAGAAGCCTGGAGGCCCCTCCCCCCTCTAGATCATTGAATGTGCATGTTGGGGCAAAATCAGCGGTGCATCCAGTTGTCTTGCCGGCATTTAGCTTATGGCCTGCAAGTAGTTGAGGTGCTTCCCCACCTGGCACGGTGCCACCTGATTCGGAAACAGATAGAAGACCTCTTCAGAGCCCCTAACCGGCAATGGCACACAAGATTCGGGCCCCGCCGGACATCCAAGACCCTGATCTCACCCGGAAGTCTTCCTTCTTAACGCCCCCCTGATCCCGAAACTTTCTTACAGAACAAGCCGCGGCGGCAACCACCCCTCGTGGGGGGACCGGCATCACAGCTTCGTCCACCACACCGGCCGTCCCACGCAGACGATGGCACCACGCCCACCTCCCACGGAAGCTAAACAAATGACCATGCACTGACGGCAACCACCATCGACCTAGTTGGGCGGTGTGAACCCGGCTGGGGATTCGCAGAGCGCACCAGAGGGGGTAGTTGAAGAAAACGTCGGCATCGGGCCGTCGGCGGGCATACAAGGTTTAAATCTGCCGCGGCCTCATGGCCCGAGAACCGAGAATAGGAAAATGTCAATAGCTGGTGACGCCGGATTCGGAAAAAGAGGACACTTGGCTACATAACAACCCCGAACACACAACAACAGGGAAGATTCCGATAAGCCGTGACGAAGATTTTCTTTTTTTTTTCTTTTTTTAAGGTCCTCCAAGAAATTTCGCGGGTGCTTCCTTCTTACTATTCTATGCAAGACAAAAGTCGCAGACTCGCAGCACGGTCCACTATCTAATCTAGTGTAATGGCATTTAGGTGTGGCAGCGGGAGTGGCTGTGGGGCAGGACGCGCACTGCCGTCCGCAACATGGCGCGGGATATAGAAAGATGACCCCAAAAGTGGAGCCGTCCATTTCCGAGACCCATCTGCAAAGGGGTCTGCATCGAGCCCGTACGTGGCCGGATCCGTCCATTCCGGAGGACAGAACCCGCTTCCCTTTACAGGGACCGCCTTTGTCGCCACATAAGACGGTGGGGTCAAATGGGTCGTCCTCTCCCCCTGGAACGCAGCGCCCCGGCGCGCGGCGCCCACCGCGGCGTCGCATGGTCCGGGTCGGAATTCGGGTTTCTCGGGTTCCCTCCGTCGGACCTAATTTTGCAACGTGACCAATGGGGATCCGACAGGTGACCTCGACGCCAAATGTGCTTGGTGGGACACCGATCTGCTGACGTGAACCCATCGGAGTCCGGGTCAGCTCCTCCAACCCCGTCAATTACAGCTAGGCGTCATGCAAGCCGCTGCCCCTGCTTTGCACGTCGAGAACGGGTTGCAGTTCGGTCGTAGCGTGTCGAGCGGACTCCGCAGCCGGCTGCTCAACCGCCGGGGAGGCGAAGAATTCCTGAGGGGATCTGGGAGCTGGTTCGGTTGAATCAGTACGGACCCGCACCTTCCGTAAAGATTCCGAAGCAGTTAAAGTCCCGTACGGCGGCATCGGAGCAGAAAGCTAGACAGTGTTAGAACAGTTGCCATTTCCCCCTCCGCCGGAGTCGGAAAGGAGGAAGAAGAAGAGGACCCATCGCAGCGCGAGTTTCTGATCCCCCAAGATTCAACCGCGACGCTCTCGCAAGCTCCTCCTGGTCCGCCATGGATTTGCCGCGAGAAGACGTCCATTTTAGATGCTTACTGGCTTCAAGTTTTCGAGCAATCAAATTTAGAACATGTTTCTAATTAACTTTTATAACTTCATATTTCGTTTAAAGTGTTTATTAGAAGCTAAAAGATAATCAAAATATTATATAAATGACTTCTAACATTTATCCTTTTTCTTTCAAAGTAAACAAGTATGAATCGCAGCAGAGGAGGAAATGGCCGCTCCTGCTGACGCGATCGGAAAGAAGACGACGAAGGAATTGGAGCGAGGAGGATTGGGGGAGAACGCGGACGGACCTGGATCCTGCGGCGCCTGGCTTCCGCCTCGCTGCGCTTATCGAGATCGGCGACGAAGCGGTACCTCCGGCGGCGGTTCTTCACCACCACCCACCACACCGCCTTGCGCCACCGCAGCAGGGCCTCCCTCGAGGCGTTCTTCGCCGGCACATCGAAGTCCTTCAGCAGGCCTTCCATCGCCGCCTTCTCCTCCCCTCCCCCACCCTCTCCGCTCGCCTCCTTTGCTTCCTCTCTCTCCCCCACCGCTACTCTGGGATCGTTTTCTAGGGCTCGGGCTCGAGCTCGGGCTCGGGTTTAGATGGGCTCACGTTTGTCTGGGGCCCACCGGTACGGTAGTCCCCTCCCTGTTCTGTTCCCTCGCCAAACGGAAAAGTCTGACGCGGCGACAAATCTGTGGTCCCTGTAGGAGCGCCTCGATCGGTGGACCTTCCACGATTCCTGGGTGGAATAGCGCCGAGCGATCCGAACCCGTTCCAAGTCCCTGGAATCCGGCCCGACCGGTTCCCACGGCCGGACCGCGTCACATGATCAAAGGTGATATTTAAATACATTTTTAGGTCGAAATCATATTTTTTTCCGAGCAATGTCAAAAGAAAAGGATGGCCTAAAAAGTACAAAGTATATTAATATTTTTTTGGTTTTCTGTTGGCTTTTAAAAGTTTTGTAGGTGTTTCGATCTCTTCATAACTAGTTTCTTTCAAATTATCAAAATATGGCTCTCTCTCAAAATGTGACTGAAATTTAGCCTGTGAAGTGTGAGCCATCTCTCCGTCACCGTCTTAATTTCGTGAACGGAACAGAAAGCAAAAGTGCTCATTTTTCACACCTCATAATGTCCATCATCCGTTGGGTGCCCGTGGTCATCACAGGATGGAAATGACTGTGGCAGCTGTTGATGGAATCGACATCGTTTGGATCGTGTGCGTCTAGATCATCTAATGTTTTTAAACACGTGAAATCAAGTTGTACATGTATTGCACATATTATTTTTAAAGATAAATAATTCATATACTCTCGTAAAGATCAATTTAATGTGTCTGAAAATATTGAGTGATCCAGATGCATTAATCGGAACAATCTCATTCCCTTTCTTTTTAGTCCCAAGATCTCATTTCCTATTGATGAGTAGAACAGATGAGAGTCGTACGTTCAGGTGTACGTATAGCATTTTCCTATTATTTACGAGCCGTCCCACACACCTAATGCCAAAATATGGATAAATTCAAGAGGATAAATATCATACCCAGAACCAGAAGTTTATCGCATGCATTTTCTTACCGGAGAGATATCCAATATCCGTGCACATGTAGCACTTACGGCCAAAAGAAATAGTTATTTATATTATAACTAATACTCAGCTTCACGGTGGGACAGCGCAGTGCCTGATCAATTTGATCACATAATAGCACTAGGAGCATGTTTCTTTTTAACTTCGAAGTGAAGGTAATTTTAAAGAAGTCATCTGTATTTTTTGATATATAATTAATTAAAAAATAAGTAATACTTGTCGTATTGAAAGTCAATGAAGTAAGTTGAGTCATGTTATTGATCCACCTAATAAGGAGTCACATAGTTTGAACAGCTTTTTCACATATAAATTAGACATTAATTGCAAGTGCAGAGTTCTAGATGCGACAAATTTACGTACACAAATATTCTATAGCCAAGATAAATGCTACTTGTCATACTTATAGAGTATTTATCACACCTGAAAAATATTTGTCACGTTTATAAATTTATACACACATGAATAGAGATGACAATTACTTTTCAAACGTGATAAATATTTTGTGAACTTGTCACGTTTGTAAAATATTTATCACATCAAAAAATCTGTACATAGAAATGACAAATATTTTGTCACACTTACAAAGTATTTGTTACGTCTGCGTCTACTTGTCATGGTGGGAATCTTACACTCAAATTCAACACTTGTCTGACTCATTTGTAAAAAAAAAGTTATCTAATTAATATGACTTCTATTTAAATAGATCACTCACATCTTACATTATAAGTTGATTCAACTGACAGCGAACATTACTCAAAAAAATAAACTCCACCTCCACCAATCCAACGGGTAACAGCTCTAATCGCGTAGGGTGGCACCGGTCAGCGGTCCAGTATGTAGTCCTTTTATATTAAAGTAATTTACTTCTTCATCGTTCTAAGGTAGACCAGAAGTTAAAGGCTTAAAGGGTATTATTGAGAATTTAGGATCCTAACATTAAGAATTGGAATCCCTGTCAACAGGTTCATCGATCTGGATCCAGTTGGTTAGGCCAGTTGGTTCACCACCTCCCTTTTAAATAGAGGTCTCAGGTTCGAACTGGTTGGAGCCTAAAATCTCTCCAGTCCTTGGTGCTGTTGGGATCTTTATCTCCTTATTTGTGGGATTATTTTTCCAAAAATTAGACGGATTTGGAATTGTCGCCTAATTAGGCGGATCCATCGACCTAGTCGGAATTATCTCCAATTCTGGAGAAAAATTTTGGATTTCAAATTAGAACCTCGGTCGTTTGTAAATAATTGTACATATCTGACCATTGGACCACATTCAAAAGAAAAAAGAAAAAAGAAAAAAAGAAAAAAAAGTTCACCAATCCGACTCAATAAGTGTGAGATAATTTCCACGCACATTTACGAAAAAACCCCTCTTACGCAGACTTCATGTAGGATCTTGGAATTACTTTTTTATAAATATCTCTCTCACACTTATTCCTTTTATCTCCAAATGGATGGAAGGCTAAAAGTACTAATTTAGCGAACCTTCTACAAGAAAAGGTTAGGCTCCTGTAGACACAATTAAAACAAAAGACAAATCTCACGTCTTTTGGAACGTGGCATGCCACACTCACTTCCGTTCCCTGATGTAACCATAAGAAGCGAGCTTACGTTCAGGACTCCCTTGGTGCATCTTAAAATGTCCTAAAATTTTAGTTTTAAAATTATTGATTTTAAAATCAACAAAAATAAATCTCTAACTTTAAAATTGTCAATTTTGAAATCATCAATTTCGATTTACAATGATCTTAGACCATAAATCAAATTAAAAAGAGAGAATTTTAAAGATTAACCGATTTTGAAATACAATAAAATAATTACAACGGATCAAACGTAAGAAAAAATACCGTAAAATGATTTACAGTATTTCAAATACAACTAAATGTTATTTTATAAATGTTTATGATATTTTACAGGGGCACCAAACGCACCTAGATCATTAATCGCAACCATTTAATCCAATTTCAAGTCCTTAAAAAACAAATATACTGCCGTAGCATTCCTATCAAGCCAAAGCACATCTCCCTCCGTATATTCCTCTCCAAACAAAGCACGTCTAGCCACCTTCAGCACCTCTCTTTCCTTCCACCCCCGCCTGTGGAATTTGAACAGAACCTGGGGAAGATGCCGCCGGCCGCCTGCACTGGGAGAACAGACGGTTTCAAAGCTCTTTTGTGAACGGCAAAGCTAAGCTACACAGATACCGCGTGTTTCATGTTCTTTTAACATAAGACGTGTTTGGTTGGTGGAACCTTTCTTTTGGAAGGCACCTTTTATATATTCTTCGTAGGAGAATACACTGAGTGTGATCGATTTAACTTACATGGATACCCCCCAACTTACCAAATAGCCAACTAAACTAACCCTTTCTTTTGAACTCCATTTTGATGGGGCCACTTCTAGTTCTGGTGGTGTGGCAGGAATTATAATTCGAGATTGTCAAGGTATTCCTGTTATTTCTCTTACCAAAATCTTCAGGACCTCTGACCTGGTTATGGTGGAAGCTTCGGCCCTCTTCAGAGCTATGCAGCTGGCACAGGAGATGACTACAACGGTTACTAATGGGGATGTACATGGTATCCAAAAATTTATTAATTTATCGGTCTATTTTCAAAACTTAAAGGTCATAAAAAGATAGGGATTAAATAATAAAGATGCTATCTATATCTAAATGATTTAAGACAAAGATACATATACATCTTTTTCTGAATCTGGTTACTCGAGTATCCACCCGTTTTTTTTCGTCATCTTGTCCATTGATCATATTTTATTTAAAATTTTCATTTATAAATGAAATCTCCAATCATGTACTTACATAAATTCATAATTAAATATCTTATTGTCCATGTCATTCTTTTAACCATTTCTCTCCTTCATTCAGTACTTTGCAAAGTTCATTTTGACAAAGGTCACATGATTTTTAATTAAATTTATAAGAAATAATTAGAAAGAACTTATAAATATGTATATTTTAAAGGTGGGATTCCTTCGTTCCCTGTACAAGTGACAGAAGATTAAGTTTATATTCACACGTGGTATTATCCAATAATTTAACTTTTATGTATCTGTTTCCGATAATTTTTAATAATTTTAAAGGACGAGAATACAAGAGGATAATGATAAGAATAAGAATACACACCTTGTTTAAAGGATAAGGATAAAGATAAAGTTGCTATTCGACTTGATATATATCTTTTTACATCTCTAGTTTCTATGAAAGATGATGCTCAACTGCTGATTAATGCTTCACTTAAGATCAGAGATTCACCGTGCAAGGTGAAAACTTCCATTGCAATATGTCAAGTGCTCCTCGCAAATGATAAAATCTATCTGCAATTTACTCTCAGATTAGGCAACAAGGCTGTTCGTGCCCTTGCGAAGTTTGCTATTATTTCTTCTCTTTGAAGTGATTTGGAATTCCTCCATGTTTTCCCCGTGTATTCAATCTATTATCGTATCCTATGTATTTGTATTGTCCTGATTAATATATATATATATATGAAGACTTTTCTGATCCAAAAAATTTTCTAGTGAAGAAGTCTAGCTTGGAGTTTCCAATTGAAGGCCAAATTTTAACAGGTAAGGGGTTAATCAGATCTATCATTTCTAGCTATATATGTACCCAAAATAAGTGGGCCAAGAGCTGTGGAAACTCAGATGTAGGAATGGAGGAGCTTTCCTATTGAGCCAAGTAGTAGTTTTATCGTTTTTGTTGTCATTTTTTTTTCATACCAATATAACCTTGACATGTTGTTGTCCCCGGGTCTTATCTTAATCCCTAAGCAGCTGCATGTTGCAGGCTTGCAGCCGCGATCATCTACAGGATGACCATGACATGCAGGGTGGGTTGTGTGACGACCCACGCTAACTTGGGCTGTTTAAGCTTGTTTCCTTCTCAAAGTGGAGGTTCGGGTTTTGTTTCTTTTCTTTTAGGAGAAAAACAGTCGACCAAGAAAAAAAAAATGGCCACTATTGTTGAATATGGCACTAAACTCTGGCTATAATATAGCTTCTCCCTCTCTCCTTTCACCCTTTCTAGGGATGGGCAAGTAGTGTCGAGTGGCGTTTGAATAGATAGCGCCAAGTGCCGAGATTGCAGGAAAGGGAAGTTGAAGAGATGAAGGGCGTGTTTGATATAACTTCTATTTGAAAATTATTTTTAGCTTTTATTTTTTACATAGAATAAGTTGAGGGAGAGAGGTTATAGTTAATTTTCGTTTATTACAAAAGTCACCTCTTTTCTAACAGTCTCATTTTTTCTTCAATTTTGGAAGTTTTTCTTTGTAACTTTTGGTTAGAAGTCAAAATACAAATAAAATATCACATAAATGACTTCTAAGATTCAATGACTTTCATAAAAAATAATTAAATGAAAATATAAAAGTACTTCCAAATAAAAATTGTGCCAAACACGGTGAAAAAACTGAAGTGATCCAATTGGAAGAAGAATACACTACCACTTACCAAAGCTCTCTGACCTGCAAGAAAAAGGAATCGTGAGGGCCTCTCACTCGAGAGGAGACCCCTCTAATGCTGAAGTTTAGATGAGAAGCATGAATAGGTTTGCAAGAACATGAGAGACTCCAATTGAAAGAATAGCATATCTAGATGGTTTTATTTATGGCATGAAGAAAAGGAAATCTTCAAACATCCTTTAATGTGGGACTAGTCCTAGTAACTTGGGGAACAAAGATAATGGCGGGTGCGCAACCGAACCTCAACCTTTGGGCCGGACATCTTCCATTGCTTAATATGTTGTAGTTGGGCTCATATGGAACTAGATCGCCTGGATTATGTGCGTCTAAATCGTCCAACGTCCCTACACACATGAAACCGAGTCATACATACATTGTACGACAGTTCCATTTCATACACCCTCATATAGTTCAATTTCATGTGTCTGGAGGTGTTGAATGGTTCATACGCACTAGTCTAGACAATCTAGTTCCGACTTATATCACCTCGTGGCCTTCGCCCCTTGATAGCACATATCCATTAAAGACTAGAACAAGTGAATGAGATGTCCCAAACTAAGATTCATTATAATCTATGTTTAGCTCCAATCTAACCACTACATTAAGGGGCATCCTTGTATTTGCATTTTACAAACGAATATGAATGGTCATCTAACTAGAAAGTTGGGGTCAATATTTGTAACAAATAAAGAGGGGACATAAGTTGACTAACAAAGATAATTTATATTAGCAGAAATTAACTAAGAAATTAAAATTTATGATGCATGTATGATCCTCAAGAACAAAGATCATGTAAAAATATGATCTCTTATTTAATAAAAATTATATGAATGCAGACAATTTATGTCTAAATATATGGATTTACTTATGGGCAGATACAAATTCGATCATGAATCAATTAAGTTTGGATTTGTTTATATTCCTATGGGTTTCTCTTTTTGTGAGCTTACCCCCGCCTTTTTTTTTTTTTCTCCTCCCTTTTATAAAAGATTATAAGAGTTTCTTTCTCTAGCCATTTTAATAGTTGACTTATGCCATGTTATTTCTTCTGTAAGATCCTTCTCGTTCTTGAGGAGGTCTTCGTTGCTTGATGCACAATATTAAGGAGCCTCCTGTTTTAGGTCTGCACTCTTTTCCTCCCATGTTCAACATTGCCCTTAGTGGCATGCAGCAACCATTGGCCTTATACCCTCTCCAACTTGTAATAGTAGGAGGTATCTTCCATCTACATCATTTATTATTGTTTCTCCAGGAAGCTTATTGTCAATTATATCTTTTTCTCTTTGATTTGTACTTTACTTAAGGATCTATACATAATTTTTCTCTGTTTGTGTTATTCATGAAACTCTAATGTGTAACCTATTTCTCTTTCATCTACTCTTCCCCTATAACTACATATTTGTGTAATAATGATGCATTTTTATTTATCTATCATCTCAAATTCATTCTTTTCATGGGACCCTATATTATTTTTTCTCTATTTTTAGATCGCTACTCTT
The DNA here is from genome assembly GCA_030544215.1 of Zantedeschia hybrid cultivar. Taxonomy (NCBI): domain Eukaryota; kingdom Viridiplantae; phylum Streptophyta; class Magnoliopsida; order Alismatales; family Araceae; genus Zantedeschia; species Zantedeschia hybrid cultivar. Next base: position 75,355,434 of record JARZZO010000005.1, on the reverse strand, counting down.
TGATTTTAAACTAATAACGGTGTAATTCTAATGCAATGATTTATTGATCTATTCTCTTCTATTTGATTCTAATATGACATTTCTAAAATCCTTCATGAAATTGTCCATTAGAATTGATTTTCTATGATTTATTTCATTTGTATGTCTTATTTATACTTTTTGATAGGATGCTAATTAGAGCCATGGAATTGATTTTATTGGAACACTATCTATCATCTACTGTTTGATTCTAGGATTTCATGAAAACCCTAATAATTGTTCACTAAAGTCTTTCATCTTTGGGTAAGTATTGAAAGTATTTCGTTTACTCAATATGGATTTTTGATTTGTGCATATTGTATGTAGGTTTTCCTAAAACCTTAGTTTTTTTACTTTAGTTTCATTTATTCATGTCCTTGTTGATCCTCATATTACTAAATGCTTCCCTAATCAATTTCTTCTAGTCATTCCTTTTAATGGATCAAGTATGGAGCATACATAAACATATGAAGTTTAATCCTTTTGCTCTATTTTGATATATATTTTTTGTGAAATTTATTTTAAAGTAAGGCTCTTCTTCCATTTGATTTGAGCATATCCATTTAATTTAGTTATACCTTTTGTACACTTTATTTAGGTCTACAGTACACTTTTACGAAATTAGATGTATGTTATGTTTCATGCATATGTTTAATCTAGTTTTAACATGTAATATTAAAAGACTCCTAGGCTAATTACAACAAGAGAACTTGTGCCATATCCTCCTAGGTTTTTGTAGACCTTTAAGGATGCTCAATCTTGCTATGTCCACAATATGTTTTATTTTACATATTTTTGCTTCATTTATTTTTCATCTTGTGATTCACATGGGCAGATTTTTTTGTGTTTTTGGCATTTTGCTTGCATATGTGGTAGCTTTAGCCTTAAGGAAGGTGCTTATGGTGTTGGGACCCAATATACCTAAGATTCCATTCTTCTTAGTACTTATCTCCAAATATATGCTTTAGTGATTCTAATTTACATATTGGTTTGCAGGCATTGTTGCTTTCATTAATTTTATATATTTTAATCATTACTTCAAGAAGAATTCTTCGTATAATTATTCGTCAATGATCTAGCAACTTCTTGTCTGACCCATCCTTGTAAACCATCATTCTTGTTGTTTTCTGTTATGTGCATATATTCTATTAAGGCTCATATTCATGTTTTTGTTCAGTGCTTGATAAAACATTCACGTGTTTATGCTTCATGATCTATCCATATTTATTTATTGCTTATTATCAGCTATAATTTCAATGCTGATTATAACGTATCTATATTTTATTCATTTATTCATGCTTGTGTCAAGAATTAGGATACTTTGCCCATTATTGTGGTTTTATTTTTTTCATTTTATTTTTAATAAACATTATACAAGTCATAATAAAAGTCATAAATAAATGAAGAATGTTCAAAACTAGTTAAAATTTTATTTTTATATTTTTACATTTGAAATTCTGAGTTTAAATCGAGATCTGCATTAGTATGGAAATTAGGAAGTTCGTAAAGAAAATGGCCCACGTCCCAAATTTGAGCCATTATTAGCATATGTACCATGAATTTCCAAAACTAAAATGTCAAAAATGAACAGTTATCGCATTAAATCACAAAGATATGTAGTTCCATAATAAGGCAAGCAACATGAAAGTCTATGGTAGTCAGTCACAAAGAATTATCATGTAGTTCCATGAAAAAGCAAGTAAGCATGTAAGCAAAATACTACTAATGAAATTAATGGAAAAAAATTATGTGCAATATTTAAATAGTAGTAATTGAATTATGATAACTAGTAAATAGATAAATCTAGAATTTTAAGAAGGGTTTATTAGTTTTTAGTCTTTCTAAAATTTCATGTTTAGCTTTTAATCCCTATAACTTGGATAATTTCTTTTGCATCCACGAAAGTTGTTGCTTTATTGAAAAAAGTCCTTCCAGTCAAGAAAGGTTTACCAAGTGGGAATATTCTCCAAAATATTCTTCTAACCACCGTCAAATGTGACGGAATAATTAAAATGACATTTTTATCTTTTGTTGTCAAGATATAGTCATTGAAAATTATTTTAAATTTTGATTCTTACAAAAGTTTAAAATTAGGAATAGGTCCGTTACGGCTAAAAAACAGTCATTGTAACTGCTACAGCGACTGCTGTCCGATTGTAAAATCTGACGGCATGGAATCGTTGCATCATCCCACATGAGGTGCAGCAAAACTTAAACATTATGCACCATCCGGATTCAGATATGTCATACGTGAGTTGTTGATCACGGGTAGGAACAGGGACATTCTGGTCTGGATACTAGTGGGCTGCAAGGGATACGATTGATGTGCAAAGAGACGACTGTGCAAACGTATACGGTATAAAAAGGTAGTATAAGTAAATGGCCTCAAGAAAACTCAAACATAGGTCACTATGTGTCTTGCTTTGAGTCTCAGCTAACTGTGCTAGCCTCTCGGTTGGTCAAAAACCCAAATGAACTTAAACATTAAGCAAATCTTGAAATGTGAAAATGATTATGTGATCTGCCTTTTCTAGATTTCTAAAAAGACGAAAATAAAATTATTATCCTTAAAGAATAAAAAATAAACTAATAAACGGAAAAAGTGGAGTTATAATGCCATAATTAATCCCACTGTGATCATCACTATGTTGCAACTGTCAACTTGCAAGGTTCTAAGACTGGCAACAGTAAAGAAGATAGGGATACAGAAAGGAAATTGCCTCCATATTCAGATCTCATGAGGAATGATTGTGATTATCAACCATGCATGAACGAAGACATCGAAAAACAAATTTCATAGAAGAGGTTCTTTCCTCTTGGATGTCCGGCTAGTACTCAAAGTTGAAGGCATTGCACCACAAAATCTATTACATTCAAAACATTGAAAATAAAAAAAGGATAATAAAAATATTAAAAGTAACATTAATTTTAAGGAATCTTAAAATTGAAAAATAAAGAAGATGAGAAACATTGTACGTAGTATGGTTTATAAAAGGGATGTCGGCATGAACAATCCTGATACATTTTTATCTCAATAAAAATACTTCTTAAAATTCTAATACCATGAGCATTTTATCATGAATACACATTCTAATATTCTAAACTAGTTGCAATCTCGTGCGATGAACGGCGAATTAATAGATTTAAATAAAATAATTATAATTAATATAAGTGAAGTTAATCTTTTACTCTTTTTAAAGGAATGAATAAAATAATTACAGAAGAATATATGTTCAAAAATACTAATTTTATGTGAATTAAATTAGTTGTTTGGTAAATGTTAAAAATTTCAAAATCATTGTATCTAATTAAAATATGGATTGACAGGGAAAATTAAAAAATAAATTGAAGATTATTATTATTATCCCATAAGATTATCTCAATAAATGTTTTAATGAAATATAGATTGAGAGAAAAATGAGAGAGAGACTAATCTCATTAATAACGAAATTAATTATTATTATCCCATGAAACTATCTCAATAATGATAATAAATATCAAAATTTATTTTTATTATTATCCTAAGAGGTTGTCTCAACAACAACAACAATATGAGTGAAAAAAGTGAGAGTGATTGGTCTCGTTAATAATAACAATAATAATATTAAAATTAGTTATTATTATCTCATGAGACTATCAAATAATAATAATAATAATAATAACAATGTCGAAATTAATTATTATTATCTCAAGAGATTGTAACAACAACAACAACAACACCAATAATAATAATAATATAGACAAGTAATTGATTATATATATAGTATATAAAAAGATTTTATTATCATTATAATATATAAAAGGTTTTCGTTAGAAAGAGAGGACCGAGAGGAGGGGGGAGAGATCGTGAGAGAGAGAGAGAGTTAATAAGAGAAAGAGGGGAAAGAGAGAGAATGAATGAGGAGAGAGAGAGAGGGGGAGAGAGATCGTGAGAGAGAGTCGAGAAAGAGAATTAATGAGAGAGAATTAATAAGGGATATAGATATTAATAAAGAAAATAAAAATAATGAGAAATAATTTAGGCGGAAAACAGAGAATTCTGATATTGACACGTCGTACCAAAAATTCTGTTATATATATCTATATATATATATATATATATATATATATATATATATATATATATATATATATATATAGTTATAGTATAGATAACCTAATTTTACAACTCAATTTTAGGAAAGGATAAATATCATAGGAATTTATGCATACAACGATGTGATAACCTTTTGAGGAGGGTCTCCCTGTGAGCTAATTAAGCCGTATCGTATTGTATTCAAAGCATAGGTCAATCTACCTTGGAGAAGACCACGTCCTAAATTCTTAACTAGAGAATTGGAATTCATGTGTAATCTTGGAAAATTTAAAAGAGCTTCTAACACTTACTTGGCTGTTAAAGATATATAGAGTTTATGAAGTCCTAGTGATTTAGTAATTCAAGAGAGATTATCTTTCGTTTTTATCTCTATCAAAGAGACTTAATTAAATAAGATGGAAAACTACCCGATCTCATGAGTTGCCTCAAGAGAACTTCCCAATGCTATGTTGGGTCAAAATATATGGCTTTCTTCACGAGTACTAGTGGACCGGATCTGCATCAAACTGTTAAACAAACATGCACGAGGTTCATAAAGGTCGTTATGACTTTCCTCATATAACTTAAATCGGCAAGGTTTTCTTTCCTTGCTCGATTTCACAATTAGAGATTTTTAATGGTCCATTCATGGGTTATTACAAAATGAAGGCTAGCTATTGAGTTCCTAAAGAATGGCCCTACAATTAGGAATGAATTGGGCAGGCTAGGTTGAGTTAATTTGAATCTAACTCAAATTCAAAATAGTCCAACTTAATTTTAACTCAGCTCAAATTCAACTTAAGTTCAACACAAATTCAGCTCAAATTCACATAATTCAATAGTGAGTGTGTCAGGTGGATTGGATTGGACTAGTCCTGTTTATAAATGATTTGTTAGAAGTGCTTTACTTTTTGTATGAAGTATTGTAAAAGTCAATAGTTTAAATTGGGTCAACTTATTTTCAGCACAACTAAATTCAGATTTAACTAATGTCAACTCAAATTTAGCCCAACCTAATTTATATAACTTGGGTCAACTCATTTTTCTTTAATATAAGTTGGATTAGATTGGGCCATTAGCTGACCCGCCCGATTGACATAATGTAGCATTAATTTTCGCCCGTCTCTTTTCCTCTTTTGAGCCTTTTAACAAGAGAACGTACAAAGAAATGGATGTTTTAACATAACTTTCTGGCATAGTTTTTGAAAACACTAAAACAAAAAACATGACACAATTTAATTGTAAAATTAACGTCAAATGGTACTTAATTTATCTTTACTTTGAAAGTCTTAGCGTTCTTTTATATACATTAGTTGTGTCACGACTTTTGTCAAATTAGAATATTAATCAACTGATACAAAGTAATTGAGAGACGAGCCTACTGACCAGTCTATGGGGATGAGAAGCTTGTCTTCAGACGCAATCAACTCTTTTGATCAGAAGAAGCAAAGTTGGTGCTGCCACCCCCTTTTCTTTGACCGTTGACCTAGATAAAGAGATCTCACCGTGTAACAGCAGCTGGTTCTGACCCTTTAATTTCCACCGTAAGAGAAAACCAAGCTGCGCTCATTTTGAGACCTTGAAAGTTGTAAGCCATGATTCAATGGCCATGTCCGATTTACATATATTGGTTTTTCTATGTTGTAGAGTGGAATTGACGCCAATCAATGCCATTTAAAAAAAAATTTAAAAAAAAAAATTACTTATTGCACTGACCCTTAATATAGTGCTGACAGTTGTAGGTGCTGAAAATGTTCGTGTGATTAATATGAAAAAACTATATTGTTTAGTGTAAACTAACCTATTAAAAACAGCAACTAAAGTGCAGTGATCGCCAGAAACTTTTAACTAAAAAGTTTCAAAAGAGAGTATGATCGCCTATCTGTTTGAACGCGGAAGATTGAGTCCTTGATTCCTCTCCTTCAGCCGGCTGAAGAAAGAGAGTCATTTCTTTGTTCTTTTGTTCTTGCTGTTGAATGTGAGGTTGAGGATCGTCCAGAAGTTCTTCTCGCTTGGTGCTTGATTTCCCCTTTTTGATCTCTTGTTGTTGTTGTTGAGTGCAGCAGAGACAGAGAAAGAAAAACGAAATGAAGAAACACAGATGAGAATTTAAGTAGAAGTAATATCAAAACTAACCATGATTATAAACATGCTTAAACAGCAAACTCACTTGTTTAATTGGTTTTGAAACCTCTTTAAAACAGATAGGTTTTGGAAAATTAATGCTGTGGTGTGTGTTGCATGAAGTGAATATGAAGAATGAAACTAATGAAAATGTAAAATGAAATGCAGAAATGAAAAACTTATACCCAGTTGGATTGAAGCCTTGAAGGGATGAAGATCTTAAAAGGGACGCCGACTTCTGGAAATGACAGCGCTCCGGCGTTCCGACGTGGTTGCTTCGATCTTCAATTCGCTATAACGCTATGGCTCAACTCAATTCAATTCTCTCTTTTCTTAACTCTTTGATATGCAAGGTATTTATAGGCATTTTCTGCGTTCGCGATTAACATAGAAAAATTTAGGATTTATCTACCTTAATCGACAGATAATTACTGATTAATTCATCTTTATCTGTAATTATCTAAAACGCGTCCACTATGGATGACGCCTTTCAGATTAATTTAAGATAAGGATAAATATCCGGGAAAACTTATCTTTATCTTTATTAGCTAAAACGCGTCCACGTGTGTAGACGTCTTTTACACTAATTAAGATAAGGATAAACATCCGGAAGAGAAGTTAAAACAGCTTAGGAAACCTAAAACGCGTCGACCATTACAGACGCCTTTTAGCTAATAAATCAATTAATTAAAATTCAAATTTAAACGCTAAAACAGGAATAAACTCTAAATCGCGTCTACATGGGTCGACGCCTTTTAGAATTATGCATATTTTAACTAAAATTTGAGTTAAAATCAATTCAATTGATTAACTTAAACATATCTATTCGACCCAACACTCAAAAGATTAATAAAAATTAATTAATGATTAAATATCAAACCATTCTGAGGCATTATTATATGATATGAAATTTACTCAAAATGACGTCAAAATTAGCGTGTCTACAACAGTCAGTGCAGTAAGTGTTACTCTTGTAGATTTTATGAAGGCCCATTAATTTTGGCCTATTAGAATATGACTGACCTATTGATCTCGGCCCATGAAAGTTCATTGATTCCGACTTAATAAAATGATCCCACTAATCTACTATCTGATTGACCCTACTGAACAAAGTTTTTACATCATCTTAACCTTGTAAATGGAGCATATATACCATAGTTCAGAGAAGAAGATCCGAAGATCACATCTCATTCCATTAATAGAGAGAAGGGCGGGAGTAGTTCCATGCTGACCACCAAAGCTAACCAAGTCATTTCAATATCTACATATTTATTATCTAGCTAAGATTTAATAGATGAACGTGCGTCCATGAAAATAAAATATATGTTATACGTATCTAAGGGAATTTGAGGTGAATTATGTTCTCTGAACAATATGAAGCAAATAGAGGCTGCGAGACTGTACCTCAGGGTCCGTGCAAGGGTAACAAAAGGCCATTGATACCACTGATCATAACTCGGTTACTGTTTTTGGACCTTACTTAGATAGGGAAGTCATGTGTTCCAAGACCGCCGTCTAGAGCATAAAATTGTTATTTGTTAGAGTGATTATATAATAATCTTATATCGATTAATTTTAGTTGTGGCCAGTACTTATGATTTTGAGCCTTTTAAATTCAACACTTGAATTTTGTGATTTGTAAGATAGTATCTGGGAGTCTAGCTTAACTTTATCTTTGCAAATTTATCATCTAATTTGCATCACTTCTTCTTATCTAATTTTTACGGGCCAGCTTGACCGTGAGAGGGAGTGTTTGAGCGACTATATAATAATCTTACATCGATTAATTTCAGTTGTTACCAGTGTTTCTAATCCAGGTCCCTGCAAACTCAACACCTAGATTTTATGGTTTGTAAGACTATTTCATACACAAAATCATATGATCCATAAAATTAATTACTTTTTTGGTGATGATCTTGAATTCAGAGCATTGTCATCCAAATATATGCAAGTTGAGCCACCTGATATTAAACAAATTAAGATAACAAAAGCCGCATACGTACGTATGACGTCCTTTCCCAAAGTTTACCTATGTGCGTATATCATAAACTATATATGGAAAAGAAGAAAGATAAACCTCATAAACTATGCAAGGTTAAGGATAAACTAATATTAGGTTTTTAAAGTTAACGAGTTCAGGTGAAAGTACATTTTAAACCACATATTCAACGCCACATCATAATACCTTTCAAACTTCTAAATTATTACATTATCTTACATGCGTTTCATTTTTATATTAATCATATATGATATACCCTATTGATCAACAAAAAAATAATAATCAATGGGTGCAGTATCACAACAATGATGGATAGTATAAACGTGTTCCTTCTCCATCTCAGTACAATATTGGATCGGACTCTAATAGTAATTAATCCTAAGATACCATGTGTAAAGTAACCAATCCCAAGATCCATCCCATCGAATTTGACAACTTTTTCTTTGTTCCCAATTCAGCAAATTTTTAATACAACGTAGAACACTTATATTTTACCAAGAACACAAAATTACAATCATAATATAAAATACATCCCAATATAATACAACACAAAACTACCAAGAGCACAAGATTACAACCATAACTTAAAATACACCTCAATGTGATATTCGTGCAATGATTTAGATTGTATGCAGGTGTACAATTATTTTAAATTATAATTACAGTCTTGTGTGCTCTTAGTGGTATTTAAGTGTTCTACGTTATATTGAAAATTTGCTGAATCGGGAATAATAAAAAAAGCTACCAACTTTGACGTCTCGAACGGCAAACATACTTTACACGTGGCATATCTTGAGACTGATTACTGCTACAAGTTGGCTAACGGAGATTAAGGGATACAAGAGAACAGCCACCGCCCATGCGAGCCCAGCTCACTCTTTACAAGGAAAGTAATATTGACAACTCAAAAGGAGGAGAGCCGATTTGCTCCAGGCGTAAGATGGTTTTGCTTAGAACACGCAAAATTTTAACTGAGATAATAAATGGCCGCCAGATGCCATACATACAAGAAGGGCGGTGTTGGCGTATGGTAACGACGGAGATGCGTGGAATGTGAAGTTTAAACAACACATTTGGTTGACTTCTCTGCGTATTCCGCTTGGCAGTGGGTATGCCCTTCTGCCAGGCGTTTCTTATTCCCGACATCTTCCTCTCCATTCCATTTTTCTTGATGGAGTGTTGGAGGAAGGCAGCTGGGTACCCATCCTTTGATCTGTTTTTCCCCATGGATCCCAAGACGCCTCTTCTCTACAGACCCAAGCCATCCTCGCCTCTGCCTCCTGTGCCTACCGCTCTCGAGAGATATCTCAAGCCTCGCCGCGCCGTCCGGCTGTTCCCGTTGCTGCTGATGACCATCTATGCTGCCAGTAGCGTTCTGAGAATGGCTTCCTCTTCTTCTTCTTCTTCTTCCTCCTCCATGTTGTTCTCCCATTCATTTCAAGCAACTAATTCGCGTAAGCTAATTAATCCTGTTGAGTTCTTGTTTTCTGATTTGCAATCATTAATCCAAGTTATATATATATGCATAGCAGGTTAGTGTGGTCCGATTTAATTGTATACAAAAAAAAATATTTGTGATTGCCATATCTATCTTGCAGCAGTAGTTGTTCACGAGAAAGCACCAGTAGTACTTGTTCGCGAGAAAACAATTAGGGATGTGAGGTTCTTGGAGACGCATATCAGTTCATCAAAGGAGACCTCTCTTCAAGCTCGACAGGAGGGAAACCCGCCGGCGTCAGTCCCTTGTTCTGCACTGATCAACGGTGAGGAGACGATCGCAGCTAGGTAAAAGAGATGGTTATATATATATATGTGATGCGGTGTAATGGGACGAGTTTTCCTGGTCTTCGTACATGCAGGTGATGCTTCGGCCATGGACGGGGCAGTGCTGTGCTGCGACCGGAGCCACTACCGGACCGACGTTTGTTACATGCGTGGCAGCGTGGCGACGCGCCCCCGCTCGTCCTCCATCTTCGTCTACGGCGACGGCTTGCCGCTGGCGCCGGAGACCATCCGGCCGTACACGCGGAAGTGGGAGACGAGCATCATGAGCACCATCGACCAGCTCAACCTCGTCCCTGTGCCGCTCCAACAGGCCGGCAACAACGGCACGGAGCCGCGGTGCGACGTGCGGCACGACGTGCCGGCGGTGGTGTTCTCGACGGGGGGCTACACGGGCAACGTGTACCACGAGTTCAGCGACGGGCTGCTGCCGCTGTACGCGACCGCGGGGCGGTTCGGCGGGGAGGTGGTGCTGGTGGTGCTGGAGTACCACGCGTGGTGGGTCGCCAAGTACGGCTCCCTGGTGAGGTTGATCTCCAACTACAAGATGGTGGACTTGGCCAGGGACCGGCGCGTTCACTGCTTCCCGGAGATGATCGTCGGGTTAAGGATCCACGGGGAGCTCACCGTCGACCCACGCCAGATGCCTAGCGGTAATTTGACATTAGTTAAATTTGGATTAGATTGGACTGAAAAGGATTAGCCGAATTTAATTTATTAACTTTTATAATAATTTATATAAAAAATAAAATACTTTTAATAAATTATTTATAAATAAGACAAACTCAACTCAATCTACTTATTATTAGATTTGGACTGAATTTAAGTTAAACTTTAACTGAATATGAGTTAGACTAAAATTAAGTTGAACTATTTTAAATTTAAGTTAGACTTAAATTATCAAGTAATCTAGTCTAATCCGCCCAATTTACATCCTTCGTTGCAAGTTAGTTCCAGGACAAGGTTTTCTAGGTTTTTTAGGCCTTTAGAAGTGGATCCTTCCCATTCAGCCCTGGTTATGTAGAAGATGTGGTGGGTCAAATAATCATCACGCCCACCAAATCATAGAGGTCCATGACCAATACGAACCTTTCCTCTCTTTCTCTCTCTCTCTCACTCTTGTTATCCGTCCACTACGGCTACGTTCCTCACCATCTATGGGCCGCTGGCTGCCTGCTCCAGCTATGTTGTCATGGTCAACCGAGAACCAAAGGAACTTTCTTACATAGACTGCCCACGTGTCCAAATGCCAGTCAACCCTTCTCTCTGATGCTGGTTGTGATTGGCCTTGCATGGACAGGCAAAGGGATGCGTGACTTCCAAGAGCTCCTCGACCAAGGTTTTGGACGAAGCACAGGAAAACAACGGCCCCCACCAACGCTACTCCTCCCTAGCAGCACCAGGAAACCAAAGCTGGTGATCCTCGTACGCAACAGGTCGAGGGTGCTGCTAAACCTGAGGCAAGTCATGAAGGCCTCCCAGGCCATGGGCTTCGAGGTCCATGTCCTCAACCCCAAGATGCGCACCCCCATGCCCGACCTCTACGGTGCCCTCCACGCCGCCGACGCCATGCTGGCCGTGCACGGCGCCGCCCTCACCCACCTCCTCTTCATGCGCCCCGCCTCCGTCCTCATCCAGATCGTCCCCCTCGGCCTCGACGGGCCGGCCGAGGAGTTCTACGGGCAGCCGGCGAGGTCTGCGGGCTTGGAGTACATGGAGTACAAGGTGCTCCCAGAGGAGAGCTCTCTGTGGCGGAGCTACGACCGGCGCGACCCCGTCATCGCCAACCCGGCGGCCATTGCAAGCAAGGGCTGGCGGGAGCTGAAGAAGATTTACCTGGATCACCAGAATGTTAGGGTTAACATGAGGAGGTTCCGCAGGGTGCTGGCCAGGGCATATTCCCATGCATGTCACTAGAACACAACCCAGATTTTAATTAATTATTTGTGTACGTTGTATAGTTGGGCTTTTGGGGAACAAGTTTTCCTTTCGTTTATTGTAATGCAGTCAGTATAACTGATACATATAGTGGCGGACCTAGATCACTTAGACATTAAGTCATAAATATAACTGAGTTAGTGGGGTTTTGGATTAAGTCATATAGATTCTTGGGTTAGATTAGCGGGGTCCTGGACTGGATAAGTGGAATCTCGAGTTAGACTGTTTTAGATTAGACCAATAAATTTAAAAAAATTCAATGGAGTCTCAGGATCTCACTGGATTAATACTGCATCCGCCGTTGAATACATGGTAAGAAATTTTTGTATTTTTTATTGATGAATGAGTGTACATCTGCAGAATACATGTATAACATTCTTTTTCTATAGAACATCCAGAGTCTGTGTAATATATGTGCTTGAGCAGGTTGAAGTCTAACAGGAAGACAAGCACTTGCTAACTTCCTTGTTCCAAATTAACGTATCTCTAGTTGTTCTGGCAATCTCACTCCCAGTTGTCCAACCAATTAAAAATTGACATCTTCTTCGGCAGGTGATGCACCATACTTAGTATCTTATTAATTGATAGCGTAAACAGGTTGGTCTTCTCTTGCATTAAAATCATGGTAGCAGTTGGGTTAAGATTATCTTAGTGAATTAAGCACTCATAAAAACAATGATTAGATTGAGATTCAATTGATCTCCTGCTGATTCATGGCACCATTGCTAGCACATAACTTTACGTTAACAATTTTCTAAAGAAGGCCTTCTCATGATTAGGAATTGACTTCGTTGCCTTAGCAGCTCCCATAATTTTGAATATTCAGTATTAGTTCCTGAGATTTTTATATACCCTCACAATCTTTGAACCTTCCTTTTTCGATTAGCAACTATAAAAAAAATAAATATTTCTTCTGTGTGTCATATTTCCATATATCAGGATATACAACTATATTTCTTTTTGTGATGGTTACTAGTCGGAGGGTTTTTTAATGAAGGTTCAAAAATTGTGAAGAGTTTTAAGATAAACGTGAAGATTGCAGGGACTAATATAGAATATTAAAAAATAAAAAATATCAAAAAATAAAAAAAACATAAGGACTAAAAAATTCAAAAAAATCTATTAAAAATATACATTCAAAACACTTTCAGCATCAAACTGCCTAATTAATGAATAACGTAGGTGCATACATTTCCCTGTCCTTTTAACATATGAGAAAGGTGAGTTCTACTCAAGACTCTCTAAAGCTGCAACCTTAAGCTTCTTTCAACACATCAACCAACGTTAATTGATGAATGGTGGACTACTTAGTTAGTGAGGGATCATCCTCTGGAAAAAGGAAAATCAAAAGGCCTCACCTGCATAGATGCTTGACCCACTACGATCAACCTTATCAAAATTACTGCCACACAGGGATGCTTTCATTGCACGGAAAATGCTAGCGAGACGGGAACTCTTCTCCGTTTTCTTTACCCTACTGACATGACTGCGTTCGGTACGTTCCCTCCTGAACACCTCATTAACTACTCTCCGTAAAATTATAAAATAGACAAAAAACTTTGCTTTTGTTTTGAGTGGGTAAGATTGGCTTGTTCCCTAGAAATACGTTTTTGTGGACCCAGTGGGAAGTTAAAGACGAAAGTGTCTTGTAGTTTCATTTAGAAAGTTGCCAGACCTGTAGCAATGAGGCATTACGGCAAGCACTTCTCTTAGCAATAGCAGTCTGATATGAGAAGAAATATTGCATGAAGGGGGCCCAGGCCCATTGTTAGCTTCGGGCCCAACGATGTGGCCTTTTATTCAGCTCATCTGTCAGAGAATAGCCTGTTAACAAGGGTCCAACTGATAGCTGTCAAGTTCTCTTCATTTTGACGTAGCCTGCCAACCACTAGGGTTTTGAGAGAGGAGAAAGAAGAAGTTGGAGTAGGAAAAGGAAGGAAGGTTGAGAAGCCTTATAGGACAAGTAGAACGAGAAGGGTATGTGAGTTGGAAAGATACTTTAACTATAACTGGACTTAATTCCATTAGGAATGAAATTCCAAGACTTTCTTGAACCAACTTGAATGCTAATTCTTATTATAGAGGTTGGCAAAGTTGCTACGTTACAACTTTGTTGCCTTCTAGGATGGGAAAAGAGGGGAAGATGGAGAAATTTAAGCTTGAAACTGACGCATTACAATTAACAAATGTCACCTTCAACATGTTGCTGTAAGTGACATTTCCATTGTAGAACTATAATTGCGATTGTGATACACTTGTGTACAAAACTACGCCTGTTTTATTGTTTGGTGCACAATTTCTTATTTTGGAGTTTCTTGAAAGAGGCTTGTGTTTCTATCAAGGTGATTCTTGGGAGGTAGAACATCAAAGTCTATCTTCTCATGGGAGAAGAGTTAAATCACCGTGTACGTTGTTGGTGGCAGTGGTGACATAAACTATGGTAGGTAGGGGCGTTCACGATTTAGTTTGGTTTGGTTTGACTTGAAGACAAAATTTTAAAAATCAAATCAAATCAAAATGGAGTGCCAAACCAAATTAAACTAAATCGCAAAAGTTTGAAATCCAAAGTTTGGTTATGTTTGATTTGCAGTTTGTGTCTTATAATGGGCCACTGGGGTTAAAGGAGTTCACTTCAACATTATCTTTTAAGAATAATGATTTAAAATTTATTTGGAGGTTTAATTTGGATCTTGAGATGAGCCATTATAATTGAACAACTTATTTTATAAAGAATTCAACACCTTTTTTTGCACAAGATGACGATCTAAAAAGTACTATCCAAAAATAATTTGAAATTGTATAGTTTATAATTTACATAAACTCGCACTTAGCCTAAGAATTTAACTTTTATATTGTGCCATTCTAACTTAATTCGATTTATTCTGGTTGGTTTGATTTATGAATAAGAAAAAGTAAATCAAATTAAAACTTCTTAATTAATTCTGTTTGGTTTCTGAAGTTTTTAAAAGTTCAAACCAAACCGAATTAGTTGGTTTGATTTGATTTTTCTGAATTGGAGTGAAATTTAGAAAGAAGCACACACTTTACCCATTTGGACTCCAAAACTGTGAATGATAATGAGGGATTGAAGGTCTAAAATCCTGCACTAGAAACATCACATCTGAAGTCAGTCAAGTGGATGGACTCTCAAACATCAGACATGATACAAACATCTACAATTTTTTAAATCTGTGACTTTCAATTTTACTGGCAAATAATAAGCGAGATTTGCAAAATAGATGTTAATATGAATTTTCTAAGTTTGTGACTTACATTTTCCAATGACGTTTTTGTGAATCTTCTAGGAGAGATGAGTGATTTCTTTCACATAATGCCAGCCTCATGGGTTGATGATCTTTGGAAGATGAGTTGTTTTCTTCTTCAACTTTAAGATTAGCATCAAAAAAAAAAAAAAAAAGGGAAAAGAAGAGGGACAATTGTTGACACTAACCAATAATATAATTCCCTAATTCACTAATAAGTCAAGGGACTAAAAGGAGAGGAGTGTAAACACATACTTCGTGTAGGAATTACGATTTTCTTTTATGAAGAAATTCCAAGAACAAATATCCGCATCACTAGGATGTTCAGAGAATGATATTATAAAGCACTTATTTCTTGTATGTTTCTCTCCACTTTAATGAAATTGAATAATTTTCTACATTTTCATTTTATAGTAAAATATGGCAAATAAATACTGAAATGTCTATGAGTCTGAAAATAACAAAATAATAACATTGTAATCTAGGGCTGTCATTAGAAAATGTAATCAAAACAAAGAAAGTTGAGCAATGTAATTTAGAAGGTGATTAAATATCTAATGTCAGGCATTGCAGCAAGTATTTCTCTATTCTCATAACTATCTGTTTCACTTTTACCCTGATTTTGGTCAAAATACCAATTAGTCACTTGATCTTTTGAGTACCCAACTTATAAGTAGTTGAGTTCCGGCATTGTTTAAATTGCTGAATCGGAGTATAGGCTTTTAGTTGTCACATGCAATGCGCAGCATATGGATCCACTAGAATGAATTATTTACTTTATATTATCTCTTTAATTATTATAAGCATGTTTGGCAAAACTTCTCTTTGGACATCACTTTTAACTTTCACTTCTCACATAAAATGAGTTGAGGGAGAGATGCTATAATTAATTTTGATTTGTCTATGAAATCAATTATTTTATAACAATCTCATTTTTTTCTCTAATCTTGGAAACTCCACCCTTGGAGACTTTGGTTGGAAGCCGAGACACAAGTAAAATATGTGTAAATTAAATGGCTTCCACGAATGGCCTTCACAAAAAGTAACTAATTGGAACTACAAAAGTGCTTTCAAATGGAAGCTTTGCCAAACACGGCCTGTATGTTCTTGTGACATTGTGTATGTGCTTACGTCACCTGCCCTCCGGAAAGAGAGTTTTGTCATTAGTACTTATTGTACGTAGGATTGTATGTGGATCGAGTTAATCTACAATCCAATCCCCCCATGATCCGTGTAACCCGATCCAATCTGCAAACCTGTGGGCTGGATTAGTGTGTAGATTAAAAGTCTTTAGCCGATCCGCTCATATGGATTGTGGATTGAACTCAAACTAATGCATTCTGGTCCGCTCCGATGCAAGGTCTTATGGATTGGCTTAGATTTCCAGTTAAAAATCCACAGATATCCGTGGCTATCTGCTCTTATCCGTATGTTATAGACAAATTAAATTTAAATTAATTTAATATTATATTCAATATCATGAGAGCCACTTGATTCATGTTTCATGATGACCAAATAACTCACTTTTGGAATGAGTATGAATTACAGAATTAATTATAAATTTGACATAAATTTAGATTGATTTTAACTTTCTTTTAATAGGTTCGTTTACCTTGGGTTAACTAAAGAACTTAGATTTTAATATGTATACGTAACGAAGTTCTTTGTTTGGAAAAATATAGACAGGTTGATACAATATATGTGTGTTATTGAAGATAGATTTTAGTCATCAAAATATTAATTTACAGTACTCTATGACCTGCGGTAGACTTTAGTAACTCTTGATGCAATGAATGAAGTTTAAAGATAATGTTGTGCAGAAATGTTGACCTCAACAACTCTTGATTCATGTTGGGTGCTTCTCTTGTGGTTAATCTTCTAGGTTCACTCTTTTTTAACCTATTTAATCTCCATTACATCTTTGTGCTTGGGTTCCTGTATGTCCAGTAGGCTATCTTGTTTCTAGGTGGATTTGACATCCTACCAATGCGTTATTGATGCTTCTGGGCCTCATCGAACTTGGCAGGCCAAGGCCCATTGGCTGTCACATTGGAAGGTAAACCCATAGTGGAACTCTTTTGGGACAATTGCAAGGATTTCAATGTAAATGGATTTCAAATGCAAGGATGACCGCTTCTAGAGATATTATGTTCAGTGGATGATTTAGATGATATTAGTTTTTTTTTTCAAAAGAAAAAATAAGTCTACATCTCAGAACAAGCGTGACAAAAGGAAAATTGCTCGATATGAAAGATAGAGTTTGTTTACGTAGATAATGCACTTTGTTTATATTTCTGAAAATGGAAAGATTTTGGCAATATCAGATTTTTTTTTTTTTTTTGAGTCAACTAACGTCACATTTTTTTTTTTTAAGTAGAAAGATGAAGCTAATGTCACTAATGACTTTTTTTTTTTTTTTTTTTTGGGAATGCTATATCTTTACCTGTTTTAATAGCTTTAATTTGATTGATTATGAAGAAGTCGGTAATATTCTTGATAAGGCCTGAGACCACGGGCCCAACCAGGGTCCGATTGCTCAACTCGTCCTAGCCTAAGTCGTTGATCGGCCCTGGGCCCAAAGCATCTTGTCTTTAGGGACTCGACCAGGGACAAGGCCCACTACTCGGCCACTGCCCATTAGGCCACGGGGACCCATCTACCTTACGTGGCTCTATAGGATCCGTCCACCTCAACAAAAGCTCGTACGCGCTAGCTGACCACTGAGGAGGAGACAAGCATATGGGGAGATAAGCTTACCAGTCCCTGAGAGTTGACCCCTCTATAAACTCCTCTCCCAGCAACAGTGCCAAGTACGCTCTAAGAACCCTAACTCTTAATCCCAAAAGAACACAAGGCAATAGTGCCAAGTACGCTCTAAGAACCCTAGCTCTTAATCCCAAAAGAACACTAGGACCCGACCATCACTTCGGAGGCATCCTCGGACTAACTTGACTGTCGGAGGGTTTATCCCGGACGCCAAGTCCAGGTTTGGCACTCTTTCCTTACAGGTTGAGATCATCTGCCAACCTCACCTCGACGAGTCATCGACGCACCCTAGAGCTGACCTCTTGACCGGGATTTGGATTCGAGAATCTCCACCTTGGGTTGTCATCATTGGGCCGTCTACGGGATACACACATTAGATCCCTCACGAGATGGCAAACCGTCGAAAATAGAGTTCGAGGATCGACAATCAGGAGGAGAGCTGACCATAAGAGGCTTCACCTGAATCTTAGGCCCGTGTAAGTAAGGAGCAGTTCCGATGCATGGCCCAGTAGCATTCTGAGCTGACCGAGGTGGTCTACAACCTAGCCGAACTCCTTGAGGTAGTGTCGCATCTCACTCAGAGGATAGAGGTAAGTCCTCATCTCACAATTCGCAAACCGACAGTAGCCGAGCACACCTCGTTCCACCCAGCTCGCGCCTAACCAGCGGCCCCCGACCCTCCACCTCACTAGCCCGCATAGACGACCGCAGTCATAGGTGAGGTGGGCCATGCCGCCAAGGCGGGGGCATCCTCCAGCTTAACCTCGAGTGTGGTACACTTGAGTCAGGCACCGATAGTAGCCTCCTAGCGACCTACTCAGACCTTGGCCGGCCAGCATATAGTCGAGGTGGCGATAGACCAGCCTTTCGACCTGCTGTAAAGGGAGATGATCACCTTGGTTAGCAGTCTTTAGCTAAATGCCCCAAGAGGAGCAAGCCTCTATAGCTCCCCGTTGGCCGATGCCGTCTGACATGCCAGACACCCTGCCAACCTAGAAATGCCTCTCATCAAGTCTTACGATGGGTCTATGAATCCCTTCGAGCGATGCTTGATAATTTGACAATTTTAGATAATTAGAAGACTAAAATGTATGGCCTACTATCATAATTTTCGTACAAAATCACATAAGATGATAGAGTATTTTTTTTTCTATAAAAATCACTTGCAGATGCTTCATAATTATTTTTCTTTGTTGTAGGACACAAGACGCAAGCGGCTCAGTTGGTAAAAGCATCTAAAGAACAACTAGGTGACCAAGGATTGAATCTCAATAGGCATAAGGATTAATTAATTTTTGCAAACTGAGGAAAATGAAGATAAATATTGTCAAGGCCGATCCCCACTTCTCTTGGAGCCAAAGATTCAAAATTCAAAATTCAAAAAAGAGAGAACTAAGGAGAGTAAAAAGAAAAGAGAAAATCTAAGAGATGATTTTAATTTTCAAATAAGAGAGGGAATTCTCCTTTAATTTTTAAATTTCAAAACTTCCTTAAATCTTACAAGGAGTTCCTTTAATCAAAAGACTAATTTTGTTGATTTCAAATTTGAATTTTCAAAGCAAGAGCCAAAACTTTTGGATTTTAAATTTTTTCGTGAGCCTATAAAATCCTCCTCCGCCATTTGAAAGGGAGAGTTTAGTTTTCGTTATTTTTTAGCTTTTCTTTTTCTCTTTCATCTCCGTTTCTCACTCTCTCCCCCACCTTCTCTATCTCACTTTCTTTCTCCCTCTCTCTGCTACAGTATCCGTGGGTACTGTAGCAGCTACAGTATTGCGAGTACTATAGCAACCACTCCCCCCTCTTTCTCTCTCTAGCTTTCATTCTCTCTCTCTCTCTCTACATTTCTCTCAAACCAGTGGCTACTAGGAGTTGGAGGTGGACTCAGGACGCTGCAACTAACTACTAGAAGGAGTCCATAGCTGCTAAGGATTTGCGCGAAAGGTTGCGACGGCTACAAACACTAGCTTCTCTTTCTATCTTTCCACTCTCTAAGTTTTGAGTTGTCTGTGTTACACAATATTTCAAATATTTTCTGTAAAAGTTGTCTTCTGAGAGTCATATTATGTTTTCATTATTAAAGATTTTTGTAAAATTTCAGAAAGTTCTGATGCTATTTGACGGTAGTTTGTTTGGAAACAATAGCATTTTCTTCAACTTTTTCTTCTACAACTCTTTTCTTTCTTTTTCTTTTTTTTTTTTTTTTTGACATCACTCAAATTTTGTATTCTTCTATTATTTAATGTTTTAGTCGTAGTATTAGTTCAGTAGATAGTTTAATTATGCTCTTTTAGAGGTTCTTATTTTGTAAGTTCGTAGTAAATCTGACTAGTTTCAATTGTTCTCTATCAAATCATCACACTCCATCTTCTTTCTTCTATGTTTTTTCCTCTAAAAATCTCAATATTTTCAACTTTAAAACTTGAGATCACCCTGTGGATTCGACCCATGCTCACCACTTGTTTCATGCCATGTATTTAAAATACGTGAGTTTGGTTTAATTTAAATTGACGGTTGCGGGAGTGTTTAACGGCTCATGTGTGTGATCGATCAAGTTTTGGCGCCTTTGCCAGAGAAATTTCTGTATTTTTTATGTTGATTAACTTTGGGTGTTCTTGTGTATACCATTATCTTCACTTTTTTCTTTTTCTTTTTATACGGAATCAATTTAGATTAACATTGTCATTTAATTGTGTGCAGGAAAAATTCAAAAAAATCTAAAAAAAATCTGTAAAAGTCAGAAAATGAGAAAAAAGGGTCTACTTTTTCTTTTCATCTTACATTATGTTGTTTATCTTAGTATATTATGTGTTACCGTCTCGCTATTGTGTGTCTACTTTATATATGTTCTTTACATACACTAATGTAATCCTTCTCTATGTTATGTGAAAAGGTAGCTATGTTTTATTGACAAAAAAAAAGGTAGTAGCAATAGCAACCCTCCCCATTAGGCTTCTAATCAAGGTAGGTTTCTTGTAACCAACCAACTTTTAGCCCTATTTCAGCGTGTCACAGGCAATTTTCTTTATAGTGAGATCCTCATTTCATTGGAATTTTAATAAGTCTTTTTTTTCTATAAAAGGGTCACCATAATTCTATGTAAAAGCACACCAGAGTTTACGGCTAGCATTCTCAACCTTACTTTTCTTACAAATTCTCATATACACTTCAATTTACCAAGTCAAAATACTCATAAAATAATTATATTAAATGACGATCATGCTATAATAATCAAACCATATTGACGACGGGTGATTGGATCCGGTCCAACCAGGCCCATTTAGCTCATAGATCCAAAGACCTACGGCCCACCAAAGTTGGCGCAAGGGGACACGTGGCATTCGGTATCCTGACCCGCATGACAGAGGTAGGAGTCTGGAACCACCAAGTCCAGATCGTTGGATTTCCCGACCTCGCGTCTAGTAGCAACTCCCGAGACTTCCTAAGATCTAGGCTAAGCCCCTGAGACTTGAGGATACACTTACTGCCCTCGATCCTCTTCTATCGGCAATTCAACCAGATGAAGATCAGGGACCCGGTATCAGAAGACCCCTTCTCCCAGTCCCTCACGATAACAAAGGTCCCCCTGAGGGGGGACCCTTCGCGCCTCCATACCATCATGTGGATCTTTCAGATGCAACTGTCTACTTACAGTAGGTCCGTACAATCCGCCCCCCACAACCACAGGCGAATCTCTCCTTGCACATTATCCCATGATCTCCCTAATCAAGGAGAGCTGATCGTCGGCGAATCACCCCTTTAAAGGAAAACGTCCTCGGGACGCCTCGGGGAGAAAGACTATATAATTATCGGATCTTCTCTGATCTATAGTATGTCATTCTGAACACAAAAAACTCCTAGCGAGATCTCATCTTCTAGCATCTAACTTAGGTATCGGAGGGTTTTGCTCTCCAACAGACTAGAGAGTTCCCTTTGACGCCTATGTTCCCCTCTTGCAGGTCCTACCTTGAACTTTTCCACTCCAAATAAATTCTATCGAGTAGCCGGGATCTTCGATCAGAAAGTCACCGTGGTCCGACCAATTCCCGACTGCTACACATTTTATTTTTAATATCAGTTATAAGATTTCCTTTTAATTAATCTTTCAATAGGTTACTATTCAAATATCTCTCTGGACCTTTTTATGTTACCGAGAAGGTCTGCAAGGTGTCCATCATCACCTCCTGTCCTGAGAAATTATTAACTATGTACGTATCCCTCAACATTTATATACGAAATCTAAACCAGAACTCGGCCAGCTCTTCTTGTTATTTTTGTTTCTGCAGCAATCACTACGTTAGTTTCTCAATAGGTTATATGAGTCTCAAACTTCTCCACTTGCATCGTAACCATTATCACCACAATTAACTTCTTTTAATAATATGGAAGATAAGAATATTTAACTAGCAAATGCCTTCAGATTTCATGGTTTGTATATTTTACTAAATTGTGATTTTTAATTGTTTATCAATTATTTTTAATACTTGCGAGCCCATAATATTTACTCTTTTTTATAACACCTTCTTTATATCTCATAAAGTTGACACATTGTACGTAGGTCCATTTTGGTGAAACATGAATTTAACTTAAGATGTCATCCAAATGAATAGAATGAGAATGGACCCAGAAACGTGAAGTTTGAGTTTCATAAAATTTGAGGACGATTTGTATAGTGTATCTCTGAAGTTATTATTTCTTAACTAATAAATTTGTGAACCATGTATAGTTAATAGTTTTTGGTTAGTTTTCTTATCACTAATTAAGTGGTCTCTTGTTAATAGGGAATGAGTTAATATTGTCAGCATGGATCAACTGGGAGTACGTGTTGCAGAACTTTGACCCATGAGTACACTTTAAGTCATCTATAGAATGATCCATCTCAATCACCTAACCATTCAATTTATCTCTCTCAAATATGAGATGAGATTACAAATGATTGAGTTAGATTATTAATCCAATTCTTCTCAATTCAAATAGATCAAAAGATACACCCATTGATACCGAAAATGTCAATTCAGAATGGAGTATCTTTTACCTAGCTAATCATGCACGTAGCTTATCGACCCAACTGGTCACTTAATTCAATCATCTAAGGCCAATTTGTTTCATGAATGTGGTATTCCGGATTTTCTATGTCCAGATCTCTTATACTAGAACAACAATGATTTTCTTTCGAACACTTTTTCTTATTCTAAGAACAAGTAATTCTCACATTTTAGGTGAATTGAGTTATTTCATTTATTTTGAAAATAACACGCCCGCGTCAAAAATAACGCGTCCGCACTGCCAAACTCGGATTAGCAGAATAAGTCTCATAAGTCATCCTATTTGACCCCTTATTCTCGAAATAAACTGGCCCCTAGGGCTGATTTGTTTGATGGATACCGTATTCCGAATTTTTTATATCCAAATCTCTTATATCTAGAATAACAAGAATTATCTTTGAAACACTTTTTCTTATTCTAAGAATAAATAAGTGAGTTGAATTATTCTACTTATACCGAGAATAATGGACACACTAAAAATAACGCGTCCGTGCTCTCAAACTTATAGATTCATTGAATAAACGTCATAAACGGTCCTACTGCCCCCTTATTCCCCGAACAAACCGGCCCCACACCTAGGAGCTAGAAACAAGTGATTGGATTGCAGAAGAAATATGATGTAATCTCTGGACTCATCTCCTTAGAATTCCAAAGTGGACTTGTCTGCGTGATGTGGTCCCATGTGTGGACCCTCAAGTTCCCTCACAAAACATCTTCCAAGCGCAGTGCAGCCAAGGCATTGGTCCTCACAGTTTGGTGGCAATGACGTCTTACCACGTATGGTTAGTTACATATACGCATCACAGGTCGGTACCACGGATTTTTCTTTTGAATAAAATTTTCATTTGTCATGTTAAAATATTGAAAGATGAGAAAAATATACATTAATTCCTTTGGGTACTGTATTGTTTTATCGGTCGTATGATATGTAAGGACACAATACTTCTCATTTTTGTTCCCAATAAGTTAGGTGATTATCATGTAATAATATTTATTTCAACTAACAAAATAAGTATTTAATGTCTAAATAAGAGGTGAAAACTTTATGTTCTGTTAACTAAGCTCTTTTTTGTCAGGACCTCCTAACCTAATGATTTAAAAGTTGAGCTACATCACAAAGATATGAGGTAAAGAAAGTTACCTATCTAACCACAAGGCAACGCTCTTGCTTAACTTTTGAACTTAGTTCTTCACAACTGTAAGCTAAAAGGATTGCCACCCTTCAACATATACTGGTGCATCTAACATATATAAATTCATAATTTGATTTAATTCTTTTCATTGTATAATCAAAATCTTCTTTTTGGAGGAGGGGTAGGTTTCTTTTATTCAAAGTTAATCATTTCATTCACTAAAAAACAGTACATAAAAAACTTGAAGTCTAATACCATACAAGGAGCAAAACTCCACCATGTGGTGCAGCTCCCTAATACATGTTTCTACCCCACTGAAAGAGAAGAAACATCCTCCTTATCAATCATAAACATCCATCTGCTTGAAGACAAAGAAGACAAATAGTTTAATTAACGGATATAAAACACCAGATTAGGCGGCCTTTGGCTTATTCCATGAAGCTTAATTACATGCCTAGCTGCTGATTGACCATTTGCAGTAAACAAATGCCTCTTGGATTAATAAAATGCCTCTAGATGGTTGCATTTTGATCAAGTGCTAGGATCCCAAGTTTCCTGAGTATGGTAAGTGACCAATTCTCATACGGCTGCTTCTTACAAACCACAAAATATGGGTGTTGAATTTGAAGGGCCTAAGATTATAAGCACTGGCCACAACTGAAATTAATCGATGTAAGACTATTATATAGTCGCGCCAATACTCTCCCTCACGGAGAAGATGGGCCATAGAAGTTAGATGAGAGGTGGCGGCACAAATTAGAAGATAAATTTGAGAAGATAAAATTAGGTCAGGCCCCGTTCTGATACCATCTTATAAACCACAAAATTCGGGTGTTGAGTTTGAAGGACCCAAGATCATAAGCATTGGTCACAACTGAAATTAACCGATATAAGATTACTATATAGTTGCTGCAACACTGCTCCACAACAATAACGCCACCTTATCTTCAAACAAAATCCTTGAAATACTACATTACCATGAGTAGTATCCGTTCAAACATGAGAAGAGATCGTCTCAATACAGTATGGGACAGGAGTCCAGCAATACTGAGAAGGAGAGGACCCAAAAATTTATAAAAATTTTAGATCACATGAGAGATTATTTTGCAATGCTAGCCTCCCTCCCCCTCCTCTCAGTACTGCTAGATTCCAATTTAATACTATATTAAGAAGATCTCTTCTCTTCAAACATACATAGTGCTACTCTAGAGTCGAGGTAAAGAAATTTGAGTGACTATATATAGAAGAGGACAAAGAGGAACAGAAAAATGGGACAATTGGATTCAAGGGAGAGGAAAGATAACCAAAACATGAAAAAAAAAGTACTACTTAAAACAATATTATTAAAGAGTCGGAAGGCTAAACAAAGCTTCTGAAAGGGAGACAGGCTTTGATGGTTAATTCCTCTCCAAGGGAGAAGGGTTCCTCAAGGGAAAACTCTCTTCCCCCAGTGGGGTCTGCAGCAAGAGCTCTCGGGGACGGGGTAGGTGAGAGTTCAAACTCTATGGAAAAAGCTCTTAAATTTTGAATTCTCCAACCCTTTCCAAACAGAATGCATAATTATTTACTATACTCTTTTCCCATCTTTTTTCTTTCAAAGTATCAAAATTTTCACCATCTTATTTAAAGTTCAAATAGTACTACCATAAACATAACTGTGTACTATATTTCGACCAACTAGGTTTACAGGTGGTCCGATCCGATGCCTTATCATAGAGGCTTATAGATGCCTACTGCCTAATTAACAAGCCACCCCTACATCATTTTCACAATTTGCTCTCTCCCCACTTCATGAAACATGCTCACACGTTTTCTCATACTACCACTATCTTAAAAGATGATTTCTTAAAATATTCTTAATTCATATCATGAAATTGAGTTTTCATGGTCATTAATGAGACAGACCATCTTTCATCAACTTACATCTAACATCCAACATATAATATTTTAAAAATATAGCATAGACAGCATTTTCTTCTTCTTAATGATATATCTACTCACCAGTGAAATATATATGTAGCATTTGGTTCTTCTTAATGACATATCAACCACCCAAAACAACCTCAACAATTAATATAACTTCTTATTAGAGCCAAGTAGCATCTTTTCTATCCAAGATCTTGAATTCTAGAAAGTATGACAAAAAGCTGGCCAATTAGACTAAGTCAATCTTTGCACTTGAGACAGAAAACTTCTTCACCTCCGCACTGGAATTGTAGGCCCTCGGTGACCCAGACGACTCTATTACAAGTCAAGCACGCAACACCGGAGCTACCCCGATTGGTACCGCTCAAGTTCCACAGAAGAGACAACTAATACACAGGATGACAGCCTAACTCTCAGTGGCGGATCCGGTATTCATTCAGTCGGGTTCTAGAATTCTATTGAATTTTGTCACATTTATTAGCTCAATTGAAAACAGTCTAGTTCAGAACTCTACTGATTCAACTCAGAATTTATTAACCTGACTCAAGACCTCATATGATGTAGCTCAAAATCTCACAAATCTAATCATACTTATAACCTAATATCCGAGTGACTCTATTGAACAAAATTTCTAAGTCTACCACTGCTAACCCCTCTTAAGAAGCAAAAAATGTAAAGGATCTGATCAATATTTCTATAACGCAACAAGTTAGTGGGAAAGGGGTAGACACCCGAAGACCAACCCCATACCAAGAAATCACCAGGAAGCCTCTTCTTCCGTCTTCAAAGATGGGCGGCTCACATGCAGCCGACAAGGGAGGGGTAGTACTGTTGAGGCCGGCATTCCACACGGGAAGAATTGGAACTTCCTCCAAGGGAGATGTACGTGAGGATCCATCTTAGGATGATGATGCAATAGTTTAAGTGGATTGGATTGTTTATTTATCAATATATGGCAAGAAAGAAATGTTGGAGTAAAAAAAAAAGTTTTTTAAGTATTCTGAACTTATAGAATTAAGTAAGGAACAAATAATGTACGTAGCTAAAATAGAACACATCAGCTCATGGGACATAAGGGGAGGTCGCCTTCCCTCACCAAGGACCAAGTCAAAAAAAATTATTGGTGAGAACAAATTTAGCACCTCACTGGAGACTGCTAGCATATAAGACAAGAGTTCACATTAGAAAAACAACTAGGGAGGAGGACAAAAACTCCTAAAATCTCATCAGCCTAAGTCCCCCGTGATCATGAAATGCATCCCCCTTGTTACTGTCCAACATGGACTGTAGATGATTCGGACTCCCTCTCAAAGGGATGGATGAGTCGGCATTTCACACGGAATGTGGAATATTCATAGTGCTCTTAGATAGGAAAATTTAATGCCCAACCCATTAGGACCAACTAAAAAATGTGGAATAAAAAAATCCTAATTCAGTTATACGCCCGAAGACCGTGGATGGGAAAGGGGTTGTCTCCTTCTAATTGCTTGCTATAAATTGGAGGCCACGGTTATGCGGGGACTGCATTGAGAGATTTGAGGTCGTACAAGTAGTGGCAGCTTAAGGTGCAGTGCATCGAGGAGGCTGTGTGCTCCCTTCCATGGCCTGCAACGGGCAACTCCCCATGGTTGCCACTCTACTCCTCCTTGGGCTACTAATAGCAAGTCCAACAAGTAATCTCTCTCTCTCCCTCTCTCTCTCTCTCAGCCCTATGAACAGCATAAATTAGTTGCATTTACTTCATGGTCATATGATCAACAAACCATACGTTCTAAAATTCTACACATTCGTTTTTCTTCTACATTAATTTTAATTTTTTCTATTCCGGAGGAGGTCTGTCACACTGACGTTAATGCTCCCAAGTGCGAGCTAGGAACATAATACTAAATTAGCTTCTGTGTACAAATAAACCAGGTGCGCAGCAGCAGCCACCCGTGGGAGTCTGCTATGGCTTGCTGGGCAACAACCTGCCCGCAGCCGCGGAGGTCATCAACCTCTACAGGTCCCTCAACATCCGCAAGATGAGGATCTACGCCCCTGACGCCCGAGTCATGCAGGCCCTGCGCGGCTCCAACATCGAGCTCCTCCTGGACGCCCCCGGCCCCCTCCACACCCTCGCCCAGGACCCCTCGGCGGCCACCGCCTGGGTCCGCACCAACGTGCTCGCCTACTGGCCCGACGTCCGCGTCCGCTACATCGCCGTCGGCAACGAGGAGATCTTCAAGCAGGGCGTGGCCGAGTACATCCTCCCCGCCATGCGCAACATCTACAGCGCCATCGTCGCCGCCGGCCTGCAGAACCAGATTAAGGTGTCCACGTCCGTGCAGTACGGCGTCATGGGCGTGTCCTACCCGCCGTCCCAGGGCGTGTTCTCCGACCAAGTGCTGCCGCTGATGAGGCCCATCGTGGAGTTCCTGAGGAGGACGGGGGCGCCACTCCTGGTTAACGTCTACCCCTACTTCAGCTACGCGGGCGACCCGCAGAACATCGACCTCGACTACGCCCTGTTCACGGCGCCGGAGGTCGTCGTGGAGGACCCCTACAGCAACCTCGACTACAAGAACCTGTTCGACGCCATGGTGGACGCCGCGTACGCGGCGCTGGAGAGGGTGGGGGCCGGCAGCGTGGACGTCGTCGTGTCGGAGAGCGGGTGGCCCACGGCCGGCGGGTTCGCCGCCAACGTCGACAACGCCCGGACCTATAACAACAACCTGGTGCGCCATGTGCGGCAGGGGACGCCCAAGAAGCCCGGGAAGGCCGTGGAGACGTACATCTTCGCCATGTTCAACGAGAACCAGAAGACGCCGGCGGGGATCGAGAACAACTGGGGGCTGTTCTACCCCGACAAGCAGCCTGTGTACTCCATCAGCTTTTAGCTGCTCACTGAGAGCGAGGAAATTTGACCTTTCTTTTCCTTTTTGGCTTTTTTTTATAATTTTACATGCTGTGTTTCACATGAAGACAATAACAAGCAGGATGCATACATAAAGAAAATAAAAAATATAAGGTCAGTAAAGAGAGAAGAGAAAAAGATCAAAATTTTAAATTCACGAGAATGTGGATAAAATAAGTTTTAACACTTTTGGTTCTTCTCTTCTTCTTTTTACTGACCTGTCGAAGACCGTAAAAGATCTACATTCGGTCTACATTCTTATTAATTTGCTTGGTTGGTACTCATGTATCATTTTTCTTTAAGTTCAAGATTAATAAGAGAACAAGAAAACTTGAGTATTTTGCCATGTCCCCTATCGATAGCGTTCATTTGTTTCAGCTCGCTTTTCTGTTCTAACGTGTAGACTCACGAGATCTTAGAATCTTTTTGGTTATTTTGTACAGTCAACTATGCAAGGGGGGATCTGTGGTTCCTAAGATCCTGAGACAACCATGCATTGGAGAAGTCAATTTCTTTTATTAAGAAATAAAAACTTACACTTTTTTTTTTCTTGCGGCTCTCCCGCACACCGGACGTCTAAGATGGTGAATCGTTCATTGAGAGGTTACACATATTTATAGAGGAGAAGAACCTCCAAGAGCACCTCTAATCGGAGTGTTATAATAGTCTTGAATTGAAAAAAAGACAAAATTAAAGATTGTTTAATAGATAATGTTTACTCTATTCTTAGTTTTAAGATTTTGAGTTAGATGGCCTAATAACTTCAACATGGTATCAAAATTTATGGTTATGAATCGGACCGTGTATCCCGTATTTGTGATCCACGTGACAGAACTTAAAATCGGCCTGCATGTAAGGCGACGTGTTAGAATAGTTCCCCATCAAACACCCGAGTCCCCATCGGACTCAATCGTGGCCATCCGAATCTCAACATAGATCTTCTTATATATACATAAACACGTTGTTATCATATAGTGCACTTACAAATATGTGAATAAAGCCTGACATTAAGGTCCTACGCCTACTGTTCCCAAGTTAATTAGCTCGCAGGAAACGACCTTAGTTGAAGTTGTTCCAACCAATTGGATAGGATGGTTGATTTCATCCCTTGCCCTTCTTTTGCAGGATTACAAGTTCAATTGAAAGTCAAAACTTTTAAGTGTCCGATCTTTTTCATTTTAATTCTGATTGATACGAAATTTTGAAGATTTTTTTTTTCTTTTTTATGACTTTTAATCCATGTTATAAACATTCATAATTTTTTTGGCTTTATTTAATATTACTTTCATAATTAATCAAATTTCAACCTATTTTTATGAAATAATTATTAAAAATTATGATTTTCACTCTAAAAATATCCGGTCCAGAGGATACTTCCCTGAATAATTAACTTGGGCCTAGAATTATCACCTAATCAGGTGAAATTATCTCCCTATTAAGAGAGAAACAAAAGACTTTGTCCGGATCCAAACTATAGCCACTTGTACATATGTGTATATAATCGATCAACCAAGCCACCAATAATTTATATATGTGAAGCTGTTAGAAGAATGAGAATTGAGATTCCAACATCCTCTCATATGGCATGGCTTAAGAGCCTTCTAGTACAAGATAAAAGAAAGTACAATGAAAATGTGGATAATTTCATATTAATCACTCTTGAATGTTCAATGTTAAAAATGTCAAGCTTGTTTTTGTATTATCCTACATATCCTTATGAGATAACGTATCTATCAAATATGTCATTTTAGTGACATATATAAAACATTTATATATATTAAATATGCCATCAAGATGGCAATTTTGAAGTTATTATACACATTATGATGGTATCTACGTAGCATAGATCCTAGAATTATCACTTAATTAGGTGAAATTATCTCCCTACTAGGAGATAATGGATTTTGTCCGAATTGGAACTCTGGTCACTTGCACATATGTGTGCATAGCCAGTCAACCAAGCGACCAATAATTCATAAGAGTGAAGTTGTTCAAAGAACGAGAATTGAGATTCCAACATCCTCTCATATGGCATGCATGGCTTAAGAGCCTTCTAGTACAAGATAAAAGAAGGTGCAATAAAAATGTGGGTAATTTCATATTAACACTCTTAAATGTTAAATTTTAAAAATGTCAACCTTATTTTTTGTATTATCTTATGTATCCTTATGAGATAACGTACCTATCAAATATGTCATTTTAGTGACATATATAAAACATTTATACATATTAAATATGCCATCAAGATGGCAATTTTGAAGTTATTATACACATTATGATGGTATCTACGTAGCATAGAGTCTAGAATTATCGGTTAATTAGGTGAAATTATCTTTCTATTACGAGATAATGGACTTTGTCCGAATTCGAACTCTGGTCACTTGCACGTATGTGTGTACACCAATAACTTATATAGTGAAGTTGTTCAAAGAACGAGAATTGAGATTCCAACATCCTCTCATATGGCATGGCTTAAGAGCCATCTAGTACAGGATAAAAGAGGAAGGTACAATAAAAATGTGGATAATTTCATATTAACACTCTTGAATGTTAAATTTTAAAAATGTCAACCTTATCTTTGTATTGTCTTACATATCTTTATGAGATAACATATCTATCAAATATGTCATTTTAGTGACATATATAAAACATTTGTACATATTAAATATGCCATCAAGATGGCAAATTTGAAGATATTATACACATTAGGATGGTATCTACCTAGCATAGTACGTAAATATGAATGTCATTTTTAAAGTTTAACTTATAAGAGTAGTCAATATGAAATTATCCATAAAAAATATATACAACAACAACAATGTCCTCAAATCATGGCAGAAAATGATTCTTTCAAAGTTGAGGTGAAAGATGATCCCATTTCGTTGCCCAAGGTTCTGTGCTTTTGATAGAATAAGAGCACCAGCATTCTGATGGAAATCTAGTACCACTAGCCACTAAAGTAGACGTATGAAATATACTTCCTTTTGGAAGATTATAAGATATGGTCCGGAAAAGACACATGGGAAGCACAGAACCCAAATTATGAGATATCCCTACTTGTAAACTTCAAACATGAAGGGAAATATAAATTCTACTCCTTCGGGGAAGATAATTAATTTCTTAGCTGCTTCTTTGCTAGATTCACACACATAAAGGAAGACATTAACCAACAGTGTTCAGTGCGCTTGAGTTTCTCATAAGATCTCTCTTTCAACCCTTGCTCTATTTATTTTTGAGATTGGGCGCCCCTTATCATAATGAAGGTCTCCCCTCCAAGAGGCAGCCCTTAGCGCCTCCACGTCATCAGGTAGATCTTCCGGGATACAACAACCTACTTATAGGAGGTCCGCACGATCTTCTCCTGACAACCACGAGTAAATCTCCTATTACCCATTATCCTACGATCTTCTTAATCAAGGAGAATTGATTGTGGACTATATAACCCCAGACCTTCTTCGGTCAGAGGTATGCAATTCTGAACTCAGAAACCCCTAGCAAGATCTCATCTTATCTAGCATCTAATTTGGACATCGAAAATTTTTACTTCCCAACAGACTGAGGGGCCCTTTTGACGTCTCTGCTCTCTCTTGCAAGTTCTATTCTGAGTACTTCTGATTTATTACAAATTTTATCGAGTAGATGAGATCTTCGATCGAATGATCATCGTAGTCGGACCAATTTCCAACTGCTACGGATAGTATCAAATAGCATTTTACCATTTCCAAGGTCTTGAGGCGTAGAAAGTAAGTTGACAACTACAAGCTGGCCGATTAGACCAAGTCAGTGTGTGTACTTGAGTCCAAGTCAATGCTCAGCCTGCCCCGTCCAAGAAGCAAACAAATGTAGGGGATCTTCCGTCTTCCATCAAGGGCGTGTAGTGATGGTGCATAATTCCACAGGAAGAATTGGAATTCTCTGATGTGCGTGAGAATGCTAGGATGATGATGTAATAATTGGACGTAGCGTTCAGGGATAAGTAAACAAAAATTCTGATAATTTATGCTGATAGAAGTTATTTGCTTTGCTTATTTTACACTATTTTCGTACTTCGTTTAATTTTATTCATCTATTTACTATGTCAAAAAAGAAATGGGGTTTGAAAAAATTCATTTTTTCAATTATGATGTAATAAGATTGAGTACTAGAGTATATAACATAACAAAAAGTGGATTACAAGGATTTGTCCTCCAATTAACCTGTGGCCACCCTTTGGGTGGAACTCCCCACCCTACGGGGCAAGCTAGATTGCCTGTTCACGCAGAATTTTGGATTCGTACGAGGATTTTATATATAGGTCATGTTCGGTGCAATTTCCATTTAAAAGTATTTTTGTATTTTTATTTAATTATTTTTTATGAAAGTTATTGAATTTTGAGAGTCATTTATGTGATATTTTTCTTGTGCTTTGACTTCCAATTAAAAACTACAAAAGAGAACTTCGAAGATTAAGGAAAAAGTGAGATTGTGATGAAAGAATTGACTTTTGTAATAAAGTAAAGACGTGTTTGACAAAACTTCTACTTGAAAGTTATTTTTTATTTATATTTCTTACATAGAATGAGTTGAGATAGAGAGATTATAACTAATTTTGATTTGTTACAAAAGTCAACTCTCTCGTAACAATCACATTTTTTTCTCTAACTTTAGAAGCTCCTCCCTTGTAACTTTTGATTGGAAGTTAAAACACAAAGAAAATACCACATAAATGACTTTCAAGATCCAATAGCTTCTATAGAAAATAACTAAATGGAAATATAAAAATACCTCTCAAATAAAAGTTGCGTCAAACACGGCTTAAAATTAGTTATAACCTCTCTCTCTCAACTTATCATTCTATGTAAGAAGTGAAAATCAAAAGTAACTTTTAAGTAAAAAGTTTACCAACCACGCCTACACTCTCCCTTTGCTTGCTATAAGTTGGAAGCCACAGCTCTGCATTGAGAAATTAATTTGAAGTAGTGAAACTAGTGGTAGCTTAAGGTGATAGCGCATCAAAGAGGCTGTCTCATGTCTGTTCCCATCCATGGCCTGCAGCGGGCAAATCTCCCTCATCGCCTCTCTATTCCTACTTGGGCTAGTGATGACAAGTCCAACAAGTGATGCTTCTTTCTCTCTCTCTCTCTCACGCACGCACATAGGTAGTATTACTTAATGGAACCGGTGCGGTTGCCCAGCAGGAACCCCCGCAGTCACCATGAGGACATGGCACATCAAGGGTGCGTCCGACGTGGTCGGTCGGTCCCATAACAGTGTGGGATCCGAGCTGCAGCACCATGTCAGATGCACCCTGACGTGGCGCACCCTCATGGGTAACTACGTGCATGGCTTCTCGCAGTCACCCTACTGAGGGGAACTGCACCTCAATGGAACGGGGTCATCTCAGTCCTTGTGAGCTGCTCGGAGAACTCGTTACTCTTTTTTGTACTCAATATAGGAGCCAAGCTCTCTGAACAATGTAAATGTATACATTTAAGTCTTGTCATATGTATCCCTTTTAAGGTCATACCAATGAATAGAGATCTTCTAAGTGGAGATTTGAACAGGATTAGATCAAATACAGAGTGAAAAAATTTTCACAAAACTTTCTAATGCGGTGCTTTTTTCGTTCCAGATAGACATTTACTTTAAAAAATCTCTTTCCCCCGACGCCCAAGTCCTGCAGGCCCTGCGCGGCTCTAACATCGACCGCCTCTTGGACGCCCCAGGACCCCTCGACGGCCTCCGGATGGGTCCGCGACAACGTTCTCGCCTACTGGCCCGACCTCCCCATCCGCTACACCGCCGTGGGCAATGAGAAGATCCTCACGAAGGGAGAGGCCGAGTATATCCTCCCCGCCATGAACAACATCTACAATGCCATCTCCGCCGCCGGCCTGCAGAACCAGATCAAGGTGTCCACGTCCGTACAGTACAGCGTCATGGGCCAGCCCTATCCGCCGTCCGCAGGCGTGTTCTCTGACGAGGTGCTAGCGCTGATGAGGCTCATTGTGGACTTCCTGGCGGGGACGGGGGCGCCCCTCCTGGTTAACGTCCACTACCCCTACTTCAGCTACGCGGGCGACCCGCAGAACATCGACCTCGACTACGCCCTGTTCACGGCGCCGGAGGTCATCGTGGAGGACCCCTACAGCAAGCTCGACTACCAGAACCTGTTCGACGCCATGGTGGACGCCGCGTACGCGGCGCTGGAGAGGGTGAAGGCCGGCAGCGTGGACGTCGTCGTGTCGGAGAGCGGGTGGCCCACGGCCGGCGGGTTCGCCGCCAACGTCGACAACGCCCGGACCTATAACAACAACCTGGTGCGCCATGTGGAGCAGGGAACACCCAAGAAGACCGGGAAGGCCGTGGAGACTTACCTCTTCGCCATGTTCAACGAGAACTAGAAGACGCCGGCGGGGATCGAGAACAACTGGGGGCTGTTCTACCCCAACAAGCAGCCTGTCTACTCCATCAGCTTTAATTAGCCCCCTTAATCCCGTATCATTTTTCGAAGAGAATAGGAAAACTTGAGTATTTTGGCTTTTATCCTAATATTGTAGTTTATCTTGTCCCATGATCATTTGTTTCAGCTCCCTTTTCTGTTCTGACATGTCTGCTCATGGGATCCTAGGAATCTCTTTGGTTATTTTGTGGCTTTTGTAATCACAGGCAACCATGCATGCAAGGGGGGATATTCTTATACGTAAACCATTGTTACCATATAGTGCACTTGCACATGCCGTGTGAAAGCCTCACAAGTTAATATTTTTTTCTGACAGTAGTTTGCCTGTTGTTCCCAAGTTTAGCTCCATTGAGATATCTGGAAAATGACTTTGTATATATATAGTTGAAGTTGTTAAGGAACGAGATCTATTGGACTTCAATTTAGATGGAACTCCTAAAACATGGCACAATTTAAGAACCTTCTAGGACGAGATAAAAGAAAGTGCAGTAAAAAATATAAATAATTTCATATTAATCACTTTTCAAGGTGAAATTTCAAGAATGCCATGCATGCTTATTTTCGTATTAATTGTCCGACATTATGTTACAAAGATAACGTATCTATGGAAACTCTTACTGGTAAGAGTATACTTTCATTGGTAAGAGTTTAATGTATTTTTTTTGGAAAACATAAAAATTGTTTAATCTTCGATTGGATCACTATGATGCGATCAGGCGGTATGAAACGACCTACCTATGGCTGTTGATGCTACTAATCCGAAAAAAAAGTCATTACCCAAACCGAACATACCCCCACTCTCGGGCCGTCAATGGTACAGGTCCAAAAAGAGCAACACTTGAATTGAATGTACATAGCCCAACTACCCACAAACCCAATAACGTTAACAGGTATGATGGATAGATGGGTCAAGTCTTGTGTAGTTTTTATTTTTTGAGATTAAACGATAAGCGGGCCTGAAAAGAATTAATTTTCCTTAGATAATGATACATCACTTAAATGGATTTTACTTTGTTCAAGTGGCCGTGTTCTGCCAGCAATATTAATGCCAATTTTTCGATGAGGATGACCAAGGCTATATATGATATGCATGTGCGATCGTGTAATGCTGATTAATCTTTAGGTAATACATAGGAATCTCTTTCCATCACTCTCCATATCTTATATTGTTGGGATCGAAAGAATACTATTATTCAATTCTCCCAATATAAGTAGTTGGTCCCATCA
This sequence comes from Zantedeschia hybrid cultivar, assembly GCA_030544215.1. Taxonomy (NCBI): domain Eukaryota; kingdom Viridiplantae; phylum Streptophyta; class Magnoliopsida; order Alismatales; family Araceae; genus Zantedeschia; species Zantedeschia hybrid cultivar. Next base: position 75,318,806 of record JARZZO010000005.1, on the reverse strand, counting down.
AAGAAGGGTGAGTGATGAATAGAATGTCCTTCGGATACTGGGTTGAGGTTACCGTGGTTTGACATATATGAGATCTCCCAAACGTTGTTAAACGTCAGAAAGTGAGACCAAGGCTCTGATACCATTTGTCCCAATATACGGCTAAACCCAAGAGGGAGGTGAATTGGGTTTTTCAAATTTTAAAGACTAAAAACAATTGAACTAGCAAGAAATTTAAATCTTTTTTATCTTTTTGAAATCCATAAAAGAATTGTGCAAAGAAGAGAATTGGAGAGTAAATGAGACAATCACACAAGTGAACAAGGATTTTTAGTGGTTCAGTCAATGAAGACTTATATCTATTTTACCTACACCTCGAAGCCCACACACTATGCCACACACAGAACATAAATGCTATCACAAGGACTAACTCAAAGTACATATAAGGGTGTTTCAAGAACACCCAACAAAATTCAAACACACACTATCACTCTCAAACCTTCACACAAGATACAATCTATTTAAGCAAAAACAAGAAGGAGAGAGAGAGAGAAATGGAGAGATATAATTGTAGATCCTTGAAGCCCTATTCCACGGCAAGATTGTTGTTGTAGAGCTAAGGGGTGAGCTTCTTGTTCTCTCTTCTTCTTACATGACCTTCTTCTCACGATGGGAAGCTAGGTTGGTGTTTGAGAAGAAGAAGGTTAGATGTTTGGAGGGAGGATGCTCTCACTCGATGGGTTTCTTTTTCGTGCAGAAAAATCTAGAAGATGTTAGAATATAAAGGCACAAATCTCAAGAGATACGTTAGACATAAAAACAGTCGAGTTTGACTACTTTTTGAAAAAATATAGATTAGGTGAAAAGCAATTTACTATCTTCTGGTCGTCCGTTTCGGCCAAAATGATCAATCGGACTTACAGAACTTTTCAATCCATCTTGGGCCTGCAAAACGATCGACCATTTTGCTTGTTTCGGTCGACCAGACTCACAAAACTGTTTTAGTCCATCCTAGGTTTACAAAACGGGCGACCGATTTCATCGAAACGGTCGACCGGACTCACATAATTGTTTTGGGTCCTTTTATATTTCAATTCAGTTGACCGATTCTCCTATATCAGTCGACCGTTTGGTTCAATGCCTTAATCTTCATTTCCGTCTTTTATTCATTTGCATTTACTTTGCGTATTAAGTCTATACATGTCAATCACTTAGAAAACATGCTCAACACTAAAATATGATTTTGTTTTCATCAAGATCGAGCTATGGAGACAACAAATTTTGTATGATTTATATCATCATCAAAGATACGTGCAATACATGTACGGATCACTCATGTACGGATCACTCAACCACAAGAGACCTTAAACGTACAAATTCTATTTCAAAACCTACTACAGTTAAGGAAAAGTGGCTTCCACATTCATCAAAGGCGCTTGCATAATCTTCTTGTCAAGAAACAAGCAAGAGAAAGGAAAAAGATGACTTCTTACACTGTTTCTCAACTCCGACCTCAGTAGAAGTGTTTTATCTAATGGCACCAGATATAGAATTTAGAGTCAAAGCGGATATTAGTTGATTTTTTGTTAAATAGGAGACAAAGTTGACAGTTCAAGCTTGAAGATCTAGGATGACAGTCCAGAAGAAGCTTGCTAGTCTCACCAGTGACAAATGAGATAAAGAATAGAGATCTTCTAAGTGTAAGGTTGAACTGAACTCGATCAGTGCAAAGAGGGGAAAATTTTTAAAAAGTTCCTCAGGCACTGCTTCAATGAGAGATGAATTTGAAATTTTCGCTCTCCTCTCTCTATGCTTACTGATGTAGACTGGATCTATCACGACCGGATTCCGGAGCTGGAATCCGAAGAAGAGGATCCGGAGCTGGGCCGGATCGGTGTTTGAAGGGGCCCGACGGGGATCCGGAAGACGAAGGATGCAGAGGCGGAGCCGGGAGTCCGAGGCCGGAGGCGACTCGGAGCGGGCTTGCTCTTGGATAGTGAGCCCAGAAGGCCCTTCAGCGCGAGACCGAGTCTCCTGTCTTGGGCCGAAGCTCCTTCGGCGGACGAATGAGCGGCGCGGATGAATCTTCTTCCGACTGCTGTCGACAGGCGACGAAGCCGAAGCCGAAGCCGAAGATCCGAGGCCAGAGGCGACTCGGAGTGGGCTTGCTCTTGGATAGTGAGCCCAAGAGCCCCTTCAGCGCGAGACCGAGTCTCCTGTCTTGGAGCAGCCGGCGTACGGCGTCGAGACCAGGGAGAGGAATCCGAGGTCGGCGGCCGATACCGACTCGGGAAGGTCGGCGAAGATTCGAACCGAGCTCCTGCAGGAGGGAAAGAAGAAGAAGAACCAGTCAGCAGGAGTCCCGGGCTTCAGCCCTGGGGAACCCCCTCCGACGGTCAAGTTAGCTCCTGAAGAAGATTCGATTCAGAAGGCAAAGAGAGTAGCTTTAATGCTTTTCGGACTGTAGTCCTTTAAGGGTCTCGGAGGCTTGAGGAAGCATCCATCGCCTACCTTTGGCAATAAATAGCGGGGTATTTATAGCAGAGGATAGCGGATGGTTAACGGTGGCAGCCGATATAGGACTAAATGAGGGCTTACTGATAAACCGTCATAGTGCCCGATCCGCCACCAGAGTGGGCCGGATTCGGCTACCGGGCCGAAGGGGGTTGGGCCGCTGATGGGCCGAAGCCTGTTGGGCCCTGGGCTGCCGCGCTGCTCCCGGGCCGTAGGCTAGTGGGCCGCTGACGGGCTGAAGCCTGTTGGGCCGGGAGCGTCGGTGCCGCTTATGGGCCGAAGGCTGCTGCTGGGCCGCTAACGGGCCGAAGGCTCCCGGAGGGCCTGGTACTGCTGCTGTTGGGCTGAACGGGGTTGGGCCGCTGATGGGCCGAAGCCTGTTGGGCCCTGGGCTGCCGCGCTGCTCCCGGGCCGTAGGCTAGTGGGCCGCTGACGGGCTGAAGCCTGTTGGGCCGGGAGCGTCGGTGCCGCTTATGGGCCGAAGGCTGCTGCTGGGCCGCTGACGGGCCGAAGGCTCCCGGAGGGCCTAGTACTGCTGCTGTTGGGCTGAACGGGGTTTGGGCTTGCTTTAATGGGCCGAATCGGATTCTGCCTCATCACATAGCCCCCCACTCTTGTCTTCCTCAGTTCTGAGATAACGAGAGTATAGCCCGAAGCTGCGTGAAGAATCAGCGTAACGGGTGACTTACCCGAAGCTCTGTTCTTTTTTCGCTGGGAAGAGGGTGCCCTCGGTCGGCCGAGGGCTACACGGTTGCTTCGTCCTCGCTCGGAGTGGCGACGAAGGCTCAGAGCTCAGAAGCCGAAGGGCCGAGCCCTCTGATTCGTGTCAGGCTTCATTAAATGGACGGGATGGCGCGTCGCCTCGCGAGGAAGCACAGGACACGCGTCGCGCATCCGGCCGCTCCGTCAAAAACACAACAGGATCCTGACCGCCCGCGGGTCGCGGATCGCCTCGGCTCTCTGCCTAAGGCTCCACTCGGATTGCCGCCGCTCCCTTCGTCGCACGCGGATCGGGACACGTGGCGGGCATCCGAGAGGTTAGCCGAAGGGTCAGAGCGCTCTCGGCCGTTGATCGCTCTGCTTCAAGTCCCGGAGCCGGCCCGTCGTCATTGCCGAAGGACGGTGCACGTGGCGGGCACCTGAGAGGAGCGAGGGGACGAGCAGGATGATCTCGGCCGTTGGCTTCGGCGGGAGGCGCTTCGAATGGACGTATAAATACAAGCCCTCAGCAGGGTACTGTTCTTCTTCCTGCTGCTGCGCTTGCATCTCCCCTGCGATCATCCGAGCTCTTCTTCCTTCTCCAGCGAAAGGCTAGCTTCCTGAAGGCTTCGTCCGAGCTCGCCGGCCACCGTGGGAAGTTCTCCGTTCCTCAGAGCGCATCGTTGGTGGAGCTTGGAGGCTTGAGGCAGCATTCGGTTCAGGAGAGACTCCCTCCCCCTTCCTGCGAGTAAGCTTTGGCCTCCTTCCTTCCTTCCGCGGCCTTATGGTCCGGAGTCCTTCCAGTGAGATTACTCCTTCGGACAAGGAGTATACTCCTTCCCACTCTCCAAAATCTTCTCTGTCAGATCCCCTCGCCTCGGATTCTCTTGCTTCCGCAATGTCCGAGGAGCCTGAAAACTCTGGGACTGAGGGGTCCGAGACTTCCGGGGCCGAGGCTTCCGAGGCCGAGGCTACCCAGGAGGTCCGGAACTCGGGCCAGGCTTCCACCTCGGAACGCCGTCTTCCGGACATTGCTTCGGAAGCATCCTGCGCCCTTTCGGACGTAGAGGTGAGGAACTTAGTTTCTTACTTTCAGCTTCCTTCCTGGACGACCCCCCATCGGCCTGATTCCGCCACCAGGGCCAATACTGTCCGCCCGGGCTCCTTCTCCATCTATGTTGATAGCTTCGAGGCGGGCTTCCGTCTTGCTCTTCCCACCTTCGTCATTAATCTCCTTAGCTTCTACGGGGTGGCCCCGTCTCAGCTCTTTCCCAATTCTTGGCGCACTGTATACGGATTTTTGAGCGTCTTCGCTCGTATAAAGATCAACCCTTCCATCAATGTCTTCCGCTATCTCTTTAAGATCCAAAGGCAGGGGAAGTCCGAGTGGTACTGCTTCGTCCCTCGGGTCGGCCGAAGCATCTTCTCCGGGAAGCCCTCGTCCATCCATAGCTGGAAGAGGAAGTTCATCTTCGTCTCCCTGCCGGAGAACGAGAAGGGCGTGTGGCCCTTTCCCACCGAATGGGCGCCGCTGGCTGCAGGCCTCTCGGACCCTCCTGCTCTGACCCCTGTGCAGAGCACTCTCGTGAGCCATGTTCAGGTTATGGCCCCGTACGACATCTGGGGGCTCCTCAGCGTGTCGGAGCGGCTGGTGAACGCCGGGGTGTGGCCGGATCCCCGGTCCGATCCGGCGCGGGCCTTCCCTTATCTTCCTCCCGGGGAGACTCCGCAAGGCCGCGGAGGAAGGGCTGCCGCTCCTCCGGCCGAAGCTCTTTCCGGCTGAGGATGCTGATGAAGTTTCGGCCGAGGGTAAGTCGGCTTTGAATTTGTTACTTGATCACCGTTTTGTTTTTAACATATTCCTCTTGCTTTGCAGCAATGGCCGAGCTCGACGACCTCCTCGCCCTGATATCCGACCAGCGCGGTTCAGGCCGGGCACCGGCCCCGCAAGCGGCAGGCAGGTCTGGCCGAGGCGCTGGAGTTCCGAGGACCAGAGGCGGGGTCCCAAGGACTGCGGCCTCCGCCGAGGGCCGCGCGGCCGCTGCTGCTCTCGAGAGGGAGCAGAAGACAAAGTTCCCCGCTCGAAGGGGCGGCCGAGCGTCGAAGCGCCCCCGGGTAGAGGAGGCCGAAGAGGTGGAGGTGGCTCCGCTGGTCAGGAGGAGCGCCGGGGCCCGAAGGGCCGCAAGGCTGGCGTCTCCCGAGGCGTCGAGGGGCGACTCCCCTCCGGCCGTATCGGCAGGGGCCGATGACGGAGGCGCTGGGTCGCAGGCGCCCCGGGCGCAACGCGAATGGTGGCACCCCGGACCGGGGGTGTACAAAGATGAGAGCATGGAGGACCCGCAGACGTGCCTCCGTCTGCTCGGCAGCCTCACTCTCCCTTCAGCTTTCGAAGAGCTGAAGGACCATTCGATTACCGACCTGGCGGCGATGAGCGCCCGGTTGGCGGTCCAGGTAAGAAGTCCGAAAGTTCTTCAACCTAGCTTTCCTTAGCTGTCTTGATTTTCTAATCCTTGTCTGCTTTCGGCCCGCAGGCTGCGGTGACGGGTAGTGTCCTGATGCACCATCAGGAGCTGCTCCGACTCAAGCTCCTGGAGGCCGAGGAGGATCCGGCCGGTTTGGGTGAAGGTACCTCTGCGGCGCCCCGCGTCGAGCCCTTGGTTGATAGGCTCGCAACCGCGAGCGTCCGGGTGCGGGCGCAGCTGGGGGAGAGGGCAGCAGAGGCCCGTGCTGCCGCCGAGGCCAAGGCGAAGGCCGAGCGGGAGAAGGAGAAGGCCGAGCGCGAGCTTGCTGCGGCTCAGACTGAGATCCGGGCCCTCAAGGCCCAGATCCAGGACAAGGAGTCCCGGCGGGCTTCGGAGAAGCGCCGCCACGCCGAGGAGGTCTCGGCTCTGAAGCAGGAACTGAAAGAGGTGGCGGAGTCGGCCGTAGCTGATTACAAGGCCGGGCGTGACTACGCCCAAGAGATCCTCCGAGCCCAGCTGCTAGCGTCTTCTTCGGTCTTCGACCTCGGACTGGCTGTCGCCCAGAGGGCCTGCCCGAGCGTTGATTTGACCGGGGTCACCCTGCCGATGGGCGCGAAAGCCAGGGAGCTCCTATCCTGGTGGAAGGATCTTATGGCCAAGAGGGCCTCGCCTCCAGTCGCTGAAGATGAAGTCGAGACCGCCGAGGAGGCCCCCGCCGAGGAGGCCCCCGCTGAGGCTGCCGCTCCTGAAGCGGTGCAGATCGTCGACTCTCCCTCTCCCTCTCTCGGCCAAGGCGCAATCGAAGCGGAGGAGGAAGGGGTCGTCGACGGCTGATACGAGGGTCCCGCCCCCCAGTTTTTGCTTTTCCACTTATGTAAGCCTTCGGCCAGGCATATGGCCGAGTTTGTACTTCCTTTCGTTTGTGAATACAAGGAATGTTTTCGGCTTTACCTTATTGTTTTCTGCATGACGAGTGGATCTGGCCTTTCTGAAATCCGAGATCTTTCCGTCGCTCGCTATAGTTTGCGAAGCCGAGACCCGATGTAGGTTCGAATAGGGCGTTGATAGAATCTCGCCAGCAGATAAGGCTGCCTTAGATGCGGCTCCTGTGGCCGAAGCCGCTCGTGCTTCGTCTTATGCAGACTTAGAGAATAACCTGCCGCGTCCTGATCCGAATTTACATGGCCGAAGCCATTCGTCGGATCGAAGGACTCGCGGTCTTTAAAAGAACCATGCCGCTCCCGGTACGGTTTGCATGGCCGAAGCCACTCCTGATACGGTTTACACGGACTTAGAGAAAACCATGCCGCGTCCTGATCCGGATTACATGGCCGAAGCCATTCGTCGGATCGAAGGACTTGCGGACTTTAAGAAAACCATGCCGCTCCCGGTACGGTTTGCATGGCCGAAGCCACTCCCGATACGGTTTACACGGACTTAGAGAAAACCATGCCGCGTCCTGATCCGGATTTACATGGCCGAAGCCATTCGTCGGATCGAAGGACTCGCGGTCTTTAAAAGAACCATGCCGCTCCCGGTACGGTTTGCATGGCCGAAGCCACTCCCGATACGGTTTACACGGACTTAGAGAAAACCATGCCGCGTCCTGATCCGGATTACATGGCCGAAGCCATTCGTCGGATCGAAAGACTTGCGGACTTTAAGAAAACCATGCCGCTCCCGGTACGGTTTGCATGGCCGAAGCCACTCCCGGTACGGTTTACACGGACTTAGAGAAAACCATGCCGCGTCCTGATCCGGATTACATGGCCGAAGCCATTCGTCGGATCGAAGGACTTGCGGACTTTGAGAGAACCATACCGCTCCCGGTACGGTTTGCATGGCCGAAGCCACTCCAGGTACGGTTTACACGGACTTAGATAAAATAGCAACAAGTATCTTGAACAAGAGAATTCTTTATTCATACCCTCCGGCTGAAAGCCTGGGAAGAGGTGACTTACATATAATAACGCCGAAGGCGATCTACATTCTAGGTGCGCAGAAGAGGTTGGCCCGAAAGGGTCTCCAACCGGTAAGCTCCACGCCTGATCACCTCCCTGACCCGATAGGGACCTTCCCAGTTGGGGGCAAGCTTCCCTGAGGCTTCGGCTGGCTTGGAGGCATGAGCATTCTTCAACACGAGGCTCCCTACTTCAAAGCTTCGGGGCTTTACTCGAGTGTTGTGGTACTTGGCCATGCGTTGTTGATAAGCCGCCAGCCGAATACGAGCTTTGTCTCGGGTCTCTTCAATGAGGTCCAAGTGGTCTTTCAAACCTTCCTCGTTGGCCTCCGAACTGTAAGCAACGACCCTCGGAGAAGGAAGGCCGATTTCCACCGGAATAACGGCCTCTATCCCATAAGCCATGCGAAAGGGAGTTTCGCCGGTGGGGGTTCGGCTTGTCGTCCGATAGGCCCACAGAACACTCGGCAGCTCCTCCACCCATCGGCCTTTAGCCTCGCCGAGGCGGGTTTTCAATCCCTGCAGGAGGCCTCGGTTAGTGACTTCGACTTGGCCATTTGTTCGAGGATGCGCCACCGAACTGAATTTGTGAAGTATGCCGAAGCTGGCGCAGTTGTCGTTGAATCGTCGGCTGTCGAATTGCTTTCCATTGTCAGAGATGATGGCCCGAGGGATGCCGAACCGGCAAATGATGGACTTCCACACGAAGTTCCAAGCGTTGCTATCGGTTATTGACGCGAGGGGTTCGGCTTCGACCCACTTAGTGAAATAATCGACCGCCACGATGAGGAATTTTCTTTGGCCGGTGGCGACGGGAAAAGGTCCCAGGAGGTCAATCCCCCATTGGCCGAAAGGCCAGGGATCGGACAAGGGGGTTAGAAGGGTGGCTGCCTGGTGAATGAGGGAGTTGAACCTCTGGCACTGGTCGCAGCGCCGCACGAGGGCTTAAGCGTCCTCTCGGAGTGTTGGCCACCAGTAGCCTTGCCTCAGGAGCTTGTGAACCAGGGCCCTTCCTCCCGCATGCGCCCCGCAGACTCCTTCATGGACTTCTTTTGTGGCGTAGTCGGCTTCAGCCGGGCCGAGGCACCGCAGCAGTGGTCGGCCGAAGGATTTCTTGTACAGCACCCCGCCCAGAAGAAGGAAGTGGGATGAGCGCTGTCGAATGTGCTTCGCCTCCCTCGGATCTGGCGGGACTTCTCCTTGGAGAAGGAAAGCAACGAGGGGGGTCATCCACGTCTCGACCTCGGCCTCAGTGACTTGCATGGCTTCGGTTTCGCCGAGGCTTGGTTCGGCGAGCTCCTCGACGAGGATCATTCGGCCTCCACCCCCGTCTTGAGTTGACGCCAGCCGGGTAAGGGCGTCGGCTCGGGTATTCTCGGCTCTCGGGATCCTCACGATTTCATAAGAATCGAATTGGGTGAGGATCTTGCGAGTCACCTGGAGATAAGATGCCATCACCGCGTCCCGAGCCTCGTACTCCCCGGAGATGTGGCCGGCGATCAACTGGGAATCGCTGAAGGCTTTCAGGTTCCGGGCGCCGAGCTTCTTCGCGGCCCAGAGGCCAGAGATGAGAGCTTCGTACTCGGCGGCATTGTTTGTTGCTGGGAAGGAGAAGCGCAGGGCGTACTCCGTGACGACCCCTTCGGGCGATGCCAGGATCCATCCGGCGCCGCTGCCCGTAGAGCACGCGGAGCCGTCCACAAAGAGTCGCCATTCGTCCGCCGGCGCAGTAGCCGAAGTAGCCTCGGCTTCGGGCGCGTTGGGCACCGGCTAAGGTGTCGCGGAGGCGCCGGGGGTAAGCTCGGCGATGAAGTCCGCCAACGCCTGGGCTTTTATTGCTACCCGAGGGGCGTAGTAGATGTCGAACTCCCCTAGCTCGATCGCCCACTTTGCCAGCCTGCCGGACACCTCTGGCCGGGAGAGAATCTGCCTTAGGGGCTGGTCGGTGAGGACCTTCACGGAATGAGCTAGAAAGTAGGGCCGGAGCCTCCTCGCGGACGAGACGAGGGCCAGCGCCAGCTTCTCCAGGGCAAGGTACCGGAGTTCCGCTCCTTGAAGGGCTCGGCTGGTGTAATAAACGGGCTTCTGAACGCCATCTTGCTCTCGGAAGAGGACGGCGCTGAGAGCCGTCTCGGAGACTGCAAGATACAAGCTTAGAGGTTCCCCGGGAACCGGCTTGGACAAGATGGGGACTTTGGAGAGGTAGGCCCTCAGCTGATTGAAGGCTGTCTGGCACTCCTCCGTCCAGTCGAAGTTGTTGGCCTTCTTCAGCAGCTTGAAGAAGGGAAAACAGTAGTCGGCCGCCCTTGACATGAAGCGGCTGAGGGCTGCGATCCTCCCGTTCAGCTTCTGCACCTCTCGGAGGTTTGCCGGGGGGCGCATCTGCATGATGGCCGAAACCTTCTCGGGATTAGCTTCCACCCCTCGGTGAGTGACCATGTAGCCGAGGAACTTGCCGGAGGCTACCCCGAAGGCGCACTTGGGCGGGTTCAGCTTCATCTTATACCGCCTGAGGGAAGAGAAAGTCTCGGCCAGGTCGGCCAGATGCTCTGCAGCAACGCGGCTCTTGACCAACATGTCGTCTATATAGACCTCCATATTTCGGCCGAGCTGTGGGGCGAACACTTTGTTGACCAGGCGCTGATATGTCGCGCCAGCGTTCTTCAGACCGAAGGGCATTCGGGTATAACAGTACAGGCCCAAATCGGTCGTGAAGCTGGTCTTGCTCTCATCGTCCGGATGCATCCGGATCTGGTGGTAGCCTGAATAGGCGTCGAGGAAGCTTAGCAGCTCATGGCCGGAAGTCGCGTCCACCACCTAGTCTATCCGAGGCAGCGGGAAGCTGTCCATCGGGCAGGCCTTATTGAGGTTGGTGAAGTCCACGCACATACGCCATTTGCCATCTTTCTTGGGCACCATGACCACGTTGGCGATCCAGTCCGGATGGTGTACCTCTCGGAGGTGTCCGGCGTCCAGCCCCTTCTGCACTTCGGCTTGGATGGCGGCCCTCCTCTCCTGATTGAAGGTGCGCCGCTTCTGCTTTACCGGGGGCTGGTCGGGATCGGTATGGAGTCGGTGCTCAGCTACCTCCGGGTCAACCCCGGGCATGTCCGCCGGAGACCAGGCGAAGACGTCGAGATTCTCTTCCAAGCACTCGGTGAGCTTCTCTGCTTCAATCTTTTCTAGGCCGGAGCCTATCATCAGGACTCGTCCTTCGCCTCCCGGAAGAGGGACGGCGAGGAGTGCTTCTCCCGGAGATGCTTCGGCCGACGACTCGATCGTTAGGGTTTCGGCTGCTGTCTTCCCCTTGACCAAAATCATGTAGCACTGCCGGGCTGCTTCTTGGTTCCCTTTGGCCTCGCCTATTCCATGGCTGGTATGAAACTTCAGCTTCTGATGGAAGGACGAAGGCACGGCTCCGACTCCGCCGATGAGCCTTCGGCCGAATATGGCGTTGTAGGCTGAATCTATCTTTACAACGGCAAAATCCGTTTCAACGGTTAATTGCCGGGGGGCGGAGCCTAAGGTTACAGGAAGTCGGACAATACCCTCTACTCGGCAGGGCGAGCCGTTAAAACCGAAGAGGGGGCCCCGGTGAGGCTTCATATTAGCCTCACTCAATCCCATTTTCTCAAAACAGTCATAAAACAAGATGTTTGGGGCACTTCCATTATCCACAAAGATTCTATGTACATCATAGCTACTTATTACAGCATTGACGACGAGGGCGTCATCATGTGGGACCTGAACATCAGTCAGGTCCTCGGCACCGAAGGTGATGTCTTCCAGACGAGGACGCTTCGGTTCGCCGTCAACCGCCGCTACAGTGTTGCGCTGCCGCGGCCTGGATCCTTCCCCCGGTCCTCCGGATATCATCATGATAGACCCAGAACTGGGTCTTTGATGGGATGACTCTACCGGGGCCGAGGTGGCTTTTGGCGGAGGAGCGGCTTCTATCGCCGGGGGTTGCTGTTGCCTGGGCGCTGCAGGGGCGTCCCGGTTCTGTTGTAGCGGCTGCTCCCGTCGGTACTGCGGCAGTCTTCCCTCCCGGATGATGCGGTCGATCTCTTCCCGGAGCTGCCGGCACTCATCCGTCGTGTGGCCGATCTCCCGGTGGTATTCACAGTACCTGCCGGGGTCCCTTCGGCGAGGATCGGTCTTGATGCGATCAGGCCGCCGGAGCATGCCTTTCACCTCCATGAGCATCCGGGAAGGGTGAGCATGTAAGGGTAGGTACCGCGGCTGCGGGTCCCGTCGCCTCTCCCTGCCCCAGTCCTCCCGGCGATATCGCTTTCGGGAGGGCTCTTGGTCTTCAGGCCGAGGTCGGACCACCTGGGGAGCAGGTGCCGAGGTGGCTTCGGCTGCGCACTTGCCTCTGGACAGCATCAGGGCCTCCCGGTTGATGTATTTATGGGCCCGGGCCACGAGGTCCTGGAAGGTAGGGGGATGGCGCTTCCCAATGGAGCCGAGGAGCCCCTCGTCCTGGCACCCGCTGATCACGGCTGAGACAGCGATCGAGCTGTCGAGGTTCGGGATCTGGGCGGCCTCGGTCCGGAACTTGGTGAAGTACTCCTGGAGAGTTTCAGTGGGGCCTTGCCGGATGGCCAGCAAGCTGGCGGAAGTCTTGCACTGCCGGGTGGCATCATAGAACTGGTCGATGAACAACTGGCCCAACTGGACTAGGGAGTAGATGGAGTTGGGGGCTAGTGTCTCGAACCAGGTGAGGGCGATTTTTTCAAGGGTGAGGGGGAAAAGACGGCAGCGGACTGCCTCGGAGATCCCTCGGACCCGGAGGTAGGCGTTGAATCTCTGGAAATGACAGACGGGATCTGTCATTCCGTCGTAGAGAGGGCCCTTCAGTAGCTTGAAGCTGGGAGGCACCTCGGTGGCCAGAAGCTCCGCCGTGAACGGGGTCTGCTCCAGGATGCTGCTGGCGAGGGGCGCCCCGTGAGGCCGGGACACCATCTGCTGCATCTCTTTGCGCATCGCCGTCAGCCGTCGGTCTAGGTCCGGGGCAGTTGAGGTGGCGACGGATTGTCCTCCGGTCCGGGCCGGACGGTATTCCGATGAAGCATAATCTTGCTCCGTCAGGCGATCGACGCGGGGAGCTCGGGCAAGTAGCGCCGAGGGCTCGCTGCGCGTTGCCGCGGTCTCGCCGGGAGAAACCGGTGTAGGCGCCGGCCGGAACCGGGCATCTTGAACTGGGTAGAGTGGGGGGAGCGGCGCCTGCTGAGGAAGCTGTCATGTCAGTCCCATGCGCTGGGCGATGGCGGACACCATCTCCTGGAGAGGCGCTAGGGACGTGACGGCAGCGGCCAGCGTCGCCATTTGCTGCTGGAGCACCCCCACTCGGTCTTCCGAGCCGAGAGACTCCGGTATGGTCGGCAGAGGCAGGCTCGGCGGGGCAGAAGGTGCGCCTTCGGAAGGCAGCATCTGCGCCGAGGCCTCCCGCGCTTCTGCTTCGCTTTGTCCGGATCGTCGGGTCACAGGTCGCTGAGACATGACTTGTTTTGTTGGTTTCCCACAGACGGCGCCACGTGATGTAGACTGGATCTATCACGACCGGATTCCGGAGCTGGGCCGGATCGGTGTTTGAAGGGGCCCGACGGGGATCCGGAAGACGAAGGATGCAGAGGCGGAGCCGGGAGTCCAAGGCCGGAGGCGACTCGGAGCGGGCTTGCTCTTGGATAGTGAGCCCAGAAGGCCCTTCAGCGCGAGACCGAGTCTCCTGTCTTGGGCCGAAGCTCCTTCGGCGGACGAAGGAGCGGCGCGGATGAATCTTCTTCCGACTGCTGTCGACAGGCGACGAAGCCGAAGCCGAAGATCCGAGGCCAGAGGCGACTCGGAGTGGGCTTGCTCTTGGATAGTGAGCCCAAGAGCCCCTTCAGCGCGAGACCGAGTCTCCTGTCTTGGAGCAGCCGGCGTACGGCGTCGAGACCAGAGAGAGGAATCCGAGGTCGGCGGCCGATACCGACTCGGGAAGGTCGGCGAAGATTCGAACCGAGCTCCTGCAGGAGGGAAAGAAAAAGAAGAACCAGTCAACAGGAGTCTCGGGCTTCAGCCCTGGGGAACCCCCTCCAACGGTCAAGTTAGCTCCTGAAGAAGATTCGATTCAGAAGGCAAAGAGAGTAGCTTTAATGCTTTTCGGACTGTAGTCCTTTAAGGGTCTCGGAGGCTTGAGGAAGCATCCATCGCCTACCTTTGGCAATAAATAGCGGGGTATTTATAGCAGAGGATAGCGGATGGTTAACGGTGGTAGCCGATATAGGACTAAATGAGGGCTTACTGATAAACCGCCATAGTGCCCGATCCGCCACCGGAGTGGGCCGGATTCGGCTACCGGGCCGAAGGGGGTTGGGCCGCTGATGGGCCGAAGCCTGTTGGGCCCTGGGCTGCCGCGCTGCTCCCGGGCCGTAGGCTAGTGGGCCGCTGACGGGCTGAAGCCTGTTGGGTCGGGAGTGTCGGTGCCGCTTATGGGCCGAAGGCTGCTGCTGGGCCGCTGACGGGCCGAAGGCTCCCGGAGGGCCTGGTACTGCTGCTGTTGGGCTGAACGGGGTTGGGCCGCTGATGGGCCAAAGCCTGTTGGGCCCTGGGCTGCCGCGCTGCTCCCGGGCCGTAGGCTAGTGGGCCGCTGACGGACTGAAGCCTGTTTGGCCTGGAGCGTCGGTGCCGCTTATGGGCCGAAGGCTGCTGCTGGGCCGCTGACGGGCCGAAAGCTCCCGGAGGGCCTGGTACTGCTGCTGTTGGGCTGAACGGGGTTTGGGCTTGCTTTAATGGGCCGAATCGGATTCTGCCTCATCACTTACTAAGTCCCAACCAAATTTGTATCGACAGGAAGCGGACTTGAAGATAAAATGTTCTTGGACTTTTTTCTCTAAATTTCTATATCCCTCAGGTACATGAAGATGAGATGTAATTGGTATTCTCTCATTTATTTAAGACAAGTGGCTTAAAAACTCTCTCCTCTAAAGAAAAAAGCTCTAGAAAATCCTCTCTTACAAAGGACACTTATGACTCATTTAGTTTGACATAAAATATGGCAAAGTGACGTAAAACACTGCATTTGATGTATGATGCAAAATGTAATATTTTATGATATATACATCAAACCAAACAGCCTCCTCTTGTGCTGCTCTTTCTACATCAGATCTGTTACAATATTTTATGATATCTTACGTCAAGCCAAACAGCCTCCTACTTGCTACTCTATCTACATCAGATCTGTTATATCATCATGGATCTGGACATTCATACTCCTCCTAGACAGCCCTAGACTAAAAGCATAGATCCAAAGTAATTCAATCCAACCTTTCGCTAAATAGAAGAGGCTTTTGACAGATTTGGTGATGGAAAATGCTTGCTGCACAACATAGGTGTACAGCAAGTGAGTGCACACTCAATGGGTATGCTATTGAGTGTGCGCCCATACCTCCACCCCTCCGTAAACACACCCCATGGGAGTGTGCAGCAAGTCCTTCTCGTTGGTGATAACAGCTCCTCCTGCACTCTAGCATAGTTGGTAGACATCCCTCCCCATTATGGGAGGCCTTGGGTTCGACCCGTCTTAATGCATGGGGGGACAGTAAATCCCGCCTTCGCAGGCGGAACTCTCGCCCCTTGTGGTCAGTTGCTTAGCTGGCGCAGATCTCCTCTGTTAGGAGGATTCTTCATAGTTTTGAATCCAACTCCTTTGAGTTGGGATTCATATGTCCATCCACTGGGCTACCATGTTAAAATATAAAAAGGATAATAGCCCCCTGACCCTGGCCCCGTGCGGATGTGAGGAGAAGAAGGGGGAAAAAGGCTAAAATAGGAGAAAAGATGGTCAAAGGAGCCTCCATATTTTATGAAAAATAACAAGCGCGTGAACCCATACAGGAAGAAGATTCCATTATCAAAATTTCCAAACATTAAATTGAAAGGTATATCCACGGTCTTGCATCAAGCTTATGTGAACTCAAAAAGTTTCCGAAAGTGAAAAGTTCTCTTACAAGAAAATCAGGTTTTATTTATCTGAAGAAGAAGAAATGTTGAATCTTCTATTGGACATGCTCAAAATTCAAATTCAAATTCCAACTCAAATTAGACACAATTAGCATTTGAGTAATACTTACTTTAATGTCTCTTAGCATTATAATATAAATGCCGTTCGACCGGGATTGGAGGATGCAAGTTCACTGCACCTCCATAGAGATGCAGCAAACCTTAGATGTAACATATTTTCAGATCGGCCTATTGGATGGTAATTATACTATAATGCCTAAGAAGACATTGTAGCAAAGATTACTTTTCACCCTATTGTAACCATTATTTCAAACTCAGACTGGGCATTGAATTGGGGAGGCCTTTCATCTGATCTATTCTGGAATCAGATTGCTTCAAACCAATATTTCAACTAGACCATATTTTTTAATTTGATAATCTTTAACATGTATGTGTCACGCACAATAGCTTTTAACAATAAAAGTAAGGAGATTTTCTTGGATGAGAGGAGAAACCCAACTATTTCCGGCAAACCCTAGGAGCGAACGGAGGATTCCCAAGCACACCACTCCATCACCCAGGAAACTCTTCGACCACGAGTGATTTGGGTTCGGACAGAAACAGGGGAAATTATAACCATAAGTTAAACAACATACATATTCAAGTTGAAATAAGTTGATTATTGAGGTGTGCAGTTAATATTCAATATGAACATAGCGGGCAGTTGGGTAAAGCTGCTTACTAAGGCTCATGATTTGTATCGGATCGTGCCAATTTGTATTTAGACAAATTCAATCCGATCAGACTAAATCGGATAGGATTGTGCCGACTCATATATACATAATAAGTTCTTTTAGATTGAGTTTTGCTCATTAGATAACTAAAACTATACTTTTATATCAATTAACAAAATAATTTTTCTCTAAAATATATAACTTAAACTTATTATTTTTAACACACTCATTGACTGATTCATGTGGATCTTGCAAGTCAAATCGAGTTGAATCGATAACGTGCCTTAGCTGAGAAGATTTGATTCGGTACGGATCAGCAATAAGGCAAAGCTTGTTGAAGCTACAACCCTCTATATACCTTAAATTCTTTAACAAACATACCAGATCTAAGTGTAGGTGAAGATGAGGCTCAATAGGTGCATAGAGGAAATTTTCGAGAAAGACCCTCATGTGAAACTTTTTTCAATCTCTACGAAGGATTTTCTTGAAGGACTTCCTTCCCACCTTTGCATTTACCCAGTTCCCTCCTCACCTACACTTACATGAATTGGACTCTTTAACAAAACCCTACTTAAGCACAATGATATTCAGGCAATTGATCAAACTCGAATGACTAATACTCGTGGTGCAGCAAGTTGCTGCACCCCACATGGTGCCACACATTTTTCCTTTTTGAATTTTTTTTAAGATCAGCCACATCATGGCCAACACAGTCGCATAGTCCGATCTCCAACCAGACGGTCCAAAAAGATCAACCTATATAAGACGTGTTGGTCATGATGGAACCGACCTAAAAAAAAATCAAAAGAAAAAAGAATTGCTCTGCTGCAGCCATCCAATCAGGCGGCTGCCCGCACACAGTGCAGCTAGCAGCACTCAACTCGAATTAACACCTTCAAACACCCTCGTGCTTACTTGGAGGCCAAGTTGGAGAGTTGGCCCAACAAGGAGAAGCAGCTAGCGGACGTCCCGTAAAAATATGTACATCAATACAATCTTCAGCCATTCTCTAGCGCACGCGTCGAGGTCACAATAGGAACAAAGTTTAAATCACTTGGAATGCAGAGATGTAACCTACAATAAGAACTCTATTTTGGTATCATGTCATAATTACTTTCTACCCTGGGCAAATCATCATAACTATTAACCAAAATTAAAGGTAAAATCCTGTTAAAAAGAATGTGAGAATCACCCTACGATCGTGTAGTCCAATATCATCATCATCCGTGACGCCATCTTGGCCATCCAGGCAGGTGAATGGATTGTACGACGAAGGCTCTATGCAGTTTGGCCTGAACACATGGAGATAATATGAGCCAAAAATTACACTACCTAAAATAACTTTAGACTGCTGGCCTGAATCAAGCAATCCTATGTATAGACATGGTTAGCTTGCAGAGAAGTTTTAGCCCATCAGGAATTGAGCTTATGGGATAATTTAACCAAAAATTACACTACCTAAAATAACTTTAGACTGCTGGCCTGAATCAAGCAATCCTATGTATAGACATGGTTAGCTTGCAGAGAAGTTTTAGCCCATCAGGAATTGAGCTTATGGGATAATTTAACAAAATTTTCAAGGGGAAGAAAGTCCAAACCGCTTCATGTTACAACAAAGCCAGCATCATGTAATGAAAGAAAAAGAGCAAACACATCATTCTGGGGAATTGTCATCAACTTCCATGGAATCCGTCTCACTCTTGCAGGTCCATATCTTAATGGTCTTGTCATGCGCAACCGTAGCGATTATCTGGCCATCTGCAGTGTCAAAGAATAAATAAAATGTCCTAAGAGCACGGTGAACAAAAGTCAGGAGTTTCACAAGGTAAAACAAAAGCAGAAAAAAATAGCTCATGACAGTTAAACTCATACCTCCAGTAATATCTAGGTCTGTCACTCTTCCTTCATGTCCAATTAGCGTCTTGACAGGCTTGAAATCCCGAGCAGACCATACCATACCTTTGGTGTCATATGAAGCAGTCGCAAGAAAGTATCCATCTTGAGGTTCGAACTTAACTTGTGAAATAATACATGAATGAGCTGGTATGACATATGCACATTTCCGCTTCCTCAGGTCCCAAATGCGACATGTATTATCTTCGCCCGCAGTAGCTAAATGATAGCCGTTGGGAGAGAAGCAAATTCCAAGGACCTGAGAAAGGACCCATGCTTCAGAACATGTCAAAACATCAAAAAGCAATACAAATAAGTTTCAGAATGCACGTGCATGGAATCAAGAGTCTGGGTTCTAATGTGTAAGTGCAACACACCTCCTTCACATGCCCTTCCAAAGCTAGAATGCTTCTCCCGGTCCGGAGATCCCAGACACGAGCAAGTGCATCCAGACCACATGTGGCAGCCAGAGATCCATCTGGATGGAAACAGATCCCATAAAGACGCCTACTGTGGCCTTCTTGGTAAAGTAGCTCAACCCCAGTATTTATATCCCAAAGCCTCCATGACTTATCAAAACTGGCAGTCCCAAGGTATTTTCCAGAGGGGTGAAATGCAACCCGGCAAAGACGATCTGCATGTCCATCAAATGTCCTCATCAATGACCCACCAGTGGTCCAAAGTTTTGCAGTTTTGTCTGCAGATGCAGTTGCTAAACAGTCGTCTACTGGAGAAAAAACGACATCAGTTAAACGATCTGTGTGGCCTTTCAAGGTTGAAACTTTCTTTACATGAGGCATGCTCCATATTTTCGCAACACCACTCCATGAACTGCAATCAAAGTGTGTATAAAAAATAAGTGAGAAAACACTTT
Source organism: Zantedeschia hybrid cultivar (assembly GCA_030544215.1). Lineage (NCBI taxonomy): Eukaryota > Viridiplantae > Streptophyta > Magnoliopsida > Alismatales > Araceae > Zantedeschia > Zantedeschia hybrid cultivar. The sequence goes on along the minus strand of JARZZO010000005.1, from coordinate 75,299,708 downwards.
GAAACATACACTAGGACAAAAAGGTGGAAAAGCCTTTTCTTAAGAAAAGGAATTTTTCATTTAGGAAAAGAATCAAAGTCTTTCCTTCAATAATGGTGACAATATTGTAAAAGGAAAAATTTCTCGCCAATCATGTAACACTAGTGAGAGAAACGGCAACCTTAATTTCCTTTTCTTTCGCCCTGGCACTTCTGCTAAATAAATAAAAAAAAAAAAAATCTTCAGCTGCTTCATTATTTCTATCTTTAGTGCCTCTTGACAGCCAACATCAAGATCAGAACAATGTAGAGTCTGCAACCCTCCATACCCTGCCCACAATGAGCTATACCATGATCAACTAAAGAAATAAAGTTTGAAAACTTATTTTTATATGCCATGCTTACTATCCCATCTTATACTCTCCAGTAATAATATGAGCAGTTCATCAATGAACTACAACAATATCGCAGCATTATAAAACATGGGGAAAGAAAACACAATCCACTAATCACCGGTGGACTCTGTTGCATAAAAAACTAAATGCATTAGATGGTGCAAAAAAATGAGAATAGATTGTGCAGGGAAATGATCTGAAGCTTGTGATACACTGTTATCCCTGTTGGATGATTTTGATGATTACAAAACACAATCATTTCTTATTTGGTATAAGTGTGATGGGTACTGACTTAATCGAAAGACAATTGGCTATGCACCAAAGCCTGGAGAAGCCCAAGAAATTTCTCAAGGTATATGTCAACAAGTCTTTGAAGTGGGCTGAAGATTTCAAGAAAAGAAGAGCTGAACAGAGTGCAAACTGGCAACTGTCAACAGTTGAAGACTACATCATAAAATCCATGGACCCTCTCATAACCGTTGACAGACATGGATTGAGATTGTTGACAGTTTGCAGCCCAGATCACTCTTTTATTCTTCTGCATTTGAACATTTGAGGCCCCTCAAGGAAACAGCCTCTCTGCTTAGTAGGGGTAAGGCTGCATACACTGACCATTCCCCAGACCCCACAAGTGGCAGGAGCCTCGTGCACTGGTACGCCGTTTTTTATTTGGACACTTCCAAGAGGTAAGAAAAAATAGTCTTCCTAAGCTGCAAGCTTCTTCTCCTTCAGGCTTCTTCTCCACCATAATTGTCACTTGCTCATCCTTATAGAGAGAATAAGAGAGAAAAGGAAGAAAAAAAGAATTAGAAGGCCTCTCCCCAAGCTACTCCACCTGCTATTTTCAGCAGGGATCAGGCTTCCACAAGCTACATTGGCTATTTTTTCCTCCCTTCTTGAGAAATATTGAATGGCCCCTGATCCTTCTCCCCCATAGCTCCCACTTGCTGATCCTTGTAGAGTGAAGAAGGAAAAAAGGGAAGAAAGAAAAGTAAAGGCATCTCCCTGAGCTACTCCACTTGCTCACTTCATTGGTGATCAGCCTGGCACAAGTTACCTTGGCTATTTTTCCCTTCCTTCTCAACAAAAATTGAATCTTCTTCGTAGATTATTGTGCACATATTGCTTATTTGATCCTATGGTGTAGGTGTGTGGCCATTGACCTTGCATTCGGTGTCATAGACACCATGGATGGTGAGCTAGCACTGACATAAGTAGCATGTGTACTAGATTCATATCTAGTAGGGGAAATTCCCAACAAGGTGTTAGAGAGTGGAAACTGGCCTAGAGGTTGGCTGAACCACTAGAAAATATTTGTGCCTCTGTGTGTTTGCTCCATATCATCTCACCAGCTCACTCCCTTTCTTTTATATGCTTGCTTGTGGTGTTGTGTTTGCTTCATGTGAATTGTGATTTATTTGGCTTTATACCATCCTCTATATAGAATTTATCTACATTTTATGAACCTCTTATCATACATCTGATGTTTAGCTTTAAAATTTTGTAAAACCCAGTTCATCCCCCTTATTGTCTTTGCCATATGTTATGCAACAGTCACAAATTTTATGTAGGCTTTGACTGCTAGAATACACAAATTTACTTCCCCAAGTGACATTGCCTTCCAGTTGTAACCAAGGTAGGCCAACTCGGGGATCGGACTCGGATCAGTCCGGTCCTGACCGAGTGGATCGGCCGATCCGATCCAATCCAGGACCGATCCGGACCGAGCCGGACTAGTCTGGCCGATCCAATTTTAAAAAATAAAAAAATTTAAAGAAAAATAGAGAAAAATAGGTCCAAAAATAGGAAAAAATTAAAAAAAAATCAGAAAAAAATATATTTACCCAAAACTTATCTAGCCCTTGAAATTTTATTAACTTTGAAAAAAACTTGAATACAATACATGGGGGGGGGGGGGGGGGGGATAAAACCTTACCCTTAAGTATTACATGATAGTAAAAAAAAAAAAAAAAAAAAGTGACAAAACAAGTAGACATACATTTATTCTAGCCTTACATTGTAGGTGCTATACAAATGTTGCACATAATCGGCCCAAGACATATAAGTTTGGTAGCATTGTTCATATTCTTGTACAAACCGGTTATACTCATCTGTGAATAGGTAGATTATTGTCACAGGTATCCATCCTTGTGTCTTTGGCCCATGTAGATCCTTCTGAGGTTGAGGATTGATAAGAAGAAGTATATAAAGTTGGAGGATAAGTGGTATATCCTCTTAAGTAACTCGATGCATCATAGGGTGGTGGATGTTGATAATATGTACCTGGATATCCATAAGGACTATAACCCTCTAATAGAACTTGAGAGGATGCATCAGACGAATGTTCTTGAGAGGATGTTTCTCTTACTCTCCTTAGGAATTCTTGTTGTTGCTTCCCTTTGCCTTTATTTGTTACTAATGTGTCTTTAGCCAACCTACTGGAGTGGTCATCATCATGCGTAGCATGTGTAAATTGTTGTTCCCCTGTGAAAATCATTGGAGAAGCTTCACCATGTTGACTTGATCCACATCCTCGAGATGACCGTTGTTGCAAGGATCCACCTTGACTTCCATGTGGATCAGCATCGTCATCGTCAGGGATACTCGTTGCCGAAGTAGAGTCGTCTGAAGTTTGGTAAACGACTTTGTCGCTCGGCTCTGGTGTCTCGTCTGATTCCTCTTCTTGTACAATTTTTAAATCTGCAATATCAACAGGATTAGTTACTCTTTTACCTTTACCCTTACCTGAACTTTGTGGGGTGGATTTCTTTTACCGTTTTGAAGGAGACGGAAGTTGAAACTCAACGGACATGGGGACACCATCTAATTGTCCTTCTGCCCATGACCGATTGTTTGGATCAAATTCTGATAGACCCAAAACATTCCTTGCATCCACCCATGCATTCAGTGGGTTCTACTCCTCAAATATCTCGTCCAGATCAATTGGTTCCTCAACTTGTTGTTCTGCTTGCACCGGTCTTCCAACAACTTCATCTCTCCATCGTTCTTCTTCTATTTGGTTCTCTTGAATTTTTTGAAGATTCTTTAATTTTAAGCGCATGTTGTAGTGGCAAAAGACCAATTGCTCCAATCTCGCTGAGCTTAATCAGTTCCTTTGCTTGGTGTATCAAGCTAAATATAAATCAGTTCCTTTCATAGCCAGAAAAGGTGGTTTGGCTCAATACACGGATGGCAACATAAGCAAGATCTTCATAACCTGAAACATTCCCATGATCCATCAATCAGTCAGCTGTAATTCTATGGTCCAACTAACAATTAGCATTGTAAAGCCTAGGCATGATAACAATTTCATGATCCACTTCCTTACCCAACGTGTCGACCGGTGCGTCTATACACATCCTCGTCAGCAAAAGATCTTCTACTTTCGTCCATGGCTCGACATATATCATCTTAAAATTAAAATAGATGATTTGAGACTAATTTAACCGAGATGAAGTGTAAATAACTAATTGAAATTTTTAAATCAAAGAATACCTCGAGAAAAATCTTCAAATGCAGTGAACCTCCTTCAGGTAGGGTCTATGTCTCCCTCCTGAGATCTGTCTCCCGAAAGCTAAATATGAATACCTTAGCCCGAGGGCCGTATCATTTCCTCCCTAATTTGGCCTCTCATCGTTGTTGCTGCTCCTTTTTCCATCTCTCTTTGTCGTAGGTAATTTTTGAATTGATTTTTTACCTCTAGTGGTGCAACAGTACAAGCCTTCACTTCTCCTTTAACACCCCCAATATGTTGCTTTAGACGAAAAATTCCACCCGAAATAATCCGACTGCAATAGTTGCATTTGATCTTACGTGAAGCCATGTCCACGACGGTGTAGTAGTTCCATCCCGGGTCACCACGAGAGGTGATAGATGTGGCCTCATTATGCTCAAAAGTCGACATCTTTAAAAAGAAAAAAATATTAACAAGGAAAGAGAGAATTACAGAGAGAGAAATGATGAGAAATAAGAAAAAAACATAAAAAAAGAGAGTGCGATATCATATCATACCTCAAGGGAGAGTGAGACTGTGAAAGACAATGAGAAAGAAAGTTACAGAGACAAAAATAGGTTAGAGAGAAAAACTAAAATGCGATAAAAATAAATAGATACAAAAAAAAAATGGTTAGAGAGAGAAAAAAAGAGGAATTTAGAAATGAAAAAGTTTGAGAAAGAGATATATGTTAAAGGAAAAAAAATAATAGAGAGCCAAAAAGTAGAGAGAGATATATGTTAAAAAGAGATTAAAAAGTTAGAGGGAGAAAGAAAATAATAAAAACGTAAATAAATAGAAATATTAAAGAGATAAAAATCATAAAATGATGAAAAAAATTAATGTAGTCCATCCGTCCGTCCTTTAGAGAGCTTTGGAGAGCAAGAGAACTTTGAGTTTGAGTCTTTAAGAGAGTATGAGAGCTTAGAGAGAGAAATTTTAGAGAGAGAGAGAAATAAGAATTTGTGTGAATGAGGGAGAGAAGGGTGGGAGGGGGTTTTATAGGGGCTTGAAAGGGCTTAGAAGCCCCTTCTAGCCGTTGGAAACCAATTCATTTGAATGGGTTCCCAACGGTTACTCCAACAGCTAGTTCGGAACTAGCTGTTGGGGGGTGGGATCGGTCAGACCAGTCCGACCCTGTCCAACCAGGGCCCGGGTCGCCTGATTCGACCGACCCAACTCGATCCAAGCGATCTCGGACCGGGACCGCTGGATCGAGACTCGGAATCGGATCACACCGCCCGGTTTCCGAGCGGACCGGGCGATCCGATCCAACCCGAACCGAGTTGGCACACCTTGGTTGTAACAAGGGATGTGTCTTAATCCTTCAAAATTTGAAAGCAACTATATTTTGAAATGGAATGATGTTTCTCAATTTTTCAGGGAATTACTAATATTTCTGACAAAATGGTGCATCAGAGACAAATGAGGATAGGAAGGAACACCAAAAGAATCATAAATGGCTTTGATGAACTCTAAAACTTCAGGATTCAGCAGGCCTTTCCAAAGAAACTTTGTCAGACATAAAGTAACATCAAAGAATACATGGCTGACAATTTGATAAGGATAATTGAAACAAGTCACCAAATAAACTACATTTTAAAAACCAATAGGTGGCCTGAGGGGAAATTTTCCGACCAACAGGAAGCACATGGGTGAACTTCTCTAAGTATGAGAGGCATATATGAATGGCATCAGTGGCACTGGCCACATGGTGCAGGTAAAAGCTAGGAGGCAGTAACCTACTCCAGGAATCACAATAAATATCAACAATAACAAAATGCATAGAATAACATAAGAGACAACATGGTGGTTTGTGTCAGCCATGACAATGTTTTGAAATGGTGTCTTCAGGTGCATGAACTTTATCTGAGGCGAATAGGATGAGAAAAAAGATATAAGCTTTAACCATATCCCATTTTTGGGGTTTCAAAATCTATGTCCCTGTCAAGAAAGATCCTATCGACAACCATCTCCAAAGTCAGCAACATCATTATTAATTATCCAGTGGATTCAAATCTAAAATTACTAATAATAAATCAGTTGTGGATTACAGAAGCATGCAGGCCAACGGACCTTTCTTCAGTTGATCCAATATGTGTGTGTGTGTGTGTTTTGAAAGTGGACTATACCAGTTGATCCAATGTCGGTAACCATTTTCCAAACTTGGTTTGCAATACTACGGATGAAAGAACAAATGAGACACACGCCTTCCGTCTAGCAGGGCACACTCACCAAACTTCTCTAGAGCCCTACACCAGAGTCTTGATGTATACCACACGCAATTGAACAGTTAATTCAGACTCGAGAAAAACTTTCAGTTCCAACTTCCAACAGGCCACACTTCTCAAGAGAGCAGCCTTCAGTTCCAACTTCCAACAGGCCAAACTACTCAAGAAAGCAGCCTTCAGTTCCAACTTCCAACAGGCCACACTTACCAAACTTCTCTGGTATCCTACACCAGAGTCTTGTAATCTAATCTACCACACTCAATTAGATAAATAATTCAGGTTGCATGATCTGAATGGCCTTGGCCACCATAGGCAAGTCCTAAACTTATCCCTAAACTTAGATTCAACATCAGCAGCACCAAAAGAACCAGACTTTGAAATGACGGAAATGACAAGTACCTGGTGGCCAGCAGCGAGCCATCGCGCGAGAACGAACACCCTGTGAGAGGCCGGTCATCCCCAATCTCACTGCAGTCAAGCACAAATCTCCCTGCCTGCTGCAACGCCAACTTGGCCTCGGCGTCCGGGTCCTCGTCGGGGTCCTCCCTCCTCCTCCTCGCCCTCTCCAGCCGAGCCGCCGCCCGCGCCAGCGAGTACTTGGCGATGTCGACTCTCGCCTCCAGGAGCTCCTGCGACCCCACGGTGAAGAACGGATACTTAAATGGCCCCTCCTCGCCCTCCCCAGCCTCCGTGGCCGCCGCCGCGGCAGCCGCCTGCTCCTCCTCGTCGTGTGCCCTGAGCAGCCGCTCGAGCTGTCCCTCGGCGTCCAGGCGCACCATGATCGCCCGCAGCCGGTCCCTCCGCTCCATCTCCCGCTCGCCGAAGAGGGTGACGGGCTCGCCCAGGCGGCGGAGGCGGGCGCGCACGTCCTCCGGGTTCGTGGGCACCGCCATGGCGTAGGCCTTTCGCTTCAGCAGCAGCTCCTGGCGCACCTTCTCCTGCCGCTCCCGAATGACCCGGCTCTCCTCGGAGATCTCGTACTCGTCTGCAGCGGCGGCGGAGGAGGTGGGGTGGGGCGGCGCCGAGCCCTCCCGGTCGGAGTCAGGGCCGTCGGGGGAGGCGAGGCGGGGGACGGGGGGCCGGGGAATGGCGGCGAGAGTAGGAGGGGGGAGGGGTATGGGGGCAATGGACGGCGTGGGCGCCGCCGGCGCGGGGGCCGGGGGGGCGTCGGGGGTTTCCTCTTCCTCCTCCATGGCCGCGCAGGACCACCCTCCCTCGGGCTGGCAACGCCGGCGAGACTAGGGTTTTTTTCGCAGAAGCTTACGCCCTGTTTGGTTACGATGTTAACTGGGTGTATCACTATTACTCTTAATATTAATACTAAAAGTACTTAATGGGTGTCTGTTTGCTGAATAACTCAAAATCCTAGTAGCAGGCTTAAAACTAATAATTATAATATTTTTAGTTAGGTGTTTTGTTACCTCTATCAATATTGTTACTCATTAAATAAAAAGATCCACAACCGTATCAAATTTAATGCAGCCTCTAACCTGTATTAAATCTGATATTGTCATGACAGCCCTAGTTATGGGCCTCTCCTCCGCCACCACCACCCAAAATATATATATATATATATATATATACATATTCAACAAAGGAGAAAGCTAGAGATCTGAATCTAAATTTTTGGGAAACAATGGCAGGATTGTGTCCACTTTGAAATCTCAATCTAGGTATCCTGCGGTTGTGTTGACTCGACCATGGGATCCTTTTCTAGGTTTTCTTGTGTTATACCTATCAGTAATCTGGCAGCAATGACAGCATTCAAATTCGGGTGTTTGGCTCTTTTGATAAATCGGTGGGACAGATGAGAGATTCTGATCAGGATTTATGCAGATATGTTACATTAGGATTGATATTAAGGACCATCCAAACACACCTTAGTATCATTTTGATATTGATACGAGTTCATCCAAACACCTAAAAACTTGTATGATATCAATATTGATATTATTCTCTAATCTAAAGTTATTGATATTGAAATTTATAATGTATTCAATTTGATTCTCTAACCAAACAGGGTATAAATTAGGTGTTTGGTTATCTAGTATTAATTTTGAAAGCTATGCACATTGAAGACCCCCAACAGGGTGCACAAATATATTAACTGGGAAGCGTTGATGATGTCCAAGAGCAAAGGGACCGCCGAATCTGCCTCGGCCACCTCTCTACATGCAGCTCGCCCGCGCGCCGAAGATCTCGACTCTTCCTGGAAAAGATTGCCCGGCCAGACCGGGTGGTGAAGCAGAACTAAGAGGAATTCCCTTGGGTTTTATTTTAAAAAGATATCGGACGATAGGCACCAAAGGCGTGAGATTTAGAATGGAGCAAAGAAGCAAGTACTCATAGACTGCCCGCCACGAGTTCGAAAAGAACTGAGACGGAGAGAGATTGTAAACAAGGAGAAGATCTATAACAAAAGGGTGAAAGGGAAGCCAAACCTTGCCCTAAAACTATGGTCAAATAGAAAAACACCTCAAACGAGGAGTGTTAGCTCGAACGTTCGCCCGAGGCTTAATAAGACGAATCCAGTCATAGATGTCATATTGATCCCACATCTTCTCAACTGTTTCACGACAAAGGAAGGAAGTAACATCCGAGACCTACTCGGCCGGTATGCGGTTGTGCCCCCCCAGTTCCGGTTGGGTCTTGGAGGGTAGGGAAACAATGGGAACAACGGCCTCGTCTGCCATGACGGAAGCAAAGGAATTAAGGGAAAAAATCGAAGTGAGCGAAAGCTCTGGAAGGCATGGCTTAGAGGAAAAGCAGGACGAATTGTTCGAGAAGAGACAATAATTAAGGGACATCAAACAACGAAGGCCAAGGTGCAGTCAGAGTCTTACCCTCAGACAAGTTGATTCTCCCCACCGACAAGACGTGCTCGTCCTAGCGCCTCAGCTTGACAAGACGCTCTCAGGAGGGCTCTGGACACGCTCTGCTACCGAGACCTCAAGGAGGGAAGGGAGAATCAAAGTTCCCATGTAGAACGTGAGGGGGTATTTATAGGAGCCCCTAGGGGGGCCTGATGGAAGATCGGCGGCCAAGATCACGCGACCTTTTGGCTAGCCATCTCGGATGGAGGCCACGTATCACGGCCCTTCGTATGGTATGCCGATGGCACCAAATTCAAAATAAAGAATAAGCGGTCATGATCGAGCAACCTTTCGACTTCGGCTTTGGATGAACACCACGTGTCACGACCCTTTGAATAGCGCACCGACAGCGACTGATCAAAATCAAGAATAAGCGGTCACGATCGAACAACCTTTCGGCTTCTGCCTTGGATGAACGATACGTGTCCTGGCTCTTTGTATGAAGTGCCAATCAGCATGAGATTCAAATTTATTGTCGCCGGGAATTGACTTCCCATCTTTTCGAAGTGACGGTTGAGATTTCCTTCTAGCCGAGATAATCGGTCACATTATCTCGGCTAAAGACGAATGCTTCCCTTAGGTCGAGATAATCGGTCACGTTCTCTCGACTAAGGACGAATGCTTCCCTTAGGTCGAGACCATTGGTCACGCTCTCTCAGCTAAACACGACTCCTCCCCTTTCTCAGGTATCCTTCCGGTAACTATGATTCACGCTTTCAGGTACTCTTCCTCCGCAAGGGCTCGAGTGTACTCTCGACATTTTATCTTTCTAAAGCATGCCAAAAGTAGGGGGCCATGTGATGGGGCAAAGCCCAATTAGGCCATGAAGCTGGGCTGAGTCCCAATTCAAGAATGGGCCGAGCGGCGTTCGTTAAGCCCCGGTGGCCCGGAAGCCTATACGGCCGAGACAGGTTCGGCCCAATTAGTCGGCAAGGTATGGGCTACTAGTCCATGAATGTATGGGGTATTCTCGGGATTTTATCTCAACTCCTATGAATAGTCCTACATCGTCTACCATAAAAAAAGAACCATGCCGACTTATTTTCATTAAAGTCAAAGATTCAACATGCCCATATGTCCTTATTTTTAAATCATTTTATTTGTTATGTTTAAGAATTAATGATATATCATGTCATCTTTTACATCTAAATCACATCAATCATTCTCATCTATTAATGAAAAAGATAATCTTCCTTAATTTAAGCTTGTAATTGCACGTCATCAAGTTATTATGTCATCTATTCACCTATAAATAGAGCACCCCATCTCACTCATTTCTCCAAAACTAAGGAGAATGTAAGGAGACTATCTTTTTGCAAACTATAGAAATCTAAGAAGAAGAGAAACTTAAGCCCAAGTCATAGAGTCTAAGTTTTAACCTTATCTAAATGCTAGTGAAGCATGAGATAGTCGGTAGAAGTTAGCGACATAATCATCTTCTTCTTTCTTTCATTTTTCTCTTTTAATTACTTTTCTTTTTTTTTAAGACATTTACAAAAGAGATCTCATCACAAGTTAATAATGTTCATTTTGTTATCAAATTGATGTCCCTTACCAAAAAAATCTGGTCACAAGTTCATAAGGTTCATTTTGTTAATAAGTTGGTACATTTACAAAAGAGATCTTATCATAAATTGGTAAAGTTCATTTTATTAGAAGGTTGGCTAAATTACTAGAGACCTATCTTTGAAGAGTGTGGGTGTCTAAACTCTTCCACACATTTAACTGGAGCACGAACCTATAACTTCTTTTAAGACCTAACCTTAGAATCTAACTTTGCTATTATGTCCTTCTAAATCTTTTAGGTTTCATAACTTCTTACTCAGGTGACGACTCCCGATATCTTATTTTTAGTGATCCAAACATTGGGTTGCTACACACTCACATTCTTCAATCTAAAGGCCCTCACAAGGAACTCAACTGTCATGCTCAAATGCAGGTGAAGCAGACTTAGGTGTAGTAAAGGCACTTGACGACAGTTTGCAAATCTCCAGTGTACTTGAAGGGGAAATGTTCCAAGGTAATAGATGTTCACACTCTTCAATCAAAAGCTTCCCCATAAATTGGACAGGAAGGGGAAATCTAAGCTTGTCACAATACATAAGAGTTAAACTGTAGAGTGAATCGAGAGATGAGAGTTGTGAAAGATTATCACATGCACATAATTTTAATTCCTCCAGAGACTCTATTGGGGGGGTGATAATACTGACAACACACCTTTCCACTTTCAATCTAGCCAGGGAAGAAAGAAACGGGGTATGCCTCTTAGTTTGGGGCAATTAAAAATGGTAAGGAAAATCACCTTCTTCCACCCCAACCTACTCCTTTCATTTACACATGATCTGAAAAGATAGTTGCTCAAGTGATGGAAAACCTCTTTTTTTCACCATGGTCACAAAAATCTCATCCCATGTGTTCCACCGATATGCCATCAATCTCAAGCTTCTTCAGAAGTGCAATAGGCCAAATTGTGGAAGAGTTTCACACCTCATGCACTATTTGACAATCACAAGGGTAAGTTGATAGAAAGAAGGATCTCTCATCCACATTAGAAATCACGCCCCATCGTTTGAAGAATAACATTCATTACCAGTGTGGTCGACTCTTCTAGATGCGAGATACTTGATGTTGCTATCAGGCATGTCACTGACATCTTCATGGACTACACTTTGGTCATTGTCTTCATTCAACTGTTCTTCTGAGTCTTTGTTAACTAATATGACAGCAGTATTTGATTCTTCATATTCTGCACCTTGCAATATTGGAGAGCTCGTGTATAGATTCAGGTACCCCTTGAATTTTACTAACATTGAGACATTTTACTAATATCAAGACACAAGAGCTTTAGCCATGTCAGGCTGCCAATTATTTCTGGCAGTTGTGTAATTTTAGTGTCACCAAGGTTCAAAGTCTGCAGTTTGAAAAGTTACCAATGGATTCAAGAGGTTTTATAATTTTAGTATTATTGAGGTGAAGATGAAGTAAATTTCTCAAGTTGCCAATCAAATGTGCATGGGAGTTCTCTTGTAGCAATACAACTCCAATCCAAAGTCTGCAAATTGTAAAGTTGGAAAATAAATGCATGGATGTTTTCAATTTTGGTGCCATTGAGATTAAGGTAGCGGAGGTGTTTCAAGAAGTCAGTTGTACTTGGTAATTACTCTATGTTTGTATGTTTAATGTCCAACAGAAGCAAACAGTTCATAGTGCGAATTAAGTGTTTCATTTGATAAATTAATTTGTGCAATGTTTTTGAGTGACCATGTTAGGACAACTAGAAATGACCGTAGATGTCTTGCGAAGGATAGAGATTGTGCAGTCAACGTACTGGTGCTCGATGTCAAAGACAAATGGCGAACATTTTGTTAATTGCTACATGAAAGATGCCACAAATTATCATGTATTGTAAGGCATTCACCATTTGCAAAGGACTGTCCTAGAGCATGGAAGAGATTGGGCATGAGAAAAGATCATGTATCGAGTGGTGGTTTCTGAAAGAATGACATCGATGATAAGTCATCAAAGTAATGAAGCCCTACATCTTCCAATGCTTTCACCCACTTTACTCCAATAAATCCTTGTGCCATCCACCACTGAACTAATGCTTCTCTATTGAAAAGAAACCCCTTGGGGAATATGGAACAAAAATAAAATATCAATGCCTACATATGCTGAAAAATAGTCCAAAAAAAAAATTATCAGATTAGCACTTGTGGTTGATCTCATCTCGTGAGATTTTAGTTTTCATCTCCAAAGAATGACAAACTTGATTGTACCCTTACGGTTGATTTCGTTGATCAGATTGTGAAAATTAAATCCAAATGAGTGAAAAACCATCTAGAAGATGGTATTTGAATATTTTAAAATATTTCGTAATTTTTTTTCAAAATCAAGATGAGGAGTTTTCAAGAGGGGGGCATCTAAATTAGATATACCCTGAGGCGCTTGTGATGTATGTGTCCATGTACATCTTCTTAATTTGTATCATCTCCTTTTTGTGATGTTACTTGCACGACACAATTTAGATTGCCCTCTAACATAGTACCCATAAAAACACCTTAATTAATTATAGACGAAAATTTGGTCATTCCACTATGTTCCATCAACTATATGCTATGCTCCTTTATTTACAAAATATCAATATATATCTTTAAAATTTTCATAAGATTCACAGTCGTTCCCACAGGCGAATCATCTCCATTTCCCCCACCACCCTCTACTCCCTTTTTCTGTCAACCTCTTCCTTTTCTTTCCTCTCCTTTTTCTTCTCCTCTTTTTCCTGTTTCCTCCCTATGCAGCTCCCACTCGCTCTCCTTTTCTTCTCTTTTCTCTCTCTTATCTTGGGGATACATCTCTCTACATGTGTCATTTCCTTGCTGCTTCCCTCTCTTCTTCTACTATCCTCCTTTCTTCTTTCTCTTCTTTCTTCTCCACTCACTCTCTCTCTCTCCACTCTCATCTTCTTTATCTTTTTACTCCATCACTCACTTTTCCCTCTCGACACCACAGATGAGTGGGGCAAGTGATCTCATTACTTGTTATAATTAAAATTGATGTATTTTTGGGAAAAAGTAAATATTTTATTATTTAAATTTATTATTATTATTACTAAATTTTAAGTGCCATCTAGATCCCTTAAAGGTGACTTAATGCACTCTTATGAAATTAGGTATGGATTTTGACCATTTTTAATATAATTTATTTTTGTTTGTGTTGCTTTCTAACTAACATATTCAATTGCACTTCACGCAAGTCATTTCGTTTTGAAAATGACTTGTTTACTTCCATCCACCTATACGTAAGGACATACAAAAACCGACAGGTCATCGACATGAAACTTCCTCCACCAATGTGAACACTACACTTTGATTTGACGTTCTAACAAATCTTCTTATGAACAAAAGGAAAAAGGACATGCTAAGATGCCTCCAGCTCCAGGAACCATCCAGAGTAGTAGTCTATAGATGCCATAAGAAAAGAAAAAGAAAAGGTAGAAGAGAAGACTTGGGCATCCATTGACGACAGGGACCAAACTCTTTGGAGTGCTCTTACAAGTAGGAGTGTTGGCCAGTAGGAATGATCCATTGCCCTCCTTTGAGAAGCTCATTGCCGTACTATCTCTGTGTGCTGCAGCCCTTCATGTCTACCAAGCAAAGCAAGCGGGCAAAGCGGGGGTCGGGATGGGGGGTGGTATTCTCTGCTCTGCGGGTCATCTCTACCAAGCAAAGCAAGCAGGCTAAGTGGGGAAGGGTACTCTCTCTCTCTCTCTCTCTCTCTCTCAATGAGTGTTGGGGGTGCTTCATGTACTGCCATGATGGAAGATTACATAGGAATGGTCTCTTGATGCAGTGGTGGATCCAGCATTCATTTAGTAGGGTATTGAGATTTCACTGAATTTTGTCAAAGTTATTGGTCTAATTTAAAACAGTCTAGTCCGAGATTTTACTGGCTTAATCTAAAACTTCATTGACCCAATCGAAAATCTCATGTGACCTAGTTCAAGATCCTATCAATCCAACTATATTTATGATGTAATATCCAAATGATCTTACTGGACAAAATTTCTACGTCCGTCACTTTCTTGATAAACTATGAATTAGTGGTGATGCTGTTTTTGTGAGCAGGAGTCGCAGTCGTCGGGTCTCAGTTCGATCACCGGCGTTGAAGGCCCAGCGCCGGCAAAATCCCATGCCACCATCACCAGGGAGATCCACAAACCAGAAACCACTAGGCATGGCCAAGGCTCCTCCGTCGCCGGCGGCAGCAGCTCTTCCATCCCCAGCAAAGCTGACAAGAAAAAGAAGCCTCCTCCCAAAAAACGGTAGATTTTTCTACACTCTCTCAACTTCACCCAAGAACAATTTCGTCGACACTAATTTTTAATAACTTTTATTGTCTCTTATTCTAATAAATGACAACATTCTTTTAAATTTTCAGGCGGCGTAAAAGGCCGCACAAGAGCCGCGGGTCCTCCAGTACTGCCGGCGGCAGCAGCTCCTCCACCCCCGGCGAAGCTGACAAGAAAAAGAAGCCGCGGAACTTAAGGCCAAAACCATCCATTGCTCATGCGAATAAAAATAAAATGGAATAGACTTTTCTATATATCTATGCTCCCTCGATTTCGTCATTTTGATAATTTCACTGTTTTATTTTAATAAAATGACGATAATATTCTTAGGCAGCGTAAAAGGGTGCAGAAATTAAAGTCTACTCCTTTCTCTGTTACATAAGGAAGTTGCAGCCCTACTGGCCGGCATCTCGAAGCCGGTGTCTCCAAGGAGGGACTCCTCCTTTGCCCCAACGACTCTCCGGCGTACGATGGATGCTGCTGCTGGGCGATCGATGGTTCCTTCGGTTGGGTTTCATCCAATATATTACGTATATATGCTTTCTTTGTGTTCTTCGTGTTTCTACCTACTTGCTCTACGGATGTTTCCATTCTCTGTCTTCTCGTGCTTCTGCTACAGCGTATAGATTTTTAATTCTTTATGTTGTGTCCTCTACGTATGTATCTCTCTTTATCTGTTCGAGTGAATGAATTGGAAGTATATTGAAGACCAAAAAAAAAAAAATTTGAGGGTTTTTGGAGATTGCCACAACAGTATCAAGTTCATAGCATTGGTGTACAAAAAACTGTTAGGGACGTCCATCTTTCAAATTTGAATCTGCATGCACACTTAGGAACTATGGATTCATGTATATATGTACACTGGGAACCCAAAGAAATTAAGAGAAAGTAGACTAAGAGATGGAGCCGCATTTGCGATGGGGTGGCGAGGAGATGAACAGGCTGGAAGATGATGAGCTTCTCTTAGATCCTCTTCCCTTGCACTTCCGATTCCCAGCACACTTTCATCTCCTCCAATCCGGTCATATCTCTCTCTCTCTCTCTCTCTCTCCTGCATCTTCCCGCGGCCGGCTCTCCCTCACCCCATAGGTTGTGTTTATTCCCCTCCGCCCTTTGTTATATATTATACTAGTTCTAAATAGGTGTGGCATTTGTTTGAATTTGTTTAAAAAAATTTTAAATTTAAATTTAAATAAAGTATTATTATTTAATATTTTAATATTTAGTGTGAAGATCAATATACTTTCGACTCAATTGAATATATATTTTGATATATTTTTTTAGAAACATAAATTCACTTGTTTTAAATACAAATACTTATTGCAAATATATGTATTATAGTTGATCAAATTATGTTGAAACATATTATAATTACGGATGCGTGGAAATTTGTATGCCTCCTACGAGGTATTGTCCCCAGAGCATATTTATAATATCTTAAAAAAAATTCAAATAATTTACATATGTGTCTAGTTATCACAACTTCATATCTTAGTCGGACAAACATCTTAACTACAACATAAGAGTCACCCACACATACACATATACCGGATATTTAGGTAACAGTACTAAGTCTTGGCTATTATGGATCAGAGATCACACATATCCCACAACTACACCATACTAAAGTAGGTTTCATTGAATTTTATCCATTGCCTTGGGTGACAAAATACCATATCCAATAAGGACGCTTACATTAAAATCAGGCCACATAATCTCCTTAAGATAGTATTGTTCATATCACACATATTAAATTAATGGCACATGTCTTACAGAGATTAATTCATCATAATTTAAAATAAATATTAATCATATAACCAATAATATACATATACAAAATAATATATTTTTATTAAAATAAAATATTTAATGTAAAACTGATTCCAACATGTTATATATATATATATGAAAAACATTTTCAAGAACTTTAAAAAAAAAAAAAATACAAAATATATTTCACATACCAAAATCTATTTTTTTAGGGACAAAAATTCATTAAATTGGTCACAATAGTAAACAGAATCAAAAATTCATCAAATTGATAAAACATGATATTTAGACTGTAAGTACTTGTAAAATTTTATTAATGTAGAAGATCAAATGAGTAGTTTCAAAGTTCAAATAGCGAGTTTAAAACTTGAGTCAAATTTAATCTAGAAAATAAATAAAAATAAAAATAAAAAAAATAAATTATTAAAAATATAAAACTTTACATACCAATAGATTTCATATAAACAAACGTATACTTAACATTTCAAATCATTTGAATTATATATAACTAAATATAATTATTTAAAATTTGTGTTGACAGATTCAGGAAATCAAACTGAACGACATATTTTCCTGCCATTCAGTAACTCCGACGGCAATCTTGGCTATTGTTCAATATTCCAAATGGCAAGCTTAGCTTAGCTACCGTTCAGAATTTTGGACGGCAAGGCTTGCCTCCGTTTGCAAATCTAGACAATAGTCCATATTGCCGTCCAGAAGTGTAGACAACAGATGGTATTATCATCCACAGTAATTCTCCAGATATAACTTAAATTCAATTTTTTTACAAATAATTCGAATATTTAATCTATGTTTTAGATCATAAACATAAATAACATGATGCAGACTTTTCTGTTAATCATTTTTGAAATCAAAATATTATTCTTATATTAATATAAATTAATTTATATTTTGAAGAATCATCACCTGCCTCTTATGTTAAAATCATCAAAATTCGAAATCCACAAAGAGATCTCGACTCTCAACAAAAAGCACTACATCTTGACCTTCCTCCTCAACCTCCAACGCTCTTAAAAGATTAGATAATCACAAAAATATTAGTTTTCCTCAAAAACAACGTTCATCTTCTTTTCTTTTTTCAAGAACAAAAATAAAACATCTACCTTTCACAATAGAGAACGACAGCTAGAATTAACCACGCCTCTAAACACATATATATAGAATTAACACCGAACTTTTGATCTCGTACAACTTCTACAAACCACATTTGGATCGAATTAAATTGCGCTTCTACGAATTAGAAAGAATCCTACTCTAAATCGGACTCCTCTCCCGCAATTCTACTTTCTTTAACCGAACATTCAATTTTTTAGCTTAGTAAATGAATGAATCAGTAAAAATGATCTTCTGCAAAATTATATATCTCTTCAAACTCTTTTCAATGGTACCAACTACGTTAAAATATGAATTATACATTAAGAGTTATTGTCAAAATATTGATACGCTGTCTTGGGTACTCAAATCTAAAAAATTTCTCTAATTCAATGAACTAAACTATCTATAAAACTAAGTTAATGAACTTATTCAATTAACTATATTATACTATTTATGTCTCTTTAATTATTTTTATTATTAATAATATTTATTTATTATTTTTATTTAAAAAAATACCGAGTATTACACTAAATGATCAGCGAAGGCAATCAGGGATGAGATCGTGAGCCCACAATTAATGGAACTTGGTTTTTGTGGCAGTTTAAGAAAAGAATATTTGTCCAACAAAAGATAATCCATTCAGAAAAATACTAAGGGGAGTTACAGTGCAACTTCTACCGGATCAGGAGATTATTTCACTATCTGACAGAAAATGTAATTACATTTATCCCAAGGCAATAAGAAGGAGACATCACCATTGAAGAAGGGACATATTAGGGATCTTTGGGCTTTGCTTACGAACGAATGATGTGGGAGGGACCCAACATAATTAAACCAAAACCTTCTCTAGATACTTTGTTTATTTATTAGTTTGGTACGTGAGTAAGATTCGAATCACTTTTCTTCAATACGTTGAGAAAAAAATGTTTTCTTTTTTTTTTGCACGTGAGAGAAAAAAAATGCTGTGTGGAGCCCGTAATGCCTCTGTTGATAGTTGAGACCATCGAGTAAGCAATTCATTACAAATCTTGTTAAACCCATACTAAAGTTAAAAAAAAATTATAAGATTTCCTCTCTCTTTCCACCTATCTCACTATCTTTTCCTTTTTTTTTCTCTTCTTTGGCACGATGATAGTAATCAAACGAACTCCTTTTCTAGAGGCATTTTTGTCATTGTATCCTTAGCAGAGGTTAACTACAAGGGCATTTTTATAAGTATTAGAGGTATTTTAGTCATTGTATCCTTAGCAAAGGTTAACTACAAGGGCATTTTTATAAGTGTTGCAACATAGCGAGGTATATATAATCATATAAAAATTGTATAGATAAATCTATAATTAAAAATTTAAGAAGATTACTATTACAAAAAATTCTTTGATCTTATATATATATTTATATATATATAATACTTTTGTATTAACTCATTTACAAAAACTAGGAACAATTAGAATTCGATGTGATAAAAAGATAAGCACAGGTAAGCAAGAATTTGTGTGCAAAAAATGTGTCTAAACAAGAAGTGTGATTAAATGACAACCTTTCAACTTATGAATAACCTTTTAAGGTCAGATGC
The DNA here is from genome assembly GCA_030544215.1 of Zantedeschia hybrid cultivar. Taxonomy (NCBI): domain Eukaryota; kingdom Viridiplantae; phylum Streptophyta; class Magnoliopsida; order Alismatales; family Araceae; genus Zantedeschia; species Zantedeschia hybrid cultivar. Next base: position 75,280,431 of record JARZZO010000005.1, on the reverse strand, counting down.
GTACAACAAATAACACATGCACACGCGCGCGCGCGCGCACACAGAGAGAGAGAGAGAGAGAGAGAGAGAGAGAGAGAGAGAGAGAGAGAGAGAGAGAGAGAGAGAGAGAGAGAGAGAGAGAGAGAGAGAGAGAGAGAGAGAGAGAGAGAGAGAGAGAGAGAGAGGAGAGAGAGATTTCTTTATTGTATAACACTTTTTGTATTGCACGGATGCAGTTTATTGTTTTATTTTTTATTTTTAAATTTTTTATGACAGGTTCTATTATGCTCTACACGTACATATAATATATTCTCGGATTGGGTAATCTTAAAAAATTTAAAATAATAATAATCTTTACAAGATGCTCTCAGACGTGTTGGGACCGACTTAAAAAAAATATAAAAAAATTACTATTACTGCAGCCAGCCAGCCTTCCTCACACGGTACAAAATGTGGTGCAGCAAATATTACTCCTTTTTATTTCTACTAGGTTATAGCTTTGAATGGTATTCGAGACTTTTGGCCTCACTTTGTTTGAGGAATAAGTTATTACATGGGACCCACATACGGAATAGCGTATACTAGAATAAGAGGTGTTTTGATTTGATAGTTTCGTAGGACCCGTTGACGGAATAAAAAAAATAAACAATTCTTGAGTGGATAATTTATTCTCCGAATAAGTTATTCTGCACCGGTATAAGTTATTCTGCTTGTCAAAGTTAAATTAAACTTATTCTTTTCTTATTCTTCTCATATTCTCCAATCAAAGAGGCACTTCTTCGATCTCCGGTGTTTACGGTTTGGCACCCGCGCCGGCAAGTGGAGAATAATTTCGTCATTTCGTCGTGACAGCCCTAGTCTCAATCATTCACACAATAGTCTATGCAAGTCATGGTCAAATAACCTAAAGAACGCAACTAAGAATTTGTTGAAAAGTTAATAATGATTGACATAAGTTGGGTCAATTTCCCATGATCAACATAAATTTGAAAAAAAAAATGAATTTAAAAACATACACATAATTGTCACATATCACGTTGCCGCGGGTAAGACTAGTCCGCTTCAGTAAAAAAGAGGCAAAAGATTCCAAGATCATGAATACATGGATGCTACTTGCATGTGATGGATCCGAATAACTAAAGATTATCAATGTCTAAGAATCTATTACCTGGGTTATGCATCCATTCGTTCGGAATGGTAAAAGTCTCTCTCTCTCTCTCTCTCTCTCTCTCTCTCTCTGAGTGCTGTGGCTAGTTACTTGCTTCTGCCCTGATGGAAGATTATTGGAAAGGGTTCTTGGACGAGCTATTGATGTTGTTTTGGTGAGCAGGAGTCGCCGGACATGGGTTTCAGTCCGATTCCCGGCGTTGAAGGTGCAGCGCCGGCAGATGGAGCAAAATCCCATGCCACCATGACCAGGACAAGCAACAAATCAGACGCCTCCATCCCCAGCCAAGCTAGCAAGGAAAAGAAAGGGAAGTTTTTGAACTTATTGAGGAGTAAAGCATCCACTGCTCTTGCCAAGAAGAAGAAAACAGGGTAGACTTCACTACTCTCCCTCTACATCATTTGAGAATAATTTCGTCGGTGTGCATTAATTTTTATCGTTGTATTTTAATGAATGAGGATGATGTTTTCAGGCAATGGAAGAAGGTGCTCAGAAGCTCCGGGTCCTCCGCCGGCGTCAACAGTAGCTCCTCCATCCCCGGTGGAGCTGCGGACAAGAAAGGCAAGAAGCCGAACTCAAGTTTAGTGATCAAGACAAAGTCAAAGTGGGCTTCCAATGTGAAAGACTTATCAAACATGGTGAAGTTCATTGCAAAGAAGTCTCTGAGCGATTGGATTTCGTTTGCTATATATATTTGTTTGCTAGAACGGTATTTTATTTTCTTTTTATTATTATGTGGTAGGTGAGAGTGGACAAGGAGACAATGAATTCCATTGTCAGAATTTGAAGTAAGAACTGGTCCACCCTAAATTATATTTCAAAATCTCGCTAGTCTTCTCCTAAGACAATGAATGAGGGAATCGTATATACAACTTCTTTTGTCGCGATTAAGAATGTTAACATAGGAGGAAATAATTAAAGCTTTTAGGAGTTTTTCATATACATCCCTACAAACTGATATATATATATATATATCCTGACTTCAATAGATTGTTATAGATATTCCGCATAGCTTACAGTTATACTTTTCAGCTACAATGCCACGAACTCCAACTGAACATGTTAGAAAGATTGAAGCAATTTTGATAAAGTTGAGGGGATATATATAAAACTCTAGTGAATTTAGGAATGATCGCAATCTTTCTACATGTGGAAGTCCGAGCTATACATTTTCATACAATAGTTTGTAGGGATAGATATACAAACATCTCAATTTTTCATATTAAACATGAGGCCAATAGTCCAACATATATATAAGTATATAGGATAATTTTTAATAAAAATGAGAATACGATTATTACATGATACTATGATGAGAGTAGGACACAAGTATAAGTAGTAATTCGGGTAGTACAACGAAATGATTCAACCCTCGTGAGATATTATTTGTTTTATGTCAGACTTACATAATTTTGCCCTAAAAAATAGCTCACTAATTATGGCAGTGGCGGATGCAGCTCATTTCAGTGGGGTCCCAGGACCCCACTGAAAATTTGAAATTTTATTAGAAGAGTCTTAATTTAATAAGGTAAATTTCAAATTTAAGTATAAGGTGACCCTACTGAATTTTTTAGATGATCTATAGGACCTCAATCTCACTCGGAGTTCAATTCCACTAATTTTTTTACATAGTATTATAATTTATATTTATGATTTAATAAAAAATTCGTTGAGTGTATTTGGAAGAAAAAATTCTTCGTAACGAAGTGTATCATTTTTATTGTAGTATAGTAATTTTATAATAATTAAAAAATATATATATTTTTAATATTTTTAATATAACAAAAAAATATCGATATATTTAATAATGATCTCGCATCTAACCAAAATATATGCTAGTTCACCTGATTTGGGACCAAGGATTCGAGACTTAGGACGTGTTTGGCAAAACTTCTACTTAAAAGCTACTTTTGGCTTCCACTTCTTATATAAAATGAGTTGAAGGAGAGGGGTTATAACTAATTTTAGTTTGTTACAAAAGTCAACTCTTTCATAATAACTTCATTTTTTCTCCAATCTCAAAAGTCAACTCTTTCGTAACAATTTCATTTTTTCTCCGATCTTAGAAATTCCTCCTTTGTAACTTTTGGTTGAAAATCAAAATACAAGTAAAATACTACATAAATAATTTCCAAGATTTAATGGCTTCTATAAAAAATAACTAAATAAAAATACAAAAGTGCTTCCAAATGGAAGCTGCGCCAAACATGGCCAACCATGATGGTCGACTCCCATGAAAGAAGAAAAATATACTTGATGTTTAATATGTATAATATTGTAATAACATATTTATCTAAGTATAAGAAGGTATAAATCAAAGTAAGTGTTTTCATTTTCATATTCAATTTAGTATGAGAAACTTCTGCTTTAGACATATTGATGTATAAAAAAGAGAATAATCTTTTTTGGCAACTCTATGTCCACTTTCGAAACATTTAAAATGGTCGAAAATTAAAAAAGCTGAAACACAATTTACAGCTGCAATGTCAACTCTCTTTGGTGAATGTTATATGAGCAATATATACACTTGTCGCACTTTGTCGGCGAGCATTTTTATTTTATTTTTTTGAAAAGTTGTCAAGTTGGGAGCCTACCTCTGCTCGACATTTGTACTGTATGATCTTCGATTGGAATGTTGAGAAAATAAAATAAAATAAAATAAATTGCGCACTTGCATGATCCGAACTATCGAGTTCTAGGACGCATCTAAAGCACCCCCAAATCCTCCCTTCAAAAAAATTTATTAAAAACTTTAAAATATTCAAATACTCCTCTCCGGTTGGTTTCTACTTGGTGGGATTTAATTTTTACCATCCAATTGGGCAATTCAACTGTAGTCCTCCAATCGAATACGTCCTTTATTGGGGATCACAATTAAAACGGTAGGAGATGAGATCAATGTTAAGTGTCAATTTGATGATTTTTTTATTTTTTATTATGTTTAATATTTTAAATATTATTTTTTAGTGTTGCATCAGATTTGACTGTTATGATTAATTTTCAAGATCGGATGATAAAAATTTTAAAGTCTAATTAAGGGATGGGAACAACTCTAAGGAGACTATTTAAATATTTCAAAAATTTGATGATTTTGATTTTTTTAAGACGAGTGTGGAATTTTGGGTGTAGAAGGGAGGACGTACCTAACTTAGATGCACCATGGGGTAGGTTAAATCCTTTTCCTCTATAGAGAGAAAGCAAGGGTAATCCCTTCCATTTTCCTTTAAAAGGGTCATCCTTTAATTCATCTATCAAGCAGATGTAATACCGGCTGCCGGTGCAACAAGTTTTACTATTCAATTATAACTTAGGCTTAATCTGACCCATCTATCCGATCTAATCTGGCCCTTTAAAAACATGGCAATAGGCTAAAAGCTTTGATAGATGTCGGCTTAGATCATTTTGATCCAAGCACTATACGGATAAGGATAAACAAATTTAGCTTGAATCTACCATAATTCAGACTGACTCCCACTATTATACAAATATGGACTAATGGATAGAACAAGTAAACATATTATCTTACATGTGCTATAATCAAGTTTTGAGAAGTGACATCATTTTATTAGAATAAGGAAAAAAGTAAAGATAATTTAGACTAACTAAATCAATTAAGAGTAAAGCTTTGATTTATGACTCTCTACCCCTGTGACCTATCTCCACGTCTTTCTCAGCAAACCGTGAACAGCAAAGTTTGGCGCATTTGAAACCTGATTACACTTGGGCAGATGCAATAAAAAACATCCCAGCTTAAGAAGGGTGCACAAGGATCTTCTTATTGCAAAGAAGGATATGGAAGGTGATGTAGCTGAAGCTATCACTAATGGATTCCGAGGGCAGAATCCGGACGAGAACCGAAAGATCAGTTGCCGAAGCAGACCCGGACGAAGAAGCAGGCGAAGAATTAAGCCGAGACTCCTGCGCGAAGAAGAACCAATCAGCGAATGTCCTGGGTTTCGGCCCAGGAGAACCCCTTCTGATAGTTAAGTCAGTCTCTGAAGAAGACTTAATTTAGAAGGAAGGAAGAAGAAGTTTGAGTGCTTAAGGTGTACCTTTTCCGTAATGAATAGCCTTTTTTTATAGTAGAGGATGGAGATTTTCTTCTTGTAGTAGCCAATATAAGACTATATTTAGGAGTTGGAGAAGAAATTGTCGAAATACTCTGTTAATAGGCCGATGACTGGATAGCAGTTAGCCAGAATGGGACGAAGCCATTTCGACCTATTATATGCCATGACTGGGCCGATGACGGTCGTTAATTGAGCGAATCACTTGGGCCGAATCTATACTATTTCAACAAGACGTCTGAGCCGTTTCTGTTCGATCGACTTTATAGGCCGAATGTGCTTCGACCCTTACTGTTATTTGGGCCGGCCCCCTAATGTTGGACCTGGTCGGATTCTCCCCCATCAGAAGGGTACCAATATAACCAAATTGAAGCCATTTCTAAGTGCTTTATTTATATATACTGCTGTCCTTGGATAAGACTTTATTCGCTTAATTTGCTCAAGTCCACATTAACTGCCAAGTTTGGTTCAGCTGCTGCGCAACAGTGATCCAAATCCTCTTTGGATACTTTGCCAATGATAGGACAAGTTAAGAGCAATGCCAGTATGACGGACTTATTCACAAATTTACTTGCTCCAGTTACTCTCACTTTTTAAGTCCAAGCCAATCAAGTACACTCACGCTAAGTGGATAAAAAAATTGAAGAAACTTTTCTGTCTGGATAGTACTTCCCCAAGTTAAATGGCTATTTTTGTTGGTCCACATGACACCCTCTAATTGTCCTAATTTTCCGACTAAACTATTCAAAACTAAAACCAAATGATTTTAAAAATCGGAGAATTATAACATTTTACAAAACATAAATCAACACCTAATCATCAATTTCCTAACTGCGCAAAGGCACTGGTCTGTTGCATTGTACAAGTCCTCAATATCTAACGCCCTGTTTGGTTACGATATTAACTGGGTATATCACTTAACTCTTAATATTAACACTAAAAGTACTTTAAGTAACATTAAGAATTTAAACTTTAATTTCAAGATTGTTGGCTTGATTATTAATGTTTTGGTTTTATAAAAGACAATATTTTCATGAAGAGAGTTACGATACTTCTTCTTACTTCCCTTTGATGTGATACTAAATAATATGGATAATATCTTAATCTAATCTGTGTCACATAGAATATAACATTACATGCATTATATACAGATATCGTTTAATCGTATGTGACTTGAAACGGACATATTACATATGACTTGCAAGAAATAATATACGTAATGGTGGGAAGAAATAAAAAATAGTTGTTTATATTTGTGTTTCTCTTTTCAAAAAATAATAATAGATGTATATTTTTTTGTTTCTTCTTCGTTTATGATGATCTATATAAGAAATAGAAATTAAGCACATATATTTGTTTGTCTCCATTAATTCACAGCCCCAATAGGAAGTTATTTCCAATGTTTAAATGCAATACCTTTTTAAAGCAAAATAACTTCAGCAAAATAAATGCTCCCAAACTTCCTGTGATTTTAAACTAGTAAAAAAAATATTCTTAATTTTGAAATAAATGATTTTAAAACCCTCGTGACTTTAGATTGAAAACATAAACCAACCAAAAGGAAATTGTACGAGCCAACCAATTTTAAAATACAGCAATTGACAATCTTCCGAATGAACGAGAAAGACATAAAATAATTTAGGGACAATTTCACTATCCACTTACATATGCTAAATTTCTAAAATACCACACTTATCTACATATTATTCTACACATATCCTTACAGAATAGTACATATGTCCAATTTGTCATTTCAATAGTATATATGAAATGTTTATACATATCAGATAATATGCCACCATCATGGCAATTTTGAAACATTTTTGACATTAGAAAGGTATGCATATAAAATGCAACTAAGATTGGTATTTTTTAAATTTCACACACGAGTGGTTAATATGAAATTATATCAATAATTTACAACGATCTAAATATAACAAGAATCTCATTTTATTACATTTTATGATGTTTACAGCATCCATGGTCATTCTAATCTTGTGCCACTATCACAACTGCATTACAGGTACCCCTATCTTTCTTTCTGCCGGCAACAACAACCCCAACCCAAAGCCAGCAAAGCCATCGTCTTGTATTCTGCTACTAAGACTGCTAGAAAGCTAGCAGGAACTTGCAGCACCTACCAAGCAATAGGAAAGCGAATGTGCAAGAGAGAAACTATGACGATTTTCTATTTTCAAATGTATGTGGCACGCTGTGAGAACATTTCAATTGAGCGATATGCTTAATCTATTTTACTTAATATCTTTTTATACTTTTGTATTTGAAAGTGGTTTTCTTTTCTCCTCCTTTCCAATCTTGGATGAATTTGGCACTAATCGTTGCCTAAATGAGTAGCATCCTCAATACCTAACAGGGAGTAGAGACATTCAAGGATCCAGACTATCCATCTGATTTCCATTGATTCTGGGAATTTATAATGGCTGTGAAATAGAAACAACGATCACAAAATTAAAATCGTTTTAAGAAATCAACGTTGAGAAGCATAGGATGTGCTGTTGACATAGGGTAACTGATGCGGGACAGCAAGGGGGGTAGACCGGAAGTAGAAAGAAGAGAGGGGTTAGAGGAGAAGAAGACTAGGGTTTCCGTCCCGTCTCGGGAGAAAACACGCAGCGGCGGCTCTTCATTTCAAAATTCTTCTTCGATGTTTTCCCACGAGGGAATACAGGACAATATATAGACTCTTCAAAGAAACCCTAATAGGAAAATTACTAAACTATCCCTAGGACTCCGAAAATAGCTAAAAAAACATGTGAAAATTACAGATAAAATAAAAGACTCCAAATGGGCTCCTAATAGGCCAAATAAACTGCACATTGGACCTTTGACTCCATTCCAGCCATTCCTGGATCCCCATCATTCTCCCCTGGTTCGAAAAAATTCGTCCTCGAATTTTAAAGTGGACTAGAACAAATATGCGGACAACTGGGTATTCTGGAGGAATCTCCAAGCAGAGAATCATATCAACACTCACAAACTGATCTACTACACGTGAATCATAAAAGGCATGCCATATCATGTCCACTGGAGACGGTAGCAAATCATACGGGCCATCGCGTAGAGTAGCAATCATCACACTCTCAGTAAGTTTTGGTCGAAACTGTGAGTCAGCAAAAATATCATCAGCAATAAGATCTAATCATGCCTCAGCAAATAACTCATGATCCCATGAGATAATATGAACTGGTGCAGCATCAAGTAGGCCATAGCTAAATACATCTTCAAAAAGACGATTCAATCCTGACCGTCTAAACAATGCGTGATCCCAGCTGTCAACCATATATCTAACATCAACCTCGAACATTGTATCATCGATCATATGTAGTCTTGATACCATGAATAAGTTGTGATCCCAACCAGTAACAGGTGATGGTTTAACTTTAGCACAATAGGTTAAATACAATTGTTGAAACCTCTCTCGATCCTGATAAGTGGCATTGAGAATAAGAAAGGATGTCTGGTATCCCTCATGTCGTATAAGACAATCTCGTCCAGTATGATCAATCACAACTTACCGCTCGTCTATCCATTCTCTACCCAAACTGATATATGAGCCATGGGGTATAATCTTACACCATGCATCATCATAATACATGACGGATCGGAAAGTACTTTTGCTCTTTAAGAGATGGAAAAATGGCACACAGACTCGATCTCCAGAGACAATTACGTAGTCCGTGTGGGAGATAGAATCCACAATAGATTGTGGAATAACATTACCGAACGAAGTTGCCTCAAGATACATCCTAGCTTTCACAGAATTGGGTAGCTCTACCTCAAAACTAAAATCCATGATGAGAAAACGTACTACTGGCTAAAGAATTGATGGACAAAGTCCGCCTCACTGCAAGGATGCCAACGGTACGATCGGCACAAGAATCGGAGCTCAAATCATCATCCTCGATATGCGTGCAAAAGTGGCACGCAAAACGAGATAAGCGGGCACTAGCTACTACGAAATCTGTGCGCTGGGATGCTGGCACGCAAATCGAGGCAACTGGGGTTGGCTTCGGGATGCACAATCGAGGTCCTCAGTATGCGTGCAGAAGTGGCACGCAAAACGAGGCAAATCTGGGAACAACACTGGATCTGAGTTGGCCTCGTCGAGACGGATCCGACAGCGCAACGGTGCACAAATCGGAGTCCGAAAAGACCTCGAACGGCGAGCCCGAGTGGCCTCGTAATGCGTGCAAGTACGGCACATAATTCATTTTTTAAGCCCTTTTAACTCAGTGGTAGAGTAACGCCATGGTAAGGCGTAAGTCATTGGTTCAAACGAGACACTGCTGAAGGATGGGATGTGCAACGAGGTCGGCCTCGCCGATACGAACCCAACGGCGCTAGCGGCACGCAAATCGAAGCACAGACGAGTTCTCGACGATGGCGGTGCAGCAGGACCCTTAATGCACCTCATGTGCACCGTAGCAAACCCAGGGGGACCCTGACTAAGACCAAGAGTGGACCTCTGGCTCGGTTTGAATCAACCTGGCTCAAACCCGATTCAAACTGGGCTGCAGTCTGGGTGAGGATTAGTGAGATGGCTCGGGCCGCTCGATCGGACCGGGTTTGACCCAGTTTGACTCGGCCCCAACTGAAAGGGCACGGGCTCGTCTCTCCCTCCTCTCCCCTTTCCCCCAACCCTAACAGGGAAACACAGAGGTTGCACGAAGGAGAGGGAGATGGCGGCGCGGGCTGTGCCGGCGGATCGGGCGGCACCGTCAGACGAAGATGGCGTCGGCGGGCGGAGACGGCACCGGCGGCGGTGACTACCGTCAGCGACGGTGACGGCGTTGCCGTCTACAGGCGACGGCGATGATGACAGGTGCCGGCAGTGGCAATGGGGGTACCGGCGGGGCTGGGCGACAGTGATGGCGCAGCGGCCGATGGCAGCGACGGACGACTGCGACGTTGAGGGAGCTGGCACCAGCGGCCGGCGTCGACAGCGGTGGGAGACGGCTGCGAGGCCGGCGACGGCAGTGGGAGATGGCGCCAAGGCCGGCGACGACCACGGCGGCCGCAGGTGAGATGCCACACCCTTCTCTCCCTCTTCTTCGTCTCCTTCTTCTTTCCTCTTTAGCCCTAATCGAACCAGAGGGGAGACGGCTGACTACAGCGGGGGGGTTGGCAGGCGGCTCCGGGAGCGCTAGAGCTAGGCGGCAACGGCGGCAATGGCGGCGGTGGGGGTGGCCGGGTCTTGCGGTGCTGCGGGATCATCTAGGGCGTCGAGGGTTGGGGTGGTCCTATTGCGACCGGCTGCGCAGGTTGAAGGAGGAGGAGTGCTCAAGAGGAAGAAGGCGAGTAAGGGGAGAAGCTGTGGTAGGGATCGAGCTTGGGCTCTGATACCAAATTGATGTGGGACAGCAAAGGGGGTAGACCGGAAGTAGAAAGAAGAGAGGGGTTAGAGGAGAAGAAGACTAGGATTTCCGTCTCGTCTCGGGAGAAAACACGCAGCGGCGGCTCTTCATTTCAAAATTCTTCTTCGATGTTTTCCCACGAGGAGATACAGGACAATATATAGACTCCTCAATTAAACCCTAATAGGAAAATTACTAAACTACCCCTAGGACTCCGAAAATAGCTAAAAAAACATGTGAAAATTACAGATAAAATAAAAGACTCCAAATGGGCCCCTAATGGGCCAAATAAACTGCACATTGGACCTTTGACTCCATTCCAGCCGTTCCTGGATCCCCATCAGTAACAAATGCCAAAAGAAAATAAGCCGCATTCATTATATCCGGATGAGAAGTGAAGAGAGCAGCATGAGCCGATAGGAGAAACATGAAAAGAAAATTTCAGGTGAGAAGAAGAGAGAGAATCATAATGGACACAAGAAAATTCCGTATTTTGTAGAGTTTATGCATATGAATATGCTCTGAACTGTCAAGAAATCCATCATTGTGCCATGTAAACGTAAATTCTGAAGAAAATTTGTAAGTCAATGCATACATACTGAGCTCGGATTGGTTTGCACTAGCAGCCTAAACCTTCAAAACGAGGCCTGTGGGGCAGTGATCACTCCCAAGCACATCAGGGATAATGTATGAGTCGTGGACATTGTCTGCTATGGATTCTGAAACAAGGAAATAGTCGAGCCGCCACCCTGTCACATAAATACAAGCAACACATGATTATTTACAGAACAAACAAGATGACAACTAGCATGTCAATTGTCTTTTACAGCAGCAGGAAGAACATAACCCAGATGTTGATAAGAACTAGAATGTCTTCATTCAAATCGAAGAACAAAATATGATAAGTTGAAATGAATTTTAGAACTATATAATTTTGCTTGATATATTATAGAGTGGAATGGCAAGATAAGAGCAGGGTCTCCAGCCCCAATTAAAAGGGGCTTGTTAGACGATAAAGATAACGACAACAATGACAATGGTTTTATGTAACTCTAGTTTTTTTCATATTCAATGCTGGTCACCATCTAACCATTATGACACATTTTTTCAGCAATCCACTAAGATCACTAAGAAAATCTTCAAATTCAAACATTTTAACAATTATGCCCTAAGTAGGGCTGCCAATGGCCAGGTTGGCCTTTGGCTTATGCACATGGGTGATATTTAGGGCTAGTAGTTGTAGCACATTGACATTATCTCAACCTTGGTTTCTTAGGCCAAGGAAGGGCCTAATATTTGGATTGTCCGATGCATTACACCAAGCACTCTCAAACTGCTCCATATATAGATTGAAATAGAGGGTCAAGGCAGCAGACTCCCCACTCCTCACAGTTTACCCTTCCTCCAACCCCGAAAATCTGATCCTTTTTTATGGGTCTTGTTGGCCGGAAAATCTGCATCTTTTTTTTTTTTGAAATATTCTTCACTCTGCAAACCATATATGTTTAAGATTATCGCCCAAAGCAGCCCAATCCAACCTCATGAAACTCAGGTTACATGGATTGGGTTGACTGGGATAGTATTGCATGTGTAGGTTTAGGGTTGTGAAGTGTTAGATTGGGGATCCGGTTCGGTCAGGTTAGGGTTGAGAGTGCTTAGGCAGAAGGTAGGGTAAGGAATAACCTTGACCATGACCAATCCAGTACCACTTGCAGTGCTACCAGCAAGCGCATTGAGCTGAACCAGTAGTGAAATAAGGGCTGAATCAAGCCTTGACAAAGCCTTAACAGGTGAAATAAATAGGGCTTGAACCAATCTGTGAAGAGGGCTGGAACCGGTGAAAGCAATGGTTCGTGAACTACCTGTGAATAACTCAAATCAGTTAAGTGAAGAGTTGATCCAGGTGTTAGAGGACCCTAAACTACTCTAAAAATAGCCTTTGAACAAGTATGTAAAAGACCTTAAATCAGCTTGGCCCTGAACAAGACCTTTTAAGTCAAATGGATCCTGACTGACAAACTTTGTTTGAGGACGTATAGACATGCTGGGTTTTCATATTGGGTCTAGAAGACCCATGAGACTCCTCTGCCCATTGTCCACAAAACAAGCTCTAACCGCATTAAGAGGATGAGCAGTGGGGCTGCAATAACTACAGAGGAAACCCAGTGATGAAGGCCAATTGACACAGCAGCGGTCATCCATAGCTAGTTAAATACGATAGAGGCATGATATAGCAAATACATTCTGGCGTAGTTCAATATAATCTGAAATGAGACAGCCAAAGGTCAAACAACCAAAAGATGACAAAAAAAGCATAATAAAATACATACAGGTTTCCTAATCGAGATTTAGAAAGCAACTATATATAAATGGATATTAGTCGAACTACGAACTCATTGAAAAGATAAGCTTATGATGGCACAATCTCATGCCCTATGAAACTTAAGTAACTCTAGTTTTATTTTTATTCATTAATATGGTGTAATAAATGGGAAGTATTAAATGTTTTCATATCATATGTGAATAAAACGGTAGGTGTCATATAAACAACTTTCCCTATCTTTCATCTCAGCATAGAAAATGGAGTTTTGTTCAGCAATTCATGCATGCACGTACACTGAATATTTAACTATGGTGTTGCCGAAGAGTCTCAACAATGGCTGCAGTAGCATATGGCAGCAACAGTGACAATGGATAACCTACCGGAAGCAACAAGGGAATATGCTAAATGTTGTGAATGTCATCGGCTGAAAACAGTCAAACATAATACCCATCAGATGACATCAGTCACAGTGAAGCCAACCAAACCAATAGCTACAGTGAATGGGACTAACGGTGAGGAAGACAAACGTGGTGGCTGATGATGGCGACAACAATAGCGGCACAAATTCCAGATAAGGCAAGGGGAAACTGAAAGTGAGAAACCAGCAGCGATGATAGTAGCAGCAGACAGCAGTGAGACCAGCCAAACAACCAGTGCAGCAAGCACCATGCAGCAATGTTGGCAGTGGTCGACAATAGAATAGATGATTAAGCCAGCTGTAGAGGATAGGACAAGCACATGAAACCCCATCAGTTGGAACAACATGTGCAAAATCAGAAATCAGTGCATACACGATGAGCGAAGCCAGAACGACCAAAATTACAGATGGTTGTGCCCAAGAGCAACAAGGAAGAGGATGACAGCTATGCAGTGAATGCCAAAAAGAAGCCTGAGCCCCTCCTAGTGCTGTGACCAAATCTTAACGCCACAAGGAGTTTCAAATGCAACAAGAGGAAAGATGTTGTGCAGGGAAAGCTCAACGTCAAAGAGAAGTTTGACCAGATGGTTTAGACTGTTAACTATAAAATTAATGACAGGCAGCTGAATACATCTCAAACAAGACAAACACACAGCTCGAGAAGCTGAGATAAGAAAAGCCTATAAACACAAAACCCTTTCAGTTGGACAAAGCTCGCAAAAGAAGTCAACTTCAAGTTCAAACACTAACATTTCCTAAAACCAGAGGAAGCCTATTATTGAGCATCTTCAGAACAGGATAGACAGGGAAGGGGAGTCAAGCAACAGTTAGAAATTTGACATAGACAATAAACATCCAAGTTTACACAAGATTGGCATGTTATCATAGGTACTTGCTCATGCCCAGATCATCCTGCCACTGATTTCCTTCATTCATGAAAATAAATAGTCATAAGTAAAGACAAAAATGCAACCACAACTGCATACCTCTATTCATTTTCCGTCCTCCATGCCTATAACCCCAGTACGTATAACCAACTACACCAGGGTGCTGTCTTCTGAATGTATCCACAAAACCTCTGGACAAGAAGTTCTTCTCAAAGGATTGCCTTTCCTCATCTGTAAAGCCAGCACTTCTTCGATTTCCCTGTAAATTCCATTTGACATTTGGATCATTAGAAAACTTGATGAGTAGAGACCTTTATAATAATTGTCAATAACAACCCTCCTCCCACACATAAAGCAAACACTAACTTATTTCAAAGAAAATACTTAATAAAGGGAAATCCTTGCCAAGCCTTAGATGATCTTCTTTTACATAAAATTCCACAGGACTTTATATTGAGGCTGAAAGATCACTGTTTCTATCTCCTGGTTATTTGCAAAACCCTGTGACACCAAATTGCTTTAAAAATTACTAATGATCACTGTATCTATCCACTGATTATTTGCAAAACCCTGTGACACCAAATTGCTTTAAAAATTACTGATCATGGACTAGAAGGGATCTAATCATCAAATTAAGGAGATTTTATACGGCATTAAATTTTAGGCATTTTTATGTTTTAACCCTTATAATCTTTGAACATGCTCTTATGCATATGTATATATATATATAGATGCATTAATTTCGTGATTTCAGCAACATATGATGCTTAACAAGAGAAGATGCAGGCTATCCCCTAAGATCTGTGCCTATCATGATGATTACGTGATTCTATTAGTTCTACATCCTAAGCATGTTTTCCAAGATAACTACAATCCTACGATATTTCATACAAGCACCCTGCACCCATGATGACTGATTTTATGACTTCACAGACGTAAACAGCAATATATGCAGCCATGTTATGGCTATGGCCACCTATAAGCTGTCAAACTAGAACCTTCCCAGGACTGTATTTCACCTGTACTACGATTTTTTAAAGGTTTCTATCATCATTCTCAAAGGCCCAATACATGTTCTGAAATCTGAATGATGACTTCTCCCACTTTCAATAGCAAAGTGCTACGTTCTCAAAATATCTTACCATTGCTTATCCGGTTTCCTATTCTGCTGTTAATGCTTTATGATCTATATCCATGTAAGCACCTTAAATAGTCAGTATTCTAGCCTTATAAACAGAGATCTCCAGAAACCTATTTGAAGCTATTTGATTCCATGGTGTTCCTGATGTCCTCATCCTTTGCTTTCGATGTTTTAGTTTACACACGGTTTTGCATGTCAGAGAACACATGATTTCAATAAAATAACATTTTCTGAGTGAACTGTCTCAACGCGACATGCAGCGGTTTGCAAAATATCCAACAGCTCTTCAACTTTTCCTCTATGATTTTATATATTATTAGATGTGCTGCTATGCTTTCTAGTTCTTGTAGCCAAAGACACAGACAAGTGCATTCAATATTTTCAAGTTACCTATTATAAGGTGCACATGCCTGCTTTATTGAGATCTTAGTTCTTGATGTCTGCTTTATTTTCTTGATAAATCAGACCCTATGTATCTGAGTTTTTGTATTTTAATTTTGTGTTGTGTTTAAGACTTGGTTAGGGGCTTGTCCTACCAAGTCTGATCTGTGTTTTCTGGGATCTCTTTGTACTACCATTTTCTGGTTATCAATAGAATTGTGACTTTCAGTCACCTTCTAAAAAAAGGTGCACATGCTTCCCATGACTACATGATCATTATACATTTCCTTTGTGCTTTATGTTTTCAGACAATGTATATCTTGAGTCTTGTGGCATGGATGTGGAAAGCTGGATGATGACACCCATTTGCATGGCCTTTTTCTTTGAAGGTGATTTGCATTGCCTTTAGAGAATAACTTGCTGCACCGCCAGGCGGCACGCACCGCCAGACTTATGTGCCGCCTGGCGGTGCAGCCAAAATAAAAAATATTTTTAATATTTTTTTATGGGCCCCAAGATACCCTACATGTCCATATAAACCAATTTTTTATCGGACATCCCAAAAAAAAGATGAAAATTCAACAACTGACCCCCAATGAACAGTAAAAAACAGTAGGGCATCTTGGGATTTGGGATGTCCGATCGAAAATCAGATTATGTGGGCATGTAGGCATCTTGGGGCCCTTCCAAAAAATATTATTTTTTTATTTTATTTTGGCTATACCGCCAGGCGGCATAACTACACCTGGCAGTGCAGCAAGTTATTCTCTTGCCTTTAAACCCTGCACCTGGGAGGTATGGAATTGCTAACTTTGTGACTTAGCTGGGCTTCAACCAAAGACATTGAGACTAGCTACATCCCCGTCAATGAGACCAGGCACTTACACACCTTCCCATGTGCAGTGGTAAGACACCCGAATGGACGGATGCATTATGATGCAATTGTACTACATGCTATATTAAATTCTCATGCCATTGTGACCATGACTGACCTTAGTCATAATTATGAGTTTATGACTATGTTATGCCCTGCATTATGAGGTACCACAACGCTCTATGAACACAAGATGCACATCATGTATGATGGCGCATTTTGATATGCATGGCCATGAAATTTTCTATACCGCTATGCTTCATGTATGATGTTATGTTATGATGAATGAATTTATTGAGTCAGAATACTCATAAAACTTCAGTACTGATGCACATGAAAATTATTCTTCTTCTTAGCTAGTTGCCCAATGCTCACTGGTATCAGGAAGACAACCAGTGGCCACCAGCTGCCACAGCAGCAATCCAGGGCTACTGGTTCTCCTCGTTGCTCTCCTCCTCCCTTTCCACCTGAAACCAGCCAGAACTGGAAGTTTATTACCACAATCTGGTGGTGTCGGACCCAAACCAAAGTCATAACTGGAGACCATTTAGGACTGGCCTGGTTCTAAATCCTGCTCTTTGCTTGATGTATTGTTGCAAGCAGACTATTATCCTAAATTACTGAGTGCAACAACATTTTATTCTATGATGTCATGCAAGAACAGACACAGTTTAACATTCATGTATAGTTCTGTGATCTCTTATGTTTCTTCATACTCCTCTCTAATGCTTCATGTACATCACATTTCAAGATGTCCATAACAACAAAACACCTGATGAAATATACACAAGAAATATATTCGCTTCCCTCCTAAAAATCCTGCTGTTACGCTCCATCCAAAGGGCCCACATCGTTGCATACAGGATCAACCACCAGACAATACAATCTCCCTTGTTGAGCCAAGGTTGGCTCCAAGTAAGAAGAAGGCCTGCCATGTCACAACAAGGTGGAGGATTTGTCTGTAGCTTATTAGCCATAAAACATGCCACACTTCAGAAGAGGAAGAGCAAGTTGCGAACAGGTGATCTTGAGACTCATCTTCTAGGCCGCACAGAGCACATCGAGTACCCAAGTCTAGCAGAAAACGGGATAATCTATCACATATCGGGAGTCTGTCAATAGAAGCCCTCCAAAAAAGAAGCTGCACTTTAAGAGGACTTTTGACTTTCTAAACCTCTGAGAGGAAAGGGTACCGAGTCCCCCCATCACCCACGATAGAGTAAACCGATCTAATTGAGAAGCAGCCCTTGGCATCCCACATCCAAGTCCACTGATCACGAGTTTCCGGAACCATGTTCCATGAGTCCAAGATGGTGAACAATTGCAAAAGGTCATTCAGCTCCTCATCCCTCAGATTTCTTCTAAAAGTTGGCCTCCAAGAAGAGTGCGGGCCAGTGGCCTCGAAGAGATGGCTAACAGTAGCTGCAAGGTCCTGGGCAATGGCAAACAAGGAGGGAAACAAGTGTCTGAGCGGTTGGTGACTACACCAAGGGTCCAGTTAGAAAAGAGTGGACCTCCCATCTCCAACATTAATCCACGATCCAGCGAGGAAGATATCTATACAGAGGAGGATATCCTTCCAAAGAGAGAAGACATTGTAGGTAGTTGGCAGAGAAACACCCCACGGTCTAGTTTGCCCATAGTATTTTTGTGTGCTAACATCCCACCACAGTCTAGCATCAAATGTGACCAACTTCCACAGCCATTTAGAAAGAAGAGCCAAGTTGAAAGTGCTGATGTTCTTCTATCCTACACCCCCATTCTCTCTGTTCCTACACATTCTGTCCTAGCAAACATCATACCCACCCCTTTTGGGGTCCCCACTACCATGCCAGAAGAAGCGAGCTTGGATAGACTTCAACTTGGCTCCAATAGAGATAGAGATCCTGAAGAAAGAAAGGAAGAAAATAGGTAGGCTATCCAAGACTGAGGAACACAAGACCAGGCGACCTTAATAGGAGAGCAGCCTCCCTTTCCATCCAGCCAACCTGTTTTGAAATTTGTCCACTACCTGGTTCGAGTCTTTACATCTAAGAGACCCAGGAGTAAGAGGCATCCCTAGGTAGGAGATGGACAACTCCCCTCTTGGACATCCCAAAATCAAAGAGGCTTTACATATTTCCTTGTCTCCCAAGTTAAGGCTAATAAACTGACTTTTTTTTAAATTGACCTTAAGACTCGCTACCTCTTCAAGAAGTTCAAGTATGAGTCATGCCATAAAAAGGGTATCCTCATCATCTGAGAAGAAAAGTATGGTCTCATCAACATACTGCAGGTGAGTGATATGAAGACTCTACTGTGAAACTTGGAAATCTATGATAAGACCTGTTTTCTCTGCCCTAACCAAATATTGCTCAACAATTGGGCTACAAGGATGAAGAGATAGGGCGACAAAGGATCACCTTGAAGAAGTGGGTCAGTTTCCAATTAAGAAGAACCGCAAAGGTGGCATAAGACACACAACACCTAACCCAAGATACCTACTTATCACCAAAACCTATCTTTGTAAGGACATGAAAAAGGCAATCCCAACTGATTGTGTCACATGCTTTCTCAAAATCCAATTTCAATACCACAGCCCGTTCTTGCGGTGAAACTTCATGGAGCGAAGGCATTCATGCGTCATAGGAAATTTTCTTGGATAAGACTCCCCTTGATGAAGGCCTCCTAGGTGCTGCTGATCACTCTGGCTACAACCATATCTCTAGCCTGGATTCCAACACTTTGGTGATAATCTTGTAAAGTCCATTTAAGAGGCTAATCAGCCTGAAATCCCTTAGACAATCTGCCCCATCCTTATTAAGGATCAAAACCAGGAAAGTTTTGTTTATACCTCTAAGATGAGCTCTGCCTTCAAGGAACTCCATAAAGACCTCAAAAGTGTCACCCTGACTATATCCCAACAGTGCCGGAAGAAGAACGTGGGGAACCCATCTGGGCCTGGGGACTTATCACCTGCCAAAGCAAAAACTACCTTCTACACCTCTTCCTCGGCAATGGGAGAAGAGATACATTGGCTTCATGGTATCGATCCATTAAGAAAAATAATAAAGGAATATCCCCCTACACTTCCACAATAAAATACAGGTCAACTTACTAGTATCATTACCATTTGGTTAAAGAAATTTCACTGCCGACTATTTGGACATGTTTATTCCTCTTTAATGGCAGCCCGTACCGAATGGATTTTCAAAGGCTAAAAATTCAGATATGATTAAAACTCTCGCTACCGCAGGCCATACTTGCGCGCGCGTGCACACATACACAGTTATTTTCATGCTCTCTTATTATAATAACTTCATTTCCATTCAAATCTCCAACAAAGCGTGAAAAAAATAATCAATTTGAGCAGTTTGATGGACAACACAAATGTTAAGATAAAAGACAAAGTCAATTATATTTCAGTGAAAAATTGATTTGTCTTAGAAGCTTATTAGCATGCAACCTAAAACTAACAATGACACTGAATGGTGAAGTTTCGAGTCGTCTTACAGCAGGATTATAAATGTCGATTTCTTCATGAGCACAGTTTAGATCACCAGTCAATATAACTGGCTTTGATTTCTCCAAATCCTGAAATATGGTTTTAGGCATTCAGTTAACAAAATAGAAAATGCATACTGATAACAAAACTACTTCATAGTTCCCACAACAAATTCAGGTTTTCTATTTACCACGAAGCATTTGCTCTCAAGTATAGCTCAATCTTTCATTTGTCATTGCTGATATCTAACAAAAGAAATTGGAAAAACTGTTTCATGCAGTGACCAGTTTTAGCATGATTATTGCTTGAATGGTTTCTTTTTGAAGCAGTTATGGCATCGCTTAGTTGCAAAAACTTCAGCCCGTACAAATCAATCAAGAAAAATAGAAAATCAGATTACGAAGGGATT
Source organism: Zantedeschia hybrid cultivar (assembly GCA_030544215.1). Classification (NCBI taxonomy): domain Eukaryota; kingdom Viridiplantae; phylum Streptophyta; class Magnoliopsida; order Alismatales; family Araceae; genus Zantedeschia; species Zantedeschia hybrid cultivar. The sequence continues at coordinate 75,259,925 of JARZZO010000005.1, read as the reverse complement.
GCAAGTTCCCAGATAATTAGTAGCAGCAACAAAGACAACAGCCTGAGAAAAATATGGTTCATTCCCAATACCAATTATATCCCTGAGAATACACCTTGTGTTCTCACTTGAGTTTTCAAGACTGAGAATTGGACAGAACTGCAGCAGCAGAGAAAGAGAAAGGAAGGCCTCACCTATCTCCACAGCACTCTCTTGCTCACCCCTAGGGAGAGAGAGAAAATAATGATGAAGCGAAACAGGAGGATGGGAAAAGATGGTAGAAGGAGAAGGAAAAAAAGAGGAATAAGGAAGGAGAAGGAAAAGAGTAGTTTCCTGTAGCTAGCCACCAATACTGTACATTATGAAACCGCACATTGTCGCCGCTCACCATAAAAATATTTATCACTATGAAAAACAAAATGATGGGTGTAAGGTAGGGCTGTAAATGAATACCCGATTTCTGTTTATCCAACTTATTTTTTTGACTCTAAAAATCGATATGGAACGCTAACAATATGCATCTGATAAGTTATAGGAAATAGAGATAGGATCTCCAATAATTATCAGTCGGAATGAAACAAGGCATTTCTGCATCCACTTTGTTTTGTTTTCAATAATTAAGATATATATATATTAGGATATAACAAATGAACAGCTTGTGAACCATTGGATGGGATCATTCCACATTTCATCGTAAGGAATAAGTGAATAAATCATGGTGTGTCAAATTAGCACGGATTGGATCTGATCGGTTTCAGGCCAATCCGATGTGATCCCGTGCCCCAATCCTCCGGTCCTAGGCCGGATCGGGAGGATCAGGTGGGATCGGGTCGGATCGCCCGATCCCAGATTCGGGTCGGGCCGATCCAGGCCCAATGGCTAGCCTCAAACTAGCCATTGGTTTGAATGCTAGCCGTTGGCTAGGGTTCCCAACCGCTAGTTTGGACCTTGGGGGGTCTATAAACCCCCAAGGCCACTCTCCACCCCATTCACCAATTGTCTCTCTCTCTCTCCAAGTTTTTCTCCTTCTTTGTCTAAGTTTTTTTCTATCTCCTTAATATTTCTCCCTCTCTATGTTTTTTCTGTCTTTAAAATTTCTCTCCCTCACTCTCCCTAAGTTTTTTTCTCTCTTTAATAATTAATATTTCTCTCACTATCTAAATTTTTCTATCTAGTCAACATTTCTCTCCTTCTCTCTCCCTAAGTTTTTTTCTAACTCTTTAGTATTTCTCCCTCTCTCTATGTTTTTTCTGTCTTTATAATTTCTCCATCTCTCTCCCTAACTTTTTCTACGGGAAATGGCATTCTACAACAATCAGGTGGACTCTTCAAGGCACTTTTTTTAGTAAGTTGTCTTTCTATAACACACTCTATAACAATCTCTCTAAAATTTTCTCTTTCTTACTTTTTTCCTTCCTTTAGATACATTGGTATTAAGGGTCCTCAATAGTGAATAAAATCTATAAGTTTACTAATTTGTGCCTTGAAATAAAATAAGAAATGTTCACCATTCTTTTTTCAGTTGAGGATTATCCAGTTTTAGATACAAACGACAATAAGGATACTAAAATTTATTGAAATTCTTTGTCAATAATTGCAAACCATACCCCTTTCTAGGACTACATTCTCATAGTACAACGTTGTGTTGACATTTTTATCACTGTATGATCCAAAATCGGATAATTCTCAGCCAAAAAAAAGAGTAGTATACATTTCTTAATTTTCTTCTGAAGCACAATAGGGTAAACTTATTGATTTTATTTACTGTTGAGAACAGTTAATACTAATGTATATAAGAGAAGAAGAAAAAAAGAGTAAGATAACGAAAATTTTAGAGGTGAAAGATAGCAAATGTATGCTATAGAGAGACCAATTACTAAGGAAACAAAATAGAGATTAGACAGAAAACTCAAGAGAAGAAATCAAGGTTCGAACAAAGGTAATCATTTTCCTATCTCTTTTTTAAATTTTTACTTATTTTTTAAATATTTAAAAAAAATACATATTTCTGTAAGGGAGAAGGCGATCAGACTGGATCGGATCGAATCGGACGATCCGATCAGTTTGGATCGGGCCAATCCGTGCCCGATCTCCGATCCTTCCTTCCTTTGAATAAAAATCCAAAACAACACATTACTACAGGAACGATGAAAGTGGAAACTTTCCATTTCCAATTCATAAGCAAAAAGAAAAAAAGTAAAAAAAAACAACACTTCCATTTCTATCTCTGTTAAATCTCATATGAAGTGGAAGCAGAAATTACTATTTCTTTTTCCATCTCCAGTCCAGCTACAGCCCTGGTGGAAGCTGAAATTGCTTTTGCATGCTAGTAGAGCAGTTACGCATGCTTAATTTCACATTGACTCGTAAAGTAAATCATATTTAACTGTATGACTGGTGGCTTGCTTTTTGTGGCAATGTATCAACATGTAAGATAGGCTGCACAAAATAAATTGGTGGTTGCTTCCAGGTCAGAATGTAGATAATCAGTTTTCTGTAGCACTCAAGAGTCAAGAGTGGAGTCTAGAAGCTATCCCACAAAATTATTGGGCAGCAGTCACTAAAAAAAAGTCTATTCAGGAATCAAATGGTCATTTGCAGTCTAGTTGAAATCTAGTCTGCCTAGACTGTGATGGTCGCAACCGAGTTTCCAACAGCCAAAAAAAGAAAAAAAAAAAAAAACAGGTAGGAGAAGATTGCAGGAGGGAAATACATACGGCAAAGAGCACAACACTATTTTCCCAAAAGCCATAACAGTGCAAAGAACGAGGTCTGATCAGCCAATTCAAATTTTTGGCGATCTCATTTAACACAGAGCCAGCCTTAGCCCAAGCCTAGCCTTAGTAGAGAACAGATCAGTCAATCTGGCCAGGGGTTGGTGCAAATCTGTAGTGTTCCCCCAATTTTGCCTACGCTGCTTATTACATACACTAAAAACTATTTAGGTAATTCTTGAGAAATTGAGGATACTAGATTAATTATGAAATTTTTTATGGCGTGTATACACAAACTGCCATTAAGTCTAATTAAATTAATCAAACTGTTAACTATGGTTTATAAAATTTAATCCTTCGGTTGTAATGGCATTAAAGGGTTGACGATGGATTAGGAGTGTTGAGGTGTCAAGTTGGATTGGTCACTGGTGATCGGGATGGCACATCATTTACTAATGTCTAGTTGGCATTTGGGCAGGACCCTTTGGTGAGGTGGCACTACCCCATAGGTGGAGACCATATCACCACATGTTGCCATGTCATAAGTAAGAAATGACAATAACTAGCAAGACCTGAGTGGTACAATATGGACTGTTTGAGGATGCACCGAGCAGTTGGTGGTGGACTTGTAAGGGCTCAGTCATAAGTCAAACAATAGGAGTGGGTTATCATGTGTAGGAGCAAAAACACGACAGTGTGGAGCAGTCACTATGTCTGGGGCTAGGGCAAGGAAGAATTGGGTCAATCCTATGTCGAAGAGTAAGAAAAAGGTTACCAAACTATATATATGGGGCTCATATCTATAGCTTGTGAGGCACTTCTGTGTGGAGTGTGACAAAAACTGTGCAGGTTGGGCTCGAAACAGACAATACCTCACAAGGGCTTGGATTGGGTCAGAAAGTTATGAGCTAGAGGGAAGAATTTAAGAGAAAGAGAGTTGGATCCCTGATACCCAAACCCTAGAGGCAAATTGATTCACCACTTCCTAGCCAGTTCACCCGCTGCATGGAATCTTAAAGCATTCCAGGAGGACTCTAAAATTCCCTGTCTCTAACACATTTCATCTCAGGAAGAGACTAGAGTGAGATCTAAAATTTTGAAAGAGAGGGTCAAGGCCTTTGGAGGAGCTTTCTTCACTAATGTTCTCTACCTTTGTTGGATCAAGGAGGGCAAGGATCAAAGCTCATGAAGACTCCCTTTCAAACAAGGATGGCAGCACCGGTACCGGTCCAGTACCGGTCTGGTACCGGCCGATACCCAGAGTACCGGTGCCAGCCGATACCGGTACGTACCGGCCGGTACGTACCGGTATCAGCCGGCATTGCCAACCATGCTTTCAAAAGTAAATTTAGTAGAGGACCCAACGTAAGGAGATAGCCCTGACTAGAGTTTCCTTGCCCTTTTTTGCATGGTTTGTCTGGAATTTCATGCAGAATGATTTCCTATGATTCATGCATGATTCTCAAATTTAAGGATGGGCTTTTATGAGGAAAAAATATTCTGAAATTATTCTATTAGTAGGTGAAGAACGTTGATCGACTGGGAGTTCTTTAAATAGATGAATTTTAACCTGCATGCAAGCACTTGCACACCAAGGACAGAATGTTAGTCATCCCATCAAGTCATGCTTAACTTCATGTCAAATTCCATAGTATAATGCATGCATTGTATCTTGCATGCTTAACTTCCTGTCAAATTGGTTTTCCATCAGCAACTGCCAAATGCTCAAGGTTTATTTATTCTATTAAAGAGTCATCATTTGAGGAGGGGAATTCATGGTCATATCGTAAAAGTCATACCAAGGGTAAAATTCTCAAGAATAAATACAAATTTTGACACGTGGCATAACTGCGATGCTTAATTGACAGCTTGTGAGGCATAATTGCTCAATTCACCTTCTTGCAATATGCATGTGCACACCCACACATATGCATTGATGCACATGCACATTGATGCACCGATGATGCACAACAGTTTCAATCACCTAAGAGAGGAGCAAGGGTGAGCCCTCATCCATAAGCCCATCACTTGCACAGTTGCACCTGACAACCATCAACTAAACCAGTACAACCCATTGTTACCACTTAGCACTAAATGGCAACAAATATGAAATTTTACCCCCAAAAATGTAGATATGAAAAAAGTTTTGTACAGTGCTAGCAGTAGATCTGATTTCCAATGCATGCCTGCAACTGCCAAATGTTTCACAATTTACTGGTTCTATAATTCTGCTAACTTGATTCTTCACATATGGTTTAAGAAAGTAAGAAACCAGATGGTACGGACCAGAACTGAGTAAACTGGATCAGAACAGACTTTACCCACTCCAGGTCACCCGGTGTCTGAGTCGGATTGGCCAAAGAAATTAAGTAGATAATAACAACCATCTGGAAATTGAAAAAAGAAATGCTAGTGCCGGACAAACGGACTTGAAACTTGCCAAAAAATACAGCCAGTTTCTGGTGAACAGGCCGGTTTGTAACCTTGTTTGATTTATCAGTCACTTTGTTTCATTTATTTTTTTAACCGTTATTTGTCATTTTATGAAGGCTCATTACCATCCGTTAGTGGAACCGGTCCAGACCAGAACCGGACCTGCGTGACTTTGGTTCCAACTCTGGTTTTCTTGAACCTTGCCTTCACAAGCCATCAATTGGAGCAGGCAAAATAACTGTAGATCTTGTAAGAGCCATACTAAGGGTAAAATTCTCGTGTATAAGTTAGGAACTTGACATGCATGACATATCTGCACATTTTAATTGACAACTTCTGTGGAAAACTTGCTCAACTCACCTTCATGTAATTGCTAAGAGATGTATCCCATTCTGTAACTCTGTATGTCTAACACCAAGGATCGCCCATTAGTCAAGCAGTCTTAAAGTTTGTTAGTTGTAAAAGCTAGCACATGAAAGCAATAGTTAAAATAAAGATGAAGGGAAAAAGAACTTACCAATCTTTTCAAGCCTTCTCCTGAGTTAGGTACATATACATTTAACATGTAAAACGTATCAAATTCCACTGTCACAAGTCGTCCTTCCCCATCATGATCCTGAATGCCAAGCCCATATCTCACTGAAATTGGCTTTACCTGTGAAACACATTAGTATCAGTTCATCAGGTTACAATGATCAATAGTCTTAGCATAAACTTTGCTACTGGCTCAAAAACTGAAGCCTAGTAGGACACTGGTTCAAAAGTTGAAGCCTGGTAGAACAACTAAGAACACATAACAGAAATACAGCAAAACCTTATTCCAACTAGTCTATAGAGAGCCAACTCAGCCAAGGGAACAGTAGAAGAGGGATACTAGCACCCCCCCCCCCTTCGTCGTTCTTTCTCATCAGCATCATCTTTTCTTCCTCTTCTTAGGTTCTTCTCCGCTCCCACCGCTAACACCAATGGGGGATGGTGAAGGAGAAGGGGGTTGGAGAGACTATTGGCATCGCACTGGCGGTGGGGAGGCCTTCGGTGTCGCACCGGCAGCTACAGGTGTCACAACCAGCCCCGTCACAGGCCAGATTCAACCTCGTTGCAAGGTCGTCTTCTCCGTCACAGAGAGGAACACACAATAATTTACCAAAATTCGTGCAAAAAATCATCCATAAATTAAAAACTGATATTACATGCATATATAGTGTTTAGGAACCTTCCCAACTCAAACTCGACTACCCAACTCCAAGACAAATTAAGACACCTCTAACTAGATAATTGTTGCGAAAATTCGCACTAAAAATTCTTGAAAAATAAAAAATCAAGTCTATTTTTTTTTTTTAAAAAAAAAACATGCTAAATGGGCTCCAAAGGGGCCAAATACCAGTTTCAATTTGGGAATGGAATCAGCCTTAACAGCTCCAATCCCAATATGGTTTTTCAAACTATTAGAGAGACTTGTATATTTTGAATATAGGAGTCCTACTTAGATTAGGATTATACTAGTTCTAGTTCTACTAAGGTTGCCTATATTTTGTGTCCTATGCACTCTAGTATTAGATAGGAGTCCTATCCCAACCTTTTTTCTTCTTTTTTTCTTTTTGAGAAAGTAGATTGTACCACCAATCTTGTTAACATAAATAGAAGGGGAACGATCAGATGGAAGAGGAGAGGTTCCTCCGTCATGAAGCTACAGTAACTGCAAAATAGAACTACAAAAATCTGACAGCATACATTGGACTGAAATATGGATTACAATTTACAAGCAAATAAAACTCAACAAAGACCCCACACTCAACTAAAGAAGGTTACACTATTTCCCTGCTATGTCTCGTAACATGGTATCAGAGACACTAGTGTCAACAACGAGTAACTGTTGAGTTCCTTTGCAACGTCTCATTCTCCCCATTGTGTCAAATTCCTCTTACAGCTTTTGTTTTCACTGCTGTGGGCCCTTCACGTAACAAAGCATAAGCTCTCTCCAACCCATCGATCCATGTGATCCCATCACATTTGAAACCCCCTTGCATCATTGAATTTTCTGCCATCACTCTTTCCAATTCCATGTTCTCCCTATAACATCATTGCATTTGGAACCTTCTTGAATTGTCCTTGTTGGCTTTGCCATCACAGCAGCCCATCAATGTTCACCTACACTGCCACTCCTGTGGGTTTCTTTTGTCCTCTTATTACAGCCATTGCCACCATCACTGTCAATTTTCAAGGCATTGGTTGCCAAACATTTGCTTTATGATCCACAATGAGTTTGAGACCAAAAGTTTGAGTGGGTGTTAGAGAGACTTGTATACCTGTTTATATGAGTTCTACTTGGAGTAAGATTACGAGTCCAACTTAGAATTTGGTTGTAGACAGTAGTTCTAATTCTACTAAGAATCTAAGATTACTTATTTGTATGCCCTATCCATATTAGAACAACTCAACAAAGTAAGAGTCATTTTCCCAAAGTATCAGAAATTGTCATGCATAGGTTTACACATATCAGGCCATTGCCCTAATGTTCAACAGAAAACCTTACATCATTTTATGACTCATAACACAAACCATGGAAGGACTCCACCAAACAAGCTCTTCACTGAGAGAAAGGGAGGCAGATGAAATCTTCTTTCTGAGATAATCTACTGGAGGATGACCAGCATGCCTGTTAGAGATCAGAAACCTGCTGCTATAGCCCAAGATGCTTGTTGGTTACTCAATTTTGGAGCTTGTGGTTTTCTTATCCCAGTTGCCCAAAATTCAACAATCAATGAACATGCTAAGCACAATAAATTTTTAAAATTGAGCACTAAACACAGTAATTGGATATCCATAAGGCAAGCTACATCACCTCACCAACTTTTGAAACCTTTTATGCCAAGTTTTGCACAAGATGTTGCGGTCTTTAGTATTTTCAACTCGAAACAGCTTTGGTTTTACGTTTTGATACATAAGGAATTAGAAAGGAAGCACTATATAGTATATATGTCAGGGATTCTAATCTATATCGCGAGCAAAGCCCTAGGAAGGTTCAAAGTAAACCAAAGAGCAGATATTAAACAATAGCTGCTTTTAACTTAATCAAACATTTGTTACCGTCCCTAGGCTCTCAGCTGTGGAGTCAAAGACACTGGGGTATCCTTTGAAATTGTGAAAAGTTAGATGCAAGAGAAAGGAACTTTATTTCTACATTTTCACTTAAGGAGAATTACAGGAACAAGATTCTTGATCCATTGTTTAACTAAATTGATTTCGCAGTAGATCCATTTTTTAACAAGACCCTTCAACATTTTCACTTGGGTATTATGAGCAGAAATTTCCCAGAATACCCACTTACAGCACCACATCCATAGAAGACTTTGCAAACCGATTTTTTACAACATTATTCCTAGTTCCCAGGCTAACTATCCTATTATTCATGAAAAACATGTCTCTTAGCTTGCATGGCATGTTTGTACCTCAAAAGAAAGAATCCTACCTCCAAGGATGGCAATACCGGTATTTGTACCAGTATCGGGAGGTACCGATACCGATATGTACCGGTATCGGAATCGGTATTGAGCATATCGGCCAGTACCGGGTCTATTTTGGCCCAGTGCCAGCCAATAAAAGTTTTTTTAAAACAAAATTAAATACAACTGACTGGTATCAGGGTTTCCCTCAATATCGTATCAGTACCCTTACCGATACGTATCGGTATCAGCAATACTGCCAACCATGCCTACCTCTAGTATATTAGGGTTCATAAGCTACAACATTTAGGCAACAAGTATTCTGCTCATTGTCCATCCAGCGGCCGAGAACTCCAACAATACTAAACACTATGTTGACTCCTGGATCTTTTGGCACTTTACCAGAAATATTTACCATATTATTTAGTCCATGGATTTATTCAGTTTGGGTTTTTACCATTACAAAAGCAGTGAACCCCACTTATCCTACTAATAATTCCTGGTTGTACTCAACATTGGAGCTGCGTTTCTACCCATAAGTTTTTCCTTTTTTGCCTTAAGGTTCTTCATTTAACCATGGCCAGACGCATCCATCTCGTGCATGGAAATTGAAACAATCTTAACAAGATTTAATGCACCTAAGCCATGTCCCTAAATTATAATGCTTACTTCCTGGCTTTCACAAGCTAGCCTCTCTATATTGTTTTGACACCAGAGACACTAATGTTTTGACTGATTACTGAGGTGGTAGTAGCAATAATAATAACAACAAAAACAACAACATTGTTAATGGACCAAAATCTCTGACTTTTAATCTTTTTTCTTTCTTTCTTTTAGAGGTAAGTGGTAACTGCTTCTTGAACCCTGAACTCCCACAGAAACGGAAGAAAGTTTCATCCAGGTAGAAAATTTATATGTCGGACAAAATCTCCAACAAACAATTTCAAAGAACCAAATGATCAGATACTCAGCTGAATGTGATGTACATGACAAACAATTCTTTAAAAATGTATATAATAATTCCTGTATCATCACTCTCAAAAAACTATTTCCCGTATCGTCGTCATCATCATCAAAGCCTTGTCCCAATGTTTGGGGTCAGCTACATGAATTGTCCCGCCACTTTAGTCTATCCAATGCCATAATTGTAATTAATCTTAGGAGGGTCAAGTCCTTTCTTACTACATCTGACTATCTCATTTTAGGCCTTCCCCAAGAGTCCTGCTACACACAATTTTTGTACATGTTATCTTTTCACAGCCCACACTCAGTCTCATACAGCATAACAGGCTTATGGATCTCTTCATTCTCTTGAATAATAGAGCCTAAGTATTGGAGGTTACTACTTTTAGGAATTCCTATATGATTTTATTATGTTCATCATCAACAGTAAAATGAAATTAGCATAGTGAGATGTCACATAATTTTAAAATGAAATTAGCATAGTGAGATGTCACATTATTTGATTCCGACAATACATAGATTAGTAGATGAATGAAAAAGATGCATGTAAGTTGCCATCTTCCAGACAATATCCTTGCTACAGCCTCCATTTACGAGCATAATTTTTGTTGTACTGTCAAATATAACATGTTTGTCCTACATGAACTGTGAATCATTTTCCTTAAAAGCAGATAGCTTGAAACGTCATGAACCAGAAAACAACAAAACATTTTGAGTAGATAGCAAACATACTCGTGATATAACAGCAGTCCCAGAGTAACCAAGTTTTGACACACTGCACGTCCAGAAGCTATTATCATAACCATCAATAAGACGATCCTTAATCTCCTCCACATCCTTCTCCTGTTATAAGTTGAAGTGACAAGGTCATCAAAAATGAACATGGCAGACAACTAAAGACGAGATGAAAGAACAAAATGGGAAAAAACATTACAGAACAATAGAACATGAATCAATGGGATTAGGTAGCAACCTCACCTGTATTTTGGTCTCTTGCAAGCATAAAACATCAAAATTTTCCCTCCTTACAAGCTCCAATGCAGAGAAACCCCCTGATTTGAGTAAAGCTCTCAAGCCATTAACATTCCAGGATAGTAGCTTTACGAATTTTGTGCCGTCAGGAAGAGGTGGAGGTCGCATTATTTTGGGATTATATGGGACCCAGCCAGGCTGTGGTTTCTTGTGGGCTAGCACTGTCCAAGGTTCATCAGAAATTGCAGGAAGAGACATTTCATGGATTGAGGTCTTTGAAGACACCTCAAAACTTGCCAGAGATTCTGATGCATCTAACATTATTACAAAAAGAACATCCATTAGTGACCAACTCTCAACAGCAAGCATGCGCAATGAGTATAAAGTAAATTAACATTTATGGCACATTTGTACACAGCTCAAGATGATTAAACATACCTTGAGCTTCTGTCCTAACAATATGTTTACGACGTTTAGACTCTTTCACGACAGTTACAGAATTTCCTTTCTGGCACTCACTCTCATGCATTTGTAATCTATCCGTACTTTTCCATTTTCTAGATCCAGAAACATCTGCTTCAGAAGTTGAAATCTGGGTACCATCTTCAACAGACAAATCCTTTGACTTACTCTTTGAGGGTGCAGTTTTAGCTGCTTTTGTTTTGATAGATAGACTTTCTGCAAAATCAGTCGTGAACGAATCCCATGAATTTGATAGTTTTCCATGGGAATTTTAGGCAACCTTGTCTGGTCTAGAAAGCCATACCATCTTCCTTTTTGTGTAGGAAGCTCTCCAAAGCTGAGATAAGATCTTGTTTTCTGCCTTTTGCATGGATTCCAGCATCCCTACAAATAATAGAATGTGCCAAATGCATCTTGTTTGAATTTTAATCGAACAGAGGAAGAAAAAATAGTCCTAAAAATAAGCATTGGACTGCCAAACACAATGCTTAATGTGAAACCATGGACCAAGATACGGAAGGCATCTTTACCATTCCTAGGAAGCAAATAAGCAGTCAGATAGCCTGTATTTCAGTAAACTTACTTCATCACTGCCCTGAGTTCCCTCACTGTCATTGCCTCAAGCTTGCTAAGGTCATTTCTGAGTGCCCCAATTCCAAGATTGTCTCTTTCCTCACCCTCCTGCATTTGAACCCACTCAACCAAACAACCATTTTTTCTCAGAAGAAAAAAAATCAAAATGCCATCTAAACATGTGAGCTGCAAAGAAACTAACCCTGCCATCCTCTGCCTGCGTGGTGCAAACTACAGTTTTCTTCGCTTTCCTTTCTCCCCCGCTGCCCAAGCTCAAGGTCCGCTTCTTGCTTCCCATCCCTCCACGCATCAACACCGCCACCGCTCTCACCCCGACGTCCCTCGGTGCCAAGGCGCCACTACAACATACTAAATTTCCAAGCTGAGAACTCCACGCACATCAAAACTAAAAAAATACACACACTGCACCGACTTCCGCAACAAGCAGAATCAAACAAACTCCTCACTGCAACAACTACAAATCCCAGGCAAACATGTAAATGCACGAAACCCAAAACCCAGCTAAAATGTGAAGACAAAACTACAAACAAGCGCTGCGGCAAACCATCTCCTCTTGTGGGAGACGAACGCTGGAAAAGGAACCAAATTGGTGTTCTTTCTGGACGGAACACGATAAGCCAGGCAACCGCGCTGCCCAGATGAGCATGCAAACCTGAAGAAACCTTATTGGGTGGTTTTAACTTCTGAGAAAGCGAGGAACTGGCGGCCTGCGGCGCTTCCGAGATCGCAGCGGGCGCAGTTGAGACGGAAACCCTCGCGCGAAGGTTCGGCAGACGGGAAGAGTCCCCGAATGGGAGGAGAAGGGGCGGGGAGGAGGAGGAGGGCCGTACGTTAACCAGGAGGTGGCGCGGGCCGCTGGCGTCATCTGCGCGCGAGAACCCGCGCGGGGGAGCAGCTGGAAATGCTGGAGAGCCGCGGGGAGTACAGAGTGGCGTATTAAATTTTACATTAAAAAAATATGACGTATTTTTTTCTTAAAATTTAAATTTTAAAATTTAAAATTTAGAATCTCAAAATTATTACCGAATAAAACATAAGAAAGAATTATTAAACTTCACTCGCATGGTGTTGGTCCATTTCGGTGGTATTTGATGGATATTGGGGCAAAACTGATTATATCGATCGGTTTTGACCCGACTAATATTATTAATTTAATATTCATTATATTTCTGTAAGAATTCTGCTCTCATATTACATCCATTTGGATGCGGATGTGTGATCTCATCTGTTGCAGTATTGATTTAACTATCCATCATATTCTTGATTTAAAATTCTGTCCATTAAGTGACCTATAAATTACCTGTTGGTTTGATAATCAGATTCTTAAGGCACCATGGGTATTTGATTTGAAATTATTTATATCTATATATATTGGCTTAAAAAGCCATCCATTAACCGATCTATAAACTAATAACGAGTCAAATAATCGGATTATTAGTTACCAGCACCGTCTGAGGTTGCTTTTGATTTGAACATGACATTTTATCCGAGCTATTGAAGAGCACTTTGATTATGTGCATATTCAAGTGAGAATGACTTATTTTATAATAATTAAAATAAGTAATCTTATTAAAAACTTCAAATTACTTATTTAGGATAAATATTGATGATATTACCTATCTTTATATATTTTATATTTTGTTTATTTTATTTTATTTATTTTCTAATTCTATATAGACTAGTAATCTCTTAATCAAAATATAAGATGTCCTATTTGGACATGAACAATCTGAGTATTAAACAAGGCCCTGTTATCTTATTCAACTTTTCATATGTTGTCTATGGTACTCAAGCTACATTTAGGAGAGCAACCAAAAGCCATTAAGAAGAAACAAAGGATGAGATTCTCTTGATATGATTCCAAGTGTCATCTCACTTAAAAATGTTGGAAGCAAATTTGAATACTTTTTTAGTTCAGAGGTCTTATTTATTTTTTAGCTTTTGTAAGTTAGAATAAACTTAAATTCAGAAAATGAGATTCAAAAGATTTTATCTTAAAATAGAGCATGGAGAGTTACTAACTTGGATTGAGGTTTCAGTGTTATTTGGCTTACTATGAAAGTTATTCAGCATATTGTGGCTTTAGGCTAACAATTGGAAGTTGAAAAAAATGAGCGTAATTATCATTATATTTTAAACCCAATTATTTAGATTGTATACAAATTAAGAAATCTAATATTTTATCATATATTGCTGTAACAGCATCATGTTTACCATTAATATAAATGTCTGTTTGATATTGTTAGAATATGTAAAGAATATTCTCTATAATCGTTGAAACATAATTATAAATGGATAGATATAGAGGAACATGATTAAAATGACATGAAGATAAATAGGAAGAAAGAGAGAAGTCAGCTGCCTCCATCTAGGGTTGTGCATGGTTTCAGTTCGGCTGAATTTTGGAGGAAATTTCTTTAAACCGAATTAAGCTTAATTCACATCAAATCAAATTTTGATATTATAACCTAGCACTATTTATTTGTCAACTATTTTATAAAGATAAAAAATAAAACTATGTAAATAAAAAATATTTTAATAGTGCTAGGTGTTCTTTTATGTGAGTAAAACCATTGATCATCAAATTTACAATATTTTTAAGACTTTAATATTAATTTTGAGATATTTTAAAAAGTTTATATACTTATTGATCCGGAGTAACTAGAGTATAACAAAATTAAATATGATTTTTGACGAGATATCTGTCATTTGTCTAATTATTGAGTGTACTGCAAGGTACAAGGAGAAGGAAAAACTTGGCTTTTTGTTTAAAGGCAACAGTTCTTATACCAATTGCTGCACTTTGACAAAAATGAGGGGAGAAACACGAAAAAAAAGTTTTATCCGAGAACCAATTATTCTATAAGAAACAAGATGCCTTCGCCGTAATAAAGTAGAGGTAAAAAGAAGAAATAATTTTGTGATGTACATACTTACAGAATTAAGGCTTCGTTTGGGAACAATTCTAATCCTCAAATGTGGCGAAAATATGAAAAGTGTCAAAAAAAAATTCAAAGGAAAAAAGGCAAGTAAATTCTACTAGAATTTTGATTCGACGATAAAAAGGGCACATGGTTAAATGACATGAAGATAAATAGGAAGAAAGAGAGAACTCAGCTGCCTCTGTCTAGGGTTGCGTATGGTTTAGATCAGCTCAATTTTGGAGGAAATTTTTTTAAACCGAACTAAGTTGAATTCACATCAAATCAAATTTTAATATTATATTCTATATATATATGACACTAAAGTATTCAAATATTCATATATATAATATTATAATAAAATATATATTTATGTAAAAATCAAGCTTTTTGATTTATTTGGTTCAATTAAGTTTACCAAAGTTGTGAAATCGAATGGAATTGAACATAATTCCTAATCTAACTAAATCACTAGGTTCGATTCGGTTTTTCTCAATTATGCACAGCCTTACTTCATCTCCCAGGCCCAACCTAGCACTATTATTTGTCAACTATTTTATAAAGATAAAAAAATATTTTAATAGTGCTAGGTGTTCTTTTATGTGAGTAAAATCATCGATTATCAAATTTACGCTATTTTTTAGATTTTAATATTAATTTTGAGACATTTTAAATAGTTTATATACATATTGACCCGGAATAACTAGAGTATAACATAATTAAATATGATTTTTAATGAGATATATTCCATTTGTCTAATTATTGAGTGTACTTAGAGGTACAAGGAGAAGGAAAAACTTGGTTTTTTGTTCAAAGGCAACAGTTCTTATACAAATTGCTACATCGATTATCAAATTTACACTATTTTACTTTGACAAAAATGGGGGGAGAAACATGAATAAAAAGTTTTAGCTGAGAACCAATTATTCTATGAGAAATAAGATGCCTTCACCGTAATAAAGTAGAGGAAAAAAGAAGAATAACTTTGCAATGTACATACTTACAAAATTAAGGTTTCATTTGGGAACAATTCTAATCCTCAAATTTGGCGAAAATATGAAAAGTGTCAAAAAAAAATTCAAATGAAATAAGGCAAGTAGATTCTACTAGAATTTTGATTCGACGATAAAAATGGCCTCTTTTTCATTCTTGGCGTATCTTTTGAAAAAAGATAAGAGGGGAGTTTGAAGATTCTAACAAGTAGCACCCTCTTTATTTTCCTTTTTATTTTCGTAAAGTTTCTAAAGGGATAATATGAGGATAAAAATATTTTTTGATATATCTTCAAATTTGAGTTATCATGGTCTTTTCAAATAAGATTCTAAAAAGTAAACAACATTTCCAAAAATTTGAATTCAAGATATGATGATGTTACTCTTTTCAGAATCTAAATTCCTCCAAAATATCCGTAGTATTCCCAAACGCCCCTAAGTGAAAGAAGCGACGAAGCTACCCATCCCGTATTGCGAGGTTAGGTCTATAGGATATTCAAAGTTGGGAATTTTTATGATGTTTGAATCATTGAATTGATTCCTATTAAAAATGTATTAATCTATTTACCATGATGGTAAGGTGGATACTCCAGGGCTGCCTAAGATATGACGTAGAGGAAGTTTTCCATCCTTCCCACTTAGGGTTGTTTGGTGCCTTGAAAAATATCATAAAATTCTAATTTTAAAATCAACAATTTTAAAATTAGTGAAAATAAAATCTTGATTTTTAAAATCAATAATTTGAAAATCTCTAAATTTGGTTTACAGTGATCTTGAATTGGTGTAATACTTGGCCCATTAGTAGTTCACTAAGAGTCCATTAGTGTCAGAGGATCTGGTGGAGAGAACTTATTCGCATCATACCCCTTTGACGAGTTGTCATGACGTATTCATTAAGATCAATTTCAGCGTGAGCTCTCTTGAGTTTTTTCATTCCAGAGTGTTTGTTTCCGTTCAGGCTTTGATCTAGAAGCTATACAAGGTATCCCTGAGTGTGAGTGAGGGAGTTACTGTGTTATAAACTCTAAAAAATCAAGATGGAGAGATCGAAGGCAATTCCCAACACGTAGAGGCAGTCTTTTTTCACATTCTTCATGCGATGGGAGTGAGGCGGTGGCGCTATGGTGCTACAAGTGCGTATGAGGTGGTTGGTTACCTTGTCTAGGTAGTCGTTGTGTGGTTGTTTCTCTTCGGAGAGGCAAGTGATGACGAATACCAATATCTATAGATAATTTTCATGTAAATAAAATTATATTTTCAAGTATTTTTCTACTATGATGATGGTACGATGAAAGAGATGACTTTGAGTTCTGTATGTATACTAGAATCTCCGGTACATGATCCTTTCTTCCATATTTTCGTACGTTGTGTGAAACCCTATAATTTCATGCAGAAATTATAGTCTGTGAGCTTAAATGCGTAAGGTGACCTCGACGTGATTTGATAATCACGTCAAGAGATCATTGTGAGTGATTAAAATGAGTGTGTGATTATCATGAAAAATCTATGTTGTTTAAGTGCAAAATAAACCTATTAAAAAGAAACTAAGTGATGTGATCGCCAGAAACTTTTGACTAAAAAGTTTCAAAAGAAGATTTGATCGCCTACCTATTTCGATGTGGGAGATATTAAATTCTTGGTTTCCCCTCCTTCAGCCGGCTGAAGAAAGAGAACCCTTTCTTTTTTTTGTTCTTGCTTTGATTGCTGTTGAGTTTTTTGAGGATCGTCTAGATTCCTTACTGTTTGCTATTGATTTCCTCCATTGATTCTTCTTTGTACCTTACAGGAAATAGAAAGAAGAAGGAATAATGATAAGAACTTAGGAAAATGTAGTATCCATTCCAAACAAAATTTTAAACATGCAACTAAACAGAAAATTCACTTGTTGAGTGGTCTTTTAAACTCCTTAATCAAATAGGTTTTGAAAATGATACTAGTGTTGTGTGTGTTGCATGGAGTGATGTGATGAAGAATGTAAGACTAATGAGATGAAAAATATGAAAAAGAGTGCAGAAATTGAATTGAAAGTTAATGATGGATGGCCCCTGAAAGTCTTGGTCTTAGATAGATGAAGAATGGATGAAGAATAAACACCGACTTCTGGAAGCAGCACTTCAGCGTTTGGACGTCGTCGCTTCAATTTTCACTCAATTATCACTTTAATGTTACTCTGATCACTTCCATCACTAACTTTGTCACCAATTCAAGAGGCATGATATTTATAGACTTCTTTGCGTCCGCAGATTTACATGGAGAAATTTTGAGATTTATCCATATTAACCAACAGATAAATACAGATTAATTCATCTTTATCTGTAATTATCTAAAACGCGTCGTCCATTGAAGACGCCTTTTAGACTAATTAGGATAAAGATAAACATTCGAGAAAAACTTATCTTTATCTGTAATTAGATAAAACGCGTCGCCACTTAAAGACGTCTTTTAAACTAATTAAGATAAGGATAACTATCCGGAAGAGAAATAGAAACAACTTAAGAAACCTAAATGACGTCTTGCCTAGCAGACGTCTTTTAGTTAATTAATCAATTAATTAAAATTCAAATTTAAACATCAAAATAAGAATAAATTTTAAATGACGTCCACACAGGTCGACGTTTTTTAGACTTCTTCATATTTTAACTGAAATTTGAGTTAAAATCAATTCAATTGATTAATTTAAATATGTCTGCTTGACCCGACACTTTTTAGATAATTAACTCAAAAATATCAATAAAAACTAACCAATGATTAAATATCAGACCATTTTAAGGCATTATTATATGATATGAAATTTACTCGAAATGATATCAAAATTAACGTATCTACAATTATAACGAGATTAAGACTCCTGTTAGTCACACTTAATATTTTGTTCTTCATATTTAAGTGGCATAGAGTAGCTCATGTTAATAAGGTAAGTATTGTTCTGATACTGCGTGCAAGTGTAGCTATAATATTATTTCATGGATATTTTCATATGAAAATCCGTCTTGTGTTCATAAATCTATAGTAGTATAAGAAGTAGGCTAATTAGTTATGTGCATGCCATATGTAGTACTATTTTGTAAGCTGTGGAACTATGAAAATTATTGTGTTTGAATTGGTTATGACAGCCTTAATGGCATTAGGGGGAGGTGACGTGCGATTAAGGCTGCTGTACCCTGAAGCATGCATATTTTGTCTACACAACATGATTATTTTACTGTTTATGCATTTTTGTTCATGATATTATCACATAACATATTGCATGTTTTTAAAGTGTTAAAGCGTTATGGACAATGTCACCATAAGAGGTTAAGTGTCTAACTCACAAAAATATCATTGTGAAGGAAGATTAAGAATAAGATGTGAAAAGACTCGAGACAATGAGTTAAAATCTTAGAAATGTGCTTGCTTTCAAATACATCGACCATGTATGGGATATGTCGATCTCCCGATTGCACATTTGAAGACCTAGTGAACTTTGCCTCACCATTATGTGACAATGATGAATAAGATAAACTATGAATCTTTTTGATGTAGTTAGACATGTCTTATAATAAGATGATAAGATGATGAGCGTTATGAATGATGAAAATAATGTTAAAGTACACAGTAATGATCCAAACTTGTATGATTGATATTTAATGTTATACATGTTTCAATGATGCAAGTAGATCGATATGAAAGATTAAATGTATTAGTCTTGACTTAGTTGTTTAATGAGAATATTATGACTTAAGAATACTTATATGTATGTTAGTTGCAACATGTTTAAATGTTCAATTATCATGACTTTTCTTTATGATACAGTTATGTAAAATTGTGAATTGTTGATTTTTAAAATTTGCTTAGCTCTATGTAACTCACTCTTACATACTAACTTATTTTTTAGTTGAGGGAGACCTGGTTGAAACATGTGAGACTAAAGAAGTTGTTCCAAAGGCTCGACACTTGAGTTGAACTAGTTATTTAGAAGTAGATTTTATTTCATGTTATAATAACAAGAGATATAATAGGATTTATTTTCAATATTTGAGATGTACTTTTATGTTTATGGATATTTAGTGGTCATAGATAAGGAGCCTTTATACTTAATTTTAGAGGTATTAATAATAGATTATCTTGTGGCAATGATAGTTATTTCCATAGAGATTATAGTTTCATTTTTATATATTCTTTCTCTACGGTTCATAAGAGGATGTTTGAGTCGTTCTTACTGTGGCATGTCCGCAATGTCAGTCCACTGTCGGCCGGCATGACCGAACCGGATCAGCGGGGCAGAGACATCAAAATTAGTCAAAAGAAGGATTTTAAATAAGTGCTTTTAAAATAAAGCAATTTACATATTCTAGAGGTATAAAAATATCATAAAATAATGTACAATCGTACCAAAGAAAGTGCCGTTTTATGACTATTTGACTAAGAAGCCGGGGGATTAGATTTGCGTTGACGTGAAAATGTTTCATATGAGGTATCCGTTTCAGCATGTCCTAAAACCAATATATGTGACAGTAGCCTTTAAAATTTTGATTAGCGTAGGAAGTTATATTGAAAATTTTAAAACTGACATCTTTCCTATTTAAAAGGTTTAGCATTCGTTTCCAAATTTAAAATATTTACCTGGCCTTTAGCTAAATAGCTTGGTAAACATACAACAAGACATGTTTATTTGTCATTCACCTTTTAATCTAAAAGGATAATTACACATGTCTCAGCATCTATCATAGTCTAATTGATATTTCATATTCTTTGTACTGTCATATACTCATGTAATATACTATACTTTATCATTTGTAGCCAACCGTTATCTATCATTTGCCTATCTTAACTTTAAATAAATTAAGAGTAAAGAGACCTAGCTTGCCCTTATTTAGTCTCCACATAAATGTCTCTATATTGGTTCCACTCCACTGTATAATCCCAAAATCTTATATTTGGTAGCGGTGGTTACGTTCTCAACAGGATATTCATACAATTTTAATGAGCTTGGAATCAAAGGAAAACAATTAAAAAAAGTTGACATTATATGTGACGACGAAGGAATACGGGGTTATGTACTAGAATAAGATGAGTAATACTTACTTTAATGTCTCAGGAGTTGTAACTCAAGTGGATTACGTTGTCTGGGGCACAGCCGTTTAATCCAAGTGATCGGATGGCTGCACATTAGGTGGTTGTCGGGTGGGGAGGGGCTGAAATTTTTTTTTTTTGTTAATTTTTTTTTGTGGAACTTCCGATCAAAAATCAGAAAGTACAATCAACACGTTTGGATCGACTTCGATTGGGTTGCATATTTTTAAAAAAGAATCACAAATCAAAGTGCATATATATTTTTTGTAAAAAAAAAATTACAACCAGGTCAAGACTGACCCAAATTTGTTGACTGTACAGTTATAATTTTTTTATCGGACATTCGGCTGCATCCCCGACATTGCAATCCACGCATATTGTAATGCCTCAGGCATTGTAGCAAGTATTACTGGAATAAGATATCGGAAGGTTTGCATGTAGAGTTTTTTATATATATCTTTAGAAACCAATATATTTGTATATATATTCTCAAACTCTCGTATATTGTATGAAATACTTTTAAAAACCTCAAAAATATTGCAGCTATGTCCCTTGATAAACATGATGTGGACTCCAACCGAATATCTCGTGAAGATTTCATAAGTGCTAGTAAAGTGAAGGGCATATATGTAAAATTGTAATAAACTTAAAGATGTATGTATATAAAAATATCTGTAACTTGTAGTATATTATGCTGATTTTGATGACACCGACAGAGGGACATAACCACAATATTTTTAAGGTTTTTAAAAATATTTTATATAATATATGAGAGTTAGAGGTATAGATATAGATATGATGATATCTAAACGTATTCATGCAAAAATCCCTTACATATTTACACGCATGTATAAATTAACCTTACGCATGGATACAAGAGAATCTCTCTATTTGTGCAAACTATGAAGTTTAACGCTTTTTGGATGCCAAGTATCATCTAATAAAGAGATTTTAACCATTGAAGTTATTTGATGTGATGTGGTCATTTTTAAATTAAAAACAATGAGTGCCTAGACTTGTAAGAACTCTCCTCGTAACTTAAATGAAACATATTCAAGGAAAGAGGTGATTAAAAGTTTGAAAGGACAGCAAGACCATTAAAAGCGTTTCATTTTAAAAATGTAATCACAAAAAAGGATGGTCATATTTGTCCCAGCTCTAATTGGAAGCATTTTTGTGCTTCCATTTAGAGTGTTCGCATAACTTTTATTTGAAAGTTATTTTTGATTTTTATTTTTCACATATATAGAATAATTTGAGGGTGTGAAATTATAACTAAATTTTATTTATTACAAAAGTCAACCCTTTTATAAGAACCTCATTTTTTTTATAATCTTGTAAGTTTCATTTTATAATTTTTGGTTGAAAACTAAAACATGAGTAGAATATTATGTAACGGCTTCCAAGATCAAAATGCTTTCACAAAAAATAACTAAATAGAAATGCAAGAGTGCCTCTCAAAATAGAAGTTGCGTCAAACATGGCCTTAGTTATTTTGAAGGAAAACTATTAGATCTTAGAAGTTATCTATATAGTATTTTAGTTGTGGTTTGACTTCCAACTAAAACAATAAAATAGAGCTACAAGATTGGAGACAAGATGAGATTATTATAAAGGAGCTTCCAAGAGTGGATAAAAGATGAGGTTGTTATAAAGGTTGACTTTTGTAACAAATAAAAATTAATTGTAACATATCTTCCTCGACTCATGTTATGTGAAAAGTGGAAATCAAAAGTGACTTTTGAGTATAAGCTTTGTCAAACACACTCTAAATAACTTATCGATAATTTGTAATCCAATAAAAGACATGTAAAATGTTCAAATACTTTTAAACACAAATCCCTAATCCTCAGTATAAAAAATAAAAATCTGTATTTGTTTTCAATTCATCTCCCATACAAGCTTTCACCTTTATTTTTACCAATCTTTCCCCTTAATTACAGGATTGTTGCATGGATGATCTATAGCTTTCTTGCTTTTCTTTTTGTTGTTGCGCTATACTTTTGTGGTTTGCTATTTCGTCGTTATTATTCACATTTACTAATGCTGGACTAAACATTAGTTAAATTATAGTCCATGAAACATTTCAGGTGTTGTAAAGATTTATGTATTAAAGTTAAGTCAAGCATGAGATCTAAGGCCAACTTTCTTTTTAAATACTAACAAATAAAATTTAAAAACATTTGTATCAACATATCTCTAGGTCAAAACATAAGCAATTAAAGAATGAATTAAGTATGAAGTCATATTTAATTCTTTTAGTTTTCGGTCCCTATAATTTGTTAAATATTTTATATTTGTCCCTATAATATTTATAATAGAGCCTTCAGAATCTTTGAACATACCTTAAAAGCTCTCTAATTAAAATCATAAAAAGAATATTCATGAATATTCCTTCAATGTGTATCATAATTCTATTAGAATGCACCGTGAATACTCCTAGTATATCCCTTTTTTTCAATGCTTTCTATTAAGGGACGCTTTTTAGGGAAGGTCTAAAGATTATATAGGGTTAAAATAACATAACAATTGCATGCAGTGATGTAGAATATTGAAAGATTGTAGGGACTGGAATAGAAACACCAAATGAAAAAAAGTGATATAATTATGTTTTAACCATTGAAAATAGAGTATATTTATAAAAATACCCCTCTAACCCAACTATTTATCGATAATCCCTTACAATTTCCCTGAATTGGTGCAAGGCCCCAACATGTTACAAAAAAAAGCCCTTGAGAGTGTTATAAAGAAGTCGGATTGGAGGCTAATTTGTAAGTAGTCGGATTGGGCGGAGTTATTTATAATATCAAAAGTTTCAGAGAGTTGAAGATCAATAAGCTAAAAAAAATTGGTTTAACGGTTGTGTACCTAGCGGCTCATATCAATACATCTCATGGCCAAAATATGAGTTAACGATAATTAAAATGGACTAGCACATGAAATTAAATTCAAATATAGAACCTTTTAATTTATTATTAGTCATTTTTCTATTTAAATTAAGTATTATCTTTTTTTTTAACTAACCAACTTGTAGCTCGATAATATTTGTAAAACTAAAAATACTCAGGATAAAGTCTACAAAATGAAGAAGAGACGTCAAAGGGCCTCATGTTCTTACGGGAAGTAAGACCCTCCGATGCCTAAGACATGTTCTTGAGAAGATGGAGAATACTCTGGGGATGAGTGTATGAACGTATCTCTTTCACGAGAGAGGGGATGGTGGGATAGCATTATGGAGGTCGTTGCCCTCGGAGAGTTAATTGGCCCACAATCCACGTCCTTTGATTGAGGGGATGGTGGGATACTAGACTGGAAGGAGGGATCTTCTCTCGTGATAGACGGAGTAGATCGTGGGAACCTGCCTTAGATGGACAGTTATACTTTTAGACTACAAGATCCTCCTAATGGCAGGGTGGAGTTACAAATCAACCCTAGGGGTCTCCACTCTCTCGAGCAATCAGGTGGTAGTGGCTGAGATGTTGGTCCTCTTAGGCTTAGCTTTCCTAGGAACCAGGGCCCCTACATTCTGAGTCCCAGCATGCAGCTTGCCTATTGAGTGTATCAAAGACAGGGCAAACTTCTCGACAATGGGATATCACAACTCGAGACCTTGTAGGACCTTGATGGTGTAGTATACTGGCCTTTGTACTCTGTCATCTCTCACTAGCATAGAGCTCATCAAGTGGGGAGGGATCGACATATACAGAAATAGGCATTCCCCAACAACTGGCTTGGACAGGATGGGTGGTGAGGCCATATAGTATTTTAACTCTTGAAATGCATCCTCTCACTCATGAGTCCACTCGATCTTGTCTTTGTTTCCCAACTACTTATCGATATCCTGTAGAACTTTGAAGAAGGGTAGACATCTTTCTGCTGCTTTCGATAAGAAATGACTGAGAGCTGCTATTCTTCCAGTCAGGTATTAGACGTCTTGGATCTTGTCTCGCAGCGTTACATGTCCTGAATGGCCTAGAACTTCTCCGGATTGGCCTTGATCCCTTTATGGGTTGCTAGGAATTCCAAAAACTTTTCTGACTTAATAGTAAACGTGCATTTGGAAGAGTTTAGTTTCATGTTGTACCTCCTTAGCGTGTCGAGAGCTTTTACTAAGTTGGATAGGTGATCGGCGGCTTTCGAACTTTTCACGAGCATGTCGCATAACGTAGACCTTTATGTTTCTCCCGAGTTGAGAGTCGAACATGAAATTTAGGTCAGAAACTAGTCATGCGATAATGATCATCTGATTAGATCTTTGGCTACTCGATAGTATTTATAGAATAAGAAACATTCAGGATAGAGTCTGCAAGAGGAAGAAGAGACGTCAGAGGGCCTCCGTTTCTTATGGGGAGCAAGACCCTCCGCTGCCTAAGTTAGGTTTTCTAGAAGATGGAGAATCCTCTGGGGTTGAGTGTAGTATTGGACGTATCTCTTTTGAGAGAGAGGCTGAGATATATATAATTCCCCCTACGTGCGGCATCATGGGAGCCATTGCTCTCAAGGAGTTAATTGGCCCATGATCCACGCCCCTTGATCGAGGGGATCATTGGATACCAGGTTAAAAGGAGGGATCTCCTCTTATGATGGAGGGAACAGATCGTGGGTGTAATGCTCAGTTAAAAATATGTTAAATAAACTAAATCAATAAAATACCAACGTCACTGGCTAGTTATTTTTCGGTGCTCGAGTTGGAAAGATTTCAAAGTTAAGCGTACTCGGTTGAGAGAAGTCTTAAGATGAGTGACCTTCCTAAGAAGTCTACCAATTAGTACAATTGTTAGGCCAGTTAGTTGATTACAAATAGTATTAGAGCCACGAACTAGCAGTCAGTGTGGGAGCTAAGTGTTATACAGGGCAAAGTGCTACACTATAAAAGGACTACCTCAGAGTGTGAAGCCCCATACTGGGAGCCACTTCTTGAGTTTGTGGGGGCCATTTCTAGAATTCTACCTGTTTGGTAGATTGATTGCGGGTTATGTGTCATATGGTCATAACGAAGATGTCAGACTTTTAAGAGGAGTAGATAATAATACTCAGTTAAAAATATGTTAAATAGATTAAATCAATAGACTACCAACAATATCGGCTAGCCAGTTGAAGCGGAGACTCTCGGTTACTAAGAGAGTAGGCTCCTCTCGGCACTTGGGAGCTTCGACCAAGATGCCAATGATCTCGGGGCTTATCGACTGGGATGTTGGTCCTCTTAGATTTAGCTCTCCTAGGAACCATGGCCCGTACATTCTAAGTCCCAGCTTGCAACTTGCCTGTCAAGGTATTGGGAGAAGTCACGTGGCACCCTCGCATGATAGCCTATGGGCCGCGGGCCCTTAGGCCTTGACTAGTTGGGCCTGATTGGGCCGGATCCCAATCACCCCTCATCACAACTTTTGCTGGCTTAGTAGCTATTTTGAAATAGCTAAAAGAGTTCACATCAACGTATCCTATAGCCGAAGTACATGCTGGCAGTAATTTAAAAATGAAATTAATTCAAAAAACAAAAGTTCAATTGGATGCTTACTTTTCTTTGTTTGATTGTCATATTAGATTTTAGGATTTTTTTCCCATCTTTTAATATTTCATATTAGTTATTGGGGTCATCATATTTATTTTAAACCCCCACAATCTTTGAACTCTCCTTAGAAGCTCCTTCCAATTAGTAACCATCATAAACAAGAAATATACTAGGAATATTCACAAAACATTTATAATTAGAAATGTGGTACTTGGAAGGATTATTATATGATTTAAAATAAATATAAAGACTAAAGGAACTAATATAGAACCTTGAAAGCCTGTAAGGACTGAAAAGTAAAAATTCTAGTTTTTATGTAGTGTTAGTTTTGACATTCACATTTTTAAACTCTGTAATATTAATACTGAATTCACCATTACAATAATACGACGAACAATAGCTAAAAAGAAAAAAAAATATTTTTATTTATGTAAATTAAAAATATTTTAACTAGGATGAAATTCAAGATAAATCACATCGTTAAAAGGGGCATACACAAATATTATCATAGTTAATAGGGTTATATGCAAATATAAATGATGTATGATTTGTCTACAAATATAAAATCTTTTAAGGGGTTATTCGTGAAAAAATATTTTTAATTTGACAAAAGATGGTTGGAGTAAAAAGTTTTTAACATGAGGGTAGGATATTCGTTTCTTTTCCTTTTGTCCAAGGAAAGGCTCCGAGTAGACGTCACAAAGTTATCCTGCCTTGTGGCTAAATATTATATTTTCCAAATATTCTGGTTACCAAATGATACTGTAAAATCTATAATCAAATAATCTCTTACCCCACCGCTTAATTTATTATCAAATAGATAACCTTCCATTCTACCAAATCAAACACCTTAAATAAAGAACTAGAAGTCTAGATTCCAAAAACTTGTTAGCCTAATACTTGTCCAATACGTGTACACAAAAGGGTCCCCTCCCCCCTCCACCCCTCTTCCCTCTTTGGGCATGTAATGTTTTTAATATTAGTTCAAATTAATATTAAATATATAAATATAATAAAAACTATTACTTTATATATATATCAAAATCGACAAATTCTAATCAAGTACCTAACAGCCTCACTATTAAAATTGCTACCGAATCCCTGCATGACAATCGGATGAGTGCATTGAAGAATATCTATTTATGTGTGACTTATCCCATCATTCATTAATTTTGGATTTAACAAAAAGTGGTTGGACCAAAATAGTTACTAACATGAGAGTAGGATATTTGTCTCTTTCCCTTTTGTTCTAAGAAAGGTCTCCAATAAAAGTAACTTAGTTATCCTGCCCCATGACTAAACATTCTATTCTCCAATTTTTCTGATTGACAAAGGATATTTTAGCATCTACAACCAAATAAGTGAACCATATCCCATTCCACCCACTTAATCTGTTATCAAACCAGATGACTTTCTATTCTACCAAGCCAAACACCTTAACTAAGGAACTCCTAAATCTAGAATCCCAACACTTTGTTCAACCCATATATGCAAAAGGGGCCCTCCCTCCCCCCAGCCCTTTTCTCTCTCCCCTCTTGGTCATGTAAAAGCCCTGTCATCCATGCATGTTCAGTGATACTGACACCCAACATGCAAACTTGCCCTTCTGCAGCAACAAGACACAGAGCACACCACCCCCCTCCCCCAAATGACCTCCCCCACAACCATCCTCAAAACCCCCTAATTTCCCCTTCTAAGCTCTTCGCCTCCTCCCCTTCTTGCTGCCCATTTCAGGCCCCTGCCCTTCACCTTATTATAGCCACTGCTCCTCCAACTAGAGTTAAAAAAAAAGGAAAAAAAAACACATAAAAACCCTTCCCCTTCCCCTTCTCCTCTCCCCCTTTTTCCCTTCCATCTGGCCGATGGTGATGGTGGTGGTGGTTCTTGTTTAGTGGAGGCGTGGCGGTGACCGGATCCGGCGGCAGGAGGGGCGGCAGGGTAGCAGGAGAGCGGCGCACTTAAATGGTATTGCACCCCCGCCCCCGCCCTCCCCTCCTCCTCCCATGCCCACGCGCCCCTTTCATGTCTTCCGCCCGCGGGCCCTCCCACTGCTCCCCCCCATCCGGGTCGGCAAGCTCCTTCTCTCCTCCTCCTAGGGTTTCTGCTTCCCCGCTCCGCCGCGCGGCTGCTGCTCAAGGGCTTCGAGCGCTGGGCGGTGCTCGGCGGGAAAGATGAGTGACGGCGACCGGGTATGTTTTTTTTTTTTTTTTTTTTTTTTTTTTTTTTTTAATTTAATGCTTCGAGCTTCTTTCTCGGGCTTGATGAATCGTTCGTTTGTTTTTTTGCTTTTTTTAATGTGCGTTTTGGTGGTGTGATCTTGTTGGTTGGTTTTAGGGTGATTTCTGTTGATGATTTGTGGGGGTTTGCATTGGGGGGGGGTTGTTTTCTGGTGTGAAATGGGAAAGGGTGCTGTTTGGGCATTGTTTGGTTTGGTTTGGTGTGGGGGGGGGGAGATGGTGTGAGAAGCTGTGTTATGTGGCAAAGGATGGTTTTTGTGTAGGCTGTGGGTTTTATTGGGGGATATGTCTTCACAATGCTTGTTTGCTGGGCATTATTGTGTTTTGCGTCTTTACAATGCTTGTTTCCTGTGCATTATTGTGTTTTTTTGTCATCACAATGTTTGTTTGCTGGGCATTGGGCATTAGTGGTTTTTCACTGTTTTGGTTTTGAGATGTATACTTTCCTTTTCTGATGGTAAGAGTAATTGTCCTGTTTGGAGGTTCTTTGCTTTAGTTGGAGGAGAGAATGGTGTAAAAGCTGTGGTCATGTGGAAAAGGATGGTTCTTTTGTGTAGGGTATAGGTTTTCCTGGGGATATGTCTTCACAATGCTCGTTTGTTGGGCATTATTGGGTTTTCTTTTCCTGTTTAGTTTTGAGAAAAACACTTCCTTTGTTACCCCTGATGGTAAGGGAAATTGTCCTGCTGACAAGGTAATCAAAGGTGGTTTGGTTTCAAAATTACAGTTAGGAACCCTTTGTGTTGAGTTCGAGTCAGAGAAACTTACATTGTTTCTACATCTCCGTTGGGCATTCTTTCCTATATATAATTATATGTTTATCCTGTGCCATTCTTCTGCATCCTGTGTTAAGAATGCGTGGCGGTGATTTAACAGAAAGCTTACCTCTATGTTCCCAACTCCACAAGCTCTCGTCCTCGGTGCTTGGAGATATTCTATCCCAATTCAGAGCATCAAGAAGATCCATGGGTCCTGTGAATTCCTCATGTCTGAGACTTTTTCTAGAGTTGATACTCCAGTCATTAGAGGTTCCCATTTGGTTCATATAACTGAGGAATTGATCCCATGGAATCCGATATTGAAGGTGACATTCTCAAATGGGGGAACCTTCCAAGATCTTATCATTTTTGCCATTTCCCGGAATGAATGTCATGGCAGCCCTTCTGATATCTTCATTCTTAACCATGGCCTTTCAAATAGGTGAGAGTCTACTGCTTGATGATGGACTGATGTCCCAAATCCTGCATTCACCCCTGGAAATATTTATATGTAACATTCGATTTCCATATAACTGCGTCTAGCATCCCCCAGCATCCAAAGCCACTTAGACAAGGAAGCTGTATTCATTACTTATAAAGGAATCAGCCTTGAATCACCTTTGTTCCATCCGTTGCTTGTACTCATGTATTGCCCACTATAGAGTATCTGTTTATTTCCCAATATTTTTACTTTTTTAGCACAACACGTGCATTGCCTTTTCTGCATCTCTCTAGATGTTCTAGTGTAATATGTAAGGTAACTTTAGCATTGTATTATTTGGTTGCCATTTTGCATATTTATTAAATGCATTTGTTAATATGCTTTTTTAGGTTTGCATACTAACATAATATGTAAAAAGGATGATAGACGAAATCTCTATCCGTCCTCAGAACAAAGGATGATTTATGGAATCTCTATAGGTCCTCAGATTCAGGAACCCCCCTCCCCTACCTGCCCCAAAACCATCCATTCGGAGTTTGGCGGGTAGCAGCTGATTAGCAAAAACATTAAAGCGGTGCTGTGGAAAGGGGTCCAGTAGCATGTGCACTATGTCAGAACCTATGCCTGATTGGCAGTATAGATGGGTACGCTTAGTTATAAATTTGCCCTAGTAACCCACCTTATATTCCACCATCTCCTCTGTGTGGCACCCATCTGGGATGAAAAGCCATGATGAGGCTAAGGGCATCCTTCTAGAATAATTTAGTCAATTATATATAAGAAGTCCATTAAGTGTGAAAGCAATGGACTGGAGGTAGCATAAAATAATATCTTGGCTTTGTTTTAGTTTAGTACAACCGGAATTTACGTGTACAAGCCACTAAAAAGAGTTTCTATATGACATGTATGACCAATTAATTTTTTTGAAGTGGATGATACCACAAAGCATATTAAATGAAAGGGAATATACATGTATGAGAAGAATAAGCTCACAAAAGTATGAACAGGTAAATTGGAATTTGGAACACAGAACTCTGGTTGTTTCATGTGCCAAATGGGCTGGAATGGAGACGTGTAGGGGAGTTCCTGTTAGCATGATTGAAGATTACTCTTGGGCCAGTTTTTATGTGATTGTTGCTATTGCTTCATCAGTGTTTCAGATTAATAAAAGTTTGGGTATGCCACTGCATGTATGGACATCAGGGGATGCAGAACTGCGCACTGTTTGCACAAAGGGTTTAGTTGCAAATGCTCTGTTCACACACATGGAGCTAGGTTTGATCTATTGAAATATTCTGGATGCATGATAGATGCCATAATATTCATCATTTTTACGAGAAGGATTCGAATAATTTGTCAAATAATTATGCAGAGGTTTTATTTTGTTATTAATTCTGCCCTACATGCAGTCATTCATGTAAAAGACGGTTCTTCTGTGCACTCTGTTCATCTGTGTGCTGTATTTTTCTTAGCATTCTATCTAATCAATGGGTCCTGATTTTGGTATATCATTTTGAGCGCCTTATCATGCAAGCGTGTTCATGCATGATATGTTAGTACTGAAATGCATAAAGTTTCACATCTTGTAACAGTGGAGGCAGTCTTTAATGTTGTCTTGATTATGTGTACTGGCTATTGGAATGACTCATTTGTCCTATTTGGACTTTTATGTTAGGCTTTGGGCAAGGTTGGCTAATTGTAAAACTCAAGGTTCTTCTCTGTTCACATTTTTGTAGACCTTTAGACATCTTTAATGACAGCAACTTGCCAAGTTCTATCATGCGATTGTTCCAATTGTTTCTCAGAGTTAGGGCATTATTATGTTGTAAACATATCTGAAGTAGAAGCTAGTCTTATGAAGAAGGATAAAGGATAAAGGGGTAGCTGGCATTTTTCTGTCAAAGTCTTTACTTGCCTGAAGCTCTTTATCAGAAAAAGGGAGAACTTTTTCAGGGTTTTCCCTTTCATATAAATGAATTATATCAAAAGGAGTTTGTTTTGATCAAAACATGGATTGACTGTACATTAATATCTTGAGCATCTCGCTTTACCACCAACTTTTTGTATGCTGAATGATGATTTCAATTTTCAAGTGGTTCCATTGTATATCGTAGCTGGTCATCTTTTGGTGGGATTTAGCTGCCTAATCATCTTTGGCTTCGTTTTCCTCATTAAGTAAATATTTTTGTCCACTAGACTGATAAGCTTACCTTCTGTATCCCATGGAAATTTAGCATGATAATGTGCTACATGACGTTTGTCTGTTTAACTCGTATTCTGATCGCTGTTTTCTTCTTTTATTCTCCTTGAGCAGGTCTTAATTTTTGGGTCGTTCACAGAAGAGGAAACCAGATTATTTCAAATGCAGTCAGTTGAAAATAGTGCATTTCCTTTGGAAACAGCTCAGTTGCAATTTGGTTCTTTAGATTATGCTTCTATCATATCATCGAGAGGGTTGACTGTTGAAAAGACAAAGCCTGATGTTTCGTTGAGAACAGGTACACATGTTCCACCGCTAGTTAAAGAGGGTAAAAGGTATGATAATGGGAAGGTACCAATAATTGATGATTCAAGAAAAACCCCAGAAACCCAATCAAATGGTTGCACTGATGTTTGTACTCCCCATAAGGGTGAGTTCAATGGGAATGGAAAAGACTATATTGATATGGTTTCAGCATGTATAGACCAAAACAAATCTGGTTCTGTGGAGGTGTCAGGAAAGACAGAAATCCATGATGGTAGGGTCGAAAGATCTGAGGATGTGATGCCAACCATACATGGAAATACAAATCAGAAGAATGGAACTAGTGATGATTCAATATTTACGTCATCTAAGCTGGATAAGAAGACATTGAACGGGGGATTAAGAGCGAAAAGTCTCCTACCCCGTGGCTTAATCAATTCAGGAAACTTGTGTTTCCTTAATGCAACATTGCAGGCTCTTCTATCCTGCCTGCCGTTTGTTCAGCTCCTGCAGGATCTAAGAACTCGTAATATTCCCAAGGTTTCATTCATTTGAATCGCTTCTAGTATTATTCTTTTCTCCTTTCATCCTCCTTTTTGGCTTTCCCTTATGGCTTGGGTTTCTTTTTTAGGTTGATTGTCCAACTTTACGTGCCTTTGTTGAGTTCATCACGGACTTTGACTTGCTTAATGATTCAAGCTCAAAGAACAATGAAACTGGTGTTATACAGATTGGGAAATCTTTTCGTCCCATCATGTTTGAGGGCATTTTAAAAAACTTTACTCCAGATATACCTAACTGTGGAATGTCAGGGAGGCCAAGGTTTGTTCTGATTTTGTATTTACCTTCTTATGAATCCTATGTATGTCTTTTCTTTGAGGCACTTTGTTTGGCCATATAAATGAAATTTCACTTTTAATATCTTAAGTTTTATTTGTCTTGACAGAAAGGATGATAGCTTTACACCCCCTTCCTTTTTTTTTCTTTCTTTTCATTCCCCTTTGAGCTTTCATTATGGATAATATGTTGTTGTTTTTTGGGGAATACCTAATGAAAAATAGGACTTGCTTACAATTGGTGTCTTTAATAACTTCGGATGCATGAAGTGGCTTACAACCAACAATTATAAACTTACTAGCTGACAACAATTATAACCTTAACATCTATGTCATCGAGGGCGATTACCTCACTCGCCTAGGTGATGAAGTAGCGTGGGGCGAGCCACAAATGCCTTGCCTGGCCTGACGTTCTCCTCACTTGCCTAGGCACTTTTCTATGTTGGCTATGCCAAATACTTGTATTTTTTTAATTGTGGTATTACCTTTATCCTGCATTTGCTTATTCTTAAATATTCCAAAGTGGCTAATACCTCTTTTAACAATGTCGAGTGGGTAATGCCTCTTTTAACAATGTCCAGTGCCCTTTTTCTCGTACATGTTGTCACAATTTTCATATTTTTAATGATTCTTAAGACCATTCACTACTTATATTAGTGTTTTCTATCAGCAGATCTTTACAAAATGTACACGATCAGTGTTGTTCAAAGTCTTACACATGATTATCTTGGATGTTTTCTTTATTTTTCTCTTCTTGCCATTTTCTTCCTTTATGGTAATTTGCAGGAAAAGATACATCACCCTAATGTTTTGGTGCTCGCCAAGGCATTTCAGTCTAAGGTGAATTGCTGGTCACCTAGTTCGCCTCTTGAACTTTGACTACATAGCTTTAACATTATGATAAAAAGTAAATAGATGAGATTGTTATATCATTACCAAAACATGGACAAATTCTCATAAAGGAAGCAAAACTATCATCTTCTACTAGAACTAATTTATCTAGCACCACTTTGATAGCAGAATGGTTACGGCATGATTAGTTATTTTGGATTGCTTATTCCAGAATAAGGAGTGTTTCACTTTGATAGTGGGGTGGAATTCAAGGCAGAATACTAAATTCTTAGGTGTAGGGCGGAGTTGCTTATTTGCCTAATTCTTGGGAATAAGCAATTCTTGGCCGGAATACCAAATTCCTCATATTAAATCGGAATTTGGCTTATTTCGAGAATAAGGAGGCCTTATTCCGCCAAATTCTGCAAAAAAAGTGGAGCCTAATGAATTACTAGTGCTAGTGAACATTATGAGGATTGAATGGATGTTGACTTGCGGACGATTGTTTTAAATTTAATGACAATATTGATCTTACATCAAATAAATGTGAGCCTAATAGGTGGAAAAAAGAACAATGTAGCTTACTTGATATATCATGGAAAATAGAGTTGCAATTTAGTTCAGTGAGTTTCATAGTTGTCAAGGTAGTAAGGCGTCCCAAGCAATGTTGTCAAGGCGGCCTAGGCGACCAAGGCGGTGGCCTAGGCGACAAGGCGAGGCACCTCGGCGAAGCCTAGTTTCATATAACCTAGTACGTTTCAAGAGGACTACTATCAACATTTTTCACCATACTATATTATATTTTTATTTTATATATAAGGTTAGCAAACTAGCAATGACATTCACAACATTCGACATATACCTATAATGTAGAAGGAAAAAATATAATAAACAGTAAATATTAAAAAACATTAGCAAATGAACAAGGAAAAAGCCAATGATAATTCGAAGTACCTGTCAATGAAGATGGAAGATGTGAAATTTACTAGTTAAATGATCATGACATATAAAGAAAGTATAAGATATATCCAAGATTCCATTCTTTCCATTGACCGTGAGAGAGAGAGAGAGAGAGAGAGAGAGAGAGAGGAAACATGTTATGCACTAGAGAAGAATCCCATCGAAAGTGGGAACCGAGTGGGAAGTTTGATCTCCATTTCCTTGTTTTGACATAAAGAAAAGAGAGTTTTACAGAAATACCCATTAACTTTTTTTTATAATAACTAAAGAGAACCTAAAAGAAGGTGGGCTGTTTCTAAAACAAAGCGGGCAGGACATGCCTTAGGCGGGGTGGGAACCTTTAGGTGGCCTAGGCGAGCACCTTAATAGGCTGCTCGTCTAGGCGCCAGGTCGCCTTGGGCGACATGGAACATCTTGTCGCCTAGGTGACGCCTTGGGAACAATGGTCCCAAGGCGTCCTTGAGGTCTAGGCAGCACCTTCACAGTCAAGTGGTGGGGCAAGGGGAGGAGAGACACTTATAGATTGGAAGATGAAACACTTGAAGAGAAGGTAGAAGAGGGATGGGCACACAACGAACCCAGGAAGGATGAGAGGATGCTAATGGCCACAAGGATTTCCAAGTTTCTCAACATTGGTAAGTGAGGCTTGTGGCCAGCTCATGGCCATCATAGTGATGGGAGAACCTTCTTGTCCATGTAAGAGTGCCTCATCATTGACCTTGAGATTTGTTCACTGAGGAGGGATGATGCCAAAGACGACGAGGAAGATGAAATGGTAAGATGAGATGAAGAGATATTGAAAATTAGAGCCCAATCATCCATACAACCCTATTTATATTAAGGTTGGGTCCCCATGGACCTGATTTGTTTGGCTCATGAACTAGCCTAGGCATTGCCTAGGCATGTTACACCCTCTTAAGCATGCCTAAGAGGTGCCTAGGTACTGCCTTTTAAAGGCCTTGTAAAAGTATTTAACCACCTAGATCTTGAAAAAAATTCCTTGTCGCCTAGGCGGTGCCTATGCGTCACCTACGCATAAACCTTGACAACTCTGGTGTGTTTGGGAATGGGAGAAATCAGCATAGTTTAGACTTCATTAGAAGTCCATTGGATGTTTCTTTAATCCCTTGGATATATCTTATGTGCTTTATACATGTGCAATTTGTTGATGAAGTAACATAAGAATATATCCTATGTGCTTTATATGTGTGGAATTTGTTGATGAAGTAACATAAGAATTTATCTGGTCTCGGTCATATGTCTGGAAGCAGACAAATGTCAAGGAGTGGCATGTTTTCTACGTTTTTATCATTTGGTTTCACATTAGAGTGGGGCTGTTAGGAATACGAGGAGCATGATGAAAATGTCATGGAAATGTACACCCCCCCAAGAGTAGTCTTAGTCTCTGCCTTGAAGCTTACATGGCTAAGGTTCCTGGGTGTGATAAACTTTGAGTATGTATTGTGGTGCGTGAAGCATATGCTTGTTCTACGATGCTTGAAGCATATGCTTGCTCTTTCTAATCCGAAGCTTGATGATTATGGAACTCTTTTTGTTTTGTCCAAAATTTCCATATGCAGCATGTTCTTTTTGAGCCCAAAAAGCTCAGCTGTTGCTTAATCTAGCTGGAAGAGAGCAATGGATGGAGTGATGATGGTCACGTTTTAGTGTTCTTTAATTCATTTCTGTAGTTGACACTATATTGGGTGGGTTTATAGTCAAAATGTTTGAAGCTGTCAAGGTAAATTGGTTTTCTGTGTCTGAAGACCCTCTTATTCTGCAGGCAGGAAGATGCACAGGAGTTTTTAAGCTTTGTCATGGACCGAATGCATGATGAACTACTCAAACTAGATGGTCATTTGTCAAATTCTAATGGGCTTAAACCATCCCTTGTTTCATTGGTCGAAGATGATGGGTGGGAGACTGTTGGCCCAAAGAATAGGTCCGCCGTTACAAGAACTCAGAGTTTTATACCTTCAGAATTAAGTGAGATTTTCGGTGGACAACTGAGGAGTGTTGTAAAGGCAAGAGGTAAGGTATCTCTTCTATATTTTAAATGTTTATTAATGCAAGGATCATATTAATAATAACAGTTTCTTGCTTTGGTAAACTTGGTGCCTTTTGCTTGCTTTAGTAAACTTGGTGTCTTTTTAGTTTTTAATTCCTGTAAATACAGCAAATTATAAACAAAAAGTCCTTAATAAATTGGCGGTATGCTTAATGATGGATGGGTGGTTGTATCATCTCTATTATTTCTTAATAAATTGGTGGTACAACCTATTTCTCAAAAAAAAATATATCTTTTTATTTATTTATTTAAAGGAAGAAGTTATCTCTTGCTCTGATGAGAAAGATACAAAAAATGAAAGAAGTTATCTTTTCCTCTGATGCGTACTGTTGAGTTTGCCAATCATGTGAAATGAACATGGTTTTTCACATTACTTGGTGGCTAATATCTGTGATATGAAGGTACAATTTCCTAATATTGGCTGGCATGAACCTTGTGTAATTCTGTCTTCTGCTTGACACTCAGGCTGATGCATAACAAAATAGCATGGAAATGTTACTTCTCAAGCATGCTCTCCTTTACCTAACATGGAAGCTTTGAAGTTTGTTCTCTTAGTAGATAGTACTTTATTCCCGTTTTCCCTCATACAGGACTGATGATCTATGACAAATTCTGTTTAGGTAACAAGGCTTCGGCAACAGTCCAACCATTCCTCTTGCTCCATCTTGATATTTTCCCTGAAGCTGTTCATACTATTGTAGACGCACTCCATCTCTTTTCAGCTCCAGAAACTCTTGAAGGTTACAAAACTTCAGCTGGAAAGGTATTTTAGATTTCTCTTAGGATCTGATGTCCATTGTTCATTCCGAAAGTAGTAGTTGAGTCATGCCTTATGTTCTAAATTACCGAAAAAAGAGTCATGCCTAATGTTCTATACTGATGCATCCTACTTCCTGGATGGCTGGACACTTCAACAAGGGTTTTTTACACATAAGTCCCTAAAATCTTTTGATATTACAAATAAGCCCCCACAATTGTAACTTTCTTACAAATAAGCCCTTTCAACATTTTGAGGGACTTAGTTATAAGCTTGAGGGGCCTTTCACTAATTTACGGTAGATTGTGGGAGCTTATTTGTAAATAGTCCGAATAGGGAGACTTATTTGTAATATCAAAAGATTATAGGGGCTTATATGTAAAAAAACCCTCCAACAATTAGCTGTCTTATTCTGGTTGATTGAGAGCTTCTTGTTTGATATCTGATCTGGTGTAATGTTATAAACCATATCCCATCAGGCTATGTATGAACATGAAGAGAGGTTGATTGAAGTTTGTATATGTCACACATAATTTACATCCTGTTGCAGGCCTGATTATTATTGTTTTCCATTTTATGTTTTCTCCTCATCTGCCAGTGCTTTGCCGGATACCAATATAGATAACATTGTAATTTTCAGGCTGAGGTGGTTAGTGCAAGTAAATCAGTGAAGATACAAACTCTTTCCAAGATTATGATATTGCATTTAATGAGATTCAGCTATGGAACCAAAGGAAGCACCAAACTGCACAAGCCTGTTTGCTTTCCTCTTGAACTGGTTATAGCCCGTGAATTGCTGGTTTCTCCATCTACAGAGGTTAGTTTCTCTTTCAGTTGTGCCCTGTCCATGTGATTTCAGATGAAACGTTTATGACAATGATAGTTATTCCCTTGATTAACTTTTGGTTTTCGCTGTCCTTTCATGTTCTTGCCGAGTCACGCGAAGAGCTGTTTATGGTCAATAACCTAATCACTGCTCTTTTAGCTGCTTAGGCTTTTATGAACTGCCTCAAATGCTCATGTCCTCCAATTCAGGCTACTGCTATAGGTGGTATAGCAAAATGTCTACATGTGCCATTTAGTGATTTACTGCTTGCGTCAAAAACCATAACCTCATCAGATCTCTGATTTTGCTCCCTCCAGACACACACACGCACACAAGTGAGTGCACATATATATATATATACCTAAAACGAGGCAACATGAAAGTTTCCTATTACCACTTTTTAAAACTGTTGGATTTCGTAGATATGATCTAAGGGTTTTCAAAAAATTAAAACTCAAATATACCCTACGTGTTGTGGCACCTTCAGCACCCAAAATTCATGGGGTGAGTAGTGAGTAAAAGAGGGAAAAATATTTTTTTTGGGCTTTTCATTTATAAGCCCCCAAAAACTTTTGATATTATGAATAACTCCTCCTAATCTCACTATTTACAAATAAGTCTCTGCAATCTCAACTTTCTTTCAAAAAAGCCCTTCTGAGCGCCTTTTTGGAGCCACTCTCAGGGGCATTTTTGGGGGCCTTGCACCAATTCATGGGGGATTGTGGGGGCTTAGTCGTAAATACTTGAATTACAGGGGCTTATTTGTAGATCACTATGTTTCTTAGGGGTCTATTTTTAATTATATCTATTTTTTCATATACTTTTTCCTCAAAAAAGATTGTGCTAGGACCATTTGATTAAGACAGGGCCTTGATCAAATGGCCCAGGCCAGCACTAGGCAGAAACCTCCCTGTGCAAGGGAAGTTTCCTTCCAGCTGTGAATTCTACATGTGCTGTGCGGAATCCGCAAGCACGTGTGGAATTCACGTGCCAACTGAGCCCATGATTAGAAACTTTTTCCTTTTTCCTTTAATTTTTTAACGATTAGATCGAAATTTAATGATCTAAAAAAAGAGTTAATAGAAACTTCTCTGTTACATGGTCTTAGGAGCGTTTTTTCCATATATATATGTATATATATATATACTATGGTTTGCTGTGGGATATTGCTGCATTCTGACCTGGGCCAGGTGATATTTGACAAATTTGGATCTGATACATGGCTTATAAAAAACAGAAAATATTCCGTGTATATGTATTTTTGCAGTATAGTTTTTCTGGGCACAATTCATGTGGAGAATCTATGGCTTTTACCAGATGTTCTATAAACAGTTTGAACCATCCAATAAACTTTTCAAGTAAAGATTAGGGGTCTCTGGTGTTATGTATGATGTCAGGCCCTAAACGCATCAAGGTTCAGACTGTTCAGTTGTCTTAGGTTTAAAAAACTCGGCACGGATTGGTCGATGTGTATGTGGCCATGGGGGGCTGATCTGATCCTCACAAAAACCACCACCACCGCAGACACACGCACCACACCACCACGCCACAATTTCTCAACTGTTTGGGTAGGATCTGGCTGGATCCGGTCTCCAACAATCACAAACTAGACATTGGAGACGCCAACTATCACTGGCCAATCCTGTACCGTCCATATAAATTGACCGCTATCTTTTTCCAGTGAAACGTGTGATTGTACCAAGTGAAGTGGTAATTCACAATAATAGCAGATGCAACCAAAAAAGGAATAATAGAATCTCCTCAGAGATAAGTCAGTTTCCACCGCATTGCTTTTATAGAAGATGGGGCAAATATGATCAATAAAAAGAATTTAGAAGAAAGTAGCACGCACTAAATCTTTTGTCCCTTTTTTTAAGATTTTCTTGGCATGGATTGGAACTTTATTTAGACAAAGCATGAACAGGGAGTTTTTCTTTGCAGGGTCGGAGATATGAACTTGTCGCGACGATTACCCACCATGGGAGAGAACCATCGAAAGGTCACTACACTGCTGACACCAGGTGTTCTGGTGGCCAGTGGCTCCGGTTTGACGATGCAACTGTTACTGCCATTGGAGCAAGTGAGGTCTTGCATGACCAGGCTTATGTGCTATTCTACAAACAGGTGTAGGTTTTGATTAGAAACATGTTGTGAATGGCAGAGATATCAGGGGAAGTTGTCTGCATTTGTCAGCGTTCCTCTTGCTAGGTGCCGGCGGATAGGGGTAGTATTTAACCGGTCAGGGGTTAGGGTGACAACTCTTTCTGCTCCTACTAGCTTCCTCTGGAGAAGGATGTTACTGTTCATGAAGGTGACGGTCAGGGACATGGAGACAGGTCCGGTGGCATTGTTG
Organism: Zantedeschia hybrid cultivar; assembly: GCA_030544215.1. Lineage (NCBI taxonomy): Eukaryota > Viridiplantae > Streptophyta > Magnoliopsida > Alismatales > Araceae > Zantedeschia > Zantedeschia hybrid cultivar. The sequence continues at coordinate 75,219,356 of JARZZO010000005.1, read as the reverse complement.
TTAGAATATGTGTCCAAAGCGTTACTTTTTTGGGATACTTGTTAAGCTTGCACGCTTCATGTGTGTATTGTCTTGAAAGAGAATAGATGTTATTTATCATGAGCAATTCTAAAACAACATATTAGCATAAGGAGAGAATTTGGAGGGAGTAATCTAAATCAGTATAAATAAACATGGCTGAGTTTAATGAGGGGTAGCACAAACCTTGGTATGTTCTATTTATGTGAAAGTATCTCCCAAAAATGTGATGAACACACCAATGTCAGCGAGCCATGATTTAGGAAGAAGATGGCACCAGAAAAAAAAAATCTGAGCACGGCAAAAAATTAAAATTGTTGAAAATATAAAAATGTTTATTTCTAATATATAAATTCAAAATTTGGATACTTTATTTTTTTTAAAGTACTGTGTTTTGAATAACTGTTTATTTATTATTATTTGCTTGAATGCTGTCGTCTGTTGAAATGGTATTATTTAGTTTCCCAAATGTGTAATTATTTAGTCACCAAAGTTAATATTAATGATTAACAAATCACTAATCATGTCTTTTAGTTAATTAGTGATAAATATGAATCTTTACAATAGTTATAAATTCAAAAATTTGCTTTCCAAGTTTGTTCAAATTTGGAGATTTATTATTAAGGGGTTTCTGCAAATAACCTCTTGAAAATACTTTATATTAGTAGTAACTTCTTATAGGATTCATATTTATGAATCAACTTCTTTAATCATGTCGGTTTACTTTGAATTTCACTTGAATTAATGTATGTGTATCTTACATGGATTACGTAAAATTGTGAAATGAAAAACATTAACAATAACTTCCGTTAAAATACAAACATCTCTCTAGAAAAATTGTATAAACATCCACTCATAAACTTGTTATATATATAACATTAAAATTTATTTTTTTTCTTTTATGTAGAGTAAAAATATTTTAACTCATATGAAATTCAAAACAAATTACATAGTTAAGGGGGTTATATATAAATATGTCTATAGTTAAGAAGCTTATATGCAATGAATCATTATCTATAAATACAAAATCTTTTAAGGAGTTACTACAAAGACTCCTATTATTAATTACATTTATCAGCTCTTTCTTTGGAACCACATATGTTTAGCTATTAGTGTTTAGATATATCTATTATTTTAATTGTATATGTATTGTTTATCTTTATTCATTTATGATTTAATTTAGGAAAATTTACTAAAAAGGGTAAAAAACTATCAAAATATCTAATAAGGGCAATTTAAGTTTAAAATATCTAAAAGGGATTCCAAAGATCATATCTAAATGGGACGAAATTCATATTTTTTCTAACATACTATTTAAAATGTCCTCAATTGTTTTACAAAATGATTGTCCCAATTGAAAGCGATACAGTAACCGCTTTTGAATTCTTTATCATAAAATATCTAAATGAGACCTTTATTTTTTCCAATTGCCAAAAGGACACTAACACTAAAAAATGTCAATAAAAATTATTCCTCCAAGATTTGAAATTTAAAAGAGGATCCTAAAATTTTAAAATCAATAAAATAATGAATATGTAAAATAAAAAGTAATAACATTATCTTTAAATTTTGTTCATAAGAATAAAGAATGCATAACTAAAGTTAGTCATACTAGTTATTATTCATAAATTGATTTTTACTCAGAGTTCTAAGCTAGTAAATTTTTTATAATTAGTAAAATGTGAGACAATCCTGTTTGTAATTGAGGGTATTTTGGCCAATATGTGAAAGAAGTATGACTTTTGCCTAAGATAGATATAAATCTTAAGAAGAGTTCCCTTTTTAGATATTTTAAATTTATAGTGCCCCTATTGAATATTCTGAAAAATTTTATGCTCTTTTTAGTAATTTCCCCTATAATTCATATCAACAATTCTTGTATGCTAAATTGTAAAAAAAATACCATACTTGCATATTATCCTACATTGTCTTAGAAAACAACATATCTAACAAATAAACTATTTCAGCAACATCTATCAAATATGCTATTTTAGTAGCGCATATGAAATGTTTATACATATAAAATATGTTGTTATATTGGCAAATTATATTAGGAGAATGTATAGGGTAATATATAAATAAGTATGATATTTTTTAAATTTAAGATATAAGAGTAGCAAATATGAAATTCTCCCTTTATTTGTTTATGACAATGCCCTCAGTTAATGGTCAATATACTCTTAGATTGCAATACAAAACACATATTTACCTTCTTGTACCCGTTGTACTTTGTCACAGTATTAGTCAATTATTATATTAAAATAACTAATTATTAATTTTTAATTTGAAACCTAAGCATGTGAATCGATTGAATTCAAATAAAACAGGTGCATCTAATATCTAACATGATACACATTTAAGGATAATATCTGCTACTTAAATAGCTTTATGCGAAATATCATTCTATGCAGAAATTACTTGTGTTGCACCTAAAAAATCATCTTTCTCTTTTCGTGTCAATTCAATGTTGCATATCACCCTTAAATCTATTTTTAATTTGGAAATGATTATTCTCCGTATTAGCTAAACATTTTAAATCCTGAGACATCCCTGAAGGAAAGCAATCACATGCTTCATCTTTAATGCACATATTAGTTAGCATAGGCCTTTATGAATTTGAGATTTTTCAGACTAAAGAGTTTCAAAGGAGGGATCCCACCATCGCATGATAAGGAAAGTGGGATTTGAATCTTTCAAAAGAAAGGTGGCGTGATGTTGAACCATTGACCCATTGCTATCTTTTTCTTAGTTGAAAGATGACACCATTAGAGCATTTTATAACCATCGTGCGCGGGAATCAGTATCTACATGGTTGGAGCCGCCTCTTCGCTTTTGAGTTTGAAGTATTTTTTGTTAGAATTCTCACTCCATGTTGTGCCATCTTCTTTTTCTCCCTTAAAATATGACACATTCTAGGCCTCTCTTTACTTCATTCTATAAAAACGACCATCATTATTCAACTAGAAATCTTTGACGTCATTATGTATCAAATTGTCATTTTTGAATCATAGCACAATAGCAAAGGACCTTAATTAACAACTCTGAGGAGCTGGGATCAAAATCCAGCCCTTCCCACTCACTGCAACCCCCTCCAATTCTACGTCCAAAAAGATTGAATCCACGAAAAGGGGAAAATGCGGCCAACGAAATCGAACTCGAGCCGCACACCCCTGTGCAAGGCGCAAGGGGTGTCCCACCACTCGACTACGCAGCCGGAGGCATGTATCAAACTGTCATGGATGCCCATGTTCATTAGATCGCAATTAGGAGTCACATATTTATACGACTCCATACATCTAGCAAAGTCCTCTTTTTGAGAAGGCCTTGGAGAGCCACCGGAAAAGGGGGAAGAATATTCCAAGTTGACGCATCCAAAGATTCGGGTGGTACACCGCCCAGACGCGAATCTGCATCACGTACATGGCCCACAAATCGGACGGTCGAGATCGCCAGCTCGCCTCCGCTGTTGGCGCCTCCCCGCGTCGGTCGCGGCGCATTAGACCGGGCGCCTCGCGCTCCGCGACCGCAAACAACGCCCGACCTCGTGCGCCGTCGCACAACAACCTCGCGTGGGCCCCACCGGCACGACCCCGCCCATTCCAATGATTTCTCTAAAGCGGGCGAACAAAAAAGGCGCCGGATCCTAAAATTTATATTCCCACCCCTCTTTTCCACAACTCATGTCGCTTTCCCTTCCTACGCTCTAAAGAGGGCCAGGAACATGGGTCACGCGGATAACGGACCCCGGATGGAAAGGAGTGGGAATAAAGATTTCCCAACCCCCTTGCTTTGACAAGTCTGTCACTATGGATGTTGGCCTTGTCCATGGTTATGTTTCTAACTATTAAATAAAACTTGTTATCATTATAAATTCTTTTGATATTCTCAATGTCAATGAAAATAGTAAATTACAATTTTAGAGTCTTAAGTGGTAAAAATGACATTTTTTTTGCCTCTCTTATTTTTCTCCTGATTTGTTTTTAAAGAAATGCTTGCCATTTTATAGTTGAATTAATCATTGGCCTCCAATTGTGGTTAAATTTGGAAAAGATTGGTGAAACTTTTATTCGAATGTTAGTTATGAGTTATGACCTCCACTTTCAACGTGAAAACAATGAGTGAGAGTCGTTATAATTAATTTTAAATAGTAACATAAGTCAAACTCCTTTTGTGATCTTATTTCATTTTGATTTTAAAAATTAACTCAATAATTTTATTAATAATTTAAATGTAATTACAAGACTGCATAATCAGCTTCCGAAATCTAATAATTAAGCTGAGGTATCTGGAAAATTCAACAGCATTTTCACTTAAACGTGCACCAAATACGGTCAAAAAAGATAAACCCATTATAAAAAGCATAGCAACAAATATAGTGATCTCACTATTATAATGTCAAACAACACAAATTATGAATTTCTGATAATATGCCGAGAAAATACCTTCTATTTATTTTTTTGTGTGATATAATACTTTTATTGGGATTCTTCCCTCATCAGAGGGGATTACCGATCGTACGGCTGAAGAGGCCGGTTTGGGGGGGGGGCTCTGCTTAGCTGGCATTAGCGGAGGACAGCTGGTCGCGTACGGCGGCGGATACGCAGCTCTCGTCGCCGCTGCCGGTCTCCCCCACCACACCCCCACCCTCCCATTTATTTACTAAAAACCCCTTATTTTATTATTACTGAAACCCGAGAAATCCCCAAATACCCCTTCCAAGGATTCGTACCCCCAGGGACCCATCATACGACATCCCGTCTAACGCGTGTGCCACGTCGGATCGCCATCAGGCGGTCGTTGTCGCTGTTGGGATCGCCACGGGGCCCACCTAGGCACGGGCGCTGCCGCGCGAGCCGGCTGGCCATCCGGCTTGGTCGGTGGTCTTCGCCACGTCAACGCGGCCCCCGCTTCCCGACCACCACACCGCCGTCCTAACCACAACTCACCACGTCGCTTTCCGGGCATATGCCCGACACGAGTCCGCAGGGGGCAAATCCGGCATTTTAACCGAATAGAGGATTTTTTTTTTCTTTTTTTTTTGCTTCTTCTCTCTCGTGCTCGTGGGAGCGCGCACTGCTTCGCTTTCCCTGGCACTAGAAAAAGGCCAAAACCCCTCCTTTTCTACTCTTCTGCTCGTTCTCTCTCTCTCTCTCGCCTCCCTCTCGGGCTCCGGAGACTCGCCGCTGCGGGTGCCGGCGGGGGGGGGGGGGTGGGGCGCTCCGAGGCGGGTGTGGGGTTGGTGGGGGGGGGGGGGAGGGGGCGTGTCGGTTTGCATGGCTTGAGGAGTTGAGTTTGGTGGTGGTGGTGGTGGGGTGGGGAGATGGGGAGGGTGGGGATGGGGGTGGCGGTGGGGTGCGCGGTGGCGACGTGCGCGATCGCGGCGGTGCTGGTGGGGAGGAGGGTGAGGAGCGGAAGGCGGTGGGGGCGGGCGGTGGCGGTGGTGAGGGAGTTGGAGGAGGGGTGCGCCACCCCGGTGGGGCGGCTGCGGCAGGTGGTCGACGCGATGGTCGTGGAGATGCACGCCGGGCTCGCGTCCGACGGCGGCAGCAAGCTCAAGATGCTGCTCACCTTCGTGGACAGGCTACCCGACGGGTATGGCGTGAGATTGCTGGTTCTTCCGGCGCTCGTCCCTATCTGTCTTTTGTTGTATCTATTTTCTGGTTTTTTGTGGTGTAGTTCTGACGGATTTTTGGTGTGGAAATGAGGGCGACGCGGCGGACGAGTTAGGAACCTCCGCTTGTTTGTGGGTTTGATGGCTCTCAGTGGGTTTATGTTGTAGCATGGCGCTCTGTACGAATCTGGATGCTGTTTCATGTGTTGTGAAGATTTTTTTTTTCTTTTTTCGTGCTTGTTCTATCCTAAGATGACGGGTTCTTTGTTTAAATTTTACTTTTTTTGCTTTTTTATTTGCGTTTCGCCTGATTAGTAAGTGGACTTTTCGATAAAGGCACCAGCAGTCCGTGCTTCCCCTTTGATCCTTGGTTCGGGTGTTCTTAGCTGCCGCTTATTCTTTTTTCGTTTGGATGGTGTTTTAATCTTATTTACGTTAGAAAAGGAGGATTATATTTTATTTGGAAGTGAAAGGAAGAGAGCAAATTAAGCTTCTTTCTCTGTTTTATGTGAATCAGAGAAAAAAGTAACATATAAATTGACCATATCTTAAAATTTAAACATTTACAGCAAACTAAACACAAGAAACACCGAAAACTAATATTTCAAATGTTTTCATCATTTTATAGCACACTAAACAATATTAAAGAGCATAAGTTCGTCAACATAAAATTCTCTTTATCCCTTATTTGGCCATCATCCCAGACTGTCCATATTAAATTAATTGTGCATATTTTAAAATACTCATCAGGTGATTCACATAATCAACATTCAAAATTGGAAATTAAACAAAATTATTAAATAAATAAAGCACACACTTCACAGAGTACAAAATTAAAGATCAAAGGAATAATGAGCACAAAAAAGTGCTTAATATTTTTAATGCAACTCACAATGTTGATATGCTGATATGGACTTACCAGCCGGTGTGTTCGTGCTGATAGTAGAATGTTGGAGAGTCGACAATCCAAAGATGTATGTAGTATCCTGTATGCTGTATCCTGTCGGGCCTTGCTGGTGGCTAAGGGTGTGTTGGTGGTGAGGTCTAGGTTCCCAGCATTAAGCAGCTTTAAAATTTTCAAAAGTCTTAAGGGAGGGAAGACTTGGAGAAAGAAACCAAATGAAAAGGAAACTTACCTCTGTATTTTTGGGAAAGGGAAGGGTAAAAACCAATCTACCATGGTCACGATCATTTAATATTAGAAAAGGTAAAAGATGGAAGCCAACATGTCCGTGTCTTTTGCAGAAGGAGTTGGGGGAGGGAGCTGAGCAAATATAGAATATGGTTGTCACCTAGGAATTACCCAAACACTTTGGGGGGGGGGGGAGGCACAGCCCCTTGGCTCCCCTGGTAGCTCCGCCCCATGCCAATCTACCATTTTCAAATTTGCAATGTGTGTACGCTTTACATCTAGTGCTGTAATGGATACCTCTAGGGTCCTTAATGGATATTCATATGGCTGTAAATGGGTCAGGGAAGGAAATAGAAATAGGTGTTTCTGCTTCCGTTTCCTATATGGAAGTGGAAGCAAAAGTATCCATTTCTGTTTCCCCTTACCACCCTCACATACATTGACACTTGCAAGTTGCATGCAATGTGATGTCCATTGCAAGTTGCATGCAACGTGCAATGCAGCCTATCGTGCATCACATAATGCATGTAGTGTCGTGTCTGATGCATGTGACAGACATACCATGATAGGTTAGTGCTTCTGTTCTTTGGTATCATATTGAATAAAAGTAAGAGGGAAGGCACTAGTCCCTTCATAAAAGCGCTACCCTTTATCCAACCAACTTATTGGTATCCAAGCCACCTAGCTTGAAGCTAAGGCTCCATGTCCTTGGCCTTGGTAGTTGGCTCCTATGAAGGGAAAAATATAATTAATATTTATTATATAACTGTTATAATAACATATTATTGGAATGTATTTTGAAAGGTGGATGTGAAATGAATGGTTCTGCTTCTGTGTCCAATTTCTTACTAGAAGGTTCCAATTTGGAAACACTTTTGTATAAGAAAGAGGAGTTATTTTTGTTGCATTTCTGCATCCATCTTGGAAACATCGGAAACAAATTGGAAATTGAAAATTGAAAAGTCATAGTACTAATTACAGTCCTAGGCACCCGATTTTTGTTCACATGTCGGGTTGTAAATGGGTGAAAATGGATACGAAGTCTGATAATATGCATCCGATAAGCTATCTGAAATGTAAATTGGATTTTTGATAATTATCGGGGTTGAAAATAGAAACAAGTGTTTCCCAATCTGACTATCCATTTCTATTTTGGGTCATATTTATACACATAATATATGTATATTGTAATATATTAAGCTACAACAAATGGACAACTTGTGAACTATTGGATGGGGTTTACCTAGACATAGGTGAATAAATGGGGTGAGAAAGAGATCCCAACCTTAGCATGCTGGCCTGCATACCTCATTTCTTCTCTTCCTAATCCGGTACTCTCCTCACTCGCTCAACTATTAAAGGTAATTTTCATTTTGCCCTTTGTTTCAGATTCAAAAGTGCAAATGATGGAAGCATAAACTACTATTTGCGTTTCTGTAATCAATCCATTTACAACCCTATTTACATAGTCTTATTAGAGTTGGATATTATTCATGTTTGAAGATTGGATATGAATATGTCTTAGCTGTTCTGTTAGTTTTGCTGTTTTTGTGCAATGGCTGCTCACCTTGTAGTTATGGATTTAGTGGGTTTCTCCTAATAAAGATTTCATTTTGTGTCCCAAGTTATCGATATTACTTTCTTCCATCAAATGAAGGCCTGCTTGCACCTTGATATCCTTTTACTTGTAAATGACCTTCAGTCTGGTTGACTTTCTCCTGGACTGTTGCTAGCTATTTCAAAGCAACCAATCATTGGCCTAGTAGTTACATGAACCTTATTGAGTTGTAGGTTGATAGGTTTGATTAAATTTCTTCCGGCTTGGTCACATCTTTAACTCTAGGGACGTCTTTGATCTCTTTAATGAGCAGTAAATCTATGAAAGTTGAAGAATGTGTTGCTTTTTTGTCCAATAAATAGTTCTGCATAATTGTTGAAGAGAAGATTCAGGTATTGGTTTAATTGCTCTTAACTGATTAATCAGGTTGTTCTATATTATTAAGCATTTGTTGAAACGAGGAGAAATTTGCAATAGCATAAGTTATACTTGAAGAGTTGGCCATGCGCTTGTATGGAAGGAATGTCGGGTGCCTTTGATATGATCTCTTTTATTCCTGTTATGCTAGTAGCTGTCTTGTTTACCGTTTATGCTTTATAGGTAGGGTAGCTTTCTTTTTTGTGTCCATCTAGATTCTTGTAATTGCTATGGAGTTTGGATTAGTAGCATTCCAATGTATGTCCATTTTGTTTTTATTTTCAAATGTATGCCCCTTTTGATTTTATTATGGATCTTATACAGTTTTTTATTTGGATTCTGACTCTGTATTTTCTGGCTTGTTTATATAATTGATGAAGAAAAATCATTTTATTTGGTCTCTTTCTGTTTGTTTTGTATCGAATGAAGATTATGTTGTTCATTCCATCTACCATTTTCCAGCATATGATCACCATGATTTTACTGATTTTGCAAAACATAATCGCAAGTGCTTACTGATTGTTTCAGGAAAGAAAAAGGCACTTACTATGCAATTGACCTAGGGGGTACAAATCTTAGAGTTTCGCGAGTTCGCTTTGGGGGAAGAAGGTCAATGATCTTGGGGCGTGAACGTGAAAGCCAACCAGTTCCCCGTAACATATTGACGAGTTCAACTGTGGTACTTTGATATCCAGTTTATTGATCTTTTCCCTCATGTTTTATCCTGTTACTCTCATTTTCACCACATATCCTGTACCTCAGCACTGGCCTATCACTTCTGTGTTGCCTGCAATTTCGTCAATACTTATTGGAAGTTGGAATTTATTAAGGATATGCTTCTTTTATGCAGGACCTATTTGATTTTGTTGCAACAACATTGAAACATTTTGTTGAAAACGAAGGACGTGGTCATGAGCTTCTTGCTGAGAAAACAAAGGAACTTGGGCTTACATTTTCATTTCCTGTAAATCAAACATCTGTATCATCTGGTATTCTCATCAAGTGGACCAAAGGTTTCTCAATTGAAGACACTGTAAGTTGTGATTTTTTTTCCAGTAATATTAACAATTGTTTTCTTTAAGTATGGGTATGGCTTCCAACTTTTTTCCAATTTACTCTTTGACGATAAACTGATAATATCTTGCACATGTAGCCACCTTCATTTTCACTACATTGTACATTATCTTCTTTTCTTCATCTAGACTCTTTGTCATAATATCACTTTCTGTTCTAACAAGAGTATTAAAATCCATTTTGCCTATCACTGAAAGTGGGGATGCCACAGTTTAAGGATCTATGATGTATAGTTTTCTGTACGAAAATGTGACTTTGCTCCACATTATTTTATACAGAATCTGCATTTAGATAACTAGATATCTTTAAGACAGCCAAAGCAAATATTTAGGAGTCACTCTGATTCTCTGATTGATGATAATGAATATTGGATTGCATAATGCTGTACAATTGAGAAGATTCGTTGGGCCTTGTGTTTGATTCAAACCTCAGGTGCTATATTACATTATCAAACAGATTCTGTTTCATGTCTTATCATTGTTCCATAACTCCATATCCTTCCTGTATGTTGGTGATGCAAGATGAAAATTGATGGAGTGGTTCTTGCTGGGCCTCTGCAGGTCTATTGGGCTTTTGGACCATTATAGATATTTATATGTGTTTATACACTTATTTATAGATTAATGATATCTTAGTGCTACTTGGATTAATATGCCCTAGTTCTTCTAGGATTAGGGACGACCTCTATGTATGTCCTAGTACACTAGTATTAGGGATACATTTTAGGCCTTGTCACTGTTTCTGTCATAGATGTTGACTTTGTTCGTGAAGGTCCCTTCTTTAACAGCTTCTTTGCATCGTTTGCATTTTGCAACACTCCCTCTGGTTGTTATGTGTATTCCCTGTGGCAGATAATGTGCTACTTTCTCTGATGCTGAGCTTTCCCTGCTACGTTTGTTTTTTGTTCATTGCCTATTGAGCTCTTGCTTGCATCATCCTGTTATCCTTCTCCATTTTACTCTCTTCTTGTAAGTTTGTACACTGTTCGCAGGCACAATGGAGTCTTTCTCATTGGGGGGTCACTGCAACTAGTGTAGTTTTCCAAACTTTGGTCATTAATTATGGCTATTTTTGGATGGTTCTTGGCCTTGCTCATTGAGGGTTTACTGATTTCTGGTTTCAACGCATTATTTATTTGGTTTTGCTGTTGTTGGCTTTTGCTATTGCGATCAGTCCTCCCCATTACCTCAAGCAATCTCCAGTTTGCGACCACTCTGTCACTTTGCTGTTATTGCCCCAGGCCATTGGCAACATTGTTACTGTTCTCACCATCAGTTATCATTAAGTTTTGTTGTTGTATCTTCTGCTGACGCAGCCAGTCATCACTGTGTCTTTCCTTCATGCAGGTCTTCCTAGGCCTTTTGTTGCTGTGATTGGGTGGAGAAGATAGCAGATGCATGTCTTTTAGACTTGATAGAAGGCTTCAGTGTTTATGTTGATTAGATCTTAGACCTAACAGTCTGAATCCAATTAACTTAAGCTAGTTGGTTCAAGGTTTTTCCTTAGACTGATTTAGGCCCTTATTTGGGACCTGTTCAGGGCTTAAAGGCTTAGTTCAAACCCGCTTCATGGCAGCTTTGAGCCTCGGTTCTGCCTTTTATGTTACCCCTTCTAAACTCTAGTTCATGGCTGTTCTGTTTGCTAGTTCCAGCCTCGTTTCTTCTAGTTTCATGCTAGCTTAGAGGCTGTTTAGCTTCATACAAGCATGATTTAAAAAATCAGTTTTAGAACTGGAAACAATAAGAAGCAGAATCAACTAGTTCTGTCTGATTTAAACTGGTTATGTAGTGTCCCGCTCCATGGGAGGTATCGCCCCCTTTGAGCCAATTCCTCAGTTTTGTCCCCACAAAATGCGTCACAAGTTATGGATCCAAGTTCCTTATATAGTCTAGTAATTTTTTCATGTTTGGATATGGGACTATCTGGTTCATTCCGGCCGCAGCCCTCAGACATGGTGGTGGCTCTACTCTGAGTTACTCTGCAGATAACTCTTTCCTACAAGTAGTCTTTTCCTCCTGTTCATCTCGTGTTTGGGTCACAATAGGTTACCCTCTAGGCTTATTATAATATTTGATAAAAATATTAATAAGTATTTTTAAAATATAAAAATAGTAAAGAAAAGTAAAAAATCTGATTCCAAGTTGCTTTTAAGCTGGTTATAGGTTTTAAAACTGGTTCGAGGACGATTTAGGTCTGGATCAAGTCAATTCAGGCTGTTTCAAAGCTAATTTTAGGATGTTTTAATGGTTTGATATGGAATTCATCCTCACCAGTTCAACCTCAAAACTGCCTGAACAGGCCAGTCTCGAGTCTCTTGACCATTTTCAATCCAAACCAATCGGTTTTGATCTAAATCAGCTGTATTTTAACGCTGAGCATACGAAATATGCATCTAGGGATTTTCAACATTCTGATGGTAGCTGCATGGTGCATTTTGGTGTATATCGGGGTGGTTTTATGGTCCAGATACCGTTTTCTGAGGTTCAGCATGCTATATACCTGTCTAGGCATGGATTGCGGAATCGGCCGATTCCGATCCGAATCGGCCGATTCGGATCGGAATCGGCGGGTTCCGAGCCGAGTTGGGGGGGAAATTACTGTCCCCCCCACTGATTTTTTTTTTATAAAAAAAACCGGCAGAAATCGGCCCGAACCGGACAAATCTGGTCCGGTTCGGGCTGGTCCCGATCTCCCCCTTAAGGGGGGATCGGGAACCAGACGCCAGCAGCGTTTCTGCTGCTTGTGCCCGGCCCTTCCCCAGCCCCCAGCCCCTCCCCGGCTCGCCGCCGGCCCCCCCCCCCCCCCCCCCGCCGCCGCCGGCCGTCCGCCGCCGGCCTGCCGCCGCCGGCCCGCCGCCGCCAGCCTGCCGCCGTCGGCCCTCTCTCTCTCTCTCTCTCTCTCTTTTTCTCTCTCTTTTCTATTTTTTTTTGAGATATCGAGCAAAAGGAGGGGATTTTCATCCCGTCATCGTCGGCCGGCCGTCCGGGAGCCGCCGCCGCCGCTGTGGTCGCCGTCACCGCCGCCCTCGACGTCGGATTTTTTGTTCGCATTCCGATCCGAGTTTAGGTATATTTCGAATTAATTTTTTAAAATTCTAAAAAAAATAGTTATGATGTATGATTGTGTTTATTGTGTAGATCTCTTAATATTTAGGTTGAAATTTTTTTTAGCATGTTGATTAGACAAATTCTCAAAATTAACCCTAATTAGGGGTTAAAAATTGGGACTTTTATATGATTAGCGTGATTAAGGTTCAATTGAGTGTGCCAACCACTCAATTGAACTTGTTAGGACATAAATATGTATTTTTTTACATTAATTGCATGTTATTAGCGTTAATTAGTTAAAATTAACCCTAATTAGGGGTTAAAAATTGGGGCTTTTATATGATTAGCGTGATTAAGGTTCAATTGAGTGTGCCAACCACTCAATTGAACTTGTTAAGACATAAATGTGCATTTTTTTGTATTAATTGCCTATTATTAGCGTTAATTAGTTAAAATTAACCTTAATTAAGTGTTAAAAATTGGGATTTTTGTATGATTAGTGTGATTAAGGTTCAATTGAGTCTGCCAACCATTCAATTGAACTTGTTAGAACTTGATTGCATTTTTGTGTTTTTATGTTATGCAGGAATATGGCAGAACAGGATGTGGAGCAACATGGTGCTGATCCTGGTTGGCAGCATTGCACACTAGTGGACAGTGTTAGGAGGAGGGTCAAATGCAACTGGTGTGGAAAGGAGATGGGTGGTGGCATCTATCGCCTAAAAAATCATCTTGCTGGCATATCAGGAGATGTCAGTAGATGTGAGTCAGTCCCGCTGGCCTTGAAGAAGGAAATGAGGGCTTATATGATGGGTAAAAAGGCACACAAAGATTTATCATCTCAACAACACATGGATTTGCAAGATGAGATATCAGGGCAGCAAAGACGAAGGGATTACAGTCTACCTGTTCAGCGCCCGATCAATTTAGATGATGATGATATGGAGGAGGAGGATGAGGAGGATCCAGATGACCCTGATGCAGAGTACACCAGAGCTGTTCGTGCCAGTTTGCGGACAAATAGAGAAGATGAGGACCGGCGAAGAGGCATAGGATCATCAGGTGGATCAATGCCTGCTGTTTCTCAGCCTGGGATATTCGTTCCTAGGGGTTCTTCTGGTCGCAGGACTGCTAGTTCTATACTGAGTTGTGGACGGACATCAGATGTGGCACGCGGTCCTATGGACCAATTTTTGTACAGATCAAGGTATGCCAGACAGCCTGGAATCAAGCAAGCATTAAAAGGAGTCAAGGCATCAACAAAAAATGCCTTGAAAGGAATTGTGAAATGGTTTTTACATGCAGGTGTGCCAGCACATGCCGCATCTAGTCCATATTTTCAGACGATGGTGGATGCAATTGCAGATGCTGGACCTGGTGTAAAGGCCCCCACAGCTCGCTACATTTATGATGTTGGGCTTGAAGAAGAGTATAATGACTTGAAGGTATGGGTCGACAACTTCAAAAATGTGTGGAGGGAGCGTGGTTGTACCATCATGTGTGATGGTTGGACATGGACCACAAGAAGATCCATGATTAATTTTCTTGTGCATTGCAGCGAGGGCACCATTTTTTTGAAGTCTGTGGATGCCTCAAACAGAATAAAGAATGCTAATTATTTGTACAGGCTAGTGGATGACGTGGTAGAGGAAATTGGTGAAGAAAATGTTGTGCAGATAGTCACTGACAACGAAGCAAGTTATAAAGCAGCCGGTAAATTGTTGATGCAGAAGAGACACCATTTGTACTGGGTGCCTTGTGCAGCACATTCTATTGACTTGATGATGGAGGACATAGGTAGAGATCCTTTTGTTGCTGAGGTGGTACAACAAGCTCAGATGATCACGAGATTTATTTATAGTCACAACATGATCTTACATATGATGAGAGAACATACAGGTGGACGGGATCTTCTTCGTGCTGGCCCTACTAGATTTGCATCCAACTTCATTTCTTTAGAGAGTCTGAGTAAATACAAGCATCAGTTGGCCCAGTTAGTCCACTCTGACGAGTTTCTGGCACATATAGGGACACTGAGAGCTGATGCTAGAGAAGTTGCCTTGGCAGTGCAATCGCTAGTTGGGGAGAGAAGTTTTTGGGATAAGGTTTCTCGCTATCTGAAAGTGGTTGAGCCTCTGGTACGTGTTCTGAGGTTAGTTGATGGAGATGACAAAAATGACATGGGATATTTGTATGAGGCCATGGATAGAGCAAAGGAGCAATTGAGCGAAAGCCTTCCTACTTCTCATGACAAATGGTGGAGGATCATCGATAATAGATGGGAGTCGACTCTTCATCATGATCTTCATGCTGCTGGTTAATTCTTCATCTATTTAAGTTGATTTTATGTTATTAATTTTGTTCACATTTAATTTTATAACTAATTAAAATTCAATTTATATGCATGATATTTTTTCAACCCAAGGTATCAGTATAGTGAGAGCGTGCATAATGACGGAGAGGTCCTTCGAGGCACAACTAATGTGATTACTAGAATATCAAGGAATACGAACGAAAGGATAGATGCCTTAGCAGAGGTACCGTACAAAGTAGGAGTTTATGAAAATGCATGCGTCTATCATTAACTTATGTTATTTATATTTATTTTGTAGATGGAGAGATTTAAATTGAAGATTGGCATTTATGGAGATGATGACGTCAGGGCTGCAGTAACGAGGACAACTCCAGGTGAATTACATAATAAATAGTCAAATATTAAATTTAATGATTGGCATTTATGATTATTGATATCGCCGTCTTCTTTTTTTTTGAACAGTTGAATGGTGGATCCAGATTAATTACAGACAAGCTGCCACAAATCTTTTAGCGTATGTTGCAGTGCGAGTACTCAGTCAAACCACTTCTTCCAGTCAATGTGAAAGAAACTGGAGTACATTCAGTCTCATTCACACGAAGGTTCGTAACAGATTGGGGGTTTCTAGGCTGGAGAAGTTGGTGTACTGTCACTACAACATGCGTCTAAAAATCAGGCAGATTCAGGAAAGACAGAGGCTTGAAAGACAGAGATTCATGGAGTTTGCTGGCAGACTAGTTGATGAGCCTGTACATCAGATTGATATTGACGAACTGTTAGATGAAGAACACCCACTGCATTCTTGGGTGGAGAGCAGAGCAGCCAGAGATGCACAGCCTGAGTTTGATCCTCAGGATCGGAGTTGGGCAGAAGGTGAATTAGATGCAGTAGTTGCTCGAGATCTTGAATTTCAGACAACACAAGAAGGAGGTGCACTAGTTCTGCAGAGGCGCCGAAAGTCAGCCACACTAGAAGACACTGCTAGAACTTCTGCCTCTCAGCCAGCACTCAGGAGATCAGCTACTCAGGTGGATCCACAAAGAAGAAATGAGAAAGAGCCAGCGAGACCTTCATTGCAGTCATCGAGCAGCAAGAAGAGAAAACAATCAAAAGGAAAGTCTAAAGAACGAGTGGACCCATCAAAAGGAGAAGAAGGGACAGTTCAGCAGACTGGAGAGACACCTGAGGACACCCCAGCTTTACCACCTCACTTGGCCAGCATGTACGAGGCAGAAAGACAAACCTACAGGCGTAGAAAAAGGCGATTGAGGAAAACAAGCCAAGTGCGGAGTGATGACTCCACTGATGATGATGATGATGATGATGATGATGATGGAGATGGTGATGGTGATGGCGCTGCTGCTGCTGGACTATCAGGAGGTTCTGCACTTGGGAGCAGTTACACAGGATACGATGATTACTCCGCACCTCCGAGTCATTCTGAAAGAACTCAAGGTCAGAGACAAGGACAAGAAAGGGGATTTGAAGGCCAACAGAGACAGGCATGATGTGATTGGCCACCATGGGAAGATGCACCTTCTTATCCGCCCATTTTTCATCTCCCTACACTGCCATATTCAGACATCAGCAGCACTATTGAAGGGTACTCTGGAGCTCCACCTATACAGTACGGCATTTTTGTCCCTCCAATACAATCAGGAGAAAGTTCAAGCCAACAAGCTTACACACCTAGAGGTATTCAAAGAGGATTCGAAGACCTCGCTAGTTCCTTGTTTGGCTATGGATATGCACCGGCAGATTATGGCCCGCCTGCTCAAACTTATGAACCGGATGATGAAGGATCACAAATGTGATCTTTCTAAGGTATTTTTCAACAACAATATCTTTTTTAATTAATGCACAACAAAAATTATTAGTTAGTTAGTTGTCTTTAATGTTTATTTTTTATGGATGTACATGAATTGCATTCGTTCTTATTGTACATCAATTGAATAATATGTATGTAATTTTTTCTGATTTTTTTTAATTTTTTCTGATTTTTTCCTTATTTTTTCTATTTTTTCTGATTTTTTTTTTTAAAAAAATTCCGGCCGTGTCGGACCGGCCGGACTGAGCCTGGATCGGCCGACTCGGCCGATCCAGATCGGGTCGGGTCGGGATCGCCGGGTCCCGATTCCCGGTCCCGACCCGAGCCGGAATTCCTTGTGTCTAGGTGCTATTCCCCATGCTGTTTGCTTGTTTGTTTAACATGCCTTCTGTGAGTTATGAGGGCACATTTTGTTGCCTAACTGCTTATAGATATAAGAAGAGATTGCACTGGACATTATTTGTGGTGTTGGATAGAGGGGCAGCTGGTCAAAGATGAGAAAAGAAGATGGAGATTCTGACAGAGATAATGAGAGTTGGGAGTGTCTGTCTCAAGTTTTTTTTCTCTTTTTTTGGTGAGAATAATCAAACTTTGATCTATAATGGGTTGAGTTTATTGGTTGATGTGTAACCAAATTTTTTATCGCAGCATCTGATTGGACAAACATTGAACATATGATGATTATACATGCTGAGTTTTACATATACAAATTTTACAGGTGGTGTCCTTTGTTCAAGGTGTTATATGCAAACCTTCTTATTTTGAAATCTTCTACCTTTGCTATGAGATTTTTGTTTTTTGTTTTTTTTTGGGTGGGGGGGGGGGTTGTGGGGTGGGGTGGGGGTAAAATGTTGTCTTAGGAGCAGAGTTCTATTGGGCATCATCTGGTTAACAACTATAACCTTGCTTCTTCAAATTTTGGATTTCTTTTATGTATTGACCCCAAGAATGAATGCTAATACATAGGAAGGGGTACTTGAGGAACTTATTTGTAATTAACTGGTTTTACAAGTTGCAATACCCATGAATAGTTGAGCTCTAAGAGCATTATGACTTCTATTATCCTAGCAAATCAATAAGTAAGCAGTATCAAACAATTTGATGGAGGCATATGAGGTATGATCTGCATGGTTGCTGTAGCCAACCTATTTTTTTGTCCAACAAAGATGGTCCAAGATGTGGGTTTTCCCCTGAAATTCTTAAGTGAGGAAACCCATTGTAAATTATACTAATATGCACAGCTCACGAAGATGTTGGACACCCCGGGACATTGCCTGGATGTCGGGAACAGCATGAGGAAGGTGACTATCTGCACTTTCTTTTGTCATGAATTAATGCCTGCCAACAAGCTGAGTTTCCTAGGACACTCCATCTAGTTTGGCAACCATGGGTGGCATATATGGCAATCATGCTACAGGGGCATGAGAAGGGACAGTGCTTGACCTAGCAGAATGGGGTGAAAATTCTGCTTTCAGCAAGTTTTCCTTTGTTTTAAGCATGGTACTTTCTTTAATGTTTCACTGGAAGTTTTCTGTCCATATATATGTTTAAATTAATATATTTCACTGTGCTTATATCTATTGAACTAGCTATAGTCACATCAGAAAGCCTTGCCACATAAGATATGATTGTTTTTGGAGAGTTTAGGGGTAAATTGCACATGCTGGCTCTAATTAAAGATTGGCTCTTGTCATCAACTGTGGTTGCTTTTCTTGAACCTGTGCAACTATTTCTGTTTTAAGTCTATATCAGGCAGCTTAGACGAACTTTTGTGATTAATGTCCGGTTTTGCATTCAGGTGGGAAGAGATGTTACTCAATGTTTAGAACAAGCTATGGCCAGGTCAGGGCTGAATATGCGGGTGGCAGCATTGGTATGATTGAATTTACATGCTTTTTTAAGCTTAAAATTTTGATCTTTTATTATAGAGAACCGCTAGTATGCTATTCTATTTCTGTGCAAAATATATCTTGTTACCTGCTTCTCTGTGACTGCATTCCCATAGTCAAAGCCATTCCATCAATTATTTCTTTAGGAATTATAAGAAAAATGCACAATGGCAAATGACTATGGTGCTTGTGTCTCTATTTATGTGATACATAATGTTCCAGAGAACTTTTCATCACCTGATAATTTGACTTAGAGAATGTTTCATCACTATGATAATCTGCAGTAGTATAGTTGAAAACTGTTGTAAACCATGTGGAACCGCAGCTTCTGACCAGCCATTAGATCACTTAGTCACACATGTATGATTCATCTATGATGATATTCAGCTTGAGTTAGGGGAAAACTATGATCTGCAGAAAGCTGATATATTTGTGTCACCAAATCATGTACATCGATATCCATGTGTTAATCCTTGATTTCTTCTTCTCTATGTAGTCAGAGGCGAGAGGTGAGCAAGGCAAACATGGGTTTGCCTTAGCCTCAAATGCCTAGGCATTTGAGACGATGTGTTCTCTTATAAATCACCATGAAGGAAGGAAACGACAACGCAAGGAGAACAAAGAAAACATCAAACATAATCATATGTAAGACTTTAAGAAGCAGTGATCATGTCTAACATGTAATGCCCGATTTGTATAAAACACTCAATATAAGTAGTGTATGGTCTTAGGAATCATAAAAAATAATAATAAATGTGACAGTATGTAAGAGGAAAAAAGTACTGGACATTCTTAAAGGGGGCTCTAGCTACTTTGGGATAATTAAGAATAGGAAAAATCAT
Source organism: Zantedeschia hybrid cultivar (assembly GCA_030544215.1). NCBI lineage: Eukaryota > Viridiplantae > Streptophyta > Magnoliopsida > Alismatales > Araceae > Zantedeschia > Zantedeschia hybrid cultivar. Next base: position 75,199,626 of record JARZZO010000005.1, on the reverse strand, counting down.
CACCACATAATTAAAAAAGAACGAAGTATTTGGCAAAGATATCATAGGCAAGTGCCTAGGTGAGTGAGGTGAGCATGAGACGAGGAGACGAGGTGAGGCGATTTTGCTTGCCTCAACCTACTTTATTGCCTAGGCGAGCGAGGCGATTGCCTTGATAACATAGCTTCTACTCTGGTTTTCGTTTGGCTTCAGTTAAGGCGTATTGTTATCCTTGTATCACAAGCTGAAGTGATCAAGGTCTGCCATGTTATCTCTCCTTATGTAGGTAAATCAGTGCCATCAGTTGAAAAAAATGTCATATATCAAAATGGGGCTTGCTGTTCTCTGATTCAGTTGCAATATAGCAAAGACATACAAGTGGAAAGATATGGTCAACTTCCTAAAAAGTGATTAATTGTCAATTTTTAGGAAGTGAAATTTCTTCTATGACATGAAAGAGGAATTGTACTCTTATAAATTGTTGGGAAACGAAATTTCTTCTTGGATATGGAAAGGTAAAAATGAGCTATGCGGTGCGGAACATTGTCTGTCTAATTTGTTGACAAAATTTTAGATTAAATCAAAGCAGTTTCTTCATATGTTCTTAATTTCTTAGCATTTTTCTCCCAGTTTACAGTTTCCAATGTAATAAATGATTTTCCTATAGCATAAAGGGCGTATAATCCATGCCCCCCACATGTATAGTTTTATATGCCACTTAGCTATCAGTCAACTTTCTATGTTAGAAGCTGTTATGCCATACTATTCTATGTTGTGCAGAAATGGGTTTGATAATGACCTGTGGTTTTTAAACATGAGCAAACCTACGTTATTGCTTGTAAGTCCAACCGAAATTATTAGCGAGTTTGGTACCCTTGTTTGTGTAAGCAGGTGAATGACACCGTGGGAACATTAGCCCTTGGTCATTATAATGATGAGGACACTGTGGCTGCAGTAATTATTGGGACAGGCACAAATGCTTGCTACATGGAGCGCACTGATGCAATTATCAAATGTCAAGGCCTTCTTACAAACTCAGGAGGCATGGTATCTTTTGATTTTTCAAGTTTGGTTTGAAAGACACATTTTCTAACTGAAGTAAAGATGTTTAAATCATATGTGTTAGGTTATCAACATGGAGTGGGGTAATTTTTGGTCATCCCATTTGCCAAGAACACCTTATGATGTTGCACTGGATGATGAAAGTGAAAACCATAATGAACAGGTATTATTTAGCTATTCTAATATTACCATTGTGAGTTACCTGTTCTGAATTCTTGTGCTTTTTTTGTTTTTTGATTTAGGGTTTTGAGAAGATGATCTCAGGAATGTACCTAGGTGATATTGTAAGGAGGGTGTTACATAGGATGGCGTCGGAATCTGGTGTCTTTGGCAATGATGTTGCCAATCTTTCCACTCCCTTTGCTTTGAGGTCTGTTTGCTGTATCCTCTTCTTTCTTTTCTACTTGGGGATTATTGTTATGTTATGTTTTGAAATATCAATGTTACTACTAGTCATACAACAAATACATTGTTGCACCTGGATCTTATGTTGTTTACTTGATCTTTATATTGTCCGTTGTGGAGTGTTTAAATGAAACTCCGTCAATATTTAAGTATTTATGGGGGCGGGTGAATGGCAAGTATTTTTGGGGTTGGGTGAATGGCATAGTGGATAGGTTCCTGCCTCCGGCGAGTTAAATTCTCACAGGTCATGGGTTCATGTTCCTGTGTCGCCCCGGAGTGGTATCCCAGCACTTTTTCCTTCCCACATGCTGGGCAGTTTATCTGGTATACTGGAATGGGATGTTTAACCCAGAAGCTGGCCCTAGCCTCTGTCAGTTTGTTTGGTATACTTGCATGTCTTGCATGGGATCTACCCCGTCTTTGCCAGGGTTTCCTGCAAGTACTATCTCGTCTCAAAAAATATGCAAGTCCTAGCTCGTCCCCAAAAATATGTAAGTATTTATTTATTCTTTAACCTACGTAGGCTTCTTGCCACTATAGTCCTCCTAGCGGTTCTTTCTATTTGGATAGATAATATATTTTCCAGCATAGAATGTTGCAATAACTTGATCCAGAAATGACGACAATGCTGTGTACTTTCACATGTTAGTTGCAATTATAAGGTTGTCTTGCTGGCTCAGGGTGTGCTTTTCTAGGTAGAGCTGCACCTGTTCTTTCCTCTCTTACATTGGTGACTGGGTTGTGTTCTAATTAGCTTTGTGAATGTGTAGTATTGTAGTGGCTTTTGATATTATTCAGATATGAGATATGAAACACCGAGCCACGAGACACAGCATTTATATATGCTGTGATCGGCTCTACCTGCTTCATAAGGTCTTCAGATTGTTTTTAATCTGATGAATGGAAACATAATAAATATGACAATAACTCTATGGAAAGGTAAATATAACTGAAAGGGATGGGGTTGCACTGATCCCAACTGTATTTTGAAAAGATAACTAGATAATTGTGAGTGGTGGATCCTGCCTGCATGGATCCAGCCATAGGATCACGGGCAGGATCACTGTGCTTTTGATTGGATGGGTCTAGCAATTTTTTTTTTCATAGTTGTTCATTTTAATGAGAGATCAGACCGCCTGCGTTAAGTGGTGATGCTCTTCATAATGAATGCAATGTACACTCGGTCGCGTAGAATCTTTTTCTCATTCTACACTGTTTGGTTTGCAACACGGTTGTCAAGTGGCAGCGACATATCAGTATGCAAGTTCACCCGTACTGTACTAACCTGTATTCTGAGTAATCTGGTTCTGTTTTTACACATTATCCTATAACTTGTTTTAATTTGAATGTATAGAAATCCTAGAAAATCCCCTGACCAAGCAACATCTTTTGATTCAGTACTCCAATGATGGCTGCTATGCATGAAGATGAATCTCCTGATCTGAGTGAAGTGGCCAGAATCCTCGAAGAAACTCTGCAGGTAAAGGCACCTGTGTGATAAATAATATTCGACCAGTCGTGTAACCGCCCCAACTCATGCTCCCCATTCTTGTTCAGGTGCACGTTCCTTTGAAGACTCGAAGGCTCATCGTGAGAGTATGCGACATTGTTACACGGAGGGCCGCCCGGTTAGCCGCAGCTGGTATCGTCGGTATTTTGAAGAAGATGGGCCGTGATGGTAGCGGCGGTGCTCCCACTGGGAGGACGAAGAGCAAAATTAGGAGATCGGTGGTAGCGATGGAGGGCGGCCTCTATGCTGGTTATTCTCTGTTCAGGGAGTACTTGAACGAAGCAGTCAGAGAAATCTTGGGCGAAGAGGTGTCCCAAAATGTCGTTCTCAGGATTTCTGAGGACGGATCCGCTTTAGGTGCTGCTCTTCTTGCTGCTTTGTATTCATCCGATAATGTAAGATTACGATAATAAGTATACCTGTGAATGTAGATTTTTTTTTTTTTTTGTTCGTGTATATATATGGTCTGTTGCTGTGCAGTATTCCGGGAATTCTTTGTTGAATGAGAAATACTTGTTGTAATGCCTCTGGGGATTGCAGCTTCAACTGCGGCCTGATCGGCAGATCCAATGGCATGAGGTCGCTGCAGCCCTGCAGGGGGTGCAGGATGCCTTAAAAGATGTGTGCCATCCAATCTATCGATCGGACGGCAGTTGCAGCTGCAATGCGTAGAAATTATTTCAACAAACATTTGTTAGATTGTGCCCTGTTTATCCCACTCCGTTTTCTTTGAATTTGATGTGTTTGGTTTCTGCTTACAATGTAGACACACTCTGTTGTTGATGATGCTTAGCAGTTGGGGATGTCAATGATAATTGATAGTCTAATTATCCGCACTGTTCGTTAGCTTAATGGAAGATTTGCGGACAGTCTTTTTGTTGTCTGCTTAGTTAATGGATACAGACGACGCAGCCGTGCAGGGGGGGCTCGATGCCTTAGAAAACGCGTCATCAAAGCTATTGATTGGATGGCTGGTTGCAGCTGCGATACTTAAGGAATTATTCCCACTAACATTAATTAGTGCCCCATTCCACTCCGTTTTCCTTGAATTGGTCAAGTGTTTGGTTTCAGGCTTTCAGCTTTTTGTCTTCATGGATATGGAAATGGATAGTCTTATTTCTGAAGCCACTATCTGCTACCATCCGTGTGTGTGTTCGTCTTATCATTTTTTTATTTATTTTACTAGTCTTTTAAAATGTTTAGGTTTTGGAGATTTTTTAAATCAGAATAAGAGATATTTTGATTTGGTAAGTTGTTGGTATTTCACTCAGAATAAGGAAAATTATACTGCGTTATTTCAAGTGATTTGATAAAAATAAGTAGAATAAGGAGTGAAATAAAAGGTAAAATTGAGAAAATTAAGAGAATTAGGTATTTCAAGTAGAATTTGGGGAGTTGGGGGAATTAGGTATTTCCGCAACCAAATTAAAGTAGAATTTTTATACCGGTTATTTCGGTCTTATTTTGCAAACAAAGTGAACCTTAAGAAATTCTTAAAATCTTATTCTGATTTAAGCTATTCTGTAAACAAATTGAACCTAAGAAATTTGAGCTTTTGATAACTTTATAGAAATTATATTCTCCCATCTAGTAAGGCTCTCCTAAAACGTAGGGAAGGGAAAAGACACCTGCGAGAGACACCCCGTAAGGTTTGAACTCGAATCTCCCTGCCAATGGCGGGGAGTGTGTCATTGCACACAGGCGCCGGATATGTTGGGATTGTGTTACCTTCCTATGTTTGAGCCCCATGCATCACTATCCTAGACTTAGTAGACTATCTTGAAATTCTTATTTTCTAATTTTCTTGGAAGCTTCAAAATGTGTTACTCTGTTTCAATGAGATATAAGAAAGAATCATGGAATGCCAATAAAAGTTTTTATGGGAAGCAGGGTGAGAATCCTTTATAGCACGAGATCATCTTTTCATGCAGAAGATTACGGACAGGTCCTGTTTTTTTTTTGGCCCTCTACTCAGCTTCCTATTTTTTGTCTATATATTCTCCTAAGAAGGCAAGCAGAGTGGAACAATAATTTGTTTGTGTTCTATTCATGAAAATGATCTAGAAGGAAAAAATATGATTAACTAAGTAATTTTTTTTTCAAAAAAATGCAAATTTAGGATAAACTGGTTAAGACACATTCATGTATACCAAATTCCAATATATAAGTACTAATATGCAAACTAGGCCTGACTGCACGGTGGTGCACGCCATCCGATTCAATCGGACGGCGCACTGCGTGTTTTAAAAAAAATATTTTACAGACTCTTTACGCATAATCGCGTAAGAGTCTCTATCATAGTGCCACGTTGTTGTTGTGCGCCCAGACCATACGTAGGGACTGGTTTGTAGAGTAGCAATATACATATATATACTTGCAATCTTTCAATATTCTATATTAATCCCCACAATCTTCATATTTACTTCAAAACCTTTGTAGTTATTTAACCCTCTTTAAAAAGCCTCTACGATTACCGCTCGTTAAAAAATATGTACTACTCATAAAATACTCTTAGTATATTCTGATGGAAATATGGTATATAGAAAAAATATTATGTGATTTTTCTTTTTTTTGATGATTCTTAACTGTAAAGACTTTTGAAGGAAGGTTTAAAGATTTTGTGAATTTGAACTAAAGATGAAGACTTCAGGGATTAATATAGAATATTGAAACATCATAAGGAATAAAACTAAAAACACTTTTAAAGAAGACATTGAACTCAGAACTGCAATGCTCTGTTCTTACAGAAGACTGCACTGTTCTGCATCCTTCTGCGTGGAAGTCCTTTGGAATAAGTCGGCCTGTGTGTTTTTCTCAAAAGCTTGGATGGGGATGGAGGAGTTGTTGCTGCCGGCGGCCATTAGCAGTGGCAGGTGATTTGTTGGTTGTCCCTAAAAGACCTCTCAACCCTCCTTAAAATGTCCTTCGGCAGCCACTTTTTAGAGATGATTCAAAGATTGTGAGGAATTTAAAAAAAAAATGAAGATTGCAAGAACTTATAAGAAATATTAGAAGATTATAAAGACTGAAAAAGTAAAAAATCCCAATCTTAAAAGAAATGCACTTCTCTGGGAGGTTAAGCAAGAGCTACAAATATTTTTAGGTCATCTTAATCTTAAAAGGATTGCACTTTTCCACATCAGGAGGTGCAATTGCACCCTTAAAATATGTGGGCTCCTTATTCATTCCCCTTGTCCATGACTTTGCCTCCCAATGTTACCATTCTAAATCTGAACGTATTGGGTTGTGTTGGCTATTGGTCCATAGTGGCTTTGGATAATTAGTCCTACATCGGTTTCTAAATTATGGTTCAAGTGCATATAAGCATGTGCCTCTGAATCTTAACACCGCGGTTTTGGGATTTCATCTTGGTATCAGAGCATTGATCCTGGGCCTGACCTCTTTCGCCTCTCCTTTCATTTCCACGGCCCATGGTGGCCGTGAGGGGGAGTGAATCTCAACACCGCAGTTTTGGGATTTCATCTGGTTGTCTAACTGTTTTAACTTCACTTTTTAAAATATATATATTTAAAATCTTTATCCCTTACTTAGCTTAAGACTACTCTAACATACCCCCATATGCATAACTAAACTTAGAACTCTATGTATCATGTATACAATGACAAATATAGGATGTGCAACTCAAAAATATAATCTTACGTTTTAATAGTATGCTGAAATTTTGGAGAAAGATGAAAAAGAACACAGCGATTGAGATAGAACTGATCAGGGAGATAAAGATGACAAACCATCCATAACCCAACGTTGACACGTTTTCTATCAACGATTTTGATAATGAGAATTAACATTTTCACATTTTCCATTTCTTATTCCAATGATGAAAGTATGTTTTCAATTTCAACTGTGATATAACTAATGAATGCTATTTCTATTTTCATTTTGTTTCTAATTTCAAACATAAAAAAAAGTTTTCAAAAATTATCTGAAACAATTTTAAGGTTTTCTCAATTTTCATCCTCTTCATTGGTTTTCAAAAGTCATCTGAACTAGTCTTCATATACATATAGAGGAGTGTTGTGGTGCATTTTCATATCGTTGTGGTTAAACTGCACACTACGTTTCGATCATGTCCTCATGTTAAAAAAAAATTAAGATTATCATAACTTTTATATATTAAATTATCCCTTAAGATTATTTTCATCCCTTGCTTGGAGTTTAATTTTTATTGTCGATCATTTCTGATTTGGTTGTAGCCGTCCAATTAGGTACAAGCAAATTAATGATGAATACTAAAATCCTATGGAATGGGAACAACCGTAAAGATAATCTAATGAATTTCCTATTTTTTAACTATTCCTTCATGAATTTTTGAAAATCGGATTTATAAATATTTGATAGACAACTATTATTGAGTTTCACAATCGGACAGTGAAAATAAAACCCCAAAGGATGGAAACAATCGTAAGGAGGGTAATTAAATATTTAAATTTTTTATATAATTTTTATTTCTTTAATATGAGGATAGACTGAAAATAGTGCACTTAAACAAACCGCATGCACTATATATATATATATATATATATATATATATATATATATAGAGAGAGAGAGAGAGAGAGAGAATTAATCCATTTTCAGTTTTAATGGCATATATCTCGAAACTTTCCTATTTCAATTGTGATAATTATCGGATTGATTTTTTTTCTATCAAAATTCTTTAGCCGAAAATAGGTCAAGAGGTCAGAGAATCAAATTTCTAGATACGATCCTACGTATGAGGGAAAAAAAATTCTGAACAATCTTCTATGTATCCACCCTGGATTCTTACTTAATCTGGTTGTTTTTTGCTTCAAGCAATCCTCATCCCATTACTCAATTTTGGGTAGAGGATCACACATCCATCCGGCCCAGACAGGACGTCTTGCTAGGCCCAAGTGCACCCATACTTTGCGTCACAATCTTTGTCGAGAGCTCCATCCTCATTACTTCGGTTTTTATGGGCTCCTCACAACATATTTTTTTTGAGGCACGATTTAGTGGGCTCGACGCTACAGTGAGGGGACTTTTTTTATTTTACTCTTTTCATTTTTTATGGAAGAAGATAAGTGAAAAAAATCCTTGATTGTGGTGCTCGACCGCATGGTGCGGTCAAGTTCATTGAATCACTTTTTTTTTTTTCCGCTCAATCTATTCAGGTAAAGTGACCAAAGTCTTATTCACATACCAAACTACAAAAAAAGCAAAATACTTAGAAAATATTTCAGTTTGGTAATCTTGGGTCCCCCTCACATCATTCCTTCTTCTTTTTTATTGCCTCTGCAGAAGTGTAAGTAGACTTCAAATGCATCAAATTTTATTCTTCACCACTTGGTGAGAATGACATGGGATGGAGGAAGTGAGAGGGGCAAATTAAGGGTAAGAAAAGTCAATTGGGTCGGCTTGATCTTGTTGCTGCCCACATAATTCCCTCAATCTATATTTAATTGGATTGCCTTCCATTGAACAAACAGTTTTCCTTGACCGCTACAAATATCGATGTCGGATCTTCTGAACTCGGATTTACTACATCTCTTAGGCCCCTTAACTTAAACATTCGATGGCTAAAGATTAAGGGGAAAAAGAAAACTCCACTTCTTCATCTTGATTTTTGCTCTCACCGCCAGCCTAATTGTTGGAGCGACTACATAGTCCTATATTGATTAATTTCAGTTGTGGTCAGTGCTTATGATCTTAGGCCCTTCAAACTCAATATTCAGATTTTGTGGTTTGTAAGATGGTATCAGAACAAGAGCCTGGCCCAATTTTATCTTTTCAAATTTATCATCTAATTTCCGCTGCCTCTTCTCATCTAATCTTCACAGCCCATCTTGGCAGTGAGGGGAGCGTTGGAGCAACTATATAATAATTCTATATCGGTTAATTTCAGTTGTGGCTAGTGCTTATAAACTTGGGTCCTTCAAACTTAATATTCAGACAGAGGCCTGACCCAACTTTATCTTCTCAAATTTATCATCTGATTTGCGCCCACCTCTTCTGATCTAATTTTCACAGCCCATCTTAGCCGTGAGGGAAGTGTTGGAGCGACTATATAATAATCTTCTATCGGTTAATTTCAATTATGACCAGTGCTTATGATCTTGAGCCCTTCAAACTCAATATTTGGATTTTGTGGTTTGCAAGATAGTATTAGAGTAGGGGCTTGACTCAACTTTATCTTCCCAAATTCATCATCTAATTTGTGCCGTCTCTTCTCATCTAATTTTCACAGCCCATCTTAGTCGGTTAATTTCAATTGTGACCAATGCTCATGATCTTGGGCCCTTCAAACTCGATACCTAGATTTTGTGGTTTGTAAGACTAATTAATGTACCAGTTAATAGAATTTTAGGTCCCTCCGGAGAACATATACGAGTCATGATTTGAATCTCGGAAAAAGAAAGATTCATTAATGGGCTCATGATCTCATCGTCGGTTGCCTTTGCAGACCATTAGAGCTTTGATGACTGCTATTATATCATTTTTTTTACAACTCTTCTAGAGCTTCACTTGTCCCTTTATCCACACGTACCCATCCTCAATTTCCTACCATCCGCTAGGAAAAGAACAAAGGAGGACATAAAACAAATTTTCTTCCCCAGGAAATCACTAGTCTCCTAGCTAGTCAGCAAGGATATTAGTATTCCAAGTTTCACTGCTTGCTTTTGGTCTTTAATTAGCTTTCAAATGGAGTAGGCCAGCGCTTGACTTCATACACGTCCGTCCATATGTTTTGATCTAAAGAGGGCTATATGATTATATAAACATATGTAAAAAAATTAATAGAGAGGATATATATGTAAGGAGTCGATTGGTTTATCACACAATAGGGAGGAAGTCGGTTGGTTTATCACACAATAGGGAGTAAATAGCCGATATTTTGTAAATGAGTAATACTTGTTGTAATGCTCTTGCGTGGGTAAATGATTTTTATTTTTTTATTTTTTTCTAGGTCGGTCCCGAGATGTCCTAACCGTTTGTACAATGCAATATCCGATCGAACAACTCAAAAAAAAATTTGAAAAATAAAAAATCGAGCTTCAATGCTTTTTACTGTTCATTGAAGCTGGATTTTTTATTTTTCACAGTTTTTTTTGTTGTCCGATCAGACATTGCATTGTACGGACGATTAGGGCACCTCGGGGCTGACTTAGAAAAAATAAATTTTTTTTTTTTTATCTACCCATTGTAATGTTCCTGCGTGCAGCATGCAAGGGCATTGTAGCAAGTATTACTCTTTATAAACAGGTGAACACAACCTATAGTTCATCTACCCATTGTAATGTCCCTATGTGCAGCACGTAGGAGCATTGTAGCAAGTATTATTCTTTGTAAACAGGTGAACACAACCTATAGACAACAACATATTTGCCTTTATAAATTAAGGTGTGCCAATTAAGTGCAGTCGGTGTTGAAGGACGATTCAGAGTATGTCGTGTAAGTAACATTACAAGCCTCAAGGGGATGCTACAAACTTAGAAGATGTCGTCGTGTACACTAACAGGCAAGTCCTAGCATACATATGATCTATTACGGAGTCAGGTTCAGTCAGTGCAAAGGTGGATAGGAGTTGAGTAGTGTAGAGAGGGAGTCGGTGGTCCCCATGCACAGTGTTATACATCACATCAAATCTCTTATGTGTGACACCCATCGACGTCCTCTCTACACTACCTGACTCATGTCCACCTTTGTACTGATTGAACCCCAACTCTCCGGTATGTGAGATTTCTTCGTACTTTGTTGTGGGGCCCTGAGAAAAACTTACTCGTTAGTCTATTCTGAATAAAGTTAGATTGCATTCTTAAATTATAGTGACTTTGTCGTAAGTCGAATAAGAAGAAAATATTATCTATACTAGAGGACTACTAAGGGACGTAGTATGGTGTGGAACTACTTCTATGTCTGGACTCTAGAGATTGGAACAAAAATGAACTAGATTAATCCAATATTAAAAAAAAAACGAAAGAATATAGATGGGATTTGAATTCATAACTTCCGAAGCATCTTTTGAGACCAAAATCATCCGAAATTAATGCAAAGCAAATAATACCTCACAAAAGATTAGTAGGTCTGCCATCACCCAATCACGAGTTAGGATGTGGAGCAAACCATAGTATAGAGCCACAACTAACTAGCATGTAGAGTCATTACTATGTCCAGGGAGTGTACATACAATACGATGTGGGTTGGTTCAGAGATGAACTACATGAAATTAGTGGGTCTATATATGATAACCCAGTCATAAGACGGGTAGGAGGAAAAGACTATTAGTAGGAAAAGAGTATCCGGTGGGTTTGTGTTGACCCAATCATGAGTTGGAAGAGGAAATGACTACTCGTAGAACAACAATACTTAATATTATGGCACAAAATTATCACGGTATGAGTCACTACTATGTTTGGAGGCTAGGACAATGATGAATTGGATTAGTCCCAACTTCAAAAGACGGAAAAAGTTACTAAGTTATATGTATAAGATCTAATCCATTACTTGTGAGACGCATTTTAAGAACAAAATCATGCGAAATTTGATCTAAAGCGGATAATACTTTACAAAAATTAAGCCATATCATTACAAAGGTAAAATGGAACGCAGATTAACTCAATCCACTTGCAGTCCTAATCATATACATTTGGATAAAAAAATTGTATCTGTTATACATGTTAATCTAAAAAGATTATTTATTAACTGACCTATAAACTAATAATCAATCAAATAATTAAGTTATCGATTACCATTTGCATTCCTATCTCTTACTAATCTCTCTTGTCTCATGTTTGTTTCTCTCCGGCAAAGGTTGTGATCCTGGGACGGTGCCTCCCACCAACCCCTCTTGAGGGGCTCGTCTGTCATCTATCACAGCTAGGCTTTCCCTGCAACCCACTAGCATTCTCTCCCTTCGGCTGGTCAATCGCATCGATGCATGTGCATGCTTTCGTCGATCATGTTAAGGACGAGCTCGTTGGAATTTTTACCCACAGAAATTGGACAGCTGCATGTCACAAAGAGGTCCCCTAACACTACTTTTGTCCAGGGATGATCTTACTTTGCTGGAAAAGGGAGTGCAAGATGACACACTTCCTTATTTTATTCTTTATTCAATGTTATTTTAACATGTCCCCCCCCCCCTCATATATATAGATAGATTTAAACTCCAACACATACATTGATAACTAGGGCTGTCAACGAGAATTCGATTTTTTGATCTGTTATCGAAAAAAATATCTATTTTCGATAAACAATATCCGCCCGATAATTATCAGAATCGGAAACGGAGATTTTTAATAAACTATCAGAATCGGAAACGGAAACACTTCCGATTTTTTATTCCGATTATTATTAAAGATTTTTAAATGTAACTTTATGGGTACATAGTTACACCCATTGTGTTTTAATCTTATGGATCATTATCTAATATACTAAGACGTATTAGTTATATTTATGTCTCATTTTATATGTTTTAAACAAATAAATCAAGAAATTAACATTTTTTGGTAATTATCAAAAATAATATTCGATTTCAATATCAAAATCGGAAACAAAAAATTGACTTTCTGATTTTATCGAAAACGGAAACGAAAAATATACTTTCCGATCTTATCGGAATCGAAAACGAAAACAAGTTATCGTTATCGGAATCGAAAAACATAAGCACATGTTTCCGTATCTGAATCCTATCTGTTTACAGTCCTAATGATGACTAACATAAGTTGCGCAATCCAAAAATATAACCTTAAGATAGTATGTTGAAATTTTGAAAGAACATGAAGAGGAAGACACACGAGGTGAAAAGGAACAAGGAGTGCAAGATGACACACTTCTTGAATCTCCATGAACCTCCTTGTTGTACTGATTGATTTGACTCAAACTTTGTGAGGAGTCCCTCCCTCCTCAAGGTACACATCATATTTCTTAATCTATTCCAGCAAAGTCAATAAAGTCTTAATCATTCAAAGACTATACTAATAAATTAACAAGGTACATAGAAAGGTTTGCAGTTTGGCTACATTGGGTGTCCCTCCCACATCATTCCTTCGTGAGCAAAGATCCCCAAGATCCCTTCTTCAACTATGATGTCTCTTTCTTATTGCCTCTGCAAAAAAAAAATTGAATCAGATTTCAAATGCGTCAAACTTTATTCTTCATGGTTTGGTGAGAGAGACATGAAGATGGAGGCAGTGAGAGGAAGAAAGGGTTAGAAAGTCAAATTAGTTCGGCTAGATCTTACTGCTGCTTACCTTCCATCAATCTATATATTAATTGGATGAGAAATATTTCTTATATATATCACCCTGTAAGATGTTGCAGTATAACTGAGATTTAATCGATTGATATTTTTATGTTTTAACCCGGAAAATGTAGTGTATTTACAAATTAATTATCTAATTTAACTACTTATAAATAAGCCCTCACATTGAGAGCATGTAAAAATCTGGGGAGCATGTTCATCGTGAGCATACTCTCCAAACTTTATATACGCTCCCGAGAGTGCGCATACACTTCCGACAGCACATATATATTTCTCAAAATCTAAAGCGACAGTACTTTTTTTTTCTTTTAAGGGATGCCCATGTGCGCATATGTCAGCGTGCATCAGACGTCATTATTATACTGCAGGAAAGTATGTGGGAAGTGCCAATCGGCATTTTTTGTTAAAGAGCGCATTCCACGTGCACCTTGATGCACCTTAAGTGGTACAACAAGTATTTTTCTTATTTCTCTTTAAAGAATTCAAACTAACAATGCTTAAGGGGCTTGTTATTGGGTATACTTGAACCTGAATTTATCATGTCTGAACAGGTCAGGTCCTGGATCTCAGATCCGTTTTAACGCTGTTACAGTGCAACACCAAGTGTGTTTCGGCAACTATTTCTTCAATTCGATTGTCTTCGTTGAACAAAGTTTCCCTTAAGTGCCACAAATCCGACTTCCAGTGGTGGGCTCACGACGTCATCCGTAGTTGCCGTTGCAGACCCCCGGAGCTCTACTTGTCTCTTACAATTTCCTACAATAAAAACAAGGAACATAAAATAATTTTCTTCCTAAGGAATTTTCTAACATCCTAGTCAGCAAGGATCCTCGTCTTCCAAATTCTAGTCTTCGTTTTTTGTTTTAATCTTTAATCAACTTTCAACGTTTGCTTATGATCTCGTAACCATAAATTCGGTCATCTTTTCACATATATATGGTCTTTATTTTGTCTTATTCGGATACCCCCTAGTTTGTCAAATATGTACAAGTCGTCAAAATCGGAGAGGATTTAATTTCTAACAAGATCAATATTTTTCCCTGTAATAGAGATATTTTAGCACAATCTAACAGTGAATCTTTGTGCATAATCCACCAAGGTGTTTCAATGAGTACAATTAGTGTTAAAGGACAATTCAAACTATGTCGTGCAAGTAGGAGTGTCAATTGAGCGGGCTAGTCTGTGGTCTAGTCCAATCCAACTCATATTAAAAGAAATTGAGTTGGTCCAAATTATATAAATTGGGTTAGGACTAAACTTGAGTTGACATTAGTTAAATCTAGATTAGGTTGGACTAAAAATAGACTGGCCCAATTTAATATATTGACTTTTACAACAATTCATACAAAGAGTAAAATATTTCTAATAAATCATTTATAAACGGGGTCAGTCCAATCCAACCTAACTCACTCACTATCGAATTGGGATTGAATTTATGCTGAATTTAAGTTAAATTTAGATTGAATTTGACTTGGACTAAAACTGGACTTGATTGTTTTAAATTTAAATTAAACCCAAATTATCACATTGTCAGCCTAGCCCGCCCAATTTACATCCTCACGTGCAAAGTATCTTTACAATAAGGAGATGATACAAATTTTGAAATGTTCATCACACACACTACAAGTCAGTCCTAATATGCATGTGATCCGGTCCCTCCGATTCCTTCCGTACTTGTTATGGGCCCAACGGGAAACACACGCGTTAGTCTATTCTCTATAAAGTTAGATCCGTAATCCTAAATAAAGACCAAAGCATCAAGACAAGGTTTCAGTATGGTTGCTTTGGGTCCCTCCCAAAGCCTTCCTTCCTTTGCATAGAACCCATTTGTTCTTAGTTACAAGTCGGCCGCAGCATGGGTCGTATTGTCATACTTTACCTCTGGATGGCATACTTCAGTTTTTGAACAAGCATCTCGCAGGGGATGGATGGATGTCGTCTTATAAGCATTAAAGCCTTTTTTATTATAACTAATCTAACATTATGTTAGGCCACATTTGTTTGTACTATAAGCCTTGTCTTAACATCATCAAAGAGCCTATGCTCAGTGGCATTTGACTTTTCTTTTGTAAGGGGGTTTTTGGGTTTAAATCCCACCTCCAGTAATAGTGCAGGAGAAAGATTTATCTTACAAATCATAAAATCCAGGTGTTTAGTTTGAAGGATCCAAGATTATAAATACAGGCGACAACTGAAATTAATCGATGTAAGACTATTATATAGTCACTCTAACATTCTCCCTCACTAGCAAGATGAGCCGTGAAAATTAAATGACAGGAGGCGACGCAAATTAGAAGATAAAGTTGGATCAGGCCCTTACTGATACCATATTTCGTAGGAGCCTACATTCAAGTGATCTCATAGATGGTGAGGCTTATGAAGAGATTATTGCTCTTTGCGGTGATACCTCTGAACTCAAAATAATTGTCTAAAGAAGGTGGAGCTGTTGTGGCGGTGCAGAGTAATCTCATGCTTAAGAGAAAATAATAATTTAACTGCTGATATGTGTACTTTCTCCACTAGAGAGACTTTGTAAATATTTCTAAATCAGGAAAAAAAAAAAAAAAACGCCCTGTTTTGTCTAATATGCCAGGTTATTGATGAGAAGATTGACTGACTGTTCATTTGTCCGCTCTACCTCTCCACCATGTTTAATCTTCCCTTGTGGAACAAGTTAGTGACATCTTATTCTAGTCTCAAGTGGCTTTATGATTCAAGAGTATTAATTGGCAAACTCTTGGTTTATAATCTACCATTACTTTGGGGGGAGAGGAGTTAGTGATTATGTGCATTCCTACTTAATAATGTCTTATCTTGTTTAGATTAGAAAAAGTAATGTCTTATCCTAATAATATATGATCACTGCTAATGTGTACCTTATTCTCGTTAGTATCATGTAAGAATCATATATTGTTTTCTACTAGGTATCTTGAGTCCTTCGAACTTAACATCCGGATTTTGTGATTTGTAAGAATTTTCGACGTCACATTTCTCTACTTTGATGGCGGAAAGGATCTCCTTGACCAGAAGTTTGGTCATCCTTACATATCATCAAATAGATTGCAAGAGAACTGTAGGACCAAGGACCAATTAAGTAATGAACTCGTGTGACATGTCAGCACACTAGAACATGGAGGGATGGAAGGGGGAAAGGGTATGTGTATATTGCAAATATTTGATTTCCATAGTACAAATTGCATAACCAATTCACATCACACATCTAAGTTGCCTATATCGAATGATTAACCCTGCACACACTGTTTATGCCATTCTCAAAACAATCAAAACCCCTGTATTCTGTATAAAAGACAAACAAAACCCAAAAAAGAAGAAAAAAAAGAACTGGTCATCATCCACATATCAGCAATTGCTCTCCTGCACTGCTTTACCCCTGGTCTGCATAACTCTGAGTTCCTGAAGCCCTCCTCATTAAAACCTTCAAGAGCCTCAAGAATATTATTTGCTACCCAAAACAAGAGGAATCAACACCCAAGAATGAAGAATCTACCACATCAGCAGAAACCAGTAGTATTTACTGGCACACCAGGACACACCTGTTCTCTAATCCCTGCACAACTCCACCATCTCCTTCTTCCCTCCCCTCACAGTGCTCCTCAGGCACCCACCACACCCTCAAGCTCTTGTCAAGCCCCCCACTGTAGAGCAAGAACCCACCTCCCACAGGCTTCCATGATGCCTGCAAGCACCTGACAGGGCCTTCATGGCCCCTTAACACGCCCACTATGGTGAGCTCCACGCCCCCCGCCGCGCGTCTCCACACGGCGATGCTCCTGTCCGCCGAGCCACTGCACAGGAGCCCGCCCACCGCGCACAGGCACAGCACGGCCATGCCATGCGCCCGCACGTCGCAGACCAGCCTCCACTCCCCGGCGCCCACGCCCCCCTCCCACCCCATCACATGCCCGTCCGACCCACCGCCGTAGACCACCTCCCTCCCCTCTTCCTCCACCACCACCACCGCGTTCCACGCGGCGCCGGGGCGCCCGACCTCCATCACCCCCTTGAGGCAGTGCGACCCCTTGGCCCGCTCCCACGCCTTGATCTTGCCGTCGGCGGAGGCCGTGTAGACGGCGCCCGCGCGCGCGGCCATGGCGTTGATGGCGTCATCGTGGGCGCGGATGGACTCCATGCAGCGCAGGTCGGAGAGGCGCCACACCTTGAGGGTCCTGTCCCAGGACCCCGAGTAGACCACCCCGCCGTCGACGGCGAGGCAGGAGATGCTGTCGGCGTGCTCGATCCAGAGCTTACGGTGGTGCCGCCGGGTCTGCACGTAGTTGCTCTGTTTCATGAACCTGCCCAGGTAGTCCCTGGCCGTGGGCATCGTGGCCACCAGCCGGAAGGCGTTCTCCGACCGAGCCGATACCTTCCACACCCGGATCCTCCCGTCCTGGTGCGCCGCGAAGACCCGGTTGCCCACGGCCGCCAGCGCCTTCACGGCCCCCTCCCCGCGGCCGAACTGCGCGAACCGGCGCAGGTCGGGGTGCTGCCACACGACGATGTCGTCGCCCCGGGACGCGCTGAGGACGAACTCCCCGCACAGGGCGAGGCAGGAGACCGTGCCCAGGTGGCCGGAGAGCACGGCCAGCTCCCGGGGCTTGCCGGCCGCGGGCGAGCAGCTTCCTTCTACGAGGAGATGGCGGAAGGTCGGGCTGTCGTCGGAATCGCTGCGAGTGGTGGACTCTGCGAGCAGTGGGATGGACTGGGCGGCGTCTGGGCGAGCCGTGGCGGAGGCAAACGCGGAAGAGGGCGGCATGGCGCTGGTGGGTCTTGCTGGGGAGGCGCTTAGGCGAAGCAAGCTGTGAGCTTTGAATTAGGAAAGGGGCGGTGGTGGTGAACAGAAGAGCATAGAGAGAGAGAGAAAGGAGCGGCCTTTTGGCCCCTGCTGGTTAGCGCACCCCCCCCGCTCCTCCTCGCTGTGATCGGATTAGGGTGCCCTTTACGCTTAACAGGGCTGCTGTGTTTGGTTTGGTGGGGAGTGGTGGGTGCCCGGGGAATCGATTTTTTATGTTTTTAAAAGGGTGGGAGGAGACGGTGCAACGGCTACTTTGGAAGAAGAGAAGCTGCCTTTCTTGGGGCCCACAGGGAGGTGCTTTGCTTGGGTCATAATGGTATGCTAGATTAATCTCACATGTGCTCCATTTGCGCAACGTTAGGGTGCTTGTTTAGTTTTTTTTTGTTTAATTTAACTGAAGAAAGGTGAATGGGGAGGTCAAAAAAGATGAAAACTTTTTTAAGTTTGGTATGATATTTTATGTTGTCAGCCAAATTTGAGCACCCATGTGGTAGAATCTTCCAGGAAGGAAGGGTTTAAAATTCATGTGATGGACCCTTTCAGTCAAATCATAATTGATAAGAGCTCTTCATGTGATACAAATTAAGCTGAGGGAAGTACGCTAAACTTGGCTCTCATCAGCATCAATTAAGGAATCCAGGGATCAGGATGGTTGGTGTGCATATGGCCAAAGGAGAGAATAGAAGCCGTGATACATGGCCTCCTGTCACCTGAATGAATGCCTGCCTTAACATATGTTCCCAAACAGTTGAAAGCAATTAGTTACTTCGCTGTGGTAAAGTCCGACAGGACTCCGGGTCCACGCGCAAAAGGGTGGGCCCGGCCAGTCTCCTGTTGGATCACGGATGACAGGGATTATTAAATTTAATTTCGATATTTTCAATTTCCAACGTAATAAACTTAACTTTAGACATTTTTAATCTTTTTACTATCAGTATCAGATAGTGAGATGAAATATGATGGATCACACTTTTTTAAGCATGACATTATAACTTTCTTCGAAGAGAAATACTTAGTGCACCATCACGGAGATATCTTAAGATGAATTTTCCGACGTTCAAGTCAGTAAAAGACAAATGGCAGAGTTCTATAAGCTGGAAAGGAGAGATTATGGTTATCTAGATTAGACGTGACCATTCCTTCTTTGTAAGATGAGGTGGTGAGAACCCTTTAAATTTTTCGATATCCGACTATTCCATAGGAATACAACTCTTCCTTACAGTGGACAGGTTATTGGGCCGAACATGCTGAGTAGGCCAAGTGGGCAACCTTGGTTGATGGGCCAGGCCCAACCCAGCAGAAACCCCCTCACCATTACTGTACCTCCTATAAGGGAGCAATAAGATATAAACCTGCAGGCGTCTTTCGATCTACCGATCAAACTATAGCACAAACTATATCATCACAATAAGCACTGAAGCAAATATTTTGCTTCAAAAAAAAAACTAAAAAATAATATATGAACTCAGATTGCGAGAATTTCCCAGCCTAAAACATTCTTCTCCTAAATGGGAAGCAAAGTCACCCCCATCCGAAAGCTCGCTTGGTATGACTTAACTAGGTTACACCAGCTTGATAGCCACGTTTAGCATACTTCCAAGTGCTGCAACCTCACCGTCCTGAGCCGTCACTGTTACAATCTAACAAGACCTCTCTCTTTGTTTGGTCTGGTTCACACCACCTCACTGCCCTGGTTTAGTAAACACATCTCTGACGTCATCTGGTATTTAATTCCCTAAGTTTGCCGTAATACACAATATTTTTACCGCCATGCTTCTCCGCCTTCATAACTCAATGATGGGTTGGTCGGTAACTCAGTTGTAAAATGACAATCTTAACCTTACGGTATTATATGCATGGTGACATTACTAAACTTATGGGATACTTTCATACTAACCGCGCTTGTTCGTTGAATTTCAAACTCATTTTCATATTATCTTACGTATTCTTGCAAAAGGAAAAGAGTTTTACTTATTGCATCGCCATCTATCGAAGTGGAACGTGCCGTCCAACCACGTCGTGCCACTTGAAAGTTCGCACATGACCCTCGTTCCCCTCATAAATGCATCACGATGTCACCCAAAAAAAATAAAAAATAAAAAATTTACCATCGAACTATGATTTCGAGAGCATCCTAAAGAACTCAAGAACACATCATATGCTCTTCAGAGTGCCCTAATATGCTCAAGAGCTTCAGAATACTCTCGAGATCACAGTCTTAAGATAATTTTTTTTATTTTTTTCGCTGACGTCAAAGTGCACTTATGAGGGATAGGAACCATGTACGGGTCTCCAAATGGCAGATGCGGCTGGGCGGCGCATTCTACTGCACCAGATGGCGGTGCGGCAAGTAAATTTTAAAATAAAATATCTATCAAATATGTTGACATATATGAAATATTTATACATATAAAAAATACATATTACCAAAGTAGTAATTTTGTAACATTATGTGCTTTAAGATGATATGTAGAATAATATGAAACTATCTCTCCAGCATGAGGTCCGCGAACAAAACAGGCGGCAAATTGGCTGGCTATTCAGGCGCGCACCTCAGGTATATAGCAACATGCACTGGTCGGATAACTTCCCACCGCAACTGGTATCCATATGTAAGGAGGCAAATGAACCGATCATGTTTGTAAGTCAGTAGTCAATAGATGCGGATGTATCTCCGATTACCAAAAAAAAAAGAATAATATTCAAATAAGTATAGTATTTTTGAATTTTAACATATAAAAATGATTAATGTGAAATTATCTCTGTACTTATTCACAAAAGAATAAGAATTTCGTTAGCATTCTATGATAATACCTAAATACTGTCCTCCCAAATTATGGTTGTTTACCCTGACGCATGCAGAGACTAATTTTTTGCAAAGTCATACGGAGGAAAACGTGGCAGTCAACATGTTCATCTTTTAGGTAAATCATCTAAATCCGTTTATTATATATCTTTAAGCTGTGTTTGGAACAGTTTCCAATGGAAGTACTTTTAAATTTTTGGCTAGTTATTTTCAGGATTAGGGTTTCATAGATGAGTAAACTTGCTGCAATTCCCCTATGTGCTGCACGCAAGGGTATTGCAGTGGATAAACCGAAAAAAAAATATTTTTTATATCGGCCCCAAAGTGTCCTAACCATGCGATGTCTAATTGGACGATTCCAAAAAATCTAAAAAATATATTGTTCAATGGAACTTGATTTTTTATTTTTCAAAATTTTTAAGTCATCTAATCGGACATTGCATTATACAACGGACGATAAGGACACCTCAAAATTCATCTAAAAAGAATAAAAATAAAAAAACTAGTTTACCAACTACAATACCCTTACGTGCAACACAGCGCACAGATATTACAGCAAGTATTACTCTTCCTAAGTTAGGAAGAAAGAACATAGTCAATAGAAGTCAAAGGTGAACTCTAGCCAAACACACCTTAAATCTGCCTTCGAAGAAGCTGCTTTTTTAGCCGCCCAACTTGGCCTTTTTTTTAAAAGGTGACACAACGGTCGGATATATATAGGTATATACAAATGATCGAAATTTCAATCCAAGCAAAACCCAAGATATCCTGAACAAAGACTAAAAAAGAAAGAACAAATATAATTACCACTATTAGTTGAGAGCAACATTGTTCATAGTCAATTAATTTTTTTATTCGAAGATATAAATTAAATATAACACAATCTAATAATTTAATTAATGAATTATATATGTTAATGTCAAGTTCAAATTAATCGAGTTGGTCAACCCTGAATCCATCTATCCAACATCGAGTTGAAAGAAACCTCAACCCTAACCCAACCCTAACTTGATCGAACTCAACCTTACCCAACCCTCAGGTTGGCCCGCTCAAGTTTCGGATGGCCCCACCCAAAGTTACAACCCTAGATACAACAGCAGACTTTTTTTAACGATTGACTAGTCATTTGCATTTAACCCTCACATTAAAAACTGGAACCAAACCAACAGGAAGACTTGTCTAACAACAAAGGGTGACATGGCTGAAGTTGGTCCGTTCTACTTTCAGTCGTGAAAATACAAAAAGCTGGTCACGAGTTCTACCAAGTTTGCATTTCTGAGACCTGCGCTACTGACATGAAATTTAACGACTAGTCCATCCTACAAAAGCCCAGAGAACAAAACATGGCAACGAAAGGAGTGGCTTATGAGTACTTTGGAATTGTTCACCCCCCTATAGACAAAAAGCATATGCTTCTATATACAATTTCTTTACATCCTGTAAGCGATCAAGTTGCTTTTCTGTACAGATTTAACAAAAAGTGCAGATGACTTGTATAAGATGCATCCAACAGTGTGCGCCAATTTCTATATCAGCTTTTATAGAGATTCCGCAAATTGCGGGGCCACAAAGTCGAGCTCCTGTCTCATGACGCAACTCATAAACCAGTCACTGCTGTAGGTGCAAATCCCTCTCTTAGCAGCCAACATAGCCTCTTCCATATCTTCCTCACATGCTATAAATATTGCCGTTGAGGGCTCTCGAACGTTGCTCAGCCTGTGAATAACCTGTGTACGTGTCATTCAATTGAATCAACACTTTGTAAATCAATTAAACAATGTAACAGTTCAACAACTTAAAATTTTTCATATCAAACGAAACAAATAAAGGGATCCACCTAGCCTATGAAGTTGAATGCCGATTATCACCCATGACATGCAACAACGTTAATGTTTAGCAGGAAAATAGAGAGTAAAGGACAGAATCATTTAGCCTACATTTCCACCTGCAGACTTGACAATGATCGAAAGAATATTTGCTGGGGGCTGAACATGCTTTCCAAGGCAGACACTGTACCCTTTAAGCAGACATTGAGGCTTTGCTCTTGCTTTTATGACTGCATCTTTCAATGTTGACTTGTATTTCAATGTGTAATCCACATCTTCCAAAATGAACTTTGATTCACCTGTTCACAAGAGAGATTAGAAAGCTGGGTCTAAGAGCCACAGAGAGGTAACTGATTCTGAAGGGTAGGTTCCAGATAGAGCACTTACCAAGAAACATGCCTTCCCTGAAACTCTCTTTTAACCAGCTGGATGAGACTATCCAGGCTCTGCATGTCGAAAAACAGCCAACTCAAAACACATCTCTGTGAATACTAAATACTGGCATTCTGTTTCTAAATTTTTCTCAAAATGGAGGCATCAAGGACAATAGATCAATTTTCCATGTAAATAATTAGCAACACAAACCAAGTCATCCACAATTTTCCATGTAAAACGTTACAACTTTATAGTTTCACATAGACATAAACAGTGGGCTTTTTGAAAAAACTGTGAAAAATATGGATAATCAGTTAGAGAATTGGTTGGATATATAAAGGACAGACACATAAGCACATTCATTCAAGCGGCAGACTAAATTACTAACCCAGAACATAGAGCAGTGCAGAAATTGAGCGTCTTCCGTGCCTTGCCAGTGATTACATGTGTGCAGAAACTTCCATCTGCCGTGACACTACCCCCAAGCTCTTGAACTATCTGTGAAATTAATTATAATTTGTTGAGATAACAGTCCAAAAGCCATTTTCAGTGGTTCAGAAATTGATCATGAAAACAAACTCAACAAACATGCAACATACTATAGCTAGCATATCCAGAGAAATCAAATGGTCCCCCCAAGTTCCATTAGGCTCTTGACAGACATCTAATTGACAATGACATATTTCTTGCATAGTTTGGTTGTGAACAAAGCTACAGCCTCTACAACAAATAATATAGCAGATGGAGCTCAAGTTTATATGATTAACCAAGGAAAAGGGAGAATTTAATATCAGTAATGCCATGGATGAATACCTAACAACGCCCAACCATTAAATTCTGATTGGATAATGATATATGCAAGAATCTCACGGTCAAATGTTATTTATAAACATAATCCCTCCCCTGCTGTAGCATGATCCTTTCAGGAAATAAACCATGCCGTTGTATCAGTATAGAAATCACAATTATAGTATGGAGCATCAGCCACAAGCATCAAGCTGTAAACTGTCAATCAGGGAGAGAGCCACACAGTCACACGCCTTCTTAGCAATTCCCTAAATTATATGCAAATTACATAGGACTTTGACAAATTGTTGAAAAAAGACATGCTTTCGCCAAAGAATTCAAATGTTGGAAAAAAGTACTCATCCTTGACAACATCCACTACATGCAAATCATACTGAAATTTTTTCATAAATTTGATAAAATTAATAAAACTATTAATGAATACAAAATAACATAACAATTTATATGTATCTGATTTTATCCGTAATATTTGGAGCCGAGCAAAGGAGTAGCCTTGGAGCAACGGCAAGGTCACTCCATTATGAGCTGGAGGTCATGAGTTGAAAACCAGAAAAGCCAAATTGCAAAAAAGGGAGTAATGTGGAGTATAATCGACCTTCCCAATTTACAATGGCAGGAGCCCTGTGGCATTGGTTGTCCTTCTTAATGATTGAAACCGAGTCATGTTTTGCCATACCGGATCAGATAGTGGCAACTCGGGCGAATCATACCATATCATGGCAAACCCGAGCCATGACACGGGCCGAATCGGCCCAAGCCCAAAGGGCCCCATGTTGGCTCCGGGCGTTTGGTCCATTTTTAGATTCATTCAAGTTATTTTCTGCATTTTTGAAAGATTTTTTGGGTTTTAACTTTGAACCGTTCTCTCTCCCCACCTTGTGGTTTTCAGCTCAATCCGTACCAAATATGTAGGTGGGGAGAGAGGAAGATAATTATGATATACAACATTCAATCCCTTTTCAACAGACCAAAGGCCTACTTGTACGCCACTATGGCTATTGGAATAACATCTCCCTATGCTTCTGTTATGGCAGGAGAATGGTGTGTTCCTGTCACCATCACTCTAAAATCATGTTTGTACTAAGTTGCAACCCACTTCCACCAATAGTTACCCCCCTAATGCTGCAATTTTGGTGAACCCCACCCAAAAGGAAAAGAGAAAAAAATGACTGCCTCCTCACACCCCTAAATGTGATACATAGAGTTTTTGAACATTTTCATTTGACAGAATTTATCATACTCTAGTATTGCTACTGGTAATGGCAAGATACAGAAGCAGTAGTGTTGAATTTCTACACCATCACTCCAAAATCCAGTGCATGCCAAGTTCAAATGTAGCTGGTGAGGACACCAGGGCTCAGGTCCACCTGGACCCAGACAGAGCTTACTGTCGTCAGAGCGCCCCAACAGTCTCCCTATGCCTCAGAGACACTCCAAAGTGGTCTGACACATGGGCCTTTGGACAACAAACACGTGATATTTTGTTTGGCCCAATTGGGGCTCGTTTAGGCCTTCCCCTATTTTTTAGGATTTTTCAGTGCAACTTTCGCACTAATTTTCCAGGTTAGGGGTATTTTGATGCAAAGATTGAGTTTTGGGAACCATTATGGTTAGTATTGATCTACAACTGTTTTCAATTCTTAATGAATCATTAAGCACAAATTCTGCATATGTTTTGAGCCTTTTCTGAGACAGAAAGAGAGAGCCCTGAGATGCCGCCTTCGCCACCGCTGCCGCCGCAGCCACCTCCCTCCTCTCTCTCTAAATCTCGGTTACTGTTCACGCTACAGTAATGGTGGTTCCTGTACGCTGTGACCATTACCCCCTGGTACTGTTCACGTGAACAGTACTCCAGCTCCCTTCTTTCTCTCTCTCTCTCTCTCTCTCTCTCTCTCCCCCCTGTTCTGCGCAACAGGTCAGGAGACCCACCAGTAACCTCGTGCACCTGCCGCTGCCTCGTTGTGCGCCCTGATATGTTGTGTCAAGTGGTGCACTAAGAGCACAAATGCACTGCCCTCGTTCCGAGCACCCATGTGCTCAGTCCAATGCACTGATCACTACACCTGCATCCACAGCGACTCCTCGACGCGTCCAGTGTAGCGCCACCACCCCAATGCCTCATTTTGCGTGGCAACCCTACACGCACCCCAAAGACATCTATGCACGAACTTAGAGGCCCACAACAGCTGCCTCAATTCACATGCCACTTCTAGAAGTCTTCTCCCACACACCAACATGGAGGTTTGCATTTCATTTTCTTTCTCTCAACTCTTGCTTATTCAGTATTTGCTTAATCACTATTGTCAATTGACGGATAGGTCCCCTCGCCAGTGATTTGCTTCACTGCCGGCTTATGTGCATGAGATCCCGTCTCGGGGGCTCCCTTTGAGCCATGTTTGTGATCCTTTCATCCTAGACAAGTGGTAGTTCTTCAACTATCAATGGTCTTGCATTTCTTATTCGCAAAAGACAATTTCCCATGCATAGTTTCTACTATTTTAGGGATAATTACCTTGCTGGTTCTCTGTGAATTTTGGAGTTATTAATTCTCCTTTATTGCCAATCGCTGATCACTTGCATATTTAGATGTTTATTTGGTTTCCATGGAGTTGTTATGCATCATTTTTGGGGGACAATTGGCTGAACTTGGGGAACAACTGGATGAACCTAGTGAACTGGATGAACCTGGGGAACAACTAGAGGAACCTAGAGAGCAGCTGGAGAAGCTTAAGGGACCTTCTCCACAGCCACAACTCAGTCCATCACACCCTAAACTAAACGATCGAAAACATCCATCATGTTTTCAACGGTCCTAATGGAACCTTCAATATAATCAAGTCTCTCATCAAACCACTTATGTCTGACCCCGATCATGATGTAATCACCATCTTGCAACTCTTGTGGGCGTCGGTGTGCATCTACTAAACGCTTGTATTGTTATTCGTTGATCCCTTACATATTTAGTTCTTTTAGTTTATGAGTAGTTGTTCTGCAGGACCACATCAGTAGCCTCCCCAAAGACTCCACATAATTCCCCCTTCTCATGATTTTTTGGAAGGCAGCAACAGCCGCATTCATTTCATTGAGATAATCAAGAAAAGATTACAAGGGAAAAAGAGAGGGGAAGGAAAACAAAGAAAATGTCTACCAAGACAGTAGACAATACAAGAGACCCAGGAACCACAAACAACACCCTTCCCAGAAAATAAAACCCATAACATCTTACACCATAATCCTCAAAGAAAGACACTTTTCCAATGAGCAAATTTTGATAACATTGCAGAATCAGAGATCTTGTGTCCAAATCTTCTAAAAGACCATTCTTGTATGAAGTGGATACAGTGTCCGAAAATCCCTGTTGGGCAAGGGAATTGGTTGCTAAAGATTCTGAGATTTCTTTCTCTCCAAATGGCCCATAGCATTGCTGGTAGAAGGGTTTCCCATAGACGTAATTCATGTTGGTAAGGACACATCCGATTCCAGTTTGTCATGAGACTACCAACCGAATTGAAGCTGCTTGGATGATTGCCTAAGACTTTGAAAAAAGCCCTCCATATAACATCCACTATACCGCAATTAATAAAAAGATGGTCCACAGTTTCTTCAAACATCCCACAAAATGAACATGTTTTTTTGTCTAGAGTAAGGAACCTAAGCTTGTCCCCAGTAGGTAATCTGCCCCATGCTATTTTCCACAGAAAGATCATAATCGTGATGGGAAGACTTTTATTCCACACCTGAGATTCCCAACTGACCTTAATTCCTCCTGAGTTCAACAATTTAGTTATAGATTTGACAGAAAACCTACCACCTGGATCCCATCTCCAGCATTTGACATCTTCCCTCTCATTCATCTCTTGAAAGTCTTGAAGCAAGAAATTAAGATGAAGGAACTCCCTCTCTTCTACAAAGTGAAAATTTCTGCAAAATCTGAAATCCCACACAAGACCTTGAGATGTGGAAGCTCGGACATCTCTGATAGTAGAATTCTTATCCTCTGAAATGCTGTACAGATTTGGAAATCTATATTTGAAAGCCCTTCCCTCTTTCCAAGCATCTTCCTAGAATTTTGCAGTTCGGCCATTACCCACAGTTATGTAAGTTGAGCAATTGTAGAGATCCAAGTTATGGAGGATACTCTTCTAAATATATGAGACAGAGCCAGTGATCTGGAAGCTACTAATCCAAAGATCATTTTGAGAGAAATATTTACTTTTGATGATTCTAGCCCATATAGATTGAACATCCTTATCCGATCTCCAAATCCATTTTATCAAAAGAGCTTTATTGAAATTTTGAATAAGTGTTAAACCAACTCCACCTTCCTCTGTACTTCTGCACACAAATTTCCAGCCAATGTGATGCCCACCCTTTACATTCGGTAGTTTACATTTCCAAAAGAAAGCGGCTCTTATAGACTCCAGTTTCTTACATACCATCTTAGGTACTTCAAAAATAGATAAATAATAAATGGCCAAAGAAGAGAGCACTGATTTGGCCATAACCGACCTACCTCCTGCAGAAAGAAGGGAGCCTTTCCAGCCTTGAAGTTTACATTCAAATTTCCTAATCACAGGGTTCCAATCACAATTATTAAGCCTCCTGTCAGAAAGTGGCAAACCCAGATAAGAAATAGGGAAGGTAACCGGTTGCACATTCATCAGATTTGATAGATCAGCCATCTTGTCTTCTGAAACATTGATACCCGCCATAATACTTTTAGTGAAATTGATTTTAAGTCCAGTCACCGCTTCAAGAATTTTCAGCATAATCTTCAAATTGACCATCTTATCTTCCTTTGTAGATGAGAATAAAATCGCGTCATCAGCATATTGAAGGTGGGTAACCTCCTCTTCCATTCTTCTAACTTTGATACCCTCAATAATTTGACATTCTCTTACTTTATTCCACATGGAACTCATAACCTGTCCCACTATTATGAAGAGAAGAGGTGATAGGGGATCACCTTGTCTGAGTCCTCTCGAGCTATCAAAGTAGCCAAATGGAGCTCCATTTATAAAAATGGAAAATTTCGTTGTCCATATGCAGCTTTTTATCCATTCTATCCATTTCCTTTTGAATCCCATCAGTTGCATAGCTTTTGACAAACAGTTCCAATTTATTCTATCAAAAGCCTTTTCGAAATCAATTTTACACACAACAGCCTCCTTTTTTCTGCTCTTCTGATCATGGATACATTCATAAGCAGCCAAAAAATTATCAAGAATGAAACGGCCTTGAACGAAAGCAGCTTGATTAGTATCCACCAAACTGTTGATCACAATCTTGAGTCTATTTGCCAAAGCTTTTGAGATGATCTTGTAGCTGCCATTAAGTAAACTTATAGGCCTGAAATCCCCTAGTTCTTCTGCAATGTCCTTCTTAGGAATAAGGACTATGAATGTAGAGTTAAGAGATTTAATTTTCCAAGGCCTCCTTTCAAACTCTCTAACAGCTGCCATAATATCTACCTTAATAATTTCCCAGAAATGTTGGTAGAATGCAATTGAGAATCCATCAGGTCCTGGAGATTTATGGACATCCATGCTAAAAACTGCAGCCTTAATTTCTTCCTCAAAAAATGGTCTAATGAGACTACACGCCTCCTAATCTGAGATTTGCTTGAACATGTAAGAGCTGATCCAAGGTCTCCAACCCCTCTTCCTTAAATAGCTTCTCAAAGAAGTTTACTGCAACTGCTCCCTTCTCTTGTTCCTCAAGTAAATTATGATTGTCAACCTTCAAGGACTCTATCAAGATTCTCCTCTTTTAACCACAGTTCTTTATATCTCTGCTTCTATTTGATTTCTTCCCTTAAGGACCAATCAAGATATTGTTGTTTTAGATTGTCCCAGTGTTTGATTTCTTCTCTAGATAACAAATCTTGATCAAATTTGGCTTGGTAAGTTTCAATGTCCCCCTTCTCATGATGCAAAATCTTTGGGAATAAACTCTGAGATCCATGACAAGTAGTCCACATAATTCCCTTTTAATTTCCGAGTAGTTGTTCCGTGTCAGTAGCACCCCCAAACATGCTTTTACTTTGTCATTCACTGGCTGAGTGAGAGGGTATTTTGTAAAACAAAAAAAAGAAATATAAACAATATGTAAACTAATGGTGAAAAAAACATAGAAATGATTTTAATTTAGGATATGAAGATGACAAATATTTCCACTTGAAAATAACCAAGAACATGAGTACACCAAGCAAAAGATATGCAGTGCAGACAAGGGGAAAAGGTTTCCAGAATGCTGAAAATAGCAGGCTCACACAGCCTGGGATGTCCCAACAAAGTTCCATAGCATAAAATATCTGAAAGCAGAGATGTACATCTCTCTCTCTCTCTCTCTCTCTCTTTTCTTTTCTTTTATTTTCTTTTTTTTTTTTTTTTTTTTTGGGGGGGGGGGGGGGGGGGGGCAGTAAGTAAAATGACAGAAAAACAAGCAAATAAGGAGGAACTGCATAACTAAAAGGTCCTAAGGCACTAAAATTATGTGTAAAATAATTCATGGTCTAGATACAATAAACAAACTGTTAGAGCTTTGAAACAAGATATAACATTTACTTTAGAGGACTCTCATGTCATGGATGCAAGCAGTAGATAAGTACTTGATATCAAGTAGTAATCGAGTTCGTACCTTTGTCAAACATGTTTTCTTATTTTCATCTGCAATATTCATAAACATTATTTTAGGATCTTTTCTACTTGGTACCAGGTCACTGATGATAAAATCTTCAGTTGCAAGATTTTGAACAGCCACATCTTTGGTACGGACAGTCAAATCAGGGTGAACATCTTTGGACAATAAATCAGCCAAAGATTCATCACAGTCATCCAAGGATAAATCACCAAATTCAACATTTTCTCCTCTATAGCGCTCACCAGGGGAACCACGTCCAGAAACCATGCTGCAGTCCACAGTATGTCCACCTCTCACTCTTTTTGACTTGATTGATGACAAAGAAGCCTCCCATATACACCTCTTTGCAGCCTTCTGCAAATGAGAACAATTCTTGTCACTGTCATCATGGACATTTTCTGCAATTCTTGAATCACTAACCCCAGAAGCCATATGTGTGGAGACCAGCAATTTGATACCACATGGAGGAAAATCTGCAGAGAAAGAAGGTATTGTAAGTGATACTTTGCACAATCACAGAACAACTTGTTGAGCCTGGTGTTATGGTATTTCAGATGCTCCAGATTCCAGAATAAGAACCTCTGTGACACCGTTAACTTACTATCTTCGTGCAGTCTTAAAGAAATCACAAGGCAATGAGAAACTGTTTTGGTATTAGCACTTTGACATCTTCACTTCATATTTCATATAAAAATGCCACATTAGAATGAATTCACTTCCGTACAAAACAAACTAACAGCACACATTTAGAAAGAACTCAACATGGATCGTGTAAACTGTTTTTGGATATATCAGTATGGTATGAGCATCCATCATCATTATTGGAAGTAGAATCAAACTTAAATATGATAATATACAGCCTTGGTAGAAGACTAGATGCCTAATCCTTAAACCATGAAGCATAGGTTTCAAAAACAGTGCGAGTATGGAATAGCGATCGTCAGGATGGATCATGGCTATGTCTGCATCTACGTACGTTGAAAAACAGGTTATTTAGACAAATCCAGTATTAAAAAGTAAAAACATCATTTAAAAAAATCTAGAGAGATTCCCATGATAAAAAGGCAGCCATGCGGCAAACAAAATCACCTTACCATTGCATTCATGATTAGCAGCCAAACATCCAACTTTTGCAGCCAGTAGTCTCAGAGTATTTTCATTCTGTTGACTTTGAGGATCCAGCAAGTTCACACGCTCACTGTTTAACGTAATTTGATCTCTGTCATCTTTTGCAAAGCCAGAGATTCTATGATGAACAGAAACGCACGTCTTTTCATGAGACCTATCTGGGAATGCTGTGCCGTTTTTAAGATGAGAAACCATAAGTGTGGAATCGCCTGGGAAGCATAATGTCTTCCTAATATCAGCTCTAACCGGTAGCTTGCGAACTCTGCCTTTCCCATCCACATCTCCTATCGATGCAAAACCCTGCAAAGAATTGATTATTATGAAGCACAATTACCTTACACCATCTTTGCTTCACAAAATTGATCCATTGAAAATGGAATCTCTAGGACTATTGAGTACGGCTGTGGCTCTTCCACTCTAGTGGCTAAATCCAGACAAGGAAGAAAAGGGAACACATTTGCATTTGCCTTTTAACTTCTTCTTTTTTTGGAATCCCAAGAGTAAACCCACAAACCCAGGATCAAACCCTGCATCACCAGTACCCCAAGCCGTAGGTTCGCCAAACATCTCTCGGCCCCTATTTGGCAACAGAATAAACTTCGGGAAGAATATCCTTTCACGCATGAGTTATTCTTTCATTTGTCAATTTTCTGTTTGGCAAAAGATGGAGAGAATAAATAGTTTCTTTAACATGGCAGTAGGATATTAACACGAATGGCAGAACAACCTCCTATTGCACCCACTTATTCCGTTGCCAAACACGGGCTCGGGTATTTGCCTTTTAACTATCGCTGACAATCAAAGCTTTCATGTTTTTAAGAAGATATCCAATCCAAGTTTAGGAGAGAAAAGAAACTAAGAGTTTCTGAAAAAAGATAAGGAGCTTTTAGTATTAACTCCAAAATGGATTACAAAGTCATTGGAAAATTTATAAATCTTATTCCCTTAGCTACCAGTTTGACACCATCTTAAGTATGTGCCCATCCAACATATAACCTTTACATTGTTTTGGAGCATAACAATTCAATAAAAATAGAATGATTGATATATATATAGGCCATGATTAACCCCATCCCATTCCCTGTACAAAGATCTCCCAATTGCAATACACATTGTTTACATTGTAGTTTACTTGTCAAAGAGGCCAATTATGTCACCCCCTTCATCTTATTCTTCTTCTCGTCAATGTAGACATCCTCCATGTTTGTATCTGTTCTTCATCTAAAACACCATCCCTATCTTGTCAGCATTGGTTGGCATCACTGTTCAGTCAAACAATGTATCATTTTTCTGCATGTAACTGCTGTCTGCCTGTCAATCAATCACAGACAAGATCTCCTAATCCAAGAAGCACTAGCACAAGAGAGAGAAAATTATACACGCCCTCTTGCACCGAAGTATATACATGAATAACATGTATTTTGTCTTTCGAGCAAAACTTACAACTTAGTAGGGAAAGAAAGAGAGAAAATAACCAGGTTTACATCTGATATTCCAATTGCACAAAACAAGGTTGGTTGCATTGGCACTTGGATCACCTTGAAACCCTTGGAAAACAATAAGTATAGGTCTGACTTGTATGGTGACAGACCGAGTCATAAAAGCTCATAAATTTCCTTTTAAAGAACCATAATAATTTATAATATGTTAAATGAGTTTCCACTGCATGTATTGGCCGCCTCATAATTCAGAATCTACCAAAACAAATCTGACTCGTGATACAGCACCAAATCAGATCTGTGTGGTGAACAGTTGACACAAAATAAGCAATAATCAGTTTGCAGAAGCCTTCAGGGACAATAAGACTCTCTATCAGTTACAGAAACCAAATAAATCAGCTTGATTCTGAGTTTTTGGTATACTGAGTAATGCCAACTGAGATAAACAGATAGCGGCAGCACAATAAGCACTTCACATCATGCTCTAGTTATACCTGTTTAAGCCAAAACCCTTTGGATTCCTTATCTGCCCAGCAGAAGATAGTCAAAATACCAACATCTTGAAGTCTGTTTCTCAATTCAGAGTACAAAAGATGACCAATGCCCTGAACAAACAAACAATCACCAAAAGCAAAGGGTGAATAGCCATGCATAACTTGATGAATTTATCAACGAGGAAACCTTGATAGTTAAGTATAAAAACATCAGGTTCATGGACCCCATTAGATCTTTAAAAATAAGAAAGAAAAATGAAAAGAATGGCTTCAAAACATCAATTAAGTATATCAAGAAACAAAATTTAAACATTGTAATTTCGGAGTGTAGATGTTCACACTAGTAGTAAGATCTTTAGATCATAAAAATGACTTGCCTCACAGGGTTACAGTAGCTTTGGTCGCTTCCAAAACATACATTTGTGAAATGAGCACATTCATTGGCCCCCTTGGGAAGGGCCGCTCAAGACCTCTAGTGAGGCATGGGGGAAGAAAAACACAAAACAAAACATCTGCCATTTTTTTTATTTCCAAAGGAAAAAGGAGAAGGGGGAAAAAAAGAACTTGTCGTTTAGGCCCTCTTTCAGTTGGTTAAATATTAGGTTGTGGAACATCGTACCAAGGGCAACAGTAACAAAATAAGCAGATAGTCATGCTACTATGAAACACTGATTGGAGTAATCAGACAATTATGAATTATCTCAACAGTAACAAAACAAGTAGACAGTCATGCTATTAAGTAGATAGTTCATGCAGTCAGGTTTCACGTAACAAAGGGCTTTTCCCACCTTTAGGTTCCTTGATATATTTGATACGAATTTGCTCAATATGATATTGATTGGAGGAATTAGATATAATTATAAGGTAGTACCTTCCTCTGATATTCAGAACTGACAGCTGCAAGAGGAATTTCAGCATATTGCATGTCGCATGGAATTATTTGGTACGATACAGCGGCTACAACCTGCAATAAAGAATACACAAGTTTTTTAGGGGAGAGTAACCACAAGTGATTAATAAAGAAACCCAGGAATTATGTTTATAATAACAAGAAACGCATTGAAAATGAGTTATTTTCCATGCATAAAAACCATAAACTCAAGGTGACAAAATGGAAAAGAATAATTTCGCTCATGCAGATCTCTATCAATCTTGCCAAAAGAATAGTGAGAGACATGTCTTCCTATACTCCCTGCATATCCAATTATCATTATAGAGAAGTGTTATGGAGGTATTACGCAAGCAAAAGAACAGTTACTGGTGTGTTGATGCATTTAAAACTCAATCCTAATCCAGCCTGGAGAATGGACAGCCATTGCAATGCAAGGAAGTACATTTAGTTTTCCATGATGGATAGACATAATAGCAAAAACTCTCTCATACCAGTGTAACTACAGAATATACACAGGAGTCACCTAAGACAAGTGTAACTTACAGTTTACACTAGAAACAGACAAATATACAATAGTGTCTGACCATACCTCAAGAGTTTGCCAATTTAGGCTCACTTTGTTTGCAGAATAACTTAAATCAGAATAAGATTCTAGAGATTTCTTAAACCAGAATAAGAAGGATTTTGATTTGGTAAATTATTGGTATTCCACCCAGAATAAGGAAAATTACACTGCGTTATTCTAAGTGATTTGGTAGGAATAAGTGGAATAATGAGTAAACTAAAAAGTAAAATTGAGAGAATTGGGGGATTAGATATTCCAGGTAGAGTTTGGGGAGTTGGGAGAATTAGACATACTTTCAATCAAATCAGAATAGGATCTTTACACCGGTTATTCCGACATTATTCCACAAACAAAGTGAGCCTTAAGTGCTGACTTGTTTGAAACTTCGTAAAGAGGTCCGCAATTTGCTCAGTAGAAGTGATGAAAGGAAGAGCAAGGGTGTGTTGAAACATCTTTTTTCTAAAGTCTTAGTATTCTTCCACTTGAAAATTCTAGTTTTAATTTTGCAAAGAAATTAGCAAACTGGATCAAAAGTTGGACTTACCCCACCAGCCTCAGTCAATGTTAATCACATAGCTTAATTAACTGCCAATGGTGAATGCCCTAAAAAAGAAGAAAGAAAAACAGTGGCAAAACCATGCAAGTCAAAGAAGAATTTGAATCGAGGCCAAAAGCTTTGTCATGGTCCAAGACAGGTTCCTAATGGTTTGGACGCATTTTAAAATGTCTTTTTAAGTTAGAATTCATGGAAGGCAGAATCAGCGAGGATCGGATCGGATCGGCCGATCCGCTCAGGTTTCGGCAGCCCGATCCGATCCCAAGCCCCAACCCCCCGTTCCCTTAATGGGATCGGGCAGATCGGCTGGGGTCGGCCGATCCAGGCCGAAACGGTCGATTTGTGGCCCAACAGCTAGTTTCATGGAATTAAATCCATGTTCATGCAAGTACCTCATGTGTGCAAATTGGATGGGTTGGATGGGGTGAAGGCAACCTGAAACAATCCAATTATTTAACCCATCTTGATCTTTGTTTCATGGAATTAAATACATGTTCAAACCAGATTCATTTTAACCAATTAATTGAATCAGATCAAAGTTTGGTTGACTACACTTTTATAGCATAATGAGTCCAACATGGCCCAATTAATTCTGCAGAAAAAACAAGTGTTAAAAATAATTTTAGTAGGGTTGAAGGTGGAGGCTGTGGAATAAAACCTTCTATTGGCTAGTAAAATTCATCCTTAGTCAATGGAAAGTGAGGATAAAAATAAAAGAAGATTTAACATTCAAAAGAACACTAGTTTGATCTCATCTCTTTGTTATTTAGGTAAACTTGGCTCGATGGTCAAACTGAATCCAAGGTCCTCACAATTAAAACTCAATTCTTTCTGATCTTTTATAAAAAAATTTAATTTTTTTAAACCTTTCTTTACAATAAAATGGGGGCACAAGACCGGATCGGTTGGGATCGGCCGGGATCGTATCGGATCGGCCAATCCGATCGGTCCAAACTCAAACCGATCCGAGTCTAATCCCCGAGTTTGCCTTCCTTGGTTAGGAGGGGATTTTGGCAATTTGTATCATCGGAGGATAAGGGTATCTTGGTCATTTTAAAGTTTGGAATGTGTTTTAATGGAGTAGTAGTGGCTAGGCACCCAAGGATGCATGTTTAGTCATTTTGAGTGTTCTTTGGATTTAAGGGCATTTTGGACATTTAAAGAAAACTTAAGATTTTAGGGGCACCTTGGACAGTTTAAGTGTTTTTAATTCTGAATGATTTTTTATGTTTTTGTGATTTTATACATTGAGGGTATTTTGGTAATTTTGACAACTTTTAAGCTTTCTTTCAGGTTTTGGGATAATTTAGTGGGGATAGGCTTACAGCAAAACAATAGCCTATCCTTAATCCAGTGTTGTTTGATAGCGAGATAATTCAAGCAAGAATTATGTAACTAACAGATGAGTATACATTATTCCAGCTAATATGTGGAATGAAAATGCTTTATCCCCAGATTTAACCCCAGAAATGGTGATAAGCTAAAATTTTCTTTATTCAAATTTATTATGATACAAAGTGGAGTTCCTTATCCCCGAATTTACATTCAAAATGGGGACAACTTCAAGTTGAGATAACCTTGGTTTTTTAGTGTACCAAAACAGAGGTTAGGAGATAACATGGGTTTATCTCGCCTTATCCCACTACCAAACAAGAGCTTAGGGTTCATATCTTATGTGTTCTAGGTGATTTTATTTTATTTTTCTTTTCTTTTCTTTTTCTTTGGGAGGGGGATTTTTCTGACTTTTAGTGTGTAAACTGTAAAGGGAATTCTAGTAAGTTTGGCAAACTTTAGGATTTTACAAGGAATGTTGTGTTTTGAGTGATTTTAGATTTTTCTTAGAATTTTTACATGATTTTAAGAAATATTTAAGATTTCAAGGGTATTTTGGAAATTCTGGCCATCATTTAGATTTTACAAGAAATTAGGGTCATTAAATGCAAACTTCACATTTTTTAAGATTTTCTATGATTTTTAGCGTTCAAGAGGTAGCAATTCTGACCATTTTTTAGTGTTGAATGTGTATGTAGGTTACTTTGTGCAAGTCATGGGACCAAGGATGGTTGTACCAGGTATCGGTACTAGTATCAGGGGATAGGATACTACCAATACGTACCAATATCGGTATCGAGCGTATCGACTGGTATCTACCAGTATCGGGTCCATTTTGGCCCAATACCGGCCAATAAAAGTTTTTTTAATTTTTTTAAAATACAGATGACTACTGTCAGGGTTTCCCTCAATATCCTATCGGTATCACCAATACTGATACGTATCAATATCAATATCGATCGATACTGCCAACCAGGAATGGGACTTGGATCTTTAGTTATATTGCAAAAGTCGTGAGTGTGTTAGATCTTTAAATTAGTTATTTAAACCATCAGCATTTTAAGTTACTGAGTTATTTGAATGGAGGGTATTTTAAGGATTTATCTAGGTTGCCAAGCTAGGAATAATCCAAGCATTGGGCTGTGTTCTAGGGTTATATGCCACACGGACTACAGTATAACTTTAAGGGATATGCTGCAACTTAACTATGTCCCAAAGACATCCATTCAACCATCATGGACTCGGCTACATTTATCTTAGGTACGCTAATAGATACAATCCCAAAAGATACTGGTTGAGGATATGAAGAGATGATGGACCCATGAGAAGCCCGTTAGGATCAAATTCTTTAGCCAACTTAGATAAACTCATTCAAACCCACTAAAGGACACAGCCTTAGTGGTCATTGGTTAAGGATACAAGATGGCATAGACCCATGGCCCAGTAAAGATCCAATAAGATAGCATCCTTTAGCGGGATTCAACAAGATTTGGTCAAGTCTCATAAGTGTAACACGCATGTTGAACTTAAGAAATTTGTTTAAGCCCACTGGAGAATACCAGTTTAGTGGATAAAGGTTAAGGATAAAGGATAAATCCATTAATTTTTTTGAGCTCCCAACCACAGTGGCAGGGCTCAAATCAATTAAATGAAAGGCAACGCCCTCACCCAGGTTCGAACCTGGGCACCCCCTAACACCCCCCCCCCCCCAAAAAAACCAGTTACCAACTGACCTACAGTCAGCCAATCATGAAATTCCATTAATGATACATTAGAATGTCCTTTAGTTTAACTTGGATCAAGCCCAACTGCGAACCATATCATAATGGGCCCAACTTAGGTTCATGATGTGTGTCATGGTCAAATAAGCATGATCATCACAATCAACATTATCATACGATAATTATCATCATACGATCAGAAACCACATATCATCAAGAATTCAAGATCATGAGTACAACATCTCCAAGCACCATCATATGTGATATATCGTATGCACAGCACAGATCAAATGATCATTATGAATGCGACAACATTATACAAGCATTATCATTGGATCATGATCTGAGGATCATCATCAAGCACATGATAAAGAACGTAAAAGTGGCATAACCACATAATATTCACATCATATGATCACCATCATTTTCACGTGATAACAACTGTCATGTGACAAACTATATAATCATCAGATGATCATCAACACAATGAACAACTATTGAAAGAAAACCACTAGAACATGATTTCTTGAACATCATTGTCATCATCATCACCAAAGTCACGAAAATCACACCATGATTAAAACATCGTGAACATCATTATCATATCAAACTCTTTCAATTACAGGAAACCAAGAGGCCAAAAAGAGTTTAAAGCATTCAAGAACCATGCATGTGAAGTCTCCACACACTAGGACGCCTTGTATCTTGTTGTTCTATGGGATGCCTTGTATATCGATCTCCATGGCCCCTCAAGACAAGAGAAGCAAGATATTTATTAGGATGGAGTGAAGGGTGATCAGTTGTGTATGTGTGTGTGTTTGGGTTGGGGTTGGAAGGAGAATCACACCATTGATATAGCAGACAACATTTCTCCTCCCGCCGTTGGTTGCATTAACTGGTCCAACTAGAGGTAGGTCCAACGATTTGATTCGACCCTTATGAGATATTGTACACTTTGGGCCAAACTCGCACGATTTTGTCCCCAAAAGGCACTTCACAAGTTATGGATACAACTCCTTCATATATAGCTTAGTAACTTTTTCCAGTTTTTTAAATTTGGTTCATTCTCGCCCCAACCCCCAAACACAGTAGTAGCTCCACACTATGGCGGCTTCACATCGCTCCACTTATGAGTAGCCCTTTCCTAAGAGATAGCCTTTTTCCTATGGATAACCCTCTCCTCCTACCTGGCTTGTAATTGGGTCATTACAGACCCACTAGCATATGTGTTGTTAATCCTCGAAGTAGCCCATATCGTACTGCACAAGTCCTAATACCATTCTGTAACGATCTAATCCAACTCTTGTAAGATATTGTCCGCTTTAAGCCAAATCGACATGGTTTTGTCTTCAAAAGGCACATCACAGGTTATAGATACGGCCCCTTCATATATAACCTAATAACTTTTTCCCATTTTTCGATAGACGACTATTCAGTTCATTCTCGCCTTAACCTTTAGACGCAGTGGTAACTCCACACCATGACAACTCCACATTGTGAAGGCTCCACATTGCTCCACTTGCGGATAGCCCTTTCCTACGGGTAACTCTTTCCTATACATAGCCCTCTCCTTGTATCCGACTCATGATTGGATCATTATAGGTTTCAGAGACATCCGATAAAATTAGAACAATACAGAGAAGATTAACATGACCCCTACGCGAGGATGACACACATAAATCGAGAAATGGACCCTTTTTTTTTTCTATAACATCCTTTCCGACCCTTGTAAGGTATTGTCCACTTTAGGCCAAGCCCGCACGATTTTGTCCCCAAAAAGTGCCTCGCAAGTTATGGATACAACCCCTTCATATATAGCCTAATAACTTTTTTCCCATTTTTCATTATAGGACTAATTCGATTCATTGTCGTCCTAACCCTCAAAGGCAGTGGCAGCTCCACACTATAGCAGCTCCCCACCGCTCTACTAGACGGGTCCCTGCTCTAATATCATTGTGTAACAATATGATCCAAGTCTTGTAAGTTATTGTCTGCTTTAGGCCACGTACCATTTTGTCCCCAAAAGACGCCTCGCAAGTTATAGATACGGCCACTTCATATATAACCCAATATCTTTTTTCCGTTTTCCGATATAAGACTAATTCAGTTCATTCTTGTCCAAACGCCTAAACACAGTGGTAGCTCCACACTATGGCAACTCTACGCTGTGGCAGCTCTATATTATTCCACCTACAAATAGCCCTTTCTTACGGGTAGCCCTTTCCTATGGCTAACACTCTCCTCTTGACTAACTCGTGACTGGATTATTACAACAAGTCTACATACCCCAGAGAGAGAGTTTGTGTGAATTCTCTCTTCCTTATTGTTAGCTTCTTTTTTTGTTTGTCTTCTCTCGTCTCTTTTTTCTTCCTTGTTTCTCTCTTGCATGAGAAGAAAACCCAAGTGGTGTACGTTTTCATTTTCTCCTTCTTTTTTATTTTCGTTCACATATGGATTGTCCCACTCTTTCTATCTCTCTAGGCTATGCACACATCTTCTCTCTCTTTTCAATATAGCCAGTCCTTCTGGCCCTAGAAGAACCTAGTGTGAGCACACAGCACCCTGCTCTTGCTATTGCTGCACAGGGGACCCAAAAGAGGGTTTTTGTGATATGCAGCCGGTGTTGTTGCTTCTCTACTTCTTGACAAGTAGTGTTCATATATCTTTCTTTCTTTTTTCCTTTTCTCTTATTTTGCTTCTTTGTTGTTCTGCTTGCTTTGCTCCTCTAGCTTTTTCTTTTCAACGGGGTACCAGCTAAGTAATATTGTCAAATGAAGTGACAATCAATGTCAAGTACTTAGTGAATTCATTGTAGAAAATGCTGAAAGTGAGTGTTCACTAGCGGTGGAGCTAGTCAGAATGGCAAATAGCCCTAGAGAGAAAGAGCCATCTACATACCCATACACTCTTGTTTCCATGGTAGCAGCCCAAGCTGCATAATCACTAGCACCAATCAACTGAATATTCATCTTGGAAATGCTGGGCGGTGACGAAGATGCCATGAAAGTAGAAAAGAAACAAGCCCAACTGAATAGAAAAGCCAAGGAAGCATGAAAGAAACAAGGTCGTGGAAGTGGAAAAGAAACAAGGCCCAATTGGATAGAAAAGACAACATAGGAAGACAAGGCCCAGATAGCAAAACAGTACACAAATAGAGCAATGGAGAAACAAACTGAGCAACTATGATCTGGACATCAAAAAAGCCATGTGTATGGGGTGTGTTGCTGGCACTGCCTCATAGTCATTGAAGTCCGCCATTGGCTGAAAGGCAGAGAGGCAAATGGGGGAGTTGTGAATTGGTACCTAAAAGACCTTGAACCAGTATCTAAGAGCCTATGAACTGGTGTATGAAGGAGCTTGAACTGTTGCAAGGCTTAGCCATGTAACCAGCCCAATGGCAGCAAACTTGACATAGAGAGGACAAAGACATGCACCCTTAAACTCAAGTAGGAACCAAATATGCCTTTGTTCAAGGCTTGCATTCCCTATCTGAGTCGCCAGGTATCAGTAGAAGCCCTAACCAGGTGTCTGCAAGCCTGACAGCAAATTGAAGAGCAAGGCCAACAGCAACCAGAAGGACAAGGTTGACGATGACAAACAAGAACTGCATGCTTGCTGAAAGATCGCAATGTCAATGGCAAGGGGATGGTCAATCCCCAACCATGATAACAGAATCAGCTGACCCCCACAAAGATCAACAAGAGACCTAAAGACAGCCAATGAAGTCAGATTTAGATGTTAATGACTACAGCAGGAGGATCATAGTGGCACTGCAATGATGGCACAGCTGAACACGCACAGCATTTGCCTAAAGCCCCAGTTGCATACAACAGAAGCAATAAAGCAAAAAAAAAATGAGAGTCTAAGCTCATGGATTGCAAGATCGGCCGATCTCAATCCGGAGCGGCCGATCAAGATTGCAATCGGCACGTCCCCACCCGATTTTGGGTGGAAATCACTGTCCCCCCCCCCCATTTTAAAAAAATAAAAAAAGACTGGGATCGGCCTGTATTGGCACCGATACGGCCCGATCCCCGAT
Organism: Zantedeschia hybrid cultivar; assembly: GCA_030544215.1. Classification (NCBI taxonomy): domain Eukaryota; kingdom Viridiplantae; phylum Streptophyta; class Magnoliopsida; order Alismatales; family Araceae; genus Zantedeschia; species Zantedeschia hybrid cultivar. The sequence goes on along the minus strand of JARZZO010000005.1, from coordinate 75,156,989 downwards.
CCCCCCCCCCCCCCGTTAAAGGGGGATCGGGAGTTGCGGTTGCTGCAGCGGCGGCGGCTCCCCCTGCCACCGCCGCCTCTCTCTCTCTCTAACCGAAAGAGGGAGGGGGGGGGGGGGGGGGGGGGGGGGGGGGGGGGGGGGGGGGGTTTCACCCCGTCACTGTCGGCCGGCCGACTGATAGCCACCGTCAACGTCGGATTTCTTCATAGGATCCCAATTCAGTTAAGATATATTTCGATCCTAAAAATTTTTAAATTCTTAAAAAAAAATTTACTTATGGTAGTGTAGATCTATTAATGTTTAACTTTAAAAAAAATTAACATATCGATTAGACAAAATTCTCAAATTAACCCTAACTAGGGGTTAAAAATGAGAGCTTTTGTATGATTATTGTAATGTTGAACAGTTTTTATTTTAAAGAAAAAAAAAGAAGAAGAAAAAGAGGAGGGCATGTAAGGAAAAAAAAAAAAGAGGAAGGGAGAAAAAGAAAAAAGGAAGAAAGAGAGGGCGAGAGAGGAGCCATCGGAACCCCCCCCCCCCCAACCAGTGGGGGGGTGCCACTGGTGGGTATCCGCACCGGTGGGGGTGCCACCAATAGCCTCTAGGAGGAGGCTACTAGAGGGGATCCAAGGAGAAGCTTTTGAGGAGACTCGAGAGGACTTCTAAGAACCTTTTTCTAAAAAAAAGAAAGAGAAAATACTAAACTCTGTCCGTGGACAGATTCAAAACTACGACACCGTGCGTGAAATATTAACACATATACTATGTACAATAAAAAAAGAAGATAAATGATGGTCAATTCTTATTGTTAGAATGGCTATGAATTTAATAAAATCGTGGTTCATTCCTTTTAGTGGGATGGCCGTTAAGTTTATAGTTCAATCTTATTGGCAACGTAACCGAAAATCATTTTAGTGGTTCATTCTTATTGGTAGAATAGCCATTAAGTTTGTGGTTCACTCTTATTGGTAGAGTGATCAAAAATCATTTTAATCGTTCATTCATATTAGTGGAATGGCCATTAAGTTTAAGATTCACTCTTATTGGTAAAGTAACCAAAGATCATTTAAACAATTCATTTCTATTGATGAAATGACCAATCATGTGGTTCATTCTTAATTGGTAGAGTGACCAAATTTTGAATGATTCATTCATATAGATGGAATGATCAAAATTGATGTAACTTGATGTGTACACAAAGTAAACTTAAATAAAATTTTACACGTGATTGATGCATGTCCAATTTCACTTGTTTGATTCATGTTCAATTTCATTTATTTAAATGGTAGATGTGTTGACTAAGTTGAATGTGTTTAACTTTTAAAAAAAATCAAAATCAAAATGAAATCATTCATATTGGTGGAATGATCAAAATTGATGTAACTTGTTGTGTACACAAAATAGACTTAAATAAAATTTTACATGTGATTGATGCATGTCCAATTTCACTTGTTTGATTTACATTCAATTTCATTTATTTAAATGGTAGATGTATTGACTAAGTTGAATGTATTTAACTTTAAAAAAATCAAAATAAGTTAGTTTCGGTCTATTCATATTAGTTGAATGGCCGAAAAAATTATTAGTTCTTTCATATTGGTTGAAAAATCATTAAATTTAAAAGGATATTCTTAATCATGTGGTGATCATCATATTCCATTAGCTACGTCTTTTCTTTACAAATTCTTTAAAAAATAGAGCAATAAGAAGGAGAAGATGCTACACAAATCCGTCTAATCTTAGTGATTTCTTTAATGGTTTCTCAATGATTTCTAAAAGGATACCTAAAGGACAATGTCAAATTTTTTAATGTCATCTAAAGATTTTAGTGAGGATTTTGCTCAAAAACATATTGTTTGAACACCTTTTAAAGTTCATAGGCTCACATGCCTTCATGCGAGTTTAAAGTCCTCTAAGTATCCTTTATAGTATCCTTTAAAATTTCTAAAGAGATTCCAAAAAATAGACTCCGAGCAAACAAATTCCATTACGAATGTCTAAAACAAAACTTGTTTCCTTTGTTGTGTGTAAGCAATCTCTAGATTCTTTGTCGTGCATTTTATTCAATGAGCATCAACGAACGATTAATCAAGGGTTGTCAATCAATGATTAACATAATTTAATATTGATCAAAGTCAATGAAGAAAAGTCAAATTCACGGATCTACTTGTCTGATCCAAAACCCTAGACTCATTGAGGAGTAATCACAAGTTCTCAAAATCTGCACTTTATAAAAAAAAAAAATATTCTTTTAAAAACTAAAGTATGTTAAGTCCTTTTCAAAAGGAAATATAAGATTTCAAAAATCAAGTCACACATGTAATTAAGGTTCAATTAAACTTATAAGAACCTAATTGCACGAATTTGTAGATTAATTATACGTCATTAGGCTAATTTCCCAAAATTAACTTTAATTAGAGGTTAAAAATTATAATTTTTGTATTATTAGTGTAATTAAGGTTAAATTGAATGTCAAACACTCAATTTATTAATTAAAACACGATCGCCTAGATTTGTGCATTAATTGCATGTCATTAGCGTTAATTTTCTAAAATTAACCCTAATTAAGAGTTAAAAATTAAGACTTTTCTATGATTAGTGTGATTATGGTCCAATTAAATACTTAATTCAACTTACTAAAACCTGATTGCATAGATTTATGCATTAATTACACGTCATTAGTACTAATTACACACAATCAACCATAACTTTTGTATGATTAGTATGATCAAGGTTCAATTGAATGTACAAAACACTCAATTAAATTTATTAGAACCTAATTGTATAGATTTGTACATTAATTGCACATCATTAGTACTAATTACCCGCAATTAACTTTAATTAGGAGTTAAAATTTGAGACTTTTGTATGATTAGTATAATTAAAGTTCAATTGAGTGTGTCAAACATTCGCTTAAACTTTTTAGAACCTGGTTATATAAATTTGTGCATCAATTACATATGATTAGTGCTACTTAAACTTTTTTATGCATTTTTATGTCATGTAAGAATATAATAGAGCAAGGACATCATGAATAGGAGGTGAAGCAACAGGGTGGTGATCCTAGTTGACAGCATTGCACATTGTTAGACGCTAGACTGAGGAGGGTCAAATGCAAGTGATATGAAAAAGAGATGGGTGGAAACGTGTACCACCCAAAAATCATATTGCTGGCATAACAAGAAATGTCAACAGATGTGAGTCAGTTTTACTAGGCTTAAAGAGAGAAATAAAGACTTACATGTTGAATAAAAAATCCAAAAAGATTTATCAACACAATAACAGATGGATCTGTAAGATGAGATATCAGGACACTATAGACAGAGAGATTACAGTCTACATGTTCACTGGTCAATCAGTTTAGATGATGGTGATGAGGATGAGGATGAGGATCCAAATGATCATGATCCAGAATACACCAAGTGTTCATGCCAATTTGTCTACAAATAGAAAAGATAAGGACCGACGAAAAGGCGTTGGATCATTAGGTGGATCTATGCCTATCAATTCTCAGTCTGAAAAATCCTTTCCTAAGAGCTCTTCTGTTGACAGGGTTGCTACTGCTATGTTGGGTTGTAGACTAACGTTAGATGTAACACAATCCTATGGACCAATTTTTACACAAATTAAGATATACCAAATAGCCTGAAATCAAGCAAGCCTTGAAAGGAGTCTAGATTTAAGTAAAAAAATGTCTTAAAAGAAATTGTGACGTGATTTTTTCATGCAGGTATGCCAACACATGCAGCATCCAACCCATATTTTCATACCACAGTGGATGCAATTGCAAACATTGGACCTGGTGCAAAGGCCCTCACACTTCGCTTCATTCATGATGTTGGCCTCCAAAAATAGTACAATGAGTTAAAGGCATGGATGGAATAGTTACTCGAAATCCTAAATTTTAGGCAACAGACAAAGAAGGTACATCTATTCCTCAAAGGCGTCAAAAGTCCAGCATACTACCAGACACTGCAAGAATTTCCATCTCTCAGCCAACACTCAAGAAATCAACTACTCAAGTGTATCCACAGAAAAGAAAAGACAAAGACCTAGCAAGAAGTTCATTATAGTCATCTGACAAGAAAAAGAAAAAAACAATCAAAAGGAAAATCTAAACAACGAGTGGACTCGTCGAAAGAACAAAGAGGAGACAACTATAATTCAACAGACTGGAGAGACCCCTAATGACAGCCCAACCTTACCATCTCATTTAGTTAATATATACGAGATTGAGAAACAAACCTACAGACATAGAAAAAGGCAGTTGAAGAAAATAGACCAAGTGGAGAGTGATGACTCCACTGAGAAACAATTGGATGATGATGATGATAGAGATGGTGATGATGACAATGATAATGTTGGACTATCAGGAGGTTATGGAATTAGAAGCAGTTATTCAAGATACAAAGGTTACTCCGCACGTCCAAGTCATTCTGAAGGAAGCCACGGCCAAAGACAAAGACAACAAGGAGGATTTGAAGGCCAACAGAGACATATAGAATATGATTTGCCCAACTAGAAATATGGATCTTATCCGCCCATTTTTCACCCTCATACACTATCGTATTCAGACATCAGCAACACTATGGAGGGATACTCTGAACCTCCACCCATTCAGTATGGCATTTATGTCCTTCCAGTACAATTAGAAGAAAGCTCAAACCAACAAACAAACACACCTCGAGGTATTCAAAAGATATTAGAAGACCTTCTTAGCTCCTTGTACGGCTATAAGTATCCAATATATATGCTGACAAATTATAGGCGCCAACTCAAACTTACAAGCCAAATGATAAAGGATCACAAATGTGATCTTTCTAAGATATTTTTCATTAATTTCATGTTAAATACTTCATAATATCTTTTTTTAATTAGTGCACAACAATAATTTTTAGCGAGTTATTCATCTTTAATGATCATTTTTTATAGATATACATGATTTACATTCATTTACATTGTACATTCATTGAATAATATATTTTTTTATTTTTTTATTTTTTATTAATTTTAATTTTTTAATAAGGCCGATCCGGATCGGATCGAGTTTCGACAGGTCCCAATCATGGAACCCGACCCGACCTGGAATTCCATGGTCTAGCTCCATCACAATGCTAGAATGTAGAGGAATAATAGTCGAAAACTCTCTACATTGGTGTACCTACGACATAGATATATAATGCACCTTTAACTAGGAAAAGACGGATATATAACACTCCAACAAAATCAACTATGACAAAAAAAAAAAAAAAAAAAAATCAACCGTGTGGAGCATTAGGATCTAATAGGCAAGTCATTCAACATTAAGCAAGTTGTCGAGGCCTTCAAGTGAGATCATAGTTTAATGTTTGTAATCCAATGATTGAAAACTAAGAGATATCCCCTCAACAATATATACTAATGACACGAGCAATGCAAGTCTATGGAAAAGTGACTTTTTGTTGTTTCTTGAGAAGGCCAAGCTTTAGAGTTACATCTTATGAAAAATCATAGCACTAACCTCCCTCCCTCCCTCCTCCCTCTGAAGGTTGGTCATTGACAGCCAAAATTGGCATTCTACAAGTCAACTACACAAATGATAAGCAATAAGCTAGAAGAAAAATATCCAATGTTACTTGTAGAGTTGCTCCCAAGGGCTAAGGACAATGAATCTGGACAAGTGCCATCTACATCTTATCAATAAGAGGGCATAGAAGAAAGAGATAGAAAGAAAACAAGATTAGAGTCCTGGAAAGTGAAGAAACACAAAGAGGGCTTACGGCTCCAAAACATAACAACTATTGGGTCCCCCCAAGTTCAATTTATTATTAGATGTTTTCCATTTTGTTTGCAAGGCACTTATGCCCCCGATGATATGGGGCCAACCAAGACAAATAACTTCAACAAGGACATGACAAAGACTAAGTTACCACCTACCAAATCAACCAATTCCTACAATATCCATATAGTATAATCATGTGTTTTGGATCACACTGATTAGAAAAATAGAAAAACCAATTCACATTGGGCAACCAGCTTCTACCTCAATGGAAAACAGATGGAATCCATTGCTCTACTTTGGGGTACCATAGATCCAGCAACATAAGTAGGATAGCAAACAAATCAACTTGCAAAAGTCTATGTTGCCCGAAACTATAAAACTTCTTCAAACCATGTGGGCTTGTGCGGGTCAACAAAACATGGTCTGCGATATCATACCGAATTGTGCCTACTCATATAAGTCAACTCGTATCTAGGCGAGTCCAATATGTTGGGATGCATGGACTCACTAATACACATCTGACTCAAGCCGGCTCATGCCGACTCATATGTGACTTGTGCTGACTCGTGCGATAAGCTACAATCTGACCTGGGTCACTAAAATCTGGCTTCAGCCTGCTCAATGCAACTTGATGTGACTTGTATCTTATTAAGTAGACCTTTTTATCTAATTTAATAAGTAATTAGACCTTTCCTCTAATTGGTAAATTAAATTGGACTTTTTCTCCGATTTAATTGGTAATTTACACTTTTATATTGATTAGTAGGACAGATTTCTCTTAAATGTGGCTTAAAGTCATATCTTTGATAAATCACTAGAGTTAAAATTTTATTTATATCATAATCATTCATTAAATTAAAGAATCTGGAAAAACAAAATCAGAAATAGGCCTGGATCGGACTGAGTCATGTGACTCGTATGAGTCGGACTGAGTCATATCAATACCATACCATACCTAGGAAGATATGATCTAGTATGGATCAACAATACAGCTAACATTGAACAAGTAGCTCAAGATCAGAAACCTGAATATGAATCCATCATGGCTGCAAGAACAACATCTCGCAGCTAAATAATAAGAAAACTGGAGTACAGGATTTGGGTTGCAAAATAAACTTAACGTTAAGAAGTCTCGGCAGCCCATTTCCTGCCCCAAATGAATATTGAAGGTTCTGAAAGCAGAAAACCAAACAGAATGATAATCAAACATCTAATTACATTACCCTACAGAAAAAACAGTTTTCATTGATAGCTCTGGCAAGCAGCAAGTAATATGATGGCATCTGACAACCACATGATAAACCAAGAGAAATGGCATCCCCACTCCTTTATTGTGAGTGATCAAATGCAATGTTCATGACAGACACGAGCATGGTTGGCAGTACCGGCCGATACCGGTACGTACCGACCTGTTCATAATAGACACGAGCATGGTTGGCAGTATCGGTCGATACCGATACCAATACTGCCATCCTTGGACACGAGCCTTTTTTAGACTTTCATTAGGTGGGAGAAGCTTACGCTTTCCAAAGACGGTAACCTCCCACTTCCTAAATATGCATCCTTTAACTTTTAACCACTATAACTTTAACCTTTATACTTTTGCTTGACACAATTCACGGCATATGTACTTTCCAGATTAAAAAACTTCATTATATAGATTCAAACTTTCAAGAAAATCTACCAAAAAAAAGATGAATAAAGATGATGAAAAGACTTCATAGAGGACCCAGTCCCAAGAAGCCGAGCAGAAAATGTTGTTTACCTCACCAAGTCCTTTTATGGAATTCGACCTCAAAATCAATGTCTTGTATTTTCCTGGAGAATGGAGGTATAGCATCGTTATGGAAGCCCATGTGTACACCATGGGTTGAAAAGAATAACTTTCACAACATAAACCAGAGGTTAGGGATTTTAAGAACACAAGGCACACTCATATATAATACAACAATCTGATAAAAGCAAAGTTGAAGAGGAGATTTAAAAAATGGAAAATGGCCAAGGAAGGAAAGCCTTGCCCACCTGAGACACACTTTTCAAGGAACAAAGATTGTTTTCCAGTATTTGCTGCATAGTTCATACTGGGAAGCTCTTTCATGTAAATCCTCAACACTTCCTGCTATCAATTACATTAGCAAGCTTGAGATTGATGCCACTTTCAGAAATGAGTGGTGGAAACTTTTCCCATTAATATAAGCATGAGGAATGTTCATGTAAACTGACATTTAAGATCAAACCCAATCTAACATAAAGCAAGAGTAAGATCAGATTTTTCTGAAATGAATACCCAAAGAAAATACAAAAACAAGACAGAGAAGCAAAAGCATAGCCGTGCCAACCACAGAACCAAAAAAAAAAAAACAAATCAGGTTCGAACTGGCCAAACAAGTCCAGCTGTGTTGGGGAGGAAATGGCAAGAACTGGCACATTTTAGCCAGAACTAGACTTGGAAATGAAGCCAGCTGGGAATGATCGGATCCCAAAATTCAGTTTTAACCCCTTCATGCCAATGCCTCATTCATTCCAAGCCTTCAGGGGAAAGTTTTTTTGATGGCAAACCCCCTCATTGTGCTATAACAGTCATGGTTGTTGTTAACTTCCAAAGACCAATTTTGCCATGGGACACACTTAAATTAGCATAGATTTTTAAAAAAGAAAAACTTGAGATAAACCATAAATAACATTTTATGCAAAATTTTCAAACATAAGCTGAAATAACAATTCAACCAAGAATGCATATGATACAAGGAGAGAACAGAGGAAACATCACCTGAATCAAAGACTGGTTACGGCTATCAATGTCCTTTGGATTCAAGACCACAAATGCGTGATCTTTTAAGATACAATACTCCTCACCTACAGTCAGCAAGGTGTTAAATTCATTAATGAAGCATGTGCACAAAATAAAGAAATGCATGAGCTGTGGAAAAAAGTCGAAACGGTGCAAGCTATATGCAATGCACCAACTTGACTTCCCTTCATGAAAAAATAGAGATGCATCAATCCAGTTCATTTTAAATGAACTATCTAAATTGATGCTTGGTCCTGGGCCTCTTCACCCGCTACCAATCAGTTTCGAGTTGAATGCTCTAGCATGGTATCGGAGCCACCAATACCCAACATTACGTTACATCTTTCTACATCTGTTTTGACCACGTGTGCCTCTTTGATCACGTGTCAAGCCATTGGACCTGTGTCTCGCGACCGCCCAGTGTGGAAACGAATGGGGTGGTTGATCCCGCCTAGATTATGCTTGTCCTACCCTTCTCCACTCATTGCTGACCGGTTTTGATGCTCGAACAAGTGAGGTTTGAGCACAAGACGGAAAATGGTTAGAAGAATGGCACACTTATCCTTTTGGATGTACCGTAAAATGATGTCAGATACTGTAAAAAAATATCATTTTCCGTATTTTCCCGCCATTTGGCATGCTGTAAATACTTAAATTTCAAAACGGTCATTATGCTTCTTTCTCTCGGTTTTCAGTCCAAAAGTACCGTAAATCAAACCCAAGGATTCCAAAACCGAGAATTTCAAAACCGGAAGATTACCACATTTTACAGCACACCAAACGACACCATAACAAAACCCGTCAGACCACCAAAAGCAAGTAACGAACGAAGGGAGACAGACCTCCATCGCGACACTCGGAGTTTGGCAAGAGGTGGTCGCTGCAAGGTTTCCGCGCTACGCAAGTCTCCAACCCATCCACTGCTCAAAACCCACAAATCAAATTTTACCTTAAACCCAAAAAAAAAAAAAACGCAGAAATGCCAAATCCAAAGGAGCCGAAGGAACACGAGTGGGGACGAGGGAAGGATCATGGGAGGCTTGCCTGCCGAGATTGTGATGTTGGCTGCGCCGAGGGTGGAGATGAGGACGCGGCCGCCATCGCCCTGGGTTTCGCAGGTGAAGCCGCCGCCGCCTTCGATCTCCACCGTGCAGTTGCCGACTGCGATGGGAAGGTTTTGTGGAGGAGCAGAGGAGGGGGGAGGAGGAGGGGGGCGCCTGGGCCGGCCGCGTCTTCCGGGCGCCATCTCCTGCTACTTTGCCGAGTCTTCTCTTTTTGGCTTCTCCAGCAAGAAGAAGTGAGGTTGCCAGCCGGTGGGCTTCCGCTTTGCTTATATGGTGGACGGCAGGAGGGCGCGATGGTGACGCTGTTCTCGAGGTGTTTCTTCTGGAAAAAGCTTCGAGCAAGGGCGCGCGCGGGCTCCGGCGGAAACAAAATAGAGAAATTTTTTATTTATCCTTTCAAAACTAAAAAGAGTTTTTTTAGTTTTTCGTTTCCCCAATTTACTTAATTTTAAGAAGATATGCAATCTCTCCATTGAGTAAAAATTCTCCGCAAATTTACTTTTATCTGAAAAAATATCATTTTTCAAAGAGACTCTCAAATATTCAAGAATTTATTAGAAATAAACAAACAAAGAATCTTGCATAAATTTTATTAAATAGGGAGATTATAAACATTTTATTAAAATTAAGTATACTACAGGACTAAAAAAGTTCAACCCAAAAAACTTCCCATCAACTCTCTTTGGTTAGCAACTAAATTTAGGACGGCTTAAGTGTTTATTCACGCGATTTGGACTTGGTGACTTTACTTTGCTAAGCAAAGTATATTGCTCTATTAAAAAATGATTATTTTTAATTAGTTTGAAATAATTAATTTAAATAAAATTATTAAATTCCTTATATTCATCTTATTAAAAGTTAGCAACAATGAAATTGGGTCGACATAACTTGGAGGTTATGAGTTCATTCTAAAACTAATTTCCTCGTAGAAAATAGAGATAAAATTGGCACAATTAACTATCAAATCCCAAGATGACAAAAACCTTGTAACATTGGCATACCACACTAAGGCTCAATTGAAAAACGCTTTTGGGAGAAATTCTAATGATTAAAAAAGACCCAATAGACATAAGTGTTTTCAAATGGCTCAGGCAATCTTTGGCATTGGGTTCATACAGATCAGACAAAAAGTTAATCTATTCTAAATGCTCCATGTCACTTTAACTTTATGGTCAACCGAATGAATAGAAAGGAGGAGAGAGAGAGACCCAGAACCGAATAAGTTGTCTCTTTTTTAAAAAGCGGAGAGAAGTGCGCGTTTGACGCTGAGGGCGCTTCTAGCCTGCTCCTGTATTGATTGAAAGTTGTACGGCCTACCCGTGCCCTTAAGAAGCCGCTTAGCATTATTAGTAGGAACTATAATGTAATGACCTACGAAAAAAATGAGGCTATTTATACAATTATTATAGAGACTTGAATGTAAAAAGATAAAAGAAAGGGCTTTTAGTCAAATTTATCCTACAAGAAAAGAACAAGAATAAAGAATAAAGAAAGAGGGAAAGATAGAGTGTAAGAACTAGAGTATGGAGGGTGAGACAGAGAGTGGTGGTGGGAGAATTAGACAGAGAAGATCTGTTAGAGAGAGAAATAGAAAGAAAAATAGTGGGAAAAAGAGTGAGATAGAGTGTAAGGTAAAATAAGAAGTTGAAGAGGAAGCTGAGAAAAATAAAAAGAGAAAGTGGACACTTGTGAAGGACGTAAAGAGAGGAAGATAAAAGAAAGTTTAACGGACTGCAGCAAGACGGTTTGCCCACAACCGGAGGTTGCAACGTCGATTCATCTCCATCACAAGCAAGGAGATATCTCTTTGTGCCAAGGCTCACCTAGTTAAGGTAGGGTGATACTCGATCTACTCTCTTTTCTCATTCATTTTTTAGTTTCTTTGGGAGCCAAAAAGATAATATCATGACATAAATAACGGGAGGTTATATCAACATCTTTTCAAATAATTAAATAGTGTTTTAACACGATAATAGTTTTATGTTTTTACGTCATGCAAGATTTACTTAGCATGATAAAGGCATAGTGCTGGAGTAAATATTTCAAAGAAGAAATGGATAGTATCCACACTTCTAAATTTTAGTTTTTATTACTGTCCCATTATGATAGAATACATGATTGAACATATGCTTTACACATAAGCTTGTGACTTGTTTTAAGATTAGTTTTCATGGCAAGATATATATACAATCATGTAGTAATATGTGAGTGAGAGCACTATAGTTCCACGTGAGAAATTGAAGTACTCACCATGAAATGAGATTTTAAGAAAGACCTTATTAAATGAATGAATAAGACTATGAAATAACTGAAGACCCTTCTTCACAAAAATGGGTGAAGATCATACACAAGATCAAAGTTATTAATTCACGAGAAATTATGATTGTGAACAAGACCTTCAATGAAGGGGATAAAATTACGTTTAAGATTATGTAAATATTTTGATTCTTATGGATATGTTATTATGACAAAGTTTATGTTATTAGTTAATTTCTTGAAATATTTTTCTACTATTAACAAGGTGACAATACTTCATTGGTGGGCAAGTGATCGCTCGAAATTATGTATCGTTAAGCATATTCGAACATCAATCTTTAAATTCTAATTTTCACATATAATTATTTGAAAAATAGCAAGTAGTGAGATTGGGTCTAATCCACCGGGAAATAGATTTTTAAAGTTAAAAATATTGAGTTTTTAGAGGAAAAATATAGAAGAAAGAGGAGGAAGCATGATGATTTGACTTGTTAAGAATTGAAATTAATCGGACTTACTATGAACTCACAAAAGGAGCACTCATAAACAAGCATAATCAAACCATCTACTGAACTAAGACTATATCTAAAATACTAATTAAAAGTATAATATAAAGTTTGAGTAGTGTCAATAGAAGAAAAAATAAAAATTGTAAAACAAAAAGATTGAGAAAATATAACTTTTTTCAAAGGAATTACTGTCATTCATTATTAAAACAATATGAAATTTTACAAAGACATTGAAAATTAAAAATTAACATGACTTTTATAAGAAAACTTTTACAAAAAATATTCGAAATACAGTGTAACATAGAGACCTCAAAAACGAGAGAGAGACAGTGGAGAGAGAAAACTGATGTTTGTAACTGTCGTAGCCCTTCGCACGGATCCTTGGTAGCTTTGGACTCCTTCCAGTGGTCAGTTGTAGTGCCTCGAATCCACCTCTTGCCATGACAGCCGCTGGTTTGAGAGAGAGAGAGAGATAACAAAAGCTAGAGAGAGAGGGGGGACTGCTACAGTACCCGCAAGTACTGTAGCAAAGAGAGGGAGAAAGTGAGAGAGAGATTCGGATGGAGGGGGTGAAAGAGTTTAAAATTTTCAAAAGTTGTGAAAATCCGAGAATTGAGAGTCATTTTTTCTCCAACTCTCTTGATTTTTATAAAAGAGAATTCTTAATTTAAATTTTGAATTTCAAATCTTCTAATAAATAGACCCTTAATTGCTTGCATTAAGCTCCTCCTTGATTAGAGGATTCTCCATAAATGTACATTTGAAATTTAAATTCAAAGAGGGATATTTCAAATTTTGAATTTTGAATTTTGAATTGAAGAATAAATGTTATTTTCGAGATTTTGAAAATTTAAAATTCAATTTTTAGAAACAATATTTTTGAAATTTGAATTCTGAAATTCCCTCTTAGTTGGCTTGTGGTCCTCTTTTTAAGACAAGAAGAAATACAATCTTGTTCCTTTTAGGATTCAAACCCTGATCACTTCCTTAAAATCCAGGTAGTCCAACCACTATGTCATCTGCTTGTTCATGTCATGCATTCACATAAAATAACAATTAAGTTCATGCGGCAATCAATAAATCATCCAAATGTACATTAAATAATTGTCGAGAAAGTCTTATTTGAAAATGAAATTGCTACCCTTATTCAATCCATGGAGTGATGATATTTGAAATTCGAATTTTACAGAATTGATATGTTTGAAAGAACAATTGATTTATCTATCATTCCATGTGATTTTGTTCATTAAATTGATAGTAAAGTGTGTAAATTTTATTTGTTATTTATGTAAAATTGTGAACTTATCACATCCCCCAATTTAATCATTGCTAGTCCCTTAACAATGCAATCATTTGAAAAAAAACGGGACTACCATGATTAATAAAAAGAATCAAATTTCATTTTAAATGATATCTATTGTAAAACGGTCTAACAATTTGAATAAAAGTTCTCATTCTTCCGCCCACTATACTTGAAATCAGGACAGGTGATTGTGCATATCATTTGTGGTGCTTGGAGTTCATTTTTATCCTGTTTATTATATCGTTGCTTTCACTGACGGAGAGATAACAGAAAAAAGAGATCTCCCGATTAGTTGGCTAGGTTCGTTTTTCGGTTTTCGTCCCAACTTAAAACTTTTTAGAATTTGGTCTTATTTTGTTGTAAAGGACTTTAGCACGATTGTTTTTCATTTGTTTGTGCTTTGAGAGTGCGTACTTTTTGTCACCCTTTTTATTTTTGTATGAGGGGAGGTGCATACTTTTTGTCACCGTCCTTCCTTTGACTCTTTTGAAGCATATTTATTTGATTTTCATGTTTCTGATTGTCCTTTTTCGAAATAACCGTCTCCTTAAAGTATTAAGTGGTTTGATCTCCTATTACGAATCCTAACTTTCCGTTCGTTTAATCTAAAAGTAAAAACAGAATGGATAATCATACACTTCGGGTCAACTCCAACAACTTTACATTTTTAGGATTTTTCACTCTTTCCAAGTTACTGTGTGTATGCGAAAATCATCCCATCATGATTTTTTGTAGAGAGAGGGGTTAATTCAAACTTTTACTCAACTTCCTAACTCAATATTGATTTGTTTAAGACATCTTAAATGAAGTATGATGAACAAGAATCTTTGTTGGAGTGTGAAAATGAAGAAATTCTTGAAAATTTTGTTTGAAAAATGAAGAAAGGTTTTTTTTTCAAAAATTTTATTCATTTTAAACGATTATTCAATATGTACTATGATTCTTCCCCCAACTTGAATGACATTGTCCTCAATGGCATGGTAATGGATATAATTATTTAACATAAAATCCATAATAAAGAAAGGTACAACCTGAGGTATATGAGAGACTTCTCCATGTACACCAATGTGGATGATCCCAGTTTTCTAACAAGAAAAGAAAAAGAGAAGAATCAGAATAAAAATGAGAAGATTGGGTTGCCTCCCAATAAGCGCTAAGTTTAACGTCTTCACCCAGACGCATGTGAGTTCTTATCAACCTGGGTCAATTGATTTGTTGGTATCATTTTGTATGTCATGCTCAGATATTCTCAAAGCCATATTTTTTCTACTCATGAAGTGATGATTTGTCTGATTTGACAATTTGACTACCTCATTCACGCTTACTTTACTTAGACCTTGGTTTATGTGTAATTCTCCTCTCGACTTAGCATGTCTCACCATATCACTGTCGTGCATACGATCAGACTGTAAGGAATTGTGCTCAAATTCAGGAGGAGATATAGGAGATGGCAGTGTTGGCCTAGGGTGCAACTTTGGTACACAATGATAGGCCAAGGACTGAGCGAGTGAGTCAAATTGTGAAGTGAATCAATGTCCTTGGTGTAGGATAAAGATTGTTCAAACTCCAAATTTTCTTCTATGGGAAAGAGAAAATGTTCTAAATCCGGACTATCATCTACCATATTATCCATGGCATGTACTGTATAACAACCCTCATTCCAATCCGGATACTTAGGAACTTGAAAAATATTGTTCCCAATCTGTCGGTCCCCAAAAGAAATGTCCGTCTTACTTGTCGCACAATTGATATTTGCTTTTGCTGTAGCTAAGAATGGACGCCCTAGAATGATTGGAGTGTGATTCATATCTAAGGATGAGGCCATATCCAAGATAAGGAAGTCCACGGGGAAGTAGCAATATTCGATTTGGACAATTACATCTTCAATGAGTCATCGTGGCACTTTAATTGATTGATTTGCCAGTTGGAGAATAACAGGAGTGGCCTTCAGTTCTCCTAGATCAAGTTGTTCATAGGCAAAAGTGGGCAAAAGGTTTACACTGGCCCCAAGATCAAGAAGTGTCTTGTCAAATGTGAGTCCATTAATATCACAAGAAATGAGAGGGGTGTCAGGATCTTTAAGCTTTTTGGGTAATTGGTTCAACATAATGACACTCACCTCTTCAGACAAAAAGACCTTCTTAGGATTTGTTTTGGGCTCTCTTTTTAGAGTACAATGTTCTTTTAAAATTTTGGCATAGGCCGGCACATGTTAGATTGCATCAACTAATAGTATGTTAATGTGGACTTGTTTAAATAAGTCCATTAACTGTTTATTTTTTATTTGGATTTTTTGTTTAGATAGTGGCCAGACAAAGTGACGTTTGTTCAAAGCATGATTAAAGTTATTAATATGTTTTTATTTAAGAATGTATTTTTTCTACTTTACATAGAATGGATTAGAAGAAGAAGGATGAGTGACAGCTATGATGCTGGAGGAAGCGACTAGTTAAGAGAAATAGGAGACTTTAGGAAAGAGAGATTGTTGAAGTGAAGAGAACTTTAATTTCTTAAGGTTCCATGACTTCCACAATCTGAAATAATATGTTTTTATAAAGAGCGTCGGAGTTTCAAGGTCTTTTGAAACTCTTCTATAAAGATAGAACAATAAGATGCTTTTACAGGAAAGTTTGGTAAGAGATAGTGACATTTACAATTATTTATTCAAATGAGTGGAAACTTCGTGACTTGAAGAGTCTTTAATAAGAATTTTGGAGAGGACCATCAGTTAGTCATTTTCTTTGTTGTTCTAATAGAAAAATACTATAATGATCTTTACATTTTTTTTTTTTTTTTTATCAAGTAAACTCTACTCTTATATTTTAATATTTTTTCACATGTTGATCCTTAGCACACAAATTCTATTATGAGTGATTTTATACTTCTTGAACCTCAACTTTCCCCTTTTACGGTTTCTCTCAAAGCTCAGTAGGATACTAATCCTTTTGATTCTTTATAAAATCTCTCGGTGTTTGTAGGTCTGCTTATGGAAAGTATTAGAATTAAAGTGTTTGCAGTTTTAAAAAAAAAAAAAAAACATAAAGAGAAAGTAAGGTTACTTACATAGGGAGTGTCGGTGTTGATAAGGGTACTATTGGCTCTGATACCACTTGACGAAGGTTCCACGAGAGCCTCTAGAGATGAAGTTGCAGTCTACTGTTCAAGTCGCCATTATTCGAAGGCTGCGGTGGAATCCGAAAGTGACATTTGTTCAAAACCTCCTTAAAGTTATTAATATGTTTTTTACTCAAGAATGTGTTTTTTACTTTACATAGAATGGGTTAGAAGAAGATTGAGGCTAAGTGACGGCGATGATGATAGAAGAAGCAACTAGTTGAGAGGAGTGGGAGGAGACTTCAGGAAATAGAGATTGTTGAAATGAAGATAACTTAAATTTTCTCAAAGTTCCATAGCTTCTGTAACCTATAAGAATATGTTTTTATAGAGAGCATCGGGGTTTCAATGCCTTTTGAGGCTCTTCTATAACGATAGAGACATATGTACAATAAGAAGGTTTTACAAGAAAGTTTGGTAAATGATAATGACATTTACAATTATTTATTCAAATGAGTAGAAACTTCGTGACTTGAAGAATCTTCAATAGAGATCTTGGAGAGGACCATCAGTTAGTCATTTTCTTTGTTGTTCTAATAGAAAAATATTATAATAATCTTTACATTTTTTGTCCTATGGAGATAGTAATTTTAAAAAATATTTGATCTCTAATTCAGTGATATCATGTGTTTTTAATTCTCATGTTTTTGTAGTATACCAATTATTAAAAGTAGATAATGCTTTAATCTTAATACATTTTGAACATTTTAGTGATTCTTTAAATCATTCTTGTTCTGAACTATCATCAATAGATGTTCCTGTAAACATAACTAATAAAAATCATCTTAATTTTTTAAAAATTACAAATTTATCTCTTTCTATAATTGTTATAGTTTCTATTTCACTGAGTTTATTTGTTTTAATTGTTATTACTGTTAGTTTTAGGTGGCCTACAAGACAATCTGACTATGTAAATTTCGTTCATTTATTAATATAATGACATAATATTCATTATGTGTAAATCGCATTAATTATCGTTTCATAATGAAGTCTGTGAATATGTACTATAGTGATCAGATTATGATGAGATCATACTAATGAGACTGATCACTTAAACACACATATTCTTAATCGTTCATAATTGGAGAATATCCGAGAAGGACATCAGATATCCGGTTAGACCAGTACAGATTACTCCTGCTCATATGATGAGGGTGACTAATCTCATAAGTCACTTGTGTGGAGACACTAAGGCGAATATGTAGGTGCTTATTGGAGAATGAGTTCACTGAACTGATCCGACTGAATCGCTGGATGATATTGTACCTCACTGTCAACCAGCTTGATTCTATTATCGCAGTTGCGTGGATGGTCCTCGGACCTGAGACACCAAGGACACCTTGTCGGTGGACTTCTGTGCTTTGACCTTGGTTTACGAATCTCTAGTCACGGAATTCTAATACGCCAAGGATTGGGTACAACGGAATACCGTCGAAGAGAATTGTATGTCAATAAGGAATCATTCGCTCTCAGTACTTAGAGAGAGAATGCTCTACGAAGGATGTGCGGAAGTCCCTGGCCAGGGCGGACGATAATATTGAGAAATGAGTTTTCCGATATTCATTAACGGCATCCAATCCAAGTGAGTCGACCGGTTAGGGTTTGACAGCTCGCCATACCCTGAATTGACTCGAGAGCATTGTACGAATGAAGGATTATATCCACGCGGTAACTGTCGGCGGAAAGGTTCCAAGAGTGGGTTACTTAACCCCAATACCTTCCGGGTTCACGCGGTGTTGCTTGGCACCCACCGTGATCGGAGGCCCAGTCGAATTCGATGTGTGACATCAATTCGATTGATTAATTAATTAATAAAGAGTTATTAATTGATTAATAAAGCCAGTGAGGAGTCACTGGGCTTGTTGGACCATTAACTGGACTGGTACTTGGGCCTAGAGGGTCACACGCAAATGATTCTCAAGGCAATTGATAAATAAGTGGGTTTTATATAAACTGGGGGTTTTTATGAAAAACCGCGCGGTTAGTATAAAATATAGCGAACGGGCTGAGCAGGCCAAACTGTGGCTAACCCTAGCCGCCCCTCCTATGTTTCTCTCTCTCTGTGGCGTCTAGACAGATCCATATCTGCTCTGCCGCTTCTCCGAATCCCGTTTGACGGGAAATCGTCCGCGCGTTGCGGCGATCGTTACGGCGACCGGCGGAGGTTTCGTGGGCTGCGAAGAACGAGGAATGTGAGGATATCCGTCGCGAGGAGGATCGCGTGAACTTCGCTAGAGGCCGGGCGCTTGCGCGGCTTGCGGTGTCGCACCGACGGAACCGAACGGTTGCGGATTCGAATCCGCATACGGTGAGAATCAATTATCCGATAATCGTAGTTTTAGTTTTTCGAAATGGGAACGGATCGCTGTTTTATTTTATTTTCCCCTGCGTGAGCGATCCGGAGAAATCCGAGAAAACCCAACAATTACAACTTTTAAATTTTGAAAAGTGACTAAAGTTTCAAAATATCTTATAGCATTTGCTACAAATCTTTCAAATTTTGTAATGCTAATTCTAATAATTTTAATGTATCAAAATTTAGTATATATATATTAATATTTATTTTTCGCTGTTATAATACATATAATCTCTAAAAAAATCATAAAATACATTTGAATTGGTTCACATCAAATTGATAGTTAATAACGTTGGCCTTGGTGTTAACAAATACTTCTCAAAAGTTATATCTTTCAGGGTGTTGGGACTTTTGGCTCTAGTGTTGACATCGATTTCTTTTGAAATATGGATTTATTATAATGTCAACACTTACTAACTCTCATATTCAACATTACACATTTGAGGGCACAAAATAGATGAAATATATTATATAGTGGCAATCTCGACCATACTAGGTCAAAATAGTAAAATAAAATAAAATCTGTGACGATATTTATAAACCTTAAATTAAGATATTTGCATCATCCACTATATACAATAATAATGTGCATCATATTTTTATTATTTAGTTTTTTTTAAATACAAGTACATGACGATATCTCTCATAGAATCTAATTTTCTTCTTAACATTAGAATTCATTTATCGATGTCATGACACATATAATCTCTAAAAATAAATCTTTGAGTATATATAAATTGTCCCACAACAAATTTTGATTTAATAATGTTAATCTAGTGTCAATAAATTATTTTAGAAGTTAGATCTATTTGTCGGCACTTATGGCTCGAGTGTCAACACCAACCTTTCACACAATCTATATTCGTCCTAGTATTAATACTTGTTTTGGTATTCATCACTATAATTTGAATTTATTATAGACTTATATGCATACTAATATTAGAAAACTCTCCCTACACTTCTTCTTCTTCTTCCATCCAACATCCAAGGCATTTTTTGAAGATGAGACACAATATGAAATTTTTTCAAATCAAGCTTAATTTTTTGCATCAAAAAAATTATGATTTCAACTTTGAGTAAAACAACTCGAGCTCAAGTGAGTCAACCTGATGGTAGGATCAAGTTGAACTTAACCAAGTTAAAGTTGGGTTGGATTAGGATTGATGAGTTTTTCAACGGAATCAAATTAGATGAGTTGTGTTAGGTTGAGAGTCAGCTAATTTGATGGAATTCAACTTAATTATATATCATTAAATAAAATTTAAAATATAGTATAAATAATGATATTCTCAAGTAATAGTTATGTATTTATGCTTGTACTTTATTTTTTTATTACTTCACTAAGATAGATAGATAAATTCATTCGTCTCTTTGTATATGAAATTCTAGTAATAAGAAAGATAAGTTAAAAATATTGACCACTAAGGATATGACTAGACTCAATCTGGTCCAACCTAATGAAGGTTAAATTATATGAATTAGATCTTGTTGGGGTATTATCATATATATTAAATTGAGATTGAGGAGGTTGAGTTGAGTTAGGGTTGAGGCGTTCTTGACATAAGTTAGATTAACGTTCACTCCAATCTTTATAAAAAATATTTATGTACGTTTGATCAATTAAGTTACATGTCAAAAAAAATTTATTACCCTCTAAGAAAAGTAATGCACAAAATTAAGTATGACTAATATTCAATGTGAATATGTTTTAGTTGCACATAAATATTAGCTATAAAGTTATGTCAAACAGTGAATGCATGAGTCTTTAATAACCTATTGATTTATTCAATTGCTTTATTACTTAGGGTATGTTTGAAATTTATTATGAGTTGAGGAGATTATAAAATAATATTAAAATCCCAAAAGCCAATGGGGGACTGTATTTTGAAAAGTTACCGGTACTTAGCTTTTTCTCTCTATTTCTCTATTTTTTATCTTTAACCTCTTTTGCACAAAAGTCTATGAGCATTGACTCATTTATAAAGACTCAAAAGTTGTTAGGGATTATGAAAGTTCATAATGTAGCCCGTACCTTCTTATGAGTCTTTTCACACATACTTAGATTTACATCATTACATTATTGTGTTATTACATCATTTGGATAATCAATTATTTTATTATCTTATTTGATAAATAATTTGAAAGAAGTGGAAGGATAGAAAATAAAAAGAAAGAGGAAAAAAGATAGGAATAAATGACAATGAAGAGATGAAAAACAATATTATCCTTAAAAATAAGAGATACCGATATAGAAAGTTTTGAACAATGGAAAATAATGTCCTTCTAATTAATTTTTCTTAAAAGTTATACATATATATTCTGGAATTATAAAATTATTAAAAAATAATCAATCAACTCATATTCTTCATAATGCTTAAAAAAAATGAGATGATTTTGGCCAAAATTCATAACATAAAAAAACATTTCCATTTCTAAATACTTCGATTCAATTATGTGGAAAGATGACTTCGTCAGTAGTGATTGAAAATGTGATGTATTATAATCATACACTCAAAATTCAATATGTTTTAATAAAGTATAATTTTTAGTGATGTCAATCTACATATCAACTAAACCTTATTTTAGTGTTTCATTTGTATAAATTAATTATGAAGATGTGATTTTATCTCTTTTTTTTTTTTCAAATGACAAGTTTTAATATATTTATTTATCACTTTAAAAATTTAACCACTTTTTCTCACTTGGAATTCATAAAAAGTCATCTCAAGGTGGATAAAAGGAAGAATCTCTAAT
Organism: Zantedeschia hybrid cultivar; assembly: GCA_030544215.1. NCBI lineage: Eukaryota > Viridiplantae > Streptophyta > Magnoliopsida > Alismatales > Araceae > Zantedeschia > Zantedeschia hybrid cultivar. The sequence continues at coordinate 75,135,081 of JARZZO010000005.1, read as the reverse complement.
TCCCTTTGTATTTATCTCTTCATTCTTCAAAATCTCCTCATAAACAACATTACAGATATCTATTTTTCATTTAGAAATAATTACGTCATGTTGATCATTATCATAATTGTTCTCAAATGTACCTTTTTGTGTCTTTTTTTTTTCTAGCGTATGCTTGGACCCATCGATCCATTATGCCCGTTCAGATTTTAGAGTTTATAGAAATAGTATGTTGCCATTAAACCTCTCCTCCGATCCATTATTACGTCCACCTAGATTCTAGAGCTTCTAGAAACAGTATGTTGCCATTAAACCTTTCCCTGGTCCATTACGCCCATCTAGATTCTGGCACTTCTAGAAACGATATGTTATCCCCACTCAGATTCAAGAGCTTTTAGAAATATATTGTGGCCTTTAAACCTTCTCCCAGTCTATTACGCCCACCAGACTCTATAACTTCTAGAAACGGTGTGTTACGCCTACTCATATTATAGAGCTTTTAGAAACGGTACGTTGCCATTAAGCCTTCCCTTCAACATATTATTACGTTCACTAGATTTTCAAATTTCTAGAAAACAGTATATTGTCATTAAGCCTTCTATATAAGGATACGGGGGTGACCCCCGGTCCATTACGTTTCACCCATATTCTAGAACTTCTAAAAATATCGTGTTGTCCATTTGGCCTTGTGGATAAGGCTTAGGGTGAGTCATGAACATTTTATATGAGTGTTGTTTTTAAGATATGTTTGGACCCGTTAGAGTCTAGAGCAATCCAACAACTTCCATAAATATGTCAGTGCCTTCACTGGTCTCCAATAGCCTTACCTTCCCCTTCACCGGCAACTGGCTGGCAGAAGGGTCATCTCTCCCACGAGGGGGAAATATTCCTCCACCCCCCTTACTTCTGTTGTCGGGACTTCCACATTGTCCTCAATTCTCCGCCGTACCCAACAAACACTTTGGCCCTGTTTGGATGCAAGCATAAGCAAGTTTACGTTTATGATGAATATAATTTTTTATCATAACTTTAGTTTGGATGATACAAAAATAGGTCTATCGTAAACTCAAAACAATACTATAAATGTGTTTTTTATAAGAGTAATACTTACTGCAATGCCTTAGGCATTGCCGTCCGATCTAGTGGATCGGATGACGCTCGGCAGCAAATGGACTGATTTTACAATTTTTATTTTCTTTATAGATTTAATTTTTTTTTGAAACGTCCTATCAAAAATCTAATGGTACAACCAACAAGTTCGGGTCAACCCCGACCTGACTATAAATATAAATATAAATATATATATATATATATATATATTTAAAAATAATAATTATACAACTGGGTCAAGATTGACCCAGCTTGTTGATTGTATTGTCATATTTTTGATCAGACGTTCTATTTTTTTTTAAATCTAAAAATAAAAATAAAAAATCAACTCGTTTGCTGTCCAGCAGTACGCTGACAGCCGTTCGATCCACTGAATCGGACGGCAATGCCCTGCGCATTCATTGCAGCAAGTATTACTCTTTTTATAAATCTACTGGGAGTTGGTTTATGTTGGAATCTCTCTCAAGTTTATCAAAATAACTAAACGTGAGTTTAGGAAAATACGTTTATGATAACTAAGTTTTTTTGTGTTTTCTTAAGTTGTATCCAAACGGGGCCTTCAACAGCAAAGGGGGGAAGAAGGAAGAGAGGATCTCGTCGCTGTTGCTCCCTGCTGTGCTCCGGCACCAACCCGCACTCTCGTCCGCTACACTGTCTTCTCTCTCTTCCCCTTCCTCCTCCTCTTCTTCTGCTGCGCTTCCCACTGCGGGGGATCGCAATCCCTGCACGGAATCCCTAGAAGGGTATCCGTCGGAGATCTGAAACCACCGAAACGTGCTTCTAGACGCTCTGTTTGGATGCAACTTAAACAAAACGCGGATGGAGTTATCATAACAATGCGTTTGTCATAAATTTGTTCATCATAGGTATTTCCTCTAAACTCATGTTTGATTGTTCCGTGTAAATGTAATTTTGCTTGTATTTAACCTGAGAATCATCTCCAGCATGGGGTAATTAGAAGTAGGTTTACAGAAAGTTCGTTAACTGAGAGGTTTTGGGTCTGTTTGGATGCAAGACATAAATATATTCAAGTTTACTGTAAATTGCATGATAACGTTAGTCTGGATGGTGAAAACAGGTTTACCATAGACTCGATTGAATTTATCATTAACTCTATGGGGATGTTTGGATGCAACTCATAAACATGTTTAGGTTTACTGTAAGATTGTTTTCCACGATGAATTTAGTTTGGATGGTAAAATATAGGTTTATCATATGACTCACTTAAATTTATGGTTGACCTTGGGGGCGGGTGAGTGGTGCAGTGGATAGGCCACGACCTTCAGCGGGTTAAATTCCCGCAGGTCATGGGTTCGCGTCCTTGCATTTCCCTGGAGTAGTTTTGCAGCACATTGTCCCCCCTCGTGTGCTGGGCTGTTTGCTTGATATACTTGGGTGTTTGGCCCTGGAGCTGCCCTCAGCCTCTTTTGGGATTCCCCCTGGGTACTATCATATTTCAACAACAACCAAAAAAGACTGTAACCTCAAAACCTCTGCGGGAATGCATTTTCCATAGACGTACTTGGAGTTGGTTTACACTAGAGACTCATAAATCATAAACACAGTTGTGTTTACATAGAACAACCAAATGTCAATTTACAGAACATGTGTTTATGATAAACAGATTTGTGACAAATGCATGTACCATTAACTCCATCCTCATTTCCTTAACTGGCATAATTGCATCCAAATGCGGCCTTTAATTTTTGATAAACCCAAGTGGGTTACCATTCAAACTAAGGTTATCATGAAGAGAAAGTTTATGGTAAACCAAAATGCATTTATGGCTTGCATCCAAACAGGCCCTTAAAGATTCTCATGACCCTATTGATACACAAGTGTCCTTCTCCTGCACAATGTTAAGACTATATGTTCGTTATTGGAGGACATGATGATTTTAGATTCATACGGGAACATGAGAACCTATAGCCTTCAAGTGATGTTAAGAAGATATGTCTTTGGATAAAATCCTCATTAAGACCCCTTGAAGGATATCAATGAACTTAAACAATATCCTTTAAGTACCCCTTAAAGACCATTGAGAAAATTAAGGCGGAACTTGGGTAACATCTCCTCTCTTTTGATTCATTTTGGGAGAGATAAACATAAGAAACAAACTCAATTAATGGGGCATGAAGGCCGTCACATACTCGAGGGTAATCCTTAATGGTCCTCCAACTAATATGGAGGAACCATCTATTAATTCGGCCATTCAACCAATATGAATGAACCGGATAGACTTAAACACGAACAAAGTTTTTAAATAGAACATAAACAACACACCATTCTTTTGTTAATGGCTCATGTTACATAAGTTTGGTCATTCTAATAAGAGGAATGACCTATGAGTTATTTGGCCGGTCTACCAATAAGAGCAAACCAATGACATCATCGTCATTTCACCATTAAAAATACACCAAAATATTTATGATTACTCTACCAATAAGAGTAAGCCATGAAAATGAAGACTGTTTCACCAATAGAAACGAACCCTTAAGTTTTTAATAAGATTACAATTTTTAAATCAACAAATCATTTTGTCTTTTTTTATTTTTATTTTTAATATTCCATGTACAAAATCCTTCACAAGGATTCTTCAATGGTCTTGGCAACCGTAAGGCTCCTTCTTCTTCTTCTTTTTTTTTTTTTTTTTTTGTTCTATCTCTTCTTGTGTCCGTGTGTGTCTCCTGCACCAAATGGCCATGAGGGCCCTTTTATAGGCTTCCAAGGAGGCCACTGGTGGGGAGGGGGGGTGGGTGAGTGGCCGGTGGCACCCTCCACCATGCCATGTGCAGAGAGAGAGAGAGAGGAAGAGATAGAGCCGAGAGAGAGAGAGGGAAGAGGGGGAGGGGCCGTTGGCAACCCCCGCTCCCCCCTGGTAGGTGCCACAGGTGGCTCCTCCTTCCTCCTTTCCTTTTTTTTTTTTTCCTTCTTTCCTTTTTTTTTTCTTTTTTACCCTTCTATAAGGGCACTGGTGGGGGCGGAAGAGAGAGACCTCTCTCTCTCTCTCTCTCTCTCTCTCTTTTCTCCCTTTTTTCTAGGCATAGGGCCAAAACAGGGGACCACAGTCCCTGCTGCTGCGGCTGTTGCTGCCTCTCCTGTGGCTGCCTTGCTTCTCTGTTGTAGCTGCTGTAGGTATTATCTTTTTCTTTTCCCTTTGCCCTTCTTTTTCTTATGCATGCATTCATACATATATGGCATGAAAACCTAACTTACGTTTGTTTCATGCATGCATAGGGTATAAAGAAAATCCTAGTTTCGTTTAATGCATGCATGTTTATGCCACACACACATACATGTTTAGGGGGTGACAGATTTTGTTCAAACAGTACCACAACCAAGAAGAAGAGATCGACTTCATCCTCTGGCTTTAGATCTATTTGATCTTTCATTTCTTTCCTTGTTATTTCACTAATCTGTGTTTGGTGAGCTAACACTGTATCAACTAGTTTGTGTGTTTGGTGAGTTAGTATCACATCAACTAGCTCTTGTGTTGGTGAGCTAGTACCATATCAGCTAGCATGTATAGTCGGTGAGATAGCACCGTATCAACTAGCTTGTAGTAGTAGAATCCCAAGCTATGCTTGGGAAGTGGACGTAGGTCACCATGTGATTGAGCCGCTATAAAATATTGTCTTTGTCGTGTAATTGCCTCTTTATCTCCTACCTTTTTTCTTGTGCAATTTTTTTGATTGGATTGCTCAGATTTTGAAAACCGTATTCATCCCCCCTATAACTATAAGGTTTATTATAGCTTTGGGCCAATGAGTGAAAGCATGAAGAAAAAGAGGATTGAAGAGAACACCCGATTTCCCCACCCCAACAATTTCTTGTGGGTACATTTCCCACTGTCTACTTGAAGTTATCAATCACAAGTTACCCATTCAAAGAGGCAACTTTGCTATGTGTCTATGGTGGTGAAAGTGTGAGTTTGTGTTAATTTGCCTTCTTTGTTTCATGCAACTTGTTCCATTGTGATGGGGACACCAAAGTTCGAGGCAGATTTGATATGTATGCATCATTGATAGAGCGAGCTGAGTCGAGTCCAATTGTACTGGACATTTATCCATGTATGTTTTCCCATTTTATTATGTATTTTCACTTTTCTTAATTGGACATGCAGTCATATTTTGTTGTTGTATCTGATTAGAAAATTGTCGCTTTTATTTTTGTTTACTTCTAGTTATGATATCGTATTTTATTAGGGTCTAGGATAAGAGCGTCTTTTATTCTCATTTGCCTCTCTATAAAAAGAGCTCATGTATTCTTTTGAGAATTATTGATTGCAATGGAAAAAAGATGAGTTTTCTTTTGGGGAGAAACTTGCTGCCTCGAGAGAAAGAACTTGGAGAGGAAGAACACTGAGAGGGGAAGTTCAAGAGGCCCTACATATCAGCTGCCGTCTTCCTATCCAGCTGTCTGTACACACTCCTCCATCCTGTCATGATCTACTACTTCTTCTCCCCTCTCTATTGAACATATGGCGTCGGCATCGTCTACGACTTCATCGTCCGGCCTGCATTACACCATCTTGCTTTTGGTTCAAAATTGTACACCAGGTTATTGAGAGGCAACTCAATCTTACTTAAAAGCCTTTCTTTTGTAATAACTTTGTGGAGCTATGGTTAGGGTGATTATTTGATACCGCAATTCAATTACCAGTTAAACTGCTCACACAGCCTTATATTGTTAACCCACGCAAATAATCAGTAGACTTATGATAACAGTTTTCTTTTTAATGACTATGTACGAGAATTAGGAGTTCAATGAGAGTCAGGAACTCTCTCTGGTCCAGATTATGTATTTAAGTGGAGGATCTTGTCTTGGTAAAGGAAACAGAGCATCCAGCACAGGGGACTTTCAGCCTTGATAGAGTTTCAGTATTACTCCAGACTTATGTTGTTTAAATTTTAACCTCAGTGATCTAAGCATTCTGATGCAACTGGTAGTCTGGTACCATTTGTGTGCCATATAAATCTAATTTCATGTTTTTTTATTTTAAATCTTTTAATCAATTAGTTGTTAATCACTTGTATGACTACAATCCTTCGAAATGTCAATTTTCAATCCTCAAAAAAATAGTTTGCTGTTAAGATCTTGTGATAGATTCTCTCATTCCAGTTTTGATTTCCTTTTTTTCTCTTTCGATGCTTGGCGAAATCATAAATATTCTAACATTTGTGTGTGTGTTTCCTATGGCAGTTTGGTGGAAGAGGCATGGATGCTAAGGGAAATGAAGAACATGAGCCGAATGGGTCATCAAGTTTTGATGTTAATATAGATGATGATGAAAATGAGATATCAAAATTCCCAGAAGAGCTGTATTTGGATGGAATTGGTAGGGTTTTCAATGCAAATACAGAAAGCAAATCTACACCTATGTATGGAATGACTTTTAAGACAGTTGATGAGGCTTATCAATTTTATAAGTGTTATGCTTTCCGTGTTGGTTTTGGCATAACAAAGGTATGTTCGAGAAGGAAAGATGGTGCCCAAAATGAATATACTTTTGCATGTGAAAAGCAAGGTAAGCCAAAGATTAGAAGGGATCAAAAATTTAAAAGAGCAAGAACCTCCAAGCGAATAGGTTGCCAGGCAAAGTTTAGAGTGAGGCTGAGAGAAGATGGATTGTGGCATTTGGTTTATATGATTTTAGATCATAATCACTATTGTTCTCCGAGTGAGTCACATAACTGTAGGTCTCACAAAAACACACTTTCACCCATGTTTTTGCTTGTTGAAAAACAGCTCTCAGAGAAAAAATGTGCAAATCACATTGATAGAACAAGCTGCCTTAAGCTTGAAGACGGAGATGCTGAAGCCATTCTTGATTATTTTCATCGTATGCAGAGAAAAAACCCACTCTTTTTTTATTTAATGGATTTCAATGAAGAAGGACACTTGAGAAATGTATTTTGGGCTGATGCAAGGTCTAGAGCATCATACCCATACTTCAATGATGTCATTTTATTTGATACAACATACCTCTCAAACAAATATGACATACCTCTTGCCTCTCTTCTTGGAATAAATCATCATGGATCTTGTGTGTTCTTTGGGGTAGCTTTACTTGGTGATGAAAGAGTTGAGACCTATGCTTGGTTGTTCAGAGCGTGGTTGACATGCATGGGCGATGTTGCTCCGAAGGCTATTATTACTGACCACTGTCATTCAATAGCATCTGCAGTTTTTGAGGTTTTCCCTAATTCTCAACACCGTTTATGCATTTGGCAAATCATGAAAAAGGTTCCGGAAAAGTTATTAGACTATCCCAACTGTGAACAAATTAAGGTGAGACTAGAAGATGTAGTGTATGATTCATTGAAAGTGGAAGAATTTGAACAAAACTGGACAAATATGATGAATGAATTCAAACTTGGAGATAATGAGTGGCTGATTTCTTTATATGAAGTTCGAAAATATTGGGTGCCTGTGTTTGTCAGAGACACATTTTGGGCAGGTATGTCGAGTATCAAGAGATCAGAAAACACAAATACTTATTTCGACACTATTACAACTTCCATGTCCAGTTTAAAGCAATTTGTCATGGCATATGAGAATGCTCTACGGGCAAAGTACGAGGATGAGTTTGTGGAGGAATTTGAGTGCAGAGACAAGAGTCCACACCTTATCTCTCTCTGGAGTATTGAAGAGCATTTAGCCAAACTATACACATCAAGTATGTTTTGTAAATTTCAGGAAGAGCTGCAAAAATGTGTGGATTGCACGTGCAACCTACTTCGTAAAGACGGTGCAGTGTCTACATATCAAGTCAAGGAAAGGGTAAAAGAAAGGGCGTATCTTTTTGATGTTCTATTCAATGAAGATGAAGTGGAGGTCCAATGCCTCTGTAATGGTTTTGAATTTAGAGGCATCTTGTGCTCCCATTCTATAGTTGTGCTCAAAGAAAATGGCATCCATAAAATCCCGCCAAGGTACATCTGTGATCGCTGGAAGAAAACCTTTAAACAAGATTGCCATGTTTCTCTTTCTTCCTATCATGATGTATCACGGCCAGGGAAGCGTTTTGATCGGCTGTACCTGCAGTGCCTGCAACATCTATCCAGGTTAGTGGAACTAGGGGCATCATCTAATGATAGATATGAATATCTACTGAAGCTCTTAGTGGAAGCAAAAAAGAAGCTGAGTAGAATTGGCAAAAGCCAAACTAGAGAGGTATCACTTGCTTGATAATATCAAATTAGATGTGCTTTATTTATTTATTTTTGTGTTGGGTACGTAATTCTAAAGCCATTTTTTATGTTGATTGTACAGGAGAAAGCTAGTCAAACTGTTTCAACGAGTAAATTGGGGCAAGCTGATGCCCCTCAAAGTACAATCTCAGGCAACAATTTTCCCAGTTCTCTAATGTGTCTACCTTCATTTGGTGAGATGGGAGCTCAAGAAATTCTGCTATTTTACATGGTTTCTCCTGGTGAACTACCAACCACCAATCTTGCTCCCCCCTTCTGAACTTTGCATGATGTCACTGAATACTGGAGTCATTCAATGGCACAAGAAATTACCTTAGCACGTGGTTTGCCATGCTGCACACACTGTGGTCAACAGTACGCCCTTCACACAGCCAAGAATGTTGCCGCATTCAGGAGTGGTGAAGATTATATTTCCTGATGCCACTTAATCGAGCAACCCGAAAAGTTGCGTTATGGTTTTATCACACTGCAGAGGTTCCTGGAGGTACGCATACTAACCATTTTGATAGGTAGTTTGATCATTTAGGTTTTGTTCTCAACTGTTACTCTGAGTTCAGGCGGGCAGCAATCTGAACAATCCAACCCAGTGCTGTTCAAGATGCCCCGCCTTTTTTTAAATAAGCTTACACTTATTTCATGAATCATTACCTCGGTTATCAAGTCCTGTATTTTGTTTCACTCCAAAGGCTGATTAGTTGTTGATCTATGCATTCTGCTTTCTTCTTATTTCATTACCCTAAATCAAGTCCTGCAGTTTCTTCTCACCCTCCAAATGCTGACAACTGAGATGATCTATATGTTTAGCTTCCATTTCCTAGTTGTTGGTTCTTTGCACTACCCAGAACTCCTTTTACGTTCATCAGCTAGACCAATCCTGCAGGATTTGCCAGGAAAAAGACTAAACAGAGGGATACATTCTGTTGCCAAGTGGGGAAGAGTTCATACAATTCAGACAATGATCATCAAGGATATCCAAGGGATGATCTCTAAACAAATGAGGATCTGCATGTGGATGCTGTAGCAGATGAATAAAAAGACCCAAAATCATCTCATGCTGGTGTCAACCGCTGCACTGGGACAAGAACATCCGACTGAAAGTTCTCGACATTGGAGAGAGCCAACTTGAAGGCGCCAATTCCCCAAGAAAGGTGCTCAGGAGAAGTTTTCCACCATATGATATCCTTGATAACAAGCAAAATAAATGGAAACGTCAATTAAAATAGCTGTCGCAAATACTTGTTTTGGAGGAGACTCTTGAAGCCATTGCTGGTTCTTCGTCCCTAGTATTCTCATTTCTTAAAATGCCTTCGTAAGAGTAATTTTTTGGTGGCTTGAAATTAGAGCAGATGGTAGTTGATAAGCTGATATGTTTCAACAGGGGCCTACTGGTAGGGGATTTGCCTTGGGGGGGTGTGGTTTAGGCCCTGTAGGGGGGGGGGGGTGTGTGGTTTAGGCCCTGTAGGGGGGGGGGGGGTGTTTTGGTTGTTGTGAATCCGTCTTTTGAAGATTTAGTTGCTGCTTATCCGCATACACTAGGGTCTGTTGCATCCTATCCGTCTGTGAAAGGAACTTGCTCTTGCTGGCAATAGCATCATTGAATGTGTTTTGCTTTATAGTATAGTATGAGGGCCGACCAGAAAATTTTGCGAACTTTTGAAATTTGGAGGTCATTTCCTTTGCCGTAAAATATCTTAAAATGATGTATATGGTATTTTATGTCTTATGGGAATGGGGTATGTTATGGTATAGTATTTTAGGTTAAGCCGAATGGCACCTTATGACTCCAAACCCTAGCTGATCCGAGATTGATGGCGGATGATGATGATCCACTGTTGATGTCTCTTCGGACGCTTGGTTGTTTGGCTGAAAGTATAATGGCGAAGATGAACACGTATTAAAAAGGTCGTGCCTCTATCTCCCTATCAGAGAAATCCTACTTGAAACTATGATAATATAAGTTTGATGGATCCGTCCACATTTCAGATTCAAAACGAGTTTACCTAGATCCAAGGTAAATCTTATAGAGTTGCTGGATTGAATAGGTTGAATTTTGACGAATAGAAAGTAGGCTCTGTTTGGCATAGTTTTGAAATGAAGAGTAAAGCTTGCTACGCTGTCTGACAGTGCAGCAAGGAATTTTTTTAAATCTGTCCCAATGTGTCCTACATGTTTGCATAAGTTGATCTCTGACCTGCAACCCGAAAAACTCAAAAACAGTCAAACATTGTTATTGTATTCAGCCCATTAAAGAATTTTTACTGTTCAATTTGATATGATATTTTGATTTTTTTGGATCATCCAATGAGATATTGTACAAACATGCGGAACATGTTAGGGGTGGCTTAAAAAAATTTTCAACGATTCTTTTTTTTTTTTTTTTCCCTTGCTGCACCATCATGCTGACGGTGCAGCAAGTATTACTCTAAAATGAAAGTGTCTTTGGGAATGTATTGATTTCAAGCCAATTATTTTGAAGGGACGGTGTTAGACTTTGTAGATCATTTGGTCATTTGGGTGATCTTCTAATTAAATTTTTTGCTGAAAACAGCTGTCACTTCTTACTTCCCCTTCCGTCAGGTCATACTCTCAAACATCTGTGATATTGCATCAAAGTTAGCGGCTCGATGATACTGGGGACTTTTCTATTCATGGGAAGTCTTGAGTTTTATGTTCACTTTTTACTAATGGGTTGTTTGTTTTAGGTATAATTTTATAAATCAGTGGTTTCAAAATCACCGATTTTAAAAGAAGTGAAATTTTCTTATTTTAGAATCAGATAATGTTTGTTTAGTTGTTTGTAAAATAAATAAGAGGCATGTCCCAATCTTCTTGTTTTAATTTATAGTGAGTCTTTGCTATAAATTAAAATAAGAGAATTGACCTGTCAAATAGGCAGACAAGGTCCAAACAGAATTTTAATTTACATTATTTTACATTATGTCAAACAACCGAAAATATTATAAAATAAAATAATTGTTTCAAATTACGGTTTTCGATGCTAAAACAAACAACTCTTAAGTAGAATTTAACCTTTCGGTTTATGGGGACCTGGAGTGTTTCTTATAGATGGCAGGATTCATAAAAAAACTCTCCCTTCCCACGAAAGGTTTTTTGGAGTCACAATTATTGGTCAAATAGGCGGAACAAATAACAAGCTATGTGAAAAATATCCCTTTAAGAGAAATTAAAGTAGTTGTTACTTAGATTCGAATCCACATTAACAAGAGAGTTGTATGTATACTTTGGTAAACTGCGCCACCTCAAAAAAAAAAAACAAAAAAAGACATTGCATGATATGACAACGGACAGTTAAGAACAATCTACAGAAACTCCAATTAGATTGCATGAAATGTTATTCCTATTCTGGGATCAACCAAGCAACCTAACAAAAACATAGAGGAGCACTGTTAATGTGCTGGAAATTTTTTTCCTTCAGAAAAAAATTAAGTGTAATAATAATAGAAAGATACTTGTGACCGTTCACATGGGTGAATAGTTCTAAACTTTAAGAAAAGAAATATATAATTGGTCCACCTTATCAATGCAAAGAACTAGAAAATACCTTCTCCTCGGTAGAAATACGAAATGTAGAATAAGTGTGGGGAGAGAAAGGCAGACAAGAAATTGTCTTCCATATAGGAATAGAATTTAGATCTCTGTTCATGTTTGCCTTTTGTATTCGAGTAATATTTGCTGCAATGCTGATGTAGTCGAAGCTATCACGACCGGATTCCGAAGCCGGAATCTGAAGAGAAGGATCCGGAGCTGGGTCGGATCGGTGTTTAGAGGCCCGACGGGGATCCGGAAGACGAAGGAAGCAGAGGCGAAGCCGAAGGTCCGAAGGCTGGCTCGCTCCGGGAAGTCGGGGCCGAAGCTCCTTCGGCGGACGAAGGGGCGGCGCGAGACCGGGTCTCCTGTGTCGGGGGGCAGCCGGCGCACGGCGTCGAGACCAGGGAGAGGAATCCGAGGTCGGAGGCCGAGACCGACTCGGGAAGGTCGGCGATGATTCGAACCGAGCTCCTGCATGAGGGAAAGAAGAAGAAAACCAGTCAGCAGGAGTCCCGGGCTTCAGCCCTAAGGAACCCCCTCCGACGGTCAAGTTAGCTCCTGAAGAAGATTCGATTCAGAAGGCAAAGAGTAGCTTTAATGCTTTTCGGACTGTAGTCCTTAAGGGTCTCGGAGGCTTAAGAGAGCATCCCTTTGGCAATAAATAGCGGTGTATTTATAGCAGATGATAGCAGATTGTTAACGGTGGTAGCCGATATATGACTAAATGCGGGCTTACTGGTAAACCGCCATAGTGCCTGGTCCGCCACCGGAGTGGGCCGGACTCGGCTATCGGGCCGAAGGGGGTTGGGCCGCTGATGGGCCGAAACCTGTTGGGCCATGGGTTGCCGCGCTGCTCCCGGGCCGTAGGCTGGTGGGCCGTTGACGGGCTGAAGCCTGTTGGGCCGGGAGCGACGGTGCCACTTATGGGCCGAAGGCTGTTGGGCCGTTGATGGGCCGAAGGCTCCCTGAGGGCCTTGCACTGCTGCTGCCGGGCTGAACGGGGTTTGGGCTTGCTTCAATGGGCCGAATCGGATTCTGCCTCATCAAATGCTATGCATTGCATTTGCAATCCAATAGCAGCCCGTCTAAATTTAGGAGGGACTTTTAGGAGATGTTTTTTTTTATCAATGAGAGCTGATGGGTTAAGGGTGCGAGTTAGAGTTTATAATCTCACCACAGACGATGTAGAAAATTCTGGAGCAACAGCAGGAGGTACAATTTTGATTGCAAATTCATATGCTCGTATTTTATTTGATCCGGGTGCTACATATTCTTTTATATCTAGAAGATTTGCTGTTGTTCTACATAAGTTTTATCCTATTTATGTTGTTGAGTCTTTACTTGTTAGTACTCCAATGGGTGAGGGCAGCATATCATACCTGATGTAGATGTGGTGATTCAAAATAGATGTATGCTAGCCAATCTTTACCTTCTAGATATGAATGACTTTGATGTTATTCTAGGGATGGATTGGCTCGAACATTATTATGCCATGATGGATTGTCGGTCCAAAGAAGTAGTATTTCATATTCCAGGAAAGAGAGAGTTTTGTTTTCAATGTCCTAAACACGCACTCATTAAGATTGTTGTGTCCGCAATTAAAATTGAGAAGTGGTTGATACGAGGTTGTTAGGGTTATCTCATTAATGTGGTGACTCATCCAAAGTTTGATACATCTAGAACTATTGCTGATATTTTTTATTCGAATTTTTTTTGGAACATCTGATACAAAATTAGACGATACAGTCGGGTTGTATAATATTTTTTAAAAAAGTTTTTTTATTTTTTACATGTAAATCGAAGTTTGTGTCATATATTTTTTTGAAAAAAATATACAGTCGGGTCGGGAGTCGACCCGAATAACTCGGATTTACCGTCCAATTTTTGATCGGATATTCTATTTTTTTTTTTAAAAATTCGAATAAAAAATTAAAAAAGTCCCCCAAAAGCCTCCCTTAAATTTCGACGGGTTGTACTGCAGCCGTCTAATCTGCCTTAATCAGACGGCTACTGTGCCATATATTACAATCCACGTTGAATTACAATGCATAGCATTACAACAGGCATTACTCTTGATATTTACAGTGCCATAGAGTTGAATTGTGTCCCTGGAGTCCCTCTGGTACCTTTTCCTACCCAGCCCTGAATCCTTCGGATGCTCATATTTTATGTCCATTACGTTAACCCTCTGAAAGGATTAAGGAGGTAGCACACGATTCATTTAACTATTTCAGTGGCTAGCTATAGGTAAAGATGTGTATCATAACTTTGTTGACGTTATTCTATAATGTTGTGAAAGGAGTTTAATTTTAAAACAATAGATGAATGAATGTCAAGTAAATAAACATATTAGGCTTTCACATGGCACGTAAAACGTACTAAGCATGCAATTAACTTTGGAACGATGGAAGTGTCGTGAATTCTATTATTTGTGACGGCTATTAGCAGCCATCCAAATAATCTAAGGGCCGGTTTGTTTTGTGAATGTAGTATTCTAGATTTCTTATTCTCGGATCTCTTATTTTAGAAACAAGAAGAATTTACTTTAGGTGAAGTAAATAGTTTCACATAATAAGTGATTCCTGTCTTTTAAGTGGAATGATTTATTTCACTTATTCTAAGAATAACGTGTTCGCATCAAGAATAATGAGTCCATACTCTCAAAGTGAATAATCAAGTTGCATAACCTGTCTTGTTCGACTCTTATCTCACAAACAAACCGTCCCTAAAAGACTCATGCACACTCTTATAAGTGATTGGGTAAGACTTTATTGTAGGACTGTCAAGAGGTCGGAGACGAAAACGGAAATAGTACCTTTCGCTTTAGTTTCTTATAAGATTTATTGGAGATGAAAATGGTGACGAAAGTAAGTGTTTCCGCTTCCTCATCTACTTCCGCTTTTAAATCGAAAATAAAAAACGAAAACGGAACTAAACGGAAGTTTATGTTATCATCATCGTTATATTAAGAAGTTATTTAAATCATTGTTAGTATTTATTTTTTGATATTTTTTTTCTAGTAATTAAAAAATTTAAACCTACAAAGATTTAATATATGTAAAAATTAACAATCTATGAATTTTAAAATTTAAAATCTATTTTATCTATCAATCTAAATTTACATATGTATATATCGAAATATGTACCTTACTTTTATCAAACTGTCAAGAGATATTATCACTATTGTGTGTGCTGTGTGTGTAAATGAATGCATAAAGTACACGATCATTCGGAAACGGAACCGGATTAGCGGATGCAAAAATAAGTGTTTCTGATTCCAACTCTTATAATTATCGGAGATCTATTTCCGTTTCTTATAACTTAATAGATGATTTTTAACGGAGTTCTGTATCCATTAATAAAAACAAAAATGGAACGGATACTCCGAACTCGAGTATCCATTGACAGTCCTACTTCATTGGGATCTCTCTCCCTCTTAGGAAGTTTTGAAATTTAACATTAACCCACATGACATTTGACTTTCTTAGAAACTCGTAAATGTAAAACATATTATTTTTCATAATAAATTTTAATTTTAAAAGAAAAAAAAATTCTTATTTAAGAAATAAAAGAATTCCGTAGACCTCTAAGACACCGTGAAGAATAATTAATAGGGAAGAAAAACAAGAATGTGGTGCAGATCAGCTGAATCTAGATTAGGTGGAGAAATTTGCAGTCTCCGATCCGAGGCATTAGGTCCACAATTGATGAGTCTAGAAAAAAGAGTACAGCCAGTCCCTATATCTTTTTCCTTCACCTCTACCTTTTTTATGAGTGTTAGATGAATCATTTTTGAAGAAAAATGTCAATATTATTGCCTATATGAATGGGTGACATTGATGCAATTAATTATATATATGAGAAGAGTAGAGAAGAATCAACTACTTCTTTGTCAATGATCAATAAATAGAAAATGATTTTTTAATATATATTCTTAAAAAATATCATATTTGCATGTATGCCCTCAACTCTCACATATTGTCATCAATACCCTTAAATTTTTAAAAAGGTTGCACTTATACCCCTTCAACTAAAGATTTTGTATAGATACTTCTAAATTCACTAATAATTTATATATATATATATATATATATATATATATATATATATATATCCCTTAATATACTAAAATTTTACATATGTCCCTCCGACACCCTTGATGTAATCATGATTTATAGAATCTTTTTGACATATTTTATTGAAATTTACTTTAGTTTGATGAAAGAGTATAAATGTAATATTTTGAAGATTTCAGACAACAATACGTGAAAGTTGAAAGTATAAATATAAATATGATATATCTTTAAAGAAGATATATGTAAAAAACCCAACAAAAAACTATTCATTTTATCTAGGACTCACCAATTAGATGTGAAAAAAAAAGAGATCATCTCCGTACACATTTGGATCGGAGTCCAACAACATTGAGAGGAAGAGGGCCTAAGTACTTGTCAAATTTTGAGATCATATGAAAGTTTTTTTGTAATATTTGGCTCCTACTCCTCTCTGGACTTCCATTCAAACTTACATATATTGACAGGATCTCCTCTTGGTGGAAAACACGACAAGATAACAACGGCACAATTTTAAATGCCATAGATATCCACTGTTGGAAAATAGTATTACAGGCCGAAGCCGTGCATAATCACCTCTCCATTGCTTTCATGGAGGGAATGAGGAAATACTTCTAGTTCATGGAACGAGACCCTCGGATGCCACATCTAGAATCACAACAAGAAGTAGCTAATGCATAAGGCGACTATATATTATCTAGCCCTTCCAAAACATATAAATAGTAGCCAATTAAACTAATGGAAGGCGTTCTCCAACTTGTCTTGTACCGCATATATATTACTGTCGGAGTCCAGATCCTGTCACTGCTGGTTTGATTAGAAGGTGATGGGGTAAACAGGCTGCTTATTTGGGTACTACAGCCCCCAGTTGTTCTCGATTCCCGCAGGCGTCTTCTGGTTCTCGTTGAACATGGCGAAGACGTACGTCTCCAGGGCCTTACCGGGCTTCCTGGGCGTCCCCTGCTGCACATGGCGTACCAGGTTGCTATTATAGGTCCGGGCGTTGCTGACGGTGGCGGAGAACCGCCCGGCCGAGGGCCACCCGCTCTCCGACACGACGACGTCCACGCCGCCGCCCCCCACGCGCTTCAGCGCCGCGTGCACCGCGTCCACCATGGCGTCGAACAGGTTCCGGTACTCGAGCCCGCAGTAGGGGTCCTTCACGATGACCTTCGAAGCCGTGAACAGGGCGTAGTCGAGGCTGATGTCCCTCGGGTTGCCGGCGTAGCTGAAGTAGGGGTGGACGTTAACGAGGAGGGGCGCCCCCGTCCTCGCCAGGAAGTCCACAGTGGGCCTCATCAGCGGCAGCACTTGGTCGGAGAACACGCCCTGGGACGGCGGGTAGGACACGCCTATGACGCCGTACTGCACGGACGTGGACACCTTGATCTGGTTCTGCAGGCCGGCGGCGGCGAAGGCCCTGTAGACGTTGCGCATGGCGGGGAGGATGTGCTCGGCCACGCCCTTCTTGAGGATCTCCTCGTTGCCAACGGCAATGTAGCGGATGCGGACGTCGGGCCAGTAGGCGAGCACGTTGGTGCGGACCCAGGCGGAGGCCGCCGAGGGGTCCTGGGCGAGGGTCTGGAGGGGGCCGGAGGCGTCCATGAGGAGGTCGATGTTGGAGCCGCACAGGGCCTGCATGACTTGGGCGTCGGGGACGTAGATCCTCATCTTGGGGATGTTGAGGGACTTGTAGAGGTTGATGACCTCCGCGGCTGGGGGCAGGTTGTTGCCCAGCCGGCCATAGCAGACTCCCACCGGTGGTTGCACACCTGGTTTGTTTGATTTTTTTATAGAGAAATTACGCTCAGAATGGAAGGGTTTTGTCCTTTGAACTTGGAGGAGAAAGCACTGTGTAATGCTTTACGTAGCCAGTGCAAAAGAAGGTTAATTTCCTCATGGAAGACCAGCAGAGAGTCCTCCCTCATTCAGAAAGGTTGCTCGTATTGTAGAATTCTAAGAATGGAATACCTCCAGTAAAGCAAGGAAAGAAGAAAAACTAAAGTAGCATGCATTGCTGAGATGACCGTAAGTCACTAAAGTCTATACCGACAGTTAAATAAACGTAGTTATAGATTAATTTATACTTATTGAAAACACCGTAAGTATATACAAACTAAACTGTTACAATATAATAATTTGAAGAACATTGTATCATCTATACTTATACAAAATACCGTAAGTATTTGTTGATTAAACTGTTAGAATATAACTTATTGAAGAATACCTTACACTATTTGTAATCACAAATTAATTGTAATTAGACACCACATGCACTTTATATCATTTTTATTTATACTATTTCACATAAAAAGAAAGATATTAATTCTTTGTAACGGAATCCTGTCATATTGCACACATTCTATATTTCACGATAACGTACGTATAAGACATTTCCATCATATGCACACATTATATCAGACATTGAATAAATTCCGCATTCGTATAATAAAATCTACACTTCTTAACATAATTGTCTCAATACATTCTACCTATAAAGTTTAAAAACATATCACAATACCAAACGAATTCTTCGAGATAATAAAATTTACATCCATCTATCAATTACATAGCACATTCCCATTATCCAAAAGTACAAAAAAAAATACATGAACCATAAAACTATAGGTTAGATATCTCCTCCATCCAAACAACGTCATATATGGTTGAACCTGTAGAAAAAAAATTTGTCACGATTATTTTCAAAGTCTAAATAAACAATTATATCTCATTTAAATAAAAAGAACCTTACATAATTTTTAAACCAAACAATGTGATTACCTATAACATCTCTCATGTTTGTTCTTTTCCACATCCTTTACCAATTCATCAATAGAGACAGCATGCATTAGAATCTTCTAACAAAACAATGCTGGCCTAAGTGGAAACAAGTGATTCCAGATTTTATTCCAATTAAGAACAATGGATCCTCTGTTGAGAATGACATGAAAATTAAGCAAACTTAGTAGAAAAATACCCACTATTAGTATACTGCCAAATATATGCAAGGCTCCCCCTCATGTATGGACCAAGTCCGTTCCCCAAATTCCTTTCTACCATGACTTAACTCAAGCCTACATATGAAACATAGGAAGAGTTACTTACATGCATACTCACATAGAACATGAATCAGAATGGCACCACAACCCTCCGAAAACTACCAACAGATAAGAATGCCATTATTCTTGTGAAAAGTATCTTTTCTCTTAGATTTAGGTGCATCCTGTGAAATCAAATCAGAAACCCATTGTCTATCAATGTTGACCTTTGTGATGAAACAGGTAGCCATTCATCTTCTCCCATGGCCAAGTTATCTAAGATACATTTTAATGGTTAAAGATACATGTATATCGATGCCAAAAACAATAACAAAAGCAATATAAAGTCAAAATGATATAGCAACTACTTTTTTTTCTCATTCATAAAGTTACATTTCTAGCATTGACTAAACCCTTTTCAAAATCCAGGACAACCTCTAAGGTTTATCCCTAATGGCATGAGCATAAACTGAACAAATGAATCAGCTATCTAACTACTAATTTGTCTCATAGGACTCATGACAGACCCTTTTTTTTTTTCGAAAGTTACCTTAACAAGAAACTATGCAAAGATTTTAGTGGGTGACATCAAGTATGTGCTGGTGCAAAAACTTTGTAAAATCCTTGTATCTTTCATTGGATCTAGACAACAAAATGATGGTGATGATGATGCATACTTGTTCTTTCAACTTCAAAAAAAAATGAACTTGTCTGATATGTGCAGAGAAGCATGTAAATGTCCAAATCCACAATGAATAGCCTTGAAGGAAGGGCAAATCCTGCAAAGTGAGTTTCCAGAAAATAAAATGTTGGTGAGGGATATTCTACAGTTAAGTCATGGTGTGTACCCCCAACAGGCACTAGACATTAAGCATGGTTTTGTCTGCTTGAGGTTAAATTTGTACGTCTTCACATAATTTTCAGAAACAACTAAGTTATTTATAGATTCTTCCCCTGTAATCTTCAAATAAAAAAAGAAGTGTACAAAGACAATGAATTAGAACTTTCAAAGGCCACCAAGAATTGAGTGAACCACAAAACATAAGCAAGTGATGAAGATGGAGTAAGCTCAAAAATGGGCTACTAAACTCTGGTCTTTGGAAGCAAATGGGCAAACAAAACACTATAGGGAACTTTAATTGCGTGGAAAGGTAACATGTTAAACTTCAGGAACTAATTAGCTAAGTTTGAAAAGCAGATTTATTTTCTTACTCGAGAAAGGCTGAGATGAAGTAATAAGCTACAGGATGAGAAGAAGAAGTTAGTTAGTCACTCAAACAAGACTACCAACACAGTCACATAGAATGAGATAAACAAAACCATTCACCATCATCCCAATCACACGCTCCCATCCAAACATCATCCCCATCAACCACCACATGCAAATCCAATAAGAAAAACACAAAGGAAACTACATAAGGAGGCATAGTCACAACTCACTATTAACAACTATCTGCACAAGAATCTCAAAGGAAAAAAAAAAACTACTTAATGGCTCAGAATTATGTGAATGCACCTTACTGTGGCCACGTGCTGGATTTTTAAGTCTCCAGTGCATAGCAAGAGGTGAACCAACTGTACTAGGTAGCTGGTTCATAGAAGAGCTAAGCCAAGAGATGGGATGAAACAAACTTCTCTCTTGTTTCAAATATATTTCGGATATTCACACAGGACAGTCTGAATCATCTGATATAATAAAGAGATGGGATGATTTTTTTTTTTTTTTTTGAGAGAGATTTTGCTTGACTTGCACTTGCACAAACTGAAATGGGAAACCGCCATTTCTATCCATGGTGGCCAAACAAGGAACTGAGTGAGTCTAAGAAAGGGACTGTTTGTTTGAAGTCAACAAGTGAGATCAATTCTACATGTCCTAAGGATGCAGCTCAGCTATCAAACAAATATTACTTCAAGAATGCTCTTGTACCCTTAATCCAAACGGAAGCATGAATAGCTTGGAAGTCAAAGCTACATTCTTAGAACCTCAAATCATCCAATAAAACCTTTGTCCACAACCATGGTATTCCAATCTGCTTCCTTCCCAAACTCCTACAGAATATAAGTCCACCTTATCACAAAAAGATCATGGAGAATACCTGATGAAATGGATCTTTGTCTTGTAGGAAATGAGAATGTAAACCCAAGATCCCTTATATGGTTGTTTCCTTCAGTTTCAACAAAGTGTTTTAATGTCATTGCAATGAAATCAAATAGGTCCTGCAATATAAAAATTTTAAGAAATTTTTTCAGTGATACCAACTTCCCATAATAATCTAGTATGCTAACACTTGCAACCCAGTAAGAGAGATGCCATAAGCCAATGTTCTTTGCATTGGATATGGGGACGACACTGAGAACATAAAATTATATAATTATTTCATGAAAATGCCAGATAAAAAACCTAACAAAAATAAATCTAATTCCTACCTTTCACTTCCTAAAAGAATATGTAACTTTCTTTTTCACTTGGAATAAGTTTTGGATTAAAATCCCATCATAAACAAAACAAAATTAATCATAGCTCCCCTTCCTAGAATGAGGGGAAAAAAGCAAAAAACCAAATAAAAAGCCAGTAATCCATCGATCGCTCATCCAAACTCTATAGGCAAATCCTAAAACCCAACATAAAAAGTTTACGCAGCAAATGAAAACAACAGTTAGGGAACAAGGAAAAAGAACTTATTTACATAAGAAACCTATTGGATACACCAAAAATCAAAAGAAGAGGAGGTTTTTAATCTACCCGGTACTTCCACTTCATCCTCCTTAACTGATCAGAATCTGAAGAGAAATATTAAAACAGGGGTAGAGAGAGAGTGACGTCACACCCGTCGGGGAGGCAATCGACAAAGGTGAGAAGCATCTTGAGCTTGCTGCCGCCGTCAGACGCCAGGCCGACGTTCATCTCCACGGCCATGGCGTCCACCACCTGTCGCAGCCACCCAACCGTGGTGGCAGATTCTTCCTCGAACAAGAAAAATTCCCAAGAGGGAAGGGGGAGTGGAGGAGGTGGAGGGATGGTGGAGGGTGTGGAGGGAGAGAGAGTAGAATCGCACCCGGAGGAGGGGGGAGATCTCAAAGGAAACTAGAAATAAAACGGGAACAAAGAACACAGAACGAAAGGGAACGTGCAGCAATACAAACTTAGAAATATTCCTTAGTGCAGCCGAAGAAGACAATGGCGGTCGGAGATCAAGCGCCGGGGAAGACATCGGTGGTTGGGCATCCCTTGGGGCCGGCCGCGCGCAGTGCTTTGAGTGTCGTGGTGCTTCGAGGGTTTTTTTGGGGGGGATTTGGGGGTGAAGGCCTTCTTTTGGGGATTTGGGGGGGGGGGATATTATTCGGGGGTTTTCGGTAGCGCGATAGTTTTTTGGTTTGGCGGGCAAATACTTACGGAATTTTATTTTTAAACAAATAAAATATATATTTTACTTACCGACACATACTTACGATTTAATATTATGTAACTAAAACTTAATAAACCGTAAGAAATCACTCTCTATATTAACACTTAACAAAACCGTAAGTGTCATATGTAAGTATAGAACAACTTTGTTGTAGTGCATGATTTCCAACTGATCGATAATGCCATCTAATTAAGCGAGAAATCCAAGTTCAATAGATGGTCTTAATATTTCACTAGTGTAGAGAAATAATGTGAGGGATATATTCTGTTGCCAAGTGGGGAAGAGTTCATACAATTCAGACTATGATCATCAAGGATATCCAAGGGATGATCTCTAAACAGATGATGATCTGCATGTGGATGCTGTAGCAGATGAATAAAAAGACCCAAAATCATCTCATGCTGGTGTCAACCGCTGCACTGGGACAAGAACATGCGACTGAAAGTTCTCGACATTGGAGAGAGCCAACTTGAAGGCGCCAATTCCCCAAGAAAGGAGCTCAGGAGAAGTTTTCCACCATATGATATCCTTGATAACAAGCAAAATAAATGGAAACGTCAATTAAAATAGCTGTCGCAATTACTTGTTTTGGAGGAGACTCTTGAAGCCATTGCTAGTTCTTCGTCCTCTTCATAAGATTAATTTTTTGGTGGCTTGAAATTAGAGCAGATGGGAGTTGATAAGCTGATATGCTTCAACAGGGTCCTACTGGTCGGGGAGCTCCATGCGGAGCATAGATCTTTTAAATACTTCTTTGGACAGGAATTCAACAGTACTGAGAAAAGGAGAGAGGCGCAAAAAGTGCAAAACCCCACTCTCACGTGATAACAAAATTTAGAAATTTCGGCCATCCTTCTCTCAATACTGTTGGACTCTTGTCTAAACAAGTATTGAGAGGATCTTCACTCATACTCATATGTGGGGGTCGTAAGTTTACGCGCTGATGGGATGTGCCTTCGGGGTGTGTGTGGTTTTGGCCCTATAGGGGGGAGGGTGTTTTGGTGGTTGTCTGCTTATCCGCAATACACTGAGGTCTATTGCATCCCATGCATCTGTGAAAGGAATTTGCTCTTGCTAGCAATAGCATCACTGAATGTGTTTTGCTTTATAGTATATATAGTATGAGGGCCGACCAGAAAATTTTGCGAACTTTTGAAATTTGGAGGTCATTTCCTTTGCCGTAAAATATCTTAAAATGATGTATATGGTATTTTATGTCTTATGGGAATGGGGTATGTTATGGTATAGTATTTTAAGTTAAACCAAATGGCACCTTAGACACCAAACCCTAGCTGATCCGAGATTGATGGGGGATGATGATGATCCGCTGTATAAGCTGATGTCTCTTTGGACGCTTGATTGTTTTGGCTAAGTATAATGGTGAAGATGGACACTTATTAAAGTTCGTGTCTCTATTGCCCATTAAAGGATTTTTACTGTTCAATTTGATTTTTGATTTTAAGATTTTTTTTAGATCATCCAATGAGACATTGTACAAACATGTGGAATATGTTAGGGGTGATCACTTAAATTTTTTTCAAAGATTCTTTTTTCCTTTGCTGCATCATCATGTAGTGCAACTTGAAGCTGCACTGGTGGTGCAGCAAATATTACTCTAAAATAAAAAAAAGAAAGAAGAGAAATACTTTTTCATGTAAGTAGTGTTACTTAGAGAAACAAAGCAAACCGAGAAAGAAAGAGAGGGGACCTTTGGGAAAACCAGGCACAAAATTCTACTGAGAGACTTATTTCCTCTCGATAGAATAAGAATTTAGAGCTTTGTTCACGTTCGCCTTCCATATTCTAGAATTTAGAGTTACGTTAGTGTTTGCCTTATGTATCTACATTGACGATTGAGATCCTTAGGACTTTATTTCTTGGATAAGCATGTATCTCCACTCAAATGGATCAGAGGTAAAAGATCCGTTTCACCAACAAAATTACTTATGATTCACGCTGACCCATGTGAGGGGCCACCTGCTTTAATTTAATTTAAGAGTAATACTTGCTGCACTGAGGGTGCCATTTGCACCGCTCCTCAGTGCAGTGAGTAAATAAAAAAAATTTATTTTTTGAAAAAAATTTAGGTGGACCTCGAAGTATCTTATACGTCTATATATGTCGATTTCTGGTCAGTCAACTTAAAAAGATAAAAAAATAAAAAATTGTTATTAGGTTCGACTCATTAAGAGCATTTTTATTGTTCATTGGGATTCGATTTTTGATTTTTCAGACTTTTAGATCGTCCGATCAGAGATCGGTCTGTAGGCCTTTTACGGACATATAGGATATCTCGGAGCCCACTTAATCTTTTTTTTAATATATATATAAATTTATTCACTGTATAATTGAGGAGCTGTGCAAATGGCACCCTTACATCAAGTGTTACTCTTAATTTAAAGAATGGAGGTCCAGTAAATTTCATCTCTACATTGTGATATGAATTGAGTGTTTTATCCCTCGACCTCCTCTCATACCCAGCTGGCCCTGCTTTCTTCGAAAGCTCATAGTTTTAGTCCATCACCTTAATTCACTAGAAAGGAGGTACAGGTAACGATGTCTACCATAACTTTGGTGCCTTTGTTCGCCAATGCATGGAACTTAACTTTGAAACAATCGGTGAATGACTGTCAAATAAATGACCCATGTGAGTGACCAACTTGTTTGTTTTTTGACAAAAAGGTTTCAATTGTTCAATTTTAAAGATTTGATAACCAATATTAATTTTGGTCGATCATGCGCGCATATATGGTGGGAATTAAGAGCAGATAACTGTCTCTAATGTCTTGACTCAATAAGAATGGTTTCGATCCAGAGATTGAGGACTGCAGGGTCTCTTCTACCCCATATTGAGGAGATCTTGAGATAAAAGAACAAGAGAGAAGAAGTAAATTATGCCAAAAATTCCCATTGTTCTCTTATTTTTTTGGTCTCCACGTAAAACAATATTATATTACGAGTCCAAGCCGTGTACTCCTTTTCCTAATGAAGTGGGGTTATTGGAACGAGACCTTCGGATCGGAAATCGTATCTAGATCACAAGAACAAATACCTAATGCACAAAGGCGAATAACCAAGCTCTTCCAAGAGATCTAAATAGTAGCCAAACTAAGGCCTTCTCCGCCTTGTCTTGTACTGTTATTTCCCAGAGATGAGGCGAAGAAGCTGATGGGGTACACAGGCTGCTTGTTAGGGTAGAAGAGCCCAAAGTTGTTCTCGATGCCCGGCGGCGTCTTCTGGTTCTCGTTGAACATGGCGAAGATGTACGTCTCCATGGCCCTCCCGGGCTTCCTGGGCGTCCCCTGCCCCACATGGCGCACCAGGTTGTTGTTATAGGTCCGGGCGTTGTCGACGGTGGCGGCGAACCCGCCGGCCGAGGGCCACCCGCTCTCCGACACAACAACGTCCACGCCGCCGCCCCCCACGCGCTCCAGCGCCGCAAACACCGCGTCCACCATGGCGTCGAACAGGTTCTGGTACCCAAGCCCGCTGTAGGGATCCTCCACGATGACCTCCGGCGCCGTGAACAATGCGTAGTCAAGGTCGATGTCCTGCGGGCTGCCAGCGTAGCTGAAGTAGGGGTAGACGTTAACGAGGAGGGGCGCCCCCGTCCTCGCCAGGAAGTCCACAATGGGCCTCATCAGCGGCAGCACTTGGTCGGAGAACACGCCCTGGGACGGCGGGTAGGACAGGCCCATGACGTTGTACTGTACGGACGTGGAGACCTTGATCTGGTTCTGCAGGCCGGCGGCGGCGATGGCCCTGTAGACGTTGCGCATGGCGGGGAGGATGTGCTCGGCCACGCCCTTCTTGAGGATCTCCTCGTTGCCAACGGCAATGTAGCGGATGCGGACGTCGGGCCAGTAGGCGAGCACGTTGGTGCGGACCCAGGCGGAGGCCGCCGAGGGGTCCTGGGCGAGGGTGTGGAGGGGGCCGGGGGCGTCCAGGAGGAGGTCGATGTTGGAGCCGCGCAGGGCCTGCATGACTTGGGCGTCGGGGGCGTAGATCCTCATCTTGGGGATGCTGAGGGACTTGTAGAGGTTGATGACCTCTGCGGCTGGGGGCAGGTTGTTGCCCAGCCAGCCATAGCACACTCCCACGGGTGGCTGCTGCGCACCTGGTTTATATTGGTATAGAGAAAGTAGTATAGTTTAGTCCTTTAACTTGGACTTTGAAGGAGATATATAGCACTGTGTAATGTTCTTGAAACCAGAGCAATAAGATGCTTAACGTGATCCTCCTAGCTAGAACACCCAGCTTCTCTCAAGAGTTGCGAAACTGATTAAAACGAGTGCAGACGGAAAGCTAAATGTTACGTAGAATGCATTGCTGATATATATGACAATCATACATAGAAGGATATGAACATGATGTAGTATTACGCTATTCATTAGGCTTGCCTATAATACTGTATCATGGGGTAGTATTACGCTGTTCATTAGGCTTGTCTACACAGAGTTTTCTATTTTTTGAAGATCTTATTTTCATGATTTAAGTGAAGTCTAAACATCATATATAGAAATAGACTAAAAGAATGAAGTAGAATACAAATGATCCAGAAAAATCTCTAACTCTTCGCTAGTGTGTGGAGAGAGAGAGAGAGAGAGAGAGAGGTGTATTACTTGTAGGACTTGCTATCACCAACCCAACAAGGACTAGAGTAGCAACCAAGGGGAGCTGGCTATTGCAGGCCATGGTTGGAACTTGGAAGTGGAGCCTCTTCGATGCGCTAGCACTGTGAGCAACCACTAGTTCTTGACAGCACCTACACAATAGCATGGCTTCCAATTTATAGGAGTCGTTAGGAGAAGCCCATTCTTGTCCCTGTCCACGGTCCATATTGCGGGAATTGACCATTCAATGCACCTTAATTGATCCGGACCGGTTCAACATCTCGCCGCCCACGTTTGAAGAGGCGTCCGACTTCTTGGTGATTCCATATAAAAAAGTGTTTGGGTGGTTCATACTTGTCCCACTGTGTTGTTAGTTTATCGGCACCAATACTTTCTTTGACGTGGAAGCCTATTCTATTAAGTAGGACCGGCAATGAGCTAAGCCGAGTCGAGTTTTTGATGGCTCAGGCTCAAATTTGAACTCGAGCTCGGCTCCCTCCGTTTTTGTCAGACTCGAGTTCGAACTACTCAAATCTGGACAGTCACACAACCACACCCATACAATATGAGATATTCACTTCCGTTTGACCTAATTTGGAGAATTAAAAATATATATTAAATATATTGAGTCGGCTCACAAACTCACGAGCCGAACTGCGGTAAGGTTGAGTTTGGCCCATTAAACCATTTGAGTTTTAACTTAAACTTGAGTTTGACGCGTTTAAGATCTAGAATCAGTATTGAGCTGAACTCGAGTGACTCACGAGCGACTCAGCTCATTGCCAGCCTTACTACTAAGCATCCATTTATATTATGAGGAGGTCGATGGGTGCTGGCAATAAAATATATAATGGGCTGATCCGGAGTTGCGTCGTTGACCTGTAATCAGAAGGTTCGCCGAGGGCCTACGATTCCAGCGTAAAGCCCGGCCTGTCTACATTAAGAACGTGGAGTAATTTGTATTCTCAATTGCGTAAGCCTTGTGAGTTATGTTTTAGAGCCATGTTCGGTGTATCAGCAGTACGTTTATAGTTAATTATTTTGAGAGAAAAAAATATGCATTGAAAGTCACTTATATAATATTCTAATTTATTTATTTTAACTTTCAACTAAAAATTTCAAATTAGAGCTTCCTAACTTGAAGAATTAATGAAATTGTTAGAAGAAGTTTTAACTATTATAATTTTGCAGAATTAATTATAACTATATAGGTGAAAAAGTGATTGTCTAAATTGGACGAATGAGAGAGAAGGAAGTGGACAGGTGGCATGCTCCCAACTGGCGATCAAGAACACTCCAGCTATTCTTCCTGTGAAGACTCAAAGAGATCGATCAATGGGCCCCAGGTTTGCCCTAGAGCTAACTCTCTGATGCTTAAGTTTGATTGAGGAATGCTAGAGAGGGATAAGAGCGCGTGCTTCATGTGTTGTTTGAGAGCGTAACCAAAACGTACCTTGTTCATCTGAAGAGTTGCGGTTTATGTTAGAGCTTTGGCCAAGAGGGAATCGACCACATACTCTATCAGAGGGGAGGGGACATTTCGGCTCCTTGCGTGATACAGTGGGAGCAATGCATGCCTATCTAGGTTTAATGGTGCCTAATCCGGGGGTTAGTGAAGCCAAATCGGCCTGTTATGAATGGGTTCCTAGGGTGACAATGATGGAATGAGTTGCAGCATATCTTCATGATGACGAATCATCATGATGGTATATTTTGCCAAATTGATCTTGTTAGGAACGGGTTCCTACGGTGACAACGACGGAACATGTCACGCCATATCTTTATGACGATCACTATCATGATGGTGCCTTTTGCCTCAGGAAGTCTATGTTTGATGGATGTGTATGTCACGATTTTGACATGTGGTCTCATATGTCAGTAAGGACATGATTGGTCCTCAGTAAGAATGTAAACGAGTGCATATTGTGCTAAATAGTGGCTTTATCCTTGTCTTTTTATCCCTATTCTTTAAGCAACATATGTATCTTTATCTTTACTCTTTTATATTCTTATCTTTCAAAATTATCAGAAATTAGCGAAAACGAATATATAAAGGTTAAATTATCGGACAATACTATGTGTGAACATGAACTTAATCTTTTGTCACTTCTCTAGGAAATGAAGGAATCCTACTTTTAAAATATACATGTGTATAGGTTCTTTCTAATTAATTCTTATAAATTCAATTATAAATCATGTGACATCTTTTGGAATGAATCTTGCAAACTAGCGAATAGGGGAGAAAAGAAGTTAAAAGAATGGTGTGGACAATAAGATATGTAATTATGTAGGTACATGATTGGAGATTTCATTTCGATATAAAACCTTTAAATAAGATATGATCTATAGATAAGATGAACGAAAGAAAATGGATGGATACTCGAAAAACCCAAAACTAGAAGATTTAAGTATTCTCTTATTTTGGTTTACATGATATTCCCCACTAACTTATGATATAATTTTGATCCAATCTGGCGTGCTTTTCTTTTAACAAGCCTTTCATGATATCCTTTGATTAGACTTGAGCATGTTAACATGCTACTAGTAATGTGAGAAATTTATATATGTCATATGAA
Source organism: Zantedeschia hybrid cultivar (assembly GCA_030544215.1). Classification (NCBI taxonomy): domain Eukaryota; kingdom Viridiplantae; phylum Streptophyta; class Magnoliopsida; order Alismatales; family Araceae; genus Zantedeschia; species Zantedeschia hybrid cultivar. Next base: position 75,105,522 of record JARZZO010000005.1, on the reverse strand, counting down.
TCTCTTTATAGTTAGAGGATGTTTATTCAGTTCGTGCACTGACTAGAAACTATGTTATGGATTATAAACTATGATATTCAAACCAAATAACTTGACCAAACAACTTTTCCTTTCAGATCTAATTATTTGATTAAAAATATTTTTCATTTGATAAAATTTGCCATAATAAAACTCTGATTTAGATGAACTCTTTACTTATACTAAACGATCATATCATCATGCTTAAACTATATATATAATTTAATTTGCAAAGCTTATTAGATGATATGTCATGTGTGCAAAATTGATACCTATTGAGTTGCAGATTTATAAATTGCATTAACCATTTTTCCAGAGAAAGCTCTTGAAGACCCAATTATGTGAAGAATCAGACTTTTGGGAGGGCTTTGATATCTTAGTTAGATATTTGATTTCAGTTTCATAGTTTGATGTAATAGATTGTTCAGGGCACTTATTTACCTTGTTAATATGAGAGTTGAGAGGTTTGGTGTTTGCTTGTAATACGAACTTGTTTATTTGTTGAGATGGTAATGAATTTTAATCTTTAGCCTCGTGGTATTTCTCTTCGTTCATATCAATTTGTATGTTGGATTTTATCTTGTTGTTATGCATTCGAATCCGATGTGAGTTGATGTACTGGACCGAATCAAGGGCCCGACATTAAGTCTCTTTCCAATGCATCTAGGCATGCATTAATTTGAGCTTTTTAAAGAGAGTTATTCTTAAAATACTAACACGCTATCATGTAATATGTGAATATTAACTAGATTAGTGTAGGTTCTAATTAATATTGACTTTTTTATTTTATCTCAATATACTTATTTTGGTTAAACATTAACATTAATTAGATAATAATTCATGATATGAAACACTCTATATAAGTTATGTTTTCTTTTAATGAATTCAATTCAAAATAGGAAACTAGCTTTCTTGAAAGATTTGCCAAACCAATCTCCAGTCATAATCGGCTCCAAAACTCTTATTAAACCTCCAAATTAAGTAAAACTAAATACATTGAAATATAAATAAGTTAATTAAAATTACTATGACTACAAAAAATTATGATAAAAATAAATTGACCCTTCAGCGTTGGCCTTAGAATATATAGACCTTTACTTAACATAGTGGGTTGTCTTCTAATGGCTTAGTGGGCTAAATGGGCTTAATAGATGTATGTTAAATGTTCAAATGGGATGAAGTATAATAATAAGAGTTCGATTCAATACTCACTAAGAGCTCATTTACATACTCACTACGAACTCATTAAGACCTCTTTTAAGTACTCATTTAATAATTCTATTCATGAGTAAACTTAGTTAATAAGATATTTAACATCTTGTTGAGTTTTCTATCAAATAACTAGGTGCAAACAAATTGGTACTTATGATTTGCCCTGAGTTTATAAATTTAAATTTTAAAATAGTCTAAATATGTCATGGACTCATTAGGCTAGCGAGCTGTGCGATACTTAACTTGAGCCCATTCAATATTTAAAAAGAGCCCATCTTGAACAACTGCCATAGATATTCGGCTCGAACTCGATTAAAATTAGTCGAACCAAATTTGAACAGGGCAAAACTCGACTTAACTCAGCTCATTTACATCTTTACCTAGTGCTTTAGTCATTATCTCTTAGGTGCAACGCTCTGCCTTACACCTTCTGGCTGACTGAACTTAGGGCGAACCGATTTTAAGTGAAGTCGGTTCACCTCGTGCTTCAACTAAAAAACTCTTAAAGCAGACCATCTTTGCGAAACTCCTTATGCCTTGTGCCTCACCTATATCATTAGGCAATACTGTTAGGCAAAATTCACTTTGCCTTGTGCTGAACTCCACATCTAATAGATGATGAACTTAAGCCCTTCTCTCCACCTTATCTCACCTACCACTCTAATCTGTTGACTGATGAGGTGATTTTAAGAAATTCAACTTAGGTCCACCACACATCGGGAGTACGCAGACATTCTCTTTTGTTGACACGGAGGCTTCCATCTCGACGATAGTAGTTGGGCTGGCCTAATGTAGGCGTCAGCTGGATAATTGTGCCTTTTGATGGTATAAGATCACATCATACACAGCACCCTTTCACCTTATGGTCTCCATGGTGCTCTTAGGAACCCGCCTCATAAGACACCCTTTTATGCTTCAAATTTCGTATGGGTGGCTATTTGTTTTCGGGGGACCGTTACATAACCAATTGCCTAAGACAGTTGGTTCATCACTTGCCTTCTAATTGGGAGGTCTAAAATTCGATCTTGATTGAAGTTTAAAAACTCTCCAGTCATACAGCCTATAGTACTGTTGGGATCTTTATCTCTTGATCCTTAAGATTACTTCTCCAAATAATCAAGACCATAATACCTTTTGGACATCCCTTTTGATCTCGGCCCTTGATCTTGGAGATAGACAAAAGTTCCTTGACGTAGGATTCACCTAGTTGTTGGAATGCACTTTGTTAGACGGTTTCGTGTCTTTTCGAGGCGACTACTTTATGTTGCCACTAATGATGGATAGGTGGGGCACTAGCAAGAGAGATTTGTCTCCTATGAGTAGGGAAGTCCAAGCTAGGCCGTAGTGCCCCGCGTCGTCTCTACTTGCCCACTCTTACCCTTGGCCTGGTGGCTGCTCCTCTATGCCTTGTGACGTTTTTGACAGTATAATTTTCATAAGGCAGTACCACGTCACATCCAAGTCGACATATTATATCACTACTTATTTTCCCTGTCAGCGCAGCAGCCTCCCCATCACCATCTCGAACACCGGTAGCAGGCTACCAGCTGTCGGCTTCTCCCTGCACTCCCGCTCGTGTCAACCACAGCCCCTCATCTACGGCAGGTAAGGCTGACAATGAGCCGAGTCCTTGGTGAGTTGTTCGAGCTCGGCTCAAAGAAACTCGACTCAACTTGTCTCTTCTAATAAAATGAGAGAAGTTTGAACTCGACTTTAAGCTAGTTTCTTTAAACAAACCACACTCAAATTTCATCTAGCTCAGCTTGACAGGCTCGCAATCCGGTTCGATATAAAATATATTAATAAATTATAGTTTTCCTTCTTCAACAGTCTTGGCCAGATAAAGCAAATGAGTCTTATATTGAGAGTTAAGTTCTGTTTGGACAAATGAGCCCATCCAAACTACCGCCGTGGACTTTGTCTCGACAAATGTAACTCGGACGGGAGGCTAGGTCCTATCTAGACAAAACAAACGGGCCTTAAGATCCTAGGCTAGGCTCGGCTTGGTTCTCCTCCTTCAAGTTCAAGCTCAGGTTTGGATTTAGACTTGAATTGAAACTCGAAATCGACTCGAGCTCGAATTTTTTGTTGTCGAGTCAAGTTCAAATTTGCCAAAGCTCAGCTTGTTGCCTCTAACGACATGCACACCATGAACAACCTGCATAAGCCAATGACCAGCCTTAAAACGAACACCCCCCCACCCCCGCTCGTCCTCTGAGTACGGCCACTAGCATGGCTGTGCGCACCCAGCCCAACACCATTACATTATGAGAAGAATAATATTTGCTGCATCATTAAGTATAGTTGCACCATCTAATAGTATAGTTATACTATTTTTTAAATTTTTTTAGATTGGATCTCGTGTATCTCACATGTCTATATAATAATTGTTGATCTCCGATCGAACGATTTAGAAAAATAAAAAAATGTTATTGGACTCGAACCATTGAGGGCATTTTTTATTGTTCATTAGGATACGTTTTTCTGATTTTAGAATCCTCTTAGTCATCCGAAATATCAGTGTAACTACACCACCAGATGGTGCAGTTGGACTTAACAGTGCAACAAATATTATTCTTATGAGAAATACTTACAGTAATGCATAGGTAATGCATTGGATCACGTGCTTAAACCACGTGCTTTCACAATTCGATGGCTTAGATCATGTAAGCGCACTTTCTTTTAAAAAAAAAATTAATATCTGATTAAAGATCGAACAATGCTCAATATTTTTAGGAAAAAAAAAACTTGCACACTTTACTCAAAGTAATCCAATGACAACACCTTGGGCATTGTGGATCCACCTGGATCTGCAAATAGTTAAAAGGGGAATAGAGTGAGTGATATTGTATAATATTATCTTGACTTTTATTCCCAATCACTTCTTATTCATTACATGTCAAATAGAAAGAGTTATATAAACATGTCTTTTTTTCGTAGGTTTTGATAATGGAATAAGCTTAGAACATCTTATCTCAGGAGTGGACAAGCATCTAGATTCCATATATGTTTCACTTCGGTAACATCGAGCAGGATATGATTCGAACTCCACTGAAATGGAAATAAGGGTTTCGTCGAAATTCCAACAAATCGCAAGAATATCAACACAAATTTTCATGTGTTAGAATAAGATAATATTTTAACATTTTACTCTCCTATTCTACCTCTTATTCATTTCCCTTCCAGAGTAGATAGTGTCTTTGAAAAGTAACAATTCCTATTTACCACACAATAATATTTTTAACTAAATTAACATAAAAACAAAATTTCAGACGTCGTATATATTCTACGTAGAACATGTGCTCTCATTCTAGAGTATCCTGTCCCGTTACCTAACTAAAATATGATTTTTAGCAATTGATGGAAACGATTATTCTTCACACTTTTTTTTTTGGAAAGGATTATTCACACTCAAAAATAGAAAATAACCAACACCCAATGGAGTACACAAGGAAAATGGAAACTTCAGAAACCCAATCCCAGAAAGCCAGTTAGAAGGCTCAAGCTACTCCCCTATATATCGGCCGTGTGCTAGCCGCAGCAGTTACACCCGCATGGATTGCCCCTGCGCATAGTAGCTGTGTGACGCTTAAGATGATAGCCAATGTCTCCAGAGCCCTCTGCCAAGATTGACAAGAAAATTGATCAGTTGATAAGATGATAGATCATCCAAGTTAACACGTTTTCACATGCAATAATACTTGCTGCAATGCCCCTGTGTGCTGCACGCAGGGGCATTGCAGTGGATTAAAAAAAAAAAAAAATCTAGGTCGGCCCTAAAGTGCCTTAACCGTTCGTACAATACAATGTCCGATTGGACGACCTAAAAAAAATCTGAAAAATAAAAAATCGAGCTCCAATGAACCATACCTAATTATCCGTACAGTGCTGTTCGATTGGACGACCCAAAGAAATCCAAAAAATAAAAAATTATACGGTTCATCGGAGCTCGATTTTTTATTTTTCAGATTTTTTTGGGTCGTCTGATCGGAAATTGCACTGTACGGATGGTTAAGGCATCTTGGGACCGACCTAGAAAAAAAAGTTTTAAAAAATTATTTATCCACTGAAATGCCTCTGCGTGCAGCACTCAGAGACATTGCAACAAATATTACTCTTTCACATGAGGTCCAATTCAAAGCTAAAAGCTGCATTATGGATTCTTGCTGTTTGATTGATTACCAAGCGAGGCATCCTCCACCCCATGCTTATCTCTTTGCAGGCAGCCCTGCACAAAAAGGATATGAATTGGTCATATGACTTATGTCCCTTGCAATGGAGACAACTTCCTAGGAAAACAGCTATAACAACTCAGTGGATTCCATGGGTGTCGGTGTGGACTCACCCCAAGGATAGGAGAGTAAGAGACCAAGCAATGATGGAGGAGGTTGCAGCTGCTGACAAGTGGGGGACGTCCCGTTGGGTGATGTTACTGAGCCCCGTAAGCGAGGCGGCGATGCCGACCACCCCGGCGACGAGCGAAAAGATGACGAGGAATCCGGTGGCCATGTTCCCTATAGGGAAGATGATGGGAAACATCCGCACGGGAACCTTAAAACCTGCAAGGAGATGCAAGTAGATGAGATCTCATAATCACTTGTACCATCACCATTGGTAAACTCAATTGGAGGCTCAGACCAAACAACACTAATGTTGCCACAGGCTATTAGCTACTCCACATGAGTAACAAAGGCCAAGGTGTCCTACTTTGATTACCTGACTTGGCGCTCTCCTCAATGGCATAATTAACAGCCCATCCAGCGATGATGGTAAAGACGATGTACAGCAGGAGGTTGAGGAAGAGAAGCCCAAATGCTGCAGATTTGGGACCTTGGGAAGCCATCTTAGGCAACACAAGCATTGACAAGCGCCTCCTAGGGGAGCTCAGGTTTGCTCTATATACAGTTAGCAGAGGACATACACAGATTGCATTCGGTTTCTCATGATTCTTATTACGCTTTTGAGGTTGTCTTGGGATTTCTTGAGCTTAGAGATAAGTATCAACTCCCTTGCCATTGGCTGTGGGTGTCTCCTTTGGCAAAAGGCAAGAGAAAGCATCTCCCATGGTTTAAGCCAACTCAGGGCCCATGAGACATGTACAACACCACAAGCAAATACGACTAAGTTGATTCTTTGCACCCCATGTATTGCTTACAGGGTTTGTTAATACTTCCATGAGAGGAAATCGATGGGCCTTGAACTGCATTATACACGTTCACATATGATAACAGCAAAATAGAGCTGACGAAGATGGGAGAAGACACAATTGAACTTGCTGGAAAAAATGACTCAATCATAGCCATGACATTTCTGTTCTTTTCAAGTCTACCTATTTGGAGCTTCATCATGACAACCGCTCCCATCTACACTCTCAAAGACTTTTGTCTGGGAGAACAGTAGTAAGATGCACAGAGAAGTGGAAGATCAAACAGTGAAACATTGACAGAGAGCAACATCAAATGAGTGACTTGGGTAGACATCCATGCCTCTGCACCTAAATCCCCTCCCAGCAATTCGTCAATCTTCAAACCTGTAACTGCAACTTCTTGGCTGCCAGAGCTTCAGATTCAAGAGTTGGTTCCCAGAGAATTGTTGTTTCTGCCAACAGTGAAGTCACCACATATGGGTCCATGTTTGAAGCTGGACGTCGGTCTTCCAAGTAACCTGATCATTAAAGAAACAACCAAACATAACTGATATTAAACTTCATGGCTGGCATATAGAAATGTTGTGCTCCTTAGTTCTGGAAAAGCCAACAGAGCATAACAAAGATAGAAACAAACCTTTGCCCTGCTTTTCAGTGTCACGTCCAACACGAATTGAGCAACCACGATTTGCCACACCCTGTGAGTTGTGTGATAAAAAAAATCAATGAAGAGAAGAAATACAGATATTAAATTTACATGTTATTTCAGATATTCAGCGCTACCCAAGAAAAGGTATTTATGCTGGCTGTCTCATGTTTCCCTGTCAACCGCCGCTCATTCCCTTCTCCATATGCACTAATGTGCTCCTTGTGCCGAAGAGAGAGATTGAATATGGCCTTCTTTATAACCTCGTATCCCCCCTCTTCTCGCATGCTCTTTGTGCTGCATTAAAGGTAACACATTGCATCAAACATGCATGAAGTAAGTGGGAACAAAGATATGCACATTCTGGCAGGAAAAGACATAATACCTTATCAGTGCAGATTCAATCATAGGGACAAGTTTATCAGAATAGCTTATTATATTCTCCACACAAGAAATGAGTGCTTTTGGACATAAAAAGAACAGATTACCTATAGCGAGATGTTGACACCACACGATGAAAACAGTATGTTGACCAATGTTATCTTTGACCACAGAATCATTGGTTTTGTCAACCAGTTACTTAAAAAGATGATTGCAATGCAATTAGAAAGCTTTTTGTCAGTGGAATCAACAATGTACGCAGAATATATCTCCAAACAAAATGTGACTCCTCACTCACTTTTTTGAAGTTTGGACGTTTAGCTCAATAACCGGTATAACTTCATCCCACTTTCAACACTCTCTTAATTCACTTAAGATTATGTATGCAACAACCGAGCAAAATGTCTATTTTCTGAGTACAGAAAAGTGTCCTGTTTATCACACATGGGATGACTAAGTTCATGGCATGAACAGATTGAAGTTTTAGTTCCCATCTGACATCAGGCCATTTCAGTGGCCTATCCTTGATCTGGCGTTGTTGGTAATAAGATAATTTAAGTGGGGATAATATAGCTAAGGGTACCGGGATAACTTGTTGCATCTAACACATGGAGTGATTTATCCCCATTTTAACCCCAGAAATGGGGATAAGCTAAGGTTACTTTACACCAGACAAACAGACTTCCTTATATCCAAATTTAAGTCCAATATGGGGATAACTTTAAGTTGGGATAACCTCGGCTTTCTTTTTGAGTGTACTGAATGAAGGTTAGGGGACAACCTTGTTATCCCTCCTTATCCTGACACCAAATGGGTCCGAATTGCTAATTGCTGATTATTAGTTGATATCTAACTTTGATGCCAACTAGACCACTGTTTGGAACCTAACCTAGCTGTCTCCTCCTATCGGATTATTTAAAAATCCTATCATTTTTTGGTCTTTTTGTTTTTATCTGGAGAAATATAGGTCGGTTTTCATAGTCTTGGGATTAGCCCTCAGGGAGTCCGGGACTTCGGATCAGGCGAAGATCCGAGTATATGACCTCTCTCCACTGATCTCGGTCAGTGTTAATTACGTCGAGCAACCGCTGTGGCTTCGGGAGTATTGTCGTGACTTTCACAACCTTTCCATTTGAGCACCATTCCCTATCGGTACTGGGCTTCTGGAGAGATGCTGATGGTATTGATGGCAAGCACTCGTCTACGTCGGCGGCCATTGTTGCTTCTTCTGGCGCGAAAAGCACACCTCTTCTTCTTCTTTTCCGGAGCGAGCTCCGGCGCCGGAACGACCCCCAGAAAGTATGGAGATCCAATCACCGCGGGGAAGTCTCCGAAGCAAGTTGGCGTGGTTAGATATCCACACCGTGCGTGGGTCGCCACCACAAGTAGGTCATACGTGACCCTTGCCGCCATTGTCGTCTTTTAAGCAGACACTCGATCACCTGCATAAGACATGACAAAGTTAGTAGTAGAGTTGTGGTGAGGACATCACCGGACGGAGAGATGAAGGAAAAGAGAGGTCCCACCGGACGTGCCATCTGTTTGGAACCTAACCTAGCTGTCTCTCATGTCGGATTATTTAAAAAAATTCTTTTTGTTTTTATCTGGAGAAATATAGGTCGATTTTATGTATTTCATTTTTGGACTATGAGAACTTAAGATTAGCCCTCACGGAGTCCGAGACTTCGGATTAGGCGAAGATCCGAGTATATGACATCTCTCCACTGATCTCGGTCAGTGTTAATTACGTCAAGCAACCGCTCGACAACCCTTGATTAACCGTCCGTTGATACCCTTATAACATGCAACACTACTACTACATGCATATGAAGATATGTCTTAGGTTAAGCCCTTGGCCTCACCCAAGTTTAAGATGGGTTTATAATTGATTGGGAGACTTTTTAAAAGGTTTTGAATTGACTCCGAATTATCTAGATTGATTCCAAATATTTTGGACCCATAAGGGTATTTTTGTAATTATGCCAAGTTGGAGGGTATAGGGGTATTATGGTCACTTTAAGTTTTTTAGCATTTTAGGGAAACTTGAAAACCCTTAGGATGTATTTTAGGATCATTTTAGACATATTTAAGTTATAGGGGTATTTTGGTAATTTTACCTTAAATCGGGTTTATTAGACTTAGAGTCTATTTTTATATTTTTCTGAAATTTTTATTTATTTTTATCATATTTAGGGTATTTTGGTAATTTTACCCATCTTATTAAGGTTTGGAGGGTATTTTGGGTATAGGAGAGATTTTGATATTTTTAAAGAATTTTATGTGATTTTTACAGATTTTTATCATGGGTGAGGGTATTTTTGTAATTTTATTAAGTTCTAGGAGCATTTTGGTCATTTCGAAAATTTTATATATTTTCAGATTTAGTTATCTGTTTTTACTGATTTTTACTTATTTTTTTATATTAATTTTACTTATTTTTATTAATTAATTGGATATATGAAGGATTTTTAAATCATATTTTTGGGTTTATGTAATTTTCAGATTTGGTTTCCTGATTTTTACTGGTTTTTACAGAATTTTTCTGATTTTTATATTCATTTTACTGATTTTAAATAATTTTTATAGATTTTATTAATTAATTAAGCATGAGGGTGTATTTAAGTCATTTTTAACTTAAGTATATTGTTTTATGTCTCAATGTTTCATTATTGAGTTTTGATTATGAGTCTAGGTTTAATTATGTATGAGGTGAGGCCAAGAGTATTTTAGAACATTTAATTATGTACTTAAGTATTTTAATTATTTATTAAACTAATTAATTATGTATATGAAAATATAATAACATAGTGTTACTTAAGTAATAGATTCATGAACACACATGCACACATATATGCTCAAAGAACAAATATTGGCATTTCATTCATTATTTCGGCATAATCCCGTCTTATAAAACGGTGATTTTATAATATTAATTCGGCAGAACTTCCCTTTAAGAATAAACCTTAGGAGGAGAGCCCTCCGAGACGAAAAATATCCTCCAAACGCAGCAAACCCGGGCAAGAGCACCGAATTTGGTCTTCAAATGGACAGAGTTTCCCCTAGGAATTTTTGGACCAAATGGGCATGGAGTTCTTCTTCCCCCTTGGGGGGGGGGGGTCCCCCACCGGTTGGACCACTCAGGAAAACTATTGCTTTAACATTCAGTGGGATGCAGGAACAATGGACCATCAAGAGAAGAGTTCGATGTACCTCTTGCTTGTGAGCAGAATGCAATTCAGTCCCCAGAATGGACATATCTCAAGTTAATTACAGAAACAAAGGGCTAACATCGTAATATCTTCTGATATAAGATCAAAGATGTACAAGCCATGAGACAAAAGGGCAAGACAATCCAAGCTCCAACCATACGATCCCCAGAATAAACATAACTCCATACGGGGATTGACAGAAAATATAATGTGATCCATGCACGAATCACAATGTGGTACTGATCTTACTACAAGTCATAATCCAATACTTATCCAGATCATACTGGTAAAGGCCACACAGCAGTCAGTGGTCAGAAAACAACAGAGTCATTCGGCAATTAGACATCTGCCAATGGCAGAACCTTTATCACGAAAGGCTAAAATAATTCTTCAAGGCACGGCTTCCATAAAGACATCTCATTTACCATCATAGTTAATTTAATCTTTTACTAACCATAGATTTCGGCATGAACTTCCTTGTAGAAAGTTCTATTTTATAAAATTATTTAAATATGGTACATAAATCCAAGTTTATTCCAATTTTACATAAATTTAAGTTTACTCCAATTTTAATCCTGTGAAATGCACCTTTTCCTGCACAAGCTGGACAGAAGAACAGTAATCCCTTTTTTTACAGGGAAATAAAGCATTTAGGCAGGTGCCATCTTATCAGGGATAAGTATTTTTATTCATCACTTTTCTAAATTATTTACATAAATGCCAAACATGGAAAGTGATAATATTAATTCAAATGTCATTCAAAATTATTCTGCATGATCAAAATCTATTCACATTTATTAATATTTATATTCTATGCATGTACATAAGAAAAAAACTTCATGGGTAACACAAAAACTAAACAAGAAGGCACATTAACATTGGATAATTTATATAAATGAAATAATAGAATACCTGTAATTTGTGTGGCATCCAGCACCGTTCCAGTCACCCTATTATAGCCCAGAGAAAGTAATGTGCGTGACTGCATTTGGTTGTGCAAATAAAGAAGACATATATGACAAAGTTTAGCAAAATGCATTAAAAGTACCTCAATTGGTTTAGGATCGAGCGTAAGCACAACACCTGCTTGTTCTGTAATTCTCTGTAAAATTGAAATAAAGAGGCAAATAAAGTGTTCATTAGTTTATTAAACCAACAAAAGATTTTAGCAAAGGTTCATTACAATAAGCTTACTCAACAAATAAAACATGTTTCCCTACAGCATTTCCTAAAGTAAAGAAATAGAAGGCATTAATGAAAAACTTGGTTTCTTGCTTTTTTTTTTCTTTGGGTTTTTTTACTTCTAATCCCCTACAATCTTTTGATATTACAAATAAATCCTCCTAATCTAACTATTTACAAATAAGCCCTCACAATCGCAACTTTCTTACAAATAAGCCTTTTTAGGGGCTTATTTGTAAGTTTTAGGGGCTTTTCACTAATTCACAGTAGATTGTAAGGGCTTAATTGTAAATAGTTGGATTAGGAGGATTTATTTGTAACATCAAAATATTGTAGGGGCTAAAAAGTAAAAATCCCTTTTTATTTTCATGACAAGGACTCCCAGGCAACATGGACAATTAAGCCATCCCTCCCCACCATGGATGGCAGTACCGGCCGATACCGGTACATACCGGTACATACCGGTATCGGCTGGTACCGGTACCCGATACCTGTAAAGGGTATCGGCCGATACCGGCCGATACTGGGCCGGTACCGGCCAGTATGTACCGGTACCGGTACCCACCGATACGGGTACCGGTACCAGTACTGCCATCCCTGCTCCCCACCCCCCACCCCCAGAAGACCTTGTACACCATGTAATACCAGCAGAGATCAGTCTTTATGGCATTTGGAAAATAAACCTCAGGGGACGAGCTAACCACACCATCACCATTTGGACTCCTTGCTTGACAGTGAGTTATAGGAAACCTATTTCTAAAAAGATTTCCTTTTGTAGTATTACCTCTAGGATATATCTGGAACACCATATGTGATCCCCTGCTTCGATTCCAACACTTGGACCCACTTGATATTCCCACTGCATCAGAAAATACCAAGATGATGATTAAGACAAAAACATGATGTATACTATACTCTTATCAGCTATGGAAGCAAATTAGAATGCTTTGCCTTGCACCATCTCTATGTGCAAGTTCTTCACCTATATAGATGTATAAACAGAAAGAAGGACATGATTCATATTCTCGTAAAAGTCCGGCTATTGGCCAAAAGATGGGAGGAGGAAGAAAAACCCTCTGATTTGTCCAAAATTGAAATACAGACCATAGTCAAATGATGCAACCAAATGACATAGTCAAATGGCTGCAGCTTTGCATGCACAAGATCTGACAATAGTACAAGTGAAAACAAGGCAATACCTGGCCAGGCATAACCTCCCCATTTGTTCCACTAATGTTGATTCCAGCATATAAACAAGCCTTGTAGTGGGCATCTGATATATCACGCCCAAATGATTTGTCCGCACCTGCTGAACAATAGTAGGGACCCTGGGGATTGCTAAGATGCTTAGAATAATTGGAATATATCATGCACTGTAATTTTATTAACTGCAAACACATAGTAGTTACAATGGAATGATGCTATCCTCAGGTCATAGGACACAGAATGATCAGCTGTGAGTGATTTTTTTTAAGAAAAGTGACCTAAGGTCACAATTTCATTAAGGAAGATAACAAACAACAGCGAAGAGACATGACAAACTCATGTCTCAAAAACCCTTACAGACAAGAAAAGAAACCCACCCATCCAAAGTCTTAATCTTGTTATTATCAAGGAGATAAAATAAGATTAAGACCACAACCAACAGCAGAAAAACAGACTACATCACAAGAATGACTTATGCCATTGATGGGGAAGCGACATAAGTAGAGATACATCCAACTCAGAACCAAACTCTGCGGCTCTTCCCCACTCTGACACCCATATAACTGCTCTCCTCATCAGTGTCTGAATATTGTTGAAGAGGCCATTGAATCTTCTGGAGTTCCTCTCTAACCACAGAGTCCAGAGGAATGCAGGTAGTATGATTGACCAGATTTTATATATATATATATATATATATATATATATATATATAAACACTGGACAGCTTGAATCCCACCATTCCATCAGCTCCATCACAAAAAGAGGTTCCTTCCATACAATGTGCAAGGTCTTACACAACGACTTCCACAAGGTGATGATAATTCCACACTGACAAAAGAGATGATGTATATCCTCCTCAAACATACCACAGAATATACAAGTTGCCTTTTGGTCTGCAGGATTGCTTTGAGCCTTCTCATGGTTGGAAGCCTACCCAAAGCCATCTTACACATGAAAATATTGATCTTGTTAGGCAGGAATTTAGACCAGACAATATGTTTCCATGAAACTCTGATACCCCCATCACTGATAACTTTAGTGAGAGAGTTAACCGCAAAAACACCTTTAGAGTTCCACACCCATGACCTTGAATCTTCACACTCCCTTTGGAAAGAAACTCCTATAAGGGTGATAACTGCCACCAGTTGTTAAATCTCCTGAGCAGTTAGATTTCTTCTAAATCTGAGATTCCAGTGACTGATCTGATCATAAGAATACACTTGAGCTACAGAAATACCCTTGTCCAGTGCAACTTGGTAAAGGTTCTGAAACTGCTGAGCAAGCGGGAGCCCTGTGACCCATCTATCCTCCCAGAATCTGATCAGATTACCATTACCAATATTGTAGGAGATAGCAGGACTAATTAAGTCTGTCAATTTATGAACATTCCTCCAGACTGGTGACATGATAGAGCAGAAAGATGACTCAAGATACCATCTAGATGCATTAGGGTAATATCTTCCCCTAATAATCTTGACCCACAAAGCTTCCTCCTCTTCTCCCACTCTCCATATACATTTAGACAACATAGCATTATGAAATAAGCCTATTCTAACCAAACCTGCCCCTCCTTGCTCTTTACTTCTACAGACTTTATCCGAAGCGACTAAATGGAGAGCTCTTTTATCTCTTTTCCTCCCTTCCCAAAAGAAAATACTTCTCTTGGATTCAATCAGCTTCTTAACCTTCTTTGGTATCCTGAGTATAGACAAATGATAGTTGGCCAATGAAGAGAGTATTGCCTTCGAGAGAACCCATCTTCCTCCAGCTGATAAAAATTTAGCCTTCCACCCCTCCAGCCGCTGTTCAAATTTCATCCCAATCTCTTACTTTGCATTGAACATCTGACAAAGAAAGTCCCAAATATTTTATTGGAAAATTGGACTGTTTACACGAGATGTTGTCAGCTATTTGCTGCAGCCTGTCATGGTTCAGATTAATACCTACCACCTCTGACTTCCCAAAATTGATTGACAGCCCTGTAATACCCTCCATTGAGGTCAATAATCTCTTCATATTGCCTAATTTATCCTTGTTACCAGATAAGAACAGCAGAGTGTCGTCCGCAAAAGAACAGCAGAGTGTCGTCCGCAAATTGTAGATGTGACTGCAGGAAACCATTTCTATCGACTGAGAATCCATCCACCAGTCCAAGAGAAGCAGCTCTATCCCATAAAGTGCTCATGATCTGCCACACGAAAAGGAAAAGAAGTGGTGATATTGGATCACCTTGCCTCAATCCCCTAGAGCAACCAAAATAACCACAAGGTTCACCGTTTAGCATAATAGAAAACTTTGTTGTTGAAATGCAGCTCATGATCCATCCGAACCATTTTTGCTTAAACCCCATAGCACCTAGAGTCTTTTGAATGCACGTCCAGCTCACTCTATCATAGGCTTTTTCAAAATCCAACTTAATTAACACCCCTTCCTTTCTATAACTTTTCTGAGCACAAGTAGCTTCATGGGCAGCCAAGAAGTTGTCCAAGATGTATTTCCCTTTAAGAAATGCAGACTGATTTCTACTTATCACCCCCATAAGCACATTCCTAAGTCAGTTGGCCATCAGTTTTGTGATAATTTTATAGCACCCATTAAGAAGACTTATCAGACGATAATCTGAAACAGCTTCAGCATCTTCCCGCTTAGGAATGAGGACAATAAAAGTGGAATTGAATGTTTTAATAGCCAAAGGTCTCTCCTGAAACTCTCCCACCACCTTCATAAGATCATCTTTGATAGTATCCCAGAAAAAATAATAGAAACCCATAGAAAATCCATCCGGCCCTGGTGACTTATTAGCCTCCATGCTAAATACAGCCTCTTTAACTTCTTCTGTGAAAGTACTACACAACTGATTTGTCTGCTCTTCTATTTTCGGCAGCAGTCCATCCAGAAGATGAGGTCTCCACCATTCATTTTCCTTGAAACGACCTTCATAAAAGGAAAAAAAGCATTCTTAACGTCTTCCTCTGACTCAAGAACCTGATTGTCTACTCTCACATGTTCAATCTTTAAAGATCTCTTTCTTGCACTAGCCACTGCATGAAAGAAACTTGTATTCTTGTCCCCCTCTTTTAGCCATAATTCCTTTGATCTTTCTTTCCATTTAATTTCCTCTCTCAGTAACCATTTGTTGTACTCTTCCTTCAACTTCAGCAGTTCATTGTCTTCCTCAGCGGAAAGATCACCCATATCAGCTCTGGCCTCCAAAGCATCAATTCTATAAATGAGTTGCTGTCTACGGAGAGCTGCTGTTCCAAAGGTCTGCGCACTCCACTTCCTAATACCTTGTTTCACGCTTTTGAGTTTCTTTGAAAATGTCAAAGCTGCCAGATCAGAAGAATACACCTCATGCCACCATTTAGACACTAGTGGCTTGAATTCCTCACTTGTTTGCCAGGCCAGTTCATATATGAACCTTCTACTCTTTCTTCTCTCCTCTCTCTAGTCCTTAACAAAAGTGGGATATGGTCAGAAACAATCCCGTTCAACCCCTTGACAGCCGACAGAGGAAACATCATACTCCATTCCATAGATATAAGGATCCTATCAATCCGGGATTGGACACCATTTTGTTGCAAGTTGGACCATGTGAACTTTCTATTAGGAGTTTCCAGATCTATCATACCATTACTAGAAATCCACAGACCGAAGTTTTCCATATATTTGTTCCATTTTTGACTCCCCAATCTTTCCCAAGGATACCTCACACAGTTAAAATCCCCAAGCACACACCAAGCACCCTGAAACAGTTGGTATAGTCTGAATAGTTCTTGCCAAAACTCTACCTTAGCTTGCTGAGTCTGAAGACCATAAACTGAGGTAATAACCCATCATCCAGATGATACGACTGCTGAAAAATACACTGAAATACTGTACATACCCTGGTCACAAATCTGTCCTTTAAATTTATTACCATTCCACATGATTAGCTGACCTTCTCTAGCTCCCTTAGCAGGTTGGCACACCCCCTCTGTTAGAACTGAAGCTCTCACTTGTCTGATCAGCTGCACATCCACATTATCCATTTTGGTTTCTTGCAAACAAATACAGTCCAGCTTCAGGTTTCTAATATAGTCCCCCACCGCTCTTTGCTTCCTTCCCCCATTAATGTTCTAGGAACACAAATTCATTACAACAGTTTGAAACCCTCTTGTTTCTTAGGCCTAAGGGAATCTACAATTACATTATTACCAATGAAGTTGACTTCCCTCTTGCCAATTTTCACCCCACCCTCCAACCCCATTCCTCTTCAAAGAATTCTGCAGGTTGTCAGATCTACGCATCCTTTTGATGAAACTAATGACTGTGTCTTCTCTCCCGTGAAATGAGACCCCGATCTTCATGCCAAAAGCAAGAATATCCTCAGTCCAGTCCTCCGACGGAGCCATATGGTTCTGGGGAGGAGGGGAGGAGACCGGGGAAATTGCAAAGACTCCTCCATACAAACCACATGCAATGGTTCCGCCTCAATACCACCCTCCAAAAGCTCCCTTACTTCCCCCTCCTGAACCTCCGTAGAGGCCCCCAGATCACCTGAAGATGGATAAGAAGGCTCCTCGAAATTCCTCTGTTCCTCATCCCCTTCCTTCGAGCAACAGTAGTCAACTGGCTGTTAAAGATACAAATTGCTTCCAGGCCTAAGAGATTGCAGCTTGGCAACTCCACAATCTGCCTCTCCTGATCGTGGAAGACCTCTGAACCGACCTTCTGACTCAAAGAACCCTCTTACCTTATATGGAAAGAGCCAACAGGAGCACCCTGAAACGATGCCATCGTCCGCTGCTCAGATGCCGGAGGAAGAAGATGAACAGTGTTCACTTCTTCGAAGACCAGCCCCGGCTTAGCTAATCGGTTCTCATATAAGTTCGACTGGTTCAAAGAGAAGGAAAAGCTAGACCGGGAGTGGCTTAAGTCAGGATACGCAAACAACAGATCTGAATCATTACCCATATATAAGTCGAGATCTGCATGCATCGGATCCAAACCGCTACCCCGACACTGTGTATCTTCCTCACCCGACCCCTACAGGCTACGACGGCTCCCTACTACACCTTCCTTGGGACCTAACAAAATCCACCCCGTAGCCATCACCTCGAAGAGTGCAACGTCACAGAGAAGCTCTAGTGCTATAGCTGACTTCCCAAGACATGAAAAGGGTTCTCAATCAAGGCAAGGCTTCGTAGGGAGATGAAACGATACCAGTGGAGTAGGCTGACTCTACCCTCCCCCGATTGCTGAGTCGAAGTCATCGGCTCGGCAAGTCCACTCGGAGGAGGTTGGTGGTCACTTGGAGAAACTACCTGAGGAACAGAGTATGGTTGGAGACCTTTCCGCTTCCTGAATTCAGAGACGACCTCAGCCCAAGACCAGCCTTAGGTATCGGTCTTCTCCTCCCTAGAGGCATTTGCCTCCTCCTTCACAAGCCGAACCCAATAATCACTCCCAACCAGATGAACAGTGACCCTCTCCGGAATAACCTCCACCGAAGAGACTTCAACACATGCACGAGCATACACCAACATAGAGTTATCCAAAGATCTTGCGTCAATACCCCTTGGAATGCCAAAGCGTGAAACTATGGGCCATATCACAGTTCCATAAATGGAGAGGAAACCCAAACATCCAAATCCACACCTGAGTCCTCGAGGTACCGATTAGTCGAAATAGAGACTGACCATGACGAGCACTCGAACACCAAACTCCTCCTATGACCACGCAAGAGCTTGACGCCTGAATCTTCCAATCTAGGAAAGGGCTCTTCACTAAGAAAGAGTCATGGTCAAGCTCTCAAACCCACCAGCTCTTCACGTTAGCCCATTGAAATGAAGAAAGCTCAAAATTCCTTGATAAGTTTTCGATGGCCGGAGCTTCGCAGGCTGTAGGGCCTGGACAGACAACCAAGTAATCATCCATCGAAGCCCGAGCCCCTACAACAGTCGAGGACCGTGGAATCTCAATCCTATCTAGCAAGGACTTGGACGATGCCGGAACAGAGACAGGGACCTTGGGTAAAG
Source organism: Zantedeschia hybrid cultivar (assembly GCA_030544215.1). Taxonomy (NCBI): domain Eukaryota; kingdom Viridiplantae; phylum Streptophyta; class Magnoliopsida; order Alismatales; family Araceae; genus Zantedeschia; species Zantedeschia hybrid cultivar. Next base: position 75,086,502 of record JARZZO010000005.1, on the reverse strand, counting down.
CTAGAACAGAGACATGGGGTTTAGGATACCCGTTCTTGCATGAAGAGCTACGATGACCAAACACAGAACACAACGGACCCTTTTCCTGTAGTCCCTAGCCCAATGGCCCTTACCCAAGCAGCTGGTACAAGTATCACTCCCCACCGAAAGGGAAGAAGAAGACCTCTTGCCACCATGGAAATAGTTCGAGCTCCCCTGCTTCTTCCCCCACCTCTGGACTTGTTGCCACTTACCTTCTACACCTCCACCCCCGCCCACTCCGCTCTCACTCCCTCTCACCATTGTTTTGCTTTTTGTCCCCATTGAGATATAGATGTGAGTGATTTTAAAATGCAAGGGTGTGATTTTGGTGGATTTCAGAACCCACTGTTAGTCATGGGTGATTTGAAAGTGTGCTTTTAAATTCATCCGTTAGTCAAAATACACTGACTTGGATTCTAAATCCAATTCAAAGTCCACTTGGATTAGCACAAAATAAAGTGTGTAGTTGAAAAGCCTTCAGCACAAGCTGGCATTTCCTAATCATACTTTCAGAACCTTACCAGCTCCCGCCTCAAATGCTCTCCTCCAATTCTTCTACATAAGAATGAGTGAGTTTAAATACAACCATGCTTTAAATCACAGGGATTCGTTCCAAATGGCAGGTGATTTTGAAATCAACCTATCATTCCAAAATCACTCACAACCAACACCACCTTAGTTGCTATGTACAACCATAATTCAAATTCAATTAGATTATATGCCTCGATCTTCTATTTCATCTTTCTCCTCTTTGTACCATATCTCAATTCAGAACCTAAACAGCCCAAATTCTTAAACAGTCCACGTTCTGCGGGAAAAAGGCAGTGATGCAAAGTGATTACCTGGGGTCCTGGGTATCCTCCAACAGGCCAGCCAAGAGGCCACTTCACATTTGACTGGAGCAAAGTGTACTCCTGTTCAATTCCGTACCTAGTGCATCCATAAGCATGTGGAGAAGTTATAACTTACACCAGATTGGATGTTGATGTCATTAATTGCTTACTATTAATTAAGGTCAGCTTTTTCCCATGAAAAGCATGAGATTATCAAATGGTACCTAAACCATTTACCAACATGTTCATTCTTGTGTACATCTGAAGTCAGAAAAGATAACAATGATTACCATGGGACTTCAGCAACGACTTTTGTGTCACTGAAGATCTGAGCAGCCCTGTGCCGTTTGTTGGTGGGGATGGGTTCTCCATTTGGCGTGTATGAATCACAAATCACCTTCAAAGGTTAAACACAGGAAATGCAATCTTATGAATGAATCAATTGATACACAAGGCACACTGTCATCTAGATAATAGTTACAGGTTTTCTAGTCCTATTCTATGGAAACTGAACTTATAAATGTTCATTTACCACAGACAGTGCTACTCACCAGGATGTTGTTTCCCCCTCGGAAAGGATCCCTGAAAATGGCTTGGGGGCTGCAGAATTTTAGCACAAATAAGATCCAGTATAGAAAAAGTTTTCTTCTACATGGTTAAATACTTCAGGATAATCAGGTAGATCATGAAAAAAGAAGAAGATGTTGGATAAACAAACACAACAAGACTAGGCCTTTCTTACTAGAGAATCACTTCACTGTCTTCTCCAGGAGCTTGTCCAGTGCTCGACCCATCATAGTTCCATTTTGGTAGCTCTGAGGGGTGTTCAACAGGTCTGGGTATGGTCTGCAAAGGAATGGAAACAACAAAGGTTCACAATACAAATGCTACACGCTCTTCCTTTCCTAATTAGGAAAGTTAAGTGGAATCACAAGCTTTGTTCATAATCTCGTACCCGCGATTTGCTGCGCACGTCAATCCCTGTTCCACCAATCCTGTTCAAAAATAGTTTCAAACAAAGTCCCTTCTTAGCAGTTAATTAGGATTAAAGAACAGCTTCCTGGCTGGAGGGAAGAAACACAAGAAACTCCATGGAAATGATGCAAAACACCTCATCACCACCATGGATCAGGTTTAGAAACGGGATCACCACCTGATCTTATCCGTTCACATCTGATCAGTTCAAGACCACACAGCAAACCCCTTATAAACCCCAATGCCGAAAACGGCCAGAATGGACTGCGAAGCCAAAACCCAGATCATCATTTCCAACTTCTCCAGCATTCTTTACAAGACCCTCCATAAAAACAACAGCTGAAGTGGGAAACAAAAGGGAGAAAAGCACACAGCTTTCACATACCAGATGTACTCCGCGATGATCTTGTCGGTGTAAGGGGAGACGTCCAGGTTGAGCAAGTCCTCCAACCTCGAGACGGCGTTGTTCTGGCTGCCCAAGGTCGCCCTCACAGTGAGGGCCCTGAACCCGGCGAGGCCTCCCCTTTTGGGGGCCGCCGCGCCCTTCTGGGTCAGCACCAGAGAACTCCGTGACCTCAACGCCGCGGGGGCCATGGCGCCGCCGGAGATGCCCTTCTGGCATTGCGCGGAGGGTGTCAGTATCTGTGCCGCCATCTCTTCCCCCGCCTTCTGCTATCCCCCTCCCCCTTCCGATCTGCAGAGATGATCGAAACAGGATCGATAAAACCAGAAAATCGCAGGGAGTCCATTGGATACGTGAACGACGGTAGACGAATTAGGGTTTTGAGATCGGGGAGAAGGGAGATTCGGATGGGAGGCGCAGGGATTTGGATTTGGGTGGGCATCTGGTGTTCTTGGGGAAGAACAGAAGGGATTTTTAATTTTTTTATTAATTAATGAGAGGAGTTTTCCTCCTAAGAAGGCGGGTAAATATCACGAGCAACGCCTTAGTGCACCACTGTTAGATGAAACTCCAACAATACTACAGAAGAGAGAGAGGAAGAATTTTTTTTAAAAAATTGCCTCTTCTTTTTTCCTATTTCTCTCTCACTGTACTACTGAAGTTTCACTAAAGAGATTTGCACTCAGGTTGAAAAATCTCTTATCTCGTTTTGTCTTCTCATTAAACACGTCTCGATATCAATTGTATTTTTAAGATTATATTGAAGCTCTCGAAAACATCCTTACAAAGTATAATGCTTTCATAAAGATTAAGACATTTTTAAAGTAATTTAATAAATATTTTTTATATTAATATTTTAATTTGACTTTTGTGTGCACTGACGTGAATAATGTCATAATATATTTAATGGGAGAACAAGTTTTACGTATAGACTTTTTTAATGACAAAAAGAAAAGAATGGGTTCATTCCTACTCAGCCTTCTCTTATAGGTAATTGTACTGCTTTGTCTCATGTTACGGTCGACCTGTGTCTTTACACAGTGAGGATAAATTACCCTGCGATATTATGGAATATTTTTAACCTTTTGGTAGAGTGAAAAAAATCATTAGGTGTATGTGATCAATGACCACCTCAAGTTTCTTACTGTCTTTATTTGAAAAGAAAATGGTAGCACACATAATCTGACATGCACGCAGTTAAAATTATGACTAGTACTAATGAAATTTAGTAATTAAAATAGTTGGAGAGAAAAGTTTTAGGAAGAATATTATTATACTATTCTTTTTACCAACTTTATTTAACATTAAGAATTGTTTGCTTATTGGATTAGAGAGCTCTCATTGAATGTGTTGAAAAAGTTGTGTTAACTATAATTTTAATAAAAATCATCTGATCAAATAATTCTCGCAAGTGTTACAAAATAAAATGGTAAAAAGTGTGGTACAACAGTATTCTTTAGTTTTAATTACTGGATGAACATTTTATAAAATCCAAAAACGACATTATGTGGCATTTTATTAAGAATGTTGTTTGATATGATAAAAAAATGTTTTAAAATACTACAAAACACTTCATCTCAATGAAATATAAAATATGACATTTTAAAGATATCTTATGATATCTCACATCAAATTAAATCATAAATTAATCTTAAACTAACTAAACTAGAGCACCTAAAACATATAAAAACAAAATAAATCTGAATGTTCTTTGTTGTAGTGGGAATCTCAATTCTCAAGTTGCATGCCTTTGGTTGAGATGTGTGTGAATGGGGAGAGCACAGGCAGGGAGGGCACCCCTTCGCATGGGGCAAGGGTCACATCCCTTTCCTACAAGTTACACTGGTCCCTCCCTCTTAACTACACTGTCACAGGCACTTTCATCCAATATAAGAAATCTACACAATCAAATTGAAAGAATAATAAAAGAGAATAAGTCATGCCCTTCAACTCCAAATAAATAGAGAACCTTGGCAAAGAAAGCCACATTTGTTATTTTTCTGTGCTACACTCTCCCGGTTAAAATGCAGATGACCCAGCTTAAAAGTTGAACATCCAAATACATGGACGTGGGTGTTTGATTTGATGTAAAATAGAGTAAAACGTAGTAAAATACTTCACTTTATATCTTACAAAAATACAGCATTTTACAGTCTTCTCTTGTATTTTACGACAAATAGTTGACAATCACATGTAAATTAAACATTATATTTCATGTGAATTTTAGGATGCTTTATGTTAAACTAATTTTGAATTAAAATATTACTGTGATAGGAAAAATAACATAGTCCTTTATTTGAAAATATTAAACAAATAGTTAAGGCCCGTGATTGGCCACATTATTTAGCCAAGTTGTTCGAGATTGACAGAGTTCACTTCCACCCTAATTTAAAATATGCAAATTAACAATTCCACATACGATGGCGACACAACATGGACTTTGGACTTGGAAAACAGAAACAAACAAGAACACTTGAAATGGCATGATCAGGGCAAAAAATGTTGTCGAAACCTGTTATTGGCCCCAAGCCCCTTACCATTTTGTTATCCAAAGTTCCAAACCCTCCAATTCACTCTTTCTGTGTCTTCTGACCATTGGTGGTGGATGAGCAGTCTCTTGCTAAAATTGTAGGCAGCAAATAGAAGCTCTTGACTCTCCATTTGAAACAGATTAATTATGGTCTAAGTGAAGCTAGAAAACAAACTAAAGTGGGTGTTGGACAACATTTATCAAGCTTAGTGGAACCATCTATGTGCAGACACAACCCTCTTTGGGGCCATGCATACATGGCCACCTACAATTGCAAAATACAAACATGAAGAGTAGCAGGAGCAGCAGGAGGAGGAGAGGAGGGAGGAGGAGGAGAAGCATAGAGACCAACCGAAAGAGATCACTAAGGAGAAGCAGGAGACGACGTCCGAAATGCGTGCACTTGCCGGTAGCCGGCGGCCGAGAGTCGGAAAGGTATAGAGAGAAGGAGATAAGAGGATGGGGAAGAGGAGGGAGGGACTAAGGAGGGAGAGCAAAGACTCCCTCTTAGCTGGTTTATACTTAAGTGATCAGGAGCCTTCAGTTTTTGTGCATGTGCTCGTGATGTAGCACAGAGAGCAAGGAAGGGAGGCATCCTTGGCTTTTCATCACCAGATAGGGTTCATCTTTGGGTGGAGGAAAAGAGTCCCTTCAGGGCAGCCAAAAACCAAGGGTTCAAGATAAGGCTCTCATTTGCACCCCTCCTCCCTCTCTCCACCAGACACACACACACATGCACAGAGAGAGAGAGAGAGAGAGAGCAGGTGAGGAGTGTCATTATTTAAAAACACTGCTAATTAATTGTATCATAGATTCCCTTTGTAGAGTTCAGCTATACATAAATATAAATATCTTGGCAGTGGAGTTGCTTCTACGCCCTCAATAAACCCAAAGATGCCCATCTGACCTCAGATGATAAAGTTATCTCCTTGTCCTAACCACGCATCACATAAATTTATCTTCAATTCTAAGTCTTAGCAATGTTCTTTTAGTATGAACACCATCTCCGATTAGGGGTGTCAAGTGGGTGGGCCAGCCGGTGGCCTAGTCCAACCCAGTCCATATGAAAAGAAATTGTGCTGGCCCAAATTATATAAATTAGATTAGACTAAATTTGGATTGATATTAGTTAATTCTAGATTGAGTTGGGTTGAAAAGGGGTGGCCCAACTTAATTTATGACTTTACAATAATTCATACAAAAAGTAAAATACTTCTAACAAACTATTTATAAACAGGTCAGCTCAACCCAACTACTCGTCATTGAATTTGGATTGAATTTGAATTGAATTTGGGTTAAACTTAGATTGAATTTGGGTTGGACTAAAATTGGGCTGGACTATTTTAAATTTGGGTTAGACCCCAATTATCACATAACCCAACTCAGTCCGCCCAATTTATATCCCTTATCTCCAATATTAAAAGGGTGGTGGCCCTTAATTTCTTCTCCATTCTTAACTTATGGTCTAACATCATCGAAATATCTAAGAGAGTACAACAACGCTGGATTAATCAGAGGTATGTCTATAAGTCAGATGTACGTTTCTAAATTTGTATGCGTAAAAAAGAGTGTATATCCAATTGTATTTTTCAAAACACAAATTCTGCACGTCAGTTCCAATAAGAATCTCTCCATCATCAACCTTTGAAAGAAAATATGGCACCTGAGTTGTTTTGAATTTTTTAGTACTGCTGCATGACCACTTGCCATTAAAAGTAATGCAATAGGTTACCCTTGTTTAATAACTTTGTTCTTATATATTTTTATTTTGTCCTTAAAAAACTGTTAGAATCAACTTATCTGACGCAATGCTTGGCTGTGGTATTGATCACCTCCGTCACTCTTCTTGTCCTCCACGTTACTCATATATCAATTAGAATATTGATTTTCTAGAGTTAGAAAAATCAGTGTCAAAACAAATAGTCTAACCAAATTGGCCATTAGACAATGCAAAAATCTACCTCACCTTCATCATCATCAACATTAGAATCTTATTTATTTAAAACTTAAAATAATTCTTAAAATAATCAAGTCTTCTCTTATTATATCAAACCATCTAATGTCAGATGATCCTCAACATTTTTGTCATCTTTCACTTGTTGTCATCTTATTCAATGCACCCCTTCCTCCTTGCTTATCTGAACTTAGAATCAACCACATAGAGTCGACAAAGAACTACCTCTCAATGTACTGGTGGTGCGGTTGGTCGTGCACTGGTGGCTGCAGGTGTTTTTTATTTTTAAAAAAATATTTTTAAAAATTTTTAGTAGCTCTTAATTTGACCTACATGATATACAGTCCGATTTTAATTTGACGACCCAAAAAAAATAAAAAAATAAAAAAACTGATCTCAAAATGATGTTTCATCTTTTTTTTTTGTGTCCCCAGATCAAAGGTCGAATTGCACGGCCTTGGAAGACATAATGGGGTCACAAATAAAAAATAAAAAAAATAAAAAAATACCAACAGCCTGTGCAGGACTGGCTGCCGGTGTAGCAACTCTTTCTGTGTCCTTCAACATTTATACGCTAAAAATGACAAGTCACAATTATTGCTACATTTGTCCTTGTCCAAGATGGTATAATACTATTTTATATTTTTCCTCTTAAAGGAACTGATTCACATAATACTAATACTATCGAAAATAGGTAGTTAGACACTTTCAAGAAGCGTGAATTCACATCCCTTGCACGAGCTTCAACAGATGAGGAATATCTACTATTTATATTGGGAGCTGATGGCAATAAGGGCCCTTCACAGTGTTGAGAATTTGACATAATTTAAAAGTTGAGTAATACTTGCTGCAATGCTTGCATTGCAGTAGCAGTTCGATCTATTTTGATCGAATGACTGTCGCAGCAAATTTAAAATAAAATAAAAAGAGGAGGCAGCTGTAATGGGTCAATCTATAGCATCGGATTTATTTGAAGTCAAAAAATAAAAAAAAATATAACAAAAAGTTATCCGTTCTTTATTTTTTAAAAAAATTGACTGTCTAATCAAAGATCGGATGTTACAAGTTGGCCCCAGTTGTCCTCTCTTCTTTTGATTTTTTTTTTTAAAAAAAACATAAAAATATACTTACTACAGTAGCCATATGATCGAAGCATATCATACAGCTATTGCAGCAAGTGTTGCTCTCAAAAAGTTATGTCAAATTGGGCCTATGAGTTGTTCCACATTTCATGTTCACTATTGTCATTTTGGCATCTCCAAGATTTAGTAATATTTGATGCACTGACCGTCAATGCTGCACTAAGAGTCAGTGCAATGGGTAAAAATAAAAATAAAAATAAAATATATTTTTAAATTTTTACGTAAACCCCGAGGTGTCCTACACGTCCGTATAGGCCAATCTCCGATCGGATGACCCAAAGAATTAAAAAATTAAAAATCAAGTTCAATAAATAGTAAAAAATACCTTTAATGAGTCGAAGCCAAGAACAATTTTTTATTATTTTTCAGATTGTTTCGAGTCGTCCGATCAAAGATCGGCTTGTAGTTGTACGGACGTGTAGGACACGCCCACTCAAAAAAGAATTAATATATATATATTAAAAATATATTTCTTCGAGGTGTGAGATGTACCGAGGTCAAAAAAAAATCAACAAACCGTACTATCTCTCCAAAATTAAATTTGAGAGAAAAACAATTCAAAAAATCATAACCAAACACCCTCTTTGGAAAATAAATGGTTTTGAAAATGTGTTTAGTCCTTGCGCTTAGTTGAGAAAGTTATCCCAAAAACTTTCCACCTCTAGCTAGAAATATTAAGAACTTTTTTAAGGGAAAAAAAAAACATCTCTCTCTCTCAAAATAACAGCTCAGATTTGACTTCAACTCGATTTGACTTTTTCTGACAACCACTACCATGGATAATTTTCTATTCCTAGAAATTTTTAGTCTAGGAAGGAAAAAAAATGTTTCTTTAGCAAATAAAAAAAATCATAAACCCCTAACCTACTCAAATTGATCTCTATATAAGTTTTTAGTAATTATGAAAATATCATTACAGATCTTGGAGTTTGGAGTTGGAGACACTTCGAATCTCATTGAGCAACATGTCTAGTACGATTCCAAACCTCACCAGTCAACGGTTATGACTTGTAATAGCTAGATACACTACCAAGGATGATTCCGAGAGAACTGTTTGCTTTAATGAGTCCCCTTTCGTCTTTCTCACTCTTTTTCTCTCTTGTCAAAATCTCCAGCTTGTTCTTGTTCTTGTTCTTGTGTACAGCTGCATGTGGTGAGAAGTCTCCTTGACTGTTGTCTTCCTGACAGGGAGGAGACTGGGAAACCACCTGAGAACACGACAGGAAGGATGAGGGGTAGCCATTAGTCCAAGCAGCTTTACCAGATGGATAAAGAGATTTCAACGAGCATTTCCTTGTAGTGTTTGGATCAAAATTTTAATTTCCAATCTGCAATCAGCTTGCAAACAGATGAAGGCTGTGTTTGGGATCCTTCTACAATTTTTTCTAACATAACTTTTCCTCCTCGACGAATTCCTTCCATGAAAATAAGAAGTGTTTGGAAACTTATCGATTTTAACTTCTCCATATGAGGAAGGAGAAAGAGTAATACTGCACTTGACGGCATCATTTGTACTTACCCTCAGTGCAGTAGGTAAATTATTGTTTTAAAACTCGGAAATCGCCTGATCCAGATCGGATCACTGAGATTTCTGGTCGGATCCTATTACTTGCCAGCAAAATAAAGAAAAAAGTTTCCCAATCTAACTATTCATTGGTGGTCCGTCCTTTGTGCCAGCTTCTCCATTAAGTCGTGGGAATCAGAACGAGAAAGAAGAAAAATTCTTGCCCCAACAGCATTTAACCTTCTATCCATCTTCACATCCGTCGGCCATCTTCCGACTCTTTTTTTGGTAAGTCCCAAATCAGAGAAACTGGAGAAGGGATAAGTATTTCTTGGGAATTCATTATTGCGTGTAGTGAGAGAATTTCATACTTTGATTCACATCACAATAAAGACTTACTGGAGAACTAATAGAATTTTTTGTTATTTTGAAAAATACTTTTTCTTAGAAGTTAAAAAAGATTGAAATCTGAATATATTTTTTATATTTCATATTTAATTTTCATTATATATTTATATTTATTTATTTTTATTTATTTATTTTGTACTGACTCGCGAGTTGGATCACCCGAGTCACTAAAAAACTCGGATCAATAAGCATCTGATCCGATCCCAAGTTCCGAGTTTTTAAACATCGGGGTAAATTAAAAAATAATAATTTTTTAAGTGGGTCCCGAGGTACTCTACATGTCCGTACAGGCCTATCTTTGATCAGACGACCCAAAAATATCTAAAAATTCAAAAAACGTTATTAAGCTTAACCCATTAACAACATTTTTTACTGTTCATTGAGACTCTATTTTTTATTTTTCAGATCTTTTTAGATCATCGGATCAGATATCGGCTTGTACGAACATATAGAACATTTCGGAGTCCACCTAAAAAAAATATTAAAAAATATTTTTTTTATTTATCCACTGCATTGAGAGTTCTTGATCACCGCTAATTCGGAAGAGCTAGCCCCTAGGGAACAACATGTCCACCGATGGGACCTGCCTAGTACAAAGTTTTCCTTCTTTTCTTTTCCCAAGTTGTCCACTATATTTTTTCCCTCCAAAAAGATTTCTACAGAGGATTCCCCAAAGTTGATTTGAAATCGTCTTCTTTTTTCTTCATGTGTACGGGCTAGTAAGAACCCTGTATGTGACGTCCCTTACTCCAATCAGATCCTGCAAATGATCACCTTGGAGTACTCATAGTGGTAGGTAAAAAGGTGATTGTGATGAATTACATACAAATGGAAAAAGGTGTCCTGTAAAAAGTGCTTCTAGAACCAAGAACATTAAAACACAGTGTACTATTATAGGAGAAAATATTGGCGTGTCAATCTTTAATTTAAAAAAGCAACCCATGTGACTGTCCTTCCACTGGACCATGGATGGCAGTATCGGCACCGGTACCGGTATCGGTGGGTACCGGTACCGGTACGTACCGGCCGGTACCGACCGATATCCTTTAAACCATGGGTACCGGTGCGTACCGGTATCGGCCGGTACTGCCAACCATGCACTTGATAGACCAAGGACACATCAGTCTGCTCATTCACATGGGGTCACTCCGCTCAACCAAGGCCCAGAACTGGGCATCCAAGGAAGACTCCTACTGGTTCTGGTCGACCAAGTCCAAGCTTAGTCGACCAATACCCAGGCACAGAAAAAACTGTGCCCTGGTTCTGGTCAACCAATAGGCGGGTTGGTCGACCAACTAGGTTTGCTCAGTTAAATTAAGCACTGGCACTAGTCGACTAGTTTTGTCTCTGGTCGACCAACACCCACTTAGTTAGATTTTAGCCTTCACGTTTTAAAAGAAATGTTTAGGGGTCTTTTAGAGATCATTTTTTTTTTTTTTAACTTATTTGTAATCCCAAATATCTATTGCATTCATATCCAAAATACAAAGAATTTTGGCAATATCCTTTTTGAAAATCTCCTAATTTCCTTAATCATAATCAATAGCATCCTCTTATAGTTTTAAGTGTTTTACTTCATTAAAATCAAACCACTATTCGTCTAGAAAAGTATAACATAAGGTTGAATATGACCGACTTTGGACAGGCATATTACTCAATCCATCCCCTAATCTCATTTTTCTCCTCCAATCTAGGACACTTCCGGTTCGAAGCCAAAAAGCACCTGGAACTCCCAACACACCAGGACTTTGGTCACCTTCCAAAAAATATACTTTTGATTTCCACTTTTTTATACTGAAAAATATAGCATAGGGTTGAACATGACTGACTTTGGATCGCCATACTACTCAATTCATCCCCCAATCTCATTTTTCTCCTCAAATCTAGAACACTCCAATTTGAACTTCTAGTTGGAAGCCAAAAAGCGACCTGGAGCTCCCAACCCACCAGTTGGGTGGGGGTTGGGGGGAAGAGAGAGATAATGTTATCCAAAGTATAACCATAGTAAAGTTACTATAAGTTAAGAAGTATAGGGATTAAAAGTTGAAAACTTTTATGTACATAGGGAAATAGACCAGATACAGGAACGTATTTTGAAATATGTAAATTTACAGGGATCAAAATCTAAAAAACCCCTTCTTTTAAAGAGATTTTTTTTTCATTTGAACATGGAAATTACCACCATCCTCTTATCAAAAAATGAGATGCTACAGTACATTGATATCACCGATCTCTAGCCAAGGGAAATATTATTTTGCAGAACATGACATATTGTGTCTCCCGGCAGTGAACTAAGAAGAATTGGTCAAGGAAATAACAACTGGAGACTGGATCTTGATAGGCCAGCATTCGTATTTACAGTACGAGACAAATTAGATGTGAAAGCAACCTAAATACATAGCCAAGTCAATACCCATCCTTGAAAGAATGGTAGACCTCGTGGCAATCCTCACTGGAATCCTCAATCAAACCGTTGTCATGCTGTAGAGCCTCCTAAAGGTGCTCTTGGTATTCTTTGGTGATCATACTGAAAGCATAGATATTTTGTGTTTGATCAGACAATTCATGAATCAATGCATGAACAAAGCTATGTGTATGAAACCTATATATATAATTCACTTTAGAGCGGTGAATGAAACTGAGATCAGTTTACAAATAAATCTTCTAAGCTTTGCTATTCCACAAATCAATATGGTCAAAATTATAAACATTTTCAAATTAGAAATAGATTCAGTCACATAAATCTTTGATATTGTTGCAGCTGCTTAAATTGGCCATAGAACAGAATTTCCAGGTTATAATGATTGAAAGGCAATCTAAAACTGGCAAGCAGCAGCCTGCTAGACTGCTACTAGATACTAAACAGAATGGTTTCCATGTGCCAACAACACCTAAAACACTTTAGCAAAAACACACTGTCAAAGCTGGAATAAATGATGCTCAAGTCAGATGTTATGAACGCTAAAATACAGTGAAAGTGTCTCCCACACAGATAATTATGGGCTGAAAATTTTTCTTTATTGTAGTCACAAAAACATAAGAAAATCATGAGTAATGGAAGAGAATTCTATAAAGATAATGAATCTTACAGTTGTTTAGCCACCGCGCTGCAAAAGAAGCCACGAAGGAAGTGTGACACTTCATGATTTTCATGAGGCAATTGCTGCTGCCAGTTCTTCAGCCTCAGACTCCAGGGAAGACAATTCTGGGTCGTAGTTTACCAGCTTTGCAACCAAAGCAAGCTGTTCAAGTAAGGCATATATTTCTTCACCCTCAGGATGCATCCGATCACCAGCTGCAAAAACTGAAGCACCATCCCCTATCATAATCCAAGACCACCCTGTCTCTTTCTTCACACCCTTCAACCTCATCAGCTTCCTGGCATCAGCAGCCTCACCCCACTTCCCCTTTGCTGCATACATATTAGAGAGTGTGATGTGAGTACCTGCACAATTAGGGTGCATCTCAAGAATCCGCTCGGCAGCACGCCTCCCACAATCTGTGTGCCCATGGATCCTACATGCACGGAGCAGCATGGACCATACCACATCGTCGGGCTTGTACGGCATGCTTTCAGCAAGGTGTTCTGCTGCCTCCAGTTTCCCTGCCGGCCAAGGAGGTCGACCATGCACCCATAGTGCTCCTTCCTGGGCACAATGCCATACACCTCCCTCATGCAGTGAAAATACTGGAACCCAAGCTCCAGCAGCCCAGCATGGCAGCAGGCACTGAGCACACCAATGAATGTGATGCTGTCTGGCCAGAGGCCCACCATTTGCATCTCCTCAAACAGCTCAATGGCCTCCCTACTGCACCCATGTTCAGCATATCCATTAATCATAGCCGTCCATGAGATGACGTCCTCCTTCTCCATGGGCAACCCTGCAAAGACCTGACTGGCATCAATAATGTTGCCACACCTAGAATACATGGCGATGAGTGCACTTCTGACCATTGCATCTCCATCCAGTCCCACCACAAGTGAATGTCATAGCCACATAGGCACAACCACTCAATAAGCTCCCCAGTGTGAACTCGTTCGGTACTGTCTCAGCATGTCTCATTGCTTCAAGCAGCCGGAATGCCATCTCCATTTGTCCATCTTGGGCATGCCCGGAGACGATCGCACTCCATGACACAATGTCCTTCATGTGCATCTCCTGGAATACAGAGGCAGCTGCATCAAGACGCCCAACACTTGAGTACATGGTGATGATGGCATTGGAGACTGAGGCTGATGCTGCCAGTCCAGCCCGTATCGTGTGTGCATGGAGTTGCTCCCCCAACATGATCTGCACGAGTCCAGTGCTTGCCGACAGAACGGCCGCATAAGTGTACTCATTAGGGACAACAGCGGGGCAGGCACACTTACCGTGTTGGTGCGAGCGTGGAGATGGACCAAATCACGGAGAAACTCTAATGTGAATCTGGTCTTGGGTAGCGGGTAACTCCCCGGATCACAAGGGCCGACCTCCACCACCCGCTCCGCCCGCAGCTCCAGCCTCTGCTTCACCCCCTCGGGCGGCCGCTTCAGCTCGCCCTCCACCACCACGGAGGTTCCCGTCGGCGTCAGCTGCGCCAGCGGGTGCACGGCGGCGTCCACGATCACCTGAAGGTTCCCCAGGCACGAACCGTCGTTGAGCTCCAGGAAGGCGAAGGAGCCCTTCCCCTGCTCCCGCCCCGTCCGCACCCACCCGCCCACCGCCACCTTCTTCCCCGCCAGCGCCGCCGGGTCCGCGGCGGCCACGATGGAGCGGATGCGGGTGCGCTGCAGGGAGGGCTCTAGCCCGTCCGGCAACACGGCCAGCGCCCCCACCTCCGCGACGGGGGGCTCTGCGAGCGGGGCGACCGCCGAGGAGGCATCGTCGCCGGCCATGTGCTCCGCTGCGGATGGTCGGGGGGTGGACGAGCCGGCGCTAGGGTTTTGTATGGGGAGGCCTGCCTTCTCTTTCTCCTTGCACACTCCCGTACACCCTTCCCGGACAGATTCGAAGGTCGTGTTTGGCGCAGCTTCCATTTGAAATTACTTTTGTATTTTTATTTAATTATTTTTTATAAAAATTATTAAATATTGTAAGCCATTTACGTGACATTTTACTTCTATTTTGACTTCCAACAGCAGAGCGGAGCTTCTTAGATTGAAGAAAAAGTGAAGTTATTGTGAAAAAATTAACTTTTATAATAAATCAAAATTAATTATAACCTCTCTCTCTCTCAACTTATTCTATGTAAAAAATAAAAATAAAAAATAACTTTTAAGTAAAAATTTTGTCAAACACACACGCACGAAGTGGTGATGTTAGATTATCACAAATAGATGTGAACAAATCTTCGTCGTGCATGAAATCTTCGGTAACAGAGAATTTATTGAACTTATAACCAGTCCGCTGTGACCAGTGAGTTTTTTTAGCAAGTGGAAGATTCGTCACATTTAATACTTGATGCCCGTTTTGCATGGAATAAATGTAAGAAAAAGAATAATGTTTGTTGTAAGGAGGGTATTGTAACGTCACTGTAATGTGCCTCAACAGCCTAAATATTATTTTTTAATTTTTTAATTCAAGAGATAAAGATAATCCTAAGGGAGCTATTAGCAACTTCCGATCTTTAGTTAGACAGTCCTAAAAACTCAAAAAAAGAAAAGATTTATTGCTGGCTGTTGGACTGCAATACACCCATTACAACAAGCATTACTAAAAAGAATACCAAAATATAATAGTCAAAATTTTAACACAAACCACCTGATGATAAAAGTGCTTATGTTCCATAAGATTCATCACATTTAATATTTAATATTCTTTTTTACCTTGTGAGAAAATATTTAATATTCTTTTTTACCTTATGAGAAATTTGATGTTATAAAAAATGTTATTATATTGGTTCACTCTTTTTTTTTTAAACAATAATATTTGTTGTAATATCTCTAGTGCTATACCGCAAGACATTGTAGTAAATATTAAAAAAATTATATTTGAATTTTTTTAGGTGAGGTCATATATACCCTCATTTGTCTATACAGGTCGATCTCCGACCAAATAACCTAAAAATTAAAAAACAAAAAATCATTAGGCATTTTTTTACTATTTGTTGGAGTTCTTTTTTTTTTTGGGGGGGGGGGGGGCGGTCACCTGATCAAAGATGAACTATATAGACAATGTAAAATATGTGGGGCTAAAGAAATTTAATAATTAAAAAAGATATTCATTACAATGCTCGTCAGTATAGCACAGCAAATATTACTTTCTATAATAAAGGAAAGGAAGGGATTTGTATTCTAGGGTCTTGTTTGACACACAAAATACTTTTTCGGAGACTATTATACTTGAACAAGACATCTTCTATTTTGATTAAGAGATTATTTTATTTAAAATAGAATATAATTATAATTCAAAGGCCACATGAATTAGGATAAAAATTATAGTCTATGTTCTAGTAAATTATGTCAACGTAGATTCTAGTCACCGGTTAGCCAAAGTAACACATACTTGAATGATAAGAATTCTTATTCAATATAAAATAACGTTTAATCTACAAAGTTAAAATAAGGATAAAGTCTCGCTCTCCCTTTCTCTTTCTATTATATATTTACTAGTTGCAATTGCGTACGCTGCACCATGAATTAACATATTTGAATAAAATAATTGTAATTAATACAAGTGAAATTAATTTTTTACTCTTTCTGAAGGAATAGATAAAAATAATTATAGAAAATATATGTTCAAAAATGTTAACATTTTCTGTGAATATCAAATTACATATTTGGTAAACATTAAAAGTTCAGAACCATTATACCCAATTGAAATATAGATTGAGAGATAAAACTAAAAAGTGAATTGAACGATGTTATTATTATCTCATTAGATCATCCTAATAAATGTGGTGTTCAAATATGGATCGAGATAAATGAGAGAGAAACTGGTCTCGTTAATAACGAAATTAGTTATTATTATTCCATGAGTCTATTTAAATAGTGATAATAAACATCAAAATTTATTATTACTATTCCAATAGATTGTAATAATAATAATAATATGAGTGAGAAAAGTGAGAGAGAGATTGTTCTTGTTAATAATAATAATGTTAATTTAAAATAATAATACTAATTATTTATTATTATTCCATGAGACTATCCCAATAATAATAATAATAATAATATCAAAATTAGTTATTATTATCTCAAGAGATTACAACAACGACAATAATAATATAAAATAATAATATTAAAATTAGTTCTTATTATCCCATGAGGCTACCAATTTGATATTATTTTTTTAATAATAATAATACCAAAATTTGTTATTACTATCCACGAGACTATCTTAATAATAATAACGATTAGTTATTATTATCCCAAAAAATTGCAACAACAACAGTAGTAACAACAACAACAACAATAATAATAATAGTAATAATAAGGGACAAAAACAAAGAGATAGAAATATTAATAAGAAGAGAAAAATGTGAAAGAGGATAAAAAGGGATAATAATAATAGGGGACCAAAAAAATAGGAGATAGAAATCTTAATAGAGTGAGAGAAAAATGTAAAAGAGGAGAAAGTAATAATAATAATAACAAAATTAGATATAATATAACAGAGAGATTGGTTGTATATAGTATATAAGAAGTTTTTGTTAATAATAATAATAATAATAATATCAAAATTAGTTATTATTATCTCATTAAACTGTTATTTCGATATTAATTTTAATAATAATAATAATATCAAAATTAGTTATTATTATCTCAATGAATTATCACAATAATAATAATAACGATAATGATGTCGAAATTAGTTATTATTATCCTAAAGGATTGCAATAAACAACAACAATAATAATAATAATAGGGGGCATAAAAGATAGGAGATTGAAATATTAATATGGAGAGAGAAAAAAGTGAAATAAGAGAAAGATAGATAATAATAATACAAAAAATTGTCATAATATAAAAGAGAGATTAGTTATATATATATATAGTATATAAGAATTCTTTATTATAATAATAATATATATAAAGTTTTTGTTAGAAAGAGAGGGGAGAGAGAGAGAAGGGGGGAGAAAGTGAGAGAGAAAGGAATGGCCGAGAGAGAGAGAGAGATAATTAATGAGTGGGAGGGAGAGAGATCGGTGAGAGAGAAAGAGAGAATTAATGAGAGAGGGAGGGAGGGAGAGAGAGAGAATTAACGAGAGAGAGGGAGGGAGGGAGGGAGATCGGTGAGAGAGATAGAGAATTAATGGGAGGGAGGGGGGAGGGAGAGATTATGAGAGAGAGAGAAATAATTAATAAGAGAGAGAGGGGGAGAAGAAAATTAATGAAAGAGAACTAATAGGAAACATATATATTAATAGGAAATTGAGAAGGAGGAAGATAAAATTTAGGTGAGAAACAAAGAATTATATATAGTATAGATCTATTTAAGTGAATTCGTAATGATGTCTATACAGTGAGACTATTATGTTCAAAATACCCCTTTCGAGATAATTTTTTTAAATATGCTATTATATTATTAAGTTTATTATGTTTTATTTTAAATACATATACTTTTAAATCTATATTTTTCTTATTCACTTTAGTCTCATCAATCATATAAGGGATATTTTTCATTATGTCACATGTCATTAATACAATGTCACAATTTAGGATTGCAGATGAGCCAATACTCATTAAGATATCTTTAAATTATTATATTAGAAGTAAATCTCGCTTATAAGATATTTTAGGATTACAAATGAGCCAATGTCACAATTTAAGATTGCAGCTGAGCCAATTATGTTACAGTATAGCGCTTTCATTCTGCTTTATACTAGCTTGGCTCATTAAGAGCTCCTTTACATACTCATTTAAGAGCACATTCCAATATTCGTTAAGATCTATTTAAATTATTCTATTAACAAGTAAACCTCACTAATAAAATATTTTAATATATTATAGTTTTTTCTATCAAATAACTATGGTGCAAACATGATGTTTGTTGTAAGAAGGATCCTAAGCTCTCGCCAATAAGGTATTATTTGCTTGGGCCGTGGGTCTCAAAGGTTTGTCCTTTTGGGAAAAAAGGTGCTTGTTACGAGGAAGGTGGAAGACTTTTTTTATAAGTACATAATTATCTTTTCAACAACTGATGCAAGACTATTTAATTATCATTTCTATGCTTCTACATAACCTTCTAAGAAGGGAAGCATGTGTGTATGAGTTGGAGTTCTCAGGGACAGTGCCAATATTGCGGAAAAGAACATGGGCTCTCACCCACAAGCTATTATCTACTTTGGCTCATAGGTCTTATGCTTTTATCTTTTTTCAAAAAAGACTATTGTTTGGAGAAAGGTGTGGCCTTCTTTATAAACACATGATTATCTTCTCAACAACTAATACATGATTATTTAACCTCTATTTCTATGCTTCTACACTACTCATGATTGATATGTTTGAAATTCTAATTTTACCATTTATTCTATACACATTTTTGTAACGAACATTTTCATTTATTTTGCATATTTAAGTTTTAATTATATTATCATTTCCTTCGTATTGTTGTCTGTTCTCATTAATGTATTCAACCTTTTCCTTGCTTTTAGTTTCCCACGTCTATTATTAATAGCATGTACTCCGATATAGAAGTGTGAAATTTTCTTAAATATTTGTCTTTATTTAATATATTATTTTACATAAACAAATAAATAAAAAACAAAACATATATCAAAAGATACTTATACATTAAATGTTTCTACTGGCAGGCGCATCACATTAAACGTATAGCATTCGATAATCTTTTTGTCAGCTTTCAAAGTAAAATTCAACTAGCTGTTTGATAAAGGGTTAATTAGATATATAATCTTGTCACATAACTAATTACATTTTTACCCTTATTATTTCTGTCACATTATTAATAACTCCGTTCCATGTAAACAATTACAAAAATACCCTACCATTGCCATCCGCTAGCACGCAGTTAAACATCTCTTATATAATTCTACTTAACCTTTAACTAAAGTTGTAACATGTTTAAAATATCTTTATTCTTTGCTCAATGTTCTTTTTCTCTTTCCGTCTATATCTATTTCTTTCTATTTGACACAACCTGCCCATCAAAAAAAAAAAACTTTTGTCGTGTCATTTTTGTCCAAATATTAAATCTAATGATCGAAAACAGAATCTTTAATTATGCAAGAGGGTTAAATATGTAATTAACCTGTTAATAGAAAAACATAAATTAAGTGATCGCCAATTTCACTAGGCCACAATACAATGCCACTTTCATCATATTGAAAAATGACTACGGTAATACTCAATTTGGTAGAAAAATGTCAAGTAGAAAGCAACACCATTAATACTTAATTGTTCTCTAAAAATGAAACATAAAATTTCCAACATGGCATTTGCCTAAGCATTTTACGTTTTTTCATTCGTTATAATAATTGTTAAGGGATGCCCCTAAACAAAATAAAAATTAAACTTCAAGGAAAAAGTCTTTTCACTTGCGAGCACATTCTCCCACAATGCACTTCGAATGACATATACTAATATTTTTAAAACTTTAAAATCCCCAATTTCAAAGTAAACAAAATCTAATTTAATTCGTTTGACAAATAATAAACAAATGACTCCTTTGTAAACCAGCAGATTTCAATTTCAAATTTTAATAATTCACGCTCAATCCAAAAGCAATGAATAGAGAGATTTTAATATCTTAAGGTCTTGTTTGGATGCAAGTTAAGAAAAGATGGATGGAACTTTCAAAAGAGAAAAGATGGATGGAGTTATAATAAACCCGTCTCTTATAATTAGTCTATTTGTCACAGTGTTTTTTGAAAATTTATGTTTGGTTATTTCGTGTAAATGAGATCAAGTTTTAATAAATACAAGATGAGGCTTATACCGCTTTAGATCGGCTTATAAAATATTTACTTTTAAAAACATTTCGAGTTTGTGATAAATTTGAGTAAACTTATGCGTAATATGTTTTTGGAATAATTTCGTATTAATCATTCTTGTATGTTAAATTTTTTAAAATGTCATATTTATTTTCATATTATTTGACATATCCTTATATTATAACAAATATTAAATACGTCATTTCAGTGACAACACTAAACATTTATATATACCGAATATACGATTAAAGTAGTAATTAAATATGGAATATTACACACATGAGGGTGGTACCTAAGACAAGATGTAAATAAGTATGACATTTTTTAAATGTAACATTTAAGGATGGTGATATAAAATTATGCCTATACCTTTTACCATCTGTTCCTATGAAAAATGCTAAGCCTAAGCGTGTTCATAAATGAACAGCAATACTTGCGTGCAGTGTCCAACCCGGAGAGTGTGCAATTTTTTTTTATATATTGTTTAATCATCGATTAGATGGTAGGATCTCAACTTCAGGTGGTTTCCTAACTTAACAAATTAAACATATTTTTTTACATTTTGCTGTCACCTCTCTTAGATCTGATGGCAGTTAATGATTTATTTATTTTTATGTAAAATAGGTCATATGATTTTTTTTTCTTAAAAAAATATCTCGACGACTTATTTGATAATTCGTAAAATTTTAATCAACTAAAACTTAATTCATTCAATTTTTTATTTTAACATTTATAAGAGAAGACCTAACGTGGTTTAAAAAAAACAGAAAATATTTTATAAATACAAATATAAAATACTATTTATTTTTTATATATTTTTTACTTTTTTTCATTCAATTATATTTTACGTATAACTAAATAGACCCTAAGGCACAGCGCAATCCACGTCCGCGCGGCGCACCGAATATTACTTGTAAATAAAATCTGAGAATTTCAGGGAATTTCATTATTTTGCGTCAATCCAAACGAACCCCCGACAGGAAAACTCCCCCGACGCCGTGAGCTGCGATTACGAGCCAGAGCGCGTTCGAAATTTCAGGAAGACGTGCCGCCTGAACTGTGTTAGTGCGTGTGTGCGAGAGAGAGAGAGAAGCATGGCGGGTTCTCCGCCGCTCCCCGCCCTCCTCTTCATCTTCCCACTCGTCTTCCTCTGCTACGCCGCCGCCACCGCATCCGCCGCCTCGTGCTGCTCCATCAGAGGTCCTCCCCCATCTCTCCTTTCTCCTCTCCGGGTTTTTCCTCACCGCTCTACCGATAGCAACCTCCTCTCTCTCCCTATCGGTGTTTGTAGAGCATATCTAGACATTTGAAGCACTCCTTTCTGTGGATTATATTTTGTTCAATGCCTTCTTTGCTCGCCCGTGATCATCTTTTTGTTGCATCTTTGCTGCTCATGATGAGTATGATGGTGTTGTTTGGAGATTTGTTTTTCAAAATTTGTGATTAAATGCATAGTATTAATAGGCTGGGGTTTCGTTTGATTTTGAGATGCCTTCCTGTGTGCCTTTAATCATTAAGTACACATCTATTTGCATTGAGTTCTTCTGTTTTTTTTATTTTTTTATTGAGTCTGTTTATTCACTCGGTTATTTTTCTTCTTTGTTTTGGTTTTATGTTCTAGGTTTGCCATTGGTGAGGAATCTGAGCAGTGAACCCCAGGATAACTATGGGAGAGGTGGTCTGTCTCATGTCACCGTGGCCGGTGCTGTTATGCATGGAATGAAGGAGGTACTGCGACGCAGAAATTCACCTTGTGCATATCCATTGGTTGCAATATATGGTTAAAAGGGGAAAGTAATGATACGATGAAACAGTGTAGTTATTGGATGGTGAGGGCCGGAAAAGGGAAAAAACAATCGTCTCCTGCCACTGCATTAACGTCGACATGAAATTCTATAGGGTGACTATCTGATTTTTCGGCACCAAGCACTAATATTGCCAATCCTCGTGGAGGCTGTGTGCTTTTGAGTTTTTAACCTTTAAGTTCTTCGCCACGTTGATATCTGTTGGATTATGTTGCTTGACAGGTGCATTTCCCGAGGCATCTTTCAGAGGATGCATACCGTTTCTATGCTTGATTGCTTTCTCTGATGCATCATTGCTTTCATTTTGTGCAATCATCAACTTGATGGACTTTTGTGAGTGTTAAGTCTATCTTAGTAATGTCACGATGTTAGATGCTTTTGCTTATTAAAATCCAGATCCTTCGTTCTTCCCTCCGTAAGGTGGACGGCACCACGATACCTTAGAAAATTAGGGAGAAAAGCTTGCACAAAAAGTCCAAGTCATTGGATGTAAGATCAGGAAAGGAACTATGTGTATGATTGAATGGACTGAACTCCTTCACTGATTTATTGGCATGGAGGGGATCTCCCAAAGTATGTATCATATATACATTGCTTGAAGTGAGCCTCTTATACACAAAAGCGGCAAAACACTCAACATGACTCAAATCTAAGGATTGAGGTGACTTGTCTGTTTACTGTATATCACAATTATCAATATGTGAGTTCAGTTGCTACCCTTCTCATTACCAAGTGTGCGAGTTCTACTTTTTCTTTAAATACATGACAATTTATGCTCTTCAAAACATCATCCCAACAAATGGCAGTAGATATTAATCCTTTTATATCATGCTTATATGTCACTTTAGGTTGCGTATAAATAACATCTCTTGTAATGGACTTGGATCAAAGCTATGATCTTGTGCAAGGCAAACAAAGATGACAAAAGGTACAGCTCACCATTGTATGATTTGATGAACATTCTGTGGGGATATGCCTGTGGCTAATGAGTACCCCAATATGGGACTGGATGGCTTTCACCATCACTGACAGACAATCTCTAATCGGTGGCCCATATTCACATTTTTTTTTGTCCTTTCTCCTAGAAAGCAGTGTAGTCTTCTTGAAGAACCCAACCATCCCTAACGTTTTCTTAATTTCATTATCCTTTACTTCGTTTGGAATTTAGAATTAAACTGCTCCTCATCTCTTGTCTCAGTAGAGGTATACGAAGTATCTATTGTATGGGTTTTTTATATGTTCTGCTTAATGTTGTGCTATTGAAGGAGAGGGTAAGCAATCTAAACATTTGATTATTGTGAACATCTAGATCAGAGTAATGTGATTCCTAACTGATTCTTATAACCATGGAAGCATGCCAAAATCATCTGGTCAGCGTAAGTAATTGGCTGTCTCATTGAAGTGAATCCCAATAATGATGTCGCAGCACATGAATCCTCAAGATTGTAAGTGGACATGCACTCATATTTGCATGGATTCTTCCTTGTATACTAGAACACATCTTATCACACGACTGCATTAGAACACAGTGATACGGTTAATTAATTTAGAGACAAGACTGGAATCCTGACCTATGTCCAAATTTAAAGGAACTGTTGTAGGTTTTTCAGGCCAGCTTAATTATTATCGATCAGAGACAGGTAGTCAATGACCCTACCTATCACTCACGAGAATTTGGATAATATCAGGAGCTAAGGCCCCTTTACATTTTTTGTGTTGTCATTATTTTCTCTTTTCCGTATTTTTTTTGTCTTACTTTATGTTCGTATTCTACCTAAATCATTTGCTCTCTCCAGGATTTGTTCAGATTAGCTGAAAACATTTTATATATGACAGTACATGAATTACATCATCCATTGCAGCATTGTGGTATTGGGGATCCGTGAAAGTGATGTATCAATGTATCATAGATGGAGTTTTTGTGAATTTTGCTTTTAGAGTAAACTATTGGATTGCCTGCAATGTAATATGTTGATCTTGAAAGTGCTTTTTCCATCATTTTATGCTACTGGTATGCTTTATTCCTTGCTGTTCATTTCTGTTTTATTTAGTCTCAACTTTTTTGTTTCAATAGTTTAATAGATTTTTTTTTTTTTAATATAATTTACATGCCAGATTGAACTTTGGCTACAAACATTTTCTCCTGGATCAAGGACTCCAATACATAGGCACTCATGTGAAGAACTTTTCATTGTTCTAAAAGGAAGTGGTACACTTCTACTAGCTTCAAGCTCACACAAGTACCCAGGAGAACCAGAGAAGTATCAAATTTACTTAAACAGCACATTCTCTATACCTGTGAATGATCCACACCAGGTGATGCCTGATTAAACAGGTTTTATGCTTACGAGTCTAATCTTTCATTGCTTTCAAAGACAGCTTGTTCCTTGATATTGATGTGTACATTTCCCCTATGATCCTATGTGAAACTCCTGGCAAAGCACTTTCGAAAGAAGAAATTCTAACCATAGAAAGTTTTGAGGTACTCAGTAAGTCTGGCAAGGAAGGAGCTGTATTGGCAATAAAATATGACCTTTTTTGAGCATACGACTCTAGTAAGGACTTTTAAGTATATTGCTTCATGGTAGATTAAAGAGATCTCTGTCCAAGATGCCAGATGTTCAGATTCTTCATGACACAAAGGAGATCGCTGTCCAACATGCTGGAGGATGATGGTACAACTACTTTGCATGATTGGTCCTTGTGGGCCAGTTTTGCTGTCCAGACCAGTGTGTTTTAAGATGCATTGGTATGCATGGTGTTATCACTTAGCAGCTTTCATGACTCATGAGAGACCTATCTGGTTCAATTTCTTTCCAAAGATTCCAAGTCGTAAGTTGTAGTGGTAGCAGTATGTTCTATTTTATGGCTGGAGCATGGAATCTGGTTTGATCAATGCAAATTTGTTTGTAAGAAATTATACCGGGAGAACATCTTTTATCTCTGTAAATTATGCCACAAAATCCAACCACAAAATGCAAAAACAGATAAAATATCCTAAATTTTGTTCATAAAGTGTAAACAGGAGAGCTAGAAATGGGTCTTCATTTGTAAGTTCAATTTCTCCCCGTTATTATAGATAGTAGTAGTTTAAACAAGAGAGCTAGAAATGGACCTTCATCTATAAGTCAATTTCTGCCTATTATTATAGATGGTACTTGTTCTAAGTCTCCCTATTATTATAGATAGTAGTACTTCTATTATTATATTAAATATACAAAATCCAAGCCTGTCTTCTGCATGTGCTCTTTCTTCATTGAGTTGGAGAGGATCGTCCAAAATGCAAAAACAGAAAATATTCTGAATTTTATTCACAGAATGTAATCATGAGAGCTCGAAATGGACCTCTGTGTGTGTGTGTGTGTGCGTGCGCGTATATGCACATGCTTGCATGTGTGTCTATGTTTCTGTGTCTTCAGAATAGGGTGCTTGTCTGTGTCTGTTTCTGTCCATGCCTGTCTGTCTTCATAATAGGCCTACTGATGAAGACATCAGAGTCCAAATCTCCGTGCGATCTGGTGTGTGTATCCTCATTGAGAAAGATTTCACCCGGAGGCAACCTCGGAGCTTAGCGGGAGCCGAAGCAGCCCATCATTTTGCCTTATTTATGCATTGATATTTTATTCTGCATATTCTTTTTTTAGATGGATGTGGATGCTTATTTTCTAGTTGGGCCTTTTGTTTGTGAGTGGGCCATTTGTTAGTGTAGCTTGTGGGCTCATTTAGTGCTAAGGGTACACTTGTCCTACTTTCTCTTTTGCCTCCCTATATAAGGGGGCCTATGGAATGTAAGAAAGCAATCAATGATGGAACATAATGGAAAAGTGGTTCTTGGAAACCCTAAAAGGGTGTCTCATGAGGAGTGGTCCTTGAGAGATGGAGCCCGAGAGGGGCTGGTCGACAGGTCGAGAGGCCTTCTATAACCAGTTAATTGTGCCGCCGCCACTATTCACCCAGCTCTCCCTCTATCCCCTCACCATCACACTTCCCTCCTCTTCTACTCCTTTTCTTTATTTCTTTCTCACCGTCTCCTGGTTCTGTTTGCATCACTGTTTTGGACCCCAGCCTGCCATGACTCAGCAGGTGGGTCTCCTTGGTCTGCATGCAAGTTCCAACCTTACTTCCTCTTCTTCTTCTATTCCCCTTTCTTCTTCTTTTCTACTTATTTTAATTTTGCCTTGTTCCTAACCCACATGGACCAGCCGAAGACCCCCCTCCTTGGGAGTCCGTGACCTACCCACTAATCCTCACCATTATTCTCTTTTGCTTATTATGATCCCCACCTCCCATTTCCCGTACGGCCCACCCATTGTTTAATGTCTTGGAAAGGGATCTTTGCGAAGGAGTCCCTGTGAGAGTCTCAGCTGTGGGCCCGCCTTCCCCATCTCGAGGCCTCGCCACCTTGGGGGGGGGTCCATGTACCCGTCAGCAACGATGCCAGCTGAGGCACAAGGCCTCATCACACCCCAAATCGCATGGACAATGGCATTGTTGACCTTGATGCTTGTCCTCTTTGGCAAGCATGCAGAGCAGGGCATCATTGCCCGTGCCTTCCATTGCCATCTCCACATCGGGAAATCTCGAGCAGCGACACACCTAAGGGGTCACATGTCAATGCCTGCATAGTTCCCACCCCTTCCCATCATTGCTTGTGCCATCAACAGCACCGCATGCCTGAACCAACATCGTCGACCGTATCAAAGCCCATCTCCTTCTCATCTGGTTTGGAGGGGCTTGTGCACCATAGGGCTGTCAACGGATCCGGATAATATCCGACTCCGATTCGTATCCGCATCTGATTAGTCGGATATTTATCCGATTAGGACATCCGGCGGACATATCTGAACATCCGTTTAATTATCCGATTAGCATTCGAAGCGGAAACGGAAAATAGATATCCGCTCCGATTATTATCCGACCGATTATGTATTTTGATAAGTTCTTCTAATTTTAATGATGTTTATTTACTTAGATAAACATGAATTCGATATTTGAAGTATGCTTAAGACGTGTTGAGCGATAATAATGAAGTTTCTTGTGAATTTTTTTATTTTTAGTGCTTTTACTAATTTAGATAAATTATTTAAGCATTTGTTATTATCTAAGTTATATTTAATAAAGCATTCAAATTATTTAAAATTTATCAAGATATTTATAACTTGAATATTTATTAATTTTAAATCTATGATATTCATGGACTATGCAAAAAATAAAATTTACAAGTCATTAAGTTACAAGACAAAGTTGAAATATTTAAGTATTCGAATTATTATCCGAATTCGGATATTATCCGGCATAGTCGAATTCGGATAGAAAAAATTATTATCCGTCGGATAGTAT
Organism: Zantedeschia hybrid cultivar; assembly: GCA_030544215.1. NCBI lineage: Eukaryota > Viridiplantae > Streptophyta > Magnoliopsida > Alismatales > Araceae > Zantedeschia > Zantedeschia hybrid cultivar. The sequence continues at coordinate 75,058,715 of JARZZO010000005.1, read as the reverse complement.
CCGGAGTCGGATATTCGGATAATATTAAACGGAGCGGAGTCGGATACTATGGTATCCGCTCTGTATTCGCTCCGTTGACAGCCCTAGTGCACCAGATCCAAACTGAGCCAGCACCATCGTGCACCCCTTTGCTGCAGTGGGTCCTACCTTGTCAACCTGGTTGCACCCCAGATAGTGATCGAGTAGGTTTATTATCACCAAGCATAGGTTAGCACCACTTTTCCTCGGACAGCCTCAGTTTGGAGTTATTTGTTTTTTTAATATGCTCTTCATTTGACTTACCAAGAGATTGAGAGTGAATCCTATTCCTGTCTACTATCAATTTGGTTAATCGCTGTCAGAAAGAGTGTGTGCATGTGAGAGCCGATTTTATTCCTTGTTGCTATTTGGACTGTCACCCCAAATTTTGAATGTTTCTCCTATCGCAACGGTAGTTCCTAGACTACCGTCGCTCCTTCTTTAGTTATGTTGAATGGCTGTTATTGCGGGACACTTAGTTTGCTTGATTATCTCATGATTGCATGTCCAGAGCTATTGGTTTCATGTGGAGGCTTGCTTCACGTTTATGAGATTATTGGCTGATGTCATTGTGCTCATTACAATTACCTCATGTCGTCGTTTGTCCTCGATCACCTACATCCTTAGTTGTCTTCAGAATAGGCTGATACTGTTAGTCGTATTTCTTCTCTGATTATCTACAGTGGCACTGCACCTTGTGAAATTTGTAGGATTAATTTCATTAACATGACTTGCCTGTAGTGTGCAGATTGATTAGTTCTTGTTCACTCTTGGGAATTCTTCCACACTACTAACTGCTTAAGCTTCCTGGGATTATGAAATGTGTACAGCTAGTTTAGGGTATGACAGGGGTGCTTGTAATCAAGGTTGATAGCAAACACAAACAGCTGTTACTGCTTTTGCTGTTTGCTGTTTGGTGTGGATTCTGTAGTTGCATTTTTGTACTTTGTTTCAGGTGCATTAGTTTTCTTGTTCTTACTTTGCAGCAATGTCTCACATACTATTGCCAGTGGCTGGCTTTCTAAGAATTAAGGTAATGCAGATATGGAATACCAATGAGAACGAAGACTTGCAAGTGCTGGTAGCAATATCACGTCCACCTGTAAAAGTGTGAGTAGCAATGGTTTTTGTATCCTTATTTGTTGTTCCGATGAATTTGCAAGGAACCACATGATGAATATTAAATCATTTAGTTTAATTTAAGAATCTTATCTTGTACTTGATATATCCTTTGTTCTGTATGCCTATTGTTTTCGAAGTTGATGCTTACACGCTTCTCCTTTGTTCATGTTTGGAAAACTATTTACTACTCAACTCAACTCAACTCATCCAAGCCTTAATCCCAAATAATTGGGGTCGGCTATATGGATTCTCTGTCTTCACTCTAAACGATTTTGGGCTATCTCTTCTGAAAGGTTTAAAACCTCCAAATCATATTGTACTACCTTCTTCCAAGTAATCTAGGTCTACTCCTTCCTTTCTTTCCCTCCTCTATCCTAATATGCTCCACTTTTTTAACTGGAGCCTCCTTAGGTCTATGTCTAACATGCCCAAACCATCTCAATCTCCCTTCTCTCAATTTGTCCTCAATTGGTACCACTCCCACTTTTTTTCTAATATATTCATTATTAATTTTATCTAGTCTAGTATGTCCGCACATCCACCTTAACATTCTCATCTTGGCAACATGTTACCCCTTCATCGCCCAACACTCGCTACCATACAACATTGCAGGTCTTATCGCCGTACCTTAGATTTTTTCTTTTAGCTTTGTTGGGATCTTGCGGTCACACAAGTCTCCTGTGGCAAGTCTCAATTTCACCGATCATACTTTAATCATATGACTAACATCCTCATCGCACCCTCTATTATCTTGGAGGATCGAACTAAGATATTTTAAATTGGTGCTTTATTGCCATCTCATCCAAGTTAACTCCCTCCTTTTTGGCTATCCGACCTTCACTTAACTTACAATGCATGTATTCTGTCTTAGTTTTACTTAACTTGAAATCCATAGACTCTAAGGTGCTCCTCCAAAGCTCTTGTTTTCTATCAACTCTTTCTTACGTCTCATCTATCAACACAATATCATCTGCAAACATCATACACTACGGAATGTCTTCTTGTATATTCTTTGTTAAATCATTTATAACTAATGCGAAAAGGTAAGGACTTACTGCTGAGGACTTACCACTGATCCTTGATGCACTCTAACGGAAATAAGAAAATCTCTTGTTTTCCTCAAACTATGCAGACCCTAGTACTTGCTCCTTCATACATGTCTTTTAATACTTGTATGTACCTAGTAGATATCCTCTTGCGCCCCAACATCTACCACAAGACATCTCTTAGAACTCTATCATAAACCTTCTCCAATCGATGAACACCATATATAGATCTTTCTTTATATCTCTATATTTTTCTATCAAGCTCCTAATGAAAACCTATTTACTATTGCCTGTTTTAATAGATGTCCTTGAGAAATGACTATCTCAAATTAAGTAGTAGAGAAAGCGATACAAGTATGGGGACAACCCTCTGATAACCCATCCCTACTAGTCTTAATGATATTTGAGATTTCTTTTTAAGCAGCCTGGGCATTTGCTTCAAACTAAAGGGAGGTGGTCTTCCTGAAGCAGCTGAGCTATCTATTTTAGTTTATTACCAGTTTTTTTCCTCCTCTTTTTTATCCCATCATTGCGTATTTTCTTTAAAGTCTTAATTTTCGAAGTTATGAGTACTTTGATCTTCCTTTCCTTACATACCCTTCTGAATGTCATATCTTCTCTTGCTTTCCCACTGTCTACTGGTTTTTTGTATCCATATTTTCTTCATTATTTTATATAAGGTATACAACTCCTATTCTTGTGTGCTTTATTCAAGATCCCCTGTGACTCTGGGGAAGAGATAATTCTCCTGGTGTCTTAGAAGGAGCCTACTGGAGTCTGCACGAACACAGGCCTGAAAAGGAGACAGCAGGAAAACTTAATGCAGAAGACAGAAAAAACAAGGGACTTGCTAACCCTACACATTTTTAATAGGGAGGCTTCATCTCAGGGTACTTTGGTATCTTTTGTTGCTAGACACGTAAGGGATTGGGTGAGGGCTTGGTGTAAAAAAATTTTGGTTTCGTCCTCGTTGTTCTCTTGGAGGATTGTCTTTGAGTCACCATCTTGGTGTTTTGTAGAGTGAGGTTGGAGAGCTTTCGTTTCTTACATGTACATCTTTCTTTTTCACCATTTTATACACTTATGGTGACACTGTCCACTTTGGAAAAAAACAGGAAAATGGCATTAATTGCTCTCTTTGTATGAATTTATTGTCTCGTGAGCCATAAAAAGACAATCCAAGATGGAATGTCCGCTTATAAATGCATTTAATAAGCTGACTTGCTCAATCTCTCTCCCATGAATTTTGACAAGCTGTATTACCATTTAATAAGCTGATAGAGCCATACTCAATTTCTCATCCCCTTTCTTTCTTGGTTGTAAGGACATCGTGTAACAATTCCTTCTCCCTAAACCATCAAATGAAGAGCTTTCATGAAGAAGCTACAATTAAAAAGGGAAGCCAAGTATGAGGATGCTTCCACTACTGCAGGATCTGGGGAGGGTTAATGATATGTATCCTTACCTTTGTTTTTTGCAGAGAGACTGTTCCAGTTTTAAACTCCTGACCTCCAAGTCACAGTGGAACAACCTTACCATTGCATCAAGACTTTCCCTATAGGGAACAAGCTATAAGTTATAAAATAAAAACATTTTGGTGTAGCATGAGTTCAAGCGAGTAGGTGCTGTCTGAATGATCGGAACTGCCTCATGTACAGCTGTACACCAGAGTACTACAACAAATATGTAGCAAAATGATATCGGAAAATTGAATTGTTTCCACTGGGGACTTTGGACGAAATTCGATGGTGTTGTTGACAGTAAACTGACTGTTCATTTGTCCCAAACTCAGAAAAGAAGTCTGTTTATAAATGTTTGCACCAAAGTACTACAACAAATATGTAGCAAAATCATATCGAAAAATGAAATTGTTCCCAATGGGGACTTTGGACGAAATTCGATGGTGTTGTTGACAGCAAACTGATTGTGCATTTGTCCCAAACTCAGAAAAGAAGTTTGTTTAGAAATGTTTGTTTTTAAAATCTATTATTCAACAAATGAAAGAATAGTTACAGTCTTATCGAGTAGTGAAGGTGGAACCCATGTTTCTTCAGACAGACGAGCTTATCATGCAAGAGCTTGCTGGAACCAAAAAATGAATGAAAGAAAGGGCCATGTTGGCTGTGATTGTTGTTTGATCAGTTTGTTTGAGTCTGAACATCCAATCTCAGTAGAAAATTGATTAAGATTGGTAAATTCTTAGTCAACCAGTCTGCATCTGATCTAGGATTCTAGTTTCAGTTTTACTCTGATGATTGCTTTCTGGTGCCTATCATTGTGTTGGGCCAGAGCAAGCCCACTATGAATTGACCATCTGTTAGATCATCTGGTTGACATACTCTGCCATCTACCGAATCATCTGGTTGACATACTCTGCCATAAGTCTATAGTCTATTATACCTTTTCCTACACTCAAAGAGGAGCACTGAATACGGTAGAATACTTTGAATGGATTATATCATAGTTACCAGAGACCTCCCTCCAACCCCCAGAAAAAAATTGTGGGTTGCGCCACCAATTTTATCAGAATAAGTCCAGGTAGTACAACTAAAGTGAAAGAGGAGAGATTGCTCTCTTACCAAAGCTGTCTACCAATGAATCATCTGCTCTCTGCCTGTTCCTTTTCTATCGAGGTCTGGCACTTGTTGGGGCAGAAGCTGCAGTGTGATGCCGTCATTGGAGTCTCCATGGAGCACCTCCTCTTTTCGTGGGAGAGACGATGGCCACAGAAGGGAGACCGTACTTTGGTGGCTGACTCTTCACGCGACCATCTGGGCATTATCCACAGAGCGCAACAATAGAGTTCCGAGGAGGGCAGCTAATACCCCCAAGCATGTGTTTTCTTTTATTGGTAGAAAAGCCAGGGAATGGGCGAGATTTGCTTGTAATATTGCCATTGCCAGCTCCACCCTTTATGGTCTTCTTGGAGAGAGCTGATGGTCGCCTTCACCATCTTGGCGATTTTGTGTAGGAAGATTTTGTCTCTGTATCTTCCTCTTTTGTACTATCCCTCTTTTGTTTGTAATACACGTGGTACTATCCACTTCAAAAAATGTCTACCAATGAAGCAAATACTAAGTCATAGTTATCAGGAGACCTGAACACAGAACACCTTAAAAACATTGGATTTCACATCCTGTTTCTTGCATTCATTTCTTGTGTCACCTTTTGTAATAAAATGTCACCAACAAAAGTGTCTCTCTTTCACCTCATACTTCACTTCCTTCTTTCATTTTCCACCTTTGTGACTATAGATTTTATTGCTATTGGCAATGGCTGGTACTTGTTTGCAATACTGTTAGCTCTTGACAAAGATCTTCCATCAACATTAGCATTTAGCAAACAGGTGATAATGTAACCTAAGCTTGTCTATATCTAAGAATCTGTATATAGTGGCGAACGTGAGTAAAATTGTAAATCTGACACATGCTCTACACTATGATCTGATCAATCAAGGGGGACTGTGAATTAGAGATGATGTCAGATTTGTAGTCTACCCTTAAGGATTTCTGTGGAAATCTCAGTGAAGCAACATTGCGTCTGAGAATTTAAAGTATGCTTGTTTAGATTTAAAACGGGCAGATCCTCCCAAACCTACAACTTCCTCCCAAACCTACAACTGTCCAAGTATGTCAAACCCACCAATTGTCTAAGTCAAGGAAGGCAAACTGGGGGATCGGACTCGTATCGGTCTAGGTCTGGCTGATCGGATCGGCCAATGCGATCCGTTCCGGATCCCCACTTAAAAAAAGTTTTTTTTTTAAATATGAAAAAATCATGAAAAAATAAAAAATAAAAACTCATAAGTTTCTCAAAGTTAATAATATATATCACACGTAGTATATGAGTAATGAAACTCAATCATTCTCATCAAAGGCATCAAAAGAAAGAAAAGACCCATCATCTTCTCCATCAAAATTTAACTTAATCTGGGTAGGAGGTAGGACATGTGACTTCTCTGAAAACATTTAACCATATGAACAAATGATGATATGTGACAACAGTGGATGGAATATAAAACTCTAAAAAGAATGCTTGCATAGCATATCCTAGATCCTCTCGCTGGCGCACGTGAAGATGGATGCGTTGGTGATGGAGGTGGCCTGGCTGTTGTCTACGAACTGTGATAGGTGATCTTTCGTCTTGACGTAAAAACTTATGGAACTATACACATAGATCACAGGGGACTGAAAGACATGAGATGTTATCTCTGCGTATTCTTGTAAAATGCTCCACGAAACGATGGATCCCGCTAACAAGGTGTCCACAGTAAAGATAATGGATTTGTCGATCTTTTGGGACTGTGCACCCATGGTCCCATGCCGAATGATGTCATCCACGTGGCATCGACAAAAGAAGAATTAATAGAATCATCCGATCCCCTTCAAAAAAATAATTTTTTTAAAAGCAACTCTACCTTGATTTCTTCACTTGAGACAATTTTATTTTTTCTTTAGTAATTGGTCTCTCTATGACACACACACTCTCTCTATCTTTCATCCCTTATATTTTCTTTCTCTTACCTTTTTTTAATCTTATATATATTAATATTAACAGTTTTTAGTAGTAAATAAAACAAATAAGTTTACCATGTTGGCTCAGAGAAAAATTTAAAAAATGTACACTACTCTTTTTTTCTGTTGAGAATTATTTAGTTTTGGATACAAATGACAATAAGGATACTAAATATTTTTATCGATGACCTAAATCAATATCCTCACTGTCATTTATATCCAAAATTGAGTAACTCTCAATAGAAAGAAGGGAATAATGTAACGTTTCTTAATTTTCTTCCAAGCTATAACTCAGTAAACTTATAGATTTTATTTATTATTGAGGACTATTAATACTAATGTATCTAAGAGAAAAAAAAAAAAAGAACATGAGAGAGAAAATTTTAGAGAGATTGTTAGAGAGTGTGTGTGTGTGATAGAAATACAACTTACTAAAAAAAGCTCCTTGAACTGTCCACCCGATCGTTGTAGAATACTAGAATGTCATTTAGAAAGAGGGAGATAAATACTAGATAGAAAATTTTAGAAAGAGGAAGTAAGAGAAATATTAAGTAGATAAAAACTAAAAACACTAGAGAGAGGGAGGGAAATATATTAATAGTAATATAGAATTGTTATACATCAGATATAAAAAAAAAGAAAAACTTGGAGAGGTAAGGAAGAGAGAGGGAAGAGAGAGAGAGAGAGAGAAGTGAGGAAGTGAGTTGGTGGGGATGGGGGAGGGCCTTGGGGGGGTTTAATAAGCCCCCCAAGGCCCTTGTTGGTTGTTGGGCTCGTTCCGTTTCGCAGCTAACTGTTAGGCTACGGATCGGTCGATCTGACCTGGATAAGTTGATCCTCGGATTGGCCGATCTAATTGGAGGATCGGCCGATCCGAGTCGATCCTAGCCGTTTTGCCCAATCCCAGTAAGGGAACGGGGGGTTGGGATCGGATCGGTCCGGCCAAAAACCGTTCGGATCGGCCGATCCGATCCGATCTGCACCGATTCTGTCTTCCTTGGCCCAAGTAGGTTTGTGGTGTGATAAATTGGGACTTGGAGGATAAGCTAACAGTTGGCTGGAAAATTCACTCTAAATCTCTCAATATTTGGGCCTCCAAATCTTGGGTAACATAAAATGGGCAGTATAAACTTGATGACAATTGACTACGGTGACGGTTTCACCTTTGAGTTAAAGATTTCATGTGGTTGAAAATGGCATGATATTCTGCTTTCACATGGTAATGAATAACAGATCTCATATGGGACTCATTGGAGTAGGTCTCTCTTCTGTCAAAGACAATGGAATAACTTTCATATTCTGACATGGGATAAGCACAATATTCTGAATGCAAAAATCTGCTGCTCAATGAGGTTTGCAGAACCAAGACCGGAACTGGAACCGATCACTCGGTCAGGGCCGGTTCTGGTTTAGAACTGACCAATTCAAGCTGGATTGGGAACTGCCAGTTCTGATCCGGTTCTGCCGGTTCCGGTTTGAACTGGCTGGTTCTGCAAACGATGCTGCTCTGAGACTATAGTTTGCTGAAAAGTAATTAAGCATAGCCCTTCTGTTAAGTGAAATGCAATCACTATAGAATTGGATTAGCCGGGTCCAATTTGGCAAATTTAGCCAACTCAACTCAACTCAATCAAGTCTTAATCCCAACAATTTGGGTCGGCTATATGGATTCTCTGTCTCCACTCTAAACGATTTTGGACTACCTCTTCTGAAAGGTTCAAAGTCTCCAAATCATATTGTACTACCCTCTTCCAAGTTAATCTAAGTCTACTCCTTTCTTTCTTCCCCTTATCCTGTATCGTAATATGTTCTACTTTTCTAATTGGAGCCTCTCTAGAGCTACGCCTAACTTGTCCAAACCATTTCAATCTCCCTTCTTTCAACTTGTCCTCAATTTGACAAATTTAGCCAATGCAGGAAAAAAAGGGCAGATCTTGAGTTCGCCCATTAAGGAAAAACAAAACTCTAAGCATACACACAAATATATATATGACTAAATTGCAAGTGCTTTTATAATGTGATTCTCTATAGTTTTTCAACCCTTTTCCCACCCAGTGTATGACCACTAACACTAATTGCACATCATCCCTTTTTTTGGCTCCTTATGAGAAGACGTCGAGCAAGTAGCACTGGTAGCCAATGGCTTCGACAAATAGCTCAGAAGGCCATGACTACATTGACGAGGAGATGATGTAGACATTAGTTCGGATGTTTACCAGAAAATGGGGCTTGGGGCTAGGGATGGCTGGAGAGAATCTCCCTTTCCTTTCCTTGGAAGTAGAGGCAATGAAAGGGGGAGGGTTTGTTTTGTTTTGAAGACTTAGAAGGCCCTCCCCCTTTGGGGAAAAAAAAAAAAACTTGTGGCCCAAAATATTCCAAATTAAGCTAAATGTGTGGCATAAAGCATTTTCTTAAAAAAGAAAGGATCAGTTCCCTGCAAAATCCTACCAGCACTCCATTCTGATGATCCAAATTAGCTAGCTGATTTGGATCAGAATCGGCCAATTCTGAAACTGTGCTTGGTTCTCCTTAACTGCAAGTGAATTATTTAGAATTTTAACATCCCATGTGGGGAACTATTTGCTGATTTGTATTGAAATTGAGTCTGCATAATGAAGATTTATTTAGAATTTGCCATCCTTTGTAAGAAATTATCTGCCGGTTCATATTTGAATTGACAGAGTCTGCAAATCATGAGTCGGTTTCCCCAAGGACAAGAGAACTATCCAGAATTTGTTGTTCTTTGTGAACTATTTAAAAGTTGGGGAAGCCTCATTGGGTATAGGAGTTGATTTCAAATGTATGAATGAAAGCCTTAGCAATTAGTGGATGGCCATGAATTCCTGGTTGTAAGTGTTGTTTTCTCATCTGTTTTCCTCTTTGTGAGTGAGCTTGTGTTGCTCCTTGCCTTGTTCTTGTTGTTCCTTTTCTCAAAAAAACATTCGTAACCATGCTAACCTAAAAAGGAATGAACAAATTGGTATATGGAAACTGCAAGGCCCTGGTATCCAAAAAATATATATTTTTTTGGTGTGCGTGGAATCCACATCCTAGCCTCCTTCCTCCCATATATATAGTTTCCTGAACAATGATACTACAAATTGGAACATTGTGTGCTAAGTGGACTCCCTCTAGTCTTTGTAAGCAAGTGCTTTCAGTAAACCAAGCTGATAGAGACTGCTAGATTCTAGTTGTCACAAATTAGGTCTAACAGACTGAGAAAGAAAAAGTAAGTCTGATAGATTGAGAAGAAAGAATTCATTGTGGTTTGTGGGTGATTTTGTTTCTGCTCCAATGATTTTATGGGTCAGAACATAATTAGGGTTGTAATACACTGGAACTTTATGCTATCTTGTGTTGGGCTGAGTGTTGGGCAGTGAGGAAAAGAACACCTACAGAGAATGTGTGGCGGAGATGTGGATGTTGAGATGGATGTGCAGAAAGACTAAAAGGGACAAGATTCAGAAGGAATGTATTCACGGAGAGCTGGGTGGAACTACACTTGACGATAAGCATAGGAAAGGAAAGTTGGCTTAGATGGCTTGAACGTGTGCTCCCTCATCAAAGCTCATTGCCAGTTGGAAGGCATGATCAAATTCAAGTCAAGGATGGCAAAACCAGTCAGGGAAAGGCTTAAAAAAAGATGTTTTAACATAGTAAGAATTAAGACATGACCTTGGGTTTAACTATAAACATCGCTGGGATAGATTAAAGTGACAGGACAAGATTCATATACCTGACCCCGAATAAGTGGGATAAGGTTCTGATGATGATAATGATGGTAATATATGAGAATTTCACTACGTCGCAAGACAATCACAAATCCGATGTCTGCTTCCTGCACAACCTACTGAAAAAGTGACTCAAATTTGGGCCAAATTTATGGCACCTTATGCTTGTGATATCTCTACTGATTAACTGCTCGATGTGATGCCAAGTTCTGCTGTTAAGAACAAGCATTCAGCATTGCGATTCCCATATCAGCGTTTCCCTACTTTTGCAGGTTTATTTACGATGACTGGTTTATGCCCCACACTGCAGCAAAATTCAAGTTCCCTTACTATTGGGATGAGGAATGTTTTCATGCTTCCAAGGATGAGTTATGATCTTCCCTCTTTTGCATGCCTCCACCATATTCTGGTGTAAGTTGGCTGGTGACCATCTGTAATTGTCAATTTGGTAATTTTGTTGGAATCAGTGTTGTGAAGGCGTGGGCTGCATCTAGTCATTGAATAGAGAAGAGAGCTGGGGTAATGGTGTAACCCTAAATGACTGTAAAAGATCAGTACAGTAGCAGTCACTGATGTAATTGTGCTTCATTTCATTTCATTGAGTTCAAGTAGTTCCAAGTCAAAAAAAAAAAAAAAGGTTTAAAGTTGGTTATGGAGAACCTTTTTTTTTAACAGCTGCATGGCTACAATAAATATTAGTGTAATAATATAGCATGAAATGCGGTATGTGGATAACAAACTTTAAAAAGCAAGGGATATTATAGACAGCTTTTTAATTTAATCTTTCTGTCGTTGGGCTTCTACTTTGGATGTCTTAGTTGGTCTTGCAACTTGGACCAGATTAACTTGACTTACTAATCTAACCCATTATATAAAAATTTCATTCCAACTCGTCCTCAACTTTACCCACCCTAGTGAGTTGGATGCTCCCCTCAATCCGTCGAAACTCCGATTTGAATAATATAAAAATTTATTTATTCCATATAAAGTTTATTTAGAAAATAAGTTGAATTTGTGAAGGTTGCCTTCGAACCAAAGATGTCACTTGGGTCAATTCGAGAAGAGGGTAGATCGAACATAACTTGACCCGATATTAGAATTAGAGTTACACCTGCAACGTTGTGTACGACTTCCGGCACTGCTGTCCAATCATCTTGATTGGGTGGCAGTGTCTCAAGAGCAAGTTTCTTTGATTAAAAAAAAAGGTTGATTTATGGGACCATTTTAACTAGTATTTGTATTATTCGATCTTTGATTAGATAGTTAAAAAAATATATATATATCTCTGGACGATAGCGTGGCTGCACAACAATGAATGTTAACCTTAGAAATAACATTACTGAAGTTGAATTGGCCAATTCAAGCCGGTGATTCTTACTCTCATTTTCCTCAGTAGAGGTAATAATGAGTCAACTTGGGTCGGATCAATAATGAAGATTGGCAAAAGTAGCTTGACCCCAACCCTACTCAATACAACTTTGGATCAGACTAGTGTAACCCATATGCTGATTCGAGTGAAGACGGGTTAGAGGGTCAAGTTAGGTTTTGCTAGGTCTAACTCTCGATGAAGAATCAATCAATTCAGAATAAAGTTCACTCAACTGAATCTAATAAAATGACTGAGATAATCATCCATGTTGTTCATAACACAGGCAATATCAAAATCGGAGTGGATTACTTGATGCCCTGAGGCAATCATTAAATTGATATGTGATTGACAGAATATCACATCAGTTTGTCAACTTTTTATGTTATCAATGTAAAATATTTATAGATAAAGTTCAAAGTCATCTTATTTGTGAGGCAAATGGGATACACTCCATACAAATCTAACAATGGGTCAGATAGTCTAATTATTAGTATATCATATGTATTCGATTTTAAAAGATATATATTTTATAATCCACTATGAATATTAATTTAGAAAAAATGTCGGTCAACCAATCAATAAACTAATAGTTGATGGAATAATCGGGTTATTGTTTACTATTTCTTTGCATCCCTAGATAGGTAATCCGGTCCATAGAAGATGTCAACAAAAAGTGTAATGGCTGGAAGGCATTGCAGCAACCACCGTCCGATCACAAGATCAGATGGCGCGGCATCACTGCACCAGTTCACGAGGTGCAATGAAACTGAAACTCCCACTTCATCTGATCTTGTGATTAGACTATAATTAGAGCTATAGTGCAGTTGAGACATTTTGCAACAAGTATTACTCCCAACAAAAAGTCACCAAGCAGCCTTGATAAGCTGTAATTGGGTTTGGAAGCTCTCAACAGTGGAAAACTTGGGTGATTTCAAATTACTGTGTTTGAGAGCAATTACATCTATCCTGCTTATGAAATAATCTCCTCCCTTCAAAAGTCCACCCATCTTAACTTTTTAAAAAGTATGTAATCATTACTCATCTCGGTCTATCTATCTTTACTTGTCTATAATCACCATCTTCACACACTTCAAAGAAGTAATGGTATGTTTGGTTGAACTTTTAGATGAAAAAAAGTTGTCAAATCCTTATCCCTTTTTTTTTTGACTTGTCAACATTGCTTCCAAACGTGATCACCTCACATAACTATGCAAAGGAGAAGTGAATTTTTGCTGTCATGAATGCATGGACACCATATATATAGGGTAGTAGGCGGGAAAAATCTTTTTTCCAGGATTGTGTAACTTGAAGAGGAAAAGAATAAGAAACAGGGCGGCCTAATTACTCAAGCCCACACATGAATGACACCTACATATTCATGACTGTGAAAGGTTCTCTTTTCTCGTACTGAAATGACCTTAATTCAGATAATTCCAATGCTTGGAATCCGTACTGTTGATGTCAAAATCTTTTGAAAAGCTTTTGTAAAACTAGTCGACTTAACGATCAATTTGGCTATGACAAAATTCATATTCACACCCAACCAAACACGTTTTCTGAAATCTGCCTGGAATCCTTTTTCCAAACCTTGCAACAAGAATCTTCCGTACCCCAAGGGAATCCGAAATCGTGTTTGGCATCCACGCACACCAGAATCCCTCCTGTTCTGAAACGATCGAACCATGCTGCCACCAGCAGCGGCCACTCAACCCCCACGCCATGAGAGGACCGGAGAAGCTCCCACCCATGTGGGCAGCTACCACAGCCTCGTCGCACAACAAAGCCATCGCCAGCCTGTCCAAAGCCGGCGCCTTACTTGGCGCGTGCAACCTGTTTGACCAAATGCCTCACCGGGACGTGGTCTCCTGGAACTCTATGATGTCGGCCTACGCAAAGCACGGGCGGCACGAGGAAGCGCTCTGGATGTTCTCCCACATGCGGACACACGCCCTGAGGCCGACCCACACCACGCTGTCGACCGTGCTGTCGTCCTGCGCAGAGCTCCGCGCGTTGGTCGAGGGAAGGCAGGTGCATGGGTTATCCGTAAAGGCCTGCTCCTCGTCGAATGCATTCGTGGGCACTGCCCTGATCACCCTGTAATCCAAATGCCGGGTCTTTGATTGCTTGCTTCCAGCTTTTGATGATGTCTGTTGCAAGAGCACTGCAACTTGGAATGCTCTGGTCTCAGGGTTCGTTCGGAATCAACGGATCATCTTGGACTGCTATGATTAATGGCTATGTCGAGGCTGGGCACATGGCGAGTGCCTTTGAGCTTTTCGACTTGATGCCTGTGAGAAATTTGGTGACATGGGCGGTTATGCTGGGAGGGCTTGTTTCCGATGGGCAGTTTGAAAGTGCAATTGTGCTCTTGAATGATATGATGCACAGTGGTGTCCGAGCAAGTGCTGCTGCTATCACACATGTTCTTGCCGCCTGTTCTGGTTTGGAGAGTCATAAACATGGGAGGGTAATTCATGGACACGTTGTGAAATTTGGATTTGATTCTGATCAAGCTATTGAATCCTCCTTAATTGGTATGCATTTTAGATGTTTGGGTACAGAGGCTGCAGAACTGGAGGTCAACAAAGTTGTATTCAAGTTTAGCGGGTTGTGGAACTCCTTGATACGTGGTTATCTTGAAAATAACAGGGTCGACAAAGCTCGAAAGTTGTTCGACATGATGAATGAGAGAGATGAAACTTCATGGCTCTTGATGCTTAATGGTTATTTGAGATGGAGCATGATTGAAGATGCCATTGAATTGTTCTCAATGATGCCAGAACCTACCATTAAAACATGCACTGCCTCAATTTCTGGTTTTGTTGAAAAAGGAATGCTAGAAGAAGCGAGACAGTTATTTGATAAGATGCCTGAAAGAGATGTGATGACATATACAGTTTTGATTTCTGGTTACATGGACAAGGGTTTGTTGGAAGATGCCTTGAATCTTTTTAAAAGAACACCTGAACCAAGTGTTGTAACTTACAATGTTATTTTCTCTGGTCTGGTACAACATGGGAAGGTTATGGAGGCCTATGACCTAGTCAACAAGTCACCTGTGAAGGATACTATTTCATTGAGTACTATAATCTGTGCATTTGTCCAGAGCGGATCTAGTGATGAGGCATTTCTATTGTTCAGGTGGATGATGTCAACTGACATAATCCCAAACAAGGCAGTTACAGCTTGTATTCTCAGTGCTTCTGCCAGCCTTTCAATGCTGATCCAGGGAGAACTGGTGCATGGCTTTGCCATAAAGAATGGATATGAATCATGTTTGATGATTTCAAATTCACTCATAAACATGTATAGTAAATGTGGAGAGGTGTCACTAGCTAAACGAATATTTGATTGTATGCATGATCGCGATTTGGTCACATGGAATTCTATAATTTACGGTTATGCAGTCAATGGTTTCTGTACAGAAGGCATTGAGCTGTTTGAGAAGATGGACATTAGGATAAAACCTGATGACGTGACATTTCTTGGTGTTCTATGTGCTTGCACACATAAGAGCCTATCGGAAGAAGCTCAACATTAGTTTAATGTCATGAAGTCTAACATGGAATTATGACAAGATTGCCCCATTATGCATGTATAATAGATCTCCTATGCAGGTTTGGTCAGATTGAGGAGGCTGAAAACTTGGTTTACTCAATGCCTTTCAAACCTGATTCTGCAATATGGACTTCCATGCTCGAAGGGTGCAGACTAAACTGTAAAGTGGATTTGGCAGAACATGCTGCTGGGCAACTATTTATATTAGACCCTGGAGATCCGGTCCCATACTTGCACCTTATTAGGATATATAGACTGACTGGTCAGTTGTCCAATCTGCAAAGAATGAGAAATGAAATGAGTTTCTGTTGGGATCATCAAGAGACCTGGTTGCAGTTGGATCGAGATAAATGGAAAACTTACCTCCTTTTTTGCTGGGGATAGATCTCGTTCCCTGTACGGAGAGGTCTTTACATACCTGAAAGGTCTAATATCCAAAATTAAAGGAATGGGGTACATCCCGGATTACAGTGTTGTAATAGAAGACATGGATGACCAAGAAAAGGAGGCGGCTCTTTTGCAACATGGTGAAAAGATAGCAGTTGCATTTGGACTTCTAAACACAAATTATCCAAAACCTATTAGGATAATAAAGGATCTACGCATTTGTGGTGACTGCCATTTGGCAATGAAGCTGATCTCCCTTTACACAGCGTGAAATTGTCATAAGAGATACAATTAGGTTTCACCATTTCAAAGGAGGTTCATGTACTTGCTCTGATACCTGGTGATGTTGAGAGAACCACCATGCGTAATCGTTGTGGTCGCCATTGTCACCACACCAGTAATTTGTCTCTTGAAGTTTCAGGTATGCTCCAAAATCTCGGATTAAATCCTCATATAAAAGCATTTAAACAATTGTTTATAGGTTCAATAGAATTCACCTGATCCATATCGAGCACCCAAAAACCTAGGGATCGGCTCTTGGATCGTCCAATTCTGCCATCACTTACCTCCGATCAAGTCGAAGTTAGAAATAACTTTTGGTTCTCAATTATCACCTCTTTTATAGGTGAACTTGTAGTTGTTGTTAACAGGATCCATTAATCCACTACCTCTACTTAGACCTACTAACTCAGATGCGCCTGAGATGTACTTCGGATTCCTAGGATCCGCTACCAGACCCACTAATCGAATCCAATCACCAAAATCACTTAAGTTAAACTCACTTTTTTTGTCTTTCTTTTCTTAGATACCGGGGACCACTTATTTCTCTCTCTTCCTCCCCTCTTCTTTTCTCCTCTCGTTCCCCGCAGGAAACAAGAAAGAGACGAGAGTAATGCTTGCCACCAACCTCCGGCTTCTCCTTCTCCGGCGTGCCATCCTCGTACGGCTGCACGGTCGTCATGTTTTGTGGCCTGGAATGGAGAGCCTTCGAGATCAGAACTTGTTGTCGGGGAGATGACAACTGGACCTTCACTTGGCACCATTCCTTCCGCTGGTTCAGGGGAAGGCTGGCCAACCGCGTCTACCATCTCGGCTCCTTCTACCCCGGGTCCAGTGCAGGCACTATTGGAATCTACAACATTGAAGAAGACACATGGACTTCCGTCTGAAAACCTGACCTCGTCGGCGGCGACACCCGGAAGTGGTTACTTCTTATTAGAATAGTTCAACATCAGAAAAGAAAAGAGATAAAAATAACATATGTTTAATAGATGATGTCTACTCTACTCATACTTTAAGGTTATGAGTTAGATGTCTTAATAAATTTAATATGATATCAGAATTTATCGTTGTGAACTGGGCCGTGCACATCGTCGTTATATTTCACGTGACAGAATTTAAAATCGATCTACACGTGAGAAGACGTGTTATAACCCGACATCAGAAAAAAAACAAAAAAATATATATTTAATAGATGGTGTCTATTCTATTCAATGTTTTAAAGTTTTGAGTTGAATGGTCTAATAACTTCAATACTTCTGAAGTGCAATGGGTATTTGCTGGTGGTGCATGATCTAGAAGAAACAGTTGAAGTTCATAGATTTGATGCCAACGCCAGGCAATGGGAGAGAGTAGAATGCTTCCACAACCAATCAGTGTTGTTGGGATGCTGGCGTCTACCTCGGCGGAGGCCACCATGAGGGGATCAGTAGCCCTCAGCAGCATATACCTCAACAGGTTGCGGGAGGGCAAGTGCGCACCCCGAAGGCGAAGGGAATCCCTACTTGTACAGGGAATTCCCACTTGGTGTTTGGATTCAGCTTGAGCGTACAAAAGAGTCCTCACCTGAAATGGTAAGCCCATGGCACGACCGAAAGCCAATACAATAATCGGTGGATATATATGATGTTTGTTAGGCAAGAATACATATGTGATTAGCAGTAGCTGTTAGGCCATTTAATTTGACATGTATAGAACACCTCCAAGTTGTACGTATGCTAAAGAATCTCAAACTAATTGCAAGACTACAATTAATGTCTGCAAGAGAAATCTCTGTGACCCATTTTGTTTGAAATGTACGTGTGATGAAAACAACGTTTGCCTTATTGCTTATTTGTATTGGACCATTTTTTTTGGACGAGAATAACTTGCTGTACCACTACTAGCTGAGTTGGAACGGGTCACCCCTTCCCCCTCCGTCGCATGGTTTTCCGCACGTGGTCTCTTGCCGGCGTTAAATGCATCATGATGTCAGCAATTTTTTTTTAAAAAAAGTTAAATCTTTTTATGCTCTCGAGAGCGTCAAGATTTTCTCAAGGGTATAAAAAAATTATTTTTTTAATTCTTTTTTCTAATATCAGGATACATTTAATATAGATAGGAGGCCATGTGTGAGGTGCCACGCGGCGGAACGAGATGGGACAGCCCGTTTCAACTCAACTAGTGGCGGTACAATAAGTTATTCTTTTCCTAGATATCGTAAATACGCTGCAATATTGATCCAACTCAGTCAAATTCGTACAAGTCAAACGAGTCATGCCAAGTTGACATGATTTGTTTTAACTTGATGCATGCCAGCAGATCGATAGATCGAACTTATTTAGATATGAGTCAACTCACACGAGTCGGCACGATCCAATATGATATGACAGATCAGAAAATGAAAATTTGTGCTTACTCTCACTAATTAATGCCGGACTTCATTATTCTATCTCGACTTTAGGATCTGAAAATTAGTACACTGTTGTGAAGGCCGGCAGTTAAACTTGGATGCTCGCAATTCACAAGCTAGAAATTTTGATCGTTATTGGGTGTACGGTATGATCTTTCAACGATTTTCTTTGTTACGGTTGTTTCGGTGGTACTCAAGTACATATTTACAAGTCTATTTTAATAAGGAGATTTTAGAATAAAATATGCAAAATAATTCTTATTCTATCTATAACATATATTAGAAGAGAACTAAGGCTTTTTTTGCCGTCCAATTTAGTTTTTGTTGCCCATTAATCTAGTTTTTCGTCCTCCAATTTTTTAAATTCGGATCTAGCTAGCTGCTGCAAACGCACAACATTCAAATCTGTCCCCACCATCACACTGAATACACGGAGTCGCCCATAAGCACCCCTTTTAATTTATACATCTTTTATGAAGGTTGTTTCCTTTTGAGACCCTGTGCGAACGACTGAGCACAAAGTTTTTTTTTTTTTTTTGGGTGTAATTCAAAGATTTTTGAGTCTTTAACAGGTAGGCATATTATTTGGGAGAAAATGCGAAGGTAACATCAGAAACATGCTGTCAATAACAATAAGCCCCAGCATTAGGGAGCCCGAACTATATTACATTCATGCACTCCCTCCGGGCTTGCCCTCCATCACATTAGAAAATTATTTTAAGATAAAGATACTGAATGGTACGAATATTTTGCTCTGAAAATTTTAAAAAATATAACCCTTGCACAAAGAGTCCGGTTCCCTCCCTGCACTGTTAGAGGGACTCCAGCAGTCCACAGGAGGGAGGAGGCAACAATTGCATAAAAATCCCTCCACCTGGAATCAAAAAGTTTCAGATGATGAAGTTTTTGCAAATATTCTTCTCTTTACTGTTGAGATTCTCTCCAACAACGTATTAAGAGGATCCCATCTCAAAAATAGAGGAGTGCAACGAGTATTTCTCTTTGGAATAATACTTGCTGCACTACACCTATGTTGCAATGAGGGGCATTGGAGTAGGTTTAAACTTTTTTTTTGATTTTTTTTTTTAAGATCGATCCTTACATGTTCTATATGACTGTACAACCCAATCTTCGATTAAGATAACCCAAAAGGTTCTAAAAAAATCAAAAAATGTTATTGAGCTCAAACCATTAAGAACAGTTTTATTGTTCATTTGAACTCGATTTTTATTTTTTTTTAATATTTTTTAAATTGTCTGATCAAAGATCGAATTATCTAAACATGTAGTGCATGTGGGACCGACCTTAATTTTTTTAGCCTACTGCAATGCCTCCATTGCAGGCGGGGGAGGCATTGCAGCAGTTATTACTCTTCACCTTGAGCTTTGGTCAACTGGGCAAGGCGGGTGAGCCTAATTTCAGCCAAAAGCCAAAATCAGATTTGGGCTGTGATTAGCAGACAAAGCCGCCGACATATGAGGAGGTGCAGCGCCTGCAGTGCAGCAAGTATTAGAACATAGGCCTCTGCTGGGTTTGCTCTGGACTGTTTACGTAAACGAGTTCTTACTTAATAAATACTTAAATGAGTTCTTAACAAATATTTAAATAAGAAAGATACTAAACGAGCTGAACTCATCTGTGTTTAAGTTTGGCTCGCTTAACAAATTGAACTTAAATTTTTATTCACATTTATTTATTTAGCTTAAACACAAATTGAGTTGAGCTGTTGTCGAGCAATCTTACAAGTTATTCATCAAGCATATTGGTTCATTTGCATTTGCAACCCTAATCTTTTTCAATTCTTATGCTAAAATTTTCCTCTATGAAAGAACAACCATTTCAAGGCAGAAACCACATTGGTTACTTACTCATCAGCTCTTTAGTTTAAGGTCTGGTAAGAAGCATCGAAGGTCTGACGAAAGAGAGATCTTGCCATTTTTATATAAGGCGATTAAGTTGTGAGTTCAGAGTGAGTCCTCTGTAAAGCAAGATACCAGAGAGAACTCATTTAGGACATGCTTGGCAAAACTTCTAATTTAAAGTCACTTTTAACTTCCACTTCTTCAAACGAAAACATTGTAGAGTGATAATAACTAATTTTAGTTATTTACAAGAAGTCAATCCTTTGTGCAAAAGTGCTTCGAGTTAGAAATTTTGCCAATTACCGCCTAAGCCTTCTTTAGTGAAGGCAATTAATATTAGATCTGTGCTGTGATTGTACCTTGTCGAGACAACTCCGTTGTAGAAAATAGTACACAACTCATCACCTTTTCTTAGGGAGAAAAAAAGGAATAAGTGCTAAAGGATTCAACCTAGGCAATATCCAAGACTGCCTGGGGATTACCGTGTGTACAAAGGACAGGAAGGAAGCACATTGCCGCATTTTGGAAAATTGAAAAGTTTGCCTTCCCCAGGGCTCCAAGTGTTCCAAGATATTAGCTCCTATTTATAGTTATATTAGATTTCATTTACCTGAGCCACGGTCTTAAGCGCCGTCTGGTCAAAGGGCGACAAGCTCATACACTAATTTACCTGAACATGGTTTTGGTTTCCAACGTAACAAATTTGCTATTCCACGATAAAACTGTCTTAAAGTGCCCTAAAAATCTACATTAGGTTGGAAAGGATCGGGCTGTGAATGTAGAACATCGTCCATGTACAAGAACGTGATAAAAACCATATCGGGACGACACCTCATAAAATGTAAGATTACAAAGAGGGCTACTTCAGGCATTAGAGAAACCAAAGGAAAAAAAAACTCAGGTCTTTATAAAATAAGTGCCCGGAAAGTAAAAATTGCGTACAAACTCTGCACATGCTTCAGTTGTAATCTTATGTGAAGAAGTAAACATCGTAACCAATGCAAAATGTCAAGACTATCTTCTACGTGGATGAGTAAATCCTATCATCATCAAAGATCAAAACTTAAGGAAAAAGTGTGATCTACTCCCTCTCATCTTAGAATGGAGAACAAGCTACAGCACTGCAGGGAATATAGGGTGAAGAACTAACCACCATGACAAGAGTCTCTACAGGATTCTGCGTATGCTGCACCATCACCAGAACCGTGTACTCCATGAATTAAACTGAGTTCTGGCTGATGTTTTATTTTATTTTATTTTTCACTGTGCTTGACCTGGTCAGGAAAGAAACAAAGAGAGAAGAATAAAGATTTTGTACCTAGCCTATCGATCAAGATGCATTACCGCTGTGGATGGCAACAGAAGGCATTACCCAAGAAACACAACAAGCGCAAGCTACAATGATATCCTTGCACAGAGTCGCCAATATGCTCCGGTGTGAAAGAGAGACCTCTCGAAAACCCAAATATCACGTACAAGAACCTATATGAACATGGGAAGAATTAGTTGCCGCTAAGAATTAAGGAGAGGTACATGGCAGATAAAAATGTCATATAACTAAGGTCAAGACAGATCTTTCCAGTAGTAGCCACAAAAAAGACGTCAACTGCTACATATGTTCCTCTCCAAAGGAATTGGCATCATTACATTCGTGACCTTAGAAGGAACAAAAATGCCAGTAATGAACATGCGCCGAACAAAGAACTGCTGTTAATTAATACAGCACATTTGCCAAGCATATCTCAAGTAGGATGCTCAAATGGATGAGAATTCATATAAAGTAGGAAATGTACATTAATTTGGACACCTAGGAATACAACGAAAAGTAAAAAAGAAATAAGATGTGTGATTCGTACGTGTACGAGTAGCCTACTCATAATAGAGTAGGTCACCTTTATATTTTCTGGGTACATGGGAAAAGAACTTACTATTTTATACTTGACCTTATGCATGAGACAACCACACTAAATTTTTTTAACTCTTGGAATATTGGAAAACTTGAATGCAAGAACAAAACGTCCGGAAAAGAAACTGTCCAATTCATATATGCATGAGTAGCCTCTTGATGCAATATAGTAGGCTACATTTATGTTTTCAGTAAATGTAAATAAGATGAGCACACCCCATCTATTAGAATAAAAGTTTCATCCAACAATGCTGGTAACCAGTTATGTGACCTATGTCTTCCAATCGTCTGTGAATTACTGCCAGTCTACAGACTTAACTTTGGACAGGATGAGTGCTAGTCTAGCATTATTCAAAGCCATTTTGGAGAACATAAAACCCAGTGGACACTGAACTCGTGAAACCTAGACAAACGCATGCTTCAGTAAATTAAAGAAATGAACTGAACAATGAGGGAAGGTAAGATCGGAGTAAATTTTTTTCAAGAAACTACCAATTTTATACGTAATCTTAGCACTTGTGGATAAGAAATAAAAGGAACATAAAGAAACTAAAAGAAAAAGAAAACAAAGAAACTAAATTAAGAAAAGAAATGAGAGTGATGTGTAACAAATGCTAATTTATCATATTAGGAAGAGACTACCAAAGATAGAAGTGTGTCAAAGAAGAGAGAAAATCTACAGAATCCTTAAAAGTGCACCTAGTGAAGGGCTCTTGATGTCATTGCTCAAATATTAGAGACCTTAAACCATTTGGTCTTTTACCCCAAGATCACCACAAAGTTGGAGGCCTTCAAGTTCAAGGTGGGGAAAAATGATAGCTAAACAGGTGCATTAACTGCATACAATACATACTGTAATCCAGTCTAGCATCTTTGCAATGAAATTAGAACTTCATATTTGCCATTCTCTCAGATTTACAATAATGCAACCCACCATGGGAGTCTGCCAATGATTATTGATTAACAGATTTCTTGTACATGAAATATGCACTAGTGTTATCATGTTAGTGTGACTTTGTTTGAAGAATAACTTAAATCAGAATAAGGTTCTGGAGATTTCTTAAACCAGAATAAGAGGTATTTTGATTTGGTAAGTTGTTGGTGTTCCACCCAAAATAAGGAGAATTATACTACGCTATTCCAAGTGATTTGGTAGGAATAAGTGGAATAAGGAGTGAAATAAAAAGTAAAATTGCGAGAATTAGATATTCCAGGTAGAGTTTGGGGAGTTGGGGGAATTAGGCATTCCCTCAATCAAATCAGAATAGGACCTTTATACCGGTTATTCCGGCCCTATTCCGCAAACAAAGTGAGTTAAGCAATAATGTCAGAACATAGCTTTTCATATCACACTCCAAGGTTCTATTAACATCAGTGTAGAAGAAACAGTGATGATCAGGTGCAAGCACAAAGAAACCAATCAATTAATATTTAACACAAGAACAATGTAACGTCTCTAATTGATGTAACAAGGCTAATTGAATAATGTCATTTTGTTTTTTTACAAAAAAGTAGAAGCCCAAGATGGGCAAAACAGTGAAGTTGGCTTTAGAAAAACTAATGATGTGCAACCATGCATATGCTTCTCTCTTTTGGCAGACGAAAAGTGAAGCTAACAACTTGAAGCCAATTTTCTCCCCCTCCAGTAGTGCCAATGAGAAGCCAACTAACCATCCTCGCAATGAAGCCAGATCATTTCTTCTTTTTTTTTTTCCAGGTTGTGCTTACTTGATTTCTGCACTTCCAACTCTGTTTCTGTGCCCTGTAATGCCAATGCTTCTCCATCACCAAAGCTAAAAGCTGGGACTGCCATCCCCTTTTTTTCTCATTGCCAGCCCATCATCTTTATTCCAATTTCCCTTTCCTCCTTCCTCCCTTATCTCAATCAACAGACTTGCCTTCATTGTATTGGAATCATCATATACACTTTTCACCTTGCTTTGTTGTGCCACATCGTCCCTGCAACCTAAACAGGCCTTCTCTGCTTTCTGAGTTTCCCATTGCAACTACCAAACCCAAAACACACCCTCCATCATCCCTCTCAGCCAGCTACAACAAATCCATCCTCACCGATAAAAGGGGAAAGAAAAGAAAATAAAGCAAAAAAACAACAGAGATAGTGATCAAGAAGGCAGGACTCCATCGTCAACGTCATTGCCCGTGTGTTCTTATTCTGTCATTGTGGGGACCTGCTTGCTGTATGTCCCCACCACTGTATTTCCTCCCTACATTGTTTTCTCACCTTCCATTTCCATCTTTGTGCTGTTAAGGACATGCTTCCTGCCTGATGACCGAGAACACTGCCACCACCACTCCATGCTTCAACTCCCTGCCCTCTTTCCCTGCCGCCCTCTTGTTAGGTAAAGGAAAGCCAAAAAGGAGAAGACACCTCACTCATTCGAGCAGAGTTCAACAAGAGGAAAAAGATGTCATTTCTGTAATTACGCTCAATTTGTAATCAATTCAGATCTATTCAGAAAATGACAACAAGCACATCTAATTTACACAGAACAAAAGGTTCACATAGCCTGACTTCTAGTTACTACAATTAAGCCCGATAACATTCAGACACCTGGACCACCCCCTTTACAGTAGACTAATATTTCCCAGTCTGAAATAAAAAATAAGTCATTATTAGGTGGGCCCACTCTTTTGTGTTGTGCAAGTGTTGGTCTTAGTTTTCTTCTAAAACAGAACCAGAATTTGATACCATAAATAATCCTGGCTACAATTTAGCTTCATTGAATCTGATTTAGCACTAAAAGACAACAAATTAAGGATGCACACTTGGTCAAGGCAGCATGCAACCCAACCCAAAGTTAACCGCTTGGGTTGCAGAACTTGTCTTGGGTGACACCACTGGTAAGACAATAACGGCATAACAGAGCATGCTAGATTCCCTGTGATATGCAAAACCCCCTCCATCATATTTACTTCAAAAAATGGGAAGACGAACATGAAAGATACAGATTACATCATGCCCACCCACCCTTCATGCAATCTCTTCATTCTTCTTCTGGAATCTTATATGGCGCATTGGTAGGAAACACATTTTATTTCACTTTACTTGGACACTGTATTGTCAGGTACCATAACATGTTGGCTCTGATTTCTGGCTTGTAGCCAGACCTTACTTTCTGCAATCTTAAATATGAAACGGCTAACTTCATAGGGTATCTTTGTGTATTTTTATTTTTTTTAGAAGGTGACTGAAAGTCACAATTCTATTGATAAAGAGAATGTGAGATACAAGGGAGACCCCAAAACACCCAATGAGCTTGGCGGGACATACCCCCAACCAAGTCGAACTCTAAACAGAACAGAAATTACAAGAAAACATGTTTTATCAAGATAATAAAACAGAATACAAAGTGAGAAGCATTAGATGAAGTGACCCCTCCATAACTCAGCCTTCTGCAGAATAACAGGATCCCCATCTTTTAGGATTACTACAGCATATCCCCACTCTTTCACCCATTTAAAAGTGTTCTTGAATAACTCAGTAACACTGCTGAACTGATCATTGAATTTTCTCTTATTTCTCTCACACCAAATAGTCCACAACAAGGCTGGACAGATGATGAACCACAGAGATTTCTGGTCTGGAAAAGGACAGACTCTGGACCACCAGTTTAAAAGATCCAGAACAGAGGAAGGATCCACCCACTCATTCCAAATAATTTGCACAAGATCTTCCAAAGAATAATAATAACTCCACAGCCCAAAAATAGATGTTCCTGATCTTCTTCAAACAAGGCACAGAAGACACGTGAATATTTCCCTGGGATATGAAGTAATTTGGCCCTCCTGCCTGTAAGAAGTCTAGACCAAGCAATCTTCCAAAGAAAAACCTTAATTTTATTAGGCAGGTAGTTGGACCAAACTAGATCCTTCCACCAAACCCTACAACCACCATTGTTTAGAATGTGGGCAACAGATTTAACTGAAAACTTCCCATTAGTACTCCATTTCCAACCTCGAATATCAAGTATCTCATCACATAACCTGACATTGGTGATAAGATTAAGCATTCTCAAGAACTCCTTTATTTCCACTTGAGTGAGATCCCTTCTCAGATGCAGATTTATGATACCTGAATCATTTTCAGCCAATACTTCTGCCACCGAAGCATCTTGATTCTGGGTAATGTTAAAAAGATTGCTGAAAAGAGAGGAGAAAGTCAACCCAGAACACCATTTATCCTTCCAAAAAAGTATGTCGCAGCCATTACCAATCTTGAATTCACAGGATAAAGTCATAAATTCAGCATTCTTCACAATGTTCCTCCAAATCGGCGACAAGTTATACAAAGTAGACGGAACAAGACACCATTTGTTAGTAGCTGAATAATATAAATCATTGATAATAACAGCCCAAAGTGCTTCTGAACACTCACTCCTTTTCCACAACCATTTCATTAACAAGGCTTTGTTGAAGGTAGCTACTCCACAAAGTCCAATACCTCATTATTCCTTACTTTTGCACACATTATTCCAATTGATTAGATGAAGTCCTCGCTTGCCCCTTTTACCACCTGACCAAAAAAAAGAACTCCTAACTGATTAAATAATCTTCTCTACAGTTCTTGGGACTTTGAAGATAGAAATATAGTAAATGGCCAATGAAGAGAGAACCGTTTTGGACAAAATCAATCTCCCTCCATCAGAAAGAAATCTACTCTTCCATCCTTCCAGCCTATCTTCAAACTTCTTGATTAACTCATTCTAATCCCTGACCCTAATGACTCCATCTGATAATGGTAGTCCGAGATATTTAATAGGAAAAGATTTAACTCTGCACTGCATGAATTAGCCATATCCTGTAAACTGTTATGATCCACATTTACACCAACAATTTCAGACTTCTTATAGTTGATTCTCAAGCTAGTTATAACCTCCACCAAGACCAGCAACCTCTTAATGTTCAGGATATCCTTACTGCTTCCTGGTGTAAACAGAAGGGTACCATATGCAAACTGGAGGTGCGATAATAGGATGTTACTTCTTCCAATAGAAAACCCTTCAATCAGCCCCTGTTGGACTGCCCTGTCCCAAAGTGTACTCAAAATCTGACCAATTAGCAGAAAAAGGAATGGAGACAAAGGATCCCCTGTCTTAAACCTCTGGAGCTCTTAAAATATCCGCATGGTTCTCCATTCACCAAAACAGAAAAGGTAGCTGAGGAAATGCAACTCATCACCCACCTTATCCATCTATCATTAAAGCCCATAAGCTCCATGGTTTTATGAAGACAACTCCAACTAATTATGTCATAGGCCTTCTCAAAATCAAACTTTCGAATAACACATTTCTTTCTCTTGTTCTTGTAATGATGGATAGCTTCATATGCTGCCATATAATTATCCAACATGAATCTCCCCTGTAAAAAAGCTGATTGGTTAAATCCCACAATTTTAGCAATAACTCTCTTGAGCCGAATAGCCAGAATCTTGGTAATAATTTTGTAGCACCCATTAAGTAAACTAATTGGACGAAAATCAGTCAATCTTTCAGCACCTTCTATCTTGGGAATGAGGGCAATAAGAGTATAATTGAACACTTTAATCATATCAGGGTTATGATAGAATTCTTGGATGAAATTGACCAAATCTTCTTTACTGATTTCCCAAGAGAATTGAAAAAAACCCATAGACATCCCATCGGGACCCGGAGCCTCATTAGAATCCATGCTAAAAACAGCCTCTTTGATTTCATTTTCTGAAAAGGGCACAGTCAACTCTTCAGCATCACAGGCATCCAACTTATGAAGCAATCCATCCTCCAACTGAAGTCTCAATGGAAAATCTTCCAAGAAAAGATTCTGAAAAAAATCAACAAACCTTTTCTTGATTTCATTAGGTTCTTCAATCACAACCTCACAATCCTTAATATGATCAATAGATAAAAATCTCTTCTTAGCACTAGCCACCGCATGAAAAAATGATGTATTTTTGTCGCCTTCCTTAAGCCAATGTTCCTTGGTATCTTTGTGTACTTAGGTGACATCAGGTTTGATTGCTGCTTTTAGTAAACTCTACGCCAGGTTGATTAGAATTATACAACCCTTCAACTGTTGGATGTGGTCTACAATTGCCTGATGCACAGTTCAATCATATTTGATATACGCATGTTCTGGACGAAGCCAGCCTTCAAATGGGGAGGGAACTGAAACTGAACATTTCCAATTATGCTCCCTTCTTCAATTATGTTCTCCATGCTAGAGTTGTAGACAATTTCTTTCCTTTCTATGAAGAAAAGTTGTTCGAGGTAATCCCATTACTTAACTGCCAGAGTTGTGGTCTGGATTTTCACAAAAGGTTTTGGCAGCATTCTGCATTGTCGTTATTTGCGTATGGCACTTTTTACAACCCACATTTACATGGCGCTGCACCAGCTGCTGGACAGCCAAGCTATGACATGAACTTCCTGATCTAAATCAGATTGGATTAAGAAGCTTAAACAATTTTCAAGACTGAATTGAGGTAAAGTTAGTATATATTATAACCAAAATAACATTGAGTTTGAACCACCCTGAACGGCCTGAACCCAACTTTTTGCTGAGCTGATATCAGGTTATCATCAAAAAGAATTATGAATATGTTGTAAGAGCCATAAATTGTGTAAAACAGAATAATATAACATATCGCATTCTTAAATAAACTTAAGATGTCACCATCATTTTCCTTCACAAACAGAGGGCGGGAAAAAAGTACAACCATTAGGTTGCATTTTTTTTTTGGAAGGTGGCCACAGCCATAATTCATTCAATAAGAAAGAGAATACAGTCTCAGAATACAACAGTGAAGAGAAGACACCATCCCCGCTTACAGAAAATCACAACCCATATACCATCTTATCAAGAAAATAAAAGGAGGGAACCCATACAAAGGAGTGGAAACAACAAACTCTAAGAAAATAAAGACCTCTGACCAAGTACAGCAAATAAAGGATCAACCTCCCCCATGGGTATACTAGTCTACTAGAAGCTCTACCCCAATCGGACATCAAAAAGGCAGCTCTTCTTAGAATTCCTCTCTTGCCAAATGGCCCACAACATAGCAGGGAGAAGAATGGACCATGACTGTCTATGTGGATAAACAGCTCCTGCCTCGTTCCATTGTTTCATCATATCATGAACAGAAGAAGGCACCGCCCATGTTAAATGCAGAATTGGGAATTATACCAATAAATAGCCATAATACATTGATAATTCCACACTGACAGAAGATATGATCAATGCTTTCCTCAAAAACACCACTGAAGAAGCACTTACAATTCTGTATGGGAAAGAATCTACTAAGTATGTCCATTGTCGGCAACCTCCTCCAAGCGACTTTCCACATGAAGACCTTAATTTTGTTTGGTAGGACCTTGGACCATACCAATCTTTTCCACACTCTGCACCCTCTATCATTAAGGATTCTCACTAGAGTATTAACAGAAAAAATCTCTCTTACCCCAGGTCCATAGTCTTCTATCTGCTTCATTACTGTTCAGCTTGATTGGTTGAATCAAATTCATAAAATTCAATAATTCACATATTTCAGCATCAGTTGGGTTTCTCCTTAAATTTATGCTCCATTGAAAATCATCTTCCTGATATACAACTGAGCTAAAGTCTTTCCTTTATCTTTAACAAGTTGGTACAGCTAAGAAAACTTTGTAGCAAAAGGACTGTCAGAAACCCACAGATCCTCCCAAAATCTTATCCACTCCCCATGTCCCACTTTAAGTTTCAGTGCCGCAGCATACACCTCCACTGCATTCAGAATGTTTCTCCAAATTGTTGACACTTTATACCTACAAGTAGGAATCAAACCCCATCTATCAGCCTTGGTGTAGATGTCCTCTCCTAATCTCCACAACCATTTGGCCTAGAGTGTCTTATTGAAAATCTGCAACTTAACCAAGCCACATCCACCTTGATCCTTGCTGCTACACACCTAATCCCATGCAATCAAATGGATACCCTTTTTCCCTCTGTTGCCTCCTGACCAGAAAAAAAAAATCCTCATAGATTCAATGATCCTTTCCACTGTCTTTGGCATTTTGAATATGGACATGTGATAGTTTTCCAATGAAGAAAGAACTGTTTTAGACAAAATCAATCTGCACCCTGCTGATAGAAGTTTTGCTTTCTATCCTTCCAATCTGAACTCAAACTTTTTGATGATAGCATCCCAATCTTGCACTCTTAATGTTCCATCACCCAAAGGAAGACCCAAGTATTTAATAGGAAAATCAGTCCCCTTGCACTGAAAGTTTCTAACAAGATCAGTCACCTTCTCTGTCTTCCAATTGATTCTTGTAACCTCTGACTTGTTAAAATTAATTTTGAGGCCAATGATAGCTTCAACTATAAAGAGAAGCTTTTTCATGTTAGCCACTTTGTTATCCTGACCTGATGTGAACACCAATATATCATCTGCAAATTGAAGATGTGAAATCAGCAAGCCACTCCTACCAATTCTAAATCCATCAATGAGACCTTGGACAGCCGGTCTCTCCCAAAGAGAGCTGAAAATCTGATCCACCAAGAGGAATAATAAAGGTGAGCTGGGATCACCCTGTCTTAATCCTTTAAAACTTTTGAAATATCCACATGGTTCTCCATTAATCAAAAATAGAGAACTTAAGAGAAGAAACACAAGCCGTAGACCAATCAATCCATATCTTCTTGAAAGTTGAAACCCATGATTCCGAGAGTTCTTCCAACACAATGCCAGGTCACTCTATCATATGCTTTCTCAAAATAGTATTGCCCCTTCTCTTTTATGTATTTTCTAGTCATAACTCCGCTTAAGTATAAGTCTCTCGTGCTTAGCCGGTCTCAAGTCCGGATAAAGGAGGAGGGGTTGCCGTAGGTGACAGCCAGCTAAAAATCTTGTCACATCTCATGATATGGATTCAATCAAAATTAAAGATGAGACGTTCTCTACTTACGACGCGCTGCACTAGAGGCCAGGTGCAATGAGAAATAGGTAAGGGTGAAGGGCGTTCCCCGCAAGCGACGTGTCACGTTGGCATCCGGATGTAGTGTTAAATGAGCAAGGGTTCCCACATCATGGACGGGTGTGGGTAAAGAAGCCAGTCCATGGAACCGAATAGAGAATAGGACACATGACAAACTTAGAAAATAATAGATATTACTACAGAAAGAATTCTAGGAAAGTGCGGGTTGAGAGGAGTATCAGAGTAAATACTTGAAATATCTAATCTCTTACAGGAAAGTTAATGGAATTTTTTGACACCATGGAGAGAAGAAAAATCAATATTGCTTGCATTCAATAGACTAAATGGGTATGGGAGAAAAGTGAGAAATATAGGCTACAAAGTGTGGTATACGGGAAAGTAGAGAAATAAGAATAAGATAAATATTATTATTGATAAGACTTTGAAAGATGCAGTAGTAGCGGTGAGGAGAGTAAGAGATAGGATTATCCTAGTGCAATTAATTATAGAGGGAGATGCGATTAATGTAGTTAGTGTCTATGCTCCACAAGTTGGATTAGATAATGAGAGTAAACGAAGATTTTGGGAGGATATGGATGACCTTATGCAGAGCATACTAAATGAAGAGAATACCTTTGTTGGTGGAGACCTCAATGGACATGTAGGTAGTGAACGTCAAGGTTATGAGAAGGTTTATTGAGGTTGTGACTTTGGGACCAGAAATGAAGAGGAGAAAAACATCATCAATTTTGCTATGGCATATGACCTTATACTAGCAAATATCCACTTTATAAAAAGGAAATCTGATTTGGTGACTTTTAAAAGTGGATAAAATAGAAGTCCAATTGACTTCCTTCTCACAAAGAAAATAAATCGCACTTTATGCAAGGATTGCAAAGTTATCCCTAGAGAGGCCTTAACAAGTCAACATAGGTCAATGGCGTTAGATATTAAGATCAAGAAGTGGTCGGGTACGTTTAGAAAGAAGATTGTTGCTAAAATAAGATGGTGGGAATTAAAAGGGATGAAGTAAGTAATGTTTAAGAATGAACTTCTCAATATAAGTGATTGGAAGTCAGATTTGGAGGTCAATACTATGTGGATAGATATGGCCTTAAAGATTAGAGAAGTAGCTGAAAAAGTACTCGAAAAGTCTAAAACACATGGCCCACCTACGAAAGAGAGTGGTGGTAGAATGAGGAGGTACAAAAGACCGTAAAGATTAAAAGGGAATGGTATAAAAGATTGTCAAAGTGTAATAATAATGAGGCTTATAAACAATACAAGTTAGCAAAAAAAAAAAAAAAAACAAAGCCGTTAGTTGGGCAAGAGCTCAAGCCTTTAAAAAGATATATGAGAAACTTGGAACAAAGGAAGGAGAAAAAGATATTTATAGATTGCAAGGATGAGAAAGAAAAGATGTCGGGATCTTAACCAAGTTTGGTGCATCAAGGATAGTAAAGGAAAGATTTTGGTGAAAGATGAGGACATCATATTAAGGTGGAGAAGCTACTTTAACAATCTTTTTAATGATAATTATAATGGAAACATAGTGGGCATAGAATGTACAACAGAGCGTAATGTGAATTATACTAGGAGGATTAGTTTTTCGAAAGTCAATGAAGTATTGAAGAAGATGAAAGTAGGTAAAACTTGTAGCTCTTATGGAATTCTTATTGAAGTGTAGAAATATTTAGAAGATGTAGGAGTGGAATGACTAATCTGACTATTTAACAAGATCCTAGTCTTTAAGAAAATGTCAGATGAATAAAGGAAGAGCATTCTTGTACCTATTTTTAAAAACAAAAGATACATTCAGAACTGCTCAAACTATATAGGAATGAAGCTCATGAGTCATACTATGAAGCTGTAGGAGAGAGTTGTGGGACATCGTTTACGTTGTGACACAACTATCTCGGCCAACCAATTCCGCTTTATGCCGGGTCGATCAATCATGGAAGCTATTTTCCTCATTGGGAGCTTGATGAAGAAATATAAAGATATGAAGAAAGATTTACATATGGTGTTCATCGATTTGGAGAAGGCCCATGATAGAGTTCTAAGAGATGTCTTGTGGTAGGTATTGGAACGCAAAAGAGTATCTACTAGGTATGTATAAGTATTAAAAGACATATATGAAAAAGCAACAACTAATGTCCGCACGGTTGGAGAGGAAACACGAAATTTTCCTATTTCAGTTGGAATGCATCAAAGATCAGCAGTAAGTCTTTACCTTTTCGTATTAGTTATAGATGATTTAACAAATGATATACAAGAAGACATTATGTGGTGTATGATATTTGAAGATAATATTGTGTTGATAGATGAGATGTAAGAGAGACTTAATAGAAAACTAGAGCTTTGGAGGAACACCTTAGAGTCTAAGCGTTTCAGGTTAAATAGAACTAAGACAGAATATATGCATTATAAGTTTAGTGAAGGTCGGATGGACAAAAAGGAGAGAGTTAACTTTGATGGGATAACAATAGCCCAAAACACCCATTTCAAATATCTTGGTTCGATCCTCCAAGGATTAAAGCAAGATGGGTGAAGTGGAGACTTGCTACGAGAGTCATGTGTGACCGCAAGATCCCAACAAAGCTGAAAGAAAAATTCTACTGTACAGTGATAAGACCTGCAATGTTGTATGGTAGCAAGTGTTGGGCGATGAAGGGGCACTATGTTTCCAAGATGAGTGTTGCCGAGATGAGAATGTTAAGGTGGATGTGCGGACATACTAGGCTAGATAAAATTCGTAATGAGTATATTAGATAAAAGGTGGGAGTGGTATCAATTGAGGACAAATTGAGATAAGGGAGAATGAGATGGTTTGGGCATGTTAGCCGTAGACCTAAGGAGGCTCTAGTTAGAAAAATGAAGCATATTAGGATAGAAGAAGTAAAGAAAGGAATGGGTAGACCTAGATTAACTTGGAAGAAGGCAGTACAATATGATTTGGAGACTTTAAACCTTTCAGAAGAGGCAGTCCAAAATCGTTTACAGTGGAGATAGAGAATCTATATAGCCGACTCAATTAATTTGGGATTAAGGCTTGGTTGAGTTGAGTTGAGTTGAGAATGGCTTAATAGGTTGCTAGAAAATTGTCCAGAATAAATTTTCCTTCCATGAATGAAGATTGGTTACCATCAATAAGTGAATCAAGGACTAACACTTTCGAAATGATTTTGTAACCATTTAAGAGACCGACATGTCAGAAATCTGACACCCTCTCGGCCCCCTCTTTTTTTTGGAATAAGCACAATATATGTAGAATTGATTCTTCTAACACTATATGGCCTCTGGCGGAACTCCCTCATCACCCTCATGAATCTTCCTTGATTATGTCCCAAAAAAGTTGGTAAAAACCAAGAGAAAATCCATCTGGACCTGGGGATTTACTTGCATTCATACTTAAGACAGCATCGTTTACCTCTTCCTCTGTGAAAGGGAGACATAACTCATCAGCCTAACAGGTCTGCAGCTTCAATAAAATTCCATCCTCCATGTAAGGTCTCCAAGGGCAATATTCTGTAAAGAGATTTAAAAAAATAATAATGTTGTTGTCCTGAATTTCTTCTTTAGTCTCAAACAACTTATCTTCAGCTATAATATGTATTCTGAGAGTTCTCTTGTTGGCACTTGCTACTGCATGAAAAGAAGTTGTATTCTTATCTCCCTCATGAAGCCAATGTTCTTTTGCTTTTTGCTTCAATTTAATTTCCTCCCTTAAAATACAATCATCATTTTCTTTCTTCAATTTTTTTCAATGACTGATGATCCTCAGAGGAAAGGATTTGGTTATCAGCCTTTCTTTCTAACTTCTCAATGTTGTATACGATCTGGTTTCTGGTTTTGCCTGCCTCCTTGCTGAAATTAGTGGACCATTTCTTAAGCTGAATTCTTAAGAATCTGAGTTTATTGTAAGAAGTATTCACAGCAGAATCAGACCCTAGAACTCCCTGCCACCATTTAGAAACCATCTCCTTAAACCCGTCATGCTTGTGCCACTGTAGTTCATATCTGAAGAATCCCATCTTCTTTTCCTTTTCACCTGATGATAAAAGGAGAGGAATATGATCAGAAACAGTCCTATTCAACCCCCTGATTTGAGATAATGGGAATGCTTTCAGCCACTCAGTGGAGATAAGAACTCTGTCCATCCTTGATTGAATACTTTCTTCTTGAAGATTGGACCAAGTGAACCTCCTATTGGGTATATTTCAAGGTCCATTAGGTTTCAATCTCTAATCCATTGACTGAATTGTTCCATGTCTTTTTCCCACTTTTTACTGCCTGATCTTTCCCACGTATATCTCACACAATCGAAATCCCCTAACACACACCACCCTTCAGCTATGTCTTCATATGGTAAATATAATTCTTTGAACAGAACCAGCGTCTGCTGATTTTTGTGGGGTCCATAAACTGAGGTGATCACGGATCACCCCTATGTTGTTTGCTGTTCTCAAAGAGAATATGATTGAAATAGTGAATTCTCCAATACTATGCACAGAACCTGTCATAATACTTTCATTCCACAGTATCAACTGCCCACCACTATTGCCCACTGCAGGATTAATAGCCCATCCTGATAGCTTAGAGCCACCAATCTTCCTAATCACCTGACTGTCCACTGATTCCATTTTAATCTCTTGCAGACATATGCAGTCCAGTTTATAAGTGTAAATGAGATCTCTGACCGCCCTCATTTTGAAGTCCCCATTGAGTCCTCTAATATTCCAAGAGGCTATAATCATTGAGAAACCATATTTTTTCCCCTAAGCTTCTTTTCCCTCAATGAGTCCACCACCTCATTGTTTTTAAGAAAACTTATATCCCTCTTTCCAATCTTCACACCCCCTCCATTACCTTTCCTTTTCAGAGAATTCAGTGCTTTTTATTTTCCTGATGAGACTCATTACCAGGAAGAAATGAAACAACTATCTTCCTCCCAAAAGAAATAATCTCTTCAGTCCATTCTTCTGAAGTTTCCTGTCTACACACTAACTCAGACCTACCAGGACCTACATAAGGAACGATAGCCCAAGAAATCCCAACTTTCTGTGTTTCCGGCCCCAAATTGTTGCTAACTCTGTACCACTCTCCTTGATCCTCCTTAGAAAACTGTTTTCCATACTGAACTGTTGCGCAAATATCTTCTTCTTCTTGCACTTGATTATTAGACTGCGGCATAGGGTCCCCCACTGAGTCATCCACTTGCTGCAGTGCTTGATTATCGGAGCGATGACTCGAAGAAAATTCTGCCTCATTGAAGCAGGGCTGGGGTTCAACACCATTCTCACTATGGATGATAGGCAACCCCTCCTCTGGAATCAGTGCCAACTCCTGCACCCCAACTGTCTGATTTCAAGGAATCATAGCTCCGCCCTCCCGGTGAGCCAACACCTGAAGAACCGCCCTTCTGCTGCGAACAGGAGTATCGGGTAATGACGAAGGCTCTGCTGGGTCCATTCCAGGTAAGTCAAAATAGCTGAATGGGCTGTCCATCGAACCTAGTGACTTACCCGAACCGAACCGAACGTTTCGAATGACTTACCCGATATCGATGGCCCACGAGACTTACCCGCTATCACCGCTACCTGGGGCTGTTCATCTTCCACACCCAATACGCAATAGTCTTAGCCGCCTTCTTCTGCCAATAGAAAGCTAGCTTTGCCGTTGAGCCCCGAGCCCCAACCTATGTCCATCCTGCCACTGAAGCCTCAAAGAACACTACATCATTACGAAGATCCTCCTCAAGCCTAAGCTCCCTCGGGCCGCCTGGACTGGAAACAACCACTATGTCTCGGATGGCTCCCCCCACCAATGAGCTTATCCGCCAATCCATCATACGATTGACTGAGTTTGTCTCTTGGGTTTCCGATTTCCACTCAAAAGCTGACTCGAAATCGTCTTCCCCTCTGTCACCGGAACCCCTGTTTCCGTTACAGGTTATGAAGTAAGTCTCCCTGCACTATATGTATGATTTGTAAGCAGCCACCACCTCTGCCCAAGACCATTCTCCGCTTCTACTAGTATGCAAAGGTTCACCAGCATCTGATGGAGAAGGAGCTTCAGTCTTGATGAAGACCTAGTAACATTTACCACCCACTCTGACCTTCAGTTTCTCTGGGATGGCATAAAGATGGTCAACCTCCACCAGCACTCAAGCATAGGATAACAAAACCATATCCAGAGTTCTAGCATCAACACCCCTAAGTATGCCAAAGCTCTCCATTATACTATCGAAAGCTTCTATGTTCCAAAGATACGCAAGGGCAGACCTTCTAAGCAACAACACACTTGATGACCTGCCTCCGCCAGCTTTGCACCAGAATCACTGTTCCAGGGCGAAAAAGATAGACAAATATCTCCCTGCTTGACCACTTTGACGGCCAGTGCCTCCTTCCTCCAGCCTGGATCTGAGGAACTTACCAGGAAGAGCTTTCCTTTTAGTTCTCTGATATTCCACTCCTTCAAGCTCTGCCACTGCCCTTCTAGAA
Source organism: Zantedeschia hybrid cultivar (assembly GCA_030544215.1). Taxonomy (NCBI): domain Eukaryota; kingdom Viridiplantae; phylum Streptophyta; class Magnoliopsida; order Alismatales; family Araceae; genus Zantedeschia; species Zantedeschia hybrid cultivar. The sequence goes on along the minus strand of JARZZO010000005.1, from coordinate 75,021,077 downwards.
CCTTCAGCACCTTCGAGCTCAAGACTGCAATAGATAAGTCTTCTCCACTATTAGCACAATCCACAAACACCACCAAGGACTGTAGGAGATTGTCCCTTGCCAGCTTAATAGCTGGTGACCAAGGAATATCAATCATCTTACAATCAGGTTGGTGATGTAGTTTCGATGCTTGATTGTTCATCCCTTGTTCAGCGTGAATACACACCCCCTGCTCAACCTCAACCTTCTGTTGGCAGCTCCTCCTTCTATGGCCAATCCCATGGCATCTGAGACACCTGACTGGCTCTCTACAGTCTCTTGCCCAGTGACCCTTCTTGAGGCACCTAATACAGACGTTACTATCAACTGGAACAACAGAGCTCTTCTTCTTTCCCTTTTCTTGGCTCCTCGAACCCAAATGATTCCTCTTCTTGACCTCTCTCCATCCTTCTAACTCTTCTCTTCTAAGCTCTCCTCCTCCTGCTACTCCTCTCTCTCCATGTTTACTCCTTTAGGGGCCTTATGTAACCATTAGGTTACATTGCCAGATCTCTGATACTAAGACACAGATTTCACTATTAATTTATTTAGACACAGGGAGAACACCCAAAAAAAAAGGCTCACAGTGATCATTAAGAGATTTCACAATAGACCATGATATTTAACATACCTCTTTTGTTTTGTCTCCAGAGACAACGGTGCCATTTGAATCATATGCTTCAAATTTCTGGAAGAACAAGACACAAATGAAAAAATAGAAATTTACCCAGAAAACTGAAGGGTTAATCAGTTGACAAAAGATAAATTCTTTCAGAAATCCAATGAGGATCTTCTATTACAAGGAGAAGGCTAAACAATAGGACTACCTGCTGACAAGTTTGCACTGTAGCAGTACAGTAAACTTTGCAATATGAACTATCCAACATACAATAATTTATAAACAGTATGATAGGAGGTATAGGGTAAGAAATTGTTGATATTGAACTTAACGCATAAATCAGTGCTGTAAAATACAAATAATATACAGAAAAGAAGGGAAGATCACCAGATTTACGTATCATTTTCCTTTGGGAATTTATTTACTTATGTTGTAAACCCAGAATTCATGTCCTCAATTGGATTTTACAATTCATCCTATTGATGTAAATCATCATCCATATCCATCAGGTTCCACCTAATTAAGGCTGGAACATGGATCCCTTCCAGCCATTCCACTTTATCATATGTCAATTTACCTTCAATATCACAATATGCATCGTTGTCCTCGTTTATGTTCCTTTGGGTCTTTCGTCTTGCCCTTTCCGGGAACTCAAAAAATGGTAAGAATAGGTCTCAACAACTGCTCTTGCTACTTTACACATCTCCAAACCATCTCAAGGGGCTTTCTCAGACTTAATCTCCTGCTGCTAGTCCTAGTTCCCTACCATCTCTCTAATAAACGCATTTGACCTATAATCCCTTGTTTTCTTCGCAGAGATCCACCGTATTCACAATCCAGCTACTCTTGTGTTCACACAACCTATCTGGTTTCGTTGCAATTTAGAACAGCTACATCTAACAACCATCACAAGACATTGCTTTTCATTTTAGTCACACACTTACAATCTTGTGGACCATAACCCTAACTAAATATCCCTCTGCTTCAATTATCAAACCAAGATACACAGAATATCTTTTTTTGAGGCAACACCTGAACATTAACTGAATGTTTTCGGAAAAAAATATATGGATTGTATCACCAGTTTTATTAAATAAAGAGAGGAAGTACAATCAAAGGATAGGAGAGATTTCTATCCAATCCAACAAAAAAAGAAAAACAGATACATGAATTTACTATTTGAAAGCCTTTTCCCAGGAAGCAGCAGACATCCGATAAATGTGTCAAGACCGATATTAAAAAAAAGAAGACAAGATCACCTGATCATTAAACTGAATATCATGCTCAGTTTTTGATGGGGACACCAACACCATCCTCACATATCGACGACACAGACAGACCACCCTGAGACCCCCTGTATCGCTGTAGTTTGGGAAGTACATTTCAGAGTGACGGAGCATCATCTTGGAGTCATTTCTATTTATTCTGTATTTTCCTTTTCTGGAAAGGTTTGCATTTATTTGGCTAAGTCTGAGGTATGGATGTAAACTTCACATTTTTCTTCCTTTTAAAAAGGACCCTTGTGTACATAATGAGGCATTGATGAGTGATTGAAAAGGTTAACCTCATTGTTTCCATTGACCTTGAGAGAGGGAGGGTAAGAGGCCCACGTTCCAAAGCTGCCACCGCTATCCCAGCTTCTCTAAGGAACTGTGCCGCCAGCTGCTGCCTTTCTTCTTATTCTTTTTCTATTCTTCCTTTTCTACTTATTTGTCTTCGTTTCTTCTCTCGCTCTACTCTTCCATACACGTCAAAGTCCACAGGCACTGTGGAGATGCAGGCGACACCGTTGCCCATGATGGCACGAATGCTATGCCCCAGTCTGCCCATTATTCTTCTTCTTTGTTCTCCTCTGCCTCGTATTCTTCTACTTCCGCCCGCTATAGTGCGACCACATGGCTGCGTGCCGCCAGCACCGTTTACCATCTCTCTCTCTCTCTCTCTCTCTCTCTCTCTCTCTCTCTCTCTCTCTCTCTCTCTCTCTCTCTCATATATCCCATTCTAGTCAATGCCATAGGCTGACCTGCATGAGACTCTAAGCGGGACCACCCTCTAAGGACCCTGACGGACCTTAGTGCGCATGCTTAGGCGTGTGTGACGGCCCTGATCCCATGTGCATGTCTCCAATGCCGGTGCCTCTTTGCCGTCTGTGCAGTCGAGAGGATCAGCTGCATGCCAACACTATCATCATCCATACCTTCACGTGCGAGGACGAGAACTGTGAAGCACTGTCAACATCATCAGTTATGTGCCTGCGATGTTCTGTTGTTCATCATCCATGCGTCGTCTTTTGCGGCCGGAATTTTCACATGCATCAGTTAGCATGCCTGATATTGGGCTTTGTGGGAATCATTTTGTGAATCAGTTATGTTTGATATATGTTTGCGCATGTTTACAATTATTGTGAGACTTGCTGTTGGTATTACATGTCAGGACCCGATTCCCATTCGCCAGCTCTGCCACGTTTGATAGGTTGGATGTATCCTACCTACATCGGTGGTTCCTAAACTACCGTCAAACCCCCGTTACAGCCTCCTTGTGGGACATTTCGTGTGTTTACACCTCATTCGGATCAGATATACTCACGATCCCAAACTTTCGATTCACCTGGACATTGTTGACATTTATCAGATCCTGCTGATATTGTTGCATTTGCATATTATCCCACATCAGTTTTCCTCAGATTCCTACTAAATTACAACTCAAGCACTTTGTCATACTCCTTTCAATCTTAAAACCCCTAATTTTTGAAGCATCTTCCACAATCCCCAGCATACACTCAAATTTGTCCTCAGTTTTATGTAATGAAACCGCACCATCTGCAACTAACATAGACCAAAGCACTTCTTGAATATGCATCAACAAACGCCCATAACAAGGACAATAAGCTTGGGCTGGTCCTTGATGCAAATGCTGTGTCACTGAAACATTCATTGTTTTTCTATCAATCATCATTCACATTATTCAATTTCCTTCATACATACCCATAAACATACTTACACTTTCAGAAAATAACCTTAAAAATACCTAAATGATTTCTTGAAGCACTTTTCTAGTCTTCACGAAATACTATTCCTAAGTGCACATATGCTTTCTCCAAATCAATAACAACCATGTATAGAGGATTCTTTGCAAAATAGTTTTGCGAACTGCCCAAGTATGAAAATTGGGTCAATAGTCAATCTTCATGGCATAAACAAAATGTATTGTTTGACAACCTTGTCATTTACTCATTTGTCTTTATTTTCAATCTTTCCCATAACTCTATGGTATAACTCATTAATTTAGTGCCCATGATCTTATAAGAAAAGCATCTCTTCATGCCTTCATTTTGTTTTGCTTCTCCATTCAGTAGGCATCATTATTAACTTCAAATTTTAATCAAAATTCTGTCAACCAAGGTAGACCAACATTCTGTGTATGCTTCCACACACCAGTAAGGACACCATCAAGCCTAGATATCTTTCCCTTCCATTTTTACATATGTTACTTTGATTCATTCATCTTGGGTCCTGAGATCGTCTTAAACGCACAGAAGTGATCTTGTTTTATAACTTTTGAAAATACTCTTTCCATCCTGTTTGTACAGTGGGGCTTCTGTAAGTTGACTGTAACACATTCACTACACATGTATTGCTTTATGACAGGTTTTCCATTTTTACCATTAAAATTGCAAAATCGTCCACTCTCTCTTTATGTTACACAAAGATGGGGGTGAGAACATTTTTTGCTTGATATTTAAGACCTTCAGAAGAAAATGGCAATGAATTGCACATGCTATCAACTGCTTTTCAACAAAAAGTGACGTTCAGGGTCTAAATCAATCATGGTTGAAGGGTTGCAGCTAAGCTTCCATTTACAAAATCCCTTCTGCATCCCATCATATCAGTTGATGGCTATCATGAATTGCAGTTTCATAACAGGTATGCTAGAAGAAGGCCCAAAGGCCTTGAATAAATGAGCAAATCTGATGTAAGGTTAAGCATGGTGTTTTGACAGCACGCAAAAACAAACCTAATTCAGTAGAAGCAATCTCTCCACATTGCATTATCCCTTTTGGTTTGGAACTGGGAGGTTCCAAGATCAGAGATGAAGAGCGTTGATCAGTGGTTTAAAAGTGCACTGCTCTATGGTAAAAACCTGGGGGGTTCTCAGGCCCAAACCACATCTGGATGTGGGCCAAAAACACCTGGCCACTACGCTAGGGGCCCCCATAACAACAGCAATAATAAAGGAGATCTCTGCATCCAATTGTTGTCTGTAGGCCTAAGACTTCAAGCAGTATCATAAATATATTTATCCTTTAATTTTTGCTGTCTTAAGATCTCCACAGTCATTTTAATTTATATAGTTTCCCACAACTATGATCTTATTTTTTGGCATCAGAGCCATGGTTGCTAAAAGGGTCATAGAGGAGGATGTTGAGATCTCACGAAATGACTGTAACCAACAAGAAGCAAGATCTTGCATACGGAAATATGTAGGAATCTATTGTGCGTACAAGTCTGAAGAAGAAAATGACTTTTCTAGGATGTGTGGAATGACAGTCAATTTGTCGTGCCTTTCTCATGAAGCATTATCCCCTACCACTGGTTTTGACCTAGATTTGCAAATCCTATCCTCTGCACACAAACACAATTTGACAAGGCCTAGTAAATTTGTTGATGGCTCCTTCACTGCTTAGCATCCCTAGCTTCACATCTAAAGGCATGATAGGGAAGGTTCAATTCAAGGGCTTTTCAACTTCCAAGTACGGATACCATACTGAGCTCTCAATGGTCAAACCTCAAAGTTGAGTTCTTCATTGGTATGCAGCATGTATGGCTCACCATCAGAAAATCATCAAATGTTTCATCCAGACATCTTCGCATCTTTGCCCTTCACATATTTGCTCTCTAATGAAGCCATTCTAGCAGACCAATGACAACACCCAACGTTGACAGTCACCGTCCACTTCCAGAAAACAGAAATTTGTTTGGTTGCCCAAATGTATCATTGCAGTTTGTTGTTGTATGGTTTCATATTAAAAGAACCCATTATCATAAAAGGAAATCAAGAAAAAATATCAGAGTCAATTACAAATAATGGAAACAGCACTTAACATGTATACTGGAGGATAAATGTCATTTATAAGACAATTAGGCAACTGAAATCTTCATCCTAAATGAGTAAAGGTCCACATGCCATATGCAATCGCATTAAAAAGGCAAGAGCAACAGTCTAAGAATCACCTGCTTTGTTAGAAATTCTAGTGTAAGCTGTACGAATGCTTTGTCTAGATCATTCTTATCAACACCAATCTACAAAAAATAAAAGAAAATCTATGACAAAATTACCAAGATACCAAAAAGATTGAAGCAGTAAATATATACGATGATCATATCAGAATCAAAGAATAATATATGTAATAATAAAAAACAATTATGTTATAAAAGGAACCCATTAATTGATAAAATTCAACATAGAATAAGAAGAAAATCATCATACCATTCGAGCGCGAAGGGTTCTAATTTTAACAACAGGTTCAACGAATTCCCAATAAACAGACTTCCATACAGACTCTCTTCGCTTGAGCTCATTCTTCAAGGCCTATCCATTCACTCCATGATAAAAATAAAAGTTAAAAGAGTTATGAACAAGGTTATCTTTTAAAAAAGTCAGCCTTCGATGTGCTAAAGAAAAGTTTCTCTCAACGACAATTAACAAGTTTGGATGAAAGACGGAGAAAGAGACAAAAAAGAGAAAATGATATCAGCCTTACAGAGAACATATTCTCTGTCACTAACTTGCGTAATGATGCTTTATCTCCATTTGCCAATATAATATTAATCTGAAACAGAAAAGAGAATTAAATTAAACAAACTAAATGTTTTATTGGCCAATAAAATGTCAGAACAAGTTACACAGGCATCTCAATATTGGAACTAAAACAGCAAGATTAAAGAAATCAGCTATGTTATTGAATCTGGTATTGCTGGGCATACTGCTTTAATTTAGGTGGCCCTAGTGCAAGATAACTGCTTATAAAGAATGTTTTTCTCAAAACGGGGGTAGCCAAATTGACAACAGTCACTATTGTCTTATCTTTGTTAGGATATTTAACCCTAGCTGACCCAGTTGATGATGGGATAAGGGGTATGATTTATTGATTGATCTGCGAACAATCTAAAGGAAATCCATCATGACCAGCAACATTTGATTCCAACAAGCATGCTAACTTTATGGGCATATTTATTCATCACTATGTAAGGATCAAAGTCGCCCTTACACAACATATCAACGGTGATATGTTAAAATATCTCAAATACAATTTGAAATAAACTTCCATTGCTAATCAAAAAATGTGATTATCCTTCTATGGCAATCAGACAAGAACAAAGGAATTTTCGTTCAGGGGGAATGGGGATAAGCATAACAAAAGTTAAGCCAATATACAAGAAGCTATGAGAAATAGAAGAACCATACAACAACAAAGAGCCAAAAGTAGATAACTAAGTCAATGATTGCAAAGTATTCTAATGATTAGAAGAATACAATCTTGGAGAACTAATCTGTAAGCAGTATGTGACTTCCTACCGAGGGATTTCAAAAGCCTGGTACAAAGCCTTCTTTGTTCATGGAATGGTCAAGAATGAATGTGATGAAAGAGAATCTGTAAGAATTTTTTAAGTCCTAATATAAGAGTAAAGCTGCCAATTAGCCTGTACAAAAGGAACTGTAGCAGCAGACCACTTTCTAGCATTTGGAGTTTCTCGTACAAACTGAAGTAGGATAACCGCTAAATGCATTTCTTGTACTATTTCAGGGTTAGTACCTTATTTACACTGGTGTTAGTCCGATGTTACCAAGATCGTTTGAAGATTGAATACCCATAGTGGACCTGCACGAATCCCATATCAGATACAATATGATCTTGTACTAGTTGAAACCCAAAGCTTCCTAGCAGATCTTGCCCTGTCCACACACAATGCTTTTGCCCCACAAAATCAACTGTCAGACTGACCTTCCTCTACGCCTCCCAAAAAAGGACATGCATGATCTAAGGCAACTGACTATATAAGGCTGTCTAAGTGCAAGTTCCAAGTGACATAAATATATGAAACATACAAAATTTGTTTGACAGCTACTGAGAGAAAATGACCTAGCTATTGGAAAAACCTTCTAGTCTAGAATCCATGAAAAAAAAATGGCACATCAGTCTTTTTAAGTGGACAGTACCACAATTTTATTAGATAAAAGATGAGAATTTTTACAAGCATAGTAACATATGCTCGCAAACAAGATAATATAGTTTTCAACCTCGTTGGATTTAAGCTGTGATAGTTTTTCTCCAGTTGTAAGCCTCATCTGACTCCTAGGACTTGATCCTTGTCCCATTAAAAAGAATTTGATGTTTTCCTATTTCCTGAGAATTTATGCATGAATTTCACATCCTTTTCTTTTCTTCGCATCTCCACAAATCTCCTTCTCCCTCCCTATCTAAAACCAGGTCAAAGCTCCAAGGCTGGGGTCAGAGAAGAGAAGAATATGAGCAAGAAGTGCTGGACTGCATAAAGATTCATTCTAAAGGTCCTCGGGAAGTGCCTAACATGGAATGCACCAACCATCTCTTATTTACATTTTTCAATATTGCAAATTACATCTTCTTTTTTTAGTTATTCACCATCTCCCATGGCCACAGAAAATGGTTTGTCCCAAGCCCCAAGTTAGTCATCATGTCCTTTTTTTCCCATAAAGTTTAATTCCATGTAAATTAGGCACTACAAATAGACTCTTATTGTCTTAAGGATTTTCTCCTACAAGGGAAGAAATCACATGGTGGAACGCATTTGACTCAGCCCGTTGTCCATGAAACAAGGGGGGTGAGGCAAACCTCCCCAATGAATCCATCTTTTTCTACACTGTTCATAGTGGTGATCGCAATATCCTTCGGTTGGAACTAAGTAATAGGGAGTGTTAAGGTAAGTTTTCATTGGCCCATATTCTTCTTTCTTTTTTATTTTCATCAAATTTAAAGCCTAATTTGCTGTCTGGTACCAAGAAAACATTTAACGCTGCATCTGTTAAGATTCGATTATTCATGACATGGCATAGAATGGCAATCACACATTGATTTTTTTTTAATGTGGAAGGTGACACTTGTATTATAAAGTCAAAAGAAACACTTACAAGTAAAAAGAGGACAAGCAACAGAAGTCCACTGTACAAAAACACCAAGGTGGTGTAAAACCCCCTCAACCCTCCCCAAGAAGCGAAAGAAAGGAAGTACAATCATCCACATTACAAAAGACCCTGGCCCACTCTTTGACTTTACAAGACACAAAATAATATATCCTATGAGTGGTTGCTGCCTCTCTCCTGAAAATCCTAGTCTCGCATTTTATCCAAAGGGCCCAAATGGTTGCATGGAGGATCAGCTACCATATAATGCAATCTTCCTTCCTTCCTTGGCCAAGGTCTTTCCCAAGAAAGAAGGAGATTCTCCACTGGATCCCACCATTGGGTCCCCACATGAAGCAGCCCAAGCAAAAGCTGCCACACCTCTACCGATAAGGAACCAAACCAAATGTGAAGAGATGGTCCATGGTCTCCTGCTCCAATCCACAAATACAACATGCATGCAAGTTAGGAACAAAGTGAAGGAGCCTATCACAAGTGGGAAGTCTCAAGAGAGAAACCCTCCAAAGAAGGATCTGCACTTTAAGTGGGCTCTTGACCTTCAGACATAGGAGAAGGGGAATCTAGCTCCACCATCCGCCAGGATGGAATAAGCTGATTTGACAGAGAATTTTCCATCTATGTCCCATCTCCATATCTCTCAGTCCTGAGAAAAGGAGGCCAATGGGAAAGGCCACAACAAGATAAGGAGATGCACCGGCCCCCTCGTCTCCTGCTCCCTAAGACATCTTCTGAAAGACAGGCTCCACGAGGCTTGCAGCAGGTTGTCATCAAAAACCTGATGAACACTAGCTAATCGATGGTGGCAATAAAGATGGGAAAAGTTGCCTGAGAGGCAGCAAGGCACAACAAGTGCCATCAAAAATAGGGTAGAACTGCCATTACCAACCTCTATTTTGGAACCAACTATAAATGCATCCGAGCTGGAGATAATGGCCTTCCAAAACCATGAGAGATTGTAAGAAGAAGGGGTTTTCACATCCCACACTCTAGATTTCACATAATACTTCCGAAAGATGATGTCCCTCCAAAAGCCGAAGCCAGAAATTACAAGTTTCCATAAACATGTAGAGCAGAGGGCAGTGTTCGAATGGGTGATATTCTTCAGGCCTATCCCCCCATTTTATTTGGCCCTGTACATTCTTCCCCAACTAATAGCAAAACCACCTCTCTTAGCTCTCGAGAACCATGCCAGAAGAACCTACTTCTAGGGATGTCAACCTTCTCTGCACTTGAAGGGATCTTGAAGATAGATAAGAAATACATAGGAAGGCTATCAAGAACCAATCTACAGAGCATCAACCTACCCCCATAACATAAAAGTCTTCCCTTACAGCCCGCCAGCCTACTCTCAACTCTTTGAATAATCTTCTCGCAATCCTTACATAGAAGAGCTCTTGGCAAGAAGGGAAACCCTAGGTAGATAATGGGGAACAACCCACTAGCGCAACCTAGGATGCCATATGCACTCCTAATAGTTTGCTCTTCCAAGTTGATGCCAATGACTAACTCTTCTGGAAATTAATGTTCAACCTTGTAACCACCTCTAACACTTCTAAGATAAGTTTGGTCACAAAAGTTGTCCCTCACCCTCCAAGAAGAAGAGAATAGTATCATCTACATATTGTAGGAAACCTACGTTGTTGAGTGACTTGAAAGCCTTGGATAAGCCTGGCAATCTCCGCTCTCCTACACTCTACTAAAGATGTGAGCCACCAAAATGAAGAGGAGGGGCAACAGTAGATCTCTTGGACGAAGGCCTCTCCTATTGTGGAAGAAGATAGTCGGCTGACCATTAATGAGCATGGCGAAGGTGGCTGAAGAAACACTATACCCAATCCATGTCTTCCACCTATCCCCAAAGCTCATCTTGTCTAGAACTTGGAACAAGCATTCCCAACTGACCATCTCATAGGCTTTTTCAAAATCCAGCTTCAACACCAATCCTTTCTTGTGGTGAAATTTCATAGAGTGGAGTCCCTCGTGAGCCACAAGAAAATTATCCAAAATGTGTCTCCATTTAATGCAAGCCCATTATTTCCCTTTAATGCAAGCCCATTAATTATTGCTAACAAGTTTGCCCACCACCTTTTTTCCAATTTGGTAGCCAAAGTCTTGGTAATGATCTTGTAAACCCCAATAAGTAGGCTAACCGATCTATAGTCCCTCAAATTGTCAAAACCCTCCTTCTTAGAGATCAATAGAATAAAATTCTTATTAATGCCCCTTAGATTAGCTGACCCGTCCTGAAATTGCAGCAATGCCAGAACAATGTCCGCTTTGACAATGTCCCAGCAATGATGAAAGAAAACCATGGAGAATCCATATGGTCATAGGGCTTTATCACCTGCAAGGCAAAAATAAACCATTTGATTTCCTCTTCTAAGAAAGGAGCTGACATGTCCTCCTTTCTTCTACCGAAAGTGAAGGGAGGAGGTTCTCCGAAAAGGATGACTGCCAAAAAATATACTCAGAAAATAACTTGAATAGAAGTCCTGCACACGCCACATAATGTCTCATGCATGGTTGGCAGTACCGGCCGATACCGATACGTACCGGTATCGACTGGCACCGGTACCCTTGGTTTAAAGGGTATCGGCCGGTATTGGGCCGGTACCGGCCGGTACCGGTACTGCCATCCATGGGACTCTGATGTGGAGCGCGTTAGAGAGAATCCGATCCCCTTTCTTGAGGTTCTTGACCTGGTTCATCCTTCTTCTACCTTAAGCCACCCTTTGGAAGTAAGTCGTATTTCTGTCACCCTCCTTAATTCACCTCTCTCTAGACCTCTACTTCCAATATCTCTTCCTTAAAGAGGATTGCATCAAAATCAACTCTAAGTCTCTCTCTAGAGACTTTGTCCTCTAAATCAAGAAAGGCTTGCTTCCTCAAAAGTAGCAAAGGCCTCCAAGTACTCTAAAATGTTGTCTTTAGCAACTTTCCTAGGAAGGGTCTATATGGCACCCCGCTTGGAAGGTTCCTTCCCATATTTTTGAACTTAAGACTGACCGTCGTCACCATGGCATTAGACCCCCTGCAATGCATGTTTCCAAACTATGTTCACCACATTAATAAAATCATCCACCCTCAGCCAATATCTTTCCAATCTAAATCTGAGAACATGTGAGAAAATTTGTTAGAACAGAGAAGAATAGACTTGTAATCTAATGCCATCCTTGTCATACATTCAGCCTGTAAGTGAGGGAAATGGTCCTCCCAATCCACTGACACTAAGAACCTATCCAATCTAGAGAGGGAAGGATTCTCTCGAAGACTGGACCAAGTGAAGGCAGCGTTGGGTGTGGGGACATCAACAAGAGCCGCTTCAGCAATGAAACCCTTAAAATCATCCATCATCCCAAAACCTCGATGGCATTGAAGTCCCCTTCAATGCACCACGGCATACAAGACTGCTGCTGGGAGGAGAGGAGATCATCCCACAAGTGCTTTGTGGGCCATAAATCCCCACGAAATCCCATTCAAAACCATCATTGAAGCAATGTAACCTAAGTGTGAGAGCCCATCTGCACACCTTCCACCAGCCAGCCACTTTTTCCACCTCATATTCGTTCCACATAACCAAAATACCTCCTGCACTCGACTTCGCTGGGGACACTACTCCCTTCGTCAGCCTCCTATCCCCCTCACATTAGACACCCCCTTCTCCTCACCATGCTTTAGTTTCCTAGATACAAAATATATCCGACTTACATCTCTTCACAAAGTCTCTCACCACTCTTCTCTTCTCATTCCCACACACCCCTCTCACAGTCCATGAGATGATTCTCATTGAGATGTGTTTATTCTTTCCTCACCCTCCCCTCCGCCCAACCCTTTCTCTTTTCTCGCCCTCTTCTTTTTCATAGACTTTTCACCCCTAGCCATCCGAGCCATACCCATCTGCCATGTTTTTTGAATCTTGGACAACAAGTGTCTTAACCCTTCTCCAAACCATCGAAGGATACTCCCACTTTCCCTGCTACCTCCCTCGCCCAGTTCCTCCGTAAGCCGACCCGCCATGGCAAGTAGCTCCTTGATTTCTTCTTTATTCAAGCCCCCAAGCACTTCCAACTCTGCATCTGACAGCTCCTCATCAGATAATGCTTCAGTATCCTCCCCATCTCCTGCATGAAGAACAACGAGTTAGGGACTAAAGAGTGATCCCCATGAACTCCCCCTGGCCGCTGCCCAGCAATCTCCTGTCACCACAGATCTGTATCTTGCGTCTCTTCTGTAATGAATACAATATTAGAGGAAGGGACTCTGGAAATGAGATATTTCTGAATCAAAGCCTGCAGCAATACCTGCAGGGAAGCACAGAAAGATGCAGACTCGTAGTCAGAGAGCACCTTTGGATATCATACATAAACCAAAAGGTGGATTTCTAGTACCACTCTTGAAATCTCTCCTAGGTCGCTTATTGTATAGAAAAAAAAGAGTGTCATAGCTGGTTGGTCCAATCCCAAAGTTATTCCAAGATGCAGAGGACAAACAAATGGCAAAGAAGACCTCTACATAGGTGAAGGGAAAATCAGAGGAAGATATGAAAATCTACTAAATGATAATCAGGGTAGCTCAGGTGAGTTACAAGTTACTATGTTGGACAAATAAGAGTGTTAAGGGGCAACACAAATGATTGTTTTTGGAGTGTTTGACATGCTTATACTTTTGTGCTGGTCTTCTGAGTTTGCTTATTTTCATATTTTAATGTGACAAGCTCAAAAAATAGTGTCTCCTCCATGAATTATATGCTGTGCAATATTTTGAGGTGTTGTGGACAGGTTGTTTTGAATTGCTGGAGTAGAAGCTAAAAACAAAGATTGTATATCTACATATCCTAGCATCATCCATGTTGGGAAGGTGATCTAACTTATGATATTACTGGATGTAATACCTCTATTTCTTTGTTTGTAAAAATGGTGATACAGTGACCCCTTAAAGAATTGCCATAAGCCAGATAACCCCGACTGAAATCCCCCATGAGTAATTGGTAATAAGCATAGTGCTTAATGACATATTAACTAGGTTATTGCGGTCATGTTCATTCACTAAACTGATATCAAGTATATATATAATTCAACATCAAATGAGTGGTTAGTATTTGGACTGCTAAACAATAACGTTGCTTTTAGTCAATCAAATGAGTTTAGTTGGATTGATAAGATGCAAAAGAAAACCATATTGCAAATACATGGACTGGTAGTCAGCTGTTACTCGGAGAAAATTAGTATCAATGATTCAAACGAATGAACATGGAACCACACCCAGTTGAATTTCTTACTAATTTTGATCAAAAGAAAACCAGGGTTAAATAAAGAACACCTCTTTGTATAATTCGATCGCCTCTTGATAGAATTGCTTCTTTGAATATCCAGTTGTTTTCCGCAATCGAGAAATAGCATATGCATTCTTGAGCTGTGTTCATTAAACAAAAGCAAAACTTGTCAGTAATTATATTCACTTATAAAGATGTTGTGCAGATGTAAAGCAGATGAAATGCTGCTATGAATAGATCTTACATCAAACAGCGACAATCACTGTCATCACCGTCATTATCAAGCCTAACTTTTTAATGTCGATCTGATTAGTCTAAAGATTTTGAGGCCCAAACCCTAAAAATTTGTCCAAACTTTCTGGGCCAATAAACCTGGTAACAAAGTTTTCTGGCTGATTGTTATCCTAGGACAACCTCACAGTTAGCATAAAAAATTAGTCGGCATCAGTTGGCAAACAGGGGAGAGTTGCCTTTAGTTGAATGTCAAGAACCTACCTGATGCTAGACAGCAATAAGTGAACTTACCATTTCACTGTAAAAGAAAATGAAATAAAATAAAACATCTCAAAAGACAACACAAAAGGAAAAAGAAGAAACAAGAAAAGGAAATGGATAAAAAAGAAGAGGAAAACAAAGAGACAAATGGGTACCAAGTAAATTCACTATTTCTAACCAATCAGAGCATTACAATATTGTCATGCAAGCAAGCAAAGGTTATTAGTAACGGAGCGAAACAAGTGGACTGCATCCAATGGATAAATCCTCTATCTATGACAGAGAAGATCTGACAAGTGGACAATAACAGGAGAATTATATAGGTGTAAACTATATATGTAAATCCACTAAAGCATATTACACACACACACATATATATAGGGAAAGGGTTCAACACGCTCCGGAGCATCTAACTTAGATGCGCCCCCCTCAAAAACCCACCCTCCCCATTGTAAAAGTAAAAAATAAAAAATTCATAAATTTTTAAATATTCAAATAGGCCCCTTAGGGTTGATGAGTTGATCTCATCCCCGAGGCCTTAATTTTCACTGTCCGATCTTGTCGATCAACTGGATCTATCCGATCGAGCATGTATCAAAAATTAACGTCTAAAAATACTGAAAATAGTCAAAAAAAAAAGATTGGAAATTCGTTAGATTAGCCCTTATGGTTGATCCTATCTCCTAGAGTTTTAGTTTTGATCCACAAACAACGATGCATTTGATTGGACAACTACGATTAAGTTTTTCGATCCAACAGTGAAAATTAAATCTAAAGGGGAGATAAACAACCTAGATGAGGGTATTTGAATCATGGTTTGCCGTATCCTACCGGATCGGGACGACTTGTATGAGTCGACTCATATATGGGCCGACCCGATCCGCTGATACGCACATAGTTGTACCAGATCGTGCCGATGCATACATGCTTAATGGAATGTTTTAAGTTGAGTTTTTCCTATTTTATAAGTAAAATTATACTTTTTATATCAATTAATAAGATACATTTCTCTAAAATGTGGACTTAAACTCATTAATTTTAACAAACTCCTCATTAATTTTAATAAACTCATTGACTAGACTTGTGCGAGTTGGATCGGCCTGAATCAGATCGGTATCGTACCGTGTCTGAGAAGATACGATCCGATACGGATCAGCGGTACAGCGAACCTTGATTTGAATATTCTAAATTTTTGTCCTTTTTTAAAATCGGTATGGGGGTTTTGGGGTGGGGCGCATCTAAGTTTGGTTCCCCCAAAGCACGTTATATCCGCCCCCTATATATATATATATATATATATATAATATTAAAATAACAGAAAAATTCTCTGTTAACAACTTATTTTAAACCAATGGATGCCAATCTGACAGTGGGAAAACCATGTTTAAGAAACTACCTACAGTGGTCGCATGGAAGATGGGCGGAATTCGTGGAGAAGCCATCATCTTTGGCAACGAACCAGCAGCAACATGCTGGCCGTCAGATTTGGGGAACGTACCATCTGCTTCGGCAACCCATCTCCCGCCATCCCCCCCCCTTCCAAAACAATCACCACCCCATGAATGTTAACCGGCTCAGGCGCCGCAACTCTCAGGAAGGTAAGTAAATTTCTACCGTTTGATTATTTTTCTTTTAATCTAATGGTTAAAATTTTGTTAACAGATTTTTTTTTCTGTTATTTAATAACAGACTAGCCATCCTCATATATATATATATAGACGCACACGCGCGCGGATCAAATGGTCCCCAGGGCTCATCTAACTTAGAAGGCCCCCCCTTAAAATCCTCTTCTCCCCGTGTTTTAAAAGAAATAAAAATCAACGATAATTTTTAAATATTCAAATTGGATAGGCCCCTTAGGCTTGTTCCCATCCCCGGGTCTTATTTTCACCGTCCGATCTTGAAATTAATTGGAGCCATCCCCGATCGGATATATATCAAAAAATAATGTCTAAAGACATTACAAAATAATCAATAAATAGAAATTTTGTCAGATTAACCATTACGGTTGATCCCGTCCCTTGGGATGTTAGTTTTGACGCACTTGATTATACAGTTGCATTTTTCACAATGAAAATGAAATCCCAAGGGATGGAAACCAACCTAGAGGAGCGGTATCTGAATACTTTAAAATTTTTGATGATTTTTATTTATTTTTTTAAGATGGAGAAGAGGGAGTTTCGGGGGGTGCATCCAAGTTAGATCAGCCTTGAGGCTCATTATAACTAACCTACACACACACACACTAGTTGAAGTGCACGTGCAAATGCACGTTTTTAGAATCATTGAATATTAACAACTTAGAATTTTACTAATAAACTATACGTAGAAGTTTGCTATCTATACAAAATCTCAAGGTACATTATTTTAAAAGACACAATAATTTAAAAAGTAGTGATAAATATGTACATTTATGTTTTTAAGAATGGGGTACTTATATTTTATCATATTTTATAATTTTTAAGAAATTTATTTATAAACTAATTCAAGTTTTTTCATACTATATTAGCTCTTAATAGATTCCCTCTTATACACATGGTAGCGGAAGAATCAAAGCTGCATTAAGTATCTCCACATTTTAAGCAGTGGCTCATCCATATGGTAAATTGAAGGAGAAGAAGAGACATTCAGAAGCTCTATACGCATTAGTTTTTGAAGATTCTAGCTAGGAAAGTTGTCATCATAAATAGCACAACATTAAGGGGAAGGCTATCAGACTTAGGAGGTGGGTAAGGGTTCTCATAGGTGTTAACATAGAAAGCCAATTAAGGCAATTAAGTAAATTAAAAGAGTGTGTGACGTTAGGAATTGTAAAGGTAGAAAGAAATAGATGGTTGTGATCATGTATAGTAGATCTACTATATATATATATATAGACTGCGCAGGATTTAAACCCCTTAATTGGTGTCCAAATTTAAAACCTCAAGTGATAGGGACAACCCTAAGGGTAATTAGTGTAGTATCCTATTTTTATAATTATTTTAAAAAAAATCACACCATCCAATTACGAAAATCAAGTGTAGCATCCGAACGGACGGGTACGCTTGAATTTCATGATTAGATGATGAAAATTAAGCCCCAAGAAATGGAAACAACCCCTGGGGGGCAGGGGGTTAGTAACTGAATATTTAAAATGCTATGATGATTTTTAAAATCGGGATGGGGTTTAAGGCCCGTGAGGTCCGACCATGGACCGCATACATACATATTTTATGATGAGTATGGCTTTTTTGTAAGAATGGGAAGGGGGGTGTTTAAACCCCGACTGTGGACCGCAGACATTAATTTACATCATACTCTCCTACTGTAAGCATACTGCCAATGAGTACCACCATGCTAAAATATTTATGTTGCAATCCTTCATTCAGACAAAAGGGGTATTTGGCTTAAAATTAGATCAAATGCGAAAAGTGTATATGCTATGAAAAGGAGAAATACACAATGATCCATGAGGATTCAACCATATGAGTTGGAAGTCAGGCCACAACAATGTCAGAAGTGTGGTCGTCATCATAGTTTCAAGGTTTTTCAAGATGCGTATGGTCTGAGAGCATCTCCATATATTATATTTCCAAGATATCCAGAAAGATGTGTCACTGATAGTCTTAAAGATTTCTACGATTTAAATTCAACAAAATAGTGGAAAGCAATTGTCCCACAACAGTCCATGAATGTTGATGTTAATCAGCATAACTATTATGGGCTAAACTTTGCTCATGAATCGAGTATAGGAGAATGCATTTTGAATCATAGACAATAATGTGAACTAAAAGTACCTCCACGATCATATCCTCCTTTGTTCTTCTCCAACCACTTAGGGTGAACCATCTGATAGCAAAATTACCAAAGACAAAACGAAACGATGAAATTATTATCGGGCATAGGAGATGGATAAACAGTAAAAAGCAACATTATTTCACTAATTTAATTGGCCGGTGATACCAAATAATTAGACATAAAATGCAAATGTATATGAACTGCTTCAATTTAATCTGGATTCATAAAATAAACAGTAGATCTTCCGAGTCCCAATGACAACTGCATTCCTCACACTTGGGAGTTTACATGTAATTGATTGAAAAAATGAGGTTTCTTACTTTCTTTGCTCGTAACTTTAATCTCATTTACTAAGAACCTATGACACTACAACTTAGGATTGGTGGTTCACTATTCTCATTAATAAGGAACCTATGCCCCATTTTCATAGCGGCAGGGGTCTCCACCAGGGGGCTCTATGTCCCCTTTCTTGTTTGTTCTGGTGACACATTTTTTGAGTAGGATGTGGGGCAGGGCCAACAATGTTAGATTCATCAGAGGCTTCCAGATCAGCGCTTATAGAGGCAGATTACCCCTCTCCAATATGTTGAGGATAGCATTTTGTTCTTCTCCAATGAAGAGAAGATACATGATGCTAGATTGATGTTCGAGCTCCTGGACGAGGTTATTGACTTGCAAGTGAACTCCCACAAGAGTCAGTTCATTGGTGTAAATATGGATGATATGGCTTTGAGGAGGGCAGCATTGGCTGCCAGACAGAGGAGTCTCCAATCACATATCTGGGTCCTCCCCTCACCACTAGTGGACTTCACTGTACAGACTAGCAGAGGGTGATTCAAAAGTTTGGCTCCAGACTTGCAGGATGGAAAGGAAGCCTCTCATATGGGGGGAGGGTGGTACTTCACAAATTAGTACTTGATAGTCTCCTCCTTATTTTCTTATCCATCTCAGGATACCAAAGACTGTATCCAAGAGCTGAGAGTCATCCAATGTTGGTTCTTATGGCACAATCGTGGAAATGCTGGGAAAGGAGGGCATGATGTCAACTAGGGGATGGTCTGCAAGAGAAGAATGGTGGAGTAGGCATCAAGAGTACCAATGTCTACAACTTAGCACTCATCACCAAGTGACTTTGTGAATTGGGTACCACAGAGACAGCCAGACAGGCTCCCGAATAGATATTGGTCCAATGAAGGTATTAAGGCAAATCCAGGGTTTGGGTATGAGTACACATCTGACTTTGATGATGAGCATAGATGTCCCTTATAAAAGGACAGGTGGCATTGTGCGCTGCCCCTGTAGGTCCACTTTTCCTAGGTTGTTTAGTATCACCTGAGCCTATGGTTGTGATTATGTTGACGATGCTCAAGCTGGGGATGATGGTAACCATGCTTCACAAGACAATGTGGGGATGAGGAGAGCTATGACGTTGGGGTCCTCCTTTTGGAGGACTTCCATAGTATTATGGATACATGGTCACGGAGGTGGGAGGCAGAGGAAACTTCTCTGTGAGATCTACTTACCATGTTATTGCAGATGGTGGGACCTAACACCCCTTCGCTAAGCATGTTGGTCAATGAAGCGTCCTTTAAAGGTCAAGGTACCCACATAAAGGATCTCCCATGGCATATTACCTACTTGTGATTGAATTGTTTAATTTTTGGATGGCATTGCCATAGTTTGTTGCTTATGCATTGAAGAAGAGGAAACCTTAAATCCCCTGTCTGTCTGTCTATCTGTTTAGCTAGCTCTCTGTATGTAATTGTTTAATGGTCTAATGGTCTAAATTCTCTTCTAGCAATGGAGCTGGACACAGAGGGTGTTCCGGAGAAGGGAGGGTGCCCTGGAGTCCATCATTCTGGTAAGGGGGAAGGATGGAGTACGGTGCAGAGAAAGGTGACTCGCAGAGAGGGTCGCCGGAGGACATTGGCTGCGGAAGCTCTGCCTGTGGGACGAGATGTCTGCATTCGCTGCTTGGGCAAGGGACATCACGCAGCCAGGTGTAGAGATGCAGTCCGGTGCCTCCACTGCAATGGAGCTGGACACAGAAGAAGGCTCTGTCCTTCTCTCCGATATCTTGACAGAAAGACAGAGGTGAGCGTCAGGAGTATGAACTCTGGCGCAGAACCTAAAGTGGATAACAAGCCTGTCCCGAAGGTCTTCCATGGAGTGGTGGATATAGCATGGTCACCAGAGGTTGCAGCAGCTAAGCGTTCACTGGAAAACTGCATTGTAGTTGCATTCCGGAAGGAATGCAATGGAGTCGCAATGGACTGTGGAGAGGTAAAAGCCATTCTGCTGAAGTTTTGGCCGGAAGTTATAGGATGGAGCATTCGAAGATTGGACTCCCACTCCTTCCTAGTGAGCTCTGAATCACAATCGTGGAGGGGTCTTGCATGCTCCATTGGAAGGTTAGAAGTGAAGAAGGACCTTTTTGTGGAATTTTCTCAGTGGAGGACAGAAGTAGGAACTTTTCCTGCAGAGGAGGGAATCGAACTGTGGTGTAGGCTTCAGGGGGTGCCTCTTCACCTTTGGAACATCAACACGTTCCAGTCAATCTGCTCCAGATTTGGAAGGCTTAGAGAAGTGGACAGCAAGGGACTCAGGGGGGACAATCTGTCCTTTGTGCGGGTTAAAATTTCTGTTGAGCGGAAGACAGATATTCCGGAAAGGATCAAGATTATGGTAGGGGGTAGGATCTTCTGGATCCATATCACAATGGAAGAAGATGGCAAGGACAAAGGTCTTGAACAGGATTGGCGGTGGGCTGATGTGGTGGCGGAGTATAGAAGATACAGGACAAACAGAGACGGAGGGGCTGAAACAGGGCAGCCGGAACTC
Organism: Zantedeschia hybrid cultivar; assembly: GCA_030544215.1. Lineage (NCBI taxonomy): Eukaryota > Viridiplantae > Streptophyta > Magnoliopsida > Alismatales > Araceae > Zantedeschia > Zantedeschia hybrid cultivar. The sequence continues at coordinate 74,999,874 of JARZZO010000005.1, read as the reverse complement.
GGTGTTCACCCAGGTTTGGTTGAGTCCGGTTCTGAGTCTGGAAAGGCCTCTTACCAGTCGTACTCAGGTGCGACGAGTCAGAAGGAGATGAAGAGGCAGGTAGGTGCAGGCAGAGGAATTCAAGATTGCGGGGTTCCCAAGTTTTTTGATAGTAAAGGAATAATGGGGGTTCTCCCATATCCCTTGAGAGGCCCGTTTAAGCAGCAATCAGTTCAGGGGAAGGGTGCCAGTTACTTTAATGTGCTGGGGTGTGGTTCCGAGGCAGAGGTTGAGCAGGGCATAGAAGGGAGCTCTGGTGTTGGGCTTCCGGGTGAGGAAGATGAACAGGTGCGGGGAGATCCGATATTGTTAGGGGATCCGATTCTCAAGGAACCTAACATATCGGATCCTGACTTAACTTCGAACCGGGAATTGATTCGCCCGGTTCAGTCATTAGACCCTGAACCGCCCCTAAACCATCGTCGTCTTCCCCGAGCTCTCATCGCACTTCACGGAGAACAGAGTATCGGAAGGGAGATAGCTCCGGCCAGAGGAGAGAGGTTTTCTTCAGTGTGGGATCAGCAAGACGATGCACCTTACTCGAGGTGTGGCCAGGTTGACATAGGTCCTATCTGGGCTGATAGAGGGGGGATGGGGAAAAGTGTTGGTCTTCCGGAGGTCCATCTTCTCAAGTTTGCAGGAAAGGGGTGGAACAGTGATAGAGAGGATGGGTCGTCATAGAAAGAGATAGGAGCGATTGTTAATTATAGCTTGCGAGATGAACTGGAAGAAGAGGGGTCGAAAAAGGATTCAGGAGACAGGGAGTTGCAGAAAGAGATTCAAGCCAGACAGATTATGACATATGAAGACAGTGAGATCCCGTTGGCGGTGAAATTGTGTGATGAGGAAGAAGTCTGGAGGAATGAAATTGTGCAGTTTAGACAGCGTATAGGTGTGTCATTTGAAGGCAGGGAAGATATGGTCCTAAGCTTTCTTAAGAAACTGAGAAGGAATGATATCTTACAACAATCAGCTAAGAGGAAAGGTACGGGTGGTGGAATGAAGATTGGGAAAAGAGAAGTAAGTTTTGTAAGAAACAATGAAGTCCTGGACAGTTTGAGAGGGAAGAAGACCAAGGATAAAGGAAAACAGATTGTTACACAGTGAATTTGATCTCATGGAACATCAGGGGTCTCAATGGGGACTTCAAGAGGAGAGCTGTAAAAGATTTGGTGTACTCTCAGCATCTGGACTGCATCTGTTTACAGGAAACCAAGATGGCCAATATTGATAATTCTGTGTTAAGTAGAATATGTGGGTCAAAGTTAAATGAAGTGGCAGTTTTTCCTGCAGATGGATTTAAAGGAGGACAACTGGTGATTTGGGATGGAAACAGGTTCGTGGGCAATGTCTGTGATGTAGGCAACTTCAGCATTTCGGTTGCCTTTAAACATAAGAATAGAACTTCTAATAATGACAGTTGAGTCATTACATCTGTATATGGACCCCACACTGATCAACAGAGGGAGGCTTTTGTCCAAGAATTATATAGGTTGCACAGTCTTTTTCCGAAAACCTGGTGTATCTTGGGAGACTTTAATTGTGTAAGGTTTCCATGGGAGAGGTCTGGTAGACAGAGATGGAGCAACAGCATGGATATTTTTAATCAATGGATCAGAGATGTTCAACTAATAGAGGTGGATGACCCAAACAGAAATTATACATGGTCTAATTTACAGCAGGTCAGCATTCAATCAAAGATTGACAGAGTTTTGATATCTCCAGATTGGTTCAAAAAATTTCCCTTGTCACATGTGAAAGGGTTGTGCAGGTCTGTCTCTGATCATATACCTTTGCTTATTATGATGAAGGATAAGAGGAGGAGCTCCAGAATATTCAGATATGAACTGAAATGGCAAAGGGAAATTGGATTTAAGGAAATGGTTGGCAAATGGTGGCAGCAAGCACCGATGGCAAATTCTGCAGTGCATAATTTCATGGGCAAGCTGAAATGGATCAGGAAATGCTTGAGACAATGGTCTAAACAGAATTTTGGAAAGGAAAAGGAAAAGGAAAAAAGACAGAAATTGATGAGCAACATTGAAGAATTGGAATTGAAAAGTGAGGTTGCTGATCTTTCCAATCAAGAGCTTTACTCTTTGAAGGAGTTCCGGAAGATTTATAATGAAGAACTTTTGAAAGAAGAAATTGGTTGGAAACAAAGAGCTAAGGAACATTGGTTAAAGGAAGGTGATAAAAACTCTTCTTTCTTCCATGCGATGGCTAGTGCTAAAAGAAGATACCTGTCTATTGATCATGTCAAAGAAGAAGGAAGTGTCATTGAAGACCCTGAGGAGATCAAAAACAAATTTGTGGATTTCTTCAGAAATCTTTTCTCAGAAGAATTTCAGATGAGACCCCACATACAAGATGGATTACTTCCTAAGTTGGAAGATTCAGATGCTGAAAAATTGAGTGAACCCTTTGTGGAGGAGGAAGTTAGAATGGCTGTTTTTAGTATGGATCCTAATAAAGCTCCGGGTCCCGATGGTTTTTCTCTTGGATTCTATCCTTTTTTTTTGGATGTTATTAAAGAAGATTTGGTTAACCTTGTGCAAGAGTTTTATGACAGGCCGGAAAGGATTCAATCGGTTAACGCTACATATGTTGTTCTTATTCCAAAGTCAGAAGGAGCGGAAAGAGTGACAGATTTTCGGCCCATCAGTTTACTCAATGGATGCTATAAGGTTATTGCCAAGATCCTAGCAACTCGATTCAAGAAGGTGATACATAAACTTGTGGGCATTAATCAATCAGCATTTATGCAAGGCAAATTTATAATGGATAACTTTATGACAGCTTATGAGGTTATACATCATTACAAGATCAGAAATAAGCAAGGAGTGTTATTAAAGCTCGACTTTGAGAAGGCTTATGATAGAATCAACTGGAATTGTCTCAAAAAAACAATGATCCTCATGGGGTTCAAGGAAAGATGGGTTAGATGGATCATGAGTTGTATTTCATCCTCTAAGTTTTCTGTGTTGATCAATAGAGAACCGTGTGGATATTTCAGCAGTTCAAGAGGTCTTAGGCAGGAAGATCCATTGTCTCCGTTTCTTTTTCTGCTTATTGGACAGATTTTTAGTTCTCTTTGGGATAATGCAGTTCAACTTGGCTTAATTGAGGGGTTCAGAATAGGCAGGAGCAATATTCAACTTTCTCATCTTCAGTTTGCAGATGATACGCTACTGTTTTCTTCAGGAAGCAAGGAGGATATCCAGAATATCAAAAGATTGCTTATTTTGATAGAACTTATCACAGGGCTGAGGATCAACTATGAGAAATCAGAAATAGTGGGTTTGAATGTGCCACAGCCTAGTCTTTTGGAGATTGCAAAATCCTTAAAATGCAGAGTGAATAGTTTCCCTATTAAATATTTGGGTTTGCCCTTATCAGATGGAAACTTAAAGGTGAGAGATTGGGATGGTTTAATTAAGAAATTTGAGAATAGATTGGAAGGGTGGAAAGGCAACTTTCTTTCAGGCGGAGGGAAAATGATATTGACAAAATCAGTCCTCTCGTCCTTGGCAATCTACCATGCTTCTATATTTAAGATACCTCGGGTTGTGGAAAAAATCATTGAAGCAATTCAAAGTTCCTTTTTTTGGTCAGGAGGGAGAAGGAAGAAGAGAGGTATCCATTTGATCAATTGGAGCAATGTTTGCAAAAGTAAGGAGCAAGGAGGAATTGGCCTCTGCGGTGTGGCTACTTTCAATAAAGCAATGCTAGCTAAATGGTTGTGGAGAAGGGGAGAGCATCCGGATGCACTTTGGGCTGTGATTGTGAAGGATCTATACTTTCAAGGTGAGAACAAATGGAATTTTTATCCTTCAATCAACTACAACATGTCCTCAATCTGGAAGAATATTGTTAGATGTGCTGAATTTATGGACATTTCGAGTATTATTCAGGTGGGAAATGGCAGGGATACACAGTTTTGGAAAGATAAATGGTGTTCCAGTGTGGTCTTCTCAGAGCATTTCAGCAAGATCTTCAATATAACCCTTCACCAAGAAGCTACAGTAGAGGATGTGTTATGCAATATAGATGCAGGACAGATCAGTTTGCCTTTGAGAAAGAATCCCACGGATGAAGAAGCAGAAGAACTAGTATTGCTAATTAAAACCATTAGTGAAGTCAGAATTTCTGGTGAGGTGCAGGACAAAAGAAATTGGAGATGGACCAACAATGGGCAGTTCTCGGTTAAATCCATGGCTCAAATGTTGAATGATGGTGGAACTAGGGTGTGGTGGAAAGAGTTAGTATGGTCTAATCATCTTCCAAATAAGATCAAAGTTTTCCTGTGGAAGCTTGCTCGGTGCAGAATTCTTACAGGAAGGAGGGCTAAGAAACTACACATCTCTGGGAGTTTCTCGTGTGTTTTTAGTGCTCTTTTTGAGGAGGACCAAAAGCATTTATTTTGCGGCTGTGGTATTATTATCATTCAGTGGAAGATTATGTGTAGACTATTCGGTATCAATTGGGTAGAGCAATCTTCAGTGTTGGATCTCCTACATTGGTGTAGGAGTAATTGTCCATATAAAGATCTTAAACAATTATGGTTCTTGACTTGCCCGACCCTTTTGTGGGCCATCTGGTGTGAGAGAAATAGAAGGAAATTCAATGACCAATACAGAAGTTCAAATGAGCTGCTGAGAAGTACATTTAGATGGGTGGAAGAATGGGGAAGGACTGCTGGTATCCTCAAGGAGGGGAGTTCTGATTTTTTTTGACAAGGCCAGGAATTGGAAGGAAATGATTTCCTGATTGGTCCATGTGTTCTCTTGAGAGTGTTTTTGTTTTATTTGCTTGATAAAACATCATTGTAAATTTTCATCATTTCATATGTAGATGGGGACCAGGATGGGGGTTGTCCGATCCTGATGGTGATGGCCCCTGGGTCATTCATTCTCTTTGTAATCCTCCTTTTATTCAATGAAATTGTGACTTAATGTCACCTTCAAAAAAGAGGAAACCTTAAATCATGTCATTGCTAGCTGTGGATGTGCCCGTGAGTTTCAGCAAGTCCTTTTTGACAAGCTTCACTTTGACTTCAGGCCCTTTGATTCAATGAACAAGCTCTTTAACTTTACGACAGAAAAGGGACACTCGGGGCATCAGGGGTGACCATAAGGTGTGGTGGTTGATCCCCCATGCCACTCTGCAATAGGTATCTGCTTCGTGGGATCGGCCAAATATGATCCAGATCACAATTAAAGCCCTGCCAATCCGATTTTAGGGGGGAACCCGATCACACACACATCCAAAAAAACAATGGAACCCAAAAAAAAAGAGGGAAAATTAGGTAGAACCAGGCTAAATTGGCTAGGATCAAGCGGGATCACCTGATTGAACCTTGGATAATCAGATTATTTTCTCTTTTTTTCCTTTTTCTAAATTTTCATTTTTCTTATTTTTCAAAATTAAAAATCAAGCTGATCCAATGATCAACTTTCTTACTTTGGATCATTCAAATCGGCCGATCCTATCCGAATCTTGTTTGGATCTGGACTGCTGATTTAAGCTCCTGATCCAATTTGCCTTGATTGGAGAGGAATGGATCCATTCTTAGAAGAGAAACCTATGTTCATGATAGAATTGTTGGCTTTGAAAGTAACAAGGTGAGGGAATGGGCAAGAGTTTTTGTAAGGTGGACCGTTGTAACTCATGTCTTGCATTTTTGGAAGATTAGTGGGCCACACACAACTTGGTGTGATTTTGTATGGGGTAAGCCTATTATCATTATGCTTGTATATTCCCTTCATGTCATTTAATATAATTTCTGGTACCATCCACGTTCAAAAATAACCAAGGACATTTGCAAAAATAACCATGTAAAATTCTAATTATAGATGTGTCTAACTGTCTATTCGTATTATTATAAATAACCTCAATGCATCAAAATACTTGCAAAAATACCCCATCCATCATCCACCATTAGCATTCCAATAAAGATCTCCTGTCTATCCTTGGTTAACCTTGACCAAAGTTGAAAAGGTCTAAGTACCCTTGTTCTATCATCAACTCTCTCTCTCTCTCTCTCTGACACAAAGTGCTAAACAAACCTTTTTATAGGGGTATTTTCATCCAGATATTAAATTTGTTAGTTGAAGAAGGAATATTCGCTGCACTCTTAATGGAGGTTAACTGCAGGAACATTTTTGCAAGGATTGCAATCAACTGAGGTTATTCATAAGATAGATGAATTTGTAATCAAAATTTTAAGAGGATTATCTGTGTAAAAATCCCAAAAATTAGTTAACTTTTGTTGGGATCAATTTTATAGATAGCCATCTCCCACTTTAACCATACTTCTAGCCCTATTCAAATGCCATTATCCTGCCAGAGCATGCTGCCAGCATCAACCCTGATGCCATCCATTCTCAAACACAGCCTGCCAGCACTCAAGCAAACCATCATGCTGTCACCCACAATCCATTGCAGCGACCACCATTTCCCCTGTCTGTGTTATAGACTTCTAGTCTGTGGACACCAATATCACTGTCATCCACCTTCTTCCTCATCCTCTTTTCTTCCTCCTTATTCTTCCACTGCATAGACCATCGTCCGGCATCCACTGTCGGAGGCATTTCTACCCCCCATTTTCAGGCTGTTCCCCACATGCTTCTGAAACAAATTGAATTTGTTTCACAAATGCATTTCCTAGAAAATGAATTTCTCACTTTGCTCCATGTTTTCCTGCACCTATGGTTAAGCTAACAGCAAAAAGGTTATAATTTCCACATATATGCACCTAACAGATAAATGATTATAGCAAACCCCAAAGTATAATGCATGTGTATATAATATTAAACATATGCTTCCACTATTCAATCCCATAAATAACATTTAACATTTAGAAGAATTTGTATGAGGGAGAGATTACCCAGCTAAGTAACTTGTTTTCCACATGCTTCATGGCCACGATCTTTATCAAAATGCAGTTGATAGATGGCATTGGAAGTGGGAAAAGGACAGCATTTTCTCTGTCAAATCCACTGACAGGTTGATTGCAGAATGCGGACAGGGGCATGAGACAGACTCTTTTCCAGCATGTTTGGAAGCCTCACACACCCTGAAAGTCAAATTCCTTGCATGAAGGTTTCCCACTCTTGCTTCCCCACGTGTTTTCTTTGGCTGCTTTTCTCGAGGACATGAGCGCTGTTTATCATACGTGCAATGACAAGGCTAGACCCTTGATCATTTGCTGCTGCGGTGAAATTTCTCTGACAGTGTGACAGCACTTTTTGAAAAGATGGCCCGTCTGTGAATCCCTCCACCAAATGTGAGGGCGCTGTTGCATGGTTGGCATAGACAGTGGCATTCACAGATTGACAAGAGGGTGTGGTGGATGGTGCTGTATTGGACTATTTGGACCTATGGGGCAAAGGAGACCTACACATCTTCCAGAGCAAATGTAGAATGGTGGAACAACTAGTCTTTTATGTGTGATCAGGTTAGGCCTTGGGCTCCTACTTTGAGCGGATGTGGAGTGGAATACTTCCCTTCCTTGTATCGACTATGTACATAGTAAGGTGCACAGTCTGTGTGACTGGGCTTTCCATTTCTGGGTTCTGCTTTTTGTATACGGAGTTCATCTTTGGGGGTTGGCTTCATTTAGTGGGTGGTGCTTTTGGCTGGTTTGCTTTGCGTTTTCTACTTCTTCTTTTTGGAAAGTGGATAGTACCATGACTTTGCGTTTTGTACTTGTACCATCATTCTTTTATAATAATGACTACATGGTATCATTCACCTTCAAAAAGTATAACATTTAACTATAAAAAACTCAACGATATAAGACATTCATTTATGCTATAATCCTAAAATCATTTCCAGTCTCCTGTATTTTTTGGAGCCTCATTTCTCACTTTGTTTCCTGCTGTCGCTTCTCAGTACAGCAGCTATTACCCTCCTGTCTATAGCGTCAAGGTGTTGATCTTATGTCTACTGCTTTAAAAGTTTAAACAAGCTTGCCCAGGCCTATCATAGGCAAGAGCAACCCTGAGGGCAAATGTTGCATTCCCCCTCTATAGCACCTCTCCCTAAACATTTCTGACCAAAATTGTCCATGCTCACTCAAGCTTCATCCTATATATCATTCAAACAGAAGTGTCAAGAAAAATTACTTCTAGAAAACATTATTCTACTCCCTCTCGAAGGTAATCATCTCAGGAAATCCTATGACGTTTAACCTTGATGACAAAGTCTGCCATGTCTTCCCAGGAAGATTTCTTCGACCAACCACCCAGATATTTTACAGCTGATACTGACTTGAGAGGAGGCCAATCCAATTTCCAGTGAGAAGGATATCTGGAATCTGTGCTGACCGGCAATGCTATGGGCAGTTTAGAAGGAAAGAAACAATAGAATCTTCAGTTTGGAGGACTCGATCCTGGGGTTTGTGGGTTTACTCTCTTAGTCATCCAAAAGAAAGGAATCTTCAGAGACTCTTTCCAGGATCCTCCTTTTATAATCAGGACCTGCATATTCCTTGTGCAGGAATGGTTTTTAGCTTCTCCGGGATCAAACTGCAGAATTCCATCATCATAGGCAAAATGTGCAATTGGAAAAAAAAAATTGTTCTAGTTGGGCAATCAAGTATACTGGGGTCTTTGGGTAGTGAATATGATCACCTTGGTAGTTTCCTCCCTTGTGCTCTTGGAGGGATTCTTCCCTCGGTACCTTGTCCTTTTTTTTGTCTTATTGAATTGTGACCTTTTTCTGGTCACCTTAAAAAGGTCTGCCATGTTTTCACAAGAATGGTTATCATAGCATTTCTCTAACCTAGAAATTTATTTGCAGATGTGCCTATAGCCATTATCACTGAACTCAAGGTACACAGTTTACAATCCATCATCTGCTTAGAGACATCCGAAAAACAAGCAGAATAAGCAAAATAGATTAAAACAAAAAGCCTTTACATCAAACAACATATCCACATAGGGATGTCAAGACAATGCTGCAGAGAAGGAGCACATGATTTGGGAGCCAATAAGGCAAACATCAACAATCTTCCTTTCTGTCATCTAACATGAACTATGAAGCTAAGTGCAAAGGGATCAGAAATCAAAATCCCCGCCTGATACCTTGCTAAAAAGAAGTAGAAGATGGACACAAGGGATGGACACCAATGAAAACTTTAGTCCGTTAGAATGAGTTAACAACGGGATGGTAGATGCAATGTGACCATCCATAAGCATATATATGCATTTGATGTTGCTAGCGTATCATGAAAAGTAATAACAATACCATGCTGAACTAGAAGATGGACACAAAGTAAAAACCTTAGCCCATTAGACTGAGAGAACAACAGGAAGACAGATGCAATGTGACCCTCTGTACAAGCTTAAATATGCATTTACTATTGTTGATATATCGGGAAAAATAACATCAATACCACGCTGAAGACCAAGACCTAGCAAATGCTTATAGAGTTATGTTAACTTCATTTCACTGGAATAAGCAACCAAGACCTGATATCTCTTCAGAACTCCAAGATCAAGGAACTACAGGGCCTGCAACCAACCTTCTCCAAAAAGGGATGCGTTCCCGAGGCTTGTATGGATCATAGACGAAGCCTGGACTCAACATGGTTACTTGAAGACCCCCCTGCACTTATAGTTCAAAATAAGAATCCTTTACTGGAAGTTTTAATGGACAAAAAGATCCATAAAAATAGTATTTCTTAACCAATGTTGCACAAGTTGACAAAGCCAGAACTAGAACAAAAGCACAGTCTATGACTAACCTACAAGATCAATTTCTGAAATTTGTAGCTTAAGAAACAAACTGTGATGTAGTCATAGATGGGCAAGTTAAGAAATTGTCCTAGCAAACATGCCTATAAAATCTAACCATCAAATAGGTATCTCCTCATGTATCCAATTACTATATCTTCTGTACAAGAGGGCATTGAAGTAATAAATTACCAAGCTTGGAACATAGAAGTATGACTAGTCAATGCCTATAATGTAAAACAACCTTTTCTTGTTGTGAATTTTAATAATCTAATGCACAGTTATTTTAAACAAATGATGAAAAAGCACATGAGAACATGCTTACCAGAGAATCGTAAGTAGGAAAGTCAAAAGAATAGGCAGAGGTCTGGAAGAAGAATAACCAGAGAACTACTAACCAGCAGACACAAAATATTGATCTTTCTCCAGTATTGATTTAGGGCATAAAATAGGAAGTTTAGGCATCAAATGATAATCCTCAGAAGAGTGGTAAAAGTCAAGCAAGCAAGAACCCTTTTTTTGCATATCACATCATATTTCAGCCTTCTTTTGAAGCAGCACATCATATTTCTTGAAATTAAACTGATACAATTATTAATATACCTTGCAAGGACGGTGGTTAATGAAGATTCATCTCTTATAACCTCCAAATACCTCTTTTCTTTCATTAGATTACCTTCGTCTTTCCCTTAGAATTCAGAAACAAGAAAGAATAATCCAAGATGGGAAGGGGAAGATACACTTATATCCTTTGCTTGAAATTATATGTTACAGGATAAGTTTGGGGCCTAAGGTTATGGTTAAATCATCAACAAGACTTGTCCTGTAACTGGGTGGACTTGTTAGGTCCACACAGACCCATATAACTTTGGGGAAGAAGGTCCAACTCCCCTAGTTACTATGATATTATAGCTTAGAGGTCAATTTGTTACAAGGAGGAAGTGCCTACAAGAAGAGAGGCCAGTATCCTAGTTCCAACTAGATGCCAGTCTATGAGAAGTTCATCAGCCAACTGTCAACGGATGGCCCAAAGTATAGTTCCAACTAGATGCCAGTCTATGAGAAGTTCAGCAGCCGACTGTCAACGGATGGCCCAACTCCCCTAGTTGCTATGATATTGTAGCCTAGAGGTCAATTTCCAGGAGGAACTGCCTACAAGAAGAGAGGCCAGTATCCTAGTTCCAACTTCCAACTAGGTGGCAAGTAGTGACTACTACCTTAATAGTTATGAAGGTAAGATATAGCAACTAAACTAGTAAACAAAAAGCAAATGTGCTAAATATTGAAATAAAAAGTAAAAAGAGTAACAACTAAGATGAGATGCTTGCTACCAGCTACTACAGTAATAGTAGCATAAAATATCTAAATGTGCAAGCAAACAATGCAGTGTCAGTCATGTAATTCATGTGGACGGAAAACAATAAGAAAGAAGGATGACAAATGAGTAATACAAGAATGGCTACAGCATCCATTCAAGCCAATCTAGGGCTTCTAAGGCCTTCGACAAATGTGAGGGTTACCCAACTTCCCTTGTGCAAAGACAAAGGAATTAAGTGAAAGTAAGAAAACTAAGATGGGACGTAACTATCAGATTCCCACCATAGCCTAGAAGTTGCAGCTAGGGTTTTGTGGACTCCATCATCATGATAGGAGATGAGTTTTTTTATAAAAAAAAGTGGATGGCACCACTGTATATTATAAAATAAAAGGAGTAGGTACCTGTATAAGAAACAGAACTCTCCTCACTCTACAAAACCCCGAGGTGGTGAGAACCAGCTATTCTTCCAAAAGAACAAAAAAGGAAGAATTATGCACATGATCTTTACACCGAACTCTCATCCATTCTTTCACCCTACTATAAACAAAAGACAAAACCCTGTCAGTAGTAGCTGGCTCCCTTCTGAAGATCCTCTTGTTTCTTTCAGACCACAGAGCCCATGGAATAGCATGGAACACCAGCCACCACATCATCCTGTCCCCCTTCAGCGGGAAAGGCCAATCCCAATGACAAATCAGATCCTCCGCCGAGCACTGAAGAGACTTAATCACCTGGAACTTATGGAATAGACTGGACCAAATCTCAGAAGAGAAGAGGCACTGGACAAAAAGATGATCTAATCCCTTATACTCCTCTCCGCATAGGCTGCACATGGGAGAAATATCACATCCGAACCGAATCAATCTGTCAACCTTCCAATAAAAATCCTTCAGGCCAGAATTTGCACCTTCATCGGGGACTGCAGTCCCCAAATATGGCGAGTCACAGGGAATCTAGTGCCACCATCCACAATAAACGAATAAGCAGACCTGGCGGAGAATTCTCCACTAGCAGTCTACGACATAGAATAGAGTCAGCCCGACCTGCATTCAAACTGACCCCCCTGAAGAGACTCTAAGAGAGCCGTACACTCCAGGATCTCATCCTCTCTGAGGTTCCTTCTAAATCGCAGAGTCCATACAGTACTTTCCCCAGTTCTTTCCATCATCTGCTCCATCACTGCTCCCTGTTGTGCCGCAATGCTGAACAAACTAAGGAAGGCATGCGAGAGTGACATCAATCCTGCCCATCTATCAGTCCACACTAAGCAAGTCTTGCCATCTCCTAAAGCGAAGCAAGAAGCCAACACCACCACATCTACTGCCTCCATAATACCTTTCCACACGTGAGATACATTATACTCTGAAAGCACCCTGAAGTCCCAAACGCAACCCCTAGCATAGTACTTATCCACAATCACTTCTCTCCAAAGAGCAGGTTGATTCTGACCAAGTCTCCATATCCATTTAGCCAAAAGGGCCAGATTGAAATCTCTAAGATGTTTGATACCCATGCCCCCATTCTACTTGCTCTTGCAAACTCTTCCCCAAGAAATATCATAAAAACCCTTCTTGGGGTCTTCAAAATCACCTCCCCAGAAGAATCTACTCTGAATACCATCTAGTTGCCCCGCCACTGACTTAGAGATTTTGAAGAGAGAGAGAAAATAGATCGGTAGACTATCAAGGACCGCTTGGCATAAAATCGACCTCCCTCCATACAATAGTAACCGACCCTTCCATCCAGCCAGTCTGAACTAGAATTTCTGGACCACCAGCTACCAATCACTACACCTGATATGCCATGAAGAAAGGTAATCCCAGGTAGGTACAGGAAAGGACCCCACTTTACAACCTAAGAGAGTGGCCACCCTTTCTAGAAACTCCTCAGGGACATTAATCCCAAATACAGCACTTTTCTGAAAGTTCACCCCGAGCGCAGTCACCTCATCCAAGAACTCAAGAATCAACCTCATGAAGAATATTTGTTCCTCCCCTTCTGAGCAAAACAAAATAGTGTCATCAGCATACTAGAGATGAGAAACTGATCTACCCTGGATGCTAGCCTGGAAGTCAGAAGTCAATCATGTTACCACAGTTCTATCCCACATGCAGCTTAGAATCTGGGCCACTAAAACAAACAATAGAGGTGAGAGAGGATCCTCCTGTTTGAATCCTCTCTCGCTAAGGAAAGCCGAAGTCAACTCCCCATTAACAAGGATAGAAAAGGACGCCAAAGAGATACGAGCTCTTATCCAAGAGATCCATTTCTCACCCAATCCCAGCTTAGCCAAACATCAAAGAGACAAGACCAACTCACTTTATCATAGGCTTTCTCAAAATCCAACTTCAGGACAATACCACTTCTCCTCTGAGACTTCATAGAATGTAAACACTCCTGAGCCACCAAAAAACCCTCATGAATTTGTTTGTCCTTGATGTAAGCACTTTGATTGACATTCATCAGCCTACCAATCACCTTCTTCAATCAGATAGCTAGAATGATCTTATATGCCCCATTCAAAAGACTAATGGGTCTAACGTCTGTCAGAGCCTTAGCACCCTCTCTTAGGAATAAGGACAATAAAGGACTTGTTGATACCCCTCAAATGAGCATTTCCCTCCTGGAACTCGAAAGCAACCTGCAGCAAAAACGGATAGATAATCTCCCAACAATACTGAAAAAACAGCAAAGGAAAACCATCAGGGCCAGGCGCTTTGTCACCTGCAAGAGAGAAAACTACCCATTTCAATTCTTCCAGGGAGAAGGGGGCCAAGAAACCATCCCTCTCCTCATCTGAAAGAACCACCTAAAAGCCTCCACTGAAGATCAGTTTAGACTGCTCCTCTTCCAAAAAATAGCCGAAAATAAAGCGAAGAGAGTGCTCAAAAATCTCCTCCCTGCTGCAAAACACCTGCTCCCCTGCTCTGAGGACTAAAATCTGATTTCTTCTTCTCCTCCCAGAAGCGGTCCTATGGAAGAAGGCCATATTGCAGTTGCCTTCCTGAATCTATCTCTCCTTGGATCTCTACTTCCAATACACTTCCTCTTTAGCTAGAAACTCATGATATTGCTTAGAGAGAAGCTCTCGCCTGTCACAATCTCCCTCATCAAAAAGTCCAGCCTCCTCTAGAGTATCTAGAGTATGGAGATGCTCCATAATAGCCTTCCTCTCAACATCATCTAAAATCTTCTTCTCTATACTTCAGGCCCTAAAACTTGAGCCACTGCCTTGAGATTATCCACCAGAGAAGCCATAGTTGAACCATACTGGTGTTTAGACCCCCAAGCCTGCACCATAATGTCCATGAAGGTCTCCTCCTTTATCCAAGATTTTTCCATCCTGAATAAAGGTTTATGGTGGAAGTGATAGTTCAAGTTCAACAAAATCGGCTTATGATCATACACATGCCTCTACAAACAAGAGGCTTTCAAATTAAGGAAGTGACTCTCCCAGTCTGCCGTCACTAAGAACCTATCCAGCATGGAATAGATGGGACTCCTTTTGAGATTAGACCAGGTATATAATGCATTATCCGTAACCACATCAATCAACACCTCCTGATGAACGAACTGATTGAAATTTTCCATAGGTCCCACATTTGAGACCCCTTCTGACCTTTCATTCTGAGACACCACTGCATTAAAATTCCCTACTAATAGCCATGGTCTATCGGAGATAGAATGCCACGACCCAAGCTCCTCCAACGGCATCTTCTTCTTCTCCTTCCCCTGGGGTCTGTAAGCCCCAGCGAAGTCCCACTTAAAACCATCCTCCACACATCTGAAAGAGATAGAGATAGCATATCTCCCCAGTTTCCTATCGACTTCTTAAACCGTACTCATTCCACAGCACCAATAAGCCCCCAGACATTCCCCATAACTAGAGAAGCAACCCCTTTAAGGAGCCTAGCCCCTCCAAGACCCCTCAACAACTCTTCCCCCACCTCATCAAACTGTCTCCTAAGTACACATAATGTCCACCCTCAACCTCCGGATGATATCCCTGACTGCCTCTTTCTCCTCCCTCCCCCCTAAGCCCCGGATGTTCCAAGAAACAATCTTCATAGAGAAATATTCACATTAACCACCTCCTCTCCCCCACTCTCAGGCATGACTCTCCCCCTCCTTTTTTGCCCAACTTCTCGCTTCTCACCCCCCTAGCAACCCCCCAGTTGCCACTTCTTCTGAAGTTTATAGAAGACAATGAATCTCTCTATCCATCCCTTTAAAGGACACCCCAATGATATCAACCACCTGCCTTGCCTAATTCTCTACTACACTCTCAACCTGAGCGATGATTTGTTTCACCTCCGTTTTCCTAATATCCCCTTGGAAAGAAGCCTTACCCCCTTGGGAACCCCCTCCTTAGGAGACACAAGCTCATTACCCTTCAACCCTCCCTCATGCTCCTCCATAATCTCCTGAGCATCCTCCAACCCCACTTGCCCCTCCTCTGCAATTCCCACATGCCCAAAGCCATCCTTTGCCAATACACGAGCCTCCATGTCGCTACCCTTCGCAGGCTCCACATGCCCAGCCTCCACCATGTTCCCCGCCAACTCAGATGATACCCCCCCCTTCTACTGGACAATCCCCTCCGATCTCCATACCTGTCGACTTCCTTCTGATGCCCATTGTTTTCTCCAGGGAGGTCCGCAAGGCCCCGGTACAAGGGATCTCTTGTTTAGCCACCTTCCCCTTGACTCTGGTGGCAGAGCCGGCTCCACTAGCATCCTTCCCAACATGAGGCAGGATGATAAGTCCTACGGGTCTTCAGCTCGAGGTGTAAGCAGATGATCCTCCGGAGCTCTCCTTAGGTGCCGACCCTGAGAATCGAAGACGGGAGACGCTCCATGAGAGCCACCCATTGTAGTAGGACCGCTCAATCTCACCGAAAAGACCTGGGGGACACCCAGGCTTGGCGACAGGGGACGGGTCAAACGAGGGCTTGTGCGGTGCACTCCGGCCACTACGTTCAACAGGGCGTCGGGGCTTATCGAGTTCTCCAGGTAAGGACGACGAGGGGCCTCGGGTATTGCATAAGCTGAGCCGCTACCGGGTAAGTTATCGGGTCGGCCCGATGACTTGACTCAATAGCACACTCCCTCACATTCAATGGCGGACAGTGATGGGCCGACTCGGCTCGGGACGCCAAGTCCAAAAAGGGGGCACCCAAAGGCAGGCCTTTCAAAATTTGATGCCCAAAGCGTAGGTCCTACGGGGTCGTCTTCCTCCTCTGGAAGGCGCCTCCTACGAAACCCTAGCGAGGGGCCAGCGGCGCCGCCACCTCGCCCCGCCCCAAGGATCACCCGGAGAACCAAGTATTGGCTCCCCATCATCACTTCTAGCACCCCGGAATGTCAACTTGGAGACCACCTTCACCCTAGCTGCTAGCTGGAGAATCGGCTTGCTGCTGGGCATCCAAGGCAGCATCTCCACGAGATTCACGAACTCTGAAATCAAAGCTCTGACACGGTCTTCCACCATTAGCAGAAAAGGAAGCCCAATCAGTCTGATCTCCACTTCCTGCAGCCCAGGGCTGGGGTAAGTGACCATCAAACCATCCCATGGAGCGACCCTCAAAATAAGGTTCTCCCCCGCCAGGATCCCCCTGCTGACAGCTCAGTTGCCCTCTCCACAGATGGGCAAATGATGAGGAAAAGGTTTACCGATACCATCCTCACATCCCATCCCTCCCCAGGCCATCTGTTCACTATGATGTGTTGGATCCCACCTACCGAGCCATTTCTGTCTACCATGACCCCTTTACAACACCTGGTCAGCCTCCTCTGCTCTCTTGGAGTTTCTCCGACTCCGGGATCTTCACTACGATCGCCCTTCCAGCAGCCCTCTCCTGCGACTCCCTCACACCCTCCATGAGCCCGTTACTCCTGCCAGCAACCACATCGGCAAAAGACTGCCCTTTATAGAGAGGCAGTTCCTCGCCATATGGCCGATCCCTCCACAAGACCAACAGGACTCCGGCCAAGAAGGGCCCCATGCCTTGATCGGAAAGCAGTGGACACCGGCAGGACTCGGGCCAAGAAGGCCGGGACCCTCAGACTTTCCCACCGCAAACTCATGTTAGAACGACAGGAGATCAGAATTATCACCAAGAAAAGCCAAATATCTTTTCTAAGTTTCATTGTCTATCATTAGCATAAATGACACCCAAAATCTTTTTGTCTCT
This sequence comes from Zantedeschia hybrid cultivar, assembly GCA_030544215.1. Classification (NCBI taxonomy): domain Eukaryota; kingdom Viridiplantae; phylum Streptophyta; class Magnoliopsida; order Alismatales; family Araceae; genus Zantedeschia; species Zantedeschia hybrid cultivar. The sequence continues at coordinate 74,982,584 of JARZZO010000005.1, read as the reverse complement.
GATTTGTTTAAAGGGACCCCTTTTATACAGACAGAAAACTTAATTGGAACCAAGTCCAAAAATATGTAGGATTTGACCAACTGAACATGTAACTTAAATGGGATGCAAACAGATTCACTTGTTGGAAACCCTAAGAAACACTCCAATGTGAGGAACTCAAAATTGCATCAGAAGGTAGAATCAGCTATAGCCGATTTTCGATCATGGACCCAACCTGGATTGGCCTGAATCACCCAATTTGAAGGAAAAGATTTTTTGAATAAAAAGATTCAAAAAAAAATCTGCCAGAATTGGTTTATTCCATCTGGAACCCTGGCCGATCTCAGCCAATTCCTGTCCAATCACCCCCCCACCGTGAAGAAGGGATTAAAAAATGGGAATTGGCAAAACTAGTATAACATTTGCACCTATGACATTTAATGAGGAAAAGGAATTCAAAGTAACATGTAATGAGAATGATTAAAATGATAGCCTGCCATGTCGAACTTAACCGAATGATATGTCTATATCTGCATGTTAATGTGGTTGGTATACTCTGACACATGATCCAAGATGTACAGTCCATGACACAAGGACCACTGTTTGCTAGGGAAATGTTTATCCTTTTTAAGGTTTAATACAAAACTTTCCAACCAATTCCAAATACTCAAATAAAGCATATGATTGATTCAGTGGTGGATTGCCTCAGAAGTCATATTGATTCTCATGTTCTTTTTTATTCCCTTAGGCACATATACTGCCAAGAAGATACATGTGACTACTTTGAAAATACTTCTAAAGTAAAGAATCTAAAGCCCTCGACATGATAATTCCAGAGAATACACAATCAGCATGCCCAAGCTTCTGGTAAAATCCCTGTATTGTGCACCTGTTAGCCGCTATGTTGTTCAATTGATTATTGATATAGTTCTACATATAGTTTCAAACAATGAGCCTACATGGTATCCTGTGGTTCTGAAATTGCTAGGAGAATAACACTTTTGCATCTGGACAAAGACAGCTCCAGTTAGCAAAAGTGTTTTCTGCTTCCACTAATTGTACAGTAAATAATGTTCTGTTTGCAGGCATTGAGCATGCCTTGCATGCCAGAATCATAAGATATTCAACCCTGAAATGAGAAGAACAATTGACAGGACACACATTCTGTTTCGGAAAGTTCACCTAAAAATATCTTCAGAGAGACAGATAATTGGAACATGATGGGCTTTGTGCCATATTGTCATCTGACTTTTTTCTCATATTGCGATATGATCTTTTTTTTTACTTCAATTTGACTACCGCTTGTCATACTTGCTGCATGACCCATTTAATTGAAAGAAATAAAGGAGTAATCAATTATTATTATTTTAAATGGAATTATGTAATTACACAGATCCATAATGCACCATTGCACACAAATTAACTTTCCAGATCACACTAATAAAAGGAACTACTTGTTAGCAGCGTCATGTTCATTTACAGCTTCATTATTGTATTTGTCAAACCACAAAGACAATGCTTATCATCGCCATATTTGTTGTATTAATTTGTAATTTAATATACTCCAAAAAAAATGATCAGCTTGTTCATGGTGTGCCGGATTGGCACAGATCAGATCATATTGACCAATCTGCACAGTTTTCACCTGATCCAACCCAATTAAGATCTGGCCCTGGCTGATTTTGAGCCGGATTGCCCAGGACCGGCCGTTCCCACCTAGCCATTGAACAGCAATGCTAGTTTGAACTAGCCATTGGAGAGAACTGTAACATGGGATAGGTGGCCTCCAACAGGAGTTGGGGGCTGGGGTTGGCTTGGCTATAAATTTGGGCATTCCCACCCACATCTCAAGCCCTTAATAGCCCCCATTTGTAGGCCTTTGGGGGATAACTCTCTGTGGCGATGGACATAGGATCAGCACCAAAGAAGACATTCTGACAACTACACCATGGCACAAAAGCCCAAAAGAAAAGAATCATCATGGTGCTGTGCCATAGTGAAGTGAGGCATGAGAATGCTTTCTTTTAGGGCACATGTATGCAATGGATAGAGATAGGATCAGCACCAAAGAAGACATTCTGACAACTACTATGGCACAAGAGCCCAAAAGAAGACAATCGTCATGGTGCTGTGCCATAGTGAAGTGAGGCATCAGAATGCTTTCTTTTAGGGCACATATATGCAATGGTTGCATTGCAACTTATTCTCATATAGCATGTTATTTTCTTGTTTGCTTCCTTCAGACTTTTATGGTATTTTTGTAACATTTTTTCCGCATGAAATGATGTTTTTCTTGCAATTTTTCATATTCTTTTGTGGCACTTTCATATTTATCCTTAGCCAATCCTTCCAAAAGTTTGGGCAATGGGAAAACATCATTATGGCTCAGAATGTAAGTCTACATGACTCGACGCATAAGTATCTTACTAATTTGGTCTCAAAATGTGTTCCCACGTTGTAATAGCTATTTCAAGATTTTTTAGCAAATTTTCCACACTATTGCATTGTTTTATAGACGGCAAAATTGAACAAAAGGAATCCGTATGAATCGGATCGGATCAGCCCATTTGATCAGCCAGAGCCAGCACAATCCACATCCAACCCCCAATCCTTTCTTCCATGGTTTCTACTGTTCTTTTTAGGGTTAAGAAGTGGAGTTATATCCCATATTTAAGAATGTAAATAATACATTGCAGAAAAAATAAATTAAGATGACTTACAGGGGATATTCTCATCCTCCAAGCACCAGTTCTAAGTGAAAGATGTCAATCAAGGGGAAAATCTAAACATAAAAACAATAAATGCCTTCGAGATAACAGCACTTTTTTTTTTGAAATGGCAACACCCTTTTTTCAAAAGTCCAATGTGATCACATTTATCACCATATGAGAGAGAAACTTACAGAAACAAGAACCAGCGTGTTACCTGCCTTAACGCTTGCGTAGGCACTTTTACCTGAGTTGACATCGATCTAGCATCACCCAACACTAAGGCGAGCCCAGTGCCCTGATCAAAGGCAAACCGTAACAAATGCGAGCTGAGAATGGACGGAAAACCCAGAACATAACAAGAATTACAATCCAGCTAAAAAGGAAAAAAGGAACCTTGATTAAAAAAAATTAATAAGAAACACCTTCCTGGGATAAACCAACGGTGCTGCCTCATTCTCGTTCTGACCAGAAAGACAACTGCTAATCTTACAAGAGCAGGTCACAATGCTTCGGATGCTTCGACAAGAATTGAACACCAAGGAGCTTCCCACATTACCCTCTTTAGACAATGAAACTAACCACAAGGGGAAAACAACAAAATCAACAAACCAATGGAATTGGAATCCACGAAACCAAACCGTAGACGATTCAGGAACAAACCATGCGACCCAACCCCTAGGTAACCTTGCGAGCTCCCCGACCTGAGAACATGAAACCGAAACCAAACGCATTAGCATCGGCTCCCAATCGATCGCAACGAAGATCAAAAGACTGAACCACATCCACTATCCTTTTTCCAAGGAATTCGAATCAGAAGACAAACTGGAGTGACATGTGATACGAGAGCAGGGTGATGGGGGAAGATTACAGGGAAGAAGAGGCAGCGGCCTTCTCGTGCTGCAGCGCTCGACAGAGGAGGCGAAGCGGGAGCATCGTCGCGCGCGATCGCAGGAAGGCCATCGACGGTGGAATGGATCCGCCGTGGAGAGGAAGAAGAAGGGCCCGCGAGAGCTTCGCCTTCGAGGGTTCCACGCGCTGTGGGTCGTCTTCTGTGGGGTTTTAGATTAGGGTTCTTCGAAGGGTTGACGGGGACAGAGGTGGCGCGGAAGCCGCAGTCGCAGACATCAACACGAGGCGGTCGCGGGAGAGCGGGGTACGAAAAGACCACTTGCGTTTGCGCACAAATGGTAACCGATAGTCGGATTATCGGACCCTTCGTTAGGTTATAAGTCGGTTAACAGGAAGTCTTTTAAAATTCTGATGTATAATGAATAGAGCAACCGATATAAAATTTATTGAAGAAATACATACGGTATATTAAAATTATCTGACTAATTATTAGTTTATAGGACAACTAACATATAATTTTAAGACTGACCCGTTTGCATCTTTTTTTTTTGTTTTGTCGATTCCCTTATTTAAGAAAAAGGACACGTGCACAACAGTACATAGAAATCACCAGTACATAGATAAGACAACACGAAACACTGCAGGGAAACAGCCCAACGAGTAAAAGAGGAACACCATAGATGGAATCCATTGATCCGTGTCTAAATAGAGCGAGTTCCAGCTCCGACTCCATGGGAGGAACCACCAATGAAGTTGGAACATCAACAAGCCGCAGCAGAAATCAAGAATCACCAAATGGAGATATGAGGAGGGGTAGGTAAGCAACCTTTGCTCTTCCAACTGGCACGCACTGCTGTAAACATCAATGGCAACTGATGAAGAAAATGGAGCCCGGATGAGCATGCCACGAACTTGAGTTTGGAATGTAGACTGGAGTCTCGAGCTCATACCGAACTATCGAAACCACCTCAAAGGGAATCTTTAGTGAGGTGAACTCTAGGATCTTCCACTGAACCGTAACATGGGCACGGGCTTCAGTCGGAGACGGCACAACCGAAGAAAGAGATCTGCAATGGAGGAAGAAGGAGCACCGTAAAGTAACATCACATATACTCAAAGAAGAAGTGAAAGAAACTAGAAGCCGTAGCCGAGCTCCGGGGACGCGCAAACGAGTACCAGAGCAAAGACCCAAAATCCCACAGGCGAACCCAAAACCATAAGAGATGGAGGAGGGGAGGGTAGAGACAATACAAGTGGAGTGAGGGCAGAATGCGGCTAAGAAACTGTAGATTTGCCAGGGTGGGGGGTGGAGGGAGGTGATAGCGGCGACTGCAAGGGGCAAAGAAGGCGGGATGGCAGGGAAGGCGGATCACTTGACAGGGAGCGTCACAAGACGGAGATTGAGGGGGACCTAGCAAATCTGAGGTGGGGTTAGGGGGGCAACAAAGAAAAGCAATGGAAGATTACCATATGGGGAAGGAGACACGACAGGAAAAAGGAAGGAGTTATGAAAGGAGACACGACAGAAATATGTTAAGAATATTCACATATAAGATTTCAACTTTATTTTAGTAGAAACATGACGTTATGAAAGGAATGTTCTGTGAATAATTTTTTTAGCAATTGTTAATTGGATGGTCCTTTTAACTTTTAAGGAGTGTCCTAATATTGTGAGGGTTTTAAATTAAATATGAAAATTGTAAAGAATAATATAAAATACTGATAGATTGTAGTTGCTGAAAGTAAAACTATCTAACATAATATGACTAAAATTAGACTTTTTTGGACAATAATATGATTATGATTAAAATTAGTCCTGCGGTTGAACTTTATTACACTGAAATATTTTTGGGATAATTGTATGTATGTTCTGCAAATACACGTATAACCATATTACCATATGAAGTCTCGTGTTAGATAACATAATTTTAGTTGTCCGGTTTCCCGACCATCCGAACCGGACGAATCTCCATTGAAGAGTCATATAGTCGAGGTATATAATATGAAATTTTGAGAGTATATAATAAAATCTGGAAGAGTAGCGAAGTTATATATATAATCATCATTTATTCATTCAAAATGTGGAAGTGTCCTTCATTCTCTCTTAATTCGTTCAAGTTAAAGATAAGTGATGTAGCCGAAGCTATCACAGTCGGATTTCGGGACTAGAATCCGAGACATAAGAAGACCGATAGAGATTCGGACCGAGACCGGGGCGGAGGCGAAGCCGAGGCTCCGAGGCCGAGAGGCGCCCGGACGAAAAATGTGCCGGGAGCCAAGCCGAGACTCCTTCGACCAAGGAGGATCCACGCGGCGAGGAGCGAGGTCGAGGGCGAAGCGGACACCGCAGGGTCGAGGCGGAGAGATCTTGGCCTAATGGCGAGAATTCAAGGCCGAAATAACTCCGACTTCTCCGGAAGATGCGGTGGCCGAACCGGTCCAAGCTTCCCCTCCGACGTCTCCCGGCCAAACCCCTGTTGATGTGGATGGCGAGGATGTCGAGTGCTAGTCCGGGGGCTTGTCCCAGTCATTTTTGCTTTTTCAAGATGCCGAGGCCAGGCATACAGCTATCCAACGGATGAAGAAGGCGAAGAGATCTTGGCCTGGTGGCGAGAGTTCAAGGCCGAAAGAACTCCGGCTTCTCCGGAAGGTGCGGTGGCCGAACCGGTCCAGGCTTCCCCTCCGGCTATCCAACGGATGAAGAAGGCGAAGAGATCTTGGCCTGGTAGCGAGAGTTCAAGACCGAAAGAACTCCGGCTTCTCCGGAAGGTGCGGTGGCCGAACCGGTCCAGGCTTCCCCTCCGGCATCTCCCGGCCAAACCCCTGTTGATGTGGATGGCGAGGATGCCGAGTGATAGTCCGGGGGTTTGTCCCGGTCATTTTTGTTTTTTCAAGATGCCGAAGCCAGGCATACGGCCTACTTTTGTACTTGTGTTTATATAGAAGGCATTTTGTTTATGCTTGCTTCATGGCATGTCTCTGAGTAGATAGCCGAGTTCAATTCTGCATGTGGCCGAAGTCATGCCGCTCTCGATACGGTTTGCATGGCCGAAGCCACTCCCGATACGGTTTGCACGGACTTAGAAAATAATGCCGCTCCCGATAAGGTTTGCATGGCCGAAGCCACTCCCGGTACAGTTTATACGGACTTAGAAAATAATGCTGCTCCCGATACGGTTTGCATGGCCGAAGCCACTCCCGGTACGTTTATACGGACTTAGAGAATAATGCCGCTCCCGATACGGCTTGCATGGCCGAAGCCACTCCCGGTACAATTTACACGGACTTAAAAAATAATGCCGCTCCCGATACGGTTTACATGGCCGAAGCCACTCCCGGTACGGTTTACACGGACTTAGAGAATAATGCCGCTTCCGATACAGTTTGCATGGCCGAAGTCACTCCCGGTACGGTTTACACGGACTTAGAGAATAATGCCGGATACAATACTTCGGAAAAAAAAAGATATATTTATGACTTCCGGCTAAATTCCAAGGGGAAAAGACTTACATGAAGTAGTGCCGAAGGCGTTCCACATTCCAAGTACGAGGGAGAGGCTGGCCCGAAAGGGTCTCCAGCCGATAGACCCCTCGTCGGATCACTTCTCTTATGCGATAAGGGCCTTCCCAGTTCGGAGAAAGCTTTCCTGCCGCTTCGGCTGGCTTGGATGCATGAGCGTTCCGCAATACGAGGTTCCCGGCTTCAAAGCTTCAGGGCTTCACTCGAGTGTTGTGGTATCTTGCCATACACTGCTGATAAGCCGCCAGCTGAATGCGAGCTTGATCCCTTGTTTCTTCTATAAGATCAAGGTGATCTTTCAGGACTTCATCATTAACCTCCGGATCATAAGTCAGAACCCTCGGAGACGGCAAGCCGACTTTAATAGAAATAACGGCCTCTATCCCATAGGCCATTCGGAATGGGGTTTCACCGGTAGGGGTTCGGCTTGTTGTCCGATAAGCCCATAGAATGCTTGGCAGCTCTTCGACCCAACGGCCCTTGGCCTTGCCGAGGCGAGTTTTCAGTCCTCGTAATAGACTTCGGTTAGTGACCTCGACTTGGCCATTCGTTCGAGGGTGTGCTACCGAAACGAACTTATGGAGAATGCCGAAGCTTGCGCAGTTGTCTTTAAACCGATGGCTGTCAAACTGTTTGCCATTATCTGAGATAATTGCCCGAGGGATGCCGTATCGGCATATGATGGACTTCTATACGAAATTCCATGCGTTGCTATCGGTTATAGACGCGAGGGGTTCGGCTTCTACCCACTTGGTGAAGTAATCCACTGCCACAATAAGGAATTTCCTCTGGCCGGTGGCCATGGGAAAGGGTTATAAGAGATCAATCCCCCACTAGGCGAAAGGCCAGGGATCTGACAGAGGAGTCAGGAGGGTTGCCGACTTGTGAATGAGGGAGCTGAATCTTTGGCACTGGTCACAGCAGCGGACGAGAGCGGCCACGTCCTCTCGGAGCGTTGGCCACCAGTACCCTTGCCTCAAGAGTTTATGGGTCAAGGCCCTCCCTCCTGCATATGCTCCGCAGATTCCTTCATGTACCTCCCGAAGGGCATAATCAGCTTCGGCCGGGCCGAGACATCGTAGGAGTGGCCGGTCGAAGGACTTCTTGTACAGAACACCCTCCAGAATAAGGAAGTGGGAAGAGCGTTGCCGGACGCACCTTGCTTCCTTCGGATCGGACGGGACCTCCTTTCGGAGGAGAAAAGCGATTAGGAGAGTCATCCAGGTCTCTGCTTCGGATTCATTCACTTGCATAACCTCGGGTTCGCCGAGACTTGGCTCAGACAGTTCTTCTACCAAGACCATTCGGCCTCCTCCTCCGTCCTGTGCTGATGCTAACCGGGAAAGAGCGTCGGCTCGAGCATTTTTGGCTCAAGGGATTCGCACAATTTCATACGAAGTGAATTCAGCTAAAATTCTGCGGGTTACCTGGAGATAGGACACCATCAATGCATCCCGGGCCTCGTACCCCCCGGTGACTTGATTGGTGATAAGCTGAGAGTCACTGAATGCCCTTATGTTTTGTGCACCGAGCTTTCTAGCGGCCCGAAGGCCTGAGATAAGGGCTTCGTACTCTGCGGCATTATTGGTAGCCGGGAAAGAGAAGCGTAGTGCATGCTCCGTGACAACCCCTTCGGGAGATGTCAGGATCCATCCGGCGCCACTGCCCGAAGAGCATGCGGACCCATCAACATATAGCTGTCATTCATCCGCCGAGGACGAAGGAGCCGAAGAGGATTCGGCTTCAGGAGTAATGACTTCCGGCTGAGGGGCCGAGGATGCTTCGGGAGTGAGCTCGGCAATGAAATCGGCCAGAGCTTGAACTTTTATTGCTGTCCGTGGCCCATAAGAGACGTCGAACTCTCCTAGCTCGATCGCCCACTTTGCTAGCCTGCCGGATACTTCTGGCCGAGAGAGGACTTGCCTCAAAGGTTGATCCGTGAGGACCTTTATTGAATGCGCGAGGAAGTAGGGCCGGAGCCTCCTCGCGGACAAAACGAGGGCTAGGGCCAGCTTTTCAAGAGCAGGATACCGAAGCTCCGCTCCTTGGAGGGCTTGGCTTATATAGTAAACTGGCCTTTGAATGCAGTCTTCTTCCCGGATGAGGACGGCGCTGATAGCTGCTTTAGACACAGCGAAGTAAACGAACAGCTGCTCTCCGTGAACCGGTTTAGACAAGACGGGAACATTGGAGAGATAGGCTTTCAGCTAATCGAAGGCCGACTGACACTCGTCTGTCCAGAAGAAACTATTAGTCTTCTTCAGCAGTTTGAAGAAAGGAAAACAGTAATCCGCCGCCCTTGACATGAAGCGGCTTAACGCGGCAATTCTTCCATTCAGCTTATGGACCTCCCAGACATTGGCCGGAGGGCGCATTTGAATGATAGCCGAAACCTTCGCGGGATTAGCTTCCACCCCTCAGCGAGTGACCATGTAGCCGAGGAATTTCCCGGAGGCCACACCGAAGGCGCACTTGGCTGGATTCAGCTTCATTTTATACCTGCGCAAGGCGGAGAATGTCTCGGCCAAATTGGTCAAATGGTCTACAGCGATACGGCTCTTCACCAGCATGTCGTCGATGTAGACCTCCATATTGCGGCCGAGCTGTGGAGCGAATATCCTGTTGATGAGACGCTGATAAGTTGCTCCTGCATTCTTCAGGCCGAATGGCATCCGGGTGTAGCAGTATAAGCCGAGGTCCGTTGTGAAGCTAAGACCTTGTCCTCGTCCTCCGGATGCATTCGGACCTGATGATAGCCTGAATAGGCATCAAGGAAGCTAAGTAGCTCGTGGTCGGAGGTTGCGTCCACCACCTGGTCTATTCGAGGCAGCGGAAAGCTATCCATCGGACAAGCCTTGTTGAGGTTGGTGAAGTCCACACACATCCGCCACTTGCCATCCTTTTTGGGCACCATTACTACATTGGCGATCCAGTCGGGATGGTGTACCTCTCGGAGGTGTCCTGCGTTCAGCCCCTTCTGTACTTCAGTTTGGATGGCCGTCCTTCTTTCTTGGTTGAAGGTACGCTGCTTCTGCTTGACCGGAGGCTGGTTGGGGTCGACGTGCAGCCGATGCTCTGCTACCTCCGGGTCGACCCCAGGCATGTCCGAAGGAGACCAGGCGAAGACGTCGAGGTTTTCTTTCAGGAACTCAACAAGTCTTTCGACTTCAGTCTTCTCTAGGCCGGAGCCTATCATTAGTGTCCGACCTTCTCCTCCCGGAACCGGAACAACTGTAAGTTCCTCTCCTGGGGATGCTTCGGCCGAAGATTCGATCGAAAGGGATTCGGTCGCGGCCTTCCCTTTGACTGAGATCATGTAACACTGCCGAGCTGCTTCCTGATTTCCCTTGGTTTCGCCGATTCCATGGCCGGTACGGAACTTCAGCTTCTGATGAAAAGACGAAGGTACAGCTCCAATTCCGTCGATCAGCCTTCGGCCAAAGATGGCGTTGTAGGCTGAGTCGACTTTGACGACGGCAAAATCCGTTTCGACGGTTAATTGCCGAGGGGCCGTACCTAGGGTTACAGGGAGCCGAATGATGCCTTCTACTCGGCAAGGCGAACCATTAAAGCCGAATAGAGGCCCCCGATGAGACTTCATATCAGCCTCATTCAAACCCATTTTTACAAAACATTCATAAAAAAGTACATTTGAGGCACTTCCATTATCAACAAAGATACGATGAACATCGTAACTTTTCATTATAGCATTTACAACTAAGGCGTCGTCGTGAGGAACCTGAATGTCGGTCAGATCCTCCTGGCCAAAGATGATGTCTTCTTGACGAGACTGCTTCGGCTCGGTGTCGATTGCCGCTACTGCTGTAGTGCTGAGCCGACGACGCCTTGCTCCCTCTCCTGGGCCCCCGGATATCATCATAATCGACCCGGCACTGAGTCGTTGGTGGGATGCTTCTGCCGGGGCCGGAGCCTCCTTTGGTTGAGATGGGGCTTCTTTGTCCAGGAGCTGTCGTTGCCTTGCTGCTCCGGGGACGTCTCGGTCTTGCCGCTGTTGAGGCTGCTCTCGCCGGTACTGCGGCAGACGGCCTTCTCTGATAAGACGATCAATCTCCTCCCGAATGTGCCGGCATTCGTCAGTTGAATAGCCGGTTTCCCGATGGTACTCATAGTAATTGCGGGAGCCCCTTCGGCGGGGATCAGTCTTGATGCGCTCAGGCTGTCGAAGCATACCTTTCACCTCCATAAGCATCTGGGAGGGTGGAGCAGGTAGCGGCAGATACTGCTGCTGCGGATCCCGACGCTTTTCTCGGTCCCATTCTTCCCTCCGATATCGCTTGCGAGACGACTCCTGATGTTCTGGGCGAGGACGAACCGGAGGGGTAGCCGCCGATGGTGCCTCGGCAGTATTTTTGCCCTTGGACATCATCAGGGCTTCTCGGTTAATGTATTTATAGCCCGAGCCACTAGGTCCTGGAAGGTGGGGGGATGACGCTTCCCGATAGAGCTGAGGAGCCCTTCGTCCGTGCACCCACTGATTACGACCGAGACCGCGATCGAACTATCCAGGTTCAGAATTTGGGCGGCTTCAACCATAAACTTAGTGAAATAGTTCTGGAGGGTCTCGGTAGGTCCTTGCCGAATGGCTAGTAGACTAGCCGAGGTTTTACATTGCCGAGTGGCATCGTAGAATTGGTTGATGAACAGTTGGCCTAGCTGTACTAGAGAGTGGATGGAATTGGGGGCCAACGTCTCGAACCAAGTTAGGGCTATCTTTTCAAGAGTGAGGGAGAAGAGACAGCAACGGACTGCCTCGGAAACCCCTCGGACTGAGAGGTAGGAATTGAATCTCTGGAAGTGGCAAACCGGATCTGTCATTCCATCATACAGAGGGCCTTTCGGCAGTTTAAAGTTGGGAGGTACTTCGATAGCCAGAAGCTCTGGAGATAATGGAGTCTGCTCCAGAATGGTGCTGGCGAGAAGCGTTCCGTACGGCTGAGATACCATCTATTGCATTTCTTTCCTCATCGCCGTCAGCCGCCGGTCCAGATCCGGGGCGCGTCGAAGTAGTGACCGAACGTCCTTCGGCCTTTGTCGGATGAAATCCGGACGAAGCATAGTCCGGCTCCGTCGTGATATGACTGGCGCGAGGGACTCGGGCAGGCGGCGCAAATGGCTCGCTGTGTGCCGAAATGACCTCGTTGGAGAAGGCCCGCGGGGGTGTCGGCTGTAGCCTTGCAGCTTGAGCAGGACAAAATTGAGGAGGAGGTGGTATCTGTTGTGGGGGCTGACCCAATAATCCCATATGCTTGGCGATGGCGGACACCATATCTCGTAAAGGCGCCAAGGAGGTGACAATGACGGCCAGCGTCGCTACTTGCTGTTGAAGTTCTTCCACCCGGTCGTATCTAGGAGCGACAGACTCTGGTATAACTGGAAGGCCGGAACCTTGGGAAGAATAGACGGAGTACCTTTGGAGTGGAGTGCCTGCGCAGGAGTCGCCTGCGTCTCTGCCTCGTCTTGTCCGGATCGTCTGGTCATCGGACGATGAGACATAACTTCTTGTTGGTTTTCCACAGACGACGCCACGTGATGTAGCCGAAGCTATCACAGTCGGATTTCGGGACTAGAATCCAAGACAGAAGAAGACCGATAAAGATCCAGACCGAGACCGGGGCGGAGTGTAAAGCCGAGGCTCCGAAGCCGAGAGGCGCTTGGACGAAAAATGTGCCGGGAGCCAAGCCGAGACTCCTTCGGCCGAGGAGGATCCACGCGGCGAGGAGCGAGACCGAGGGCGAAGCGGACACCGCAGAGTCGAAGCGAACCCGACCGGCGAAGGGCGATGCCGAGACCGGAGGAAGAAGACCGAAATCGGTGGCCGAGGCCGACTCGGAGAGGTCAGCGAAGATTCAAACCGAGGCCCCTGTAAGAAAAAAGAAGAAAAAGAAGAAGAACCAGTCAGTAGAGGTCCCGTGCTTCGGCCCAAGAGAACCCCTTCCGACGACTAAGTCAGCTTCTGAAGAAGATTCGATTCAGAAGGGAAGGAAGAAGAGGTAGTTTTAATGCTTTTGAACTATTGTCCTTGGTCAAGAAGACATACTTTTGGTAATAAATAGCTTTGTATTTATAACGGAGGATAGATGTTACTCAATCGTGGCAGCCGATATAGGACTATATTTTGGTCTACTGGTAAACCGCCATATTGCCTAACCCTCCCACCGGAGTGGACCGGATGCGGTTACTGGGCCGAAGGTTGGGGGCCACTGTTGGGCCGAATGCCGCTTAGTGGGCCGAAGCCAACTGGACTGTAGACCGCTAGCTGGGCCGAGGGCTGCTGGACCGCTACTGTTGATCTACTGTTGCTGTTTGGGCTGTTGATATTGGACTGTTTAATGGACCGAATCGGATTCTGCCCCATCAATAAGGAATGATAAGGTTACAAATGATGGAACATAGTTTCTTGCAAATATATATAGGGATGTAAGAGGATACCTATTGAGTCGAACACTAACTTTATCCTTATCATTATCTTTTAAGTAATATGAGTATATTTTTTTATCTTACAAAATATATATGTATCATTATCTTTATCTTTTAAAATGATTGTAAACCGATATAAAACATAAGTTTAATCTTCTATTAATTATAGAGGGGACAAAAGAATACTATTTTCAAAATATACATAGATATAAGTTTTGTCTAAGTAGTTCTCATAAATTTACTTATAAATCATGTGACATTAGTGAAATGAACCTTACAAACTAGTGAATGAGGGAGAAAAAAGATTAAAACAATGACATGGACAATAAGACATCTGACTATATAAATATGATTAGATATTTTATTTAAAAATGAAAATTTTAAACAAGATATAATCAATAGTTAACATAAGTGTAAGAAAACAGATGAATACTCGAATAATATAACTCGAAAAATTATGTATGTTTTCTTCATTCTCATTCAGATACAGATAGTATCTTTATCCTTATCTTTTTATGATTTTTAATTTTCGAAAATAGACAGATAAATGTATTTTTTGATACCATTTACATCCATGCATATATTTAAGAAGGTATACAGTAAACTAGGATAACTTTTTAGGGTGATGCGTGCAATTGACCCGTATATTTACAGAACGTTCATATTAAGACGGTACAAATAAACACCCATATATTTACAAAACGTTCATATTAAGACGGTACAAATAAACACTCGCCCATTCTCCCTAAATAAGGGGTCCTTCCGCACATTTGCACCGAATTCCACTTTCTTGATCATTCACCGCCTGCGGAAAGGACATAGACATATGGGCTCCACGGCATGATAGGATTAATAATCCCCTCACGGCCCCACAAAGTTGTGAGCTGGGATATGAATTTATAATTTTTATTATAAAAAAAGGAGATTCTTTTTATTTTGAACGAGTAAACTAGTGGTAACGAAGAGGAGATTCTTAATTAAGGTTATGAATTCGAAACACGACATTCCACCGGAAAAAGACATTAGGTATACTAAAAAAAATAAGGAAAGAACGGAGAAGGAAGAAATAAGTGCCTTGACAAAAGGTATCCACTAATTTTAGAAAGAACGGGGAAGGAAGAAATAAAAAAGAAGAAGAAAAAGTGAATGCTTAACACTTGCACATTGCGCCGAATGAAAAGAAAGGTGCAGCACCAGCATGATCTTGACATAGACGCCGACAAGGATGAGCGCCCCTCAATGTGAGTAAATAAAAAAAATTATTTTTTGAAAACTTTTTAGGTGGGCCCCAGTATTCGGCATGTCCGTATAAGTTGATCTTTGATCGGATGGTCCAAAAAAATCTGAAAAATAAAAAATTGTTAACGAGCTCAGCCCATTAAAGATACTTTTTACTATTGATTAGGACTCAATTTTTTATTTTTCAAAATTTTTTTAGGTCGTCTAATCGGATATCAGCCTGTACGAACACGTAGGCCGCCTCGGGGCACACTTAAAAAAATTTCAATTTTTTTTGTTCATTTACCCACTGCACTAAGGCATAGTGCAGCAAGTATTACTCTTTCATGTGATGAGAAAGAGTGGCAAAGCATGGTAGGGAGACAGGTAGAGAAACTATTGGTGGCCTTGAAATAAGTAGTTAATTAGTCTTCTCTACTCTCTTCTTCTAGTACAAATATTATCGAATTAAGAGAAGATCAGAGAGAGAGGAATATCTATACATATATATAGCACATTTACGGGTGGAGTGCACCAAATGAATCATCGCACTCTAGCAATTGTGAATCCCATTTCTGATTCGAAAAGATAGTTTACTCCACTTTCGACTTAGATGCGCCCTAAGGCTGCTATAATGCACTATGAGGCGCATCCACCTAAAATCTCCTCACTGTCATATAAAATTAAAACAAAATAAAAATCTTAAAGTATTCAATTACCTTTCTTATAGGTGTTCACATGATTTAATTTTCACCATGAAATTCAATCGTAGCCGTCCAATTGAGTACGTATTTAATTAAGGGTTAAAACTAAAACTCCAAGGAATGCTATCAATCTTAAAGGATTATCAGATTTGACTTTTTGAATATCTTAACAATCTTTCTGTGTGCACTCGATTGGATGGCGATGTTTGACTTTTTACAATCAGTAAAAATTAAAGCCCTAGGTATGGAAATAACCTTAAGAGCCTAATTGAATAGTTAAAACATTTTGATAATTTTTTATTTTTTAGTAGCATGGGGCGGCAGAGATTTTCTAAAAGGATAAAGGATAAAGGACGCCAATGAACAGCCATCGGTCACCGATCAAATGGGCACTAGAGAGCCGCAGGAACACCAAGACTTGCACGTTGAATAGGAAAGGAATTCGAGCACTTCCATGAAACTCTAAGATCTCATAATAGGATTTTCTTAGACCAAAAAAAACCCTCCACTTGATCACTAGTACTACTGATCGGAGATGAGCACCGGTGGAGAGGAAACAACACAAAACGAGGGGATAGCGGCATGGAGAGATGGAAAGAAGAACAAAGAGAGGGACAATTGCTACTATGCCTAGAAGCCAAACATCCGGCAGAGGTCCGAAAGATGTCGACAAAACCCTGCAAGGTGAGGAACAAAAGAGGTAAGATGGAGCTTAGCTTAACAAAATGAAGGGGTGGACAAGAGGGTGGAAGGGGATGGCGGAAGAAGGAGGTGGGATGTGAAGGTGGAAGGGAATGCCAAATATTGGGGAGGGCGGGAGAGAGTTCTTAGAGGATAGTCCCCTCACCCAGACGATTGCCTAGAGCCAACGAGTTTGCTGAGAGCACCGACATTTTCTCCGGGCAAGCCGACGATTATTGTGCGGTAAAGTTAAATAGGAGCCCTCACTACCTTACCGCAACACTTGAAAATATGTTACACGGTGTATCTCGCCGTGACTTCATTTTTTGAACAATAAAGTACTGTCATTTTTTCAGTCAAAGTAGAAATAGGTACAATGTATAGAGAAACACCAGAAAAGAGTGCACCCAAAAAAAATAAAGAAATGAAGGATACACAACATCCAGGTGGGTACAAAGGATCGATAGAAAGTCGTGGAGTCGAGGAGGTAAAGCTCGAACAAGGAGGAGGGGACCTCCTCAAAAGAACCAGCGGAAGACCGCCAGACAAAGTTGCAACTCCTTGCAATTGGAGTTAGCAGGACTCGGAGGCGTATGCCAATGAAGAGCATACGTATGAAGCATGTATTATGGAGTACCTCGAAAGAAACCAAGATCCCAATGCATGATCTTCTCACAGCCAATGAAAACACCAAATACCTTCGTTGACGTCATCAGGGGACACTAAACGCAAATGTCCGATATTAAAACAAAAGATGGCGAAATAACACGAGGGGAAAGGCAACAAGGGGTAGAAGAAGGGTGCAAATTCCAGAGCTCCTCTCCATAGACACATGCACTTATCTTATCGCGACAAACATTGGCGTGCTAATTCCCAAGTTGGCCCCCTCCCCGTTTGGGTAAGATTGAGTAGAACCTCTTTCTATTAACTCGAGAGGTAGAAAGTTACACGTAATTAATTAGTTCTTGGGAGTCTAGCTCAATCAGACCTCGTGTTTTAATTTGTCCTTCCATTTTTTTCCTAACTTTTGTCTTAAGGAGAATACAAAAGATTCCATTTAGCTAGCTTCTATCTGTCATGTATTTATAAATATGGGAATGTTAATGTTCCATATAAATATGGGAACTTAATGTTTCATAAAACCTGAGAGACCTAAAATGATTTCACTAGAGATCAGGGTCTAGAACTTGGTGAAAGTAACATTCGGGAATAAATATCTATTTATTGTTTATGGTTTTTCATTTAATTATATAGTGAAGGAAAAATATTTTTTTTATAATTATTATTTTCATGTCTCTCTCCTACATTTTGACAACTATGACTCTACAAAGAACTTTATTATTGTCACATCATATACCAGCTGACTATCATGGCATTGATGCGGGATTGATCAGTGTACTGCAATTGCTTTTAGATTAGCTATTGACGAGCATAAAATTGCATCAGTTAAACTTGATGCACAGCCTATAGCTATTATGCCCTTTGACAGTGCAGCCATAAGGAAAACATTTCTTTGTAAATATTTCTTTGGTCAGCATGGTGCCTTAGATGACCGTATAATCCGATATTAGATTGGATGACCGGCTCAGTCAGCCCTTTTAGCTTCATTGACCAGAGGACACCAACGAAAAAACTCATAATGAATTTCTAAGTATGGGAGTAGAGTAATATTTGCGGCAATGCAAGACATTGCAACAAGCTATGTCAATGGGCAATCCCATTAGTTCACATAGGCAAGAGTCACATGTGCATTTGGGTGTAGGGTTCCGAGTGTAAAAAATATAAGTATGATAAATATTTTTTGGGCGTGACAAATACTATTTATGATGCTTACGAAATATTTGTTATATCTTAAAAAATATTTATCATGTCCACAAATATATACATATATGCGTAAGGATGACAAATACTTTCCAGACGTGACGAATGCTTCGTAAACGTGACAATAGTATTTGTCATGTTGACAAAGTATATGTCACGTCTTAAATTTTGCACATAAATACATAAAAAAATAAATACTTCATGAACGTGACAAATGCTATTTATTACCTACAAAATACTTGTCATGCCCACATATATTTATCACACTCAAAATTCCGCACTCATTGCTTCGCATATCCACGTACGAAGAAAGAACCCAACCCATGTGACTTATGCCTATATAGACCAATGGAATTACCTAGTGCAATTTGACTAAGCTTGTTAGCATTACTCGTGAGAATAATCCCACACTGGAAGTCACAAGGAACTCTCTATCTCCCTTTATAAAAAAAAAGTCTGACCACATCTAATCAATGTAAGCCTTTCATTCTTTACTTGATATTTTTTTTATTTTTTATTTTTTTGCCGCAAGTTATTATATTGACTTGAGTACAGGAAAGTGTCACTCTGCCAAGGAGTTAACTGATGATTGTTGATTGTGCAAGACATGGTGTTGTAATATCCAGCAAGAGAGTACAATTCTCTAACCAAGAACAAACACGTTGTTAATTTAAAATTTATATGTATGTGACGGTACTTTTCCGAATATTGACTTTTACGTTTAGATCTCACTTTCAGTGGCCGACCTTTGTGCAGCTCCGTATTTTTAGTAAAAAATTAAAACAAAAGTATTTATTTCTCTTTCTTTTTTTTTGTTCAGTAGCACAGTGGTCATATACATACAAATATTTACAAACGGCCATAAATCAAATCCGAGATGTCCTCCATAGATGGAAATAATTATATGAGACCTCTCAATTGAGAGGCAAGTGATGAAGCAGTTAGTTCATAAAAGTATTTATCTCGAGAGTTACTTTTCCATCCCGCAAGAATGTATCAAAAACCAAACGAATTTAGTGAAAGGAAAACAAACAGGGGGTTAGGCTCGTGCATGTTAACGCGTTACATTTATTTTAGTCTTTTTTTGTCTTTTTCATATCCATAAACTACTAAGACTTATTCATAACTTCTTTTTATCCAACTAATTTGTTAATTCATGTCTACACTCATCTCTAATGTAAAACCGAGGATGACGGGAAAAAATCATCACATCAAACGGCAACTTAAGCTCACATAACTGCGGTTCCCTTTGATATCGGGATAGAATTGTATAGGAATAGGTATAAGTCAACTTAATTTAATTTATCTATAATCTTGTTATGTGATGTGTTTGGTATGCAAATGGATAAGAAAAAAGTTAACCTTGTTATTCATTTGGTGAAAACGAGGATAGTATTGAGGATAAGTCGTGGAAAACGCTATTGCTACCCTTCTTATCTCAAGATAGAATATTATTTTATATAATATGATTAAAATTTATATATAGTATATAATTATCAACCTAATTTAATTTATCTACAATCTTGTTCTATGGTGTGTTTGGTATGTTAATGGTGTGTTTGGTATGTGAAGGAATAAGAAAAAGGTTAACCTCACTCTTCATTTGGTGAAAATGAGGATAGTACCGAGGATAAGTTGTAGAAAGAGACATTGCTGCCCTTCTTATTCTAATATAGAATATTATTTTATATAATATAATTATAATTTATATATAGTATATAATTATTATAGAATTAATTATATTATTATTTATGTAATATAATTGTATATTTAATATATATGGTATATTAAATGTAAATATTTCTTATTTTCCATTACTCGTACCACCATACTCTAAACATGCTTAATCCACGTTGTTGATTTTAATTATGTAAGCATTTAATTTATATCACATATAATTAGCATATAATTAGAATATAGTAATATATTAAAGATACTCACTAATATTATTATTTAAGATAATAATATATTATTATTATATATATAATAATATACTCCATGGGTATCAACTTGATTAAGATTTATATTCACTGACATATAATGTCATTAGTTAGTAATGAAGTCATTATTAGAGTAAATTATATTATTATTCTATGGACCCGTTGTACTACTAGTGCTTATTAGTATTAATACTACTATGTAAATACTAAATGTAAGTATACTACAATGTAAATGCTAATGTAAGTACTAATACTAATTTAAGATAATAATACATATTACTATATTACTATAATAATATATTAAAAATACTTATTGATATGATTAAGATTTTTATTTAATAATACATTTAAAACGTCATTAGCCAATAATGAAGTCATTATTGGAATTAATTATATTATTATTTTATGAACTAAAAGAAGGGACAAATGAGATAAGAATGTGGTTAAGGGGGAGGATAAGTCATTCCACCTTTTTGGTGTAACGAGTTATCTCCATGTTTAACCTCAAAAATAGGATTAAGATCTCTTATCCTTATTCTTGTTAACCCATTTTATCCTTAGGATTTTTTGCGACACCAAATCGAAGAATGGAGTACACAGGCCCTATCCCCACTTTATCCCAATACCAAAGGGGGCCGAAAGAATACATTCAAAGGCAGTGTTAAAGCAAGAGTGATGCAGATATCAACCTTTTACTAGTTTCCTCAGGTGATTTTTAAAATGAAACTAAGTTTATAAAGTAGATCTATGCGGATAATTAGCGCTATCAATGATATGGATCTGGGTAAAACTGTTCCCAAAATGGAGTATGTCAGCACGTAGTTCAAACCCAATAAACGTGACAGGTAAATGGGTCAGGTCTTAGGTCCATTCTATATTTTGTATATTAAAAGGTAAATAGGCCCAATAAGAATGTTTTTATCCAAATCTCCAATAAGCCTAATAAATGGACTTGATTTCAGGCCTAGATTCTTAAAAATCTCATCACAAATTATGCAATGTGTGAGAATAAAATTTTTAGTTTTCTGTATGTATATTCCCATAAATTGCCGTATTTATATAAATACTCCCGACTCCCACAACGTGTTATAAATACTTGACATCTACAGAATGGGTGTATTTATACCCTTGTGTCAAAACGCCATGATCTTCACTGCAATAAGTCATAAAGATTCATCAATTATTGTGAATTCAGTGGCATATATGCACAACTTTCATGAACTCAAGGATATATATGCAAAAATATCTGATTTTTTTGGCACATTTGGTTGTACTCCAACATAGCATTTTGGTGAGAAGGGTTTAACCACAAAATTTTGCAGATATTAAGAGTATCTGAAAATATATGTGACTCAGGGGATTCGTAGAAATATGCTCATTTGCATGGTTATATACACAAAAAACTCCTAAAAATTTTACCAGGTAAACGGGCATACACAGACTCAGAGCTAGCGGTTCAAACGTGTCTGAACCCGCTTTGTCACGTTAACGAGCGATCATCTTGCGCTCCCGGGGACAGAAGAACGTGGTCGGTTCGGATCCGGTCCAACTCCCCCTACCCGGATGTTCGAATATTGAGGGCTCTTATGCAAATAACGTCGTAAGTCCTCATGTGATTGGCCGCTGTTGGTTGCCAATTAACTCGCGCCATGTGAGAAAAATTTCCGCTTCGTTTTCCCGCCTTCCCGCTCGCAGGGAGAGAGAGAGAGATAGAGAGAGGAGAAATGGAGGAAGAGAGAGAGGGTAGGGAGGAGGAGAGAGGAATAGAGGGAGAAAGGAGGTAGATAAAGAGATCAAGATTAGATTTTGCGGCTGGGGAGGGGGTTAGAGAGAGAGAGAGGGAGGGGGGAGGTGAGATGGGGATACAGGGCCTTCTCCCTCTGCTAAAGTCCATCATGGTGCCCGTCCACGCGACGGACCTCGCCGGCCAGAGCGTCGCCGTAGACACCTACTCCTGGCTCCACAAGGGCGCCCTGGCGTGCAGCAGGGAGCTTTGCAAGGGCCTGCCCACCTCCAGGTCCGTGAAAGGCGCTGCTTTTCTTTGCTTCCGTTCCTTTTTGTCGTGGACATTGCTGTTGTTCCTCGTCGTCGTTGTCCCCCTTGACGGGTGACCTAATGGGCGCGGGTGTGCATTGGGAAGAAAGCCTTGGAGGGTCTCTCCTCCGTCAGCACTACCATATTCCGCAAGAAAGTTTGTTCCTTTCGTCTGTTCCTGGTTAGGGTATCGCCATTGTTCTTGATTTTTTTTTTCCTTGCTCTCAATTATTGTGGTCAAGGGTATCGCTATTGTTATTAAATTTTATCTGTTCACCTAATGTTGTCAAGTTCGGTGTAAATGGATGATACGAATTGGGTGGTTAAAAAGGCCGGATGGGCCTGTTTGTTTTCGTCTTTCAGCTTTGGAAATTTCACCTCACATTTAACATTCCCGAGTAATTACAAGATGGGTTTGGATCCTGGGAGCATTCACTGTTCAGAACCAGAGCTCCCGTGGTATGTTTATACTGAGAAAGTAATTATCTTATTACTAATCACAATCAACGATTTCTTAACTAGAACGAGCTTCACAGGCTGTGGAGCACTAATTTGCTAGAGTCAAGTGGATTTAAGCAATGCGTCATTGCTCGCTAGAATTGAAGTACCTTCTACATCTGGGTCTCAAATATTATTGACTAAACAAACTGTTGGGTACCTTGATCTTCTAGGCATGTTTAGATATATCCACAAGTGAATCAGGATGTCTATGTCATCAAATGTAGACATATTCTGTTTTGGTGATTTTTTTTCTTTTCCGAAATGTTCAACCTATAACCAGTGATGCTTATATATCTATGATGTGCTGCTGACGTTTCATCATATTTGTGTTGTTGCAGGCATATCGATTATTGCATGTATAGAGTAAATCTACTACGACATTTTGGCATCAAGCCCATTCTTGTCTTTGATGGAGGGCTTCTGCCAATGAAGGTCGATCAAGAGAACAAGCGTTCAAGGTATGGTAATTGAGTTCTAAGAATATTTGATGCCAATGCACCAAGGATTCAAGGATCTGATCAGATTGTTGCATCCTTTGTAGCCAATTCAGTCTGTTTCTTGAATCCTCGGCGCATAGACATCAAATGTTTGTGGACTTCAGGCCTATCCAATCTGATCCTTGAATCCTTGACCCTAATATATTACCAAATGCTCATCTCATTCACTGATCATTCTCCATAGTAAGTGCCCATACCCATCCTAAACTAACATTGAAGCGAGAACTGAATTATTTGTTAAAAGGATGAGCTATTTTTAGTCTTTGTTATCCAGTTGCAAACATGGGTTAAGGGTTACTTGCAGTCCCATGACAGTATGAATCCGAGTATGGTTGCCCTCTATATGGCTCTTGTTCTACATAGTGCATGAAGTAGGGGTCAGTTAGCTCTTAGCAATCCCATGACAGTATGAACCTGTGTATGGCTTCCCTCTCTATGGCTCTTGTTCTACATAGTGTGTGACTTGATGGCATGCAACGTTTGGCTTATGGCAAATGCATGTATCATTTTTCCAGATTTAAATTCACTAATATTGTCCTATCTGGTAATACAGGACAAGGAAGGAAAGCCTTGAGCGTGCAGTGGAACATGAATCTGCTGGAAATTCTGCTGCTGCTTATGAGTGTTACCAGAAAGCTGTTGACATCTCACCTTCAGTTGCATATGAGCTTATACAGGTTGTATTATGTGCACACCAAGTTTCTCAATGTCCACCTAGCCACAAAAAATGCAACGATAAGCTAATGACCAAACCATTTGAGGTTTATGGTTGCTACTTAATGTCCTTGTAGAATATTTTCTGTAATGTATGGTGTTCACTTTCACTGAGTAATTATTGATGACATTATCTGCATCTTTATTTGTTCTTCATTGCACGGGTCTTATCATTGCTTTGCCAGGTTTTGAAGGAGGAAAACGTTGATTATATTGTGGCACCTTATGAAGCCGATGCGCAAATGACGTTTCTAGCCATCCACAAACTTGTTGATGCAGTCATTACTGAGGATTCAGACTTGATACCGTTTGGGTGCTCTAGGGTAGGGTCTAACACTTGTGAGGTTTTCTATTTAGGCATTGATGCTTCCATCCCTTGCTTTGGATTTCTTCTGTGCCCTCTCTGTTGCAGATATGTCACACGAGAGAGGAGGAGGAAGGAGGTGTGGAGGGAGGGTGAGAGATTAGAGGAGGAATGGTTAGCAATCCAAAAATGGGAGTGGAGTGATGAAGTCCCTTTATTTATCCCATACTTTTGTGATACTTGTTGAATTGTGGTTATAATGTGACATGTGTATGCCATGTTTATCTACTTTCCAACGTGAACTATTTTTTCTTGTTCCATTGTCTGGATGAATCTAATTTCTTAAGTTTTTATGGCCAGATTATATACAAAATGGACAAGTTTGGGCAGGCTGTTGAGTTTCGCTATTCATTGATAGGCCAGAATAAGGACCTCAATTTTGCTGACTTCACTAAGCAGATGTTTCTAGAGATGTGCATCCTAAGTGGTTGTGACTATCTACAGTCATTGCCTGGTATGGGCTTGCGGAGAGCTCATGCGCTTATACAAAAGTTTAAAAGCTATGACAAGGTAGGACAGATTTACACTCCTTTTTGTTGGGTGCTTGATCTTTTAATCAATACTATTTTATTCTGTTATTGGAAGTTGCAGTTTCATTGTTTATATTTAGTGCTTATGTTCTGGATGATGGGTACAACTCTGTGCATATATTACCTGGATTGTAATACAGTAATACTGCTTGCATTAATGCATGGATTTGCGTCATACTGTTGGTTCAGAGAGCATTCTATTTTTGCATTTATTTGGATGCACCAGTGAGTGTCTGTTGATCAAGAAATAAAACACAGAGAAGGAGAACAACAATAATAACAATAAGGAGAAGAAGAGGGGGAAGGGATTACCTGCCAAGGGCAGTAGCAACAGAGCAACAACAACGAAAAACAAGCAACAACAACGGCAGGACACTCTTAGGATTTTTTTCAACAGCAGCAACAGCAGCATCAGCAACAACAGCAGCAGCTGCCACCAAAGAAAACCCTACCTAGGGTTTATGTGCAAAAAAAAAGACAAAAAAATGATAGAAGAGGAGAAGGAGGAGCAAGAGAGGTGCAGGGCATAGTTTGCAGAACCAGCTGGCTCAAATTGAAACCAGCAACACTGGAGCAGAACTGGTGGTTTCCGATCCATTTTGAACCAGCTCGTTTTGTACAGTTCCATCCTGATTTGAACTGAAACCAACCTTGATCGGTTCTAGAATCAGTCCTAGTTCTACAAACCTTAGTGGAGAGAGAGAGAGAGAGGATTTCTCCTCCCGCGGAATGCAGGAACAGAGACTCTTTCACAGCACAGAGAGAGTGGGAGAGAGATTGGAGTGGGTGAGCTCCCTTGGACCAGCACTGGTAAAGAGCAGGTTTCCCCCCTCTCTCATTTACCTCTAACCAGACCAAAAGAGAAAGGGGAAAAAATTCAAAAAATGGAAGGGAATCTTGGAGGGGGAAAGTGGACTGGTGTGTGTGTGTGGGGGGGGGGGGGGGGGTCTCTCTCGGACCCCTATCGGTCCAATTTGGGACCCCCACCAGCCCCATTGCAAATGCTATGTAAACCCCTCAAGAGGCCTGCTGCAGGGCATGGAATTCTGAATCGGATCAGGTTCTAGGATCGGCCGGTCCCGATCCTGATCCGATCCAATCCGGATCAGCTGATCTTGGCCATGGTTCGCAGTATCAGCTGATACCGATACATATCGGGGTACCAATACGATACTGGGGGTAGCGTAATACCAGTCTTTTGTATTTTAAAAAATAAAATAAACTTTTATGGGCCGGTATTGGGTCAAAATGGACCGATACCGAGCCGATGTGCCCAATACCAATACCGGTATGTATCGGTAACCCTTGGTAGCGGTACTAATATGGGTACTGCCATCCTTGATCCTAGCCGATCCAATGGAAGAAAATTGATTCTAGATCAATCCATTTAGAAAACATTAAAAATAATTTTTAAAAATATATAAAAAATAAAAATTAGAAAAAATAAGAAAAATCAGAGAAAATGAAAAAAAAAGCTACACATACAAATAAATTGAAAACATCATTAGATAAATGTTTGACAATCTACGAAGCATACAAATATTCATTCTTAAGTATTAAATGATTAAAAATAAATAAGTATATATTATATACCTTTAATATGGATAATGTGATGAAGATGATTTCAAGTCATATTTTCTAAGATAGATAGATAACTTCAAAAGCCTAGATTTAACACATCTTATATTCCAACAAACCACAAAGAATCCTTCCTTAATCTAAAGATCTGCTTCTTAGGCAACACATACACATTCCCAACAGACCAAATCATGTCTGAAGGAAAACACCGACACATATAATTATCAAGTTTTAGTCTTATGCTTTCGGATATGTATCTAACCACGATAGAAGGAGAGCCTACAAACACCCTAGCACCTAGACAAATTTAGTGCCTTGGTCTTAGTAACCATGTGGAACTGGAGGTCAATACCCACCTTTCATTAAACCGAAGCTTAGTTTCAGGATTTTCTACGACCTGTTGTCCATTAGACCCACAAATTGACTAGACCACAACATATACTTTTATTACAATTTCATCCCTACCCCTCCTTAAGATGGCATTGTCTATAAGCTTAATCTTATACGAATATGCAACTTGGAATTCAAAATAGACAGATAAACAAATATTTATTTTTACGTGATTCACAATTTTAAGTAGATATTTTTACAAAGTTCTAAATCAATTCCAATTGACAAAGTTGATCCGATTACCTCAAATTTGATAGCAAGACACAAATTAACAATCTATCAAATATAATTACTAGCGATTGGGGAGTCCATTACAAATAGTCGAATAAAATTTATTTCTTAATATAGAATGTTAGAGATTTAATTATCTATGATTATTTTAGTGTCTAATTGAAATTTAGCTTTAGAACATGGTCATTTTAATTTAATCTTGATGAAAATATGCCAAATAATTTGCAGAGTTCTGGCATGTTAAAATTAAATTCTAAATAGCAAAATAAAATTAAAATAAGGTAATTAACAACTAGCATAGTCTTGATTTATCATACACCTGCCTTTAGGGTAAAGTCCCCACACAAACTCTGTAAACCTTCTGGCCTTTCCATAGTGATCTCTGTGTATTCCTCTGACATTCCCCAACTGTCGAAGACGTACACGCACACACAAGAACACATGTACATAGCTTCCTCATGCTTTTCTCTCTACCTCTCTCTCTCTCTCTCTCTCTCTCTCTCTTAATGCTTGGGGGTGAAGAAAACCCCCCAAGCCACTGCCTCAAACCTTCCCACCACCTCCCACCCTGCCACATGTCAAATGGTGGGTGGAGGGCAATTTGGTAATTTACATAAACTTTGTTTTTTATGTTAATTTTATTGTTTAATATATATAACCCATTAATGACTAAATTAGAAAAGTGCCCAACATAAAATTTGTAGATAATTTAATTATCTTTCAAATCGGTCAAATTTCATCTCATTTGGACCTTCCTACACAAAGTTACGCAATTTAAAAGTTGTCTGACCTTTAATTACATTAGTTAAAACTTAATGGGCTGACTTGTTGGGCTCGTTTAATGAAAATCTAATATGTTTTGGGCTTCTTAAAATTTAGGATGTTACATTTCAGGACTTCAAAACAAGATTAATCTTGCAAAAGATTCATCTTTGAAGGAGTTTTCTCTGATTTATGCTGAAGTTTCCATCAACCAAGACGTAGGGGAAAACATCCTTTGTCAGTTCTCTTCATATGTTTTACATGAATTCATGAATTCCGATACAGTATGATCCTAAGTGAAATATGTGCTTTGGTATGTTCTGTCATTAAGAGAATAAATGGTGATGTATGAAATTTCTTCTTACAACTGAGGCTCTGTTGAAGCCTAGGTAGTCCATCTGCAAGATCTTTAATACAAAATCTGCTGTGATGATGCTTCTATGATCTCGTCTGATGCTTTGACTTATTGGAGTGGTACACCGACTGTCAATTTATTGAAAATCAATATTATCTATATTATGATTATGTGTTGACTCAGTTGATTGATGAATCAGCTGGTTGGCCTATTCCGCCAGTGCTGAAATGGATGCCTTTGTTTTCTCAACATACAATGCATTTCTTTCAGGTAATCAAGCACTTGAAGTACAGTGCAGTTTCGGTCCCACCACTTTATGAAGAAAGTTTCAAGCAGGCTATAATGACTTTTCAGCATCAGAGAGTTTATGATCCAAGAATTGAAGATATTGTTCATTTATCTGACATTCCCCTTGACGTTGACAAAGATTTGGACTTTTTGGGCCCATATCCTTTATATTAATTCAATGTATTACATTCAAATTATCTGGTATTCATGTTAAAATTATTTTGTTTTATCTTAACTCATCATACTTCACTGCCACAGGCTGTGATGAAGGGCATTGCTAAAGGATACATTGATCCTTTCACAAAGCTGCCATTTGAGGTATGCCAAAATAGAAATTATACCATATAGTAGGCTTTGTGTTCCAGCATACTGTATATGCAATTTTGTATTATTTTAGTCAACCCTTTTTCTTCATGCTAATCATTTAGGTAGAAATTACGTAATTTTTATTTTTTTGGCTATTGGAGATTTGAATTTCAACATCTGTAATCTGGAGGCTAGTTGGGTGAACTGGGCTATGTTCAGAGGAAACTAGGCTAATTTGGAATGACTGATCCCCATATTTAGTTCAATCAATCCAAATTCAACTTAGAACAACCCAAACCAAGTCCAACCAACAATTAGGTGGTTTTGGGTTAGGTTACCTGGCCAAATTTACTATACCTATTTACATTTAGTCTGAATCTTGGCTGATCCAACATGGATGATTCAGTTCTGATTAGATAGGCCCACTTGGCCATTCCAGGAGAGAAAGGGGATGATTGAGGGTTGGCTCTTTAAAATGTTTCAAAAGGCTAGAAAAGTAACAAGTAGCAACATTTTCATAAATAATATGGGTATGTAAATAACTATTTTAATTGATGATTTTTTCTGAACTTTTACAACCTTCTTACCTTTCCACAATTGCATAATCTAATCCCTATTTTCCACTCACTCAGCCTAGTGAAGCCTCTTGGTAGAGGGTGGCGCCAGAGACAGCGGAGCCAGAGACAGCGGGGCATGTGGCAATCCTTGGCTTCAACCTCGGCCTCTCTGGGTGTCTAACCAGGCTGGGGCTGTCACTGTAGCAAATAGTGGTGCCTTGGAGAGAACAATCATATTGGGACATAAAAAAAATAGATATACACTAGAAATATCCATACAGTACATTATGAAAGAAACAAAATTTACTAAGAATAGTACATAGCCTCACTCAATTTCTATATATTCCAAAAAGAAAGGAAACAAGTACAACAATAACAGACTACCTCTGTTATCAAAGGCGATAGAGGCGATCGCCTAGGCGATGAGGCGAGGCGAGGCGCCCTTAACCCGCCTCACTTTGGGCTGAGTCGCCTAGGCGAACGCGGTAAACGCCTCAAGCGTTGAGGCGCTCGCCTCCGCGCGCCTTGGGCGCCTCAGTCGCCTTGGCCCGCCTCAGTCGGTTCGTTTGCCATGCACCCGGCCTATTTGGCCCAGCCCAAAGGGCCCAATGCCCGGGCTATAAAACCAAACCCTTAACCCCCCCTCCCTCGTCCCGATCCATTACGAACCCTAACGCTCGCACAGAGCTTCCTCGTCCTCCCGCCCACCACAGTCGCCGGTCGTTACGGTCGTGGCTGGTAGCTCCACGGTCCCTCCCCGGCGACGGCGACGATGACGGTGACAGCGCAGCCCTCCGGCGACGGCGACGACGACGGCGCATCACTCCGGCAACGGCGACAACGACGGCTACGGGGATTTTAGGCAACTCCTCTCTCCCTGTCTCCCTTCCCCTGACCCTCTCACTCTGTCTCTCTCCCTGTCTCCCTTCCTCTCCCGACCCACCCTCTCATGCTCTTTGTCTCTCTCCCTGTCTCCCTCCCTTCCCCGACGACCCTCTCACTCTCTGTCTGTCTGTCTCTCCCTCGCTCCCCTCCCCCGACCCTCTCACTCTATGTCTCTCTCCCTGTCTTTCTTCCTCCCCCGACCCACACCATCTCACGCTCTGTCTCTCTCCTTGTCTCCCTCCCTCCCTCGACGACCCTCTCACTCTCTGTGTGTCTCTCTGTCTTCCTCCCCCGACCCACCCTCTTTGTCTCTCTCCTTGTCTCCATCCCTCCCCCGACGACCCTCATTATGTGTGTGTGTGTGTGTCTCTCTCTCCCTCGCTCCCCTCCCCTAACCCTCTCACTCTCTGTCTCTCTCCATGTCTCCCTTCCTCCCCCGACCCACCCTCTCACGCTCTGTCTCCCTCCCTATCTCCCTCCCTCCCCTGATGACCCTCTCACTCTCTGTGCGTCTCTCTATCTTCCTCCCCCGACCCACCCTCTCTGTCTCTCTCCCTGTCTCCCTCCCTCCCCCGACCCACCCTCTCACGCTCTGTCTCCCTCCCTGTCTCCCTCCCTCCACCGACGACCCTCTCACTCTTTGTGTGTTTCTCTGTCTTCCTCCCCCGACCCACCCTCTCACGCTCTGTCTCTCTCCATGTCTCCCTCCCTCCCCCGACGACCCTCTCACACTCTATGTGTGTGTCTCTCTCTATGTCATTATGTATGATTATATTTGTGTTTTTGACATTTTGTATAAATAAGTGAATTATAAATATATATATTTTAAAAATATCGCCTCAAACGCTTAGGCCATCGCCTAGGTGTTTGAGGCTGAGGCGACCCCCTGGTCGCCTCGGTCGCCTCACGCCTCTAACTACATAGCAGACTACTGACTGAACTATTTAAGTGCTTCCTCATAGTACACTTCTGTTGCTTCAACTCCTAGAGCTTTAGACCATGGTGTGTTGGATAGGTTGATTCGATCGGATTTTGGCTGAACTGATGTAATCTTGGTCTGGCCCGTGCCGATCCAAAACCGGATGGGCTGGGATCGGCCAAACAGCTAGTCAAATTAGCTATTGGAGACCAACTCTAGCATGTGCTAGAGGACATCCAACGGCTAGTTTGGGGTTGGGGATGGCTTGGGGGTATAAATAGCCCCATTTGGTCATTCCCACCCCACCCCAACCCTTTCTCACTCCTCTATCTACCTACTCTCCTTTTCTCATTTGCTCTTAAGCTTGGGTTCGGGACGACCATCTGCAACAATCGGTTTGGCTCTAAAGAAGACATTATAATGACTTCATCATGGCACAAGAGCCCATTAGATGTGATCATTGTTATGGCTCCATTCCATGGTGAGACGTTAGAATGTCTTCAATGATACCACATGATGTTCGGATTGATTCCAATGAAGATGTAATGACTTGTTGTATGTTTATTTGTGTCTGTTGTATCACAATAGTAGATTGTTTTAGCCTTGTAATTTTTGCATCTCTTTATTACACTTCAAGTTTATCCTTGGAAGTACAGCAAAAGAATATGAATTGGTACATTCATAACACAAAGTTGGTGAATTATTTATGCTAATGATGATCACATCGGATGCAAATAATTCATCAATTTTGAGTGTTGCACATGTATGCATTCATATTTGTTTTGTGATACTTCATACTTATATTATTTAAGGAAGGATAAAATATGGAAGTGAGGCTAAGGAATATATTTTTGAGTGTGGGATCCAGTAGGTTTTGCCTCTTCAAATTATCTCAAATATTGTAAGCACCTTTTTATATTTTTAAGAAAAATCATATATATATTTGAATTTGTTCATTCTCCATTTGAACAAGAAGGGACCATTGGGCTGTATCTGCCGGGATCAGCCCCAGATTGGATCGACCGATCCAATAGCTCTAAGGTCGGTCCGATCTGTGCCCAGTTCCCGGTCCTTCCTAGCTTCAAACTGATTGCCTAAAACTAATAGTCGAGCAGCAATGAGTCCCTTGAACTCATAAGATCTTCCACTAAGTTGGCAGCAGATCAGAGAAGCTTATCTGTGGTATTCCATCACGTGTTTCCATGGTAGGGCAGTTTTGCCATTTGTTCCCACAGCTAAGCCTTAAGTTAATGCTTGGGTTAGAAGGATTCTAAGTTTCTAAAAAGGGCAAATTCACATTTTGAAATATAAGAATTTACATAGACAATTGCTTAAAACAGCACAGAAAACACAATATGACATCAGGTGGCAGCAGCAAAGTAGTCGGACCCAGATTAGAGGGGAAGCAGCACAACTGCAGCAGAGCAAATGCCCCTTTGTTCTTCTCTGTTTCTTCTTCAGCTCATTTGGCAACTTGATGCAGTGGTAGCGGCACCTTAAGTGTAATCCAACAGAGGCAAGCACATGGGGAGTGGGGAGAAGGAATCAATAAACCCTACCCTGACCCTCTTTCCTTGCTCTCTGCTTGTGTGAAGACTTGAAGGTTGACACCCCTCTTCTGAACTGGTCCAGACTGCTGGGCCCCCCATATTGAAATTGAAAGCCTGCCAAAACAAGCTACCTTAGCCTGTTTCTGCAGGTCTTGATCTTGGGAGTGCGCCAAGACTGAGAATCTTGTGAGAGCTTATGACATTGTAAACCATACAAGAGAGTTGGATATTAACTTTTGGCACACCTGCAAACAATATAAAATATAATTTTTTGGCACAAATTATGTCATTAGATGAAGTTGTCGTTTTGGTATTTGAATGTGAGCAAATGGTGATGGCCTCTATTATCTAATATACCAAGATCTTAAGAAAGTATCATCTTTGCACAAAAACAGTTAATTGGGAGACCTTAGAATCTCCCTCTCAGATAGTGGCATGGTGTGTTGACTTCCTTTCATCTCCCAACAGCTTCCATTCCTGACCTAAATAGGAATTATTCTGAATTTCCATCTCGCTGCCAAATAATGTCATTCATGAAATCTCCATTGCCTATGTGCAGAGCAGGGCATTTAGTAAACGAATGTCCAATATTTTCTCCATGTTATCACTAGGAGTGTGGGATAGCATGATGTCTCACCTTGTGTTGCATCTTGCATCTCTCTCTGAAGAGGAGCCACCGCTCATGGAACTTTCAACAGTGTGTAGGGCTTTCAAACTATCCTTGCCACAGAACATCCTGTGTTGTCATTAATGGGAAAAAATTAAGACATTCTCATTGATGATAGTACCTGTCAGAAGGTGACGCAATGTACATTCCTCCACTTCCTTTCATCTCGTTGCTACCTCTGTCCGGGTAACAGTCAAGATACAGTTTCTGAACATTCACTTGCTTCCAGCAGCACATTTGCAGCTTTCACAAATGTTTTTCTAGAAATGCATGGGCACATAGTTGTTAAGGCAGTGAGGTGATCCAAGGCATCCTTGAGGTTCCCGAGTGCCTAAGCGCTTAGGCGGCTCCTTCATAATCTAGAGGGGGGAGACAGAGGGAGAGGGAGAGGTACTCACAAACAAGGAGACAAAACACTTCAAGAGAATGGAGAAGAAAGGACGAGCATATAGAAAACTTAGGAAGGGTGAGATGATGTTATGGCCACAAGTCGTCCCGAGTTCGTGGACATGGGCAAGTGGGGTTTGTTGCCTCATTGTGGCCATTATAGTAAGAGATGAACATATATGAGTGTCTTATTGTTGATGTCAAGATTTGTTTGCCAAAGAGGGATGATGCCAAAAACAACGAGGAACATGAAATAATGAAGAAGACAAGATGAAGGGGTATCAAAACCTAGGGCCCAGTCATCCATGTAATCCTAACTATTTAGGATTGGGTCCCAAGGGACGTAATTTGATTGGCCTTTAAACTAGCCTAGGCATTGCTTAGGCGTGCTAGGTGCTTCTAAGCATGTCCTATGAAGTGCCTAGGCATGCTTTTTTGAAGGTCTAGGTGCTTCACTGTCTTGGCCTTGAAAATAAGCCGTGCTGCCTAAGTGGTAACTAGGTGTTGCCTAGGTGTAAGCCTTGACAACTATGCATGGGCTTGAACAAATATTCCTTGCCGTCATCAAAGCGAATATGTAGCTTCAATATTCTTCACCCGTATGGTCAAGTCTCATACATTTTGGGATCCAAGAATCAAACATGGTGGAACCATTTTGAACTGGATGAAAGCTGACCAGAACTGGTACTGTAGTAAGGGAAGTAAATGCTCTGAACAGACGTTGGAACCAGAACCGGAACAGGAACTGCTTGGGTGTCCTGGTTCCGACATCCGTCTTTAATTTCTTGACTCTAAAACAGGTGGACACTTCATGCCATTGGATCTTCAGCATCATGTGGCGTTTCCAAGCCATCTTTGCAATATCATGTCTTGTACTGTCATTAAGATAAGCAGTACACAGACCTGACTGAAAGCTTCCCTTCCCGTCCCAGTCCCATCTCCAATGATTGCCACATACATCAGCCTCTTTAAGGGCAACAATTTCATGCAAGACCAGGACAGCGAGAACTATAAGTTTTGCCAGTGAGGTATTTTCCATTGCATTGTCTATGCAAAGGATACTTGCACTCGTTGCTGATTCTTCATGGAAGGATTATGTCGTAGGCTAGCTAATTCAGAGACTCAGATACAAGAGGGACACTATGCACACAGTTCACTGAAAATTTAAATTATCCTGATGGTTTTAGCTTTAGGGCGGTAGTATTAAAAAAAGGCTTATAGCTTCTTTTGTATTCTTTGTGATTAATATTTTTTGGTCGGAACAGAGCCTAACTGTGGGGCAGCCAATTCAGGCTGAGGCTGTTATTGCTGCTGCAGTAAATTGGGCTCAAAAACTGCCAGTCTCACATAATCTGCTTAATGTTCCCAAAGGACTGGGTGCTATAATGCACTGATGGTACATTGGTTAGGAACATATGTCCATGTTTCACTCAGACTCCTCGTCAGGCTTGACCAACATTTAGAAAAAAAGGAATCAGGAAGAACTGGATAGATCCATCAATCGTGGCTGATCTGGTTTGTTGTAAGACCTCTGAGATGAGCCAAAGCATAATTTTGCATCCATGATTCCAGAATCTGATCAGGCCTTGGGATCAGCTGGGCCCAATCTGTTCCAGGTCAGGATCCTATTGGCTTAGAATTGGCCCAAGATCAGCCATCCTAGACCAATTTAGCTAATTGAAGTTAAACATTACTCTCTCTCTCTCTCTCTTGAAAGTTAGATGACTCATATTTCTCCATTTTTGATCAGCAATCCAACCCCAATCCAAATTGGCTGATTGGAAACAGAGTTGGTCGATCCTGTGAACCATAATTGGCATTCGGATTATCTGTCCCTTATTCTTTGTGTTGGCTCTGATTTTGCCTTCAATATGCCCCTGTTACTTTTTGTTTAAAAATCTTTGTGGTCCCCAGAGATCTGAATATTACTGAGTTCTGAGTCTATTATGGATGCACCAATGAAATGTAATTTCTTAAGTGGTTTAGAGGTTCCAGAAAATAAGATGGAAAAGACTATTTTATGGGAAAAGTTTTTTTCCCATGGTTAGTGATTTAGGAAAATAAATAGTTAAGGAAAATAATTTGTTCCATGGGTCAGAAAAATTCCTTAAACTTTTGCTACCTCTACACCTAGGAAAACATTTTTTCTTCTCCTGGAAAAAGAACCAAGCTTCTCTTTCACTCCATAGATCTCTCTCTCCCTCTTTTATCAATGGCTGCAATTTGACATTAATTGACTCAAGATTTAACTTCTTCTGACAACCCCTAATTGTGAAAAAAAATGTTTTTTTTTTTCATGGAATGATTTTTAGTTTATGAAGAAAAAATAATCCTTTCCCAAGGAATAAAGTTAGAAGCCGCCCCCAACACATGCTTAGAGCATAATAGTTTAACTGTCTAAAATTTGCTTTGGCTCTCGACAAGGGGACAATCGGTTAGGAGCACTGTCTACTAATCAGTCTTATGTTATCTTAACAGCTACATTTGTGTTTGACCATAAGCCTGACATGCTTTAGTGTTTTGCAAGATACAAATGTAACTTATGTTACTTGGTGATCTCAGTGGATGGCATGCCTTTAGGGTTTCACTTAACCTTTGTAGCAGTTCCAACTCCCAAGGTCTTTATTTCTTGATGTACTTGCCACTCTTTGCTGCAGGGGGAGATAATCGACGGTAGATCTGCGCAGAACAAGACATACTCACTTAAAGAGTTTAAGCCTACACATGACAGGAAAAGGCTAGATTTACCTGCCCAGAAAAATGTCTTAACTAATTACTTTTGTATCCTTGAATGTGTTTTCTTTTCACATCTATGCCTTGAGAATGCCTTTTCTCCATGTTTCAACTCATAGCAATCACCCAAAATTCTATTTATGTCAAGCAAATGTGAGAATTAGCTGAAAGCTAGTAAATATGCGGTGCTGCTTGTCCATAAACTCATGCAACAACTCATGCCACAATATGAGTGGATGACATGCTGCATGTATGCATATCAAAGGCTGAAATACACGCTAACATTTAGACCTCTTTGTAGGGTTGCTACCAAGCAAAGCCCTTTTGCAGCATTACTGCATTTGCCGACAGTCAGGATAATTTCCTTCGTTGGTGAAATGGTGGCTAGAAATGAGTGGTTACATGAATCAAACACACAAAACTATTGCTTACACATAAGCACATGGTTTGTTAATGTGTAAGCATTAACGTGTAATCATTTCAAACAGTCCATACTTAAAGGAAGTTCATACATGGGAAGCTTCCTGTGGAAGTTCTTAGCTCTGAATATGTTGATTGGAGGGGAACTCTGGAGATACGTTGCAGTAGCATGGGAATTTTTTTTAGATTATATCACTCTGAAAGCTGTTAAAAAACTGAGGTTATTATCTATTCTGAGAGCCTTTAAAAGATTTTATGCCTATGTCGAGACATCTTTTGGTTTCCATTGTTTCAATTAACTTGGGGTGTTTCTACTTCTCTAGGTACAGTTTCCTTTGCCTGGTCATAGGGCATGTACAATTCCATTTTCTTTTCCATCTGTCCTATGTGGGGTCCTCTTATAGTTTTATGACTACTCTTATTTTCATTAAATTGTAGTCTTTCTACTTGTTTAGGTTGGTTTCATTTTCCTGGTTAATGTTTGCTTTCCTTTTCCTTTTTTTAATCTTTTTATTTGATTATGTGTCATTTTGATGTCTTCTCTGGACATAGACATGATTTTATTAATAAATTGGTTAGCCTTAGTGCATTTTGCAAAAATAAAACTCATTATATAATATAGACAGGAAGGACTTCCAGTGCCCTTTGTTGGCATCTGGATTTAGGTGAATTTTGAGGTAATCTATCACTAAAATGACGCAAGTTAGTTCCCTTGGTCTGTGAATGTTAAATGATAAAATGAGACGTGCCGTTTCTTGATTCCGGGGAAGAAGAATTTGAGGTTCTTGCAACCAAGGATTTTCTGTACACCGATTGCTATGTTCATGTACTTATGGTTGAGTTTATAAAATCATGTCTTATAAATGAAACTATAGTAACTGTTTTGCTTCCAATCTCTGAACTAAAAGTAGCTTGTTGAAATAATACATAAAGAAATGGGTCTAATACTGAATTATGAAAGCGTCTCACATGTTCACATGCATAGGCAGTATACTATTAAACAAGTGAAGACTGTGAAGTGGATGATGTTTCGGTGTCAAAATCACAGGTTGCCTAAATAACCATCCAAATTGACACCTTAAAAAAACCATCCAAATTGAGAACTGAAATTTAACTTTTTATCAGAAATGCATTATGGTTAAAATAAACTATTAGGATCAGAAACAGGTGAAATAGCATCCAGATACATGACTACTAGTATGTAGTTTTATGTATACAAGTTTACATGCCTACTATGCAATTTATAAATGCCTAAATTATCTAAATTTCTCTCTTCCCATTGTTTCTACTTGTAGCATTAATGTATGTCTTTAAAGTATGATTTTTCAATAAAATGATGACATGCCTCTGATAACATGACCAGATCCCCTATGTGAATCAGAATTGGAAAAAGGTATGCTTGGCTTCAATAAAATGATGATACGCCTCTGATAACTTGACCAAATCTCCTATGAGAATCAGAATGGGAAAAGGATTGTTTTGCCATTTATCACAATCAGCACCAGAAACAGCTACATCTACTCCAACTTCAACCTTTTTACAACTCTACAGTCTAGGGTAATCTAATCATCCAAAAGATGAACATCAGTTTCATGAACATATCTGGATGGTTGATATTCTGTAAATTAAGCAAGGTTTATCTTTGCTTCTCCAAATAAATATTGTTTCGTATAAAAATCCATTTGAATGTATGATGAATGAACTAAATGTCCTACGTTTGTTCTATCTAGTACTCGGATGTGATTTGTGTATTCTTGAAAATCTAGTCTATAACATGCAATAGGGGAGCATGTACTTCTCAAGGAGTATTAGTAAAAGTTTGTGGGGACTTGAATTTTATTATCTGACGCTGGAAGGTTAATTTCTCTGATGAACTGGTTTTGTTTGAAATGTGTTTATCCTAACAATAGCATTTTGTGTTGAAGTTGAGCAGGTATTTTTCCAATGGGTAGTATTTGTTGCCCGAAATCTTACACTTCTTTGAATTTGATACTCAACTTTTGTTTTCGTGTTACTCAATATTCTACTCTTCTCAACAATTTTTGGTAAGATTAGCTTCACCAATGGAGATATAAGACATTGTTAGCATGCTTTTATTTTTCCCCTGCAGTTTTTCTTATGTTTACCACTTTTTTTCTATTTTATAGGCTGATTATGGAATAAGTATCTCCTATCATCTAGACCATGATTATCTTAAGATGACCATCACAAATAATGTTTGCCTGTATATTATGCCTTGCATTTCCATCGTGTACTCTATGTTGCCTTAACGCTTGAAAGGCTTAGCATCTCTTGAAGCGAAAAGGAAATACAAAGCCCCTCAAGTCAATTTTAAGCAGATAACAGAAGGATCTCCCAGTAAAGAAGAAACCATCCATTTGGATAATAGAGATGCTTCGCGTATACCCAACTTACAGAACTTTGTGGTTAATTCTGATGATTTTGATGGTGTTAGTACTGGCTCCAATGTCTATTTCAGCTTTTCCTAATGTTTAATATCATCATATCTATCTAATTGTCTTAAAGTGGCATTCTTTCCACAGGTCATAAATAAGTTTACTGATAAAAGTCCGATCATGGAAGTGATGCGTCAAGGTAGGAATAAGTATCTTTTGTCTCAAGACAAGATGCACTTGTCCAGGCTTCATGATGGAACCTAGAAAATACCCGTGAAGCACATCTTTACTTTTTCTTCTTACAGACAATATACCAGGCTTTTACTGGCATAAATAGGATTTGGCATAACTCCAAAGGCCAACCCCCTTCCCCCTAAAAAAGTAAAATAACAAATTTATATACCAAGCCTTATGTGGTGTCCTACTATTCTGTTTATTCCAAATATTACTTATCATACCATGTTTTGACATATTTCACACGAAATCTGACAAGTTCTAACCATCCTCCCTTGCTTCAATCAAAGCGTAAAGTTTCATAACCATTTTTAGTATCATATAACAAACATGCCTCTGATTCTTTGTGTTTCAGAGGGCAACATTGGATCTATGAACAGAGCTGACATCTCAAAGAGGCCCTATTTGCCAGATAAGCTTGGTGGGCTTTTGGATTCTAACTGTCACAACAGTCGTGAAAACAGAGCCATCATGCAACAAGAGGATGCAGACAAAAACCTTTGTGGCAATACAATGCCTCGATGTGTCTCAACTGTAAACAGCTGCTCTATGGTATCTATCAAGAAAAGAAAAGTTATTCACGCTCAAAATGAGAATGTACGTACTTTGATCTATAACATTTTTTTTGGGATTATTCCTTACACATTCTCATGTTTTCCTGCAATTCTTTATCTTGTATCTGCTTAGGTAGCAAAACCATTCGAACAAGACATCAACACAAAACCATTGGAGTATGTGGAAACTTCATTTTCTTCCTCTGATGGTAAGGATCTGTTTTATTGCATTCCTTCTTTAATTAATTCTGTAGATTTTGCATTTTAGTGACTTTGTAAGATCTCTTACTATGCTAATTGAGTTTTTCACTTTTATGCTTTCATTTTGTCTAAGATTGTGAGAGAACTGGTTGCGACCACTTTTGGTTCTAGTTCTAGTTCAGATTGGGAACGGGCTGGTTCTAGTTTTGGAAGGCTGCTTTCAACAGTTCCCTTAAATACAGCGATATCATTAAAAAGTACATTATCACAAAAATTAATAAAAATTAAAAATGTAAAAATAATAACAATTAGTAAAAATACATCCATGCAATATTAAGATCATAGTTGTCAAGGAGCCAAGGTGTTCTCAGAAAGCCTAGGCACTTAGGCATTAAGGTGGCTGCTAAAGCCGGTGCCTAGGCAACGACTTAGGCGCCTTTTTAAAATATACATTAAACATACTAATAAAATAACAATAAATCAAACTTAATATTAAAATTAAGAGAAATAAATCTACCATGGGATAATTAACTTGAACATGTAGGAACAAATCAATCATGATATAAAATTGAAATAAATTGATTTACCATGAAATAATTAACTTGAATATATAAGAACAAGTCAATCATGATAAATATTACGATTGAAAGAAATTAATCTAAAATGAGATTTTTAAACTT
This sequence comes from Zantedeschia hybrid cultivar, assembly GCA_030544215.1. Taxonomy (NCBI): domain Eukaryota; kingdom Viridiplantae; phylum Streptophyta; class Magnoliopsida; order Alismatales; family Araceae; genus Zantedeschia; species Zantedeschia hybrid cultivar. Next base: position 74,941,991 of record JARZZO010000005.1, on the reverse strand, counting down.
CTTCAATAAAACCTACAAGTTGATGGTAACAATACACATAAAACAATTACTAAGATTAAGAATGAAAGAGGGCCGTGATAAAACAATTACTAAGAGCGAGAATGAAAGGGGGCTAGCTGCATTGCAAATGAGGAGCCCTAGCTGCGTTGCAAACAAGGAGGTGAGGGGAGTGTAGGGTCAGGTTGTGTTAGGGTCGGGGTTGGGGAAGGGGGGGGGGTCTTATATGGGGGTTTAAGTTAATGGGCCTGATCGAGGCCATGTGCTTAAGCAAGCTGCTTAAGCGGTGCCCCGGTTTGCCTTAGGCCCAATCAAGGCGGCCCACCTCCTAGCTATAAGGATGGCATCTAGACGCTGCTTAGGCGAGTGCCTAAGCAGCACCTTGATACTATGATTAAGATCATTGAGACATCTCAAATTTTCAATGAGCACATGTTTCTAACTTTTAATCTTCTACATAGTCAAATGATGAAACAACAACATTCAACATTTATGATTTAAATAAAAAACTAAGGTCCAAGAGCATTGAGTAATAGATACTTCAAGCTTTCAACATTTAAGGTAGTTGATTGCAGCTGTGAATCAACTAATAGTAAGGATTCTATCTATAAGAATATGTATACTTTAAAGATTGTTTCCCATCATCCTTATAGGTTTCCCTAGGCTCAGTTGAATGATATTTGCATGCAAGGACCATATTCATATCCAAGCAATATAGAAGCCATTGGATACCCATACCCTTTTCCCAAGAGGTTAGTGCCCATATTTTGAGGTTAGCAATGGCTTGCGGGGTGATTGGTGTTATATTGTTGTTGCCAAGGTAGATGAGAGCTCTGTCCATAATAACTTTGATCTTGTTGTTGCACCCTATATTGCCCAAAATGTACATTGGTCCTATACAACAATCATCTTGCCATCATCCTCTTCCATGAGTACCCAAACCAAGTAAGAATGAGGGGGTTGCAAATCCAGGAGGATGAGTTGCAATGAGTGCATCATCAAGTGGTACATGGTCATGCATCTTACTATCGCTAATTAGCTAAGTGATGCCATCAGTTCTAATATGACAAGGTGAATTATGTTGACCATCATGCCCTTAATATGTTCAATTTTCTTTTGTATACATGTAACATCTTTTCCTTGACCTTTTCCTTTTTTGCTTTCCTTTAGATTTTGCTGAATAATAGATTGATACATCCTTGGTGGCCAAAATTTGGACATAGGAATGGTGCAAGGTTGTGATATAGATTACTGATGTAATTTTGGGCTAAGCTACACGGTTTTGTCCCTACAAGGTGCTTCATAGTCAGATGTTATGACTTCAAGCTTCCCATTTACAACCTAACAACTTTTTCCCATTTTTCGATGTAGGATTAATTTGGCTCATCCCCACCTTAACCTCTTGACACAGTAGTGGTTCCACACCATGGCGGCTCTACTTCGACTTACTTTGTGGATTGCCCTTTCGTCCAATCCAACTTGTGACCAAGACACTATAGGCCTTTCAGCTTCCGCATGGTTTGTCCCTGATTATATTATATGAGTCCGGCCATGATACCATTATATAACATCCCGTTGCAACCCTTATGAGGTACTATCGCTTGAGGCCAAAGTTGCATGGTTTTGTCCCGTAAGGTGCCTTGCAAGTTATGTGTCCAAGCCTCTCATATATAGTCCAACAAATTTTTCTTGTTCTTTAATATAGGACATCCGATTTATCCTAACCCCATCCCCCAGACACAGTAGTGACTCCACACCATGGTGGCTCCACTCTAAGTTATTTTGCGGGCATCCCTTTTCTACATGTAGTTTTTTTCCTCTTGTTCGGCTCATGACTAGGGCATTATAACCGATGTGGGATGTGAGGCTAATCAATAGAAACATGTTCAAAAATTAAATGAGAAGAACCCTAGCCAATAGTCTTCTATCGTCTAGACCAAGTCTTCTCAAATTCTTTTTTAAGAACATCGTCTTTCTTTCTTTCTGCCCAAGCCATGGTATATAGAACCAGTCGGTTCGAGTGGGAGTTAGCAAAGCCAGATTGAAATTGGTGGTCATAGATCTAGGTTTGTTGATTCTAGAGTTGAAGTTGGGTTGATAGACCGCACTTCTATAAGTTATTAAGTGCTTGTCTCTCTCTCTTTTTTTAAAGTGTTTTTTTCAATTTTTTTTAAAGTGTTCTCTCGTTTTAAATTAATAATTTATGATTATTAGATTATAAGTAATATAAAAGTTAAAATTTGCATCATCCATGCCCCAAATCCTCTATGAACACTCTCATAGCCCTACATGACTATTTAGTCCTCCAAAGAAAATCCTTCCCCATTAGGAATATCCAAGATTCTTCTCTCAAACTATCCCAAAATTCCTTTATAATACTCTCTTCTAGCCCACTTATGGTGCATAAGCATTAATTATATTTAAAATCTTTTTACTTATTACAAGTTTAACTAGTATAAGTCTATCCCCCTTCCCCTTGACTTGGACGACTTTGCATTCTTGGTCTTTACCTATAATAAACAACTATACCGTTTCTATTGTTATTTTTGCCTACATGCCATGCTTATATCAATCTTTCTTTCATTTTTTTGTTGCTTTTAATCACTTCTATCTAATTTCCTATAAATAAGTTATGTTGACCCTCTTATCTCTCATTAGTTTTACTAATTCTACATTCTTACCAGTTAGGGTTCTGATATTCTATGTAGTTAAATGTATTTTATCCTTTTGGACTAACCTTGTTAGTTGTGTTCGTCCAATATCGAGAACCCTTACCTATTTGTCACTGCACGTAGGCACAAGTGTGGCATGTCACTTCCAGGGGACACCTTAGCAAATCCTCATTGTCAAGTGATTGCATCCAGGAGCTGATGTAACACATTGCTTCTGGGAAACACCCTAGCATTAGTGGGAATTAGATTCAGTTCAAGATTCATGAATGGAATGTAGCAAACTTTATTTAGGGCTGTCATGTAATGCGCACCCTCTATCATCCATACTTGGAACTGGCCATGGTGGAGTTGCTTTCTTTTCATCTTTACTGGGCTAAAACTTCAATTGAGCTTGAGTTTTCCCTAGCTGCATACATTGTTTTAAAAGTCGGCCACCTAGACGATTAGGCGGCCCACCTAGGCGTCTTGTATGGGTTGGCCGCCTCGAAGGTTTCTGCCTTGACTTTTCTTGACAGTTTTGTTTCATCGGTTTTCCTCCCTAATGTAAATATGTAATTACCTAGATGTCCTTGATAGTACATTACATAGCATGTGTTGTATCTCTAGACATTGGGTATGACTATAAAAATTATAATAACAAATTTAAGATCTTTCCATGGATATCAGACTTGTCTCATTTGTTTGATGTTTATTCATGGTTAGATTTATCATTAGAAAAGAGGCTACATTAAGTCTACACCAGTAATAGGGAAAATATCAAATTGAATGGTATCCTCATCCCTTTTCTAGCATTGTATACATTGGTTGAACTCTTCTCTAATTTTCCACTTTAAGATTGTATTTTTTTATCTTTTTCATACATACATACATATATATATGTAATATACATATGTATATATGTACACACACACACACACACACACACACACATATATATATATATATATATATATATATATATATATATATATATATATATATATATATATATATATATATATATAATACATACATACAGTGGCAGTGCAACCAAACAAACCCTACTTAAGCCTTTTTATCCTTCTCATCAGAACCTGACTTATTATATTGGAATTTTGTTAGACAGGCTCAGTGGCAGACTTATTTGTGAATGTCTCCTCTAGTGTAAGATTTAGACACTTCACTCTTGCCTCTCTCTCACTTTTAAATTTGAGGTTCTTTCATAATAAACCTCAACTTGTCTCTTCTTTTATTTCTATCTTCCGTGATCATGTTATTGTATCCACCTTTGTCCCTGTCAAACAAAAAGAGCCAGAAGCCTTGTTAGACTCTTCAATCTAGTTACACGACACTATGACTTGATTACAAGTTACAACGAGGGAAACCGCAAAAAAATGTGTACATTGGTAAGCCATTCTATCTGGCTCTATCTTCTTCAGGTCTCTCTTTTATCAATTCCTGGACCCTACCTTCCCCGCTGTTGCTGCCATCAACTGCCATCACCGTTGCTGCACTTCTCCGCCGAAGTCCCCATGCTTCCCGCATTTTGCATTTCTTGTTATAGAAAGCCAAATACATTTTTACTTTTGATTGAGGTCGGACTAGATTGGATCAGAATCAGCCACCTGATTGGTTTTGGGCCTTCTGACCTGGAGCCTGATCCCAAGCTTTTCAACCTTGAAGCTGGAGCACACATTTTAGAGAATTCTTCAATTCTATGCCATTGAAATGAATGATCTGCAGGCTAGTGTGAACGTATCTGCACAAATTTGTTGCTGGAAAACATCGAACAAAGAGGGCGAGACCAAAGTGGGATAAAAATGACATGACCGACGTCTTTCAGAGATTATCCTAAATAACGTCAAAGCCATCAATGAGGGAAAAGCACTAACAAGAGAGGAATAGAAATTGTGATACAGTTTGGATTCTTTACATCTGTTAAGCATGCTTCCTCTTCCCGGTTCAGAAGAAGCAAGAGAAAGATCTGAAACATCGCTTCCTCTTATTCCCATTTCTCTAGATCATTTTTTGTTCTTTTCATTTCTTCCTTACCTTTGTTTTGCCCTTTTTAGTCAATTTGTTTTCATTCTGAAATTAAGATCATCCGTTCTCTGCATTGGAGTGCCACTCTTAAATATTGTAGTTTGGTGTTGGCTTATAGATGGTCTCCCAGTTCGGGGGATGTGTATGGTCACTCAAGCATCAACAAATTAGGTGTTTTCTTCATATCACCTTCTTCGGCATTGAATTTTTCATACCCTTGTAGTTCTAGATTTGGGTGGTTTCTGATTAAACTGAGAAATGGTTGTAAAAAATCCGTGACTTGTGCATTTAAAATTTAAACTTCTCAAGTTGTGTCTATAAACAGCCTAACCACACGTGCATGGGAACAGTTTTCAGATCAAATCACTCATCTGATGTTCTGGGCCCAGGAAATTGGACTCACTGTAATGGGTAGAAATGTTCACCGGATAAATGGAATTGTGATGCTCCGCTACCATACATCGCATGGTCTATGCTATTTTTATGGAGATTATTTTGATTTTGCCAAATAGTACATGTATGAGGTGGAGGTGCATAGCTGATGTTGTTATTGCCGATTAAGCATAACTACAAGTTCATGTCAATACTTCACATCGTTATTGTCTGGTGAAATTCTTGTTCTTTTTCTGATTAGAACATGGTTTGAATTTTCTTCATAGTTTTCTTTTTAAGATTGATTGTTCTTCACGAAAAGTGATCTTGAAGTTTGATATTTGTCTTGCAGCTAAAAACATTTCCACAGTAATGCAAAAGTTTGGGGAGAAAAATGACGAACGAAAGTTTCAGTGTGATATCTCCCATTTGAGCCATTATTCTGGTATAGCAGAGAAGTCAATGAATAGATTTGTTTCAGTCATTTCTTCCTTCAAGTATGTTTCATCTGGCTCTCGTGCAAGTGGGCTCCGTGCCCCTCTTAAGGATATCCAGAACATAAGTAAAGTTAGGTAATCAGTGTTGTCAATTGATTCAAATTGATGTAAAGTATCTTCTCTTACAATAGTTGAAACATGACCGCAGGCTGTAACATAATTTCTATTTGTTCAAGGTCATCCACTGCACCAGCAAAACGTTAGTGTGTCAACTCATTGTATGATTCAAAGGATGCTGAGATCCATCTATTTTTTTAATTTAAGCTGGGGTTTGCATGCCCAACCCTTGGATAACCCGATCCTTAATGCTGTAAGTGATTTTGTTTACCAGGCAGTGCTCTTTTTCCAGATTATATAATTAAGTGATTTGGTGCAAGTATTCAGCTTGGCTTGCATGTTTCAGTACACTAGTGATGACATTGTTGATCATTTTATCTATCTTATTCTACCATAATTTGCTAGTTTTATACAGTCTTTGCTGTTGAATTTTGGAAGTCATTTGAATCAGCGGCCACTTCAGGTAATAAACGAATGATAATTTATGAGTTCTCATTTTATTCCTTGTGCTCCAATTACATGTTCATTGAAGCTATTTTGTCTTTGAACATCGCTTCTTGCTACTTATCGTGTACTCACAGAACTTTATATTTCACTTGTGAACAGCTACATGGTAACATTATGCTTCCTGCAGCAACTCCAGATCCACGCACTGGACGGTTCAAAGTTTTTGATTGTGCTATCTGTGAGTTCTGCTGTTGGCATCTGTATCAACACCAAGCTCCCTGCCATGGATAAGTAAGCCTTTGTTACATCTCAACGATCGATCGGGTGGAGAGGGAGGGTGTTCCTTTTGTTGTAGGTCTTCGTGGCATTATCCTTCCCTTCCCCACATAAGCACATATTCTTTAAGTGTAACAATGTCTTACTTTACTCTCTTATTCGACTTCTGCATTGCAATAATCAAATGAATTCTGTTGGGAATTCCGTAAATCAACTTTGAGAAAATTGGAATAGCAAGGTCTTGTATGTTTAGACTTTAGAGCATCAGTAGCCACTGCCATTTTGTTTGCTGATAGTCATGGCTTTTCCAAGTGTATACTCAGTTTGGCTTTTGAACAGATTATGCACTATCATTTGATATTATCAGATTTCCTTGTCAGTTGTCCCTAAGAGCCTGGCATTAGCATGGTTCAGCAAATTCTATTCGAATACCAAGTGGGAATATGGAAACAAATATGATAGAACTTACCACAGATTATGAGAGTTACTACGAAGTATCTAATTCAAAATTAATTAAGAGGAAAGTGGTCAGGTTTGGTCTTTTATAAATCTATAAATCATCATGCACAACCGATGTGCAGTTTAATAGACGGGACAGAGGTAGATTGTGTATTAGAGTGAAATGTTGACATACGGCTTTCAGTCCAGGTTGGGCCGGGTGTGGGCTGATAAGTTTCTTGGCCGCTGCACCGACCCTCAGTGCATTGACCCTTAGTTTTGCACTGAGGGTCAGTGCAGTGGGTTAAAGAGTATATAAGTTTGAATTTTTTTTAGGTAGGCTTTGAGGTGCCTTACATGTCCGCAGAAGTCGATCTTTGATCTAACAACTTAAAAAAATTTGAAAAATAAAAAATCAAGCCTCAATAAATAGTAACAAATGCTTAATGGGCTAAGCTCTGCATTGATATGTACAGCACCTTGGGGCCTACTTAAAAAAATATAAAAAAAATATTTTTTTTTACGGATTTGAGGGGAACCGGCTGGAGACCGGGGAGGAGCAGTTTCGGTGGGGAGCGGGGAGAAAAGAAGAGGAGTCCGGCTTGTCGCCGAGGCAAGGCCGAAGGTTCCAACACCCGCAGGGGTGACTCCGATACCTTGGAGGCTCCGAGGCATGACCTAAACTCACCTGCACGTTCCTTTTTTTTCTTGCATTGTTGAACATCGAATCAAACTTTATAACATGTGATGTGAGAAGAAACGTAAAGAGATGTTCTTCTGACAAAAAGGCTGTGATACGTGAGGCATTGGTGTTCATCTAAGTAGTTCTATCGGCACGTGTTGAGGTGACTTATTTGGTACGACGTAAGTGTCACGCTCGCAGGCTGTCCTTGTCCAGCGGGTCAAATTGGTATGACGTAAGTGTTTGGCTTAAGAGTTACCCTCGCTCCCACTGACATTTTTATAAGTAAAATCTCAATTCCAAAAAATATGAGTCATCGGTTCAACATAATTGTAAGATGAAAAACAGAAAGGAGAAAGTCAACGAATTAAGTTTTTATTGACTAAAATTTTACGGATTATCAAATAAGTGATTGTGATATACTTTTAAAAAAAAACTTTTCATGCAACCTATATTATTTGACAACAAACGGACTCTAACTCAAAGTCTCAATTAAGGCTATGTTTGACATAACTTCTAGTCAAATAATTTTATGACTTTCACTTAGTTACTTTGAAAGGAAAAAAATAGGCGTTATAGTGTTTTAGTTAATTTTTAACTTCTTATTAAAAGCTCCAAATTGGAAGTTCTTAGATTGGAAAAAAAAGTGGACTTGTTAGGGAAATTTGATTTCTGTAACTGCCTGAAATTTCTTACACCATTTCCCCTCAATGTTTTTATGTTGAAAGAAAAAGCAACTAGCGACTTCTAAGACAATCTACTCCCTCTAATTCATATCTACCTCTTTTACTGGAACGACTGGGATGGCATCCTACCTTATTAATAAATTGGAACAAAGTTGAAGCTACTGGCACCTAAATTAAAAAGGGGGAAAATTTTCTGATCTCAAGTTTCCCTCGGATTAATTTTAAGTCCGTTTACCAATTCATAGAAATTCATGGTCGTTAACACACGGCACATTAGCATATCCATTGCTCTTATGAGTCCTACTTCTTCCCTTCGACCTCGTATATATACCTACATATTACACACACACACACACACAACTTTCAGACTCTTAAAATTAATGTCTTGTCATATGCCATCATATCATAGAAACAAAAAAGGAAGTGACATTTTAACTTTAAAAAATAAAGATGCACTTTAATTAGAAAGATAGAATATGTTCATCAAAATTGTGTTTCCATAGAGTAATTAGATTACACCAACTAGGGCTTACAATTCCCCACACTCTGTGAGAGTGACAGCCAAAGCCAAGACTAATACAGAAGGAGCGAATAAAAGAGATCACATGGAGAGAGAGGGGCGCTGTGCCGTATATATCAAGATTAGAGGTTTACAACATCAACAAACAACTACAAGGATCAGGAACAATTGTGCAAGCTGCAGCAAAGGGATAGTATGCCCTTATTGTTTACGTTTTGTTACAATTGTAATGGAGAAAGGAAATTTGAATAAATGAGAAAATGCAAAATCAACCCAACTCCCAAAACAACAATTGTACAACACTTGTTACAACATTTTAGCAGGAAGTCCATTCCAAAATCTGGTTTCAGCAGTTTCCACAGCTGACAAACAAGACCTGTCTTGTAGATGAGAAAGAAAGCAACATAATTGACAATACAGAATGCAAATTAATGATGATGATGATGCCAGGATGCAGAAGACTACTTGGAAAACTGAGGCAGTTCTACTGTGACATTGTTGGTTGTCACCTCTTCTGTATTTGCAGCTGCAAGCCCTTCAAATCCTTGCATCTTCTTACAAACATAAATATAGTGAGAATCAGGATCTTCCAGAACGAAGCCTGCAGGAAGCAGGCCCCTTTCTGTAAGTGGAACAGGTTCCAGGTATGACTTTGATGGCGAACTACAACCTACTTGGCTTTCAAACCCTGGTCCGGCTGGGGAGAGGAAAGGAAAATCTAAGAGTCAGTAAGTACCATCAGACTTAAAGCTTATACCGTAAAGAGGAATTGGTGAAAATAATTTTGGAGCTGAATCATGCCTAATGGAGATGCCCAAATCCAACCATTAAAAAATGCCAAGTTATGTTCCATGACTAGCTGGATCTTAAGCATGTCTAGGATCTCTGTATGTGGAATGACTCTATTTTAGATTGTGTTGATTCCCAAGTTTTAGATTTCTCTATTTGTTCCATGACATCCTGCTCGATCTACAATGATAGCCAAATCTCTTTCAAATACCCTTTTTTTAAGGTGATGAAAGTCCTGATTCATTTATGAAAGAAGGAAGTTAAACAGTTGGTGAAGGCCAAAAGAGAAAAGAAGTACAACACATCCTCCCAAAAAATGCCAACTTCACAACTAAGAAAAAAAACTAGAAGTTAAACGAACATCAGCAAAGGAGCAACAAAGAGAACAGCTTTTCATTGTATCAAAATCCTCCACTGACAGGCCTTATGAATAAGTGCAGACGAGTCATCAGTATCCATGGATTTACCCCAACCAATCACCCAATTGATAGCTCTTCTCAGAATATCAAATACACTACTGAAATCTTTGCTGGATCTTCTTTTATTGCTCTCATACTATACTGCCCACAGTGTGGCTAGTAAAAACACAGATCAGACATCCTTGTTTGAACAACTATGAGTTATCAAATACCTTGTCTTCCATTCCCAAAATTCAAAAGTTTTCTAGGGCTTAAATCATCCATTTCCCAAAAGTATTCCTTGGCGGTGCTTCTACTTACACCATCCCTGGAGCTAGTGCTCTCAAAATAGTCCATTGACAACATTTTGTCTACCACATTGTTGAATCTGGGTAATCTGAGACAACTCCTGGAGCTACCTCAACATTTTGACATTGATAAAGATAGCCTTCTAGCAATCATGGAATCCTTCTTAAAGTTTCTTGTTTCAATGGACCACAAAATAGATTCAGCTCTATGTTTATTTGCCAAACTAGCCAAGGATACATATTAAGCAACTGGTGGAGTGTTTTTTGATAGAAGGTGCTCAAAGTTTCCACCTAATGCTAGTTAATTGGTAACAGTATCCACTGAGACAATAAGATAACAAGAAAATAATGGCAATTCATAAACCTAAAAAATGAAGCAAAAGTAAAATAATGCAAACTACTTAAGTTTACAATGTAAAAGCATAAAAAAGACACAATAAAATTGACGAAATATATCCTAGGAATAGCAAAAGCAGAATAACAAAAAAAGAAAGGGAAAAATACTAATATAAAGCAATAGGGGAAAAAACACTAATATAAAGCAATATGGAAAAACATAGCCAAATATTAAGAGGTTGATCTTGCACCTTCGAGCTCAAATAGCAGGTAAGCACACTCAGTATGAACCACCTCTTAAATGACAAACGGCCAGGTGGATCAAAAACAAGTCCACAGAGTTGCATAGACTGACAAAATGCAAACCTAAAAGATCTTGGAGACTCCTGCAAGATCCTCTCGAGTCTCAACAGCCGAGGCATCCCCCACTATGTATGTGTGTACATAGTACATACACATATGTACATCTATATAATGGGTGGTTAAATTCAACTATAAATATTATAGATATGAGCTGCTAATAAAAGTAAAATTATTGATATGAGCTGCTAATAAAAGTAAAATTATTGATATGAGCTGCTAATAAAAAAGAATATAGATTGGTTCAGAAACTTGCCATAATACAAGATATCCCTAATGGTGAAAGGACTTTTGTTGGGGAAGACTTAAATGGTCATGTAAGAAAGAATAATAGTGGCTACTAGAGGGTTCACGGAGGCTTTGGTTTTAGTGGTGGAAATGGCACGAGTGATGCCATTCTTGACTTCGCCATCGCATATGATCTAATAGTTGCAAATACTTATTTCAAAAAGAGAGATGAACATTTAATAACTTATAGAAGTGGAACGCATAAAAGTCAAATCGACTATTTTCTTATTAAAAAAGTTGATTGATCATTATGTAAAGATTGTAAAGTCATACCTGAGGAGGGTCTAGTCCCTTAATGTAGGATCTTAGTGATGGATGTTTATATTCAAAAGTAGAAGAGAAATGATGTAGTGAATAGTTGCCCTAAAATTAAATGGTGGAACTTAAAAAGAGAGAATCTAGATGCTTTTAAAAGGTGCCTACTAAAAGAAAATATATGGGATTTCGAGGGAGAAATTAACATAATATGGAATAGAATGGCTAATTGTATAAAAAGAGTAGCTAAAGAAATCTTAGGTGAATATAAAGATAAAAGAGTTTTTAAAAAAGAGACATGGTGGTGGAATACTGAAATTCAAAAATCCATTAACAATAAGCGAGAATTCTTAAAGTATGGCAAAAGAGTAAAAATGATAAAAGATTAAAAGATTACAAAATTGTAAGAACAAATATTAAGAAAATAGTTAGTGAAGCTAAGTTTAAGACTTTTGAAGAACTATATCATAAGTTGGAAACTCGAGAAGGTGAAAAAGATATCTTTAGACTTGTAAAACTAAGAGACAAAAAGAGTGAAGACCTTAATCATATTAGATTTATTAAGAGTGAGGATGGTGGGGTTCTAGTAAAGGATTGTGAGATTAAGGAGAGATGGAGTGCTTATTTTGAGAAATTGTTAAATGAAGATTAATTCAGAAGCTATCTTTAGGAAGAAACTAATGACTCTAGCAAACAAATTAATTATCATTACATTCGACAGATTAGATTTTCAGAAGTTGAAGATGCTCTTAAAAAGATGAGAATGGGTAAGGCCCTTGGATCAGATAGGTTACCTATCGAAGTATGGAAAAGTGTAGGGAATATAAATATTAAGTGGCTAACTGAACTTTTCAATAAGATTTTAAAAGAAAGAAGAATGCAAGATGATTGAAAAAAAATATTGTGGTTCATTTCTTTAAAAATAAAGGGGATATTTAAAATTGTAATAATTATCATGGAATTAAACTTATGCGCCACACTATGAAACTTTGAGAGAGAGTAGTATAGAAGCGTCTAAGGAGTGTTACTAGTGTTTCAAAAAATCAATTTGGGTTCATGCCCAATAGATCTACTACAGAAACTATTTTCTTATTGAGACAATTGATAGAGAAATTTAGAGAGATGAGGAAAGATTGATACATGGTTTTTATTGATTTAGAAAAAGCTTATGATCGTGTACTTAAGAAGCTAATTTAGTGAACTTTAAAGAAGAATGGAGTATCGAAAGGTTATATGATGCAGGAGACGAAGCATGGCTTATGTAATGCTTCGAGTTCCCTTTTATTGCTTTTATTAGGCCTATTTATGGCCCATTATGTGTTTTTTATTTTCTAGGAATTTTAGAAACGTAGATAGAGATGGGAAGTCCTAGAGTCGGATGGGAAGTTCTAAGGTCAGAAGTTACACATCTAGCCTCTATATATATGTATGTTGTTTCAAGAATCAGGGGATGAAGATTAAAAGAAAAGAAAATGAGTTTTTTTGCCTGAGTTTTCAGATTCGGTTCCCTGCGAGAGAGAACCCCAACCCCCCATCTTCCTTGGTGCGACGCCAAGGAATCTACCTCCGGTGCGACGCCGGAGAATTCCCTATCCTCTGGTGCGAGGCCGAGGATCCCTCTCCCATTCTCCCCTCTTTTCCTTTGTCCCGCATCAATTTTGGTATCATAGCCTACCTCGATCCCCCACTGCGCTGCCGCTCCGTCGCGAGTCCCCGTAGCCGCCCCTGTCGCTGCCCTCCGGCACGGCCGTTGGCGCCCTTCAGCCGAAGCACGCCGGCGTCGCCTCCCTCCGGCGCGGCTACTGCCTCCCCCTCCTCTACAAGCCGCGGCTGCTGCCGTCCCCTCCTCCACGAGCCGCCACTGCCATCGTCGGACGACGCCGTCGGCGCCCTCGTCATTCCCCTATGGCACCGCCGCCCTTCCCTCTCTCTTCCACTGGTTCGTGTTGAAGAAGAGAAGGAGAAGACGAAGAGAAGGAGGGCGAACTGAAAGGAAGGACCCCGCCGTCACTGTCGCCGGCCTTCGGCACCGCTACCCCGCCCGCTCCGCCGCCGTGCTCGCCACAGATCTCCCCCGAAGTCACCGCTGTCGTCGCTCTCTCTTGCTGCCATAGTGTTCGTCGGCGGGTCCTATAGCCACCGGCGCCGTCGCCGCCCCGCCGGTGCCGCTGCCGCGCTGGCTGGCCACCCGCCAGCCCGCCTCCGCCTGCGCCGCTCGCCGCCTTCGTGCCTCCCCCCCTCTTCTGGCTCGTGCAGGGGGTGACGAAACGAAGAAGGGCTCGTGCCCTTTTGTTAACATCCGGTCATATCGGTTTGACCTGGTCCAATCCGACGGTTTGACCCGGTCCGGTCTGAACCGGGTTGACCCGGTCCACTCGAGCGCCCTCTTCTGCCTAACCCGAGCCATTAACTTTACGACTGAGCCAGGGTCCACTGGGATCGAGCCATCTGCCACCTGGCCCATTCCTGGTCCGCCAAGGTTCTTTTTTGTCTTAACCGAGCATTAAAGTGGGTTTGCTACAGTGCACCGGGAGGTGCAATAGGAGCTGGGCGCACTGCCATCGTTGAGAAGTCATCCGAACTTCGATTTGCAAGCCGCTTGCACCGTTGGGATTGTATCGGCGAAGCTGACCTCGCTGTACGTTCCGTCCTACAGCAGTGCCTCATTTTGCGTGCCGCACTTGCACGCTTTACGAGGGTGCTTGTGCTCGTTGTTTGAGGTTGTTCTGGACCCTGATTTGAGTGCCGTCAGCGCCGTTGGTTTTGTTATTACAAGACCAACTCAGATTCAGTGTACGACAGCTGCGACGATGTCTCATTTTGGGTGCCCAACTCCGACTACCGTGTTGGTCACATAGGGCACCTTCGTGCTTCATTTTGCGTGTCAATCGTACTGTTGGCATCCTTGCAGCGAGGCGGACCTCGTGCAGCGCTTCTTTAGCCAGTAGTGCATTGATCTGCACGCCATTTGGTCTAGTCGGACAGATTTGTTCTTACAAGTCATAATCTTAGGTATGCTTCCTCACCATGGATTTTACGTTTGAGGTGGACCTATCCGATTCCATGCAAGCTAGGGTGTTTCTTACTGCAAGTCCGTTCGGCAATTTTATTTCACAATCTATTGTGGATTCTCTCTCCCATACAAACTACATGGTTGTCTCTGGAGACTGAGCCTGTGTGCAGTTTTCCTATCTTCTAAAGAGCAAAAACACTTCCCGATCCGTCAGATATTATGATGATGCATGGTGCAAGGTTACACCATATGGTTCATATATTAGCTTGAGTAAAGAATGGATGGACGATCAACACGTTGTAGTTGATCCCACTGGGCGGAATTGTCTTTTACGATCCGAGGGATACCAGGCATCCTTTTGTATTATCAATTCCACTTATCATGATCGAGAGAAGCTTCAACAGTTGTATTTAGCTTGTTTAGCTAAAGTGGCACCCTCACCTGTTACTGGTTGGGATCACGACTTATTCGTTGCTTCTGGACTACATATGATTGATGATACCGTGTTCGAGGTTGATGCCTCATGTATGGTTGACAGTTGGAATCACGCATTGTTTAGACAGTCAGGATTGGATCGCATCTCTGATGATGTGTTTGGCGTTGATATACTTGCTACTGCACCATTTCATACTATCTCATGGGATCATGATTTATTTGTTGAGGCAGGGTTATCTCTTATTGCTGATGATGTTTTTGCTGATTCAAAGTCTCATCTAACACTTACTGAAGATGTGATGATAGCTACTCTGCACGAGGATATGTATGATTTGCTACAGTCTCCAGTGGATATGATATGACAGACCTTCTGTGATTCGCATGGAGCAGACCGGTTGGTGATTCTTGATATGATTTTCTGCTTGAAGACTCCCATAGATGATCCAGTCGTCCGCTTATTTATACTGGTGCATTTTAAAATTCGAGGACGAATTTTTTCGAATCAGGGGAGATTGATGCAGGAGACGAAGCATGGCTTACGTAATGCTTGGAGTTCCCTTTTATTGCTTTTATTAGGCCTATTTATGGCCCATTATGTGTTTTTTTTATTTTCTAGGAATTTTAGAAACGTGGATAGAGATAGGAAGTCCTAAAGTCATATGTGAAGCTCTAAGGTCAGCAGTTACACATTTAGCCTCTATATATATGTATGTTGTTTCAAGAATTATGGGATGAAGATTAAAAGAAAAGAAAATGAGTTTTTTTTTTCCTGAGTTTTCAGATTCGGTTCCCTGCGAGAGAGAACCCCAACCCCCCATCTTCCTTGGTGCGACGCCAAGGAATCTGCCCTCGATGCGACGCCGGAGAATTGCCTATCCTCTGGTATGAGACAAAGGATCCCTCTCCCATTCCCCCCTCTTTCCCTTTGTCCCGACTCATTATATCTATGTGACTAGAGATATGTATGAGAGGACTTATACTAGTGTAATGTCTATTGCCGGAGAGACGTCTGAGTTCTCTATTACTATTAGATTACATCAAGGGTCAACGTTAAGTCCTTATCTCTTTACTTTAGTTATGAATGAAGTTTCTAAACACTTACATGATGACATCCCTTAGTGCATGTTATGCAGATGATATTATTCTGATTGATGATGATATTAAGAGTTTGAATGATAAATTAGAACAATGAAGGTTTGCTTTGGAATCCAAAGGCTTTAGGATTAGTCGAACTAAGACAGAATACATAAAATGTAATTTCAGTAATAGAAATGTTGATCAAGTAGATTTAGTCACTATCGAATGTCAAGTTATTCCTAAAAGTAGCAACTTTCGATATTGAGGATTTATTATTTAAGATAATGGAGAGATATAAGAAGATGTCACTCATAGAGTCAAGGCAGGTTGGTTGAAGTGGAGAAGTGCATCTAGAGTCCTTTGTGATTGGTGGGTCCCTTTAAAACTCAAAAGTAAGTTTTATAGGACAGTTGTGAGACTGTTGAACCCAAAAAAAATCTTATATACAGATATGCAGATTTGCATTATATGAGTATGCATATATGACGCATGTTCGCGTCGATGCGAAATTCCCATGGGAGAATACACATGCATAAGAGTGATGATAGGTCCATGAGGGACCATGTCATGCAAAATAAAATGCACGCCTATGATATAGGTGAATACTAGAAATCCATAAGGAATCACGGGCTCGTATTGCAAGGGTAGCGGGGTAAAAGACATACCGAGGCCACGAAGGCCTTAATCAGATTTTTTTTAGGAGCCTGAGATAGCCCCAAGTTGCTTGCTTCGGCTCCCGAAATCAGCTCCCGAACCGCCCTTGCAATGTTCGATGATGGGACCCGATGGGAGACCCCAAACGCAGCGATAAATGGGATCCCGAACGCTGCAAAACAAGGGTCAAAATCAGTCCCAAAATGGACTAAAATGGACTAAAATCTGTCCCGAAATGGGGCAAAATCAGTCCTAGAACTCCCCCAAAATGGCCCCGAAATGGAGGCCCAATAGTGGGGGAGATAGGCCCAATAAGCAGCCCTATGGGTGGGGTCAAGATGAGGCCCAATAAGTCCCCAAATGGGCCCAAGTTCAGTCCCAAAAGTGGGCTGAAATCTGTCCCGGAATAAGAAAAAAATCAGTTTTGGAACTTACCCAAATCAGTCCCGGAACGGAGGCCCAATGTTGGGAAAGTCAGGCCCAATAAATAGCCCAAGGGAGAGGCCCAAAAAAGAGGCCCAATAGGCACCCCTAACAGGCCAAAATCTGTCCCGGAATAGGCCCGAACCAGTCCCGGAATGGGTCCAAAACAGCCTCCAAGCTTGTCCAAAATGACCTCAAATGATGGCCCAATAACAAGGGAGGTTGGCCCAATGGATAGCCCAATAAGAAGGCCCAAATAGGGAGCTCAAATGGGCCCAAAACCAGTCCACAAGAGAGCCTAAATCTGCCAAAAGGGGGAAGAAATCCCCAGGATTCCCAAAATGGCAAAAGAAGAGGAAGTGGACCCCTCTCTCCCATCCCCTTTATTTAAATAGGCCAAGAAGGGGGAGGAGAGAGAGGGGGAACCGGTGGGGGGAGCCCCCACCGGTTGGGAACCCCCCCACCGGTTCCAAGAGGGAAACCGGTGGGGGGAAACCGGTGGGGGGGGGAGAGGGCTTTCCCTCCCTCTTTTATCCTTTAAAAATTCAAAAAAATGGGGGGGAGGGGGTGTGTTTAATGGGGGGTTTAAATGAGGGATCTTAACCCCATTCACATGGGTTAAGAATCCCATGTGGAAACCCCATTTAAACTCCATCTTAAACCCCCTTTCACACCTAGCCCAAGCATGAAGTTAATGGGGTTAAACCCCTTTCACATTGGCCTAAACCCAAACCCCCAAAATCTGAAAAAGAATCTCCCATTTAATGGGCCCCAAAAAAGCAGCAAAGAGAAGGAAGTGGGGAGGGGAACACCCCCCCACCGGTTGTGGGAAACCGGTGGGGAGATCCCCCCACCGGTTCCCAACCGGTGGGGGGGGAAGGGGGCCCATGGCCGGTGGCCATCCCCCCCATCGGCTGGAACCGGTGGGGGTGCCCACCTTTCCCCCCTTCTCCCTCTTTTGCTTGCTCTCTCTCACCCTCTCTTGCCATCTATTGGCCAATGAGGAATAAAAAAATAAAATGGGGGAGGAAAGAGGCTCCAACCGGTGGCTCCCCCCACCTTGCTCCATCCGGTGGCTCCCCCCACCGGGCCTAAAATTGGGCCTATAAATAGGACCCCAAGGGTCCCCAAAGGATATACACAAAAGGGCACACCACAAGTGCACCCTATAAGGACACAAGCTGCCCCCATATAGAGGGAGATTGTGGTGAAATTGGGAGGGAGAGTGCTGCCAATTGAAGACCAAATTCGGGTTTCTTAACCCGGATTTGCTGCGAATTTGGGGAGTTCTTTTCGTCCCGGAGAGCTCTCTCCTAAGGTTCTATCCTAAGGGGAAGCTCTGCCGAATTTTATTTGTAAAACAGTCCTATTATAAGGCGAAATGCTGCTGAATTAATATCAGAAATTCTGTGCCCATGTGTGTATCATTTAAATTTTATAATTATCACATTTCAATAATAATATGCATGTATATAGTTTTCTAAAGCTAAAAATTTGAGTGCACCTTCAACCTAACTCTTAGCCTCACCCCTCAAACAAATAAAATATGAATTCAGAAAACTGCATAAAAATTATAACTAAAACCAAAAGGTAATTAATAATTTATAATTAATAATTAATTAATTGATAAAAATTCGAGAAAATCAATTAAAAAATCAGGAAAAACCAGTAAAAATCAGGAAAACCCATAAGAAAACAGTAAAAATCTGTGAAAAATCATAATAAATCCAGATAACCCCATATGAACAATTAATTAATTAATTAATTAAATTAATTAAATAAATCATAAAAATGAATAAAAATCAGTAAAAACAGTAAGAAATCAGAAAGTAAAAATCTGAAAGAACATAAACCGTTCATAAGGAACGCAATACATAAATATAAAATTACCAAAATTCCCCTATGTGTAATATTTACATATGTAACCCCGAAAGTCCTAAAAATCAGATTATGAGTGAAATCTCTCACCAATATCCTCAATATCAAACCTTAAAACTTGATAACCCAGTTTAAGGGAAAATTACAAAAAAACCCCTCATACCTTTAAAATTGATTTCATAACCCCCATAGAGTGTGGAACCTTTTAAAATCCACCCTACATATACTTACAAATTGTCATGCTCTCGCAAGGCGCCCATAATTACATAAAAGCCCCTCAAGGTGTAAAATTACAAAAAAGTCCCTGTAAGGCTAAAAATCAGGAATCAATCCGCACAATTTGGAATTAATCCTCCGAACTTGGAACCAATCTTAATAACCGGGAGTCAATCCCAAATCACATAAAAATTGTCTCCGAACCAGGGTGAGGTTAAGGATTCAACTTAAAATATACTTTCATTTGCATATGCATGCGCTTTCTATAGTAGTAGCTTTGCATGATTAAGGGCATCATACGAACGGTTAATCAAGGGTTGCCGAGCAGTCGCTCAGCGTAATTAACACTGACCGAGGTCAGTGGAGAGAGGTCATATACTCGAATCTTCGCTTGATTCGAAGTCCCGGATTCCCTGAGGGCTAATCCCAAGCTCTCATAATCCGATAAAAAAATATAAAGCCGACCCTAATTCCTCTAGATAAAAAAAAAAATGGATTTCCGAATAATCCGGCATAGGAGGAGAGATATGTCTAGGTCAGGTCGCGACCGAGGGTTAGAGATAGAAAATCTTCGACCGCAAACAGAGATGGCACGCCCGGTGGGACCTCTCTTTCCCTTCATCTCTCCGTCCGGTGATGCCCTCACCACAACTCTACTACTAACTTTGTCATGTCTTATGCAGGTGACTTATTTTCTGCTTAGAAGACGACGATGGCGGCAAGGGTCACGTATGGCCCACTTGTGGTGGCGACCCACGTACGGTGTGGATATCTGACCACACCAACATGCTTCGGGGACTTCCCCGCAGTGATAGGATCTCCATACTTTTTGGGGGTCGTTCCGGCACCGGAGCTTGCTCCGGAAAAGAAGAAGAAGAGGTGCGCTTCTCGCGCCAGAATATGCAACAACGGCAGCCGATATGGGCGAGTGCTTGCCGTGAATACCATCAGCGTCTCTCCAGCCTCCTCGTCCAACGGGGGGCAAAAGCGGAAGGTTCTAACCGCAAGTCCGTCTAGGACGGGGAAAACTATATTGGTGGGGAACCTGCATATTCGTCTGGATGGCGGGCAACCCATCATTCCTAAGATCCATCATATCCCGACAGTTCCTGTCCAGAATCGGTTCGGGATTCTATTGAAGGTTTGCCAAGATGGGGCAACGTTCGAAAAGAAGAAAAAGACTCCAAAGGACACTGCTTGTCGGGAGCCAATAATTATACCAGAACCTGTCATGTCTCGAGCAGGGGGCAATGCCACCCCCCGAGCAGGGGGCAACTCCATGCCTCGGAATGGGGGCAAATTTATGCCTCAGGCTGGGGGCAATCCATCGGAGGATAGGAGCCTCCGCATAAAAGAAAGGTGGGTAACCAAAAAGGAAGCCCGCAAAATTCGCCAGGCTAGGGATATCCTAGCAGAACAACAACCTCAACAGCTCGTAGAGCCTGAGGGGCAGATAACCAGCTCAACTACCTGGCCTTGTTCTTTACATGGTCAAAAGATAAAAAGTGCCTATAAGGCGCAGGAACAAGTCTGGCAACAGACATCTGTCCTCGAACGGTTGGGCGCATTGGTCCGATCGACTCACAAAAAGAAGAAAACTACCAGAAGGACGGAGGATAGTATACGGGTCTACACATGCTACACCTCCAATATCACCAACCGGCAGCCTTCCCAGCCGGAAGACCCAAATGATATCATCAATCTGATGCAACGGGTCGGGCCCATAACCCGTCAAATGGAGCAGGCTATGCGCTTGCTGAATCAAGGAAGTCAGGGGGCAGAGCCACCCCAAATTGGCAGTAGCAATGCTGCTGGAGGAGCTGATGAAGACGGGGCAAATGCTTCAGATATTGAAGCCGCTCCAGAACAACCTCAAAATCAAATACAACCTCAAACTATAGAGGAGATTAGACAAGAAAATCAACAACTCAAGGCTTTACTCTATGGCCTAATACAAAAGAGGGAGGAGCAGCAAAGGGTAGCTCAAGTCCCCCTAGTAAATATACCACCTCCAAGGGCAGTGTCTATGCCAGCGGTGATAAGACCGCAAGCTGCAGATGTCAACTTCGACCCTGATGAGATACAAGAAGATCAGGTTATGGAGCCCAATGCTCAGCAATCTCATGCTCCTGCAGATGATGCTACAGCATTGCAGAAGCATCTTATTGAGCAAATCGTTGAAGCCAAAATAGCAGAACAAGACGACGGAATAGGCACATTCGACTTATACAAAGTGCCGTTTCCAGTACGTCACATGTTCAAGAAGCTCCCGCCAGATCACAATAAGTGTCCCAAATTCATCAGGTATGACGGGGAAGGTTCGGCCCAGGAGCATATTGCCCACTATATGAGTGACTTGGGAGAGCTGGCTACTGATGAGGCCTATCTTCTGAGGTTCTTTTCTACTTCTCTCACGGGCATTGCATTCCAATGGTATGCAAAGTTGAAGCCTAACTCTATCAACAGTTGGGAGGAAATGCAGAAAAAGTTCCTCGACCGTTTCAAGGTGTCGGAACGAAAGGTCACCATCACTGAATTGGTGACACTGAAGCAAGGCAGGAATGAATCCGCCACCGATTATATCAAAAAATGGCGTAACCTCTGCATGAAATGCGACAATCCGCCGACCCACGAGGATGCGGTACGATTGTGCAAGAGGGGCTTAAAGCCTGAAATAAGTGAAAAGCTGATTGGCGCAAATGTCAAGAACTTTGATCAACTAAATAACATTGTGACGGAGGTCGAAATATTCTATGCAGACCATCCAACCATTGCCTCCATTGGGGGGAAAGTCCCAAAGAAGCAAAATATGGATACAGAAGAGGCCAATGCTATAGACTTCGCCTTAGCTGTAGAAAATACAGGGGGCAAGAACAATGTAAATGCCTCAATATCTAATAGAAAGGGATCATATGCCACCCTTAATGAGAGAAGGAAAATGGCTTACTCTTTCATAAGGGAGGATACAAGAGAGTTGTTTAATGTCTGCATGCGGGCCAATCTCTTGATGCTACCCGAACCAAAAAGACCAGCAGAAGTTGGTAAAATAGATGAACCTAACTATTGCATGTACCATCGTATGTTGGGACATGTAATAGAGGATTGTTATATCTGCAAAGGGGAAATTGAAATGCTTATCCGAGAAGGGGCCGTGGAGATGGAGAAATACCTGGTAGACCCGCCTCAACCACATCGAATGCCCAGACAAACATTTACAGCAAATGTCGTCCATATGGATGAAAACTCCTCAGAAGAAGAGCCTACAAATAAGAATATAGACGCCCCTCCAGAGCAGGAGGCAATACCATCATACGCTCTAGCGACATCCATTCCAGAAAGGTCTATCGTGGCGGCACTGGAGGAGGTTCAGATGAATATGTCACAGCTCTCCCATCAGCAAGTTTTGCCGGAACAGGAGGCAACACCATCATATGTTCCAGCAACTTCCACTCCAGAAGTGTCTATCATGACAACATTAGAGAAGATTCAGATGAGTCTGATACAACTCTCTCACCAGCAAATCTCACTGGAGCAGAAGATAACTCCATCATATACTCCAATAATTTCCACTCTCGAGGGGTCCATCATGGCAGCACTGGAGGGGATTCAAGTGAGTCTGGGACAAATCTCTCATCAGCAGTATGAACTCACTCAAGTAATGGAAGGTTTTGCAAGACAATGGACAGAAGTCATGTCGATTGACAGAATCAATAGGCCCTTCTCCTTTGAGGAGCCATGACCAAAATGCAGCCGTCCTCTAAAGAATAAGGGCAAACTTATCATAGACTTAAATGAACCACCAGAAGCCCAGTACCGAGAGGGAGTGGTGCTCAAATGCAAAGGTTGTGAAAGTCACGACAATACTCTCGAGGCCACCCTTGCAGCTAGGCAAAGTTCCCGGGGAAAGCAAGTTGCTGGTGCAGAGACAGGGATAAGTTTTAAAGATGCTGAATCCCTGGCAAAAAGGCTCAAGAGACCATACTCCTTTCCAAAGGAAAAGACCAAAGAACTCTTCGAGTTGTGTATGAGCAGAAAAGCAATTATTCTGCCCAAGCCAAAAAGGGAAGAAGAAATACATCGGGTAGATGCACCCAATTACTGCCCATACCACCGCTTCATCACCCATCCAATTGAACGTTGCTTTATGTTCAAAGATGAAGTAGAAAAGCTGATTCAAGAAGGAAAGATAAATATGGGGAAATACCTGGTGAATCCCCCACAGCCACATACGATTACACATTGAGTGTAATTCGTAGATCCAAAAAAAAAAAAAAAAAAAAAAAAAACTTTGGGGCTTAAAAATGGGGTGCCCCGACAGACTTGATTGGTCCCGCTCCTGTGAGGGGCCAATTAAGGGCAAAAAAGTCTAAAAAACCCAGCTGAAGTGAAAACCCGAAAGGGCGCTTCAGGCAAAAATAGGTGAACCCTGCTGTGTGAAAACCCGAAAGGGCGCTTCATGCAAAAATGGGTGAACCCTGCTGTGTGAAAACCCGCAAGGGCGCACAGGCAAAAATAAAAGGGGCTAGCTTCGGTGAAAACTCGTAAGAGTGCCGATGTTAGTATTATATATTAAAAAAAAAAAAAAAAAAATCATCCTGCAACCCGTCGGGGGACAACGCGTAAAAGTTATTTGCGCCAAGAAAAGCCAATAATGTTCGTGCGCGAATACATAGACTCATAAAGCCGCATATTTGTTCCCCGACGGGGGGAGAACTCTCTCAGCCTGTTGAGGGTAGAGATCGAGTTTTCCCACATCCCTACCCAGGGAGGATATCAGAGTCGCCAATGACGAATAAACCCTTGGTACCACACTGGTGGTACAATAATGTCCCATCAAGGGCTACGACCGAGGCGATGATGACGATGACCTCCCGATCCGGTAAGGAAGTGGGAAAACTCGCTCTTCTGATCGATACAGCCTGAGGAGATGATCCCCGTTCCTGTTATACCCAAGGCAAATACACAGGCATATTCTTGAAAGATGTCACATAATTGTGGGTGATTCACCTCGAGAGAAAATATTTGCCGTCAAGAATATCATGCAATGCGGAATTCACAATTCGCCCACGGAAGGCGTTAAACTCCGGCATTCGCCCACGGAAGGCGTTAAACTCCGACATTCGCCCACGGAAGGCGTTAAACTCCGGCATTCGCCCACGGAAGGCGTTAAACTCCGGCATTCGCCCACGGAAGGCGTTAAACTCCGGCATTTGCCCGCGGAAGGCGTTAAACTCCGGCATTCGCCCGCGGAAGGCGTTAAACTCCGGCATTCGCCCGCGGAAGGCGTTAAACTCCGGCATTCGCCCACGGAAGGCGTTAAACTCCGGAATTTGCCTGCGAGAGGCATTAAATCCCGAAAATTCATATTTCGCCCACGGAAGGCGTTAAACTCCGGAATTTGCCTGCGGGAGGCATTAAATCCCGAAAATTCATATTTCGCCCACGGAAGGCGTTAAACTCCGGCATTCGCCCGCGGAAGGCGTTAAACTCCGGCATTCGCCCGCGGAAGGCGTTAAACTCCGGCATTCGCCCACGGAAGACGTTAAACTCCGGCATTCGCCCACGGAAGGCGTTAAACTCCGGCATTCGCCCGCGGAAGGCGTTAAACTCCGGAATCTGCCCCGGGGAGGCATTATACCCTGAAGATTTCCATATTCGCCCTGACAAGGCAATATATCCTAAATCCTCCCCTTGGCTTAAACTAGTCCCACCGGTATGCCATAAAGGGGTTGAAAAATTCCTTTGCCCCAAGGAGGCATTGTATCCTAAAGTCTTCCCTGAGCATACGCCATTCCCGCTGGCTTGCCATGAAAGGGTTGAAAATTTTCCTATCGCCCCGAGGAACCAATGTATCCCGAATCTTCCCTGGGCATACACTAGTCCCATCGGCATACCCATATGCTATAGTCCCATCGGCGTGCTGAAGGCGGTCGAATTCGCCCCAAAGGGACATTATACCCTAAAATTGCCCCTGGTATACGCTAGTCCCACTGGTGTGCCTTGGTGGCCTGGAAATCCATATTCGCCTACATGAGGCTTTATATCCTGGAAATTCATATTTCATATTCGCCTACAGGAGGCATTATATCCTGGAAATTCATAATTCATGTTCGCCTACAGGAGGCATTATATCCTGAAAATTCATATTTCATATTCACCTACATGAGGCTTTATATCCTGGAAATTCATATTTCATATTCGCCTACAGGAGGCTTTATATCCTGGAAACTCATATTCACCTACAGGAGGCTTTATATCTTGGAAACTCATATTCGCCTACGGGAGGCTTTATATCCTGGAAATTCATATTTCGCCTACGGAAGGCTTTAAATCCTAGAATTCATATTTCGCCTACGGGAGGCTTTGAATCTCGGAGTTCATATTCGCCTACGGGAGGCTTTGAATCTCGGAGTTCATATTTCGCCTACGGGAGGCTTTGAATCTCGGAATTCATATTTCGCCTACGGGAGGCTTTGAATCTCGGAGTTCATATTTCGCCTACGAGAGGCTTTGAATCTCGGAATTCATATTCGCCTACGGGAGGCGTTAAACTCCGGAATTCGCCTACGGGAGGCTTTAAATCCTAGAATTCATATTTCGCCTGCAGGAGGCTTTGAATCCTGAAGTTCATATTTTGCCTACGGGAGGCATTAAACTCCGGAATTCGCCTCTGGGGGGCATTGTGTCTCAAAATATTTGGTCTTCGGGAGCCGTTGTATCCCAAATCCACGGCTACCTAAAGCCCCCGTTTCTCGAAAACTATATATTTCTTATCGGCTCACAGGGAGGCCTCAGTTCCCTACATATATTCCTTATCGGTTCTCAGGGAAGACTCAGTTCCCCACATATATTTCTTACCGGTTCTCAGGGAAGACTCAGTTCCCTACAGATATTTTCTTATCGGCTCTCAGGGAAGACTCAGTTCCCTACATATTTCTTATCGGTTCTCAGGGAAGACTCAGTTCCCTACATAAATTCCTTATCGGTTCTCAGGGAAGACTCAATTCCCTACATATAGTTTCTTATTGGCTCACAGGGAGGCCTCAGTTCCCTACATAAATTCCTTATCGGTTCTCAGGGAAGACTCAATTCCCTACATATAATTTCTTATCGATTCTCAGGGAAGACTCAGTTCCCTACATAAAATTTCTTATCGGTTCTCAGGGAAGACTCAATTCCCCACATATGTTTCTTATCGGCTCACAGGGAGGCCTCAGTTCCCTACATATATTTCTTATCGGTTCTCAGGGAAGACTCAATTCCCCACATATATTTCTTATCGGCTCACCAGGGAGGCCTCAGTTCCCTACATATATTCCTTATCGGTTCTCAGGGAAGACTCAGTTCCCTACATAAAATTTCTTATCGGTTCTCAGGGAAGACTCAGTTCCCTACATAAAATTTCTTATCGGTTCTCAGGGAAGACTCAATTCCCCACATATGTTTCTTATCGGCTCACAGGGAGGCCTCAGTTCCCTACATATATTCCTTATCGGTTCGCAGGGAAGACTCAGTTCCCCACATATATTTCTTATCGGCTCTCAGGGAAGACTCAGTTCCCTACATATAATTCCTTATCGGTTCTCAGGGAAGACTCAATTCCCTACATATAAAATTCATTACCGGTTCTCAGGGAAGACTCAATTCCCTACATATAATTTCTTATCGGCTCTCAGGGAAGACTCAGTTCCCTACATATAATTCCTTATCGGTTCTCAGGGAAGACTCAATTCCCTACATATAAAATTCATTATCGGTTCTCAGGGAAGACTCAATTCCCTACATATAATTTCTTATCGGCTCACAGGGAGGCCTCAGTTCCCTACATAAATTCCTTATCGGTTCTCAGGGAAGACTCAATTCCCTACATATAAAATTCATTATCGGTTCTCAGGGAAGACTCAGTTCCCTACATATATTTCTTATCGGCTCACAGGGAGGCCTCAGTTCCCTACATATATTCCTTATCGGTTCTCAGGGAAGACTCAGTTGCCCACATATATTTCTTACCGGTTCTCAGGGAAGACTCAATTCCCTACATATAAAATTCATTATCATTTCTCAGGGAAGACTTAGTTCCCTACATATATTTCTGAGCGGTTATCAGGGAAACCGTAATTCTCTACCAAAATAATAATAATAATAATAATAATGATAATAATAATAATAATAAAAGGGGAGCTTAAAAATGAGGTGCTCCGACGGACTTAATCGATCTCATCCTCAAAGGGGTCGGTTAAGGATAAAAATGTCTTATACCCAGCTAAGGTGAAAACCCGAAAGGGCACCTTAGGCAAAATCGGGTAACCCCGCTGTGTTAAAATCCGCAAGGGCGCACAGGCAAAAATAAGAGGGGGCTAATACTGGTGAAAACCTGAAAAGGCGCTGGTATTAGTTGGAAAAAAAAAAAAAAAAAGGAGCTTAAAAATGAGGTGCTCCGACGGACTTAATCGATCTCATCCTCAAAGGGGTCGGTTAAGGGTAAAAATGTCTTATACCCAGCTAAGGTGAAAATCCGAAAGGGCACTTTAGGCAAAATCGGGTAACCCCGCTGTGTGAAAACCCGCAAGGGCGCACAGGCAAAAATAAGAGGGGGCTAATACTGGTGAAAACCTGAAAAGGCGCTAGTATTAGTTACGTAAGAAAGAGAGAATACATGCAACATATAATAAATGGTCCGTACCACTCAAACTTAGCATTTATCTCCAGGAGAATATTCGCGATACACTGGAGCAATGTTGGAGTTCAAGACGAACGCGCAGGGTAGTTCGAGTTCTTCAGCAAATGGAAAACTTTAATCCTGTTGAAGAAATTTGACTCCATCTCCGGAATATCAGTCGAAGCGATGTTCGATGGTCGCCACAAAATGAGAGTTCTCCCTCCAGTGAAGCCTCAAGAACATATGCATGCTGACGCAGAGCGGCGATATGGGCGTCCGCGGTACCAGAAAGGACAATGTCCTTCTGATATTGGAGCATAGGGGTCTCCGCAACCCGAACTGCATAGCCTGCCTCGATAGTTTCAGTCTCGGCTCGCTTTGGCGAAGAGTTACTCGACAATTAGCAGGAATGGGATATCGTCCTCCCCATGCCCTGCCATAGGAGAAACTCCCATGAGAGCCATGAAGACAAAGACAGCAAGCTACAAGAAGATAGAGAGATAAAATCAGCGCCAGAGGGCCGCAATAAAAGTCTCGAAAAGCAAAAATTGACCAAGTCCTAATAAAGTCATAGGACAAAGTCAAATTGCTATGAACCAGATATTAGGCCAATCCAGAACGCTTCGTGCGGAGCTCCTAGAAATGCCAATATAAGGTACGGATACCCCAAGATAGAGCAAATGCCGGAAGAATTAAACGACTCGCCTGTGTGTTCTTAAGGAGTCTCCATGTCGTGAAGGCCAAGAGATCTCCTAGAATCCAAGTAAACGTCGAAAGATTCAAGCGGCATCAACTCTCGCAGAACCTCCAAGTCGCGAAGGCCAAGAGGATTCCCATAATCAGAGGGGTAGACGCTTTCAAATATATTCGGAAAGTCGAAAAGTTATGAAAACAGGACTTCCTGGACATAGTTTGAGGTGTCTAAGTACCAAAATTGAGCGTCATCAAGACCCAGATAAGCTCAGATGGGGCATATGCACAGCAAGCCAAAGCAATATATCGCCTGGCATATATGAGGCAGCGGTTGACTTCCCCTAATAGCCGTAAATACATGAGGCGAGAAACGAGAATTCATCAAGACAATACCGGCATGCCGCATTTGAGAATTCCTCAAGCATGCAAAATGATGATTCTTGTAGCCGAATGGGGCACGGGACGTGCACCGTCGTCTTCACCTCCGGCACATGTCCCGTGGGGGGCATTTGTTGAAACTTTTTTTTTAAAGCAAAAGGGAGAAGGGGGAAGCCCCCCACCGGTTGGGGAACCCCCCACCGGTTGGGGACCCCCCACCGGTTCCAAGGGAGAAACCGGTGGGGGGGGGGAGGAGATTCCCTCCCTTCTTTCCCATTTTAAATTCAAAGAAATAGGGGGGTTTAATGGGAGGTTTAAATGGGGGATCTTGACCCCATTCACATGGGTTAAGAATCCCATGTGGAAACCCTCTTAACCCCATCCCAAACCCCTTTCACATGGGGCCAAGACATGGAGTTAATAGGGGTTAAACCCCTTTCACATTGGCCTAAAACCCAAACCCCCAAAGGCAAATCTGAAAAAAGAACCCCATTAAATGGGCCTTGGAAGAGGGAAAAGAAAAGGAGCATGGGGAGGGGAGAACCCCCCCACCGGTTTCCCAAAACCGGTGGGGGAGACCTCCCACCGGTTCCCAACCGGTGGGGGGCCTAACCGGTGGCCACCCCCCCACCGGTTGGAACCGGTGGGGGGGGGGGGGGGGTGCCCACCGGATTCCCCCCCCCCCTCTCTCTCTCTTTTTTTAATGATCTCTCCCCTCTCTCTCTCACCCATGTGATTAAAAAATTAAAAAAGAAGAGGGGAGGAGAGATGATGGAACCGGTGGGTACCCCCCACCTCAAGCATTCCGGTGGGTACCCCCACCGGTTAAGGCTTTGAAGCCTATAAGTACCCCCCAAGGGGTAAGAAGAAGCCCATGCCCATTTGGCCCAAAATTTCCTAGGGGAAATCCTGCCAGTTTGAAGACCAAATCCGGTGCTCTTGCCCGGGTTTGCTGCGATTTGGAGGCGATATTTTCTTGGAGGGCTCTCTTCTTAAGGTTTATTCCTAAGGGGAAGCTCTGCCAAATTTATGTTGTAAAATCACCGTTTTATAAAACGGGATTATGCCGAAATAATGAATGAAATGCCCATGATGTTCTTTGAGCATATGTGTGTGCATGTATGTTCATGAATCTACTATTTAAGTAACACTATGTTACTATATTTTCATATGCAAAATAATTAGTTTTATAACTAATTAAAATACATAAAACATATAATTAAATATTCTAAAATATCATTGGCCTCATCCCATACATAACTAATCTTAGACTCATAATTAAAACTTAATAATGAAACATTGAGACATAAAATAATATACTTAAGTTAAAAAAATGACTTAAATACTCCACATACTTAATTAATTAATAAAATCTGCGAAAATTATCTAAAATTAATAAAATAAATATAAAAATCAAAAAAATTCTGTGAAAATCAGTAATACACAGTAAAAATCAGAAAACAAAATCTGGAAATTACATAAATCCAAAATATAACTTAAATATCCTTCATATACTTAATTAATTAATAAAAATAAGTAAAATTAATAAAAAAATCAGTAAAATTCAGTAAAAACCAGTAAAAAACAGAGAACCAAATCTGAAAATATATAAAATTCTGAAATGACTAAAATGCCCCTAGAGCTTAATGCAAATTACAAAAATACCCTCATACATGTTAAAAATCTGTGAAAATCACAGAAAATTCTTAAAAAATATCAAAATCTCTCATATGTCCAAAATACCCTCCAAACCTTAATAAGATGGGTGAAATTACCAAAATACCTTAAATATGATAAAAATAAATAAAAATCTCAGAAAAAATATAAAAATAGACTTTAAGTCTAAAAATCCAATTTGGGCAAAATTACCAAAATACCCTTACAATCCAAACACACTTGAAATAACTCTAAAATACCTCCTAAGGTTTTGAAACCTTCCTAAATCATTAAAACTCATTTCATACACTTAAATAACCATAATCTCCCTATACCCTCCAATTTGGCATAATTACAAAAATACCCCTATGGATCTAAAATACTTGGAATCAATCCAGAATACTTGGAGTCAATCCAATATACTTGGAATTAATCCAGATAGCTTGGAATCAATCCAGAATCATATAAATACATCCTAAACTTGGGTGAGGCCAAGAGTTTAAACCTAAGATATATCTTCATATGCATGCGCTGCCTATAGTAGTAGTTTTGCATGATTAAGGGCATCATACGGACGGTTAATCAAGGGTTGCCGAGCAGTTGCTCAGCGTAATTAACACTGACCGAGGTCAGTGGAGAGAGGTCATATACTCGAATCTTCGCTTGATTCGAAGTCCTGGATTCCCTGAGGGCTAATCCCAAGCTCTCATAGTCCGATAAAATATAAAACCGACCTATAATTCTCTAGATAAACAAAAAAAAAATGGATTTCCGAATAATCCGACATAGGAGAGATGTGTCTAGGTCAGGTCCCGACGAAGGTTAGAAAAATCTTCGCGCAAACAGAGACCTACTATGTTATATAGTTCCGAGTGTTGGGCTGTAAGAAAGGATCATGTGCAAAAAATTTGTGTTGCTCAGATGAGGATATTAAGGTGGATGTGTGATAAGACTAGGAAAGATAAAATTATAAATGAATATATATGTAAGAATTCAGGTGTAGCTCCTATTGACCTTAAACTTAAGGAGAATAGGTTGCGGTGGTCTAGTCATGTACATCGTTGTCCAAGTTTAGCACCAGTTAAGATGTGTGATAAAATTAGAGTTGAGGAGGGTAGAAGACATCGAGGAAGACTTAAGACGAGATGGTTAGATGTTGTTAAAAAGGACATGGCATTGCTACGCGTTACCTTAAGTTTGGCATTTGATAGAT
This sequence comes from Zantedeschia hybrid cultivar, assembly GCA_030544215.1. NCBI lineage: Eukaryota > Viridiplantae > Streptophyta > Magnoliopsida > Alismatales > Araceae > Zantedeschia > Zantedeschia hybrid cultivar. The sequence goes on along the minus strand of JARZZO010000005.1, from coordinate 74,910,296 downwards.
TAAGATGGTGGGACAAGATTCATGTAGCCGACCACAAATAGGTGGGATAAGGCTTTGATGATGATGATGTGTGTCTATGTATAATTGTACTTAATGACTGCACTTTTTTCCCATGTAATAAAAGTTAGCTATCTTTTTTCGCATGTGCACAGTACCACTGTTAGTTAATAATGGACAAAAGAAGAGAAATTACAAGTACTCGATGGAGTGCCTAACCAGTGACAGTATGATGCAGTACGACCATGGAGCCTAACATGCGCGTTGAGATCAGTAATAACAATCAGAGATGCCAATGAGCAATAATGGTGCACAATATATCTAGCAAGGCAACTACACCAAATAACAGAAGCTGGGTTCAAATAGTTGCCCCTTACGATGAGGAAACATAGGGATGGTAGTTGAAGAATTACCGCATATCTAGGATATTAGGAACCATAGTCAAGTTCCAGTCGAAACCTCTAGGATGGGGTATCGCACTCTCAAACCAATAGAGATTTGACTCGCTGGCTAGGAATCCTATCTCACAATCGATGGCAAGAACAAGCAAGTGCCAAGAAGGGAATCGCGCATGTACCTCTATGCTGGTACGGAAGAGAAGGTCGCACGGTGCTCACGTCCCTAAGAAACAAGAGGGAACAAGGGTACACAATAGAAGCTTACCCCTTAAAGGGGGATAATAGATAAAGGGGAAGGGGATGGCAACGATGAGTAGTTGACGGGCCTGTGGATGTGAAAGTAAGCTCGGCGAAGCCACGTTAACTCTCGAACTAGGCGGTTCCAACACCGGACGACACTCGTATAGGGTGACGTAGAGGTTGGCTTGTTAGTTACACGTTGTAGTGAAGGCCGACGAAATCGGTGCATGCGCGTGGGATGACTTTTGACAGGACCAAAGCATAGGACAGCACCGTAACCGGTGTTGAGAGAGGTGTCGGACGTTGAGTCCGGCGAGGCCTGTAAGTGGTAGGCGCAGCAAGGGCCACAAGGGCTAAGAAAGCATGGAGGAGGTCCTATGGGGACTGAGTAAGTACGGGGAGAGCCCATGGGGCCGGGAGAGTGTAAGGAGGGGCCCACAAGGTGATGCCTGTAAGGGAGGTGTCGCACCCGTGCGTTGGGTGCACATGGGTGCCGCATGCGCAACGTGCGCGACACATGTCTAGTCCTTGCATGCTTGGGGAACATGTACTGCAAAGGGAGGCACGGCACCCGGTTCGACGTTGGGCGTGGCGTGCCCTGGCATACACAAACAGAGAGAGAGAGAGAGAGACGTAGTGGCGGGCAGCAATTGCAGCGACGGTGCAGCGGCATGGTTTTGGGCATCACATCCACCCCATCTCAGGGTCCCCTTTCCGCCTTAGAGATGCAAGGAGAAAATAACCAAAATTCGTGTAAATAGTCATTGAAAAATTAAAAAGAGTCTTACAACAATATTTAAAGAAAAAATAAACTTTAAGGAGTCACTTTAATGGACTCCTTAAACATGACCATGGACTAAAATACCCCTAGACTAAAAATATAGTACAAAAATCGCACAAAAATGCCTCGAAAACATAAAAATGCCCATACACGCCCCAAAAGGGCCGAACAAAATATCAATGGTCTCGTCGTCCGAAGACCCACATGTCAAGCACCATATAGACTGTCTTCGAGCCATAAGGAGGCCAGTGTGATCCTCTGACGGCAGTAAACGTGCTCTGGGCCAAAGCGGATCCAAGCCTTCACCATAGTCAAGGTGCTGATTGTTACAAGACATGTGAGCCAAAAGCATCTTCTTTCCCCTCCCTTCCTTGCCTCTCTATTCTCTCTCTTCTCTTGGGAGTTGGCACCCACCACCTCCCTCTCATACCATCCTTGTCCTCTCTCCGTTATGAAGCATTTATAAAGCTCCCCTTTCTTTCCCTCTCAACCTTGTTCTTCTCTCTTCCACCAAGAGGAAATGCAACAAGTTCTCAGGTCATTTTAAAACATAGTTATGGAAAGTACCTGATGATCACACCCTTATTCCTCACATGAATATGACCAATAATTTCCTTTAATTTGTATGATGATATGGAAAACTGATATAGCAGCAACTTTCTTGTTTACCTAACTGAAACTGTGTTAGCAAAGATGGGCACCTTTGATGTGGATGAAACCATGGTGAAGCCCTTTCCACCTCTAAATTGGATGGGAGGAAAAGAATGTGCATCCACTGTGTCGGGAAGGCAATTAGCAATCATTTCCCCTATTCTATGGGTAGCCTTTATTTGATCTGGTCGGTTGTTTAAGCCCTAAGTCTGAGCCAAATCAAGGTATTGATCAAGCATAAAGGTTTCTTCAACCAGGTTCTCAGATTCCATAAGAAATAGGTCAAAACCAGTAGTATGCCTAATCTTTATAAAGCAATGATACATACAGTCAACATCGTTTGCTTAAGAAGTCACAATCATCTTTTAACATTTTTAATTCAACGCATCCTCAGAAGAGCAGTCAATTGGGTCTATGATTGGGGGACATCTGGTGGTATTCTTCTCCCCTTATCAAGGTTAGTCAATGGATGGATTGGTTTCCTTGATGGGCATTATAGTATGTCTTCTGATTAGAGGGAAGGTTTTTATTTCCTTTTTATCCTCTGGACAAAAAGTTTTTTTCTTTGTTGGTGTGTTTTGTGTGCTTTGGGGATGTTCGGTCCGTGTTTTGTAAGTCTCTTTCATCAATGAATTGTGACTTTGGTCACCTTAAAAAGAAAAAAAAAAAAAACAACGATGGAAGGTCCAATGTGTTAATAATTTATAAATAATTCCATTTGTGAGACTTCACTATGATAGGATTGTCCAACTAATTAGAAAGCAAGCCTGTAACCTGTAAAGTGGGTCAGTCGGGTCGGATAATGGGAGTGCTCCACACTGATGTAAATCCCAAAATGTCTAGTTACACCCATGTCTGAAAGCCCTTGTTCGTTATGCAGGTCTATACTAACTCGAGGACAATTGAGACCTTCTAGTCATGGTTGACCTTGCTAGTTAATTGCTATTTAAATTTAAACATGTATACATTGACATAACTGGTTCTAGAGTATACGTGCCCGTTAGGATGTCATGTTTCAAACATGACAATGTATATTCCAAAAAAAAAACATACCAAAATATTTGCAGTTGGCTTAACATATGGATGTCCAGGATTTCCTGATTTGCGGGAATCATCATTTTGTGGCCAGACAAAATGCTCACTAATATAATTGTGAGGTGAGCATGAGCTGCATGACAGCCCAAGTTGATCCACAGCTTTATAAAAAGGCGAAGTTTCACCGTTCTGAAACATGCTTAAAGGAAAGTGTTTATGAGAGGAATCTGAGGATCAATCTCAAATACAATAGAGCAATGAAGACATAGACACATAGATCTGCATATAGAAACTAAAATACTGATGCATATCCATCAATGTAAAAGCCCCAAGAAAGCCCGCAAGTATGGATATAAGTTTTTCCACAAAGTGATTACAGACCTAGAATGCAGTTTGGCATCTAAAATATAAGAAAACCGACAAGGTAGATAATCAAAAACCTATACCCAGCACAATCATTTAGTTGATCAAACCAGGTTGTTGCTGTCCAATGACAAGCTAGTCATGTACAAAGCAACATGGGTTAGCTGAAGAGATGGAAGGGCTACCCGTAAGATAAAGTGGTGCAAAGCCACTACGATGTGCAATCACTAGTGTGTCTAAGGGAGGGGGTAAGAACAAGCTTGATTGTTTCCTTGAAAAAAAAGAACGAGTCAGATTCGTCCCATACTGAAAGCAGGAAAAATTATTAAGCTATATATACCAGACTCGTATCCATAACCTGTGAGGTGTCTTATGGGGATAAAAGAGTGCAGACTTGACCCGAAGTGATAATATGGGCTATATAATACCTCACAAGGGCTGGATCGGGTTATTACATTGTGGTATTAGACCCAGATGCATGATATGATATGGGCTATTAGTTCCGAGATGAATAAGGTAGAAGTTGGTGGACCCATAGTAACCCAATCACAAGCCAATGCAAGAAGAAAGACACAGCCATAGGAGGTGTCTTATGGGGATAAAAGAGTGCAGACTTGACCCGAAGTGATAATATGGGCTATATGATACCTCACAAGGGCTGGATCGGGTTATTACATTGTGGTATTAGACCCAGATGCATGATATGATATGGGCTATTAGTTCCGAGATGAATAAGGTAGAAGTTGGTGGACCCATAGTAACCCAATCACAAGCCAATGCAAGAAGAAAGACACAGCCATAGGAGAGGATTATCCATGAGGTAAAGAAGTGTGGAGCCACCACTGTGTTTTGAGGAATGAGGTAAAGAATAAATCAAGTTGGTCTCATATCGGAATATGGGAAAATTTTACCAGATTATATATGCGAAGCTCATATTCATAACTTATGAGGCACTTTTGGGGGACAAAGCCATATGGACTTGACCCAAAGCAAACAATATCTTTCAATGGCTAGATCCGCTCCCTTAATTAGGCCCTTCAAGGGCCAAGAACTAGGACCCAGTGGGACAACTAAGTGAGCCTTTGATGGTCCCACCTGTTGGACCAATAGGTGAGGCCCATCACACCCCAATTGCCTCACCCCTCCACCTTAACTCCACCACCCCAGCCCCCACCGCCCTACCCCGCCTCTGCTTCATCACCTCCTTTGCTCTCCTAGAAATAAGGGTATACCCCATATCCCTCCTATCCAACCAAGGAGGGGTAAGGTAGGGGGAGGAAAAGAAGAAGAAAGAGAGGAAGAGAAGGAGGAGGAGGCAGGGCCTGGTAGTAATGGCTTAATGGCTCACTATGGTGGCTTGGCAACAGCTAGTGATGGCTCAACAGCAGCTAATGAGACTTGGGGGTCATCTTCAAGTAGGGTGACTTGTCCTAATCCTCCTTTTAAGATTACATTTTAATGCATAATTTGTAAGTTCAGATATTAGGAGAATAAAAACGCACAAGGAGATTCTATCAATGTCAATGTGGACTTTTGTAGATAAATGATTAGTCTTCAAGAATAATTATTGCTTAAGAATCAAAGCTGTTGAATTGGTGCATTGTCGAGAGAATGGTTTCACATAAGTTCTCTTAGAGATTTCAATTGAAGATCACTACATGGCTATAACAAATGTCCATCTCAACAAGTCATTAGTATGCATGATTAACGCCATATACTTGTATATTGGGATCCATAAATCATCATCTCATAATTCTCATTTATGATATAAAGAAGCTTTTGATTTGGTGATCTTGATCCTTATGTTGCATGTCACGGTAATGATCATGAACAAGAGCATTACTAGGATGATGAATAAGAACTTGATACAGTGAACGACTTCATAATGATGATTAATGACTATAAAGACTGCAGATAATAGTAGTGTCCTTATAATTCAGGACCTACAATTATGAATACGATTACTTATGGCTATAATTGGAAATGATGACCTCATAATTATGCTATGTTATGTTTATTAAAAACCTTTACCAAGGAGAATTATGATTTACAACCATGATTAAAGACAATGCCCCTATGTTTGTGACTATGTATGATAATTGAAGTCCCTTACTGAGGGGATAAAATTAAAACTACAGCCAAAAACTACAAGCTCATGATTAAGACCACTATTATGATGATCAAACCTTGACCCCAAAAATATGGTAATTATGAATGATTAAAAATCCTTATTAAAAGGCCCAAGTCTGCAAGTATGGTTATGCATATGATTAAAAACTATGATCGTATTATTATTGAGTTTCTAGGCACACCCAGTGACTTCACTTTAATGGCAGGATGGGCCCACTATGAATTGTCCCTTGAGGATAGGGAGCATCAGGTCAGCTCTTTAGGATTTGTGCCATAGTCAGGGCACAGCACGTCCTTTTTTTTTACAAGATCTAAAGTTCAGACTGGGGACACTGCTTAGGCAATGAGTGGAGGCCTACTGTAGTACACTCGTAATTGAGATCAAGAGTATATAATATGGAGACTACATTCCCAAGTCAGCTTAGGACCACGCCTTCGGACAAATAGGCAAAAACGTTATGACCACTAATATGGTCGTCCCCTTTACTTTCTAACAAAGAATAGACCACTATATTTGTAAAGGCACTTAATGACTAACTTAAGAAGGTTAGGTAGGTGATCATATGAATGATTTACAATGGCTGAGGAGGTAGTTATATGAATGACTTACAACAACTTTGAAGTGGCAAAAAGTCTGTTATGATACCATATATGATATGATTAAGATGACCTCATAATGAAATAAAGATTGTGGTCCATTCCTCTATTCTTATATAGTGAAGTACATGATGAATATGGCAAATGAAGTTAGAAGAATATGATGATTATAATAAAAGAACAGTTTGAAGGCGAGCCATGACGAAAGATTATTGACAAAATCATACAAAGGAAATGATATATGAATGCTGCATATATTTTTACAATTTCCAGCAATTTATGTGGTTTGATTGCATCTCAGTTCCACTGTTGTTCTTTCATAAGAGATACTTAAACATGAAGAATAAGGATGCCCTGGTGTGTTTACCTTAACTTTGTAGTGTAGAAAAAGTCAACATGCATGAATGATATATATATTATCATCTCTCCATATTTTTTAGTGTGAAATATAGAAAATATTTAAATTATATAACTGGGGACCGAGTAGGCTATGGATGATCCCTACTCTGCCTCATTTTTACATTGACTCACATCCTTTTTTACTTTAAATATTTATAAATTTTAATCTTCAGCTTCAATAAGAATAATGGAAAGTCAAATATTTCAGATTAGCTTACAGGTATGGCCGGTTCCATATTTTCATTGAGATATGAAATCATTTATTTTATGTTGTTATATGAATTATGAAGGACATGCAAAAAAATTTCTCTGATTTTATGTGGCAGCATAGTATCTTGTTGTTTCAGAATCGTGCAACTATGCCGGATCTAAATAAAACAGGGATCATCGCATGTCACTTCTATTGAAAAGCATATATTCCTTCAACATAGTCTTCCAAATTCCAGACCATCTAAAAACTTTACCCTCTGATGCCCTCTAAGAATGTTTTGATCACAGCCATCAAAGTACATGTCAACAACACCATCTAAACACCGCTGAGACATTCTGAAACAGTAGGCCTTGTTGTAGCAGAATTCATACTTAAGCCAGCCCTATGGCCATAATATTAAAGTGAAAACTTAAGGAAATGACTACACAACAGCTCTTCTCGGTATTCACCAATAACAAATTGTTCCACCAATTCCCATTGACAAATGTGAGCCAAGAAACAGCACAATGATGCTTACTGTCCACGAATCAGAAACAGGAAAAACATGTTTGCTCAAGCAATTGCAATCACACAATAGAAAGAGGGAGATTGAATTTTGTACTCACGTATAGTGTACAATATAATTTTCCAACTACATCCCTCCTGGTTCAAATGAGGAATCCTAACTGAGGGATCACCATAAGTTATCTGTAAGAATAATAGAGCAACTGCATTAAGCTTATAGTGCATTAAACATCGTGGCAGTGCAAAACTCAGAGTTTTTAGGACATACCAACATAAAAATTCCCCCAGGTTTAAGAAGCCTACACATTTTGAAAATGACAATTTGTTAGAAAACCATCAATCAGTAATGCTGATACTTAAGGCAACAAGATTCAGTACTACAATTCAGACGCAACCTGTTCACTTCCCCTAGCATTTGGGAAGCACTTATTGGAGCATTGATGCCACACTAACATCAAAAGCATCAAGAGAATCAGATCATGGTTAAATAGCAAATTGCAGCAACTATAAGTGCAACCCAAGTCTTAGCATACCATCAAAGAATCAAGGGTCCCTGCATAAAGATCTCCAAGACAATAAGCACAATAAAACAGTAAACAGAAGCATACTGAGTTAGTCCAATGAAATGTGAGGAAATAGAAAAAGAAAGAGAGATAGCAAAAATACCTTTGTCAATTACACTGTCAAATGATTCATCAGGGAAGAAACTCATATCCCTGACGTCCATATGCATGTCTGCAAATGATTAAAGAATGAACTTGCACATATCTCTCAGGCTTCCCCAAAAGAGTTGGATTGTGCTTCACAATTTGGAGAAATGGTATTTTTTTAACTAAAAGGAGGATACATTTTAGCTGAGGAACATGTGCATATTTCTTTCTCATCATGTCAATTACAACTGATGAAATGTCAATATTCATTATCTCTTCATAGCCATCTTTCACCATGTCCTCTGACATAACTGCAAAAAAGAAAAAAAGCTTTTCAACATCAGAGAAACAAAGGCTATACAGGGGCCGGTCTTTTAAAAAAAAGAATAGGGAAAAACTGCAGTTGCCAGTGCCAGATCAAAGACAACCACATTATTTTGTAACTAGTAAGAGTTCACAGCTTGGACAATTTCATTGCTTTTTCTAATTAAAAAAGGAGGATGTATAACATTCCTTTTTGTATAAAGAGGCACTACATCCAGTGATCTGAGGTGAGATGCCTTCAATATCCATAATCACACATGCTTCACTTATATAGAATTTTGTTTTCTTCCTTTGGCTTCTCCCAGATGTCTGCAGGGCCTTTTGTTAAGAGTCTTTGCCATGAGCACAGGGGAGTGGTGATCCTTCCGCATGTATTCATGATTTAGACTTTTCTCCTTTGGATCATATTTTCATTTCTTTGTCATCAACTCCTGCAAAATGGGATGTGGTATCATCCAAAGTAATTTCATGCCATAGCACTTCCCCTTTGATTCCTTGTGAAAGAAGGTCCACATATCCCGCAAGTTCTTGAACTAAGGCTTAAAGCGCGATAAAGGCTGCCATCAGCTGCCAGACATCTTAACTCAATTGGTACTGTGTCATCAAGCAGTCGAAATCTTCTAATATGGTCAGTTCTACAGTTGAGCTGGCAGCATAGACGTGATTGCTGTTGACTTCATTAGCATTCCAGTCAGGTGACGAGATCTAATATTTCCATATTTCAAGCTAGAGTAGGTGATACAGAGAAAATTACTTAAATATGCTTAATCGGGGTTGATGTCCAGGTGAAGTATATAACTCTTGGTGCGTGTCCAATTGAGTATGTGCGTTTTTTCGTAGAAAACCAGGACAGTCAAAAGAGTTTTCCGCCCAAACGATCAACTCAACACACATCTAAAAGAAATAAAAGAATTATCAAACCGTTCCAATTTATATATTCTCCGTGATCCCTGCCAGCAGCAATTCCTGGACAGCTTAGACCCATTTCTCCATTCTTCTTCTGCACTCGCCTTCTTCTGCTTCGACTTCATCTACTAGTCACCCCACCATTCCCACCGTTGGCTTCGTACCACCAGAAGCGTTCTTTCCAAATTGCAAGACAAGCACGACCCAGCACTGCCACTCACCCAGCACACCCGATTGGAAATTGGCAGTTGCTCCATGCCCAAGATACCAACTTGCCCCGAAGCACCATTCTGCGCGACCCTCATCTTGATTCATCCTACCACATTGCAATTGTTGCAGGTGTTGCCGAAACTTTACTCTTTTTTCTCTCTGTATCACTCTATCTAGAACATACTACAGACGCAGCCTAAGTCCTCAAAGCTGCCATCTTTACGGCGGAAATGGAAACAGAGGCATGAAAAGAAAAATGTAGCGAGGATCAAGAGATAGGGGGAATGGGGGAATTCGCCTACCAGCGTTGCCACAGCCGACCATGAGGACGCGGGAGGAGGTGGGGACGAACCAGCGGACGAGGGGGCGGAGGGCAGCGTAGCGCTGGTACCAGTCGAAGGAGGCGCCGCCCTCCTCGATGTAGCGGGCGTCCCAGTAGAGGGCGTCCCCGTAGTTGTACGTGTTGCTGCTGGACGCGTCCTGGAACATCCTCCTTCTCTCTCCCCGCCCCTACTTTCTCTCTCCACTTGTGTGTGTAAATTGCCCAGCTAGACCGAAGATTCGGCGAGTCCACGCCCTTTGGTACTTCACGACGTCCCTCTTACCTTTGTAACGCCCCTCAACCGTACGACAGTTTAGAGAGTGAGGATCTTATGGACCTCAACTTTTTAACAGGATGAATAATTATTTCAATAAAAAAAGAGAAAATTACCTGAAGCTCCTTCTCAGATATGTTGTTTTATTTCCTCGTCGCAAAAATATATACCGAAAATTTTCTATACAGGAGATACTTTTTTTCTCTTTATTCACATCATAGAAGTTCTTAAAATATTTAATTTGTCTCCATGTCCTATTTATTTCATCACAATAAAAGTTATAACTTTTTAAATAAATTATACTTTTGTCACTATACTTCTTAAGACTTCCTTTAGGACCACTCATATAGTGGAGAACAAAGTCAAAAAGTCAAAAATTGGTCAAAAGTTAATCCCACTATGCTTTTCAAAGATCCCACAATCATTACACCGCTCTCTATCTCTCTCTACTTCTCACAAGTTTTCTCGTGCACGGAAGTCGAAGAAAAGTCTACTCATTTAGAAATACTTGATGTCACATATGGTTTTTGGGACTGACTTTGACTCTTTTGCAATGTTTCTAAATACTGTCTTGAGAGCGCTTGACAATAGAATAAGTGGATGGAATAGGAGGTTATTCAACAATCCCTGTTAAAATATTATTTGATGAGTAGAATATTTAGAGGTTGAATATTCCGTTATAGGGAAGAATAACCCAATGATTTTTATTCGAAGTCTCTCCGAATAAAAGATATGTGAAATATCATGCCCTCCTGTCAAAAAAGTCACTTAGCCCCAATTTGGCAACAGAATAAGTGGTTATAATAGGAGGCTATTTGATCATCCTACTTAAAATACTATTTGACAATTAGAATATTCAATGAGTCGAGGTACTTTCCATTCGATATCTTCCTCAAAATAAAGAAAAAGAGGTCGAATTTCCTGTTCTCTTGTTAAAAAAAGTATTTATTATTCTCATCTTTTGCCAAGCAAAAAATTGACGAATGACGGAATAACTCATCCGTGACTAGATATTTTTTCCCATATTTATCCCGATTGATAATGACTTACTCTCGGAATAAGTTGAATAAGTCATTTAACTCCACACCTGAAAACATTTTATTTCTCCTTATATTATGTCCTACTATCAAAGTGAAACATCTCTTATTCTGGACTAAGCAATATGAAATAACTCATCCTGTCATAATCATTCTACCGTCAAACTGAGACTAAGTTAAAATATTTTGAGGTGCTAAATGTTAAGTCGTTAAGGAGTTAAGATTAGTACATTAGAAGGCATTTAATTTTTTAATCTTTATATTTTAAACTATTTAAGTTACTGATAGTTAGTACCAACAACAATAATAATGAAAATATGCAATTTATTGCACTTCCTATAGCTCGATTGTTTTGAAACTTAGTTTGATAGACGTCTTTAACATTTAATAATAGTAACATCTTCTGTATCTATTATTACATGTTATCTTATCTTGAGGACAACTCTAAATATAATATAAGTTAGTACTTAAGTCTTTGATTTTTTAAAATTAAAAGGTATTTAGAACTTAAAGAATTAAACGGTTAAATATTAAGGACTAAGGTAATAAATATCTAAACAACATAAACACTTAATATTTTGAATATTGAAGTATAAAAGTTTTAGAGACTTTTAACTTTTAAAGTATTATCATTGTACTCAACAAGCCAAAAGGTAAAGTGGCAAAATATCAATTTCTTTGAAAAAATTATAATTTTTATTGTGACGAGATGAATAAGACAAAATGATACACTAGACGTTCTAAAAGCATTGATGATGAGGAGGGAAAAATAAATCTCTCTATAAAATAATGCGTAGTGAGTGCATCTTTTTCTGTTATGTGAAATTTTGATAGAGACTTTTAAAAAAAATGTCAAAAACACATTTAAATTTGTCTCATACTCTACGGTCTTCGGCAGACCGTAGACGATCAGTAAAGAGGGGGGACAAAAATTTTCAAAATCCCACCCCACCCAGGCTCCTTCGTGATCGCAAAATGGTGCCCTCCCTCCTCCCCCCCACCCCCCATCCCTCTTTATTGATCATCTACGGTCCGCCGATGACCGTATTCTTGTCCAAAAAATGAAGTTAAAAAAAAATCTCATTTTGGAGAGAATATATAACCAGAGTTGACTAGGTTATTGACAATTGTAAAATATTAATATGAAAATTATTTGGTTCTCAATGTTTTAATCAATATGTGTCTCTATTTGACAAAGTTTAACGATATATTTGAAAATATATTTAATTTTCTCATGAGATGACTGTTTGTTCACAATTCATATGAGTGAGAGGATGCTATAACGCATAAAATGAGATTAAGAAGATTTTATGTCTAAAACAGTATAGTTGCCCTATAGATATCTCGTGTGACATCATTTGGGATAAGTCAGTTCAATTATTTTAACTCAAATTATGAGTAATTATAATTATAAAAAGTTTTTATATGATAGAGAAGTTTTTGAATAAGAATTAAGTGTCTCAATATCATGTGTTAAGAAATTACAAAAGAAGTGGAGAGAATGATTGTATTCTGATTTAGAACTAAGAAATATAGTATGAAAAGTAACACAAATTTCAAAAAAGATAAAAAGTTGAAGCTGCGGGCCAACTTATTCCATTTACCTTCGATGAGCATTCAGAAAACATTTACATTTTCTATTAAGATCTTAAGTCTCCAAGTGGACAAAGTTAATAAAAAAAGTTAGACGGACACAAAAGTGACTATATTTACAAAAGAAAAGTAAATATATTTGTTGCAAATGAATTATCAAGTCCAATAGCTTCCGAATCACTTGGCCAATCAAAAGTGGGTCTGTACAACAATAATACGTCAATAGATCCCCCAGTTCTATAAGAATAGCCTTCAACACTCAAATCAACAAGTTGTACAATGATGTATAGATGAAGAAGAATTGTCAAACGTAAGATAAGATACTTACTTTTGATACTCTAAGATTTTTTTTTTTTTTAGAAAGATAAATGAGAAGTCCTCCAAACATTCATTATGAGATTTTTCATACTCGAGTCCCTCACATACTTTTCCTAACAAAGGAAAAACCATATCAATCGACTATAATTATTCTCAATGCTTCATATATAGTCCTTTTTAACCAAAAAAGTTTAGGTTCTTTGTAGGCCGAGTACTCGATCCTCAATGGGCCAACTCTAAGAAAATATTTTTTCTTCATCACTATTAAAAATAAAATTATGACTAATAAATTATAAAGATGAAAGATTAGTGAAACATTCAAATTTGATCTTAGAAATAGATCTACAAGAAAATCATGGGCGAATTATGAATAAAGATTTTAATTATTCATAAAACACATGGAAGCAATGAATTATAACTTACCAAGTCAAAGTGACAAATAACTTTAATAAAAATAATTAAGCTCGTGAAATTTAGACTACATATATTGAAATAATGTGTGAAATGAAGAATTCTAGCTAAAATAGATACGGGCAAACCCTTACATAGAGTGCATATGTCTTTTAATTTTAAAGCAATAGTTATTGCAATATAGTTTGGGCATTGTAGTACAACTATCATATGATCATGTAGATCACATGACACACGGTACTGCATCCCCTTGAAGGAAGTATAATGCACCTTAAATGGAGTGTTTCATTCGATCTACTGAATAGATAGTTGTTGTACTATAATACCTAAAGTGACATTGCAACAATAATACTCTTTTTTTTTAAGTTAATGAGTAAACATGTCTAATTTTGTGTCTCATATAAAGATCTTAAGTTAAAAATGGGATATCTTAAATAACTAATTTTTCGTAAACTATCAAAATAATATGATATATGCCATTGTGTGTAGCTATTTGATCAACTTTGCTTGGGTGCTCATTGAACAAATGCATTTCTTTTTATTTTTTTCTAAAAATTCCAATGGAGTTGGGGCAACTCTAAAAGACCCGTCTAGATAGGACGATTAAAAAAATAAAAAAATAGACATTGCTTTTACCTTCCTTTTTTTTACTAGTCAGTACTAGTGAGCTTCTTAAAACTACCATTTACTCTAGATTTTTTTAGAAAATAATAAAAAAGTATACTTATTGCAATAGTCTTTAATCAAATTGGACAGTTAGAAAATTTTAAAAATATGGTCTTTCTTGTCTCATTTTTGTGAATATTTTAATTCTTGATCAAAGATCGGATAGAATAGGCCTCTTCAAATGTCACCTCTCTTGGAATTTCAGAAAAAAATAAAAAAACATACTAATTATATTAGCATTCCGATAAGATCTGACAATTAAAATTTTTTAAAAAAAGATGGTCCTTTTGTTCCTTTTTTTTATTTTTTATGATAAAAAATGATATGGTATGTATAGGCCCATTAGAATTGTCCCTTCCCTGAGTTTTCAGAAAGAAAAAAAATATACTTGTTGCAATAGCTATCTGACCAAAACTATTTAGACAACAAATAATACTCGACTAATATTTATCTAATTGAAGAGATAATAAGTCTACTAATAAGTAAAATAATATATTTAGATCTGGTGCTATTGGGTCCAAGTGTATTGGTATGGGGTCTAATATAATTTTTAGTGATTATAGTGAAATATATGTACAAAGAACATACATGCTATGCAATAGTTAAAATATATCTATAAAAGAGTTTTTTCAATTAAACAAATCAGATGTCTAGGATAAAGGTGTATAACAATATTTACAGGGTAAATAAAAGTCAATTCCTACAAGAACTAGTCCAAAAAATAGGTCCAATAGTCGCTCAAAAGTACTTAGTCTTCAATAATTAAGATACATCTATAAATGAGTCTTTTTATTAGATAGGTCAAATGAGTAAGGGACAAATTATATACACAATATTTATAGGATAAGTACAGTTCAATCTCTGCTAAAATCAGTCTGAAAGATGGATCCAATAGTTGTCTAAAGGTAGAAAAAAACTAAAAGTAAGGCCACTCGTCAGTATTAAAAAACAAGAGCACAATTACTTGCTAGCATTATAACTAAGTTATCTTACGTCACTATTCATAAAAGAGTTAACTTTTATTCCAAATAGATAAACAAAAAATATATATTAAAAACAAAATTAGACATATAAAACATAATATTTTGAGCTTGAGACGAGAGTAACATTATATATTGGCCTTAATATATCTAACTTTATAGAATATTATAGGCGAATTGGCCTCAACAAATCTATTTTTATAGAATATTATAGGTGAATCTATCCTATTAAATAAGATGCAATATCAGTATCTCTGTGGTGTCCACATATTAATCAGTTTATAATTACAAGTGCAAATAATGTTCATTATTTTTTTATATCAAATTATTTATATTATATGTATAACTATTTTTTATTTATTTATTTTTGTTGCATATTAGTTCATTATCTTATTCTCTTAGCACCGCTTTGTTTGCAGAATAAGTTATTACGTGGAGTCCACTAACGGAATACCGTATACTAGAATAAGGGGTGTTTCGGTTGGATGGTTTTGTGAGGCCCGCTGACGGACTAAGAAGAATAAGTAATTCTTGGGTCTAAGGTGGGATGACTTATTCTCTTTATTCTCCAAATACGCTATTCTGCACGGTATAAGTCATTCCGCTTGTCAAAGTAAAATTAAGTTTATTCTCTTCTTATTTGCCCTTATTCTTCTCCTATTCTCTAATCAAAGTGGTGAGTTTATTTTTTAATGTTCTTAAAATTTCAAACTTTGTTACTGGACACATTATTTCAATAAGTTTTATTTAACATTTTTTAAAAAATAAGATCCTATGGACCTCATTCTCTACACCTGAGTAGAGGTGCAAACAAACTACTACATTCAACGAGTAGATTAAATTCGATTTAGCCGTTACTTGAATTTACCTTGTTTAGTAAGTTAAATGAACTAAATTCAAACAAGTTTTAAAACTTAATTTATAAACATGTTGGGTTTGATCGTAAATTTGTTCAACTCGTTTAAGCTCATGAACAAGCTCATTTACTATCTTTATTATTTAAAATTATAAAATAAATTTTAAATAATTTAAATATTTATATTTTAATTTTTTTAAAGATTCAACAAAGTCATTTTAAATTTTGAATTCCTTATGAGATCTAATAGAAATCTAAGACAACGTTTAGAATCGCTTAAGGAGATGATTTCAATCATTAGAATCACCAGCAAGATTTAAGTGGTGCCAAACCTTACTATTGCACCTTGGGTTCATATTTGTAAGGATGGGAACATCATTTAATTGGTTTCAAATATATCAAGGTGTCTTGGTTTTGATGTCAAATAGATTAATGCATTAGAGGAGAGAGACAAACCTGGACCTAATGACAGCATGCACTTTTGTGAAAGCAGAGGTAAACTCGTTTCTTAACGTACGAAGGAGATTCTTACATGCAAGAATAATTATTACAAATCAATGGGCCCCATAAATTACTCCCAAAGCCAATTTTATCGTTACAACCACCCTAATAAGACAACCAAACGCCACCTAAGCCTATGTGCTTTCTATAGATGTAGAAATTTACTTGAATGCGTGCGCATCTCTCGTCAAGCCAAGAGAAAGATATAGCTCATCGTCGGTGCGGTGCGGTTACAAGAGTCGCCTGCAGAGTCCACATGCCAAGTCCGGAGGTCGTCGGTGATTCCTCTAAAAGAAAGATAAAGAGGAGAGGGAAGAGATTAGAGAGAGAAAAGAGAGGAGGAGAGCTCACATAACTGCTCTTCTTCTCATCCCTGTATACACATATATAGAGAGGTCTCTCCAAGAGTCTCCACCTAATATAAGCTCTTTATTCTTCACATCTTTATCCAACATGGAGACAGCTCCAATATGAATGCCAGTTCTAACGTGACTCTAGTCACGTGTAACACTTCTTATTTAGTCTCATATCAGAATTTACAAAGGTACATAATGGCATCTTTTTTACAATCCTACGTGCCGCCATCTTACCTATTTAGGTTGTCACTTTGTGAGCTTGAGCTTATGTAACTAACAGCTTAAATTTTTAGAGGCAAGTTATATCATCATGGTATACGATGGATTCATTGAACTCATGAACTACTTGAAAATCTGTAGACATTGACTTTTGACATAGCTTTGAATACGTTACTAATATTTTTAGTGATAATACTCTACTTTGACACTTAATTTTTATAGATTTTTGTGAATTTCATGAGTTTTTTTAATTTAATATTATATATCAAACTATACATTTATCATCCTTCTTATAAGCACGTTTGTTTAGACATTATTGTCACGTGAAAATTTTAAAATATATGCATCGTACTTAAACGTAATCAAGGTGTGGCTAGTTGTTAACCTAAGATAGGCCAACGTGCCTTAGATATCTTGCATCATGTATCCTCTCTTGTGAGAAACATTTGATTGAATCTCATAAAATATCTTTTACTCACGTGCCCTCGGCATATACACTCCCTTTATATTCCCATAGTTTAAATATTACTAAATGTGTTTGTTAATCAAAAAAAAAAAAAAATCTACAAATATACTTTCAGAATCTATTGTATTTTATTATGTACCCAATACTCCTTAACACAGTCATGTGTATAGTGTGATAAATATAGAGATTATTTCGTGTTATCCACTCTTTTATGTTAAATTTCAAGAATATCATGTTTGGTTGTATATTATCCTACATGCCCTTTTGATATGTATAGTCTTTCAAGATTGCCATGATAATAACATATTGATATGTACAATTATCTCGTATATGCGATCGAAATGACATATAGATATGTTATTTTGTAAGAGTATGCAAGATAATATGTAGATAAATATGAGATCGTTGAAATTGAGCATAAAAGTGTGATTAATATAACATTATCCCTGAAATATAATCTATCATTTATAGCCTTACCATCACGTGTTATTTATTTAACTTTTAATGAATTAAGATATGAACAATAACGCACTAGTTTAGCCCCTCAAAAAATCTTATGCCTCGATTATATCTTTTAATTAAATGTAAGTTTAGTTCTACCAACATTAGAACAAAACATAAACAATCAAAATAATATGACTAAATATGAGCGCACACAATAAGTATAGAGGTATTAAGGGTGTGTTTGTTTACTCTACTGAGAAAATTTCAAGAGTGTCAGATTATTGGAAAATCTAGGACAAGACAAGTAGCTAAAATAAATGGATATAAAAAGTAAGCATTTTAAAAATATGATATTATGACTGTTACTCACAACTTGCCCCCCTCTCCTTCTCAGATTTCCTATTTATCTAGAAAAATAAAGATATTGGGAGAATCCAACGTGCTTAATGGCTCAGATCCTATAGTTGCTTATACTTTAGTCATCAAGGAAGAAAAAACAACAATAAAGAAGGGATAATTCAGTCGTTTTCCTAACATCCCTCTCCGGGCCAAAAAGTAATAACAAATGCATTGTTTTGGTTTCCAAGGCATTATGGAAAGCTGGAGGGAGCCTCTATACACATGTTTGAAACTGTCTGCCCCTTTTTTTAGCAGAAACAAATGGATCCTAAGTATAAAATCACATATTGTGATATATATATATATATATATATATATATAGAGAGAGAGAGAGAGAGAGAGAGAGAAGACAATCTGTCTACAACAAGGCCAAAATACCATCACCCATAAATCATATAGTTGTTAAAAATGGATGGGTATTGATGTATCTGACTTATTTTTAATAAAATACTATTATGAGTATATAATAAGAAAGTTGTTACATGATATGCTTATATTGTCATATTTTTTTTTGCATCAGAGGCGTGTGGATCGAAATAACTCCTTTCTTTTTGAAAGGTAGTTCAGTTGCCACAGTATATACACAAATGTATAGGAAACTACAATCCAAATATAGATAAAGTCTAATATTTCCTCTCAATTGTGGGTACTCAAATTAGGTGTATGACATTCATGAATTTCATGTTATTTATATGAATAGTAAAACTATTAAAAGTTAAAGAAAATGTGATCGCCAGAAATTATAAAGTTTCAAAGAAAGATTGATCGTTTACTTTTTCAAATTTGGGAGATGTTGAGTCCTTGATTCCCTTTCTTTGACCGGCCAAAGAAAGAGATCCCTTTATCAATGTGTTCTTGCTTTTGTTTTCTTGATGATCGTTCCTTTGAATCTCTTTCTTTCTTCTTCTTTATATCTTGTAAGTAAGATTAAAGAAGGAATTTTTTTTTAATTAGAACTAGAGTAGAGTAGTATCTATTCTAACAGGAAATTTAAACATGCAACTAAACTAATCTACTCACTTGATTGGTGTTCTTTAAACCCCTATAAGCATGTGGGTATGAAAATATGAGTGTGTATGTGAATATGGAGTGATGATGATGATGGGCTATGGAAAACAATGATAAATAAATTATGTGAAATTAATGAAAAGTTAGAAAGAAATTAAGGAAAGAAGATGATTGGTTGACTCCTCTATTGCCTTTGTCTTCAAGAGCTTCAAAGGATGATGAAGAAGAAGCCTTGGATGAAGCTCCTCTTATTATCCACGTTTTTCTCCTCTAGAGCTTTCAAACACCTTGCTTCAAGTTTCAAATTCTTCAATGGCCAACAATTTCCAAAGGTTCAAAAGGTATTGTATTTATAAGAATAGGTTTAGGGGTGTTTAGGACTTCAAAAAGTCTCTCTCCCACAGTCAGGCTTACCTTGGACGAGCATGGAGGAGTTATCAACCTTCTCAACTTCGGAAATCGGATTATCTTGGGCAAATCATGTTAATCAGGAAACTGCCAAAATCGCGTCGTCCAAACGGGACCCCATTTAGCTAATTAAAACGGTCAAAATAGAAATAAAATCGGAAAAGGAAACCGGAATACATTAGGAAACCTAAATAACGTCTCCGAAGGGCGACGTGCTTTAGATAATTTAGGAAATTAATTCAAATTAAAAATCGGAAACCCAGACGGATTATGACTTAAATAGCGTCTCCCTAAGGCGACGCTATTCAGTTAAATCTATATGAATTTAGAAATTTAATTTTAAACTGATTTCGGCTAGGCATCTAAATGGCGTCGTGCTTGGGCGACGGTAATTAACAAATGTTGAGAAAAATCAATAAAAATTAATTAATGATTAAACATCAGACCGTTTTAGGACATTATAATTGTGACATGAAATTTACTCAATATGAAGTCAAAATTAGCGTGCCTACACTAATAATGAGATAATTCCACACAAATTAATAATTTTGCTTAATTAGATAATAATCCTGAGCTCAAGTTGATTTTTCTAGGAAAGTAATCTTGTGGACCGGGAATATAATCTTGCAACACATCTACATCTAAATAATAGGAGTTTTGACTCTTAACTGACTCGAATATGTGACCTCCAAAAGAGAAGTCAATGGTTGGAACCAACCATCCTACTCTTAATTTATATTGAAATAACTTTCACTACATGACGGTCGGATAACCGAAGATGTCCCTAGACATTCAAGAGGGTGTTCTTCTCCATCAAGTAGTTGCCTTAACACCGGTTGCTAGTGCAGCAAGTGATTCGCAATGCTATATGACTCATGTCAAATTAAATATTTTTAAAAATCTGATAATTATAATGTTATTTAACTTAAAATAGAAAATACATTAAGTGAAATAGATTAAAAAAAGGCAAAACAAGAAAAAAGGCAAATTTTATCTTTTGTTCTCGTTAGAACATTAATTTGAGCTACTTGCTCAAATTAGATATTCCAATTTATTCTAAAATAAGCCAATCCAAAAATCTCATCCAGGCAACTAAGGGGACTAAAATCTCAAATAGCCTATATGACTCGATCTATTCTAGACTTATTCTATTATCAAATTGGCCAAAAGATTTACAGTATGGTGCATATACACATGCATTTGTAAGAAGGTCGAATCGCACTTGCTATCACCTGTCAATGAAGAGTAATGCTTGTTGCAATGAGGGTCCCAATTGCACTAACCCTCGGTGCAGTGGGTAAATATTTTTTTTTAGCTGGCCCCCAAAGTGCCTTACATGTCTATATAGGTTCTCCAATTGGACGATCCAAAAAAATCTGAAAAATTAAAAACCGTTATTGGGCTCAACCCATTAAGGGCAATTTTTTATTGTTCATTGATACTCAATTTTTTATTTTTCAGATTTTTTTGGGTTGTCCAATCGGAGATCGGCATGTACCGACATGAAGGACTCATCGGGACCTATCTAAAAGAAAATTTTAAAATGTTTTTTTAGTTTATCGATTGCAAGGGTCAGTGCAATTAAGACCCTTAGTGCAACAAGTATTACTCGTCAATGAAATGTACGCTAAAAACTCCATTTTTTCACTTTCAGCATATACACACCCTGTAGAGGTCTGCTCCACAGTCTAGGTTCTTCGAAAAACGCAGACGTACATTTGCAGAAATCAAATCAATATTTTTAGGGTTTTCTCACTATTTTTTAGCAGTCTAATAAACAATCAAACTACTATGTTCTTGAATTCAAATGATAAATTTTCTTTTAAATATAAACTTTGAATTTTTAAAAGTCAGACATGCCAACTTGTTGCACTGCTAGCTCTAACCGAAGCTCTATAGTAGTTACTTCCAAAACTTGGGTCAAATGTTGACTCCATTTCAGGATTGAACTTTAATCAAGCAAACAAGAAATACTTAAGCTTCAAGAAATACTTATTACAATGTTTTTAGATATGTACTACAACTGCTGTTAGATCAATGAATTAGATGGCACATGTCGTTAAAGATGCGTTGCATCTCTTACAAAATGATGTAGTTTGTGTCATCCAGTCTACTCAATTTGCATCGAGTAGGGAGCAAAACCATAATCAAGAACCCGATTATCTAATCGGATCAGTTAACAAATAACCATGTTAAATTGAAATGTATAGTGGCTAAGATAACATATACAAATTTTTTTGACTATTCAATCTATTATTTATTTATAGATTAGTTAACATATAAGTTTTGTAAATTGACAATATAATAAATTCGATCATGAATTTACCTTAGATCTATATCCAATCTGATTGTAATGTCTAGGCGTCGGAGCATGTGTTTTTGATTGAGCCCTAGGAGATAGTTGGGCCCATTAATTCGACGAACGCATTGAAACAACTAGCAATCATAAGGACACGAGAACCTCAAAAGCAGACAACAAACGTAGAGTGAAAGAGACAGAACCTCCGACATGCCCAATAAAGGAAGACTGTTTGTCCATTCCCCCATCATCATGACTCATTTCCAAGAAGGCAAGGTTGGTGGTGCCGGGTCGCACGCTTTTGCATAATGTAACACTCCATTTGACTTGGTTTTCGGACATATTATGTCGAATTGAATTGAGTTGTGAAGATCTAGGATGTAGGGGCATGCACCGGACGACGCAAGCAAACTTCGTCGAGGCATGCAATGGTGTAGGCACAAAGGGCAAGAGAAGGTGAGTGAATGGACAAGCCAAGTAGGGAGATTAGTAGGGGTGGTTAACTCATTATGGTTAATACACCTTAGGAAGTACCTTTTAGGTTGTAGTATTTATAACAAGGAATCCTGATAGAGGAGTACGGTAGTATGCTTGTAATATGTTTGCAATTTAATCACATGTTATGTTTCCACTCCATCTCTACATATTAAAATTATTTACATCTCTTAGGACTTAATTCTACCATTTGATTGTATCTAACTTAATTGTAGATGTCCAATTAGGTGCGAGCAAATCAGTGACGAACATTAAAACTCTAGGGAATGAAATGAGAAAAACCCTAAGGATAATGTGAGTTATTTTATTTTATTTTTATAATTTTAAAAATAATTTGATGCATATCCAATGAAACGGCTGTGATTGAGTTTCATGATCGGACATTGAAGGTCAAACTCCCAGAGATGGAAATAATCCTAAAGAGGGTAATTAAATATTTAAAATTTTATGATAATTTTAAAATATGAGAATTGGGTGCAAACAATACGTGCACTTTAGCAAAACACACCACAACATTCATCAATGCTAATGGTTCACAACAAATATATTTAATGAATGCAAATGGTTCACAATGATTATGGTAAAGTAAATGATAAAAAGTATGGTATATTAGTATTTATCTTATATTTAGAAGTGATTAAATCAATCAAATGGGTCTGAGACCATTAAAAGACCAGTTTAGGCACATTGATTTTGAGGCTGAATGTGTCTATTTATGCAGTAACTAATTCTACTGTCACATTCCACACAAATATATAACTAAATTTGTGTGAATCTATGTCTAAAATTGAGCCCCTTTACCAATCATATTGGAGTTTGAGTAATCCTTGAAGCACCTCGCTCGGTGTTGTTGTTTGATCTCTTTGACTGGATGGAGCGTAATGGTATATTTTTATTTAAAAAATATAATCATAGTTTAACCATTTAAAATATAATATATTTACAAAAAAGTCCTTTTAATCCAACTACTTTATTTGTAAATCCTTACAATTCCTCTGAATTGGTGCACGACCCTAGAATGTTACAAAAAAACCTTGAGTTTGTTAAAAAAAACCCTCAAAAGGACCTTTTTGTAGGAAAGTTGACATTGTCGAGGCTTATATGTAAATAGTCAGATAAGGAGGAGTTATTTATGATGTCAAAAGTTTTAGAATGTTGATTGAATGGTGAGAAAAAAAAAATTTGTGCACTCGTGCAATTTGAGTCAATGTATGCAGTGCAACACGTTGCTGCACTGCACGTAGTGTAGCAAGCATTATTCTTGGAATCTAACACGACTGTATTTTTTATTATTAGACTAACTCACCCTTCAATGCCAATGGAATTAGGAATGCAGCTTTTAGACCCATCCCATTTATCCATTTAGACATTAATTTTATTGGGTCTTCGTATAGGCCAGGACATACTCATTTCAAATATGGATCTATGCTGATCTATGTCATTAACAATTCTAAATGAGAAATACTTGCTTCACCACTTTGGATGTAGCAAGTCCCAAGTGAAATGCGTCTTCTAACAAAAAAAATGTCATTTGGCATGCTCACATGTCCCCTTGCAGCGTAATAATGGCGCCTGACGTATGCTGACATCAGCACACATGGGTGCCCCTTAAAAGAGAAAAAGTTTGCTTTCGTTCTAGATTGTGGACGCCATGTACGCCCTTTGGAGACCATGTACGCACTCTCGGGAGCGTGTCCAAGGTTTGAAGAACATGTACATACTCCTGAGAACATGTAAGCACATGTTTCCGAGAGTGCGTACATGTTCTCCAGAGAGTAGTGCATATAGTCTTTCGGAGCGAACATGACCTTCAAACCTTATACGTGCTCCCAAGCATATACATGGTCTCCAAAAAAGTAAGTGACCTCCAAAATTCAGGCGAAAGTATTTTTTTTTCTTTTTAAGGGGCGTCTATATACGCTGACGTCAACACGTGTCAGACGTCATTATTACGATGCGGGGACATGTGGGGGTGCCAGATGACAGTGTGTGGTTAGAGGGCACATTCCACGTGAGACTTGTTGCACCTTAAGTGGTGAAAACAAGTATTTCTCGTTTTAAATTTATCCATCTTACCTTCTTTAGGAGTGTCTTTGGTTAACTTACGGTAGCTCACTCATATTGAAGTTGACTTTGCGAAGTTGAGTTATTTGTAAATGAGTTCAAACTAGGATATCTCAGCTCTTTGTAATTTACATTAAAAATTAAGATTTATTATCTGATTATGTACGGTCCGTGAAATTAAGTTTTCTTTTTTGTTTAATTGCAACGAAGCGTTGTTTAGAATGAGTGGAGAGAGATTAGTTATATAGAAGTGTCTTTCAAATAATCCTTTAAGAAGTCACTTCAACTCTTCTTGTGCTCTTTTTTAAAAGGTGAATCTCAATATCTTAAAATCTTCGAGCAACCAAATCACAAAAAACAAAAAAAAGTGAGGTAAAGCAAGTGAATTATATCCAATCCACCTACTTCTAAGTAAGGGTGTAAATGGATCAGATATGGAGCGGATACATCATTTTTGTGTCCATATGCGCTCCATTTACAGATTGGATACAGAGTAGATACCTTTAGACATATATTCTATGGATTCGGTGAGGATACGGATAATATTCAAATATTTAAATAAAATCTTTATATAGTATAATATTTGTCTAAAAATTCATAAAATTATAGAAAATTTATAAAAATTAGTAACTATTTGATAAAAAAGTTAATATTTTAAGTACTCATTAGTAGTTGGGACTTGGGGGTTTAGAGTTTTACCCCCTCAAACATCTTGTATGGAGTATATATATACTATTGGATCTTAGATCTAACGGCTGTGATTCACTCTCTATTTGGAGCGGATATGAGATTTTCGTAACCGCTCCGTTTATGATCTGGATCATAAACGGATATCCGCTCATGTCTACTGGATATCAATTTCAAATAAATATCCGCATATTTAGATACGAATCTGGAGTGGATCTAGATAATATCCGGATCTATTTACAACCATACTTTTATGTCCACTTCGAGCAACCAAAGAGATCCTAGCTACTTGTTTAAGTGAACCGTATTTCATCTATACCTCCTAATCGCATGGTACATGCACTTCTACAACCCTAGTCTTGTCCATTACTACTTTAATTGGACCACAACTAAATCAAAAATTTATAATTGGACGATAACAATATCATAAATTTTAATTAAAACATGAAAGTTTATTTTTACTCATTTGACAAATCTATAGTAGCATTTTAAATTTCCACAAGAAATACAAATATAAATTCATAGTGTACACAATAATTGAGAAAACACACAAACCCTAATTTTCGTGCCACACAAAATGGTGGTTTACAATCTGGGGGGATGCGAGTTAACTCCAGAGATTTTCTGTACAGGGGCAAAACTACTATCCACATGGGGGTGCAAAGTCATGTACACAATAAGATTTAATTAAAAATAAGTCCTTAAAAATATATCTATTTACAAAAAAGACTTTGTAATTCAACTATTTGTGAATAAGTCCTCACGATCCATGAATTGGTGCCAGACCCTTGAATGTTACAGAAAAGCCCCTAAGAGTGTTGCTAAAAAGAGCCTCAAAAAGTTTTTTTTACAAAAAAGTTGAAATTATAGTGATTTATTTGTAAATAGTTAGATTAAAAAAGTTATTTATAATATCAAGAGTTTTGGAGAGTTGATAATTATAAAACTTTATTCCCAAATATCTTTGCATGCTAAGCACCAACCCCCAGCTAAAAGTATAGGTGGCGAGAGAGTGAGATAGATAGGAAGGCAGAAGAGAAAAAAAGAGGAGAAAAGTGAGGTGCCATCTCCCCCCCCCCCCTCACCATTCACCAACCCCGACATGCCCCATCTAATTTCCTCTTCCACTGGCACGGCGCTGTTGTAGTCTCTTTCTAATTCGCTCCCCCCTTTCCCCTTTCAACTGGTTCACACCGGCCAACGCGGTCACCCATATTTCCCCGGCGCCGTCCTCCTCCCCCCCTATCAAACCCTCCCAGATCTGCTCCCTCCGCCGCCGCCCCCTCCCAGCGGCACCCAATTTCTGCTCTCCCGCTGCGGCCGCCGCCCCCGCCGCCGCTCTCCTCCACCTTCGCAGCCTCGCTTACCCGCGGCGGCGCGGGCAATCCGCTCGATTTCCAGCTCTGGCGGGTGGTTCCGGCCGCGAATTTTGCCCGCGATCTGGCGTTTCTTCAGCGGGCTTTGCCTAACCTAGGCGCCGCCGGCGGCAGCGGAGGGGGAAGGAGGAGGAGGAAGGGTGTGCGCAGATGAGGGTGCCGTGCTGCTCGGTGTGCCACGGGAGGTACGACGAGGGGGAGCACACGCCGCTGCTGCTGCACTGCGGGCACGGCTTCTGCAGGGCGTGCCTGTCGCGCATGTTCGCGGCGTCGCCTGACACGACGCTTCCCTGCCCCCGGTGTCGTCACCCCACCGTCGTCGGCAACAGCGTGCTCGCGCTCCGCAAGAACTTCCCCGTGCTCTCCCTTCTCTCCTCCTCCCCTTCGTCTCCTTCTTTCGAGTGCGACTTCACCGACGACGAGGATGGTGATGGCGGTGAGGACGAGGACGGCGACGAGCGCGACGATGGGGAGGGGGACGAGGAGGGGTACTTCGGTGGAGGCCGGGGGTGGCGCTGGCGGGGTGTGGAGGATGAGTACGATTACTTCGGCTCGGGCGGTCGCCGGAGGGGCGGCTACCGGTCCCGCGCGTCCATCTCGGGGTGCTGCTCTGGTTCCGGGGGTGGCGGGGGGAGGGGTGCAGGGTCCGGCATTGACCTCGGAGTTCACCACAATATCAAGCTGGTGAGGAGAATGGGGGAAAGCGGAAGGCCTGGGCTGGAAACGTGGACTGCTGTGCTCTCATGGAGTTCTTCTGCTTCCTCGGTGTCTTCTTCGTCGTCGGCGGCCGCGAGGTGCCGGCATCAGGTTGCGGTGAAGAGGGTGGAGGTGAGTGAGGACATGGATGTGGTGTGGGTGCAGAGCAAGCTGGAGAGCCTGCGGCGGGCTTCCATGTGGTGCAGGAACGTCTGTGCCTACCATGGGGCTATCCGGATGGACAGTCATATCTGCCTCATCATGGACAGGTACAAAGGGTCCATACAGTCCGAGATGCAGCAGAACAAAGGCCGACTCACCTTGGAACAAATACTCAGGTTTCAGCATATCCTCCCTCGTCCATTTAGTTCTCTCCCTTCTGAAGCGTAGAAGTTTTTTTTTTTTTTTGTGCGAACCAAAAGTTTTCTTTAGATAAGTAGTTCAGTATGTGATCCACACTCATGAAGCCAGATAAAAAACCTAAGAAAAAGTGGGATCAAAGCTGGTGATGTGGCAAGGTATTTCATTTGCAGTCTCATGGGTTTCTAGTAAGATCATGCTAGGTAGTAATTAGGTTGAACGTTGGATAGCTTCCTGTACCCTGCTAAGACTGACCATAAAAAGGGTAAACAAGTTCTTGTCGGGGGGGGGGGGGGTGTTGGTGGGATAAAAGCCACGCACATATAAGCTGTCACTTCACTTTAATTATCCATCGAAAGGTGAAATGCTATTTCATCACTTTTGGCTTTTCAGATTGGGATAATAATTTTCAAGTTTGGGTGGTAAGTTACCTGTATCCTGGAACTTCTGGATGAGCTACTTCTCAAACCCAAAACAGTTGTTTAGTTTATACATGGATGTCAGTGCTTACAAGCTTTCTAAACACTAATTTACTGGTGAAGAGAAAAAGGTTTTGGTGATAGAGCAACTATATGGCCTAAAGCAGAAACCATATTTCTTGCTAGGGCTATGCCCCATTTGGATCAACAACACCCCCCCCCCCCCCCAAAAAAAAAAAAAAAAAACTGTGCCGAACAGAGAATTGGGTCTGGTTTGGTTTGGTTTGAAATTGTATTCTGTTCACTCTGTCTGAAGAGTATTTCAAACAGAACCAAACTGGTAAACTGAATCTTCTTATATAGATAATTATATATATATGTGACAAAAATACATGGTTATATTTTATGAATATGCTTACTCAATTTTGAATGGACTAACTGTGTTGGCTGCCCCAGCCAGCCAGTGCATGTGACCAAACCACCTGCTGTTGGTTGCTGAGTTTGTGGAGAATAGGGAAACAAAAGTTATAACCTCCCTACTTTCTTTGATTTGTTCGGTATGGGACTAATCAAAGCAGCAGCCTGGCCCCTCTGCCACCTGCCCAGGCATGCACGCACACTGTGTGTGCGTGCCTAGGTGGGCCGCAGCAAGAGCATCCGCCCTCTTCAGTTTGTCCCATGTCAGATAAATTGAAAAGAGAAACAAGAGAGTGCCTGAAAAGGCAAGCCCCTTCACCCGCGTGCTCACCCAGTGGTCCACACCAGGTGGCACAGCCCATGTGGTTAGCCTTCCTGCACTTCTAAGACCAACCTCAAGTTGCTTCAAATTTTACTAAGTTTAAACAAAAATGTTTTAATGAATTATATATCGGTTTAAACTGAACATAATCAGATTTTGCAAGTTGGTTCTATGAGTGTATTTTAGTTCAGTTCAGATTGGGTACGATTTCCCCAAAATTGAACCAAACTGAACAGTTCATAGCCTTATGTCTTGCTCAAAAAGTGAAGGATGATAAAAGAAATCATGACGGATAGCTGTTTAAGATTGACCCTTTAGCTGGATGGAAGAGTAGGCTTCTCTCTTATAGGGGGTACACTGGTGCTTTGTTCGTTTGTGTTAGATGGTCTCCCTATCTATTATCTTTCCATTTTCCGGCTTCCTAAATCAGTTGCCAAGCAGTTGAAGGCTATCAGATGTCGGTTCTTCTTGAAGGGGAATTGGGAGCATAGTAGGAAGGGTGGTTATGATGTGGCTTGGGGGAGGGTATGCCAGCCTAAGGAGAATGGAGGGCTAGGGATCAAGGGCCTGCAAGACTTCAACCTTGCTCTTCTATCCAAATGGTTATGGAAATTGGGGACCTCTGACTTGGGCTTGTGGCGGGAAGTAGTGAGGCTCAAGTACTACTCTAGCTCGAGAGTGTGGGACATGTTCTCCGATTCCATTCACAGAGCTTCTCATGTGTGGAGAGGTATCATGTTGACTCCTGATGTGATAAAAGCTGGCACGTATGTTTTCATTGGAAATGGGGCTTGCTGCCATTTCTGGTTAGATAAGTGGTGTGGGACTGTCCCTTTATCCGAACAGTTCCCCTCCTTATTTGCTATTGTATCTCAGCCTCAAGTAGTCGTCAGCCAGGTTTTTGATCTCTCTAGCGGTGGAGAAGTGTGGGTGCCTTCCTTTAGAAGACAATTGTATGAGGATGAGATTGTGGCCTTTGGAAATCTGCTCCAGTGCATCCAGTCACTCAAAGCGGACCCCTCCAAGCAAGATTCATGGTAGTGTGATGTCTCCAATTCCTTCACATCAAGTCTACTTTCAAGATTATTGCAGATGGAGGGACTTGACATCCTTTCTTCACTCATGTTTGGGCTCTGCAGACCCCTCTCAAGACCAAACTCAAAGTACTTGTGTGGAGACTTTCTCTTCACTGGCTACCCATTTGTGGTCATCGAGCCTGCTTCGTTGATGGAGTTTCCACCTTGTGCGTGCTGTGTGGGAGAGTCAATTGACTACTTGTTCCTTGCGTGCTCCTTTGCTTTTGAGGTGTGGAACCTTCTTTTCCATAAACTACATCCTCAAAGAAGGGCTCCCCTCTGCAGGCAGTTCAGTGGACAAGCTTCCATTATGCTGGGGTTCGCTGCACAAACCAAAGAAAGATGAGCAAATGTGGTGGATGGTTCTTCATGCAACCTTACTGGCCATTCGGGGGGAGAGAAATCATGGGATTTTCATTCAGCCCAGATACCTGAAAGAATTGTACATTTTGTTTGTTTGAGGGTTAAGGAATGGACTGCGGCATTTTGTAAATAGCATTCCGTTCCTGTTTTTGAGCTTTTGGGGGACTAAGTGATAGTCAGTCGCACCATTTCAGCGTCTTTTGTTTTTTTGGCCATTTTGCTCTCCAAACTTGTACATTCTTCACTCATTTTGAATACATTATGTGGTACTCCACTTTCCAAAAGAAAAAAAAGATTGACCCCTGGCCAGGGATCCCGAGCTTAGTTGTGTGAGATTGACTCTTAAGTATTGGAGTAAAGAAGATAAATTGAAGGAGATGAATAGAGTGTTTGTGTTTTGTGTTCCATAATGTGGGAATGAGATTTGGGAGAAAATTTAAAATTTTAGCCGTTAAAAACCAGATTTTTAATGTTCTATAGCAAATTATAGCTGCGAAATATGATGATTAACTTTGGGAAACATAGATCTTTGTTGTTGATAGCAAAATAAAAGCACTTTTTGCTATCTTGTTGTTGGTTGCAAATAGGTTGTGTCAAGTTCTCCTTCTCACATCTCTCTCTCTCTGTCATCTCTTCAGTAATGTTACTGAATTTTGTCTTTTTCTTATGACATGTTGGCCCATGTGTTACTGTTTGGGACCTAACCTAGATGTCTCTCCTATCGGATTATTTAAAAATCCATGGCGTTTTGGGTCTTTTTGTTTTTATCTGGAGAAATATAGGTCGATTTTATTTATTTTATTTATTGGACTATGAGAGCTTAGGATTAGCCCTCAGGGAGTCCGAGACTTTGGATCAGGCGAAGATCCGAGTATATGACCTCTCTCCACTGACCTCAGTCAGTGTTAATTACGTCAAGCAACCGCTCGACAACCCTTGATTAA
The DNA here is from genome assembly GCA_030544215.1 of Zantedeschia hybrid cultivar. Lineage (NCBI taxonomy): Eukaryota > Viridiplantae > Streptophyta > Magnoliopsida > Alismatales > Araceae > Zantedeschia > Zantedeschia hybrid cultivar. The sequence continues at coordinate 74,879,124 of JARZZO010000005.1, read as the reverse complement.
CCGTCCGTTGATGCCCTTATAACATGCAACACTACTACTACATGCAGCACATGCATATGAAGATATATTTTAGGTTAAGCTCTTGGCCTCACCCAAGTTTAGGATGGGTTTATATGATTTTGGATTAACTTCAAGTTATCTGGATTAATTCCAAGTATATTGGATTGACTCCAAGTATTCTGGATTGATTCCAAGTATTTTAGACCCATAAGGGTATTCTTGTAATTATGCCAAGTTGGAGGGTATAGGGGTATTATTGTCACTTTAGGTTTTTTAACATTTTAGGGAGACTTGAAAACCCTTAGAATGTATTTTAAGATCATTTTAAACATATTTGAGTTATAGGGGTATTTTGATAATTTTACCTTAAATCGAGTTTATTAGACTTAGAGTCTATTTTTATATTTTTTCTGAGATTTTTTTATTTATTTTATCATATTGAGGGTATTTTAGTAATTTTACCCATCTTATTAAGGTTTGGAGGGTATTTTGGGCATATGAGAGATTTTGATATTTTTAAGAATTTTCTGTGATTTTTACAGATTTTTATCATGTGTGAGGGTATTTTTTGTAATTTCATTAAGTTCTAGGGGCATTTTGGTCATTTCGGAAATTTTATATGTTTTCAGATTTGGTTCTCTTTTTGTTTTTTACTGATTTTTTTATTAATTTTACTGATTTTTATTAATTAATTAGATATATGAAGGATATTTAAGTCATATTTTTTGGTTTATGTAATTTTCGAATTTAGTTTTTTGATTTTTACTGAGTATTACTGGTTTTTACAGATTTTTTATAAATTTTATATTTATTTTACTGATTTTAAATAATTTTCGCAGATTTTATTAATTAATTGAGTATGGAGGTATTTAAGTCATTTTTTAACTTAAGTATATTATTTTATGAGTCTATGTTTCATTATTGAGTTTTAATTATGAGTCTAGATTTAATTATGTATGGGATGAGGCCAATGATATTTTAGAATATTTAATTATATATTTGTATATTTTAATTAGTTATTAAACTAATTAATTATGCATGTGAAAATATAACAACATAGTATTACTTAAGTAGTAGATTCATGAACACACATGCACACACATATGCTCAAAGAACAAATAGTGGCATTTCATTTATTATTTCGGCATAATCCCGTCTTATAGAACGGTGATTTTACAACATAAATTTGGCAGAGCTTCCCCTTAGGAATAAACTTTAGGAAGAGAGCTCTCCAAGAAAATATCTCCTCCAAATCGTAGCAAACCCGGGCAAGAGCACCGGATTTGGTCTTCAAATTGGTAGAGTTTCCCCTAGGAAATTTTGGGCCAAATGGGCATGCCTTTCTTCTTACCCCTTGGGGGGTATTTATAGGCCATGGGGGCCTCAACCGGTGGGGGTACCCACCGTTGGATCTTGAGGTGGGGGGGTGCTACGGAATTCTTTGAGGTGGGGGGTACCCACCGTTGGATCTTGAGGTGGGGGGGGGGGGGGTACCCACCATTTTGCTTCTCTCTCCTTCCTTTTCTTTTTTTTTTTTTTATTCAAGAAAGGTGAGAGAAGAGAGAGGTTAGAGAGGAGGGGGGGGGGTCTGGTGGGCACCCCCACCGGTTGGTCCCCCCCTTCCCCTTTTTTCTTTTAAAAGGGTTCCAACAGTTACCATGTGGGTTTACCAATACAGAAGTGCCACCTTATCAAGTGGGTCCTGTCTAGTCCATACTAAGTAGTAATTGATGATGTGCATTCCCAGTCACCACCCACCAACCTTGTTGTGATACTTTGTTACTCCTAATCCGTCATTCCATATTTAGTCTTACTACTAACAAGTGATTAAACTTAATTAAACATGAGTAATGGGATACTTAATTTGATTGGGGGCTATTGCTGTGCCACCTAATGAAGTGGGTCCCATCAAGGTGCTTACTAAATAATAGTCGATGATGTGGCATCCAAGTCACCATCTACCAATCTTATCTTGACATTTTGTAACATTTGTCATTAGCCTGTATTTGATCTTACTGCTAATAAGGGATTAAACTTATTCAACCATAACTAATGAGATAATTAATTTGATTGAAGGTTATGCTAATTTACATCTAAATAGTAATATTTGTCTTTGAGTTGTTGTCGTTGCTCTTCGAGTGAGTGAGGAATCTCTCTTCATCTCAACTGTTGTTCTATCTCTTTTTGTTTTTGTAATCCACAACTTTGTTAAAAAAAAGTAGGAATATTCTTGGTTGGGTCACCCTGGTGGCTCAACGTGCTTGGATCGGTAAATGCAGGGCTTGAGTGGCCTAGCCTGGCTTATCTCCAGGCCGAGGTTGAGCTTGGCATGGCTGCTCCCTTGGGCTTGTCACTAGGGCTTTATTTCCCTTCCTTCGACTACCCCAACCCCAATTCATAATTCCCTATCTCATCCTTTGAAAGAATAGGTGATGGGTCACTCCCTTATCTCCTTGTCCACCCCTTTGCATAGGCTAAAATTGCTCACCCCCCTCGTGTAGGTCACCACCATGTGCATCGGTTCCCCTGCCTTATTCGTGCAAGCCTTACCACCCTGTACACTGTCTTCCTCATCATTTGGCAATCTAGCTTGCCTACAACCCAATGCTTAAGCTTCCCTACCATACTTTTGGTGCACTTTATTACTAAATGCTTAGGCTGCAGGTTCCCCCAGTTGCATTTTTAGCTTCCCACCCCTAGTTATCAAACTTTCCCGTCCCCTTGCACTCAACCTTCTCCACCACACAGTTGACCCCCTTGACTTTGTGATCTGACTTTGTATTCCATCCCTTAAGTGCTTCCCTCTCTTAGACTTGGATATTTTGGACATATGCACCATATTTCAAGTTTAGTGCCGGGTAGAAGGACTGAACGAGTGATCAAAGTCAAGTGAAGGATGGCAAAAGGACTTGGGAAAGGTCTAAAATAAGATGGTTCATAGTAAGAAAAGACATGATCTTCCTAGATTTAACTATTGACATGGCTTTAGGTAGATTAAAGTGGTGGGATAGGAGTCATGTAGCCAACCCTAAATGAAATGAGATGAGGCTGTGCCAACGATGAAAGGAATTTTATCAAATGTATATGATCCAAAGGGATAGCATGGAGTCAATTGTTTCCCTCACGCCTATGAAAAGAAGTGAATTTACAAGTATAGTATGTTTATGCCCTCAACAGTCCCTCTACGCAACTATGACACTAAATTGACTACCCTCTCCTGAACCTTGGTCTCCTTCCAAAACATCCTTCCATTTCTTTCAACCCAAATTGCTCATCGTATAGCATGAGGAATCTTTCGACTTTTCCACATTGTCAGGGGGTCAACCAGACGTGGAAAGGACAAATGGTGAGGCGATAGTTTTTTTTTTTGAGACTTTACAGCTTTATGTTCCCTATAGAAACATGCATGGTTGATAGTAGTAAATCTTTATGAATTTTCTTTCTGCAGAATTTTGTGGGCTTGGACATTGGGAGGGGTAAAATTTGTCTCGTGACAGGATTTTATGGGCTTTGACTTCTAGATGGGATCTTTTTAGAAGAGAGCTTGAGGAGGTGCTTAAATTATCTGTGTTATCTGAAGATGTGTATGCCAAATTTGGAAGCCCGATAATGTATTCCACCATGATCACTCATGGACAACCCCAGATGTTATCTCGTTATCAGGTTTTGAATGAGATTATTGTATCTCCTTAGAAGGTTCATTTCCTTTCATGGTTGCTGGTTAAGGGCTGAGCAATAACGACACACATGGTGATGGAGTTCTTGCTGCATATTAACATGATGTATCCTGTGTGATCAAGAAGAAGATTTCATCTATCACATGCTCTTTTGGAATGTAGTTCTGTAAAATGTTGGACTTTGACTGTGTATTTAGGATATTTATGGGCAGTGTCTTGACATAGAGTTTTGTCTAGAGTCCATTGTTAGAGTTTTGTCTAGAGTCCATTGTGATTTCTTGATATCTTTAAAGCTTAAAGGAAAGTTTTACAAGATGACGGTGAGACCTGATATGTCATTTGAAGATGATTGTTTGGTGGCAGGGAAAGAACACATACGGAACATGTGTGGTAGAGATGTGGATGTTGAGATCGATGTTTGGAAAGACTAAGAAAGATAAGGTTGTGAATGAATGTATACGTGAGGACTTAGTGGACCCAATTGACATTAAATTGAGGGAAAATCGGATGAGTTGATTTGGCTGTGCGTGCCATTGTCTAAGTTTGGCACTGATAGTAAAAATGACTTGAGGAAGGCCTAAACTGATGTGGTTAGGTGTAGTATAAAAAGGACATGTCCTTTCAGAGTTTCACTATGAACATGGCACTGGATAAAATAAAGTGAAGGGACAAGATTCATGTAGCTAATTTCAAATAAATGGGATAAGGTTCTGATGGTGGTGATATGTTGACATCAACAATTCAACTGGATCTCCCTGACAACAGGTTGGTCCAGGGAAAAGAACCGGTGATAATCTTTTATGCTCTGTCTTCGATTCTTGGTCCATCTGGAAGGTAAAAGTGCTTTTTTTTTTTTCTTTTTCCTGTGAGGCTTGGAAGAATGGAATTTGCATCAATCTTGAGGAGGGAATTATGCTGATTGGTTTGCTGATGCCAGGAACAGGCAGCTGACACGAAGAAGTTGTTGTGGTTGTGAATGTTCAAGTTTGACCTTCTCCTATCATAGAAGGCATATGTGCTGAGTTTTTGCAGTAGTCAGTACACATACATAATATCTGAATGGTGCTGCTGTCAGCAACCAGTACCTGACATAAAGAAGTTGTGGTTATGGATGTTCAAGCTTTTTTGACAATTATTTACATACATACATGCATGCGTGTATATAGAACCTTTTCGCTTGCTATTGTTAATGTGTAATGGTAACCTTTTAGCTTACTAATGTGAAGCACTACATCACACTTAAATAGTAAACCTTGCAATTTAAGCTTCTGAGCGATGATGAATATGTGAGGATTTATTCCCAGTGTACGCCAGCTTATTGCTTTCCTTTGTACCTTAATTTAGTTCCTTCTTTTAACGGCCTACTGTATGCCTATGTGTGCTTGCATATGAAAGATTTTAACATGGCTAGTTTTATTGTTGCAGATATGGGGCTGACATTGCTCGTGGTGTTGCAGAACTCCATGCAGCAGGTGTTGTTTGTATGAATCTGAAGCCATCCAACCTTCTTCTGGATGCAAGTGGTTGTGCTCTGGTTTCTGATTATGGACTCCCGGAGATTTTGAAGAAATCCTCATGCCTCAAAGCTAGGACAATCCCAGAGGATGGTTCATCAAGGATGCATTCGTGTATGGATTGCACCATGTTGAGTCCACATTATACAGCTCCTGAGGCTTGGGAGCCATTAAAGAAGTCACTAAATTTGTTTTGGGATGATGCAATTGGTATATCTAAAGAGTCGGATGCTTGGAGTTTTGGGTGTACACTCGTAGAGATGTGCACCGGTTCCATACCGTATGTGACATTATCCTTTTCATTCAATTTTTTTTTCCAGTAGCTTTTCACCATGGGTTAGCAGTTGATATAAGTACAATTGCAGATGGGCTGGATTAAGTGCCGAGGAAATATACAGAGCCGTTGTCAAGGCTCGTAGGTTACCTCCGCAGTATGCAAGTGTAGTGGGTGTAGGAATACCTAGGGAATTGTGGAAGATGATTGGGGAATGCCTGCAATTCAAGGTTTCAAAGCGACCGACATTCCATGCAATGCTGGGAATATTTCTTCAACATTTACAGGAGTTACCTCGTAGTCCTCCTGGAAGCCCCGATAAGTAAGGACTCTGTCTAGTATTTACATCTGAACTTATATTGTCATATCTGTGTTCTTTCGCTGAGTTTGATATCGATTGCCAAACTTCAGGAACGAACTTTCCATATATGTGATATGAATTCCTCTTACTAGCTTTTTGAAGATTGACATTCCATATCACTTGTTCGATCTGTTCTTTTTGGAAGGCAGACGCTTGTCCCATCTGTTATAGGTGCACATCTTTTACACAAGTTTTACTACGTTGCATTTCCATTGTCAAATACAGTGACTTGGCCAAGGTTTCTGGAACTAATGGTACAGAGCCATCCCCCACATCTGTGTTGGATGTTTACCAGCGTAGCCCAAGTACGCTACATCGGCTTATATCTGAAGGTGACTTGAACGGTGTCAGGTGAGTTTTAGTGTCCACTTGATTTTATTTTGGCTTATGTGGATCATGTTCATATCCAAATGGCCCCTTGTGTAGGGATTTGCTTATGAAGATTTCATCAGAAGGAAATGGAATTTCCATTTGTCCTCTTCTGGAGGCCCAGAATTCCGATGGCCAGACAGCTCTACATTTAGCATGCAGAAGGGGCCATGCAGAACTTGTTAAAATCATCTTAGAGTACAAAGAGGCCGATGTGGATATCCTCGACAAAGATGGAGATCCCCCAATTGTGTTTGCCTTGACTGCTGGGTCTCCAGACTGTGTTCATGCTCTTATTGGCAGATCTGCCAATGTCAATTTGAGGCTGAGAGAAGGCCTCGGCCCTTCTATTGCTCATGTTTGTGCTCTCCATGGTCAACCGGAATGCATGCGTGTAAGTCCTGGTTTCTAGTGTATGCAGGCATTGTTTCTCATTGCTTTGATTGTTAACAATTTCCTATTTCCTTAGCTTGTTTTTCTGCTTGAATACAGGAATTACTATTGGCAGGGGCTGACCCCAACGCAGTGGATGATGAAGGTGAATCTGTTTTGCACAGGGCTATTGCCAAGCGGTATACTGATTGTGCTATTGTTGTACTGGAAAATGGAGGATGCAGATCAATGGGGATTTTGAATTCACAGAGGAAAACGTGAGAACCCGCATCACCTACATCTTTTGGCATTCTGACCATTATGTCATTATATATTTAGGAAAAAGAAACGATAGTTTGGTAGAAGAAAGAACAAAGAAGAAGTGCCTCTTTCCTTCTTCCACTTGTAACATATAGGAACACCATTATCTATACAGTGGTACCATCCACTTCTCAAAAAAGAAAAGAAGAAAAGAATATATATATATATATATATATATAGTACATTTTGTATATATATATAGTACATTTTATATATATATATATAATGTTACAACACAAATTGGTGTTCCTATACATATATATAGTACATTTTATTATTATCAATGAACGAAAGTGGCTTTTGCTACCTTAAAAATAAATAAATAAAAATAAATAAATAAATAAATAAATAAATAAATATATATATGTATGTATGTATGTATGTATATATATATATATATATATGTATAGGAACACCAATTTGTGTTGTAACATTTTATATATATATATATATATATATATAGGAACACCAATTTGTGTTGGAATGTCCTCTAATGGGTTTATACTCAGGAAAATCTACTTTGATTTGTTCAGGCCCAATATAAGAGTTAGCTATGCCTTTCTCATTCTATTTTTATTTTAGTGTTTAAGTATATGAATGCAAAACTTCTTCTCATTAATTTGATAATTTTATGATAATACTTGCTGACTTGGAGATCACAACATCTTGGTTAACTATTGAAATTGGTGCTGCAATCTTTTTTATATTTCAAATTAACATGGCCATTCATTTATTATTATTTTATTTTCTTGAACATTCCAACAGGCCATTGCACTTGTCTATAGAGACATGGAACGTTGCTGTTGTAAAAAGGTGGGTCGAAGTTGCATCCCAAGAGGAAATTGATGATGCCATTGAAATTCCAAGTCCTGCAGGAACAGCCCTATGCATTGCAGCTGCTCTAAAGAAAGAACATGAAATTGGTAACTTAATTGGCTAAATGCTTTCGTGGGAGAATTTTCTATGATGTTCATTTAATTTCATAGTTTCATTATCATAGGCCTTTTAAGTGAAAATGATCTCTAGTACGAGGATGTCACATTAACAACTAAAAGGAAAAAGGTTATGCCATATGTGAGGAAAGATAAGTTAAAAGATAGGTACAAAAAGGTATTTGGAGAACATGAAATTGCTAACCTGATTTTTATCTAAAAAAAAGAAAAGAAATTGGTAACCTGATTTGCTAAATGCTTTTATGGGAGAATTTTCTATGATATTCATTTCATTTCATAATTTCATTATCATGGGCCTTACAAGTGAAAAGGATCTCTTGTACGAGGATGTCATATTAGTAACTAAAGAAAAGGTAATGCTCATATGTGAGGAAAGATAATTTAAAAGATAGGTACAAAAAAAATATTGGGAGTTGAAAATTTATATAGGTGGTTAGTAGTGGTGGAGGATAAAAGAAAGAGAGATGATTATACCCTACATCGCAGGGTAGGCATTCTAATTTTTCTTGCAAACTGAACCACATTGACCCATGTGAACACTCATAATAGGCCTTCTCCATCAATTTACAGTCGACCAAGTGATATATCCAAAATTTGGCAAGGCCTTTCTTTTGGAAGGTGGTAAATGGCACTATGCACGGCAATGCAGGAAAATTATGACAATTGAAGGAATTAATGCCTCCTACTAAGGCATTGAGAAGAAAAGAAGAAACAAACTCTAATTCTGCTCCAACAAGCCGGAGGAATAGACTTTTTCACAGACATTATGCTATACAGAGCTTCAAGAAAAATAATACATACAGCCTCATGCAGTAAACTCTTTCAACACCAAGGTCTCTGAATTATTGGAGTCCTCTGGTTTTCCAATCTGGCAGTGTTGAATCATAAAGTAAAAAGTAGATAAAGTTTCAAGGGATTGTTCCCTCAATATCTGATTTTAGAGATTTTCTATAACATACATAGCAAAGAGATCTGGGATTTGAGGTGTCACAATGCTGTTACAAGTATGTGATGGGCAAGTAAGGCAGTTATGTGAATTTTTTGGATGTACAGGGGCAACACACCATAGCTTTAAACCAATTATTAACAGAATGAGAGAATCACAAAGCTCAATGAAAGATACTACAGACAAGCGTCGCAGGGGGGTCATATCTCAAAGACGATCATGACGCTACAGGCAAATTGAAATTTTTTTGTAGTTATCTCAAGATCTGCGATTAGAGGTGCTGTTATAGGGTTGTGGATTGTGTTTTTTTATCTGATTTTAGTATTATAGTAGATAGCAATGTTCGGTTTTCTTTTGTGTTTTTTACTGTAGCTGTTATGGTTGATGAACCTCACCTCCCCACGATTGTACTATCTCTGTTTATTTTTATAATAAAATTGGTGGTATAATCTACACCTTATTTCTAAAAAAAGAAGAGATTAAAACAAATACCAGAAGATGACGAAGAAAACAAGGATGCACCTAGGGCAATCATTGATGAAGACTGGGTGCAAGTGCAATAGAAGCGCCGTTGGTGGGGCCAGCTGATGCAAAAGTGCAAGAGGAAAAGGTATAACGGTGGCAAGAAGTGCACCAGCTGGTTCTTCAACCTTTCTGGATTCAACTAAAGTCAAGAGAGGAGGCAGCAGCAGTCAATTTCTCCCCAAGCTTCAGCGGCAGAAAACAACAAAATGAGATTAAAAGATGAAAAAATAACGAGATTGAAAGACGTCATATGGACTTAGGAGGGCTTGCAGGCGGCGATAGTGGGTCCCAGTGAACAGAGAAAACGGTGAAAAGAACATAGTTGTCAAGGTGGCAAGGCGACCCAAGGCATTCTCGGGGTGCCTAAGCTGTTATGTGTTAAGGCGGCCACCTAAGTGGTACCTAGGCGGTGACTTAGGTGCCTCCTTAAAATATATACTGAATATATTAGTATTAATTGCGGATTCTTCAAAAAAAAGGAAAAGAAAATAGCTCTAAATCAGACTTAATATTAAAATCAAAAGAAATTGATCTACTATAAGATAATTAACTCAAACATAATATTAAAATTGAAAGAAATTGTTGGTGATTGTGTGTGTGTGTGTGCGATAGAGAGGGTAAAGTGAGAGAAAGAGGGCTTTGGCCGCATGTGCGGGTGTATGAGAGAGAGAGAGAGAGAGGCTTGGGGGCTTTGGCCATGTGATAGAGAGAGCGCGTCTGAGACTATGAGAGTGAGACAGTTTAAAGACTAAAGAGAGAGATTAGAGGAGATAGAGGGCTTTGGCTCGTGGTAGAGAGAGCAAGGATGGCAGTCTCAGTACCAGTTAGTACTGGCACCGATATGTACAAGTATCAGTATCAATACCAGTTTGTTTCCATGGTATTGGACCAGTACCAGGTTGAAACCGGCTGTATCGGCCCGGTACTGGCTGATATCATAGTTTTATTTTTTTATTTTTGGTACTGGTTTCAGCCTCATTAATGCTGGTACTGGCTGATACCGGTACGATATGGCCGATATTGCCATTAGTGCATGAGAGAGAGAGAGAGAGAGAGAGGACCGGCGAAGGCAGTGTGCTCCAAACCCAAGCATTGGGGAATGGGAATAGTGTGACTGGGGGTTAGGGTGTCGGGGACTTGGGGATAAGTGCAAAAGGATCGGAGTCCGACTTGCTGCACCGCGGCCTGCACCGCACGTGTGATCAGATGGCAGCAAGTAGTGCAGCTAGATTTTTGTTTTTTTTTCCTTTCTAAATTTACCGAGCTTGGGAGGCCCACAGCTCGGCATCCGTCCCGTCCGATCTTAGATTGGACAGTTAAAAAAATTCAAAAAAAAAAAAGCCACTACGCACTTGTGCGATCCGAGCCATCTGATCGCATGAGTGCGTGATCTGACGCTGTGCCTGCGCGGCGCACCCTGCACGGTGCAGCAAGCATTTCTCAAAGGATCGCAGATCCTTCGCGTGTTGGACTGGGCCAGGCGCCCACTAGGTTCCTGCGCACTCTAAGCGGGCCGCCTTGGCTGCTTAAGTGGCACCCCGTTCTGCCTTGCTTGGCTCCAAGAAACAGGGAATTCCGGATCGGATCGGATCGGCGGGCCGGATCGGGACCCACCGATCTTGATCCGGATCGACCGGAATCGGCTGAAAGTGGCCCAAATTGGCCAGGATCGGCTGATTCCGGCCGGATCGGCACCGGCCGATCCCGATCCGAATCGGCCGTCCGGATCAGGATTGGCCGATCCTGCCTTCCATGCCAAGAAAGGCACCCACTTGCCTTGCTGCAGTGAAGTGCTTTGGCACTTAGGCTCCCCCCTAAGTGGTGTCTTGACAACTATGGAAAAGAAGAAATAAAATACAGACATAACAGGGCCACTGGCTCTGATAAATCTGTGTGTGAAACCCCTGCCTCCCTGACTCTTGCTCTTGCTCTCTGACTGGCGTTCTGCAGGTGCCAGGGAGGTTTACACTCCAGCCTCCCTCCCAATCTCCCACAGTCGAGAACACACACACAGACTCTCTCTTTCTATAAATAAATAAATATATACATATATCTCCCTTTTTTTAAAGAATAAAAAATGAGGGTAATGTAAATTGCTAGCCGTAGTTTACACTAATTAGAGTTAAATTAGTGTCCTATTACTTTTCCATATAAAAAACTAACGAATTGTGAAGAGTAATATCAAGATCTGGAATTATGATAGATCACAGGAACTGAAATGTAAAATTTTCCCTTTTTTGTTTCTGAAGGGAAGTGAAACTATGATGATAACACATTTAGTCTGGATATCATATCTATTGTCATTTGATATCCTTTCCATTCTTTTTGAAAAGCAGTATTGTTTCCGTTGCTCACCAATCATGCTCAAATTTGGTATTTCATGACAAGTCTTCATTGTGCTAAAGTTCTAGCAAGTGTGTGTGTGTGTTTTTTTTTTTTCTTTTCTGAAAGTGGATGATACCACTAAAGTTCTAGCAAGTTGACTACCTAATGTTGCTATATATTTCCTGTGTGGTGTTGGGTCAGTTGGGTGAGATGTCCTGCAGGCATAAGGTGGCTGTCAACTATGTTCTCTGTTTATAGCTGTTCCTGAAATGTTGTAGGCATATCGATTGTGGGAATTCCAAGTGTCGTTGGGAAAATTTGTGTTCTGGAACAAGTTATCAATAATAACTGAACCTTCATTGCACCAACAAGTTTTTATCTGGCTGTGAAATTTACTCTTGTTTCTGTTTTTCATTCATTTTCTATTCACCCATGTATATTATCTGGAAATTGTGTTGGATTTTGACATGAACATGGCAATCCTGGGAAGCTGCACCCATGAGTTTCTGTTTATCTTTTCTTCCTCTTGGGTATGTCATAAATATCCTAGAGTTTCGGAGATAGCTCCGAAATGCAAGCCTTATTTTTCTCCCCTTCAGAGGATCTGGAAAATGCCCTCAGTACACGTGCATCCAAGCGTGGGCATCTCTTTTCTGCATTAAGAAGACAATGTAAGACAATAAGAATGGATAACTTCATCTTGTTTTACTCGTTCTCATTTTCTTGGACAGAGGGACGAGAGTTGGTGAGAACATTGCTTGCTGCTGGAGCAGATCCAACAACTCAAGATGAACTGCATTATCGAACACCTTTACATACAGCGGCTATGGTTAATGATGCAGAACTTGTTAAGGTTGTTTTTTCTTTTTTTGTGTGGTTTGCCTCATTGAAAAGTATGAGCTCTAAACATATTTATTTTATCTTTTTGTATTCTGTGAACAGATAATCTTGGATGCTGGAGTTGATGTCAATATAACGAATGTTCAAAACACTACACCTCTTCATGTTGCTCTGAACAGAGGCGCCAACTCATGTGTTGGATTGCTTTTGACTGCTGGTGCAAACTGCAATTTGCAAGTATGCGTATCTTTATCTCAGTTGGAGTCAGAAGACGTTTGTCTAGCTTTGTTTTCTTAGTGTCTGTGTGTTTATTTACTGACAGTTTGGTTCTTCAGCACCTGCACTTCAATAGGTTGGGAAGGGATTCAAATTTCAGGGTTCACTTTCCTTGCTATTGTTTACTTTGGTGATGGTAGCATTTATTTGGTAACAAACTAACTCATGGCAGAATGAGATTTTATAAGCAACTAACCAGGTGGAAGGATGGCAGTACCGGTATCAGAGGGTACCGCTACCGGTATGTATCGGCCGATACTGTTTACATGTATAGTATTGGACCAGGGCGATACCGATATGTATCGGTATCAGCCGATACTGCCAACCATAAGGAAACATAGCAACAACTAAATAACAGAGCCCCCAGTATTAAAGTGCAGGCTAGAAGATGATTAATCACTGTCTATTTTTCGTGCACTTTGATTGTGGTCATCTATCCTTCACTAGCATCTTCAGCCATTCCTTCTTGTCTGTGCACCTGCATATCAGGGGAATATCCCATTCATTGCATCATCAACATTTGTTTGATATTGAATTCCTGACCTTTTGGACATGGGTGCCTCACCAACCACATCCATTCAGTTATAGGTCAGTTGGCGATGATTTTATTTTACTGCCAACCTTGGTAAGCTATGAAAAAAAAAGTTGATATATATCACGTGGGCATTTTTTAGGTTTTCTGCATTCACAAGGAGAAGGGATGTTCGGTGCTGAGGCTCCTGCCAATGTGGGGCCTAGGGAGGACTTTCTGTATATATACTACTGTTCTTCCCCAATGTAATATGTCACTATTAGAAACTTGATTATGAATGTAACACTTAATTTGCTTCTGCACCATTTTGGGATACTTTACTGTGAGAATATACCATATGATGAAAATACACCCACCCCTTGGGTGTCTTATCTAATTAGTATCTTTTGGCACCCCTTTCTCTCTCTATGTGCAGCTGATGTTGCTAGGCAACCACCACCCTGTGGACATCTGCAACTTCCCTCTGTGCCCTCTTCCTTGGTCCTTGTATTCCCCTTTATTCCCTCCCCCCAAACCAAACCTCCCTCTGTGTGGGTGTGTATTTGAAATGGTTCTGCCATAGCAACAGCAGCCATCTGATGTAACATTGGTCGGCTGTGATCCAACAAAAAAGTCACACACATGTAAGATGATGGATGTGCTTTATCCAGCTCCACCTCTCTCTCTCTCTCTCTTTCTCTCTGAGTCTTGGCACCTTTATCAGTTGTGGAGTGAGTGGTGATGGTGGGTGGACAGAGATTGGGAGTGGGCTGCATCCATCCAGTCTGGTTAAAGAAGGCCGAACAGGAGGTGGCAGTGCGCTGGTGCTTGGCTGGGTAATGCCGCTGGTGCTTCTCGATCTTGGTGGCATTAGGTGCTGTTCTTGGAGGGGCAAGCAAGACCGAGGCAGATGGCAATGCTGACAACCTTCTTCCACTGGTGGACCCCGAAGTGGCTGTACCTCGGGGCACCTCTTCTTCTAGGTGTTGATCAGATGGGCTGTTCCATGTCCAGTCATGGGTGGTGGCGCTCCTGCTTCCATGGGGGCGGTGCTGCCACATTCCCCTGGGAATATCTCTGGCTGGTTCGGGCTGCTCCTGAAAGAAATCTAGGGGTCAGGGTTAGGTTTAGGGTTCGGATGGAAGAAGAGAGGTGATGGTGGTGTTTAGATTTTTGCGGTGGTGGTGGGTGGAGTGGCAGCAGGGGTGGCAGTAGCCAGAGAAGCTGATACGACAGTGTTGGCCCACTAGGGAGGGTGGATTGAAATCACATGGTGCAGTGGTGGGGAGGGATAGGAGTGTGCGTAGGTGGGGTGGTCGTGTAGGATGTGCAACATGGTGCAGGTGGTGTGGGGGTGGTGATGGCTGGCTGCCTATTGTTGTTTTGGAGAGTGAGATAGCTTAGAGCTACTGTTGGACAGAGCCGCAAGTCATTTCTGACAAGTGATTTTTGGATGGATGGCTGGCTCCATCAGAGCCACACATGGATCTGACAACAAACCTTCATGACAATGTGGTTCTGGATCCTTTTTTGGATCATGGTCAGATATTACCAGAGACCATAGTAGTTAATCCAATCTTGTCCATCCTGTCCTAGTCGGGACATCCCATCCCAATGAGAAAACAGGATGGGACAATTTTTTTTTTTGTCCCAGTAGTTGTACCGGCCTGTTCCTGTAATACTGCGTATAAGAATATGTTAAATATACTAAATCAATAGACTACCAACAACACCGGTTAGCTATTTTTCGGAGCTCGAGTTAGAAAGTACTATGAAGTTAAGCATGCTCAGTTGGGAGAAGTTCCAGGATGGGTGACCTTCTTGGAAAGTCTACCAACTAGCACAATTGTTGTGCCAGTTAGCTGATTAAGTCGTTATAGTGGTATGAGAGCCACAAACCAGCTAAAAGTGTGGGAGCTAAGTGCCACACATGGTAAAGTGTTTACACTATGAAGGGGGTACCCTAAAGAGTGAAGCCGCATGGTAGGATCCACCTCTTGAGCATGTGGGGGCTACCTTTAAAATCCTACATGTCTAGTAAATTGCTTGTGGGCTATGTGTAATATGGTCCTGACGAGGACGTCAGGCTTTTAAAGGGGGTAGATTGTAATACTGCGTATATGAATATGTTAAATAGACTTAATCAACAGACTACCAACAACAATGGTTAGCCATTTTTTGAAGCTCGAGTTGGAAAGAACTTCGAAGTTAAGCGTGCTCAGTTGGGAAAAGTCACATGATGGGTGACCTTTTTGGTAAGTCTAGTACAATTGTTGGGCCAGTTAGGTGATTGGGTCGTTCGAGTTCCGGTATGCCCCGAGTTGCCCCAACCTATCTCAACCAGAATTGTATTTTAGCCAGATACTTTCCTAACCACTTGAGCTCCTTGTGAACTTATTTTGAGAGTTCATTTGATGAATATACTCATTTATAAATCCATAAATCCATCATAAATGTTTTTATTGTATTAATTTTGTCAATTTTTATGTTTTATGTTTATTTTTTATATTATTTATTGTGTTCATATGATTTATATTTGTTAGAATATGTATAGAAAAAATTTTCAGGACGGGACATCGGGACGTCCCATCCCAGTAGGAAAACGGGAGAGGGACTAAGACGGGATTGACAACTATGCCAAAGACGACCTTTGCACCACCAGTCAGTATCTTTTATGCAGATATGTTACAGGTTTTGGTTTGCTCTGATCAGAGAAGTATGTGAGATACTTTGCCTACAGATGTAGACACCCAAGAGCATGGGAAGGAATGCCCTCTTCATTTATTTTCTTTTGATGGAATGTCTATCGTTCCATTCTCTGCTTGCAGGAATCTTCCAGAGTGCTTAGCCCTCTTGGATAACCTTAACCCTACTTAGTTTGACTCCTTCAATCCTCTCTCACTGATGTGAAAATGTATACTTAAATGCTTAATAAAATTTTCTATACTCGAGCTTATAATTTTTCTCCGTTGATAGCTGAATGTAGATGATGAATGTTGCAATCAAGTCACCTCAGGTTGGCATTAACTATCCATACTATGCTTGATCTTAGGGACATCTAGTAGAATAAATATATTGGAGAGAGTATCAGACCTGTAGAACATTGGATCAACCTTATTTTTTTTTACTTTCTCTTACTGAAGGTCTCACCTCATCTTGCTGGATGTTCATGAACTGGGATATTTCCAAGTTCTATCTCAAGATGCTAAAGTGACTTGGACATATGGACATGACTCATGCAACAACTTTGTTGAAGCCTTCCATTTAGGAAAATGCTGCGGTGACTGCTGTTGAAACTGGGGAAAACAAATCTGTGCCTGAACTGATGTGCTACTGCACTATCTTCATCAAACCTTTTGTGTCGGAAAGAGGAACACCCCCCCCCCCCCCCCCCCCCCAACCCCCAACCAAAAAAAAGAAAAAAAGAAGCATTCCCTTTATGCTGCGGTGGTTGCTGTTGAAACTGGGGAAAACCAAATCTCGTTCCTAAATTGGTGGGCAAAAAGAGAAGCTATGGTCACTTGATCCTGTCATAAATTCCCAGAAGACACACCCCGTGCGCGCGATAGAGAGAGACCCCGACTAGCCTTTTTTGGGATCGTCAAATACTTAATATCAGTTATTTTCTGTTCTATCTTAAAATGATGACATGTAGAAGCAAAGTTACTTCTGGGACTGGCACCTCAGTCTGCTTTTTCTCATCTCTTGCTACCTATAACCTAACTAAGATTCTTATGCTTATTTTGTTCAGGATGATGATGGTGATAATGCTTTCCATATAGCGGCTGATGCAGCTAAGATGATACGTGAAAACCTTGAATGGATTACTATTATGCTGCAGTATCCAGATGCTGCTGTTGAAGTACGAAACCACAGGCAAGTAACTGGTGATTGTACACAGCTGCAATATAACATTCACAGTGATACATACATGTTTCTCTTTTGCTATCACAGTGCTTTGTTAAACTCTCCTTTAACATTCTGATGGACATCTGTATGCTTCAATTTCATAGTTTCCCTTCTTTTATTCATAGAAGAAACTGAACCTTTTGGTTGGTGACAGAGGTAGGACGTTACGTGATTTCCTGGAGACCCTTCCTCGGGAATGGATTTCTGAAGATCTAATGGATGCTCTTATTAGTAAAGGAGTTTTCCTGACCCCAACCATGTAAATAGAATGTTTATCTTTCTTGTGTTGCTGCCCTTTATCTTAAATTTCAATTTATATTCTTGGTCTTTTTCCCAATATTACTAACTTCTGTCAAATTTCTTTCTATCATGGTACCTGGACGTGACTTTATAACGTGATATGTAGGTATGAAGTAGGGGATTGGGTGAAATTCAAAAGAAGTTTAGTGACTCCCACCCATGGTTGGCAAGGTGCAAGTCATAAAAGTGTGGGGTTTGTTCAGTCTGTTGTGGACAATGACAAGCTGATTGTGTCCTTTTGCACTGGCGAAGCGCATATACTGACAAATGAGGTTACGAAAGTCATTCCTTTAAACAGGGGACAACATGTGCGGCTAAAGAAAGATGTCAAAGAACCAAGGTATGCTGCTGTCATGGATGAAAGAAGTTGCAAGGTAGATTGCAAATGACATATTTGTACATGTATGTCTGTGTCCATATATATATATATTTATGTAATGTAAATACACACAAAAATTAATACATTATATGTATGTATACACAGACAGTTTCCGGCTTGGTATGACTCATATGAGTCATATCGGTTTTTTAGGTTTATGAATCATAGATGGGGGTTGACTCATGGAGCCACCCTAGACCCTTTACAGATCAAACCGACTTGAGCCGACTCATAAGCGACTCGAGCCAACTTGTAACCGACTTGAGCTTATTCATAATAACTCATAATGATTGAAACCCCCACTCAGAGGGAGTTAGAGTTTGGTTCACCTTCTATGGGATTTTTTGTTTCTTCTGAAGATGATTGAAATTGAGATGTATCAAATGTAAGGGCTTTGGACTTCTTACATTCAAAAAAGGACTTAGGACTTCTTTTACATTCATGTTGACTTTGCATCAAATTTGACTTTCTATGATGTTAAGTTCATTTCATTTACATGTAAAGAGATATTCTTTTGGGTAAATTATTATACTTTCGTGATCATTAGTGGTGTAGAAATGTCTCAAATTTGATTAAAGTGATGACACTACTAGAACACTCGTGTTACAAGTTCGTTTATTTGATAATTGTTCATAAAACTAAAAAAATCTCAAAATTTCAAAAAAAAAAGGTCTAATTTCATAAGAAATTGTCCTGAATTGGTCCAACTTATGCAATTCATGCGAGTTGGACCGAGTCAGATCAAGTTGGACCAGTGCGACTTGATTTTCAAAGAATCCAAGTTGTACCAATCCGCTGATACAACCAGCCTTGAATAGGAGGATTTGGTGGATTCCTTGGTGAGTTGGTCAAAAGGGAGCTTCTAGATTACTTTGTAGAAGATAGTATGGTGGCTATCCACAACTATGTTTATTGTTTGGAGAATGCTGAAGCTCATGTTACTAGTTGTGACGACATTCGTCCTCAGAGTGTCATCTTTGTATTACAGTTCATGAACATTAGAGCAAATATGATTAAGACAAGCATGGCTGTCTGATCCTTATGGACTAACTGGAAAAGTACAACCTGTAAATCCAGCATGGGGCATATAAATCCTTTTGTTCCAGGAGGCATAGCTTCTCATCATATTGCACAATAACCCCAAACTGATCATTCTGATTTATGTACATGACACATTCACATTGTTAACGTGATTTTTCTGTGAATTTGTCATTTTCCCTCTTTGTCAGATATCTTACTAGAGGTCTATCTATTGTTCAAATATTTGATTTTTCACCTTGTGTTTTAAGTATGTCTGGTTTATAATGATACAATTTTGTATGATTCTAATCAGGTTTGGATGGCGTGGTCAATCACGTGACAGCATTGGAACTGTTCTTTGTGTTGATGATGACGGAATTCTTCGGGTTGGTTTTCCTGGGGCTTCAAGGGGCTGGAGAGCTGATCCCGCTGAAATGGAAAGGGTTGAGGAGTTTAATGTTGGTGATTGGGTACGCATTCGTCCATCTTTAACGACTGCTGTACATGGTTTGGGAGGTGTAACGCCTGGGAGCATCGGGATTGTGTACCATATTAGGCCAGACAGTAGTCTTTTGCTGAGTCTTAGCTATCTGCAAAGTCCATGGCATTGTGAACCAGAGGAAGTTGAATCTGTTGAACCATTTAAGGTAAAAGTAATGGATGCTTTACAGATTTTTATGTGGATACCCCTGCTAAAGATTTTGTTTACATAAGAAGACCTCTTAAAATGGCAATATCAGGAATACCCCCTCAAGCGTGAAATATTGTCACCCTTACCCTTGTTATCGTCCATAACTCTGACTCCAGTTGTGTCAACTGCTACCCAAAGCTGCAAACATGATGAATATGCCTCTCTCAAAAATACGACTATTATAAAGCCCTTTGAAAGAGAATGGATAGAAGGTCTTTCTGTAATTTATTTGCATACAAACATTACTTCACTTGGAATATTCATATTCTTCTACTTTCTAATGGAACCTGACTGAGGGTATATCTATCTATCTGTCTATCTATCCGTCTATCTATGTACCTAAATTGGGCCTGGTCCACTCACTTGGCTCACGCATGTTACAGCGCTTGCACTCAACTGTTGTTTCCTTTTCTCCACCTGGGGGTGACATTACCATTTTAAGAGGTCTTTTTTAAATGTAAATAAAGTTTTGATAAGTGTATTCATTTAAAATTCTCATATTTTTGTTAACAGAGTCTTATAGATTGTGTCTCTGCATTTCACACATTATCTTACTGTGATTTCTTTTGGCCTACAGATTGGTGACCAGGTATGTGTGAAGAGATCTGTTGCGGAGCCAAGATTTGCCTGGGGTGGTGAGACACATCATAGTGTTGGAAGAATAATTGAGGTGGAAAGTGATGGACTTCTTGTCATTGAAATTCCAAATCGTTCTGCTCCATGGCAAGCTGATCCTTCTGACATGGAGAAGGTGGACAATTTCAAGGTAAGTATTTTCTGTTCTCATCACTTTCATGTATGTTACTTGTCTCATTCCAATTCTTCTTGTGCATTTATGATATTTTTACTATTGAGTGCTATTCCTGCAGGTTGGAGACTGGGTCAAAGTTAAAGCCTCTGTGTCAGCTCCCAAATATGGTTGGGAGGATGTTACACGGAACAGTATAGGGATCGTCCACAGCCTTGAGGATGATGGTGATATGGGTGTTGCTTTCTGCTTCAGAAACAAGCTCTTCTGTTGCTCTGTTGCAGACATGGAGAAAGTGGCACCTTTTGAAGTAGGGCAAGAGATCCATGTAAACCCAGCAATTGTTCAGCCACGACTTGGATGGTCAAATGAAACTGCAGCAACTACTGGGAAGATTGCAAGGATCGACATGGATGGCACCCTAAATGTAAGTCGGACTTGTATCTTATGTTTGTTGGGACAAGGCTTCATGATGACATGACTGTCCTTTCAGAAATTTCTGTTACGTTAAGGTTTCCTTGAATATTCCTCTTAAGTGGTTGCCCTTTTCTGTGTGTACAGGTAAGGGTTGCTGGCAGAGAGACCTTATGGAAAGTTTCTCCAGGTGATGCAGAATGTCTTCCTGGCTTTGAAGTTGGTGACTGGGTTCGTTTGAAACAAAGTTTAGGGGCTAGACCTAGTTATGACTGGAATAGCATTGGGAAAGAAAGCATAGCTGTGGTTCACAGTGTACAAGACTCGGGATATCTAGAACTAGCAGGGTGCTTTAGGAAAGGGCGGTGGTTAATTCACTACATGGATGTTGAGAAGATTCCGTGCTTGAGAACAGGACAGCATGTCCGTTTCCGTCCTGGGCTTGTGGAGCCTAGGTGGGGTTGGAGGGGTGCTTGTCCTGATTCGAGGGGAGTGATAACTGCTGTACATGCTGATGGAGAAGTGAGGGTGGCCTTTTCTGGTGTTCTTGGTTTGTGGAGAGGAGATCCTGCTGACCTTGAGAGGGAGGAAACATTTGAAGTTGGAGAGTGGGTGATGCTTAGGGATACAGGGTGGAAGACCCTGAAAGCTGGAAGCATTGGTATAGTCCAAGCACTTGGATATGAAGGAGGTTTCTGGGATGGAACTGTACATGTTGTGTTCTGCGGGGAGCAGGAACGCTGGGTTGGACATGCATGCCAACTGGAGAGGGTGAATAAGCTTGTCATAGGGGACAAAGTGAGGATGAAGAAATGTGTTTCACAACCAAGGTTTGGGTGGTCTGGCCACAACCATGTTAGCATTGGCACTATATCATCTATTGATGCTGATGGAAAACTGAGAGTATATATGCCAGGAGGAGGAAAGCCATGGTTGATGGATCCTGCAGAGGTCGATAAGGTGGAGGAAGAGGAAATATGTGTTGGGGACTGGGTGAGGGTGAGGGCGTCTGTTACAATGCCAGCGTACCAGTGGGGGGAAGTTTCGCATGCCAGCATAGGAGTCGTGCACAAGATGGAAGATGGAGGTCTTTGGGTTGCTTTCTGTTTTCTTGAAAGGCTGTGGGTATGCAAACAGTGGGAGATGGAGAAAGTAAGGGCATTCAAAGTGGGTGACAATGTGAAGATTAGGCCAGGGCTGGTGACTCCAAGGTGGGGTTGGGGGATGGAGACGTATGCTAGCCGAGGTGAGGTGATGGGAGTGGATGCTAATGGGAAACTGAGGATAAGATTCAAGTGGAGGGATGGTAGGTTGTGGATAGGGGATCCTGCTGATATTGTCCTGGACAAGATTTCCACCGGAACAGAATGCGATGATGACAGAGTATAGTAATGAGTATTAATTTTCCTTTTCTTTTTCTTTACCCCACCTCGTTTGGTTGTAATATTGGTTTTTAGTCCTTTAGCCGTTGTTCTCTCAACCTTTGAGCTGGTTTGCGAGGTGGTATGATAGCAAACTTCAGCTCTGGGCTGTGAAGATCCTCCTCACTTGTAGCAATAGGTTATGTCATAGAGATGGGAGTTGGAGGGAACGGCTACCTGTATTCATATCCTGCGGTTGGCTCTGAAGCTGCCGAAGCATATATTTCATGTACAGATAAATCGACCTGCCCTGTGTAACAGCTGAAATGTATCCTTCTATTATTATTATTAGTATTATTCATTCTTCAATACCGCCCTTGCAAAGATAATTTTTGTGTGGCAAAATGTGGCAAATTTTCTGCTTGAAGTTTTTTTTTCAATTTCTCCTCCTTTGCGGAGCGCTCTTCGTCTTTTCATGTTTATTGACACTAGTAAGTTGAAAAATTGATTGGCAGCATCTGTTTCTCGAATTTTTACCCCATGCAAATGTTCTGGTCAGGGACTTGATTACTCTGTTTTTAGGAACTGCATATGATGATTTTCTGTTCTTGCCTTACAGATCGGGGCACTGGAATCCATGATATGGAGGGACAAGTCTCTAAAGCTGCCCTCAAAAACTTATCTTGCCTTCCATCTCTCTGGATTGGCAACTGGTTTCTCTTAACTGGGGCAAGGATAAGCTTTTGCGTCTACAACTTGGTGTGTTAAATTGTCCAAACGCCTATTCCGGGGATCGGTTTAATGAATGCATATCCCTCCCTTTGCAAAACACCCCCCAAAGGGGGAAAACAACCCGAGCGTAGGAGCATAAATTGCTAGGAAATGCCCCCTTTGGGTGGCTTAAAATGACTATTCCCACCCTTCCTTAGTTGATTTTCATTAGGGTAAATGACAGTTTGGTGGTATTTTGAAAGATGATTGGATTATGAAACATTCGCATAATTCGGATCATCTCAAATATCGAGAAAGTACAGATTCTGATGGCAACACTCATGTTTAAAATCTCAGTAGTTCAAAGGTCTTACATTAGATTGCAGGTAATTGATAAATTATTTTACTTTAACGTACTTTAGTACCCGCCGATGAAGTCATAAAGACCCTGTGGTCTTCATTTTGATTTGCCTTAATGATGCTATAAATCTGGTTTTATTGACAACTCTGTTCAACGTCGGCAGACCTCGAATTTCAATATCACAAAAGCGAGGTGTGCCTTATCTTCTTTTCCCATGGGATCAAATGGACCGATCAACAGATAAACCATGTGGTTCGAATCCGCCAAGCTGGCAAAATCGGTAAGTGAGAAAAGAGAACTCGACTAATTTTACTTTCTTATATGTGGTATGAGACATGAGCTGCTTATAGCATATTATAGTTATCTTTTTTAATCACTTTTAATGTCCCCATTATTAGGCTTTTAAACTTTTAAAACTGTGAACTTCAGTCTCCCCGAATCTTTAACATCAAGTTATAATCTCTGCAATTCCTTATGATTACTTGGATTTCAAAGTCTATATTCTGGAGAATATTTGATCCTTGTCAACTTTTCAAATTATACATCAAAAGTATGAGAGAGGGCTAAAATAGTCATTTAAACTGTAGTTAGTATGCTAACTAGCTTTATCTTGATATGCATAACTGGAGTTAAATGGTGAAGGTTATGACTGCTAAGTTTAACATTTTTGGAGCCGGATCCAAATCTCTAGGTTACAAAATACGCAGACTAAAAACTAATGAACGCAAAACTATTAATGTGAGTACCTAGGGCTATTGACGTTTGGTCTCACCATATGGCAACCACATACAATGGGCCATTTAATAGTTTGGTTGTTATATTAGATTGCTCCATGAGTATTAGTTTTACCACTACCACTAATAATGCATATTCGATTGTGCTAACATCAATTTGTGTTGTTAAAATATAGTAATAACAAGTTTAATATTAGTCAAAGTGTAATGCTTACTATACTGCAGGGCGGCAGTGCATTGTGCAGATTGCACCATCTCTAGTGCTGTTGTCCGATCAACGTGATTAGACGTCAATGCAATGTGATTAGTCTGGCCCTGATTTTATGAGCTCCTCCGGCGTAAAATCTTTAAAGGAGCTCATATCTTCGTGGTTTTCCCTCTCTGATTTGCATTCTAACATCTTTTTAGAGAGTCTATCTGTACTATTTATATGTGCATATGGTATTCCTTCCAGCAAGGAAGATGGTCTAAGGGATAGAGCTTGGGTGCTGTCAAGCTAGCTGCCAATCATCTAGCAAGGGTAGCTGAACTAGCTGCTGTTTTTCCATTTGTATCTTGCCGAGCTAAAGACCTTGTGACTGGTGGGGTAGGCAAGATAGTGCCTTTATGTCTAGCAAAGTAGTTGAGGTTGCAGTTGTGTCTAGCAGTTGTTGAGCTTGTGGCATTGGGTCTACTATGTGCCTTTCAAATTGTGACCTTGAAAGATTTCTTTTATTATCTTCTGCTTTCTAAGTTGACCATCCTCTTCCGTCAGGTCAAAATATATAATTTGTCAATGCTCCTATTTCCACTGATCTGGCCTGCTACAACTTCGCTGGCCATTTCCCCAGTTTTCAACATTTGGGACTCTACAGCTTATTAACCTCTTAGACATTCTTTGAGATGTTAACCTTCCAAGTCATTCTTGACCCATGTATCTACCAGAAACATTGCATTCTTTTCTAGCCAAACTCAAAAACAAATGGCCGCTTTCCTGCATCTTGAGTGCATTAAGGCCTAATCTGATTGCCGGATTGCTTATTACAAGAACAAGTCCAATTTTAGTTTAATAACTCTATTCTAGCTCTACCTGGAATAAATCATTTTAATTAAGTAAAATAAATAAAAAATAAAATATGAAAAAACCCGGAGACATTAATGCTTAGTCTAACTAGAATAAGCAATCTGAGTATTTTGCTCAAATTGCTTTTTTCATAGTCTGGAATAAGCCATTCCCACCTAGGTTAAGGAATACATAAGATAAAAGGAGAATAGAAAGAATAAGATGGAATTAGTCATCCTATTCCCCCAATTCTGCAATCAAATTAGGCCTTACATAAAATGCACTGGTCAGATGTTACCTTTGCCTACTTCCCAATCCCATAGCCTATGCCAATGGAGGCTTGGCCTCCCACAACTCCATGAGTTAGAAGCACCAGTCTGTCCAGTCTTGAGATTGAAGTTTCTTACAGATTACTTCATGGGTATTTCTGACTTGAGGAGGAAAATCAAAACAAGAATGCATACTTATGAAAACAAGAAATGAGACTTCTCATAACAAGTACCTTATCCATCATCTCAGTCTGTAGGAAATAGGACACTAAATTTCCCCATCAACCATCATGGTAAATTGAGTTGACCACTGATTGCACCTCACTCTTTCTCAGTCCTTGTGTTCGAATAATTTCACATGGACTATGACACATTTGAGATGTATGTGTTTTTGCCCATAAATTATCATGAAGGAAGAAAATGGCGATACAAGGAAAATAAAGAAACATCAAAGATAATCATGTGTAAGACTTTGAGAAACACTTGTGTCCAACTTATAATGATCAACTTGTATAAAACACTAATATAAGTAGTGGATGGTCTTAAGAATCATAAAAAATAAGAAAAAATGTGGCAACATGTAAGAGAGAAAGGATATTGGATATTGTTAAAAGAGGCATTAGCTTTGGAATAATTAAGAATGAGAAAAATCAATACCGCATAATCAAAAGGGAAACAAGCATTTGACATAGACATCATAGGCAAGTGCCTATGTGAGTGAGGCGAACACGAGGCCAAGCAAGGCATTTTTTGTCTCACCTCAACCTAGTTCATCGCATAGGCAAGCGAGGCCATCACCTTTGATAACATTGATGTGGAAACACACATGCACTCACACACTAGTGGCTATAGAGATAACTCATCTTGTGTGATAGTTAGCCTTGACCTTGATGATGATGAAGGAGTGAGAGAAGATGCATTTTGTTTTAGTCAGTGATGCAAACACCATGTTTTCTTTTTCATGTAAAAACTCTAACTTTGTGTATGTACTTAGTGACATTTATGCAGTTTCACTTGCATTTGTTGTGATTGATGGTTTACTTGCAATTTAATGTTTTCCATGTTTTAATCTTTGCAGGGACTTGATTACCAAGTCTTTTTGAATCAGTTTGATGTAGTTCGATTTTTCAGATTTCTGAGTTGGTATTTAAGCCGAAATCACTAATTCTTGGGTGATAGAAGCTATTAAATTATTGGGCCTTCTAACTCAACCTTAAGGCATTGATGGAGTAGGCTCAATCACATGTACAAAAAATAACCATGGGGTGCATAGCTTACCAAAAAAGAGAAAAAAGGATAGGCTATGGTACCACGTTGAATTATTATCCAACTCAAAGCCTTAAGGCATTACAATCACTTGTAAATTATTTAACCATAGGCGATTGCATAGGCATTTGAGGCAAACCCCTAGTTGCCTTGCTTGCCTCTCACCTCTGACTACATAGTTTCACATAAATCATATCATGCCCACAAATGATAGAGACTATGTAGTACTAAAACATGCAAAGTGCTAAACAAAGAAGGCCTAAAGTTGAATATAATCTCTCATCAAACTCTATGTTGCTCAAGGGATTCGAGATTGGATCGAGTATGCCAAATCCAAAGGAATCGGTTGACTTGCATTAATAAAGCAATAAGAAAAAGTTTTTTATGAAGAAAAATATTTATGTAAACAAAGTATTTCTTTACAAATGATTTTTTTATAAACATTAAGTCTCTCTATAAATGGTAAAAATGAACATTAAATTTTTTAATCTAAAAAAATGTTTTGCTAATAATGTCTTGTATATATTGTTGTCCTTCTATGAAAATACAACCTTTCTAGTTTTTCAATGTGCACAAGCCATCGTCCTACTACCACTCTCAGCCTCTCAAGCCATTGTAGGAAAAGGAGAAGGGCAACTTGTGGTGGCATTGGTGGTTTGGCAGTGGCAGTAGGTGATGTCTACAGTTTCAGCAATAGTAGAGGCATTGTACTTCTTATTCCTGTAGGAGGCATACAACTTTTTTTTTTTTGTAAAAAAAAAAAAAAAGGTTGCCCTAAAAGCCATGTTGTCGCAAAAAATGATTATGTCAATGGTTGTAGCTAAGGACTTAGGATACCATGCCTTGAGAATAAAAAAGAATAATGAGCTGTTGGTGGCACATTTGAAAACGGAGTGCTATACCAAGTCTTAAAACACTTGGCAAAATGATAAATACTAGTCACCAAGCAATCAAAGTTTATACAATCAATTCTATGATCCCTGATGATTGTGCAGCCATGATTCTTGTTGATCAACAAAGGTGCTGCAAAAATGTTACAAGTACATACACAAAGTTATAGAGCTTTTACATGAAAAAGAAAATATGGTGTTTGCATCATTGATGAAAACAAAATGCATCATCTTTCACTCCCTCATCATCATCATCATCATCATCAAGGTCAAGGCTAACTGTCACACAAGATGAATTATCTTTGTAGCCACCAGTGTGGAGAATGCAAGTGTGTGTTTCCACATACATCAGAGCATCTTCACAAATGATAGCTACTATGTAGTACTAAAACATGTAAAGTGCTCAACAAAGAAGGCCTAGAGATCAATATAATCTAAACTCTATGTTGCTCAAGGGATTCTAGATCAGATCGAGCATTGGTAGTTTGACAGTAGCATCAAGTGACGTTAGTAGTTTTAGCAATGGTAGGAGGCATTGTACTTCTTATTCCTCTAGGAGGCATTTGGCCTTTTTGTGTAAAAAGAAAAAGGCTGCCCTAAAAGTCATGTTGTTGTGAAAAATTATTCTGTCAGTAGCTCAAGCTCAAGACTTAGGATGCCATGCCTTAAGAGAGCTAAAAATAATAATAATAATGAACTGTTGGTGGCACATTTGAAAATGGAGCGCTATCCCCAGTCTTAAACACCTGGCACAATGATAAACATTTGGCATAATTCTTTGGTCCCTAATACTATATGTTGATGACATGGTTGCATGGTCTACAGAGCTGGGGAAGACATTGATAAATATGATTCTTCCTCAACAGCGGTTGGGGTAGGTTCTGCCATGGCACTGGAGGATAAGCCACAATAGAACTTGTCCTAACCGTTGCTACTAATTGAGATGCCCTTTGAATAACAAATCTCCACCTTGGGGAACATTCATCCACCTGAAAAACTTCAGACTTGCACCTCTACCTGCAGCAGTAACCTCTTGATTCTCATGCAATGACATGGAGAAAATCCAAGCAATGCTTGAATTTCTCTTTGCTAATTGGCTTTGTCAACATATCATCTGCATTCTCTTGAGTATTCACTTTCATAAGATCAATTTCACATGATGTGATTAATTTCCTAATCTTGTGGAACCTCATAGATAGCACTTTGATTGTCACGCTGCAACTGAACACCCTGCTGACTCACACCAAATTATATTGGCAGACCCTTAAGCCACAAAGCTTCCTTTGCTGCCTCTATCATTGCCATGCATTCATCCTCAGTTGTAGATAATGTAGTCACTGACCGTAGCATAGATCTCCAACATAAAGGTCCTCCACCCAACGTGAAAACATAGTCAGTGGTAGACCTCCTATCATCAACTTTTTCAACATAGTCAGAATTTACATACCTAGCATATGTAGGTTTTTCTTGTCCTCCACCATATTCAATTCATAATTAGATGTTCCTTTTAGGTAAGTGAACACCTACTTGACCGCATACCAATACTCCTTCCAGGATTGGCCATAAACTTACTTACCACGCTCATTGCATGTGCACGATCCAATCTTGTACACCATTGCATACATTAAACAGCCCACGATATTTGCATATGGAACCTTGGACATCTCTATCATTTCTTCCTCTATCTTTGTACACTGTTCAACAGACAACCTGAAATGATTAACCAAAGGTGTTCCCATTGGTTTAGTATCTCCTATGCTGAACCTCTCCAACACCTTCTCGATGTACTTCTTCTGAGAGAGCCATAGCTTTCTTGCTTTTCTATCTCTGCATATTTCCATCGTAAGGATCTTTTTCGCTGCACCAAGATCCTTCATATCAAACTCCTTGCTCAACAAGGACTTCAGATATTTCACATCTTTTATGCTCTTTTTAGCTATGAGTATGTCATCCACATATAGCATTAGGAAGATATATGTACCATCAAAAAGAACTTTGAAATAAACACAATAATCATACTCACCCCTGGTGAAGCTATTGCTCAGCATGTATGTCAAACTGTTTGTACTACTGTCTTGGTGATTGCTTCAACTCATACAATGACTTCTTTAGTTCACACACATACCTCTCCTTGCCCACTTTCGTGAATCCTTCTGACTGTTCCATAAAGATATGCTCTTCTAAATCACCATGTAAGAAAGTACTCTTTACATCTAATTGCTCCAGCTCTAAGTCTAACTGGGACACGATGGCCAACAATATTCTAATTGAAGCGTGCCTCACCACTGAAGAGAAAATTTCATTGTAATCAATCCCTTCTTTCTATGAGTACCTGTAACGACCCGCCACCCTATGATCGGTAACCCGATCACTAAATGGGTGTCGAATCATTATCCAACTGTCTCACACCCGGATCTCATACACACATCTGGAGGAGTAAGCATTAAACAAGGTTAAATATAACAACCACACGGACTACAAGGAACTACAAGTGCGCATGAAGGAAATTAATAATGTCCGTACATAGTCCAACAATAATTACATAGTCCAGAAATTAAATAAGTACAGGCAGAAGTGAAGTGCAACAACAACATCGGGGCATACCCCGGAACAGAGATAACTGTTGGTCCGCACACCAAGGAGAACACCACACGCCGCCTCTCGCCACGAGGTCCACACTTGAAACCGCAGGGAGTGAGCCACACCAGAATTGGGCTCAGTAGGGATCATCTGATCCCCTGCCTCCCACTCACACACCCACAAGTGCAATAACACAGGTACAAGTAATTAAGGCAATTAAGACTATAATACACTACTCCTAAATCTTGATATAAACCACATGCATTCCAAATATAACATGCATATCTCAGAAATCATTCTACCAAGGAGCCTACA
The DNA here is from genome assembly GCA_030544215.1 of Zantedeschia hybrid cultivar. Classification (NCBI taxonomy): domain Eukaryota; kingdom Viridiplantae; phylum Streptophyta; class Magnoliopsida; order Alismatales; family Araceae; genus Zantedeschia; species Zantedeschia hybrid cultivar. The sequence continues at coordinate 74,848,870 of JARZZO010000005.1, read as the reverse complement.
ACTCGCGTCTCGGCAAAACAAGCCAACTACGCCTCCGAAAGTGGGAACACGCCAAGCACACAACCGAAAGTGGGAAACACCGACCACACAACCGAAAGTGAGAAAACACTGATTCGCTGAGACCAAACAGTAACCCCTCGGATAGCACGCTGGCTACTCCGGCCCAACTGGCTCAGGTGGTTACTCCTTCCCCCAGCACGAGTGACACTCCACAGGTACCACTCCGACACCGGTACTAGCTAACCCCGGGGTTCATCAGGTGACCCTCTCTCACTAGGCGTCACCCCGCCACTGCTCCCACCGGCGCTGTGTCCCAACCACACCGACACAGGGTGACAAAGCGCTACAACTGTCACTCTAGGTCCACAGTAGCACAAAACACAGCACAGTAAGAAGTTTCATGGTCGCACGAGACACAACGCAGTGCGATCCGGTCATAAGGAATCCATCATCGTCGAGTATATTTTAAAGCATGCAATTAACCAACTATCTAACAGTGTAAACACATTTTAATGGCATGGATTAGTGTGGTTCTGTCTTGAATCGCGTCGCCCAAGGCCGACGCCATTCAAGCCTCCTAAACTGGTTCATGTAAATTCTCGGTCTCAGAACATAGCCTAAAAGGCGTCGCCATAGGTGGCCGCCTATTAAAACGCGTTGTCGTCCTTCGTCTCCTGTTGGCGACTGAAATCAGGGACAGGCCAAGGGGTGATTCTCTAAAACACGTCGTCTAAGCAAGTCGCCTTTTGAAAATGCGTCGCTGTCCCTCGTCACATGATAGCGACAGACGCAGGGACAGGCTACGGCTAAATCACTTAAAACGCGTCGTCCTGGGAAGCCGCCTTTTAGAAAGGCGTCCCTGTCCTCAGACGCCAATCACAACAGAACCCGAAACTTGCAGAAACCTCAATTGAGGTGATTTCTGCCTAAATGGCGTCGTGCTGGCCCGTCGCCATTCTAAATGGCGTCGTCCAGGCTTGACCTCATTTAGCGCCAGAAACCCAACTGACAAAACCTCAAATAGGGAGATTTCTGCCTAAATAGCGTCGTGCTGGTCCGTCGCCATTCTAAATGGCATCGTTCAGGCACGACGTCATTTAGCGCCAGAAACCTGGTTCCGCAAACTCTACCTGAGGGCTCCCTTTTACCCCCAATTCCAACCCAAAACGCCCAAAAGGGGGAAAACGGAGAAGGAAATCGAATCACCATTTGAAGCCCATAAATCCTCATGCATAGAAACCCCCATTAAACCCCCTTAACATGCTCATTCTACCCAAAATCCAAATATTCGCATCATGCTTCACATGGAAACTACAGATGAAACGACTACAATTCAAGGTTCGTCCCCCTACCGGTTACTTGAACTCCTCCTGGCTCCGTGCCGCCGAACCGCCGTACCGCAGATCGCCGCCGGTACCCCCGAGGACGTTGCCACTCCTCCGGGACGTCGGCCGCCGCCCGGAGAAGGAAACGCCGCGAAGGAAGTGGTGGTGATAGTGGTGAGAGGTAGAGAGGCATTGGAGTGGTGGAAGAGGAATAAAAGGAAAGGAAAGGGGAAGAGAGGGGTTGGAGGAGGCGGAGAGGGGGAGGAGAGAGAGTGAGAAGGAGAAAATGAGGGAAGGCTCGCGGGGTCAAACTGGAACAGGGTAAAACGCGTCGTGCGATACAGACGCCTATCAGATGACAGGACGGGCCGTACTGACAGAGGCTCTGAAACGCGTCGCCCACCACGGACGCCGTTCAGACGACAAGACCGGCACCGTACACTGACATTGCAGGGTCGCAGTCTGAATGGCGTCGTCCACCATGGACGCCGTTCAGACGACACGACAGGGGCCGTACCCTCGCGGCCCGAAAATCGCTCACGTGGTGTCCACGTGGCACAACAACAACCTTGCTAAATGGCGTCTACATAGCAGGACGCCGTTTGAAAGGCGTCGTGCAGCCTAGACGTCATTCAGAAGGCACTCCCCAGACCTATCAGGGTCCAAACCAGGGGATCCGGCCCGAAACTGATCCGAAAACTGAATCCGAAACCTCAGTCCTTACAGTACCCCTTTTCAACTAGCCTTGTCTTGTACCTTTTACCTTCCTTTTCTGATGTAGCTTTCTTCTTCTTGTAGACCTACTTGCAGCCTATGGTTTTCTTTCCTTTTGGAAGTTCAACTAACTCTCAAGTTTTGGTCTTGTGTACTGACTCCACTTCTTCCACCATAGCCTCCATCCACTTGTCCTTTTTAGGACTGACAACAACTTCTTTGAAAGTATTTAGATCACCACTACTAGAAACAAGAGCAAATGAAACTATGTCCTCAAAGCCATACCTCTGTAGTGGTCTGATGGTCCGCCGTGGCCTTTCAGTGGCTACAGTCTCCTCTTGTGGATGTTGTTGTTGCTCTACACCTGAGGAGTCCTCTTTACCTTCATTTTCTTTCGAAGATAGCTTGCCAAGCTCCACCTGAACTCTGGTTTTCTCTTTATCAGCAACCTTTACTCTCTGATCTTCCTTTTCGTCTAGCATTGATGCCTCATCAAACACCACATCTCTACTAATCACCACCTCCTTTTTCTTTGGATCCCATAACTTGAATCCGTTTAGTTGGCTCATATAGCCAATGAAGATGCACTTTCTAGACTTGGGGTCCAACTTGGACTGTTGCTCATCTTGAATGTGGACATATGCTGGACATCCAAAGATTTTCAATATGGAGTAATCAATCTCCTTTCCCCTCCACACTTCCTCAACAACTTTTCCTTCCTACTTCGAAGAAGGTGACTTGTTAACCAGATAACAAGCTATTTTCGCAGCTTTAACTTAGAAGCTCTTTGGAAGACCAGCCTGGAGCCTCATACACCTTGCCCTCTCAAGCAGTGTCCTGTTCATTCTTTCTGCTACCCCATTTAGCTGTAGGGTCCCTGGAGTTGTAAAGTTTTTTATAATTCCTTCACTCTTGCAGTACTTAATGACCTCAATTGACTCGTATTCATTACTATTGTTAGACTTGATACATTTCACATGTTTTCCTGTATGTTTTTCAACTATGACTTTTCACTGTTTGAACTTTGTAAACACTTCAGACTTATGCTTCATGATATATATACCTTTCTTGAATAATCATCAATAAAGGTCACAAAATATAGAGCTCCAGCTTTTGATGGTGTAGACACCGGTCTTCATACATTTGTATGCACATACTCTAGGACACCTTTACTCCTATATGAAGAAGTTTTAAATTGGATCTTGCATTGCTTCCCATACACACAGTGCTTGCAGAAATCAAGTTTGCAAGACTTCACACCCTTTAGTAGCTTCCTCTTGTAGAGTTTCATCATACCCGGTTCACTCATATGCTAAAGCCGTATATGCCAGAGAGCAGTATCATATGTGCTGGCCTTAGATAAGTTGTAACAGCAACATTGTGCACAACTTTACTTCCCATGAGCATGTACATATTGTTTCCAATCCGCTTTCCCTTCATCACCACCAAAGCACCCTTGATAACTTTGAACATTCCACTATTTGGGGTTGTTGAATGCCCATGCCGAGTTCTCTCTAATTGCACAAGAGAGATCAAATTTTTCTTCAACTTAGAAACATGCCGGACATCACCTAGTGTTCGAATCACACCATCATGCATCCGGATTCTAACATTTCTGATACCCACAACCTTGCAATGGTGATCATCACCCAATACAACTATGCCACCTTGATACTTCTTATAGATATCAAACCACTCTCTATGACAACTGTAATGAAAAGAGCATTCATAATCCATAGTCCAGGTAGAGATGAAAGAGTTGTTACCTGACGAATCTGTCAACAACTCTCTATCATCAGAGCTATCCACTGCCACACTTGCAGAACTTGAAGAAGAACCATTATTGTCTTCTTCATTTTTCTTCAATAGTGGGCAATCCCTCTTGAAGTGACCATTCTGATGGCACTTATATCACTATGTTTTCTCAGCCTTCTTTGACTTGAACTTGGACCTTGATCTGTTTTTCCCTTGATCCTTGTCTCTTGATCTTCCCGACCCTTCTTCTTTGCAATCAATCCCTCCACCTGAGTATCCTCCATGCTATACTTCCTCTTTGTTTTATTAGACCTGAGGACTATAGTGACTTCCTCAAAAGAGAGAGTTTCTTTGCCATACATCAAAGTAGTAATGAGATGGTCAAATGAAGATGGAAGAGAACAAAGTGGCATGATGGGCTTATCTTCCTCATCAAACTTAACTTGAAGTTGCACCAGATCACTTACCATATGATTGAACTGATTCAAGTGTTGAATCAAGTCCCCTCCTTCAGACATCCGAAGGCAGAGCTTTTTCTTTAAGAATAGCTTGTTGGTAACATTCTTCGCCATGTATAGACCCTCCAACTTCTTTCACAGACCTTTTGCTGTCGTTTCTGTTATCACATCGTACAGGACCGAGTCTGCAAGACACATCTAGATGGTACTGAAGGCCATCTGCTCCAGTTCTTCCCATTCCTCTTCATCTATCTTGCCGGACTTCTCCCCTGTCAGCGCTCAGATGACTCTTTGTTGCACCAACAAACCTTTAACTCTCATTTGCCACAGACTGAAATTACCATTCCCATTGAACTTGTCAAATTGGGCCTTCATCAGTCCGCTCATCCTTGTTGCAGTGTAGCTGATCCTCGATGACTTCTCTGAGAACCTAGCTCTAATAACAGTTTGTTGTGCGAAATCGATCTCACTCGCCTCACGAACTGAATTGGACATACACACCAAACAAGAGCGAACAAACCATAGAGAGAGAGAGAGAGAGAGAGAGAGAGAGAGAGAGGAGGAAGGGAGAGAGAGACAACACACAATGATTTACGTGGTTCGACAAGATACCTACATCCGGAGTCTGTCTCCTTCACCACCGTCTTGTACTAATCTTCTCTAAGAACAAGTACATGAACGTAGCCCCGAAAGGAACCGTGGCCTCCCTCTGTTGTTTCCAACCCTAGGGTAAGTTTTCCTAAAGTTACAATATATATAACCTCCTGAAAACAAAAGCCCCAAAATACTCCTGTGTCAGGCCACATCGGGTTGAACCCGTTTCAGACTCAAAGATGTACCGTACTCCGGCGCCGCGACAGAACCTGCCTTAACCGCTGCTGCTAACTAAGATGCCCTTTGAATTTGAGCCACAATCCAACATAAGAAGTGTGGCCGCTTGGTTTGCTGTGCTTGGAATGAATTGAACTTTGATGTGCGGTGCAGTGGTCTGCATCCTCTGGCAATGAGTTGATGATGTTTCTAGCTAACTAAGGTTCTCTATCTGCTGGATGAATAAGAGCATCCACTGTGATCTTGGCCAGTATATTTAAACTGGAAGCCGACTTAATATACCTACTTTAAATGCCAACGCCTCCCTGACATTAGCAGGGTTGTTGCATAAAGTCTTACAGGCATGGCAAGAGATCAAGTTACCCAGATGGTCCATGCAGACTACTCCTACAGCTCCACCTCCCTTGGGATTGTTAGCTGCATCAATGTTTTTGATTTTCAGCTGGCTAGCTGATGGTGGCCGCGTGCCAAATTTGGCAATTGTTGTTGCTCTGAACCATACTTAGTTAAATACTTTAAATCAAATTATATCCGAACGTGTTTTTGTCGTATAATATCCATACCGTATTTAATTAACTATGCTCTGAATTGGGCGCTTGGAGGGAAGGAGAGTCAACTTTTGTGTTAATGTTATTATTATTGAGCAAACAACGGAAAAATGAACATTTGTCAAATATTCTTGAGAATATTCTATCCTTGTCAACTTTTCAAACTATATATCAAAACTAAGGGAGAGGGTTAGCATAGTCATTTTAGCTTAGTTAATATACTAACCAGCTTTATCTTGACATAGATGAATGGAGTTAAATGGTGAAGATTATGACCGCTAAATTTAGCGTTTCTGGAGCCATAGTCAAATCCCTAGGTTACAAAATGCAAGACTAAAAGTTTAAGAACCCAAAAATTATTCATGTGAGTAGCTAAGGCTATTGTCGTTTGAAGTGTCTGACCATATGGCAACCAAATACAATAAGCTATTTAATAGTTTTGTTGTTGTATTAGATGCCCCAGTGAGTATTTATTTTAATATTACTACTAAGGGGAGACTATAATGAGCCACGGGCTGCATTTAACTTAGATGCACCTCCTTTCTATACTCCTTTCTCTCCATATTAAAAAAATAAATAAAAATCATCAAAAAATTAAAATATTTAATTATCCTCTCACGCTGTTCTCACTCTTTGAGGTTTAACTTTTACCATCCATTAAAAAAATTCAACTATAACCATTCAATTAAGTGAGTCCTTAATTGAGGATCAAAATTAAAATCCCAAAGAATGAGATCAACTCTAAAGGTTAATCTGAATAATTTTTTAATTTTAATTTTTTAATATTTTTGAATAATATTTTTTTGACATGCACTTGATTAGATGATTACGATTATCTTTTCATGATCAAATGGTAAAAATTAAAAACCAAGAGAAGAAGAGGATTTTTATTTATTTTCTTAACATAGAAAGAAGAGGATTGCTAAGGGGAGGTTATCTAAGTTAGATGAAACGCAGGACTCATTTGATCCACGCCCCACCGCTAATGATGCATGTTTATTGTATTAAATCAATTTTGATTTTGATTTTCATATTTTGTTGAATATACTTATAATGAGTTTAATATTAGTTTAAGAGTAATGCTTGTTGCACCGCTGAAGATAGTGGGGTAATGGCACACAAATATTTTTTAATGCCAAAGTGGGGACTATCTTAGTTCGTCCACGTATTATTTGCTCTTTAATCAAATAGTCCGAAAAAATAATATAAAAAATAAGATAGCATGCTCGTGCAATTTTAGTTGTCGGATCGTGCGAGCACATTGTGTGATGAAGTGCATTGCTATATCGCATCACTCTTGGTCTGAACCTATATTAAAAACATGGGTACCACTTCTTGTGGTCCAACGGCTTAGATCGTGCGAGTGGGCGGTCCATTTTTTTGAATTTTTTTAACCGTCCAATCTAAGATCAGACGGTACAAATGCCGAGCTAGGAGTCTTCCCCAACTCGGTAAATTTCAAAAAAAAAAAAAAAGACTTGCTACACTGCTTACTGCCATCCGATTTATGTCCAATCTTAAAAGATCGGACGACAACATGGGTGCGGTGCAGCCTACACTGCACGCATGGTGCAGCAAGTGTTACTCTAAAAACATTACTGTTTTACCTTTGAGACTGTCAAGATCTGCTCTCCTCTTTCTGTCTTTCCTACCCCAAGCTCATTTGCTACATCCCAACAGTGCTACAATTTGGCGAACAACGTAAACATCGATATGGCGACAATATTCCCAAAGTTTAAATGATTTCTCCGTTATCTTATTCTTATCGTTTCACCTAGAAAATTGGCATGTCACTTTCTAACCTATTAGAAGCAACCTTCTATACGTCCTATTATTGAAGTACTCATAACAGCCCTTACTCAAATCAGAGTTGAAGTACTCCCATCACTTTCCAATCAACATGAAGCACGCTCACAGAACCAGTTTACTCAAGACAGTACTGCAAGATTAAAAACCCTACATTGCAAACACCTAATTAACTTTGGCAGCCCCAGCCATTTAGTGTTCACTCCTTAATTAGAGATGGTCAAAACCAAACTATAGGATAGACCTTGGCCATCTTTGGAGACGAGAAGGAAAATAGAAATGGAGAGATGCACAGCAAAAAGGGAAAACATGAAAAAGAAAAGAACTAATAATATGAACCACAAAAGTGAGAGCATGAGCATTCAAATGAAACTTATGAAACAATAATATACTATGTTATTCACAAGGTATCAAAATCCAAGAAGATTATGGATGTGTTATCCTTTGTCCGCAGAGTTCTTGCTTCATTCAGTACAAGATTAGCTATACTTTCAGCTGAGTTCCCACCACAAGTGTCACCTGTCGCCTTTGTCTGCAGAGTTAAACCAGGAAAAGGCCCCCACATAAGTCAAGCTTCTAACTTTATAGATACACAACTAGTCTTCCGTTGTCATACACAAAGCATTCCATTGTTTTAAAACATCAGTGTTGCACACCTCGCTTGAGGATGTGTGACGTTGGTGAAAGATGATATCAGTGACAATCTAAACTATAACATCATATTCTTGCACCGTTATGTAGTAGTATTGAATGGGTATATATGCAATAGAAGATGGTTATTGATGTACTTTAAGAAAATGATAGCTATTATATGCTTATTGATATACAGAATAATAATGTACTTTTTAATTTGAGTTTACAAGATCAGGTAGCCTGAACTTTTCTCTCAGTTGCTTAGAACCCAGAAAAAAATAACTCAAACTCTTAAGAAGCTCTCTACTTCCAGATACCTCATTAATGCAGCAAATAGAAGCATACCTGAAGAACAAGCTGTACCGCTTTCTTGATACTGATAACATCCCAGAGACCGTCACTGCAGTGCCCCAAAAAATAGGAGAAAGATGGGAAGGAGATGAGTAAAAACATAGGATGTATAGGTGATGTTACTGAATTTGATAAAAGGAGAAAAGTTTAATGCAAGAATCACCTTGCTAGTAATGCAAATGCCATACTTCCTTTTTTTATGTGCACAGCTTGGCTGACATATGGCTCCGAACTAAAACGCATGTCTTGTTCTTTCAGAAACTTGTCTCCAAGCATGCGGCCAAGGTTAATTCCTATGAGTCAACAATAAGAAATTAGATATCTTTTCTGGCCACATGCATGAGATCCTTGATATGACTCTAAATTTAGCCGATTAAGGAGTCGGAGAACAGTTGAATACCATATAGACGTGACTGGCCATCTTCCAGTGGTTGTCCTGTGTCCCTGAAACGTGCTTTCTCAGAATTACTGGTTATTCTATGGTCTTCAGTCATTTTTATCTCTATTCCACCAACACTGCCATAAATACATATATTTAGAAGGTGAGGGAGTATTGAAATTGATGGCAGAAACATTTACATTTTCTTAATCAGAGAGCATAATAGGCAGCACTATTGCCTTTAGCCTTTAGGTAATGAAAGTATACTATATCACAATGTTTTGACACAGCTGATTACAAAGAACTCTACAGGTTATGCATTTAAATAGAAAAATATATGAAATCATGTGGGGAAGGAGCTAGAAATGTATTCTAGAGCTGAGTTTTAAGTTTTGTGGAAGAACGAGTACTTAGATCTTGTCTACAGAGGAACAGAAGGTAGGAAAGAGTAACCAGAAATGTCTTCTAGGAGGATGATGCTTATGATCTGAAATACAATTGGTTCATTACCTTGTTAAATGATTCCTTGAAAATCACAACCAGTATTCTATTTACATCATTGGGATGGATCATCGGGAAATCAGCCTTTGCCAGTGGGAGAAGATTAAAAGGTGTTCAGCAGCCATGAAGTGCTATTCTTCTAAGAAAAATAAAATGGTGGGCTTACTTTGGATTTCAACGAGCCTTATCTTTAAAATACCATAAGCAATAACAATTTCCCCAAGCACTGGATTAAATTGGTCAGGAGCTGTGTTAGTGCAGCAATTTTTTTGCTGATGATCAATGGTAGCGTTATCGCTTCTTCTCAAGAGGGCTCAGGTAAGGTGGTCCCTTCTCGTCTTTATTGTTTGTTTTGACTGCAGATAAGCCAATACAATGTGTAAAAAGGCTGTGCCATATGATTGGCTGAACGCTTAACAGTATCCACATCATGTAAAGACTGCAGATTGTCTCATTTGCAATATGCAGACAATACCTTGATTTTCATGGAAGGAAGACCAGACCAGTTGAGATCTTTACAGTTCATCCTCAATAGTTATGAAGACAGTTCGGGCCTCAAAAATGAAATTTGACGAGAGCTCTATCATCAGCATTGATATGGAGGAACAGTAGGTCAAGAAAAGCAGTGATTATTTGGGTTGCAGGTTAGAAAAATTGCCAAGTGATAATCAGATTTTGCCTCCCCCACTTGGAGTTGTATTCTAAAATCTGCCAAGTGGTTGGAAAAGGATGTTAAGGTAAAGGTGGAAAACAGAGCTAATACTTATTCTGGAAAGACAGGTGGACTGGAGCTGGCATTTTGTGGGAGTCATTCCCAAATCCTTTGCCCTGGCTGTAAACATATAGTAAACTTAAAACAACTACCATATAGAAAAGAGTAATACTCCCTGCATGCCTTTGGGTATTGTAGTACAACCACCATCCGATCGGATGGATCGGACAATACAAGTCACTGCACCCCCTCGGAAAAGATACAGTGGGCCTTACATGTGATGTGCCATCCGATCTGCTGATCAAATGGCAGTTGTACTACACTACCCAAGAGGGTGTTGCAGCAAGTATTTCTCTGTAGCAAATATAAAGTCCATCAGTGCTGTAACCTAAGAAAATCGCTAAAGCACAATGACATCAAAGGTTTGGAAGGTCTTCTTGATGTGTTTGCAGGCACCTACATCAACACAGAGAATGAGGAGTGTGTTAGCTGGAATAGAGACAATGGTGTCTTTTGTATCAGATCTTTGTATAAGCAAAGCATATCAGAGATATGGGGAAGTCTGGAAAGTTAGATCACCATTCATGGTTAGGGCTTTCATGTGGTTAATGTTCAGCACCAGGAGAATCATAAAATGTTCAGAAATAGTGTAGAGTGTGACAATTTGTACAGTGTGAAGGTTCCATGATGCGGGACAGCAAGGGGGTAGAAGCCGAAGAAGGAAGAAGAGAGGGGGTTGGAGAAGAAGCTAGGGCTCACACGGGTTCCTGTCCCGTCTTGGGAGAAAAACGCAGTGGGGGCTCTTTCATTTCAATTCTTCTTCAATGCTTTCCCACGAGGGGATACAAACAATATATACTCCTCAAAAGAAACCCTAATACTAAAAGACCAAAATACCCCTTATTCAAAATAAAACAGAGTTAAATCTTAAAAAAAAGAAAATACACTAATTGGGCCTCTAGTGGGCCAAACAAAATACAAAATAGGCCTTGGACTCGGTTTCTCCACTTCTTGGATTCCCATCATTCTCCCCTGATTCGAAAAAATTCGTCCTCGAATTTTAAAGTGTGCTAGAATAAATATGCGGACGACTAGATCATCTGGGGGAATCTTTCAGCAGAGAATCATATCAACAATCACAAACTGATCTGCTGCACGTGAATCATAAAAGTCCTGCCATACCATATCCACTGAAGACGAAAACAAATCATACGTGCCATCATGTAGGGTAGCTATCATTACACTCTCAGTAAGTGTTGGACGAGGCTTTGAGTCAGCAAAAACATCATTAGTAATAAGATCTAATCCTGCCTCAACAAATAACTCCTGATCCTATGAGATAATATGAACTGGTACAACATCAAGTAGACCAGTGCTAAACACATCTTCAGAGTTACGATTCAATCTTGACCGTCTAAACAAAGCATGATCCAAACTGTCAACCATATATCTGACATCAACCTTGAACACTATATCAGCGATCATATGTAGTCCCGATGCCATGAATAAGTCGTGATCCCAACCAGTAATAGGTGATGGTGTCACTTTAGGGAAACAAGCTAAATACAACTTTTGAAACTTCTCCCGATCCTGATAAGTGGCATTGAGAATACGAAAGGATGCCTGGTATCCCTCGGGTCGTATAAGACAATCTCGCCCAGTAGGATCAATCACAACTTGCCGCTCGTCTATCCATTCTCTACCCAAACTGATATATGAACCATGTGGCATAATCTTGCACCATGCATCATCATAATACCTGACGGATCGGGAAGTACTTTTGCTCTTTAAGCGATGGAAAAATGGCACATAGACTTGGTCTCCAGAGACAATTACGTAGTCCGTTTGAGAGATAGAATCCACAATAGATTGTGAAATAACATTGCCGAATGAAATTGCCTCAAGATACACCCTAGCTTTCATAGAATCGGGTAGCTCCACCTCAAAACTAAAATCCATGATGAGGAAACGTACCACTGGCTAAAGAAATGATGGACGAGGTCCGCCTCGCTGCAAGGATGCCAACAGTACGATCGGCGCAAGAAACGGAGCTCAAATCACCATCTTCGATATGCGTGCAAAAAGTGACACGCAAAACGAGGTAAAGCGGGCACTGGCTGCTGCGAAATTCGTGCACCGGGAGGCTGGCATGCGAATCGTGGCAGTTGAGGTTGGCCTTCGGATGCACAATCAAGGGTCCTCGATATGCGTGCAAAAGCGGCACACAAAATGAGACGAATTTGGGATACAACGCACTGGATCTGAGTTGGTCTCGTCAAGACGAACTCAACAACGTTGACGGCACGCGAATCAAAGTTCGAACACAATCTCGAACGGCGAACTCAAGTGTCCTCGTAAAGCGTGCAAGTGCGTTACACAAAACGATGCACCATTTGCCGAAGAAGTGCTGGACGAGGCCCGCCTCGCTACAAGGATGCCAGCTGTATGATCAACGTGCAAAACGGAGTAGAAACGAGGGCCTCGATATACGTGCAAAAGCGGCACGCAAAACGAGGAAAGTCGGAGGCGCATCGTGCTGCATCTAGTTCGGCCTCGTCGAGACGAATCCAACGGTGCGCGAGTCCGGACGAGTTTGGAGCGAGGGCGGTGCACTAACAACTCTAAGTGCACCGCCTGGTGCACTGCAATAGACCAGGCCTGGACCTTGTTCAGACCTTCTTGAACCCTGACTCGGGCTTGGGCTGCACTAGGTGGGAAGGTGGCTCGAGCCCATTGGAATCAACCTGGCTCGAACCCGGTTCAACCGGGGCTGTAATATGGTTCGAACCAATTGGGATATGGGGCTGGACCAGGATGGGTCTTGACCCGGTTCGGACCAGGGTCAGTTGAACCTGGTTCGACCAGGTAAGCCGTTAAAATGGCGTGGACCACGTTTGACCAAGCCCCTTTCTCCTGTCCCCCTCCTTCTTCCTCTCCCTAACCCTAACAGGCCGACAACGAACGAAGGGGAGGCGGGCGAGAGTGAGCGCGGTGGCGACGACGGCGCCGGCGCCAGCTGCGGCGGGACCCGCCACCGACCACTGTGGCAGCGAGAGAGGGCAACAACGGCGATGGCTTTGCGGGAGGGCTGCGGTTAGGGCGGCGGTGGAAGCTGGCAACTCTGGAGGCGACGGGGTGAGGTGGCGGTGCAACCGGCGACGGCACCGGCGACGCTGGCTAGCGGTGAAGGCGGCTGCGGGGTCGGCAGAAGCCGATGATGAAGGCGGTGGCTTCGATGGAGCCCGGCGTCGACGACGATGGCTCCGTTGGAGTCAGGCGACGGCGACGGCGCTCCTAGGTGTGAGTCCACACCTTCCTCCCCTCTCTTTTCTTCTTCTACGGTGTACTCCCGGTGACGAGGAGAGAGAGAGAGAGGGGAAGCACGAGGGGGGAAGGCAGCACGGCAAAGGTGCCATCGATGGGACCGACAGGGGCTGCGGCGGCAGCAAACGCAATAGGCAGCGACTACCACAGCGGTGGGAGTTGCAACCGGAGATGGCGGTGCGGTGACGCAGTGGGGGACCGATCTTAGGCTCTGATACCAATTTGATGCGGGACAGTAAGGGGGTAGAAGCCGAAGAAGGAAGAAGAGAGGGGGTTGGAGAAGAAGCTAAGGCTCACACGAGTTCTTGTCCTGTCTCGGGAGAAAAACGCAGCGGGGGCTCTTTCATTTCAATTCTTCTTCAATGCTTTCCCACGAGGGGATACAGGACAATATATAGACTCCTCAAAAGAAACCCTAATACTAAAAGACCAAAATACCCCTTATTCAAAATAAAACAGAGTTAAATCTTAAAAAAGAGAAAATACACTAATTGGGCCTCTAATGGGCCAAACAAAATACAAAATAGGCCTTGGACTCGGTTTCTCCACTTCTTGGATTCCCATCATTCCATGATGTAAGTGTGGATCACTTAATGACCACAGGTCTGGAGAGTCTTTGGCCCGCTGGCTCAATTTCAGGTTTCTTTTCAAACAACCTAAGACATGCAGAGTGACTTTCTTAGTTTAAAGTCAACTATGGGGAAAAGCCTCAGATCCTGTCTCTTGCTTCTTATTCCTTGCACCATCTACTTGAGCCTTTGGAGAATGTGATGATTACGTCTTCAGGGGAAGTGAAATTTATATTGAAGTATCCATGTTAATGCATTATTTTTTACCAACAACTGGAGTAGGTTTATCCTCAGGGTACCTGCTAATACATGGCTGATTTTTTGAGTGAGGAATCTCTCCTCCCACCTTGCTTGTACTTTATTTATTTATCATTTACAAAATTAGTGGTGCAAAAAGAAAAGTAACACCAACTTTGAGCATATCTAAATGCAAAATAACTCTAGGCAAAAACTTGATGACACAATGAAATGGTTTTGTGAAAGCATATCAAACCATTAGCTGAGGCACAACAAACAATGATAGGGATGACACAAAGCATAATCAAAGAGATAATTAGTAAATAGTCAAAAGATATCTTTAAAAAAAACCAACAAATGCAAAGGAAATAGAGAAATGATCAAATTACTTCAATATACAAGCTGAATCACCAACATTTGCACACTGCACAAAGTACTTATTCCCATTATCAGCCCAAACCAAAAGAACTGTTGCAGTACATCCCTGAAAAAGAAAATGCCAGAGTACAATTTACAATCCATATAATTCAAGAATTCATTCTAGTATTCTATATGTACAAAAGGGTATGATAAGGCTTAATTGTAAAATATTTTTGCAAGAAAAATGCCAAATCATGAGAGCAATTTAGTAGACGTTAAAGAAACAATGCAACAGTAAGGTACAACAACTGCACAAAGCTGGCGCATCTTTGTTACTCATCAATTCTGGACATACATTTGCAGTCTAAAATGGATTCCAAATTTGCCAAAGATTTTTTAAGTCAAAGGATAACTGTCTCAGTCAATATGAAAAAAAAATGGCATAGTGGAATTCTCTCTGGTAATCCCTTCTTAAAAAAGGGTCTCAAATAGAACACAGAAGACGCTATTTACACTCTTATTTTCAGAATTTACACTGGCTATCTCAGACTCTTAATTTACATCATAACATAAGGGAGAGACATACATACATTAATCATAGGAAATTTAAGTGGGATTAATGGAAAAGAGGACATTGATATTCAATTCCCCTTTCCTATATTTCTTGACAGGTGAAGTGCATTGAACCAGCCTAGGCAAGTGAACAGACAATTTAATTGGTAAACTTGTTCATTGTGGCAGTTCTCTTTTGTCTTAGGCAAACACTTGCAACTATGCACCAAAAAGATACACTTCGTTTACTCTATAAGCTGAAGTTCCTTACCTTTTCCACCCCAATTAATAGAAGCCAATGATGGGCTCAGTTTTCTACCTTTCTGTTGCTCTTTATGTATGCAGTCATCACTTGATAATCCTGCTTCACCCAATTTTCTTGTTTCTTCTTCATTCACTTTCCTTCCATGGGCAGCACTTTCCACTTATTTTCCTCCTTCCCCCCTTCGTACTACACTCAAAACCCAGGAGGTTGTAGACTATCCTATTTTCCTATTTTCCCTCATATGTTTCAATTCCTCATTTCTTATGGGTTCCAAAGTTTAACCTAAATATACCTATAACAGCTTGATCCAGCTCTCCTAAGATATTGTCCGCTTTGGGCAAGTCTGCTCAATCTTGTCCCCCCAAAGATGCCTCACAAGTTATTGATCCGAGCCCGCCACATATAGACTAACAAAATTTTCCCACTTTCTAGTATGGGATTAATCCAGTTGATTCCTGTCCTAACCTCTAGACACAGTGGTCACTCCATAACGTAGCAGCTCCGTGCTGCTTTACCTCACAGGTAGCCCTCTCCTATAGGTAGAACTTTTCTACCGCCCGGCTTGTGACCGAGTCACTACAGAGACATCTGACTTTTTTGGGCCAGCACTTGTGCAAGTTTGATTATCCAGTAGACTTTTGGGCTTATGCTGATGGTGGCATTCCTATGCCTGTTAGTACCTTTATTCAACAATCTCTGCTATGTGCACTGTTCACCCTCTCCTAATTTTTGAACACTATATGATAGCATACATTCTTCATTTAATTTTCCTTTTATTCACCTTGACCTTGTGCGCATCCCCACATCTTGTGCTTGCTGGTTGTACATGATCCATGCCTACATCCTGGTAGAGGTGTCCAAGGTATCAGCGATATTGGGAGGTTATGCATGCTCATGAGGGAGAGGCCTAGTGATGAATCTTAAACCTTTCTATGCTGTTGCTAGGTCAAGTTAATTGGATGGATAAGCCCCACAGTATCACCAACCATTATGCCATACAAATCCACACTGATCAACAGTGACGCAGAAAAAAAGAGCTACACAAAGCACCAAAAGAAGAGAAGAAAATGTTGTAATCATACATAATTTACATAGCTATAACCCACTCAAAAGAAATGACCGCCTTGACATGTAAAAACACACATACGTAAAATTCTAAAAACTTAATGCATTAAATATGGGCTAGAAGAATCCAGACCAATGAGGTTATTAAAATCCAACAAATATTGTTACCTTCCAATTAACTCCTAGAATTAGTTCTAGGAATCAAAGTTAATCATGACATGTCTTCTGCACTAAAGAAATATGCATACTATATTCATGTGAAAACAGTTCTGAAGTACAACGTTGAATTAAAAAATGACTTGTAGTTTGCAAAAAATCCGAAGAGTGTAATTCCAGGGTTCTTGATAGGTAGTTTCTAATCTTCGAATTTCTCTTTGCAATGCTTTGGCAATCTTTCCTTGGCATAAATATGAGCATATAATGGATATACCAAGATCAATTTCTGCCAATCCTTAAAGGATCCTCAAAATAGAATGAAAATAATAGTGTAAGTTCTCTGGCATTTCATCTTCTGGTGGGGCTTCCTATCAAAACAAGGATTCAAATAGTTATTTTGAAGAATTGGTAATCAGCATAATTCCTAGTCGTCACCATAACGAACAGGATATGCTGATAAGTATTGCATGTAATTAAAACAGTTAAATCTGGAAGCTAGCTGTGACGGAATCATAGTAGTCTTTAGAACAACATACTACAAATTATGATCTCAGCCATGAATCCATATGCGAATTTAAAAAATTAAATATGCAATGTTCTCGTAGAATGGCTCAAAAGGAATTTTAAGAGGAAGTAAAAACCTCATATTGATGCTTCATTGCAGCTTCTGTCTGAGAAAAAGCCTCCTTAAGAGTTTCTGAAGCATCACAGAAAGAAAGCACCTTCTCTCTTCTTTCAGGATTTGACAAGTAACTGCTAACAATCTTTGGCAGAATCCTGAAATGATTGAATATTATCAGCTTAACAGCTGATGCAGGAGAAGCCATCAACATTTTGAACGTGCAGGTTTTGTTACTATTGTGGCAACATATTCACACTTTTAAAACAGATAGCGAAAGAAGTGAACAAGATGAGAAGAAACACACACTCTTGTTAACATTCTCCTCCACCCAACAACTAGATGAGTCCAAGGGCTGCTAATTCAGTTGGTTAATCCAGATGCCAACAAAGCACCATGCTAATGGTTACATTATAGATAAACCTAGCGCCCATGACAGACAGCAGAATGTAAAATCAAGGATCTTGTAGAAATATTTGCATACTTGGAAGTGTGAGCCAAATGCTTACCACCAGGAGAAAAGGAGAAAAGTATATGTATAAGTATACAGTAGGCATCATTCCTGGGGTGTATAGAGGTTGCCACTAAGGGTTGCCATGCAAGAAAAGTGTGGCAATGACTTAACCCCAAGGTTTAGTTCATGTTGACTGCAGTTCAATATCAACTGCCTGCATGGACAGGTGGGTTTTAATAGAATATTCAGATTTTTTTTTTTTTGTGGCGTGTGGAATGAAAAAGGTGCCCTCTTCTAGTTGGCTTCCCACGTGAGAATGGAGATAGGTTTATGGGATAGTGGAGATCTAACTAAAGGGATTGTTATCCATGATTTCAACTTGAGACAAACAGAAGCCAGCTGCTACAAGAGCAAAAGCCTCCTCTATCTCATGGGCTTCCAGATAGAGATGAACATCGGATCGGATTCTCCGAAATCCACTCAGGAATCTCTGTTCTCCATCTAATCGGCTCCCTCCTCTCTTGGAGACATTCTCTGGATGGAACTATCGTGAATCTCTGATCGAATCCACCCCAAGCAGATCAGAACCGAGGCCATCGTCACCGACGTTGCAGTCCTTCCCATCGTCGTCATCGGCTCATCGCAGACCCAGAAGTCCCCCCCCTCCCTTGTCGTCGTTGTTGCCGTCTACCAGGTCCACTGCGGCAGCTGGGCAGCATCAGACTCTGACCTGCGACGGCAGGGTGGCCCCATCATTGCCCTCTTCATCTCCGACGTCATCGTCTTTTTCACTCCACCCTGTTCCAAGATCCCCTCCTTTGCCCCATCATCGCCCTCTACGTCTCCGGTGTCATCGATGGCAGGTGGGTAGATCCGTAAGCCTAACCAATCCCAGGATCCCCTCATTCGCCCTTCCGCCAAGATCCCTCTTCTGACCCTTCGCCAAGAAGATCTCCAGCACGGCAACACCAGGATGGCAGGACCCCCTCCTTCGCCCCTCCTCTGCCCCTCCGCCAAGATCACCACCTGCAACCGTCCACCAAGATCACCAGCATGGCAGCACCAAGACCCCCTCCTCTGCCCCTCTGCCGACGTCGCCACCTGCAACCCTCTGCAAAGATCACCAGCACAACCCCCTCCTCCGCCCTTCTTTTGCCCTTCCGCCAAGATCCACCTGCAACCCTCCCTCAAGATCGCCAGCATCAGGACCCTCTCCTTTGCCCCTCCTACTAGCTAGGTGGCCGGGCGACACCTACTGCGACATGGCTCGGACGTTCCGAAGAAGAAGCCACGGAGCCGGAGAAGAAACCCCTGTTGCGTTCAGAAGTTTCGGGATTCTCTGGATCCGACTGCATCCGATCAGAATTGGATACATTCGGATACAGACCTTTCGGAGCCGGATCCGGATTGGACCCAGAGCAAAGTTTTTTGCATCCCTACTTCCAAATGGTAGAAAATGTAATCATGGGCAAGAACAATGCCAATAGGAGGGTTTGTGATGTTTCTTTATAGAGTGAATATAATTTCTCTTCTATTTGGTGGGGCATCCTACAGGCAGCTGATGTCATTCTTGCAGCTACCCAGGTTTTCCCTTGGGGATGGCAAGCAAAGTCTCTTCTGGACTGACAAGTGGTGCAGACCAATGCCTCTTTCCTGGATGTTCCCTAGGCTTTATGATATATCCTCAGATACTTTTGGTTGTGTGGCACAGATGGTTGATCAGCAATCATCAGGTATAAGGGCATGGGTTCCTTCCTTTAAGAGGAACCTTAGGGAGGAGGAGATTCAGGACCTGGCTTCACTATCACTGGCACGTCAGGATCACATGGTTGATGGCTCTAAGCACGATTCCTGGTTTTGGACATGGGATGCTCATGGGATATTCTTTGTCAAATCAATGTATTGAGTTATTGTGGATGGTGGCACGGGGAACCCTTTCTTCCATCACATTTGAGATCCCAAATCTCCCTTGAAGGTTAAGACCCTAGTGCAGAGGATTTCTATTGGCAGGCTTCCTACTTCAGACAGGTTAACATGCTTTGGGTGTGATGTGCCTCTGTTATGCACCTTATGTGGGGAACACGAGGAAACTCTAGACCACCTGTTTGTTGGTTACAGCTATGCGGTAGAAGTGTGAAGCAAGGAAGGCATAATTGGCATGGATCGGCCGATCCGATCGATTTTTGGCATGTCCGATCCGATCCTAAGCTCTGACCCACCGTTCTCTTACTGGGATCGGTCCACATCGGCCTATCCTCCGATCGGATTGGCCGATCCCTAGCCTAATGGCTAGCCGTTAGGAACGAGCCCAACAGCTAGAAAGGACCTAAAGGGGCTTATAAAAAACCCCCAATGCCCTCCCCCATCCCCACCAACTCACTTCCTCCATTCTCTCTCTCTCTCTCTCTGAGTTCTTTCTCTCTCTTCCCTCTCTCCAAGTTTTTCTTTCCCTCTCTCTAAATTTATTTTATATGTAATGTATAAGAATTGTATATTACTATTAGTATATTTTCCTCTTTCTCTTTAATGTTTTTTATTTTTTATCTACTTAATATTTCTCTCCCTCACTCTTTTTTTTTTTTTCTATCTAATGTATGATTGTGTATTAGTATATTTCTCTTTCTTTCTCTCCTTAATATTTTTTATATCTACTTAATTTAAATATCTTCCTCTCTCTAATGTTTTTATCTACTTATATTTCTTCATCTTTCTAAATTTTTTCTATCTAGTATTTCTCTCTCTCTCTCTAAATGACGTTCTAGTATTCTACAATGATCGGGTGGACGGTTCAAGAATTTTTTTTTTAGTAAGTTGTCTTTCTACTACACACACTCTCTCTAACAATCTCTCTTAAAATTTTCTCTCTTGTTCTTTTTTCCCCCTTAGGTACATTAGTATTAACAATCCTCAATAATAAATAAAATCTATAAGTTTATCGAGTTGTGGTTTGGAAGAAAATTAAGGAATGTGCATCATTCCTTTTTTCTATTGAGGGTGATTCGATTTTGGATATAAATGACAATAAGAATATTGATTTCTATCATCGACCATGGAATTTTTAGTATCCTTATTGTCGTTTGTATCCAAACCTAAATAATCCTCAACAGAAAAAAAGAGTACTATACATTTCTTAATTTTTCTCTAAGACATAACATGGTAAATTTATTTATTATATTTACTATTGAGAACCGTTACTACTAATGTATATAAGTGTTAAAAAAGAGTAGAGAAAGAAAATGTAAGGGATGAAAGGTAGAGAGAGTGTGTTATAGAGAGACCAATTACTAAAGAAAAAATAAAACAATCTCAACTAAAGAAATCAAGGTAGACTTGCTTATTGTTTTTTAAAATTTGTATATATTTTTTAAATTTTTTTAAGAGGATCGGATCGGATAATTTTATACACATATTATTGGTCGATGTCACGTGGATGACGTCATCCAGCATAGGACCATGGGTACACAATCCCAGGAGATCGACGGATCCATTGTCTTTACTATAGACACCTTATTAACAAGATCCATTGTTTCGTGGAGCATCTTGCGGGGATACGCAGAGATAGCATCCCATGTTCCTCAGTCCCCCATGATATATATATACAATTCCAAGTTTCTACGTCAGGACGAAGGATTATCTAGCACGATACGTAGACAGCCGACAGTTAGGCCACCTACATCACCGACTCATCTATCTTCATCTATGTCAGCGGGAGGATGTAGGATGGAGATTGTGGATGCTATGCAAGCATTCTTTTTAGAGTTTTATATTCTATCCACTGTTGTACACATGCTATTATTTGTTCAGATAGTTAGATGTATTCAGAGACAATCATATATTCCACTTCTTAAGATTGAGTTAGATTTTGGTAGAGAGGATGCTGAGTCTTTTCTTTTTTATGACTTTGATGAATGACGAGGATGATCGAGTTTCATCACTCATGTACTACATATGACATGTATATAATTAACTTATGAGTTTTTTATTTTTTATTTTTTTTCATGATTTTTAATATATTTTTTAAAATTTTAACCTTTTTTTAAGAAAGTGGGGAACCAATTAACCGGGTTGATCTGGATTGGTCCGGATCGGATCGGTTCGGTCTAGACCCGAACCGATCCCAGTCCGATCCCCGAGTTTGCCTTCCTTGGTGTGGAGGAGCCTTTTACCTAAGGTTCACCAACCACCACCAATGGCGAGCAAGGTGGATTTACTCATTCAGCTTTGCGTTTGTGCTTTGCTCCTTAGAGAAGATCATGTCATTTGGTAGCTGATTTTTCATGCTACATTATGGGCCATTTGAGGGAAGAGGAACGTGCAAATCTTCAAAAAGAAGGCTTTGGATTCAGAGAGGGTAGTCCATTGTGTTTGTGATATGGTGAGGGAATGGGTGCATACTTGTTGTATTAATCTTTTGGAGTCATCCTCATGTTTTGTTTTCTTGGGGGCTGTTTGAGTGGGCACAACTAGGGATGTAAAAGGATACCTATCAGGTCGAATACTAGCTCTATCCTTATCCTTATCCTTTAAGCAATATATATATCCTTATCCTTCAAGAAATATGTGTATCCTTATCCCTATCCTTTAAAATTATTGGAAACAGATACATAAAGGATAAATTATCGGACAATATTATGTGTCAACATAAGCTTAATCTTCTATTGCTTCTGGAGGGAACAAAAGAATACTACTTTCAAAATATACACATATAAATTCTGTCTAAGTAGTTCTTATAAATTTACTTATAAATCACATGACACTTGTGAAAATGAACCTTGCAAACTGGTGAATGAGGGAGAGAAGGAATAAAAACAATGGCATAAACAATAAGACATCTACCTATATAGGTATGATTGGAGATTTCATTTAAAAATGAGAATTTTAAATAAGATATAATCAATAGCTAAGATAAGTGAAAGAAAACAAACAGATAGTCGGATAATCGGACTGGGAAAAAGCTGTATCCTTTTCCTTATCTTAAATCATTCAGATATGGATAATATCTTTATCCTTTAAACTATATCTTTTTATGACCTTTAAACTTCGGAAATGGACAGATAAACGGATTTTCGGGTACCATTTACATCCCTAAGCACAGTTTGGTGCTTTGTTTCCACCTCTCTTTTGTATAGAGGGCATTCTATGAGTTACATTGTATATCTGTTAAGCATCTATTTTAATGCTATTCTTGGGGTACTATCCACTTTCAAAGAAAATGTAATCACTTCTCTTTTGATTGAAGCAATGAATGGAGAAGAGGCTGTCTCAAGAGAGGGTGACAGAAGCAGTGACTAAGTAGTCTGTTGAGTACCTAGTTGACTTTGATGAAAACCATCAATGGAAGCAGCAGTCCATCAAATAGATTTGAAATGAGAGTTCACCTTCAAATTGAAGTCAATGTCAAACTAAGAAATTGACTATCAAAACCTAAGAAGTCCACAAACTAAGCTTGAGCAGCCAACCATATACATCCCTGATTTGAAAAAGTAGCTGTTATGGTTTCGAAATAGCTGTTAAACCTTTCTTTTGCAGTGACTTCGAATCCTACCTACTCTCAACAGCTAGAAAACTGAAAAGGCTACAAATACAAGAATATAGGAGATTAAAAGAGTTTTTTTTTGGGGAACATGTCTAGTTGTTCAAAACTTTTATGATCATGGCTCCTTTGGTACTCATTCTTTCCCTCTCAGTTGCAGATAACTCGGAAGGGGTATCATAGAGGAAGATTGTTGGAAGCTCCCTTCAAGCTCCCAAATGCCAGTTTGCGCAAACCTCTCCAGCATTCTATTTCTTCTCTTTCATTCTTATTGCAAGTCTTCGAATAAAGGAAAAACTTGGAGATAAAAGAAAATTTTCTGGTGGTCCTCCACAAATCTTCAAGAAGATCTTTCCGACAGAGTCTTGAGGGATGAAGAGACAATAGAGCTGGTGCAGCTACTTCTTATGTTGCAGCCTTACCACTTGGCCCTACCTCTCATGGTCGGTGGACTTGGAGATGAGACGGAGAGGGTGTTTTCTCTGTCAAATCTGCTTATTCCATTCTGGCAGACGATGGAGCTAGTTATCCCTTCTTATCTTGTGTTTGGCAAGTCAAGAGCCCACTCAAAGTGCATATCCTTCTATGGAGGGTTTCTACCTATAGACTCGCCATTTACAACAAGTTTGTTCACCATGTACAAGACTTGCATACCTGCTGTTGTCTTTGTGGCACAGAACATGACATTGTGGACCATGTTTCACATCTTGTTCCTTCTCAAAGGTGTGGCATTGACATCCATAGGTGGGGCATTGACAGTGGGGCTCGGTGGAGAATCTCCTTCTTTCTTCGGGTAGGCCTTGGCCTTGTAAAGAAGAGTGCACTGTGTTGTGGCTGATCCTCCAGGCAACCCGCACATTAGAATCGTTAGGAGGGAGGTGGCTACGCCGCAGTCTGCACAGGGTTTTCTCTTTTGTGTGTGCTAAAGTCAAAGAGTGGGCCAAGATCTTTTGTAATATGGATGATTGTACATCCTCCTTTCTTTGTCTTCTTAAAGAGGGATGATGGGGTTTCACGCCATCTTGGTGCTTTTGTATAGGGAGATTTTTTACCATGTCCTCTATTTATGTGCACATGTTTTTTTTTTAAAGTGGATGGTACCACTATATATTATAAAGATGCAAAAATAACAAGTGTATAAAATTAGGAGCTTTCCATCACACTCCACAAGCACCAAGAAGGTGACTGCTCAATGCTCTTCCAAAAGAACAAAAAGGGAGGAATTGACAGTACAGTCTTTACAAAAAACTCTCATCCATTCTCTCTCTACAAAAAACAAAAGACAAAACTCTTCCTTGAGTGGTAGCCTCCCTCCTGAAGATCCTTCTATATCTTTCTATCTAGATCGCCCACAGAGTGGCATGTAAGACTAGCCATCACAGAAACATGTCTCTTTTATGAGGAAAAGGGGATGGCCAGCACCTGATCAGGTCAACCACAAAGATCTGATGATCCTTCATTATCTGCAATCTCTGAAATACTGAATCCCAAATCTCAGTCGAGTAGGAGCAAGCTGTAAACAGATGATCTATATCTTCTTCCCCCTCTCCACAAAGGCTACAAGTGGGTGAGACATCACAACCAAAGCGAATCAGTCTATCAGCTGTCAACAACTTTCCATTAGTAATCCTCCAAATCAAGATTTTAACCTCCTCTTTATGTGTAGATGTTACATTTTGCTTTTATAATACAAGTCCCATCTATGTTTAAAACAAAAAAAACAAAAGGTCTCCACAAAATCAGAGCATCCGCAGCACATCTTCCACCTCAACTTCTTCGGTCCTTTTTTTTTTGGAAGAAAGGTGAGAATTACACTACCAATTTTATTGATGATAAATATAGGTAATACAATCTGGTAAGGGTAGGAGAGATTCCTAGCGCTCCACTAAAACCATACTCAAAAGAAGATTACAAATGCAGATATACTCAAAATAAATCAACTCCAATTACACAAAAAGAAAGGGCTCCAAAGGAAAATTTTTGTATAACAACGTGATCCAACTCTTGTCAAGTGTTGTCCGCTTTGGACCAAGTCTGCACAGTTTATCCCTAAAAGATGCCTCATAATCATTCATATACAACCCAACAACTTTTTTCATTTTCATATATGGGACTAATAGAATTCATTCTTGCCTTAAAGCCTAGATATAGTGGTGTCTCTGCATCGTGGCGGCTCCAACCCAACTTACTTTGCAAGTAACTCTTTTCTACGGGTAGTCCTTTCCTCCTTCCCTGCTCGTGACCAGGTCAATACAAATTTACGAGCTTCCGCATGGATCCTGCTCTAATGCCATTCTCTAATAACTGATCCAACTCTTATGAGGTATTGTGTGCTTTGGGCTATGTCTGCACAGTTTTGTCCCCAAAAGGTGCCTCCCAAGTTATGGATCCAAATCCTTCATAAATGACTCAACAACTTTTTCTGTTTTCTAATATTAGATTAATTCAGTTCATCCAGCACCTAGGTGCAATGGTGGCTCCACATCGTGGCGGCTCTACTCCTACTTACTGTACAGGTAGCCCTTTCCTCATGCCTGCCTCGTGACTAGGTCACTACATTTTCAACGTAAACTTTACTTTCCCTAAACATGGCATCGTTATGCTCTTTCCAAGGATTCTAGCATATCGCAAGCAGAATAAATGCCCAAAATCTGTTCTCTCGTGCTTTTTTGAAGGTTGGTTCAGATATGCCTGAAGCATTTGAACTTTGAAGCAACTCTGCATTTCATCCAGAGTCTTGAAATTTAAACTGGAACATCAATAGAGAGCCAAAACAGCTCAATATCTCATGGCTGATTGGGCAGTTGGTCGGCAAATGATCCACATCTTCACTATGAAGTCCATAGAAAACATGGGTACTATCAGTGTTTCCACATCACTTAATTCTATGAACTTTTGTGATGATTCTTTTTCAAACATCAGCCACATGAATGGTTTAACCTTGACAAGGGACTTACTCTCCAAACATCTTCATACTTATCGTACTTTGGAAGATTTCCTTCCAATAAGGTGTAAAATGAATTAACTGAGATATGGCCACTTTCACCGCCCAACTGAT
The DNA here is from genome assembly GCA_030544215.1 of Zantedeschia hybrid cultivar. Lineage (NCBI taxonomy): Eukaryota > Viridiplantae > Streptophyta > Magnoliopsida > Alismatales > Araceae > Zantedeschia > Zantedeschia hybrid cultivar. Next base: position 74,822,665 of record JARZZO010000005.1, on the reverse strand, counting down.
CTTGAGTACACAGTTTGGGAAAAATAACTTCGAGGGGGTGAACACATAAAAAAGCAGAGATAACAAATTTGCATACATGATTTGCTAAGAATGTGTAGTTATGTAATATGATCACTAATTTTCCTGATGTTATCCTGAAAGCTTTAGAAAGGAATTTATGATACAAACATGAAATCATACAAAAAAGGACTAACTCGCAAGCAGCTTTGGCTGCGTCTACTCCTCCATGTCCATCAAAAATGCCAAAAAGCCCAAACTGCACAAAAAGAATTTTATTAGACCAGATCTCAAAATTTTTGGAAAATGCAAATCAGAATTGATAAGGTGGAAACCTGATTAACGCCAGGAAGCGGCCATTGGCAATAACAAACATCTTCCATAGGAAGATTTTTCCCACCTCGGCGTGAAGCCATGGGATCAGATGCCACACCAACTCTAAAAGGAATAGGATATTCAAGATATGGCATGATCTGAACCTGGGGGAAGTGACAGAAGACACTCAGTACACATCAGTGTAATGACAAAGGATCACTACTGCATACATTAAATTACAATGAATGTAGCAACAATAAAAACATAAAGCAAATATGACAATTCAGTAGGCAACAAGCTGAAGTAATGCAGATCAATAATCATTCTTATGCATATAGAAATAACTATATGCTGACCAAGACCAATATTGATTCTACGCGAACCAGCAGATATCCCAAACTGTTCCAGATTGGGATTTGGGTTCCTCACTCCAATAGCATCTCCATCACATGGAAGCATGTGCAAGAATTTCAACTGGTTGGTCTAGGTCTGATATGGTGTTAGTTTTATTTATAAAGAACAGGGGCAAGATTTTCTTCAAAAGAATTGTATAATGATCAACTATTGATAAATTCCGTAGTCAGAGATCAAAGGCTTGACTCTTCGATTCACAAGCTGCAGTGTTTTCTTGCAATTTATTGGCAACATATAAGATAGTGTTTAGTGCTCTGTCAGAGAGGTCAGAGGAAGAGATTTATATTTTGGACCATAATTTCTTTTCCAGGAGTCTTGCCCTTTGATCTGGATCATACTCAATAGAAAAAAATAATCTGGATCATATCTTTCTTTCTTAATGGAGTTGAATCATCGTAGTTATCTTTCTTCTAGTTCAAGAGTTGTCTACACCAAAGGCATTTCATTCTGAACTCTTGAATGTATCACTTATCTTCATGTCTTCTAACATTTTCCTCATAATGCCAACTTGTCTCCGATTTGGAAGAATATTATTAAGAGTGCAGATTTCATGGCGAGCTCTTGTGATATACAGGTTGGTAATGGATGTGAAACCTTATTCTATAAAGATAAATGGTGCTCCAGCATTGTCTTCTCCTCCCAATTCAGCAATTTATTCAACATTGCTCAGCATAAGGAGGCTTCCGTGGCAGAGGTTTTGCCTCATCTTGACTCAGGTCTTTTAAACTTGCATCTGAGAAGGGACCTAACTGATGTAGAGGTAAATGAGATCTCAAACTTATTACACCTCATTGCTAGAACTAGATTATGTGCTGAGAATAAAGATAAGAGAGTTTGGAGATGGAATTCTAAGGGCCAGTTTTCAGTCAAGTCTGCTGTTCAGATTTTGAATGATGGAGGTTGCAGAGTTTGGTGGAAGGATTTAGTGTGGTCTAATAACCTTCCTAACAAGATTAAAGTGTTTCTTTGGAAGGTGGTTTGGTCTAGAATTTTGACAAGAAAGAGGGCCAAGATGCTACAAATTTCAGGAAATCATTTCTGTGTTTATTGTGCTATTTTTGAGGAGGACCAAGTTCATCTGTTTCTGAACTGTGGTATTATTATTATTCTGTAGAAGACTATATGTAGAATATTTGGTATTTCCTGGGTGGATCACTCTTCAGTAATGGATCTGTTAAGTTGGTGGTCTGGGGTCTGTCCTTTTCCAGATCAGAAGCATTTCTGGTTTATCATTTGTTCGTCTTTGCTATGGACTATTTGGGGTGAAAGAAACAGGAGAAAGTTCAGTGATCAATATAGCAGTGCCATTGAATTACTGAAGATTACTTTCAACTGGGTGGATGAGTGGGGAAGAGCAGCAAATATTCTTAATGAGGGGTGCTCGGATATTTTGTAGAAGGCTCGGCAGTGGAGGGTATTGCTGTGTTGAGAACCACTGTTTTGATAGTCTGTTTTATTTTCTTGATAAAACAAACCCTATGTGTCCGAGCTTTTGTAATTTATTCTTGTATTGTGTTTAAGACTTGGTTAGGGGCATGTCCTACCAAGTTTGAACTGGGTTTGTGGGTCTCCTTTGTACTAATATTTTCCTGTTATTAATAGAATTGTGACTTTCAGTCACCTTCTAAAAAACTTGTCTGAAAAAGGAGTAGGCATAATAGGACTTGAACGGTTGAACCAAATTCAATTATGCACCAGCATAATAAAAAGAATGCCACAGAGGTAAGTTATTTCCAATCAGTCAAGGAAAATATAGGGGATAATTTCATATTAACTGCTTTTGTATGTTAAATTTAAAAAATGTCATGCTTGCTTGCATAACATTTCATATATACCACTGAAAAGGCATATATGATACATATATTATTTTGTAAGGGCATGTAAGATAATAAGTAAGCAAGCATGACATGTTTGAAATCTAACATATAGGAGTGGGGAATTATCACAAAATAGAAACTGACGAAATAATGGCTGTGCGACAGGACTTTCACTTACAGATACTTTGGAAGAAGTGCCAAGTGTAATTATGTCTCCATCTTCAAGCTCCACAGGTACACTCCACAATCGAAGTCCTAAATCAGGGTTGTGGACTGCCAGAGAATTCAGGTGAGTTCCATTCAAGCTTCCCGTATCCACCAGTTCCCATTTAAGTGTCTAAAATTAGTAAATAAAAGACAAATAGTAATTCAAGGGGAAGCATAAATAACAGCGACCGCAAAATAAGGAGAAAATGCGAATTGACCTGAAAAAATTATGAGATGAGACATATAAGATAGCATGCTTACGTTTTTGTTCCAATTTATGACTGCATGCTTCCCAGAGACTCCAGGGTCATCCAGTAATAAGTCACTAGAAGAAATTCTTCCGACAGCCAATGGAACTGCAGAAGGGTTTGTTGACTGCCTGGAACATCGAAGCCCAGTTGAAGGGCCAGATATGACCTCCAAGTTCAGGCTGCTTCCTGCACTTTTGACAAAACTATAGGATCACACATAGAATCAAAAACTAATAAAGTAGTGTGTCTCTGAAAGAACATGGTCTATTTAATTCACATTCTTCTGCAGACCAATGAATGAGACATGACTTGTGGAAAGAGATAGTACGTTGATATGTAAATTTATCCTTGACCGGGGAAACTTGATGCCTGACATTATCCCCAATGAATCCCAAGGCATCTCTAGCTTCTTCTATTCTCTGACGTCTTAAGTCTTCTGATGGCCAGTTTGCTATCTCTGTACGTTTAAGTGTCTGACCAAATGCCAAATCCTCTGATGCACCATATATCATATTGAGAAGTAAATTATCATCAATTGCCAGTTGAAAACACTGTCATATCTTACCAGTTTTAATGAAAGCACAGAAAAGGGAATAATTTGTTGAGAAAAGACCTAAAGAACCAAGGAGAAAAATTTCATCATACCTTCTGAAAAATATATACCTGTTGATAACCTCTGCCGGTTAGGAGAGCCATGAGCTATCAGTGAGCTAATATTCACATCATTTTGAAGCCTAGATTTGTCCAAAATATTTCTTCTAGCAGAACCACTAATTTGATTAGGGATATCACCAGAATCATCAGAGAGAAGAGGTTTCTCTAGATCGGCCTGCAGAGGAAAGAGAGTGAAAAAATGTGATGTTACATCAAACTTTTAAATAAATTGCTTATGTACCAAAATTAGCTGATTTTACAAGAATATACAGTAAAACAAAGTGAATGAGTGCATATTAAGTATTGTAAATATGAGATTTCAAAGAATGAAATGTAGCAGGGAGATAGCTTTCCGGCCGTTTTCCCCATTACCTCAGTCATGCTGTTCGCTGAACCAAGAACAGACAAGGTGAATGCCAAACTGATACATGCCACTCTAGTAATTGAAAGAAGAATTACGGCAACTTTTGTTTATAATGAGATGAACTTCACTCTCTTCAGATTTTCAGAGTGGCAATGTAAGCAATATTTGTCAATTGATGTAACAAAATTATTATGATGTATATACATAACTCACATGTAAACCACTCATAGTGGGTGTCTAAACAGCGCATAAGCAACCATACAATCAGTAACAGGAAGTCCCCAAGCCCATAAGTGCGGGATGAAATGAACTTTCATTTCATAGGGATAGAAAGAATGTGATTATTCTACAATTCAATAAATAAATAACAATATCACAGTTTGTGGTGTTGGTTCCTATTATAGATATAGAGTAGTCTTTACACAATGTAGAAGATGAGAAATGTTCTCAATGTGATCAAGAACATATCTACAAGAACATTCTGTCCTGCAGCATGTACTTAAGAACGTAAAAGGAAAATTTCTGTTTTCATTTACAAAACTATGCTGATTACATTTGTCAGTAATTGCACACATACCACATGCTCTAGTATAAAACTTTGATTTAGTGGAAATGTGTTGGAGAACCTATAGTTTTGGACAATGGATTTTAGTCAATCAATCAGAACTTTTAGAGCATAGTTCGTACATCATGTTTTAGGTTAAAAAAATACTAAAGTTTCATATATCATGGTTTAGGTTAAAAAAATACTGCAGAAAAATATAAGCCAAAAGGAAAATCCACATTTGAAAACTTCTTGCGATGCTCTTGATTTTGTAGCAGTAATAATTATGTTTACCACAATGGAAGTATTTGAATCATGTCCGAAAATCAAAACTCCTTTCAGATAAAGTACAGTACCCAAGTCGGCAGTTATTTGCATTCTGAACTAACACCATCCATTCCAAAGTAAAGATAAAATTACACAAAAGAGGCTTTGATGTACATCCAAGATCCAACCAACATCTAGGGCAGTAGTGGGCAATGAGACCCTGTGCACTAGGCTAAGAAAGGGAGGAGAATGGGGACACATAGTGGGTGTTGGGTGAAGCTTTCAATTAAGAATCTGCTTCGGGCTTATGCAAAGCATCATTCTTTCTATGCTTTGGTACTTTTAACTATAGAAGGCTATTTGGTTTGACTGAAAACACAATAAAATACCTCATTTGATCTCTCATAGAATGCAGTGTTTGCAACATTTCAAAGTGTCTTACATCAAACCAAACAGCGCCTATATTGAAGGCAATTGGATCTTGTAGCTACTCCAAGACACTCTTTTGGGACATTCTCACGAGCTCCACGCTGGAGACTTTGGTTTGAAAAAAAAAACCTGTGCAACTAGAAAACAATGTGCTCTCATGATCCCGTATATTTCCCCTCTCTTCCATTCCTCCCACGGCATCAGGGAAGCTAAAAACCGCTTCCAATTAAAAGCCCATGCCAAAGACTCCCATGTATCGCCCAACTTCCCCCATCTATGATGTAAAAACCGCCCAACAACATAAGCTCAGCACATGATATCCAAAACAATCCCGCCTAATGGACGTTGCAAAGATCACCACATGCATCCCCGCTAGCGCGAATTCCCAAGCTAAGAGATCAGGAAACAACACAAATCTCACTTTGCCGTCGCAACCAAGAAAAATCGAGAGAAAGAAACAAGAAACGGGGCAGGCGCGGCCAGCATTAGCCCGGCCTCGCGCTCTCTTACCTCGGTGACGGGCAGGCGGGGCGGCGGCGAGGAGGAGGGGACCGATGGCGGGGGAGGGGACGAGAGCAGGCGCCATTGCCGGCGGCGCGCCAGGAAGAAGAAGAGGAGCGCGAGCAGCAGAAGGAAGAGGGCGGAGGCGGCGATCACGACGGCGAGCAGGCCCAGCAGGCCGTCCTCCCCCGCCGTCGCCATGGCCGACCGGTCGCCGTGGCCGCGGCGCGCCCCCCGGGGGCCCGGGCGGGCACGAGGTGCGCGTGGTGGAGGGCGGTGGGAAAGGGGGGAGGGGCGCGAGCGGCGAGGACGGGGGCTTTGAAATGGTCGCGTAACGCGTCGATTTCTTCTCCTCTTCTCCCCTCTCTGCCTGTCACCAAGTAGTTCTGCTCCTCCCCCTACCCTTCTCTCTCTCTCTCTCTAGTTTCTCTCTCTCCGGAGCTTTCTCTCTCATCGTCTGTTAATACCGTTCGTCCGTTCTGATGATGATTTAATTAATTGATGGTTAACTATAAACGGATTGAGAAGATTCAGGGGGACCAGCGGACCACGGGAGGCCTGGCCGGGGACATGGCTAAGTGCGACTAATTAATTGTAATTAATAATGAAGTATGGAAATATTTACTTGATTTGCTTAGGAATGCATTTATGTAAACATAAAAAAAATACTTTTTTGGACCAGACCAAAAAATACTCGCTACAACATCCTTCATGCATTATAATCTGATCGTCGTTGGATCAAGTGGATCAGATCTTACAAGGGTGGAACATGTCTTAAAAATATGTACCATCTGATCAACAATTAAAGATCGGATGACAATTGTACTATAATCCTTTTAAAATTATAGTACAACACAAGACAAGATCATAGCAAGTATTTCTTTATATACATTATGCTTGTCTTCATGTTCCTTAACACTCGTTAAGAGTTGAGCATTTAATTAGGTGGTGTTTGTTAGAAGGGATGCTAAAAAAATTGGTCAATCCTTGATGAACGTGAAATGCGCCTCTAAATGATGGCTAAATTTTATTTCCCGTCATTAACTAAAGTATTGGTTCAATAAGGAATTTTTGTGGTGTGATACTCCTGGTCATGGGATAGCTCAGGGGTCATGCCAGTCTTGTGGGGATCTTTCGAATCATTCGTGTAGGGTCCGACCAATAGCAAAAGATGTCACAATCTCTTGAAATGTTTAGCATATTGTCAATGGGTTTGGATGTCATTTTTCTATCTTTTTAGATCAATTTTTAGGTGGAGTTGATATTAGGATGGGTCCTCAACTGGTTGTAACTATGGCTTTGCCATAGACAAGTGGAATTTTCTAGCCAGTTGCTAAAAGGGGTTGTGAAATCTTCCTATGGATATTAGACTAAATAAATATCAACACACATAAAACAAGGACAAAATAAATTATATTTTAAATTTGAATATTTAATTTTGTTACAAAAGAGAGAAGATATTTTAAACATCCTAAGACTTTTGACAATTTGAGTGTGTCCAGATATTATTCAAATTATTTTCTTCATTTTATTGGCTCCATTTAGGAGTTATTTGTTTCAATGGAAAACTATGTAATTCACTGCTTTCAAAATCACTAGATTTAAAACAAGTGAAAATTTCTGGTTTAAAAATTAGAGAACATTTGTTTGGTTATTTATAAAATAAATTAAGAGAATGCTTAAATCTTTTTGTTTTAATTTGCAAAGGACCTTTCCCGTAAATCAAAATAAGAAAATAGACTTTCCAATTAATGGACGGACAAGGTTCAAACAAGATTTTGTTCTACACTATTTTACATTATACTTAACATATGAAAACACTATAAAATGATTTTTTTTTTACATTATATTATTTTATGTCGAAACAAATAACCCTTTAACACGATCAATTTTAGAGCAAAAGATCTTGTCTAGAATCGACAATTCTCCAAATTATACATGTAACTATGTATGAGGTCGTTTACCAAAAAAGACATGCTTTTGCCAAAAAATTTAAAGCTACATGATTAATATCCATCTTTTTGGCAGTACTCAGACCAAACATGGATTATGAACGTACTATATATGTAAAATCAATAAATTACAAATACTACTAGATAGTGTAACCGTCAAAAATTATACAGTATTGGTATTAGCATGTGTATGTACTCAATTTTTTATCAAAAAATATTAAAATAATGTAAAATTTAGGCAAATGGTTTCTGGAGCGATATTTACTATCTGTCAAATAAGTAACTACGCCAATTATTGGCATTCCTCACTGTATCTAACCACAATGTTCGTAGATTTCAGATTTTCTGTGGATTGCTAATCTAGCCCAATAGTAACTTGTGGGGTTACATCCCTTAAAGGGCTTGTTCATAGTGTCACAAAATGTTGTAAAATCTTAGTTTTGAAACAACTAGTTTTAAAACCAATATTCGTAATTTTAAAATCAACAGTGAATTTTGAGCTGAAACTCGAAACCAACTAAAAGGAGGATTTTACTATATAGTAACTACAAGCATTCCAAATATATGAAAAAGTAACATTAAATAATTTACAATAGTCTAAACATAAGAAGAATACTATTTTACAGCTATTTATGATGTTTTACAATACATTACTACATACAAAACAAAGTTGATGAATTAGAATTATACATGATGAGGCAGAATCCGATTCGGCCCATTAAAGCAAGCCCAAACCCCTTTCAGCCCAACAGCAGCAGTACCAGGCCCTCCGGGAGCCTTCGGCCCATCAGTGGCCCAGCAGCCTTCGGCCCATCAGCGGCCCAACCCCCTTCGGCCCGGTAGCCGAATCCGGCTCACTCCGGTGGCGGATCAGGCACTATGGCGGTTTATCAGTAAGCCCTCATTTAGTCCTATATCGGCTGCCACCGTTAACCATCCGCTATCCTTTGCTATAAATACACCGCTATTTATTGCCCAAAGAATGCTTCCTCAAGCCTCCGAGACCCTTAAAGGACTACAGTCCGAAAAGCATTAAAGCTACTCTCTTTGCCTTCTGAATCGAATCTTCTTCAGGAGCTAATTTGACCGTCGGAGGGGGTTCCCCAGGGCTGAAGCCCGGGACTCCTGCTGACTGGTTTTTCTTCTTCTTTCCCTCCTGCAGGAGCTCGGTTCGAATCATCGCCGACCTTCCCGAGTCGGTCTCGGCCGCCGACCTCGGACTCCTTTCCCTGGTCTCGACGCCGTGCGCCGGCTGCTCTTATCCTCGGCCTCGTGCCGCCCCTTCGTCCGCCGAAGGAGCCTCGGCCCCGACTTCCCGGAGCGAGCCAGCCTCCGGACCTTCGGCTCCGCCGCCTCTGCGTCCTCCGTCTTCCGGATCCCCGTCGGGCCCCCTCAACACCGATCCGACCCAGCACCGAATCCCTCTCTTCGGATTCCGGCTTCGGAATCCGGTCGTGATAGCTTCGGCTACATCACGTGGCACCGTCTGTGGGAAAGCAACAAAACAAGTCATGTCTCAACGACCTGTGACCCGACGGTCCGGACAAAGCGAAGCAGAAGCACGGGAGGCCTCGGCGCAGATGCTGCCTTCCGAAGGCGCACCTTCTGCCCCGCCGAGCCTGCCTCTGCCAACCATACCGGAGTCTCTCGGCTCGGAAGACCGAGTGGGGGTGCTCCAGCAGCAAATGGCCACGCTGGCCGCTGCCGTCACGTCCCTAGCACCTCTTCAGGAGATGGTGTCCGCCATCGCCCAGCGCATGGGACTGATGGGGCAGCTTCCTCAGCAGGCACCGCTCCCCCCACTCTACCCAGTACCAGATGCCCGGTTCCGGCCGGCGCCTACACCGGTTTCTCCCGACGAAACCGCGGCAACGCGCAGCGAGCCCTCGGCGCTACCTGCCCGAGCTCCTCGCGCTGATCGCCTGACGGAGCAGGATTACGCTTCGTCGGAGTACCGTCCGGCCCGGACCGGAGGACAATCCGTCGCCACCTCGACTGCCCCGGACCTGGACCGGCGGCTGACGGCGATGCGCAAAGAGATGCAGCAGATGGTGTCTCGGCCTCACGGGGCGCCCCTCGCCAGCAGCATCCTGGAGCAGACCCCATTTACGGCGGAGCTCCTGGCCACCGAGGTGCCCCCCAACTTCAAGCTACCGAAGGGCCCTCTCTACGACGGAATGACAGATCCAGTCTGTCATTTCCAGAGATTCAACGCCTACCTCCGGGTCCGAGGGATCTCCGAGGCAGTCCGCTGCCGTCTTTTCCCCCTCACCCTTGAAAAAATCGCCCTCACCTGGTTCGAGACACTGGCCCCCAACTCCATCCACTCCCTAGTCCAGTTGGGCCAGTTGTTCATCGACCAGTTCTATGATGCCACCCGGCAGTGCAAGACTTCTGCCAGCTTGCTGGCCATCCGGCAAGGCCCCACCGAAACTCTCCAGGAGTACTTCACCAAGTTCCGGACCAAGGCCGCCCAGATCCCGAACCTCGACAGCTCGAACGCGGTCTCGGCCGTGATCAGCGGGTGCCAGGACGAGGGGCTCCTCGGCTCCATTGGGAAGCGCCATCCCCCTACCTTCCAGGACCTCGTGGCCCGGGCCCATAAATACATCAACCGGGAGGCCCTGATGCTGTCCAGGGGTAAAGGCGCAGCCGAAGCCACCTCGGCACCTGCCCCCCAGGTGGTCCGACCTCGGCCAGAAGACCAAGAGCCCTCCCGAAAGCGATACCGCCGGGAGGACTGGGACAGGGAGAGGCGACGGGACCCGCAGCCGCGGTACCTACCCTTACCTGCTCCCCCTTCCCGGATGCTCATGGAGGTGAAGGGCATGCTCCGGCGGCCTGATCGCATCAAGACCGATCCTCGCCGAAGGGACCCCGGCAGATACTGTGAATATCACCGGGAGATCGGCCACACGACGGATGAGTGCCGACAGGTCCGGGAGGGGAGATTGCCACAGTACCGACGGGAGCAGCCGCCGCAACAGAACCGGGACGTCCCTGCAGCGCCCAGGCAACAACAACCCCCGGCGATAGAAGCCGCTCCTCCGCCAAAAGCCACCTCGGCCCCGGTAGAGTCATCCCATCAAAGACCCAGTTCTGGGTCTATCATGATGATATCCGGAGGGCCGGGGGAAGGATCAAGGCCGCGGCAGCGCAGCACCGTAGCGGCAGTTGACGGCGAACCGAAGTGGCCTCGTCTGGAAAACATCACCTTCGGCGCCGAGGACCTGACTGATGTTCAGGTCCCTCATGATGACTCTCTCGTCGTCAATGCTGTAATTAATAGCTATGATGTACATAGAATCTTTGTGGATAATGGAAGTGCCCCAAACATCTTGTTTTATGACTGTTTTGAAAAAATGGGATTGAGTGAGGCTAATATGAAGCCTCACCGGGGCCCCCTCTTCGGTTTTAACGGCTCGCCCTGCCGAGTAGAGGGCATTGTCCGACTTCCTGTAACCTTAGGCTCCGCCCCCCGGCAATTAACCGTCGAAACGGACTTTGCCGTTGTAAAGATCGATTCAGCCTACAACGCCATATTCGGCCGAAGGCTCATCGGCGGGGTCGGAGCCGTGCCTTCGTCCTTCCATCAGAAGCTGTAGTTTCATACCAGCCATAGAATAGGCGAGGCCAAAGGGAACCAAGAAGCAGCCCGACAGTACTACATGATTTCAGTCAAAGGGAAGACAGCAGCCGAAACCCTGACGATCGAATCGACAGCCGAGGCGTCTCCGGGAGAAGCACTCCTCGCCGTCCCTATTCCGGGAGGCGAAGGACGAGTCCTGATGATAGGCTCCAGCCTAGAAAGGATTGAAGCAGAGAAGCTTACCGAGTTCTTGAAAAAGAATCTCGACGTCTTCGCCTGGTCTCCGGCGGACATGCCCGGGGTTGACCCGGAGGTAGCAGAGCACCGACTCCATACCAATCCCCACCAGCCCCCGGTAAAGCAGAAGCGGCGCACCTTCAATCAGGAAAGGAGGGCCGCCATCCAAGCCGAAGTGCAGAAGGGGCTGGACGCCGGACACCTCCGAGAGGTGCACCATCCGGACTGGATCGCCAACGTGGTCATGGTGCCAAAGAAAGATGGCAAATGGCGTATGTGCGTGGACTTCACCAACCTCAACAAGGCCTGTCCGATGGACAGCTTTCCGCTGCCTCGGATAGACCAGGTGGTGGACGCGACTTCCGGCCATGAGCTTTTAAGCTTCCTCGACGCCTATTCGGGCTACCACCAGATCCGGATGCATCCGGATGATGAGAGCAAGACCAGCTTCACAACCGATTTGGGCCTGTACTGTTATACCCGAATGCCCTTCGGTCTGAAGAACGCCGGCGCGACATATCAGCGCCTGGTCAACAAAGTGTTCGCCCCGCAGCTCGGCCGAAACATGGAGGTCTATATAGACGACATGTTGGTCAAGAGCCGCGTTGCTGCAGAGCATCTGGCCGACTTGGCCGAGACTTTCTCCGCCCTTAGGCGGTACAAGATGAAGCTGAACCCGGCCAAATGCGCCTTCGGGGTAGCCTCCGGGAAGTTCCTCGGCTACATGGTCACTCACCGAGGGGTGGAGGCTAATCCCGAGAAGGTTGCTGCGATCATGCAGATGCGACCCCCGGCAAACCTCCGAGAGGTACAGAAGCTGAACGGGAGGATCGCAGCCCTCAGCCGCTTCATGTCAAGGGCGGCAGACTACTGTTTCCCCTTCTTCAAGCTCCTGAAGAAGGCCAACAACTTCGACTGGACGGAGGAGTGCCAGGCAGCCTTCAATCAGCTGAAGGCCTACCTCTCCAAAGTCCCCATCTTGTCCAAGCCGGTTCCCGGGGAACCCCTGAGTTTGTACCTTACAGTCTCCGAGACGGCCCTCAGCGCCGTCCTCGTCCGAGAGCAAGATGGCGTTCAGAAGCCAGTCTATTACACCAGCCGAGCCCTTCAAGGAGCAGAACTCCGGTATCTCGCCCTGGAGAAGCTGGCTCTGGCCCTCGTCTCGTCCGCGAGGAGGCTCCGGCCTTACTTTCTGGCCCATTCCGTGAAGGTCCTCACCGACCAGCCCCTAAGGCAAATTCTCTCCTGGCCGGAGGTGTCCGGCAGGCTGGCGAAATGGGCGATCGAGCTAGGAGAGTTCGACATCTCCTACGCCCCTCGGGTAGCGATAAAAGCCCAGGCATTGGCAGACTTCATCACCGAACTTACCCCCGGCGCCTCCGCGGCACCTCAGCCGGCACCCGACGTGGTCGAAGCCGAGGCTACTTCGGCTCCTGCGCCGGCAGACGAATGGCGACTCTTCGTGGACAGCTCCGCGTGCTCCACGGGCAGCGGCGCCGGATGGATCCTGGCATCGCCCGAAGGGGTCGTCACGGAGTACGCCCTGCGCTTCTCCTTCCCAGCAACTAACAATGCTGCCGAGTATGAAGCTCTCATCTCTGGCCTCCGGGCCGCGAAGAAGCTCGGCGTCCGGAACCTGAAGACCTTCAGCGATTCCCAGCTGATCGCCAGCCACATCTCCGGGGAGTACGAGGCTCGGGACGCGGTGATGGCGTCTTATCTCCAGGTGACTCGCAAGATCCTCACCCAATTCGATTCTTATGAAATCGTGAGGATCCCGAGAGCTGAGAATACTCGGGCCGATGCACTTTCCCGGCAAGCGTCAACTCAAGACGGGGGTGGAGGTCGAATGATCCTCGTCGAGGAGCTCGCCGAACCAAGCCTCGGCGAAACCGAAGCCATGCAAGTCACTGAGGTCGAGGCCGAGACGTGGATGACTCCCCTCGTCACCTTTCTTCTCCAAGGAGAAGTCCCGCCAGATCCGAGGGAGGCGAAGCACGTTCGGCAGCGCTCATCCCACTTCCTCCTTCTGGACGGGGTGTTGTACAAGAAATCCTTCGGCCGACCACTGCTGCGGTGCCTCGGCCCGGCTGAAGCCGACTACGCCACAAGAGAAGTCCATGAAGGGGTGTGCGGGGCGCACGCGGGAGGAAGGGCCCTGGCTCACAAGCTCCTGAGGCAAGGCTACTGGTGGCCAACACTCCGATAGGACGCCTTAGCCCTCGTGCGGCGCTGTGACCAGTGCCAGAGGTTCAGCTCCCTCATTCACCAGGCAGCCACCCTTCTGACCCCCTTGTCCGATCCCTGGCTTTTCGCCCAATGGGGAATCGACCTCCTGGGACCTTTTCCCGTCGCCACCGGCCAAAGAAAGTTCCTCATCGTGGCGGTCGATTATTTCACTAAGTGGGTCGAAGCCGAACCCCTCGCGTCAATAACCGATAGCAATGCTTGGAACTTCGTGTGGAAGTCCATCATTTGCCGGTTCGGCATCCCTCGGGCCACCATCTCTGACAATGGAAAGCAATTCGACAACCGACGATTCAGCGACAACTGCGCCAGCTTCGGCATACTTCACAAATTCACTTCGGTGGCGCATCCTCGAGCAAACGGCCAAGTCGAAGTCACTAACCGAAGCCTCCTGCAGGGATTGAAAACCCGCCTCGGCGAGGCTAAAGGCCGATGGGTAGAGGAGCTGCCAAGTGTTCTGTGGGCCTATCGGACAACAAGCCGAACCCCCACCGGCGAAACTCCCTTTCGCATGGCCTATGGGATAGAGGCCGTTATTCCGGTGGAAATCGGCCTTCCCTCTCCCAGGGTCGTCGCTTACAGTCCGGAGGCCAACGCGGAAGGTTTGAAAGACCACCTGGACCTCATTGAAGAGACCCGAGACAAAGCTCGTATCCGGCTGGCGGCTTATCAACAGCGCATGGCCAAGTACCACAACACTCGAGTAAAGTCCCGAAGCTTTGAAGTAGGGAGCCTCGTGTTGAGGAATGCTCATGCTTCCAAGCCAGCCGAAGCCTCAGGGAAGCTTGCCCCCAACTGGGAGGGGCCCTATCGGGTCAGGGAGGTGATTAGGCGTGGGGCTTACCGGTTGGAGACCCTTTCGGGCCAACCTCTTCCTCGCACCTGGAATGTAGAGCGCCTTCGGCGTTATTATATGTAAGTCACCTCTCCCCAGGCTCTCAGCCGGAGGGTATGAATAAAAAGCTCTCTCGTTCAGGAAACTTGTGGCTATTTTCTCTAAGTCCGTGTAAACCGTATCGGGAGTGGCTTCGGCCATGCAAACCGTATCGGGAGCGGCATGGTTCTCTTAAAGTCCGCAAGTCCTTCGATCCGACGAATGGCTTCGGCCATGTAATCCGGATCAGGACGCGGCATGGTTTTCTCTAAGTCCGTGTAAACCGTATCGGGAGTGGCTTCGGCCATGCAAACCGTATCGGGAGCGGCATGGTTCTCTTAAAGTCCGCAAGTCCTTCGATCCGACGAATGGCTTCGGCCATGTAATCCGGATCAGGACGCGGCATGGTTTTCTCTAAGTCCGTGTAAACCGTATCGGGAGTGGCTTCGGCCATGCAAACTGTACCGGGAGCGGCGTGGTTCTCTTAAAGACCGCGAGTCCTTCGATCCGACGAATGGCTTCGGCCATGTAATCCGGATCAGGACGCGGCATGGTTTTCTCTAAGTCTGCATAAGACGAAGCGGGAGTGGCTTCGGCCATACAAACCGTACCGGGAGCGGCGTGGTTCTCTTAAAGACCGCGAGTCCTTCGATCCGACGAATGGCTTCGGCCATGTAATCCGGATCAGGACGCGGCATGGTTTTCTCTAAGTCTGCATAAGACGAAGCGGGAGTGGCTTCGGCCACACGAACCACATCTAAAGCAGCCGTATCTGCTGGCGATATTCTATCAAACGCCCTATCCAAACCTACATCGAGTCTCGGCTTCGCAAACTATAGCGAACGACAGAAGGATCTCGGATTTCGGCAAGACCAGATCCAGTCAAGTCATGCAGAAGATAACAAGGTAAATTTTAGAAATACTTCTTATATTCACAAGAAGGGGAAGTACAAAATCGGCCGTCTGCCTGGCCGAAGGCTTACAAAAGTGGAAAAACAAAAACCGAGGAGAGCCCTCGTATCAGCCCTCGACGACCCTTTCCTCCTCCGCTTCGACGACGTTTCGGCCAGGAGAGGGAGAGGGGGAGTCGACGATCTGCACAGCTTCGGGCGGAGCGGCAGTCTCCTCGAGGGCCTCCTCGGCGACCACGGCTTCGTCATCCGGAGCTGGAGGCGAGGCCCTCTCGGCCATGAGGTCCTTCCACCAGGATAGAAGCTCCCTGGCTTCCTTGCCCATCGGCAGGGCGATCCCGGTCAAGTCAACGCTCGGGCAGGCCCTCTGGGCGACAGCCAACCCGAGGTCGAAGACCGAAGAAGACGCCAGCAGTTGAGCATGGAGGATCTCTTCGGCGTAGTCCGAGCTGGCCTTGTAATCGGCTACGGCCGAGTCCGCCGCTTCCTCCAGCTCCTGCTTCAGCGCCGATACCTCCTCGGCGTGGCGGCGCTTCTCCGAAGCCCGCCAGGAGTCCTTGTCCTGGATCTGAGCCTTGAGGGCCCGGATCTCGGTCTGGGCCGCAGCAAGCTCGCGCTCGGCCTTCTCCTTCTCCCGCTCGGCCTTTTCCTTGGCCTCGGCAGCAGCACGGGCCTCTGCTGCCCTCTCCTCCAGCTGCGCCCGCGTCCGGGCGCTCGCGGTTACGAGCCCATCGACTAAGGGCTCGATACGGGGCACCGCCGAGGTACCCTCACCCGAACCGGCCGGCTCCTCCTCGGCCTTCAGGAGCTTGAGTCGGAGCAGCTCCTGATGGTGCATCAGGACGCTACCCGTCACCGCAGCCTGCGGACCGAAAGCAGACAAGGGTCAGAGAAAATCAAAAGACAACTAAGAAGAGCTAAGTTGAAGCACTTTCAGGCTTCTTACCTGGACCGCCAACCGGGCACTCATCGCCGCCAGGTCGGTGACGGAGTGATCCTTCAGCTCTTCGAAAGCTGAAGGGAGAGTGAGGCTGCTGAGCAGACGGAGGCACGTCTGCGAGTCCTCCATGCTCTCGTCCTTGTACACCCCCGGCTCGGGGTGCCACCATTCGCGTTGCGCCCGGGGCGCCTGCGACCCAGCGCCTCTGTCATCGGCCCCTGCCGATACGGCCGGAGGGGAGTCGCCCCTCGGCGCCTCGGGAGACGCCAGCCTTGCGGCCCTTCGGGCCACGGTGCTCCTCCTGATCAGCAGAGCCAGCTCCGCCTCTTCGGCCTCCTCTACCCGGGGCGCTTCGACGCTCGGCCGCCCCTTCGAGGGGCGAACTTGGTCTTCTGCTCCCTCTCGAGAGCGGCGGCGGCAGCACGGCCCTCGGCGGAGGCCGCGGTCCTTGGGACCCCGCCTCGGGTCCTCGGAACTCCAGCGCCTCGGCCGGACCTGCCTGCCGCTTGCGAGGCCGGTGCTCGGCTTGGACCGCGCTGGTCGGATATCAGGGCGAGGAGGGCATCGAGGTCGGCCATTGCTGCAAGCAAGAAGAATATGTTAGAAACAAAACGGTGATCAAGTACAAATTCAAAGCCGACTTACCCTCGGCCGAAACTTCATCAGCATCCCCAGCCGGAAGAGCTTCGGCCGGAGGAGCTTCGGCCGGAGGAGCGGCAACCCTTCCTCCGTGGCCCTGCGGAGTCTCCCCGGGAGGAAGGTAGGGAAAGGCCCGCACCGAATCGGACCGAGGATCCGGCCATACCTCGGCGTTCACCAGCCGCTCTGACGCGCTGAGGAGCCCCCAGATGTCGTACGGGGCCATGACCTGGACATGGCCCACGAGAGTGCTCTGTACGGGGGTCAGAGCAGGAGGGTCCGAGAGGCCTGCGGCCAGCGGCGCCCATTCGGTGGGAAAGGGCCACACGCCCTTCTCGTTCTCCGGCAGAGAGATGAAGATGAACTTCCTCTTCCAGCCGTGGATGGACGAGGGCTTCCCAGAGAATATGCTTCGGCCGACCCGAGGGACGAAGCAGTACCACTCGGATTTCCCCTGCCTTTGGATTTTAAAGAGATAGCGGAAGACATTGATGGAAGGGTTGATCTGTATACGAGCGAAAACGCTCAGAAAACCGTATACAGTGCGCCAAGAATTGGGAAAGAGCTGAGACGGGGCTAGCTCGTAGAAGCTAAGGAGGTTAATGACAAAGGTGGGAAGAGGAAGACGGAAGCCCGCCTCGAAGCTATCAACATAGATAGAGAAGGAGCCCGGGCGGAGAGTGTTGGCCCTGGTGGCGGAGTCAGGCCGATGAGGGGTCGTCCAGGAAAGAAGCTAGAAGTAAGAAACTAGGTTCCTCACCTCTACGTCCGAAAGGGCGCAGGATGCTTCCGAAGCAATGTCCGGACGACGACGTTCCGAGGTGGAAGCCTGGCCTGGGTCCCGGACCTCCTGGGTAGCCTCGGCCTCGGAAGCCTCGGCCCCGGAAGCCTCGGCCCCGGAGACCTCGGCTCCGGAGACCTCTGCCCCGGAAGCCTCGGACCCCTCAGTCCCAGAGTTCTCAGGCTCTTCAGACATCACGGAAGCAAGAGAATCCGAGGTGAGGGGATCTGGCAGAGAAGATTTCGGAGAGTGGGAAGGAGTATACTCCTCGTCCGAAGGAGTAATCTCACTGGAAGGACTCTGGACCATAAGGCCGCGAAGGGGAGAAAGAAGGCCAAGGCTTACTCGCAGGAAGGGGGAGGAAGTCTCTCCTGAACCGAGCGCAGCTTCTCAAGCCACCCAGCTCCACCAGCGATGTGCTCTGAGGAATGGAGATCCTCCCACGGTGGCCGGCGAGCTCGGACGAAGCCTTCAGGAAGCTGGCCTTTCGCTGGAGAAGGAAGGAGAACTCGGGTGATCGCAGGGGAAACGCAAGCGCAGCAGCAGGAAGAAGAACAGTGCCCTGCTGAGGACTTGTATTTATAAGCCCCATTCGAAGCGCCTCCCGCCGAAGCCAACGGCCGAGATCATCCCTCTCGTCCCCTCGCTCCTCTCGGATGCCCGCCACGTGCACCGTCCTTCGGCAATGATGACGGGCCGGCTCCGGGACTTGAAGCAGAGCGATCAACGGCCGAAGGCGCTCCGACCCTTCGGCTAACCTCTCGGATGCCCGCCACGTGTCCCGATCTGCGTGCCCACGAAGGGAGCGGCGGCAATCCGAGTGGTGCCTCGGGCAGAGAGCCGAGGCGATCCGCGACCCGCGGGCGGTCAGGATCCTTTTGTGTTTTCGACGGAGCGGCTGGATGCGCGACGCGTGTCCCGTGCTTCCTCGCGAGGCGACGCCCATCCCGTCCATTTAATGAAGCCTGACGCGAGTCAGAGGGCTCGGCCCTTCGGCTTCTGAGCTTTAAGCCTTCGTTACCACTCCGAGCGAAGACGAAGCAACCGCGTAGCCCTTGGCCGACCGAGGGCACCCTCTTCCCAGTGAAAAAAGAACAGAGCTTCGGGTAAGACACCTGTTACGCTGATTCTTCTGCCAGCTTCGGGCTATACTCTCGCCATCTCAGAACTGAGGAAGACAAGAGTGGGGGGCTATGTGATGAGGCAGAATCTGATTCGGCCCATTAAAGCAAGCCCAAACCCCTTTCAGCCCAACAGCAGAAGTACCAGGCCCTCCGGGAGCCTTCGGCCCATCAGCGGCCCAGCAGCCTTCGGCCCATAAGCGGCACCGTCGCTCCCGGCCGAACAGGCTTCAGCCCGTCAGCGGCCCACCAGCCTACAGCCCGGGAACAGCGCGGCAGCCCAAGGCCCAACAGGCTTCGGCCCATCAGCGGCCCAACCCCTTTCAGCCCAACAACAGCAGTACCAGGCCCTCCGGGAGCCTTCGGCCCATCAGCGGCCTAGCAGCCTTCGGCCCATAAGCGGCACCGTCGCTCCCGGCCCAACAGGCTTCAGCCCGTCAGCGGCCCACCAGCCTACAGCCCGGGAACAGCGCGGCAGCCCAAGGCCCAACAGGCTTCGGCCCATCAGCGGCCCAACCCCCTTCGGCCCGGTAGCCGAATCCGGCTCACTCCGGTGGCGGATCAGGCACTATGGCGGTTTATCAGTAAGCCCTCATTTAGTCCTATATCGGCTGCCACCGTTAACCACCCGCTATCCTTTGCTATAAATACACCGCTATTTATTGCCCAAAGAATGCTTCCTCAAGCCTCCGAGACCCTTAAAGGACTACAGTCCGAAAAGCATTAAAGCTACTCTCTTTGCCTTCTGAATCGAATCTTCTTCAGGAGCTAATTTGACCGTCGGAGGGGGTTCCCCAGGGCTGAAGCCCGGGACTCCTGCTGACTGGTTTTTCTTCTTCTTTCCCTCCTGCAGGAGCTCGGTTCGAATCATCGCCGACCTTCCCGAGTCGGTCTCGGCCGCCGACCTCGGACTCCTTTCCCTGGTCTCGACGCCGTGCGCCGGCTGCTCTTATCATCGGCCTCGTGCCGCCCCTTCATCCGCCGAAGGAGCCTCTGCCCCGACTTCCCGGAGCGAGCCAGCCTCCGGACCTTCGGCTCCGCCGCCTCTGCGTCCTCCGTCTTCCGGATCCCCGTCGGGCCCCCTCAACACCGATCCGACCCAGCACCGGATCCCTCTCTTCGGATTCCGGCTTCGGAATCCGGTCGTGATAGCTTCGGCTACATCAATACATAAGAACTCTCATAAATTTAGGGGTATATATATAAAATATCTAAATCTTTTTGGCACAGTTTGTTAAAGTTGATGTCAGTTTGATAGGAAACCATAACATTTTTTAGGATATTGGAAAAACTTATAACAATATGAGAGAGTTAGATATACGTCTACAGATATCTTAGTGTAAGTGTGTGTGTATATATATATACACACAAAAAAAAAATACATATTTATAACAATATACAAAAGTTACGAGCATACATATAAATATGATAATTTACAAGGAAAATATACAAAAATTTAAGTTTTTATTATGATGTCCATGGACCATTCAATCGACCAAGTAATGATGCAAGAAGTATGGATAGTACCTCAAAAATTGTTCCCGACTTAGGAGTCCAACTTGCCGGTGTAGAGCATCCATATAAGTATGATAATTTTGCAAGGAAAATATACAAAAATTTAAGTTTTCATTATGATGACCATGGACCATTCAATCGACCACGTGATGATGCAAGAAGTATGGATAGCACTTCAAAAATTGTCTCAACCTAGGAGTCCAACTTACTGCACCAACAGTCAGTTCTACATCGATTATCGGTGTTTTTTTTTTTTTAAAAAAATGAACTTTTTTTTGGGTCGGCCTCATGGTGCCCTACATAGTCGTACAATCCAATTTCAGATCTGATGACCTAGAAAAAGATGAAAAATAAAAAATCGACCTCAAATGAACAATAGATAATGTTGTTGATGAAAATTAAATTTCAAGAGGAGAAAACCAACCTAGAAGATGATATTTGAATATTTTAAATTTTTTGATGATTTTTATTTATCTATTTAAAATAGTGAAAAGGGAGTTTCAAGGGGACTCGTCCAACTTAAATGAGCCACGAGGCTCATTATAGCCGGCCATGTATATTTATCTAACTTAAATGGGCCTTTGGGTTCATTATAGCCGGCCATGTATACATATATGTGAGTGTGTGAGTGTGTGTGTGAATATCTCACAAATCTCAAAAGTATTATAATTATATTCCTTTGTCAAAAAGATTATTTTAGATTTGTTTATACTGTAGAGGTGAAAATCCGACAGTGTTTGTGTAGGACAGCAAACCGATGCGGTGACACCATGTGGTGACTGCAACCAGCTGAGATGGGTCTTCTCAGCCCCTCTATTTTTGGGAGGACAAAATAAAGGCCGGAGGGTGCCGATCTCAGTTAAGATTAACCCTTCGATACCTAAGTCAGCTCGACTTGAGAGAAAGGATTAGTGGAATGTTAAGCATTTATCAATAGAGATGGCGTATACCTGGTCAGAAAGGAGGGTTGTAATTTTTATAGAGACCCTCCAACTAGATGAAAGTGAATACTAATTAACCCCTATGGAAGGGAGCTTGCACCATGGGATCTAGCGCCACGGGAGGTGCCATGTAAGGCCCTGAGGCTAAATCATATCTAGTCTAGGTCAGTGATATTCCCTGGTTAATAAATAGGTCTTCAAACTAATTAACAGTGATGCGTAGTCAGTTTCTTATCTCACTGACAATTTTTATGATAGGAAGATACTATACAGATGCGAAAGTTTTCTTAGATTTTTTACACATCTAATGCAGGTGTATTTGATTGGCTTGTACTTGAAATGTGGAAGTGATTGCATTAGGCAAATTTGTGAAAAAGGCTCCACGTTAAGCTTCTCCCTTTAGCAAGATAAGAGAAGTGGAGAAATTTTCCTGTCCTGCTAGCATTGCTCTTTATGATAACGCATGTTGTCTTCTAGGCTCGTGCCGATAGCAGCATCTGCCCTATCTCAAAAACCCTAGATATGTGTATGAGCGCGTGCGTGTGCGGGCTCGCTCGAGAGAGAGAGGGAGAGAGAGAGAGAGAGTTTGGACTTTTCATGCTTACTGAGCAAATGTCGGGGGGGGGGGTGGACTTTGATTTTATTAGCCAAAAAATCTGAAACCTTGTACGAGATAATCTTAGCGGGCTAGCAGCAATAACATAAGCACAACACAGAAGATGCAGGAGCAAGGTAACAACAGGATGGAGCCTCCCAAACCACGTACAACGCAACTTCAGATCGAAATGCATGTGCAAGAGCACTTATTCGTATCAATGCACGGCTCACGATCACACTAATGCCCCTTTCGGACTGGACGGTGGAACCCTACGGCAGCGGTTTTCCGGCGTGCATGGGCGGGGGGAGGGGGGGTTCGACCGGGGGGGATTGCAGGGGACCTGTCCACCACAGTTCGGCGGGGGTTGGAGTACGGGGTAGCCGATGAACGCGTCCATGTGCAGAGGCCTCGCCGTCGCCGTCTCGGCCAGCAGCAGCAGCAGGCACGCCGCGAGCGCCATGACCAGCCACAACCGCCTACTCGCCATTGATCCCCGCCTTTGTTCGCCTTCTATACCCACCAATGCACACGGTGATCTCAGGTGTGCTGTGGAGTAGACAACGAGAAAGGATTAACTTGACTAACTATATATAGACAGTCGCACTACGTTTCAAATAATTATTAGGACAAGATACGATTTCAATTCAAATTAGGACATTGAGATTTATGGAGATGTAGGTGTATCCTATTGGGTAATTTTAAAATAGATGCCTACTCAGTTTGTCCAATGAGAACTATAGGCGCAAACCTCTTATTAATAAATGTGGTGGATACGGAGAGTTAGAAGTGTATCTAATTAATTAATTTAACTCTTTGTAGTGGATACTGAGATAGAATTGTATCTAATTAATTAAATTTAACTCTTGTTTTCATTAATATCACAACCCCCCCCCCCGCTCGTTGGACAAAAGATTCACACCAAAGATTATGATCCAATCAATATATAGACTAACTTTATTGGCTCTGCACAGCGAATTCTAATTAGCTGTACTCTGGGAACTACTAAGGGCTGCTGCTACTAATGATTAAACTGTTCAAAAATAATGCACCTCAATGTCACTAGCATAAATGGTCGCATTGGCGACGTGCCGGTCATCGCCAATATACTTACTAGTGACGACTATAGAAAATCGTTGTTGTGGATGTATGACAAGATGATAATGCACTTGTCCTGTTAGAGTACAACCACGAAATTACTATAACATGTAAGGTGAAGTAGCTGAAGATGATACATTACATCTTAAAGAAACTTATCAAGAAAACTTAATTGATATTTCTATTAGAGAAGAAATAATTGACGTGGATATTAGTAAAGGAATTAACTTAAGAGTTGGCGAATACTTTGAGATTTAGGTAAGGGTAACTTTCAATAAGATTTATTTTTTATCTATTTTACTTCTAATTTTAGTTTGATATGATTTCAGACAATGCAGAGCGACATCGAAGGTGAGATGAACGAGGAGGGAGATAATTTTGATGGTGATGACGATGAGTGAGTCGAGGATTATTGATACATTTCTTTGAGGATTTATAATGTAAATTTTTTTGTGAATGTATTTATTTTTATGTGAATGTGTTTATTTGTACATGTTGATGTATTTATTTGAAAGTGAACGTGTTTATTTGTGCATGCATGTGTATGTGTTTATTTATGTGTGGATGTACTTATTTATGTATGGGTGTGTTTATGAATGTTATTATTTTTATTACAATTTTTTTTGTATTATTTAATATTTTAAAATATTTTTTTAATATTAAGAATTGTGAACGACCGAAGCCGTTGACAAAATTATTTGTCAACCATATGTCAGCGGCTAAGATAGCCGTTGACATATGACATAAATGATGGCTAAATTTTATTTTCCCGTCATTAACTAAAGTATTGGTTCAATAAGGAATTTTTGTGGTGTGATACTCCTGGTCATGAGATAGCTCAGGGGTCATGCCAGTCTTGTGGGGATCTTTCGAATCATTCGTGTAGGGTCCGTCCGACCAATAGCAAAAGATGTCACAATCTCTTGAAATGTTTAGCATATTGTCAATGGGTTTGGACGTCATTTTTCTATCTTTTTAGATCAATTTTTAGGTGGAGTTGATATTAGGATGGGTCCTCAACTGGTTGTAACTATGGCTTTGCCATAGACAAGTGGAATTTTCTAGCCAGTAAGGGGCTGTGAACTCTTCCATGAGAGAGAGAGAGAGAGAGAGAGAGACTTTTCATCCTTGCTGAGCAAACGTCGGGTAGGAACTTAATTTGATTTTATTAGCCAGAAAACCTGAAATTTGTACGAGATAATCTTAACGGGCTAACAGCAATAACATAAGCACAACACAGAAGATGCAGGAGCAAGGTAACAACAGGATGAAGCCTCGCAAACCACGTACAACTCAACATCAGATCGAAATGCATGTGCAAGAGCACTTATTCATGTCAATGCACGGCTCACGATCACACTAATGCCCCTTTCGGACTGGACGGTGGACCCCTACGGCAGCGGTTTTCCGGCGTGCATGGGCGGGGGGAGGGGGGGTTCGACCGGGGGGGGTGGCAGGGGACCGGTCCACCGCAGTCCGGCGGGGGTTGGAGTACGGGGTAGCCGATGTACGCGTCCGCGTGCAGAGGCCTCGCCGTCGCCGTCTCGGCCAGCAGCAGGCACGCCGCGAGCGCCATGACCAGCCACAGCCGCCTACTCGCCATCGATCCCCTCCTTTGTTCGCCTTCTATACCCACCAACGCACACGGTGATCTCAGACGTGCATGCTGTAGAGTAGACAACGTACGGGCACTATATATAGACAGTCGCACTACGTTGCATGTAACTTATTAGGACAAGATACGATGTTAATTCAAATTCGGACATTGAGATTTATGGAGATGTAGGTGTATCCTAGTGGGTAATTTTAAAATAAATGCGGCCTGTTCAGTTTGTCAAATGAGAAATATCTGTATGTAGGCGGCGCAAACCTCTTATTAATAAATGTGGTGGATACGGAGAGTTAGAAGTGTATCTAATTAATTAATGTAACTCTTTGCGGTGGATGCTGGGATAGAATTGTATCTAGTTAATTAAATTTAACTCTCCTTTTCATTAATATCACACCCCCCCATGCTCGCTGGACAAAGGATTCACACCAAAGATTATGATCCAACTAATATATAGACTAACTTTATTGGCTGTGCACAGCGAATTCTAATTAGCTGGCTGGGAACTACTAAGGGCTGCTAGCGTGCTGCTACGAAGGATTAAATTGTTCAAAAATTAATGCACCTCAGTGCCACTAATACAAATCGTCGTATCAGCAAGAGGCCATCGCCAATATAAGTACTAGTGACGACTATAGAAAAATCTTCACTGTTATAATATTATTTGCGACTGTTAAAAAAGTTGTCATACATAATATAATTAACGATGGCTTATCTGAAAGCTGTCACTATCAACACTTATTAGCGACGGTTGAAATGTCATCCGTCGTTATTATAGTATTATTCGCGACCGCTATAAAAAAATCGTCCCTATTGTAATATTATTCACGACAACTAAAAATAGCTGTCACTATTGATAAATTATCAGCGATAGTTGAAATATTATCCGTCACTATTATAATATTATTAACGACGGTTATAGAAAAATTATCTTTATTATAATATTATTCGCGACGGCTGTCAATAATAGTATTATTAGTAACAGCTGCATAAAAATCATCACCAGTAATATTACTAATTGCGATGACTATTTTAACCGTCACTAATAATTATTTTATATTAAACTTATATTTAATATATTTATAGTTAATATTGTACTAATGTTAGTGATAAGGAAACAAATAGTATACCATTAGAATCTTTACAAGTGACTGCTATACCTCTTAAGATAATTACTTCAATACCCTTAAAATCTTCAATCTCCACTTCTCATGCTCCTACAGTACAGCTTTCAGGAATACATAATATTTTTCCAATAAAAAAAGTGTACGATAAGGACATGAGAAGTGAGGATTGAAGATTTCAAGGGTATTGGGTAATTATCTTAAGGACAAGGTATAACAATTATTTGTAATGATTTCAGGGGTATGTTGTTACTTTTTCCTACTTATAAAGTATAGTTAGAACATTTAACTTAATATTTATCATAAAATTATAATAATATAAAGTATAATTAGAACATTTAACTTAATATTTCTCATAAAATTATAATAATATTGCTAATATAACTGATAACTAATATTTATTGTATTAGTTATAGTTAAATATAACTTTTGCTTAATAAATTGTTAAATATAATTAGTTTAGTATGATATAGTTAAATATATAGTTAAGTTATATAATTAAGTATGCAAAATATTATCTAAATATATTAATACAAATATAGTTCTTCTAAGTAAATATATAATATAAATATTAGTTAAATATAATAGGATGGTCAAAGGATACCCGAGTTTCGATTATCCATTCCATTTTTATTAACGGATACGGGACTCCGTTGAAGACCACCCGTTAAGCTATAGGAAATAGAAATAAATATTTGATAATTATAAGAGTTCGGAAATGGAAATACTCATTTCCACATCTGCTAATCTATTTCCGTTTTCGAATGATCATGCACCTTATACATTTATCCATACACACATTATATATATAATATCCAACAGTGAAAATATCTCTGATAAAGTGAGGCCATAGTAAGAAGTTCGAAACTATGATTTTATGGCACATATTTGAATTTATTCATACGTAAATTTAGATCAATAGATCAAATAGATTTTAAAATTCAAAATTCATAGATTGTTAATTTTCATATATATTAAAAATTTTAATTACTAGAAGTAAGTTTATCTAAAAGTGAATAATAACAGTGATTTTAAAGCAGAGACACGATGTTTGTTGTATCCAGCATCTTCTTGCCCACAGTTGCTGTTGAGCAACGAAGGATCTGATGGACACAAAGCAAGCAAAGGGTAACAACACAGAGCTAACAGGCGGAGGACTGTGAGTTTGGATATGAAAGGCAGATCAATGTGGAACTTGTTATCTGTTCGGCAACCGTGGTTTGCAATATGCAGCCACAATGCAAAAGGAAAAAGAAGGTGCAACATGCATGCAAAGTAAGTCGGGGCCTTGGGCTGTCGGCCAAGTTGCTTAACCAATTGGGCGGTGACTAGGAATGTCAATGGGGTGGGTCAGCTTGTGGTCCAGTCCAACTCAGTCCATATTAAATGAAATTGGGCTGGCCTAAGTTATATAAATTAGGTTGAATTAAATTTGAGTTGACATTAGTTAAATTTGAGTTGAGTTGGGCTGAAAACGGACTAGCCCAGTTTAATTTGTTGACTTTTACGATAATTCAAACAAAAAGTAAAATACTTGTAACAAAGTATTTATAAATAGGGATCCAACCCAATTCACTCATTATTGAATTTTGGCTGAATTTGAATTAAACTTGAACTGAATTTGGACTGGACTAAACTTCGGCTGGACTATTTTAAATTCGAGTTAGATCCAAATTATCACATAGCCCAACCTAACCCGCCCAATTTACATCCCTAGCGGTGAACCAGTTGATATATCATAACTTTCCCACTTTGAGAAGTCATGGGTTCAAATCTCATTAACTATTTGTCTTTCATGCGTAAAGATGTGACTGGTTAGATTTGGTGAGTTTGGCTTGAAGTAGTCACCCAAAAAGTAAAATAATTTTGTTTTGTGTGGAAAAAAATCCTCATTAACTAGACATTTCTAATATATATCCGAACCTCTGTCACATGAGACACATTGTAAGTACTTGACCATGAGGAACCACCGACTCAAAAGAAGTGCTGTTGCCTGAGGTTGATCCCCACGGGGTCAGCTCATCGGGTGCTATGGCATCTGGACCGAAGGGCATCCTCTCCACTGCATAGGTAATGAACGAATATAGACTAGGGAATGGGACCTCAAGTGGCCCCTTCGCTGCACGCTGTATCATCCTTTCTCAGCTGCTGGATCGGGGGATCATTGACCCCATTTCGGTGGCAGTCTTTAAGTTCCTATCATCAGTAGTTCACACATGTACATGAGAAACACTTACTGCAATGCTGCAAATTTACATAGATTGCAATACTTAAGACACTTTCATTCGATTATTTTGATTGGACAGCGATGCAATTGTATATTTTTTTTATTTTAACAACGTGTCAAACTGGGAAGCCAGCTTAGTGCAGCTTCCAAACCATCCAATCATTAATCCAAGATCGGACCGTTAGAACATTTATAAAAAAGAAGATTATATGATCCGACATTGCAACACGCTCGTTGCAAAAGCATTTCACCGTGTCTGTGTCTCAACAACAAATCCTTTTTTAGCCTTTTTCTTAGTATAAGAAAAAGGATAATGCCACCATTCAGCTCAATAGATAACCTTCTTCAAATCTATACCCGTCTGATCAAGGTTTTAAAGCTACGACGGCATATTTTTGTCTCTCGCCTCTATAAACGACCAAAACCTTTACTTTCAAGGATGGGTCTATGAACCACAGCTTCGTGCATGTGTCTGTAGATAGGATCTCGAAGGATGAAGGGCCATCACCTGGTGAATGGTTAAACAGTAACACTGGAGGCCCACCTGTAGGAAACTAAAAACTGATGCACAAAGATGGCTTCCTGGGAATGCCTTTAACAAGAACATTCAACGGACGTATATTTTAAAATTCTCAAATTAACACCAATGCAGACACGCTGTGAACCGTTCTTGATGTCTTCCAATGACCTTCGGATTTTCCCCTTCATAGGACAGGGCGATCCTTCTGATGTTACTTTCGTTGATATAAGGGCTGCAGTGTAGCCCATGACTGCACGGAAAAAACCAGATACTGGGGCAACGTTAACAATTGCAGGAGATTTAACACCACGTGCGGCATGGAGTAACGAGAAAAGGAGGAAAGAACAAGGTTAAAAAAAAATGATCCTCGTAAATTGCCAAACATCTTAGTAAATATGTCAGACTCCTGAACCCACTAAATATGCAAAAAGTTAGAGATTTTTTACTCCACATTGCCAGTGCGCCACCAAAAGCGCTTTTATCTAGGGAATTGCATCGACGGAATTGTTCATCAACGTCAACAGAATACAGAATGGCATGTCGCAGAAAGAAACAGCACTCTCGCTCATTTCTTATAACAAATTTGAACAGCATTCCAGCCAGGGGAAAAAAAAAAAAAATACAATGACGCGTAAATCTTGCCACTGTTGAAAGAATCAACTGTAAAGAATTTTATCCACAAGAAGCTAATACATGGTAGAGGATAAATTTCACACTTTCTTTTCCTGAAAGACAAAATCAGGGTGTGTAACGGTATATACAAGTTGTTTGGGAACGTAGACCAAGTGCATGTCTTGGTTGCCATCTCGGGCATCAGTCGTACTATGTGGAGTTTCTCCGTCCCCGTAGTAAAGTCCCCTTCATGGGTGGTCACGCATGTAATGGAAGTCGTCCACAACATCTGAGGAACTGCCAAGGTGCCGGAAATCAGACCTATGGAGAAGGTTCGACTGGTGGATTCTTTTTGGAGTAACTTTTGAGTCGCTGCAGGTCTTGGAAGAGAAACAATGGCGCACATCAATGTGGTGAGTTCTACTCTCAGTGGAGTAATTTCCTGTGACGTGCACTACTAATATCACTTCTTTATCCCTGGCATCTTCGCACCACCAGTTTTGTGGAATCCCATCAACAAACTCTTCAAGGGTAAGGAAATCCTCATGGTGCAAAGAAACTTCAATTGTCTGACCAGGTTTGATTATACCAGCTGCAGGAGCAACCTAGAACAAAGTTGTTGGAGATCAGAATCGAAGTTAAAAAAGGGAGTCACCTTCCAAAAAATGTTTAAAAAGGGAGAAGGATAATTTAACAAGGAAACTGATTAAAAAGAAGCCTTGCATGCATATGTCCTCCACAGGGAGAAACTGTTTGTTGTAGACAGAAGACAGTACCTTCTTCTCTAACAAAGATTTTAGCTTGCAGAACATGTTCCTTTCGCAGCATTAGTCATGCAAATTATTTTGTGCATTTCAAAAATATCTAGATATGTTTACCCGGCCAGATTCATGCCAACATATTAAAATCCACTTACAGTTACTTGAAACACCAAGTCTACAGAGAAATTGATGTTGCTCACGTTGATTCCCTAGTAGCCTAACTAAGACATGATTGCGAAGGCCACAACAAAGGATGATCAGCATCAGAAGGGATTTATGGTGGAAGGTCTGACCTGAACTAGCAGTGAACACAATAAGTCGGGACATCCTTCATAAAGATATATTCAAGGAGGGCCACTACCAAATAAGCAAGTGCTTTGTTTGCAGACAGCAATCAAAGAAACATTTAGCATACACGGACCACTGCTCTAGATGATATACATGTTAATACTTCAGGTTTTTCAGTTACCATGTAATCCAGGGTATATGTGGGGAAGCCTTGGTGTAATGGTAAGGTTGATCCTCCGTGACCTGGCGGTCATGGGTTCAAAACCAGAAACAGCCTCTTTGCAGAAAATCAAGGGTAAGGCTACCCTCCACTGACCCTCCCCAGACCCCACAATGGTGGGAGCCCTCATGGCACCAGGCTGGCCTTTTTGTTACACAGGGTATAAGCTTATCCAAGCTAAACAAGGACCACAGTCAGTTTAGAAGTGAAGGGGACAAGGAGACCTTGAAGGTATAGTAGAATTTGCTTTTTTCAAGTAAACTGGACGTAAATTTTTAGCCTGTTAAATTACCACCTGAATTTCTGGAAATCAGGTACATTTACCCCAACTACTGGCCCAATGCATTGCTAAATCATACAAGGGTACGTAACAACTTATTATGTTGCAGTAGATAAACTACTTTGAGCAAGTTAAATAAATATGCATACCACCATGATAGTGGCATGAGTTCAATAAGGAATCACAATAAACAGAAACCTCATTCTTATAAAGGAACTAAAACTCCCCAATGATATACATGCAACCAGGGGTGAACACGAGATCTTTTTTTCTGGTTTTGGGGGCGATAGGTATAATATTTCTGTGTTATATGTCATCATCGTTATAATTAGAGCCCATCCCATTTATTTAGGTTCAGCTACATGAAACTGTCTCGCCACTTTCATCTATCCAGCACCAAATTTTGTGGACAAAACACAAAACCTAATAGTGTGTTTGCTTGTGTTATATTGACATCTTTTTTTTACAAAAATTTACATTTGCAGCGAAAGCGTTCAAAAGAAGATGTTTGGCTGAGGATATCAAAATATGTTTTGATAGAAACCTCCTTCGCTAAACGTGATAAGAAAAAAAAAAAAACAGCCTCCCCTCTCTTTCTTTTTTTTATCACACAAATCTCGAGCCCCAACCCCAACTTGCCATTTATCCTTCCCTGCTACACCCTCCAGCCTCCGTTGGCATCGAGCTCCCTCTTCTTGTTCCTTTCCCTATAGCACAAAGGGGCACTGCCACCACATCCTCCTCCTATACCTAGCACTCACCACCATGGTCGGCCGGGTCGGATCGGATCGCCCGGTCCGCTCGGAATCGGAGCGGTCCGACCCGACCCCGAGCCCCGACCCAACGATCCCAGCCGGGATCGCTGGGATCGGGTTGGGCTCGGTCGGGTCGGCCGACCCCAACCCGGGTCGGTCCGGGTCGGACCGGTCCGGCCGACCCGGCCACCCAACGGCTAGTTCTGAACTAGCCGTTGGGTAGCCGTTGGGAACCCATTCAAATGGGTTCCCAACGGTTGGGAGGGGCTTCTAAGCCCCTCCAAGTCCCCCCCAAGTCCCTATAAAACCCCCTCCTACCCTTCTCTCCCTCATTCACACAAATTCTCATTTCTCTCTCTCTCTAAAACTTCTCTCTCTCTCTAAGCTCTCATACTCTCTCAAAGACTCAAAGCTCTCTTAACTTCTTTCTCTCCAAACTTCCAAAGCTCTCTAGAGTTCTAAACTCTAAAGGACGGACCGACGGACTACATCAATTTTTTTTCATCATATTATTTTTATTGCATTTTAATTTTTCTCTCTAACCTCTTTTTGTCTTTGTAGCTTTATTTCTCATTGTCTCTCACTCTCCCTCGAGGTATGATATGAAATCTCACTCTCTTTCTCTATGTTTTTTCTTATTTCTCACCATTTCTCTTTATGTAATTAGTTAATTAGTTAATTACTAATTATCTCTTTCCCTATTAATATATTTTTTATTTTTAAAGATGTCGACTTCTGAGCATAATGAGGCCACATCTGTCACCTCTCGTGGTGACCCGGGATGGAACCACTGCACCGTCGTAGACATGGCTTCACGCAAAGTCAAATGCAACTACTGCAGTCGGATTATTTCGGGTGGAGTTTTTCGTCTAAAACAACATATTGAGGGTGTCAAAGGAGAAGTGAAGGCTTGTACTGCTGCACCACTAGAGGTAAAAAATCAATTCAAAAATTACCTACGACAAAGAGAGTTGGAAAAAGGAGCAGCATCAACGATGAGAGGCCAAATTAGGGAGGAAATGACACGGCCCTCAGGTCAAGGTATTCATATTCACCCTCCGGGAGATAGATCTCGGGAGGGAGACATAGACCCTACCAGAAGGAGATCCACTGCATTTGAAGACTTCTCTCGAGGTATTATTTGATTTAAAATTTTCAATTAATTATTTACTTCTTTATACTTCATCTCGATTAAATTAGTCTAATCATCTATTTTAATTTAAAGATGATATACGTCGAGCCATGGACGAAAGTAGACGATCTTTTGCTGATGAGGATGTGTATAGACGCACCGGTCGACACATTGGGCAAGGGAGTGGATCCGGACATGGATCCAACGAGGAGGAAATTCATGACTTGACTAGGGACAATGATCCTAGAGTGGGTCCTATAGATGCTTTCCTAACAAGACGGAGAGGTAGACAACCATCAATCACAGCTGCTATGAAGAACCTGAAGGTATGCAAGGAGAAGATTGGACGTGCTGTTTCGAGATGGTTTGTTTATAACAGTGTACCTGCCAATGCTGCAAAGGGTCCTTATTGGGAGGACATGATTGAGACTATTGGAGATGTGGGTAAGGGTATTCCTGGACCAACCCCCAAGGAGATATACAACACTTATCTTCCTCAAGAGGTAAGTGATCTCCAGGAGTATATCAAGTCGTTTGAGCGAATTTGGGATGAAAGAGGATGCACAATAATGACAGATGGCTGGACAGGTGAGTACATTGAATTAGTTTAACATATTTAGAAATTAGAATCTTAGATTAACAGATTATATTTTTAGTTAATTTAGACATTCGCTAACATCTATAACATTATTTGAATAGGAATTACGAGAAGAAGTTTGATTAACTTCCTTATATACTGTCAAGCTGGGACTGTATTTTGGAAGTCCGTAGATGCTAGTGGAAAGGTAAAGAATGCTGAATATCTTTTCAAGTTAATTGATGACATTGTGGAGCAGGTGGGAGAAGATCGGGTTGTCCAAGTTGTAACAGATAATGCAGCTTCATATAAAGCTGCTGGCCATATGTTAATGGCGAAGAGGCCACATCTATATTGGCTTCCTTGCTCTGCTCATTCCCTAGATTTGATGCTAGAAGACATTGGGAAAGATGTCAAAATTACTGAAACAGTGAAGTCAGTCCAATTCATCACATCCTATATCTACAACTATAACTATGTGCTCACGTTGATGCGTGAACACACTGGACAGAGGGAGTTACTACGTCCTGGGGTAACTCGTTTCGCCTCCACATACATTTCCTTGGAGAGTATACAATCACAAAAACGTCCCTTGAAGCAGATGATTTCAAGTAAAGGATGGGAGGATTGGATGACAAGGCACGCGAAGCATGATGCTAGAGACAAGGGGAAGCAGGTTGAGGACTTGATTGAGAGCCGAGAGTATTGGAAGGATATAAAGATGATCTTGAGCGTAGTTGAACCTCTTGTGCGGGTTCTGAGGATGGTGGATGGAGATAAGAAGGCCACAATGGGATATTTATATGAAGCTATGGACCGTGCAAAGGAAGACATTGCTAGGGCCAACAAAAATACATACAGAAAGTGGTGGGATGTTATAGATGCAAGATGGGATAGAACACTCCACCATGACTTGCATGCGGCAGGTAACAAAATAAGTCAATCCATATTGGTCGCCATTTTATTTCCTATAAG
Source organism: Zantedeschia hybrid cultivar (assembly GCA_030544215.1). NCBI lineage: Eukaryota > Viridiplantae > Streptophyta > Magnoliopsida > Alismatales > Araceae > Zantedeschia > Zantedeschia hybrid cultivar. The sequence goes on along the minus strand of JARZZO010000005.1, from coordinate 74,788,385 downwards.
TTTTATTTCATTTTTAATTTATTTTTCAATTCTTTAGGTCATTTCTTCAACCCAAGATACCAATATAGCTCTGTTACTCAACATGCGCCCAATGATGAAGAAGTACTCCGTGGGACTCAAAATGTAATTCGGCGTTTGTTACATGATGAGGATCGAGCTATCATAGCATGCAACAAAATGCATCACTATAGGCTCCGGACATTACATTTTGGTACTCATCGTGCTCAACGGGCAGTCATGTTGCTTTCACCAGGTATTTAGAATTTTACACATAACTAATACTTTCAAAAAATTGTTATCAACTTATCATGCATAGGCTTTACAAATTACAATACTAATTGTTAGTTGGATCATTATGGAATTACAGCTGATTGGTGGATGGATCATGGGAAGGCTCCAGGTTATGAAGATCTTGCTTATGTTGCTATCCGTGTATTGAGCCAAACCACCTCCTCTTCTGGCTGTGAGAGGAACTGGTCTACATTTAGCTTGATACACACCAAGCAAAGGAACCGATTAAGCTCAGCGAGATTAGAGCAATTGGTCTTTTGCCACTACAACATGCGCTTGAAATTAAAGAATCTTCAAAAAATTCAAGAGAACCAAAGAGAAGAAGAACGATGGAGAGATGAAGTTGCTGGAAGACCGGTGCAAGCAGAACAACAAGTTGAGGAACCAATCGATCTGGACGAGATATTTGAGGAGCAGAACCCACTGAATGCATGGGTGGATGCAAGGAATGTTTTGAGTCCATCAGAATTCGATCCAAACGATCGGTCATGGGCAGAAGGACAATTAGATGGTGTCCCCTTGTCCGTTGAGTTTCAACTTCCACCTCCTTCAAAACGGCAAAAGAAATCCACCCCACAAAGTTCAGGTAAGGGTAAAGGCAAACTAATGGATGTTGATATTGCAGATTTAGAAACTGTACAAGAAGATGAGTCAGACGAGACACCAGAGCCGAGCGACAAGGTCGTTTACCAAACTTCAGACGACTCTACTTCGGCAACGACTACCCCTGACGATGACGATGATGATCCACATGGAAGTCAAGGTGGATCCTTGCAACAACGGTCATCTCGAGGACGTGGAGGATCAAGTCAACATGGTGAAGCTCCTCCAATGATTTTCACAGGAGAGCAAGAATTTACGCATGCTACGCAGGATGATGACCACTCCAGTAGGTTGGCTAAGGGCACATCAGCAACAAATAAAGGCAAAGGGAAACAACAACAAGAGCTCCTAAAGAGAACATCCTCTCAAGAGCATTCGTCTGATGCATCCTCTCAAGTTCCATTAGAGGGTTATAGTCCTTATGGATATCCAGGTACATATTATCAACATCCACCACCCTATGATGCATCGAGTTACTTAGGAGGATATCCCACTTATCCTCCAACTTCAGATATTTCCTCTTATCAATCCTCAACCTCAGAAGGATCTTATCATGAGCCAAAGACACAGGGATGGATACCGGTGACAATAATCTACCCATTCACAGATGAGTATAACCGATTTGTACAGGAATATGAACAATGTTACCAAGCTTATATGTCTTGGGCCGATTATGTGCAACATTTGTATAGCACCTACAATGTAAGGCTAGAATAAATGTATGTCTACTTGTTCTGTCACTTTGTGTGAGTGTTTTTTTTTTATTATCATGTAATACTTAGGGGTAAGGTTTTATGTCCCCCCCATGTATTGTATTCAAGTTTTTTTCAAAGTTAATAAAAATTCAAGGGCTTACCCAAGGTCCTAGATAAGTTTTAGGTAAATATAATTTTTCCTGATTTTTTGAATTTTTTTCTTATTTTTTGGACTTGTTTTTCTATTTTTTCCCTATTTTCTTCTATTTTTTCCCCTTTTTATAAATTGGATCGGCCAAACCGGTCCGGCTCGGTTCGGACCGGTTCGGGATCGGATCGGATCGGCCGATCCACTCGGTCAGGACCGGACCGATCCGAGTCCGACCCCCGAGTTGGCCTACCTTGCTCACCACACCTCTCCCCAAACCCCCATGGCTGCCATTCGCATGGATTCCAGGAAGGATGACCATGGTGGCATCTCCACTTCCCAACAGCAGGCTCAGGTGGAGGTGGAGATTGGGGTTGGGGGGTGGGGGCGGCCTCGGAGGAGGAGACCCAGTCAGCGGCCAGCAAGACTATGGGGTGACCTGCTACTTCTCCCCCTCTTTCCGGAGGCGATGGGAATGGCAGAGGCCATGCCGCAGCCAGGGGCACATTCGTTCGCTAAATTCTGCCAAAAGGCAGCAGCGGCGGTGCCATCACTATTGGGGAGGGAAGCGGCAGCCAATGAGGAAGAACGAGCAGTGAGGTTCCACAGCCCCCAACACCATTATACCACAATGTCACCTTCCACCGGATGACTGGCCGATCGGAATCCAAATCTGATAACCCACTCCCGCACCCAATAATTCAATTTCCATCATCTTTTTCCTTTTAAAGGTTTGGAAGAGAAATTAGAACCCCTGATCCAGTTCTTCTGCCTTGTTTTGTACTTTTCATTTGACCATTCTTCCCATCCCTGTGCAGAGTTGTGGAAAACTAGTTACGTAGTAAACGTCATATGAGTTCTTCCTTTCCAAATTTTGCTCACTCTGTGATCAATAGAAATTTCAGTTCTAAATCTATCGTATTATATTGTTCAATTTTAAAGCACTACCAAACATTCAATTTTAAAACACTACCAAACATGTCTTCATAATTTTTAAAAATTATCATATTTTTGCCAAACAAGATAAACAGATGCTTTATAATTTAAAAATTATGATGAATACAATGTTATTTTAACTTTTTATCATACAACTGTAAAAAAAATTGTAATGCAACCAAAAACCCCATAAGGTCTTGTGTTTTCTTACTATGTCAAATCGTATTTTAGGCCCTACACAAGCTCTTTTACCACCCTCCACTTAAATTTAATCACACCTAACTAGCACTGAACTTGTATGCCAAGGCACATGTCCAAAACCATCTAAAAGCCTATTTGATGCAGGAGCGGACTCATGGGAAGCGCAGAGCAGACGTTTATTGGGCTTGGAGCCACCTTCTTTGACTTTTGCAGCACTTAGTATTTTTATTTGAGCATTTTGGACATGAATAAGGCCCAGTTAAGGCCCATTTAGTCTCTCTCCTATTTTTTTCTTTATTTTTCTGTATTTCTTCCTATTTTAAGGACATAGGGGTAGCATGGTCATTTGAGTCTAGGGCTTCCTTTTTTGGAGTCTATACATGCGTATGTATTCGGAAACCTAATGATTGCAATGGAGAAAAGTTGTTCTTGCCACGCCTATGCATTTGTGTGCTTGTGTGGGTGGACTCGTGAAGGGTCTGTGAGAAAAAAAGGGGTGGGAAGCCCCTGGTCTTCTTCTTCTTCCTCTGTTCTTCCCCTCCTCTTCATCCACCTCTTCCCCTGTCTCCTTCTACTTCCTTGGCCTCCGAGCCTTTCCTCCTGTTTCCCCCTCTCTGTGCTGCATCACTATTTTGCCTAAGCTTGACACAGATTAGAGCTACAGTTAATTCTCCATGTATACACTTGTTCCATACCTTATCCTTCCTACCCTTTCTACATATCCATTCTGCTATTCTCATATTTCTTGTGTTCTTTCCTCTCACTACCTAACACTCAGACTCATACAGCAAAGCAGGCCCCAGTGATTCTATAAAACTTCCCTTTGAGCTTCAAGGGGGCATGCCAATCGCATAAGACTCCAGATGCACTTTTCCACCTCCACCAACCTGCCTTAACTTATAAGCACATTCTCTTTAATCTCCTAATTCCCATGAATAATAGAACATAAACGTCAGAATTTGTTACCTTTAGGAATAACTTGACTATCAATCATAACCAAAAACTTTCAGTCTACCCTCATGTTACTAAAATCACATTTCATATATTCTGATTTAGTTCGACTACTCTAAAAACCTCCAGAATCCAGATCATCCCTCCACCGTTCTACCTTATCATTTAAACATTTTATGCTCATTAATTAACACAATATCATCTGTAAATAATATACACAAGAGGATACCATTATATAAATGTTTTGTCAGTCCATCTATAACTACGGTAGAAAGGCGTTGAGTTTGTACCGACCCTTGATGTAAAATTTTATAATAGCTAAACAAATTTTATTCTTTTGGACTGACTTCTGTCTATTTGTCACTGTAATCAAGAGTCATGTGTCATGTCACTTCTGAGGGACACCTTAGCTATCCTTGTTCACTTGTCGTTACATCTGAGCACTACTATGAATATTATGCTCTGCTTCCGGAGGACACCCTGGCATTAACAAGAATACCTGGTTTGAGATTCCTGATTTGGAAATGACATTTTTTTGTTAGGAGTTGGCTATCAACCTAATGTACACCCCCCTCCTTTTTCATCCAGGCTTGGGACCAGCCATAGGGGAGTTTTTGTGTGCACAAAAGTATATGTACATATGTATAAAAAACTTAAGTAAATTGATAATTAAATATATATTTATATTTATTATGTAATGTTATGAATTAAGTAATAGGAAATTTAATCTATGATAAATACTTTTTTAATAGATTAAATAAGAAAGATGACATTTTGCATCTTAAAAACCATCATGTTCACCAGCCAAATTCAATATTTTCTCATGTTTGCTGTAACAAAAGAACATTTTATTCTACACCGCTCAACTCTCCACAAGTCTTTCAGAAATAATAGATATGGACCCAACACATACTTTGAAAAATTATTAAACAAAAATGTTATTTGAGAAAAGTGGCTTAGGACACTAATGACTGATCGCTACTAATTTATTATTATTTTTACATCTTCTCATTATTTCCCACTTACTAATAAGTTGACGTTCTGAAGAACATTACAAAAGACAATAAAATCCGATTAAGTGTTCAAGAATTATTGTACAGTAGATAATCAGGATAAAGGAGAAAGCTGATACATAACTATTTTTAGTTAATTGAGAAAGATGAGATGAGAGGGTTGGTGGAGATACATAAAGTAAACAAAAAAAAACATGGAGGCAAGCACCTAAAGCATTTAGGCCACTTAGATGCTCACCAGAGAACACCTTTGGCACTTAATGTGCCTAGAAGGACTAAACTCCAATGATGGACTTTAGGCCACTCTAATGTGTTGTCTTCCTTTTTTATGGACAATGCTGTTGGGCTGAAGTATAAACATGCTTAAACACCTCGTTTCAAGTCTTCTGCAGTCTTAAAGGCCCTGAATGAGATTTCCATGAGCCTCACATCCATCAACATTGTTTGCCATCTCTAGAGATCTATCCAAGATCTCCATTTAGGAGCCTAAAGATGAAATGGCTGCTAAGACAAAGAATAAGAATCGGGGGGAGGTGGAGCAGGAGGAGGAGGAGGAGGAGGAGGAGAATGGAGACACAGGAGAAGAGGATGGAGAAACCATTTCTTCATCTCCCTGAGATCTTTTCTCTCCAACATGCTAAGATGGCAGTAAGATTTGAGAAGGGGGAGAAAGGGGGAGGGAGATACACAGGAAACTGTCTCTTGATCTCCCTAAGATCTCTTTGACTCCTCAATCCCTTCTCTCCAACATAGCAAGATGGCATTAAGATCTGAAAAGGCAACCTACATATATTTGTACATGTGCTTTTTTTGCACTGTTATTATTATTGTGTCAGTTTGACTTTGATCATATTAAATAGCCGAATGCATAAGACTCATACTCTTTTAAGATTATCATAATCTCTAGTCACTGGTCCTGATCTCTCTAAGATTTCCTTTTTTTAAGCCTTCTGAGATGATGTCCAGATCCGGTATGGCATTCCTTGCATTGGTGATTCTCTGGAGCAGAGTGGCCATTTGACAGCCTCACATTTGTGACCAAGTACAACCCCCACCCCACCTCCTGTGTGAATTTGGATTTTGCCCCTTATATGTTTACATGTCATGTTTCATATCTATCATTTCTCACATTCAAGAAAAGTATCTTCAGTTAAATATTTTTTTTCAATGTTTTCTGGTAAAATTTGCCATGATGCTAAGATTATGTTACTCCCTTCTGTTACAGTGTATATAGACAATACATTCAATAAATTTTCCCCTCCGACATAAGATGGACTATAAAAGACTTAGCAGGTACTCCCTCCAAAGCTGGACCAAAAAAGTTGACAGATTCACCAAAATGGGTCTTACCCATAAAAATAAAGTACTCACATGTAGAAAAACAAGCAAGATCACTAGTGGATAGAATAGACCGGTGTAACATGTAAAATCACCAACAAACACAACATAACAATGAGAACCTCCTTTTGTATTGACACAAGTGGGCCCTGAAACATCAAAATGGACTAAGCCAAAAGCAGTTGATGTAAAAATAACTATACGATTGAAAGATGGGAAATTTGCTTGGACAGTTCACCCCCCACAACATTATGCGATATGAAGTGTTACAAAGGCTAATAAATTGCATGCATTTGAACAGAAGTGTTCCCTTATTCCTCTGACAAGATTGATGCAACAGTTAGCTTAGGTTCATGAGCATTCTCCATGCCTCCTTAAATCTTAAAAAAATATGGTGCTACCATCCAAGTCTATATTAACTAGAAATGGAGCATAGCAATAACCCTACCATGCTTAATAATTTAAGACACCTTTTTTAACAAAGGATATTCCCAAAAAGTTAATGCAGTCAAGGTTTGTTTCACATCAACAGCTTTAGAAGCATCATGCTTTTACATGAATTTCATAATTCATTTGAGAATCTGGCATGTACTAATTTTGTAGCAGGTCATGTAAGGTCGTGAAGAGCAGCAACAAGCATGTAGCTTCCACAAAAAGAAATGGAAAGACAACCAAGTTCTGCAGTTACAGAGATGCCACGTTAGGTCGCCAAGGTACAACTCCATTATGTCCAGTTTTTTATAATAACAATATTAGGGTTGATGACGTATCCAGATAAAGACACGAGGCCACGGAACTTAGTACCTTTGCTTATTAACAAGGATAGTGATACCTCTATTTGTTGACTAATAAAATTAGTGGCGCAGTCCACTTTCCTTATAAAAAAAAGGAAAGAAAAAGGGTGTGCAGTCCACTTTCCATTATAGAAAAAGAAAAGAAAAAGATAGGCCTTCAAATCATCTAACAAGGCATCATAACAAGGTCTAATCATGTTGATAAACTTTTGGTAAGCAGGGTAAGTAGTAAAAAAATAAGCATGCATGCAAGTATAATTATGATGACCATAAACAAAAAGAGGCCTCAAAAGAAACATTACATTAATTAACAGTTTGAAGACAAAAAGGCAAACTTCAGCAACAACATATTCTTCATCTAACTGGATTAGGAAATTACCTCAAGCCATCGAGGAAAGCCAAAGGAGGCCCTAGCACGATGCTCTGTTGCAAGCCCGTCTTCCTTTATGGTTGATTGACTTTCACAAACTATTTCAAACATAGCTTTCTCCTTCTCACATATATTTGTTATTCGTAGGATAGTGATGTCCTGATTTTGTAAGATTATATTGTTTGTGCTGACAATTGTTTCGGGAACAGTGGATATTTCTTCAAGAAAAGATTTGACCCTCTCATTTGTCGTGATTATTTCTCCGAACTCTTTTCTCTTTACCATTTCATCAACACGTGCAATATCAACACTCAATATACACCGAACAGGCTTGTGGTCGCTGTCTACAACATCCATGCAAGCATCATATCTGATATAAATGAAAACAATATTGATTAGTCACACATGAAATACCTTGTTAAAACATACTTATAGCTAACACACTTACAGGGAAATCGAAGAAACTACAGGACACTCTAAAGAACACTCAGCTACAGAGATCGAACGGTTATCACGGTATAGTATCCTGTCACACCAGGCAGGAATCCTTTTCTTCTCACTGGAATCATATCCTGAAACGATCCAATGATGTTAACACTCTAGAAGAAGCTAAAGAAAGCTAAAATAGAAAGGGAACATAAAACTCATAATTGATTTTTATGTTGAAAGCATGCAATTCTCAACTTTGAGCAATTACTGAAGTTTACCAAGTTCAGCTACCTGCGATAGAAATTCTGCAAGAAAACTCCTCCAGAAGTCATAGCATACCTGACAGCCCTAGTGTGTGTCTCTCAAACTTATACGTTGGAGGGAACTTTATATGCCCTTCGCGCATCCCTTGAAAAACTTTTCCGGCTTTCATTTCAGCTCTCAGCTGATCCCTTTCTCGAAGCCAGTCAAAGCATCGTTGAGAAACAAAGTCCCGCGCTTCATCATAAGAAATACCATGGAGTCGATAGTTGAAATCACCAAGAAAGATGACCATGTCTGCTTCAGACAACTCAGGTCTTCCATCATCAGACTGAGCTCCTGTGGCCTGTCAGTCATATTTTTCACATGTAACTCAGTGGATGGAAAAACTGCTCCAGGGATTAAAGCTAAAAAAAATCCACTCCAATGTACTAAATAGTTTACATACATTTGGTCCACGAAGCAACTGAACAGCAGATGAAGCGCCAGCTGCACCAAAGAGGATCAAGAAAACCATATAAACCAGCAAGCTAAGTGCGTTTGCGCACGTGGTACTTGCACACACAGGGCAATATCTTCTCCCATGTATGCATGGCTTTCCATGCGCATATATCAGAAAGCACAGTTGGATGCATACAAGAAGAGAAGAAGACCAAAGCAGGTACAGTACCATACCATTAGCAGCATTAAGCCCATGTGGTCGGCTGAAAGCCATCGTCCGGTAAACATGATCAAAGTCTGCATTTCTTCGATTGACTGCTTCGAGATGAGCAGCGAAATGACAGTTCACAAAACACATTACCCTGTCGAAGATTCTCATCCTCAAACCTACAGCTCCCTGATGACAAACTTCAACTTAAATAATTTTATAAGAAAAAAATTTTGCAACATATGCATACAAATGATCAAGCAGGACGGGAAATACGATTTGTATAAATGTCCAATGTTACAGTTACATGAAAACAAATACAGAGAGATTTCTCAACATTCTTTCCAATACATTAATGGGAAACAAAACTAAGAATGACATATTTGGAAATCAACATCAATAAACACAATAGGTTATGCATTGGCCAATGGACATAGCAGCGGACGGCAATCCAAAAGTACACTACAAAAAATGTGTGCAGCAGATGTTGAGAAGGGTATGTGGAAAGACCAGAAAGGATAAGATACAGAATGAATGTATACATGGAGACTTAGGTCTAACCCCTGCCAACACTAAGCTTAGGGAAAATAGGGTCAAAAGCTTAGTCATGTGTGTTGATGGCCAAATTCAGCACTTGTTAGAATGCATGATCAAATTCGAATGGAGGAGAATAAAAGGATTCGGAGAAGGTCTAAAATGAGATGGTTGGATGTCATAAGGACCCAACCTTCTTAGATTTAAATACAAATATGGCATTGGACGGATTAAAATGGTGGGGCAGGATAAATGGAATCGACCCCAGATAATTGGGTTAAGGCGCTGATGAATGACCATAATTCAAGACTAATCAGGTTGAGGAGGCATCACAAATATTACAATGCCATCTCAACGTAATTGTTAAAAGAGCATTTACAGTGCTAACAACCATTTGGGACTAATGCCCTCTCGGGCGATTTCCAATTATTGGAATCACCCAAACAGGGTAAGGGTCTTCCCAAATGGTTATAAACTCCTCAACCTTAACCCAATCTGCTTTCCACATGGAAGAGAGAGATGGACACATCCTTATTCTCTCTCTTTCTTCCACAAAAAGCAGGTGAAAGGCAGCTTTTGGAGGGGCAGGCGATTTTGAGCAGACAAGTTATTTTTACGCACCTTCCAGCGACATGGTCTCTTTGCACACAGAGTTACTTTTGTGACTTTTCAAATAAAGATGAATTAAGCCATTTATATCCCAAATAACCAGTCACCTGTACACCATCATCATTAAAATGCAGCTACATTTAACAGGTGTCTTCAGAAGCCTGCTTTGAGAGAATCCTCTATTCACCAACAGGTTCCCAAATGACACCTGAGTAAGGTTTTTCTTTTATTTTAATTTTTAAGTCCTGCATAGTATTAGGAAAATGTAAAAGTAACAATGCAGAAGCATAGCAATCTGACACGTAAGCGTTGACTATTTTTTTCAGCAGCTCTTACTCAATTTGCCAAGATGTGCAAGGTACTCAGAGTAATCTGTCAAGAAAAAGCATTTTGACAATTATATTTGGCTCAAGGTTTCAAAGATTAGAACCAACCAGGGATCAATCTGATACAAAAGTAACAAAACTGACCCTAATGCAGATTGAGAATCAGACCCATTTCAACTGACAAAGAGGACAAACACTGTAAGTCCTGGACAAGCCATCCCACCTTATCCATAGCCGCAAGTCATTTCTCCATTTCCCATATTTTATCAATTTTATTATTTCATAAATATTTTTATATTTTATATTTCATATTTTGTTTAGCACCCAATCGCGTCCCCCCCCCAAAAAAAAAAAGAAGAAGAAAAGAAATGATGTGATATAGCCAATCATATGATTGTGTGCAGTCAATTGCTAAATCCACAGCTGAGTCCTCTAACGCAACTGACAACAGGGAACACTAGGGATAAATTACTTGGTCCAACCTACATGAGCCGAAACAAAGACGGTCCAACTCCTGCAAAACGATGTTGATTATTTAGGTTTCAAGTTGGTATTGGTGAGGCATAAGCCAGTCCAGCCAGCTGTTGAACATCTCTCTGCGCCTCTCTGACATGGTTAGCCACATTGTAATATGACTTCACCTGAGCTGCATGAGTAGGATCTAGTCAGTCTGGCCTTGTGATACAAATAATTTTCTTAACGATCTGATGTCAATATTGGGAGATGAGCTGGAAAATCTTGAAACAAGACTTAAAACAAGAGACCTATTTGTTTTTAACTTCTGCGGCAACTTTAATAGTTCAATCTCTCATGGTATTATGACACATTCTGTAGAATGCATGTTAAGCAAAAACATCCCTACATTAACATCCCTACATTGTTTGTTCCGTCTCCACAATTTGTTTTTGCAGCAGTGGCAAATTGATGAGGGACAGCTAACAGACTCACAGGCGTTGATAGAATTTCAGCAATAAGCATTTAAAAGTTTGGACAACTGCAGTTCAAGTCCCACAATAGTCTAGTCAGATTACCACGCCTATAAGTAGAAGTAGCTGAAAAAAAGCCGTTCCTCTCACGATGAGGAAGCGTGGGACCGTTTGGTAGTTGAGAAACTACCACAAGTCTAGGAATTAAGACCACCCAAAGTTCTGTCGGAACTCGGGATCGGTATAGCGCACTCACAGCCAACAGTGATGAAGAATCACGGGCTAGGACCTATCTCTCGATTTGGCGGCAGATAAGAGCACATACGAGACAAGCAAATCGAAATGAGAAGGTTAGCACGTACCTCCACGCTGGTGCGTGGGAGAAGATCATCCGGTGCTTGTGTACCACCCACCAAATACAATAAAATAATGGCCCACTCCTCGTATGGAGGTAAAAGGTTACAATAAACACAAATAAACTGATCTGGGGTGGTAATCATAGCAGCTGACGGGTCAGCGACAGCATATAGATCTCTAGAAGTGTGCCTCGGGAAGCGTGTTACGAAATTGGCGCGCTGAGAAGTTGGCACGCAAATCGAGGCGGCTGACGAGGGCCTCAAAATACGCTTTTGGAGTCCTCAGTATGCGTGCAAAAATGGCACGCAAAACAAGGAAGGTCGGAGTTGGCTGCTGCGAAATCAGGGCACCGGAGCTGGCACACAAACCGAGGCGATAGTGGCGTGCCTAGGAATGTGCAAACGGACCCTCGATATGCGTGCAGAAATGGCACGCAAAACAAGGCAAAATCTGGGACGCAGTGTACTGGATCAGAATCGGTGTCGTCGAAACGAATCTAACGCCGCAGAAGGCACACAAATCGGAGTCCGGATGAGCTCCGTACGAGGGCGATGCATTAAGGACTTAGTTGTAACACTGCACCTCCGGGTGCACTGTACTGAACCCAATCTTGACCTGACTCGACCCAAATTGTCTCAGGGTTGGAGCCAGGATAGAGCCCAGTGGCTCAGCTAAGGCTCGGACCGAACCTGGAAGGAACCAGACCTAGTTCGGACCCCATTGAACATGACTCGAACCATGTTGCGAATGGCTCGAACCAATTCCAAGTGGTTAAGTGGACCGGGTCAAACGAAGTTGACCGGACCACTTGAAAGGGGCATGAACCCTTTTCTTTTTCTTCTCCACCCTTCTTCTTCTTCCTTCCTCACCTGCACGAACCGAGAGGGGACTAGGGCTTGGGCGGGGGCTTCTCTGGTGGCGGAGCCCGCGGTGGCAGGCAGCGACGGCGGCCTGGTGCGACGACGGCGACGGCGTGGGGTGGCGGCGGCGACGGTGGGGGGGGGAGGGGCGACGGCAACAGCATGGGGCATCGACGACGACTGCGTTGGCGGGGCCAGGCAGCGATGGGGCAGCGGGCTGTGGCATCGGCGGGGCAAGGCGGCGATGGCTTCGGCGATGGTGGGGCTAGGAGGCGATGGCAATGGGTCCGGCGTCATACCAGAACTGAGAAGGACCTCCGCGTCGCACCGAGGAGGGGTAGAGTCTAGGCGTCGCACCGAGGAAGGGGGGGTCTCTCTCTCGCAGAGTCCAAATTGCACAAGCAGGTAGATTTCTTTCTCTCTTAATTCTTCATCCTCTCCTATTTTGTTAACAGCATACATATATAGGCAGATATGTAACTCCCAACTCTTGGACTCCCTCCCTGACTCTAGGACTTCCCATCCCTTATTCCCGTTTTTATAACTCCTAGAAAATATAAAAAACATAATGGGCCATAAATTGGCCTAATAAAAGCAAAAGAGAATGGGGGAGGGATTCTTTGCTTCGTATCCTGCATCACAAAATACACTGGAAGCACACAGTTTCAACTCGAACAAGAAGCACATCCACTTTCGTGCCAGCTAAACTGATTATAGGTGAATACATCTTAACTAATATCCTCCTTTTCACTCCTAAATTTAAAAAACTTGTCACTTCTGTTTCATATCAAAACCAATTAATGTTTTAACAATGTCTCTGTCCATGTACAGATGAGTACATTGTATGCCAGTGTGCTGATTATCACATATTAGGTGCTACCTCAACTGTAATTGCATATATATTGGGCCTATCGACAACATCAAGGAACAAGGCACTATGTTCCTCTTCACATCATTGCTCCTTGATTACACAGCGTCAGAGCCATGAAACCCAAATGTCTTGAGTGTTTAGAGGAGCCATTTTGCCACAGTGGAAGCTTCATCATGCTTCCAATCTGTGCAGCATTATCCTGTTCACATTCCCAACATTCAGCAACTGGAATAGTACTTGCTACAGCACTGCTGTGATGCCATTCTAGCACCAAACAGCATATACACTAGATATCTTGCTGCTCTTTGTCCTGTCATATCCGCGACAGTCTCCACATGGCATAATATCCTTAAAATGGACAACTTCTTGGGGGTAGCAATTATGCAGTGGCTAAGCTGAGATTGTAATGGCTTGAACTCTGGACATTCAATCTGTCAACTGACATCTTGCTACTTAGGTACTTTCCACAGTGCTGCTGTGGTACCATGCCACTCTAGCACCATACGACACATACACTAAACACCTTGTTGCTCTGTTTCCTCTGCCATACCCTCAGTTGCTTTATTAGATGTTCGACTTCCTTGGACACTGCTCTCACAAAGTCCAACACTGAGGAGACTTAGGTACATGTCCTTGGACCAACACCTCATCCACATGCATTTGAGGCTGCACTTGCTACACCAGCTTGTTCTGCTTGTCCTTGCAGTATAGTCCCTTTACCTACAATCATAGTTGCTAGACGTATGCCTAGGCGCCACCTTGGCATAAAGGCATTTTTCCTGTGGCTGGGTGGTCCACGACCTTTCCTGGCGGTCAAAAAGCAGTCCAAGCAGCCCGCCTGGGTGCCTAGCGGGCGCCTGAGCAGGTTCGGCCCACTAAAAGACCCCACTAAGCCCGGCCTACACCCCCCTTTAAAACCCGCCCGATCCTGTCTCCCCCCCACCCCCCCAACGCCCTCTCACTCGCCGCCCCCTTTCTTGCTCCCAGAGCTCTGCTAGGGTTCGTGGGTTGCCGATGCCAATTGTCGCCGCCGTCGACTTCGCCTACTGTCGTCATAGCCATTGTCGTCGATCGTCGTCGACTCCATCACCATCATCATCTTCGTAGTCATCTCTGTTAAGCTGCTCTCTCTCTGATGCGGGACAAGGGGGATAAGAAGTGGGGTTTAGAGGAGGGGGGACTGATCGGCGTCGCACCGATGGGCAGCCTCCGGCGTCACACCGGAGCAGGGGTTCCCTCGGCGTCGCACCGAGGAAGAGGGGTGGAGAGGGTCTCCATCGCAGAGACCAAAATGCACAATCAGGTTTTTTTTTTTCTCTCAAAATTCATCATCCTACCATCTCTGAAAAATTCATCATACATATAGGGAGTTCTGTAACTCCTGACTCTTGGAGATCCCTATCAGACTCTTAGACTTCCCTTATTCAAGTTTCTTTAATTCCTAGGGAATAAAAACAAACATAGTGGGACCATAAATGGTCCTAATAAAAGCCCATGAAAGGAACCCCAACCATGCATCGTCTTCTGCATCAATCTCTCCTGGTTCGAAAAAACTCGTCCTCGAGTTTTGAAATGCGCCAGTATAATCAAGAGGACGATTGCATCATTTGTGGGAGTCTTCAAGCAGAGAAGACTATCAAGAATCACCACCCAGTCTACTGTATGTGAATCACAGAAGGTCTGCCCTATCAGATCAATAAGATCCGATCCTGATTCCACAACTAACAGAGAATCTAAACTCTCTGGAGAAATGAGGTCATGCCCACCACTGCATAATAAGTCATCATCAGAAACAACAGCATCAAACATGTATAACCCAGAATCCACAAATAAACTATGATCCCATGAATCTACAACCAATAACTCACTAGCAGCTGACAACAATGGGTTGTCTTCACATACATCCTCATATTGATCATCTTTTATAGCTGGCGAAACTGTATCAAGCAACTTGGACGGTGTTTCCATTACCTTAGGAGAAATTAGAGACGATTCCGGAAACGTGAACTCACGTCCATCAAGATGAGGGTGTATGAGGGAGCATCGACGTCTATCACAATCCATTGTTGCTTGGTGCTCTGATAGCCAATCTCGACCCAAGCAAATAGAAGAGCTCCATGGATCTATAGTACACCAAGCTCCATCCACATATGTAATGAAGTGTCCCGTGGTGACACCTTTAACTCGCCGATAAAACTCCACAAAAGCCTTATCACCGTCTACAAGAATCTCGTTCGTCTTCAACAGTGAATCAACAATATGTTGGGGAATCGTATTATCACTCACTCTCTCATCTAATATCAATGTCGTCCATTCTCGATTCGGCAAGAACACAGTGAAACGGAAATAAATGGAAGACATGTTGCAAGAGATTACTCCAAGGTTCCAATTCTGATAGAATCAAGCAGTGGTCCGCAGAACGAGGCGTCGTAGGGGCAGCATCACTCTGGAGTTGAGTCCGTCTTACTAAGACAAAGCCAACGACACGATCAATACAAGAAATAGAGCCCAAAGGATAACCTCAATATGCGTGCAGCAGCGACATACAAAACGAGGTAAATCGGAGATTCAGCGTGCCGGATATGGGTCAGCCTCGTCGAGACGAACCCGACGGCACAGTGTACGAATCGAAGTCCGAAACAACCTCGAAAGGCGAGCACAAGTGTCCTCGTAAAGCGTGCAAGTGCGGCATGCAAAATGAGGCAAGTCGAGATGCTGACCGCTGCGAAATCAATGCTTCGAGATGCTGGCACGCAAATCGAGACGGCTGACGCGGGCCTCGAGATGCGCGTTCAGGGTCCTCTATATGCGTGCAGCAGCGGCACGCAAAATGAGGCAAATCGGTGCTGGCTGCTGCGAGATCGGGCGCCAGGGAGCTGGCACGCAAACCGAGGCGACAGTGGCGGGCCTCGGAATGCGCAAATGGGACCCTCGGTATGCATGCAGAAATGGCACGCAAAATGAGGTAAAATCTGAGACGCAACACACTAGATCAAAGTAGGCGTCGTCGAGACGAATCCAACGCCGCAAACGGCATGCAAATCAGAGTCCAGACAAGTTCACAATGTTGGCGGTGTATTAAAGGCTACAATTGCACCACCCGTGAACCAGCATGGATCAAATTGGATCCCGGTTGCACCTTTGGTTCGAACCCTAACTGACCCGGTGGCTTGAACCTTTGATCTTCTTAGAACCTGGTCGAACTAGGTGTCAAATTGAGCCCAATTGCCTTTCTAAAGGGAATGGTTCGAACCGGACCGGGTTCAGACTCGGACCAGGAGTAGGCTAGTTCGGTCCCAGCCTTAATCCAACCTGGTTAAACCAAGTAGTAACTTTGAAGGGGGCACGTGCCCCTTCTTCTTCTTCTTCCTCCTTCTTCTTCACCTGCACGAACGAGAGGGAGAATAGGGCTTGGGGCAGAGGGCTTCGCTGGTGGCGGAACCCGCGGTGGCAGGCGGCGGGGCAAGCAGTGACGGCGGCCGCCGTGGCTGTGGCGGACGG
Source organism: Zantedeschia hybrid cultivar (assembly GCA_030544215.1). Taxonomy (NCBI): domain Eukaryota; kingdom Viridiplantae; phylum Streptophyta; class Magnoliopsida; order Alismatales; family Araceae; genus Zantedeschia; species Zantedeschia hybrid cultivar. The sequence goes on along the minus strand of JARZZO010000005.1, from coordinate 74,771,722 downwards.
AGACGGCGACGATGATAGACGCGGGCGGTGGCGGCGGTGGGATCCCGCGACGAGGACTACGGTGGCAGGGGCTCCACCAGACGCCAGCAGGGAAAAGAGAAAGGGGAAGGCTGCGGCCGCGGGGATTGCGCCGGCAGGGACCGGCGTCTACAGCGGATGACCGCCGGTGGCAGCCACAGTGGGGCAGCTTCGCCCCTCCCCCTCTTCTTCTTCTTCTTCTGTTCGTTCTTCACCCGAGCTAGAAAGAACGGGAAGAAGGGCAGCGATGGCCGCAGGCAGTTGTTGCAGCGGCGGGAACCAGCAGCAGGGGCGGTGTCGGCGGGCGCTGCAGCGGCGATGCTGGCAGCAGGTGGAGCAGTTGACGGTGGCGGGCGTGACAGCGGCGAGCAGCAACGGCGAGCAGCAGTGCAGTGAGGGATCGGGTATGCTCTGATACCAAAACTTGATGCGGGACAGGGGGGGATAAGAAGTGGGGTTTAGAGGAGGGGGGACTGATCGGCGTCGCACCGATGGGCGGCCTCCGGCGTCACACCGGAGCAGGGGTTCCCTCGGCGTCGCACCGAGGAAGAGGGGTGGAGAGGGTCTCCGTCGCAGAGATCAAAATGTACAATCAGGTTTTTTTTCTCTCTCTCTCAAAATTCATCATCCTACCATCTCTGAAAAATTCATCATACATATAGGGAGTTCTGTAACTCCTGACTCTTGGAGATCCCTATCAGACTCTTAGACTTCCCTTATTCAAGTTTCTTTAAGCCCTAGGGAATAAAAACAAACATAGTGGGACCATAAATGGTCCTAATAATAGCCCATGAAAGGAACCCCAACCATGCATCGTCTTCTGCATCACTCTCTCTCTCTCTCTCAAGCGAGCCGAATGCCCTCCATTTGTCTCTCCCTCTCGATCTCCCTCCCCGTCTCCCTTCCTTACCCTATCTCTCTCTCTTTGTGCCACTACCGACGTCGACTGGCACTCTCTCTCTCTCTCTCTCTCTCTCTCTCTCTCTCTCTAGGACGAAGGCCCCTCTCACTCTCAAGTCTCACCTTCTCTCATACTCTCTCTCTCTCTCTCATATATACACACAAAGGCAAGGATGGCAATCTCAATATCGGTACCGGTGGGTACCGATATCGATACATATCGGTATCAATATTGGTCGTATAGGCCGGTACCAGCCAATAAAAAATTAATAAAAATATTTTATTATTATTATAACTACAAAGACCGATATCGACTACTTTAGAAGGTATCGATATCGATCCCCCGATACTACCAACCATGCACAGAGGGCCAAAGGCCCCTTCTCTCTCTCTCTCTCTCTCTCTCTCTCTCTCTCTCTCTCTCTGGGCCGAGTCCCCTTCTCACTCTCTCTCGCCCCCTCATAGTCAGACTCTCTTAGACAATCAAACCTACATTTTTGCATCATATATATTGTTGTTATGAGTATTATGTTGCAGTTGTTGGAACAAGAAGTCGACGAGTATGAGGTTAGTATTTTTATCTTTGAAATTTTATTTTTTATGCTTATTTTTCAGTCAATTTCGCTACAGCCAGTCCCAAGCTCCTTGAGAAAGGAGAAGGGTGTACGTTAGGTTAACAGACACTTGATAAAATTTGTCATAACCCAATCATGAATCATGAACCAATATTTTGTGCTAGTGCTAGGATGTTCTCTGAAAGCGACGCGTTACAAATGGTGCCCAATAGCGGTGGCAAATGAGTAAGGGTTCTCATGCACTGGACGAATACGAGTATAGAAGTTAGTCCATAAGAATAAGAATAAAATTCGTTTAGCTACATAGAACATAGGAACCTTAACAGGTAAAAACTTAGAATTAATTAAACTAATGAGAAATAGGAGAGTCAACATAGCTTGTTTACAGGAAATTAAATGAAGGTTTCTAAAGCTAAAGAAATTAAAGATTTCAAATTGTAGTATGTAGGTAGTAGTAATAGAAATGGCGTAGCTATCACTATAGACAAAGAGTTTAAAGATAAAGTTGTAGAAGTTAGAAGGGAGTGGGATAGACTCATATTAGTTAAACTTATAGTAGGTGAAGAAGTTTTAAATATAATTAGTGCTTATGCACCTCAAGTAGGATTAGAAAAGAGTATTAAGAAAAAATTTGAGAGAATTTTAATAAGATAATTCAAGATATCCCTAATGGTAAAAAGACTTTTGTCGGGGGAGATTTAAATGGCCATGTAGGAAAGGATAATCGTGGTTATGAGAGGGTCCATGGTGGCTTTTGGCCTTGGTGATAGAAATGGCATAGATTAGACCATTCTTGACTTTGCTATTGCATACGATTTAATAATTGCAAATACTTACTTTAAAAAGAGAAATGAACATTTAATAACTTATCAAAGTGGAACGCATAAAAATCAAATAGATTATTTTCTTATAAAAATAGTTAATCGCTCGTTATGTAAAGATTGTAAAGTCAATCCTGGAAATCTTGCTCCTCAACATAGGATTTTAGTAATGGATGTTTACATCCAAAAGTTGAAGAAAAATGGTATAGTAAATAGCTACCTAAAAATTAAATGGTGAAATTTAAAAAGAGAGCATTTAGATACCTGTAGAAAGTGCCTGCTAAAGGAGACTATATGGGATTCTGAGGGAGAAATTAACATAATATGGAATATAATTGCTACTTATATAAATAGAACAACAAAAGAAATCTTAGGTGAATCTAAAGGTAAAAGAGTTCTTAGAAAAGAAACTCGGTGGTAGGATAAGAAAATTCAAAAATCTATTAACTATAAAAGAGAATGCTTTAAAATGTGGCAAATGAGTACAAATGATCAAACATTTAAAAATTACAAAATTGTAAAAATAAACACTAAATAAATAGTTAATGAAACAAAGTTAAAGGCTTTTGAGGATTTGTAACATAAGTTGGGAACTCGAGAGGGTGAAAAAGATATATATAAACTTGCTAAACTAAGAGATAAAAGGAGTAAGAATTTTAATTATATTAGATGTATTAATAGCAAAGATGGTAGGGTCTTAGTGAAAGATTGCGAGATTAAGGAGAGATGGAATACTTATTTTAAAAAATTGTTAAATACAGATCAGTTCAGAGGTTACCATCATGAAAAAACCAATGAGTTTAATAGACAAATAAATTATCATTATATTCGACATATTAGACCTTTAGAAGTTGAAGATACTCTAAAAAAGATGAAAGTGGATAAAACCCTAGGACCAGATGGGATACCTATCGAAGGTTAGAAAAGTGTAGGTAGCATAGGTATTAAATGGCTTACTGAACTTTTCAACAAGATTTTAAAAGAGAGGAGAATGTCAAATGATTGGAGAACAAGTATTGTGATTCCATTCTTTAAAAATAAATGAGATATCCAAAATTGTAAAAATTATCGTGAAATTAAACTTATGAGTCATATTATGAATCTTTAAGAGAGAATAGTAAAGAAGCATCTTAGGCATATTACTAACGTTTCAGAAAATCAATTTGGGTTCATGTCTAGTAAGTCTATTACGGAAGCTATCTTCCTATTGACACAATTGATGGAGAAATACAGAGAGATGAGGAAAGATTTGTACATGATTTTTATTGACTTAGAGAAAGCTTACGATCGTGTAACTAAGGAGTTAATTTGGTAGACTTTAGAAAAAAAAGGAGTATCTAAAGAATATATTCATATGATTAGAAATATGTATAAGAGGGCTTCTACGAACGTGAGGACTAGTGTTGGACATCATAGTTCCCTATTACTATTAGATCACATCAAAGGTCAACATTAGATTCTTATCTTTTTACTTTAGTTATAGATGAGACCACCAAACACTTGCATGGTGACATCCCTTGGTGTATGTTATTTGCAGATGATATTATTCTAGTTGATGAGGATATTAAAATTTTGAATGATAAACTAGAACAACAGAGATTCGCTTTAGAATATAAAGGCTTTAAGATGAGTCGAACTAAGACAAAATATATGAAATGTAATTTCAAGAACAAAGAAGTTGGTTAGGTAGATTTAGTTACTATTGAGGATCAAGTTATTCCTAAAAGTAACAACTCTCGATATTTATGATCTATTATTCAAGATAATGGAGAGATCCAAGAAGATATCACTCACATAGTCAAGGCAGGTTGGCTGAAGTGGAGAAGTGTAACCGGAGTCCTTTGTGATCGACGAGTCCCCTTAAAACTCAAAGGCAAGTTTTATAAGACAGATATAAGACCTACTATATTATATGATTCTGAGTGTTGGACTATGAGAAAGGATCATTCGTAAAAGTTGTGTTGTTGAGATGAGGATGTTGAGATAGATGAGTGGTAAAACTAGAAAAGATAAGATTAGAAATGAATATATACGTAAGGATTTAAGGGTAGCTCCCATTGACATTAAGCTTAGGGAGAATAAGGTGCGTTAGTTTGGTCATGTACATCAGCGCCTAAGTTTGGTCATGTACATCAACGCCTAAGTTCAACACCAGTTAAGAGGTGTAATAGAATTAGAGTGGAAGAGGGTAGAATACATCGAAGAAAACCTAAGATGAGGTGGTTGGATGTAGTTAGAAAAAACTTGGCACTGCTACGTGTTACTTCTAATTTGGCACTGGATAGATTAAGATGGCGGGACAAGATTCATGTAACCAACCCTAATTAATTGGGATAAGGCTTTGATGATGATGATGATAATTATTATTATTTTTCAGTCACATGTTTAACATTGATACTTCATTGTAATGTTTTTTTTTCTGTTAATGCTAAACTAATATGATATAAAATATATTATTCTAAAGTGTACGCCTAGATGATGCCTAAGAGGGCGCCTAAGCGCTTAGGCACTCGGGGACCCCGAGCACGCCTTGGGTCACCTTACCACCTTGACAACTACGCCTACAATGCATAGGACTTGTAGCACCTCTAACCTTTCATCTCAGCCTTTCTAACGGATATCATAGGCATCAAGAACACTTAACTGATGACTGCTACAAGAAGCATGATAAGGTGCTCATGCTGCATGCCCTACAGTTGCTATTGCTGATCCTGAGCCTCCACCATCTTGGCTCACAGTTTCTCTCAGTTAGTCACAAAACTCCACCAGATATAGAAACTATAGTCGGTTACTTTGTTTAGTGAAGCTATACCCCGTATCGTGTCTACTTCTCCCAGTCTGATCCCCCTCTCAGCTGGCCACCCAGCTCTAGCAGATGTGGCATCTCTTTCAGTCAGCCAGTTTCTCTAAGAGATCCACACCTTCTAACCAGTGGCTTCCTCTGATACTGCCTCTAAGATTTCACGCAGTGCGGCTTCTCAGCACATGCCACTGGATTTTTTGTTTATTGCTCCCCAGTGCTTACTTTTGGATAACATTATTGATGGCACTCCCCTTTGCGACTCCTGTGGTACTATCACTTCCCAAGTTGCCTCTATGTGCAGCTAACTCTGTCACCTGTGCTTCATATTTCCCAATCTATTAACTTAATTTCTGTCAGTTGCCGTATTAATTTAGATTACATAGTCTCATTTATTGGGCCTTCTGTTCTGCGCAGGATCCATATATAGGCTCATTTATTGGGCCTTCTGTTCTGTGCAGGATCCATATATAGGCTAGAGGATAGAATGATCATGTAGACACGTATAACCTTAAGCATCTCCACATATCTCCTTCAACCATCTCTTCACCTCTTTCAAAGTTTCATGCAGTTTTGTTACCTCCATCATGCCCCATGATATTGAAGATTTTCACATGTTTCCAAGTATCACCTTAAGACTCTGTATTAGTCTGGTCTTTGGTGTATTGCGTCATGTCTCACTTAATCCTACATCTACAGGCATAGGTTGTAGGTTGGCAAAGTACTGATCCCTTCTCATTTCTCATAGTGAATCTATATCTACATAAAACTCCCCTCAATCTATTGCATTATAATATATGGCATCTAATCCCCTTGGCTTCCATCATAGGGCTCCACAATGAGTTTTATTGATGACTTTTCCTATTTGGCTGGGTTTATATATGTCGACATTTTAGTATTCTTTATGGTTACCCAAGTTAATTACCAAGATTTAAACTCAGTTTTGTTGCACTAAATTCTATTCTAACTATGCTCATGAGAATCCTTCTGCTGAGATGTGACTTCTCACTTGTCATGGCATGTCTCACCAGCAATCCTATCCTCAAACACACGAGAAGAATGGTGCCACTGAGCAAAATCATCCTCACATCTCAAGATTGCATGTGCTAAAATCATCATCACATTTCAAGACTACACATGCTCTTCTCATCTCTAGCTCCGTCCCTCACTCATCTTAGTAAAAAGTTGTTCTGACTTCCTCTAACCTTATCATTATTACTCCTTCCTCCACCCTTGAGCCATCTCTTTCTTGAGCCATCTCTTTCCCTCTCCTTTGGATTACAACATGCTTCATACCTCGGATGCACATACCTAACATACTTTGTGCTTCATCCACACAATGAATACATTACGCTTTCTCCTCATGCAGCTGAGCTTTCTCTTGTTTAGTTCTGAGCATGAAGGCTATTGCTTTTATGATCATTTAACCCAACACTCCTATATTTCTCATCATATGACATTCTTTGAGACCATTCCATATTACTCTTCTTCTTCCATTCAGTATCTCTACTTTATCCATAATAATCAACTTCTACTCGCCTCCATGAATCTAGGATCCACGTTTTCTGACTAGTCGTCGTCTTCTCCTCTACATCTACCAAGTCTTCCTCCTCCCATCTATTTTAGCCCTCCACCATTCCTTCACTACTCAGCCACCTCTTTCTCATGTCTACACTCGTGGCCCTCATTGCTTATTTAGATCTTCTTGTTGGGATGGCACTTCTGTTACTTTATGCCTTCACCTGAGCCTGTATCTCCATTTATTGATCTATATTATTCACTTAAATATCAACACCTTCATTATCTCTTTTGACTTTCTTATAGTTGACTATCATTCTCAGAGACTAGTGCCTTTTTGTTGTCATTCCTCATCAAGAGCCAAGTTTGTCTTGAGAATCCATAATACACACAACATAACACACTATGCAAGAGGAGCTTCAGGCTCTTCAATGGACTCACGTGTGATCTTGTTCCTCTCTCTGCTGGCAGAGTCCCCGATCCCCATCAACTAGAAAGGGAGCGGCATACAAGAACAAAGTTAGGCCTGATACGTTTACTTATCCCTATGAAGCTAAGTTTGTTGCACGTTGTTTTACTCGAGATTGGTTAGTACCAACAATTTATCACAAAATTAATATAGAATACAAACAACGAAAGTGAAATTCCTCACACCAAGAAAAACTACCCGATGAGAAACCATACTCCTCAAAACACTCCACCTCACTACAGGACAGTTAAGAAAATACAATTGCCAGATAACGAAGCACCCTCCCTAACTGCAACAAAATGACCAAAAAGGAGACATTCTCAACATTGAGCCTACTTCCCTAGAGAGCAATGTCAAGTCCTCAGTTGAATAATATACATCGCCTTGGCAATTTGTTCCTCTGCTTTCTGCTTTGAATAACTGATCCAAGAATGCAAGATCATTCAGGTGATTTGTAACCCCTCTGTCATCTGATTCCAATATCTTTCCCTTCTTGCATATTGTTAGATGATGGTTTTAGAAAACTCTGCAGCTTCGTGTGGCCTTTGACCCTTTTTGCATGATTGCCCCGAGTCCTGAACCTCACCAATGCACTCTTATTACTATCATTATTTCTCATGGATGGGCCCTCTATCAAAAGCACATTAAGGATGCCTACCTCTCTGAGCTTTATATGCAGCATGTGCCTCGTCTTCTTACTTCATTGCAGCATGGTTGCCATCCCCATCGGACCATGTATATGTTTAAACATGCACCCAGACTTGGTACGAGCAGTTTCAACATGTTGTCCTTAATGTCGATTCAGTAAGGATGTTCATGATTATGTTCTCTTTGTTTATGCCTCAGCACATGGTCATGCCACTCTTCTTCTTACCTTGATGACTAGTTCATCACAGGTGAATATGCTCCCACTGTTGCCTCAATTAAGCAGCATCTTTGTAGGTAGTCTAAAATGAAATATATTGGAGCCCTCCACTATTTTTTAGGCCTTGAGGTTGCGTTCTCCACATATAGATACCCTCTCCCACTAAAAGCATATTGTTGATCTTCTTAACTTTGTTGCTCACTGTAGTTCTAGGATGGCTAGTACACCCATGGAATTCTGGGTCGGATCGGATCCCCGAATCGGGACCCGGCGATCCTGATCCAACCCGGATCAGATCGGCCAAGTCGGCCGATCCATATGAAGTTTGGCCGGTCCGACCTGGCCGGATTAAAAAAATCATGAAAAATCAGAAAAAAACAGAAAAAGTTGTATACATATGATTCAATGAATGTACAATAAAAATGAATGCAATTTATGTACATCCATAAAAATATATACATTAAAGACAACTAAGGGTCTGATGTCCAGAAGAGTGATGTTGTTTCCTCTGAAAAAGCAAATGGACAAGTGTCCCAAGGGCCGGACAATTGGAACAAATCGAAGGGATTTGACAGTGACTCTGCAAAAGCATGGAATTCTACATCTGTGTCGACCAAAGGAGCAATGTCTAATGAGGATCAAGCTTGGACTCCAAAGATTGATTCCGATAAAGCTGACAAGCCTAGTTGCTAGGGCAATCGCAGTGGTTCATTTCAGCAGAGAGATGATTGGAGTCAAGAAAAGCCTCATGGTGGAGCACATAGTTCTGGCGAGGGAAGTGGATGTGAGAGATCTAATGGGGGGAGTGCAAAGAACGGCGGATGGTAGCCATTCATAGCATGGCAATGTACATTAACTTCTTGTTTTTGCTTTGATGGTTCTGTATCTATTGTGGTTGTTGGTTATTCTCTTTTTGCTTACATACTAATGATCATCTGTATATACTTTCCTTCCAATGTCTGAAGCCAGTGGCAATCTTTTTTTGGATGGAGCCTATTTTGGATCTTTCCAGATAAAAGGCAACAAGGTTTAATCACTTCATTTGTCCCTAGTCTATTCTACTTGAGATTTTCCAAGCTGTAGCCTGTTTTGAGGGTCAAGTTGCCGGCGGCGGCAACTGGCGGCGGTGGTGGCTGGGGGAGGGGGAAGGTTGGGGGAAGGGGGGAAGGCCAGCAGCTGCTGTTGCTGGCTGGATCGCCCCCCTTAAGGAGGGATCCGAATCGGGCCAAATTGGGTCCAAACCGGCCGATCCGGACCCGATTTGGACTGATTCACACTGTGTTTTTTTTTAAAAAATAAAATAAAATCGGGGGGGATGAATAGTGAAATCCCCCCCAAATCGGATCGGAACCCGTCGATTCTGATTCGAATCGAAATCGGCCGATTCCGCAATCCATGAGTACACCAGTGGGACTTCATGCTATGGATGTTGGCCATTCAGTGAATCCAACTCCATCAACAGCTGCCCTTGTTTATCTGACTATCTCCCGCCATGACATTATTTATGCCACATATGTCAAATCCACTCTGTCAATGCTCCCACTTCCATGCACCATGACTCTCTGGATCGTCCACTACCTCTGTGGCACTGTCACACATTCCCTATGCATGTTAGTCATACCTCCTCTGGAGCTGTGCATATTCTCTGTGCTGATTAGGCAAGAAATCTCAGTGCATCACCAACCGCCATTCCACTATAGGAATCTTCCTCCTTGCCGTAGATTATGTCCCGACAGAGTGAGAAGTAGCCATTGTCTATCATTCCAGAAGTGGAGCTGAATATTGCAGTATATTCAATGCTTCCATTCAGAAAATGTGGCCTCAACATCTTCATTATAATCTTGGCATTCACTCTCCAGCTCCTGCGTTTCACACCATTGCTCTTCAGATTGTGTGGAATTTGGTATTTCATGTGTGGTTGCAACATATCAAGATTGACTACCATGTGAGTGCTAGTCTTTGTCATCCACATTCTTCCTCATCTTTCCCCTACTAAGCAGCCTGTTGACCACGTCACTAGGTCTCAGATGACTGCATGATTATGATTTCTAGTTGGCAAACTCTCTGTCTACAATCTGCCATAGTGACTCAAACCATAGCGGGTGCTGCCTAATTGTAACCGTGCATACATGGGGCCTAGTGCCCACAATAAGGAATAAACAATTATTTCCTCTTCATAGCAATGTTGACTGGTTACAGAAATAAATTGGAATAGCATCGATATTTTCCCCATCACAACTGCAAAATCTTTTGAATGAAGTACATGGTACTAATATTAATAACTGTGGTTCTTAATGAGTTTCAAACAGGAAGCTTTTCCTTCATTTTGCTAAGGAAATACAGATGCAGGCTTAAAGAAAAGAAAAAAAAAAATGCACCTTGTTTCCAATTGCACGTCCAAAACCACAAGGTACAGCAGCAGCATCAACATCACCAATATGTGCTCGGAGACTCCTCCTAGCCCTGGGAAGAGAGAACAAAAACAGCAGAACATGAGTAATAATTTGACAGGGGAAAAACAATCCATGCCACATGACCCTTAAATATACTCATATGTTCAACCTGTCAATTTCACAAACAGGGATCAATCCCCACAGACAGCTCTATAAAGGAAAATACTTACCATACGGCAATAAGTAATCCAGCTAGCTGTCGTGAACCAACACGTTCGAAGCTTGTACCTTCATCCAGCGTCTTCCCTATAGTATCCAACCACCACTGCCCATTAGCACTCCCCTCCAGTCCTACCTACATCATACAATCAACAAACATAACATTTATAACATGCCACGACTCTTAGAAAACACAATTGGCTTCACACAAACAAAATGGCACAAACACCATCAGCTATGCACCATGAATGGCATGTGAAGCTATGTGGTAACAGCAGAGAAACAAATGCAGTCAATCCACCAAAAAACGTCTCATCAGGAAGAGGTTCTTTGGCTTCTGATTTTTATGGAATAAGTGATGCATTTTTCCAAGCAACTCAAAGAAGAGGGAAAATTTTTTAGTATCACATACACTTATGAAAGATTAATCTAAAATGAATTTTCATGCACTAGACTGGTCAAATGCATTAATACTCTTGCGTTCTCAAGTTTTATGAGATAATGTGCCAATATTGATCAATTACTTTTAAACATTTATATCAAGGAATGGATTGTGTCTTGAGGAAATAGAAACATTTTGTACACAACCTTAGAAGGCCTATAGTATGTAGTATAAGTTGGTTAAGTCCTCAAGAGCATTACAAAGATAACTATATCTAAGGTTCAAATGTTGCACCTTTTTGAAAGTGGAGAGTACCACGATTTCATTAATAGAATGAGAACTGTCATAAGGTACATATATCTACTAAATGAGCTATGGTCGTCAGTAACCTGTACCCCCTCCAACCCAAACAATATGGCCTAATCAAATACATGGTCAGAAATAAATTTTATGACTACTCCTAGGAATCTACTTGAACTATTGAAGATTCTATAGCCATGAAGTTTGCATGCAAAACCATCCATCACACCTGCGGTTGTAACCTAGGCAAAAGTACATCCATCATCTCTGAATAATCATATATCCCATGTACATTGGTCCTAAGAAAAAGGTTATTGGGATATATACAAGAGGCTTGAATCCACAACTTGTGAGCTGCTTTTGGGAGCCAAATTTCTGGGCTTGGCACAAAGCAAACGATACCTCATAAGCCTTGGATTAAGTTGTTACAACTGTCTCCTTTTCACGCTCACAGAATTTCTTTGTCATGTCACATACTCTTATTTTTTAACAAATTAACCATCATTTTTCAGAGCCTATTTGGGAACACTTGTTCCAATCCATCTTATGTGGCAATCAAGGATATCCCCAAGGTTCCAATAACAAGAAAACAAGCATATCAATGGAATATCAGTGGTTTTGAATGGCATAATTATTGACTAAATTTGTTCATTGACAAACATTAGTTAGAGGCTTAGAGCCCATATCCCCTCAGTCGATTGGACTATTTTTTATAGAGCGAAGAAAAATTGCACATTCCAACTTAGTTCAACTTTATCACCTATTTGTATGTGTATCCAGTAAAATGCACATAAATGAGTTTATAATGTTAATGCTTTTCTTTTATGAATTCTCATCACCTCTGGCTAATTTTTCATTTCCCAAATTATGAAATTTTCTTGACCCAATTATCCATGAAAGGTTTACTATAAGTGAACATTTGCAATACCATTTCTCCAGCTTCTGCTGCCCCTTAAGAATTTTTTCTACACGAAACTCCACTGAGAATGCTCAAGTCAACGAACATTTGAAGTGTAACTGTATATTGAAGCTAGTGTCAAGAACTGTCACTGGGTAACAGCTATAATGGCACGCCATGTGTGGCAATAGGTCCATATTCTGTCAATCAAAAATTGTTTATGCAATCGAACCAAAATGCAAATCAAGAACTTTATTTTGGGATTTGACCACAAGCAATTATGTCCAAAACCATTTTTTTATAAATCACAAAAAAATAAAGAATCCACGACAGGCAAGTGCTTCACAGTATAAAAACTAAAAGTGATAATTTATAACTCTAGAAGAACTTTGGAATGACATGTTTTGATATTACACCAGAATAAAAGTTCCTATGTTTTTCAATCAAAAGGAAAAATCAACAGAGCATTAAGGATAACCACAAGTAGACATATAAACTGTCATCTTGGTTAAAGAACCACACAAATTTCCAAGGAAAAAAAAAACACTTTTAGTCGAGGAATAAACACATGTAAAACATAAAACCAAAGCAGTTCAATCCAGGTTTTACAGCAGAACTCCATCCTATTAAATTATGAAATGCAATGTTAAAACGTAAAATTGGCAGTGCAGAATTTCCAGTAAACCTTACAGTTTCTTTTGCTGCAGCCATTGCAAGAAAGCCAGCCCCCATCTCAACTTCTTGCAACCCAACAACAACTAAGCCTACCTCTGAAGCTGCACCACCCAACCATGTTATAAGTGAATCATGAGATGCCCTTTCTTGTCCAACATTCCAAGTTCCAGCAAGCATTTTAATATTTTCTAATTTTGTATACAAGGTCTTTCTATTTGTCAATTCTGTTCGCACAATATTGTCAAGAGGACATGGAGACATTAGATTCCATCCTCGAATACCCCCATGATTAGCCAGTGTAAAGAGATAACCACCTCCAACAGCCATCTTTATAACTGGGCTGCTATGAGCCACCCATCCACCAAGAAGGTTTCCTTCCAAATCTATTACCTGGAGAGTACCACTAGCATAGCCAACCCACAACCGTATACCGAATGTGCAGAGGCACTGGACAGAGGAAGAATGATATTGAAACTCCTGCAACCGATTTCCATTTCCGTCCCACTGAACAAGAAGGCCATTTGCACATCCGGTCCAAACCATCCCATCAATGGACATAGTAAGCGCTTCAGTCCTTCGCTGATCATCTCCAAAAGCACTCTTAGCAGCAACTCTACGAACAGCATCAGCTGCTCCCATAAGAGCATTACGGGACCTCTGGAAAAAACTAACAGAACCTTGTGACTTTTCCTTTTTTGATGTGGAAACAAATTTTATCTTCATCTCATCCTCTACATGTGAATCGTGGACCGGTGAGATTTCCAGCCGAGCCTCAACCTGGCCATCTATGCCAAATACTTTCAAAAGTTCCTTTGTACGAGAATCCCTGAGGAATTGCTCAAAAATTGTTAGAATAAAGGAATATAGAGAATCAAGAACATATGTGACTTAAACAGTTCACAGGGAACCAGCAAACACAGAGATAAACACACAAAATAAAGATATACCATAGTGCAAACGATAAGTAGCTGCCACTCCATACTTTTGACCTCAAGTTATCAGATAATAGATACTTCACATCCACAGCAGGCAGAGCACAGACACCTCCCACGGTGACATTGCTCCTGAGGTCAATATAAGACCTTTCAACCAATAAAGCAGCCATATGCCTTTCTTCCATTGACAAAGAGAGAGATTTCTCTATAGCTTCCCAAGGCCAGACCTTTATTACACCACCTTCAGAACCTGACCACAGGTCACCTGGATTTCGCAAATAATAGAATGAATCTAGTTCTATGATAAAATACACATGTTCCACAACTAAAAGCACGGATTTGAAAAGACAACCATAAACATATACAAAGGGAGAGGCAAAGACATATAGACTAATTTCCTCACCAAAATCACTCAATAGATACACCAATGTGCATAAATGGAGTATTTGATTAATATAAGGCACAAATATAATCGTTAAAATATAAAAGAGTAACAAAAATCAATGAATAAGATGATGCCATTAACTGACAAACTATTGATGGATGATGGTTTACCCATTTACTCAATCATATTATACCAAGATTTTTTAGGTTTCAAGCTCAATAGTTTTGTCATATAAAGCCTACTATTGTAATCAAACAATTAATGCAGCAAGCCAGGATGCATCACTCCACAACAATTATTTGCTCAAGGAAAACCATGATCTTAGCTCTCTGATGAGTCGACAATGAACACCCATACAACTGTAGGTATACAAGAGCATGTGTGTGTGGGGATCCATGTTACTAGTGGCATGGGATTCCATTGCCACCTATTTGAGGCCCTCGGATCAACTTCATCTGACGGGCTTTTTGACATGAGAAAAACAAAGTCACGTGACACATGTAAGTTGTTCCTTTCACCACTATCCAACTTTCAAGGTGACTCTACCACTACCAATGTCATGGGATCCCAATGCCACCTATTTGAGGCCCTCAAATCTACTTCATCCGATGGCCTTTTTAACATGATAAAAACAAAGGCACGTAACACATCTAAGTTGTTCCTTTCGCCACTCTCCAACTTTCAAAGTGACTCTCTCTCTCTCTCTCTCTCTCTCTCTCTCTCTCTCTCTCTCTCTCTATCCATAAGCACACACCCTTTCTATATATATACATATACATACATATGTATGTACATATATATAGGCCGCACATCTAACTTAGATGTTCCCCTCCCCCAACCAAAACCCTCCATCCTAATGTAAAAAAATTAAAAATTGCTAAAAAAAATTAGAATATTCAAATACTCCGATCTAGGTTGATTCCCACCCCTTTGGGTTTAATTTTCACCGTCCAATCAACGAAATTGGCTATATCCATCCAATCAAGTGCATCATTTTTTAGGGATCAAAACTAAAACCTCAGGAGATGGGATCAACCCTAAGGGCTAATCTGACAAATTTTCTATTTTTTTACTATTTTCAGCATTTGTAGAGATCATTTTTTTATGGACACCCAATCGGACGACTAATATTGATCGTCAAGATGGGATGGTAAAAATTAGAGCCCCAAGGATGGGATCAACCTAAGGGGCCTATTTTAATATATAAAAATTTATAAAAAAATTATTTTTTAAAGAGGGGGAGAGTGATTTTTTCAAGGGGGGATCTACGTTGGATGTGCCCCAGGGCACGTTGAACCTATATACATATATATATGGGAAAAACATTTCTGCTACATAGTAACATGAACACTCACTGTCAACTAGTTAATTAACATGGTTAGATCATAATCTAATCGATGGAAGGGATAAAGCTAAAACCAAGAAGAAAATCATGTTGACAGTTTGGCAACGAGGGCTAGGCAGATGTGCGTGAATTCATGCACGTAGGCGGGCCGCGCACCCTCCGCCACTCCAGTGTGTTAACCCCCAGGCACACTACCTCCGAATGCACCTGATTGGATGGACAACATATCCTCCCCTCTACCAAGTATTTTGATCTGAGGGCCTCCAACCTTGATCATTCTTGATTGACATAATTTAGTAATGCAAGAAAAATATCATCTTCTTCTCCCATCAAACATAGTCTACTGTGAATTTTGAGGCAACAAAGGTGCTGCAATGTGAGAGATGACATGAGGGATCTACTCTATTAAAAGAAAAGTCACCTTTACATCATATGTGCTAATGATCTCATGGTTATAAAATTGTATAGGAATTTCCCTGTTAAGAGAGAGAGAGAGAGGGCAGGGATCTTCTACCACTGGTGGCATAATATCCCCATCGCCACCTAATTGGGGCCTTCAGATCAACTTCATCGGACGGTTTTAACACAAGAGAATGGAGGCACATGACACTCATCGAGTTGTTCAGTTGTTCCCTTCACCACACTCTGCCTTTCTCAGTGACTCTGCATCTCTCTCACGTCGAGAACTGGATTGCATCGAGCAGCCCTTCCAACCTGGTCCACGGCAACTTCTGCATCCTTGAATACATAGATTTTTCCCTTCAACACCTCAGCCCCTCTCCCCCTTTCTGGCACAACTTCAACCAAGGGAGACAGGGGTCTGATGAGATGTTAACAGCAGGGAGGACAAGCGTCAGAGCTCACCACCACTACATTCACGGATAGGCATCACCGGCTGCCACCGTCACCCCAGCCACCCCCACACCTTCCTGTGGAGGGAGACGGCGCCCATGTATCTTGCCGTTGGGAAGCTCCTGACAACTAGGGTGGGTCTAGACTCTAGGGCCACCGATGTTCAAGAAAAAAGTAGAAGAGCTCCTCCTCGGAGCCGGATGACAAAGCACAAGTGCTTTGGAGCAGAGGAGAAGGGAAAGCAAGCATGGGAGGCAGCAGTGCGTTCTCCTCGTCACTCCGTTTGCCACGGCACCTCTCACATGCCCATGTGGAAAAGAAGCTGCATCGGTGCTACTATATTGGCAACCAAAAGGTCATCTTTTTCGAGACATCCAACAGAATCCATACTCCATTTTGGTTTTTTTTTCTGACTTTTTTTTGGGGATCTTATGGGTTTGTTTGCAGACGCTCTGCAATATCTGCGGCATTAGATGAAGAGAAGAGAAGAGAAGAGAAGGGTGTTTGTCTTCAACCGCTGCCACTGCTTCTGACCAGCAAAACACAGAGAAGGAGAAGGTGAGGAAGCAGGGGGGGAAGCTGCCCGACTGCTGGAGTTGCTGTTGATGCCATGGCAAAGTCTTCTGTGAAGAAGCAGAGGGAGAAGGCAAGCACAGGCCACGCCCAACTCCTCCAATCTCAACCAGGGCAAAGTTTTCAAAATCAAGTTTTCCCTCATTGGGTTTCCACAAATTTGTCTGATCTGTGGATCTCGCTCTCTCTCTCTCTCTCTCTCTCTCTCTCTCTCTCTCTCTCTCACACACACACACACACAGAGATTGGCCAGAATCACCCCTCTTTGCCGTTCGGATGTGGGCTGGTGAGCACAGGCCATGCACAACTCCTCCAACCATGACCACAGCAATGTCTGCACCTTCAAATTCAGGTGGGAGACCAATCTGAGCGCCATCTGCACAGTGAGGATGCCTTTGGCAGTGCAAGCGGTTGCATTGCCGAAGTCCACCGAGCTCATTCTCACTGCACCAACGGCCATGCTGCCATGCTTTGCCATTCTTTAACATGCTGAGTCTCTTCCAAGCGTCATCATTTCCGTCCTTCTATAAGCCTTGATTTTCCACAGGAGGTGAAGGATCCAGCAAGACAAGAGGTGTTGTGGACTGAAAATTGATTGATTGGGTTTCTTTGCTGGGAAGGGATGGACGGTCATAGGTTTGAGAAGGGAAAGCTGCTCACATCCAACTCACTCCAGGATCCAATCACATGGAAGGTGGAGACTGAATGGAAGGTTGCACAGACTCCACCGTATGTTTAGGAAAGAGTCATGTGCTTCCATTTCCTCTTGTTAAAAACTGTCAAATGAAGTTGATCCAAGCGCCCAAAAACAGGTCGCAACGGTACACACACACCCACACCCACACCACACACACGCACACGCACACACACACACACACACACACACACACACACACACAGAGAGACAGAGTATACCCGCCAAAAAGTTAGAAAAGGAGGGGGATAGGACAGTGTCATTACAAAAGGCTGTCATCCACTCTTTAATTCTAGAACGTACAAAAGACACCACTCCCTCAGGACAAGCAGCCTCCCTTTTAAAGATCATCTTGTTGCTTTCTGACCAAATAGCCCAAAGGGTGGCATGGAGGACCAGCCACCAAAGGATGCGGTCTCCTCTACAATGCCAATAGGGGGACCAGTTGCAGATCAAAGCCTCCACAGAGCTGTCCAGCTGCTTGACCTGCTGAAGGCTATCAAAGAGGAACCGCCACACCTCCTTGGCAAAGGAGCAGCCCACAAAGAGATGGTCCACAGACTCGTCAACCTCACCACACATGCAACAAAGGAAGGCACATCACAACCAAATCGAAGAGGTCTACCCATAGGGGGAACTCTACCCATAGAGATCCTCCACACCAAAACCTTGACCTTTAGAGGCGATTTGGGGTCCAAATCTGATGACACAGAGGGAGGCAACCTCCATCAACAATAATTCTGAAAGCAGACTTAACAGAGAATGAACCACTCGAGTCCAAGCCCAACTCCATGTATCCTTGCATGAGGCATCAATAGTATAGTCCTGGATGGTCAGCAACAAGGAAATCAAATCATGAATCTCCTCATCATACAGATTTCTTCTGAATCTTGAATTCCACTGTCTAACCCCCTGCTGTGATGCCACCACTGCTTGGGAATTGGTCGCCAGATTATGGAGCCTTGGAAAAATGTGTCAACGGAGCCGAGGAGCACCACTTGTCCCACCATAAGAGACACTCCTCACCATCACCTATTTGGACCCTGGAGGCTGCAAGAGCAATGTCTGCAGCCTGCAAAATACCTTTCCAAATACTTGAAAGGTTGTAGTCCACATGAGGGTATAAGTCCCAGCACCGACCCCTAGCATAATATTTCTCCTTGATCACCTCCAACCAAAGGCCTGATTGGCTGGTTCCAAGCTTCCATAACCACTTCAAGAGAAGGGCCAAGTTGAAATCCCACATATCCTTGATCCCAAGCCCACCATTAAGCTTGCTCTTGCACACACTGCCCCAGCACACCTCATGTCTTCCTCCCTTATAGTGGTCCCTACAACCTTCCTAGAAGAATCTGCAGCGAATGCCTTCCAGTTGCTTGGCCACTGCCTTAGGGATTCCGAAAATGGACAAGTAATAAATCAGAAGACTATCTAATATAGCTTTGCACAACACCAACCTGCCTCCATAAGACAGAAGTTTGCCTCTCCATCCTGCCAGTCGAGAGTGGAACTTCCGAATCAAAGGCTGCCAATCACTGCATCTGATATTGCCCGGCGCCAAAGGGAGCCCAAGATAAGAGACCGGAAAAGAGGCAGTCTAACATCCCTGGGTGATCGGTTGTCTAATCAAAGATGGCCTTACCTTATCTCTCTCTCTCTCTCTCCACACACACACACACATATATATATATACTATTTATGTTTATTTATGTAGCTTTAAACCATTATTGATGGGACACATTCACAGATACCATGGGAGATTTGAATATCTTATACATGGTTTTTTTACTCTCTCTCTCTCTTCATGCACACATATTATTCACATGACTCACATGGGGCAGGTAGGTACACATCATAGTTGTCAAGCCTTACCTCGGCAATGCCTAAGCACTGCGTAGGTGACGAGGCTATTTTCAAGCCTAGGCAATTAAATGCCATATTAAGCCTTAAGAAAAACATGCACAAGCATTGCTCAGGGCACTTAGGACCACCTAACATGCCTAGGCAACACTTAGGCTAGTTCATGGGCAAATCAAATCGAGTTTATTGGGACCCAATCCTAATATAACTAGGCTTGCGTGGATCATTGGGCCCTAGTTTTTGATACCCCTTCATCTCATCTTCTCATTATTTCATCTTCCTTATTGTCTTTGGTATCATCCCTCTTCAGTGAACAAATCTCGGTGTTAATAATGAGGCACTCCTATATTTTCTCCTCTCACTATGATGGACATGATGAGGCAACAAGCACCACTTGCCCATATCCACAAATTTAGAACCCCTTGTGGCCATTAGCATCCTTTCGCCCTTCCTAAGCTTTCGGTATGCCCGTCCCTTCTTCTCCCTTCTCTTCAGTGTTTGTCTCCCTATTTGTGAGTATCTCTCCCACCCCCGTTCCCCCCACCATTTGATTTTGAAGGTGCATTTAAGCAGACACCTAAGTGCTTAGGTGCTCAAGGACCCCAATTACACCTTGAGTCGTTTTAATGCCTTGACAACTATGGTATAGATGTGTGTATGTATATATGGAACGGTTATGATATGCCAGCCCATGTTTTACAGAACTTGGGCCGATCAAAAAAGGTCATTTGTTATTTGATCCAGCCTGGCAGTCTCTTGAGGATTTGAAGGGTTTGAAAATACATTCCCCAATCCATAAATCCCTAGTCTAGCTTCTCCATCACATGTCCTCCGCCCACTCTAGAAAGACCTTCCCATCCCCACCAATCTCACGGACAGCCACCCCAGGAAAAGAGCTATCCATCCCTGTCGGGCATACAATACTCAACATTGCATCACCCATGTCTACAGCGCCCACAGATCCTAACATCTTGATGACGTCCCTAGTACCACAGCGCCTCGCAAGCACCGTATTATTCCCCCCAGCAATGGTAGCAAGCCCAAGGCTAGTGATGGCATTGTTGGAGTTCCAGTTCAGGCTGTATTTTACGTCTTTAGTCAACAAAGAGGAGTGGTCAAGCGTATGTTATCTTGGGAAATGGCAAACAGCAACAATAAAAAAGAAGTAGAGGCTTTGGAAGGTGATTTATTTTTCCTTCTTCTCATCACCACAACTATTTCAAATTGAAAGCCAACCCCCCAAATAGATGGAAGTACCTTTTCTGAGTCTGTGGCTCCCATTTTCCCCCTTCCAATAATGGTGGCGGTCAGCATTTGTTAGTTCCTCCAATGTTAAATGAAATGCAGAGGTCAGGACATGCAACCACTACTTTTTGTCCCCCCTCTCAGCAGCCCCAGTAAGCTGCTGTCAGCGTTGGAAGGGAGACCCTCCCTTTGGAAATGCTGCTGGACAGATGAAGTCATTCTCAACTCTCAAGTGGCGGCCAGGCGAGGTGGGGCCAAGACTATGTGGCTCTGTGCATCTGGGCCTATAACCAGGCTGTGCCAGGGCTTCATTAGGCCCAGCCCATTGTCATCTCATGATATCCAATACCTTGATTGGACGGTGCCCCTCATTTGCAGGCATGTGCTATATGTTATACCATCTATTGCAACATTTAATGATGCAACAAGTGCCGCTCATCTTGGGTAGTCATCCAACCACAGCTCTGGCCAGTGAGATCAGCTCAGCCAACATCTTTTCTTTCTATCAAATTCAGTCATCCCATCCAATCAATCAGTCATGGTCTATGTTATCAAAGGCGCCTGAGGCGAACACCTAGGCGACGAGGCGAGGCAAGGCGCTCGTATGGTGCCTCGCGTTCCCGCTTTTCGCCTAGGCGATCGCAGGAAATGCCTCGGTCGCCCAGGCGTTCGCCTAGGCACGCTTTTGCCGCCTTCAGCGCCATAGGCGCCTTACCGAGCCAATTTAGAAAAAAAGCCCACCGAACACAATACGAACAAACCACGTCTGGTTCATTTTGGGATTAAACCGGCCCAGCCTTAATAAGCCTCCCCCCTCCACGATATCGTTGGATTGAACCCTAACCCTTCCTTGCGTCCCGAGACCCCCGACACGAGCACAGCTAGCTACTTCTCCGGCAACGACGGAAGCGGTAGCGGCAGGAAGTGTCTCCAGCAGCGGGCTACTTCTCCGGCGACGGCGACGACGACGACAACGGCAAGTAAGCCCTCTCTCAACCTCTCACACACTCTGTCTTGCTCTCTCTCTCACACTCCCTGCCTCTCTCTCTCTCACACACGTTGTCTCGCACTCTCTATCCCTCACTTGCTCTCTCTCTCTCTGGTTGAAGGGGCCCAAAGCCCTCACTCTCACTCTCTCTCTCTCTCTCTCATGCACACTCACTCTCACTCTCACTCTCTATCTCTTCGTCCCTCTCTCTCTCTCTCACGCACACTCTGTCTCGCTCTCACTCTCTCTTGCTCTCTCTCTCTCTCTCTCACGCACACTATGTCTCACTCTCACTCTGTCTCTTCGTCCCTCTCTCTGTCTCTCTCACTCATCGTCCCTCTCTCACGCACACTCTGTCTCACTCTCTCTTGCTCTCTCTCTCTCATGCACACTCTATCTCACTCTTGCTCTCTCTCTCTCTCTCACTCCCACTCTTTGTCTCTTCGTCCCTCTCTCTGTCTCTCTCACTCATCGTCCCTCTCTCTCTGTCTCACGCACACTCCCCTCCCCCGACCCTCTCTCTCTCTGCCTCCCCCGACCCTCTCAGGCTCTCTGTCTCTCTCAATCTCTCCGGCTCTATCTCACCCTCGACCCTCACTCTCTCTGTCTGTCTCTTACCAATCACCCCCGAGTCCCCGACCCTCACTCTCTCTGTCTATCTCTCACCAGCACATCCCCATGATAATGAAGATGTTGTACATGAGAATGAGGATGTTACATGGTTAGATGTTGAGATTGCTGCAGGGATTGGTGAAGAAGAAGGTCCACATACAAGGACAACATCAAAGAAACGTTGTTTAGGGGAGGGGAAAGCGGTTGCAACAAGTTCCACATTAGAGTCTATTGATGAGCTTGAAGTTGGGTATGATGATACAACGGAGGACTCTGAGGGTGAACTTCTACTTGAGCAAGATGAGGATTCTGAGAGTGATGAGTGAGTGAGGCTTGAGAGTTGTGAAAGGAATGTATTCATAGGCTTGTTAGCCTTATTGGAAAATGTTGGCTACTTATTTTCTTAAGGAATATTTGAATGTTTTAATAGACTTATTTACCTTACATTTGTACATTTATATTGTGTTTGCTTAGCATTTCATTAATAAATTTTCATTATAGTGGATTTAATTAGTAGCAAAATGTCCATGAATTTGTTGATTACATCTTTGAATGATTAAAATTTATTTCAGATTCTCAATTAGTTTGATTTAAAATTATTTGGTTATATTTGATAATTTGAGTGAATGAATATGTCATTATGTATGATTATATTTGTGTTTTTGACATTTTGTGTAATAAGTAAATTATAAATATTTTTTTTTAAATGTCGCCTCACACGCCTAGGCCATCGCCTAGGCGTTTGAGGTTGAGGCGACCCCTTGGTCGCCTCGGTCGCCTCTCACCTCTGACTACATAGGTCATGGTTACAATTTATCTCAGATTCTCAATTAGTTTGATTTAAAATTATTTGGTTATATTTGATCATTTGAGTGAATGAATATGTCATTATGTATGATTATATTTGTATTTTTGACATTTTGTGTAATAAGTAAATTATTATTATTTTTTTTTAAATGTCGCCTCACACGCCTAGGCCATCACCTAGGCGTTTGAGGTTGAGGCGACCCCCTGATCGCCTCGGTCGCCTCTCACCTCTGACTGGATAGGTCATGGTTACAATCTCTGCCAATGGACACAATTCACAGCAAATTGTAACCACTCCATATGTGCATACTGCATATACATGTCTATATCGACATATGCATAGATAGATATACTTGTATGTGCTCATTAGACAATGGATTTCCCATCACTCAGTTACCGGTAACAGGAAAATTCCCTGTTTCCACTTTTCTAATGATTGAATCGTGTAATCACATGATCCAATGTTCATGGATGCCCACTGTTCTGGTGATTTCAGTATCACAAAATTCATGGGGTATGGACATTTTGGAGGGGCTGGGATACAATCACAGCTTCAGGGTCTAAGTAGGCATCTGCCCAATAGAAGGTCATTGAAATGGTTCAGCTGCATCATGCCCAGTGCAACAGGCAACAACCCAGATAGGTGTGATCCAATGTTGGGCCAATTCAATGGCCAGCACTGGGTGCTGGGTGGCCACTCTGCCCAGTGTGGTGTCTTCATGCCTAGCAGATGGCTTCCCATCTGCGCTGGACATGATGTGCAAGGCCGTTTAAACTTATCCAATAGTCTAGATCCTAGGTCCACAGAAAACCGTGTGCTCAGTTCACCAACAATGTCATCTCCATATGCTACCTTGGTCTAATGGACCCTTGACCAGCTTCACTAGTACATTATGACCCTCACTCCCCTCATCCTTCCCCTCATCTATCTCCTAGCCTACCAGGCAACCTACAGTTAGGTCCACAACTATAACACCACCTTATCTAGGGGTGACTTCTTGTAAAATTGTCATTAGCCTGCATAGCTGTATCTGTTATTTACGTCTTCCTCGTCTCATGTTCTTGTCCCTTCACATGTACATGCACAGTTTTCCTTGCAAGTGTTATTTGATGCCTACAAAATGTGCAACCAACCTCACGCAGTGTTCTTTTACTTTATCCTATATCAGTGCCTCACTTCACTCAAGTCTTTATCCACTAGATTCTTGCCAGTCAGCTGTCTTCTTATTCCCACTTCACTTTTCTTACTTTCATGTTTCTTCTTCAATGTCCAACATTCTGATCAATAAATCTTAACTAGACCTGTTGCTCAGATATACTTCCTTTCACATTAGAGCAGCCTCACAATGAAAAAGTAACCATATCATATGCAACTCCCTACCTAATCATCCTATGTTAGTGTTATTGTTATCACCCTTTGTTACCAAGATGGTAAATGCTAGCAGGAAGTGAAGCACATAGCAAAAGCGAGAAACGCTTTGTTTGGTAACATTTTGAATCACAAACTACGTCTTGAATCACAAACTATAGTGCAACAGGAAACAAATGTGAGCAACGGGAAGCTAAATTCAATATTTTCCAAGGTGTAAACAAGTTTTTCTGTAACTATGTTATTATGTACAACATTCTACTGTCTTTCTACATAGTAGAACCTAAGTATTTGAATGCCTAATTTTTGGCGCGATGTATCTGTCAGTTGTGATTCCCCTACTTGTCATCCCATTTCCTCTAGTCGAATTTAAGTTACACCCGTCATATCTTTTTGTCTGACTAGTACTCAAGCCCTCATTTTGAACACCTTCTCATTTATTTTTCATCTATTGTGCTTGCTCTTCATTCATTAAGCCTCTGGTTCACCACCCAAACAGCAGTGAAATGCCTTTTTTCCAAGAAAAATGCTTAGTTAGTCAAATCAGTGCTAATAGCACCATATTTTCTGTGCTTCCACGAGAGTTCTATCTAATTTCAAAGCTTTTCCTTTCATTATTTTCTTAAAGACTGCTACACCACTGCCTCCATGACTCCATATTCTTCCCTCTCATCTCAACTTCATCGCCATGTAGTCTGTACCTCAAAACCCAAACCAACTGATCCTTGTAGAGCCTCCACATGATAGTCTTTAAAAGTGGCTTCTAGATTTGCTTGTATCTCATCATCGCTCATCATAACTGAGGGCCTGGTTTGGCATTGGGAATTAGAGGTAACAATAAACAGAAGAAGAATAATTTTCACTTTTGACAATTATTCCTGCCTCATCCCAATGTTGGATGGAGACAAACAGTTGGGATAGAGATAGATTCATGAATGAAATAAATGTCTGAGGGCAATTAAGGACAAAGTTATGATGACAAGTTTAATCCAAATTAGTAAACAAGTATATGTGTGTGAAAAGAGGGGCATTTTGTCTTTTCCTCTTAATGAAATTTGAAAAAGAAATGAGAATAACAAATTCCAAGGAAAAGTGGAATTGCTTATCTGTGCTTGTTCCGGTTGTATCCTCAAAAACTTGAAAATGGGGTTATGGCAGGGAAAAATTCTGAAAAACTGAGGCTAGCCAAAATTTACCCCAACCTTTTTTTTTCTAAAATGAAAGAAACAACATTAAGGCCAAAATGGGGATAATTTGGTCTTACCTCTGGTTTACTATGATGCCAAACATCTACTAAAAGTACTCCACTACCCATGTTTTTGTCTAGTCTATAAGATTTAAAAAAAAATCTTAGTCTTCCATTCTAGAGCTTTAGAAACCATTTAAATACATGTTTCAATTTCTTTGCAACCTTTCTCAAGCAGAGAAGTCCACGTAAACTACATATCTTGTTAGGCACTTCGGCCTAGCACCCCTACTTCCTTTAATTCTTTCTGGCC
Source organism: Zantedeschia hybrid cultivar (assembly GCA_030544215.1). Lineage (NCBI taxonomy): Eukaryota > Viridiplantae > Streptophyta > Magnoliopsida > Alismatales > Araceae > Zantedeschia > Zantedeschia hybrid cultivar. The sequence goes on along the minus strand of JARZZO010000005.1, from coordinate 74,745,725 downwards.
ATCAGATTTCTTCCAAAAGCATGATACCTAAAACATATTCCTACATGATAGTGTTTTCTATCTGGAACCTCCTAAATGAAAGCACAGGATATACAAACTACTGAGCAAAAACATCATGTAACCATCTACAAGAAATCAGCATCTTTCCTCAGTCCACTGCTTAACCTTACCCATACAGGGAAACTATGTTCCTTGTTAAACAAGACCCTCCTCGAAGAAGACTCCACCCTAATAAGATGCAGATGTTCTTCTACACCTATACATAAATCTCCTTGAAACATCCTCCGCAACTTCATATACGGAGAATGCCCACAACAATTTCAAGACAAAGTTTCTACTTTAATTTCAAATTTTCTTCTGCAAAAAAAATAAAAAAAGATAAATAATCTAAGTCATATCTGCATCGCAGAAAATCAAGTTATCATAAATTTCAGTGAGCAACCTGCTGGCTTTAAAAGAATAGATATGAGTTGAACTCCTTCAGGGGAAAGGAAGATATAAGAGCTAGGAACTTGAGGAATAAGGATGCTCAATATTTTTGTGAGAACAAGGTGATTCTCCCATGACTAGTGGGTCATTCAGAAGTACTGCCTCAGTGAAAGGGGCCATTCATCACAATGGTCACGCATTCTTAATGTGAACACCTCGTGATTAGCGGGCCAAGAATTTCAGCAGAAAACAGGACCATAAATCACTGTGACCATTACTCATACGGGTGCATAAGCTATTCACACATCATTTGCTAAAAATGTGCCATCGTTTCGAACAAGAAGCATACAAGGCAAAATTTCCCATGCTAATATTAGTCTGCCATCTTTGTTTGAACAAATGTTATCTTTATCTCTGCCATATTAACAGCCTCTTCGAGAGGTATCACATCACATTAGAGTTTAGCCTACATAACCACAATCTCTTTTTTTTCACAAGATTTCACCATGATGTTCAGAAGAACAAGGCATCGAAGAAGAAAACAGATATGATATGCAAATCAATTGTAGGTAGGTACTCTTACTGTCAAAGAGGGAACGCATGAAAAACTCAAACAGAGAAAAAGGAATGGAGATTGTGTGCAATTAATTAATGTTTATTACCATACGAAGTAATGGCGATGGATAAAACAGGAGTGCGATGCGCTTGCCATGAGAGGCCTTCTTTAAACGAACGAGGAGTCTGAGCAGAACCAATGGAGCTCGCTGAAGAGGGGACACAGGAATCGAAAGAGGAAGAAGACGGCCTGCGCACCTGGTCCATCTTCCACGACCTGATTTTGCCGTCCTTGTGGCCCGTCCACACCAAACGAGTGGCGGCATCCGCGACCATGCACAGCGTCGGCGACGTAAGGCACGACACGCGGAACGGGGAGGTCTCCCCATCCCCTCTCATCAAGACGCTCCCCCCTCCATCCCGCCCCAGATAAATGTCCGAGAAGTTCCAGAACCGGACGCCGGACTCCTGCCCGGCCCAGAGCTGCGTGGAGGTGCAGGTGATGGTCCTGAGGAAGGACCCCGCCTGGGTCTCCCGCAGCGGATGAGGCCTCAGATCCAGCGACGGCGGCCGCCCCGGGTGCACCGCCGCCCGCAGCGGCACCTTGAAGATGCCGTGGCCCCCGCCGCCACCGATGAACTCTGGCAGCGCGCCGCCTCCCGCCAACGCTGCCGCCACCATGGGCGGGGAGGAAGTGTCGCTGCTGGCTCCGGAAGAGGACGCCCTCCGGTCCAGGGAGAACGACACGTCGACGCCGGCCCCGCCGCCGCCGAGATGGTGGTGGTAGGGCGGGGGGAGATGGTACTGATGGTAGTGCTGCTGATGCTGCTGATGGTTCCGGGTGACGTCATCCGACGGGCACGACAAGGAGTGGTGGTACCTAGGCGGTTGGTTCTGGGCGAAGAAGGGGTTCCCGTGGCCGTCGAGGCCGGCGCCGCCGTAGTCGTCGTCCCAATCGTCCGCGGTGCCGTACTCGTTGTCGCTGCTGCTGCTGCAGCTTCGCGGGATCCTCTCCTCCTCCAGGCTGTGCTTCCGCGTCACCCCCCTCATATTACTGCCGGTGCCACCGTCCCGCGGCAGGGGCTGGCTATAGCAGATCAGCTTCTTCCGCTGGGACCCGGACGGCGGTGCCGGCGCCGGCATCATGCTGCTCACTGTGGTGCCTCCGTGGCGGCTGCTACCGCCGCCGCCGCCGTGGATGCTGAGGGCCGCCAGGAGATCCGCGCCGTCGTCATCGTCCTCCATCTGTCCCCTGTGCCTCCCGCGTTCCAGGTGTGGACGTAATGCTGCCGCCGATGCGCGGACCGCCTGCAGTGCTCGCCGGCGACCTCGTCAAATCCTCCTCCTCCTGCTGGAATTCCAAAGCAGATGGAGAGAAGGAGGAAGAGATCGAGATCGAGATGGAGATGGCGATGGCGATGGCGATGGCGATGGCGATGGCGATGGCGAGAGCGAGCGAGCGAGCGAGCGAGCGAGCGAGAGAGAGAGAGAGAGAGAGATAATTGGAGGTGGGGAGAGGAAGGAAAGCCGGATTTGACGGTGAGAATTATAACGTGCGGCAGGCGCTGCTTCCTTGCAGAGGGGAGACGAGGGGGGGGGAAGGAGAAAGAGAAGAAAATGGGAATTGAGACCGGGAGGCACATCGTGGTCGTTTTGCATTTGGGGGATTTTTAGATGTTTTTCCCTGAAACCTTTTAAATTTAGTGCTAACCCTTTTAATCCTGATATTCGTTCACGGTTCTCATGATTAAGAAAATATTGTTTAACTGATAACTCTTTTAGTACGAATAAAGTTAGTTGGATAAATAATTTTTATATTTTTAAATATTTCTTTTTTCAAGCGATTTACTTCCTCAACTCTCCTGGGAAAATATTTCCTGTGATATTCCGGTGGTTTTATTTTTTAAAAAAATATTTTTCGTGATTCTCTATTTTTTGAAAAAATGTTGAAAATGCAAACACCTATTTAAGAATGCAAATAGTAACCGACAACTCAATTATGCAAGGAACTATTAATTTATATGCTGGTTAACATGTAGTCTTTCTGAATTACTAAGTATAATAGATGAAATCACGATAAAAAGTTTCCTAACTGAATATGTGTGGTGTCAAAAGAATCCGATAAATCGACCAATTATTAACTTATTAATAGTTAAGAGAGAGTCCTTCTAAACTGATAACATGACAAATAAAGTCATGGATCCACATCGAATCATACCTCTTCATAGTACCTCACAGTCTTGTTAAATTCTTTAGAAATTAAAAATAAATCCTTTAAGTTTTTCAAAAAACTCTAAAAATAGTTTCGCAAGTAAAATATCTGATTTTGAAGGTGTAGATAAATATCGAAGTGAGAGAGGTTGATTTCTAAATACGAGACATGACAAGACGAAATTTCTAAAAACTTTTATTTTATTTAAAATTTCCTTATTATTATTCTTATTTCCTGTCGCCGTTTCGGTGGTGAGGGTGCGGTCCCTGGCGGAGCGGCGTTCTCGCGCGCGACACGCGCTGCTCCCACGAAGGCGCGAAGGGTGGGGCGCGCGCGGGGTAGAGGCAAAGATGGCCTCGGCGATTGGGAATCCTCGTGCATGTGTCCGAAGGGAGTTGGAGCGCTCCTGAGCCACTTCACTTCGACGGCCCCACCCCTTGCGATGGATTGTGCTGGTCGATGGATACAAAAGGAAAGCTTTATGTAGAAAGATCACACAATCCATGTCTTTGTCCATGGAATATTTAGCTCATTGCTCCACCTGGGACTACCTTAGTTGGTATGTCTAGATCTTTCCATTTGGAGAGGTCTCGTGTTTAAGTCTCATAAGGTACATTGCATCCTATTTAGATGTGGTCTATAGGATTACTACTTTTAATAATGTAGTTGGTTTTAAATTTCGCTTAATTATATGAGAAAATGGTTGATATAAAATTATCTTCAATGAGAAAACTCGTCGTATTTGAATCGCTTCTATTAAGAGGTATTCGTAAATGTTTAGTCATTGAATCACATATCCAAACAATACAAAGAAGAAATTATTAGTCATGGCAATACCCTCACAAGCCGCACATTTAATTCTGCACATTCTGATATTCTCCAAATTTTCTCTTTCTAGTATTAGGATTGATCAGGATAAATCGTCTAATTAGACAGAATCGTGCTCAATACGAAAAGTATCCCTCAACAGATCAATGGCACTTGGGAGATTTAAATTTTTCCCTCTTGGGAAGCATTGCAAGTACTTAACCAATAAGCTGACCCCAAAAAAAGAATAGTCAACTTAAATTGGGGTGTAAGCGGATACTTATTGAGCTAGCAGGGTTTATCCTATGGTTTAAAGAATAAGCTGCTTATCCTTGTGTGTAAGATAGAGAAACTTCTGGTTTCAAAGTAAAGTCTTCCACACAATAATTTTTATTTATCAAATATGTGACGTTTAAAAGAGAGTTGACACGTTCCCAAGCGACTTCACTTCAGCCAAACTTGGCATGGACTGTGATGGTCGTTGGATACAAAAAGAGAGTTTTGTGTTGAAAAGCAAGTACTCGGTGTCGCTGTCTATTGAAATAGTTAGCCTAAATTGAGATGTAATTGGAAACCTATCCAGTTAGAGAGGCGCCATTGTTTGAAGAATAAAGGAAGGGTTGTCCTAACACTAAGTCCCACTTTGTTTGCGGAACAAGATATTACGTGGGGTTTTTAGTACATTAGAATAAGGGATGTTTGATTTGATAGTTTTGTGGGATCTGTTAACGGAATAAGAAGAATAAATAATTTTTAGATTTAAAATTAGATAACTTATTTTTCTTATTCCTCGAATACGTTATTTTACATTGATATAAGTCATTTCATTTGTCAAAATAAAATTAAACTTATTCTCTCTTTATTTGTTTTTATTTTTTTCCTATTCTTCAATCAAAGTGGTGATGTAACCTTATTCTTATCTTTCTCTCTCAAAAACTGTTAGAGACAGATGTGCAAAGTGAAGTTGTCGAATAATGTGTGGGTATAACCTTCTTGTTATGTCACTTTTTAACAAACAAGTGACACGCACAAGATGAGTTCTGTAAATAAGTGAATGAGGAACGAAGCTACGAGAATAGCGTGGATAATGGAACATGTGATATTTTAAGTTTGCTCTTGTATTCTCTATATTGTCGCATATACCCCATGATGAATCACCACTCTGTCATGTCCTTACTGACATATTTGTTTTAACTCAATCTTATGTCAATCAAGAGATGGAAAGGACTTATAACCTAATCATGTTTAATCCCATTTACCTAGAATCTTTTTCACATTATCTTGTATTACCTTTCACACACCTTATACCTAATGCCTCAATTAGTCAATTATGTCTTAATTGAGATATTCCCTTAGCTGTGATGGTATTGAGACCATACATATAATCCAAGGGATATCACTAAATATGAAGATATGCATAACAATATAAGAACTACGAAGGTATATAGTAGAGTACAATTGATTATGAGGATACATATGCAATTTTCTTGACAAAAATTTCCTCCTCCTACTATGATAATTAGGTCATTTGAATTTTAAAATTTCATATCCTTTTTGTTGTCTTGTGTCTATTATTAAGTTTGGTGTCTAGAAAGTGTATATTTCTTATAAGTAAATTAGGAATGGAGCTAGGAGAGAGGCATGGATACTGGGACATGTGATATAGTAGGTAGGTGACTGGGTTTAATTTGTAAATACATGAGAAATGAAAGTTACAAATAAGTAAACTTAACACTAGGCCTCCCTCCTGTACCTCTGATCCATAGACTCATTATGGGCTGGAGCTTACATCAAAATGACATGGAGTTTGAACTTGAATATTTCCTGTCTTCTACACAAGGTGTATTTGTTTCAAGCGTTCTTTTACCATAAATAGCTCACTTTTGTAACAACAAAGTAAAAGCTCTTCATCCCCAATCTTCCTGACCTCTCTTAATAGACCAGAAAGGTTAACACCCTTGCATACACCTCTAGTTAAATATAATTTTTTTTAATTTTGATCCTTGGTGGTAAGAGTTCTGATCACTGATCAGCGAGAAATTACCCTTTTTCTCTCACTTTATTCTTTTATCAGTCTAACTCTTTGTACTTCTCAAAGCTAAAAACGTTTGCTTAAAAAGCCTATTTACTCGTCAAACACATTCTTAAATGTTTGTTTGTTCAAGGAAATTGGTACTAATTAGATCCAAAAGGTTATCGGACTCAAAAAGATCTCCAACAAACTTCTGCCAAAATTCTTAATAACGCCGCAAGTTAATTTGTCTTCCACTTAGAACTATCATGCGGCTTCCTCTATTTTAAGGAGATGTTTGCTTATAACCCTCTAAAATATTATTTGTGAAAAATCTCGTATAGAATCAGCATGTGTACGTGTAACCCTCGGACTTACAACAACAACATGTTGTTTGTAAGTGATCGTATTTGTTAGTTGGTTGGTCGCATTAAGCCTGCGTTGCTTAATTCTCCTACTTCGGATCTCTAGTTGGTGTTCCTTGTTTTCAGCAGTAACTCTCTGATGCTCTGACTTCATCGGCGTTGCGTCTCGCCGACGATAGATCCTTTTGGACCATGATGGGGGAGAATCCGACCAGGCCCAGCACTAGGGGGGCCGGCCCAAATAAGAGTAAGGGCCGAAGCACATTCGGCCCATAAAGTCAATCGAACGAAAACGGTCCAGGCGCCTTGTTGAAATAGTATATATTCGGCCCAAGTGACTCGCTCAATTAACGATCGTATTCGGCCCAGTCATGGCAGATAATAGGCCGAAATGAACTCGACCCATTCTAGTTAACTGCTATTTCGGCAATTTCCTCTCAAACCCCTAAATATAGTCCTATATTGGCTACTACAAGAAGAGAACCTCCATCTTCTGCTATAAAAAGAAGGCTATTCATTGCGGAAAAGGTACACCTTAAGCACTCAAGCTTCTTCTTCCCTCCTTCTAAATTAAGTCTTCTTCAGAGGCTGACTTAACCATCGGAGGGAGTTCTCCTGGATCGAAACCCAGGACCCTCGCTGACTGATTCTTCTTCTCGCAGGAGTCTCGGCTTAATTCTTCGCCAATTTCTTCATCCAGATCCGCCTCGGCAACTGGTCTTTCGGTTCACATCCGGATTATGCCTTTGGAATCTATTAGTGATAGCTTCGGCTACATCACTTGGCGCCGTCTGTGGGAACTAAACAAAAAGCCAGTAACTTGTCCGAGCACTCATAGCCGGCCTGATCCATTGAGCGGCTCAAAGGGGTCCGCACACGCCTACTTTCACAGGGGGCTGTGTAGAGACATAAAAATGGCAAACCGCTTTAGTCCTACATCGGATGTTGTAAAAATAGGCATGTGCTTATAAGCATAGCGTAACCTCTCTTCTCAACGAGAGTCCTTTTCTAAGGAAAAGGATAAAACCCCACCTGCGCTCTGGGGACAATATCTCGGGGAAGGCACGCAAATTTTCATGTATCATCACATGGCGCCATCTATGGGAAAGAAACGTAACAGCCATGTCTCATCGACCAGTGACCAGACGATCCGGCCAAGATGAGGCGGAGACGCAAGCGACTCCGGCGCAATCACTCCACGCCGAAGGTACTTCATCCGTCCTTCCACAAGGTTCCGTATGTGAGTACTTAAAATGAGTGTGTGATTATCATGAAAAATATATGTTGTTTAAGTGCAAAATGAACCTATTAAAAAGAAACTAAGTGAAGTGATCGCCAGAAACTTTTGACTTAAAAGTTCCAAAAGAAAGAGTTTGATCGCCTACCTGTTTGGACGTGGGAGATGTTGAGCTCTTAGTTCCCCTCCTTCAGCCGGCTGAAGAAAGAGAGCCCTTTCTTTTCTTTGTTCTTGCTTTGATTACTGTTGAGTTCTTGAGGATCGTCCAGAGTCCTTGTTGTTTGCTATCGATTTCCTCCCCTTTTGATTCTCCTTTGTATCTTGCAAGAAATAGAAAGAAAGAATAATTATGAGAACTTAGGCAAAAGTAGTATCCATTCCAAACAAAGTTTTAAACATGCAACTAAACAGAAAACTCACTTATTGAGTGGTCTTTTAAACCCCTTAATCAAATAGGTTTTGAAAATAATGCTAGTGTTGTGTGTGTTGCATGGAGTGATGTGATGAAGAATGTAGAATTAATGAGATGAAAATGCAGAAATGAATTGAAAGTTTAATGATGGATGGCCCCTGGAAGACTTGGTCTTGGATGGATGAAGAATGATGAAGAATGGACGCCGACTTTTGGAAACAGCAGCACTTCAGCGTTTAGACATCGTTGCTTCAATTTCCACTCAATCATCACTTCGATATCGCTTCAATCACTAACTTTGTCACCCATTCAAGAGGCAAGGTATTTATAGACTTCTTTGCGTCCGCAGATTTACATGGAGAAATTTTGGGATTTATCCATCTTAACCAACAGATAAATACAGATTAATTCATCTTTATCTGTAATTATCTAAAAAGCGTCGCTCATTGAAGACGCATTTCAGACTAATTAGGATAAGGATAAACATCCGGAAAAAACTTATCTTTATCTGTAATTAGATAATACGCGTCGTTATGTAGAGACACCTTTTAGACTAATTAAGATAAGGATAAATATCCGGAAGAGAAGCAGAAACAACTTAAGAAACCTAAATGGCGTCGTGATACGCATACGTCTTTTAGCTAATTAATCTACTAATTAAAATTCAAATTTAAACATTAAAATATGAATAAACTCTAAATGGCGTCCACACAGGGCGACGCCTTTTAGACTTCTTCATATTTTAATTGAAATTTGAGTTAAAATCAATTCAATTGATTAACTTAAATCATATCTGTCTGACCCAACACTATTTAGATAATTAACTTAAAAAGATCAATAAAAATTAACCAATGATTAAATATCAGACCATTCTGAGACATTATTATATGATATGAAATTTACTCGAAATGATGTCAAAATTAGCGTGTCTACACTGTCCTCCTAACAATACCGGAGCCCCACGCTCCTAGGGACGATCGAGTGGAAGAGCTGGCACCATTGCGGGATATGGTTTCTGCTATCGCCCAGCATATGGGGTTGTTGAACCAGCCTGCACAGCAGGTACCGCCTCTTCCTCAGTATTGTCCTACTACTTAGCCTGCGAGGGGGCAGCCAACGCCATCGCGGGCGTTTCATAACGAAGCAGCATTGGCGCGCAGCGAACCATTCGGGCCGCAAGGCCAAATCCCTCGCGCCAGTCATCTCATGACGGAGCAAGACAATGCTTCGTCCGGATTTCATCCGACCGAGGCCGAAGGGCGTTCGGCCGCTACTTCTCCGGAGCTGGACCAGAGATTAACAGAGATGAGGAAGGAAATGCAGCAGATGGTCTCCCGGCCATATGGAGCAGCTCTCGCCAGCACCATCCTGGAATAGACTCCTTTCTCTTCGGAGCTTCTGGCCATTGAGGTACCTTCCAACTTCAAGTTACCGAAAGGCCCTCTGTATGATGGAATGACAAATCCAGTCTGCCATTTTTCCAAATATTTAATTCTTACTATCTGATCGAAGAGTTTTCGAGGCAGTCCGCTGCCGTCTCTTCCCCCTCACTCTTAAAAAAACAGCTTCAACTTGGTTTGAAACATTGGCTCACAATTCCATTCATTCTTTAGTACAATTAGGCCAATTGTTTATCGATCAATTTTATGATGTCACTCGGCAATGTAAAACTTCGGCTAGTCTACTTGTCATTCGGCAAGGGCCGACCGAGACTCTTCAAGAGTACTTTACCAGGTTCCGGACCGAAGCAGCCCAGATTCCGAACCTGGACAGCTCGATTGCGGTCTCAGCCATCATCAGCGGATGCATAGACGAGGGGCTTCTCAGCTCTATCGGGAAGCGTCATCCTCCTACCTTCCAGGACCTGGTGGCTCGGGCCCATAAATATATCAACCGGGAGGCCCTGATGATGTCCAAGGGCAAGAGTGTTGCCGAGATAGTATCGGCTATTACCCCGCCAGCGGCTCGTCCTCGCCCTGAAGATCATGAACCCTCTCGTAAGAGATACCGAAGAGAAGAATGGGGTCGAGACAAGCGCCGAGATCCGCAACAGCGGTACCTGCCGCTACCTGCTCCTCCCTCCCGGATGCTCATGGAGGTGAAAGGTATGCTTCGGCAACCTGAGCGCATCAGGACTGATCCTCGCCGAAGGGACTCCCGAAAATATTGTGAGTACTATCGGGAGACTAGACATTGAACAGACGAATGCCGGCACCTTCGGGAGGAGATTGATCGCCTCATCCGGGAAGGCCGCATGCCGCAATACCGATGAGTGCAACCTCAACATCGGCAGAGCCGAGACGCCCCCGCAGCGCCAAAACAACCCCAACTCCCATATAAAGAAACACCACCTCAGCCGAAAGCTACTTCGTCCCCGGCAGAAGCATCGCATCAGTGACCTAGCGTCGGGTCAATCATGATGATATCTGGAGGACCGAGAGAGGGAGCACGGCGTTGTCGTGCCGAGGCAGCGTCAGATGTAGCAACGATCGATGTTAGGCCGAAAGCGACCTTGTCAAGAAGACATCATCTTCGGCCAAGAGGATCTGACTGACATTCAGGTCCCTCATGATGATGCTCTTGTTGTATTAAAAAACTACGATGTTCATTATATTTTTGTTGATAATGGGAGCGCACCTAATGTACTTTTTTATGACTGTTTCTTAAAAATGGGTCTGACCGAAGCTGATATGAAGCCTCACCGGGGGCCCTTATTCGTGTTTAATGGTGCACCCTGTCGGGTGGAAGGCATCGTCCGGCTACCTGTTACCCTCGTCACATCACCGAGGCAACTAACTATTGAGACGGATTTTGCCGTCGTGAAAATCGATTCAACTTACAACGTCATTTTTGGCCGAAGGTTGATCGGGGGAATTAGAGTTGTGCCTTCATCCTACCATCAAAAATTGAAGTTCCATACCAGTCACGGAGTCGGCGAGGCGAAAGGGAATCAAGAAGCTGCTAGACAATGCTACATGATCTTGGTCAAAGGGAAGGTTGCGGCCGAATCGCTTTCGATTGAGTCTTCGGCCGAAGCATCTCCAGGAGAAGAGCTTGTGACTATTCCAGTTCCAGGAGGAGAAGGCCGAACGCTGATGATAGGCTCCGGCCTTGAGGAAGCCGAAGCCGAAAGACTTGTCAGCTTCCTGAAGGAGAACCTCGACGTTTTCGCTTGGTCCCCTTCAGATATGCCTGGAGTCGACCCGGAGGTAGCATAACACCGGTGGCACGTCAATCCGGATCAACCTTTGGTCAAGCAGAAGCGGTGCATCTTTAACCAAGAAAGGATAATGGCTATCCAAGCTGAAGTACAAAAGGGGCTGAATGCGGGACATCTCCGAGAGGTACATCATCCGGAATGGATCGCCAATGTGGTGATGGTGCCCAAAAAAGACAGTAAGTGGCGAATGTGTGTTGATTTCACTAACCTCAATAAGGCTTGTCCGATGGACAGTTTCCCGCTGCCTCGGATAGACCAGATGGTAGACGCCACTTCCGGCCATGAACTACTCAGCTTCTTCGACGCCTATTCGGGCTATCACCAGATACGAATGCATCCCATGGACGAGGACAAAACAAGTTTTACAACAGACCTTGGCCTATATTGCTACACCCAGATGCCTTTCGGCTTGAAAAATGCTGGTAAAAAGCCACGTCGCCAAGAATCCAAGGTCATGCAAGTGAATGATTCCGAAGGGGAAACATGGATGACTCCATTAATTGCTTTTATCCTCCGAGAGGAGCTCCCGTCCGATCCAAAAGAAGCAAGACGCATCCGGCAGCGTTCCTCTCATTTCTTGATTCTAGAAGATGTGTTATATAAGAAGTCATTCGGCCGGCCACTCTTCCAATGTCTCGGCCCGACCGAAGCCAATTATGCCTTTCGAGAAGTACATGAAGGAATCTGCGGAGCGCATGCAGGAGGAAGAGCCTTGGCCCATAAACTCCTGAGGCAAGGGTACTGGTGGCCGACACTCCGAGAGGATGTAGCTAGTCTCGTCCGCCGCTGTGACCAGTGTCAGAGGTTCAGATCTCTCATTCACCAATCAACAACCATTTTAACACCTCTGTCAGACCCTTGCCCTTTCACTCAATGGGGGATTGATATTCTGGGACCTTTTCCCATTACCACCGGCCAGAGAAATTTCCTTATTGTAGCAGTAGATTATTTCACAAAGTGGGTTGAAGCCGAGCCCCTTGCATTTATCACTGATAACAACGCCTGGAGCTTCGTATGAAAGTCTATTATTTACCGCTACGGCATCCCTCGAGTGATCATATCAGATAATGGCAAACAGTTTGACAGCAACCGGTTCAAAGACAACTGTTCAAGCTTCGGCATTCTACACAAATTCACTTCGGTAGCTCACCCTCAGACAAATGGCCAAGTTGAAGTCACTAACCGAAGCATATTACGAGGACTGAAAACTCGTCTCGGCGAAGCCAAAGGCCAATGGGTAGAAGAGCTGCCGAGTGTACTGTGGGCTTATCGAACAACAAGCCGAGCCCCTACCGGAGAGACCCCATTCCGAATGGCTTACAGAGTGGAAGCAGTTATTCCTGTTGAAATCGGCCTGCCTTCGCCGAGGGTTCTTGCTTATAATCCGGAGAATAACGATGAAGTCCTAAGAGATCACCTTGATCTAATAGAAGAAACCAGGGATCAAGCTCGCATTCGGCTGGCAGCATACCAACAACGCATGGCCAAATATCACAACGCTCGAGTAAAACCTCGAAGCTTTGAAGCCGGAGACCTTGTGTTGCGGAACGCCCATACGTCCAAGCCAGCCGAAGCCGCAGGAAAGCTATCTCCAAACTGGGAAGGCCCTTATCGGGTGAAAGAAGTAATCCGACGAGGGGCCTATCGGCTGGAGACTCTCTCGGGCCAACCTCTCCCTCGTACCTAGAATGTAGAGCGCCTTCGGTGCTATTTTATGTAAAATGTTTTCCCGGGCTTCGATCGGACACTTTAAATGAATACTTGTTCTGAAATACTGTCTGGCATTATTCTAAGTCCATGTAAACCGTACTGGGAGTGGCCTCAGCTATGCAAACCGTATCGGGAGTGGCATTATTCTAAGTCCGTGTAAACCGTACCATGAGTGGCCTCGGCGATGCAAACCGTATTGGGAGCGGCATTATTCTAAGTTCGTGTAAACCGTACCGGGAGTAGCCTCGGCCATGCAAATCGTATCGGGAGCGGCATTATTCTAAGTCCATGTAAACCGTACCGGGAGTGGCCTCGGCCATGCAAACCGTATCGAGAGCGGCATGATCCTAAATCCACGCAAACCATATCAGGAGCGGCATGGTTTCAGCCACATACAGGATCGAACCCGATTATCTTCTTAAGACGTTCTGCCATTGATTCGACTAGAGGATAGCATATCCGAGGAAAACAAAATGTATAGGAAGATTGTTTAAAACGGGTAAGTACAAATCACTTCTATATATATGAGAGGTACAAAAGCAGGCCATGTACTCGGCCTCGGCAACTCACAAGTAAAAACATCCGGGACAAGCCCCCGGCTCAGGTTTCGGCATCCTCGCCATCTACATCGACAGGGGAGTAGCCTGGAGACGTCGGAGGAGAAGAAGCGTGGTCTAAGCCTGTTGTCGCATCTTCCGGAGAAGCCGGGATCCTCTCGGCCTTAAGCTGCTGCCACCAGGCTAAAAGCTGATCACCTTCTTCTTCTGTGGGGAAGCCGAAACCATTCAAATATGTGTCCGGACAAGCCTTTTGGGCAATGGCCATCGCTAGATCAAACATGGTTGTGGCCACTATGGCCCCGACATCGAGCATCTCATCGGCGTACTCCGGACCTTCTTTATAACTCATCATGGCCGTGCGAGCGACGTCATCGGCCTCTTTTGTTTTAACCTCTAAGTCTGCTTTCAGGGCCGAGACGACTTCGGCGTGACTGCGGCGTTCCTCGTCCCGCTCCTTCTCCTTGTCTTGGATCTCGGCCTTTAAAGATTCAATCTCCGCTCGGGCCCGATCCAGTTATTTTTCGGCCTTTTCCTGGGCCTCGGAGGCTGCTCGAACCACCTCCTTCTGTCCATCCAGGTCGGACCGCAACTGCACGTTTGCCCCGATAAGGGCATCGATGTTGGCCTCAAGGTCTCGCTGCACCGAGGCCACCTTGCCTGCGGCTAGATGGTTCGCGGCCTGGTCCACATCCAGGAGTTTCCGTTGGATGAGAGCCTGACGACGAGCGAGAGCCCCACACATGATTGCGGCCTACAGAAGAGAGAAAGAAAAACATAAATCAAGACAACTAAAGATAACAGCAAAAAGAAGTGAAGATAAAGAGAGAAATCTCACTTGGATGGCGTGACGGACGCACTGCCGGGACAGACCTTTCGAAGAAAGCTCCTGGATCTCGTCTTCGGCCATCGGGATGGCCAAGCCCCGGGCAAGGCGCAAACACGTCTGGGAGTCTTCCATACTGTCATCCATAAAGACCCCCATGTCCGGACGCCATGGCTCGTGCCCGTATTCCCGAGACATATGGGTCCCGGCCGCCCCGAAAGGATACGACAACACCGTATCCGTCGTAGCGCCTGTGGCCGAAGGGGAGTCATCCCTCCGTGGCTGGGGAGATGAAGCAAGCAGAGCCTCCCGTCCTATGACTGACTTCTTGGTCACCGGCGCAGACTCCCTCTCGTCGCGGTCGTCCCGGCGCTTCCGCTTCTCGGACCGTTCGCTCCCCCGGGCAACTGCTTTGCCCTTCCGTCGCTCCCTCTCGAGAGCAGCGGCGGCCGCACGGCCCTCGGCAGAGGCTGGCGTTTGTCATGCCGGGCGGTCATCCGATGCCGAGATCCCTTCAGCCGACCTCCCTTCGTTAGGACGCAGCTAGGACGGTCGAGATGGCACGGCTTGCCGGAAAATATGGACCATAAGGTTTCCGAGACCAGACATTTTTGAAAACAGAGCAGAAGAAGAATTAGGTGAAATTCAACGACAATTGTATGACCCATAACCAACTTACCCTCGGCCATTGCTTCAGCACCCTCATTGGACGGACGATGGACCTCAGTCGGAGCCCTAGTCGCAGTAACCCTCGCCACGGCTTCTTCTGGGGCATCTCCAGGAGGAAGGTAGGGAGAAGCTCGGGCAGGAGGGTGCAACGGGTCCGGCTAGGCTCCCATCTCTATGAGCCTATCCTCATCCTCGAGAAGCTCGGCAATGTTGTATGGAGCGTCATCTTCAAAGAGGTGGGCATAAGCAAGCTGCTCAGGGTTGAGGGTGGGGCACTAGGAGATACCTTCGACCAAGGGCCCCCATTCGGTGGGGAAGGACCAGACACCCTTATTCCCCTCTAGTAAAAAGATGAAAAAGAAACCCTCTTTCCAATGATGAATGGACGAGGGCTTCCCGGAGAAGATCCTCCGGCCGAAGCGGGGAACGAAGCAGAACTAAGAAGATTTCCCCTGGGGCTTGATTTTTAAAAGATAGCGGAAGATATTTACAGAATGGACGAAATCAAGCATAGAATTAAGGGCCAAAAAGGCATATACTGTCTGCCAGGAATTCGGAAAGAACAGAGACGGAGCCAGCCCATAGAAGCTTAGGAGTTTCACGACGAATGGGTGGAGGGAAAGACGAAAGCCTGCCCGAAAGCTGTGCTTATAAATTTGAGAAAGAGCCCGGCCGAGGAGAGTTGGCTCTTATATGCCTCCCAGGACGAATGGGTGTCTTCCAAGATGGAATCAGATAATAATTGGTTATGCCCGTCAGCTCCTCGACGCTAAGGGCACATGCTACATTCGAGACCTTTTCGGCCTGACGGCGGCCGATTGTGGAAGGCTCAACAGGAGCAAGGACCGACTCTGTCTCGTTCGCCATGTCGAAAGGGAAGGAGTTCAAGGAAAAGGGAGATGACAGAGAAGATTGGGGAGTAAGTTTAGACGAAGAGCACGACGAACTACTCTCGGCCGAAAAAGAACTACTGGACATGTATCAAAAGAAGAAAAAGGCTGGAGCTGAGGCTTACCCTCAGATTAGGAACTCCCCTGCGATCGACAAGACGTCCTTGGACGGCCTCGATGGAACACTCGTGGCCGAAGAAGAAAAGACGTGCGCGGAGCTGCTCGCAGGAACACTATGGCGTGAAGAAGAAGAGAGAGAAAGTGAAGGAATGGTTTTGAGGCGAACGAAGCCGGAATTTATAGGGGAACCTAAGGGGGTCGGGTGGCGGACCAACGGCCGAGATCCTCTGACCTTTCGGCTCCCCCTCGCTCGGATGTTTGCCACGTGTCCCTTCCTTCGCCATGATGACGAGTAGGCTGCGGGATCGAAAAGAGGCGATCAACGGCCGGGAGTGGCCTAACCCTTCAGCTACTCCTTCGGATGCTCGCCACGTGTCCCGATCCCCGTATCGGGGGCCAGATTGGGGGTGATCCGGGTGAATTCTCGGACAGGGAGCCGAAACTGCGGTAATCTGAGTGATGACTGCTGACGGTTGACATCTCCTGTCCTTTCGGCTACCCGTCCGGATGTTCGATGCGTGTCCTGTGCTTGTTGCGATGCGAACGTGATGGCGAGAGATTCAAAGTCATTTCCGCCATCATATGGCGCCCCAAAATGTTCTGGTAACCCTGCCATCTCTTAGCTTGGGACGAAGGTATTTGTCATCAAGTCTCGGCTTGAGACGAGACTATTTGTCACCAAGTCTCGGCCTGAGACGAGACTATTTGTCACTAAGTCTCGGCCTGAGACGAGAATGTTTGTCACCAACTCTCAGCTTGAGACGAGACTGTGACCCACTTACAGTTTTTAGACAAGAATGTTGATAACAGTTTTAGATGAAGATCATCTATCGGATTTGATGTCCTTCCATAAGGGCTTCGGATTTTACTCTCGGCGTTTCATAAAGCTGAGAACGACGAGAGTAGGGGGCCCTGTGATGGGGGAGAATCCGACCAGGCCCAGCACTAGGGGCCGGCCCAAATAAGAGTAAGGGCCAAAGCACATTCGGCCCACAAAGTCAATCGAACGAAAACGGTCCAGGCGCCTTGTTGAAATAGTATATATTCGGCCCAAGCGACTCGCTTAATTAACGATCGTATTCGGCCCAGTCATGGCAGATAATAGGCCGAAATGGACTCGGCCCATTCTAGTTAACTGCTATCCAGCCATCGGCCTATTAACGGGGTATTTTGGCAATTTCCTCTCAAACCCCTAAATATAGTCCTATATTGGCTGCTACAAGAAGAGAACCTCCATCTTCTGTTATAAAAAGAAGGTTATTCATTGCGGAAAAGGTACACCTTAAGTACTCAAATTTCTTCTTCCCTCCTTCTAAATTAAGTCTTCTTCAGAGGCTGACTTAACCATCGGAGGGGGTTCTCATGGGCCGAAACCCAGGACCCTCGCTGACTGGTTCTTCTTCTCGCAAGAGTCTCGGCTTAATTCTTCGCCAATTTCTTCGTCTGGGTCTGCCTCGGCAATTGCTCTTTCGGTTCACATCTGGATTTTGCCTTCGGAATCTATTAGTGATAGCTTCGGCTACATCAGACCAGTCGATCCTTGAGTCCATGATGTTATTTTCTCTCCCTCTATGTCGTACCCCTCTACTTTGCACCGTGTTTGGTTTCTCTTTGTTGTGTTCTTTGTACTCTATTTGTATGTTCCTGCTTCTTAAGTAATGCTACTTCTGTTTTATTGGCCAAAAAAAGTTATCGCATTTTCTAAGCGGGTTAAATTAGTATTAATTTGGATACGGTGAATTCATTCCATTCAATTCAATAAATTGCCTCTTTCATAATTAAGACAGTCTCTGAGCTTGAATCTTTAATGTTCAATGAATGAGTAAGGAATTTATGCAAGTGCAGTAATTCACACTAGGGGTATTTGCAAATAGACATTGTACATCAAGAAGGGTGTCACAAGTACATCACATTTTGGACACTAATTTGCTAAAAATTAAAAAAAAACTTCTATTTTAACCGGGGAGCAAGTAGCAGTTGTGGGCCAAAGTTTATTGGGACCCGAGGGTAGGAGTGTTCACAGTTCAATTTGATTTAGTTTAGAAGAAAAAAATTTCAAATTAAGCCAAACTCACTCACTCTTAAAACCAAACCGAATCAAACCGAAAACATTCGGTTTGGATCAATTTGAACCGACTTTACTGTAGAAAATTTTTCCTTAGATTTTTTGAACCCATTTACTTACTTGTTCGGCATTAAAGCTCTTATTGGGCCACCAGCCCAGCTGCAAGCAATAAACCCCAGGACCCTTCCCTTTATAGACCCTGTGCAAAAGTGATAAAAGAAGACGTCCGTTATCCGACTAAATGAATGAATGGCGCTGCACTGCACAGGGAGCCAGTTTTAGTCAAACTTCGGCCAACCTAAAGAGTTTTGTTTCCTTATAATATTAACATAGAACCCTTAACGTCACTCATCACGTGGGTACTGGAGAAGTGTCGGAGAACTTTCAATGTGCCCGTTTGTAGAGATTGATGGTTGTCATGTATTATGAAGTGTTGGAGAAATTTAAATATAATATTATTTTTTATTTTCAATTTAGTTCGATTTTTACGGGTTGAAGGGACTTGAAAATCGAATTGAATCGAACTGATTTTCAAATCTAATCAAACTGAAAATTTGATCCGATTCGATTTAATTTTTCGAGTTGAATCAAATAGTGAACACTCCAAGGGATCAATTAATGTCACTTTATTCGTTCACGCTTTTAGTCTTGACACAGATAGTACAGTTCAGGCGTTAAAAGGGTACATATATGCACGCCAGCATGAACACAAGCTCCTAACCATGATCACATTTTATGGTTCACGCTTTTGGAGTTTAGGAGTTAGAATACGACCTTCTATGTTCGGTTACAAGAAAGTTATGATTTGTAAGATATGGATAGAAATGTCTAAGTGTCGACATGGACATCATATGTCAAACACAATAATCTCTTAAGGATAAGACACGAGGACACATCATATGTAATACATATGCATATAATAAAATATAATTATTAAAATTTATTTAAAATATAAATGATATAATTAAAATATATCAAATTTCATCTTATAGACAAGTATTCAGAAGATGTGTTAAATATTTTAAGAAATCTCTAATATCTTGAAGTAGAAGGTTGAACACGGATGTTCAAATGTCATGTCGTGTCCATGTATCTGATATGACACTCTAATATGAATAGAAGTGCCCTCTAAATTATAAAAAGAAATAAATCATTTCCATAAGGATGGCATGACTCAGGGGGCTTCTTCTCATATCCGAAAGGCCCTCTAATCTATGTGAGAGGGATATGTATTTGAAAGAAGTGTAATTTTGAGACATAGTTAATGTAATCGTTCAAATGACTATGTTTATTGCTACTTTCACTTTTTAGAGATACATAAGTTATTTCATGGATAAGGCTGCCAGGATGTCGATGGGTCAAGTCCAGACCGGATCAGGCCCGAGAGGGTGCTGGGTTGCCAATGGGTCAGGTCCAGCTCAGGCCCGAGGAAGCCTTAGCTCCCTGGTCACTCCTTAGCTTGGGCCCGATCCAGACCCAACATTGGCCCAGCACAAGGCCCAAGCCGGCTCATCAAATTCATGTTAGGCCCATTTTAAGTCCTTGGAGCGAGGGCAACCTCCCAAACTACCTGCACGGGAAAAAATGACGACGAAAAGGAAGTGGACGTGGATTAGGGGCGTTGGACTTCCCCAATTCTGTCTGGAGCAATTAATGGTGGCATGGAAAAGCTTGCAAGCGGAAAGGAGAGAATGTTTGGTCGTCGTTTATGTTATTTTCACTTGAGATTGTATATACCCTTTAGATTAGCATCCTGTTTTAAATACTCAACATCTTTAAAAAAATTGTTGGTTACATACTCATGATCAAAATACAATCCACTGCAATAGAATATGCTAGAAAGGTACAGATACCTTTGCATACATTCTTAATGTATTATATATATATATATATATATATACTCGTGACTTTTGTTAGAGTTGATCGTATTTTAATCAGAAAGATATAATTCAAATCTTTCTGGGCATATCGAGAGTTATTTATAACAATGCATAACAGTCAAAAGTACACATAAATATGATACGTTATTAGAGTGTATGTGCAAAAAATTCTTTTCTTTGAATGCTACTTGCAGTAAACTGATGCAACTAATGCTGCATATATAAGTGGATGTTCTAGTGTCTAGGCGAGGCCAAGCACATGAATATAACACAACAAGATCTTCTAAACCCAAGTGTGTTCCCATTCCCAAAGGCAAATAGGTGAAGTACCGAGTAAGTAAAATCATCCTTAATTAGGACTGTAAATGGATATAATATAGAAAAATGTGTTTTTGTTTTATGATTTCAATAGTAAAAATATATATTTGTTTCCGATTCCGATAAGATTTGAAAGTAGATTTTCTGTTTTCATTTTATTTCCAATTCCAATATCGGAAAGAGCAATACTTTCGATAATTTATCAGAGATTACTGGATTGTTTGATTTATCAACATGAACCATTTGAAGTGAAGATTATTCATAAATATGCAAAAGAATCAGTACAATCGGAGAACTCTGAAATTAAGTTTCCAAACCATCAAAGTCAAAATTTCTAAGTTTGCTTGCATTATCCTCTTCTGAAAATTTGCTACATTTTATTTTGGTCTATTTTACCTTAATCTAAGTGCTAAGAAAATGGTTCTAAATAGAGCACAAAATAATTTGAAGCTTTTATCTTAATAAAAAAAATGTTCCAGTCCAAAGAAGAAGAAGAAGAAGAAGAAGAAGAAGAAGAAGAACAACAACAACAATTCAAGAACGGATAGGACGGATGTCACAGATCTATACAAAAAATGTTATCCAATTTCATTTCTCATCTAAAGATATTTCTGTGGAGAAAAAGGAGGAAGAATGGTATCTCAAGTGTTAGTTTTAGGTGGCCTACAAGTGAATCTGACTATATAAATCTCGTTCATTTATTAACATAATGGCATAATATTCATTATGTGTAAATCACATTAATTATCGTTTTATAATGAAGTCTGTGAATATGTGCTATAGTGATCAGATTATGATGAGATCATACTAATGAGACTGATCACTTAAACACACATATTCTTAATTGTTCATAGTCGGAGGATATCCGAGAAGGACATCGGATATCCAGTTAGACTAGTACAGATTACTCTTGCTCATATGATGAGGGTGACGGATCTCATAAGTCACTTGTGTGGAGACACTAAGACGAATCTGTAGATGCTCATTAGAGAATGAGTTCATTGAACTGATCCGACTAAATCGCTGGATGGTATTGTACCTCACTGTCAACCAGCTTGATTCTATTGTCGCAGTTACGTGGATGATCCTCGGATCTGAGACACAAAGGACACCTTGTCGGTAGACTTCTGTGCTTTGACCTTGGTTTACGAATCTCTAGCCACGGGATTCTAAAACGCTAAGGATTGGGTACAGCGGAATACCGTCGAAGGGAATTGTGTGTCAATAAGGAATCATTCGCTCTCGGTACTTAGAGAGAGAATGCTCTAGGAAAGATGCGCGGAAGTCCCTGGCCAGGGCAGACGATAATATCGGGAAAGGAGTTTTCCGATATTTATCAGCAGCATCCAATCCAAGTGAGTCGACCGGTTAGGGTTTGACAACACGCCAAACCTTGAGTTGACTCGAGAGTATTGTACGAATGAAGGATTATATCCATGCGGTAACTGTCGGCGGAAATGTTCCAGGAGTGGGTTACTTAACCCCAATACCTTCCGGGTTCACGCGGTGTTGCTTGGCACCCAACGTGATCGGAGGCCCGGTCGAATTCGATGTGCGAGATCAATTCGATTGATTAATTAATTAATAAAGGGTTATTAATTGATTAATAAAGTCAGTGAGGAGTCACTGAGCTTGTTGGGCCATTAACTGGACTGGTACTTGGGCCTAGAGGGTCACACGCAAATGATTCTCAAGGTGATGGATAAATAAGTGGGTTTTATATAAACCGGAGGTTTTTATGAAAAACCGCGCGGTTAGTATAAAACATAGCGAACGGGCTGAGCAGGCCAAGCTGCTGCTAACCCTAGCCACCCCTCCTCTATTTCTCTCTCTCTCTGGCATCCAGACAGATCCAGATCTGCTCCGCCGCTTCTCCGAATCCCGTTCGACGGGAGATCGTCCGCACGTTGCGGCAACCGGAGGAGGTTTCGTAGGCTGCGAAGAACGAGGAACGTGAGGATATCTGTCGCGAGGAGGATCGCGTGGACTTCGCTAGAGGCCGGGCGCTTGCGCGGCTTGCGGTGTCGCACCGACGGAACCGAACGGTTGCGGATTCGAATCCGCACACGGTGAGAACTTCGATTATCCGATAATCGATTTTTAATATTCAAAACAGGAACGGATTACTGTTTTAATATTTTATTTTCTGCTGCGTGAGCGATCCGAAGAAACCCGAGAAAATCCAACATCAAGAACACCGGAAAAAAGGATGATCACATCAGATGGGACTCAAGGTTGTGTTTGTACCAATACGATCGGCTTCTTGCACTTGAGCTACTTGCTACATGCTTTGTTTTGGCCCCATCGATGCGGATCTTGTGCTCCAATACCTCTACAACAAACTCATAGGCAATGATGAGGGGAAGGAGGGGACTGCCACCGGCGATGCACGACCATGACTGGGGTCACCACCAGCATCGTACGATGGACGACTAGGGCTGTATGAAGAGCAACATGGGTTACCACCGGCATTTCACCATGGACGACTAGGGTTGCATGACGGCAAGAGGAAGGAGAGACTACTACTGGTGTTGCACGACAGAAGATGGAGGCTGCGCGCCGCTAATGCTGCATGATAGACGACAAGGATGAATGATGGTCGATGGTTGTCTTAGAGAAGCACGATCGCTTAGGGAGGCTACAGTCCAATGCTGGAGAAGAGAAGTGGAGCTGCAATTCGGAGATGGGGTCCTTAAGGGATATTCCAACAGTTTGACAAACTTAGGGTTCCACCAACATCAATAGTATAAAGATTTCCCTGCAGCCGTTAGATACAAGTTGATCCAATAAGTAATATGAAAGATAATATACTATTTATTATGTTATGAATATTAATCGGAATTGAAAATAGAAAATGGATACGTAATCACCTGTTTTCCTATTTTGATAGCTTATCGAAAATACCTGATTCCAATTCCGATAACTATCAGACTGATATTTTTTTATCAAAATTGGTTTATTTTTTAAAAAACCAGTCAAAAGATTGGATAATCAGGTTTTCATTGACAACCCTATCTTTAACTTATGTGATACTTGTACCTAGAAGATCTAAAAAAGCTCGAATACCATCGTCATGGACATGCTAAGATATCCTATTGAGATCTTTTTGGTGACCCAACCCTATTTTAAGTGGGCCAATATGATATTATTCATGATAAATACTTACTGCACCACTTAGGGATGCAGCAAGCCTACATAGAATGCACTGTCCAACCCAAAAGGGCCACCTGGCACCCCCACATGCCCTCCTGCAGCATAATAATGGCACTGACGCACTATGACGTCAACACACATGAGTACCCCTTGAAAAGAAAAAAAAGCTTACTTTTTATCTAGCATTTTTGGGGAACATGTGCATACTCTCGGGAGCTCTGGAGAGCACATGCTCTTCCAACGTTATACATGCTTTAGGGAGCACATGCTTCCAAAATGTTGTACATGCTTTCAAGAGCGTGAATATGCACCCAAAATGTGAATATGTTCTCCAAAATCCAAGGCAAGAAGTAAGATTGTTTTTTTCTTTTCAAAGGACGCCCATGTGCACTGACGTCATGGTGCGTCAGTGCCATTATTATATTGTAGGTGAACATGTGGGGCGCTAGGTGACTTTTTTGGGTTGGGGGGTGCATTCTACATAGACTTGTTGCATTCCAAAGTGGTGCAACAAGTAGGGCTGCAAACGAGTCGAGTCAAGTCGAGTTGTACTATTTTCAAGTTTGGTTCGGTTAATTTTAATTGAGTTCGAGTTTAAGCCGAGTTTTTCTAATAGTTTTTCACGCTTCGTTCGTTTAGATATTAAACGAGATTGAGCCGAGTATCAAGTAGCTCACGAGCTCAATGAATCTATGATATATTTAATTTATTTTTTTATTTTAAATATATAAACTCATGCTAAACTATGGCAAGTAGCAAGTTGTTTGCGTCCTTACCTATTTGATAGAAAACTCTACAAGATATTAGAATATCTTATTAATTAAAATTATTCATGGTTAGAATAACTAAACGAGCACATAAAAACATCTTAATGAGTATTCAAACGAGTTCTTAACAAATATTAAAACGAGCTCTTAATAAATACTTAAACGAACTTGTTCAAAAACATATTCGAGAGCCGAATCGAGTTCTTATCGAGCAGTCTTATCAGCTATTGATAGAGCATATTGGTCCATTTGTAGCCCTAACAACAAGTATTTCTCATATTTCATTGGGCTCTTTTCTTGGCGGCCCAAACGTTATTGTAAGTGGGTGGGGCCAGTCGGGGCAGCAGGTATCCAAGATCTATGAAGATTTGAGAAGTATTTGCTGCACTGCTTGATGACGGCAGAAACACATCTGCACACAGGACTCATTCAATTGACAAAGTAAATGATGTATGTGGATTAAACCTTTCTGTATCTACGTGACAGAGTACAACAACCGCATGCTGTTTGATCTCACTGGCAGCTCCAATGCTCCACCGTAGCATTAGGTACGTGCATTTTGGATACCGTGGGCCAAGCAAAATACTTGCTGCACGGCTCTGTAGATGGTACAAGACACCTGCCATCAGTTGTGCACAGAAGGCGAAGCAAATATTCTCTCTGCCGCCAGGCCCTCAAAGTCTGGGGAGCATGTCATCGTAAACCGATAGCATAATAGATTTATCATAAATTCATATTGGATCCCACCCATTTGCATCCCCATTCCCCACTTAGAGCAACCTCTAGCTATCGGACAGTTGGGACTTTTATTTTTCAGTTCTTATAATCTTTCGATATTTCTTATAAGTTCTTGTAATATTTATATTCCTTCTTAGTTTCTACGATTACTTAAGAAGTTCTTCAAAAGCCCCTCAATTATTTATAAAAACTTTTATAGAGGGATTTTTAAGAATAATTTAAAGATTGTAGAGAATTTTAAGGAAATACGAAAATTACAGAGACTTATAAGAAATATTATAAAATTTTAAGAGTTAAAAAATAAACATTTCGTTTTTTTTTTTCTTCTTTCTGTTGTAGCCTGTGTAGCATCGTAGCCTTGTAGTTGGAGTCTAGTGTGCCTGTGCTGCTGAGGTGCCGCCCAGGTGGGCTGGGTGATCAACATCGGATGGCTATGCATGGGGAAAAGGAAATACCGCACGCTTGGGATGAGGCAAACGTGCAAACAGGTGCACCCGTCTAATCGTGCCACATGTGTGATCTGATGATGGAATAGGGACTTCCGAGCAGATCATCCATGATCTAATGAAATGAGATCGTCCCACTCTTAAAAAAAAAAAAATCTTTTAAATCTCTATTTTGATCTAATAATTAGTGTGAGTCACTATACTCTCACCTTCGTCTATGCCAGATGCCTCTCATGATAACTTACTTCTTTTTGTTTATTTGAAACTGAGCTATCTCCTCACCAGTCACCATTCAACCAAGATTAGGTGGCTCAAATAACTAAAGGACCCACTTTATTACTCTTGCTTTCTCTGTTCCTTGGTGCTTACAATTAAATAGTCCAAAGTCGGACTCAGAGCAAGTTTGAACCGAGAAATTGTCAGACCTAACCCATTGGTCATCAACAGTTAACCTTAACAACCTTTGCTTCTAGTTCTTTCAGATGAATAAATGTGTGGTTGAAATGATCAATAATATGTTTTGGAGAAGGAATTTTGGTAGTTTTGTTTGTTTAGCTACTATGTGTGATTTGATGTTTCCTTTCTAAAAAGGAGAAACCATCATATCCAACTCATTGGAATGAGATCGTCTGGATTATTTTGTTTAGACTTCGATGTACCTTCAGACTCGACAAAGAAAAGATAAATAGGTCATTTGCATTTAAAATAACAGGACCGACCAAATATATCATCTTTTGTTGTCTGAAGGCACGTCAAAATTTAGACAAAATGATCTAGACGATCCCGATTCAACCCATTAACAGCTTTAAGGACATTTTCCCCTGATGCTTTCTGAGTGGTACATGCGAGGATGACTAGACAACATAATCAACTAGTTGTTGGGAGAAGGAATTCTGGTAGTGTCATTTGTCTAAGTACTAGATGTGATTTGAGGTTCTCTTTCCCATAAAAGGGAAATAATACTGATCATTTGTAGGAAATTTGAATAGTTTGGTGTACTGAACTTAAGTTCAATGAGGTAAAGTACCTATGGGAACAGTATTCAGGCATTGACTTCTTGCGGTGCCCATGCTATTATCGTTGTTTTTACATGATTAACCTCCGGTTGGGGTCGACTATGGCAGTGCCCTTCGCGTGCGAACTCTACTAGGGACACAAACTGGTCAAATTCAGTGCGGAACTAAAGTATACCCGTGATCATATCTATTATATTATCAATTTAATTAGAAAGATTATCTGTTAACTGTCCTATATAAGATAGTAATTAGTTGGATAATGAGATCTGCAGTGTACCATATGCATTCAGTCACAAAAAATATTATATCAGCTATCTTGTCTGCTGTATTTATATATATATATAAACTATCTATTAATTGACCTATAAACTAATGACTGATCAAAGAATCAAGTTATCAGTTACCATTTGCATCCTTAAACTCTACCGGTGGTGGCCATATTCCATCACCATTATGTCCTAATCCAATGAAGATGAGATTTTTTAGATATCTATTTTTTGGCATGTTCCACTCGTGGAAATGAGGTAGATCTAGTATTTTTTTTCATCTCTAAAATCACATGTTTGCTGTCAAATGAGATCCCCTCCACCTCTTTTTTTTTTAAATCATCTTGTACTTTCAATCATATGAGAATGACGTGAATCTTATACTTTCCTCTCTTTTTACAATAAATGACATGTTGTGGTAGTAGGGGTTTGGAGAAATAGGATGGAAAAGTCTACTTTTCCGAAAAGCTAGTTTTTCTTGGATTTGGACTTTTTGAAAAAATAAATGGTTATAAAAAAAATTTATCCTCTGATTGGAACAAATATTTCAAAATTTTTCCTTCCTCCAGGTTTTGAAGTTTTGATTTTCAGAAAAAAAATTAAGCTTGTCTTCCACTCTCCTTAAATCACTCTCCCCCTCTCCAAAGAATAGCTTAGATTTTAACATTAACCCACATGAGATTTGACTTTTCCTAATAACTCTTAACTAGAGAAAAATTACATTCTCTTATAATAATTTTTAACTTAAGAAGAAATTTTTTTTCTTTCCCAATGAATAAATTTTTTTCTTAAACTTCTTGAAGGAGGAAGATTTCGATAAGTCTAATTCCAACTGGGTCGGCTTAATATAACAAACTAATTCCTAGAAGTAGGAGCCCGAATTGGCCCAAAAATGAGAAGGGTCATGATCTATCTAGAAGCCCTCGCCATTTCCTCCTCTAGAATAAGAATATAGGCAAGGGACTCCAAGGAGTTGAACTTAACCTTTGGGAGTTTCGATTTGACTCAGACTATGTTGCAGTAGAGAAACCGTTCATATCTCTTCAAAAATGGATCTATCATAAGAGAATCTCGCGGTCCTCCCGGGAGGGATTTGAATAGCCGTAATAGATGTCTCTTCTACTTCCCATATCTAGCACGAACTTGACTCTTAAAATATGACGACTTCACCTAGGATTCCGATTTCCTCAACTATAGATCTAATTACGACCAAAAGCTTATCAAGAGAGGTAACTAGGAACCCGTATGGATAAGGACTCCCTCCGCAACACAAGCCTTTCCCGTTCTGAATTCAACTAACAGATCTTTCGAGATCCTGCCTTCCTGACCAGAATTGATCTCTAATAGAATTCTTGCTACTATATAAAGACCCTCAGTCTAACAGGCTGATGTAAGCAATTACTGGCCCAATTCCCTCTAACTTCTCTCTGGAATCTCTCAACTTTTTGAGTTAAGCATCGGAAGGAGATTTCCCAAATCATCATTGAGAGTTTTTAACGATGTTATCTTTTACAGGAATTGTAGAGCGACAACCATATGATCGGAGACGAAAGGTCTTAATCACGGTAGACGAGATTTTGACCGACCACCCTTAACATAAAAAAAATAAAAATCCAAAAGTTCTCATCTCAGTCAAATCCAACGTAAAATTGGATAACCTGGCTGATACACATATTAGTTGGGTCCATGAAAATTAGGATATAGAGGTGAGACTCTGTGCAAACCCCAATCGCCAGAGATTGCATGTGAAAAATTACTTTCAATCGATTGCTTTAGCCCGTGCATTGGTGTGAATCATGACGCTTTGTGATTGGAAATCGACTTCCGAACAGTCCTGCCTCTGGTGCGGGCACTGAACTGATCTCAATCTGATCCATGACATTAGTTACAAATTGGCTCTCCTCCCACATTAGCACCCTAGTTAGTGATTAGTAAATGCCTAGCAGACATATATAACGGCATGATTAATGATTCTAAGAGAAGATTCCTCCACCAGGAAACGGATCTCTTGCAGCTTCCAACGGATTCGCGCAGAAAACACAGATAATCTACAATTTTTAATGAAGAAGGCCAAAATACCTTCTCGCGCGCCATGTTACTTGGGGTTAAGATTGACCTCCGTGCACAAGGGAGGAAGTAACTCTCACAGTCTTAAGTTTATGGGTATTATGTGAATGACCAGAGACTTTTGTCTTTTTCTTTTTTTCTCTTGATTTATATTACCCTCCTCAGTGTACTTATGATTGAGATCACTGTGCAGTCATTTGTAAGAGTATCCTCTTCTCTCGTCCAGAGGTGATCCCGATCTTATTTACTTGCTACTGACCCCTTACTATAAAGGATAGGCCTATGAGCAATGGTAAAGGTCGTTTTATTATGATCTAAAAGTCACATATTCAAATGTAAAAAAAAAAAACTTCTTTACTTAGCAAACATAAAACGGTGTGCGTTGATCCTTTTTTGGACTCCATAGT
This sequence comes from Zantedeschia hybrid cultivar, assembly GCA_030544215.1. Taxonomy (NCBI): domain Eukaryota; kingdom Viridiplantae; phylum Streptophyta; class Magnoliopsida; order Alismatales; family Araceae; genus Zantedeschia; species Zantedeschia hybrid cultivar. Next base: position 74,716,582 of record JARZZO010000005.1, on the reverse strand, counting down.
GGCGTTGGCCTTCTCTTTTTAGAATGAACTTTAATTCAGTGAATTCAACTTCACCGTATAAGATCAAATCTCACAGTCATTAGTATTTTTTATTTTACTCTTTCCGTCTTCTGTGAAGGGAGTAAAATAAAAAATATTTGCTGACTGTGGACGTCACGGTTAAGTAAAGAATGCTCACTGAATCATTTCTCTTTAAGAATTGGACAATGCGGGGGCGAAAGAGGGCAGATACCTCCCTTGGACAAACTCGTAGTCAGTGTAAGGAGGCCGGGTTCTTTTGTTCAACTTTTTCGTCTAATTTGAGGTGCCCTTTCGGAAAAGGCAGCCACGGTAAGTTACTATATATTACGGCTAATATATATGATTGGAAAGATTATCTTAATCTGATGCACAGTGCTGATATATTCGGCAACAGTACTGCTCCCTTTACATAATTAAACTCCGTAAAGCAATCAAGGTACCTCACAGGACATGGCATGGCCATTTCCATTAACTACTACAAATTAAACATCCGAAATTAATCTGAACACAACAACAATATTGATCTCTTTCGTCCATCGTCACTACTACGTCCATTGCACATTCCTCTTGACATAGTTCGTTGCAGAGGGATCAGCACCTGGGGAGGTCCGCGGGAGGGGGAGGCAGCGTCTGCAGCGGGCCCTTCCCGTCCTTCACGATGAACACCATGGACATCCCCCATGAGAGGTGTATGTCCAGGTGACAGTGCATGAACCACGCACCTGCATGCATGCATGCACAACAAGATACATCAGAGAAGACCATCAATCAATCAATTCGTTCAAGGTTCATTAGAATATTTCATTTCTCTCCCTTCATCTCTCCGTAGCTAGATCTGGAGAGCTAAAATGCCAAGTGCTATGTGGATGTGAGGGTAGGTGTACGTGATTACAATCATACTTTATTCTTTAACCTTAAAAGCACTCTCCAAAGACTTGTTTATTGTTGTGGTCCAATATTTGTCGTATAGAAATCGGATTGCACGACTAGATGCTCACTCACCGTTTGACTGACTTCAATTGGACAGACCTGGCTAATGATGTGAAGCCAAAACGTTAATTTTAGAACTGAGATCTTTTACGTTTCTCGGGGGATTGTAGATGGTAAGTAAAGAGAAGAGAAATGGAGTCAAAAACTGCCAAAACTACATTTAGATTCAAAATTTTGACCTTCCTCCTTTTCTTTTTACTGATCTTCTACGATCCGTCGAGAGAGACGTAGAAGATCTCAACTATTAATTTTAACAGGTCCGATCCAATTAAAACCAATCAACTTAGTTGGTGAGGTGAACAGTGATGCATGTTGGTGATGTACTCTCATCCCCGAGTATAAGTAGAGGATGTCAGAATGACATTTTTAAATTAGAATTTTAATTTTCAGTTTTTATATGTTTTAAATATTTTTGTAAGTCTTTATATATATATAGTCTTCATATTTTTTTAGAACTCCCACACCTTTGAATCATCCTTTAACAAGTCTTTTCAAATTAGTGAAGAGCTTTTTAGAGATATTTTAAATAACTGTGAAACTAATAAAGAATATAAAGATTATAGGGACTTACAAAAAATACTATAAGATTTTAGGGATTGAAAATTAAAAATCTTTTTTTTTATTATGATTGGTTGAGTTACCCGGGTTGTCGGCCACGAATCTGATGGCGGCCCAGCCGCCGACGGGCACGGCGATGGTGTTGACGTAAGGGGGGTCGACGAGGTTGAACGTGGCGGTGCGGGGGTTGAAGTTGCCCTTGCCGTAGCCAACGACGTAGAAGCTGTAGCCGTGGAGGTGCATGGGGTGGTTCTCGGTGGTGATGGTGCCGGTGTCCTGGAGCACCAGCTGCACCCGCTCGCCGTACTCCAGCACGTACACCTTGGTGCCGCTCAGCGCTCCGGTGTCCACCGGCGCGTTGTTGGGCGCCCCGTTCACGAAGTCGAACACCCGCAGCGGCACCGACGGGAAGTCGTCGGTGAAGTGGCCGCGGATGCGGTCGTAGTACGCCTGCAGCACCGACAGCGAGGGCCGGACGTAGCTGACGTTGTTCATGGAGGCGTCGAAGATGCTGGTGTTGGTGCCCTGGCAGGACTGATTGGGCGCCGGCCGGTTGCACTGCTCGGCGTTGAGACCGATGGTGAAGAAAAGGTTGCGGTCGATCTCCAGAGGCAGGTGCTTGGCGCTGAGGCTGCGCAGGGCGTCCATGTTCCTCTTGACGAGCAGGTTGTCGTTGAACTTGGGAAGCTGGGCAGGCTGGATCAGGAAGGGCGCGGCGGCCTCGCCCGGGCCGGCGCCGGCGTACTGCAGGTAGGCCACGGAGGAGATGTTCTGGAAGGGGACGTTGCGCCCCGACTGGTAGGGCCCCAGGGCCATCTGGTACCGGCCGGCGGGCTGGTCGGCGTGGAGTAGCGCGTTGAGGGTCTGGCCGGGGCCGAGCATGATGCGGTCGACCGTGAATGGCTTGGTGTAGTGAGCGTCGGCCTCGACGACGGTCAACTTGTGGCCGGCGATGGTGAAGAAGTTCTCCGTGTGGAGCCCAGCGTTGATGATCCTGAGCAGGTATGTCTTTCCTGGCACGACCTTCACCTGATACACATCTGCATCCACAAACGTATCGATCCATCCACCCACCTGTTATTCGAATAAAATACGAATATATAAATGAGATGAGGCCATTAGAATGCCTAATTACCATTGACGGAGCAGTTGTAGAGGGGGCCGGGGTGGCCATTGATGGTGTAAGCGTTGGCCGGGGGAGCCCCGCCGCCGCTGGCCAAGACCTGCCTCTCCAGCTGGACGGCATCCTGGTTCCAGTACTCTGCCAGAATGATGATGTGCTCCTCGTGAGGGTGGGGAAAGGGGTAGGGCACACCGTGCTTGGGGTAGATGACGATGGCGCCGTAGACGGTGGCGCGGAGCCAGGAGACGTGGGCGTGCCAGAACAGGGTGCCGCGCTGGTCCACCAGGGTGAACACGTACCTGTAGGTCTGGCCGGCCTGGATGGGGCACTGCGTGACGTAGGCCGGCCCGTCCGCCCAGCACGACAGCTTCTGCCGAACCCCGTGCCTGCAACCAGCCAGCAAGTAAGAACCCCATCATCTGATTACAGAGACACCATGGCTAGCTGCCCCAGGCACACCCACACTACCGTCGCTCGCCGGCGCGCATCACCATGATTGCTAGCGGTGCATTCACTGCAGAGGTGTGGAGATGGGTAATGCGGGGAATGATCGCCCATGCCGGTCGAGCCCACGGTCATCACGGTGCGTTATTACCCACCGCGCCATGGCCATGATGGTTCCTTTCCCATTCTATCTATGCGGCCCGGTCAGCATAATAGACCGTGATTTGAGTATTTTAAAAGAGATGGGATCCTAGCCTTACCGATCCAAGTCAATAAGTATGAGGGAGTTATTTACAGAAAATTTCTTTAAACATAGTTTTTTTTATTCTCCATGAAGGAGTTATGTGCAAATGACCATGTCCTTTCTTTTCTCATACTTATGGACCTGGGTCAGTCAAATTATTTAGACGATCTCATCTCATTTTAAGAATTGGAATCTTTTGAGTGCACGACTGGGGTGCCCCCTCTCTACACTAATATGACTTGATCAGATGGTACACTAAAAGGATCTTGATTTCATTTATAAAAAGGTCGGTAACTAAAAAGGATGAGAATGGTATTATATGATCCGCACTGGAAGGTCCCATGTTAGGAGAATAGAGATCTTTTACGTTCAGATTTGGACTGAATTCGAGAGAGAAATGTTTCAAAAAAGATCCTTATATGGAACTTTTTCTATTCTCGAGGAAGGACTTTTATGAAAAATTCTCTCCTTTGCTCTATGTAATGACGTCTGAGTTTGGTCCAAAGTCGTATTAAGAGGAACCACACTTATTAAGGTCAAAATGAGATTGATATGTATAGTGTGGGGCCTGAGTTATTACTTATTAGAGCCGGACTCCTCTACAGTTATGTCCGGATCAGTTTAGTAATTACCAGTGGATGGTGGCATTGTGTGGTGTCTCGTTGGTGACTTTCACGATGACCCTGTCACCTTCTTGAGCGTAAAGGACCGGGCCCGGAAGCATGCCATTGACGGTGACGATGTCTGTGGTATAGCAAAGCTTTGTTATCCTCGTCCTTTGCACCTTCATGACATGTCAAACATATTAGTCATAGGAACCAATAGCAACTAACAGGACTCGGAATGCATGAGAAACCGAACACGAGGTTTTCAGTGACTGACAGTAGACATGAGCACATCTACCCACCACCATTTATCATGCATTTTGCTGACCAATCAGGTGGATATGTAGATAGGTAGATAAATGGTAGAGAGACAAAGATAGACTAGCGTCAGATAGATAAATGGATAGCGAGACATAATACAGAAAGACAGACATGTGCATATAGATGAGCATGGGTTGTGCTGTTGAACGGATGGATGGGTAGGAATGATGGTAGAGGAGTTAGATGGCACCTTGAAATCGTAGAACCTGGTGGATGTTGCAACAGGCCAACGTTGGAAGCGGCGTGCAGAGGAGAAGGAAGCGCAGTAGCACAGGAGCAGGCTTAGCTGAAGAACAAGGAGAAGGAGAAAACCAGACCGCACTGCCATTTCTTTCTCTTCTCGGTATCCTCTGGGTAAGGATGGTGAGTGTTGGGGGAGAGACGCCAGATGTTGTGGCCTTCTTAAAGGCTCACACTTCCCTCTCCATACAGCTTTAGGTAGAGAGAGAGAGAGCAGGTGCCGAATGATTCTACCGGCACGGGGTTGTTATCATCACTTGTTGGAGCTAGATATGAGTATTCTAAACCCGGCTTAGGTTACAACCTGCTCTATTCAAAACCAAGGTATTAAACTATTAGGACGTATCAACCTGGTCCAAGATTTCAGTATCACCAGGGGAAGACAAAGTCCAGTGTTACGTATAAAACTATAGCAACACATAAGGAGTCCACTCATGGTGTCAAAAGACTGAGTGCGCTAGTGGTAACACTGGTGGGATTCTGAAGACTTTCTTTTCCTCTCTAGCTCCTTCCTTATATTGACAAGGTAAAAAGTGGTTAGAAAATCTTCTAATACTAGAATTTAGGGTGCGGAGAAATGGGAGACAGGGGCAGGTGGAGATGGAGATGGAGAGAAATCTTTTCCGCTGGCCATGCAAAGGGGGTCAACAGACTCAGCAGTGTACTCATATATTTTATTTTCCGTGTGTTGCAGGTGTTGATATGGCTAGGTGGAGGTCGTCAGAAGCCTATTCCTTTCTTTTCTTTTTTTTTTCTTTTTTTTTTAGATCTCAAGGGAGATGATATTCACCACAAGGATGGGATGCAAGGCACACACAAAGAGAGGCACAGCGCACAGCCTCAGGGACCCCGGGGGAGGGGGCAAGGAGGGGTGGAGGTGAGAATTAGCAGTGAGGGGGTCCCATGAGTATTATTAGGGTTTTTTTGCAGCTACTTTTCACAAGAAAAATGTGAGGATAACGGGATAATTTCTTCACTTTTTTCATCCAATTAAAGGGAAAGAAAAGAATGAGAGCGTTTTTCACAATTTCACACGTCATATTAGCAATTTCTTTTTCGAAGTATCTTGACAGAAGAAGTGTTGTCCCCCTAAATATATAATTGGAAGGGAAAAGAGGAGCCAATGGTGGGGCCTCCGCAAGGAGGGAAAGTTTTAAAACTATTTGTAGATAACCCCCAAACAATCTCGTATATGCAGAACACCCCCTATTAAAAATGTATATATAAAAGCTTCTTATATAATCATTATATATGAACAGAATGCTTACGATAAAGCAAAAAATCTCCTGTAGACAAAAAAAAATCTTAGTAATCAATATAGAATTTCTTATCGTCTAGTCTATGGTCAGTCAGATCATTTATAATTAAGGCTTATTTCAGAATTAAGAAAAACTTAAAATTTTCTGCATTCTTTAAGGGGTTGTTTGCAAAAAGGCCAAAGATTTCACAGAGCCCAAATAAAAATTCTGAACCTGCTACCCTAAAAGAAATGACAATAAAGATGGAAAAAAAAAAAGTTAAACAAAGAAAAAGTAGGCATCATATGCTTTCTTTTTGGTGCTCTTTCTGGTTGTCATCCAGAAGGTACCATGCTCATGATTTATGTGATATTAAATGAAATAGCTTGCGCATTTTAGGTAGCAGTTTCATACTTGGACATTTTATTTTGAATATCAACCCCTCCAAATACTGTAAACTTTCTTAGCATGGTATTAATTCATAACCTGTCCATATTTGAAGCCATTTAATAAAGAATAGAGTATGTTTGGCAGAACATTTATTTAGAAGCCTTGACTTCAACATGAAAAATATTAGACGGGGGTTGACATGACTGATTATGTATAATTATAACAACCAATACCTCTCTTATAACTAATTTGATTTGACATGATGATTATGGATAATTATAATAGCCAATACCTCTCCCATTATTTTACTATTTCTTCAACTTATGAAAGTTCTAATTTAAAGTTTTAAGTTAGACACTGAGGACTTGTTTGGCAAAACTTTTACTTAAAAGTTATTTTTGGCTTCCACTTCTTACATAGAATATATTGAGAGAGAGAGGTTATAACTATTTTTGGTTTGTTATAAAACTCAACTCTTTTATAACAACCTCACTTTTTTTCCAATCTTAGAATCTTATAGAAGCTCCTTCTTTGTAACTTTTGGTTGGAAGTCAAAACACAAATAAAATATCACATAAATGGCTTCCAAATTTCAATAGCTTTCATAAAAAATAACTAAATAAAAATAAAAAAGTACTTTCAAATAGAAGTTGCGCCAAACATGCCCTAAAAGAACTAGACAAACAGTATTGACAAGAGCGAACAACTTATTATCTACAGAAAACCTCTTCATCAGACAAACTTAATTTAGAGCATCAGTTATCAGCTAATAAAGGACTAAAACTGGTAGGGCAATGCCCTTCTAAACGGAGCAGTTCACCTAAAAGGCTGCAATTAAGGTGGGCGTTGCACCCACCCAAAGAAGGGTTTGAGCCGGGACGCCGGCCGATCTCGTCCGTCCACTGCATTACATTAGTCATCTATCATGTTGAGCTGTGGTATCAAGTTTCCCACATGTCCTAGTATGTTTAGTTGGAGTAAGTAAAGTAGTTTAAAGTTGGTCATTGGAAATAGACGTGCCCACCGTGTTTTCTACTTGTGGCAAATAGGTCTTCATGGGATAGAAGAACCACACACTGGCAAATCCTCTTGTACCGTGACACGTTGCAAGCTTTGGGACAAACTTGAGGACTAATGTATGCAGGGTTGCGGGTGACTTGGCCTCAATTGGATCAATATTCAGATATGGTACCCCCAGTGGTAACTGAGGCTAAGTGTAGTGGTTAAATAATAAAAAAAAATGAATTGTTTTAAAGCAGGTTTGAAGTGTTTTACACGCCGACGACTCAAAAAAAATCTAAAAAATAACAAATTGTTATTGAACTCAGCCCATTAAAAGTACTTTTTTGCACAGTTCTGACAGTTGTTTATAATAATATATGAAATAAGTCCCACCATATATAAACAATTCTTTTAGTATAAACAATTTATAATATATAAGAGTTAGAGCTGAGGGCATTTTTTCACACAACCTTTCTGACAATTGTTTATAATAATATATGAGAGTTAGAGCTATATATACATATATGGTACTTACCGGATTTAACCAAATACTCTGTAAATTCTGGTGAATTCATAGATGTATATACAAAGTTATGGTGAATCTACAAGTAAGTATGCAAAAATATCCGAATCTTTTTAGTATACTCCAATAGAGTTCATGGCATTTTGTCAGGAGGGATATAAATACAACTTTTTTGACAATTGTTTATAATAATATATGAGAGTTAGAGCTATATATACATATATGGTACTTACCGGAGTATATATACACAAATATCAAAAATATTAGAATACATTTGTACTGCTGGAGTGCTGTGTAGGTATATATTCTGTGACGAGAGAATCTAGTAGGACTAGATGGTTAGAGACGTCAATGGCAACTAAAAACCCAATAACTGGACCATTTTAGTGTGTTCAGATTGATTTTAAATCAATTTATTTTCCAAAGTGGTAAAGTTAGCAAATAAAGAAATAGATAAAAACTCTTAAACCCTAAATGTAAGGATTGGATGGGTAGAACAAGAATGTAGTGGAAATAATAATTTAAAATAATATCCTGCGGTCACCGATCCATTTCTATCAGAATAAATGAAAGCATGATAAGCAATCTTCACCTTACGTAGATTCGATTTCGCAACCGTGTGGTTCCGACAAAGCAATTCCGCAAGTCACGTAGGTACCTGATCTCCGGTGGTATCCACGCGATTTTCCTCTTTATAGATCGTCCTCGTCTTCTCGCTCAGTTCAGTGCGATCGCCGAGGTTCTTTCTCTGCAACGGTGTTCGTAATATACAGGTTGAGGTCCCCGACAGTCAAAGATGGAAGCGACAAAGGTGAATAGAGGGAGGTGCCCTGCTCTGCATACGACGAGAGAGAGAGAGAGAGAGAGAGAGAGAGAGAGAGAGAGAGAGAGAGAGAGAGAGAGAGAGAGGGGCACATACTACGAGGAAAACCCCTAATGCTTAGCCATGGTTTCTCTCTCAACATATATTTATCGTATTCAGATGGAACTTTTCACAAAAACCCTCAAACTATTATAAATCCCACTAATTATCTACGGTTCGAGAATCTTTATGCGTGTGATCCTCTAAGCTTAAGCACCATTCTGATTTTCAATTCGTTAGGTCCAATAACACCTATTGGCTTATAATAATTAATCAATATCATATATTTAATTATTTATTTAACTGTCTCACATCTTCATATAAATCCGACCGAACCTCTAATCAAGTTGGGTGCCAAGCAACACCACCTAATCTCGTAAGGCATTGGGGTTAAGCAACCTGCTCATGGAGCCTGTTCGTCTACAGTCACCGTGTATATATAATCATTCATTCGTACAATGCTCCCAAATCGATCTAGGGCACAGTAAACTGCCAAACCCTAATCGATCAACTCACTCGGTCTTTGATGCGTCTCATCTGCATCAGAGAACTCCTTCTCCGACTTAGTGTCCATCCTGGCCAGAGACTAACATACATCTTGCTTGGAGCATTCTCTCTCTAATTACTGGAGTAAATGATCCCTTATTGAATACATAATCACCTTCAAAGGTTTTCCGCTGAATTCAATCTTGACTGCTCGGAACTCCATGATTAGGGATTCGTAAGATAAGGACAAAGCTCAAAAGTCCACTGACAACGTGTCTTTGTTATCTCGGGTCCAAGGACCATCTATGCCACTATGACGTTGGATGAAGTTGGTTGATAGTTAGGTGATTTATTATCTAGCGATCTAAATCGGATTAGTTCAATGAATTCATTCACCAATGAGCACATATAGGTTCAACGTAGTGTCTCCACATGATTGACCATGAGATTAGTCACCCTCATTATATGAGCTGAGGTGATCTGTACTAGTCTCACCAGATATCTAATATCCTTCTTAGATATCCTCTAAGTAGGAACAATTAAGAATGAGTATTCATAAATTATTAGTTTTAATATTATAATCACATCATAATCTGACAACTATTGCACACATTCATAGATTTTACTATGATATGAAGAATAACGATTATAAATAAAATTCGATTTACACATAATGAATATATAATGCCATTTATTAAAAACTGAACAAGATTGTCTGTGATTGACTTATAGGTCATACATAAAACTAACAGTAAATTAGTAAGAAATCAGATAAATAGCATTCCCAAGATATTATTCATCATCTTGGAGAGTAGTACAAGCATGATGTCCCTCCCCCTTCATTGTCCTTATCAAGTCTCAACACAAGAAAATGAGTGAGATTGCTCCTCCCCCTCATTCTCCCTCTTAAGTCTCAAGACAATGGTTAATTTCAAGATGGTGAGGACAATCTCTGTGGTTTCTAAAGCTTGTGGAGCCAACAACAGATGAACTTTGCAAATAGCTTTAGAAATATAGATCGTCCATGACATCCAATGTATATCCATTTTTTTATAAAAACATATGTATTAGTCTTTAGTCTGATGACTATCCACACTCAAATTCATGTTTGTCTATAAAATATGAATTAATGTGTTTGTTTATATCTATATATATCATCCATGACTAATGCATGAAAGTAGGATTATAAGTGAGTCGGGTTTGGGTAGACTCTGGACCTGCATTAGTTGGACCTAAACATGTATCAAGCCCAATAATATTAGTAGTTTAACAGGTAATCGGTTTGGATTTCAGGTAAACTTTTTACTCTTTGACATTAAATGTCCAACTATGGCTGGTAAATGGGAGTGATTTATGCCTAGAATACAAAATTATAAATATAATTACACCTAACGTAGCTAGACTAATAGGTGCTTTGTTGGGAAAATGCGTATACCTAGACCTATGTTACTAGGTCTAAATGGGTATGGATCATTTTGACAATGCTACATGGGACGATGAAATGTGATCAATGCACGCATCCACTTTCTGTTTTACTTACAACACACCTCCTCCCCCTCTCCCCTTCCAAAATCCCCTTTGTCCTCTCCGTTCTTACCCTCCCTCAACCCTTCAACTTGATTTCAACTAGGGTTGTAAGCGGATTAGGTTAATTTACCAATCTCTTCCAATTCATAAAATCTGATCAAATATGCAAACTAAAGGATTGAATTAGTGTTTAAAAGTTCTCATCCACACTTTTCAAAAATCATATTTTAAGTCGACCTTAAATTGAATCTGTCTCGATCTACTCTGATACTTAACTCTTTATGGATTGGAATGGATCTTCAAATTATAATTCGTGGATATCCATGGATATCTACTCCAATCTACATTTTATTAAGGAATTATATTTAAGTCATTTAGTATTATGTTCAACATCATAGGAACCACTTGATCCTTTTTTCCATGATGTATTGGATGGGTCATTTGCAATGAATGTGGGTAGTTCACAAATTATGAATGAATTTACACTAGTTGTAATTTTTTAATTACTTCATAATCTTGATAGAAGAAGTTATTTTATTATGAATTCGCTAAGGACTTACAGTTTTAATATTTATGAACAATTAGGTTTTTTGTTTGGAAAAATGTAGACAGGTTGATACAATATATGTACACTATTGCATATAAATTATAGTAAAACAAAATCCATTTTTTAATAATCTATGACTTACAGTAGAACCTAGTCCAAACTGCAGCCATTCTAATCCATGGAAAAGTGAATTGCATTTAGATTGAGATGTCCCTCAATCCAATCTATGCCACTCGTACATGAGGAAAAGGTTAAATACAACTCGGTCCAATCTAATTTGTGGAAGGATTTTGATTAAAAGTTTGTCCTGCAATTTGCAATGATTCATTTACAGCTGTAATTCCAAGAAAAATGCTTATTTTTCTATCTAATTTCACATATTATTTAATTTTACATTTGACCTACATTAGAAGATCAGTTACCTCGTTTAGGGTGTTGTGCCCCTAAAGCATCCACTTCCATCACATGGAAACATTTATAAATATAAGAGGTAGATGAAGGTGGCCTCCTCCCCCAAAATGTTTGGTTGGGAAGTGTAGGACTAAAAGAAGGGAGTAAGGAAGATAATTTTAAGGTTGTGGAGGAAAGCATGGAGGGGAGAAGAAGGGATGATCAATCAAATGGGTGGCAGGAGATAGAGCTTTTGCTTAAAGGGTGGAAATGGGTGTACTTATTGCTAGAGGATGAGCACGAGAAGAGGAAGGAAGTGTAACATCAATTAATACTTCTAGACATTGAATTGAAATTTAAGTTACCCAACTTGAGTAAAGAAGAAGCCCATTGTTGTTGACTTTTCCGCAACAATCTGCCTATAAATAGTAAGTTTACATAAAATTGACTGAATGAGGTGAGACCGAATCATTATAAAGGCTTTTATACTATAACTTTTATGTTTGTCACTTTTCTTGATTTTAGAAAGCCAAATGGATGGGAGAAGGGAGATTGAGCTTTGCCACAAGGTTAATGGGTGTGTGCTTATTGCTAGAGGACAAGAGTGAGAAGAGGGAGGAAATGCAATAGTGACTGACACTTTTACATACTAAGTTGGCCAATTAGAACATTAAGTTACCCAACTTGATTAAAGGAAAAGCTCATTGTTGCTGACATTAGTATAACAATCCACCTACAAAGAGCATAATTTGTGTAATATTGTCTAAATGAGAAGAGATGTATCATTATAAAGATTTTTACACTATAACTGTTATGCTTATCACTTTTCTTGGTTTTGATTTTTAGGAGGTTGAAATCATGAAAAAATTGAACTAATTAATTATATATGCGATTTCATAGAAATCATGAACATGCCACTCCAAATCTATTCGTGTTCATGGATATTGAGAACATAAATTCCCATTAGGAAAGAGTCCAACACGACCCTAATTGCCATTGGAGTAGTCCTTAAGCGCTTGCAACTAAAAATTAATAGACTTTATTATTCTTGTGGAAGTTATTTTGTAGTCTCTCTCTCTCACATATTTTCTCTCACTCTCTCTCTCACATATTTTCTCTCCCTCTATCTTAATTTTTGTTGCTTATGACCAATGTTAGCATGAGTAGAGAGGCTCCTACATAATGATTTATTTCTAAGTTAGATGAAGGGTGGGGAGCAAGAAAAATGCCAAGGAAGACATCGACCAAAAGCTTTATGCATTGGAGTTCATTACAAAGAGAAGAAATGTCTAAGCAAGCTAGAGGTGCTTACATGAAGAACCAAAGTAAAATTCGTTTCTAACTAAAAGATTTTTTGATGATTAGATATATGAACCTAATTTAAGTCCTTTAGATTGTTAAAATTTGATTAAGAATAAAAAAGTGTGAAATTCTAAGTTATAGGTTGTTTCCACATTAGAAATGTTCAATGAATCAGTCAGGCATTTTGTCACATTATCTAGGGCAAAAATGTTGTTAGGAAAGGTTGATTCATAGTAGATCAACTAAGTTAACTAGTTCACTTTTAAATTGATCATAGTTTGTCTATTAACTTATGAATTTTTTTATTAGATATTTAACTTGAAATTTTGATGTTCAAGGGTTTCAAGCTTTTGAAAATGTGACTAATAAGGACCTATAATTCATATTTGAGATTAGAATATTCAAATGTATTATTTTGGTTAATTAACAAAGCTCTGTCAAATCTTAGAAAATAAAGAATCAACTTGATTGTGACGATTCGATTGACCGAATCTAGGACCGAATGATCTAATTGATCTTTAAATTCCTTCTATTTTGGGATCCAAACTTTGAACTAAGATTTTAAATGGAGGGTTATAAACCAGTTAAAGAAGTTAAAATAACAAATAGTCTTAGCTAGATTTATCATACATCCTTAATTCTTATCTTCTTGGGATCCTCTTGAATTTTCTTCCACTCTTCATATGAGAATTAAGCTCAGAATTTAGAGGAAAAGATATTAGAACTTATGAATTCAAATTCAAAATGTTCTCGAATTCCAATAAGTTGATGAATGAATCCATGGTCTATTTATAGCCCTGCAAGTAGTCACACAACTTATTCCATTCCCAAAGCTTTCCCTCTCTTCTCCTATTCCAACAAGGAAATAGGAAGATAAATATTGTTTCTTAAATTATTTTCAATTTTGACCTTGACATTTTGACTGTTTAAGTGTTGATGAAGGGGGAAAATGTGCTTAGCCTAATACGGGCCCAATATGAGGCAGCCCAGAGCGCCGATGGTAGTTGGTAGTCCGTTACAAAGGTGTAGCAACTCGAATATTTGGATCGCTAAAAATAGAGTTTTGCGAATCGCCACATGAATAAGAAGTTCAGGAACCTAAAAGACTTAGAAGAACATGATAACAAATTTGACTCCAAGGTTAGGTCTGTACAAAGGTTATGGATTTGTGCTTCGGTTAAGTGTGTGGAAGGGGTTAGGCACTCACACACGTCCAAGATTGGTCTTTACTAATCTAGCCAACTTTCTAATAAAATGAACCTTACCAACTAGTAATAAGATCTCTTTTGTAAAGGCATTAACTTACTAACAAAATGAACTTTATCGATTCGTGATGAGATCTATTTTGTAGGAGGGGCACCAAGTTACTAACAAAGTGAATCTTACCAACTGGTGATAAGATCCATTTGTGAAGGGCTTGTGGAAAATAAAAGATAATCAAGAGAGGAAAAAAAATAAAAAAACAGAAGATTATGTCACTAACTTCCACCGACAATCTCATGCTTCGCTGGCAATTGGATGGGTTAGAACTTGGACTCTATGACTTGGGCTAGGGTCTCTCTTCCTCTTAGATTTCTAAAGCTTGCAAACTAGGGTCTCTTTACACTCTTCCTAGCTTTGAGAAATGCGTGGGATCGGATGCTCTATTTATAAGTAGATGGATGACATAGTAATGTTGATGATCTGGTAACACAAGTTTGAATCAAGGAAGATCAATGGATGAGAATAGTTGATGTGATTTAGATGAGTCATATCATTAGTTCTTAAAAAGGGTGAAAGATGAATCCAAAAGGAGGACATTTAGGCATGTTGAATTTTTGATTTGAATGAAAAGGAGATGTGATATGTCATTATATCTTAAAAGAAGTGAAGGAAGAATCCAAAGAGAAGGACATGTAGGCATGTTTAACTTTTGACTTGGATAAAAGAGTATGTGACATTTCATTGGTTCTTTAAAAGAAGTGAAGGAAGAGTCCAACATATCACATGTTTCATTTTCTCATGACTTGATGAAGTTATAGATGGGCCATTGGACTACTATTGGCCATTGGGCTAGTGGGCAACGATTGGGACATAGAGCCGTTGGGCCATTGAGCTACAATTAAGTTATGAGGCCATTAGGCTATTGGGCTATAATTAAACCATCGAGCCATGATAGATGTAATAATTTACTTGGATATCTTAGGATCTTTATATTTTTGGCTGTTCTAATGGGCTTGTAAGTCTTATATATGTCTATATGGATCCTTTAAATGGATGTCTATTGGGTCTTCAATCTATGTCCATTCAAAATAAGGTGTCTACAAAAGGTTTATGTCGACCAATACCTCAACATTTCCTACTGAAGGCTTCTCAAAGCCCAATAAACTTCACACGGCCCAAAGCTCCACAGGATGATGAAGTTCTAAGTCGACCGAATGTCCTCGCGAGCCTCTGTGGGATCTCCCTAGGAGTTGTGGCCCCTTTCTAAGGTTAGGAATTTGCTTCCCTCTAACCCCGACGACCTTTAGGCCCCAAGAATAAGGCTAAGGTATACATCGACCACGAGACTACATAGAAGAACAAGCTTGAACACCTTAGGGAGTTTATATAAAACTCCTTAAAAGTCGCAGTCCTCTCTCAAGGTCAGAAACTGACTTTGCTCGGCCATCCTGGTAGCCAAGCATTGTCGGGAGCATGATAAACCCTCCGATCCCTTGGCACATCAGAGGGCCAAGGACAAATGCTCTCTAGGGGGGGGGGGTCAATCCCCATGTGGCACGACCATAGGTAAAGCTCTCTCAGACAACATCTAAGGGCACCCCATTTATTATCCCTTTATGTAAAGACAAGGGTGGCCATTGTGATTTCTACTAACCCAGTCCTCTGACTTGCCTTATCCGCCTTATGGGGAAATGTATGCTATTAATGAGCATACAATTTCCTAGCAGTGTGGTGATATGGCATGAGCATCCAGACAGGATATGAGGCCCCCTCTGTCGCCCCTACAATGGCCATGTTGGCCAACTTCCTTGTGACACAGTCAATGTATGAGTATCCTTTACAGGACACATGTCTCTTCTCCTCTACAATCACAGAGTAATATGAATACCTAATTAAGATCTTTAAAAAAAAAAAAAACTCAATACACCCAATATGCTCATTTTTGTCCATTTCATTCCAGTCCCACTTTCCATTCGCCCAATGCCTAACATCTGATTTAGGCATCAGAGAGTTATCCCCCACCAAGAGATGGGGTACTCCTCATATTGTTCCCTTCTCTCTCACACGTCTAATGCTCCACATCGTCCATCAACGAGTGATAAAGGGTGTGGTAGCCGTCAGATTTGTTGTGCATTCCTGATTTCTACAACTCTAATTAAAAAAATGCTTAACGTAAAAGGAAAACATGAATTGGTTGAGATCGATTGTCTAAATTGGTCAACAACAGGCCTTAAGATCTAGCAGGATGTTTTTTTTTTTTTGGGTGAGACAAGGAAAAGGTACTACTAATACAATTGGGGACATAGAGATAAACGTAGGTGTTAGTTTTAGGTGGCCTATAAGCCAATCTGACTATGTGAATCTCGTTCATTTATTAATATAATGGCATAATATTCATTATGTGTAAATCGCATTAATTATTGTTTCATAATGAAGTCCGTGAATATGTGCTATAGTGATCAGATTATGATGAGATCATACTAATGAGACTGATCACTTAAACACACATATTCTTAATTGTTCATAGTCGGAGGATATCCGAGAAGGACATCGGATATCCGGTTAGACTAGTACAGATTACTCTTGCTCATATGATGAGGGTGACGGATCTCATAAGTCACTTGTGTGGAGACACTAAGACGAATCTGTAGATGCTCATTAGAGAATGAGTTCATTGAACTGATCCGACTAAATCGCTGGATGGTATTGTACCTCACTGTCAACCAGCTTGATTCTATTGTCGCAGTTACGTGGATGATCCTCGGATCCGAGACACCAAGGACACCTTGTCGGTAGACTTCTGTGCTTTGACCTTGGTTTACGAATCTCTAGCCACGGGATTCTAAAACGCTAAGGATTGGGTACAGCGGAATACCGTCGAAGGGAATTGTGTGTCAATAAGGAATCATTCGCTCTCGGTACTTAGAGAGAGAATGCTCTAGGAAAGATGCGCGGAAGTCCCTGGCCAGGGCAGACGATAATATCGGGAAAGGAGTTTTCCGATATTTATCAGCAGCATCCAATCCAAGTGAGTCGACCGGTTAGGGTTTGACAACACGCCAAACCTTGAGTTGACTCGAGAGCATTGTACGAATGAAGGATTATATCCACGCGGGAACTGTCGGCGGAAAGGTTCCAAGAGTGGGTTACTTAACCCTGATACCTTCCGGGTTCACGCGGTGTTGCTTGGCACCCAACGTGATCGGAGGCTCGATCGAATTCGATGTGCGACATCAATTCGATTGATTAATTAATTAATAAAGGATTATTAATTGATTAATAAAATCAATGAGGAGTCACTGGGCTTATTGGGCTATTAACCGGACTGGTAATTGGGCCTAGAGGGTCACACACAAATGATTCTCAATGCGATGGATAAATAAGTGGGTTTTATATAGACCGGGGGGTTTTATGAAAAACCGCGCGGTTAGTATAAAACATAGCGAACGGACTGAGCAGGCCAAGCTGCTGCTAACCCTAGCCGCCCCTCCTCTGTTTCTCTCTCTCTTTGGTGTCCAGATAGATCCAGATCTGCTCCGCCGCTTCTCTGAATCCCGTTCGATGGGAAATCGTCCGCACGTTGCGGCGACCGACGGAGGTTTCGTGGGCTGCAAAGAACGAGGAACGTGAGGATATCCATCGTGAGAAGGATCGCGTGGACTTCGCTAGAGGCCGGGCACTTGTGCGGCTTGCGGTGTCGCACCGACGGAACCGAACGGTTGCGGATTCGAATCCGCACACGGTGAGAACTGATTATCCGATAATCTGGTTTTTTCGATTTTCGAAATGGGAACGGATCTCCGTTTTTATTTTATTTTCTGCTGCACGTAAGATCTGGAGAAACCCGAGAACCCAACAGTAGGTGCAGAAGTGATTAGACGAAATGAGTTTGAATTAAAAGTACTTCCTGAAATGGTTAGTAGGCATAGTGAATCATAAGTTGTAGCTAATTAGTTATATTTTAGTGGGACTAGGTTCATGTTGCTTAGATCTCTATCAGAAGTGATCTCCATTACAAGTGGATTACTGTCTAAACTTCATATTTAATGGGCTTCATTCTCAAATAAATTTACTTAATCGAGTCCTTGTGGTTCAATTCAACATGATTAAATGGGCCAACGTACTAGATATAACAATAACAACCTTGCAAGCATGACCTTTGAAGATCCAAAAAGAGTTGGGAATGTGGACAATGATCCTAATAATGGCATAGATTGGATTAACATACATGATACATATCTAGACGTACATAAATCACCTCAGTTAAGAGATTTTGCGCAATTCTCCGACATAATTAACCACAACTAGTCTATATGGTACAACCTATGATTGGGGAAGGCATGTCTTACTCATTAAAAGAGGAAGTACAAGAAGTAGAAGGCATGACAAAGGAAGGTATGCAATCCTTAGCCACATTAAGTGCTTGTTATCTCTTCATTCTTTTATTTGTAGGGCCTATTACATAAGTATATTTTCTGACTTAGCCATTGAAAGGTTTTATCCATGAGACCTATACATATTAAGACCCTTATTAGTTCCATGTCTTTGCAAGCGGTTGAACAATTCTTTTATTAACTTCTTTTTCCTCTTCTTATTCTTCTTCTTCTTCATCATCATCTACATAGGGGATTGGACAGTTAAGTCTCATAGTTCAATTGATATGAACAATGGGTATAAAATTTATTGGTAACGTATGTAGATTATGTGTTAAAAATATGTTTTTTTAGGACCTGAATACATAATATAATAAGTGGGAGGTCAATTTGTAATTTTTCCTTGTGATAAATCTAATCCAAGGCTTTCGACCTTATGGAGGTTGGTTGAGTTGCCAACTTCAGTCGAGGGATTGTGAACGTGAATACTAACTGGATAAGAATGAAGAGCACGACCATAAAATTCTCTCTCTCTCTCAAACTTTATATCATCTACAGACTCTTCCTTTATCTCTCAAAGCTGTTTTTCCTTCTTCCTTTTACTATATTCATTCAAAAACAAAAAAGAACGCTTGCATCACTCTATTTTGTTCTACCACAGGTGTATCTCTCTCTTGTGCATAGCTCCTTATTCTTTTCGTTTAAGTTATGTCACCTATTTGCTGGAGAAGAAGGGTGATCGTTGGACATGTTCTTTCCTTCTTTCATCTCGTGAGAATTCGAAACATTCGGGTGGCATATATATCTGTGTGTGTGTGTGCGCGCCTCCTATAGGTGCACAATGCAAAAGCAAAATAACATGATATATTCGTGTAAATGTGCAATAAAAAAGTCATATCCATTATACAACATAAATATAAAGAAAATAAAACACATATCTCAAGAAAATAAATCAAACTAGCCATACCTGAAATGTTTCAAATATACACTAGGTCCTTTTTCTATCTTATGTTTCTGAAGAACATATTTAACATCTTTTATGAGGATTCATAATGAGATCTCAATAGACCTAGGGATCATTTACATCCCCATAGTTATGCTACACCCCCAATACCTTGTGCTACGATCGCTAATTGGAGTTAGCAAGCTCTCAATTTTAGGAATTTTATAAGCCAAAAATTCTAATAGAAGAATCATGGTCTAAGTAAAAATAAAATAAAAAGGATATATATGTAAATATTAAGAAAGTATAAATATAATTATAAAGTATATATCTATAAATGAAAAGAATATAAATGTAATTGTAAAAAATATGAGATTAAAATCCAGTCAATAAAAGTTGTTAGTAAAGGGTACTGGTATTGGTAAAGGACACTGGTAACAGTTAATGGTTATTGATAAAGGATAAGTTAATGGTTAAAGGGCAATCTTATCCAAAAAGAGACACTTGCCCCAAATCTAAATAAAACTTATCCAGAGGGACGCTTCCCTCAAATCTAGATAATTTATATCCTAATACTATCATTACTTGCCACCTCGCCATACTTCGTCCTTTAGTGATGATGAGAGGGACGCCACAAGGAGGGCGCTTGTCACCTCCTTATTGGTTAGCTTCTTCTATGAATAGAGGGTGTTAACATTGCCCTTCTCCAACCCAAGTTGTCATATGTAGAGAGAGAGAGAGAGAGAGAGGAGAAGAAGAAGAAGGAAATTCGGAAGGAAAAATAATTCATTTCTACTTTGGCTAGAGACAACGCTGGATAGCAATCTACCTGTCATCCACATGCTTCAAAAGTTAGGTAGGTGTTCTCGAACTCCCTCATGGATTAATAAAACATTTGTCTTGTTTACTATTCACTTAATATGCATGTTTTATCCTCACTGTAATACTGAACCTTACTTGACTTACTTTCCTTAACGCCTTGCATGTCTGTTTGATGTATGATATACTGGACATTTCTCTTGTACTAGGTCTAGTTAACTGAGTGCTTGTAGCCTACGGGGTCATTAACTTTTCAATGTCAATGGCGATGGGGCTCGATCTAGTCCCGAGGAAGAGCACCCCAAAAAGTACGTGTACCTGCAGGATTTAATGATAAATTGGTAGAACGTCTCACTTGGGATTTTCCCCATGGAGGTCCTACATAGAGCTTCTCGCTAGAAATTTCCTCCTAGGACTTTCTTGATCTTGATGTCGTTGGAGATTATTCCTTGGGAGTTCTTGATCAAGAGGCTCTATTTGGGGTAGTTCTATAAGGTGTGGCATTGTACTACTCGTGTTCTTAATTGAGTTACTAGACCATTCGTGTTACTGTTGATACTTGATTCATGACACTTGATATTTGATACATGAGCATGCTTACTTCTTGACTTATTTACTGATAACTGATGATGTCCAATCTACAAAATTTTGTGCCTTGACGTGTTATTTACTTACTTGTTTGATAACCATGTCTAATGCATTAATATTAATATTAGAGAAATTTAAGATGTACAGCCCAATAAGTGTGTTATGCTTACAAAATTTCAAACTAGCATTTTCAGACATCATAGAAGAAGTGAACAATGATGAGGATGGCGATTGAGAAGCGAGCCACTTAGCTCCTACCGGACAGTTTATAAATGGTTTAGTTTTTTTGTTTTTAGTAATTTAAAAGACTACTCGTTGTGTAAAGTTGGCTAAGACTTTTATATTAACAAGAAATCCTTGAGTTGATATCCAGTTAAAGGATAGTTGTGAGACTTTTTAAATATGATCTTGTTATGGATGTCATGCGTAGAGGTGGCAACGAGCTGAGCCTGAGTTAAGAGTCAAGCCCGAGCTTTGCCTAACTCGAGCTCGGCTCGGCAAAAAAATTTCGATTGGCGAGTGAAAAGAAGGTGGAGTAGGCTTTATTTATAGAGGGCTTGGAGGGTGTTAAATTGGCAGAAACCGATATAGGAATAAAAACTTGAGGTCCCGCCAAGCAAACCCCTAGCAGCGCACACCTCGTGGTACACCTTTAGTCCTATATCGATTTCTAAAGCTTTTTCCTCTACCCCTGTAACGATCCGTCACCCTATAATTGGGGATCCGATTACTAAATGAGTATTGAATCCTTAAAATTAGGAACCGAACTAGGATCTCAAATAAGTCTGGGAAATAAATGATAAACTAAGCTAAACAATTCATACAACATCGAATTGTAAAGAAGGTGCATGAATTAAAAATTATTACAATTCGACTCGACTCAGCAAATAATTACATAATCCAACTGAAATGAAATAATTATGCGTACATGCCTGAAAGTAAAAGAACAACTATATCGGGGCATATCCCGGAACAGTGGTTGCTGGCGTGCAACTTGAGACGAGGTCCCACAACACTATGTCTACGAGAACCCTCACCTGAAAGTCGTAGGGGTGAGTCACACTAGAATAGACTCAGTAGGAATCCTTCGATCCCCACCTCCCACACACACACCCACAGTCGCAACAACATAATGATATAGGCAACAAAAGCGTAAGTAAAGCAGTAATTAAATCACACGTCTACCGAAAAGGAACACACTAGAAACTGTCAACCAACGAGGAAAACACCGACCCGCTGGGACATAACAACAACCCCTCGGATAACGCGCTGGCTACTCTGGCCTGTCTAATTCTAGGTGGTTCTGCCTCCTCCCAGCCACGAGTGACACGCCGAAGTATACCACTCCCACACCGGTACTAACTATTACCCAGGGGTACACCAGGTGGCCCTCGCCTACTAGGCGTCACTTTGTCACTCCCACACCGGCACTGCATCACTCCCACACTGACACAGGGTATCAAGTGCTAACAACTGTCAATCTAGGTCCACGATCACAAAAACTCAACACAATGTGATCCGGTCACATGGAAATCTCCGCGCCCAATGTATGATTTCAAGCATGCATTCAACAGAAGTGTCTAACAATATACACACATGTTAATTGTAGGGATTAATGTGGTTCTATTTTGAATCGTGTCGCCTATGGCCGACGTCATTCAAGACCTCGAAACAAGTTTTCTGTTTTCGCAAGTACTAGGACCCTAAGATACTGGCCTAAATGGCATCGCCCATGGCCGACGCTATTCAACTCTTTGTCCCACATTGGCCTCGGAAACCAGGAAAATGGGTTGTAAATTGCGTCGACCAAGATCGACACCATTTCAAATGGCGTTATCTGGTCTCGACGCCATTTGACGCCCGAAACATACCTTTCTCCCCCCTCCATCGAGCCACACAAGGGTCCCTCTCCCTCAATTGCACGAAAAACCCAAAAATAGAGGAAGGGGAAAATCATGAACACAATAACATGCTAAATCTATTTTCGAAAACACCCTCTCTCAATTCAAAAACCCATAGAACATGCTCATTTCAAGTCCTAAAATCCCCCATATAACCATAGTATGCTCCAAAGTGGGAAGTCATGATTTTAAAACAATCGATGTCAAGTGAGGACCGTCATCCTATCGGTTACTTGAACTCCTCCTAGCTCCTTGCCGCCGATCCGCTACGTCGTAAGCCACCGCCAGTACCACCGTGGATGCCGTCACTTCACCGGGACGTTGGCCACCGTCCGGAGAGCAAGGTGTTGCGGAGGAGATGGTGGTGGTAGTGGTGAGAGGTGGGAGGGGTTTGGAGTGGAGGAAGAGGAAGAATGGAAAGAGGAAGGGGAGGGAAGGAGGAAGGGGAACGAGGGTTCCGTGAGAGGGAGGAGAGAGAGAGGAAATGAGAGAAAGGAGGGAAGGCTCGGGGCGTCAAACCGAAACATGTTAAATTGCGTCGTTCGCAGACGACGCCATTCAGATGACAGGACAGGGCCGTATGCTGACAGATCTCTGAATCGCATCTGCCACTCATGCCGTCAATCAGACCACATGACCGGGGCCGTGCACACACGCCCCAACGCTGGCCCACGCAGCACAACGCCAGGGCTACTAAATGGCGTCCCCCTAGGCCGACACCATTTAAAATCGCGTCGAGCTTGCATCAGGCCTACAAGGGCCTAAATCAGAGGGTCTAACACCAAAACCAACCCAATAACTAGATCAAAAACCTCAGTCCTTACAACCCCCCTCCCCACTATAAGCCTCAACAGACTTCTAAATTCACAAATGTCTTGGCCGTGTCCTCTGCTGCCGTTGGAAATAGTGTTGGTTTTTTATTCCGAGCCGGCTTGCAAAATCTCAAGCTGAGCTCTGCTCAGCTTAAGCTCGGCTCATTTAGAGATTTTAGTTTTCTCTTAAGCTCAGGCGTGGCTCATTTCTTTGAACGAGCCGAGCTAATCCGAGCCCAACTTAACCCGAGCTCGAGTAGCTCGCGAGTGGCTCGTCTCATTACCAACTCAGGTCATGCATAATTATATATCTTGAAACATGGGGCGTGACAACTTTTAGTATCAAAGACTTCGATTAAGATCTCAAGGGCTTAGATTAGGAATCCTAAAAGCTTTAGGACCTGTAAGGTGGGTAGAGCTATAAGAAGGGAAAAGTATTTAGTTAGTGAACTGGTGCATCTCTCTCATTATAATTAATGATGACTTGGGATTATTTTGTATAGGATATTGGATCCAACCCTGCGAGAAATGATGGATAGATTACAATGGTGGGAGATGCAAAAGACTTCCCAGGGTCTCACTCAAGTGATACAACAAGTTGTTCAAGGGGGAAACCACAATAATGGGGACCTCCACAAGAGATTTCGTGGAATGGATCCTACCAAGTATAGTGGAACTCTTGATCCTGATGAAGCTAACCATTGGATCAAGGAAATTGAAAGAATTTTCAAGGTGATGTAGTGCTTAGACCAAAAGCACGTTCTTTTGGCTATTTTTGAATTGGAGAAAGATGATATGCAGTGGTGGGAAGCTATATAAGTTACTTTATCTGATAACCAAGTATCTTGGGACCAGTTTGTAATAGAATTCAATGAGAAGTACTTTTTTGAGCGTATGCAAGAGAAGAAAGTTGTTGAGTTTTCTGCCTTGAAGCAGAGGAATATGTCTATTTCAGAGTATGAGGCTCAATTTTCTCAGCTTGCATGCTATGCTCTATATTTGGTATTTACTGAAAAGATGAAGGCAAGGAGATTTCTTGATGGACTTTGTCCCACTATACCACTCAACTTCTAATTCTAGACATCCAAAAATGCTGACATGGTGAAGCGTGCTCAGTTACTAGAAGATGCATTAGAAATGGCTAACAAGATCAAGGAAAGAAGTGGTCCTAAGACCCAATTCCAAGACAGGGGCAATCATTCTAAAGAGTATGGTGTTAAATTTGGAAATGATAAAGGACCTAATAGAAAGAAGAGATATATTGAGCCTAATGGCCAGCAAGGCGGCAAAAGGCCTCATGGGGAGGAGGTCCAGTAAAAGGCCCAAGCTCGAATTTTATGTCAGCATTGTTTCAAGAAGGGTCATTCTACTGATGAGTGTTGGAGGAAGAAGGGAGCTTGTTTGCACTGTGAAAATATGGAGCATCAAATTCATGCTTGTCCACTATTGAATGATCATCATCCGCATGGTAAGCCACCACAATAGTACCGTCAACAACCACTTCCTGAAGGCCATGGTGGTCAGAAGCAGCAATGTCATGGTCGTTTAAATGTCATTACTCAGTATGAGGCCCATGCATCTGGCAATGTTGTGGAAGGTACACTTATGATACATTCTAGACTTGCTTATGTCTTGTTTGATACTAGAGCTATGCACTCTTTTGTGTCACCTTCTTTTGTTGCAACGCTACATGTTGAACCTATTACTTTAAAACCTAAACTTTGTGTTTCTACACCAGTGGGAGCAACAATTAGCCTTAACCTTATGCATCCTTTATGTGAGGTGTTAGTTGAGGAACATGTTTTTATGTACAAATCTAGTGTGCTTAGATATAGTTGACTATGATGTTATCTTGGGTGCGGATTGGTTGTCAAAATATTTAGGTGTTGTAAAATGTTGGAGAGGTGTTGTGACTTTTGAGCCTCCAGATTAATCAGAATTTATCTTTCAAAGGAATAAGCTACCTGTGAACCCAATGTTTATTTCTACCCTTCGTGCACAGAAGATGTTGAGGAAAGGTATACTGCTTATCTTGCTTCTATTATAACCTTAGACAAGGGAAGGTGAATATATAAGAGATATATGTGGTAAATGAATTCCTTAATATTTTTCCTGAGGAGTTACCTAGTTTACCCCCAAGAGGGAGGTGAACTTTTCTATTGAGTTGTTGCCTGGTTCAACACCAATCTCTCGGGCACCTTATCATATGTCTCCCACTAAAATGAAGGAATTGAAGAAGCAATTAACACATCTTCTTGAAAAGGGCTTTATTCATCCTAGCACTTTTCCTTGGGGTGCTCTAGTGCTTTTTGTTAGGAAAAAAAATGGATCACTAAGGCTTTGTATTGACTACATACAGTTAAATCAAGTGACCATTAAAAATAAATATCCATTGCCAAGAATAGATGAACTTTTTGATCAGTTATTTAGGGTAAAGTATTTTTCAAAGATTGACTTGAGATCAGTCTACCATCAACTTAGAATCAAGGAGGAAGATATTAATAAAAGTGCCTTTCAAACAAGATATGGCCATTATGAATTTGTTATGATGCCTTTTGGGCTAACTAATGCACCTGATGCATTCATGCAATTGATGAATAATATTTTTAGACCATACCTGGATCAATTAGTATTTATTGATGACATCTTGATTTATTCGAAGACTAAAGATGAGCATAAGGTGCATCTTAGACAACATTACAATTGTTATGAGAAAACCAACTCTATGCCAAATTAAACAAGTGTGAATTTTGGCTAGAGAAGGTTAATTTTCTTAGTCATGTAATCTCTAGTGATGGAATCTCTATAGATCCATCAAAAGTTGAGGTTGTACTAATGTGGCAGAGACCTACCATCATCACTGAGATTTGCAGTTTCTTAGGCTTAGTAGGTTACTATCAAAAATTTATTAAGAATTTCTCTCAGATTGTCGCACCTTTGACACGATTGACTAGAAAAGATATTAAGTTTGAATGATCTAACGCATGTAAAAGAAGTTTTCAAGAATTGAAGAATCATTTGACTATTGCCCGTGTGCTTGCTTTACCCACTGAAGGCGGATGTTTTGAGGTATATACTGATGCCTCCAGGATTGGGATTGGTTGTGTTTTGATGCAACAGAATAAAGTATTGCTTATGCCTCACGTCAATTGAAGAAACATGAGGAAAGTTATCATGCACATGATTTAAAACTTGCAGCAATATTTTTTGCTCTAAAGATATGGAGGCATTATTTTTTTGGAGAACAATTTGTGATGTATATTGACCATAAGAGTTTAAAATATCTATTCTCACATAAGGAGTTGAATATGAGGCAACATCGATGGTTAGAGTATATGAAGGATTTTAATTTTTCTATACGATATCATTTTGGCAAAAGTAATGCAGTGGATGATGCACTTAGTCGAAAGCCTATTACAATCACGGCTAGTCTACAAGTTAAAGACGGGCACTTGCTAGAAGAATTTGCTAAGTTGAGCTTAGCCATATAATAGAAGGATAAGAAAACTTTGCTTGCATATTTTAAGGTGCAACCTACATTGATTGAAGAGATCAAGATTCACTAGTTTGATGATCCTTTATTTATAGAGATCAAGGAGAACTTGGAACAGAGGCAAGGTTTTACTTTAATGTTGATGGGAATCTTATTTTTCAAGGTAGACTTTGTGTGCTTGACCATGCTGAGGTCATGAAGAAAATACTAGAAGAAGCACATGGATCTAGGTACACTATTCATCTGGGATCAACTAAAATGTATCAAGATTTGAAGAGGACCTTCTAGTGGCCAAATATGAAGAGAGAAGTAGCTGAGTTTGTAACTCGTTGCTTAACTAGTTAATAGGTCAACCTGAACATCAGAGGCCAGTTGGTAAATTGAAGCCACTGGAGATACCATAATGGAAATGGGAAAGCATTGGTATAGACTTCATCATGGGATTGCCAAGAACTAGAGGTGGGTTTGATGCAATTTGGGTTATAGTTGACAGATTGACTAAGTCTGCCCACTTTCTACCAATTAAGAGCAAATGGACAGTAGACATCTTAGCTACACTCTATATTAAAGACATAGTGAGATTACATGGAGTCCCAATCCTTATATTTTCTGACAAAGATTCCAGGTTCACATCACAATTTTGGATGAGACTACAAGAATCATTGAGAATAAAATTGAATTTTAGTATTGCTTTTCACCCACAGACTAACAGTCAGACTGAGAGAACACAGCTCATAAAAGATATGCTCCGGGCATGTGTGATGGAGTTTGGAGGAAATTGGCATGAACATCTAGATCTGGTTGAGTTTGCCTATAATAACATTTACCGGTCTAGCATTTAGATGGCCCCATTTGAGACACTATATGGCAGGAGATGCAGATCCCCCATATGCTTGGAAGAAGTGGGAGAGAGGCAATTATTAGGCCCTGAGATTGTTCGAACAACCAAGAAAATTTAGATTATCTGTGACAAATTAAAGATTACACAGAGCGACAGAAAAGTTTTGCAGACAATAGAAGGAGAGACTTAGAATTTCATGTAGGAAATCATGTATTTCTTAAGGTATCGCCAACTAAAGGAATTCAGAGATTTTCAGTCAAGGGTAAGCTAAGTCCAAGGTTTATTCGCCAACTTGAGATCCTAGACAGGATTGGAGAGGTTGCCTACAGACTGGCATTACCTCCTTAATTAGCTGGAGTGCATAATATCTTCTATATACCTATGCTCAGGAAATATGTGGATGATCCATCACATGTAATTTAGTTTGATGATTTAACCTTGCAAAAGGATCTAACATATGAGGAGAAGCCCCTCAAGATACTAGATAGGAAGGTGCAAGAACTCAAATGGAAGGCTATATCAATGGTAAAGATCCAACGGCAGAGGCACGGATAAGAGGAAGCCACATGAGAATTAAAGGAGACTATGAAGAAGAAATACCCAGAATTATTCTTAGGTTAGTGAAATTATATCCTTCTATTTTAGTTAGAATATATCATGTGAATTTGGGGACCAAATTCTTTAAATTGGGGGAGGATGTTACACCTCGTAATACCTTGCCCTATGATCTCTAATTGGAGTTAGCAAGCTTCAATTTAGGAATTTTATAAGCCAAAAATTCTAATAGAGGAATCATGATCTAAGTAAAAATAAAATAAAAAAGATATATATGTAAATGTTAAGAAAGTATAAATAAAATTATAAAGTATATATCCATAAATTAAAAGGATATAAATGTAATTATAAAAAATATGTGGTTGAAATATAATAAATAAAAGTTATTGGTAAATGATACTGGAATTGGTAAAGGACATTGGTAACGTTTAATGGTTATTAATAAAGGACATTAGTTAAGGGTTAAAGGGCAATCTTATCCAAAAAGAGACACTTGTCCCAAATATAAATAAAATTTATCCAAAGGGACACTTTCTCAAATCTAGATAATTCCTATCCTAATACCATCATTACTTGACACCTCGCCATGCCACCTCGCCATACTTCATCCTTTAGTGATGATGAGAGGGACACCTCAGGAGGGCGCTTGTCACCTCCTTATTGGTTAACTTTTTCTATAAATAAGGAGTGTTCAGCTTACCCTTCTCCAACCCAAGTTGTCCTATATAAAGAGAGAGAGTGGAAGAAGAAGGAAATCTGGAAGCAAAGACAATTCATTTCTACTTTGGCTAGAGACAATACAGGACAACAATCTAGTTGTCATCCACATACTTCAAAAGTTTGGTAGGTGTCCTCAAACTCTCTCAATGATTAATAAAACATTTATCTCCTTTGTTATTCACTTAATATGCATATTTTGTTCTTGTTATAATACTAAACTTTGCTTGACTTACTTTCCTTAATGTCTTGCATGTCAATTTGATGTGTGATATACTAGACATTTCTCTTGTACTGGGTATAATTAACTGAGTGCTTGTGGCCTATAAGGTCATTAACTTTTCAATGCCAGTGGCGATGGGGATCGATCTAGTCTCGGGGAGGAGCATCCCAAAAATTACTTGTACCTACAAGGGTTTAATGATCAATTGGTAGAACGTCTCACTTGGGATTTGCCTCTGGCAGGCCCTACATTGAGCTTCTTGCTAGAGATTTTTCCCTAGGAGTTTTTTGATCTTGAGGTGTTGTTAGAGATTATTCCCTGGAAGTTCTTGATCAAGGGGCTCTTTTTAGGGTAGTTCTGCAAGGTGTCGCATTGCACCACTTATGTTCATGATTGAGTTACTAGAGCACTTGTGTAATTGTTGATACTTGATTCATGACACTTGATATTTGATACATGATATATGAGCATGTTTACTTCCTGATTAATGATAACTAATAATGTTTAGTCTACATAATCTTATGCCTTGACGTGTTATTTGCTTACTCGTTTGATAACCATGTCTAATGTGTTAATATTAATATTGGAGAAATTTAAGATATAAATCCTACTAAGCGCGTTATGCTTACAAAATTTCAAACTAACATTGTTAGACATCATAGAAGAAGTCAACAATGATCATGATGAGGATTGCGAAGAAAGCCACTTAGCTCCTGCCAGAGAGTTTATAAATAGTTTCAAGTTTTTTTTTTTTTTTTTTGTAATTTAAGAGAATACTCGTTGTGTAAAGTTGGCTAAGACATTTGTATTAATGAAAAATCCTTGAGTTAATATCCAATTAAAGGATAGTTGTGAGACTTTTTAAATTTGGTCTTGTTATGGAAGTCATGCATAATTATATATCTTGAAATATGGGGCGTGACATATTATCCCAGACACACCACCCCATTTTCTCATATTTCAAAAAACACTATTTGGTTTTATGCATTTATATTGTGCAATGCAATTATTTTACACATGAGATTCATGAGATAGTCCAGTGATAGTATGAGATGCATTTGTTGTAAAAATAATGTGAAATCCTAATAGAAAGATTAACAAGATGGTAACACATCTACTCTTTCTTTATCTTTCTAAATAAATCAAAACTCAGGTCTCCCTATTCTGTTCTTCTAGTAAATAATGGTCATCTATATTACTATAAAAATATAAAGAACATTCATTGGGAGTCGTCATCATGGGGTCGTGGAATGAATCGTTCATTAATTCATATTTTTAACTGTTCTTTGGGATTTGTGGTCGATTGTTGTACTGACAAGGCGACTCACCCTTTGGCCCAAATTGACGGAGATAACCACTCACTAGCGACTGTAGAGGCTGAGTAAACCTTCCCTGACTGACCTCACCTCCACTTGTCTGCCCCAGTAGGTTTTCAAAAGCCTACTAGGTGAGGTAGAAAAGTAGGTTAGGTTGGGTTTGCAATCTACTCATTGTCTATTGTTATAGCGTCCATGCCCTAACCTACGAGTACATTCAAGTAGGATAATCATCCTCTACCTAAGTAGATGTCCCGAATTTGGACTCTGAAACTGTAACAAAAGAAGGGATGCTCCATATATTGACACCATACATCTTGTAGGAGCTTGGTTCACGTGTTCCCTTATCCCCAGGAAATGGATCTTATTGGCCCGTCCCACTAATGAAGTGATGTCACTTTCATCTTTTTTTTAGAAATAAAAGCATCATGAGGATCTCCGTTTATAAAATGCTTTCTTGAATTCATCCTCCTAGTGTTCTTGTTCTTGTTCTTTTGTCCTCTTCTTGGGGTCATCATCATCGTAGGGTACTTTCATATTTAATGCTAGAGTAGAAACAATATAGAGACAAATAACATAAGTATTTTTGTGGCTCCAAATCTTTTCATTTCATATAGTAATCTTGCATGCATCTTTAGTTCTAAGATATAAATCAGATTCCTTATATAATGGTTCTTCGAGTTGAAGAACGATTCAACATGTGGTTTATATGGGTTCATGTAAATCTTTCTATTCTTTCAACATACAACACTAGGTAAAATCTAGCACACATTCTAATAAAATAATATTTACAACAGGATAAACATGCTAAAGTAAAATATGGAGCATAATCAAATTACATTCTTTTCTTTAAGTTTTTCCATAAGTTAGACTAACTTCATATCATTTTCGTAAATTAACTAGCATCATATTCTTTCACATAAACAACTAAGCTTCATCCAATAGTTTTGAAACATATGAAAATCTACCTACCATAGTTCTTCTTAAAAACATGAAAAAATTGCTATAAACAATTGTGAGAAACATATTATTTTATGTACTTTCAACCTCCTTTAATGATTTCCTAAAAGATAAATATTTTGACATCCCCTTTATTTTTCATGAAACTTAACCATTCATAACCTCCCAAAAATTCAAAACAAAAAGGGAATAAACAAAGGAAGTATCACCTTACCTCTTGGAGTGAAAACCCTCCTTCACCCTCAAGGAGAGAAACTGATGTCACTGCCTCCACGTAGAGAAACTACCCTACAACAGTCCTCTTGCCTTGATTTCTTCTCTCTCTTTAAGGGCTCTTCAAGAACTCTTTCTCTCTCCTTATTCTTCTCACTCCCATCTCCAACTTCTTCTTCTATCTCACTCTCAAATTCCCTCTCTATCTTGTTGTTCTCTCTCCTTTCTCCCTGTTCCCCTTCTCTTTCTCTCTCTAACAGATCCTCTCTTTCCCTCTCTAGCTCTCCCACTACCTGTCTCTCTCTCACAGCTTCTCTCTCTATCCTCCCTACTCACCCTCCT
This sequence comes from Zantedeschia hybrid cultivar, assembly GCA_030544215.1. Lineage (NCBI taxonomy): Eukaryota > Viridiplantae > Streptophyta > Magnoliopsida > Alismatales > Araceae > Zantedeschia > Zantedeschia hybrid cultivar. The sequence continues at coordinate 74,684,470 of JARZZO010000005.1, read as the reverse complement.
ACTCCCTCTCTCTGAGATCTCTTTTTGAGTTTTCATAAAAGTTATAAAATGTTCAAAACACAACTAAAGTATGTCCTCTTTACATACATGACCTCTTATAGAATAACAAGACATACATAAAATCTTTCAACCACAACAAAATCTTTCATTTCAAATGGGTTATATGACTAGGTGGATTTCTAACACTTACGGACATTTTGTCATATTTTTTTTGACCTAATACAGCAATATATAGCACAATTTCTTTTTCCATCAAACTTGTTAAATAAAATAGTATATTAGTGCCTCATTTTGTCTTCTTTTAATTGATAGAAGGAAGTTGAATTCATAAATCTCTAATGAATAAAGTATGCCTTTTACTAGATAAAATAATGGAACATGTGTCTTTTTATATGCATTAAAGTCACTCTAGCAACAAGTGCATGTGAAGAGGGAGGGCCAGTTAATTAAAACACATTGCAACCACATGTTTAGCCTTTAGATCAATTATAAGTGGCCTCTAATATGTTGTGAAATCACCAAACTTTGAAGTAGCAAAATGCTAAGCCTAATGAAGTTGGGCATGATTTACATTCATTTGCACTTAAAGCAGGTGCAAGTGCAATAAATAACAACACTTGATAAAGAAATTTTAATAGATTTCATCAAAGCACAAATGCAATAAATAGTAGCACTTGATAAAGAAAATTTTAATAGATTTCATCAAAGCACAACTATACAGTTTGGTTATTAAAATAAATAACAATATGTAGATTCATATTTTTTGTTAATTTCATTAATAAATTGAATTTTTACGCCTCCTCATGTGTAATATACTTGAAAAAAGATAAGTCATTTATTCAAATCATTCACACACATTATTAATTATGTGTCTCATAGAATATTGATGATGTCCAAGTAAGGCATTCAATGCTAGTTTGGTTTAATATCCAATAATATTTTTATGTGATAAATGTACTTTGTCGAGGTTAGGTATTCAAATAGGTATTTTTAGTCTATTACCATTGCTCTCATTATCATCTAAAAGGGAAAATAAAACTCACCATAATACTTAAATTTGAAAAGTTTTCAGTCATTGGCATTCATCTTTTTAAAATACTATTTAACAAAATTTTACATACAAATGTCATATAATAAAATATTTAAAAATGATTTTATTTTTATAAAAAATAAAAAAATTTATACATAATTTTAAAACGATAAAATGCTAGTTTATAATTAAAACATCTTCCTTCAAAAAAAAGATCGTGTGGTGAAAATCTGTGCTTTATATAGTTATCTTCATAGACTAAATTGATGATAAGTTAAAAATGAAAAAAAATAAACATCTCTTTGTCAATATGTTAGTGAAGAAGTAATTTGATTTCGAGGTCCATTTGATTGACAATATAAAAGTTAACATGCGTTACTTTTTGAAAAATCTCTCCATTATAATATTTGACAACCTGAAAAATCTTTGGCAATAGAAAGTGGGTTTGTTTAATTGACTAGAAATTCAATTTTAGCATCCACTTGAGAAGAGTAGAGCTATTTTTCGAATTGGACTGACACGTGGCTTCTCTTCATACAAGTAAAGGGTGATATTGCCTTTCTCTTGATTTTTAAGAAAACAAATAAATTCAAGGATTTTCAAGTAAATGGCATTTATACACCAAATGCAAGATCATGTTCTTTTCTTTGTATTTTTTTTAAAAAATACATTTTCCTCCTATGCATGTTTCATGTACAACCAAACTTCGAGTTAACGGCACGAAGAAAGATATTTCCACGTGATCTTTGAACTACATTAACATGGCAAGATTTCTTCTTCTTCTTCTTCTTCAAAAAAAAAAAACATGGCAAGATTTAGCGTACCTTAAATTTGTTTATCATATTATAATCTAATAGACAATATATACATAATTTAAAGTGAAAATATATTATATTATATTTATCTATACATGATGATAATAAATATGTATATCAATGATACTAGACTCTAAAGTCATACTGATTTTAAAATACATAGCATTTTTAAAATGTAATTTTGTACTTGAAAATGACCAAAATTTGTCCAAATTTACATGTGATCTTGGATCAATCCAATTCATGCTAAAATCACTCTCATTCTAAATATCAGTTCAAACTAATTCCCATTAAATGCTCTCTTGATAATATCTGATAATAAGAAAACTATGTTATTATCAAAACTATATTCTCTTTTTTTGCGTCAAGATCAAATTATATTCTCGCACGAGTCATTAATGGAACACGGTGGTGGGCCACAGCTGTACGGTACATCTTTACAACAAGAATCGCTGCTTCTGTTCATTTCCCCCACGGTTCGGTGCCAATGATTTCATATCATCACAACCGTCCATCGCAAAATTGACGATCAGACCGAGTGCAAGGCAACAAGAACACGCAACGACACACGTACCTCCTCACGGCGACCAGCCTCGGCGAACCACCCCCAGCTGGGTCACCAAGAATTCCTTCCCAGGGGTTCTCTTCCATAACCCGCTTCCCCATGCCCACCCGTCAAGAAGCCGCAACGCCAACACAACACGCCGCCGTGCAAAAGGAGGCGGCGCCGCGCAGCGGCAGGAGTTCCCCAGATTTGCCCACCCAGCCCTTCTCCGAAGGTTTCCTCCTCCTCCTCTTCGCCTCCTCTCTGGAGCTCTCTCTCTCTTTCTCGCGCGCGCGTGAGATCTGATCGAATTCTCCGCTGCGATCTGCCGAGAACCCCGCGGCAAGCGCAGCTGCTGCCGATCTCCCCCAGTCGGCAGGATCTCATCGGCAGGATCTGTCATGTCCTTCTCGCGAACACGCCCCGTCGCCCCGCAGCACCACCGCCACGGTGCCAGCTCGGGGGACGCGGGCGGAGGCGTCTTCCAGTGCTTCAGATCCGACTCCTTCCCGAGTTGGACCGGCGGCGACGTCAACGGAAGCAAGCACGTCGTTAATGGCGGCAACTTTGCGTTCGTCGGTGGCTACGGGTGCGAACTCCCTTCCGGCAGGCAACCGCAGCGCCGCCATGCTCCCCTGGACGATTTTGTTGCGGGGCCGCCGGTGAAGAAGAGGCGGTCCGCATGGGAGGGCGCCGATGGCCGCGGCGGGTGCTGGCGCTCCGGCGCTGGCGCGGGCGCTTGCGGCGATGCCCCCTCCACCAGCGACAGCTCGTTCCTGCGCCAGGTGGCGGCGGCTGCGAGGTACAGCGCCGGTTTCCGGTCCATCCCTTCCGATGTTGCCGTGCCGTCCACCAGAGTACAGGTGGCGCTGGAGGAGGATGACACGGGGTTAATGTCGAGGGATGAGATCGAGCGTTGCTCCCCTTCCAGAAAGGATGGCATAGATCTGGTCCGGGAGACGCACCTCCGCTACACCTATTGCGCGTTCCTCCAGAGCCTCGGGATGAGGCTGGACTTGTGAGCTTCTCCCTTGTTTTCTGCTTCATATCTTCAAATTTCGTATGGCCTAGAGGGTTTTGTGTTTGATGTTTATGCTTTACTTTTTGGGTTGTTTCAGGCCACAGACAACGATCGGAACTGCGATGGTTCTCTGTCACCGTTTCTTTGTCCGCAGATCTCATGCTTGCCATGATAGATTTGTGAGTTTTGACTTTTCTCATATCCTTCATGGTCTGAATCATTTAATAATACAATTCTCACCTCAGCCTTAGCCAGAGTTTCATTTATAGTTCCCGTATTATTTGATGGATGTCTCAGAATGTCGATCTGCCAATGATATTTTGTCTCAGCAGATGATGAAGGAGACAGCTATTTTTTGTTAGCTTTCTATTTTATTTTTGCGTTATCTGATAATGCTGTGATCATAATTTGCACCTTGCGTTCCATGTTGTGTCTCTTGGTTTGGAGAAAACCACTGGAAACTAACAGAAAGGAAGCAAACTAGATTACATTAGAGCCTGACTAGGTAATTATAAGAACACAGAACACAGGTGAGAATATCTATCTTCTATCAGTGTGTTTACCTTTACGCACGGCCATCCTTTAAATAAAGTGTACACTGTACAAAAGTTAGAAGGAAATCAAGGAATATTGCTAAAATATCCTGTACACCTAAATATATCTATTGCTATTGTTGGTGTGGTCCCTTGATAGCATCTGGCGTGCACTGCAAGTCCGGTGTCTTCCCTTGATCTCCGCCTTCCAGAGCCTTCGGCTGTGCATGGGTAAGTGTAGGTCTACTACTCCCCCACAAGCACAACAGCGGTTCCACTACATTGAGCTTGGAACGCAGGAGACAAAAATGCTGGCGAGATAGAGCTTTAGTAAAAACATTGGCGATCCGATCCTTGGTAGAAATATAGGAAACCTTCATAGACTGAGCTGCAACTTGCCCCCGGACAAAGTGATAGCCAATTTCTACATGCTTTGTCCGGGCATGGAAAACGGGATTGGCAGCTAGGTACGTGGCGCCAATGTTATCGCACCATAGCGTTAGTGGAGGAAGAGCTAAGCCAAGTTCAGTGAAGAGGGATCGGAGCCAGATAAGCTCGGTGGTGGCATTGGCAATAGGTTTGTATTCAGCCTCGGTGCTGGACCGGGCCACGGTCGGTTGTTTCTTGGCACTCCAAGAAATCACGTTGTGACCGAGGAAAAGGGCATAGCCACGTGATCCCGATGGCACCCGGCCCAGTTTGTGTCACTGAATGCATGAAGGTGACTAGGTGAGTTGCGATGAAGAAGAAGCCCATACCTCAGTGTACCATTGAGATAACACAAAATGCGTTTCACGGCAGCCCACTATACCTCAGTCGGGGTGTGCATAAACTGGGCAATTTTGTTGACAATATAGGTGACGTCTGGCCGGGTGACAGTAACGTACTGAAGTGCAGAGTAGTGCATCGACGTCTGGCCGGGATCGTCCATTGCTGGGGAAGGGACAGTGAGATCACTGTTGGTTGCCACGGGGGTGGACACAGCCCGAGCTTCAGTCATGTTGGCATGCACAAGAAGTCACTAATGTATTTTTGCCGTGACAATAAGCACCCTGAAGCATGCGGAGAGAACTCACACAAGAAAAAATGGGCGGGGCCTGAATCACGTACTGCAAATGCACCCTTCAAGGAGGAAAATAATGTGGTGATCCCTGTGGAATCTGAAGGAGTGACGAGCATGTCGTCAACATAGATCAGAATATAAATGGATGAAGACCCATGAACATGGTAGAAAAGCGAGGTGCCGGTCTTGGACCCCATAAACCGAGCTTGAGGAGATGATTGCTTAGATGTCGGAATCATGCCTGCGGGGCCTAACGTAGACCATAGATGGACTTGTGGAGATGACACACGTGAGAGGGAATTGGGGATGAGTAAAGCTCGGAGGCTGTTCCATATATATTGTCTCATCCAAATGCCCATGTAAGAAGGCATTTGAGACATCAAGTTGACGGACCACCCAGCCAGAGGAAACAGCAAGTGACAGAAGAAGATGAACAGTTGTAATTTTTATCATGGGACTGAATGTATCAGTGAAGTCTACACCTGGTTGCTGTCGGAAACCTTTGGCAATAAGTCGAGCTTTATGTCGCTCCATGGAACCATCCGGCCGCTACTTGATTTTGAAGACCCACTTGCAGCCCACGACATTCATATCCCGACGGCGAGGGATGAGGGACCATGTCCCATTGCGGAGTAGTGTGTCGAACTCAGCACCTATAGCGGAATGCCAATGTGGATCCTTGGAAGCTTGGGAGAAACAAGTTGGTTCCGAAGGAAGATGAGTAGTGACCGAAAGAGCGGTCTTTGTGACAGCAAGCACCTTTGGATGGCGAGTTCCATCTTGGGAACGGGTGACCATTGGGTGGTGCTGCGCGGGTGGCGGCTGTGGCATGTCGACTACAGACGGCGACTGGAGATGGAGCGGACTTGGAGCGGCATCATTTGATGGTGGAGGTGCACCAATGGGGTCAGCTGTGGTAGGTGTTGGTGCTGTGACATGAGGCTCCTATGGTGCGCCCATGGTCATGCTGGGAGCATTGAGAGGACCAGTATCCGGAGGAGGTGCAATTGTTGGAGGGCCATGTGTTGTTGCTGCAGGGGGCACGCTGACCTGCATGGGAGCTTGTCCAGGAGGAGCAGCCCCTAAAAGTCCATCGTGAGCCATGCGACGAGGTCTGTTCAGGAAAGAAGAAGTACGTGGAATCCACAGGAGCCGGACTTGCTGCAGCTTTAGAAGAAGCATCTGCAAAAGGAAAACGGTTCTTGTCGAACATGACATGCCGAGCTGTATAAATATGCCCTGTGGGATGATGAAGGCAACAATACCCCTTGTGGGAGCCACTATAGCCCAGAAATATGCAAATCATAGATGGAGAATTAAGTTTGTGATCGGCGTAGGGACGTAAATAAGGATAATAGGCACAACCAAAGGTACGGAGGAACTTATAATCTGGGAGAGAACCGTAAAGCTTTTCATGTGGAGAGATGTTGGATAAGAGAGGGGTGGGTAACCTATTAATCAAATAGGTTGCCGTGAGAATTGCATCAATCCAGTAGCAATGAGGGATAGAGGCCTTAGACATAAGAGCCAGGGCAGTCTCAAGGAGGTGCCAGTGTTTAGGTTTCGTAGCCCCATTTTGTTGTGGGGTATGCAGACAGGAAATATGGTGGATGATACCTGCTGCATCAAGATGCCAATAGAGAGAGATCTAAATTCACCTCCCCAATCAACAACATGCCGTTGGAAGTGAAGGAACACATCAAGAAGATCTGATTTATGTTTCAATGGAGAAAGCCACACAAATTTACCATGATCGTCTAGAAAAGAAACATAATATTGGTAGCCCTCAACAGAGGTCACCGGGGAAGGCCCCCAAACATATGAGAAAATGAGATCGAGGCAGTTGATGACTCTTGGTAACAATGAAGGTGAGAATGGTAAGGGTTGCTGATGACTTTTGGCAACTTGACAAGCAGGACAAAGAAAATCGGTTGTCTCACGAACAGTCGGCAGTTGATGTCTAGATTGATGGAGTCGCACATTCACCATTCATCAGAGACACTTTATTGGAGAAAAGTGTTGATCATTGAGATGCAACTGGTAAAGACCACAATTAAGGCATCCTTGTAGGAGGATGGTCCCGGTTTGCGATCCTTAACAAAGAAATGAAAAGGATGAAATTCAAATATAGCATCATTGTCTCTGGTAAACTTGTGAACAGAGAGTAAGTTATGAGTAATAGAAGAATGTGTAAGATGTTTTTCAGAAGCAGAGGGCAAGATGAATGAGAAGGAACTACAGTGGTCCCAGTGTGGGTTATGCTCAAACCTGCACCAGTTCCCACTTGCACATGGTCTTGTCCGACATAAGGAACCAATTCACTGAGTTGCTGATAGTCTGGTGTTATGTGGTGAGCGGCACCGGAGTCTGGGAACCAAGTCGCTGCAGGAAGGTCGCCGCCATGATGAGGTCTGTTGTGTGCAATATAAACACCAGGATTAGGGGCAGGTGATGGTGGCCCCTGTAGCTTGGATCATAACGGCATGGGCACTCTTGGACGTGATGGCCGTTGACATGGCAGAGTTGGCAGCGCGGCCCATTGCATTGCCATGGCCGTCCACGACCTCGTCTGCGACCACCACGCAAGCCAGAAGGCCCACCTGCTGGCTGGAGCTGCCGCGCCGTTGGCCAGAGAGGAGTTGGACAGCTGAGATGATTGCCTCCATTGCGACCCGCCTGGGCCTGGTGTGCAGCAGGGAATGTGCCTCCGAGTTGAGCTGGGTCTGGTGTTGCAGCCAACTTTCATGGGCTAAGAGAAGCCCGTGGAGATCCTCGAGCGAGAACTCGTCTTACACTGGCCCCAGGCCAGCTAAGACCTGCATGATCAGATTGGTAGAGGAGAGGGGTTGGTCGATAACTGCAAGGTTGTCAGTTATTTCTTTTATCTGTTGTAAGTACTTGGTAACACTTGCAGTTCCCTTTTTGATGGTGAAGAGCTGCGTTTTTAATTGCAGGATACGTGCTCTTGAATGGGATTCAAAAGCTTTAGCTAGTTTATCCCACAACTCTTTGGACGAGTTAATGCCAACAGACAGGGAAACAAGAGTTTCAGTAAAGGAAGAAATTAACCATGTCAAAACCTGTTGATCCCGCTTATTCCAATTGATGTAGGCAGGATTGACGACTGGAGGGGAGGCTGTTCCTTCGCTAGATGTAGGGGCAGGAGCCGGCAGCTGCTTGGGCGGACAGGGTTCTGATCCATCCACGATCCCCAGCAGGTCGAAACTTCGAAGGATTGGCAGGCACTGGGTCTTCCAATGTAAATAGTTCTCTCTTTAACTTGAGGGGGTTGACGCTCATGATGGAAGGGGTGGAGGAATTGCTGAAGGAGGGATTGCTGGAAGAGGGAACAAGCTCCATGGATCAAAGCTTTGGGAGCGAGGATCTCTGATACCATATAAGAACACAGAACACATGTGAGAATATCTCTCTTCTATTCAGCGTGTTTACCTTTACGCGCAGCCATCCTTTAAATATAGTGTACACTGTACAAAAGCTAGAAGGAAATCAAGGAATATTGCTAAAATATCATGTACACCTAAATATATCTATTGCTATTGTTGGTGTGGTCCCTTGCTTGGATCTGGCGTGCACTGCAAGTCTGGTGGCTTCCCTTGATCTCCGCCTAACAGAGCCTTTGGCTGTGCATGGGTAAGTGTAGGTCTAATAGTAATTCACTAAACAACCACAAAAAATGTGGTAAAATGCTTATTTTTTAACTACAACTGGAGATGTGTGGGGCAGCCTCGGTTTGATGTATGTTTGTATACGAGTTTTTCTTTTCCTTTTTTTTAAACTACATTCTTATACTTGTACAATCATTCTCTTTTGATTAATACAAATTGTGGTACTATTTTTAACTACATTCTTGTACTTGTACATTCATTCTCTTTTGATTAATACAAACTGTGGTACTATTTACTTTCCCAAAAAAAAAAAAAAAAGAACTGGAGACTATTGAAGCACTACAAATAACTAATTCTATTCATGTTGCTATGAAAAGCCTGATTGTAGTCCAGTAAAAGGGGACTGTAGGAAGGTGATGTAGTCCATTCAGCTATTTTTTGTTGAATATGCTTTCCAGATGTTGGATAACTGTTCAATCATTAGAGGTGCTAAACCACACATTCTTTTATTTTTCCCATTTTTTAAGTTTTTGGAAAAAAACCCATTTCTCCTAGTTAAGCAGACTTATAATAGGACACAAATCCACTTTCATATATGTTTCTACGGTTGCTTATATGGCTATTAATTATGATGGTGTATTAATGATAATGATAGAAAATAATAATTGAGTCTTTAGGTTCCTTTAAATGATCCTTGTGATGCTACTAGGGATCCAAAGAAATAAATGGAGGTAAAGAAATAAACAAAGGTGTGGGGATTTACTCCAATGAGGGGTTTCAATAACTGTAGGGGAATTCACTATTTGGTTCAACGAAAATCGAACTAGGCCAAAACAATTTTTGGTTTGGTTTGGTATTGCTAGTTCTCTAACCATAAAAACCGAATCACCATTTAAATTGAAATATAATTATGGGATTTCTGTAAATTTAAATTATGTTCTTTTTGTCTTCTGCTTACTTGTATTTGCTCCTTTTACTTTATAATACAAATGGTATGACCGATGTTTGGGAAAAAGAAGTAAATTTAAAGTATCACATACATTTAAGTTATTTAACTGGCTGTGGAGCTGGGTGGTTTGTATGGATGGTTTTTTTGTGGGAAGGTTTGGGGGAAGCCTAGGTTCCAAACCTGGATGGGGTGTGTTGCATTTAATTTGACGAATGCCCTGCCATTGATCCATGGACCCCAAAGAAATTTTTGTTTATGTTGTCTACTTTAATTCTCTGGTGAAGTGGAAGAAAGTTTGTACACCCAAGGATAAAGGTGGTCTAGGGGTGAAGAACATTCGGATCTGGAATATAGCTTTGATGGGAAAATGGTTATGGGACCTATTGGAGAGTCCATGGAAGACCCTGATAATGTTTAAGCACTATCAGCCTGCATGCAGATTTTATATACAAACTGCCAACAGATCCAGTATGTCTCCAATTTGGAAGGATATCATTAAATCTGCCGATTACTTTCAAAATCATGTTCTGTTCAAGGTGGGGGATGGGAGGAATACTTTTTTATGGAAAGACGGATGGCTGGGGAATAAAAATCTGAAGGATTCTTACCCACAACTGTTTGCTATTGCAGTGGATCAATGGGCATCGTGTTTTATTGTTATGAAATTAATGGGAGCCACATTCAGTGGACAGTTAACTTGTGCAGGAACTTAAAAGATCAAGAGATTGATCGACTTTCAAGGCTGCTGCAAGAGCTTTATTCAACTTCCATTAATGGAGATGCATCTGATAGATTAATCTGGAAACCTACAAAAGCGAAATTCACTGTGAAATCCTTTTACTCTCTATTGGAAGGTGAAATGCCAAACTATGTAAAATTTTGCTGAAGTTTGGAAGATCAAATCCCCATTGAAAGTTAGGGCCTTCATGTGGTTAACATATGAGAAAAGAATCATTACCAAGGTATATACAAGCAAGTAGTATCCGGAGGATGATATACTGTGCTCTTTTTGTGATATGCATCCTGAAGATGTGTTGATCATCTATCTGTTAGCTGTGATGTGACAAGTCTGGAGCATCTTTGGAGAAACCTTGAAGTTTAAGCCTACATTTCAATCAGTCAGTGACATGTGGAATTTCTTAAAGACATTGAGAAAGTGAGCTAATAAGTGGGAATGGAGAAGCTTTATTGGTATCATACCCCATGCATTTTGTTGGAGTATATGGAGAGAAAGGAATGACGCCATATTCAAGGGGAGTAAAATTTATGTTGAAGATATAACATTTAGAAGTTTGTCTTTTATGTATAGTTGATCGAGACATATTATTGACATTTTTGTTGATTACTGGATTAAGGCACTATGCTAGTAATGCCTATTTACTTTTTTCTGGATAGGAACCTCTCCTAACCAATCGATTGTACTTCCTCTCTTTATTTAATAAAATTGGTGGTACAATCCACGTTCTTTCAAAAAAAAAAAAACTACTTTAATCGTTAACCATTCCCAAAGTGCCCTTGCTCAACATGTGACCTGTGGATGCAGCAACCTATACCTAGACAACGCATGCTGCTAGCTGCTGTCTTGTAGGAAGACTTAAAGAATTCTTCTGGCCCTCTCATTCCTGTATTTTCGATGTGTGACTAAAAAATGAAGAGGAAAACAATGCATGGCCAGGTGCCTGGGAGCCAGGCACTCGTGGAATGGAAGGTGTGGCATCTTTAGTCCCACATTGGAAATAACAGGGAGCAAGAAGGAAGGTTATAGGTATCCTCTATGCGCCTTACAAAACTTGACTTCAAGCATGTTCAGGCTTGAGCCTGGGTGCACCAAGTGGCCGACCTGCTTGGCCCGGTGGAGGCAAAATGATTCACATCAAACCTTACCGAAACAAACCGAATTTCTTCAGTTCAGTTTGGTTCACTTTTGATGTGCAAACTCGGTTTTGTCTGATTTAGAAATTTTTTCCCTTAAACCAAACCAAACCGACCAGCGAACACTGTCAAGTAATTATATGAAAGTTGGGTTTTTTTTTAGACTGGTCCCTAAGAAAAAAAATAAAAATATTTTGAGCATTCTAAGATAACATGAAGAAAAACAGATATACGACACATTTGCATACGTAGAGTCGATGGATGATGGTGAAAATCTATATTTCTGATTATTCAAGTGACAGGCGCTTTGGCATGAAGAAGACTAGACATTTTATTCTTTAAATTTAAGCTCTTTATTTGATTGAGGGGGGGGGGAGTAACGTAGTGCATAGGCTCTGACCTTCGGTGGGTTAAATTTTCGCACGTCATGGGTTCGAGTCCTTGCATTTTCCCAGAGCAGTTTTTCAATATGTCGTCCCTACTACTTGGGTGTCTGGCCTGAGAGCTATTGTCAGCCTTTTTCGCTTTGTCAGTATACTTGAGTGTCTGGGCCGGAAGCTGCTCCCAACCTCGGTTGGGATTTCCCGCGGGTACTATTCTATTTCAAAAAAAAAACGATTCTTAATCTGATGGCGTTGGTTATGGCTTGTTACCATAGATGTGTAGTGGATCCATTGGACAGATAGAGAAGAACAATAGAACATCCTGTAGAAGCGCTACACATGCAAAGAAAAAAACTTTCGCAAAGTAGATTTTGAAGATGGTCAGAAAGTGGACTACAATTCATGGGGCATTCTGGAGGAGGGTCCACTATTTTAACAGACTATAATTTTGTTTCTTTTGGGTTTTTGATGGGAATCCAAGAACTGCAGAAACGGAGCCAAAGGTCCATTTTGTATTTTATTTGGCCCATTAGAGGCCCAATTTATCTATTCTTCTGGTTTCTTTATCTTAGGTCTGTTTTAGTCTTTTATTTTGAATAAGGGTCATTTTTGTCTTTTTAGTGTTTGGGTTGCTAGGGTTTCTTTTTTTGGAAGTCTTTAAATAGACTTGTATCCCCTTTTGGGGTGGTGATGATGATTAGAATGAGGAAAATTTCTGAAAGAGGCAAAGAGCCATGCTGCCATTGTGCGTCTTGGAGGGACCCGAGAGGGGGCTTGGTGTGAACAGGGTGGGATGCCCTGACCTTTCTTCTTTCCCAACCCCCCTCTTCTTCCCCTCTTCGTCATGTCTTCTACCCCAATCTTCTTCTTCTTCCATGGCCTCCGAGCCCCTTCCTCTGGATTCCCCTTCTCTCTCCCGCATCAGTTTCTGTGTTGCATGTCATTGCACGTTACCTTTTTCTCATGGAATGGTTTTCTTTTGAGGAATCTTTTGTGCAGGATACATGTATAAGCTTTGGGTATCTTTGTTTAGCTATGTAAATGAGCGATATACTGTGCGTACTATGTATAGCTTTTCTTTGTTACCACAAATGGTACTCATCATTATAAAAATGAGGCAATCCATCCTATCTCAAAGGAAAAGGAAAAAGAACTTATTTACTATATGTTGTTTTTCTTTGTTAACTCATCCCCATATCTAGAAGAAAAATCTGATAGAAGGCAATTTAACTTCTTATTTAGGTGATTGTTTAGGTGAATATATTATTCTTCCATGAAGATCTAGGAAGATATGGTCAGAAAATAATAAGAATTTATTAAAGTTATTTGTGTGCTTTTGTGGCTATTGAACCTGCAACTTTGCTTCCTGAGGTGAAGTGGCATGCCAACTGTCAACTATCTTGCGGGAAGCATAAGATCTGTATTGTTAGGAGAGTGATAAGCTCTACCAAGTTCCCTGATGGGAATCTAAGTCCAGTGTACCACTGCATTACACATGATGGAATGCATCTATCGTCATTAGAAAGTCGTTCCGGTTTCATTACTCAACTCAACTCAACGAAGCCTTAATCCCAAATAATTGGGGTCGACTATATGGATTCTTTGTTTTCCACTCTAAACGATTTTGGGCTACCTCTTCTGAAAGGTTTAAAGCTTCCAAATCATATTGTACTATCCTCTTCCAAGTTAATCTAGGTCTACCAATTTTCTAGCCATAAATTTTCCGCTGTCTACATCCCCATCACAGCCACCCAAACAAGTCCGGGACGGCGTTGTTGCAACCATCACTGTTGTGTCCGCTATCTGCTGCTGCTGCTACCGTTGTTGCTGCCGTCGACAATCCTTGTCGTCGACCTTCCTGCATCGTCCATAGTCATGACTTCCTCAGTCTTCTACACTGGGGTTATGTTATCCAACAAGGTACATGTCGCCCTTGTATTTAATAGTGGACTAGATGTGAATTTTATTTCACAAACAATTGTTGATTTATTCTCTAAGATCAGAGAAATTGTACTCGATGGTGGCCGAGTGTTTGTGGAGTTTTATAGGTTTTTGAAAGGAGTTTCTCATGTTGATGGAGCATGGTGTACCATCCTTCCAAAGTCAGGGCCGTATATTAGAGTTGGTAGAGATTGGATAGAATAACGACATGCCACCATAGATCACTAGCTCATTTGAAAGAAAAGTTTATTTTTCCAATCAAGTACTCTTAAAATGTGGCGATGTCTCAGTCTGAAGATTCAAGTAAGGTCACGAAGTGTGAGGCTGACTCGACAACCATCCTAACAAATGCAGGTTCTTTGGACACCATCAACATTGCATCATCACAATCTCCAACTTTATCTTCTGTGAGGTCAGACCTTGACGTGCCCCTTGCCGCATCAGTTGTAGTGGCCCCTTTACCTCTATCTAACCCACTTACATGGGATCAGATTATCATAATTCTAGCTGGTCTTCATTTGTTGGAGGATTTTTTATTCGCAAAGTTGATGGATAAGCATGTTTAGCCAACCATCCTTACAATCATGAACCTTACCACTAGACCGCATACTTTTGATTACGTGTGGTGTGAATTTCTTGATCATGCAGAGCAATACTCTACACACTTCAATGCAGTTATTAGTTTTAGATTTGCAGTGTTGTTCTCACATGTTGCAGTTACTATCGTGATCCTCTGACGTTACAAAATTTGAGGACAAGTTTTTTTGAACCGGGGGAGAATGATGGGAATCTTAGACTAGCGTACCATCACATTACACATGATGGAATGCATCTACCGTCGTTGAAGAGTCGTTCCGATTTTATTGTGGTTAGAAAATTCAACAAAGTTCATCTGATGTGTAGCTTATTGTTAGACGAGTCTGTAGATATTTTGTTTAGCATAGTTGAGACTCGTTTAGGTCTTTTCTATTTTTAAGATTTTTTGTGCGATTTTTGCACTATTTTTTCATGTTAAGGGTATTTTGGTCCAGAGTAAAGTTGAGGGAGTCATTAGGGTTTGTTTTCTTTTTAAACACTTTTGTAAAATATTTTTTTTTTCAATGTATATTTGTTGTGAATTTTGAGTTATTTTATGGAGTTCCTCTCTGCAACAGAGAAGACGACTTTGCGACGGGTTGAATTTGCCCTGCGACGGGGCCGGGTGTGACGCCTAAGCCACCAATCCGATGCCGGAGGACTCTCCACTGCCAGTGCCACGCCACTAGTCTCTCCCATCCCCTTCATCCTCTTCGTCCCTCATCATTCCCTCTAGTAGGTAGAATGAGATGGTTGTGAGAAACTCAAGTCTATAGCATAATAGCATGAATATAAAGATTGTGGCATTTTACGTTTGGAATAATGGTATATATAGGAGAAAATACTGAATGAGATCTGCAAATTGGATTTGAAGAGGATAGTCAGCTGTAGTTAGACCAGATTTGAGTCATATGACAGCCTCTGCAAAGAAATGGACTACTGTAGAAAGGATTTGTCAAAGGTCCAACGTGCAAATTGATTTTGAGAAGAAGATGTTAGGATGGTAGGTTCAAGCAGATTCTAAGTGTGTGAAGGAGAATTTAATACAATTTCTGATGAAATAGCTGATAGGAGGATGAAGATAGCAGCCTTGAGGTTAGGAGAAAGAGAGGGATGGATTAAAGGTGAAATCTTTGGAAGCTTGGGTCCCACTCTTTCACACTTTTTTTTTTGAAGCGGATGGGAACACACTTTCATGAAATTAAAAAAAAAGGTTACAGAGAAGGAAAGCCCTTCAATCCCAATATTATCTACCTGATAAAAAAAAGGCATACCCAGTGCACGAGGCTCCCGCCATTTGTGGGGTCTGGGGAAGGGTCGATGTACGCAGCCTTACCCCTGCTAAGGGCCGTCCATACCTGATAAGCATGTAAAAATACCTGGGGCTTAATGACCCTCAAAGAAGTGTTGTCCTGGGGCTTAATGACCCTCAAAGATAAAAACCCTTATCCAGAATGCAGCAAATTACACCTGTCAAATAGACAATCGCTGACCCCCTTTCTATGGCTGCCCTGGTCCCCTTCATGATAAGGCTCTGAGTCCAGATGGATTTCCTATTTTTTTTAATCATAAATTTAACTGATTGAGGAAGATCTTGTCAAGGCCGTTCAAGATGTGTTGACAAAGGAGGAAACTGTCAACAAATTAATAGAACCTTTTTGATGTAGATTCCGAAGAAAGATGATGCCCTGAAACTCAAGGATTTTAGGCCTATTAGTCTTTTGAATGGTTACTACAAAATAATAGCAAAAGTATTAGCATCCATGCTGGGGATAGTGCTGGGCAGTTTAATTGAGGAAAATCAGTTTGCGTTTGTCCATGGTAAAAGGTTAGAAGACAACTTCCTACTGGCTCATGAAGTTTTGTGGTCAATTAGGAATAAGAAAAGTAAGGGTCTGCTCTGCATGGAGTACAATAAAGCTTATGATAGGGTGGCTAGGAAGTGCTTATGGAGGGTCGTGGCAAATCACCATTTTCCAGAGCAATTTGTTAGCAGCATTATGGCTTGTGTCAGTTTGGCTCAATTCTCTATTATTATCAATGGTAAAATCTTTGGCTATTTCCACAATTTGAGAGGGCTTCGGCATGGGGATCTTTGTATCCATTGTTATATCTGTTGGTGGCTAATATATTGAGCAGAATGGTAAAAAAGGCTGAAAGACAAAGTTGGCTTCATAGTATATAAATGTTTAGGGCTCCTATACATATTTCTCATTTATAGTATGTGAACGATAAATTATTGTTTATTAAGGGGGATTTGGATCAGTTTAGAAACTAAATTTTCATTGGCATTACTCGACTCTGGCATCTTCTTTGCTGCCTTTGACTCTTCACTGCCATTGAAGCCTTGCTCGTGGAGGTGGACTGGAGGCTGGAGCGCCCACTCATCGCCCCTTCCTTCGCCACTTGGATCATGCACCCTCTCCGCTTGCTCTTAGTAGGGGAGATGCAAGGTGGCAGATGGACCATTGTTGTCAGAGACTATCCTTCCACTAGACTGATGAGGGAGGTCAGCTCCGGTGTGGAGAGGGAACAGAACTTTCTAGACCCCCTCTCCTTCGACCAAGGCACGACACAAAGGCACAGTATGTGCCTATGAAAGCCCTGATTCTGACAAACCTGAACCTCTTAAAGGGATCCAAGTCATCAGACATGGGAATGGCTGACAAAATCTGATAACTCGGCTTCACCAAGATCACCTGGCAGGCAATTTGGACCTGCCTTTGAATCCAAATTGGTTGCTAGCCTACTGGGCCGCCAGCCACTTGAGTGGTTCAATTGACCATCCCTAGCTTGGCTTGCTCTTCCCTTTCTTCAACCTCGTAGAACCCTCCTTTAGGGTTTTGGGGATTTTCTGCACACTAGCTTCACCTACATTGCTGACCCATCCACCATGTCTATGCATGAGTTGGTTGAATCTATTACTGCCACTTGGTCTCTCTCTGCCAACGTACTTGTTAAGCAACTCTTAAAAACAAATCCCCAATTAGAGGTGAGGAAAGCAAGAGGGAATGGCAGCTTATCCTCCACACATGACCACAAACACCAAAGCCCAAAGTCCCCTGGTGATAGCCCTTTTGTCTACCTGGCGCATGCTCCACATGACTACAAGTGCCAACTGCCTCAGAGTTATATATTTCTACTAGTGTCCTTTCCATTGCAGATGGACAAATATTCATATCCGCCTTTCTGTTCAATGCTGGTATATAAACCGCTATTAATGTGGGTATTTCCATCTCTAGAAGGATCCATGGCTTAAATTAAAGCCATGAAACCAGTAGCCAGCAAATTAAAACTGGATCTACCTCAATTACTGAGATTGCCACATATGAGGTGTAGTTGTTTGGATGATGAAGATGCTCTCTATTGGATCGTATAGGATCGTATAGGATCTCACTGGTCAGAACTGATATGAGGAGTTTGATTCTGGCTGACCGAGTAAGTCATCAGGTCCCAATGGAGAATGGACCTGAATCCTTATGCAATTCCTCCCTACACATTTGGGCCAACTCCTCCTAGGCCTCAACTTGCTAGACCATCTCTTGAACTGTGGGGCCACTGCCCCCCATTGGCCTACCTTTATCTGAGCCATCTAATCAGCTGCACTGCAGCCACTTCTGGTCCATCCGCCTCTGCTTGACCTAGCCAAGGAATGGACTGAACAGGTAATAGATGACTTGGAGCTGCTTCTAGGCCAGGGCATGCGTGTTGCACACTTTGAACCCCCTGAGACCCGTCGCAGTGACATGGCCCTTTCCATGTACCTTTGCGAGGAGTATGAGGCCTTATCTCGTTCCCCCCTCTCTCCTGCCTTTCCCATCAAATGGAAAACATGATTTGCTTCTCCTTGCCACCTATGTCCCTTGTCCCATTCCAATGACTCGCGCACTGACAATGTACATTTCCTCCTCAGCTGTGACCTCCTAGGTTGCCAACATCATTTGGAGGCTGCCAATTCTTGCCAACACAAGCAACTCCAGCAGCAGCCCATATCTTGTGAACTACTTCAGCTGGTCCCGCTGATGGTAGTATTGGCCGAATCATACCAGTATCGGCTGATCCCTGTATGTATTGTGTACCAATACGGCGGTGAAATCGGTACCAAGGAATACAAAATTTTTAAAAATAAAATAGAACAATGGTACCATACTAGTAGTGGCCCGATACGGTCGGTTTCAGCCTGGTACTGGTCCAGTACCTGCCGAAACAGACCTATTTTGATACCAGTACATATTGGTACCCGTACCGATTGGTACTAAGACTACCATGCTTGCCTGGTCCTTAGTGGCAAATTTGAATGGTGTGTCCTGCAGAGCTTCAAGCACATAAAGAGTAGTGAGTTTATATCAGTCTTAGTTTCATACCTATCTGCCTTGGGCATGCGAGCATTGCCACATGCAGGCTCCAATGCACCAGCTGGATGACAATACTGGAACCTGCCTGGATACCCAGCCTCCACTACTTCTGCCAAGTAGACTATGAGGAACATCTCTGCAACCATTTGATGAAGCTCCCAGGCCGTTGCACCATTACATCTTCCCTCTGAAATTCTTTCGATTTCCTCCCTCTGACCACGATAATAGATACACACAGACCTTGGCCAACATTTCCTCATTACCAGTTTCTCTTATGATGGTATGGATACTGCTTTGACATCTGCTCCCTGAACTTCCTAACCGGTCACCTGAACTTGACTCACTTCTCTAACTGAGGAGCCAGCTGCTATATCTGTGTATGAAAGTCTCCGATAAAAGATGCAATTCCATACATGGCTGATGGTTCCACATGACCAACATCTCAGTGTGAGGGAACATCTTCCCCACAGGGAGGGCATAGTTGGTGGCAGTGGTCTCAGCCTTCGCTGGTACCGTAGTGCTCCCTGACATCTTCCTCGGAGTTACCAGTCCAATCATTTCCAGATAAGACACTACCATGGCAATACTAAAAATGTCATCTGACACAATCCTTAAACCCCACTTTGTTTGCAGAATTAGAGAAGAATAAGGGCCCTTATTCTTAGAATAAGGCTGACTATGCTTTGATTGGAAGAATTGCTTATTTCGCGTCAGAATTGCTTATTCCTAGAATTAGGTGAATAAGCAATTCCACCTCACACCCAAGAATTAGGTATTCTGCCTTGGATTCCGTCCGGCTGTCAAAGTGAAACACTCCTTATTCTGGAATAAGCAATCCAGAATAACTAATCCCGTCATAACCCATTCTGCTATCAAAGTGGTGCTTTAACTTGCATTCATAGTATCTTTTAAGTAGTCTTTCCAGGTTAATGCTGTTTCTTCAGTTTAAGAATATAATCTTTGTTGCCCTCATAGTGGACTGCATCAGCTAGTTTATGTTACTTGCTATTTCTTTATCTCAAGCTCCTCTTGTTATGCTCATAATATCACTTTTCATTTTCTTATGGTCCTTTCTTTTCTTTGCAGTCTTAAGATTATTTTCTTTTTCCTCATTTGTAATTTTTAGTGGTTGCCGCGTACTGTATGATATTCTTTCATTTGTAAGCTCTTATGGTCCTTTCTTTTCTTTGCAATCTTTAGACTGTTTTCTTTTTCCTCTTTTGTAAACTTTAGTGGTTGCCACATACTGTATGATATTCCTTCATTTGTAAGCTCTACACATCAATATATTTGATGTCTAATTATCTATATGCCTCTATATGCAGTTGATTGCAACAGCAGCCTTGTTCCTCGCAGCAAAGTCAGAGGAGACACCATGTCCTTTGAACACTGTGCTTAGAGCATCGTGCGAAATTTCTCATAAACAGGATCCAGCTTTCTTTTCATATCTGCTTCCTGTTGTGAGTTTCTTTTTCTTTGTGCCATTATCCTTTTTTAGTCTCAACAAAAGTAGAATTTAATTATTCAAACTTGACATAATATGCTACTTTTTCTTGGATGTATTTGTTGATCTGAAGTTCTCCAACCTTTCTGCACGTCGCATTAGTAGTACTTGTGCAACTCATGATTTATAGAAATAAATCATGATTCACAGGAATAATTTCATTTATAAGTGCCAAGAATGGTAGAAATATAGAACATGTGGCCGTGTACATACATAAGGCTTCGTCTTCTTAAAAGTATTATCTATGAATGCCTATCTATGTAGTCTTCCCATTCATCTTTTGCCAAGTTGATCTAGATAACTACATTCTTAGTGGGGCTATTAAACATAAATTGGATGAAATATTGAGTTCTGCTTTTATATGCTTAAGTTGAGTCATTGACTGCTGCATAGTTATTGAATGATGAAACATGTTATTCTTTTGCTTGCAGTTCTTTGCTTTTCATGTGGAAAAGAACAGTCCACTCTATTAAGTTTTTCATAAGCCATGTCTTGCTTATTGGCATGGTCATGTGGATCTTCAATGTTATTTAATGACAGGTTATTCGCCTCTTCATGTTGGAAGGGTCATTATCTCGTCAAGATTCTCATCATCTTGCTGGCTTTGGCATACAACTTGGTATTGGATCAGAAGCATGTATTACTTTATCAGCAACCACCATGAGGGATTGAAAGAGTTGGTGTAAAAGCAATTGATGAACACATGACTAGCAGGAAACATAGTTTAGTGTTTATTGTGAAGGTAAAATAATATATGCCATTGAAGATTTTGAAGTATGATCTGTATCCACGACCTTGGTCTTTTCAAGACGGACGCTCATATGGATGGGAATTCAAATAAAAGGAAGCAACAGGCGCATTTGGTAATTGAAATGGATTCTCTGGAGCTATCTAAGAGGTCTTGGATTTTGAATTTGCATGACACACAAGCAAGCTTCACAGGCATGACTTTGAAGCATGAGAAAGAGCATCATAAGATTCATTGTAAATGCTACTAAAAGAGCTAATTCAGGTGTCTGGCCTGGGAGCTGCCCCAAACACCAGCCAGGGTTTCCTGGGAGCACTATGTCTACTCAAAAAAGAGAAAAAAAAAGCTAATTCAGATTTGTAATCTCATTTTGAAATAGGTAGGAAGTTCACTCGCATCTTAAGATTATATATCTTGGGTGTTCATTCTTCATGAATCATTTCTAACGATGAAAAAAATTACTCAATTAAAGAAAAACCTACTATGTGCCCCAAAATTTCTGCTTATCAGAATATGTGCACCAACTGCCCCTACGTGTGCCAAGCCTTTACATTATAGGCACTTTTTAGCATCCATTGGCTGCAGCCTCCCACCCAATGACCGCCTGTGACCTTGTCCACTATTGGCTCAGTGTGCACCTAAAAACTTACATGACAGACAATAAGAGTCATGGTCTTCTTGTTTTCCTTTATTGTCAATTTACTCAAGGGTGGAGAGAACCAGGTTACTCGAGCTATTTCACACAAATCCCTCCCAAACACCTCTAATCAAGCTGTATCCCATTATCAGATGCTCTGCTGAATTCTCTAGATCAGAAAATAGCATCGAACCCTGTTATGTGGTGATGATTATCTGCTAACCTTATCCCATGTAGAGTATACAAACATCCTCAATTTGGCTATCCTCCAAAAATAAATTGATGTTCAAGGAAAAATTTTCCTAGGAAGCCAAGCTTATTTTTCTCAAGCTGAATGAACAATTGGATTGGGGGTCCCATAGGTCCAGTGATGGGTGTGGTTTTATATCTGGATTGAAGCCTCAATCTGACATTTCAACCGTCAGCTGCCATTTCAAACAGATGATATCAGCAAACCTGGAGCAGTCTCTTATAGCTGATCAGAGCAAGCAGATGAAGCTTGGATTGCCACATTCAGGAGAAAACGAGAAGTTGTGGTGACTGGGCTTCAACTCAGCAACTTGATGAGAATGGGTATGCATATGGGTTCAAAAAATCCCTTGTTCTTGTGGTCTTCTTCCCTCTGTTTCTTATCCTTATGATGGGATCTTTTCTCTGTTGGGGTGGCAGATGTGGAGGATGAGCAATAATTTATTCCCTTCATCAGATCTGGGTCGAACATGCAGGAGAGTTTCTGGTAGAAAGATACAACAAAGCAGGCAGTTCCATAAGTGGGAGATATGATAATATCTCAAGCTCAACAATTGACGGGCTTGTTCACTTACAGCTGAAAAATCATTCATACTTGACCATTATATGGAGATGCATTTTTGCAGACCTAAAACACTCTGAAGTTGGAAGGGTAGGGAATTTTCTTTTGTGAAGACTTTTGGTGTGGCTCAAAGCTTTCTCAAGAATATTCAATAATCTATACATGCACACAAGTAGTGAAGTCAGATCCATTTTGGATGACGGATAGTGCAGGCTGGGACATCAGGTCAACATAGATATCACTGATGATGAAAGGATAGAGCTTTCTTATTTGTTTCAGCGTGTACTCAAATAGAGACGTGGGTAGCAGAAGACTGAAGAAGGGCTAAATCAAATAGGAACATGGGTTGCAGAAGACTGGAAGAAGGCTAAAGTACATTTCCGTTTAATCAGCACTAACCTTTTTGTCTTCTTGTTAGCACAAGTTGAATAAGTGAAAGGAATGAGATCCAAACTAAACTTTTTCAAGATTAGGATTTGTTGGTGAAAGAAAACTGATGGAATTTCGTACCTGAGATGTGGTCAGGACATGCAGGTCCACCTCAAGGGCACTGTTTCATGAAAAGCGTGAATCATCTCTTGACTGCTGGAATCATATAGGTTTGTTGGATGGATGCATGCAAAGTTTTGGATAGATTAATTTTGTTGGAACTTGGAAGTAAACGTTCAAGGAGTTTTGATGGGATAGTTTTTAGTGTCCCTTCAAATAAAGGCACCTGTTGGATAAGCTATCACACCATATTGCCTATTTTGCTGCACAAGTCATCATCTACCTTGGTTGGGCAGAATACCCACCTTAGGTAATGTAGGTTGGATGTTCAAACCAGCCTCAGGCTAGAGTGGTGAAGGATGAGTCATGGGTGCCACGCCCTAGCATTTGCTCAGTGCTAACTGAGGCTACCTTTTGTTCTGTTGAAGTGGACAATGGTGTTCTATATCCTTCATTGGGCACCATTGAGAGGGATTAATTGTTGGTTGCTAATTTTTCATATTGACTGCTGGATACTTGAAACAGAATGTGTTGCTGGCTTCTGGATTAGACTGCTAGATGGAGTTTCGTTGGAGTGGGTAGCAGCATTTTGACATTTGGTCTAGAAAGGAACATAACTGAAATATCTGCCTGAAAGTTCAAGCTATCAAAGTGGCTTTAATTTTAGGACCGGATACATTTCCACAGTGGGCATAGAATACTTGCAATTGTAATGTGATATTAACCTGAATGTGGTCCTCCATAGTTGCTATCAAGACCACAATCATTCATTCATTTGGTTGATCATGTTTTGAGGGCATCTGCTTTAACGTTTGTCCTTGCTGGTGTCTAACTTTTTTTGTTAAAAAAGGTCTGTTAATGCTTTGGCTTCACCTCGAGGTGAACTAGGTTCTCGTTTAGCTGGCCTGTATGCTTTGACAGACATGCAGAAACTTACATGAGAAGCAGGCTTATGATGATTGAGTATCTGTACAGCCTGAGGTGCAACCAAATCTATCTTTCTGGGTAAAATGCTGAGCAATTTTTAGATGCAAAAGTTCTAATCTTTTTGAACTCCTGTTGCCCTTGATTTATTGTTAATGTATACTCTTTCTTTTGATGCACATCCTCTAAATCTTTTGAACTATTCCCTCTCCCCGAGAATTTCTGCCAGCTGTCCACATTTTGTAAGTCTACATATTAGTTTGATGTTCCGCTTCGAGGTCTTCTATCCACATTTTTTTAAATTTTTTGAGGTCTTCTGTCTCCTCGATACTTCTGCTTATGTGTCCTTTTGTAAAGTAGTACCATCCACTTTCAATAAATATTAGCCACACATTCTGGTATCTCTTACTCCTAGAGATTGAGCATTTTGACTATAAAGAAATATTTATCTTCACATGTATGTGGGTTGAGATGTGTGAAGGAGAACTGGGGAATTGTAAGGATATCCCCTTACTTCCTATCCACCTTCAAAGCTCAGGACCGCAAAGAGGAGACTGAGGCACTGAAATATCTCATGGTAAAATTGGAGCAATGTGAAGTGCCGTCTGGACTGGGGAGAAATTAGGGTAGAATGGTAATCACTTAGTAACCTGAAATAAGTTGTGCAGACACGAGGGTGGAAGGACGGGGCTACCCACTGTCTCAAAGTAAAACAATGCTAACGAAATTGCTCTGGAGGCTGTGTTCTAAAAAAGATACACTATGGATCCAAATTGAGAAACCAAATTATAATGGAAATGAACAAAGTGATTTACAACTTGGTAAGCCAAAGATCCTTGACGCGGAGAGATTTGTTTGAGTTAGACATCTTGGCTTTATCTTCCATGTAATGTGTAGGGGAAGAGTAAAAGATGTGTAATGATTTTTGGCGTGGATGCAACCTTCTTGCAGCACTTTTTGATAGCCTATATGCATCCTCTTGCAGCAAAGCATAACCTCCCCTTGGCACTGGGATTCTTCCAATGTAAGATGATTGCAGGATATTAGCTTCAGAGGAACCTTACTGGCATAGAGTGCTGGTAATTTTTGAGGCTATTTGGAGTTAATGAGAACTAGAGGTTATGGAGAGGGGACCAATGTCTTTTTTCCTGTCAGAACTGCATTTGCTTTCATCTGAGAAGGGACTGTAAGATAGATTGGTGGAAAGTTGTTTGGTCTAAAATTTTACCATCCGAAAATCAGTCTTGTCTGTTGGAAATCGGCTTTCATAGGTTACATACATATTACAAGGTAAAGTTTGGACCAGCTCCATCAGAGATGCAGGTTGGTTATGTAAACAGAAAACATGGAACACCTATATATTCACCATCATGTTGATGCTGTGAACTGAAGACTATGAAGATCTCTTTTTCTTTGTTGGATTGTGGATTCCCTGGGCTGTTCATTTCTAGTTGTGAGATGGTAGCAGCATTGTTCCTACAAGGAAGAAAGTGGTGTATGTTCAGTATCACTTCCAGTAATTCTATGGGCAATCTTTTGGGAACAAAACAACAGAAGCTTCATGAAAGAATTTGGACCAGTTTCTCATTGGCTAGGATGCTCGTTCAAATCCTTATCAGGCTGCAAGTTTCGTGAAAAAAAAAAGTGAATGTTGATGGGAAGGTTTTTCTGGACATCAAAGCCCTGGGATTTCTATTAACATGATAAAGATTATACCAATAACACTGTTGACAGTTCAGTGAAATTGTTCGGTGTTATAACTAACCTCTAGTTTCTTTGTATCTCAGGTTGACAGTGTACTCTGTGTTTCTTCATATTATCAATGGGCTGTGCTTTTTGACGACCTTCCAAAAAGGCAATCTTATTCTAACAAAATATGATGTAGATAAGCTAGATTTATTTTGATAAATGCTTCCTGACATCATGTTCTTTCATAGACATTGTGAACTTGTAACAATAATTAACACAAACATGTATATATTCTGAATCATCCTTGTATTATCTTGTGCTTTTAACAGGATTGGTTTGAGCAATATCGAGAGCGTGTCGTTGAGGCTGAGCAAATGATACTGACAACCTTAAATTTTGAGCTTAATGTGCAACATCCATATACACCTCTTACTTCTGTCCTTGACAAATTGGGTCTTTCTCAAACAGTTCTAGTCAATTTGGCTTGGAACTTGATAAATGAAGGGTAAGCATTTGGTTACACTAACATCCGTTAGACTACCGTACGTTGGGCATTCGCCCATGTACTTCTGCTGTTGATGATTTATTTATGAGTCTTCAACTGATATTTTGCCCAAGAACATAGAAGTACATATAGAGCCATTATATTCTACCATCTTACATTATAGTCTTTATTTTCATCACGGGACATGGTTCAATCCATAGGGTTTACTTGTGCATATGAGAATTTGAATGTCAGTGGATGTCATTTTCTATCATATTTTTTTAAAATGTAGTTTCATTGTCTGTGAAAAATGTGGCCTAAAGTGTTCATGCTTTTTGTTGAGTTTGAGCATGTTGTTACTTGCTACACAATAGTATTACATTGTTGGTTGTTTCTGAAAGTGAAAGGCATGTCTTTTGTTCAGCCATTTTCCTTTTTTTGTTCTTTCTTTTCTTTGCGACTAACATGGTTCCTCAGTGGATGAATTAGGAAGAGGCAAGGTGTAATGTTATGCACCAGTCATCCCTTTAGAAACTGTAATGAAGCTACGAGACGTATACCTTTTGTGTGTGCAGTCAGAAATTTTTTATTTTACAGTGTTCATAGATTCAGTTCTAGGTTCCTCTGTTATTTATTGATGAATGGTGGTAGCATGATTTCCTTGTCTTCACTTCTGTCAAACTTTGACTTTTTCCTTCTGTAGAAACTTCATTGTTTTCTCTGCATGGCATATTGATTTTTTTGGTTGGCATAAATTGCAGGGTCTTGACGAGAATATTGTGCTCACCTAAGTGGTATTCTTAGCTGGAGGATTGATATGCTGTTCATGTAAAGCTTTATTTTACCCTTGAAGTTGCAGTAGTGTGTTTAATATATGTCTAAATGAATTCCTCAAACAGGCATCACGTGTTTTTTTTTTTATATAAAAAAAAACACATGCCTTGGAACCCCTTGTCCAGGCAGATCCTTTTTTAGAAACCTTTTGTTATCTTCTATTTTTTTACTTATAAATATATTTAACTTCTCTGTCATTTCATCCTTGGTTCAGGGTTAGCACATTATCAAGATTTTTTTTCTATTTAAGCTTCCCAATTTGCATTGCCTCCCTTCCTTTAACTTTTTGCATTTCCATTAGATGTCACCACTATCATCTCCGAGGTGCGGACAATTCAAAGAAACAGATCATTCTCTTCCATGATTCCATCTGACTGCATCTAGTACAGATGGCATGGATTGTCCTCCAAACATGCATGGACTTCGAATTTGTTTTAACTCTGTCCGAGTAGCATTCTCTTTCATGCTTTTAATGTAAAAAGAAGCATTAATTTCTCCATTATTGAACAATGGATATATGATTTTGCGATAGTTCAGCTCAACATGCTTTTTACTGGTTCTTGGGTACTGTCCTCATTAGCTAATATTAGTTGCAAGTCATAGAGAGCACTTTTCTGTTCTGCATAAAGTTGTGGATTCTTCCTATCACAGTTAATACCACTTTTAGTAGAGTATGATGACAACTATGATCCTAAGTCATGCCTTTTATACATATACTAAAATGCCCTTATTTCTATCCCATCATCTCCTTGATGCTCCACTAGCCATTTATCTTCTGTTGGCATGCACAATTAACATGGAGAGAGAGAATGTGGAAAGTGTTTTTGGAAGGCTGGAAAAGGGGGATTGATAGAAAGATAAATATGCAACTTCGCTTGTAATGTGTATTCACGTTGTTGGATGTTTCTCACCTGTGTCTTCTTAGAAATGTTTCTTATGTATTTGCAACTTTGTAGATAGTAAAACTACCTGGAAATTTTTGTACTTGGCCTTCTTGGTCATTTGTACATCTTCTGATCTTGGACCACCTAGGAATGGTCATAATGCAAGCGGAGATATTCTATTCTTCCCGTTTACATTCAGTATTGACAGTTTCACATTGGTTTGTTGGCTATCAATGCACTGTTAATGCTGTAAGTTAATATTTGTTATCATACATTGCTTACATAAAACGGGAGAAACAAGGTACCCATGCTTCCATACAAGTATATTCCTTTTGTCTGGACAGTATGGGGATCAGGTTGTCATGCCTTTGCATGAGTTTTATGTATGAGTAGTAAGGAAGTAATTTGAGCCGAGCAACAGTAATTGGGATTTGGGAGGTCTTGCCCTTTCCCCCTTACAGTCATGTCCTTGTCGATTTTCCTCGCCGGTTTTCTATTTGGATCGCTGGATTGGCATATTAGCCTGGAGCATAGTCGGGTTCAGGAGTTGACTGTTTAATCTCGAAGGCAGAACATAACTGCTATTATTAGCACCATGTCAGCATTTCAAGCAGAAAGATTCATCTTTCACCTGGGCAGCTTCACTGATAGTTGGTAAGGAAAGAACGATATGATGGCTTGTTTCTTTGCTTTTTGGATGTGGTTCTTTATTTCTGTAACTCGTTTCCTAACCGTGCCTTTTCTCTCCGTTGTGCAAGTTCCATTATATGCAAAAGCTTTTATGGGGGTACTTAAGAAGGATGCTTTTTGGTCATTCATTGTGAACATTACCTGTTGATTAGTATTTAACGTCTCTCTTCTGTTTTTCAGACTGAAGAGTTCACTTTGGCTCCAGTTCAAGCCCCATCATATTGCTGCTGGAGCTGCATTCCTTGCTGCCAAATTCCTGAATTTTGACCTTGCTTGTTATCAGAGCATCTGGCAGGAGTTTCAAACAACACCGCCCATCCTTCAAGGTATTGCAGTAATTTAGCTCTTTAGAAGTCACCCCTCTCGCAGCTGTAGCTTAAAATTGTCTGTTCTTTGACTTTGATTTGGTTGTGCAGATGTTGTCCGCCAGCTGATGGAGCTCTTTTAATACATGAAGCATGTCTGTTTACATCTGTTGCACCAGACTGTCATTATTCTGTTGGCACAAATAATGATGCAGATTACATTTGCGAGGAATCATAGTCTGCAGAATACACACAAATTTGTAAAATTACATCCCTATCAAATGAATAATATACCTATGTATTATCAAAACCATTTGGCCAATGACGCATATCAGCATAGTGAACCAAGTACTTTGCTTCATAGCAATGCATTTTTTTAGGTAAGATTGTAACTGCGTGCCACCAGATATTTGGAATTTTCATCTTAATGTGGTAAGCGTGCATTGTCTTTCACTAGTTGTGTTTTTCAGTGTTTTCCAGAGTAATATTTTACTCAGGCTGCGTTTGGAAATGCAGCAGCAGGAGTTCGGTCTGTACATAATCCAAAAGCCAACTCAAAAGTTCACGCCCCTTGCTTTTCAAAAAGTAAGTCACCATTACTCCTTTCTCTTTGTCTCTTCTCCAAAATCCACTTCACACAACCAAAGAAGAGATGTCTCGTTTGAAAAGGCTCAAGATGGTGAGGAAGATTATGTACAGACCGAACTCTCAAGATGGTGAGGAAGATTATGTACAGACCGAACTCGCTGCTGCGTTTCCAAATGCAGCCTCAGAGTTACCTCAATGGATTCTAGTCATACTACTGGCTTTAAGATTACATGATTTGTCTGCCAGGGTAAGCATGATTTCAGTTATGTCCTTCAGATTGTTGGTTATAAATGAAAAAGATATCAAAGCTAAAACTAACGTGAATTGCTTATGCAAAATCTGGCGCATTTTCGTTTTTCATGATCGAGCTATGTACTGCAGTATTTCTCTTGTTTTTGCATAGTGTTGTCCTCATTTTGTCAATCCGGTTCATTCGGCAATAAAGCCTAATGAATGTATCTTATTGGCCGCAGAATTTTTTTTTTTTTGTTATGTCATGCTTTGAATATCATGGACATATCCGGGTTAGTGTTTCTTGGAATATTTGGCACGGCTATTCCTAATTTTGCTGATATTGGCAAAACATCCATAAGGTTCTCTTGAAGGGAGTGGCGACCAAGGTAGTTGTCTCTTTCACGCTTTGTGATAGTACTCACTAGGTGACAAGGTCCGGCCATCATCTTTTGATTGGAGAAGGTGCTTGTTTCCTCCAGGTCGCAAATAATTACATCCTGGTTTTTTGAGCTTGTGAAATCTGTTCATGTAAAATCATTACTATCAGTGCTGGTGATATTTGATTGTTAAATTTGCTCACAAGCCGAAGAGCCTTCTCGGCTATTTCAGGATTTAAGGCCGGAAAACGCCTAATTGGAAAAGTAATGCTTGTTACTCTGCACGTATCTCCTTATAAAACGCAAAAGCTTTTAAAGCAATCCTGATTAATTAGCTATAGACGTTACCGACTTCTCGTGGAGGCTAGAGTACGGATGGCTGCGCAGTCATACTATGGGATGCTCAGTGGGGAATGCTACAGTATGTCTGTGCAGCCTTTAGAGTTGAGCAGTTAGAAACATGTATTGATTTCTTTTTGCTGCTTAGTTTTTTGCACGGATCTCACTCAGCTTCTTGTTAGTGTCATTCACTTGAAGTTGATGACATCTTCCACCTGGCGCTAAGCTGGGATCATTTGATTTCCTCAAACATCAATCTGAGTTACTTCAGTACCCCATAGTTGAGTTTTTAAAGTGTTTTCAAAACTGATACCGTGCGTTTCTTAGTGTGTTTTTCAAAATTGTGTGATTTATCTAAGGATGCCGTTTCTGACGAGTAGAGATATTCGATTGAGGTATTGAATATAGCTTTTCTGGAACGCGTTAACTGATAATTTACCCATATTATTTAAGTCATAAATATCTGAATATGAAAACAGTTACGTTTTGAATAGGCATAATGCTATTTATTATTTAGCAATTAGAGGCCGAGATCAAAAATAGAGAACATTATTGGATCTGGTGCCAATAATTTCATTTGACAACGTCATGGTATGTATAGTAGCTTTTCTTCTCGGAGTCAGTATTGGATACGTTGTATTCATGACAAACTTGACCCATTGTCATGTTTAACCACGCTTATAATAAATTTGGCTCTATTACAGGGAAGTAGGATCTATCAAAACCCTCCAGCACTCTACTCCTTGTATGGACCAAAGGTGATACCTAGTTTGGAAATGAATGAATAATCGATCTACCTCACCAATAATTTCATTTGACAACGTCATGGTATGTATAGTAGCTTTCTTCTCATTCAGTATTTGATACATTGTATTCATGACAAATTTGACCCATTGACATCTTTAACCACGCTTATAATAAATTTGGCTCTATTACAGGGAAATAGGATCTAACAAAATCCTCCAGCACTCTACTTTTATAGACCAAAGCTGATACCTAGTTTGGAAATGAATGACTAATCAATCTACCTCATATAAGACAGACATACATGAATGCTCATCTCCCATTCAGGAAAATACTTTCTTTCAAACCCACTGAAATAATGTCCTTGTGCCAAGAGATGGGTAACGGATGGAGCATGATGAGGCAAAATAAATCGGGGGTAAACAAATGAAACTAGATAACATAGGAGTTGACCCATATTTTCCAATCCTAAACATGCACTGACATGTGGCATGCACCGAACTGCCACATATTCACATGTACACATTCATTTGTACAAGGACCTATTGAATGGGTATTTGTTCAACTCTACCCTACATGTCATGAACAAACACGTGCATGCAAACATTACAAGAAGGGTCACAACCATTATAGGAAGTTTCCCTCTTAAAGGTACACTTTAAGCTTTTCGATGTTGAATTTAAACTTCTACGCAAGCAATCTCTGATTACACTCGAACATGTGCACTATTAGTTGTGTACTGTTTTACGAGTGGTGGGCCAAAATCTCATCCACCGCGATCAGAGTCCTTCGTCTCCGATCAAAGAGGCGTCGCTCCGCGGTCTCTACGAAAATGAACATTGTTTGAGGGCCCTTGGCATCAGTTCGGGAGACCCCCCTTTGATGCCTAAGTCAGAAGACTAGAGAAACATAGGGAAAGCTAAGGGAGCTTGGGTTCTAGAAAGTGCACCTATATCGGTTGGACTAGGGGTGCTTATATAGCAGTGCAGATGCGGTTCTCGGTCTTGTCTTACTAGGAAGAGTTCCCTACCTAAGGCCCCCTTATCGAAGGTAATTCCTTAGTAGGAAAGGGTGTGGGGAGAGTCTGATCCCGCTCAGAGGGGCGAGGTCTTGGGTTTGGTTCTGAGCAGGGCCACCTTCGGAAAATGGGTCCTGATCTTCCGCAGGTTGTAGTTGGACAGGTACTCGGAGAGGCAAAGCGTCCTGGTCCAGATTGCCTTCCGAGTAAGGCGAGTTTCTTGGCCCAGTTCAGTAGGACCGAATAGGGAGAGGATCCAAATCCTCTGGCCTTCGATAGTCTTCGTTGGATTGGTTAGGGGTCGGGCCCTTTAAACCTTTGATGTGCTTGATTAATTCTAGATCAAGGTTATTGGACCGGCCTAGCAGCTTTTAGGCCTTGCAAAATTCTTTTCCTTCACTTGCCCCCTCGCTTCTTGATGTACTCCATACGTCAAGGAGCGATTCATATTCTCGGCATGCACCATTTGGCTATCGCCTCCTTGGGCATTTAAGTTCTTAGTTTCCCAAGGGGTGCCTTCGCAGCGTTTGGGCTCTGCATAGGCTTTATAATCCCGCGAGAGGGAGGATTGCCTTCAGCATTCCCGTGAACATTTGGTCTAGGGTAAGTCATGGATTATGCCGCGAGAGTTGCCAAGGACCAGGACGTGATGGGGCCCTCAGGGGCCACCCCGAGCTTCTTGTTTCAATTTGAAGGGCCTACCACATCCCCGACAAATACCATTTGACTCCGACGGACCGCTCTCAAAGCGCCCAGGCTCCTTTGCTGCCCATGCGGCTCTGTTCGAGGCAGAGTTTAGGTTGCCCATTCCTACTTTCGTCCTGCAATTGCTGATCTATTTCCAGGTCGCTCCGGCCCAGATGCTGCCAAACTCCTGGAGGATGGTCATCGGACTAGTGATCCTTATGCAGGACATGGGTCACCTAGGAGCGACGGTGGACATGTTCTGGTACCTGTTCCGTGCCAGACGTGGCCACCTTGGCTGTTCGCAACTTCGCCCAATTTGAAGCTAGGGACAGAATGCTTCTCGCGCTGAGCGCTGGGTTTCCCCGTGCGGGGTGGAGGGATTCCTTCTTTTGGGTCGAGGGGGGCCCTCAATAAGAATGGCCCTTCCTACTGGTCTTTCGAAATCTTTCTATTGGTGCCCCCCCTAGAGTAGGGGTAACCTTAGTGTTGTACTTGGATGCCAACATTCTTACGCTTGTGTTGGTGGGTCCTCTAGTCGCCGTTGGCCCGCAGGTCACTGAAGTGGCATCGCGGCATGCCGGTTTGTCAGTGTCGCCGATCGAAGAGGAAGAGGATCCAGTCAGAGGTCCGGGTGGTGATGCTGGACTGAAAAGCCATCGGAGCAGGCAGCGGCAATAGGTGCATGTAGGCCGGCTGGTGCGGGGCGTAGATGTGCCCCTTTCTTTTTCTTTTTTCCGTTTATTTGTTGTAACACTGCAACGTTTATTAGCATGTTAGTATGAGGCGCACTTTTTTCAAGGGCTTGGGACATACCTTATCATTTGGTTCAAATGGGCCCAACCACGCTTGTGAGCTAGTGGTTTCTCGGCCAATCGGCCAGAGTCAAGTCGAGGGAACGTTAGTCTTCGTTACTTGGCACCTATTGGGGTGTCCCCGATGGTGCTATAAAATATGAGTTGAACCCACCATACTGCTGGTTCTGCCTGGTCGATCTGGGCCATCGTCAGAGGCCCAGATCAACATCCCACTTGACCGGTCAATGTTGAAGCAACCATTTTGCCGCTCCTAGACTGGCCCCTTGTGATTGCTGGGTCTCTTGGATCGTTCTAGATTCCTAAGGGTGATTTTACATGTCATAATAAGGGGGGCAGTGTGTGCTCCCTCTGGCTTGGTGGCCTACGAGGCTATAGCCCGTCCTTCCTAATGAGTTCCATCGATCTTCTACTTTTTACGTTGTCGTCCATGATTCTTTGGTCAGGATGAATCTCCGAGTAGTCTCTTCAAATCTTCCACAGGGGAGGCATATTTTCCTCTTTAAAGAGGCGAAAGTCTCGCCACCACGCTCCTTTTCAAGAGCATGAAGAATTTTACCATCCACCTTCCAGGAGGTGTCATCCCTGCGGAGGATAGAGCCTCTTCCTCCAAAGGGGGCTTAATGGAGGTGTTCTTCCTTATGAGGCGAGGCTCAACAGGATCTTCCGATGCTGGATTAGGGGTCATCAAGGCCTAAGGGTGAGGTTTTCCCTCCTCTGATATGGGGCGTCATCTGGTCTTCTTCCGGGGCTTAGGTTCCTCATGTGGCTCCATTCAAGAGACTTCACGGCCGTCATTCTAATCCATTTATGTCACGGGCTCATTCTCTTCGAGCCTTCGGATTGGTATCCAGCCTCAAATTCCCTCTTGCAATCATGGGCAGGCTGTTTGGGGCTAGTTCGTCATAATCATACTGCCCGTGTAGGGGCTTTCTCTTGATCCCAAGTTTAGGGGGCTCGGGGCGACTAGCCGATGGAGTTGGGGAGGCTGTCGATATGTCGAGGTGATGCGTTCTCGTCATCCCATAGTTGGCGGGTTTTTGGCACCGTTGTCGAGATGTCGGTCTCTAGCCCAGTGCCCTTGCTCCCATCGAACTCGAAGGGTGGCTTTCAAAGGGGTGGGAGGGGGCCAATGCCCTAAGGGCAGGGTGTGCCATGCCTATAGGCAACGACTGTAGAGGTCGGGGAAGCCGCCACCAGCAGAGAAACTGCAAGGTGGCCTGATTTTCAATGACGTTCAGGACCAGAAACTTTTCCTAGTTTCACAATCCATCTTGGCTTGGCCAAGCTTGATTGGGACCTTTGTATCGTCCTTCGGGGGCATCGACTTTGTCGCTTTGTATAAGAAATTATTGTTTTTCTACGTAGCGTACCTTCCCCTTCTTCCTTCGACCCAGACCGGCTAAGTTGGCTTGGCGACTTAGGCTGAGTCCGCATTTGTCTATTGTGTCACGGGTTTATACGTTCAAGCTTGGGGAGCTTCCTTTGCTACGTAAGGTATCGCCGATGAAGTTTAATCCCATATGAGGGTGGAAAGCCCTTCCCTGCGAGGCGAGGCGAGGCTTGGCAGGGATATCGTCAATCGAGTTTAGTCTCATCTGAGTTTTGTGGGGAGCCGCTTCCCTCCGAGGCAAGGCGAGGCAAGGATATTGCCAGTCGAGTTTAGTTCTATCTAAGCGTAGGGAGATGCGAGGTTTGGCAGGGGTATCGTTGATTGAGTTTAGTCCTATCTGAGGATGGGGAGTCCCTTCCCTACGAGGCAAGGCTCGATAGGGGTATTACCGATCAATTTTAGTCCTATCTAAGAGTGGGGAGCCCCTTGCATGCGAGGCGAGACTCGATAGGAGTATCACTAATCATGAGGGTGAGGAGCCCCTTCCCTGCGAGGCAAGGTAAGGCGAAGTAGGGATGTCGTTGATCGAGTTTAGTCCCATCTGAGGGCGGGGAGCCCCTTCCCTACAAGGCGAGGCTCAACAGGACCATAACACCTTTGGGAGCTGTCGAGCTAGTTTCGATCGCCCTGTAGTCGTGTCTTTATGCCTCTCATTATGACTTTATTAGTGTTCTCTAATAGATCGTTGGCCTAGGGATGGGTCACCTAAGAAAACCAGTGTCAGATGTTAAAATGTCGGCATCAATCGATGAACCATTGGCTGATGAACTGTCATCTATTGTCGGAGATGAGTACTTGGGGCACCTCGAACCTATATATCACATGGGAAAAGAAAAAAATTTAGACAATGTCTTCCCTAATTTTTGTCGTGGCTTCCACTTCCGCTACATCATAAAATAGTCGATGGCAAATATGACAAATTGCTTCTACGCTTTGGTCTTGGAGAAGGATTTCAAGATGTCAATACCCCACATTGCGAACGGGCATGACTCATAGATGGTGTGAATTTCCTTAGTTTGAACTAGGGGAATCAACACGTGCACCTGATAGCTTGCGCACTTCCTAAAGTACTCGATGCAGTCTCGAACTAGCATAGGCCACTAGTACCCATGGCACAACAAGGTGCGACTAATGTCTGAGGGTCTACGTGGCTCCCGCATAATCCTTTGTGGACCTTTGCGACCACATCCATTGCTTCTTGGGGCGGAAGGCACCTGACCAAGGGTATAGTCAGAGACCGATGATACAACTCTTCGTCGATCAAGGTGAACCAAGCTGCTTGTGTTAGTTTTAGGTGGCCTACAAGCCAATCTGACTATGTAAATCTCGTTCATTTATTAATATAATGACATAATATTCATTATGTGTAAATCGCATTAATTCTCGTTTCATAATGAAGTCCGTGAATATGTGCTATAGTGATCAGATTATGATGAGATCATACTAATGAGACTGATCACTTAAACACACATTCTTAATCGTTCATAGTTGGAGGATATCCGAGAAGGACATCGGATATCCGGTTAGACTAGTACATATTACTCATGCTCATATGATGAGGGTGACTAATCTCATAAGTCACTTGTGTGGAGACACTAAGGCGAATCTGTAGGTGCTCATTGGAGAATGAGTTCACTGAACTGATCCGACTGAATCGCTGGATGGTATTGTACCTCACTATCAACCAACTTGATTCTATTGTCGCAGTTGCGTGGATGGTCCTCGGACCTGAGACACCAAGGACACCTTGTCGGTGGACTTCTGTGCCTTGACCTTGGTTTACGAATCTCTAGCCACGGGATTCTAATACGCCAAGGATTGGGTACAACGGAATACCGTCGAAGGGAATTGTATGTCAATAAGGAATCATTCGCTCTCGGTACTTAGAGAGAGAATGCTCTAGGAAGGATGCGCGGAAGTCCCTAGCCAGGGCGGACAATAATATCGGGAAAGGAGTTTTCCGATATTCATCAGCGGCATCCAAGCTAAGTGAGTCGACCGGTTAGGGTTTGACAGCTCGTCATACCCTGAGTTGACTCGAGAGCATTGTACGAATGAAGGATTATATCCACGTGGTAACTGTCGGCGGAAAGGTTCCAAGAGTGGGGTACTTAACCCCCAATACCTTCCGGGTTCACGCGGTGTTGCTTGGCACCCAACGTGATCGGAGGCCCGGTCGAATTCGATGTGCGACATCAATTCGATTAATTAATTAATTAATAAATAGTTATTAATTGATTAATAAATCCAGTGAAGAGTCACTGGGCTTGTTGGGCCATTAACTAGACTGGTACTTGGGCCTAGAGGGTCACACGCAAATGATTCTCAAGGCGATGGATAAATAAGTGGGTTTTATACAAACCAGGAATTTTTATGAAAAACTGCGCGGGTAGTATAAAACATAGCGAAGGGGTTGAGCAGGCCAAGCTGCTGCTAACCCTAGCCGCCCTCCTCTGTTTCTCTCTCTCTCTGGCGTCCAGACAGATCTAGATCTGCTCCGCTGCTTCTCTGAATCCCGTTTGACGGGAAATTGTCCGCGCGCTGCGGCGATCGTTGCGGCGACCGGCGGAGGTTTCGTGGGCTGCGAAGAACGAGGAACGTGAGGATATCCGTCGCGAGGAGGATCGCGTGGACTTCGCTAGAGGCCGGGCACTTGCGCGGCTTGCGGTGTCACACCGACGGAACCGAACGGTTGCGGATTCGAATCCGCATACGGTGAGAACTTCGATTATCCGATAATCGATTTTAGTTTTTCGAAACGGAAAAACGGATCACTGTTTTATTTTATTTTCCACTGTGTGAGCGATCCGGAGAAACCCGAGAAAATCCAACAGCTTGATATCTAATCTACATGGCATCTGTCCGGTCAGCTGGCAGTTGATCGTCTCGCAAGAAGGCCACAATAGTGTGAGTGCTCAATTAGTGTGTCATCATATCATAAATCAAATATTAACATGATAAACATGAAAACCAAACAAGATCGTGATCGAGTGATCACTACTTACTTATCCAATAAGGGAGATTTTGTTGAGTCTTCTATTTCCTTCTCTTCGGCCGGCCAAAAAGAAAGAGCCTTCTTTCTAGTTCACTCTCCTTTTTTATCAATGCCTCTTCAATTTTCGGCAAAGAAACAAAGAAAAACAAGATAAAGAAAATTAGATTAGAACTTAGACAATAGTGTAATATATATTCTAAAGATGATGAAAATCATGCAAGTAAACTAAGAAAACTCACTTATTTTGTATTCTTTTAAACCCCTAAACAATAGGTTGATTTGAATGAAGTGAGTGTGTGAGAAACAAGTAGTGATGAATGATAGATGTTCTAATGCAAAACAGTGAAAAAGAACAATGATCCAAGTCTCAAAGAAGAGATTGGAAGAAGAAAAAGAAGCTTCAAAACTTGTCTACGTTCTTCACACTAGTCTCCTTCTTTCACCTTGATCAGAGCTTTAATTCATGCAATGGCCAACATCCTTAAAGGCTCAAAAGAGTTATGTATATATAGAGGGCTCTTTAGAGTAGTTTGACTCTTAAAAGGCTCTCTCTTGGCCTCCGAATTGCCATAAATAATTATCATGAATTTATAAACCTTTCTACCATGGAAACTAGATAATCTCGGTCAAACCGTTGAATTGCGTCGCTTTAAGATGACGCCCATTAGAAACGCGTCGGCCTATCATGACATCCTTTGAGGGGCCAAAATAAGAAAGATAAACTCAAAAAAAGGAAAGATAATTAAGAAACTTAAAACACGTCGATCATGAAAGACGTGATTTAGATAAATGAGAAATTAACTAAGAGTCAAATTGACAATCGGGAAGGATTAGTAAAGCTAAATCACGTCGATTATGGGCGACGTCATTCAACTTAATCCTTATCGATTAAGAAATTTGAGTCAAAATTAATTTCGGCTAGAAATCTAAAAGACGTCGACCATGAGCGGCGCTAATTATAAATATCTGAGAAAAATAAGTAAAAATTAATTAATAATTAAAAATCAGACCGGGCATCATAAATGTGACATGAAATTTACTCAATGTGA
Source organism: Zantedeschia hybrid cultivar (assembly GCA_030544215.1). NCBI lineage: Eukaryota > Viridiplantae > Streptophyta > Magnoliopsida > Alismatales > Araceae > Zantedeschia > Zantedeschia hybrid cultivar. The sequence continues at coordinate 74,645,527 of JARZZO010000005.1, read as the reverse complement.
GGTCAAAATTAGTATGTCTACATATTGGATCCATCAAGCAGGGCTCTGCTTCTACCTGAGCCACCTCCACTAGTTGGATGGCTGGTGCTACCACATTTTCGACGAAGACCGTTTGGGAAGTGGGTAATGCCATGGAGGCGAGTTTTCCAACTCATATACCCGTTGATTTTCTTCCCTCGGGATGTATGTGATTTCAAATCCCTCGAAGGCAGAAACTATATGCATAATCCATTCTTTGTGCTGCTTCATGTTAGGGTCTTTGGCCTTATATTCATCCGTAAGCTGTCAGACGATGAGCTGAGAGTCGGAGAATGTTTTGATTTGGGCTGCACCCAAGCGGCGAGCCACTCGGATTCCTATGAGTAACGCCTCATATTTTGCCAAATTATTCGTTGGTCAGAATTGGAACCATAGAGATAACTGCACGCCTTCGCCTCTGAAGGTCTTCTGAGGGATCAAGATAAGGTCGGCCCCACAGCCGGCAGCTCGGGATGACCCATCAATGTAGATCGACCACGCCGGTCCATGCCCGACCCCAACCGCTTGTTCCTGTGTAGGGAGTGTACATTCTGCAAGGAAGTCGACTAGGGTCTGGGCTTTTATGGTTGCCCTCAGTGGGTAAGAGATATTGAATTTTGAGAGCTCAATCACCCACTTTGCCATTCGCCCGGAGGCATCAGGTCGCTGGAGGAATTGTCACAAGGGGCGGTCGATGACAACCTCAATCGGATGTGCCTGAAAGTATGGCCGCAATTTTTGAGCGGCCATTACAAGGGCCAACCCGAACTTCTCGACAATTGGATAGAGTTATTAAGCTCCTTGGATAACCCGACTTATGTAATAGACCAACCTCTAGATCTCTCTTTCCTCCCTGACCAACATTGAGCTCACAGTATGCGGAGTTATAGATAGGTAGAGAGAAAGCGACTCACCCGACTGTGGTTTGGAGAGGACGGACGGCTTAGCCAAATACTGCTTTAGCTCATGGAATGCCTATTGGAATTCTCGTGTCCAATTGATACATCACTAGGTGTCAGGCAGATTGTCTTTCACTTGAAGTAGCTTGAAGAAAAAGGGACACCACTCTACAGCTTTCGAAAGGAGCCGGTTGAGGGCAGCCAGGCGTCCCGTCAACCTCTTGACGTCTTCTAGCTGCGTTGATGGTTCCATAGATAGAATAACTTCAATCTTTTCTGGATTAGCTTTTATCCTTCGATGGATGACCAAAAAGCCTAGAAATTTCCTAATCGTGACCCTAAAGGCACATTTAGCTAGGTTGAGCTTCATGCTATATTGCCTCAGAGTGTCAAATGTCTCCAAGAGATCTTTAAAGTGATCAGTGGCATGCTTAGATTTCACCAGTATGTTGTCTACAAAGACCACCATATTTCACCCGATCTGCCGATTGAACATAATGTTGATGAGTCTCTAGTGCGTTGCTCTAATATTCTTCAGTCCAAACGGCATCCAAGTGTAGTAATATAACCGCATGTCGATGATGAAGGTAGTGTATTCTTCGTCTGCGGGACTCATTCGGATTTGATGATAACCCAAAAAGACATCAAGGAAGTTGAGTTGATCATGGTCTACCTTGGCGTCGATCAACTGGTCGACATTAGGCAAGGGAAAACAGTCCTTAGGAGTGACCTTATTAAGGTCGGTAAAGTCGATGTACATTCACCAGTTATTGAAGGCTTTTTTCACCAGCATGATGTTGGCCACTCATACTAGATAGCGGGCATCTCGAATAGCTCCTGCATTTAATAAAGAAGTTACCTGCTCTTTGATGGCATCATGTCGCTCTACGGAGAAATGGTGCTTCCTTTGTTGAATTGATGAGAACTTGGGGTCAAGGTTGAGGGAGTGTGAAGCAATATACTCTGGTACCCTAAGAAGCGGGGTATCCGCCCAAGCAAACACATCCAAGTGGGCGGAAAGGAACTCCCGATATTACTCTCTCCTCTGATCAGACAGAAGGGCTCCGACCTTAAGTTCTTGGTCAGGCGTAGGGCCAACCTTTATAACAACTAACTCTTCAGATGGTTCGGTTGCTTCCTTCGGTCCATCCAGTAACTCATGAGGAGGCTCGGTAAGCTTCCACGTATGTGCCTCAGTTGTAGCTAAGTATGTCTGTTGGGAAACACTTTGGTCTTCGCAGACTTCTCTGATTTCGCACACGGTCTAGAATTTGAGTTTCTGATGTAGGTTGGAGGGGACGACCTTGAATTGTCCTAGGGATTCTCTCCCCAAGATGGCATTATAAGGTGAGGGAGTGTCTGCTATCTCGAATGAAACTTCGTAGGTACATGTCGGGGGGGGGAGGTCCCATCGTTGCCAAGAGAGTTGTGTGATGTCCCGCACTTATTGATCGATCACCGAGGTAGTGGGTCGGCACTGCTGCCTCCTTGATCGTTGCATATGCTCGATCAAGTTGTCAGAAGCTATCGAGGAAAAGGATATTCGAAGGGTTTTCGTTGTCGATCGACAATGATCCTCCTTACTCAGTGTCCTACGATATCAACCTCAATTACTAATGCATTATTGTGGGCGAGCACAATACTTTGGAGATCCTCATTAGAGAAGGTGATCGTCCGTTGGACGTACGGAAATCAACAGACGCTCCCCCAATTGGGACTTTGGGTACCCGAGGTACAAGTATATTTCCTTTTATATCTCCCTGTACAGGCCGTGTAGATGTCTTTCTCGATCAGACTACACCGACATTATTTATTTTCCTTGGTTAGGGATCCATCCACAATTTTCTTCGGTCATGGCCTTTGAGGTCGATTCCCATAGACGGTGCCAAAAGATGATAGTCAAAATCTTGTCTACATCAGGACCCTTTGTCTCCGATCAGAGGGGCGTTGCTCCTGCGAAAGAGAACACTATTAGAGGGCCCCCGGCAACTGTATGGGGGATCCCCCTCCAATGTTTAAGTCAAAATTGTGGGAAAATAGAGGACAAGCCAAGGAAGCTTGGGCTCTAGAAGGAGTACATGTACCGGTTGGACCAAGAGTTCTTATATAGCAGGGTAGATGCGGTTGTCGATCTTGTTCTGATTAGGAAGAGTTCCCTGCCCAAGCCCCCCCTATCGGAGGTAACTCTTAAACAGGAAAGGGTATGGGAAGAGTCCAATCCCACTTGGAGGGGTGGGATCCCGGGTTCAGTTCCGAGTAGGAAGGGGCCACCTTCGAAAACTGGGTCCCGATCTTCCACAGGTTGTAGTCGGATAGGTACTTGGAGAGGTGAAGCGCCGTGGTCCAAATTGCCTTTCGACTAAGGAAAGTTTCTTGGCCCGATTCAGTGGGATCGAATAGGGAGAGGATCCGGACCTCCTGACCTTCGGTAGTTTTCACTAGACTGGTTAGGGGTTGGGCCCCTTAAACCTTTGATGTGCTTGATTAATTCTAGGTCAAGATTATGGGGCCGGCCTAGTGGCTTTTGAGCCTTGCGAAATTCTTCTCCTTCAATGAGCATTATGGAGATTTAGATCACAATTGACTAAACTCACCATATAAAGGATTTAACTCAAAATTTATCAGTAATAGTTAAATATAATCTCATTATATAATTAACTACACTTTTGCCCCTCTTATTTTCACCCTGTCGTTAATAATTTTACTAAATGAAAATTCTATCAAAAATACTCTAGAGGTCAATTTCCATTTCGTACCATAAGAATATGTTTGGAGTATGCCATTAACACTTGTTTTTTTGGAGAAAAAAGATTGTAATGCCCTTACCATAGAGAGAGAGAGAGAGTACTCTAGAGGTTAATTTCCATTACGTACCAAAAGAATATGTTCGGAATATGCCATTAACACTTGTTTTTTGGGAGAAAAAAGATTGTAATGGCCTTACCAGAGAGAGAGAGAGAGAGAGAGAGAGAGAGAGAGAGAGAGAGAGAGAGAGAGAGAGAGAGAGATGGGTTTATGTAGCGGGCGAGGATGGTGTTTGCGGCACTCTCCGACAGGGTCTGCATGCAGACGACGGGCTCGGTCCAGTCATGGGAGTTTGGCGGGGAACGGCCAACCAAAGAATGCGGTGGTGGTGGCTGTGAGGGCGGAAAGGGAGATCTCAAAGATGGAGCTAGCTTGGGCGCTTACGCACGTCGTTCGGCCCGGCGACTTCGTCACTCTCCTCCCTGTCATCTGCAAAGCATGATGAGGGTATTCCAACTCAATGCTTGTTCCTTATTCCCCATCTCTCTCTCTCTCTCTCTCTCTCTCTCTCTCTCTCTCTCTCTCTCTCATTAAAGGAACAACACCTTATATAGACGTTTAATGTGTCCAACCTTGGGCTCATCTGCGTTCCTCTTGATTTGAACACGAGTTATGGAATAAAAATTCTGGTTTTTAGTAGGCAGGAGGCAGTTTTGGAGATGCACAAGGCTTTTCGACGACCGCAACAACAGCTAGAGTGGCGGGTTGCCAGATGAGGAACGAGATCGTCTGGACTATCTTCTCTGAACCTCGATGCATCCCCATATTCATCAAAAGAAAGGTAAATGGGTCATTTATATTTGAAATGATATGACCAACCAAATACATCATTTTTCGTTGAGCCTAGAAACACACCGAGGTCAAGACAAAATAGTCTAAATGATCTCATTCCGTCATATGACGCCCCGGCAAGTGCCGTGCAGGCACAAAGAGAGAGAAAGGCTAAAGGTGAGAGTATTATTATCTTTTTGTGTAGAAATAAGATTTAGTCATAATTAGCTACGTTTTTTGTTGGAATTGGTTATGGGACGTGACAGCAAGGATAGTTTTGACAGAATTTTAGGATTATTAGCAGTAAGACAAAAGTAAGAGGGAGAGTATAAATAATTATGTAGGAGGGTTACATATGAAATTATCCTAATTTATCCTTTTAAATATTTCACAACTTCGAGGAGAACACCGGAGGAGGGTGTTTCGAGGTAAGTACAAATTCGTGTCCCGAATGCGCTCGTGATTGTTTCTCATCGAATCTATTAAATGCACTCTTTTCAGTTTGGTTTGCCAATATGATGACTAAAGAAAATTTATTGTCTTTATATGCTAACATGTGGAATAGTTCACTTAATTTTAGGTTAATGCCCTCATATAATGTTTGTTGTTTCTATCAAACACAGATTTGGTGCTTTTAACATTAGCTAACATGGCATTAGTGATTCTGAGACACACCACAAAATTTAAAAAAAAAAAAAAAAAATTAAGGTCAAATTTCACATGCCTCACATGTTCATATATTTGATCTCTAGTTGATCCAAAAAAAATTTAAAAATCAAAAATCGAAATCCCAGTGAACATTAAAAAAATACTCCTAATGGGTTGAACTCAATTACAATTTTCAATTTTTAAAATTCTTTTAAGTCCTCCAATTGAAAATCAGACTGTATAAATATGTGGGACATGTGTGGCTTAACCTTAAGGAAATTCTTTTTTTCTTTTCTTTTTGTAGTGTAGCTGCACTGCCAAGTAGTATAGTTAAGTCTAGCGGTGCAACAAATATTACTCTATTTAATTGAGTGTTAGTATAAGTCGCTTCCAATAGGCCTATAAGCAGGTGACCAATAAATTTATATATGAGGATCACGTACGTACGTCGAATATATTGGACTCTATATTTACTTCGCTGTACATACGCATCATCTAATATATCCAAGTCAAATTTATAATATATTTCGAGACAAAATCCCATAAGCTGGGTAAAAAGGATTGCATAAGAGAAGCTTATCGTAAGATGAAGCTTACATATCACAATTACACATAATACATATGTTATTTATACTTGAGTAATACTTGTGCCATGACTACTAATATCCAGTTCTCTGAAAATAATTTTATTAAAAGCTGAAAATCTTATAGATGGGTCAAATCCTTCGGGCACAGAAGAAACCTATGCAGTAAAATGGCCAGGGTAGAAAAAAAAAAGGTTTAGCCCAAGTATTAATCCCAAGATTTCTGTCAATATAAAATACCAAGGACTACAACAAAAGAATATTGGGAGTACTAGTGCAGTACTCCCCAATAATCAAGTTAATAATCAACCATATCAAGTTGCCAAACGCGCCGTTATCAAATCAATTGAGTACTAGTGCAGTACACTATCAAAAGTGTGCAGGATGTTATCATAGTCTACCCAAGGTGCTTTTAGAAGGAACTATCTGATGAGAATATCAAACGATTGCCAAAGAATGGGACACATGAAAATCATTGCAAGAAGTTGAGTCTTGCTAGTACGCAACAACCAATGCGGCACAATAGCCGGTAAGTCATTTCTAAGTGGTTACAATAGTTATAATACTTATAAAACAGTTCTCCATATGAAAAGAATTGCCCTCAGCAGAACATAATTTGAGAGATCAAAGGCGAAAGAACATAATTTGAGAGATCAAAGGTAAAAAAGATAGATGGGTAATCATGCGAGATGTACCTTCGGCCAGTCTACTTAGAATGCCACCATGTCCACTCTCAAACTACCTTGGGTCCAGTTGACTGCTCCCACTTAAACTGCTGCCCTGTTGTCCTTCCATGGGCTCCCACTTAAACTTGTGCCTTGCTGTACCTCTTAAGTTTCACATTTAATAATCATAATGACCTCCAAAAAGCCTGCACATACTTCGAGTATTTAAAAGACAGAGAGTCCCTCACTGTAGTTCCAACCGCGAAGACTGATGCGTGGTGTGACACCCGACGGCAAGTCAAAGGAAATATACACAACAATTGCCTCTCCAGGAACAAGTGAGAAATAGTTGTCAGAATAATGGACAGGAAGAATTCTTGCATCCTCCGCCTCCTGCTCTTTATGAGCTTTGTGTACTGACAAATGAAGGAAAAATGCAACTCCTGCATCTGTGCCATTTATCTCAACTACCTTTGAGCCTACGTCCACACTAGAGGAACGTCTAAAAATCCTCCTCAGCGCACTAACCACAGGCTTGTCTGAGATCACTGCTTGTGTCAAATCTGGACGGTAGTCTTTTACGTGATTTTTGTTGGCAACTGTAGTGCAGCTTATGCTTTGCAAATTTGGGTCATTTGAAGTGTTTTTAACATGCATCTCTACTTCATAACTGGATCCCTTGATGTTAACTTTGGAATTTATCTTGAGGGGAATTTTCTTTTTCCGGTAGAGTTCCAACTGCTTGAAATTTTCTCCCGGGAGGTGCAGCCAATAAAAGTTCCTAGAGATGATTCTGGAATCCGAGACATGGAAAAGTTTGAGGAGAAGAAAGTAAACTGGCTTCACTTTCTTTGACTTTGGATACTTCATTTCAATAGTTGGGAGCACTCTTTTGGGTGGAACCACAATCTTTTCAGTAACCTTATAGTATGGACAAGTTCCATCCAGATCCCACACCGAAATTTCAATTGCTACATCTTGGAGCTCGATAGAGGTTGTATTCACTACCTGCTTTGGAAGAGGTATGTTTATATACCTGCGAATGAACCAAGAATCTGGAATGGATGAGTTGGATGGTATGGACTACATTACCTCTATAAAGTAATTTGACAAGTTGAGCTGAATATGAATTGGTTCAGCAGCATGGCGACAGCCATAAAATCCTGCAGTTTGATCATGTAGATGGTCATAAAACTGACCTCGAAGGCCTGTCCATGGGTTCTGTGTTTTCCAGATCAGAACACCAGTATACTTGGTCCACATTCGGGAGGTCCAACCCTCTAGAAGAGCTCTGTATTGGACATAATTAACAAGCTGCGCCTGCAGTGATGGATGCACAAAACAAAATTAGTACAAATTATTCACAGTAATAGAGAAAAGAAAGAAAAATATCTGGGGTACATTTTACCTTCTCACAGAAGTCATCAAGGTCCTGAGGTTGACCATACTGTACAATTTGGTCATGGACCTTTCCTGGCTTTGAGTAAGGAATGTACTTGTGGTATTCCCATATAGGGTTGGGAACTTCTTCTATGTAACCACTAGAAAGTTCCTTGAACAATGGAAGCTTCCATCCTTCAGGTGGCATTGTTGCTCTAATTGTTGCAGCAACAGGCATCCCGACAGAGCCAACCTCAGGGTTGAAACCATAGTTGTAGAAATTATCACTAAAGAAATCTTCAGGATTCTGGATTTCATAGGGGCCATCAGTGAAATCACCCTTTCCATTTGCAAAGCCATCCCACATGGATCCTTGTATGTAAACACGGGTTCCATCAAGATATTGACTTGGGTCTTTTGATTCTTGTAGTAAATCTTCTGCTAATGTGCCAAATTTGTTGCAGCATTGGAAGAGAGGATGAAGACTCAAGTCACGCTTAAGGGCTGTGTTGATATCTTCAGGCGGAGTCTGTTCATTGCCACCAACCCATAGAGCAAGACTCGCATGATTTCTCAAAAGTTTGACAGTGTCCCTTGCACACAGCAAGAATAGATCATGGTCCAAAGGTCCGTCAGGATTTGAGATGGGTATACCACGCCCATCGCAATCTCCAGTTATCCAAAACTCTTGCCATACCTGCAAAATTTAGCCCAGACATTGATATAAATTCACAGAAGGTGTTGATATTACATCCTGAAAACTCAGCAAAGGTGATGAAGCTCCACTCTTCTAAGAAATGGGATATAAGAGAAAATTTGCATGTGCAAAATAAGCATTTAAAGTTTCGATTGGATCGATAATTAATGATAGGACAAATAAAGAAGAAGAGAAGGAAAGCAACTATACATGCCTAGATAAATATAAAATTATACGACATCACCCAGAATTAAATATTCCAATGTGATGAATTTGCGAATGTATGTGATGAAGGTTTAAACTGCAAAAAAATGAATTATGCAGAGAAGCTTAAGCTTATGTAATTTCATCCACTTTACTAATAAAATGTAACAACTTTGCTAAATTTACTTTTATGCTCCACCCAGTGGGAATTCATCATTCAACTGTGTTCCTCACCATATAAATGTTTCCCACCATTAGGAATACAAAGGAAAGGTCCAGCAAACTTCCAAGTGAAACTAATTACCATGATGTTTGACATGTGGGTCTTCGGACGATGAGTCCAATATTTTGTTCACTCCATTTGGGGCCTGTTCATGCACTTTTTCAATTTTTGAGACATTTTCGTGCGACTTTTGCACTATTTTTTTAGTCTTAAGGGTATTTTAGTCTAGGCGCATGTTTAAGGAGCCCATTAGGGTTTATTTCTCCTTTAAACATTACTGTAAGAGTCTTTTCAATTTATTAATAAATTTTAGCATGAATTTCGGATAATTTCTGCATTGACTCTAAGACGAAGAAGAAAAGCCCTGAGATGGGGTCGGGTGAGACAGACGGGTATTGCCACCACCACCATCGCCTCCCTGCCACCGCTACACATCACCTTGCCACTGCCATTACACATCGCCTCGTGCTGCCATCTTCCCTGCTCATCCTGCATCAAGTACTCTTTTCACCAATTGTTCTAGTTATTCCAGCCAAGATTTCCTAAGCCTTCCACTACTGGCACCCTTCACTGAATAATCATTCTTCTGACCAGTCCCAAATCTAGCCTACATTGCACATTTCCAAGGCCAAGCAGCCACAATGTATCCTCCCTTTAATTGAAATGATCTAGCAACAATTGTATATTCCAATTTGAATGGGAAAAAAGCAACTTGAACAGATTGGAGTTCCTTGATATCATGCATTCCCTGTATTTTAGGATCACATGATTCATGCATCAGGCACTATTTTGGGTATCAGACCCAGGTAGACATGTGACCCTACATTGTAACTTCGGCATTTAATGAATGAACTTTATCATCAGCATATTTACAGGAAAGTTCCACAATAAGGTGGAAGTGGAGATTGATGGACATGCAAGTTTCCAAGTGAAAGATAAGCATTTGATGGAAAATGTTTTCAACTGCAGTCGTTTTCTTTGCAAGGGGCATGTATTATTTGATCGAATTGGAGTGAATGGCCCCAGTTGGGTTATCCAACTTGATAGTAATCTAGAAAATTTATTCAAGAACTTTTACGTCATAAAAGTAATTTAGAAAATGTCGGACCTCAAAAGTTTGTCTGAGAATGCAATCTGAATGGGTTCAATAGAGAAGACACTAAAGCGATTAAGCTACACCATAAACATAATTGACATCCGTCAATTGTAGGACACTATGTTGGAATTATTCAGGAAAATACAAGGTGCCCTTGAAAAGGAATGAGATGACTTAGGAGGTGGAGTAGCTCATAGAATTATCATCCCGTTAGGTGCTTGTAATTACCAGCAAATCTCCAGCATACGAATGATTGTGCTTGTTGAGTATTCAACAGTGTATGGTAACAATGACCACCAAGAAGGATAAGGGACATGGCCTGAACTGAAAGATGTTAAATAAATCTTTAGAAGCTGTAGAATGTCTATGACTCTATGTCAACTTTAGTGTGGTAAAATAAAATAATGGAAGTAGTGGGGTTGCTCTCTGCAATCTGGAAGATAATATTTTGGGATTTAGCTTCCCTTTTACTCTTGCACCCTTCCTGTTTACTAATATCAGTAATGTTGCCACTCCATAATCATATAGAAACAGCTAGGAAGGACATATTCAAGTGGGAAAGAGTGCTGCAAAGGTATGCCATTATTTTTATTAGTTAAAAAATTCAAACATTCCTACCAGCAAACCATAAACATCACAGTAATGATAGAATTCTGGTCTCTCTGCCAATCCACCACCCCAGCAGCGGATCATATTGAAGTTCATATCTGCATGAAACTTTATATCTGTCTTATATCGTTTCTCTGAAAGCCGTAGTAGCCCGTCAGACAATATCCAGTTTCCACCACGGATGAAAACTGGCTGTCCATTTATCTTGAACAATCTGCAAAATGTGGAAGTCCTTGTTCAGAAAATTCATAAATGACACAGAAATTGTAGCTTAAATAAGCACGGTGTCTACCTTCCGCCAGTAGTGGTATCTATTGTGCTATCAATCTTGCGGAACCCAAACTTGTGATTCCATGAATCTGACTCACCATATCCTTTGACATCGATAGTTATCTCAACATTGTACAAATATTGTTCCCCCATGCCATTTGGCCACCATAATTTGGGTTTATAAAAGAAAAGCTGACAAATGGAGGGCACAAGAAATTAGATTGGAATACAAATGCAAGATACACAAAAGTAACTTCATATATTAGGCAATATATGAAAACTTGTAGGGCACATAAGATGCCAAAAGTTTAACCCACCCCTTACAGCAAAACTGTTTGGATATTACTCTGTTGTACACTAAAATTATGAAAAACAGAGAACAATTGAAATTGATGAAATTGCACACAAAGATGAAGTGAATATACCATATGCTAGTTTGACATCGAACAGAAAAGAAAATGTCCAGCAAGTGAAAGTCAATATGGATTTGAAGTCAGGAAAATTGATCAGACCTGGCATGGATTGCAGGATCCGGATCAGCCGATCTGGATTGAGATAAGCAGGTCCCGACCTGATTTTTTATTTTATTTTTATTTTTATTTATTTTTATTTTGGGGGGGGGGGATTGCAGGATCCGGATCAAGATCAGTAGGTCCTGACTTTTTTTTTTGGGGGGTGGGGGGGTTTCCCACCCCCCGATTGAAAAAAACAAAATGGCTGAGGTCGGCCCGTATCTCGCCCTGATATAGGCCGATCCTGGATCCCCCCTGAAAGGGGGATCAGGAGCTAGCAGCAGTAGCGTTTCGCTGCTGTCGCTGCACCACCCCCCCCCCCCCCCCCAAATAAAATAAAATAAAATAAAAAACCACCGCCGCCGCCGACCGTTGCGGATGATGATCCTGGTCTGGGAGGGGGGGCCATCACCGCCACGGTCATCCTCTTCTCTCTCTCTCTCTCTCTCTTTCTGATCGAAAGAAGGGGGGGTTCCAACCCGTCACCGCCGCTGGCCGTCCGGCAGCCACCACCACTGTTGTTCTCGCCGCCGCCGTCAACGTCATATTTCTTTGCCAGCTCCCGATCCGGGTTAAGGTACATTTCAATCCCAATTTTTTTTTAATTCTCAAAAAAATAAAAAATATTTATGATATTGTAGGTCTATTAATATTTAGCTTAGAAAAAAATTAAACATGTTGATTAGACTAATTCTCTAAAATTAACTCTAATTATGAGTTAAAATTTAGGACTTTTGTACGATTAGTATAATTAGAGTTCAATTGAGTGTGCCAAACACTCAGTTGAACTTATTAGAACCTAATTGTACAGATTTGTAAATTAATTGCACGTCGTTAGTACTAATTTTTCAAAATTAACCCTAATTAAAAGTTAAAAATTAAGGCTTTTGTATGATTAGTGTTATTAAGGTTCAATTAAGTGTGCCAACACTCAATTGAACTTATTAGAACCTGATTGCATAGATTTGTACATTAATTACACATCATTAGTACTAATTTTTCAAAATTAACCTTAATTAAGGGTAAAAAATTAGAGCTTCTGTATGATTAGTGTAATTAAGATTCAATTGAGTGTACTAAACATTCAATTGAGTTGTTAGAGCCTGATTGCATAGATTTGTGCATTAATTGCACATTATTAGTACTAATTGCCTATAATTAACCCTACTTAGGAGTTAAAGATTAAGACTTTTGTATGATTAATATAATTAGGATTCAATTGAGTGTGCCAAACACTCAATTAAACTTATTAGAACCTAATTGCATAGATTTGTATAGTAATTGCACGTCATTAACACTAATTACCTATAATTAAGAGTTAAAAATTAAGACATTTATATAATTAATGTAATTAGGATTCAATTAAGTATGCCAAACACTCAATTGAACTTATTAAAACATGATTGTATAATATGTATAATAATTGCATGTGATTAATATGACAGAGCAAGGACATCATAAACAGGAGGTGGAACAGCAGGATGGTGATCCTTGTTGGCAGTATACTATTGGACGCTAGGTAGAGGAGGGTCAAATGCAAGTAGTGTAGAAAGGAAATCGATGGAGGCATGTATCGGCTAAAAAATTATATTGTTGGTATAGCAGGCGATATCAGTAGATGTGAATCAGTTTTACTAAACTTGAAGAGGGAAATGAGGACTTACATACTGGGTAAAAAAGTCCAAAAAGATTTATCAACTCAACAACAGATAGATCTGCAAGATGAGATATTAGGGCGCCAGAGACGGAGGGATTACAGTCTGCCTATTCAGCAGCCGATCAATTTAGATGATGATGATGGGGATGATGATGAAGAGGATCTAGATGACCCTAATCCAGATTACACTAGAGTTATTCGTGCCAGTCTACATACAAATAGAGAAGATGAGGACCGGCAAAAAAGCATAGAATCATCAGGTGGATCTATGCCTACCAGTTCTCAGTCTGGGAGATAGATCCCTTTCTAAGGGCTCTTTTGTTGGTAGGGATGCTACTATTGTGTTGGGTTATAGATAGATGTCAGATATGGCACGGAGTCCTATGGACCAATTTTTATACAGATCAAGGTCTACTAGACAACCTAGAATCAAGCAAGCCTTTAAAAGAGTCAAGGCCTCAATAAAAAATGCCTTAAAAAGAATTGTGAAATAATTTTTGCATGCAGGTGTGCCAATACATGCAGCATCTAGCCTACATTTTTAGAAGATGGTGGATGCAATTGCAGATGCTGGGCCTGGTGTAAAGGTCCCCACACCTCGCTACATTTATGATGTTGGCCTCGAGGAGGAGTACAATGAGTTGAAAGCATGGATGGAGAACTTAAAAAATGTGTGGAAGGAACATGGTTGTACTATCATATGTGATGGTTGGACAAGGACGACAAGGAGATCCATAGACCATGATTAATTTTCTTTTTTATTACAGCGAGGGCACTATTTTTTTGAAGTCTGTGGATACCTCCAACACGATAAAGAATGTTGATTATTTGTACATGTTCATGGATGAGGTGGTGGAGGAAATTGGTGAAGATAACGTTGTACAGGTGGTCGCTGACAATGAAGTAAGCTATAAAGCAACTGACAGATTGTTGATGTAAAAGAAGTATTTGTACTGGGTACCTTATGCAGCACATTCTAATGACTTAATGACGGAAGATATCGGCAAATACCCTTTTGTTGCTAAGGTGGTAGAGTAGACTCAGATGATTATTAGACTTATTTATAGTCACACTAGGATCCTGCCTATGATGAGAGACCATACTAGTGGACTGAATCTCCTTCGTGCTGGTCCTACCAGATTTGCATCAAACTTCATATCTTTAGAGAGTCTAATGAAGTACAAGCATCAATTAGCCCAATTAGTCCACTTTGACGATTTTCAGGCACATATAGAGACATTGAAGGCCGATCCTAGGGATGTTGTTATGACAGTATAAATGCTGGTTGGAGAAAAAAAAAATGGGATAAAGTTTCCCGCTACCTGAAAGTGGTTGAACTTCTAGTATATGTTTTGAGTTTGATTGATGGAGATGATAAAAAATGATACAGGATATCTGTATGAGATAATAGATGGAGCAAAGGAGCACTTGAGGACAAATAATCTTATAGCTTTTGAGAAATGGTGGAAGATTATCGATGATAGATGGGAGTCGACTCTCCATCATGATCTTCATATTGTTGGTTAGTTCTATTTCTTTTCTAGTTGATTTTATTTAAGTAATGTTAAAGACATTTATTTTGATAACTAATGAACCTTAACTTAAATGTAGGGTATTTTTTCAACCCAAAATATCAATATGATGAGAATGTGCACAATGATGGAGAGGTCCTTCGAGGCACAACCGATGTTATTACTAGAATATCAAGGAATACAAACGAAATGATAGATGCCTTAGCAAAAGTAACATACGAAGTAAGAGTTTATGGAGATTCAGTCTTCTATCAATAACTTATTTGCTAATCTTTTATAGATGGAGAGATTTAAATTGAAGATTGACATTTATAGAGATGAGGACGTCAAGACTACAATAATGAAGATAACTCCAAGTTAATTACATATTAATTAGCCTTCAATTTAATCAATCACTATCATGAATTATTAATATTATCTTCTTCTTTTTTTTTGCAACAGTTGAATGGTGGATCCAGATTAATTATAGACAAACTACCACAAATCCTTTGGCGTATATTACAGTGAGAGTACTCCGACAAAACACTTCTTTCTAGCTAGTGTGAAAGAAACTGGAGTACATTCAATCTCATTCACAAGAAGATTCGTAACAGATTGGGTGTTTCTAGGCTAGAGAAGTTGGTATATTATCATTACAACATGCGCTTAAAGATTAGATAGATTCAGAAAAGACAAAGACTTGAACACCATATATTCATAGAGTTTGCTAGCAGACCAGTTGATGAGTCTCTACATCATATTGATATCGATGAATTGCTGGATGAAGAACATCCATTACATTCTTAAGTGGAGACTAAAACAACCAGAGATGCTTAACCTGAGTTTGATCCTCGGGATCGGAGTTGGGTAAGAGGTGAATTGGATGGAGTTGTTGCTCAAGATCCTGAATTTCAGGTAGCAGATGAAGAAGGTGCGTCTGTTCCTCAGAGGCATCGAAAGTCAGCCACACTACCAGACATTGCTAGAGTTTCTACTTCTTAGCCAACACTCAGGAGATCAACTACTCAGGTGGATCCATATAGAAGGACAAAGACCCAATGAGAACTTCATTGCAATCATCTGACAGGAAGAAGAAAACATAATCAAAAGGAAAATATAAACGAGTAGACTCGTCGGAATAAGAACAAGGGGAAGACACATTTAGAGTTTAACAGACTAAAGACACATGAGGACACCCCAACCTTACCACCTCGTTTGGCAAATATGTACGAGACAAAGAAATAAACCTATAAGCATAGAAGAAGGCGACTGAAGAAAACAGGCCAAATGCGGAGTAATGACTCTACTCAAGAACAATTAGATGAGGATGATGATGATGATGATGATGGAGATGGTGATGGTGTTGCTGCTGCTACTGGACTATCAGGAGGTTACGGACTTGAGAACAGTTATTTAGGATACGAAAGTTACTCCGCACCTCCAAGTCATTCTGAAGGAAGCCAAGGTCAAAGATAAGGACAACAAGGGAGATTTGAAGGTCAATAGAGATAGACATGATATGATTAACCCAACTGAGAATATAGATTTTCTTATCCGCCCATTTTTCACCCTCCTACATTGCCGTATTCAGACATCAACAGTACGGTGGGGTACTCTGAACCTTCACTTATTCAGTATGACATTTATGTCCCTTTAGTACAATCAGGAGAAAGCTCAAGTCAACAAGCAAACACACCTCGAGGTATTCATAGGGGATTCGAAGACCTCATTAGCTCCTTGTTTGGCTATAGGTATCTAACGTATATGCCGGCAGATTATGAGCCGCCAGCTTAAACTTATGAGTCGGATGATGAAGGATCACAAATGTGATCTTTCTAAGGTATTTTTTTATTAATTTTATGCTAAATACTTCATAATGTCTTCTTTAATTAGTGCACAACAATAATTATTAGCGAGTTATTATCTTTAATGTTCATTTTTTTATGGATATGCATGATTTGCATTCATTTTCATTATACATTTATTGAATAATATATGTACATTTTCTGTTTTTTTTCTGATTTTTTATTAATTTTAATTAATTTTTAATATGGCCGATATAGATCGGCCCGTCTTCATCAGGATTGACCGACCCAGTCGATCCGGATCGGATTGGGATCGACGGTCCGAGACCCGATCTGAAATTCCATGCCACCCAATGTCAGAAATCAAACATTTTTTGTACCCTCTGTCAACTTTTTGTTGACTGTCTAACCCCTGATTTTTGTCTAACAGTATTTTCCACTCCCTCTGGCTAACGGTCATTTAATTTTTCTTAATAATTTCCATTCTTACCCTTTTGTCTTGTACTTGTTCGACAATTGTGTTACGTTAACACTTTACATAGTAACACAATAATATAATAGAAATTTAATAACGTATTAACAAGTAATGTTATAAGGTTAATACCTTAATTTATTAAGTCTATAATGCATTAATATTACATTATTTTGTTACTATGCTATTGCTACTACGTTAGCCACTACCACGTTAGCCACTTCTACATTAATATATTATTTTGTCACTTTTTTTTTGAGATGGGATAGTACCCACCAGAAACCACGGCCGGGGTTCAGGGCAGCTCCTCGGCCAGACACTCGAGTCAAATCGGACTGCCAACTGGTGTTCGAACAGCTCCTCGGCTAGACACCTAAGTCATACAGGGCTCCTGAGCCAGACACCTAAGTTATTATTATGTTACTATGTTAATACATTATTTTTGTTACTACATTATTGTAAGGATCCGGACAGGAGAGATGAAGAACACGAAGAACGATGACGCAACAAAATTTAAAAATTAATTAAAATATCCTACTATACACGATCCGTTTCGACAAATTAATATAGAATATTGATCGAATATCACCTTGTGCGGAGTCGAATCCGCAACCGTTCGGTTCCGATGGAGTGATATCGCTAACCACACAGGTGCCCGACCTCCAACAATATCCACGCGATCATTCGGTTGACGGTTCGTCCTTGATCCCTCAACTAGTTCAGTGCATTCGCCGAGGTTCTTCTTTCGCGATAGTGCCCGTGGCATGTGGGCAATATTCCCGGTGGGCGGGAATCAGAGCAACGAAGGAAGGAGAGAAGGGGGTGCCCTCTTCAATAGGGGTGCCAGCCAGATAGAGAGGAAGGGGAGGCCAGGCTCTGTGGGAAGTCTCTAGAGCTTGGCCCAGGGTTCCCTCCTGACTAATATTTATAATAACTTACACAAACTTTTCATAAAAGTGCCTAAGTTATTATAAATCTCACTTAAACACCATCAACCGAAAATCTTTGTGTGTGTGACCCTCTAAGCCCAAGTGTCAGTCAGATTTTTAGCCTAATAAGTCTAGGCAATGAGGTTCAACAACCTACTTAAAGGACCCCATGGTTACAGATCCATTAATCAAGGTCAAAGCTAAGAATTCTACAGATAAGGTATCTTTAGTGTCTCAGGTCTGAAAACCAACTGTGCTACTGTGACGATGAATCAAGTTGGTTGACAGTTAGGTAATGTTACCATCTAGTGATTCATGTCAGATCAATTCAATCTTCAGTAAACTCATTCACTAACGAGCACTTACATGTTCGCCTTAGTGTTCCTATACAAGTGACTATTTGACTAGTCACCCACATCAGATGAGCATGAATAATATGTACTAGTTTCACCGGATATTTGATATCATTCTCAAACATCCTCTAACTAGGAACAATTAAGAATGTGTATTTAAAAGATGTTAATATCATTATTATGGTATCATCATAATTTAACATCTATTATACACATTCATGCACTTCATTATGATACATTCAATCAAATTAATGAATATTACTGTATTTATTATTATTATAAGAACAAGATTGTACAAAGTACGTGATTGACTTGACGGACATACATAACTAACAACTATTACATTATTTCGGTTAACATTCTAACGGCCATAATGAACAATTAACAAGAGGCGGTGGAAGATAATGTCAGAAAAAAGCGGGGCCAGACAGTCAGCAAAAAGCTTAAGGAGGCGAGATAATGTCAGACTTCTTGTGGGGGGTATGATCAAGCTTCGCTTGAGTTTATTTCATCCCGAGTCAGGAATTTCGTAGTAACTACCAGAATTCAATGTATTATCTCAACCAAACTTTACAACTTGAAGCAACTGAAAAGTTTTTACAAGGGATCAATAGAAATAGATGATGGGCATTATTCTGTTTCCTTTGTTTCTTTTCTATGAAATAAGGTGATCATACAGAGATTGGCATGTGATATTATGATGAAGGCTTTGACGTGCAGAACATAACATATTTGTGACATCATAGTTTTCTCTAGTTTGAAACATGATTATAAAAACATGAGCAGTTTTTAAGAGAATAAGCATACTATACAGCCGTTTTGTATCAATTTATAAATTTAATAAATATAATGGAATTCTCACACTAAACATACAATCCACATAACATAATACTCACTTGGGGAAATGTATACTGTATGCGTGTTTTAGGTGGGATCTTCAACTCTTGACTCTGAAGGTGCTCAATCAAGCAAATGTTCTCCTCAAGTTCTGCAGTAATTTGGACAGTCAAGGAGCACTCCGCAACCCATGAACTTGTATTTTCCAGCTCAGTAGTAGAATGAAGATACACTCTTTTGAAATCATCAAAGAAGGATGAAACTAGATGAGGATCAATTATCTTCACTGGCTGCATTCATCAACAAAGAAAACAAGGTATATATCAAAAAATGGTGCACAATGTGCATTACATTTCATGCATCAATGTTCAGAGAAAAAGCAAGGGCATTATAGAATAACTAGCAAACTTCCAAGCTACGAGTTCAAATGTGTTGTGGCTGGCCAGTCAGTCCAGTATCTAACATCTGTTCTACACATGGCATGGGCCCTTTTGCATATGTCAACTTCATTGATACAGCCAAACTAGGAGACTAAGCATTTATGGAGAAAAGACAGTAACCTTTCAATGATGCTGATTCACATTGCAATAAGCAAGGTAGTAAAAAACCGGAATCTGGATTGTGTAACTGGATAAACCCTGACTGACTCTTGACAAGTTCTACAAGTTTTATGTATTGAGATTTTTTGAGATGTTAAATAAACCAAATTAGCAACATGAAACATAAACAAAACTGTAAGCTCACAGGATATTGCTAAGTCTTTAAGTTCATCAGGTTTATGAATGTGTGCCCCTGGCACAGATAGAAGCAACATGGAACCTGATTTAGAACCTCATAAAGGGACTTTGAGTAAAACTCACTGGGTCCGTAATAGGCCTTGATATTGGAATAGCACTAGTGAAGACTATGAGAAGCCATTTAAAGCAAGGTTAACAAATATCTGTATTGAATACCATGATGGTGTCCTGAAAAACCAATATATAGCCAACTTTTAAGGCAACTCATAACTGCTCATGGGTTAGCATCATGGATGGTAGTACTGGTATCGGTATCAGTATTAGAGGGTACCCATACCAGTACGTATCAGCCGCATTGGCTGATACCCATTTACAAGTATCATACTTGACCAACATGGATGGAAGTACCAGTATCGGTATCAAAGGGTACCCATACCAGTATGTATCGGCCAGTATCAGCTGATATCCGTTTACAGGTATCGTACCGGACCAGGCAGATACCGATACGTATCGGTATCGGCCAATACTGCCAACCATGGTTAGCAACCTTCCTTCTTAAGAATTTAATTATTAATCATGGGTTAGACAGACTTTGATCGTATCAAATCAGCCGACTCAAGATTCAGAAAGTCTGAAAACCGATGTAACTTGAGTTGGTCCAAGTTGGCAAACCCTAATTTAGAGGCAAAATTTCATTTGATTTGAGAACTGAAAAATCTCTCTTCATGAGAAGATCCTCAGATTTCCTGCATGACTTGGCTTTTCCACAATGAATGAGAAATGAAGGCATATACAAAGTGGAGAAGAGGATGCCCTAGGCATCTGCAACTTATGCTTCCCTCAAATCACACATAAATGGGTTTTGGGGCACGAAACCTTTTTGGCCACTGGGCAAGTGCAAATCGGTCGCTACCAGATATGTTTTAGACTGAATCTAAGATAGATTTTATTTTGCTGCCAAACGACATGGAGCATGTTGCTTTTGTAAGACAAAAACACGTTCAGGCACAGCTCAAGATATGAACCGGAATAATTTTATGATTTTTTGAGTATCTTCTTAATAATTAACAATCTCGTTCTGTTTCTATAACCCAAAGTCTCTAAGGATGCACTTTGTTTGCATCCCAACATATTTTGTTTTCAGGCTAATATGTAATCTCCAGTGTGATTAACAAGTAATAAGGAATCTCCCAATTACATTCTCCATAATCTACAAGCTCTTTTGAATATTCACTCAGTAATGAGCATCTTTCATGTAGGTTTCCCAGGGCAGTCTATACTTCCTGGGGGGTTTTCATTGTATTTCTGGTTATTTCTGTGAGTGACCAGATTTGCTGGTTATACTAACTGTATTTTTGGGTCCTTTTGTGTCACTGACGATGCTTTCTGGTAATTCAACAAGACTAATGTATGTTGGTAACCACATTATATGGTTATTTTGGATATTCTCGTATATCTGGTTTCTGTTTGTGACCATATTTTCTAGTCAATATATGTAATTTTTCTATTCTGTAGCTCCTACTAGTGCAAATATTTTTCAGTAAAAAAATTACGCTTTTTTTGGCTTAATATGCTTTCTGTTAAGGTAGCATTCCCTGGTTAATGCAAGTATCTTGAAGTTAATCCATAGTTTCTGTTAATATAATTGATCTTCTGTTCATGTAGTATTTTATGGTTAATTCAGGTATCTTCATATTAATGCTACTCTTTTTCTGGACAATACAAAAAAAAAATCCTGGTTAATGTCATCAATTTCAGTTATTGATAACATTGTTTTGCACAGCTGTTCTTCCGGTGCATAATGTGGGGATCTCACATTCATATACTGAGTATACAAGAGATCAGTTGTTCATATCAGGCATCAGCCCTAATCAATAAATGACATTAGCATTACAACCTCATTGGCTCCTTCGGAGAAACCCCAAACATGAAAGGGAGAAATGTAAGAGGTAAAATCATGCAACTATAAACTTGTGCTACATCAATTCTGCTTATCATTTCCACAATTGTGCAGTAAACAAAAGATCAATTGTTTCTGACTACCAAGTTCAGTAGAGTATCACCCAGTCATGCATGGAGCTATGCACAAAAGAAAGGGGAAAGGAAGAATGAGAATGAATGATTTGAGCAAGGGAGACTACATTCTAATAGATGACATACCCCGGTAATTGAAAATGATACCTCATCCCAAATACCAGTATTCCTATCCCTGTAACCACATTAAAAAGAACAGCTTAGGAGTCTGAAGCAAATCCCAACTCAACCAGTAACCAAGGAATCTAAATTACTGTCGATAAAAGGAATGAATATGAGAAAAAAGACAATCAAAATCTCGCAACATGTCAAAGAGCTCCAATGAATCTTTGAATAACACAAAGTACTATTTCAGTCAGCATACAGAACTTGCCTCAGGAAATGAGGTTGCATGTTCAATTCCCACCCACCACAGTTTGGTGTGCCTCATGAACAGAGGGCACTTACAGGTCAATGTGTATGGACCTTAGAAGCACAGAGCAGGCATCAGAGCGGTTATGGGAATGACATGGGAGCCAACAATCTTTGAGCTTAGATTTTAAATTTCTCTGGAAGTGGTGATGGGAAATCAGTTGCCCCTTTGGGAGAGGGAACCACAGCAAAATGAGTAAATGCTGCTTCTGACATCTGGACTTCACCTTGGACCGGTTCAACATGTAAACTGAGGGGCTTTCACTGCCCCCTATGGCAGCCAGTGGTCCATCACGATAGGCTGAAGGCCCATAACCGGGGATGTGTGTAAACTCTCAAAAATACACAAATCACTATCATCCAACCTGGCATACATATGATCAATTCAAGAAAAAAACATAGATTAAATAGTAGAATTACCTTAGTTTATTATTTTTAGCAATATTTTGTGTTTCACCTGTCACTATTGTAACATCTAGGCAGACCTGCATCGCTTTGGTGTGGACAATTTGATGGGACAAACTTCTATCATTCTGTGTATGAAGTAATGAACATTAAATAGAAAAACCATTTCCAACAAATTCAAGTCAGGCAGTCATGTCCTATACAGTTTAAAAAAGTGAATAACTGCTGAGAATGCAGATAAAGGGACATGATAGTGATGCCGCCAATGGCAACAGATCCCACCTGCTGAATCCTACTATATATCCACATTATTCATGTATGTGCAATCACAAATATAAAAGCACATCCACAAAGCAATATGCACATGTATATGATGGCAGTGCCACAATTATTATCAAGCACGTGCAAGCTCACAGCTCACAGCCTTAAAAAAGGTCTATATAAACTGAAATGACTAGACCAGGTGCTCCAAAAGCAAAACATCTAGCAATAACAAGTGTATGTTATGTAGATGTGTCATGTCAATCCTACATAACTAATAGTCAACCTCCACAACCCGAAGTAATTCAGCGACCAATCTTATCATTGGTGAATGTCATATCAGGCAATCATGCCCATATAAGTTCCAGGCTTCTCCACTTGCTAACTTGAGTTTTGCTTGCCGATTCAGTTCAGTAACATGGTATTAGAGCTGAATTGCTTGGCCTCACGGCTTTTAGTAGCAACACCTGCCACATAACACCTAAGTTCATCAAATGTTGGCAAAAGTGTTTGTTCTCATATATGGTATTCACAAACCACTCCATGCTTATACTGGTTTCGGAACTTCTTTACCCACCGAGTGTTGGGTCGGTGGTTCAATTTAGTATCATGCATACGTAATAGTTTCCTTGAATCTTCTGCATACACTTTATTGAGGACAAGTGCCGAGCAATCTTGTTCTCCTTGCTTTTCTTCTCTTGGTGTCTGCTAAATCTTTTATATACATCTTATTGAGAACAATTGTTCTAGTGCTCTTGTTCTTCACTTTTTTTTTTTTTTTGAAAGTGAACGGTACCACAAATGCATTAAATATCAAAAAAGAGGTGATGCAGGAGACGATGCAGGGATTGGGGCTCCTTTATTGGCTTTTATTAGGACCATTCATGGTCCATTATGTTGTTTTTTATTTTCTAGGAATTATAAAAACGTGAATAAGGGAGGGGAAGTCCTAGAGTCAGAGGGGAGTCCAAGAGTCAGGAGTTACACATCTAGACTCCTTAAATATGTACTTTGTTTTTTCACAGAAAAAGAAGAGAAAAGATTGGTTGAAGAAAAAAATACTTATTTACACGATTGTTGCCTCTGCAACGGAGGCCCCATCCCTCTTCCTCGGTGCAACGCCGAGGGACCCTCCCCAACTCCAGTGCGATGCCGGAGGAATATCCTACTTGCTGGTGCGATGCCAGCAGGTCCCCTTCCCCTTAAACCCCTATTCTTATTCCCCTGTTTGTCCCGCATCAAAAGGGGATGAACAAGTATAGTCATCGACACTCACAAACAGACCCCCTATACAAAATGCCGAGTAGGTGCAAGTTACTCTTCCCTAAATAACAAAAAAAGGGAAGATTTTACAGGATTTCCTTTATAAAAAGCATTAGCCCACTCTCTCAATTTCACACAAATGAACCTCACAACACATTCTGGAATAAGAGCTTCTTTCCTGAATAACATTTTGTTCCTTTCGCCCCACATGAAAGGAAGCTTTATCCCATTTACTTGGGATACACAAATCCTATTCTACCACTCTAATCTATTTAAAACAATGTTTTTAGTCAAACCTAGGAAAGTCATCTCTTATTACATCAAACCATCTTATTCTAGGCCTTCCCCTAGCCCTTTTGCCGTACTCCACGAATTTGATCACACCTACTAACGGATGCTGAGCCTGGATGACATTGCACATGTCAAAACCATCTAAAGCCTGTTCTTCCTAAGCTTAATGTTGATTCAAGTTACACATAAACCTCTGCATATATGTTTGAAGATAGTAAAGATGGCATGGCCCACCCAATGGCCCAATAAGGCCTAGTAAGGCCAAAATTCCCATTTAGACTCCTCAATAACCTTCATCCCAAGAAAATTACGGGGCCTCTCCTCATGAGAACTCCAACCCAGAAGAAGCTCAAACTCCCCGTCGAGTTACGTAAGGAACCCGAGAATGGAGGATTTGTGCCTGGTCGATGTTATATCCGCATGTCACCTGCAGCACCTAGCACATGGCACCGTCAATGGTCTCTTTTTGACATACAATCTAACAAAGCTCCCTTGGCTCCTTTTGTACATGATTTTGGACAGAGTACTACAACTTTAACATAATAAAAAGATGTCGTTCTAGACTTTGAAGATTTTTGTTTAACCCTAGAAGTTTGAACATCCTATGTGGAAAAGAGAGATATGTGAATGTTTTGTTTAAATGTATATAATTAAAGCTCATGCAAAATAACTACTCTAACTTCACTCCCCACTTTTCCGAACATTATTCTCACCCCACCACTAGGCAAAAATCACCTACACCTCTAACGAAAGCAAAATGATGATTTCACATGTAGTTTATGCATAAAGGAATTGGTACAAACTACCTTTAAGTAAATCCCACATCATCTTCAAAGACATGCTTAGTCCAATCAAAGAAAAATGCATCCATTATTTTGTCCAACAAAAGATCACACACCAAAATATGAAACCATTTCTCTTGTCTCTCTGGCTTGAACGAAGATCATCAAGTCATATCTCCCAAGGAAGGAAGGATCGGGGATCGAGCACTGATCGGCTCCATCCAGACCAATCAGATCGTCCGATCCGGTCCGATCCCCTTCTCCCTTATACAAATTATATCGGTCAATCCTATACTAGACCGATCCGGTCCGATCCCCTCCTCCCTTATATAAATTATACGGGTTTTAAAAAAATAAAAAAAATGTTTAAAAAATCTTAAAAAATGTACAAATGATTAACTTTGTTCGGACCTTGATTTCACTTTACCTTACTATCTAAGTCAACTCTACTTGTCTCCTTAGTAACTGGTCTCTCTATAACATTCTCTCTCTCTCTCTCTCTTATACATTAATATTAATGGGTCTCAACAATAAATAAAATCAATAACCTTATCAAATTGTGCTTTGGAAGAAAATTAAAAAAATATGCACCATTCATTTTTCTGTTGAAGATTATCCGGTTTTGGATATAAACGACAATAAGGGTACTGAAATTTATTAAAAAAATTTATCAATGACTAGAATATATATATCTCCTTTGGTGTTAATATTACATTCTCATAGTACAAGATAAGATTATATACTAATAAAAATATCATATGATGTTATACTATGAGAATGTCATGCTAGGTACTAAAAGGGGTACGGATTTCAATCACTGACAAAATTTTTAATAAATTTGAATATCCTTATTATCTATTATATCCAAAACTGAATAATCTTCCACAAAAAAAAACAAATGCTGCATATTCCTTCATTTTCTTTCAAAGCACGACTTGGTAAACTTATAGATTTTATTTACTATTGAGGATTGTTAATACTAATGTACCTAGGAGAAGGAAAAAAAAGAGAGAGCAAGAAAGCGATAATTTTAAAGAGATTGTTAGAGAGAGAGAGAGAGTGTGTTATAGAAAGACAACTTACTAAAAAGAGTGCCTTAAAGAGTCCACCTGATCGTTGTAGAGTGCCACTTCTCATAAACAAGTCGATAAAAAAGAGTGTAGACTTTAATCTTTAGAGATAAAAAAAACATAGAGAGAGAGAGAGGGAGAGAAATATTAATTAGATAGAAAAAATAGAGAGAGGGAGAGATATTAAGTAGATAGAAAAAATAGAGAGAGGAAGAGATATTAAGTAGATAGACAAATTTAGAGAGAGGGAGAAATATTAAAGAGATAGAAAAAACTTAGAGGGAAAAAATATTAATTAGATAGCAAAAACTTAAAGAGAGAGAGAGAGGGCGAGAAATATTAAATTATTAATTAGATAGAAAAAACTTAGAGAAAGAGGGATAAAAAACCTAGAGAAAGAGGAAAGAGAGAGAGGATGCCACTTGGATGGATGGGGTTGAGACTAGCCGTGGGGGGTTTATAATGAGCCATTGGGAATGTTCCCAACAGCTAGCCGTTGGCGGCCGGATCGACCTGATCCGGTGCGGATCAGCCAATCTGGACTAGGGATCAGGCGATCTGCACCGATCCCATCTAATCCTCCTAATCCTGGTCTAGGACCAGAGGATTGGGGAACGGGATCGGATCGGACCGGCCCAAAACCGATTGGATCGGCTAATCTGATCCGTGCCGATCCGACACACCATGATATCTCCTCATTCCTCAACAAGTTGAAGACCATTTTGGAGGTATGGAACCATCAACCCAAAACTTGAGTTAGTTGGTGGAGAGGTTTAGATAAGTATGGTGCGGCTCGTAAACATGTGGTGTGGGACTAAACAGCTATTGTCAGCACTCCAATCCAGTCATCCAGCATTCAGCATTCCTACAACTGTGAGTCCATACAGGGGAAGAACCAATAGCAAGTCGGTTTTGCGACTTTACTGAAATGAACTGCTAACTCAAGACTCAAATAGCAATTGGTGGTTGGCAGCCTATCGTTCGGAAGTTCCACTCCCAGTTAGCATGGTGGAAAGGCAGGGCTTTGTCATACGGAGGCAGGCTAGTGCTCTGCAAATCAATTTTGGGTAGCCTTCCGATATACTTATTGTCCATTTTCAAGATTCCCAAAATGGTGGCCAAGCAATTGGAAAGTATTTGCTGCAGATTCTTCTGGGAGGGCAGCAAGGATGTGCATATGGGTGGAGACCATGAGGTCAATTGGAGAAGAGTCTGTACACGTAAGCAGAATGATGGGGTTGGGTATTAAAAATATAAGAGTATTCAATCTGGCCCTCTTGGTCAAATGGTTATGGAACCTTGGTACCCATCAGCATGGTCTCTGGGTAGAGGTGATCAAAGAGAAGTATTACTCGATGGGG
Organism: Zantedeschia hybrid cultivar; assembly: GCA_030544215.1. Classification (NCBI taxonomy): domain Eukaryota; kingdom Viridiplantae; phylum Streptophyta; class Magnoliopsida; order Alismatales; family Araceae; genus Zantedeschia; species Zantedeschia hybrid cultivar. The sequence continues at coordinate 74,617,967 of JARZZO010000005.1, read as the reverse complement.
AGAGTATGGGATCTTCACCCACATGTAGGATACAATCTTTCCAGTGGTTGGAAGGACATCCTTCAAGAAACAGATATTGTTCTTGCAGCAGCTCGCGTAGATGTTGGGGATGATCACTCATGCTACTTTTGGCTAGACAGGTGGTGCGACGCAACCCTCTCTCACTCATGTTCTTGAGATTGAGCGCTTTGGCATGCAACCAACAAGTTTTGGTGTCTCAAGTTGTGGACAGGTGCCCAAGTGATAGAAGGGAGTGGATCCTCCGATGTAGGAGAAATTTACGGGATGAGGAGATTCAAGAGTTGGCTTCTATGTTGCAAATCTTGCAGGATATCTCTTTGGAGGAGTCTAGACATGATTGTTGGGTGTCGGGCTGGGATGGCCGTGGAGTCTTTTCAGTTAAGTCGACATATTCAGTTATTGCAGATGGTGGGTATCGACCCCTTTTTTTCAGGTAGATCTGGGATCCCAAGTCCCCTTTGAAAGTCAAAATTCTCATTTGGAGAATTACTATTGGTAGATTGCCTACTACGGACAGGCTTATTCGCTTTGGTTGTGACATGCCCTCCACTTGCTGCCTGTGTGGCGAGGAAGACGAATCTCTGGATCACCTTTTTGCGGGATGTTCTTTTGCTAAAGATATTTGGCAGTTTATTTTTGCAAAATGCTGGTCAAGCAACTGAGGGACAAGGTGGTTGAGTTGATTAAGTTTGGTCCCTACCCTTGGGAATCAAAGGCGATCGCATTGTATGGTGGCTGGTGCTGCATGCCACTTTATGGGCTATTTGGTTAGAAAGGAACAAGAGGATCTTTCATAGAGAATCTTCTTCAGCTGAGGGCGTGGCTACTTTTGTGTCTTCGAGGGTCAGGGAATGGATGGCTCTTTCTTGTAAACTTTTGGCTGACTCTTCAAACCTTTTCTTATTGTTGGGAGGGATGGAGTGATTCACCTTCTTGGTGATTTTGTAGAGGGCTTTTGCGTGTAGTCTTCTTTACTATCACTCGTACATCTTTTTTACTCTTTTTATACAAATAGTGGTCTTCCACTTTCAAAAAAAAAAAAAAAAAACTCAAGACTCAAATTACAGGGTGAAGAGCTCCAGAACTAATATAGGCATGCACTAGCTTGTGAACACACAGCATGGGACTAAATGCATCATCAATAAAGTTATCAGGTAGAAAAAAGATGAGAGAAGCTTAGCATTCTGGTCATCAGTGACAATTATGCTTTTTGTGTTTCTTTGAAGATTGATGTAAGTTATTTAACGGACATTGAACCCAGAATCTGAGGTTCCTGTGATCAAGAGAATAGACAAGTAACTCATGGGAATACCCTAAGTGTAACTTTACCAGCATCTTGTCAAGACCACTCACACAAAATGGAGCGGATAGTTTGACAGAAATGGGTTTGGTTGCAATAGTCCCTCAGTTTTCTGCTGTTGTCTGGGCTGAGGAATCTCTCTCCCAGCTTGATTGTACTACCTGTATTTACCTTCAATACGATCAGCTTGGGTTTGTTTGTGGTGTTTTCCTCTTCTTCTTTTTTTCTTTTTTTTTTTGTGTGTGTGTGTGTGGGGGGGGGGGGGGGGATGTTTATTGCCTAATAAGTGTGCACACGGTCCATTCTGCAATTCACTGCCCAACAGCTGCAACCACTACAATTATAGAGAATCAAGTGCTAACAAGAAAGACCTGAGGTAAGTCTCCAACAGTAAGAAAGAGAGATATAAACTAAGATCTCCACAGAAATCAGTAAATGGCTACCTTATCGGAGCCATCCAGTCCCAACCCTCCACATATTGAGCAGCCACATCTTTTCCAATCTACCAACAGAGCATTCACATATTGTGAGAAAATAAATTGGCAGCATAGCATTTCTGCTAAAATCTGTACACATGTACATACATTAAATACACACAGAAATGAGTCAACAGCTAAAACATACTTATGGAATCAGAAGATAGTGTCTAAAGAGATCAAGCATTCAACAGAAATGAGCATTGCCGACCCCAAAATGCCTCAGTGGAGCCTTTGTGACCCACCACCACCCCTCCCCTAAATTTTATGATAGAATATGAGAAAAGAGATGGCTTGCCTTTCTCTCTTTGCCTTCATAGAAATTTCACAAGCAACAAGTTGTGTGACTCCCTTGTTGAAAATCCTTTTTGATTTAAAATAAATCTTTGTCGGATTTGAAAATCTTTGCGGAAATTTTAATTTGAAAAGAGAATTTTTAAGTTTTGAAATATGTTCTCCTTTCTTTTAAATAGATTTCTACGATTAATCCTCAAAGTCTAAATTATTTCTGGATCGATTGTGGATCCATGTTCTTGACCTCTCCCCACTGACATTGGTTAGTGTTAATTACACAAATCCATGATTGGTAACCCTTGATTAACCATCCAATAAGGCTTATAATGAAAACAGGAAACAAGCAAAGTTGGATGCGAACGTACAAGTCTTTTTTTTTTGTTCCTTTATTAGAAATATTCATGAGATATCTTTTAAAGGATACTTAAATGATTTTTGAATTCTTTTGAAAAGACGCGGCTTATTTGAGGGATGTCCTTAAGTAGTGGGGCAACGGGGCCGCCATTTTTTTTTTTCGGCCATTCAACCAGTATAAATGAACCAGAATTTAAGGGTTAATCCACCCGTAGAAAAAAAAAACAATTTAGTTGATGATTACCCCATTGGTATAAAGTGAACAAAGAATTATTCTTATTGATTCTTCTATGAATAGGTTAACCACGACTTCGTAGCCTGCCCAATCAGTAGGACCGAACCATAAAAGTCACTGGTTACCCTACCGATAGCGATGAACCAATAATTATAACATTTGGTCACTCTACCAATAAGAGTGAACCGTTAACCAAGTGGGTAATCCAATAATAGGATAGAACCACTAAACTTAGGTCATTCAACCAGTATGCATGAACCTCTTTTATTTTTATATATTTTTATATTTCTTTTATTTTTAAAACACTTTGGTTACCTCATCGATGAGGAGGAACCAATTTTTATTAATCTTATAAAATATTATTTAGTGTAACTCATTTTTAATAAAATAATCCTTAGGTTATATGACCGCTCTACCAATAAGAGAAAACCATATGATCTTATGATTATTTTACTAAAAATAAACTAATCTTTTTTTCTTATTTGGAATTTTGGTCATCCCATCAATGAGGGTGAACCAAACTTTATATTTTTCCTTATGGCCAAGCAAACTGTATGGAAGAACCAATTAAGAATTATTTTCTGATTTTCAACTGATTAATTAACAACAGGTCAACCAAATGATATGGAAGAACCCATTAAGAATTATTTTCTGATTTGTAATTGATTAATTAACAAATAGTCAACCAAATGATATGGAAGAACCAACTAAGAATTATTTCTAATTTCTTTAACTAATTAATTAACAAATGGTCAACCAAATGGTATGGAAGAACTAATTAAGAATTATTTTCTGATTTTCAATTGGTTAATTAACAAATGGTCAACCAAATGATATGGATGAACCAATTACAAATTATTTTCTAATTTTTAATTGATTATTTAGCGGATGGCCAACCAAATAGTATAGAAGAACCAAATTAATTTAATTGGTTGATTAACAAATTATTGGCCAACCAAATATTATGGAAGAACCAAATTAATTTAATTGGTTAATTAACAAATTGTTGGCCAACCAAATATTATGGAAGAACCAAATTAATTTAATTGGTTAATTAACAAATTGTTGGCCAACCAAATATTATGGAAGAACCAAATTAATTTAATCTTGGTTAATTATGCAAATCTCATGAAGAACATAAAGAAAAAAAATTATTCTAAAATTATTCCCCAAAAATACAAATACAAGCCTCAAAAAAATAAGCCTTCTTCTTCCTTCTCTTTTTTTTTAGCTTTGGAAAACTGGGCTTCTGGGGGTCTTTTTCTTTGAAGACTGGGCCTCCCTTTATAGGACTTTGGAGGCCGGCCAAGGGGGAAGCCCTGGCCACCGATGGCACCCCTCACCACCTCACCAGTGCCACCTAGGCACCGGTGGGGGGGGGGGGGGAGCATGCGAGTGAGAGAGAGAGAAGGAAAGAGAGAGAGAGGGCTAAGGAAAGAGGGAGAGAGAAGGAAAGAGAGAGAGAGAGGCGGATGGAGGGAGGGGAAGGAAGGGACCGGCCGGTCCTACAGGAGAGCCCGGTCGGTCTCCCCCTCCCTTCTTTTGTTTTTTTGTTGTTTTCCATCTCTCCCCCTTCCTTTTTTGGTTTTTATTCCTTCCCTCCTTGATCTCTATCCTTTGTTTTTTCTCTTTCCCTAAGAAGAAGACCAGCAAAAAGAGGCCTAGGACCGGCTCCTTCTGTTTCCCTGTGCATGCGGCTGCTTCTCTACTGCTGACCGACCCCCCCCCCCCCCCGCTGCTGTTGTTGAAGCTTGGCTGGCCGCTGCTGTTGAAGCTTGTGTTGGTGCAGATTTGTCGTTGGTTGGAGGCTTGGTGTAGGCCCCTTTTTTTGCTAATCTTAGCCTTGATTGGAGGCTTTTTCTTGTTGGTCTTGGAGACTATTCTTGCCACCTCTCTGAGGTATGGCCATCATGTCCTTGTTCTTTCTTTGTACATACATGCACATTACTAGAAGTATATGCATGCAAGCATACATATTCTAGTTTTTTCATGCAAGCATATTTCTGATTTTTCTTTTTTGGTTCAACAATTGCCCCCTACGAGAAGTATGATGGAGACAACGTTGTAAGCATGTCTCACGTGCATTTTCTTGGCTTGACTTTACACTGTATTAATTGCATATGTGTATTTGTCTTACTCCATCCCAGACTGAACTTTGAACTCCTTGGTTCATCTGGGATTGACTTTGACATCTTGAATCTTTTGATTGGTGACCTTTGATGGCTCTTTGAGCTTTGACAAAGATCCAACCTTGTTTTGGGTTTGGAACCACTGGCTTGATGCCCTTCCGGATTTACTGCCCAAATAGACTTTTGAGAGTAAGAACCTGAGCTTTGCGGCTTTGGGATTCGACACTCTAGTTTATGGGGTTTGAATACCCCATCTTGAGACTTTAGGGTTTGACTACCCCGTCTTTGCATCCTTTTGCCTGTCCTCCAGGCTTGTAAGGTCTTCAGGTTGTCTTATTTTTTGTCATATATCTTTGCGCTTCTTTTTGTATTCTGCTTATTCATATGATTTTTTCTTTGCTTCTGCAGCTTCTCTTTCCTATACTCTGATCAGATGGTGACTGTTGGAGATTTTCCTACTGCGAGGCCGACTGAGGCCATGGACGAGGCTAACTTTGAGCAGCCTGCACTTGATCTTGGCTTTACCTGGGTGGCCCATTCTCATCTCCATGCGGCTTCTGCTAACATTGATCATGTTGATACAACACGCGTCATTTCTCATAATGGATTCTTCCATTTCACCATGGATGCTGGACTGGAGCAGCACCTCCCATCGGACTTTGCAATTCAGGAGTTGCTTTAGAAAGTTTTTCCTACTGAGGATGGGGTTGAGAAGATTTTGCCTCTACATGCCCGTCGTGACCTGGAGAGGGCGATTCTTCTAGAGAGGGACAACATGGAGCACTTGGTCTCCACTTCGTACCCCATATTTCCGCCTCTGGCATGTCGAATATTGCAGTATCCGTCTCTAGCGCAGATAGGCCATATATGGGAGATGTTGTAGATTCATTGTACTTCCCACACCTTTCAGCCTACAGTGTGGACTTCTTCTAGCGGTCTTCCCGCTGCCAACTCTGGGCAGCTAGTGGGTTCTTTTCTGACCGGAGCAGCGAAGGGTTCAGTGCACGAGCCATTTGATCACCCGGCTCTTCTTCGTGACATCATTTCAGGGGATCGTCCTAATTGGCAAAGACGCCTGAAGATGAGGGCTTCACATAGTTTCCATCCTGGGGCGACAGAGTGGCTCCAGTATACATTGCGGCATCATGGCCAGTTGTTGGAGAGCGTAGACATATACCAGGCAGTGGCTGTTGCTCAATATAACTACCCATACTACTCGGGCTTTATCCAAGTCTTGAGAAAAAGGTACATTTTGGAGATCAATACTATTGCCACTGCGAAGGGCGAAACAACACTGGATCTCTGGGCTTTTCATCACATCTCCGGTCTTCCTATCACAGGCGAGCCTTATAAGGAGACTGTCTTGGATGAGTTTTATCGAAGTGTTACTGACGACGCTGGTTCTTATGAGCTCCCGTATTGCTACCGTTATTTTCTGACAGTATGGAAAGATCTTGCTAAGGCTAGGAAGCCTTCTTCTTCAGAGACAGGCAGTTCTAGTAGACTCGGTCGGATTTCTATGTCGACTTGGGTCCGTTATTTCTACGGCAACCCCTTTTATTATAAAAGGCATCTTGCTGATATTGCTGGCAGACAGAGTCTTCTCAATATTCCTAAGAGCAGGCTTCCGTCTCATGTCAGATCTTCAGACAACTAATCCCTGGGGACTTGACGATGTTACTGTACGGCTGCCTTTCTGACTTACTGGCTCGTTACCTTTGTTGTATCTTACGGCAATAGAGGGTTCTGCGACCCGAGGTTCTTCTGGCAGTTTGTGTTTGGCTACCGGCAGCCATCTGACGATTGCACCTACTGCTCTGACAGGCATTTATCATTCTTTTGGGGCGCTTAGCAACTCAGCTACCCCGCCGCAATGTTCCATAATAATGGCTACTCACTATGTCAGTGCTTGGGCAGGGTTGTTACTTCTTGATTTGACACCCATTAAGGGTGAGGTGGATGCAGCCTTCCCAACTGTCTTGAGGTTTGCGGGCCAACAAAGTGGAGACGGAGCCTGCCAGTTGTCTTTTGCCCGAGATGCACTTGGGTTTATCCCTTTTCAGGCTTCCCGTCGATTGGACTTTGACCACTCTTTGCAGTAGTTCCGGCCATTTGTTGATAGAGGGGGTACCATCGATCGCCTCTGATTTGACCCATGGATAGGTGAGATGGGTTATAATACTGATGTTCTTGATGGCTGGCAGCATAGTACCCGCCCTGGGTTGCTTGTACTGAAGAAAGGGGGTACTGTCATCTTTGAGCCATATTATCCTCACCGCTTCTCGCGGAATTTCGAGTATGACCAGAGGGTGCCTTTAGGCTTCACATTTGCTGACCTGCCACAGGTATATGAAAGCCGCAATGGACACTTGGTGGCTCGCTTGTGGTGGAACTTCTTTCAGCACAAAGCTTCCGACGATATGCCTCACATTCCTTTTCTCCCTTATGAGGGTGGGATGACAGTCACTTTTGCTACCTGGTGGCGATACCGTAGAGGCAACTTCAGCCAGCGGAGTAGAAATATCCGCATTTCTGGGGCTGGACATGGTGGTGTTCCAGTCATTGCTTCTTCGTCTGCTAGCGCATCAAAGGCACGTGCGGGGTCGGAAAAGGTCTTCGCGACATACTTATAAAGGCAGAAAAGGCTCTTTATCGGCAGAAGACTTCTATGTTGCAGCGTCCCCTTGCTACTTCTGGACTGCAGGCTTCTTAGCATATTGTAGCTTTTCGCCGAAGGTGCCCTTAAGTACTTTGCTGCCAATATGGTCTTTCAACGACGATCCGGCTCGCCGTTGGTTGGGCTATATTAGCCATATGTTGTGTCAGTTTGGACCTCGCCCCGAGGCTTTTCTTGTGACACGAGCCACCACTATTGGAGACGTTTGGCAAGTCGTTGGCCAGGCTGCCACTCAGCTGGGCATGTGCTTTCAGACCCTTATTGCGGAGCCTCCTGAGCCATTCGGTTGTGATGGTAATCATCTACCGCTTTTGCTTGCTGCTTTCAGCTTTTTAAATTATCTTTCTGACTTTGATATTCTTCTTCAGCTTCAGCACCAATCTCTATTCATGCTTCTCCTTTCTTTTTGAGCCGGCTGCTAGGCCAAATATCGCCCAAACTGTTGAGTCTATCTCTGCGCCCAATTCCGCGCCTAGTGAGATAGGTAAATTGTCGCTTCCGCTAAGAAGGCTTCATTACGCAAGCGACGAAGGCAGGCAGAGGAGGAGTCCTGCAGAGTTGTCCAATCCCATTTGGATCTGCCACGATCGCCTAGCCCACTCACTCATTCTCCTCTTCTAGATGAGCGCGAGGTTAAACTTGAGGACCTTTTCCCAGAGGGCATTTCATCACCACTTCAAGAAGTACAACCTTCAGCCAGTGGGACTACTGTTGCTTGTAAGGTTGTTTGACCCTTTTTACTAATTTTGATTGTCTTTTTAACTTTATGTCTTTCTTCAACTGATATGACAGCAGTTGCTCAGCAGACGGCCCAAGATGACCTTGGGGCTTAGGATTGGGGGGCTTTTGAGCCTGACCTGTCGGACATTCCCCTCTTTGACGAATTGGTGCAAGAGTTTTCACTAGGCGACTCCAGCACTTGTACAGTCTTTTCTTCTTTCTTCTTGCTTTGCCTAGTTTTTCAATGTTTATTTCTGACTACTTCACCTCTGATATTGGGTTGACTGCGAAAGATCTGAACCGGCTGACTTCCACACCTTTGCCAGAGGTGAGAGAACCTGTGGGGGCTCCTACTTGTGTTGGATCTCCTAAGGTTGTTGTAGAGATTCTACTAACGATGCTCCTTTGTCGGGACCAGAGGCTGCACCTTTGGGGGCCACTTGTTTGGAGATAGCCCTCTCAGAGGCTACCATTTTGGACTGCACTCCTTTAAGTAACTACTTCTTTCCTTTTCCCTCAGGGCCTTTTACTTTTTTTTCTTTTGACTTTTGCTGATTTGACATTAATTATCATGCAACCATTATTCCAACGACCACTTATCCAGACGCATCCTTGGACGGTGCCGACCAGACTTCTTCCACATCACCTGAGGCCTCACTTCCTGACATGTCGCTAGCTATAGTGGTCTACGAACTCCCTTTTGCACCTTTAGTTCATAGTGAAGCCATTTTCTTTGCTCGCCTCATATTGATTCCTCCTATTTTGTTGTTGGACCTTGTCTTGACTTTTTTGCTTCTTTATAACAGATTATGCCTCTCCCGCTCATTCAGGAGACACTGTCCTATTTTCATATGCAGAGTCTGCTCCCTGACTAGCTATGGATTTTGAGGCTAGCAGTCGTGCACTAGTTCCATGGCAACCCAATCTTACAGTAGCTTCTCCTTCTTTTGGCTAAGAGGACTTTACTGGTATTGTTCTGTTGTCTCCCTTGTCTGAAGCTATTGAAGATCCTCAGACTCCTAGTTCAATTCCAGGTTAGTTTTCTCTTTTGCAAATGCTTCTGTTGCTTTCTTCTTTGGTTGTCTTATGAGGTCTTCATTTTTTCTGTATCAGCGCCAGTCGATGATACTCTTGCAACCTTTGAGGCCAAAGTGACTTTTTTTAGGACTGAAGTAGCCACCTTAGAGGGAATGAGGGACAGTACTGCCAAAGAGTCTACTTTTGTCCGATGCCAGCGAGATGTTGCTCTTTTAAGTTTGGACAAGAAAAGAGCATATCTTACTGCTTTGCGCCTTCAGATAAAAGAGGTTGAGAACTCTATCGAAGAGAATTCTCATCTTGTTGCAGCTGTAGACCTTCGCCTTGCCGAGCTTTGTAAGGAAATGATAGAGTATCTTCAGAAGCTCGAGCTTCTCCGCCGGATTGTAAACTTTCCTGAGCCACCTGCTCGAGACTGAGCTACCTTTGTTCTTTTCTTCTTTTTGAGCTAGTCAGAAGGCTTGTCTCGACTTTTACCATTATCTTACTTGTTTCTCTTTCGACTACCCCGAGGGCTTGTCTCGAACTTGTATGGTATTTTAGTACACCATATGCCTTTAGTAAGATGAACTATTTGCTATATATTGCAAAATAGCTTTCTGCTTTCCCCTTTTCTTCTTCTTCTTTGTTTTTTTTTTGCCAACACCAGTGCCTTTTTGGGTTTTCACCAGAGCTGGTCCCCTCTTACTTTTGCCTGCACGCCCTTCTTGGGTTTATCGTGCAGCGGGGTTATCCATTTTTACCTAAGGTGCCCTTGCGGGTTTTCACCTTAGCCGGATTTTCGACCTTATTTCCCTTAACTGTTCCTCGTCTTGGGGAAAACAATTGAGTCCGTCGAAGCACCTCAATTTTAAGCTCATTTTCCTTTTTTTGTAGGGGAACATGACTCCCCTATAAGCCAGTATGGGTGAAAATTTTTCTTGTTCGGTAAGGAATTATAGCTTCCATGTGGGCCGAAATGGTGGGACTTAAGATTTATAGTCTTGCAAAACTTCGGAGGTGAATGAACTTTTCCGATAGGACGGAAGATTTGAGTTTTCAATGGGATAAAGGCTCTAAGTAGCTATGTGTTTAGGATTTCAAGGGGATGAAGGCTCCAAGCAGCCATTTTCAAGGGGATAAAGGCTCCAAATAGCCATCTGTTTTGGGTTTTTCGAGGGGATAAAGATTCCAAGCAGCCATGTGTATAGGATTTCAAGGGGATAAAGGCTCTAAGTAGCCATAGATTTTGGGTTTTCAAGGTAGTAAAGGCTCCAAGATGCCATGGGTTTCAAGGTAGTAAAGGCTCCAAGTAGCCATAGATTAGGGATTTTCAAGGGGATAAAGGCGCCAAGTAGCCATAGGTTTTTGGTGTTTTCAAGGGAATAAAGGCTCCAAGTAGCGATAGATTTTGAATTTTCAAGGGGATAAACGCTCCAAGTAGCCATGGATTTAAGATTTCAAAGGGATAAAGGCTCCAAGTAGCCATGGATTTTGGATTTCAAGGGGATAAAGGCTCCAAGTAGCCATAGATTTTGGGTTTTCAAGATAGTAAAGGCTCTGAGTAGCCATAGGTTTGAAGGTAGTAAAGGCTCCAAGTAGCCATGGATTAGGGATTTTCAAAGGGATAAAGGCTCCAAGTAGCCATGGGTTTTTGGTGTTTTCAATGGGATAAAGACTCCAAGTAACCATAGATTTTTGGATTTTTCGAGGGGATAAAAGCTCCAAGCAGCCATATGTTTATATTTCAATGGGATGAAGGCTCCAAGTAGCCATCGAACTTTAGACTTTCAAGGAGATAAAGGCTCCAAGCAGCCATGTGTTTAGGATTTGAAGGGGATAAAGGCTCCAAGTAGCCATTGATTTTGGGTTTTCAAGGAGGTAAAGGCTCCAAGTAGCCATTGATTTTGGGTTTTTTTCATAATAGTAAAGACTCCAAGTAGCCATGAATTTTAAGGTTTTCAAGGGGATAAAGGCTCCAAGTATCCATTAATTTTGGAAACTTTGTGTTTTGGGATACAATGGCTCCTTGGGTCAGTAACTTTGGAAAACTTGGATTTCTTGTTTTGCTTGATAGGACAAGCAACTTTGGGATGGAAGGATCCTTTTGAACCTATCCAAGGTGAAGATCGGATTTTTCTACTTCTTTACCGAGTCGGGAGGTCATCGTCGTCGTCGTCTCGGCCGTAGCCTTTTCCGAATGTCACCCCACCCTTGCGCGGTGATCTAAGGATTTTCTCGTCATTGACGACTCTGACATCTTTCCTGGGTAAGGATGTGGGAAAACTCAACCTTCACCAAGAGGTAGGCGAGGGGAATTCTCCCCCATCGAGGTATTTTTGCAAGTCATTCCCCCAATGGGTTCTTTTTTATTTACTTATTTACTAACCATGGCACCCTCACAGGTTTTCGCCAAAGCTAGTCCCTTCTTATTTTTTTGCATGCGCGCCTTTATAGGTTTTCACACAGTAGGGTTTCCTATTTTTGTCAGAGGCGCCCTTGCGGGTTTTCACCTCAGCCGGGTTTAAGACCTTTTTTTCCCTTAATTGACTTTCTTTTTTGTGAGAAAACCAATCAAGTCTGTCGAAACACCTCGTTTTTAAGCTCTTTTTTTTTTTTAAGATTTCTTTAGCTGTGTATTTTCAAATAGCTCATGCTCTGGGACATAATACAACTTCATGTGGCGCCCATTCAGTGGGGGAAATGCCACATTGCCTTTTTCATCAACTAATTTATAGGTGCCACCTTCATAGACTTTGCTGACTATGAAGGGTCGTATCCAATTAGACTTGAACTTGTTCTTCGGACAAGCGGCCATCACGTCCTTTTGTTTGACCATGACGAAGTCACATTTCTTGAATAATATTTCCTTTACCAATTTGTCAAAAGCCCTAGACATTCGGGCTTGATAGACTTGCATGCGTTGGTAAGCCACCAATCTTTTGCCTTTGAGGTATGCCAACTCATCGTAGCGCCTTCATGCTTCATTTAGGTCACTTTCTTGCCATTCATAATGCAAAGCTACCTTATAATATTGGCAGACCTTCGAAAGTACACCAAATCGGTTCTGAATGGGAACCGATGGAATATGGCGAACCTTTGGTATCATCGGCTCTCCGCCATCCAGACGAATACGGAGATTGCCGATCATGATCGTCTTTCCCGTTATAGACGGACTTGCAATTTTGTCTTTCTTTAGCCTCATGTTGGAAGGGGAGACTGGCTTGATGTGAATGGTATTAACGGCATAGACCCGACCGGGTTTGCCATTGTTGTTGTTCTTTTGGGCCTGGGAAGCGCGCCCAATTGTTACTTTCTTTGCCGAAGCAGACTCCAGTGCAGCAACCACCCCTAAGAAATAGGGGGATCCAACCACCGCTTGGAAATTGCTGAAGCATGTCGGCGTAGTCAAGTACCCATATTGTACATAGGTAGCCACGACCGGAGGACCGTAGGTAACTTAGGCGGCCATTGAAATTGAATCTTCTTGCACCTGTATTAAACAGGGAAAGTTAGGCTTGTCCTAATAGGTGCCTTATTGGATGAAGAGATGAAGGGAATGAGTGGTCCCACCGAGCGTACCAAATCTGTGAGACTCCCTTTTTAAAAATCTTTTTTTATTTAAAATAAATCTTTATCGGATTTGAAAATCTTTGTGGAAATCTTAATTTGAAAAGAGAATTTTTAAGTTTTGAAAACATGTTCTCCTTTCTTTTAAATACACTTCTACGATTAATCTTCAAAGTCTAAATTACTTCTGGATCGACTGTGGATCTATTTTCTGAACCTCTCTCTATTGACCTTGGTTAGTGATAATTACACCAATCAATGATTGGTAACCCTTGATTAACCATCAATAAGGCTTATAATGAAAACAGGAAACAAACAAAGTTGGATGCGAACATACAAGTCATTTCTTTTTTGTTCCTTTATTAGAAATATTCATGAGATATCTTTTAAAGGATACTTAAAGGATCTTTGAATTCTTTTGAAAAGAGGTGGCTTATTTAAGGAATGTCCTTAAGTAGTGGGGCATGGGGACCGCCATTTCTTTTTTTCTTTTTTTTTAAGGCCATTCGACCAGTATAAATGAACCAAAGTTTAATGGCTAATACACACGTAGAAAAATAAATAAATAAATAAATAATTTAGTTGATGATTACCCCATTGGTATAAAGTGAACAAAGAATCATTCTTATTGATTCTTCTATGAATATGTTAACCACGACTTCGTAGCCTGTCCAATCAGTAGGACCGAACCATAGAAGTCATTGGTTACCCTATCGATAGGGATGAACCAATAATTATAACATTTGATCACTCTACCAATAAGAGTGAACCATTAATCAAGTGGGTAATCCAACAATAGGATAGAACCATTAAACTTGGGTCATTCAACCAGTATGAATGAACCTCTTTTATTTTTATATATTTCTTTTATTTTTAAAACATTTTGGTTGCCGCATAGATTATATGACCGCTCTACCAATAAGAGAGAACTATATGATCTTATGGTTATTTTACTAAAAATAAACCAATCTTTTTTTCTTATTTGGAATTTTGGTCATCCCATCGATGAGGGTGAATCAAACTTTATATTTCCTTATGGCCGACCAAACTGTATGGAAGAACCAATTAAGAATTATTTTCTGATTTTCAACTGATTAATTAACAAATGGTCAACCAAATGGTATGGAAGAACCAATTAAGAATTATTTTCTGATTTTCAACTGATTAATTAACAAATGGTCAACCAAATGGTATGGAAGAACCAATTAAGAATTATTTTCTGATTTTTAATTGGTTAATTAACAAATGGTCAACCAAATGTTATGGAGGAACCAATTAAGAATTATTTTCGGATTTCTTTAACTGATTAATTAACAAATGGTCAACCAAATAGTATGGAAGAACCAATTAAGAATTATTTTCTGATTTTCAATTGGTTAATTAACAAATGGTCAACCAAATGATATGAAAGAAACAATTACAAATTATTTTCTGATTTTTAATTGATTATTTAGCGAATGGCCAACCAAACAATATGGAAGAACCAAATTAATTTAATTGGTTGATTAACAAATTATTGGCCAACCAAACATTATGGAAGAACCAAATTAATTTAATATTGGTTAATTATGCAAATCTCATGAAGAACATAAAGAAAAAAAATTATTCTAAAATTATTCCCCAAAAATACAAATACAAGCCTTAAAAAATAAGCCTTCTTCTTCCTTCTCTTTTTTTTAGCCTTGGAAAACTGGGCTTCTGGGGGTCTTTTTCTTTGAAGATTGGGCCTCCCTTTATAGGGCTTTGGAGGCCGGCCAAGGGGGAAGCCCTGGCCACCGGTGGCACCCCCCACCGGTGCCACCTAGGCGCGGGGGGGGGGGGACCGGCCGGTCCCACAGGGGAGGCCGGTCGGTCTCCCCCGCCCTTCTTTTGTTTTTTTTTTTTGTTCTCCATCTCTCCCCCTTCCTTTTTTGGTTTTTATTCCTTCCCTCCTTGCTGCTGTTGTTGAAGCTTAGCTGGCTGCTGTTGAAGCTTGTGTTGGTGTAGATTTGCTGCTGGTTGGAGGCTTGGTGTAGGCCCCTTTTTTTGCTGATCATAGCCTTGATTGGAGGCTTTTTCTTGTTGGTTTTGGAGACTAGTCTTGCCGCCTCTCTGAGGTATGGCCATCCTCTCCTTGTTCTTTCTTTATACCTACATGCACATTACTAGAAGTATATGCATGCAAGTATACATATTCTAGTTTTTTCATGCAAGGATATTTCTGATTTTTTTTTTTTGGTTCAACACAAGTCTAAGAGAAATTGTCCAAATGTTAGTTTAAGAAGAATAAAACCAGCCACATATGGGTTGTAAGTAATGATCTGCCATTAGCAACATACTGTCAGGGGTCTATGTCTATTGGCATTGTTCCAAATGCAACAGCTTAAAGAAGAAGACATAATCATGACTTATGTTTTTGGGAATGCCAGCAGCCAGAGAACTATTTAAGCTACTTGCTCAAATTGAATGTCATCTAGCATCTCACTGTTCGAATCTTTCAAAAGGCTTTTGCTTTTAAGCTCCCTCTTTCCCTCACTGATCTAGTAGTACTCTCCTCTGTACCACTCGCATCCTTTCATAATGTTCTGAAGTAACCAGCTTTATGGTGTATTTGGATACCAAATACATAACCAAAATCTGATTTCTCCGATGAAACGAGAAAATAGGAGGAGGAATTAGGAGGAAATATTTAGTTCAGGGAAAAGAACTTAGAGGAGAGTATGGAATCTGCAGCCCTGCAGGTGTCACAGATCATTGCTGATGTTGTTTATGCTTAATGTTCCTGGTGCTAGTGGCACTAGTTTTTTATTATTATTTGATGACTGGAAACTGGCTTATGCCATAAATCCGGATGGGTGAGAGGGGGACAACCTTGCCGGGTCAACTCCTGTCACAGTAGGCGAGCATAGAACCTCAGACCTATCGGGGCATGATTACCTACCAAAGGTATGAGTTACACCCTGCCACCCATGAACCCCTAGTCGCATTATTGCTGCTGCTACTTGGTGCCAAACCCTGCAGGAAGGACCACTTCCTTCACTTGTTGGCAATTCTCCACTTCGTTCTTTTCTTCTCCCCAATTTATGGACCTCGCGATTCAGAGAATCAATCCCGTCCATGGATGGCAATACCGGTACCGGTATCGGTGGGTACCGGTTCCGGTACGTACTGGCCGGTACCAGCCCAGTATCGGCCGATACCCTTTACAGGTATGGTACCGGTTCCGGCCGATACCGGTACGTACCGGTATCGGCCGGTACTGCCAACCATGATCCCGTCAGCAAGATCAGTCATCTAGCTTAGAATCTGCTGTCTTAGGTCAGGCTTTTGGTTGACTAGTATCCAATGCAATCCCGATGTTTAAACATGGTAAACACAGTAATCTTACCCATAGTTGTTAAGGCGGTAAGGCGACCCAAGCTGTACTTAAGGTCCCGAGTGCGGAATGCCTAAGCACTTAGGCGCCTGCCTAAGCGGTGCTTAGGCAGCAACTTCATAATCAAGAGGTTGGGGGAAGGAGAAGGATAGGTACTCATGGACAAGGAGACAAAACACTTTAAGAGAACGGAGAAGAAAGGACGGGCATATAGAAAACTCAGGAAGGGTGAGAGGACGCTAAAGACCACGGGGGGTTCCAAGTTTGTGGACATAGGTAAGTTCGGCTTCTTGCCTCATTTTGGCCACCATAGTAAGAGAAGAACGTATAGGACTGCCTCATCATTGACGTCGAGATTTGTTCGCAGGATGATGCCAAAGATGACATGATGAAGAAGATGAGATGAAGGGGTATCAAAACCTAGGGCCCAATCATCTACGTAACCTTATTTATATTAGGATCAAGTCCCAATGGCCTCGATATGATTGGCCCATGAACTAGCTTAGGCATTGCCTAGGCATGTTTGGTGCTCCTAAGCAATGCTAGGTGTGCTTTCTTCAAGGCCCAATAAGGCGTTTAACTGCCTAGGCCTTGAAAATATGCCTTGTCACCTAAGCGGTGCCTAGGCTTCACCTAGGCATAAGCCTTGATGACTATGATCTTACCTAATATCCAAATCACAGTCCCCTATTGCCCAATAAAATGCAAAAAAACAATAAAAGGAGACTTCATTCATGCCCTATTAAATGCAAAAGATATTCATAGATGGAGACTCATGTGACGCTAAAATAGTAATTAAAAAAAGGGCCAAATGATAGCAACATAGCATAGTAAGACAAGAGAAAGAAACCCACGCTGCTAGGGAATATGATGCATACCTCATGATCACCACCTTGTCCTCCCTCAGGAGGTATATGTCCAGGATGGTCAGGAGGATGAACAAGCACAGCAAGCAAATTTTTTCCATCAGGATTTAGAATATCAGTAATGTCAACACAATGTCTTCGAAACATCCCTTTTGGCAGGACCTTTTTATGCCCATTCAAATACACCTCTGCTGAATAATTTATCGCACGAAAGTTGAGATCCACGTGCTGATTTCCTGACTGAAAGATAAACATAACCATCAAGCACAACAAGACAAAACTCTATTTTAACATAAATAGACTGAATTGAAGTAGGTAATATAATATAAGCAGATTTGACTGCATTGCTTTCCCTTTTGGCAAAATAACATGAACAGTAATATGGAATATCAAGTCCACCTATAAGGCCCAATAACTTCAACATGGTATCAGAGCCCATGGTTATGATCTGGGCCGCGCACCCCATATCTATAGTCCACGTGACAGCCTAATAACAGCCTGCACGTGAGGGGGTGTGTTAGAATAGTCCTACATCGGATATAGGACAAAATAAATAATACTCAAATACATGGTGCCTACTCCACTCAATGCCTTAAGGTTTTGAGTTGGATGGCCCAACCTCAGGAAAGGAAGGGAGATAACAAAGCAACAATAGGTATGAGAGAATTTAATGATTGGGTGGACAAGTGTGCTATGATCGAACTACCATCACCAAACCACAGGTTCACATGGAGTAACAACAGGGAGTTTCCTTCTTTGTCCAAGATTGACAGAGTATTTGTCGATGACAGGTGGGAGGCTCTTTTCCCTTTTACAAAGGTCACTGCACAGCCCAGAAGAGCCTCAGATCACAGTGTAGTCTAATAGTTGATCGCAGACAGTGAGCAGAGCAAGAATAGATCTTTCAGATTTGGAAAAAATATGGTTATGAAATGAGAACTTTATTGATTCAGGTTTCATGGAGTAAATATCCAGTGTCTGCAGACAGGTGTTAAAAGGTTATCTATGAAGCTCAAGCAGACTAAGGACATAAAGAATTGGGCTGCGAAATGGAGGAAAGAAAGAAATAGTTAAAAAGAGAACTTGATAGAGCAAATCAACCTACCTGATAAAATAAAGGAAGAAAGGATTTTGACCTCTGAACAACAGCAGAAAAAAAATGAGTCTGAAAGCACAATTTGCAGAGCTACTCCTAGAAGAAGAGATCATGTGGAGACAAAAAAGCTCGCGTCACTTGGTTATGAGAGGGTGATCTTAATACTGCTTCTTTTCATAAGGTGGCAAATGGGAGGAGAAGAAGAAAGTACATTCTTTCATTAACAAAGGAAGATACTTGGTTGGAGGATGAAGAATCAATTTCCGCAGCAATTCTTAGTTTCTACAAAGAATTGTTTTCTGCAGAGCACAGATGGTATCCAATGTGGGTAGATGAGAATGCTCCAAACCTATCTTATGAAGAGCAAAGTCACATAATCAGGGGCATCAGTGGAGAAGAGATGAAAAAAGCAGTTTTAGCAATGTTTTCAAAACCGGACCGGTCATTGAACCGGAGAGGTCTTTGGTCGGGTCTAATTCAGACCAACCACTTAAAACCACTAATTCAACCAGACCTCTTTATTTAATTAAATACTATTGAATATATACATATTATGGAAATTTATATCTATTTTCTATCCCGAAATACATTATGCCTTTGCGGGCATATGTTATGTTTAGGTAGTAGTCTTAAATTCAAATTTGAATTAGACCAGACCACTTAAAACCAGTATTTGAACCAGACCTCTTTATTTAATTCAATAATATTGAATATATACACATTATGGATATTTATATCTATTTTCTATCCCAAAATACATTATGTCTTTGTGGGCATATGTTATGTTTAGGTAGTAGTCTTAAATTCAAATTTGAATACTTTCAAGTGACATTTTTTAGAAGAAAATTGAGTATTGGACTTTGGACCGGCTGGTTTTCATGTGAATTGGACTAAACCAATCTATTTTCAATTGGTTCTCTTGGTTTTTTAAAGATGGTGGTTTTTTGATAAACCAGACGGGAGAAACTTTCAGTTCAGGTTTTTTTTACACAATTAACCGGCTGGTCCAGTCTGATTTTAAAACATTGGTTTTTAGTTTGGCAGGAGATAATGCACCTGCACCTGATGGTTTTGCTTTTCCTCTATTTTGTCATCGGCCATTTTGGGATTTAGTTAAGACACGGGTGGTTGATGCTGTTCAGGATTTCTTTTCCACAGGAACTACCTATTAGAAGATTAATTAGATTTCTTTTGGTGGGGGGGGGGGGGGGGGGGGGAGCGGGGGCGCGCCTTCTATCAGGAAAAGCAGATGCACTGGATATTAAAGACTTTAGGCCTATTAGTCTTTTGAATTGGTCATTTAAAATTCTAGCTGAAGTGCTAGCTTCAAGATTAAGGACACCACTGCCTAACATCATCCAGAAGAATCAGTCTGCATTTATCCATGGCAGGAGGTTAAAGGATATTTCCTTTTGGCACAGGAGGTGCTATTCTCTATGAGAAAGAAAAGGACCATGGTAATTATGTGCAAACTTGACTTAAACAAAATATATGACAGAGTTGCATGGAATTGCCTACGGAAGACTATGGATCAGCACAAGTTTCCAGATCATTTTATCAGCAGGGTTAGAGTTTGTGTCAATTCAGAAATGTTTTCAATTATTCTTAATGGAAGTATCTTTGGTTACTTCCCCTCCTCCAGAGGTCTTAGACAGGGGGACCCTCTGTCTCCCCTACTGTATGTTTTAAGGGTAACATGTTGAGTACTACAATCAGGAAGGCTGAGGCTCAGGTTTGGATACAAGGTGTTCAGATTTTCAAAGCACCATTTGCTATTTCACACCTCCAGTGTGCAGATGATATCCTTTGATCGTTAAAGGCAGTTTTGTTCACTTAAGAGTTTTAGTGTTTACTCTTAGGAGTTTTAGTGCTTTCTACCATTCCCAATCATTACATGAGTATTTTCCTTATGTCTAATAGTGTTAGACTGAAGGTGGACAGAATTAGAAGGATTTTTTGTATGGAAGAAAGGATCAGATAACAGTGGTATACCATTAGTGAAAAGGGAAAATGCTCACAGACCAGTTAAAGAAGGTGGATTGGGAGTTAAATTTGCAATTGATGAATTTGGCTCTACTTGGTAAATGGTTACAGGAATTGATGTGTGAGGAGACCTTATGGAAGAGAGTAACTGTACATTAGCATTATCTTCAGTACCATAGGTTTTATCATGAGATAGAGAATCATGCATGGATGTCCGCACTATGTAGAGGTGTTCTTAAAGCTGGCAGGTTTTTAGAAAAATGGGTCCGATTAAAATTGGTAATGGCCATCGTACCTATTTCTGGAAAGACAAATGGCTGGGAGATTATTGTTTGAAAGACAAATTTCCTAAAGTATATAATATTACTATTGAAAAATGATGTGTTCTTGGTCAATGTTATCAGCTACAGGGGGAACTGATTTTATGGCATGTCCAGACTAGAAGAGGCCTAAGAGGATGAAGAAGAGAAATATTTTGCTATTGGTGGATCTGCTGCGTACTGTAAAGTAACGCCTACACCTGAAGCCAAGGATACTGCTGTCTGGGCTGGGGTCCTAATACTGGCATTTTTTCAGTGAAATCTTTTTATACATTGTTGGATAGAAATTGTTCTACTTATACCAAATTTAATGGAAGTTGGATTTTTAACTCCCCTAAAATTCAAAGTGTTTATGTGGCTGGCTTTTCAGAAAAGAACTGTCACAAAAAATGTACTGCCAAAAATGGACATGGATGGTGACACTTTGCTGCTTCTGTAATTTGGAGAATGAAGATGTTGACCACCTTTTGATCAGCTTCCCCATGAGCAAAGAAGTGTGGAAACTCTTTGGCCGCTTGTTCTCATTTCCAACTACCTTCCATAATACTCATGATATGCGGCTTCATACTCAAAAAGTGAGGAATCAAGCAGGAAAATGCCATTGGAGTCAAATTCTTGGCCTTATTCCACATCCTATGTGTTGGATCTTATGGAGAGAAAGGAATGACACAGTCTTTCAGGGGAGTAGAACTTGTCTTGAAAATATTTGTCTTCTAACAGTATCCATGATTTTTAATTGGTGTAGACACATTTTACGATTATCTATTGAAGATTGGAACAAGGAGATTACTGTATTTTGATTTTTTTTCCCTGAGTTAGGAACCTGCCGTAACCTTCTTGACAGTATTGCCTCTATGTATTCCTTGATAAAATTGGTGGTACAGTCCACCTTTCTTTCGGGGGGGAAAAAGTCCACATATTGCTAAAGAGAACATTTTTCCTTGATGACTCTTCCATCGGTACATGGTTCATGGTTGCGTATGTACTCAAATGCTAATAAATTAAATACATATTTGGAAAGTCCATATAACAGCAAAAGATAGACAGAATGACATAAGCCAATAGCTATGCAGTTAAAAACATGAGGTGACTTACATAACCAAGGGCTCAACTTGTTTGAGATGATATTCTCCCCCCCCCCCCCCTCAACAAAAAAAAAAAAAATCAAAATAGAGATACAACTAAGATATCAAATAAGATGCAACAGAAATATGAAGAAGTTTAAGAGAGTAAAAATGTAGCATCACAATGACCAGTTAGTGACTAAACTACCAAACATACACTGACAACAATCCCACATAGGGGCCAAATCAAATCATTAGTAGATAAAAATAGAAACCAACTAAACAAGTCAATATCCCCACAGGCCCAATTTGATTGCCGGATTGCTTGTTCCAGCATAAGCAATCTGGGATCTTTTTTTACCAAAACAAGTCCAATTTTAGTATGGTATCTCTATTCTAGTTGTATCTGAAATAAGCCATTCTAATTAAACAAAATTAATAAAATGTAATAAAAGAGGAGCCATTAATGCTTATTCTAGCTAGAATAAGCAATTTGAGCATTTGCTTAAATTGCTTATTCCTCCTTTTTCCAGAATAAGTCATCCTCATCTGGATTAAGGAATCCACACAGTCAAAGTGGGATTGAAGGAATTACGCGGAAAAAGGCATCTCATTCCCTCATATCCTCTAATCAAATTAGGCCATAAAGGACCAACAAAAAGAAAGCTCTATCACATGTCATGACTTTGGGCAGCATGGTGTCTGCTTTAAAATAAAAGGTTCTTTGATCGATTGCTTGTGGTCCTAGTGATTTTAGAATTGTGTTGCTGCACACATTATCTGATTCAATCAATCGATTAAGTGAGTTCATTCAACCCAATCCCACCATTCTATAAAGGAGGCAGTGTTAATTACAAGCCCCGTGAAGAGGGAAAACCCTTGATTAATTGCCGGAGAAATCTAAGCACAACACCTGTAATCTTGCCAAAAAGGTTGTACTTAAATAATAATGTTTTATTGTTTAGTCTAAACTAAGCAATAGATTTCATTTAACTAATGGTCAAGTGTATTGTGATCCATATACATCTATTCGAAGTGGAACAAGTTAAATTTGAATATTCGCATCCAGAACCATAATAATATTTCATCCCGCATGCATTCCACACATCCAAAGCATCACCAGACATTTGAATGATCCACTAATCAAATAATTACATGAAAATCATGTACATTGTGATGATAAACTTCATGGAAAATAGGGAAAATGTGCCCCCGATGATCCATTTGTAAAAAGAGCATCATTCTTGGCTTCCACACTAATTAGGGTTGCCTTTGAGGTTTAAGGACGTAATCATGGGTAAACACATCATATGCCCTTAATATGCCGCCATTTTGCTCGTATAAGAGAATACCTACAGAAAGAGTCATCCTTTAATAGGCGTATCGAAGAACATTTCTCCTCATTAAGCCCTTCAAAACCATGTGGATTTTATGAAAAGAGGTCAATGGGGAGATTCTTAACAGGATCTTGACATCCATAATCGATGCATATGTCCAAGGTGATATGCCAAGACTCTGTTAAGATCATGCCCTCGAAGCCATTTCTCCTAGGAGTCTTATTAGGACATCCCTTTAGAGCACTTCGTCAATGAAGCAGGGGTGACTGTCAAAGGAAGGCTGGACCGAGGTGGGCCATGCACCTCGTGGTGTCACTTGATGCTTTTGAGGAGCCAGAGGGTTACCCATGAAGGGACTGTCTGAGCCACCTCTACAAAAGACTCAACATTCACAACGATCGTCATGGTTAGGATGATCATTAGGATGCACTTGGACGAAGCTGAAGTTCTTGGATTAAGTTGAAATTCAAGTCACCTCAATAAGATGATGGGAGACGAACCTGGCAGCATTTCATCTATAGGATCTGTGGTAGGATGGGTGAAATAAAAGGAGTTCCCCATCCCTTCACACTTTAACCCATGACTTAAAAAGATTTAAACTTCATGAAAACCGTATGAAAATTCCATTAATACCAATAAACATAAAGCTTAGAAGCGTCAAAGGAAATCATGTAATAAACCCATGATGGGGAGCACCATGGCCCCTTAAAAGCTCTCCCTTGATGGAAGCATCCCTTGGGGAGCTCACGGTCCCTCCAAGGAGGATAAAATCAAGAAAACATAAAATCTTTATGTGGCAAATATCAATTTATATGAGAGAAATCAAGTTAAAAGAGATCTCCCCGCAAATATCAAATTTATATAGAGAAGTAGAGTTAAAAGAGATCTTCCCAGGGGGTGAGGGGGCACCAATAGCCCCAAAGAGACCTCCCCTCAAGGCCTTAGGTTCTTCGTATCCTCCAAGGAGATGAAATCAAGAAATCAATAGAAAAGCTTCAAACGTGTGGGGAATATCAAGAAGCTTGAGTGAGTGAGTGAGAGGGGGGGAGGAGGGGGAGGGAATGAACACCAAAACTTGAAGAGAGGTGATAAGGGGTACAACCCTACGAATAGAAGACTCCAACAACCACTATGGCTATGAGATCATTTTGCCATGCAAATAAAGCACCATCTTCAAAGGGAAGAAAAAGGCCCTTTTCCTTTAGAAAGAAGTCTATGTGGTGAGTTCTCCATTTCTCTCTCTTCAGTGAGACCCTTCTCTCTCTTGTCCATTATCCTTTCCCTCTTTTCTCCCTTGGGTTTGCTCTCCTCTTCTCCTTTTACTTTTTTACTTAAAGACCTCAAGGGTGCACCCACTCAAGTGAGTCAGTGCCCCTTATAAGGGTGTGCTGACTAACTATAAGTCAGTGTGTTCCCTCTTAAGGGCAGCCCTCTGAACCCTGTTTGGTCTGGTGCCTTTGCGCATATCAATGACGTCTCAATTTTTGTACTGGTTGTAGTGCAGTGACCTCATTTGGCGTGCTGAGACGTCCACTAGAGCTTGGCAATTGACTATTCGATGTCTTGAAATGCCCCTTGACTTGACTGGCCATTGTTAACTTCATTTGACATGCCACACCCGAAATGTCCCTCAGCACCCAACAGTTGACCTTTGATGCCAAGGGGTCGTGCCAACTCATAGATGAGTTGGTTCACTTAGGGGTTGGGCCCACTCACAAGGGAGTGGGTGCACAAGCCATTGGAGGGGACACTACTGACCTCGTCTTGTGCGGACCCTAAAATGATCGTTGAAACTTGGCAGTTGACTTTTGGTGCACGGAGGTGCCTACATGCTCGCAACTCGACAGTTGTTGCTTGGGCCACCAGTGGTGTGTGCAAATGACAACACTTGCACGATGCCGATGGTGCTATCGGTGGGACCTACGCACCCAAACTCATTGATCACCACAGTCAGGGTCTACACACAAAGTTTAAAGTTTAACTTTTTGAGGCAACAAATTATGTTGCCAACAATGCCATGAACACTAATCTGAAGCCTTCTCATTAAGGGCAAGAAATATTCAAGTGAAGCAAAGAGATGTAAGAAAAGTGTATCAAATCTACAATTATGAGTATTCGGCAATGATGTTCAGGAACTACACACCTAACCTAAAATAAAACAAACTTGGTTTGAATTTATTTCTTAATGGTTTTAGGATTAGTACATGTCCTGACCTAGAATAAAAACAACCTTGGTTTGATTTTGTTTCTCAATGGTGTTGGGATAAGTAGTGTCCTTATTGACTTAGGAGAACTCTCAGAGAAATTTCAAGGAATCAAGGAATTTAGCACTTCAAATCAATATTTATTTTTTTGTTCAATTCAATAGCTGAAATCAGCATCATAAGGTATTTTCATATTTGCATTGCCATGTTTTTCTTTCTAAGTGACAAACTGAAAAATTATCATGCAGATTGGCCAAATACTTTGTCCTCTCAACATAAGCATAGAGAGATATGGATAATAATATCTATGAAAATAAAATAGTTTGTACAATAATACACAAATCCTGCTTCAGTTCACATTGTCTTAGATATTAAAGGCCGACAAAATAATATGAAACCAAAAAATGCAAAAAAATTGATTCATACCCTCAAGCACTGGAATGTTGTAAAAAACCAGAAAGTGTAGTGCTCTCTCCCGGAATCAGCAATGTCAATTATGGACTCATTCTTTAATCCATAAAAAGGATCTGGCACCAGTTTATTCTTTAGCAAGGTTCCTAGAACACTGAAAACACCAAAAGACATTACCAAGAGAAAGAAAACATAAAATTAAATATTAATAATAATAAGACTTAATAGCCGCTTTCTTTTGGTGGGAGGGCACGATCAGAATACTTGGCTCGAGACTATGATCATACCACTCAGCAAAGCGCATAAAAAAAGAGACAATTAAAGTCGCTGCCGTAGGATCTCTTCAAGATGCCACTTTGTTTCATGTAACAGTATAGACAACTAGCCATCCTAACATTCATATTCTTGCAGATGTGAAGAGGCTGGAGTGTAGATTTGGTTCATATATATACCGCCAAGTACGAAACCAGATATTCATAAGCATATGCCCTGAAGACAGTTTTATACACAAACGGATACATATTTTACATCAAGTTCCGCACAATTTAGGGTCGTCTGGTTAATATAAAATACCATACAACACTGTAAAACACTGCATTTTACATTACGGCACTTTTCATCAAACCAAACAGCAACTTGGTAAAATATAGACCTCATTCATTGCTCATAAATACACGGAAGCGGAGAAAACTCCTCGATGATCCAGTGCACTATCTCATTAGATAGAGCGTGGTAGCTCACGTCTGTGACCTTAGATTTAAAGCCCGATGCTGTTTGGTTTGGCGTAAAACACTGCAAAATGCTGTAAAACACCCATTATTGTGAGACATAGAATGTACTATTTTACGGCATTTTAAAGTATTTTACGTCACCTCTAGGATATCAGATCGTTCTCAATTGCAAAACAAAACACAAAAGCAACCCGGGGGCCGGAAAACTCCAAACTACACCACTTACAAGGCACCAAAGCCAGAAAAAAAAAAGATGGAAAAATCACGACGCGGCGGCGACACAACCCAGAGAGGAAACCGAAGAAAACAAAAGAGCTTCCCTGCACCGTTTTCACAATGCCCCGCAAATTTTCGACCTCTGGACGCACGACGACTTCGGAATCACATTGCAAGCGGAAACGCGCACGACAAAACGCGATCGCGAGAAAGGAGGAGCAGAAAGTGTCGGCAGCGGAGGTAACAAGGCTGTGTAGCGGGGCGCGCTGCTGCTTACGTGCCGGGGACGGCGGCCTCCATCCAGGGCGGGGAGGGAGGAGAGGACGGCGGCTGGGTGGTGGTGAGATGGACGCCGGTGAGCTCCACCTCCGTCGACCTCGCGGCCAGCCACCCCGAGTCCAGCTTCGTCTTCCCTATGGGCGACCCGCCCCCGGCCGAACACACCACCTCCGCCATCGCCGCCACCTCCAACGCCCCCCTTCTACATACACGCAACACCACTATAAACACGAAGAGGAGGAGATCCACGGGAGGAGGAAGGGGAGGTGCCTTTAAGATATTAGGTGCTCCTAAAAATAACTCCCACCTCTCATTGGAACTGTTCCGGATGATGACGTAGATTCCTTCCCCAATTCAAAAAACGGAGACACCGGGATTACTTAGAGACGTCAGCTAAAAGTTAGAAGAGAAGCGATTCTCTAGTTGGACCGAAATCTAGCAGAGGGTAAACAGTGCCAAATTTTGAGATCACGTGGCCGAGCGCATGGACCCACCGACGTGGCCGCGGCGAAGGGAGCCCACGTGGTTCCGGGCGCGGGAAGAGATAATTTTCTTGATCGCTTTTGCCTTCGTCTTCTTGGCGTCACCAGCCCCGGCAATAAAACGTGTCGCGCGCGAGACAGATGGAAACAACAGTAACGAGTGTACCCATTGACCATGTTTTCTAAAGCACAGGTGGCAAGATTATATTGGTGAGGTGCACTGCACCGGTGCAGAGATTCTTGTAGAGTGAGATGGACGTCGGTGGATAGAGACCCCACGGTTACTTTGACCCCACTTGAGGCGGGCGTCCTTATCACGTTGATTGTGAATAGGGGCCGTCTGATTCAAATTCCTCGACCAGGATCTCTTCCGAGTTGAACAGGTGCGCGGGCGGCTCGGCGAGAACCTCCTCTCGTACGGATGGTTTATTGCATATATACCCGTAAAAGGAGTATATTTACATCTATACTCCTGATTCTCGTACTTTATATCAGATATCCCTGGAAAACTCATAAGTATTGTGCTCATACACCCCTGTCAAAATGGTCAACTCCAACTGAAATGCCAGAAAGATGCAATAATTCTGAAAAAGTGAAGGCCATATATGCATACTTTTAATAAATTTAAAGGTATATATGTAAAATATATAAAAAAAATTTGACATATTTAGTTGGAGTTACATCACTTTGACGGAAGGACATAAACATAATAGTTTGGAGGTTTTCATGAATATTTAAGTTTAAATATGAAGTTTTAGAGGGACTAAAATTTAAAAACACAATATTTTATATAATATATAAGAGTTGAGAGTATAACTGCAAATATATTAGTTTTCAAGAGTACATTTGCAAAAATTCCTAACTTTTATTGGTCGAGCTCCACTAACAATAAATATAATGACATGCAAATGCGCAGGGTCCCATGTTCCGGGTTACATTTAACCTTTTTATAATTTTAACTTATTAAATCACTAATTCACTTTGAGTCTCTATCGTTTTGCAATGTGTATTTAGCCTGATTTTTACCATTAAAATGAGGAGATACCAGCACATGTCTTTACAAATGACGAGAGTTGACGTTAGATTTTGAAAGAGCAGATTTTGGTGATTGAGAAAAGAGATAGACTAACGAGAGAGATGAAGAGATGATTAATAAATAAAAAAGTTGGTTGAGAGTAGTTTTTGAAACAGTTAATCCAACTTTTAAAAAGAAAATACTTTATTTAATCTTTTTTATCTTTCCTCTCCCTCCATTATTTTTTAAAGTATCCAGATACAATCAAATTCTTTTATTTCATCAAATTTTGATGAATAGTGCATGTTTTTTGGAAATTTTAAAAATCATACTATGTTAATAAAATCATAATCTATTTGAGACATAGCATGATTAACAAAATCACGAGTTTTACAAAATATAGTGGTCTGTATAATATTCAAATTATTATCTGAAATTGATGTTTTAAACAATTCTTGCAACTCCCTACAAAGTAGCTGTTGTTTTTCTTAGTGCCTATTTTTTCCCCTTTGTTGCACTATAACGGGGACCATTTGAAGATTAAACATTGTAAAAGATATTTATGTGATTAAAATTATAAAATATTGTAAAAATAGAATTTTAGGAAATCCGAAATATTTTTGTTACACATGTTTTCTTTTTTACTTTTAGATATAGATTCAATTTTAAATAAAATTAGCAATAAGAATTATTGATATTACTATTATTGTTATATCCTATGTCTTTTCAGTCTATTAGTAATTTAGTCCAATTAGATAAGTCCATTAACCGAAGATGTTCTTTATCCATGGATACACAAGATATAGTTCTAGTATTTTATAAACATCTTCTGGTAAAAATAAACTCGATTTTGGTGAGATTGTATCTGTTTGAAAGAGGCCTCGAAAATTGATAAATTTTACAAGACCATTTCCCCATTTGGAGGGTCAGATAAATCAATAATCAAGTGGATATGGCTTTTCATGCTAGAAAGATAACCATTTGAACTCGTGCATGAAACAAAGCTTCCTTTCTATGGAAATTCTAATTTGAAGAAGTCGTATTAGGGTTGGAAAAGAGATGGAAATACTATATAGAGCGGATTAATTCCTGTAGCAAACCCTAGCCATCATTTGTGCTTGACAAAGGTGAACTATCATGTATTTTTAAGAGAGAAAGAGATGAAGAGGGTTGCTGCTTATGGGAGAGATTTTGCTAACCCATGAAACTTCTTCCATTACTATGGAATGCTACGAAGAATCCTATAAAACTTATAGAGTGGAACTCTTTGAACGGGTAGACATATGATTAATCTAACCTTATATAGATTGTAATCAAATATTTTCTTATGATTTTAATATTTTTAAAGTGAACTTAAGACATTAGAAAATTAAATTTTCAAGTTAAAGATTAAAAGTTTTCAGAAAATCTCAAAATTCCCTAGGGTCAGCCCATGGCCGAATCCACTCAACTCAAATTATCTTAAATTGGGCTGACCCAAATAACTTAAAATAGATTGAGTTTAAATTGAGTTGATATTAATCAAATTTGGGTTGAATTGTGCTGAATTTGACGCAGTTGAATTATTGATTTTTACATTAATTCATATAGAAAATAAAATATTACTAATATACTATATATAAATTAGGTTAGACCAACCCAACCAACTCAGTCCAGTCTAAATCCATTGTTTTGAACTTGGGTTGAATTACACTGACTGAATTTAGGTTAATTTGAAATTAAATTGAACTATTTTAAATTTGAGTCAACCCAAAATGCTACATAGCCCAGCCCAACCTCTCCAATTGACACCCTATCTTGAAGGTAGTTTCTAACCGGGTTTCCCTCTCTGGGTAGGGGTTGTCAATGGGCCGGGCCGGGCCCGGCCCGCAGTAACCCAGCCCGTCCCGCTCTTGGTCTGGCCCGGTCCAGCCCAGCCCGCGTAAGATTTGGTAGGCCCGTGGGAGCCCACCCGGCCCGTCCCCCATCTCTCCCCCTGCGCACGAACTTTGGCGGTTGCAAGAGGAGACGGCTGTGCTGTGGTGCATCGCCGGGTCCTGGCCGAACGGAGCAACCCCGGCCCGCAGCACCGGCACTGGCGCTCTACTGGACCTGCCGCGGGCGGCCGCCGACACTTCCTCCTCATCGTACTCCTCCCACGCATTGACAAGGTCCCCGCATTGAGGTCTACCCCGACATCGTTCATGTTCACGTTGTGGAACGCCACCGCCACCGTGATGGTCGCATCATCGAGCGCCACGACGCTGACGTTGATGAGGCCAAGGAAGCCCCCTGAGTCGCCGAGGGAGCAGTCATCGGAGGCAAGGAAGAAGGCAACCCCGCCCCCCTCCGCCCCCAGCCCCGCTGATGGAGGACCGATTAAGGTGGGTGATGGAAGGAGAAGAAGGTGGAGAAGGACGAGGGAAGGTGCGTGACCGGTAGCCGGAATGCTATGGGCATGGCGTCGAGCGCTTGGCCGGTGCCACTGGTGGGGCCGTGAAGATCTGGGGAGAGGCGGATGCTGCCGTTCTTGAGTTGGGCCTCCCCTAGAAGCTTCAGGCTACTAGATCTTGCTGTTCTTGGGGTGGGCGTCCTGCAGAAGCTTCAGGCTATCGAGCATGAGGGTACCGAAGTCGAACCTGGTGGTGGCACCGTAGCCAACCTCGCTGCACACCCTCCCGGGTTAGAATGCCACCAAGAACACCATCACCACCAAGAAGAGGCCCCTGCAAGGTCGTGTATGCATCAGATTTGGGTTTAGATCTAGGAAGATAGATTTGGACGAGCGCTTGCTCGCTCCCAAGATTGAGGACGCCATCAAAGCGGCCGTGAGGGCCAACGGCCAAGCAAGTTGCTCGATCAGCCGCGAGCAGTCGTCTTCTACCTTGTGTGCTTCCATTGCTAGGTGAATATTAACAAAGGGCCGATATGGTGGAGCTTGCCACAATGATCGCCGCCGCGCACTACCGTCCTCCACCACATCAAGGGGGAAGCACCATCGAGGGCTGCCGTCATCAACTACGCTGAGGAGGAAGTGTCGTCACCTCCAGAACGCCGCCCTGGACGAGCTCATCGGGTTGTTTCAGGGGGACGACAAGAACGTGTTGATCGCAGCGGCCTCTGCTCGCTCCTCGAGATCTGCTAGGCGGGGACCCCGTCCTCTCAGGCCGCCGCTGCCGAGGTAATCGTGAGCTCAGTTTTGGGAGGAAGAAGAAGGGGCTCGCGGCCGAGTTGACTCACCCCTGGTCCGAGTTGGCTCGTGGGCTGCGAAGTTATGACCCGAGTTGGCTTGCGGGTGTAAAATTGAGGTCCAAGTCTGAGCCCGTCGTTGACCACCCCGTGAACCCGCAGGCCAACCTGGAGCCCGTGTAACAATGCATCGAGAGGATCTCATCTCTTTACAAAAAAATTCATCTTTACCATTTCTATTGAGTCCCCTCTAACAATGCATTGAGAGGATCTCATCTCTTGAAAGAGAGATTTGATAGATTGAATGTTGGGGGAGGAGGGAATGGCTGAAAAGTGGTAAAGAGAGAAGAGAACGGGCCCTGTGTTTATACTGAAACAAAATGAGTGTTGGGGGCATTGTAGTTATATTCCTGTCATTCCAACTTAGATGGTAATTTTAATTATTATGATGAATATCACAATCTTTTGTCAGTCACGAACTGATAATAATTTTACTGATATTTTTTATAATTATGTTTTTATAAGGATGGTATATAAGATGTTGTGTAACTAAAGGCATGTTTATTAATGTTGTGCAGTGATTTTAAGAGTCCCTAATCATTGGAGAATCAAAGACAATATCAGTAGAAAAAATAAACAGTCTAAAAACACTTGGATTTATGAAAGATGAGTTGCCCCACTTTGTTTTCGGATTTCTTATTCTAGAATAAGTTATGCTGGATGGCTTATTCTAGAATAAGAATGATGGAATAAGAAGGAGAATAAGCACTTTTTTTGTCCAAATTACCCTTCTTATCCTACTACCTACTATATCCGATTTAGTAGAATAAGAAATTAAAAATACTATTATATGCTATACTTTTTCACCTTCATTCATGGATAATGTAACATATATATTAATATATAATACTATTGATTATACATGTGTTCATAACAATTAATGTTAATATAATTTTGAAATACTAAAATATAATAAATATAAAAATATTAGCTTTAATCTATGTATAATACGTACACACTCATGAGTATATATGTGTATATACATGTACGTATATTTATGTATGCATATATTAATTGTTATATATGTACATACATAAAAGAAAGAAATAAATCCACAAATGAGAAGGCCATACAAATTTCTCATCACTTAGCACATTGGGTATTATTGGTGAATTTTTTTTTATTCCATATGAAAGAAATAATATTTACAACAAAATAAATACAGTAAAATGTCTATTATAAAGAAAATTGATTGTTTATACAAGTTCTATAATTTTCCCAAAAATTACAATCTTGGTACGATATAATTTTCTACTGTAGTTACTTTGAGAAGTCCCGATCTCCATCCAATGTTTATAACGTTAAAACATCTTCATAAGACCATTTCGACGTTCACGAACATGTGTCCAAAGTTGGTACCATCTTGTAATGCCGTTGAGAATTTATCTCAGACAGATGAAAAGATAAAAAAACAAAAATTATATAAGACTCTCCAACAAACATAACACAAACACAGTAAATGAGTGAAATCACAGTTGAAAACATACCCAAGATTCATGGTAGGCTCATACCATTCAACTGTAATATAAGGAAGGCTCGTGCATCTTCCACAATTAAGAATGAAAATTAATACTACATAGCATAAAATCAATCGAGGCTCATGCAACCTCCATAATAACTTAATAAAAATAACATGAAATCAAACGAGACTCATGCAACCTCCATAATAAGTTTGTAAAAATAGCATGAAATCAAGCGAGGCTCATGCAACCTTCATAATAAGTTTTTAAAAATAGCAAGAAATCAAACGAGACTCAGGCAACCCCCATAATAACTGAATAATAAAAACATGAAATGAAACGAATGCTTCTTCAAAATATTAAAATGACATGAAATCGAATGAGATAATATGCAACCTCCAAACCATTATTACATTTCAGTCAATTTCATTTAATCTTTCATCTAATAGCATGAAATCATATGAGGCTCATACAACCTTCATCACATTCACACACATACATTTCGGACCAATTATAAGATGGACTCAGAAAAAGGAGTTTCATCATCTATTGGGGTTGCTTAAAAGCCATCCAACCAATAGACTCACTGCTTCTTCCTTCATCACTGTCCATACATTACAACACTCAGATAGGGCTGCAATCATGTCGTGCTAATATCCGAAGACATGCTTGGGTAGGGTTGCACGTTTGCCTTCCTACTACCCAAACATGCAAGCGGTATACAACTGCAATCATGCCTCCTGCTATCTGAGTATATGTCTAAGAAAGAAGCACTCCAACCATATATGCGCACCACCTGTGAGAACAAATGAGAGGAAATAAAAACACCATGGTATCCAAAATATAGATGAACATCAGTTTTCAGTGCATATGAATGAAAAGAAACAAAATACAGATATGAATTAAAGTTACATGCTATATACTGAACGATAGAAATATCTACCAAATAGAAATAAAAATAAATCATACATGGCATAACAACTAAACAAGATAAAACGGAAAAGAGCAAACAAAGGAAACATTTACCAAACTTAATTATTCTCCTCCCAGAGTTGGTCTGTAATTTCCTCCCTGACATGGTCCCTTATAACTAGCTCAGCTTGGCTAGGCGCAATGTCAACGGGGTTGTCAATATCTCCATCATCTTATGCAAATCCACGTTCATTTGCCATGTTAAAATATACATCATGTCCCTCCCTTCGACGAATGAAGTTGTGGACGACATAACATGCTAGCACTATCTTTCGTTGTGTTTCCCATGGGTACATACAACCCTCTCTTAAGATTTGGAAACGATTCTTGAGCACACCGAACGCGCGCTCTACACAATTCCTCAGTTGTGCATGTCTATGGTTGAACTTCTCTCTTTTATTAGCATAATGTCGACCACGACCTCTAAAGCAACCAATGTGGTACCGTTGTCCTCGATAAGGAGCTAAGAAACTACGCGTGTTTGCATGTCCAGAGTCGACAAGATAATACTTGCCGCGAGGCACCCAAAACCCGCCATGATCCAACGCCCACTTCAATACTCTCATATCTGCTGCAGAACCTTCCCAACCAACAACAATGTATAGAAAAGTGAGATCAAAAGAGACAACCCCCATTACATTTTGGCTTATGTAACCCTTGCGGTTACGAAAGCGACCATAGTCTTTTCGTGGAATATGAGCTATTATATGTGTTCCATCAATTGCCCCAATCGCATCCTACACAATGCAATGAAAATATAAGACCATGCATAAGATTTTGTTTAGACCATTAAAAATGAAATGCTAGACCATTAGAAATCAAATACCTTGAAGTAAGGATAAAAATATGTCTTCCCTCGGATATGAGGGTGACATTCACCCACATTAAAAGGAAGTTGAATAAATTCCGTCTTCAGATATGCCAATGCCATAGCAATGTTATTGACATAATAGCTGATTGTTTGTGAAGAGTGTTGGAAGTACTCACACAATGCCCCAATCGCAACACCATGGCCAGCAGCATGCAAGAACATCGCTAGTTGCTCATAGGCAGTAACATGTCGTGAGTCAAATAGTAAGCCCATGTCCACTAACATGTCCCTCAGTGCAATAAACATTCTAGGGCTAAGCCTGAATGCCCAATAGGCCCTCCGCTCATGCCCTTGTAGCACTTCTTGTATCCACACATGACCAGTATGTGCCGAAGTAAACATCTTTTGTCTAGGCACATTTGTGGCATACTGATCTGATATTGCTTCAATTATGACTTCTTCGATTTCTTCAATCATCTCGTCGTCCTCATGAATGAACTCCATTATTAACTCATTGATGTCTACATAAACCACCATTACTTGTCATTTCAATTCAAAACGGTACATAGTTCAAAAGAAGGGTACATCAACGGCTCCTCAGGGACATAAAAAGTACACCAAGTAAAATAAAAAAAAGTAAGAGGACAACTAGTAACAAAAGTACTATAATGAGACAATATTGCCATGACAACTGTGTTGACACGTGTGATATAGGGGGATCGGTCATGACTCGTACAATACTTGGAGTGCCCATTGCATATTCTTGACGACTTATTCTTGGTGTCGGTCTACAATGCTCCACAACACTGTACAGTGCAGCCTCCCCCTCCTCAATTGAGTAGAACCCTTTATATCGAGCTCTTGGAAAACCGTTAACTTGGGCATAACATTCTTCCCAAGTAAGATACAAACCAGGCTCACGACCAATCCACACAACGTAACACTTAAAACGTCCCATTCTTAGTTAGAATCATATACCTGCAGAAGACGTACAAGTAGAAATTGTAATTTATAGTAACATAATAGACATAACCAAACACATTTAATTGAAGTAGGTTATGACCACAACAAACATAACGCACGATAAGAAAAGCATGATCAAGAACATAAGACTAACATTCAAGTGCAATTGGTGCAAGCATGATAAAAGGAAAGAAACAAGCAAAAGATTAGGACCATACAAAACAACTAAAGTGAACTAGTCTAAACTATAACCCAGTCAAACTTCTCCTCTTCCGGCAGAGCCATGTAGACGGACCGAATGCCCGGTGTACCAAGCAGGTTCACACCTTTGAAGTACAAAATACACGGCAGGTAGCAACTAAAGTCAATTAGTCCAAGCTATAACCCAGTCAAGCTTCTCCTCCTCCGGTAGAGCCATGTAGACGGACCGAATGCCCGGTGTACCAAACAGGTTCACAGCCTTGAAGTACAAAGTACGCGGGAGGTTCGGGATACGTCGTAGATCATCCATACACTCTTTGACCGTCGGGATCCTATCTTGTACATCCGCCGGTGTATCGGACACATTGGTGCCGCCACTGGAACCCCTTAATGAAGCCTTATATGCTCTCAGGTCCCTCATAACTTCAGTGCGATCACGCAATGCACTGGAGAAAGAGAGTACTGCTTCGTCCCCAATGCTTCTTTTATCCCGACGCTTTGAGGATGATGCTCCCTTCTTCTGAAGAGAAATGACTTCGTCTTCATTTTCCCTATGTGCCGGCGGGGAAGGTGTCCGAGTGGAGTAATGAGATTGTGCAGGGACAGAACCGACACTGTAATGTTGTTCATATCCACCGTAGGATGAGCTCTGAAGTTGCTGGGATATTGATATAAGATCGTCACCTGTTATAGAACCAGCATTGGCATAGTGAAGGGCATTAACGTAATCACCAATAGCTATATGACCTTCGACATAGTCATCATTGGGCTGCACAGACGGTGGTGGGACTTGCAGTTGATCCACTCGCTGTTGTGGCTGTGGTGGGGGGTCCACGGAATGTGGCAAATTGTTGCGCTTCACAACCCTGCATCCACATCTATTCACATGTTGTGACGCATGCATAGACCCTTCCGCATCTCCCCCTGTAAGGACTGAGGTTTCGGGTTCTGTTTTCGGGTCGGGTTCGGGCCGGATCCCCTGGTTTGGACCATGTGGGGTCTTGAGATTTCTTACTGAATGGCGTCAGCACTTCTCGACGCCTTTCAAAAGGCGTCAGGTTGTGTGGACGCCATTTAGGTCTGCTGGTTGTTGTGCCATGTGTGCGCCACGTGGGCGGGTTTCGGGCCGCGAGAGTACGGCCCCGGTCACATCGTCTGAACGGCGTCCAGGTTGGTCGACGCGATTCAGATTGTGACCTCTGCGATGTCAGGGTACGGCGCCAGAGCGTTGTCAGTACGGCCTGTCCTGTCGTCTGAACGGCGTCCGTGGAGAGTGACGCGTTTCAGACCGCTGTCAGTACGGCCGTCCTGTCAGACTGATAGGCGTCTGCCTCGATCGACGCGTTTTAGCTGAATTCAGATTGACCCCGCGAGCCTCCCCTTCCTTCCCTCATTCTCGCCTTCACTCTCTCTCTCTTCGCCCTCTCCGCCCCCTCCGACTCTCTTCTCCCCCTTCCCTTCCTCTTCTTCCTCTTTCAATCACTCCATAGCCTCCTTACCTCTCACCCCTACCTCCACCATCTCCTTCGCGGCGTTCCATTCTCCGGACGGCGGCCGACGTCCCGGCGGAGTGGCGGCGTCCTCGAAGGTACCGGCGGCGGTCTGCGGTGCGGCGGGTCGGCGGCACGGAGCTTGGAGGAGTTCAAGAACCGGTAGGGGGACGAACCTTGCATGTGTTGCTCATGTTTTCTTTGGCGTGACATGACGTGTTCGGACTAGATTGAGCATGTTTAGGGGGGTTTCCTTGTGGGAATGGCTGTGCTTGTGATCGTGGATTCGTAGCATGCTTGTGATGGTTGAATTCCTCTTCCTCCCCTTCTTGTTTTGGGGCTTTTCGGGGTGTTTGGGGTTAAGGGAGAAACCCTCGGTTCGAACCAGGGAACCAGGTTTCTGGCGCTAAACGGCGTCGTGCCTGGTCGACGCCTTTCAGAAGAGCGTCAGGGCAGTACGACGCCTTTTAGGGCAGAAACCTCCCTGTTCGAAGTTTTACGAGTAGGGGTTCTGGCGCTAAATCACGTCATGGATGGACGACGCCTTTCGGAAGGACGTCGGACCATCATGATGCCATTTAGGCAGGAAATCACCCCGAGTGAGGGTCTGTAAATCTGGAATTTCAGTGTGAATGACGTCTGTGGACCTGGACGCGTTTTAAATAGGCGACTCCCTATGACGACGCGTTTCAAGGAATAATTTAGCTTTAATGAACCTGTTTGAGGAGCTTGAATGGCGTCGACCTCGGTCGACGCGATTCAAGACAGAACTGCTTAACTCTGGTTATTTAATACATGTTTCACGGCGGGATGGTTCAAATGCATGGTTTGAGTTGTATACTAAGACTGAGGACTTCTGCGTGAATGGAATTACATCATCTATGTGTGTGTGTGCTTATGCAATTAGGGATTCGGACTGACTGTGGTTTCCGATTGTCACCATGGGCCGGTGGGAGAAGGGCCATGGTGTCCGTGAGGCATTGTGCCGTACCGGTGGGAGAAGGGGTACATGTTGTGTTTTACCTTTGGCTGAGAGAAGCATAACCACCTTGAGCCCGTCGGGCCGGAGTAGCCGGTGTGCTATCCGAGGGGTCGCTGTTTGGTCTCAGCGGGTCGGGGTTTCCCTGTTTGTCGTGGCAGCTTCCGGCGTGTTTCTTGCTGTGGAGCTGGTTGTGGTATTGTTGGAGTTGTTTTACCCCTGTATCCACTGGGCCTGATGTGACCTTTGATCAAGGTTACGAGTGGTACCCTTAGCCCTTTGGCCTGACGCAGCCCGGGAGGTTAGGGTTGTGGGTAGTTCCTGTAGCTTCGGCTTGACGGGGGTTCGCCGGTCCCCAGGGCCCTCCTGAAGCGCTGAGGCCTAGCGTGGAGGCAATCCGGACGGTAGGACAGTAGTCTAGACTGCTTGTGTGCACACGTAGCTGGCAGCGGCGGTACACTGGTTCCAGCTAGTCCTAGTTTGACTCACTGCCTCACCCTACAGTGCCCCGGAACGCTGTAGGGGTGGACAGGCGTGAGTAGTGGTGGTAGTGTTGGGAGGCGACGTTTGACTTCGGTCGACAGTGTGGTTCAGTCGCTTCATGGACTTTGGCTGTGAGACGTGATTCTGTGTTGGTTTCTTCGGGTTGCTTAGAATGGTTCTTGCTACACTGTTTATCGTACGTTTCATATCAGAGTTGGGTGTTATGTCTACTGCTTTACTTAAATTGCCATATATTCCTGTTGTTACACTTGTGGGTGTGTGAGTGGGAGGCAGGGGATCGGATGATCCCTACTGAGCCCAATTCTGGTGTGGCTCACTCCCTGCGGTTTCAGGTGTGGACCTCGTGGCGAGCGGAAGCGTGGTGTCTTCTTGGTGTGCGGACCAGCAGCTATCTTAGTTCCGGGGTATGCCCCGATGTTGTTGTACTTTCCTTCTGTCTGTACTTATTTAATTCGTTGGACATTTAATTATTGTTGGACTGTATACAGACATTGTTATTTTCCTTCCTGCGCACTTGCTTACCTTTGTAGTCCGTGTGATTGTTATATTTAGCCTTGTTTAGCACTTACTCCTCCAGATGTGTTGTGTGAGATCCGGGTGTAAACCCGCAGTTAATGGGCCGACATCCATTTAGTGACCGGGTCTCCGGTCATAGGATGACGGGTCGTTACACCCCCATTCGCCATGATATTGGCTGTCATGTGAACCATCTCTTTCAAGAACTGAAACGTTTTGCCTTTTAATGTACGAAGGGCACTATTTGCCTGAAAAATTAATGGACATGTGATTACGTTTGTGTTACTCATTAGTAATAGCAAGAAAAGATGTTATTATCATAACAGATTGTTCTTACTTCAATAGCTTGCTCCCATGATTCAACTCCAGGCACATGTCTTTTTGCTTCATCATCCCAACCCCACCCACTTCTTTTAAATAACGCATCAAGTTTGACATAAATCTCTTTGAGGACTTTCCATCGATTTTGTAGTTGGTCCTTGTTGTAATTTAGATGACTTGCAGCATTGAAGCTAGGCGCGATCTGGTGCCAAATTTGCGTTTTGAATATCCCCTCGATATGATTTCTTTTGTCATATTCCTCCATCATAAGCTGAATGAGGATTTTGTCATGGTCGACAGCCCAGTTTGAGGCACGAGTCGTAGCAGTGCCCTCAGTTGTAACTGGACGTTTACGTTTGTTCTCTTTTAATGAAGAGAAACATCCCACCAAAGTGGAGGACGAGGATAAATTTAAAAAAAAAAAGCATCTACTTAAAAATCTAGACATAAATGTAATCCACTATTAAATTTGTATATGATATACCAAATATTGTTCTCATCAAGTAAATGAAAATGACCATTATAAAAAAAAACAAAATATAAGAAGTAAGCATAGACTCACCGGAGGTGGACATAGTATGTTTGCGCTTTCTACGATTCCTAATGATAAGAAAGAACAAAACATAAGTGAAGCGAAGTGAGGACTAATTTATCTATTACTTATTTTCCTAGTTAGTCATCACAAGTAGGGAAAACAGTAATATACAATACTAAGAAATATTCTAGACATGTTTGGAAGTTGTTGAGAATTTTACAAACAAAAAAAGAAAACAAACAAGCTGGCCGTAAGTAGACTGAAAATGCACCCATATCACCAGATAAGTTGGAAGACAGTTTGCTGAAACAAGTTGGAAGACAATTTGCTGAAACAAACAAACAAGTTGTTGAGAATTTTCCCTTGTGATTACTTTTGTAAGACAATTTAAGTTGGAAGGACACTAATTTCCTTGTTATGATTCTGATATGGTGCCTGATACGGACACAACAAAAGATTGGGCAAATGATTTGCTGAAGCTTTCCAGTTTCTCTTTAGCTTATCCATGGGTATTGAGGTTGTGGTGGGAGTGGTATTTGGAGGCAAATGGTTCTCCTGATTTTGGAGGAATCTGATTGACTGCAAAATAGAGCTGTTGGACGGCCTGCTGGGGATTGTGGAAGGAATCTCCATTCAATAGAATGTGGTAGACAAGTGGATATTATTGTGGGGCAGGACTGGAGAATTTTCTGTGAGATCTGCTTACTTGTTCATTGCTGATGGGATCATGGGAATTAGATTCACATTGTTGAGATTAGTATGACATTCATGTTCATACCTTAAGGTGAAGTATCACATTCATGTTCATACCTTGAGGTGAATTGGGATTGGGGGATACAATTTTTTTCTGCAAAGCCTGATACTGGACAACAAGAACAAATGATGGACAACAAGAACAGAAGGCAAAGAAAATGGAGACACATATTCATTATTCATCATTAAAGACAAGGAGACAACTTTCTTTTTTAAGAAAATGGGTAGTGACATCTCTTCCCCAAAAAGCAAGTATCTAATGACCCTGGAATCCATAAACAAATTTATGGAAAAAATAATCATGATGTTCTAACGCAAGTAAAAAAATTGAGTAAAGACAATAAATTGGAAAAAAACTAATTAAACAGGGCTCCATAACTAAACCAAGGCTCTAGAAGGAAGAAGTCTCCGATGACACATGACTCCATATAAGAAAGAAGTCTGATGACACAGGGCTCCATAACTGAACCACGTACATAAATTTCAGAAGAAGCACCATACATAGCTCGGTATTAAAATTTCCCCAATTTTAAATACCTTACTTTGGGATGTTTATTTGGCATGGCATGAGGAAAAAATCGAACGGCATGATCTTAAATAAAGCATGATCCCACACAAAGAGGAAAACCACATCACAGGGAAGGACGAACACAAACACAGGGGAGAAGTTTAGAAAAATCGGTTAATCCAAGCTGAAATTGCCGCCGGTGATGGCTCACGGTTGGAAGCCGATGAGGAAGCCACAGAGGAAGAACGCTCGCGAACAACACGACCGAATGTGCAGCTGTTGTCCAAGCTATGCATCGCCACCAAGTGAGGTCTTCGCCTCAAGGTGTATAAATAGGCGAAGGACGGAACTATTTACGCGTTTGAACGGGAGAGGGGAGGGTCAAAGTGATGGGAACGATGAATGCAAAAGCGACATGTGGATGGGAACGATCGCTACTCTGCAATCCCGTGACCCTTTCGGGAAGAGGGAAAGGAACGTATGGATGGCAGAAGAAACCCTAGAAACAGCCTGACCTGTCACCATGGCTAGCGTAGGTGGAAGAAACTAGTGACATGCGCAGCGTGTGGGTGGCGGAGTAGATGTACGACTCGGCGGAGCAGGTGACCATTTCGACAGGGGCACGCGCAGGCAGGGCGAGAGGGGCGAGCACAGGAGGGCGACAGGGGCGAGCGCAGGATGGCGACAAGGAGGGAGGGTGGGTTTCGCAGTGGGCACGGACGACGATGCGGCTTGTCGTATGCTTGCCCCTGCAAAATATCAGCGGAATACGCAATTCGTGGGGGTAAGCGAGGATGGCTTATTCGCCGAATACCCCATTCCGGGCGGTTTAAGCCATGTCCCGTGTCAAAGTGAAAATAAGCCTATTCTTCTGCTATTCGTCCCGTATTCGGCTGTATTCCGTAATCAAAGTGGGGCATAGAGAAAACAGATGGCTCAAAAAGGTATGGATTTTCAAAATCACAGCTTATAGCCATTGGAAGCACGAAGTTTGGGTGTTGGCAGGGAACATGAACAATGCTCCTTCCACACGAGGGTTTCCATGTCTTGATGGTAATTTCCGAATCCGATATCGCTCTCTAGGGAAGTGACAACAAATGACATTGCTTCCTTCTCAAAACAATCACAAAATTTGGATGGGTAATACGATGTGATTCCTATCACTTTGATAGCAGAAACCGGTGGAATAAGGCCTCCTTATTTTCGGAATAATTCAAATTCCAATTTAATAAGAAGGATTATATATTTCAGCCAAAAATGGTTTATTTTCAAAATTAAGTGAATAAGTAATTCTACCTTATATCCAAGAATGTATTACATCTTAAATTTTGTTTGACTATCAAAGTGAACACTCCTTATTATAAAATAAGTCATTTAAAATAATTCATCCCATCATAAACTATTCTTCTTTGTCAAAGCGATTTTCAATGTGCATGAACTCCGTGAGTACTGAAAATTTCCAAGATACCCGCGACAGCTAACATGAACAACGCTCCTCCTCCTTCCACATAAGGGTTTCCGTGTCTGAAATTAAAGGTGTCAACTAGGTGGGTCAGCCCATGACGTAATCCATTCAATCCAAATTATGTTAAATTGGGCTGACCCAAATAACTTAAAATAGATTGAGTTGATATTAGTCAAATTT
This sequence comes from Zantedeschia hybrid cultivar, assembly GCA_030544215.1. Classification (NCBI taxonomy): domain Eukaryota; kingdom Viridiplantae; phylum Streptophyta; class Magnoliopsida; order Alismatales; family Araceae; genus Zantedeschia; species Zantedeschia hybrid cultivar. The sequence continues at coordinate 74,574,929 of JARZZO010000005.1, read as the reverse complement.
GGGTTGAGTTGTGCTGAATTTGAGTTGACCTGAGTTGAACCCTTGAATTTTACATTAATTCATATAGAAAATAGAATACTTCTAATATACTATATATAAATTAGGTTAGACCAAACCAATCCAACTCGGTCCAGTCCAAATTCATCATTTTGAACTTGGGTGAAATTTAGTTGATTGAAATTAAATTGAATTATTTTAAATTTGAGTCAACTCAAAATACTACATACCCAGCCCAGCCTATCCAGTTGACACCCTATCTTGAAGGTAGTTTCCTAACCGGGTTTCCCTCTCTGGGGAAGCGACAACAAATGCTATTGCTTCCTTCTCAAGTGAATCCTTTATGCTCAAAGAGTTAACAAACCCATCCTAAAAGTGCATATTTGATATTTACATTTAAAGACGATTTATATGAAATTATGCAAGAGATAAAACAAAAACCAGCATACTAGTAATGGCTCTGTATTAGGCGAACAGGGTTCGATTGGGCGGGGTCTAATTATTGAAGGCAAACAGGCACCGCGACGTGACACGTGCCAACCACGCAAAGGACGGCACATGTTCTTCATGGGCTAACATGAAGGGGTGAATCTAGTTTATTGTCAAAGGAGTTTGGTGACCTTAGTGAATTTTATATTACTAAGGTATATTAATTTTGACCTATTAACGTGATTGATTTTTGCAAAATTTGTGAAAATCTATTGAACTTGGTTTATTAGAGTGACTTCATTGATCCAATGATTTTGACTCAATAAAATGATTCTACTGACCTACTGTCCAAGTGACTGTACTAAATTTTTTTCTATATTGCCATTATTTACACCCAGATAGTGAATTAAGTTGTCATTTTTCAAGTCGAAGTTTCATTATTTTTCTGGTGAATGACTCGATTTCAGTAAAAAAATATTGCTTTTAGTAACTTTTCATATAAGAATTAGGTAGATTTGGAGTTTGATTTTCCTGGTGACTCTTTTGTCGGAGCTGCTTAAATTTTATTTTCTTTCATTTAGTAAAGCTTTGTTTTTTTTTCTAGTAAGCAACATCTAAATTTCACATCAATAAATAGACCTTCTTTATGTAAAAAAAATTAATTTTTAATAACAATATTTAAAATTATAAATTTTTCTGAGAATTATGATTATTTTTTCTATTTCTCTTCTACTTCACATTCCTCTTCCTGCCCAACCAAATGACTACTTTAATTGTCAAACGAGGGCTCAAAGTTGAGGTGGAAACCATGGGCCGGCTGAAAACAGCACAACTTGGTGCGGCTGCTGGGGTGGTGCCGTGTGGGGGAGAAGACGAACAGTTTCAGAGTCTCTGGTTGCTTTCCTCGGGCAATTCAGATCTTCTAAAGGGTTATTTGTTGTAGTTTAAAATATTGTAATTTGAACCAATTATTTTATTTTACAGCGTTCTTAGTTGTTTGGAATGATGTAAAATAAGATAAAGTAAAATCCTGTCGGATCTTGTTTGGCCACTTGACAGTTTAATTCTCTTATTTTGGTTTACAGCAAAAGTTTATTGTAAACCAAAATACGAAGATTGAAATATTACTCTTGTTTTATTTTACAAACAACCAAACAAATATTTCTTGATTTTAAAACAAGAAATTTCACTTGTTTTGAAACCAATGATTTTGAAACCGATAATTTACAAAATTTTACATTAAAACAAACAACTTATAAGTATAAATAAGGGTGGGACGCAACAAGTACAACGAAGGTAATTTGTAAAATCAATCCTTTCCATGCATCTTTTTCTATTTCCCAAAAAAAGTTTTATTGAAAAACTCTCTCTTTCCCTGTACACTTACCCAATTCCATCTTCGTTTGCACTTACACAAACTGGACTCTTCCTCAAGAGTTGCTGAAGCGATGAGATCGAGTCTCTGATTGCTCGATTCGGTAGAGTGCGCATTTGGATGCGCGTCTAAAGTCCCTCTACAATCTTAACAAATTGGACCATGGACATAATTTTGCAGTTCTTAATTAGAAACTGTGAGAGCAGATAACACTTTTGTGGCTCTGTAGAAAAACTAGTAAATTGAGGTAACTTTTTGGGAATTATTGTTTTTATTCTCAAGAATTTTTAGTAAATAACCTCGCAAAACTTAATATGTACACGCAAAAAAAATTCTATATAATCAATTTATATGTAGAGAACTCCCTAGCATCAAGAGTATTATTGCTCACATCACTTCTAAATTAGGATTTATTTTAGAATGAAAAGGAAGTTTAGGGAGTGCGAGAAGTTTTATCTGCACATACAAAATCTTTTAAACATTACTTGTGTAAATTTTAGTTTTTTATGTATCTGTATCACATCTAGTCATAAATTGAATGTAATAATTTTTATCTTTTTTTTTTCTGAAAGGTGGCTCAGTGGCCAAATATGTACCGATATTTACAAGTGACTAGGGTTTCATTCGGACAGAATCCAAGAGATCTTTCATAGTTGAAGATAATTATAAACTGATCGGTAAATTCGTCTAATTAGGTGAGAATTCTAAATCTACTTGATTATCTGGAAAAGTAATTCTATAGATCAAGAGATAAAAATCTCAACAGCACTTTTAGCTACCTAATTAGAGAGATTTTAAACTTTAATCAAGATTAAACTTGAGACCTCCCATTGAGAGGCAAATGTGAAAACCGATAAGCTACTCCTTACCCCGATATAATAGTCTCTATCATGAATAAGGTAGAGTATTATTTCAATGGCGTCATGATGTACCTTCTTTTGTCCCGTTTTCACCGAGTTGCCAATGGAGTTTTAACTACCAAAAAAATGATGTCCGGCTCTTTTATTTTAATGACGTGCGCTAATTAATGTCATGATTTCAACAGTATAACGTCTTATAAGATGTTGAGACCATTTAATAATATCTAAGTATTTTATAAATGTTCGCTTTCGTTTATGGTTGACAAAAATGCAAAATTAGTTGATCAACAAGTGAGAATTTGCATCATAATTATGTCTTCAAGGCTTAAGGTAGTATTAGCCGGCCTATAGGGATGCAAATTGGCGTTCGGCATGGATTCCAGACAGATCTATGATGGTACGTGTTGTTCTATCGTTGTAGAAAAACTACTTTTTACCTGTAAAGTAATAATTGATTGGATTATTATATTATTACCATGCACTCGATTTAGATGAGATTTGTATTAGGTCCTTTTATTGCTATGCATATTAATTTAGAAAGACTATGGTCAGTTAACCAATTTATAAACTAATATTAATGTTAATCGAGTTATTGATTATTGTTTATATCCTAATGAATTCATAATAAGACAAATTTTTAAGCAATTTTAATAAAGGAATGCTTAAGCAGTTGACTTTCTGTGTTAGGATTCATTTAGATAAATTCTTAAAAGTGGCATGTGTGAAGTTAAAATCTTGTTTTTTTTTTTTTGAGTTTTTTATAAATAACCTGTAAAGAATATAACATGTATGCAAAAAATTTGATGTAGAGTATGTATGCATAAAAAACTCCTAATAGAATCATTGTACACGTAAAATGCATGAAAAATGTCCCGTCATCAAGCAAAAGCCTCTTGTAAAATGATATATATAGAAAACAGTCCCATGTAAGAGAATTCTCTATGGTGAAGTCTACATCATACATATAACTTACAAATTGAAAATTATTTCAAAATTAAAAAAGTTTAAAATATTTATTTTACATATTGTTTTTAAAAAATATTTATTATTTTTGAAAGAAACGATAGCTTAATTATTTGGATAATGCTACTTTATTAAGAATGCAATTTCATTAAGTGCAAGCGTGGAGGGGACTGGATAAGTGCAACAGAGAAATGGGAGTTTTCCCAATAACTCCTTCATTGGGATTGAAGCTGCTTTTGGAAAACCTTATAATTTGGATTCTAAGCCCCCACAATCTCTTACCGTTTGTAAGTGTTTCCAAATGGACAAGTCCCCTTGGCTTTTGTGGAGGAGGTGATTATGGAAAAGAAAAGAAAGCTAGAGGGAGTGGGGTAATCATATTATGAGATTGTGAAAAGAGAATATCTTGTTGCATCATCAGTGACTATTGCATTGTCCAGCGGCACGAGCAAGGTAAAAAAGTAATATTTGAATTTTTTTGGAACTCTCAAGATATTCTACAATCCGATTTTTGATCGGATATCTTAAAAGAAGATGAAAATTTAAAAATTAAATCCCAATAAACAGTAAAAAATACTTTATCTTTTTTTACAATATCTAATTAAAAATCAGATTGTAGAAAGTTATAAGATAGAACTCTAAAAATATATAAAAGAGTTTTTTTTTTCTTTTACCTTACTTGTACTGTCAGGCAGCCTAAGAGCCCCTCGTGCAGCAAGATATTCTCTTGTGAAAAAGCCACGGAGGGTGGACTATTGGGAGAGATTGTTACTTTTTGACTTTCTTCCCTCTTAACAATACTTCCAAACGAGCCCTCAAGAAAAAAATTCGTACCAAAGAGTTGTTTAAAAAAATCCCCTCTACTTCCAAAGGAGCCTTCAAGAAAAGTTTCATAGGAGTTGTTTAAAAAAATCTCTTCTCTCTACTGCTCGAGTACCATTCAAACTCAAACATGCCTTAGAACATCTCTTCTTTCTTGTTAAATGAGAAGATATCTTCTCACTACAAAGTTGGACCGAAGTCTAACATCATTAGGGCTGTCAACGGATTAGAGACAAAAACGGAAATGGTATCTTTCATTTCCGTTTCTTATAAGATTTATCGGAGACAAAAATAGAGACAGAAATAAATGTTTTAGCTTTCGCATTCATTTCTATTTTTAAATCGCAAATTGGAAATAAAATCGGAAGTAAATGGAAGTTTTTATTATCATCATTGCTATATTAAAAAATTATTTAAAATAACTTAGTGTTCACTTTTCAATAAATTTTCTTCTAATAATTAAAAATTTTAAACTTATAAAATTTTAATATATGTAAAAATTAACAATCTATAAATTTTAATTTTAAAATATATTTTATGTATCGATCTAAATCTACATATGAATACATCCAAAGTGTGCCATAAAATTATATTAAAATTTACATATAGATATATAAAGTACATGATCATTCCGAAACTAGTTAACGGATGCAAAAATAAATGTTTTCGTTTTGACTCTTATAATTATGGAGATTTATTTTCGTTTCTTATATCGTCTGTAACAAAGTTCTTTTATCTATTAATAAAAGCGGAGAGTAGTGACAACCCCAAACACTACTGACAGAGAAAGGACCTATATACTTGTAAAATTTTTAAATCATGTGAATTTTTTTTTTTACCGTTTGATCTTTCTCCTTTTCATTATTGCTGGACACCTGCCACTGAGAAGATGTCTTTTCTTATTAAATATACCCATCCTCCATTAGGACGGTCACGCATCAGGTGATCAGAACCATCTCAGTCTCAGAGAACTGCTGCACCACAGCTCTTTCTAATGGCTGCCATGGCTGTCGTGGGTTCCCATCTTCTCCCTGCGGCCTTCCAAGGGGGCGGCGACAGCAGCGGCGGCGCGGACGTCGCATGGACCGGCCTTAAGGCGTCCATAATCCCCGCAGTCTCCTTCTCCTTCCCATCCCAGCGGGGAACACTAAGCAAGCTGCACGGTTCAGGTGCACGTACGCGGCCTCAGTCGGCCAGAAACGATGGCTCCTCCACCTCCAATCTGGCCTCCACGGCTGCCTCCGCCTCGTCCCCTTCCTCCATGACGTCCATCATTAAGGAACTAGAGACGGAGCAGCAGGAGAAGGGCGAGGAGGAGGAGCTGGAGGAGGAGGGGGAAGAGGAGCGGGAGCGGCGGATGCAGAAGCAGCACCAGCTGCGGGAAGGGCTGGCGCCGCGGTGGCGGGAACTGGCCGGGTGCGACGACTGGGCGGGGGTGCTAGACCCCATGGACCCGCTGCTGCGGGCGGAGCTCATCCGCTACGGCGAGCTGGCGCAGGCCTGCTATGACGCCTTCGACTTTGACCCTTTCTCCAAGTACTGCGGCAGCTGCAGGTTCAGCCGCCGCCACTTCTTCGAATCCCTGGGCATGGCAGGCGTCGGCTACGAGGTCACCCGCTACCTGTACGCCACCTCCAACATCAACCTCCCCAACTTCTTCAAGCGCTCCCGGTGTCCCAAGGTGTGGAGCGAGTGGGCCAACTGGATCGGCTACGTGGCCGTGTCGGACGACGCTGCCACGGCCCGGCTGGGGCGGCGCGACATCGCCGTGGCCTGGCGCGGCACGGTGACCCGGCTGGAGTGGGTGGCCGACTTGATGGACTACCTCAAGCCGGTGTCGGCGGAGGGGATCCCCTGCCCGGACGCCTCCGTGAAGGTGGAGTCGGGGTTCCTGGACCTGTACACGGACAAGGATTCCGGCTGCCGGTTCAGCAAGTACTCGGCGCGGGAGCAGGTGCTGGCGGAGGTGCGGCAGCTGCTGCAGCAGTACGCGGTGGAGCGGGGGGAGCAGGTGAGCATCACCATCACGGGCCACAGCCTGGGCAGCGCGCTGGCCATGCTCAGCGCCTTCGACATCGTCGAGACGGGGCTCAACAGCGTGGCGCCCTCGTCGTCCTCCGAGGAGGAGAAGGCGAGGGCAGTGCCCATATGCGTGTACTCCTTCTCGGGGCCGAGGGTGGGGAACGGGAGGTTTAGAGACAGGTTCGAGGGGGCGCTGGGGGTGAAGGCGCTGCGGGTGGTGAACGTGCACGACACGGTGCCGAACGTGCCGGGGGTGGTGTTCAACGAGCGGGTGCCGGCGGCGCTGCGCTGGATCGGGGAGGCGCTGCCGTGGAGCTACAGCCACGTCGGGGTGGAGCTGGCGCTGGACCACCGGCACTCGCCCTTCCTCAATGACAACACCGACCCCGTCTGCTTCCACAACCTGGAAGCCCACCTCCACCTGCTCGACGGGTACGTACAACGCCAAACCCTAACCACCACCACTACCAACCTCCACCGTTGTTTAATTATTTCTTCCTTTCTTTTTTTCCTCGTCCCTGGAATCTATTCTTTGATGAGTTAACTAAAAATATTATTTATATATTTGGATATTTGAAAATCAATGTCGTGGACTAATATAATTATGTTTTCTACTTAGGATCAGTACATATTATCTCTTCTCAAATTGAGAGAAGATCTTCTAAATACATGTGGGTCCACCAAAGGGTGATGTTGTTCTGCTGTGTTCCTCTTGCAAGTGGATTCTCTATGCAAGAAAGTGGCTTAGGGCTGCTTGGAGTAACTTTTACTTCAAAATTATTTTAGACTTCTTTTTATAATATGAAAAACTAACCATAGATGCAAGTGATTATAATTAATTTTAGATTATTATAAGTGTCATATCCTCACTAATGTATAACTTTACTTTTTCTCTGGAAGCTCTAAGTTATAGGTTTTAGTTGAAAATCTATTTTTGACTTTCAACGCTCACTATTTCTCTCACAAAATAATTAGATAAAAATTTAATAATACTTCCAATTAAAAACTGCACCAAACATGCCCTTAAATTAAGAAATGATCCCCTCAATGTAGCTACTGACCGAACTCGATCAGAAGTTGCACTAGGGAGATTTTGAAAAAACACCCTTCCCGTCAAGCTTTTTTAGGTTGGCGAGATTTTTTTTTTTTTTTTTTTTTCCAAAAAGTGCCCCTGCCCCCTCAAGACCAAGCCCGATTAATACTGCACTGAGGTGATCTGATTTAAATTAGGGATGAGATATGTTGGATCTTATTTTTTGAGTGTTGTATATCTGCACTCACAAGAACTAAGATGAATAAATTATTTGACTAAAAAATAAGTATATTATTTTTTGAGTTTTTTTTTTTACTTTTCAATTCCTAGAATCTTGTAATATTCCTTATGAGCCCCTACTGTCTTCATATTTCCTTAGATCCTCTTACAATCTTGAACCATCCTTAAAAAGCCCCTCTGGAGGAGTATTTTAAGGAGGGTTGAGGGGCCTTCAAGGGATATTTTAAATAATTATAAGAATTAATAAGAAATATAAAAATTACAGAGACTTATAAAGAATATTAGAAGATTATAAGACTGAAAAATAAACAACTCAATTTTCATTTATAGATCTAACCTCTGACATCTCATGTAAGTGATATTATTATTAGGATATTTTCACATTAGAAAAAGGATAAATCAAAGTATGTTTAAATAAATAGTCTCCTCTTCTCTCACTGTCTTAACATTTCGAGTTAAATACTCAATAATTTTGATATGATTATCACCACTATGTGTTAAAACCTAAATTAGTCTGCATGCATGTGAAAGGGGAAATTATGGGAAGGTTTTAAATTGAACGACCCAGTAACTTTTTAATAGTCAGATTAATTAAGACTAGTGATCACAAGAATTTGTTTTTCTACTTCTTTGATAATAGTCAAATTAAGGTTAGAAGCAATGTTTTGAAAATCGGACAGGCCATCAAATCATAGAGGCATCCAATCTGATTTATTTTGAATTGACCGTTTAAAATCGATGTTAAAATCAGACCATTTTTTAATTGAATAATATATAAAAATATATATTATATAAATTTGTTCATGTTATACCCCAAATGTTAGCATAGCGTACTGGTACCTGCCTTTCACTCATGGTTGAGGTGTTCAATTTGATCCCTGGTAGCGTCAGTGGCATTTTTGTTGAAGACAGATTATATCAATTGTCTTTGAAGTGGCCAATTATATCAATTGCTTGTTTTTTTATTAATGACGTGTTTAAGATCCATTGGACCGAAAAATGTATTAGTTCCAATTTTTTCCCGTCCTGTCCGATTTTTAAAATATTAACCAGAATTGACAAATTGGAAAAAGTTTTAAATTGAATGACTCAATAATTTTAATAATAAAATTAAGACGAGAAGACGGGTATTTGCTTTTCTATTTCTTTGGCAATAGCCAGATTAAGTCTAGTGATGACAAGAATTTATTTCTGTACTTCTTTGGTTTCTTTCTGCCTCGCATGATTTTTTCTGGATCCTTTGCTCCACGTAGATTAAGACCACCAGCTATGGGAAAACGTAACGTATATCCGCTAGCTATTGGAAAGTAATGTGTAGAGGGTTGCTCCATTCCACTAGCTATGGGAGACATAATGTATAGTGGGCTGCAAAAGCTTTGAAAACGACTAAATGTAGTAATCTAAAACCAAATATTTAACTAGTTTTCACAATTTAAAGATTTTATATTTATACATGATTGCATATAGAATTTTTATTTTTGAGTTCTATAATCTGCTAATATTCTTTATAAGTGCTTATAAACTTTATATTCCTTATTAGTCCCTATAATTATTTAAAACGTTTGTAAAAGACATCTCAACCCTCCTAGAAGTTTCTTTAGATGAACTTTTTAAAGATGATTAAAAAATTATAAGAGTTTCTAAAAAAATATGAAGATTGCAAATGCTTATAAGAAATATTAGAAGATTATAGACATTGAAAATTAAATTTTTTAATTATTTTACACACTGAAATTAGGTAAAACATGGGAATTTTTTACGAATAATATTTGTTACACCTTCAGATATAGTTGCGCCACCTGACGGTGCATCTACATTACACTTTTCTTTTTGGATTTTTTTTTAGGTAAGGCCCTACAAATCTCACATGTTCAATAATTCATCTCCAATCAGACGACTCAAATTTTTTTGAAAAATCAAAAAATTGAATCCCAACAAACAGTATAAATGCCCTTAATGGGTCAATTTTTATCATATTTATATAACCCTTGGCTCTCACATATTGTTATAAATGCCCTTAACATCTTCAGGAAGATCGCACTTATATCCTTCTCGTCGTGAATTTAAACTGGATATTTTAAAAAGGATTCTATCAATTTTAATGAACTTAGAAACATACATGTAAAACTCTTATGAATTTAAGAGTACATATGCCAAAATACTAGAATATTTTTGGCATGTTCATTAGACTTCATAGTATTTTGATAGAAAGGATATTACTCCTACCTTGCTGACGATGTAAAGAGTAGTTTTGACCGTTGTGAGGTTGAGGCATGTGTACGCAAATATATTAATTTATAAAAACATATACAGAAATCTCAATAGAAACATAATATTTTATACTATTTTGTCTCGAACCATACCGGCTTTCTAGCTTGGTCACCATGTGGGCACGCATGTGCATGCAGGTACCACGGGAAGGGGCGCAGGTTTATGTTGGCGAGCGGGAGGGACCCGGCGCTGGTGAACAAGGCGTGCGACTTCCTAAAGGATCATCACATGGTGCCGCCCAACTGGCGGCAAGACGAGAACAAGGGCATGGTCCGCAACCACGACGGGCGGTGGATCCAGCCGGACCGCCCCCGGGTGGACGATCACCCACCGGACATCCAGCACCACCTCCGCCAGCTTGGCCTCCTCTTCGATCGCTCCTGAAATTTCCAATATCTATTATCTCCATCTTGTCAATTATAAATGTATATGTAATATCTTAGAGAAGTAGATAGATAGTTGGATGGATAAGTTGTGGTTTCTTTTCATACATATGCTTATGTAAACTACTCATGTATTTGTACACTCCTGACTTGTGTATATTGATATGAATATTCTTGATGTCTTCAAAAAGTTGCAATTATATTTTTTTCCGAAATACTATGTGCTTCAACTGAATGTAGAAAGATTTCATTAATTCTGATAAATTTAAGAGTATATGCGTAAAACTGTAATAAATTAAAGTTTGATGGGAAAGATATAATTGGAACCTTTCTGAACATGTTAGAGGTAGTTATAATTATATATGGGAGTCAAGGTATGCATATAAATATACATTTTACAAGAGTACGTGTACAAAAATATCTAAGAGTTATGTCTTTTAATGTAATAATGTTCTTTTTCCATTTTTAAGCTCAGATTTTTTATCGTCTATGCGTGCAGAGACAAGGCCCACTGCAGTAAATGTAATTTAACTGACAAAGATGGGAATAGAGTACTCTTCCATTGTCACCTTTCCTTGACTCAATTTTATGTATGACAACGAATAAAAAATGTTGTGATTTTTAAAAGACATTTGGTAATAGAGAAATGCATATCTATCAGTTGTTCAAGAATTATGCCTGAAAAGTTGTGTATAGCAAGCTATGTTTGTGGTAGAAAATACCTGAAAGTGGGGTGGAGTACAAGTAGTATTTTTAGTATATTCAGTCTACTCTTGTTTTGGTGCCTTTACGAGGAGAGTGAGGTCGTGAGTTATTTAAAGTTTGGTTTAAGTTCTAAATATCTGTTATAATTTAGTGAAAATTTCTTTCATACTAAAATGTCATTCTGATGTACTCCATTCTTGTAATCACCTTTTGATGATTGTGATCATACCACACTGGTTGAAGTCTAGCATGCCACACTTGTTAGGAACTGTCTAATGATTTTACCATACCCTTTTAAAGGTAATCTCGATATACGACCAAGGTATATCCATTACATCCAAATATATATCCAGATAACTCTTGATAAATTTAGTATGCCACATAGGGCGACAGACCAACATTCAACATTAATACATGGTGCCGTTTGGCTGCATCTCATGCCCTCCATAATTAAAAAATCGTGAATTTGGAGATCCCTAGACAGAAAATGTAAGATTTAAATAATTAAAAATTATTTCTATTTGTTAGTGCACAATATTCGACAAAAATTATTAAATATTTTTTTTATTAATTATTCAAGAAAAAATGGATGCCAAATGAATAAAAGTATTTTTTCTATCTATTCAATATAACAAATGGGAGTTTCATCCAAAAATTCATGTGCGCATGTATATAGTGTGCATTTTAACTGGATATGCCTTGGGCATCTATTAATCATGTTGTCCCCTGAGTCTAAGGTCCCGTTGTATGCACCTGTCAACAATGGACAAACCAAGACATGGCCCATATAGGCACCCAGCTACCTAACACCAAGGTTCACATGCACATGTATATAGCGTGCATGCAGTGGCGCATGTAAAAATTTTGGTCAGTAGAGTCACTCGGACAATGGGCTAGTGTGGTCACTCTATTAAGTCAGCATAAATGAACCAATGGAATCACTCTAATAGATTGAGATTAGTAGACCTTCATGAGTTTTGCAAAAGCTAGCCACTCTAATAGGTCAAGATTAGTGTGCCTTAATAAAATTTACAGAATCCAGTAGTGACATGAGATCCCATTGACAATGAGCTGGATCAACCGCTGCATGCATGTTTAACTATATTTTCCCCAGACATCTACTGATCATGCTGCTCTGAGCCTGATGACCCATTTATGTAGGCTTTGCTTAGAACCATCAACAATGGACAAACCAAGATCCCCCCAGAAACCTAACATCGAAGTTACCATCTCCATATATATTCATTAGAGGGCGATGTTGCTGGGTCAGGAGAGTCCACATCAATCATAATCTTTTAGTTAGCAAGCTGATACAAAATTCTCCATCGTATTCATGAAATTCAGAGCTTTGATTCATGCAACTATAGGAATTACATCCTTTATTCATTAAAGTTTGTGCCTTGTGTGGTCTGATGTGAGACTGGCTGGATAGCCTATTGGCTTATTTAGTGAGTGCATATCCATCTATTTATAGTTTACTGCATCGTTGAGCATAGACCCATGGATTTGGCCTTCTACATTCTGGATCGAATGCCAGACTAGTCATTTCGGAGAGCAATGCCTAGAAGGTAGCTGATTTAATCCTTAGTACTCGAACTCCACCTTGGAAGATTCGATCACTGGTTAGATTTCTAGCACTTGCTAAATGAAAGTATGTATCTCTCAGATTTATTTCTCGTTCCTGTAATCAAGTAGCTCACTACCTGGCTAAGTATGGTTTGTCTATGTAGCATGGCTCCTAGATGTTCTCTAGGAGCCCATCTGCATTTGAATCTTTTGTATTTTAGATGATATTTCGATTTCCTATATTAATGAATGAAGAGCTACCCCAGTTCTCTTACTCATCAAAAAGAAAAGTGCAGCCATTAACACTCAAATTCTTGCATTATTTGGAGTTCAAATGCAGCATGAACATTGTTATACTCCCACTCATGGGATGTCTTTGAGCCTAGTACAGACATCGGATGCATATGTAGATTAACAATGGTGAGCTAGTCCAGAATCAAGCAGAAGATGAAGCAGCAGAGCCAGGATGCACCACCTCAGGGGGATCCTGCCCTTGGTATTGTGCTTGATTATAATGCAGAAAATTATTGGATGCTTCTTGAAATAATTAGCCAAATGCATTCTCTTTACAACAAAGTTGATGTGAAGACCACACAATTTAATGAGATTCGTGATGAGCAAAATCAGTTTTGTATAGATGTGATGAATTAGTTCCAACTCTCGTAAGCGACTTAAATCACATCCAAGGGTTGTTTTGGATGAGGCTCAGATGATGATGCAATCTTCCTTCATTCTATCCATCTCTATTAGCTCTAATTCATTAAGACTTTTGGTTCGTAGGCTTATTTGCCTCTTTTGGTATGACAAAAAGGGGGAGAGTTTTGTAATAACTATGGTATGATGAACTTCGGTGTGATGAACTTATGCATTAGTTGCTTTAGTTTTAATTTTAACTATGATGTATCAATATTGATGTGTTATGCCTTGATCTCGCTTGTGATAGATATGGAGTTTCTAATGGTTTGATATGCATCGATATTTCCTATTATGCATTGATAAGCGTATTAACCTTTGCAATTGTTTTTGATACTCTTTTATCCTATAGAGTTTTGCCATCATCAACAAGGGGGAGAATGTTGATCCCACTAATTTTAATGATTGCCAAAACCCAATTGTTGGTTCTAATGTTTATGTTTAAGACATTGCAGGATTAAACAAACCAAAATAGGGCATACAAGCATCTAAGATATTGAGGTCTCGACACCCTATTATGTGGTCCCGACACCATCCAAAGATTCTATGGGATTGCTGCCCAAGGGGTCGACACCACTACTGTGGGTACCATCACTTTACAAAAATCACTCGTCTCTGGACTCCGATCTAAGGGGTTGACAACGCCAATGTGGATCTTGACACATCCTGATTGTGCAAAGATTTTCTGACCATTGGCCTTTTGTTCTTTATGGTCCCTTGTCTCAACTCTCAACAACTCTTTTGGCTTCGAGGACTATGGGTGAGTGTCTTCAAGCAATCCACACATATTGAAAATGTTTATGTAATTAGGGGAAGCTTGTGGGTGATCTTATGAGCTGAAATTGGTGGTCTAGAAGCATTCCAAGAAGTGTTCTTACAGATAAAGAGATTAGTTATGCTTATACGTTGTCCATATTAGTATTTGATCTCTTTTAACTCATTACTTTGCATTCTTTGTATTCTTGGTGAGCTAACATCGCATTAACTAGCATATATTTGTTTCTTGAGCTAGCACTACATCAACTAACTTGTGTTCTTAGTGAGTTGGCAATTAGCTTGGTTAGTGGTACCCCACAGTGTGCTTGGGGAGTGAATGTAGGTCTCCATCTGATCGAACTACTATAAAATCATGTGTTCTTGTGTGTGATTGTCTCATTGTCTCTTTCCTACTCTTATTTATATCTTAGTTTATCATTTGGTTTTGATTTTCTTTGAAAGCTTTATTTTCGCCCCCTCTAGGATATCTCATAGCTTTGGGCCAACAGAGGTGATGGTAGTTGGTGTTGGGCTTTTTCCTCCCTCTTGTGAATGTTGGGGATTCCCTCTTTTTGGTTTTTCTTCTTCTCTTTGTCCTTCTAGTGGTGTTAAAGTTTTCATGTCTTCTTGTTCTCTATTTTTCCCTCTCCTCCTCCTCCATCTTTTTCCTCTAGTGGGCATTAATCCCTAGCTCCTCTTCCTCACTCTAGTGGAAAGGAGCATCATGTAATAGCTTCAAATAGGCATCCGTTAGCATTGCATGATGACGTATTGTTAAGCCTATTTTTACGGCGAACCCTAGTGAAAGGTGAAGAGCTAAAGTAAAAATAGCAAATATAAATGTTAGAAATAGAAGTAAGTAGAGACTAAAGAGAACAACAAATTAACCATAAATATCACTTATACTTAGAATGTTTCAACTACACTCTTAGGCGATGTCCACTCTTTGAGTCTCAATTTTTGTACTAGAAAACATCACTAGTACAAATACTAGTTAGCCTAGTATTAACTCACTAGCCTTATGTGTTTGTCCTACAAACACTCCTCCAAAAGCTATCCTTGAGCACTTCTTCTTTCTTACAAGAGGACATACATACACACTCAAAAAAACACAATGTAAAATTCCTTTGTAAGTGTTGCAAGCAACTAAAAATCCAATTTCAAAAGTACAAGAAAAAATAGAAGAAACATGAGGGGAAACAATAAATCTCTCTTAATGATTATAAGATAAAGTTTACAGAACCTGAATGAGAGCTTATTGAATGATTTGATCTTCTTTGAAGCTCTACATCGTCTATAAGGATCCTATTTATAGTGTTGAGTGAAATAGAGTCAGAAAAAGGCAATTTCAAAAGAGTTAGTTTCTAGCTTGTAAAATTACGCCACACCAAGTGTTGACAATTGTGCCTACGGTGCCAACCCCATATAGGTGGTGTTGAAAGTTGGCCTTAGGTGTTAACCCTTAATTAGCATCCTCTCTAGTACAAATCAAACAATTTTTGAAGATTATAAGAATATTAGATTAACTTGACTTTGGTTTCAACGGAAAGTCATTGAAGTCCTTACAATTTCAATATCCTTTGGATTCAACTATTAAGCGGGCCGGGTCAAAAATTCTAAATAGTATAACATTGTCATCTTTTTAATTTGTCATTTTGGAG
This sequence comes from Zantedeschia hybrid cultivar, assembly GCA_030544215.1. Classification (NCBI taxonomy): domain Eukaryota; kingdom Viridiplantae; phylum Streptophyta; class Magnoliopsida; order Alismatales; family Araceae; genus Zantedeschia; species Zantedeschia hybrid cultivar. The sequence continues at coordinate 74,559,153 of JARZZO010000005.1, read as the reverse complement.
AAATTATAATTCTTTGTAGGATTGTTAGATTGACCTAACCTTTGTCTCCTTGAAAACTTTTTAGATCCTTTACAAATTTATATTACTTTTAATTAGTCATTAAGGTGCTTAAAAAGACAAAATAATGCTGAAGCTATCATATTCTCACCTTATATTTCAAATTCTATACATATGGTTTTGGCATCTCGCTTAGGGTGTCAATGTCTTCTACTCCTCTCTCCATTTAGCTTGATTTTCTACAAAGGATTGATACCTATTCACAAGGCATTGACACCTGACTTCTGTATTATTTTTGAGTCATTTTCTAATTCTCTCTTTGACCTTCTAGTCAAGTTATATCTTTCTTGAACTTCCACATTGCAGGATAATTTATTAGATCATACAATTGAGTCTTCTTATCATCAAAATCCATCCTTTTTGGTTAATTGATATGTTGCCATTTATTGCTTTAGACAACAATCTTTGTTTGGTTCTAACTAGGGACAACTAGTAACATCAGTCTTTCTTGTGTTTGAAGCAATAGGGTGATCTCTATGGAAGTGTAATCCTAGGATATTACATTGTTGGTATTTGTGGGTGAGCCTATTCTCTTTCACCTTTTCATGTGCGCATGCGTATGTGCATATGTATACATGCATATATGTGTTATTTAATTAACACATTTCATTTACCATTGAGTTGAGTTTTTATAAGCTTGAACTATTAAATGGGCCATACTTTGACGTTGTTTAAGCTTGATTTGTTTATAATTAAGGCTTACTGGACCTAATTCTATACGTTCCAATACTTAAGGTGTCTGATTCATTTTCTATTATATATAAATGAATTTCAAAGAGTCATTTAGGTAAATGTGAACCAACTATAAACAAAGATACTAAAATTCAAATTCGGCATGCTCTACTATGCAGGAGTGATAACAAAAACTCTAACATGAATGTATATTAATACTCTATTAAAAGTAAACGAAACCTGTAAGATGAGGAAGTGGGACTAGATTAAGGAAATACTTATATATATGTTTAACTTACATTGGTAGCACTGATAAGATAAATTGGATGTATATGTACCTGTAGAATTATTGGATAAGTTAAAACCCAATATCCTTTGGATATAATCTATTGAATTTTTTCCATTGTATGCTATTTTATGTTAGACAATTATTCCTTGTTTCTATGTGTGAACCACACCTAAATAATTCCATACACATAGTATCATGGCCATGGCTATTTTTTCCTAGCATGGCCAGTTTGGTTGCAAATGGGACTTTCCATATTCCTGTGATTATATAGGATGACAGTTTGGTTGCTCTATTTATTGGAAGCATGCCTGCTATAGATCTTTAGAGTTTTCTTTTTATTTTAAGAAAAGAATATATAGTGTGTGATCTAGGTATCTCTGCACATTTGAGATTAAGGTGGCTTGAAATCCATTATGAGAATGCCACGATTTGCCACATGCCTATTATGTCTCATTGAGCCTTGGCTTTAGACTTGTAACTTTTAAAGGAGAGATTTAAGAGAGATTGGCCCATTTTCTAAAGCAACTCATCATGGATATAAAAGAAATATTTAAGGACTCCTTTAGGAAACATATGTTGATCATTGATATGCAGTGTTTGGGGGATATATTGTGTTGCAGCAAAACATTTTGCTGATCATGAGATTTGGTCTTGGGTCAAGGTGCCAGTGTCAGATATGAGGCACTGGACAGATCTTGCAGCAATTTAGTAAACAAAACCCAATATCCCACACGGTCTTTGGAGCACTAAGAAAACTGAAGTTTATATATAGTTATAGAGGAGATGACCCATGGATATTGAAAGTATATGTGCTCTGTAAGTATATGCCATCCAGTATAATTTCTTTTTTCATTGGGTTCTCAATGCCTTTGTGCATGAGCATTGTATTCTTTCATATAAACAAAACCCTGACCCCTCCATTTACATTAGACAATATTTCTTTTGAAAATTGTTTGTTGATTTTCTATTTTTACACTATTTCATAATAAGATCTTGCTTTCAGTTTAACACTCTCTTAGCATGAAAGAAAGATGTTTTTGGATGAGAATTGTTAAGTTTGTTATTTCATTCTTCAACATTATTCCTTGTTTCTATATATGAACTGTTAGTCTTAGGTGGCCTACAAGCCAATATGACTTTGTAATATCGTTCATTTATTAATATATAATGGCATTATATTCATTATGTATATATATTTCGTTATTATCGTCTCATAATGAAGTCCGTGAATATGTGCGATAGTGATCAGATTATGATGAGATCATACTAATGAGACTGATCACTTAAACACACATATTCTTAATAGTTCATAGTCAGAGGATATCCGAGAAGGACATCAGAAATCTGGTTAGACTAGTATAAGTTACTCCTGCTCATAAGATGAGGGTGACTGATCTCATAGTCACTTGTGTGGAGACACTAAGGCGAATATGTAGGTGTTCATTAGATAATGAGTTCACTGAACTGATCCGACTGAATCGCTGGATGGTATTGTACCTCACTGTCAACTAGCTTGATTCTATTGTTGCAGTTGCATGGATGGTCCTCGGACCTGAGACACTAATGACACCTTGTCGGTGGACTTCTGTGCTTTGACCTTGGTTTATGAATATCTAACCATGAGATTCTAAACAGCCAAGGATCGAGTACAACGAAATACCGTTGAAGGAAATTGAGTGTCAATAATGAATCATTCGCTCTCGGTACTTAGAGAGAGAATGATCTAGGAAGGATGCACGGAAGTCTCTGGCCAGGACGGATGATAATATCGGGAAATGAATTTTCCGATATTATACGGTAGCATCCGATCTAAGTGAGTCGACCAGTTAGGGTTTGACTGTACACCATACCTTGAGTTGACTCGAGAGCATCGTACGAATGAAGGATTATATCCACGTGGCAACTGTCGACAGAAAGGTTCCAAGAGTGGGTTTGCTTAACCCCGATACCTTCCGCGTTCACGCGGTGTTGCTTGGCACCCAACGTGATCGGAGGCCCGATCGAATTTGATGTGCGACATTGATTCGATTGATTAATTAATTAATATGAGTTATTAATTGATTAATCAGGCCAGTGAGGAGTCACTGGGCTTTTTGGGCCATTAACCAGACTGGTTATTGGGCCTAGAGGGTCACACGCAAAAGATTCTCAAGGCGATGGATAAATAAGTGGCTTTATATAGACCGAGAGTTTTTATGAAAAACTGCGCGGTTAGTATAAAATATAGCGAACGGACTGAGCAGGCCAAGCTGCTGCTAACCCTAGCCGCCCCCTCCTCTCTTCCTCTCTCCATCTGGCGCCCCAGACGAATTTAGATCTCTGGGTCTGCTTCGCCGCTTCTCCGACTCCCGTTCGACGGGAAATCGTCCGTGTGTTGCCGCGATCGTTGCGGCGAACGGCGGAGACTTCGTGGGCTGTGAAGAACGAGGAACGTGAGGATATTTGTCGCGAGGAGGATCGCGTGGACTCCTCTAGAGGCCGGGCGCTTGCGTGGCTTGCGATGTCACACCGACAGAACCGATCGGTTGCAGATTCGAATCCGCACACGGTAATGATTGATTACCTGTTCTAATCTGTTTTAGATTTTTCGAAACGGGAACGGATCTCCGTTTTATTTTTATTTCCGTTGCATGGGAGATCCGGAGAAACCGACGAGAACCCAACAGTAGTATCAGAGCCAGGTTCCACTGTTTCTCGTCCCGTTTCAGACTCCGAAATTGATTTTATTTATTTATTTATTCCATGCTAGACTTCGGTTATATTTCTAGAACCATGTTCATATGATGAACACGAAATAATTAGATTATTTTGATTCTGCAAATTTCAATTTTTTAAGGGGTTTAACTTTGTTATTCGTTGGACGAAGAACCGAGGTTTGTTGTAACTTTGTTCGGGTTTTCCCAAGCGTTGGGATGGAGGACCGGGTCCCTGAATCGTCTTGGGAAGTCGCTGGTCATCACTGGGCTCCCCACTGGCGTCGGACATGGCGGGTTGGAGCAACCGGCCACCCTTCACTCCTTGTTTTCAAATTTTTGTAAACATAAGTATTTTGGGAAAGGGGCTCGAGCCTGCTAGTTTTTGGGGCTGCCGGCGAGCCCAGCGCCCAGGGTGTCGTCGGCGGGACCAACAAGTACCGGCGGTGCCATGGGGCCTGCCGGCGGCCACCGACAACCACTGCCAACACCTCCACGCCGCCGCCTAGTTCCTGCAACTAGGGTTTCTAAACATGGAGGGCGTCGACTTTTGGGGAAGGAAGCAGGCGGGTCGAGCCGGTCTGGGGGCGAACCAGACCAGGGTGGGCCATGCCAGGCTACTGGCTTGGCCGGGCTAGGCCCGGCTGGGCCTAGCCATGAGCGAGGGCTCGAACCTGGTTCGAACTAGGTTGACCTGTGGCTCAGCTTATTAGGCTGAGCCCATTTGTCTCATACCCCATTTAAATCTCTTACCCTATTAACCCAATTTAAATGCAATTGGATATTAAATTTAAATTCAAAATTGTTTTGTTAATTTAATTTATTATTCAATTTTATTTATTTGGGCAAAATGATTATGAATCATTAAAACTAACAACATGTTGTTAATTAATTAGAATTACTTATTAATTTAAATGTTAAATTAGTAATTAATTTTAATTGACTAATTTAAGTGTTAAATTAGTAATTAATTGTTAATTGAAGTTAATTGTTAATTTAAGAGTTAAATTAATAATTAATTTTAATTAACAAATCAAATAGTTTAATTAGAAGTTATTAATTAATTGTTGCTAATTATTAAGTTTAAGAGTTAAATTAGTAATTAACATTAATTTACTAATATAAGAGTTAGATTAGTAATGAATAATTAATTAGTGTTAATCATTAGTTTAATAGTTAAATTAGTGATTAACATTTATTAATTAACTAGTCTAAAAGTTAGATTATTAATTAATAACTAATTAGAATTTATTGTTAATTTAAATGTTAAATTAATAATTAATTTTAATTTACTGATCTAAGAGTTAGATTAGTAATCAAATTATTAATAGTCTAATTGTTAGATTATTAATATTGTTTTAATCTAAATGTTAGATTGTTTAATTATTAGAAATGTTCTAATTTGCATGGAATAATATGGAATTATTAATTTGGAGTGTGTGCACATGTGATGTGTATTTTATGCTTTTAAATTTGATTTAATTGCATGCTTAAGTAATTAAAATAGTTTTGAAAATTCAAATACTAATTTTGATTGGATCCTAACTTTTTAAAAGCCAAAATTATTTAATTTTGAAACTCTTTTATTTTAGCCATGTGATGTGCTTATCATGTGTGGAATGTTTAAAAACACAGTGTGGTCATACATATGCATATTTAATATTATTTATGTGATGAATGATGTGTGAGGATCGTAGATGTGTGATTGAATTTTATTAATTGTTAATAAATAGAATTTTGCGTACCTCTCCCTCTCTTGTACTCCGATGTACTTCTACCTCCCTCTCTCTTGTACTCGCCACAACGCCTTCTTCTATTTACATGTAATTCTAGAATTTAATGTATTTTGATCGAGGTAACCGAAGAAGGAGTGAGAATGATCTACTGCTGTAATCAAGAAGACGATACGATGGAGATCTTTTGCCTTTATGTTTACAGGATTATCTAATATAAATGTTATGTTAGATTGTGTGTGCGTTTGACTGATGGCTCCAGTCAAACCCACTGTGCTATCCATAACCACACTACATATGTATGTGATGCATTGTTTTTAATGTTTGATTATGAATCAAAGCAGGTATAGTTATTATTAAATATATACGATATATTCATATACTATCACCTAGGAGAGACTAAGATAAAAGTTATCTAAATACCCTCGTCCAAACTCTAAGTCGTAACGTGAGTAGTTAAGAACTTACCGCGTGGTCCACCATCGTTATAGTCATAGGATTCGAATTACTTTAGGTAGGTTTGTTGTGTTACCACAAGGCCTGTTTAATTGTAAGGAAAGACTGTGGGTATGGCATTAGATGCCTATTTGATCGGGGTAGAGGAACCATGTAGCTTTGTTGTGCTATCCACAAGGGCTGCAAGAAAATCTATGCTCGTCTCGTAACGATGGTTAGCTTAGACCAGAATTAGTGGCTTGTTATGCTATCCACAAGGCCATTAAATCTCTGGGGACCGAAGATATGATCGAATATTGCAAGGAGTTGCAAGTCCCATGAGATGGGTGCTCTTTGATTGTATTATAGTTTGTTGTGCTATCCACAAGGCTATATTGCAAGTCATTGAGATTCTGATCCTCACTAGGAGATTGTCAGCGTCTCCCGTTCTGTATAGCTGAGGGTTATACAGTCTATCGAAAATTAGTGGGCGTTAAAACTTGATTAAAAGATCATGTCTTGTTTTAAAAGTTAATAATTGAACATCTGCTAAATGGATTTTATCTATCTCCTGTAGGGAATAATGTCGTCGAATAACCCACTCTGTGGCATATTTGATGCCCTTTTGACTCACCTAATCTACTCGGATTGGCTCAGAAACTTGAAGAATGTCTTCAGATCTGAGCAGATTGCCTACGCCCTTGATGCTGATCCTCCTGCTGAATCGACATTAGATGCCCCTGAAGCAGAGATGATAGCGTACGATAATAGATCGAAGGACAAAGACAAATGAGTAGTAAAGGGTGACTGCTTCTACTGTAAGCAGAATGGTCTCTGGAAGAGGAACTGCAAGGAGTTCCTCAGCGATAAAGCTTATGGAAAGGTGAAGCTATCAGAAGCTTCAAATATCTTTATGATAGATATCAACTTGTCAGTTAGAGATTCCACATCTTGGGTATTAGATACCGGATGTGCTTATCTCATCTGCCATGATGTGTAGATGCTGAGAAGTAAGCGCAAGCTAAGAAAAGGCGAGGTGGAACTGAGACTAGGAAACGGCGCAAAAGTTGCGGCAATTGCTGTTGGGATAGCAAACCTTAGGCTTCCATCAGGAGATGCCTTATCATTGGAAGATTATTATTATGTTCCTAGCATAATAAAGAACATCATATTAGTATCTTATTTGGACAAGATATGATATAGGTTAACTATTGAGAATAGAAGCTGTTCGATTTATTATGGTAATAAATCAATAGCTTCGGCATATTTAGTCAACGGTCTATATCTCTTAGATGTTTTTAATTACAATCTTCATATTGATAAAGCTCTTAAGAAGAGCAAGAAGTGTGTAAACCAAGCCTACATGTGGCATTGTAGACTTGGGCACATTGGTGAAAACAGGTTGCAAAAGTTGCACAAACATGAATATTTGAATGCATTGGATTATGAATCGTTTGCGACTTATGAGTCCTGCCTGATGGGAAAAATGGCAAAATCTCCTTTTACTGGATATGGAGAACGTGCCAAGGACATTCTGGGATTAATACATTCAGATGTATGTGGTCCAATGTCCACTCAAGCCAAAGGTGGCTTCTCTTACTTCATCACCTTCACCGACGACTTCTCAAGATTCGGCTATGTGTACATAATGAAGTACAAGTCAGAAGCATTTGAGAAGTTCAAGGAGTTCAAGAATGAGGTAAAGAAGCAGTTAGGAAAGAGTATTAAAGCTCTTCAATCAGATCAGGGAGGAGAATACTTGAGTACTAATTTCATACAATTCTTAAAGGATAACAGTATCTTTTCTCAGCTGACCCTTCCATATACACCACAAATGAATGGTGTATCAGAAAGGAGGAATCGCACATTGTTGGACATGGTACGATCTATGATGAGCTTTTCGAAATTATCAATGTCCCTCTGGGGGTATGCTCTTGAGTTAGCAGCATAACTTCTGAACAGAGTATCCAGCAAATCTGTGGCCTCTACTCCATATGAGGTATGGAAAGACAGAAAACCATAATTTAAAGTCTGGAGTTGTCCTGCTCATGTAACGAGACATGATCCAGACAAGCTGAAATTACGAATTGATAAATGCATATTTGTGGGATATCCAAAGAAAACCTTTGGAAACTATTTTTACCATCCTGATGAACAAAAAGTGTTTGTTGCCAGGAAAGCTGTCTTCCTGGAAGAGGAATACCTTCTCCAGGAGGACAGTGGGAGTAAAATAGTACTAGAAGAGGTTCTAGATCCCCAAAGAACTGCAAAATCATCGGATGAGATATCAGTTCCTGAATCTGTTCAGGTACACATAGATGAGCCTCGTAGATCTGGTAGATTACCTAGACTACTCGAACGATATGTGAGACATATCGCTAAAGGTGAGTCTAAGGTTGAATATAATGAGGATGATGATCCTAAAACCTACTAGGAGGCCATAAAAGGCCCAGAAGCTGGGAAATGGCGAGAAGCCAGGAACTCTGAAATCCAGTCCATGTACACCGACCAAGTTTGGAACTTGGAGGACTTACCCGAGGGTATTGTACCCATCGGATGTAAGTGGATCTTTAAGAGAAAGATCGGTACTGATAGACGACGGATCAATACTTATAAGGCAAGGTTGGTGGCAAATGGATATCGTCAAAGGCAAGGAATTGACTATGACGAGACTTTCTTACCAGTTGCCATAATAAAGTCGATCAGAGTTCTACTCGCCATAGCTACACACTATGATTACGAGATCTGGTAGATGGATGTGAAGACTGCCTTTCTCAACGGTAACCTTGAGGAAGAGGTGTATATAATATAACCAGAAGGTTTCATATCTAAGGAATCTCTAGATAAAGTGTGCAAGCTTCAAAGGTCCATTTATGAACTGAAGCAAGCTTCCCGGAGATGAAACATAAGATTTGACGAGGCTGTCAAGTCTTATGACTTCATTAAGAATGAAGATGAGCCTTGTCTGTACAAGAAGACCAGTGGGAGCGCAGTCACCTTATTAGTTCTTTACGTAAACGACATAGTACTCATTGGGAATGATGTAGCTATGATGTCATCGGTAAAGATTTGGCTATCGAAAAACTTCTTCATGAAGGATTTGGGAGAAGCATCCTACGTATTGAGAATACGGACCTATAGAGATAGATCAAAAAGGATGCTTGGAATGACCCAATCCTTGTACATAGATACCATAGTCAAAAAGTTTGGCATGAAAAATTCCTAGAGATGTGTCATACCGATGAGACATGGAATTAATTTTTCAAAGGAGCAGTCTCTTAAGACTCCTAATGAGAGGGCATTCATGGATAGAGTACCCTATGCCTCTGTCATAGGATCTATCATGTATGTCATGCTATGTACACGGCCTGATGTTGCATTTGCTCTAAGTGTTACGAGTAGATTTCAGGCTGATCCAGGCGAAGAGCACTGGAAGGCAGTAAAATGTATCCTTAAGTACTTAAGAAGAACTAAGGATATGTTTATGGTCTACGGAGGATATGACTTGAAATTGCGAGACTTTACTGACTTGAGTTTCTAGTCAGATACATATGATAGCAAGTCTACATATGGATTTGTGTTTACATTAAACGGAGGCGTAGTGTGCTGGAAGAGTTTCAAGCAAGCAACCACTGCGAATTCGACGACTGAAGCTGAGTACATCACTACAGCTGAAGCCGCCAAGGAAGTAGTGTGGTTGAAGAAATTCATCACCGACCTCGGCGTAGTTATCAGTATCTCTGAACCTGTTCCGCTGTTGTGTGACAACAATGGAGCCATTGTACAAGCGAAAGAGTCACGGTCTCATCAGAAATCGAAGCATATTCTGAGGCGCTTTCATCTAATTAGAGAGATCATATTTAGAGGAGATGTAGTGGTGGAAAGAGTTCCATCTGTCGATAATGTAGCAGATCCACTGACAAAGCCGTTAGCCTAAAATGTGTTTGAGCTTCACCTAGAGTCTATAGGTTTGGTCCATAAAGGTGATTGGCTTTAGTCCAAGTAGGAGATTGTTAGTCTTAGGTGGCCTACAAGCCAATATGACTTTGTAATCTCATTCATTTATTAGTATATAATGACATTATATTCATTATGTATAATTCGTTATTATCGTCTCATAATGAAGTCCGTGAATATGTGCGATTGTGATCAGATTATGATGAGATCATACTAATGAGACTGATCACTTAAACACACATATTCTTAATAGTTCATAGTCAGAGGATATCTGAGAAGGACATTAGATATCCGGTTAGACTAGTACATGTTACTCTCGCTCATAAGATAAGAGTGACTGATCTCATAGTCACTTATGTGGAGACACTAAGGCGAATTTGTAGGTGCTCATTAGAGAATGAGTTCACTGAATTGATCCAACTGAATCGCTGGATGGTATTGTACCTCACTGTCAACCATCTTGATTCTATTGTCGCAGTTGTGTGGATGGTCCTCGGACTTGAGACACCAAGGACACCTTGTCGGTGGACTTCTGTGCTTTGACCTTGGTTTATGAATTTCTAACCACGGGATTCTAAACAGTCAAGGATCGGGTACAACGAAATACAATCGAAGGGAATTGAGTGTCAATAAGGAATCATTCGCTCTCAGTACTTAGAGAGAGAATAATCTAGGAAGGATGCACGGAAGTCCCTGGCCAGGGCGGACGATAATATCGGGAAAGGAGTTTTTCGATATTATACGGTAGCATCTGATCCAAGTGAGTCGACCAGTTAGGGTTTGACAGTACACCATACCTTGAGTTGACTCGAGAGCATTGTACGAATGAATGATTATATCCATGCGGTAACTGTCGACGGAAAGGTTCCAAGAGTGGGTTTACTTAACCCCGATACCTTCCGCGTTCACGCGGTGTTGCTTGGCACCCAACGTGATCGGAGGCCCGATCGAATTTGATGTGCGACATTGATTCGATTGATTAATTAATTAATATGAGTTATTAATTGATTAATCAGGCCAGTGAGGAGTCACTGGGCTTTTTGGGCCATTAACCAGACTGGTTATTGGGCCTAGAGGGTCACACGTAAAAGATTCTCAAGGCGATAGATAAATAAGTGAGTTTATATAAACCGAGGGTTTTTATGAAAAATCACGCGGTTAGTATAAAATATAGCGAATGGGCTGAGCAAGCCAAACTACTGGTAACCCTAGCCGCCACCTCCTCTCTTCCTCTCTCTCTCTGGCGCCCCAGACGGATCTAGATCTCCGGGTCTGCTCCGCAGCTTCTCCGACTCCCGTTTGACGAGAAATCGTCCGTGTGTTGCGGCGAACGGCGGAGACTTCGTGGGCTGCGAAGAATGAGGAACGTGAGGATATTTGTCGCGAGGAGGATCGCGTGGACTCCGCTATAGGCCGTGCGCTTGCGCGACTTGCGGTGTCATACCGACAGAACCGATCGGTTGCGGATTCAAATCCGTACATGGTAATGATTGATTACTGATTCTAATCTGTTTTAGATTTTTCGAAATGGGAACGGTTCTCCGTTTTATTTTTATTTCCACTGCGTGGGAGATCTAGAGAAACCGGCGAGAACCCAACATGAGCCACATGTAAATACTTCCATAAACATAGTATGTGGCATAATAGAGCATGCGTGCTATAGATCTTTAAAGTTTTCTTTTTGTGTTAAGAAAATATTATGCAAGTAAAGATCATGGATTGCAGGCATGCTCTACTGTGCAGAGTGATAACAAAAACTCTAACCATGAATGTATATTAATACTCTATTAAAAGTAAACAAAACCTGTAAGATGAGGAATTGGGACTGTTTGATAAAAGTAAAGAAAACCAAATATCCCACATGGTCTTTAGACCACTAGGAAAGCTGAACTTTATATACAAATTTTTTATTATGACCCATGAATATTGGAAGTATATGTGGTCTTTAAGTATATGCCATCTTTAATTAATTCTTTTTTCATTGGGTTCTCAATAAATCTCCTTCTTATTTCATGTTAGACAATTATTCCTTGTTTATATGTATGAACCACACCTAAATAATTCCATACACATAGTATCATGCCCATGGCCATTTTTCCTAGCATGGCCAGTTTGGTTGGAAATGGGACTTTCTAGATTACTATGATGATATAGGATGGCGGTTTGGTTGCTCTGTTTATTAGAAGCATGCCTGCTGTAGATCTTTAGAGTTTTCTTTTTATTTTAAGAAAAGAATATGTCTTTATTCCTCATGAAAATTTGCCAAGAATTTGTTATGAAAAGAATAATTGTCTAATTGTATTATGTTTATACTGTGTAGGAAGGATAAGAAAAAGTCTAGCATGAATCTATAATAGTCCTATAGACCATGATTAATAAAGATTGGAAGTAGATTTTTACGCTCAAATAATCTTTTTTTTTGAAAGGCTAGTCCAGATCGCTAGGGGGTGTAGGAAGGATAAGAAAAAGTCTAACATGAATCTATAATAATCCTATAGATCATGATTAATAAAGATTGGAAGCAGATATTTAAGCCCATATAATCTTTTTTTTGGTTTTTTGAAAGGCTAGTCCAAACGGCCGGGCAAGGGGGGGTGGGGGGGTGGGGGGGGGGACAAAGGGGAACACCTAAAAGGGAAGGGAACACCCAAAGAAGGAAGGATGACAAAAAGTCTATCTTGACTGTATATTAATCCTCTATAGAAAATACCTTTTTTATTGAGTGTTTGCTAAAAGTAAACAAAAGCAAATATCCCACATGGTCTTTGGACCACTAAAAAAGCTGCAGTTTATATACAGCTATAGAGGAGATGACCCATGGATATTAGAAGTAATATTGCTTTTAGGTTAACACTCTCATAACATGAAATAAAGATGTTTTCGGATCAAAATTGTTAAGTTTGTTATTTCATTCTTCAACATTATTCCTTGTTTTAGCACAAAGTATTGTTCTCAAAATATAGATCATATGTTTGAAGTTTATTGAAGTTTGACTCTTCGTATAGATATACATCATCTGTTTATTATTATTTGAACTTTTTCAACATGTAGATCATATGTTTGAAATTTTCCAACACTAAAAATCTATTTGAAGTTTGACTCTTCCTATAGATCATCAGTACCAAAGATTGGAAGCAGATATTTAAGCCCAAATAATCTTTTTTTTTTTTTTTTTTGAAAGGCTAGTCCAGACGGGTAGGGGGACAGAGGGGAACACCCAAAGGAGGTCCCAGACTTGATAGGTTAATCTTTAGAGAACACAAATTCATGTGCTTATATACTAATTAAGTATTTAAATTTAACCTCATCTTGTGAGGTGTGGTAGATAAAGTGAGATATGTCTTAGCATGATCCTTGGTCAGTCAAGTCAACCCCACATGACTAGGATAAACCTTATGAATTGTATATTCTCTTGAGTTTACAGTATTCTGAGTCTCTGACTGTAAGGATTGAAGTTTCGGATCCAGTTATCGGGGCAGTTTCTGGGTTGGATCTCTTGGTTTGGGCCCTGAGGGGTCAGGGGAGTGCTATCTAAATGACGTCTAGGATGCACGACGCCTTTTGAACGGCGTCTTGCTGAGTGGACGCCATTTAGTTGAGTGGCTGTTGTGCCACATGGGCGCCACGTGGGCGAGCTTCGGGCCGCGAGAGTACGGCCTCTGTCGTGTTGTCTGAACGGCGTCCTCTATGGACGACGCCATTCAGAGTGCGACCATGGGTTGTGAGTGTACGGTGTTGGTCTTGTCGTCTGAAAGGCGTCTTTGATAGGCGACGCGTTTCAGACTCTGTCAGTAGGGCCCCTTATGTCAACTGATAGGCGTCCGTGCCGCACGACGCGTTTTACCCAGTTTCGGATTAACCCCGCGAAGCCTCCTTCCTTTCCCTCATTTTCTCCTCCCTCTTCTCTCTCCTCTCTTCCCCGGCGGCTCCGGCGGCCCCATTCCCCCTCCTTCCTTTTCCTCCCTCCATTTCACCTCTCCCTCCACTCCAATAACCCCCCAACTCCCACCACTACCACCACCATCTCCTTTGCGGCGTTTTTCTCTCCGGACGGCAGCCGACGTCCCGGTGGAGTAACGACGTCCTCGGCGGTACCGGCGGCGGCGTGGGGCGAGACGGGTTGGCGGCTCGGAGCTTGGAGGAGTTCGAGTAACCGGTAGGGTGACGATTCCCATGGTATTTCATTAAAAAAACCATGTTTTCTAGCTTTGAAGCATGTTTAGGAGTGTTTTTGGGGTGAAAATGCTAAGTGCATGAGATGAGAAATTGGGTGTTTTAATGGGTAATTAGGTTCTCCTCCTTCACCCCTGTGTTTCATTGCCTTTTTTGTACGTTTTGGGGGAGAAATCCCAATTTGTGGATTGAGGGAAGCGGAGGGGAGAACCTGTATGTCAGGACTAAATGGCGTCGGGGGACAAGGACGCCTTTTAGAAAGGCGGCTCCCACCCACGACGCGATTTAGCCCCGTGAACAGACTCTGTCTCTGGACTGACAAGCGTCTAGGGACAGTGACGCCTTTTCAAAAAGACGACTTGCGTGAACGACGCATTTTAGTGTAAATCAACTGTAGCATGTCTCTGCTTCTGTCGCTGTTAGGCGACGAGGGACAACGACGCGTTTTAAAAGGCGGCTACCTGTGGCGACGTGTTTTACGCCAGGTTCTGAGGCCGAGTTTCTATAAACTAGTTTTAGGAGGCTTGAATGGCGTCGGCCTTGGGCGACGCGATTCAAGACAGAATCACATTAATTAATACTATTAATATATGTTTACACTGTTAGATAGTTCAATCAAATGCATGCTTTAAATGTACTCGATGATGATGGATTCCATTTGACCGGATCGCACTGTGTTGTGTTTCGTGCGACCGCGGACTTCTTATGTGACCGGATCGCACTGTGCTGTGTTTTGTGCGACTGTGGACCTAGAGTGACAGTTGTAGCACTTGACACCCTGTGTCGGTGTGGGTGGGACACAGCGCCGGTGGGTGCAGTGGCGGGGTGCCGCCTAGTGAGAGAGGGTCACCTGGTGAACCCCGGGGTTAGCTAGTACCGGTGTAGGAGTGGTACCTGTAGAATGTCACTCGTGCTGAGAGAAGGAGTAACCACCTGAGCCAGTTGGGCCGGAGTAGCTAGCGTGCTATCCGAGGGGTTACTGTTTGGTCTCAGCGGGTCGGTGTTTCCCACGTTTGGTTGTGTGGTTGACGCGTTTTGACGAGACGCTGGTGGTAGGTTCCCTGGTAGAATGGTTTCTGAGATATGCATGTTACATTCCGAATGCATGTGGTTTATATCGATAATTAGGAGTAGTAATTACTGCTTTACTTGCTTACTTTACTTTTATCTGTGTTACTGCACTTATGGGTGCGTGAGTTACCTGGTGGGGATCGAAGGATCCCTACTGAGTCTTTTTGTTGAGACTCACCCCTGCGGTTTTCAAGTGAGGGTTCCAGGCAGGCTTAGTGAGGAGAGTACTGCATTGGGTTGCGCGCCAGCAGCCGTTGTTCCGGGGTGTGCCCCGATGTAGTTGTTATTTTATTTTCTGGCCTGTACGCTTAATTATTTCTTTTCAGTTGGAGTATGTAATTATTTGTTGTGTCGAGTCGCATTGTAATAACTTTTAATTCCTGCACTTCCTTTTTAATTCAATGCCATGTTTATGTTTAACTTAGTTTATTATTTATTTTCCAGACTTATCTAGATCTTGGTTTGGCTCCAAATTAATGATTCGGTACCCATTTAGTAATCAGATCCCCGATTATAGGGTGGCGGGTTGTTACAGTTGGTATCAGAGCATTCGGTCTGGCAAATAAATGAATAACTAGGTTAAATATCATAAGTCTGACAAATAATTACATTATCCCGTACAGGCACGGCGGTAGTGTAGGTTTTAGGATTCTAATTAGAACTTTTTGATTTTTGTGATTGTAGGCGATTAGATGGCTCCTAGGAAGAGGATGCCAGTTATTAGAGAGCAGGGAGATGTCTCTAGTGGATCTGAGGCCGATAGGCCGAGTATGGAACATTTCATGGAGGCTATGATGGACACGATGGCTAGATACCAGACCCGAGACCCTAGTGAGAGTTCCAGTGCTCGGGGAGGGTCTTCGGCTACCCTGGAGAAATTCTTGATGCTAAGGCCGCCTCATTTCACCGGTCGTCCCGACCCTGATGAGGCTGTTCATTGGTTGAGGGAGATGGAGAAGACTTTTGACACTATGGATTGTGCAGCGGTTGAGAGGACTCCGTTGGATACCTTTAGGTTGAAGGATGATGCCTACGATTGGTGGACCACTTTGAAGAGTTTGTCTTATGTAGAGAGGAGTCTCAGGGAAATTCCATGGGAGACTTTTGTGAAGGAATTCAATGCACAATATTTCCCTAGGCATGTTCAGAGGGCCAAGGAGAGGGAATTTATGGAGCTGACCCAAGGAAGTATGAACAATGCTTGAGTACCAGACGAAGTTTGTTTCACTTGGGAGGTTTGTGCCTTTTATCTCAGGAGACGAGGAGCGTCGGACTGAGAGGTTTGTGGATGAACTGAGGTCCAGTCTAAGGAGTTTTGTGGCATCCCACTGTTTTTCAGGTTTGGCATCGGCGGTTAGATGTGCCGCGGCAGTAGAGGCACAGCAGGATCAGTCAGCTCAGGAGAGGGGACTGACTACTTAGGGGCCAGTTCGTGGCAGGGGAAAGATAGCAACAGCAGCTCCTTCGTCCGGATCAGGATCGTCTTCACTTGGCTCCAAATTTAGGAGATTCTTTCGAGGTAGTGGCAGCAGTAGCGGCAGCAACGGTAGCAGCAGACCCAGGCAGAGCCAGCAGAGTCAGTCGGTGTCCAGCGCTCCGCAGGAGACAAGTCAGAGGCTTCCGGCAGCCTGTCGGCACTGCGGTGGCACTCACGGTGGGACTCAGTGTCCTGCTTTTTCTGGGAGGTGCTACACTTGTGGCTAGCAGGGCCATTTGGCGAGGTTTTGCTCGCAGGAGCGTGGTTAGGGGCAGGGACCAGGTAATCAGAAGAAGCCGAGGACCCAGGGGAGAGTTCTAGCTATCACCAGGAAGGAGGCTCCTGCATCCAACTTGGTGGAAGGTACACTTTCTGTCCTTGGAAACTCTGCACATGTGTTGATTGATTCGGGTGCTTCGCATTCTTTCATTTCTGAGCAGTTCATAGATGTTCTTTCTGCACCCGTTGATGAGATATCTGATGGATTGATGGTAGAGGTTCCTTCTGGGGATTTCTGTTGGGATTTTCTCGGGTTTCTCCGGATCGCTCACGCAGTGGAAAACAAAATAAAACAGCGATCCATTTTCTCGTTTCGAAAAACTAAAATCGATTATCGGATAATCGAAGTTCTCACCGTGTGCGGATTCGAATCCGCAACCGTTCGGTTCCGTCGGTGCGACACCGCAAGCCGCGCAAGTGCCCGGTCTCTAGAGAAGTCCACGCGATCCTCCTCGCGATGGATATCCTCACGTTCCTCGTTCTTCGCAGCCCACGAAACCTCCGCCGATTGCCGCAACGATCGCCGCAACGCGCGGACGATTTCTTGTCGAACGGGATTCGGAGAAGCGGCGGAGCAGATCTGGATCTGTCTAGACGCCAGAGAGAGAGAGAAACAGAGGTGGGGCAGCTAGGGTTAGCAGCAGCTTGGCCTGCTCAGCCCGTTCGCTATGTTTTATACTAACCGCGTGATTTTTCATAAAAACCCCCGGTTTGTATAAAACCCACTTATTTATCCATCGCCTTGAGAATCATTTGCGTGTGACCCTCTAGGCCCAATACCACTCCAGTTAATGGCCCAACAAGCCCAATAACTCCTCACTGGCTTTATTAATCAATTAATAACTCTTTATTAATTAATTAATCAATTGAATTGATGTCGCACATCGAATTCGACCGGGCCTCCGATCACGTTGGGTGCCAAGCAACACCGCGTGAACCCGGAAGGTATTGGGGTTAAGTAACCCACTCTTGGAACCTTTCTGCCAACAGTTACCGCGTGGATATAATCCTTCATTCATACAATGCTCTCGAGTCAACTCAGGGTATGGCGAGCTGTCAAACCCTAACCGGTCGACTCACTTGGATTGGATGCCGTTGATGAATATCGGAAAACTCATTTCCCGATATTATCGTCCGCCCTAGCCAGGGACTTCCGCACATCTTTCCTAGAGCATTCTCTCTCTAAGTACCGAGAGCGAATGATTCCTTATTGACACACAATTCCCTTCGACGGTATTCTGCTGTACCCAATTCTTGGCATATTAGAATCCCGTGGCTAGAGATTCGTAAACCAAGGTCAAAGCACAGAAGTCCACTGACAAGGTGTCTTTGGTGTCTCAGGTCCGAGGACCATCCACGCAACTGCGACAATAGAATTAAGCTGGTTGACAGTGAGGTACTATACCATCCAGCGATTCAGTCGGATCAGTTCAGTGAACTCATTCTCTAATGAGCACCTACAGATTCGCCTTAGTGTCTCCACACAAGTGACTTATGAGATTAGTCACCCTCATCATATGAGCAGGAGTAATCTGTACTAGTCTAATCGGATATCCGATGTCCTTCTCGGATATCCTCCGACTAGGAACGATTAAGAATATGTGTGTTTAAGTGATCAGTCTCATTAGTATGATCTCATCATAATCTGATCACTATAGCACATATTCACGGACTTCATTATGAAACGATAATTAATGCGATTTACACATAATGAATATTATGCCATTTTATTAATAAATGAACGAGATTTACATAGTCAGATTGACTTGTAGGCCACCTAAAACTAACAATTTCTTGTTGTCTTATAACTGTTTGAGGGAAGTTCCCTTGACCATTGAGGGTCGTGAGTTACCTGCCCAGTTCGTTGTGCTCGCCATTCGCGACTTTGATGTCATCCTGGACATGGACTGGTTGGAGGCTCATTATGCCGAGGTGGATTGCCGCAGGAAGAGGGCGCGTTTCTCTATTCCGGGCATCCCAACCTTCTACTTCCAAGGTATTAGGCCCTCATCTCGAGGTATTCTTATTTCTGCCTTTAAGGCCTAGAGGTTGCTTGTTGGTGGTTGTGAGGCCTTCCTTGCCTCTGTCGTACTAGCTGATGTTAGTAGTAGCCCCAGTCCTTGGGAGGTGCCTGTAGTATGTGACTTTATAGATGTGTTTCCTGAGGATTTGCCTGGCCTTCCTCCTCAGAGAGAGGTTGAGTTTACTATTGAGCTTGCACCGGGTACGTCGCCCCTATTTAAGGCCCCATATCGGATGGCGCCAGCTGAACTCATTGAGTTGAAGGCGCAGTTGCAGGAACTGCTGGATAAGGGCTTCATTCGTACCAGTACTTCTTCGTGGGGTGCTCCAGTTCTATTTGTCAGGAAGAAGGATGGTTCTATGAGGTTGTGCATTGATTATAGACAGCTGAACCAGGTGACGATAAAGAACAAGTACCCACTTCTGAGGATCGATGATTTGATGGATCAGTTGCAGTCTGCGAAGGTGTTTTCAAGGATTGACTTGAGATCAGGGTATTACCAGATGAGGATCCGTGAGGTTGATGTTAGTAAGACGGCCTTTAGGACTCGGTATGGACATTATGAGTTTTTGGTTATGCCTTTTGGCTTGACCAATGCTCCGGCGGCTTTTATGGATTTGATGAACCGGGTCTTCAGAGCCTATCTGGATCAGTTTGTGGTGGTATTTATAGATGATATTCTGATATACTCTTCTTCTGAGGAAGAGCATGCCACACATCTTCAGGTGGTATTACAGGTTACGAGAGAGCACCAACTCTATGCCAAGTTTAACAAGTGTGAATTCTGGCTAGACAAGGTGCACTTCCTGGGGCATGTCATTTCTGGCGATGGCATTGCAGTGGATCCAGCCAAGATTGAGGCAGTGATGGATTGGAGCAGGCCAACAACAGTGACTGAGATCAGGAGCTTCTTGGGGCTAGCAGGTTATTATAGGCGGTTTCTTCAGGGTTTCTCTTCGATAGTGGCCCCCTTGTCGAGGTTGACTCGTAAGGGAGTTCGTTTCATGTGGACCGAGGAGTGTGAGCGGAGTTTCATTGAGTTGAAGACTCGCCTCACTTCGGCTCCAGTGTTGGTGCTTCCATCAGGTTCAGGTGGATTTGTAGTTTATTCAGATGCATCACGTCGAGGTTTGGGTGCAGTTCTGATGCATCATGGTAAGGTTGTGGCCTATGCTTCTCGACAGCTAAAGAAGCATGAGGAGAACTATCCCACTCATGATTTAGAGTTGGCAGCTGTGGTATTTGCATTGAAAATCTGGTGACATTATTTGTATGGAGAGAAATTTCAGATTTTTACTGATCAAAAGAGCCTGAAGTATGTATTCACACAGAGGGATCTGAATTTGAGGCAGCGCAGGTGGATGGAATTCATCAAGGATTATGACCTAGACCTTTCTTATCATCCGGGCAAGGCGAATGTGGTGGCAGACGCCTTGAGTCGGAAGACGGTCGTGTCATATCTCATGGTTCGAGAATGGAGATTATTTGAGCAGGTTGTGGAATCTTCCTTTCGGGTTCCACATGAGTCTGATAGAGCCGTGTTGGCCAGCTTGACTGTGAGGCCAGCAGTGTACCATGCCGTAATTGAGGTTCAGAGGGAAGTTGGAGAGTTACCGCAGATTCTCCAGAGACCAGAGGTGGAATTATGGGATGATGGAACAGTCAGGTTTAGAGGCAGACTCTATGTTCCAGCCGAGGAGGACGTGCGCTGGTGTGTCCTGGATGAGGCACACCGTTCTAGATATGCAGTGCATCCCGGAACGACTAAGATGTATCATTGTTTGAGGAGGCACTTTTGGTGGCCTGGTATGAAGACGGATGTGGCTGAGTATGTGGCTAGGTGCATGACTTGTCAGTAGGTTAAGGCAGGACATCAGAGACCAGGAGGGTTGTTGCAGCCTTTGCCGATCCCAGAATGGAAATGGGAACATGTGACTATGGACTTTGTGATGGGATCACCTGTATCCCCTGGCAGAAGAGACGCGATCTGGGTCATTGTTGATCGATTGACCAAGTCGGCATACTTTCTGGCTATTAGGAAGGACTGGTCAGTCGGTAAGTTGCCTAAGCTGTTTGTGGATCAGATCATCTCTCTGCACGAGGTGCCCTTATCCATCGTATCAGATCGGGATCCGAGATTTACTTCTAGGTTCTGGAAGAGTTTTCAGAAGGCCTTGGGCACGCAGTTAGCGTTCAGCTCGGCCTATCATTTCGAGACTGATGGGCATTCGGAAAGGACCATTCAGACTCTGGAGGATATGCTCAGGGCATGTTGTCTAGATTGGGGAGGTTCTTGGGAGCAGCACTTGTCTACAGTGGAGTTTGCTTATAACAACAGTTATCATTCTAGTATCGGCATGGCGCCTTACGAGGCATTGTACGGGCGACTGTGTCGATCTGCTGTGAATTGGTCGGAGATTGGCGAGAGGCAGATAGCAGGCCCAGAGTTGGTGCAGCGGTGTGCTGAGGTTGCCAGAGTGGTACGGCAGAAATTGATTGCAGCTCAGAGCAGACAGAAGAGTTATGCTGACATCCGTAGAAGACCGCTTGAGTTTGAGGTTGGAGACCACGTGTTTCTCCGAGTCTCGCCCTCCAAGGGTGTGATGAGATTCGGGAAGCGAGGTAAGCTGAGTCCGCAATATGTATGGCCTTTTCCCATTCTTGCTTGAATTGGGGAAACGACGTATCAGCTAGCCTTGCCGCCCAGTCTTGCAGGGGTGCATGATGTGTTCCATGTTTCTTTGCTGAGGAGATATGTTCAGGATCCATCTCATGTCTTAGATTTTTCAGAATTGGAAGTCGCTGAGGACTTGTCCTTTCCAAAGTTTCCAGTACGTATTGAGGATCGCAGGGAACAAGTTCTTCGCAACAAGGTTGTACCTTTGGTTAAGGTGATTTGGCAGTATCGCTCTGGGGGCGAGGCAACCTGGGAGCGCGAGGATGAGATGCGGGAGCAGTTTCCCTACCTTTTCTTGTAAGTTCTCTTGTGAGCTTGTATCCTTTTGTTTCGACCTCGTTAATTGTAGCAGGCAATTTCGGGGACGAAATTCTTTTAAGGGGGGGAGAATCTAAGGACTGAGGTTTCGGATCCGATTATCGGGGCAGTTTCTGGGTCGGATCCCCTGGTTTGGGCCATGAGGGTTCAGGGGAGTGCCATCTAAATGACGTATAGGATGCACGACGCCTTTTGAACGGCGTCTTGCTAAGTGGACGCCATTTAGTTGAGTGACTGTTATGCCACGTGGGCGGCACGTGGGCGGGCTTCGGGCTGTGAGAGTACGGCCTCTATCGTGTTGTCTGAACGGCGTCCTCTATGGACGACGCCATTCAGAGTGCGACCCTGGGTTGTCAGTGTACGACGCCGGTCTTGTCGTATGAAAGGCGTCTTTGATAGGCGACGCGTTTCAGACTCTGTCAGTACGGCCCGTCATGTCAACTGATAGGTGTCCGTGCCGTACGACACGTTTTACCCAGTTTCTGGTTAACCCCGCGAAGCCTCCTTCATTTCCCTCATTTTCTCCTCCCTCTTCTCTCTCCTCTCTTCCTCGGCGGCTCCGGCGGCCGCTTTCCCCCTCCTTCCTTTTCCTCCCTCCATTTCACCTCTCCCTCCACTCCAATAACCTCCCAACTCCCACCACTACCACCACCATCTCCTCCGTGGCGTTTTTCTCTCTGGACGGCGGTCGACGTCCTGGTGGAGTAACGACGTCCTCGGCGGTACCGGCGGCGGCGTGGGGCGAGACGGGTTGGCGGCTCGGAGCTTAGAGGAGTTCGAGTAATCGGTGACGATTCCCACGGTATTTCATTAAAAAAACCATGTTTTCCCACTTTGAAGCATGTTTAGGGGTGTTTTTGGGGTGAAAATGCTAAGTGCATGAGATGAGAAATTGGGTGTTTTAATGGGTAGTTAGGTTCTCCTCCTTCCCCCCTGTGTTTCATTGCCTTTTTTGTACGTTTTGTGGGAGAAATCCCAATTTGTGGATTGGGGGAAGCAGAGGGGAGGACCTGTCTGTCAGGACTAAATGGCGTTGGGGGACAGGGACGCCTTTTAGAATGGCGGCTCCCACCCACGACGCGATTTAGCCCCGTGAACAGACTCTGTCTCTGGACTGACAAGCGTCTAGGGACAGTGACGCCTTTTCAAAAAGACGACTTGCGTGAACGACGCATTTTAGTGTAAATCAACTGTAGCATGTCTCTGCTTCTGTCGCTGTTAGGCGACGAGGGACAACGACGCGTTTTAAAAGGCGGCTACCTGTGGCGACGTGTTTTACGCCAGGTTCTGAGGCCGAGTTTCTATAAACTAGTTTTAGGAGGCTTGAATGGTGTCGGCCTTGGGCGACGCGATTCAAGACAGAATCACATTAATTAATACTATTAATATATGTTTACACTGTTAGATAGTTCAATCAAATGCATGCTTTAAATGTACTCGATGATGATGGATTCCATTTGACCGGATCGCACTGTGTTGTGTTTCGTGCGACCGCGGACTTCTTATGTGACCGGATCGCACTGTGCTGTGTTTTGTGCGACTGTGGACCTAGAGTGACAGTTGTAGCACTTGACACCCTGTGTCGGTGTGGGTGGGACACAGCGCCGGTGGGTGCAGTGGCGGGGTGCCGCCTAGTGAGAGAGGGTCACCTGGTGAACCCCGGGGTTAGCTAGTACCGGTGTAGGAGTGGTACCTGTAGAATGTCACTCGTGCTGAGAGAAGGAGTAACCACCTGAGCCAGTTGGGCCGGAGTAGCTAGCGTGCTATCCGAGGGGTTACTGTTTGGTCTCAGCGGGTCGGTGTTTCCCACGTTTGGTTGTGTGGTTGACGCGTTTTGACGAGACGCTGGTGGTAGGCTCCCTGGAAGAATGGTTTCTGTGATATGCATGTTACATTCCGAATGCATGTGGTTTATATCGAGAATTAGGAGTAGTAATTACTGCTTTACTTGCTTACTTTACTTTTATCTGTGTTACTGCACTTGTGGATGCGTGAGTGGGTGGTAGGGATCGAAGAATCTATACTGAGTCTTTTTGTTGAGACTCACCCCTGCGGTTTTCAGGTGAGGGTTCCAGGCAGGCTTAGTGAGGAGAGTGCTGCTTTGGGTTGCGCGCCAGCAACCGTTGTTCCGGGGTATGCCCCTATGTAGTTGTTATTTTATTTTCTGGCCTGTACGCTTAATTATTTCTTTTCAGTTGGAGTATGTAATTATTTGCTGTGTCGAGTCGCATTGTAATAACTTTTAATTCATGCACTTCCTTTTTAATTCAATGCGATGTGAATGTTTAGCTTAGTTTATTATTTATTTCCCAGACTTATCTAGATCCTGGTTTGGCTTCAAATTAATGATTCGATACCTATTTAATAATCAGATCCCCGATTATAGGGTGGCGGGTTGTTACACTGACCAAAAGGATACAACTCCGACCGGTTTAAAGGTGTAAGAATTGTTTATAATAGTATGCTCGAATGCATACAAAGATAGTGATTTATAGGATATGTATACAATTAAAATTCCTTAAAAATGCAAGATAGACGCCGAAGAAGAGTAATACTTGGTGCAATCTGGGGGAAGGAGGTTACAATTCGATATAAACTGGATGATGTTTTCATGCTACCTGTCATCTGATCACTCAAAGAGATTATATTATCATGTAAATACATTCATATGTCCATGTTACTGCATTTCTTGCTCTACCCTTACATGTACTACGTAGTATATATAGTTTTATTGTGCATTCTTTTGTAATTATGAAAGCATATTTTTTTGTTTGATTGACAATAAGATGAGCATTAAAATTTCATGAAAGCATCTAAGCTCTTTCAATGATATGCAGAAAATGTGATAGCACAACATAAGCAACGCAAAGAAATAGCTCAGTAGAGAACCTGGTAGGCAGCGGAGGTCGTGCCGAAGAGGGGGGTGTGTGTGTGTCAAAAATGCTCGGTCCCCTACCAGCTTCAGCGGCAACTACGTCCAGTTCCTGCATAGATAAAGGAAGATATTAAACCATCAACAAGAGCAAGATCTCCCTAAAAATGAGCAGTAGAATGTGCCTTACATTCATATAATAGGCCAGTCCTTGTTGAAGTGCAGTCCAGTCCTTCTTGAAGTGTAGGCTGTGTCCAAGATGAAATAAAGGATGCAACCCAGTCCTTTTGTTGAAGTGCATGCCATGTCCAAGATGGAAGAGGAAGAAGATGGTGTAGAGCAAAACAGGTAGAGATGGGAATAGGATGGTATATAACTGTCACGTACTAAGACCTTTGGTCTTCCAAGGGAATTAATATCTTTTCATTTATTCGCTCGTGCTGTTAATACCTTCTGTCTATTAAATGTTGGCCTTTGACGTTTGGCCTTCTTATTATTTTATATGGATCATCAATGTTGTATGGAGAAAAGAACCCTACTTTATATAATGTTTACATTTTATATGGATCATCTGATGACATATGTCTTCCCAACTGTGACCTTTGAAAGGGGCACATAAACGTACAGGGAATAAACAGAGTGCCACGTAAGTATGAGTGCTCAAATTTGATATGTGATTATCATGAAAATTCGTTGATTATGTGACAAATAAACCTATTAAAAATTATGTGATTGCCAGAAAGCTTTTGACTAAAAAGCTTTAAAGATAAAATATGATCGCCTACCTGTTTCAGACGTGGGAGATGTTGAAGTTTTTGATTCATTCCCTTCAGCTGGCTGAAGAAAAAGAGCCATTTTAATCTTGTTCTTACTTTGAATGCTGATTGGACTTTGAGTATTGTCCGTATCTTCTTTGATTCCCTCCTCTTGATCTTTTGATACTCCTTTGTATCTTGCAAAAAATGAGATAAAAGAGGAGAAAGACTAATAAGAACTAAATGGGAGTAGTATATATTCTAATGAGAATTCTAATCATGCAACTCAAACAAGATGAACTTATTTGTTTTATGGTCTTTAAAACCCCTTAGTATGTGGGTTAGAAAAATATGCTAGTGTTGTGTGAATAGCATGAAGTGATGTAATGAATAGAATTATGAAACTAATATGATGAAATCAATGAAAAATATGCAGAGATTAATGAGAAATTAATTGAGAAGACTAAGTTGGATGGCCCCTTGAAAGCCTTAATTCTTGAATGATCTTGAAGGATGAAGAAAGGATGAAGAAGCTCCTCTTTCAAGACTCTTGAATGTAGTCACGCAATACTCCTTCAGTGTTTGAACGTTGTCTCTCTCTTAAAATTCTTAACATTTTCCTTCTTCATAAGCTTACGTATTTATAGACTTGAATTCAAGGCTCTAACGTGCATCTGCGGTCACTTATGGATTAACATGAAAGAGTTTGAAGTCAATCCAACTAAGAAACAGATAAACACAAGCTAATTCATCATTATCTGTAATTAACTAAAACGCGTCGCCCAAGGAAGACGTCTTTTAGCTTAATTAAGATAAAGATAAACTCGGGAAAAAGAAACAGAAGCAGTTAAAGACACCTAAATAGCGTCGTGCCGTTCAGACGTCTTTTAGTTAATTAACAAATTAATTAAAAATCAAATTAAAAATCGAAATAAGAATAAAACCCTAAATGACGTCTTCTAAAGCCGACGTCTTTTAGGATAATTTTCATATTCGATTTAAAATTAATTTCATTAATAAACTTAAATGACATCTGTCTTGACCGACATTATTTAGACAATTAATCTAGTAAAATAATAAAAAATTAACCAATAATTAAATATCATACTATTTTAGAGTATTATTATATGATATGAAATTTACTCAATATGATGTCAAAATTAGCGTGTCTACAGTAAGCAGGGTTATGAACTCTATTTTATTAGTATAGTGTAGATTTGACATGTTTGGAGAACCTTTAGTTGAAAGTCATTTTTTATGTTTGTAATATTGAGGGGGAGTCATTGTAATTGAGTTTAAATAGTTAAACAAGTCAAATTTTTAATTACTATTTTTTTAACTCAACTCAAATTTTTAATTTTTAATGACTCTTGTTGAGTGAAAAAATTGTATTCTTTTGCTAGGAAAAGGACTCTTGTCAAAAACTAAAGCCCTTTATTTTTATGCCTTACTATAACCTCCTAAGGAGACAAAAATATGCATATCGGTTGGGGTTCTTATAGAGAGTATCAATGTTGAGGGAAAGAATTAGTACTAATGTTGAGGGAAAGAATTAGTACTCTCTTCAACAAAGTATTGCCCATTTTTACTCATAAGGGCTACCTTATGGTTTTATCCTTTTGTTGAGTAAAGAGGACTTGTTAGAAAGAAGGTGGTAGACATTCTTTATGAACACAAACTTGCCTTCTCAACAACCGATATAAGACTAAAATCCCTATGTTTATGCCGCAACAAGTCTAGTTTTTTTAAACTCTAATCTAGAAAGTTCTACTTTAGGAGTTGTATAGATAAAATTCCTTTTAGATACTTTCTCTTTTAGAATAAAAATAAAAGGGTACTAAAATGATACCTTAGTTACATTTGGCAGGAACTACCTAATTTTTAAAAAGATGTTCTATCATTTGTCAACTTTTTTCAAAAAATAAAAGACCTCTTGAATTATTTTATTTTCCAGATAAATTATTAGGACGGCGAGATCATGAGGACTCTCTCTGCGTCTTGTGGACATCTTCCTCATCCTTATACATCATGTTCCTCCTCTCCCTATCTATATGAAAGGACTTTTCCTGACATACCCTTCCACTTCTTATGCGTCACGAGTTCTTCATGGCCTACCCATCTATACTATTGAGAAGGACCGTATGTGGAGATAGTCTCACATCGGTTATCTAAGGTGTGCTCCATATGTTTAAAGATCCTGGGCCTTAGAACTTCAACGCCATGGTTTTGGGATTTCTAGTTGGCATCAAAGCTATGGACTATGGGCCGCCCCAATGTTTCCGCCTCCTCCCCAATCAATTCCACATCTCATCTGGGCTGTGAGGGGGAGTGTTGAGGAGGGCCATATGTGGGGATAGTCCCACATCGGTTATCTAGGATGAGCACGATATGTTTAAAAGATCATGGGCCTTAGAACCTCAACACTATGATTTTAAGTTGAACATTGAATGGGCCAAAAAAAAAAAAACTTTTAAGTTGAAGAGGGCCATAGGTGGGGATAGTCACTACAAGGAGGAGGAGATTTGTCAACGAATATATGTCGACGGCTAAGAACAGTTGTCGATAAAAGAAATATTAGTCAACGGCTAAAACATGACCGTCTACAATAATGTTATATATCGACGGCTATGACTAACGTTGACATATATTTAAGATATATCAACGGCTAAAGATATAGCCGTTGACATATGTTGTATATGTCAACGGCTATAACACTAGCCGTCGACATAAAATAAAGAAAAAAAATAAAATAAAATATAATTAAGATATATCAACGGCTACACTTATAACCGTTGACATATCTCTTTATTTGTCAACGGGTACAAGTTAACCGTTGATATCTTCTCCTTATGTCAACAGTTAGCTTGATAGCCGTGGACAAAGACTCTGTAAGACCTGACCTGGAGCCCTTCCCTTTCCCTCTCCCTCTCTCCCTCTTTTCTCCCTCCCGTGCCCTAATCACTGCCCCCCCTCCCCCCCCAGTTCGGCCATTGACCGCCGTCCTCCCCCCGCTCCGATTGCTGACCTGCGACCGCCGTCCTCCCCCGCCCTTCCCTTT
Organism: Zantedeschia hybrid cultivar; assembly: GCA_030544215.1. Taxonomy (NCBI): domain Eukaryota; kingdom Viridiplantae; phylum Streptophyta; class Magnoliopsida; order Alismatales; family Araceae; genus Zantedeschia; species Zantedeschia hybrid cultivar. Next base: position 74,530,614 of record JARZZO010000005.1, on the reverse strand, counting down.
CCCTCTCCCCCTCTTTACCCCCTCCCATGCCCTAATTGATTGCCGCCCCTTCCCCCAGCTTGGCCCGAGTCGTCCGTTGCTCTCGTTGTTGCCGTCGGCCTGCTGCTCGGCCGGCTGTCGTCCAACCTCCCCTCCTGCTCGGCCTTCTTTGGACCATCACCGCGCCATCACCACCGCCACAGCCTTTGGCATCACCTTCCTCCATCAAGTCCACCCTAAAAACGGAGACGAAGCCGCCATGGCCTCCCGCAGCGACCAAAAATCTCATATCCGTCGTGCGTCATGCATCCGCGACGTATATCTTGGCGAGGGAGGGATCGCAGAGCGTTCCTCCAGTGAGCCTGAAGCCCGTGATCGAGGACGACGGCGTCGACAGCGGAAGGGCCGAAGGGTTTCCGGGGGTGTCGTCGCAAGTATATTGGAGGAGGAGGAGTCCACATACGTCGGGGAGGGGGCTTTGAGCAGGGTGCCACCGCTGGCATCTTCTTCGGTTCCGGCAGGGAAGAGGGGATTTGGAAGGGGGCGGCTCCTAGTGCTGTGGCGAAGGGGGAGGGGAGAGGGTGTGTGACTTCGGCGAAAGCTGACGGCGCTTCAGGGTGCTGCGCTTGGGCGCCGGCTGGGGGGTGAGGGGGCTAGCAGGGATGCCGAGTTTGAGGAGGAAGTCGCGGTTGCGGCGAATGTTGTCTTGGCGAGCCCTCACGTAGTCGGCGCCGTCGTCGTCGTCGGAGGAGGGCTAACTGGTTGGAGTATTTGGATCCCGATGAGGAGGAGTCCACAGCAGAGGAGACGATGCTTTCAAGCCAACGTTACCAAGCCGAAATCAAAAGCAGAGTCCCCAACTCCGAGTCCAAGGTGACGCACATCACCTGCTCGATGGAAAGCCCTCTGCACTTTCCTCTTCCACTATCACCATTGGTGCACCATTATCCTCTGGTCTCGTTGCTTCTATTATATAGATAGCGGTGGCAGGAAGAAGTGCCCAAAGGTGGCGACGGAGGCGTCATCCCAATGGAGCGAGTACCTGCAAGAAGATCCCGACGAGACCCCCGAAAGAATAGGCTCTGTAGAAGCTTATAGGGACGGGCGTGCCGGAACTAGCGACATGAGAATAGAAGAAGAGGTGCACCCCGACTTCCTATGACGGGAATTAGTCCTTCATAGAGGTGTTGATTGCAAAAACTATCTATTAGTCTCACACTAGTTATTCACGAGTCACTCAATGCATATATTAGTTCTAAATCTCTTCACTCACTAATTTGAGTTTTAAGTCGGTGGTTGAATTTAGCAAGATTTTGAGTGCAACATGAAACTACAGCAAGATCAAACACTTAAGGGATGAGTGTATTTGACAAAATTGCATATATCGAAACAACAAAGTTCTTGTGTGCATTCACAACTTGATTTTTTTTCTTCTTTGCTTGAGCTGGTTTCCGGATTTTTTGATATATTGGGATCATGGCAGACTTGGGGTTCGGGCGGCAGGAACCTGGAGGACTGCGTCGATGATCTGGGATGACCCTGACAGCAAGTGATGGTTTTTGTGGATCACCTGCTTCTCGCACAAACTTGGGGTTACACGGCATAATTTTGTTGGTAATTAATGTTTCATCTCAGCCAATGTAGCTCCAATTAAAATCCAATTTTTGTGCATTTTTCTCCCTTAGAGATTTTTCTGTAGGTCTATTGCAGAGGAGGAGTGAACTTGCAGCTTGTTGTATATAGTAAAAGTATCGTGGGGAATGCAATTGTGTGTGCATTGCTGACTGTTGGATGAGCTCCTATGGAATTTTGTCTCTCTTGTTGTTTCTGATACACATCTGATCTGATGCTTGTTTTCATCCAGGTTCCTACTTTCTGTTGTGGGCATATGTTGTGTGGATGGTATGTTGGTTATCAACTCATTTGTATTTCTTACTACAGATTTTTGGTACAACTGCCATTTCCTGGTGGCCACTAACCAATGGTTTTAGTGTTGGTGTTGTGTATATGAATGTTAATATATTATATGAATATGATCAACATGACAAGGCAGTTGAATGAGGAAAGGAAACTTTTGATTTTAGTACATATCTGCTATTGAGAACATTTGTTTCTATATCTTCCATAGTGTTTAAATCTTTCGTTGAGACATTTGTTTTATATGTTCTCCATCTCCATACGCGTGGCATTGGCATCAGCTTCTTTAATCGCAATGTCTGACGTGAAATTCCCTCCTACTATTCTGAGGTAGCAATTTCTGTCTTAATTTCCTTTGCCAGGTATTATACTCAGCATTGTTAACTTGAGAGAGTAAGTGAAGCCAGAGAATGTCGTTAATATATATTATTGTGTATCTACAAGTTATTGTGTATCTGGTTTTTGTGTATTATTTAATATATATATATATATATATATATATATTTAATTAATAATAGTTGTCAGCGACTTAAACCGTTGACAAAACTTTATGTTGAACATATGTCAACGGCTGCAAAAATTGTGGACATATACTATTTGTCAGCGGCTACAACCGTTAACATATGCACAACATATGTCAGCGGCTAAGGTGATAGACAAATGAAATATTTGCCAGCGGCTATAACTGTTGACATTAGTTACATATGTCAGTGGCTTGAGCCGTTGACATATGCTTTATATGTCAATGGCTACCGTAGCCGTTGACATATGTCTCATTTGTGTACGGTTAGTAGCCGTGGACATATGGCTCTTATGTCAGCGGCTTTTCCTTAGCCGTTGACAAATATTTGCCAACGGAACTTTTGTCCACGGCTTTGTCAACGGCCATCTAGCTGTTGACATATCCTTTAGTTTACGACTTTCTAATATTTGTCAGCGGCTCTTAGCCGCTGACAAATCCTATATTCCTTGTAGTGAGTCCCACATGGATTATCTAGGGTGTGCTCCATTTGTTTAAAACCCCTGTGCCTTTGAAACCTCAACACTTGAGTTTTGAGGTTTTCATTATGGTATCAGAGTCCATAGTTATGATCTCGGTCATGCACCCCATATCAATGATTCACGTGATAGAGCCTAATAATGGCCTGTATATGAGGGGGCGTGTTAGAATAGTCCTACATCGGATATAGGACAAAAGTAAGAATACTTAAATATATGGCCTCTTCAATTCAATGCCTAGGTTTTGAGTTGAACATTGAGTAGGCCCAACAAAAAAAACTTCTATGTGGTTGTGAACCGGGCCATACATCTCGTATTTGTGGTCCACATGACAGCTTAAAATCGGCTTACACATGAAGGGACATATTAGAATAGTCTGACATCAGAAAGGGACAAAAATAATCAAATGCTTAAATACATGGTGCCTAATGCCCACATGTCAGTGCCTAATGTCGGCCTGCATGTGCAGAGGCGTGTTGAGGATAGTCCCACATCAGATATTCATGGAAACCAACCATCTATATAATGATATGGCCCAACAACTTTAATATAGTATCAAAGCCCATGGTTATGATCTAGGCGGTGCACCCTATATCAATGATCCACGTAATAGAGCCTAAAACCGGCTTGCACGTGAGGAGGCGTGTTATAATAGTCCTACATTAGATATAAGACAAAAGCAACAATACTTAAATAGATGGTACCTACTCCACTTAATGCCTTAGTGTGACTTTGTTTGTAAGAATAGCTTAAACCAGAATAAGGTTCTGGGGATTTCTTAAATCAGAATAAGAGGTATTTTGATTTGGTAAGTTGTTGGTATTCCACCCATAATAAGGAGAATTACACTGTGCTATTCCAAGTGATTTGGTAGGAATAAGTAGAATAAGGAATGAAATAAAAGGTAAAATTGAGAGAATTTGGGGAATTATATATTCCAGGTAGAGTTTGGAGAGTTGGAAGAATGGGGGGAATTAGGCATCCCTTTAATTAAATCAGAATAAGACTTTTATACCGGTTATTCCGACCCTATTCTACAAACAAAGTGAGTCTTAAGGTTTTGAGTTGGATGGGGCAATAATTGAACATGGCATATAAATTTTTTTTTTTTTTTTTTTGGCTCCACTCAATGTTCAACTCAAAACCTAAGTGTTAAGTTGAAGGGCCGGGATCTTTTAAACATATGGAGCACACTATAATCGATGTGGGACTATCCCTACATATGGCCCTCCTCAACACTCCCCTTCACAGCCAAGATGGGCCGTGAAATTGATTGTGGAGGAGGCGGAAACATTGGGGCGACCCATAGTCCATAGCTCTAATACCAATTAGAAATCCCAAAATCATGACGTTCAGGTTCTAAGGCTCACGATCTTTTAAACATATGAAGCACTCCCCTCATGGCCAAGATGGGCCATGGAGCTGATTAGGGAGGAGGCGGAAACATTGAGGCAGCCCATAGTCTATAGTTTTGATACCATGTTGAATTATTGGGCCATCAAAGTCAAAACTTTAAGACACTGAGTGGAGTAAGCACCATCTATTTAAGTATTGTTGCTTTTGTCCTATACCTAATGTAAGACTATTCTAACGCATCCCCTCACGTGCAAGTCGTTATTAGACTCTGTCATGTGGATCATTGATATGTGGTGTGCAACCTAGATCATAACTATAGGCTCTGATACCATCATGAAAACCTCAAAACCCAAGCCTCACATACGGCCCTCATCAACGTATACTAGAGATCATCTAATGTTGTGGTCACGAGTTCTTCATGGTTTGCCCATCCTCTCTCTCTCTCTCTCTCTCTCTCTCTCTCTCTCTCTCTCTCTCTCTCTCATGCAAGTTCACGTTCTACATGTTTCTCATATGTTTTAAACAAAAATTTAAAAGAACTTATAATAAATGTTTCTTATACGTATCAAACTTGTCCTCTACATAGAAAATGAAATGATCAAACAATTAAGTCACTCTCTCTTATTAAATATTTAATTATGTTTTTTGATAACTTTCTTAACTTACTTCAAATTCTAAGAAAATATGATTTTAATTGTCTAAAGAAGAGACGTCCTTAAATCACTCAAAATCGCATACGATGTGATAGATAGATTGTCTAAGTGATCTCGTTGGATAAAATTTCTACGTCCGTGCATGTCAAGAGGCATCCTACTTTTTTGTTAGACAATTTTATTTAGAAGTCCTTTTAACATTCTATCAAAGTGCCCCAGCTCTTCAATCATGTCCATGGTACTCAGACAACTCCCAATAAGAACATATATAGTATATATGCCCCACTTTGTTTGGCACCAGAGACTGGTGATCGTTTTTTTTTCTCCTTTTATACATGGACATCGATCTTATTTTTTAGTCCGATATTAGACTCGTAAGTCGTAAAGGCGTTAGATTCGGCTAGATCCGATAGATTTGTGTTCGAGTGTATTTATTTAATCATGTTCATTTATTCTCAACGCGAGAGCTAAAGATAAATAACTTTTTAAGTCTATTTAAGATTTAATGCCAAGCAAACCAGACAGAGATCGAGCATTTGACCCGTTCTTTATTTTATTCAGCTACTTTATTTATCTTATCACAGGTCCAAGAGCATGTTTGACAAAAAATTTTAGTTCGGAGTTACTTTTAATTTCTTCTTTTAACACAACAAAAATGTTGCATAAAAGTCCCCATAAAAAATTTTACATACTTATAAAAGTCAAATGTTATTTAACAACCCCATTTTTTTTAGATAAGCCCCAATATAAAACTTTTGATTAGAAACTAAAAAAATAACCAGAATAATACATAAATAGTTTACAACATCTAATTTCTTCCTCTTAAGAATTATTTGTTTCATGGTACAATTTTATAATTCATCAATCTTAAAATCAGAGAATATTTTATTTGGGATTCTTATAAAACAAAACAAGGGGAAACGCCAACCTCTAATTTAGAAACCAAAATAAGAGATTGAGCCTCTAAGTCATAGACAAAGATCCAACACTTATTTGCTTCGATGTGCAACTCCATAATTTACTTGTTTTAGAATCATCAGTTTTAAAACAAATGAAATTTTTTAATTTTAAAATAAGAGAGTATTTTTTTAATTGTTTGTAAACTAAAACAAAAGAATACATAAATCTTCTTATATCGGTATACAGTTAGTCTCTCTTGTGAATAAAAATAAGAGAATTAGACTGTCAAGTAAACAAATAAGATTCAGATATAATTTTACGTTGTATTACATCATTTTAAATATCTGAAATACTGTAAAATAAAATGATTATTTCAAATTATGCAGTTTTTGCTCCCTAACCAAGTATATCTAAAAACAGGGCAAAATAAGTTCCCCATTTCTGGTCCAAATTTAACCAACTCGACGAATCACCCTGAATCGGAAGATCCACACAACTGGATAGAAGGTACCAGACAGCCGCCACCATTTCCGTGTCCGGTAGCCGGAGGGACCCGCGTGGGGGCGGGGACGAAGACCAGCAAGCAGAGCAGGGCCGGGCGGGCGCGCACATGATCGGCGTGCAGAGGAAAAGGCCCGCACAGGGCTGGTCACAAGGTCTCCTCATCTCATCGTCGTCACTGACTACACCTTCCTATCACGTGACCCCACCATAAACAGCTTTCTTGGTCGAACCAACCGCGCGTGTAGAGCCTCTAGCTTCATCTTTGAGCTTCCTTTTAGAAGGTCTCCGGTTCAAGTAACAGATTGAGAATCTGAAACTCTGATTGTCATTCGATCTTAGTGGGCTGCAAGATTATTTATCTTTTATGTGTTGGATTACTTTTTGAAAGATCAAGTTGAGTTCGAAATAATAGCCTCGTTAGGTTGATATAGTGAAGTTTTAGAGAATAACTTGTTACACCGATGGTCGATATTATGCCGACTGCCGGCTGTTGGTATTTTTAATTTAAAAAAAACTTTTTTCTGAAAAGCTATTTGATCGGCTCCAACCTCGACAGCCGCGCCGTAATACTGATTGCCGGTGTAGCAAATTGTTCTCTTATCAGTCTGTTTGGATGCAAGCATAAATGCTTTACGTTTATGATCAGAACGTTTTTTATTAGATTGTACAGAAATAAGTTTATCATAAATTCACTTAAATTTACCGTAAATTTAAAACAGCTTCATAAACACGTTTTTTATAAATCTACTAGGAGTTGATTTATTTTAAAATCTCTCTCAAACTTATCATAAACTTGTTGAGGAGCGCTGTACGTGGGATAGTCCCACGTCGGTTATCTATGGTATGCTCTATACGTTTACAAGATCTTGGGCTTAGAACTTCAATAATGTCATGATTTTGGAGTTTCTGATCGGTATCAGGACATTGGGCCACCTCAATGTTTCTGCCTCCTCCCCATTCAATTTCACGTCCCATTTTGGCTGTGAGAGGGAGTGTTGAGGAAGATCTTAGACCTTAAAACCTCATAATTTTAAAATTTCTAATCACAAGCAAACGTGAGTTTAAAAAATAGGTTTATGATAACCGGGTTTATAACTTCGCATGTTAGCGAAGACAGGCTTAAAGCATAAAATAGACTGCCCGTGCATACGACACTCTTTAAATTTTAATGATTGGCACTTTCACATGTCAAAAGCTGTCTGATACTTTTCTCTTGTCCTTTCAAAATACTTTTAACACGTCTTCATTTGTTTCAAAAATATTGATCCATCACATCGTTATCTGGTGTTCTGTAAAATGTAATAATTTTTAGATGCTAAATTCCTTATTTTCGAAATACAAGGAGTAAGTGGCACTTTGAAACATTTGAAAAGATGGTCTACAGGAAAATAATTTAATCTTTGATAGGTAAAATAGAAGAAAATTTGATTACACCTTACTATCAAAAATTTGGCTTTACTTTTTGTTGTGCAGTCGGATCCAAAACTATCAGATTAATTAATGGGCACACCGCATCCTAAACACGCGACTAGGATAGCTTGCGAACACTTCATGAGCCATTCAATCTTTGCCCGACAACTGTCTTAGAGATGCATTAGTTCCGCATTGGGAAATCATTCCAAAGCACATTCTTCACTAATTAAACTCATAAATAATGAGGCCCACGTATGCTGTAATTATCAGGTTCTCGTACCATACGTCTACTAATTTCCAAAACTCTTATCTCTGACTTAAGCTTCCGAGTAGTATTCCCTCGAAATCTCATTTTGACTTTTAATTTGTTTCCTTGTTATATAAATCTCGAGGTCTCATCCCCCTTTTCTTAGGTGAGTGGAGCTTTCGGCGATCGTCTAATATCCTTCTAAAAAATTTGGTACCAATTGAAGTCGTCTACTTTATTTCTTCTAATCACTTGTACTTCACTTATTTTGAGAATTTTTTTTTTTTTTTATACAAATTTTAAACCAATCAGAATGAGTATAATATAAATGGTGTAAAAGAAATAAAGTAGACGGTTTTAATCCCTTGTTACCAGATTCTCCTCCGGTTGATCAAGAATGACTTCTTGATTACCCACTTTTCACCCTCATCACTTTCCATTGCCTTTCGGTCCCTATTTGATGAAAAAAAAATATTTTTAACATCCTAACACATAACACATTAATGTAACATACTAATATGCTAACAATTTAACATTTCAAGGTGTTAATGTTACCGACGAATGAAAGGGCATAGAGTAAACCTAAAATTTGCATAAAAGCCCATAGGTCATTAGTCAAAAGAGGTGAAAGATAGCAGACCACAAAATGGGGAATAGACGATCCATGAAAACTTGAGAGCAAATAGAAACCAATACCAAACTGTGATTTAATTTTCCTATAATATGTCACAATCTTTGAGACACCTAATTAAACTAGGGACCACGGTCACTCGTAGGGGACTATTCAAAACTCAAAGGTGTCCACGTTAAAGATGGTGGAAGGTTCCGGAGCGGACCTCGTTTTCCGTGCTAGCTGAGCCCGCACGTGATGCGCGTGCCGCCGCCCTCCTCGCACCCTCACGACTCGGGTAATATCTTCTATTTTTCTGTTACTGCACTGAAAAAAGTGAGAAATCGCATAGGAAAAGGAAGGCACAGCAAACAAGAGTTAATTGGGTGTGTACCTTTCTTGAAGAAATATTTGCTGTAACGTATTGGGCATTGCGTTCCTCATAGATTATAGCATCCAGAGCATCTTTGTTGATACAATTGGATCAGATGGTACTGCCTAGGTTGCCTACTCAAGTGAGAATTGATTTTTTAATTTCTACATTTTTTTAAAAAATTTAAAACATCAAATAAAAAATTAGACGGTATAATCAGTGAGTTTGAGTTTATCTCGAATTGATTGTATATTTTTTTGAATTTTTTTTTTGTATATACTTCGGTTTACGCATAATTTTTTTTTTTAAGAAAAACTATATAGCCGACTAAGGACAGACTCGGGCTCACTGGCTATATTGTCCAATTTTTAAATGGACATTTTAAAAAAATTTAAAAAAAATAGAACAATTTTTTTTAAAAAATTAACTCCCACCTATTCAAGCGACGACTGTGCCTTAGGTATTGCAATCCATGTGGATTGTAATGTCCAAGACATTACAGCAAGTATTACTCTCCTTGATCAAATGATGTGTATACCAAAAGTGCGGAAACACAAAAAAATATAATTTGATTCAACTTTTGTTAGCCACTAAGATTTATGCCTAATACGATCCTATGGTCCAAAAAGATAGTAACAAACAATTTTTAATTATTTAATACTAAAAAATCTATTTTAAGTATAAAAAATTTATATAAGTAATGACATTTCTCACAAGAGGTATATGTGCAGTTCAACTCCACGAGGAGCAAAGACCATTTTAACACAATGAGGTGACTTCCACTCTAAAATATGTGCACTCAAGGGCGGTAGTCAATACCAGTGGGATTACTCGGACGTTAGGTCATAAGTATGACTGAGTTAATGAGATCTTAGATTAGGTCATATGAGGTTTTGGATTGAGTCAATGAGATCCTGAACTGGGTAAGTGAAGTATCGGACAAGACCGTTTTGAATTGGGTTAATAGATTTGACAAAATCTAGTGGAGTCTTGAGACCCGATGGTGGCGGTAGTTACGTTGCAGTTCAACTCACCTTGAGATGTCAATTTTTCTTTAACAGGAGGGGATCACGGGACTTAGTTTGATTATAAATCTTTTTTAACTAAGCGGGTTAAATACATGCACATCAATTCTTAATAAGACATATTTTTCATTCTACTGTGATTATTCTATCTTTCTCAGAAGATTACTTGGATCCATCCTACAGAAAAATAACAGGGATAATTCCACATCAATCAAGTTTTGATTTCAGATTTTAAAACTTAATGTCATACTTATTTGCATATTATCTCGCATACCCTCTTAATATATCTAATATTTTAAAATTGTCATAGTGATGACGTATTTGATACATATTAACATTTTATATGTACCGCTGAAATGATATATTTAATGAATATACTATTTGTAAAGATATGTATGACAATATGTAAATTAATAAACATGCACTTGACAAAGTAGAGTGTTAGCATGACATGATCCCAAAGTAATAATCTTCCCACTTAGTGGTGGATCTTGCATATATTTAGTGGGGACTTGTGATCTATTGGATTTAGTAAAATTTACTACAATCTTCTAATTTTGACTTACTAAAATAATTGACCATTAATCTTGGTCCATTAGAATAATCTCACTGACCGACGTTCCCACTGATCCTACTGAGCACATGATTAATGAGCCCTTCTCTGGAACATGATCCAACAGGATGATCTTTCTAGTACCTCTTTAAATTGTGGTACTAACAATCTTCATGGATCTTGGTCCCCCTCGCCCAAGCCCACCTACCAGCCATTCCTGATCACTTCCCTTCTTCTCCCTTTCCTATTATAAATCTACCCACCATCCGCTCCCTTCGCCCATCGACAGTGTGTGCGACTGGTTGACCAGAACAACCATCATAGAACTGCTGCAACACAGCGCTCTTCGCATGCCCGCCATGGCTGCCGCCCGTCCTCATCTTCTCTCACTGCCCTTCCCTGCACGCAGCAGCAGCGGCAGTGCGGACACCGCATGGGTTGGTCTCAAGCCAGCTGTAGTCCCCGCAGTCTCCTTCTCCGTCCAATCCCAGCCGGAGATGCCAAACAAGCTGCGCAGCGCAGGTGGGCGGTTCCGGCCGCAGTTGGCTAGAAACGATGGCGCCTCCACGTCCAAGCCGTCCTCGACGGCTGCGGCCGCCGCCCCGTCCGCCTCGTCCTCGCCTTCCTCCATGACGGCCATCATCAAGGAGCTGGAGAGGGAGCAGGACGGGGAGGCGGAGCTGGCGGACGAGGGAGAAGAGGAGCGGGAGCGGCGGATGCAACAGCAGCACCAGCCGAGGGAAGGGCTGGCGCCGCGGTGGCGGGAGCTGGCCGGGCGCGACGACTGGGCGGGCCTGCTCGACCCGATCGACCCGCTGGTGCGGGCGGAGCTCATCCGCTACGGCGAGCTGGCGCAGGCCTGCTACGACGCCTTCGACTTCGACCCCTTCTCCAAGTACTGCGGCAGCTGCAAGTACGCCCGCCGCCGCTTCTTCGAATCCCTGGGCATGACGGGCGTCGGCTACGAGGTCACTCGCTATCTCTACGCCACCTCCAACATCGACCTCCCCAACTTCTTCAAGCGCTCCCGGTGGCCCAAGGTGTGGAGCGAGTCGGCCAACTGGATCGGCTACGTGGCCGTGTCGGACGACGCGGCCACGGCCCGGCTGGGGCGGCGCGACATCGCCGTGGCCTGGCGAGGCACGGTGACCCGGCTCGAGTGGGTGGCCGACCTGATGGACTTCCTCAAGCCCGTGTCGGCGGAGGGGATCCCCTGCGGGGACAAATGGGTGAAGGTGGAGTCGGGTTTCCTGGACCTGTATACGGACAAGGAGCACGGCTGCCGGTTCAGCAAGTACTCGGCGCGGGAGCAGCTGCTGACGGAGGTGCGGCGGCTGGTGCAGCAGTACGCGGTGGAGCGCGGGGAGGAGGTAAGCATCACCATCACGGGGCACAGCCTGGGCAGCGCCCTGGCCATGCTCAGCGCCTTCGACATCGCCGAGACAGGGCTGAACAGGGTGTCGGCGGCGGCCAAGGAGGGGGCGGAGGCGGCGGCCATTCCCATATGCGTGTACTCGTTCTCGGGACCGCGGGTGGGGAATGGGAGGTTCAAGGAGAGGTTCGAGGGGGCGCTGGGGGTGAAGGCGCTGCGGGTGGTGAACGTGCACGACACGGTGCCGAAGGTGCCGGGGGTCTTCTTCAACGAGCGGGTGCCGGAGGCGCTCCGCCGGATCGGGGAGGCGCTCCCGTGGAGCTACAGCCACGTCGGGGTGGAACTGGCGCTGGACCACCGCCGCTCGCCCTTCCTCAAGGACATCACCGACCCCGCCTGCTTCCACAACCTCGAGGCCCACCTCCACCTCCTCGACGGGTACATCTCCAAACCCTAGTACACCTCCTCCTCCTCCTCCTCCTTTCTCTCTCTCTCTCTCTTTCCCATTTCAATCAGGTAGCTTGTTTGGATGCTAGGGTTCATCTCAATCTATTTTAGTGTGATTGCTAGGGTAAGAAAGTACCATCTATATCCTCAAATGCAAGCAAAAATCCCATGCATGCACTTACCTATAGTAAAACATATTTGTCAAATTTGATTAGGAAATAAGTGGGTAGAAAAGGAATTTAGTTGGTGTTAAAATGCTATTTTTGCAATCAAGAATATTTAGACAATATGATGAGGCAGAATCCGATTCGGTCCATTAAAATAAGCCTAGTACTGAGATCAGTCCAACAGCAGCAGTACAAGGCCCACTGGCAGCCTTCGGCCCATTAGCGGCTCAGCAGTCCTCGGCCCAGTAAGCAGCTCAGTGGTCCTCGGCCCATCAGCGGCCCAACAGCTTTTGGCCCATCAGCGGCCCAATAGCCTTCGGCCCATTAGCGGCTCAACAACCCTCGGCCCAGTGGGCTCCGACCCGCTAAGAGGCATTTGGCCCATCAGCGGCCCAACCTCCTTCGGCCCAGTAGCCGTATCCGGCCCACTCCGGTGGGAGGGTTAGACACTATGGCGGTTTACCAGTAAACTATAAACATAGTCCTATATCGGCTACCACCGTTAAGCAACCTCTATCCTCCGCTATAAATATACGGCTATTTATTACCAAAGGGATGTCTTCGAGACCTCAAGGACTACAGTCCAAAAAGTATTAAAACTACTTCTTCCACCTCTTTGCCTTCTGAATCGAATCATCTTCAGAAGCTAACTTGACCGTCGGAGGGGGTTCCTTAGGGGCGAATCCCGGGACTCCTACTGACGGGTTCTTCTTCTTTCCCTCCTTCTGCAGGGGCTTCGGTTTGAATCTTCGCCGACCTCTCCGAGTCGGTCTCGGCCACCGACCTCGGACTTCCTCCCCCCGGTCTCGACGCCCTTCGCCGGCTGGTCCGCCTCGTCCGAAGAAGCTTCGGCCACACCTTCCACAAGCTGGTCTGCTTCGTCCGAAGGAGCTTCGGCCACGCCTTCCGCAGGCTGGTCTGCTTCGTCCGAAGGAGCTTCGGCCACGCCTTCCGCAGGCTGGTCCGCCTCATTCGAAGGAGCTTCGGCCTCGTCCTGCGACGGCCGGTCTGCATCGTCCGAAGGAGTCTCGGCTTCGCTCCCAGCGAGCCTTCGTCCGGGCACCTCTCGACTTCAGATCCTCAGCCCCGTTTCCGCCCTCGCCTCGTTTCGGATTCCCATCGGTCCTCTTCACCGATTCGATCCAGCTTCGGATCCCAACTTCGAATTCCAGCCTTGGAATCCGGTCGTGATAGCTTCGGCTACATCACGTGGCGCCGTCTATGGGAAATCAAACAAAAAGCTATGTCTCATCGTTCAGTAACCCGACGATCCAGACAAGACGAGGCAGAGACACGGGCGACTTCAACACAGCCACTTCATTCCGAAGGCGCCCCGTCTGCTCCACCACAAGGTTCAGCCCTCCCCGTTGTACCGGAGTCCCTTGCTCCCGGTGACAAACGGATGGAGGAGCTTCAGCAGCAAGTGGCAACACTAGCCGCCACCGTTACTTCTCTGGCGCCCCTACAGGACATGATATCCGCCATCGCCCAGCGCATGGGGTTACTAGGCCAGCTCCCCCAGCAAGTACCACCTCCTCTCTTCTGCCCTGCTCAAGACGCAAGGTTTCGGCCAACGTCCTCGCAAGTCTTCTCCGACGAGGCCGCTACGGCGCGCAGCAAGCCCTTAGCACCGCCTTCCCGAGTCCACAAGTACGTCAACCGGGAAGTCCTGATGATTTCCAAAGGCAAAAGTACCGCCGAAGCAATACCGACGCCTGCCCCACCAACGGTTCATCCTCGACCCAAAGATCAAGAACCCTCTCGCAAGCGATATCGGAGGGAGGAGTGGGACCGAGACAAGCGACGGGGTCCGCTGCCACGGTACCTGCCGCTACCTGCTCCCCCTTCCCAAATGCTTGTGGAGGTGAAGGGTATGCTCCGGCAGCCGGAGCGCATCAAGACCGATCCTCGCCGAAGGGATCCCCGCAAGTATTGTGAGTACCATCGGGAAATAGGCCATTCGACAGACGAATGTCGGCACCTTCGGGAGGAGATTGATCGCCTCATCAGAGAGGGCCGACTGCCACAATACCGGTGAGAACAGCCTCAACAGAGGCAGAACCGGGACGCCCCTGAAGCAGCAAGGCGACGTCCACCCCCGGACAAAGAAATCCCGTCTCAGCCGAAGCCATGCATCTAAGATGGCCGAAGCCGCAGGAAAGCTTTCTCCCAACTGGGAAGGACCGTATCATATAAGGGAAGTAATCCGTCGAGGGGCTTATCGGTTGGAAACCCTTTCAGGCCAACCTCTCCCTCTTACCTGGAATGTGGAACCCCTTCGGCGCTATTTCATGTAAGTTATTTCCCCCGAAATATAGCCGAAAGGCATAAATAAATTTCTTCTTTTTGAAATATCATATCCGACATGATTTTCTATAAGCCCGTGTAAACCGTACCGGGAGTGGCTTCGGCCATGCAAACTGTATCGGGAGTGGCATGATTTTCTCTAAGACTGTGTAAACCGTACCGAGAGTGGCTTCGGCCATGCAAACCATATCGGGAGTGGCACGATGTTCTCTAAGCCCGTGTAAACCGTACCGGGAGTGACTTCGGCCATGTAAACTGTATCGGGAGCGGCATGATTTTCTCTAAGCCCGTGTAAACCGTACCGGGAGTGGCTTTGGCCATGCAAAACGTATCGGGAGCGGCACGATGTTATCTAAGTCCGTGTAAACCGTACCGGGAGTGGCTTCGGCCATGCAAACTGTATCGGGAGCGGCATGGTTTTCTAAAAAGTCCGTGTAAACCGTACCGGGAGTGGCTTCGGCCATGCAAACCGTATCGGGAGCGGCGTGATTTTCTCTAAGTCCGTGTAAACCGTACCGAGAGTGGCTTCAGCCATGCAAACCGTATCGGAAGCGGCATGGCTTTCTAAAAAATCCATGTAAACCGTACCAGGAGTGGCTTCGGCCATGCAAACCGTATCGGGAGCGGCGTGATTTTCTCTAAGTCCGTGTAAACCGTACCGGGAGTGGCTTCGGCCATGCAAACCGTATTGGGAGCGGCAGGGTTTTCTAAAAAGTCTGTGTAAACCGTATCAGGAGTGGCTTCGGCCATGCAAACCGTATCGGGAGCGGTGTGATTTTCTCTAAGTCCGTGTAAACCGTACCGGGAGTGGCTTCGGCCATGCAAACCGTATCGGGAGCGGCATGGTTTTCCAAAAAATGCGTGTAAACCGTACCGGGAGTGGCTTCAGCCATGCAAACCGTATCGGGAGCGGCGTGATTTTCTCTAAGTCCGTGTAAACCGTACCGGGAGTGGCTTCGGCCATGCAAACTGTATCGGGAGCGGCATGATGTTCTCTAAGCCCGTGTAAAACCATACCGGGAGTGGCTTCGGCCATGCAAACCGTATCGGGAACGGCATGATTTTCTCTAAGTCCGTGTAAATCGTACCGGGAGTGGCTTCGGCCATGCAAACCGTATCAGGAGCGGCACGATGTTCTCTAAGCCCGTGTAAACCGTACCGGGAGTGGCTTCGGCCATGCAAACCGTATCGGGAGCGGCACGATGTTCTCTAAGCCCGTGTAAACCGTACCGGGAGTGGCTTCGGCCATGCAAACCGTATCGGGAGCGGCACGATGTTCTGTAAGCCCGTGTAAACCGTACCGGGAGTGGCTTCGGCCATGCAAACCGTATCGGGAGCGGCATGGTATCCTCTAAGTCCGTGTAAACCGTACCGGAAGTGGCTTCGGCCATGCAAACTGTATCGGGAGCGGCATGGTTTTCTAAAAAATCCGTGTAAACCGTACCGGGAGTGGCTTCGGCCATGCAAACCGTATCGGGAGCGGCGTGATTTTCTTTAAGTCCGTGTAAACAGTACCGAGAGTGGTTTCAGCCATGCAAACTGTATCGGGAGCGGCATGGTTTTCTAAAAAGTCCGTATAAACCGTTCCGGGAGTGGCTTCGGCCATACAAACCGTATCGGGAGCGGCGTTATTTTCTAAAGTCCATATCCGAATCCGGATTGGCTTCGGCCATACGTGCCGCATCCAAAAACAACAATATGGTCTCGGTCACAAAGAAAACCAGACTTGGTCATTCATTCAGAAAACATACATGTGGAAGCGAAGTACTTTTCGTATATATATGAACAAAGTACAGAATAGGCCGTACACCTGGCCGCAGCTTTCCAAAAAACAGACAAAAACCGGGACAAGCCCTTGTACTAGCTTTCGGCATCATCCCCGTCTACATCGACGGGAGTCTGATCAGGAGATGCCGAAGGAGAAGCCTCGACCGGGACGACCTCGTCAGGAACGGCTACGGCGCCTCCCTCTGGAGCTGGAGCTCTTTCGGCCTTAAATTTCTTCCACCAGGCTAGCAGCTCGTCACCCTCCTCGTCCGTCAGAAAGCTGATGCAGGTCAGATCTACGGCCGGGCACGCCTTTTGGGCGATAGCCAGTCCTATACTAAATACGGACGAGGCCGCCTCAAGTCCAGCCTGCATCATCTCCTCGGCAAAATCTGGGCCGGCCTTGTAGCTCGTCACAGCTGTACGAGCGGCTTCTTCGGTTTTGGCCTCCAGATCTGCCTTCAGAGACGAGACTTCCTCGGCATGACGACGGCATTCCGATTGCAGCTGTTCGGCCTTGTCCTGAATCTCGGCCTTAAGAATTAAATTTTCAGCCCGGGCCGCCTCCAGTTCCTTCTCGGCCTTCTCCCTCTCCTGCTCGACCTTCGTCTTGGCCTCGGAGGTGGTACGGATCACCTCCTTATGATCCCCAAGCTCGGCCCGCATCCGAGAATTGGCTTTCAGGAGCAAGTCAACACTGGCCTCAAGACTACGTCGCACTGAGGCAACTTTGCCCGAAGCTAGCTGATCCGAGGCCTGGTCGATGTCCCGGAGCTTTTGCTGAATGGCCACCTGGCGGCGGACGAGGCCCCCACACATGACCGCGGTCTACGGCCGAAAGCAAGCAAGGATCAGCAAGTGCAAACGAGCCAAGGGAAATGCTAGACCAAGGCCAAACAAAGAAGGCTTTTTACCTGAACCGCGTATCGGGCGCACTGAATAGCCAAGCCCTCCGAGGACAACTCTCTCATCTCGTCCTCGGCCATCGGGAGGGTCAAGCCGCGGAGCAGGCGCAAGCATGTCCGAGAGTCCTCTAGACTCTCGTCCGCGAAGACCCCCAGATTTGGGACCCAGGACTCATGCCCGTACTCACGGGACATGTGCGTCCTGGACCCCCCGAAGGGGAAGGAGAGGTCCTCCGTGCTGGCCTCCGTAGCCAGGGGAGAGTCGCCCCGCGGTGGTTTGGGAGGCGACGAGAGGGGGGGCCCCCGGGCAGCCGCCGGCCTCTTGACTGCCGGGGCGGATTCTGTCTCGCCAGGATCGACCGCCCGGCTCCACTTCGCTGGCCCTCGGGCGACCGACTTTCCCTTCCTCTCTCTTTCAAGAGTAGCAGCAGCGGCGCGGCCTTCGACCGAAGCCGCCGTCTACACTACGGCCCGAGCGCCTGGGGCCGCGTCACCTCCAGCCTCTTCTCCCGCCACCTGCTGCGGGGACGGCCGAGATTGGCCGGGCTGCTTGGCGAGCCGGCCGAGCAGTCCCCGAAGCCCAGTCATCTCTGTGGACAAGAAAAAGAGGTTAGCTACTTACAACACGCGACTCTTCTCAACTCAAGACAGACTTACCCTCGGCCGAAGCTTCGGCATCCTCTTCGGTCAGAGGAGCTTCGGCCGGAGATTCAACCTCGGTGCCTCCCTCGGCCACCCCCGGAGTATCCTCGGGAGGAAGGTAAGGAGAGACCCGAGGAGGAGACTTCGTCGGATCCGGCCAGGCCCCCGTCTGTACGAGCCGCTCCTCCTCGTTGAAGAGCTCCGCTATGTCATACGGAGCCTCGGCTTCTAGGAGGCGCACGATGTGGAGTTGGTCGGAATTAAGGGAAGGTGGGTCGGAGAGGCCTTCGGCCAGTGGTGCCCACTCAGTAGGGAAGGGCCACACACTTTTCTCCTTCTCTAGAAGAGAAACAAAGATGAAGCTCCTCTTCCAATGATGGATGGACGAAAGCTTCCCAGAAAAGATACCCCGGCCGAAGCGGGGGACGAAGCAGTACCAATCAGATTTTCCCTGTGGCTGTATCTTGAAAAGAAAGCGGAAGATGTTTACCGAAGGGGTGACGTCAATATAGGCATGCACAGCCAGGAAAGCGTAAACTGTCCGCCAAGAGTTCGGGAAAAATTGAGACGGGGCCAACCCATAGAAACTTAGAAGGTTAATCACAAAGGAAGGGAGAGGTAGACGGAAGCCCGTCCGGAAGCTCTCCTCATATATAGAAAAGCTGCCCGGTCGGATGGAGTTAGTCCTGGTGTTTATTCCGGGCCGATAGGGAATCGTCCAAGACGAGAGCTGGTAATAGGAAGCGATGGTCTTGACACCACCGTCAGTAAGAATGCAGATTGCGTTGGAGACCGTCTCGGCCCCGCGTCGGCCGGAGGTAGAAGCCTGGCCTGCGGCAAGAACCTCCTCGGCTTCTTCAGCCTGAGACATCTCGGCCTCTTCCGCCATGAAGGAAGCAAGGGAACTGGAAGAAAAGGAAGATAAGGAAGATTCGGGAGGCCGGGACGAAGTGGAAGAAGAATAACCTTTGGCCGAAGAGCTACTCTCGGCCGAAGGGGGGCTACTGAACATGAATCACGGAGCAGAGAAGGAAAATTGAGGCTTACCCTCAAAAAAGATCTCGACTGTCCACCACCTCTCGAACAACCGAAAGCTCCCCGGAGATAGTTCCGAGCGACGAAAAGCTTCCCAGCAACGGACAGGGCGCTCTTAATCACCTTCGACGGCTCGCTCTTCGCCGGAGAAGCAGGAAAGCTCGGATGCTCGCAGGAAGACATAGGCGCGGGAAGAAGAAAGCGGAACAGTGCCCTGGGGAGGGGCTCCTATTTTTAAGAAAAAATTGAAGGCATTCCCCGCCGAAAACAACGGCTGAGATTTCCCCCCTCTTCAGCGCCGCTTCTCTCAGATGCACGCTACGTGCGCTGTCCTTCGACAATGAGAACGGTCTGGCTGCGGGATCGAGAAAAAGCAATCAACGGCCGGACGCGGTCTAACCCTTCGGCCGATCGCCACGTATCCCAATCCATGTAACGGAAACGGAAGAGGCGGCAATCCAAGTGAAGTCTTGGGCAGAGAGCCGAAGTGACCCGCAATCCGCATGATCACCAGGCGCGGCCAGGATCTTTTTGTGCTTTCAGCAAGCCAGTTCGATATACGACGCGTGTCCTGTGCTTTTTCACGACGCGACTGTTCTGACGGAAAGATCGACGTCTTTTCCGTCCTTCTTTTTTCATGAGTCCTGACACGCTCAGAAGACTCGTCCCTTCGCAACCGTGGACGAAGGCCTCCGTCGCTGAAGTCCCGGACTAAGACGAGGCTAATTGTTACTAGCCCTCGGCCGACCGAAGGCGGCTCCTTTTTTATGACAAAACGGAATAAATTTCACAGCGCATACCATTACCCCTCCAGGGGGGGGGGGGCGCTTCGGACTTCACTCTCGCCATCTCATAAAACTGAGGAAGACAAGAGTGGGGGGCTATGTGATGAGGTAGAATCCAATTCGGCCCATTAAAACAAGTCCAACACTGAGATCAGTCCAACAGCAGCAGTACAAGGCCCACTGGCAGCCTTCGGCCCATTAGCGGCTCAGTAGCCCTCGGCCCAGTAAGCAGCCCAGTGGTCCTCGGCCCATCAGCGGCCCAACAGCCTTCGGCCCATCAGTAGCCCAACAGCCTTCGGCCCATCAGCGGCTCAACAGCCTTCGGCCCATCAGCGGCCCAATAGCCTTCGGCCCATTAGCGGCTCAGCAGCCCTCGGCCCAGTGGGCTCCGGCCCGCTAAGAGGCATCTGGCCCATCAGCGGCCCAACCCCCTTCGGCCCAGTAACCGTATCCGGCCCACTCCGGTGGGAGGGTTAGGCACTATGGCGGTTTACCAGTAAACTATAAACATAGTCCTATATCGGCTACCACCGTTAAGCAACCTCTATCCTCCGCTATAAATATACGGCTATTTATTACCAAAGGGATGTCTTCGAGACCCCAAGGACTACAGTCCAAAAAGCATTAAAGCTACTTCTTCAACCTCTTTGCCTTCTGAATCGAATCATCTTCAGAAGCTAACTTGACCGTCGGAGGGGGTTCCTTAAGGGCGAACCCCGGGACTCTTACTGACGGGTTCTTCTTCTTTCCCTCATTCTGCAGGGGCTTCGGTTTGAATCTTCGCCGACCTCTCCGAGTCGGTCTCGGCCGCCGACCTCGGACTTCCTCCCCCCGGTCTTGACGCCCTTCGCCGGCTGGTCCGCTTCGTCCGAAAGAGCTTCGGCCACGCCTTCCGCAGGCTAGTCCGCCTCGTCCGAAGGAGCTTCGGCCTCGTCCTGCGACGGCTGGTCCGCATCGTCCGAAGGAGTCTCGGCTTCGCTCCCAGCGAGCCTTCGTCCGGGCACCTCTCGGCTTCATATCCTCTGCCCCGTTTCCGCCCTCGCCTCGTTCCGGATCTCCGTCGGTCCTCTTCACCGATCCAATCCAGCTTCGGATCCCAACTTCGGATTCCAACTTTGGAATCCGGTCGTGATAGCTTCGGCTACATCACAATAGAATACCATATATATCAAAATCCGGAATAAAGGAACTTTACGCCAGTTACCCATCCTCGTGTTCTTTTTTATCTTTTGTTTTTGTCAAATAAAAGAGTAATGAATGACAAAATAATAGGCAGATATTTTTTTTGTATACTTGCTCGAAGTTAATTTTGAATATATCTGAAATATATTTTAAGATACTTTTAACTTGTCCGGATAATTTTTTTTAAAGAGAACTCTGTATAAAGATGTCAAGTTTAGTAACTAATGTAGGATATCAGGTTTATCTAAGGTATGATACACGGGAATTCTGCATGTGTGAACACAAAACAGAAAAAACGTAATAAACTGATGAAAACAACCAGTATATCCTATGTCCCGACAAATGTTGAAATCTTGGGCCTTCAACATCATTACATATTTATTAAATTAATGGTGTCTTAATTTTAATTAGATGGAGATAAGTAGCTTCAAAAATACCTTCACACGATACTGCCAGTTAATTATTAGCTAGAGTTAAGTAATAAAAAAGAAACAATTGGCTGAAAGGTGCAAGTTTTACAGAGTAAAACAAACAGACATGTGACAGAGAGAGATGTGTTTAAATATGCCATTTTTTGTTCCACGCTGGGTATAAATATACAGTAGGGGGTAACCATAGAGAGAGAGATGTCTTTAAGTATGGCCTTTTTTGTTGGGTTTTTTGTATTTATACTTTTCAAATATATGTATTTGTATGTATACTTCCAACTCTCGTGTTAGCATCAATACTTTTGAAATCTTTAAAAAGTTTCACTTATGTCCCTCAATCTAATGATTGTGCATAAATACTCTTAAATTCATTAATACTTTTCATATATATCCCTCAATTCATTAAAATCTTGTGTTATGTATCCCTGACACCTCTGATGATATCATAATTTATGTAATATTTTTGACATGTTTTGTTAAAAATTTACTTAAGTTTGACGGAAAGAGTACAAATACAATAATTCAAAAATTAGAGGTATTAATGATAATATGTGAGAGTTGAAGATATATATACAAATATGGTGTATTGAAAAGTATATATGCAAGAAACTTTATTTTGTCCCACACTACATACCAAACTACACAGTAGGGGGTACCCGGAGAGAGAGATGTTTCTAATACTAGGTAAGAAGCTACAGAGGTTTTATCCGACCACATGCCTTTCAGTTGCTCTGTTTGATTCGGGCGGGTCCGACTCTAAGCGGAGACGATGCCTTTTTTTCTTTTCTTCTGGCGCTGATGTCAGACCCGTGGGTCCTTGTACTGTCGGGTAATTTGACTCTTTTCCGGTCTTGCTCCGATCCCTCCGCTCCAGAGTCCAGAGTCCGAAAAGAGACGCTACCGTTACCAGGTGTGTACATTTGACTACAAATAGTTTGCCAAGTGTTGATAAAGACGTCAATAACATCGTCAAAAACGAACCTTCCATTATTTTGTCCACAATAAAATGATTTTATTTATATAGATACACGTAATACTTTTGTAATTTTTAGAAATATATATATATATATATATATATATATATATATATATATATATATATATATATATATATATATATATATATATATATGTCATAAATTCTCAAGAAAATTGACCATCAATGTTACAATTTTTACATTCTCGTTGCATATAGTGGGTGTAGAACAAAATCCAGAATATACATCTAACGTCTACTGCTGTTGAATATTGCATTTTTTAAATATAATGAGATCCTATTTTGATGATTCATATTTCTGAGATGTGATTTTTTGAATCTCATTCTTCAAATCAAAATATGTCCTTACTTATATAGACTAAAGATGAACATGAGTTTAACACTTATTTTTTTTGTTTGTAACGTGAGTTTAATGGCCAATGACCTAATTACCTACTTTTAAGATCCAAGATTGAAATTCAGGCCCTCCCCCCAACCTCAGCCCCCTCCCATATTACACGTCTCAAAACCGACATAATACCCACGCGGAGGAAGAAAAGCATGAGTCGAACCGGTAATGTCCCGTACGCAAGCACAAGGGGGTGCCCCACTACGCCACAGGTGTACGGGCATCTAATTAATATCTAACCTTCTAATTTACTCAACTATCAATTTTGATGCGAAAAATCAAAACTATCCGACCCGATAAGTGACTTTTCGGATCCCCGTTGGGCTACTTACTAGAGTATGCATGTGCGTGCAGGTACCACGGGAAGGGAAGCAGGTTTGTGTTGGCGAGCAGGAGGGACCCCGCGCTGGTGAATAAGGCGTGCGACTTCCTAAAGGATCACCACATGGTGCCGCCCAATTGGCGGCAGGACGCGAACAAGGGCATGGTCCGCAACCACGATGGGCGGTGGATCCAGCCGGACCGCCCCCGGGTCGACGACCACCCCTCGGACATCCACCACCACCTCCGCCAGCTCGGCCTCCTCTTCGACCATTAATAAAAATTGATCTTGACTGTGGAACTGGACGTCACGGTGAAGTCAAACTCAATCAATCATTTCTCGTAAAAATTTCCAATCCATGTGAAAACCCATGCTGCCAACCTGTCTGCCGCCTAGCTAGTGCAAGGTCTGATATATATTATAGACATGTACAGCGTTCTAGCTACGCTGTCCAAAAAAAGATAAGATACTTTGACATAGATAAATAGATATTCTATGGAAAGAAAGGAGGAGCAGGATAGGGAGGTAGTTTGAAGGCTTACAAGGGTTTTGTTTGAGATGTGGAGTACTGGATCGATCGGAGGACTGCCAATATTAAATCCAACTAATAGAACCAAAGATCTTACCATTGTACTGTTTGTGTAATGTATTATCTTTTTTGAGTGTGTCATGTGAATAAGGACGTATTTGGTAAAACTTTTAGTTGAAAGTTACTTTTGGTTTTCACTTTTTACATAGAATACGTTGACGGAGAGAGGTTATAACTAATTTTGGTTTACTACAAAAATCAACTCTTTCATAACTGATGAGGGAGAATCTGATTCGGCCCAGTACTAGGGGGCCGGCCCAATGAAAGTGAGAGAGCCGAATTTCATTCGGCCCATCAAATAAATCGAACAGAAACGGCCCAAGAGCCTTATTGAAATAGTACGGTTTCGGCTCAAGCGGCGGATTCTGTTAACAACCGTACTCGGCCCAGTCATAGTAAATAACAGGCCGAAGTGGGTCCGACCCACTCGGATTAACTTCTGCCCAACCATCGGCCTATTAACGAGGTATTTCGGCAATTTCCTCTCAAACCTCAAAATAGTCCTATATCGGCTGTAACAAGAAGAGAACCTCCATCCTCCGCTATAAAAAGAAGACTATTCATTGCGGAAAAGGTACATCGGAAGCACTCAAACTTCTTCTTTCCTCACTTCTGAATTGAATCTTCTTCAGAGACTAACTTAACCATCGGAGGGAGTTCTCCTAGGTCGAAATCCGGGACCCTCGCTGACTGGTTCTTCCTCTCGCAGGAGTCTCGGCTCGAATATTCGCCGGTCTCTTCGTCCGGGTCGGCTTCGGCAACTGGTCCTTTCGGATCATATCCGGGTTCCATCCTCATAATCCATTAGTGATAGTTTCGATTACATCACTTGGCGCCGTCTGTGGGAAATCAAACATTATAGCCATGTCTCATCGACCAGTGACCAGGCGATCCGCCAAAACGAGGCGGAGACGCGAGCGACTCCGGCACAGTCACTTTACGCTGAAGCTGCTCCGTCCGTTCTTCCGCAAGGTTCCATCCTCCCAGCAATACCGGAGCCCCTCGCTCCCAGGGACGACCGAGTGGAGGAACTTCAACAACAAGTGGCCACACTGGCCGCTATTGTCACTTCCTTGGCACCATTGCGGGATACAGTGTCTGCTATCGCCCAGCATATGGGGTTGTTGAATCAGCCCACACAACAGGTACCGCCTCTCCCTCAGTACTGCCCTGCTGCTCAGCCTGCGAAGGGACAGCCAACACCCTCGCGGGCGTTTCACAATGAAGCAACATTATTGCACAGTGAACCGTTCGGGCCGCAAGGCCGAATTCCTCGCGCCAGCCATATTCTGATGGAGCAGGACAATGCTTCGTCCTGATTTCATCGGACCGAGGCCGAGGGGCGATCGGCCGCAACCTCAACCACTCCGGATCTGGACCGGAGATTAACAGAAATGAGGAAGGAAATGCAGTAGATGGTCTCCCGGCCATATAGAGCACTTCTCGCCAGCACTATCCTGGAACATACTCCTTTCTCCCCAGAGCTTCTGGACGTTGAGGTACCTTCGAACTTCAAGTTACCCAAAGAACCTCTGTATGATGGAATGACAGATCCAGTCTGCCATTTCCAAAGATTTAATTCTTACCTCTCCGTCCGAGGGGTTTCTGAGGCAGTACGCTGCCGTCTCTTCTCCTTTACTCTAGAAAAAACAGCTCTAACCTGGTTTGAAACATTGGCTCCAAATTCTATTCATTCTTTAGTACAATTAGGCCAACTGTTTGTCGACCAATTCTATGATGCCACTCGGCAATGTAAAACTTCGGCCAGTTTGCTTGCCATTCAGCAAGGGCCGACCGAGACCCTTCAAGAATATTTTACCAGGTTCCGGATCGAAGCACCCCAAATTTCGAACCTGGATAGCTCGATTGCGGTCTCGGCCATCATCAGCGGATGCACAGACGAGGGGCTTCTCAGCTTTATTGGGAAGCGTCATCCTCCCACCTTCCAGGACTTGGTGGCTCGGGCCCATAAGTATATCAACCGGGAGGCCCTGATGATGTCCAAGGGCAAGGGTGCTGCCGAGACAGTATCGGCGATTACCCCCCCAGCGGCTCGTCCTCGTTCTGAAGATCATGAACCTTCTCGCAAACGATACCGGAGAGAAGAATGGGGCCGAGACAAGCGCCGAGATCCGCAACAGCGGTATCTGCCATTACCTACTCCACCCTCCAGGATGCTCATGGAGGTGAAAGGCATGCTTCGGCAGCCTGAGCGCATCAGAACTGATCCTCGCCGAAGGGATTCCCGGAAATATTGTGAGTACCGTCGGGAAACTGGGCATTCGACTGACGAATGTCGGCACCTTCGGGAGGAGATTGATTGCCTCATCCGGGAAGGCCGCCTGCCGCAGTACCGACGAGTGCAGCCTCAGCAGCGGCAGAGCCGAGATGCCCCCGAAGCGCCAAGGCAACCACAACTCCCGGGTAAAGAAGCACCACCTCAGCCGAAAGCTACTTCATGATGGATATAGGTGTCCTCTAAGCCAATCATAAGGCACCTATTTCAATCTGGTTCACTAATAAATGACATTACATTCATTATGTAGATTGACATATTTATAATTGCGCATAATGAAGTCCATGAATATGTGCAATATTCATCAGATTATGATGAGATCATAATAATGAGACTGATGACTTATAAACACATATTCTCAATTGTTCCTAGTCGTAGGATGTTTGACAAGGACATCAAACATCCGGTTAGACTAGTACAGGTTATTCCAGCTCATATGATGAGGGTGACTGATCTCGTTAGTTACTAGTGTGGAGACACAATGGTAAACCTGTAGGTGCTCATTGGAGAATGAGGTCACTGAACTGATCCAACATGAATCGCCGAATGGTAATTTACCTGACTGTCAATCGGCTTGATTCATCGTCACAGTGGCGTGGTTGATCTTGGACTTGAGACACCAAAGACACCTTATCGGTGGACTTCTGGACTTTGACCTTGACCTACGAATCCCTATCCACGGGATCTCAAATAGTCAAGGATCGGGTCCAGCGGAAGACCTTCGAAGGTGATTGTGTGTTCAATAAAGGATCGTTCGCTCTCAGGTAACTGGAGAGAGAATGCTCTAGAGTAGATCCGTAGGAGTCTATGGCCAGAACAGAAACAATATCAGAAAAGTGGTTTTCGGATATTGTAAAGCGGAGTCTGATTCAAGTGAGTTGACAATCTAGGGTTTGACAGTTGACCATACCCTAGGTTAACTCGAGAGCATTGTGCGAACGAAGGATTATAGCCACGTGGTAACTGTGGACGGACAGGTTCCATGAGTGGGTTGCTGAACTCCATTACCTTTCGGGATCATGCGGTGTTGCTTGGCACCCAACTTGATCGGAAGTCCGACTGAATTTACATGCGATGATAATTCGGTTAAGTAATTACTTAATATCTAGATATTAATTAATTACAATAAGTCAATAACTAGTTATTAGACTTAACGGGCTGAAAATCGGACTGGTAAATGGGCCTAAAGGGTCACACGCAATAAGATTCTCAGTCGGTGGTACATAAGTGGGATTTATATTAACTCGGGGACTTTTGTGAAAAGTCGCGCCGACTTAATATATATACGCGTTGTTGAGAAACCCTGGGCCAAGCTCCAGGATTCCCCTTGCTGGTCGTCATCCCTCCTTTCTCTCTCCTCCTCTGGGCGTCCCGTTCGAGGCGCCAGAACGGTTTCCGTCTCCGCCGCGTGTGATTCCCGAAAGTCGGGAATTCCCGTCGGCGGGATTTCAGCAATTGTTGCGGCGACGGATCTTCAGCGAGCGAGCTAAAACGGACGAGGGATCGAGGACGAATCACCGCGGAGGATCGCGTGGATACCGCTGGAGGCCGGACGCTTATGCGGCTCGCGGCATCGCCTCGACGGAACCGAAATGGAAGCGGATTCGAATCCGCGCACGGTAATTAGATTCCAACCTGGTTTTTCGGTTTGAGTTTTTCGTTCCGAATCGGATCAGTGGGCATCAGGAGGGATTTATTTTGTTCTTCGTTTCCGCTGCGTTCTTCGCGTCCCGCCCGGATCCCAACACTTCGGCCCCGGCAGAAGCATCTCACCAGCGACCCAGTACCGGGTCAATTATGATGATATCCGGAGGACCGGGAGAGGAAGCACGGCGTCGTCGAGCCGAGGCAGCATCGGACGTAGCAGCAATCAATGCTAGGCCGAAGAGACCTCCTCAAGAAGACATCGTCTTCGGCCAGGAGGATCTGACTGACGTCCAGGTCCCTCATGATGATGCCCTAGTTGTAAACGCTGTAATGAAAAATTACGATGTTCATCGTATCTTTGTTGATAATGGAAGCGCACCCAATGTGCTTTTTTATGATTGCTTCCTGAAAATGGGTTTGACCGAGGCTGATATGAAGCCTCACCGGGGGCCCTTGTTCGGCTTTAATGGTGCACCATGTCGGGTGGAAGGCATCGTCCGACTGCCCGTGACCCTCGGTACAGCGTCGAGGCAGTTAACTATTGAGACGGATTTTGCCGTCGTGAAAATTGATTCGCTTACAACATCATTTTTGGCCGAAGGCTGATCGGAGGAATTGGAGTTGTGCCTTCGTCCTACCATCAAAAGCTGAAGTTCCATACTAGTCATAGAGTCGGCGAGGCGAAGGGGAATCAAGAAGCTGCCCGACAATGCTATATGATATCGGTCAAAGGGAAGGCTGCGGCCGAATCCCTTTCGATCGAATCTTCAGCCGAAGCATCCCCAGGAGAGGATCTTATAACTGTTCCAGTTCCAGGAGGAGAAGGCCGAACATTGATGATAGGTTCCGGCCTTGAGAAGACTGAAGCCAAGGGACTTATCAACTTTCTGAAGGAGAACCTCGACGTCTTCGCCTGGTCTCCTTCGGATATACCCGGAGTCGACCCGAAGGTAGCAGAGCACTGGCTGCACGTCGACCCGAATCAGCCTCCGGTCAAGCAGAAGCGGCGCACCTTCAACCAGGAAAGGAGGATGGCCATCTAGGCTGAAGTGCAAAAGGAGCTGAATGCGGGACATCTCCGAGAGGTACATCACCCGGAATGGATCGCAAACGTGGTGATGGTGCCCAAAAAGGATGGTAAGTGGCGAATGTGTGTTGATTTCACTAACCTCAACAAGGCTTGTCCGATGGACAGTTTTCTGCTGTCCGGATAGACCAGATGGTGGATGCCACTTCCGGCCATGAACTACTCAGCTTCCTCGACGCCTATTCGGGCTATCATCAAATCCGAATGCATTCGGACGACGAAGACAAAACAAGCTTTACGACAGACCTTGGCTTATATTGCTACAGCCGGATGCCTTTCGGCTTGAAGAATGCTGGAGCAACTTATCAGCGTCTCGTCAACAAAATGTTCACTCCACAGCTCGGTTAAAACATGGAGGTCTACATCGACGATATGCTAGTAAAAAGCCGCGTCGCTGCTGATCATTTGGCCAACTTGGCTGAAACATTCTCTACCTTGCGCTGGTATAAAATAAACCTGAACCCTGCCAAGTGCGCCTTCGGCGTAGCCTCCGAGAAGTTCGTCGAATATATGGTCACCCACCGAGGGGTGGAGGCGAACCCTGTGAAGATTGCGGCCATCCTTCAAATGCGCCCTTCGGCGAACGTCCGAAAAGTTCAAAGACTAAGCGGACGAATTGCTGCATTGAGCCGTTTCATGTCAAGGGCGGCAGATCATTGTTTCCCCTTCTTCAAGCTACTGAAGAAGACTAGTAATTTCTCCTGTGTCCTAGGCGGATGAAGGGCGATTATATGTCGACGGATCTGCATGTTCTTTGGGTAGTGGCGCCAGGTGGATCTTGGCGTCTCCAGAAGGGGTCGTCACAGAATACGCTCTGCGCTTCACCTTCCCGGCCACTAACAATGCCGCCGAGTACGAAGCCCTCATATCAGGCCTTCGGGCCGTCAGAAGGCTCGGTGTGCAGAAGATAAAGGTGTACAGCGATTCCCAGCTTATCGCCAGCCATATCACAGGAGAGTACGAGGCCCGAGACGCATTGATGGCGTCCTATCTCCAGGTAACTCGTAAAATCATTGAAGAATTCATTTCTTTTGAGATCGTGCAGATCCCTCGGGCCGAGAACACTCGAGCTGACGCCCTATCTCGGCTAGCATCAACCCATGGTGGGGGAGGAAGCCGAATGTTCTTGGTAGAAGAGCTATCTGAACCAAGCCTCAGAGGATCCGAGGTCATGCAAGTAAATGAGTCTGAAGGGGAAACCTGGATGACTCCCTTAATTGCTTTTATCCTCCGAGAGGAGCTCCCGTCCGATCCAAAAGAAGCAAGACGCATCCGGCAGCGCTCCTCTCATTTTCTTATTCTGGATGAAATGTTGTATAAGAAGTCATTCGGCCGGCCGCTCCTCCGATGTTTCGGCCCGACCGAAGCCAATTATGCCATTCGGGAAGTACATGAAGAAATCTGCGGAGCGCATGCAGGGGGAAGGGCCTTGACTCATAAACTGTTGAGGTAAGGATACTGGTGGCCGACACTTCGAGAGGACGCAGCTACTCTCGTCCGCCGTTGTGACCAGTGCCAGAGGTACAGTTCTCTTATTCACCAATCAGCAACCAATCTAACACCTCTGTCAGATCCTTGGCCTTTCGCCCAATGGGGGATTGACCTTTTGAGACCTTTTTCCATTGCCACCGACTAGAGAAAATTCCTTATTGTAGCAGTAGATTATTTCACCAAGTGGGTTGAAGCCGAACCCCTTGCGTCTATCACTGATAATAATGCATGGAGCTTCGTATGGAAGTCCATTATTTGCCTCTACGGCATCTCCCGGGCAATCATATCAGATAATGGTAAGCAGTTTGACAGCCATCGGTTCAAAGACAATTGCGCAAGCTTCGGTATTCTACATAAATTCGCTTCGGTAGCGCACCCCCAGACGAATGGCCAAGCTGAGGTCACTAACCGAAGCATATTACGAGGACTGAAGACTCGTCTCAGCGAAGCTAAAGGCCGATGAGTCGAAGAGTTGCCAAGTGTTCTATGGGCTTATCGAACAACAAGCCGAACCCCTACCGGAGAAACCCCATTCCGAATGGCTTACGGAGTGGAAGCTGTTATTCCTGTTGAAATCGGCCTACCATCGCCGAGGGTTCTTGCTTATGATCCGGAGAATAATGATGAAGTCCTGAGGGATCACCTTGATCTGATAAAAGAAACCAGAGATCAGGCTCGCATTCGGCTGGCAACATATCAACAACGCATGGCGAGATATCACAACGCTCGAGTGAAGCCTCGGAGTTTTGAAGCCGGAGACCTCGTGTTGCGGAACGCCCATGTATCCAAGCCAGCCGAAGCCGCAAGAAACCTCTCTCCAAACTGGGAAGGCCCTTATCGGGTGAAAGAAGTAATCTGACGAGGGGCCTATCGGCTGGAGACCCTTTCGGGCCAATCTCTCCCTTGCATCTAGAATGTAGAGCGCCTTCGGCGCTATTTTATGTAAAATGTTTTCCTAGGATCCAACCGGACACCTAAAATGAATACTTTGTTTTGAAATATTGTGCCGGGCATTATTCTAAGTCCGTGTAAACCGTACCGGGAGTGGCTTCAGCCGTACAAACCGTATCGGGAGCGGCATTATTCTAAGTCCGTGTAAACCGTACCGGGAGTGGCTTCGGCCATGCAAACCGTAT
Organism: Zantedeschia hybrid cultivar; assembly: GCA_030544215.1. Taxonomy (NCBI): domain Eukaryota; kingdom Viridiplantae; phylum Streptophyta; class Magnoliopsida; order Alismatales; family Araceae; genus Zantedeschia; species Zantedeschia hybrid cultivar. Next base: position 74,499,095 of record JARZZO010000005.1, on the reverse strand, counting down.
CAGGAGCGGCATTATTCTAAGTTAGTGTAAACCGTACAAGGAGTGGCTTCGGCCATGCAAACCGTATCGGGAGCGGCATTATTCTAAGTCCGTGTAAACTGTATCGGGAGTGACTTCGGCCATGCAAATAGTATCGGGAGCGGCATTATTCTAAGTCCGTGTAAACCGTACCGGGAGTGGCTTCGGCCATGCAAACCGTATCGGGAGCGGCATTATTCTAAGCCCGTGTAAACCGTACCGGGAGTGGCTTCGACCATGCAAACCGTATCAGAAGCAGCATTATTCTAAGTCCGTGTAAACCGTACTGGGAGTGGCTTCGGCCATGCAAACCATATCGAGAGCGGCATGGCTTCGGCCATGTACAGGACCGAACTTAGTTATCTACTTAGAACATTATGCCATGAAATGGGTAAGTACCAGTCACTTCTATATATATAAGTACAAAAGTAGGCCATGTGCCTGGCCTCGGCAGCTTAAAAGCAAAAACATCCGGGACAAGCCCCCGGATCAGCTATTGGCGTCCTCGCCATCTACATCAACAGGAGTGTAGCCTGGGGACGTCGGAGGAGAAGAAGCATGGTCCGAACCCGCTGCTGCATCTTCCAGAGAAGCCGGGATCCGCTCGGCCTTAAGCTGTTGCCACCAGGCTAGGAGCTGATCACCTTCTTCTTCGGTAGGGAAGCCGAAACCAGTCGGATCGGTGTCCGGACAAGCCTTTTGGGCAATGGCCATCCCCAGATCGAGCATGGTTGCGGCCGCCCTAGCCTCGGCATCGAGCATTTCATCAGCATATTCCGGACCTTCTTTATAACTCGCCACGGTCGCGCGAGCGATGTCGTCAGCTTCTTTGGTCTTGGCCTCCAAGTTTGCTCTCAGGGCTGATACAACTTCGGCGTGGCAGCGGCGTTCTTCGTCCCGCTCCTTCTCCTTGTCCTGGATCTCGGCCTTCAAAGACGCAATCTCTGCTCGGGCCTCATCTAGTTGTTGTTCAGCCTTCTTTTGGGCCTCGAAGGCTATATGAACCGCCTCCTTCTGTCCGTCCAGGTCGGACCGTAGCTGCACATTTGCCCCAATATGGGCATCAATGTTAGCCTCGAGGTCTCGCTGCACTGAGGCCACCTTGCCCACGGCCAGCTGGTCCGAGGCTTGGTCAACATCCTGGAGTTTCCGCTGGATGAGAACCTAGCGGCGAGCGAGAGCCCTACACATGACCGTGGCCTACAGCTGAAAGAAAGAAAAATGTAAGCCGAGACAACTAAAGGAAACAACAAGAAGAAGTGAGGATGAAGAGAGAGGTCTCACTTGGATGGCATGGCGGACACATTGCCGGGACAGGCCCTCCGAAGAAAGCTCTCGGATCTCGTCTTCGGCCATCAGGATGGCCAAGTCCCGAGCCAGGCGCAAACACGTCTGGGAGTCATCCAGACTATCGTCTGTGAACACCCCCGTGTTCGGACGCCATGGCTCGTGCCCGTATTCCTGAGACATGTGGGTCCCGGCCGCCCCGAAAGGATACGACAACACCGTATCCATCGCGGCGCTTGTGGCAAAAGGAGAATCGTCCCTCCGCAGCTGGAGAGATGATGCGAGTGGAGCATCTCGTCCTATGACTGACTTCTTGGTCATAGGAGCAGATCCCCTCTCGTCGCGGTCGTCCTGGCGTTTCCACTTCTCAGACCACTCGCTTCCCCCGGCGATTGCCTTGCCCTTCCGTCGCTCCCTCTCGAGAGCAGCGGTAGCCACGCGACCTTCGGCAGAAGTTGCTGTCTGTCTCGCCGGTTGAGTGTCCGGGGCTGAAATACCTTCGGTCGACCTCCCTTCCCTAGGACGCAGCTGGGACGGTCGAGATGGCGCCGATTGCCGGGAGATTCGGCCCATGAGGCCCCCGAGACCAGACATTTCTGAAAGCAGAGAAGAAGAAGAAGAGTTAGGAAAAGTTCAACAATAATTATATGACCCAAATCCGACTTACCCCCGGCCATTGCTTCAACGCCCTCGTCGGACAGACAATGGACCTCGGCGGGAGCCCTAGTCGCGGTAGCTCTCGCCACGGTCTCTCTTGGGACGTCTCCAGGAGGAAGGTAGGGAAAAGCTCGGGCAGGAGGGTGCGACGGTTGCGACGGTTCCGGCTAGGCTCCCATCGCTATGAGCCTGTCCTTGTCTTCGAGAAGCTCGGCAATGTTGTATGGAGCGTCATCCTCGAAGACGTGGGTGTCAGCGAGCTGTTCGGGGTTGAGGGATGGGCACTCAGAAAGGCCTTCGGCCAAGGGCTCACATTAAGTGGGAAAGGGCCAGACACCCTTATTCCCCTCCGGTAAAGAGACGAAAAAGAAACCCTCTTTCCAATGATGAATGGATGAGGGCTTCCCGGAGAAGATCCGCCGGCCGAAGCGGGGTACGAAGCAAAACCAAGAAGATTTTTCTTGGAGTTTGATTTTGAAGAGATAACGGAAGATATTTACAGAAGGGACGAAGTCAAGAATAAAATTAAGAGCCAAGAAGGCGTAGACTGTCCGCCAGGAATTCGGAAAGAGCTGAGACGGAGCCAGCCCATAGAAGCTCAGGAGTTTTACGACGAAAGGATGAAGGGGAAGACGAAAGCCTGCCCGAAAGTTGTGCTCGTAAATTGAGAAGGAGCCCGGCCGAAGAGAATTGGCTCTTGTACGCTTCCCAGGTCGAACGGGAATCATCCAAGATGGAATCAAATAATAACTAGTTATACCCGTCAGTTCCTCGACACTAAGCGCACAAGCTACATCCGAGACCTTCTCGGCCTGACGGCGGTCAATTGTGGAAGGCTCGTCAGCAGCAGAGACTGGTTCTGCCTCGTCCGCCATGACAAAAAAGAAGGAGTTCGAGGAAAAAGGAGATGATAGAGAAGATTGGGGAGTAGGTTTAGACGAGGAGCACGACGAGCTGCTCTCGGCCGAAGTAGAACTACCGGACATGAATCAAAAGAAGAAGAGGTTGGAGCTGAGGCTTACCCTCAGATTAGGAACTCCCCGGCGATTGACAAGACGTCCCCGGACGACCTCGATGGAACACTCGCGGCCGGAGAAGAAAAGACGTATGCGGCGCTGCTCGCAGGAACGCTCTGGTGCGGAGAAGAAGAGAGAGAATGCGAAGGAACAGTTCTGAGGCGAGCGAAGCCAGTATTTATAGGAGAACCTAAGGAGGTCGGGTGGCAAACCGACGGCTGAGATCCTCCAACCTTTCGGCTCCGCCTTGCTCGGATGTTCGCCACGTGTCCTGTCCTTCGCCATGATGACGAGCAGGCTGCAGGATCGAAAAGAGGCGATCAACGGCCGAAAGCGGCCTAACCCTTCGGCTATTCCTCCGGATACTCGCCACGTGTCCCGATCCTCGTGTCGGGGGCCGGAGTGGCGGTGATCCAGGTGTAGTTTCGGGCAGGGAGCCGAAACGGCCGCGATTCAAGTGATGACTGTTGACGGTTGAGATCTTTTTGTGCTTTCGGTTATCCGGCCGGATGTTTAACACGTGTCCTGTGTTTGTTGTGATGCGACTGTGAAGGCGGGAGATTCAAAGTCATTTCCGCCATCACTTGGCGCCCTAAAATGTTTTGGTAACGTTGCCCTTTCACAACTAGGACGAAGGTATTTGTCACCAAGTCTCGGCCTAGGACGAAGGTGTTTGTGACAAGGTCTCGGCCTGAGACGGGACTGTTTGTCACCAACTCTCGGCCGACTTGAGACGAAATCATGACTCTCGGTTTTTAAGCAAGAATGTGAATCGCAGTTTCAGATGAAGACTATCTGTCAGATTTTATCTTTCCGTAAGGGCTTCAGACTTTACTCTCGGCGTCTCATGAAGTTGAGAACGACAAGAGTAGAGGGCCATGTGATGAGAGAGAATCCGATTCGGCCTAGTACTAGGGGGCTGGTCCAATGAAAGTGAGAGACCCGAATTTCATTCGGCCCATCAAATAAATCGAACAGAAACGGCTCAAGAGTTTTATTGAAATAGTACGGTTTCGGCCCAAGCGGTGGGCTCTGTTAACAACCGTACTCGGCCCAGTCATAGCAAATAACAGGCCGAAGTGGGTCTGGCCCACTCCGGTTAACTTCTGCCCAGCCATCAGCCTATTAACGGGGTATTTCGACAATTTCCTCTCAAACCCCAAAATAGTTCTATATCGGCTGCAACAAGAAGAGAACCTCCATCCTCCGCTATAAAAATAAGGCTATTCATTGCGGAAAAGGTACACCGGAAGCACTCAAACTTCTTCCTTCCTCACTTATGAATTGAATCTTCTTCAGAGGCTAACTTAACCATCGGATGGGGTTCTCCTGGGACGAAACCCAGGACCCTCGCTGACTGGTTCTTCCTCTTGCAGGAGTCTCGGCTCGAATCTTCGCCGGTCTCTTCGTCCGGGTTGGCTTCAGCAACTGGTCCTTTCGGATCATATCCGGATTCCGTCCTCGGAATCCATTAGTGATAGTTTCGGCTACATCAATAACAACCCCACTTTTTCTTCAACCTTAAAAGCTCTCCCTCTTGTAGCGTTTGGTTGGAAGCGAAAACACAAGAAAAATACCACATAAATGACTTCCAAGATCTAATGACTTCCATAAAAATAACTAAATATAAATACAAAAGTACTTCCAAATGAAAGTTGCGCCAAACACGGCCTAAGCGTTGCCACTGGACTCTACCCAACCTTATTACATGTTGTCTCCGCACAAAAAGCAGCTGTAAGTTTGTTGATAGGGATTTTTTACTTTTTAATTCTTACAATGTTTTAATATTTTTTATAAGTTCCTACAATCTTCAAATTTTTTTAAACTCTCCACAATTTTTGAATAATCCTTAAAAAAATCCCTCAAGAGAGGTTTTTTCTAAGAAGAGTTGAGGAATTTTTTAGGGACATTTTAAGTAATGTAGATATTGTAAGGACTTATAAAGAATAATAAAATATTATAGAGATTGAAAAGTAAAAATTCCTTTTTTGAGAAGATTCATGCTTTGCCCCAATACTCCGGCCACGCAAATTTACCGTGGATTGTAATACTTAAAGCACTGTTTGATCGTTTTGATTAAACAATAGTATAGTTGAATAATTTTTTTAGAAAATTATCGACTCGACTTTTATATCATCTAATTTTTAATTGATCAATTAAAAAAATAGTAAATTCATAGGATCGAACAAGCACACAATCCAATGTTTTTTTTTTTTTTTTTAAAGCACTGTTTGATCGTTTTGATTGAACAATAGTATAGTTGAATAATTCTTTTAAGAAAATTATCGACTCGACTTTTATATCATCTAATTTTTAATTTATCAATTAAAAAAATAGTAAATTCAGAGGATCGAACAAGTGCACAATCCAATGTTATCCTAGAATGTTGCACCTGCTGCAACGCCTACATTGCGCCAATCGTTACTCCTTTGAAATATCTTTGGGCTATCCATAGGCCGGAAGGGCCCAAGGTAGTCGTTAACATTTCAACTACCCCGCTAAATATCTCCCTAACACGCGTATCAGTTACCTCCATTTGGATCACCATCCTCCATTACAATTAGAAAAGATTAAGAGATCATTTGATATGACATAAAATGTCATATTTTATGAAATCGAATAATATTAATTATCGAAAAAACTAATTGATGTCGACTTTTCTTTTGGTGTGTACATCAGTGCCCTAGTGGCTCTGGATGCATGGGATCACCCGTCCACTTTCATCTCCACCTGGACTACTACTTTACATGGTCTGCACTTTGGTGAGGTGGGGGATACAGGCTCCAGTTTGATTCATGAGTTGAAGGTCTGTTTCTCTAACTCTGAAAGTAAAGCTTGAAGTGAAGATGGGAGTGAGGAAGGTGACCCGTTACAGTGGCAGGAGATTTTTCTCAAACTTTAGGGCAACCAGGCCCAGGTCTGGAGGTGTGGCCATGTGCGAAATGATGACTAAGATAATTGGTCGGAGAGTAATACTTGCTACACTGAGGTGCGTTTTACATCATCTCTTAGTGCAGTGGGTAAATAAAAAAAATTATTTTTTAAATTTTTTTAAGTAGGTTCCGAAGTGTCTTACATGTCGATCTGTGATCGGCGACTCAAAAAGAATCTGAAAAAATAAAAAATCGAGCCCCAATGAACAGTAAAAATACCTTTAATGGGCTGAGCACAATAACAATTTCTGATTTTGCAGATTTTTTTTAATCGTCTAATTGAAGATTGGTCTATACGGACATGTAGTACACTTCGGGACTCACCTAAAAGCTTTTCAAAAAAATATTTTTTATTTACCCACTGCACTGAGAGGTGGTATAAATTACATTTTTAGTATAACAAGTATTACTCTTTAGTCTGGATGTTGTGCGATGGACACCTTCACCTCTGCAAACAGGAGGACATCCGAGTTGGGATGACCTATAGTTCCATGTGAAGGGGAATAGAATATATGTAGATTATTCTCTTAACTGATATATCTTGTAAGTTTCATATCTAAGTACTTTTTGTAGATTTGAGATCCATTAACCACTATATCATATGATTAAAAAAATTAAAGTAATCAAATATTTATAGATATAATCCTTAAAGAAACTAATAAAGTACTTGTTTATACAACGCTTTAAAACAACTAACAAAAGAGACCCCATCAATTGGAATTTAGCAGTTTTAACAGAATTGTAACGAACATAAAATCAACGTTTGTGCCGTTTTGAAGAGTTTGTGCCTTCTCTTATTTTGCTTTCATGTATTTCACAAGCATCCAAACAGTGTAACTGAATGTGAATATTACCATCCACCCAAATGAAAGAATAGATTTGCCTTGTAACTAGGGGGGACCCGGCATGGCTCCAGTGGGACCCGGTGATCCTACTGGATTATGAGATTCCTTTTCAGAGAATATAGGTCAGGAACCAGTGACCTCATTGAATCGGCCCAATGACCTCACTGATCCGCCCAATTTAGTGACCTCAGCCTCCCCGTTCTCTAATTTGACCCATAGTGCCCAGTTTGGACGAATTCACTGGACAAAATTCCTACGTCCATGTAACTCGATTTCTAATCAGACAAAGAAATGAAAATTTTAGAGGTCGTATGTGTCCATATAACTCGATTTCTAATCAGACAAAGAAATGAAAATTTTAGAGGTCCTATGTGTCCATATAACTCGATTTCTAATCAGGCAATTCAAAAAGTCTAAAGAAATAAAAAAGCGGTAGAATTTTTAGGTCATCCAAAGGAAGATCAAATTGGATGAATACATAGGACATATGAAGTCCAACCTTAAAATTCTTTTAAAAATAAATTTTCCTTTTACCCTGCAATGTCCCTCACGGCACTACAGCAGTGGGGCATTGCAGCACGTAGTACTCCTTGCTACATACATAGGCAGTGGTGGACCAAGTCTTATTCAATGGGGTCTCAGGACCCCACTGAATTTTGTCAAACTTATTGACTCAATCTAAAGCAGTCTAATCTGAGACACCACTGACTCAGTCCAAGAGTACATTGGTCCAACTCTATGATCTAGGACCCCATATAACCTAGTCCAAAACGTCACTGAGTTAGTCATGTTTAGGACTTGATGTCCGAGTGATCTCACTAGATAAAATTTATGTGTCCACCACTATATACAGGCCGTGCGATTGTCAGAACACGTACGTGCACTAGTCAAATCATTGGGAGGCGTAGGATGCCCTTTCTTTTTTTCTTTTTCTTTTTTGCAGGGGGAACAGAGGCTAAGTATTTACAAGTATATACAAGCGACCAGAATTCCAATCTGAGTGGAACCTGAGAAATCCTCCAATGTTTGGAGATAAATCCGAGCAGGTCGAAAGGTCCGCCTAATTAGGCGATAATTCTAGGTCAAACTGATTTCCAAGGAAGTAATCCCATGGACTAGGGATAAATATCCAACAACACGTAACAGGCTGCATGACTGAAGAGTTTTTAAGCTCCAACTAAGTTCGAACCTGAGACCTCCCCTTGAGGGAGGCAGGTGTGAACTGCCCCACAGCTGGTTTACATCTCCTTTCTTATCTTAACTGCACAAACACTGAACTAGAATGATCTTCTAGCTCGATAATTTTTTTTTTAGTTACGCCCAAGGTACTATGTCTAATTCAATAATATTGCAATCCACGTCCATTCACATATTGCAACAAATATTACTAAGCCAAGAATTGGGCCAACATTGTGCGCATGGATCGTTTTCCACACCTCCTGCTTGCATGGGCCTTGACTGTTTTACACCATCCCCCGAACAATGGGCTTGGGTAGGGATGTAAATTGGGCGGGTAGGGCTGGGTTATGTGATAATTTAGGTCTAACTTAAATTGAATTTAAAATAGCCCAATCTAATTTTAACCCAGTCCAAATTCAGCTCAAATTTAACTTAAATTTAGTTCTAGTTCAATAGTGAGTGGGTTGGATTGAGTTGGGTTGGGCTGATCTTACTTATAAATAATTTGTTAGAAGTGTTTATTTTTGTATAAATTATTGTAAAAGTCAATAGTTTAAACTGGGCCAGCCCTTTTTCAGCCCAACTCAATTTAGATTTAACTAATGTCAACTCAAATTTAACCCAACTCAATTTATATAATTTGGGTCAACCCAATTTCTTTTAATATGGACTAGGTTGAACTGGGTCACAGACTGACCCGCCCGATTGACACCCCGAAATTTGAGGACAATGGACCATACCAACCCATGTTCCTTGCTTCACTGTTTACGGCAAGGAATGAACTGGTAATTGAAATTCTCTAGAGTTCCGCATCAATTTTTATTTTTTTTGGATCGAATAAGTTCCACATCAAGTTGATGTTGCGAATAAACCCTTGATGACAAGACCATCTGCAAGACCATGCGGATCAACGATGATGAGAAAGTCCGTATATGATGAGCTTTTATTGTTGTCTTTTAAGCTAATTTTGAGCTGCCATGAATAGCGTGGCGATGGGGCTGACATCGACGTGATGTCACGGTGACCAGTCCTCATCCTTTCGCTAATGACAGTTTTGGGTTGATTCAGGGACTGTGAAGCTGTCATGGAAAACAACCTCACAAGTAGGGATGTGAAAGGATTCTTAATTCTATCTTTATCTTTATTCTTAAAATTTTCAACAATGAACATGTAAAGGTCAAATCATCTGATAAGACTATGTATGAAAATAAAATTTTGCCATGTTGCTTCTAAAGGGAAAAAAACAGAAACAAATCAAATTTCAGAATATAACAACGTACAAGTTCTTTCAAACTGGATGGTTCATGGATTTATACGTATCAAATCTGTAACATGTGTACAAATAAGTTTTATAAACAAGCGAATAGGAAAGGAGGGTTAAGATAGTGTTGTGTAGATAATGGGATACGCAATAAGATGAGTATGCAATTGGGATTCTATTTAGAAATAAGTGAGATTTAAGAGCAGTACATAAGATGTGATCAATATCCCAGTTAAGTAAAACGGAAGTGGAAAACGGAAGGCCATCTTTTCCATGGAACTTGCAAAACCAATCCATATCTGTTTGCCACATTGCAACCAAAAAAAGTTTTCACCTAATCATTAATTGAAAGATGAGACTAGGCAGGAAAATTCAACATTAAAACAAATATAAAATAAAGTTTGTCGAATGTATTAACCTATAATAATTTAAAAATAAAGATAAAAATAGATTTATTTATTTGTTTAGCTCAAAAATAAAACTCAGTTACCTTAATCTTAGATCTCATTAGAAATAGGTCCCACGACAATTTAACATCTCAAATCAAATGTATGGTGCCATGCTGATCAGGTGGCGAGTATATAACTTTGAGATTTTTACATATACATCCCTATGAAATATTATATTTGCATTTATACTTCCAACTCCCACATATTGTCATCAATAGTTCTAAAATCTTCAGAAAATTTATACTTGTATCTTTCCATCTAAATATTTTGTATATATGTATTCCTCAATATACTAAAATTTTGCATATGTACCCTCTATACTCCCGATGTTATTAGGATTTTATGGAATCCTTCTGACGTATATCGTTGAAGTTCGTGTTATTTTGATGGAGAGGTTTAAATGCAGCTTTTGAAGATCTCAAGAATTTTGATGACAATATGTTTGAGTTGAAGGTATAGATGCAAATATGATATTTTTTATAGACATATATACAAAAAAATCCTATAATTTAGAGCCATTTGTGACACTAGTGTTGCGTATAGTCGTAGGATCATGCCTCCGCCCGATTCAAGCCATCAGATCTGACATGACTTTTTTATAACAATTTGATTAAGAGTAATACTTTTCAAACTATGATGGGGCCGACTTAAAAAAAATTTCAAAAATGAAAAGGCTCCATCCCGTACTGTACAGCAAATATTACTCTTGGATCAATGTTCTGATGACACAGACACTGGTCTCTGATAACATCTGATTTCAACAACATTGAAGTATCTTTACAAATATTGCAGCAAAGCTTACTCATAAGTCATAACTTTAATTTTCTGTAGGCCCATCAAACCTACTCCGCCTTTGCCATCGCGGATCCACGTCATGACACTGACAACGCCACCATCGGTGCACCTCAGAGGTCTGTAAGAAGCAGGAAACGCTGCGTAGATGACAGATCGCACGTGCAAGCATACCATCTCGTTGTTGACGCGTGTGAATCACGACCATTCAGGGACAAGAAAGGGAGGTGTTGCTGGTCTCATCCACTTGATGGGGTCTATTTGTGGGGGACAGGAACGCCGAGTCTCTTATTTGACAGCAAGGTGGTTGTAGACCTCGTGGTTGATGGGAATGGTGGCTTCGCTTTCTAGAGCTCATCATTGGAGAAAGTGGGATTAGCTCCTAAGCAAAGTTATGCTTTGTTCATAACTTTCAAGAAAGGGCTTTTTTAATATTATACTTATGAAAGTTACCGTATTTGAATGTATACTTTTAATTCTCACATATTATTATAAATAATTCTTAATATAGTAAAAAAAATTGCAGGTATACTTTTTCATCAAAATGCCGTGAACCTCAACTGAATATGTCAAAAAGTTCTTGTAAATTTTGGTGACTAAAAAATCATTCCCCCACCTGAATATCATCTCTATCTATGTGTTAAAAAAATAAAAATAATTAAAAAATTTAAAATATTAAATTATCCCCTTAGAGTTGTTCTAACCGGAGTTTTAGTTTCAGTCCAATCGTAAAATTCAGCGTAGCTGTCTGATCAGAGTGTGTATAAACAAAAAAATTAAAAAATTTAGAAAAAACAATAAAAAAATAGAGGGTTACTCAGATTAATCCTTAAGCTTGATCCTATCTCCAAGGAAAATAAAACCCTAAGAATGGAAATAATTCTAGGAGAGATAATTGAATATCTAAAAATCTTAAAACATAAAAATAAGAGAATTTTGCCCTCCATGGTTTAGTCCACTATGAGCATTGCAGTGGACTTGTGCAAAAATATATAAATCTTATTGGAACATTCGGTGGTTGGAGTTCATAATATTTAGATGGGAGGGGTAGATGTTAATGGGGTATGTATAGTAATATGTGGGAGTTAGGTGTATATGTACAAATATGGTAGTATATGCATATATATAAAAGGAAGGATAATTGTAGCGCCTTTTGACAATGTCTTCCTTATATGACCTTAAATTAGATAAAGTTAAAGGTCATTTGATTTAACATAAAATACTAAACCTCATTAAAATAATGTTTTATGATATTTAATAACAACTTATATCAAATCAAATAACACCCTAAAACATGAAAATGAATGCCAATCCAACCCATCTCATTAAGGTACTGTGTCAAGTTAAGTGGAAACCCGACTTAATTCTTTATCTCTTCAATCCAACTCAATATTAACTTGATCTCGAGGAATAAAATCCATTATATAGCAGTGTATCTTATACTTTATTATTCTAAAATTTTACATCCTACTATATGATCATATCGTCCTGAAGCTTTACCTTTCAGGAAAACAAACAAACTTCCTGAACAGTCAACACAACTTAACAAAAGTTAGGTGATCAATAAGTACTCAATTAAAACCCAATCTAACCTAAAAATAAGGTATCTCCAATCCGAACAAATTTTGAAGGTGACTCGATTAAATTTAGGCTGGCATGTCTAAACTCAAAACCTTCGTTTTTGGGATTAACTTGATTAAAAACCTATATCAAGGGGAAATTTGGTCAGGCATCCAGGATCAAAAGTCCAGTAGGCATGAACAACTTTGAGTACATGGCCTCCTTTAGATGAGAATTTCCTGATATGGAAAGACGTACTAGTAGCCACTAGTTAGGCAAAGAGTTATATTTTCTGCACAGCATTATTTTTTAAAAAAGATTATTTTTTTTAAAAAAGTCAACCCTGATATGAGTTACACTTCTATACAGTCCGAATAAATGACAAAAAAAAACTCTAAAAGTAAGAAATTTAGCTCCAATGAAGAGTGAAAAACACCTCAATGGCATGTTTTATTATTCATTGGGATTCATTTTTTTTATTTTTTAAATTTTTTGGATCATCTAATCAGAGATCAAATTATACAAATATGTAAAATATGATAAGGTTGACTAAAAAAATTTAAACCATAACAAATAAAATAAAAGTAGTCTTCTACAATTGACATGCTTAATGTTAGAGATTGAACCCAAAATATGGTCTTGTGATGCATCAAATTATTAATTATACAAGAACAACAATATTTAAACATTCAAACAATCATCAAAACGACAAAGAAAAGATACCATGCTTAAAAGTTTGATGTGTAATAAAAAAATATTTCTATTATTTTAAACTTTATGTTGCATGGATATATTCAAAACTATTCTCCATGGCACTTCTCAGTAGCATCTGTATTCATGTCCCATCAAACTGGTGAGTGCGTGTGTCTTTTTTTCCTACACCCTCGTCGTATAGTATCATGAATAGCATTGCTTTCCGAGACACGGACTAAGGAGATGGAGGGAATGATCATGATCTATGGAGATACAAAAGCAGCTAGATAAGCGCTAAAAAACTAGGAATATTTGATCAGATGAAAACTCTCATTGATCCTTGTTGCTTTTATGGCTTGGCAAAACTTTTATTTTTGACTTCCGCTTCTTACATAAAATGGGTTGAGCGAGAGAATTTATAACTAATTTTGATTTGTTACAAAAGTCAACTCTTTCATAACAATCTTATTTTTTCTCTAATCTTGAAAGTTCTCTCTTTGTAATTTTTAATTGAAAGTCAAAACACAAATAAAATATCACATAAATAACTTTTAAGATCTAATGGCTTTCATAAAAAATAATTAAGTGAAAACACAAAAATACTTTCAAATAAAAGCTGCGCCAAATACGTCCTAGTGACTCATCATCAGGTTTTTCAATTAGAATATAGATATTTAACATATATATTTTAAAAAATAAACATCAAGTATATATGTTGTAATTTTATTATTTTTATTTATCTACTTGATGATTTGATCAAGATTGCGTTATCCAACTTTAAAATCTTGATCATACGATTTGGTAGGATGATTTCCTAGCCAAATATCTCTCTCCCTCTCTCTGAAGGTGAACAGAGTCAGGATATTGACTCAACTTGCTCGTCATGTGTATTATGGGACGAGAAATATCCTTTCTTTAAAAATTATCAAAAAATAAAAAAAATCAAATTATTCAATAGGGTCACTCAAAGTGTAAAATAACAAAAACAGACTTCATCAGCTCAAGAACGGTGGCAGTCGGTCTTGCGTTCGTTTGTGCGTGAGTGCGCACGCGTGTGGACCTTGGCTCAATTTGCTCGTCATCAATACTTTCAGTTGAAAAATAACTTTTTTATGATTTTTTTGAAAATTTAAAAGAACTAACTATTCAATGGAGGCATTCTGAGTTTAAAGTACCTTAACAGACTCTCCTGCATCTCAAAAAGTATGGAACAAGAATCACATTTTTGTAGACACATCAAAGATACTCTCAAATAATTTATAAAAAATAGACCTACTACAAATTTATGTTAAATATTTTTTATAACCCTCATTTCAAAATATCTATAGACTCATAATTTTTATAGTTGTCAAACTATATATATATATATATATATAAGTAATATCAGAAAACGACAATCTTGCGACTTTGGCATTTAGAGGAGACTAAATTATAAGAAAACTTTCGTGTACTAGATAACTTGGAAGTTTAAGTTCTCTTATGTGTGCTGTGGTTTTGGGTTTAGATTGTTATATTGCTATACTTCATGATAATAATCTATAAGACGAGAGTTTTTGAGTCTCATTTTCTAGACTCTAGTGTGTCCCACTCGTAACAAGTTTATGGGTAACATTTGTAGCATTGCACGTTGGCAGCCGTTCGATTTGCAGTAGTAAGTTTGTTTTTTTTTTTTTACTTTTTTAGGTCGGTCTCATCATATCTGACACTTTTTGTATAGACCGATCTAAGATCGAACAATCTTAAAAAATCTGAAAAAAAAATCAAACTCAATGAGTGGGTGGACATGTAAAATATGATAGGACCGACCATAATAAAATTTAAAAATAAAAAATAAAAAAAATTGACCGCACCCACTGCGATGCACTAAGTATTACTCCAGGTTTATTATACACATTCTCAGCTTTTGTAGGCTTTTGATGTGCTTTTTGTTTTGTGGTTTTAACTCTCTTGTCGTGCTTTCATCGCCATCTAGTCTGTGGCTCTTGTGTGTCAGAATCTCTAGCTCCAACAAGCTGTCGGTTTAATTAATTGGGTTCCAACCAGCTTCCATGTGACTGTGCCTGGTACATGAGTAATGATGGAGAAATATTTGCTGCAAGACGTTGCAATAGACATGAATTGCAATATTTCATATGCTATTAATTGTCTGCCTTTCGTGATCAAACTACAGCGCATCAGTTTAAAATTTTTTGTAGAAATTGCTAAGTTAGAAGATTATTGGAACTCAACTTTTGATCTAATGATAATAAAAAAAATAGAATCACACTCTTACACAATCCAATAAGTCCAAGCACAAGAGTTGAGATAGGAGGGCAGACACTGCCATTGCGTTGCAGCACAAAGTTCTCTTAATATAGTGCCATTAGTGTATATGTCAAGCGACTCCAGCCTCTCGTAGGCTCCTCCATGAGAAAAGAACAGAACCCCAAAGTTTCTTGCACGGATGACCCAATGATTTCCCCCTTTAGCGATAATCTGATAACCTGCACGCCTAAGAAATCGAAGTCAAAGAAACAAGCTCTCAATTGATGTCATAGATGATGTACTTTTTTTTTTTTTAATGAACGAGTAGATTAGTGATAACGGGAAGAGGGATTCTTAATCAAGATTTAGGGTTCAAAATTCAGCATTATGTCAGATTGAGCATAAGGAAGGGAAAAGACATCTGCGACAGCACCCTCGCAAGATTCGAATCTGGATCTCTCCACTGAAGGCGAGGAGCATATCCGTTGCGTCACATATGCCGGACGTAGATGATGTACTTAGACGATCTCTCTCTCTTATCCTAATATGTATATGGAGTCAACGTAATATCACTTTACGGGATCATGCGTTGTTGTATATTATTTTATAGGAACTTTTTCTTTTCTTAGAAGTTGTTCAACACACAAAATACCATTCACATGTGTACTGAACAAGGATAAAAAAAAAGTTCCTATTTTACATATTTGATGTATGTTGTGCAATCATTTATCATATGGAGACATACATTAAATGAAAGGTGGTTGAACATTTAGGGGACTCGAGGTAATATAAAAATTTTGTGGATTGACTTATACTGAATTATACATACTTGAAAAATGTTTATAGATGTCCCTTTCAGCAAATGCGGAAATATAAAATTTCCAAAATTTAAAAGCATTTTCTGACTTCCCAAGAGGCGACAAGGACCTTGTTAATATAAGGTAAGTGATCTCTGGTCAGAAGGTCGCATGCTCATGCTTTCCAAGAAACAATCCCTCATTAGATGTCATAGAGGATGTGTTTGGATGCTCTCTCTCTCTCTCTTCCAAACCATCCTAATATGTATGTTCAGTTAACGAAGCATTACCACACGTCCGGGGGTTAACGTAATACTATCTCATCGGACTATTTTGATTGGAGAATAAGTTATTTTACAGGACCCACAGACAGAATAGTGTATATTAAAATAAGAAGTGTTTCAGTTTAATAATTTTGTGCGATCTACCGACAGAATAAGGAGAATGAGCAATTCTTTAACCTAGGGTGGAGTATTTTATTCTCTTTATTCTCTCGATACGCTATTTTACATGGTATAAATCATTCCGCATGTCAAAACAAAATTAAACTTATTCGCTCTTATTCTTCTCTCATTCTCTAATCAAAGTGATACAAAAGCTACTCAAGAGATAATTTGCCATTCAGATACGTTACTAGTGAGCAAGAATAAAAAAGTACTGTTTTACATATTTGATGTATGTCGTGCAACATATTATCACATGAAGACTAACTTTACACATCCAATGAGCGATCTGTAAACATTTAGGGGAACTAAAGCAATGTTAGAATTTGAACATAGATTTTTATTGAATTACACATGATAGAAAATTCTTCTTAGATGTCCCTTTCAGCGTCTGTGGTAATATAAAATTTTCAATATTAAAAGGAAGTTTAACGTCGAGAGGCAGCGAGAGCTTCCTTTTAAGCAAAAAAATAAAGTTTAAATCATCTAAGGTCAGAAGAGGGTCTCTTCATGCTCTTTGGCTGTATTGTGCAAGGGAATATGCTCGAATACCAACTCCAAAGACAGGGCGGCCCCGCAGCGACTAAGACAGCATTAGATGTGATACACCTGGAGAGTTCAATTAATGGATAGTCCCCAGCGTCCCCATGGCCGTCTGGGTTAATCGTTAAAAAAAAATAAAAAACTAAGGGATAGCCCACAGGTTTAGAGCAGGACTCATCATTGCTTCCACTATTGTGAAAGAATAGTAAAATTTCCCCACAATGCTCCTAAAATGCCTTATAAAACTGTAGTACAACACCATCCAATAAAGTAGATTGGAGGGCGTGGTCACTGCATTCCTTCTGAGCGCTAAATGTACCATCCCGGCTGATTTGTCGATTGGATGATGATTGTAATATCTGTTAACGCCCATCGAAGTATTACCAAATATTTTTATTTTTATTTTGAAACTAAAGGGAGGTAACTTGATTAAGACAAAGAAACAGGATTACAAAGGTAATCTGCATTCAGAGCAGATGAAATAAATCCAACGGTTATCCTGTGAGGAGGAGCAAGCTAATTTTGCTAAATATTACTCTTAAAAGAATATGTTCCCCCGATAGATCCCTTTACAGTCATTCAAAACTGACCCAGTCCAAATTGTACTTAGCTGACCCGTTGCCAAAACATGACTTCAAAATTAAAAGTTTGAGTTAGACAATTGTTGTAATGCATGCGCATTAGTTAACATGTTAGAAGCTCATTAGTGGCTCGAGCTAGGTCCATTGATATGTTTAACCGAGGTTTAGTTTGATTTAGTATGAGGCTCTGAATCTTGTCATTTACGGTTGATGTGATTGAGGCAGTGTAACAGTCGTCAGGTCAGACTAATGCGATTCAGTCTGAGTAGTCCATTCTTATTTCAATCAGAGAATTTCTATATGTGAGGACTCTTTTTCTGCTTAGAACTCGAACAAAAAGCCTTCAAATAGACCCCCTTGCGGGCCGAACCCTCTTTTCTTCATCCCTAAGTGTTAGATATCCCTAAAGGGAGAGTTGGAGAGTGTTCATGAGAGAGATCAGGTGCAGTTTGGTATGTTCTTCATGCGTGCGAGGAAGGAGACGCGAGGATGATCCCCCGCAACGTGAGGACGATCCCGTGATGTAAGGAGGGTGTGCTATCTCGCCGGAGGCAGGTTGTGCTTGTGATTCGAAAGAGAAGCAAGTGATGATTAACCTCAAAATTATAGTATTTTTTGTGTAAAAACTCTATTTTCTAATCTATTTTGCTATCTACTATATGTACAGGACATTTGGATGCGTGGAAGGTTTTCTAGAACGATTTATATGTTGCTTGGATTCCCTTTTTCTCTCTATTTTTTTGATCATACAGAGTTTTGAAAAACCTGGTTATTACACTTTGAAACGCGTCCACGTAGGGTGACACAATTTATGAACTGCGTCACCATGCATGGACATGATTCATTTAGGTAGACGCTTCGCAGAACGTCATCTTAGTTAGATATTTGACATCAATTTATAAGCACGTATACAAAGTAAACAACTAGTCAAACCTTTTTATCTTTTATTTTTCGTCTAGGAAAAAGTTGACTAGGATTCCTAACAGGGAACTAGTGTTATTTCTCTAATACTTGGATATTTTGGCTAATCCTCTAGTCATTGTCATTTTGGGGCCTTATCTTCTAGCCTCTACTTCTTAATTGTGCTTCCCTTTCTCTCCCATAATTTTCTCTCCTCTTAATCACTCCCTCCGCTCTTTTTGCACGCCTCTCCATGTGATGATCTCCCTCTTTCTTTTCTACAATTCCCCATTACTCTCTCTCTCTCACTCCCTCCGCTCTTTTTGCACGCCTCTCCATGTGATGATCTCCCTCTTTCTTTTCTACAATTCCCCATTACTCTCTCTGTCTCTCTCACTCCCTCCGCTCTTTTTGCACGCCTCTCCATGTGATGATCTCCCTATTTCTTTTTGGATCATGATGCAAGGGTGTATTAAAATAGAAGTTTTTTAGATATCGATCCCTATGAACATAATGAATTTAGAATAAGTCCTTGTTTCTTACATAGTTTGATATTAGTCCTTATAAATTTGAACTTTTTAATTTTTAATCCTTATTATCTGGTTCCATTAGTTTTTCTTTATTCTACCATAGTTAAATAGGAGTTTAAGTTTAACTCACCCTTGAAAATTCACTTGTTCCCCTATTTAAATTTTGAAGTATTACTTGTTGCACCGGTTGCCAATGCAATTAAATAATAATAATTTTTTTAGGTTGCCCCAAACACGCCTCGCATGTCTGGCGAACTCAATCTTTGATCAGACGATTAAAAAAAATTTCCTTTTTTTTATTTTTTAAAGTCATTTCAAATATTTGTATTCATTTTAACATTGGTTTGAAGAATATTTCATGAATATTTGCCACCCTTTGTAACGACCCCTGTCGACCGATTCAATCATGCCGGTTTACTACGAACCAAAAGGACCCGTTAACAGCGGAAACAACCCGAACATGACTTACAGTTAAGGTTGAACACTTTGTATGTAAATAAACAAAATATTTCATATAGATGTCATACTATTGGGATCCGGGCGGGACGCGAAGAACGCAGCGGAACGAAGAACAAAAATTTATCCCGCCCGATGCCCGCTAATCCGATTCGGAACGAAAAACGCAAACCGAAAACTACGAGAAGTAATCCGATTACCGTGCGCGGATTCGAATCCGCATCCGTCTCGGTTCCGTCGAGGTGATGCCGCAAGCCGCACAAGCGTCCGGCCTCCAGCGGTATCCACGCGATCCTCCGCGGTGGTTTGTCCTCGATCCCTCGTCCGTTTCAGCTCGCTCGCTGAAGATCCGTCGCCGCAACGATTGCGAAAATCCCGCCGACGGGAATTCCCGACTTTCGGGAATCATACGCGGCGGAGACGGAAGCTGTTCTGGCGCGCCGAACGGGACGCCCAGAGGTGGAGAGAGAAAGGGGGGTGACGGCCAGCAAGGGAAATCCTGGAGCTTGGCCCAGGGTTTCTCAACAGCGTGTATATATATTAAGTCGGCGCGACTTTTCACAAAAGTCCCCGAGTTAATATAAATCCCACTTATGTACCACCGACTGAGAATCTTATTGCGTGTGACCCTCTAGGCCCATTTACCAGTCCGGTTTTCAGCCCGTTAAGTCCAATAACTAGTTATTGACTTATTGTAATTAATTAATATCTATATATATTAACTAATTACTTAACCGAATTGACATCGCATGTAAATTCGGTCGGACTTCTGATCAAGTTGGGTGCCAAGCAACACCGCATGATCCCGGAAGGTAATGGGGTTCAGCAACCCGCTCATGGAACCTGTCCGTCCACAGTTACCACGTGGCTATAATCCTTCGTTCGCACAATGCTCTCGAGTTAACCTAGGGTATGGTCAACTGTCAAACCCTAGATGGTCAACTCACTTGAATCAGACTCCGCTGTACAATATCCGAAAACCACTATTCTGATATTGTTTCTGCTCTGGCCAGAGACTCCTGCGGATCTACTCTAGAGCATTCTCTCTCTAGTTACCTGAGAGCGAACGATCCTCTATTGAACACACAATCACCTTCGAAGGTCTTCCGCTGGACCCGATCCTTGACTATTAGAGATCCCGTGGATAGGGATTCGTAGGTCAAGGTCAAAGTCCAGAAGTCCACCGACAAGGTGTCTTTGGTGTCTCAAGTCCAAGGATCAACCACGCTACTGTGACGATGAATCAAGCCGATTGACAGTCAGGTAAATTACCATTCGGCGATTCATGTCGGATCAGTTCAGTGAACTCATTCTCCAATGAGCACCTACAGGTTTACCATTGTGTCTCCACACTAGTAACTAACGAGATCAGTCACCCTCAGCATATGAGCTGGAATAACCTGTACTAGTCTAACCGGATGTTTGATGTCCTTCTCAAACATCCTACGACTAGGAACAATTGAGAATATGTGTTTATAAGTCATCAGTCTCATTATTATGATCTCATCATAATCTGATGACTATTGCACATATTCATGGACTTCATTATGCGCAATTATAAATATGCCAATTTACATAATGAATTTAATGCCATTTATTAGTGAACCAAATTGAAATAGGTGCCTTATGATTGGCTTAGAGGACACCTATATCTATCACATACACAGTACATTAAAGTACATCAAGTCCAGGAATACAACATGTAAGTTACATAGGGACTGGACTTACAAAAACAACCTCTGTTCAACTAAACTAAGTTCGTATAGACTTCTCGGTTGCCCTAGGAAGGTCCTCTCCTGAAAGGGGGTTAAATAGTGTGGATGAGTTTACCGACTCAGCAAGCACATAATATCACTACATGACTTTTCATATATATAAACGTAAAAAGACAACATGATATTACTACATAATTATGGTACGATAGAATATAATATAACAAACTTTAGCTAACATAGGGATCATGGCAAATCATGGCATAGTCAAGAGAGCATGGCGTAACATGATATGACATGGGTATTGATGAGGCAGAATCCGATTCAGCCCATTGAAGCAGGCCCAAACCCCATTCAGCCCAACAGCAGCAATACCAGGCCCTCCGGCGGCCTTCGGCCCGTCAGCGGCCCAGCAGCCTCCGGCCCATAAGCGGCACCGTCGCTCCCGGCCCAACAGGCTTCAGCCCGTCAGCGGCCCACCAAGCCTACGGCCCGGGAGCAGCGCGGCAGCCCAGGGCCCAACAGGCCTTCGGCCCGTCAGCGGCCCAACCCCCTTCGGCCCGGTAGCCGATTCCGGCCCACTCCGGTGGCGGATCGGGCGCTATGGCG
Source organism: Zantedeschia hybrid cultivar (assembly GCA_030544215.1). Taxonomy (NCBI): domain Eukaryota; kingdom Viridiplantae; phylum Streptophyta; class Magnoliopsida; order Alismatales; family Araceae; genus Zantedeschia; species Zantedeschia hybrid cultivar. The sequence continues at coordinate 74,477,590 of JARZZO010000005.1, read as the reverse complement.
GTTTATCAGTAAACCTCCGATTAGTCCTATATCGGCTGCCACCGTTAACCATCCGCTATCCTCTGCTATAAATATCCCGCTGTTTGTGGCCAAGAGGGTGGTGGGAAAAACGGATGCCTCTACAAGCTTCCGAAACCCCTTAAAGGACTTCTGTCCGAATAGCATTATAGCTACTCCTTCTTGCTTTCTGAATCGAATCTTCTTCAGGAGCTAACTTGACCGTCGGAGGGGGTTCCCCAGGGCTGACGCCCGGGACTCCTGCTGACTGGTTCTTCTTCTTCTATCCTTCCTGCAGGGGCTCGGTTCGAATCGTCGCCGACCTCCCCGAGTCGGTCTCGGCCGCCGACCTCGGATTCCCCTCCTTGGTCTCGACGCCGAACGCCGGCTGCCCCAAACCAGGAGACTCGGTCTCGCGCTGAAGGAGCCTTCGGGCTCGCTGTCCGAGGGCAAGCCCGCCGGCTGCCCTACGCCAGGAGGCTCGGCCTCGCGCTGAAGGTGCCTTCGGGCTCCTTGTTCGGAGAGCGAGCCGTCCCCCCGTCCGATCTCGGACTTTCCGGCTTCTGCTCCGACGCTCGCCGACTGCTCGGCCGAGAGAAGCTCCTGCTCGCGCCGCGCCTCCGTCCGCCGAAGGAGCAGCGGCTCACTATCCAAGAGCAGCACCGGCGGCAGATCGCGCCCCCCGTGGGCGGATCCGGTTCATCCCGAGAAGCCCCCGTCTTCGCCTCGTGCGGATCCCCGTCGGGTCCCCTTCCATCGTTCGGTCCGGACCGGCTCCGGATCCTCTTTTCCGGATTCCGTCCGCGGGATCCGGTCGTGATAGATCCAGTCTACATCACGTGGCGCCGTCTGTGGGAAACCAACAAAACAAGTCATGTCTCAGCGACCTGTGACCCGACGATCCGGACAAGGCGAAGCAGAAGCGCGGGAGGCCTCGGCACAGATGCTGCCTTCCGAAGGCACGCCGTCTGCCCCGCCGAACCCGCCTCTGCCGACCATACCGGAGTCTTTCGGCTCGGAAGACCGGGTGGGGGTACTCCAGCAGCAAGTGGCCACGCTAGCCGCTGCCGTCACGTCCCTAGCGCCCCTTCAGGAGATGGTGTCCGCCATCGCCCAGCGCATGGGACTGACTGGGCAGCATCCCCAGCAGGCGCCGCTCCCCCCACTCTACTCAGTACAAGACGCCCGGTTCCGACAGGTGCCTGCGCCAGTCTCTCTCAACGAGGCTGCGGCGGCGCGCAGCGAGCCCTCGGCATTGCCTGCCCGAGCTCCCCGCGCCGATCGTCTGACGGAGCAGGATTATGCTTCGTCAGAGTACCATCCGGCCCGGACCGGAGGACAATCCGTCACCACCTCGGCCGCCCCGGACCTGGACCGGCGGCTGACGGCGATGCGCAAGGAGATGCAGCAGATGGTGTCCCGGCCTCACGGGGCGCCCCTCGCCAGCAGCATCCTGGAGCAGACCCCGTTCACGGCGGAGCTCCTAGCCACCGAGGTGCCCCCCGACTTCAAGCTACCGAAGGGCCCTCTCTATGACGGTATGACAGATCCGGTCTGTCACTTCAAGAGGTTCAACACCTACCTCCGGGTCCGGGGGATCTCCGAGGCAGTCCGCTGCCGTCTCTTCCCCCTCACCCTTGAAAAAATCGCCCTCACCTGGTTCGAGACATTGGCCCCCGACTCCATCCACTCCCTAGTCCAGTTGGGTCAATTGTTCATCGACCAGTTCTATGATGCCACCCGGCAGAACAAGACCTCCGCCAGCTTGCTGGCTATTCGGCAAGGTCCTGCCGAGACTCTCCAGGATTACTTCACCAGGTTCCGGACCGAGGCCGCCCAGATCCCGAACCTCGACAGCTCGATCGCTGTTTCGGCCGTGATCAGCGGGTGCCGGGACGAGGGGCTCCTCGGCTCCATTGGGAAGGGCCATCCCCCGACCTTCCAGGACCTCGTGGCCCGGGCCCACAAGTACATCAACCGGGAGGCCCTGATGCTGTCCAGAGGAAGGGGCGCAGCCGAAGCCGTCTCGGCACCTGCTCCCCAGGTAGTCCGACCTCGGCCAGAGGACCAGGAGTCCTCGCGAAAGCGCTATTGCAGGGAGGACTGGGACAGGGAGAGGCGACGGGACCCGCAGCCGCGGTACCTACCCTTACCTGCTCCCCCTTCCCGAATGCTCATGGAGGTGAAAGGCATGCTCCGGCGGCCTGATCGCATCAAGACCGATCCTCGCTGAAGGGATCCCGGCAGGTACTGTGAATACCACCGGGAAATCGGCCACACGACGGATGAGTGTCGGTAGCTCCGGGAAGAGATCGACCGCATCATCCGGGAGGGAAGACTGCCGCAGTACCGCCGGGAGCAGCCGCCGCAGCAGAACCGGGACGTCCCTGCAGCGCCCAGACAACAGCAACCCCCAGCAACAGAAGCCGCTCCTCCGCCAAAAGCCACCTCGGCTCCGGTAGAATCGTCCCATCAAAGACCCAGTTCTGGGTCTATCATGATGATATCCGGAGGGCCGGGGGAAGGGTCCAGGCCGCGGCAGCGCAACACAGTGGCAGCAGTTGAAGGCGAGCCGAAGAAACCTCGTCTAGAAGACATCACCTTCGGCGCCGAGGACCTGACTAATGTTCAGGTCCCTCATGACGACGCTCTCATCGTTAATGCTGTAATAAATAACTATGATGTACATAGGATCTTTGTGGATAATGGAAGTGCCCCAAATATCTTGTTTTACGATTGTTTTGAAAAATTGGGATTGAGTGAGGCTAATATGAAGCCTCACCGGGGCCCCCTCTACGGTTTTAACGGTTCGCCATGCCGAGTAGAGGGCATTGTCCGGCTTCCTGTAACCTTAGGCTCCGCCCCCCGGCAATTAACCGTCGAGACGGACTTCGCCGTTGTAAAGATCGAGTCAGCCTACAACGCCATATTCGGCCGAAGACTCATCGGCGGAATCGGAGCCGTGCCCTCGTCCTTCCATCAGAAACTGAAATTTTATACCAGCCATGGGATAGGCGAAGCTAAAGGGAACCAAGAAGCAGCCCGGCAGTGCTACATGATTTCGGTCAAAGGGAAAAACGCAGCTGAAACCCTAACGATCGAGTCATCAGCCGAGGCATCTCCGGGAGAAGCACTTCTCGCCATCCCTGTTCCAGGAGGCGAAGGACGAGTCCTGATGATAGGCTCCGGCCTGGAGAAAGGTGAAGCAGAAAAGCTCACCGAGTTCTTGAAGAAAAATCTCGACGTCTTCGCCTGGTCTCCGGCAGACATGCTCGGGGTTGACCCAGAGGTAGCAGAGCACCGACTCCATACCGATCCCGACCAGCCTCCGGTAAAGCAGAAGCGGCGCACCTTCAATCAGGAAAGGAGGGCCGCCATCCAAGCTGAAGTGCAGAAGGGACTGGACGCCGGACACCTCCGGGAGGTGCACCATCCGGACTGGATCGCCAACGTGGTCATGGTGCCAAAGAAAGATGGCAAATGGCGTATGTGCGTGGACTTCACCAACCTCAACAAGGCCTGTCCCATGGACAGCTTTCCGCTGCCTCGGATAGACCAGGTGGTGGACGCGACTTCCGGCCATGAGCTTTTAAGCTTCCTCGACGCCTATTCAGGCTACCACCAGATCCGGATGCATCCGGACGATGAAAGCAAGACCAGCTTCACCACCGATTTGGGCCTGTACTGCTACACCCGAATGTCCTTCGGTTTGAAGAACGCCGGCGCGACATATCAGCGACTGGTCAACAAAGTATTCGCCACACAGCTCGGCCGAAACATGGAGGTCTATATAGACGACATGTTGGTCAAGAGCCGCGTTGCTGCGGAGCACCTGGCCGACCTGGCCGAGACTTTCTCCGCCCTTAGGCGGTACAAGATGAAGCTGAACCCGGCCAAGTGCGCCTTCGGGGTAGCCTCCGGCAAGTTCCTCGGCTACATGGTCACACACCGAGGGGTGGAGGCTAATCCCGAGAAGGTTTCGGCCATCATGAAGATGCGCCCCCCGGCTAACCTCCGAGAGGTACATAAGCTGAACGGGAGGATCGCAGCCCTCAGCCGCTTCATGTCAAGGGCGGCCGACTACTGTTTCCCCTTCTTCAAGCTGCTGAAGAAGGCCAACAACTTCGACTGGACGGAAGAGTGCCAAACAGCCTTCAATCAGCTGAAGGCCTACCTCTCCAAAGTCCCCATCCTGTCCAAACCGATTCCCGGGGAACCTCTGAGCTTATACCTTGCAGTCTCCGAGACGGCCCTCAGCACCGTCCTCGTCCGAGAGCAGGAAGGCATTCAGAAGCCCGTTTACTACACCAGCCGAGCCCTTCAGGGAGCGGAACTCCGGTACCTTGCCCTGGAAAAGTTGGCTCTGGCCCTCGTCTCCTCTGCAAGGAGGCTCCGGCCGTATTTTCTGGCCCATTCCGTAAAAGTCCTCACCAACCAGCCCTTGAGGCAGATTCTATCCCGGCCGGAGGTATCCGGCAGGCTGGCGAAGTGGGCAATTGAGCTAGGGGAGTTCGACATCTCCTACGCCCCTCGGGTAGCAATAAAAGCCCAGGCGCTGGCGGACTTCATCGCCGAACTTACCCCCGGCGCTTCCGCAACACCACAGCCAGAACCCGAGGTGGTCGAAGCCGACACTACTTCGGCGCCTACACCACCGAACGAATGGCGACTCTTCGTAGACGGCTCCGCGTGCTCCACGGGCAGTGGCGCCGGATGGATCCTGGCGTCACCCGAAGGAGTCGTCACGGAGTACGCCCTGCGTTTCTCCTTTCCAGCGACTAACAACGCCGCCGAGTACGAAGCCCTCATCTCTGGCTTCCGGGCCGCGAAGAAGCTCGGCGCCCGGAACCTGAAAGCCTTCAGCGATTCCCAGTTGATCGCCGGCCACATTTCCGGGGAGTATGAGGCTCGGGACGCAGTGATGGCGTCTTATCTTCAGGTAACTCGCAAGATCCTCGCTCAATTCGATTCTTGTGAAATCGTGAGGATCCCGAGAGCCGAGAATACCCGGGCCGATGCCCTTTCCCGGCTGGCATCAACCCAAGACGGGGGCGGAGGCCGAATGATCCTCGTCGAGGAGCTCGCTGAACCCAGCCTTGGAGAAACCGAAGCCATGCAAGTTGCTGAAGCCGAGGCCGAGACGTGGATGACCCCCCTCGTCGCTTTCCTTCTCCAAGGAGAAGTCCCGCCAGATCCGAAGGAGGCAAAGCGCATTCGGCAGCGCTCATCCACTTTCTCCTTTTGGACGGGGTGTTGTACAAGAAGTCCTTCGGCCGACCACTGCTACGGTGCCTCGGCCAGGCTGAAGCCGACTATGCCGTAAGAGAAGTCCATGAAGGGGTTTGCGGGGCGCATGCGGGAGGAAGAGCCCTGGCTCACAAGCTCCTAAGGCAAGGCTACTGGTGGCCAACACTCCGAGAGGACGCTCTAGCCCTCGTACGGCGCTGCGACCAGTGCCAGAGGTACAGCTCCCTCATTCACCAGGCAGCCACCCTTCTGACCCCCTTATCTGATCCCTGGCCTTTCGCCCAATGGGGGATCGACCTCCTGGGACCTTTTCCCGTCGCCACCGGCCAAAGAAAATTCCTCATCGTGGCGGTCGATTACTTCACCAAATGGGTCGAAGCCGAACCCCTCGCGTCAATAACCGACAACAATGCTTGGAGCTTCGTGTGGAAGTCCATCATCTGCCGGTTCGGCGTCCCTCGGGCCATCATCTTCGACAATGGAAAGCAGTTCGATAGCCGGCGGTTCGGCGACAACTGCGCCAGCTTCGGCATACTCCACAAATTCACTTCGGTAGCGCATCCTCAAGCGAACGGCCAAGCCGAAGTCACTAACCGAAGCCTCATGCAGGGATTGAAAACCCGCCTCGGCGAAGCTAAGGGCCGATGGGTGGAAGAGCTGCCGAGTGTCCTGTGGGCCTATCGGACGACAAGCCGAACCCCCACCGGCGAAACTCCCTTCCGCATGGCCTATGGGATAGAGGCCGTTATTCCCGTAGAAATCGGCCTCCCTTCTCCCAGGGTCATTGCTTACACTCCGGAAGTCAACGAAGAAGGTTTGAGAGACCACTTGGATCTCATTGAAGAGGTCCGAGATAAAGCTCGTATCCGGCTGGCGGCTTATCAACAGCGCATGGCCAAGTACCACAACACTCGAGTGAAGCCCCGGAGCTTCGAAGTGGGGAGTCTTGTGTTGAGGAATGCTCATGCTTCCAAGCCGGCCGAAGCCTCAGGAAAGCTTGCCCCCAACTGGGAGGGGCCCTACCGGATCAGGGAGGTAATCAAACGAGGAGCTTACCGGTTGGAGACCCTTTCGGGCCAACCCCTTCCTCGCACATGGAATGTAGAGCGCCTTCGGCGTTACTGTTGGGATCCGGGCGGGACGCGAAGAACGCAGCGGAAACGAAGAACAAAATTTTATCCCGCCCGATGCCCGCTGATCCGATTCGGAACGAAAAACTCAAAACGAAAACTACGAGAAGTAATCCGATTACCGTGCGCGGATTCGAATCCGCTTCCGTCTCGGTTCCGTCGAGGTGATGCCGCAAGCCGCACAAGCGTCCGGCCTCCAGCGGTATCCACGCGATCCTCCGCGGTGGTTCGTCCTCGATCCCTCGTCCGTTTCAGCTCGCTTGCTGAAGATCCGTCGCCGCAACCGTTGCGGAAATCCCGCCGATGGGAATTCCCGACTTTCGGGAATCATACGCGGCGGAGACAGAAGCTGTTCTGGCGCGCCGAACGGGACGCCCAGAGGTGGAGAGAGAAAGGGGGGGTGACGGCCAGCAAGGGAAATCCTGGAGCTTGGCCCAGGGTTTCTCAACAGCGTGTATATATATTAAGTCGGCGCGACTTTCCACAAAAGTCCCCGAGTTAATATAAATCCCACTTATGTACCACCGACTGAGAATCTTATTGCGTGTGACCCTCTAGGCCCATTCACCAGTCCGGTTTTTAGCCCGTTAAGTCCAATAACTAGTTATTGACTTATTGTAATTAATTAATATCTAGATATTAACTAATTACTCAACCGAATTATCATCGCATGTAAATTCGGTCGGACTTCTGATCAAGTTGGGTGCCAAGCAACACCGCATGATCCCGGAAGGTAATGGGGTTCAGCAACCCACTCATGGAACCTGTCCGTCCACAGTTACCACGTGGCTATAATCCTTCGTTCGCACAATGCTCTCGAGTTAACCTAGGGTATGGTCAACTGTCAAACCCTAGATTGTTAACTCACTTGAATCAGACTCCGCTGTACAATATCCGAAAACTACTTTTCTGATATTGTTTCTGCTCTGGCCAGAGACTCCTGCGGATCTACTCTAGAGCATTCTCTCTCCAGTTACCTGAGAGCGAACGATCCTCTATTGAACACACAATCACCTTCGAAGGTCTTCCGCTGGACCCGATCCTTGACTATTAGAGATCCCGTGGATAGGGATTCGTAGGTCAAGGTCAAAGTCCAGAAGTCCACAGACCAGGTGTCTTTGGTGTCTCAAGTCCAAGGATCAACCACGCTACTGTGACGATGAATCAAGCCGATTGACAGTCAGGTAAATTACCATTCGGCGATTCATGTCGGATCAGTTCAGTGAACTCATTCTCCAATGAGCACCTACAGGTTTACCATTGTGTCTCCACACTAGTAACTAACGAGATCAGTCACCCTCATCATATGAGCTGGAATAACCTGTACTAGTCTAACCGGATGTTTGATGTCCTTCTCAAACATCCTACGACTAGGAACAATTGAGAATATGTGTTTATAAGTCATCAGTCTCATTATTATGATCTCATCATAATCTGATGACTATTGCACATATTCATGGACTTCATTATGCGCAATTATAAATATGCCAATCTACATAATGAATTTAATGCCATTTATTAGTGAACCAGATTGAAATAGATGCCTTATGATTGGCTTAGAGGACACCTATATCCATCAATCTCCCACTTGGACTCAAGCCAATCACTTTCGCATTTGATCTCCATCAAATCTAGGTGATGCTCACAGAAAGTCTGTGACTAAGACTTGGTCAGGGATCTGCTAAATTATCTATAGATGGAATATTTCCATTACGTTATTTCCTCTTAATACTTTGTCTCTGAATCTGTGAAAGTGCCTCAGAATGTTCTGTAACTTCTGAAGAGACTATGGCTCGATCACACAACTGATTGCTCCCACTGTTGTCCTACAAGGATGGGATGGTATCAGAGACCTTTTAGAACTACATCTAGTTCAGGGATGAACCTTTTCATCCATACTGTTCCAATAACAGTATTACTTGTCTATGTCGTCATCTTAATATCGAGTTTTGGATTGAAACCATTCCAATCCATTCCTTTCTACCAGAAGGTTGAATCCATTATTTGACTTGAAATTTGAGTCAGTGTGACCTCATAGTTTCAAATCATCCTCTCCATATACGTGAATGCACCCTTAGCACTTCTCAAGCGCTTAATGATGCAATTCACTCATGTATCTTTTAAGGAACCTTTTCTTTAAAGGAGTAAATTCCATATCTCAACGATTGAGACTTGTTATGAAATTTATGCCAAACATCTAGATATACAGGTCAATATAATATCCCCACCAATCTATTTTAATAGATTCGTATTTCCAATACGTGGGATATTATAACTAAATCCATTATGGAGGAAAACATGGTTAACAATGCTTTCACTAATAGTAACCTCCTGAAGTCATTCTCAATGACTTTGATGTTATCATCATAAAGCATTATTAAAACGACCGTGCTCCCACTGTCCTTTTTGAAAACACACAATCCGTGATCATTCTTAATGATCACATAATATTTGACAATTAAGTCAAAAACTCTTATTACAACTTAAGAAGCTTCAGTTTGATTCAAAATAATTTTGAAATCATAACTTGCTTCCTGGACATTCTAAAAGCTTTAAAGGTGTATCATATACATCTTTACCTCAATCACATTGAGAGAGCGCTTTTAATATCCAACCTTTCATCATCTCATGATAGGCAGTATTGACAAGTAGAACTCTAATAAACTTATCAATCTCAAAGTTGTAATGACATAGAGCATCATTATCATAGATTTTAGATCATAATCTATTTTGAGCTCCTCTCATCTTGCTAAATCAGATATGTCAAACATATCCTTTTAGTCACTGAGAGAATCTAAAAAAAAATCTATGAAGCTCTCTGATGTGTCATGAGTGGTTCCAAACAACTAAAGATTATCTAATAATCTTATGTTAACTTGTGAATCTAGAACATCTTCTAGTTAGATCAGCTCCCACTGTCTTCTTTGAGGACATTTTCCTCTTCACAGAAGACAGCTTTCAGAACGATAATTATCGTCTGGCCAATAAATGTAATGTCCAAACTTTTTAGACATTCACAAATTCACATCACGGTAATACCTGACTTTTAAATCAGGTTTGTTCATAACTCACACCTCATATGAATTATTTGATTTCCATATCTTATATGGACACACACTGACTTACTTGGAACCATCTTTAAAGTATGGTCATCTAATGTTCATACTCATGCTCAAAAGGACAAGAATTAGGCAAATCTTATTATGTATTGCACCATATCTTAATAAGGTGCAATTCCTCATTCTATCATATTGCTATGATGCACAATGAGGATCAATCGAGCGAGGATACAATTATCCTCTTAATGATTTATGTGAATCATATACCTAAGTATTAGTTTCTTTGATCAAATCAAAAATTCTAATACTTCATATTGATCTTATACCTTAATCTCTCAGATATATTCGTCTTGTACTTCAGTAAGTACATACAGTCGAATCATTCAAAGAGTAAACTATAAGGTAAGTCAACAGTAGTGATTATCTTTTGTCCTTTGAGCTGTTTACATCAATATGTATCAGCATCAATAATTTCTTATTGTACAACCCTATGTACAATACCATAGATAATCAGGATTCACACAGTTCATTTCTATAGGAGACTTGTGAACATTCATCACACGAATGTCACTTCAAGAATCTATAATGCATTGACTGATTCGAACAACTATTATTCTTTCTCAATCAATGTTATTCTTGATATGCAACTAAATAACAGTTATTCAGTTTCATATTTGACTCCTATAGATATATATAAAGATTTACTGTCTAACAGTAATCTATGAATATCATGAACAACAGTTAAGTCTAACTCAACACTTACATTTTCTCGATTTCCTTTTACTTGTCTAAGTCTGCACACTATTGCAGCTTTGAGAATTATTTCCAATATCTCATATTGGATACACTAATTCTCCAATAGACATACAAAAGACGATAATAAGAATATATGAAACTTCTTTCAAGTTCCATATTCCTTTTTGCCTTTACCAATATCCTTATATTGGTTGCAGTGGGAGAACTGCTACTTCTCTATCTCAGCTGACTTTCCCTTATCCCTTTTCAGGTGTGGATTCGATCGCTTAAAATCTTACCACTTGCCTTTCTCAAAGGCACATCATAAATATCTCTTCATCTTGGTCTATCCAAATAAGAGATTTCATGATAATCATTGCCTTTCAATAAGGCATACTATGAGCACCTCTTCACCTTGGTCTATCCAAGTAAGAGGATTCACGATATCTGATTAGGATAGTGACTTTCACTTGGTCCTGAAGACATTCTTCAGAGTTTTTCTAGTCAGTCTGAGTATGAGAAGTATCGGCATCCAACATGCCAAAATCTCGAATAGACGACGTATTAGTGATCGAAGGAAATAACGCGATTTAAGCAGATAGTTCTGATAATTCAATTATGGTCTTTTGTCTTGAATTATTTCCCACTATTTTTCGACGGACTGTATAACCTTCAGGTATACAGAACGGAAGACTCCGACGGTCTTCTAGTGAGGATCAGAATCTCCAAGAATCACAGTATGACCTCGGGTAAACACATAGTATCATACCATTATCTTAGAGCAACCATCTCATGGTAATTGCAACTCCTTGCAATATCCGATCTTACTTCGGCTCCCAGGTCTTTAATGGTCCCGGGTAAACACAGTAGACCATTATACCTGGTCTAAGCTTTACCATCAATACGCGACAGAGTAGAGTAAGAATGCAGCTCCCGGGTAAACGCGAGGATAGCTACACCGTTCCTCTATTCCAATCTCAAGGCATCATAATGCCATAGTTAATAGTTCTTTCATCAGATGGTGGCAGATCTCGGGTAAACACGTAGTATCTGTCATCACTGAATCAAGTTCTAAGAACTATATTGATGGAGAGCCACGCGGTACATTCTCAATGACTCGCGCTCCGGCTTAGACTTTATGTTGAAGGTTTTGTTTATGTTAAGTTGGTCTCATCCTAGGTGATAGTTTATAAATATATCGAATATATTTAACTATACCTAGATATTAGCAATCGATTCATAATCAATAACTAAAAGCATGCATCATCCATACATGTTCATTATGTGGTCATGGACAGCACGATGATTAACTGGAGCCAAACAATTAATCATCAAAACTATATAACACTTATATAATCTAAACATGCAAACACATAGCCACTGGTGATCTCATCTCCTGTCGCCTTCCTGGTTGCATTTATGGATCATCCTCGCCTCTCCTTGGCCGACGCGATCAAATACAAATATTATATATTTTGAAACAATTTCAAATACTAATAAATTGTAAGAGAAAGCCTTATGGCCGAGTACAATAATGGAGGGGGATAGAATTACAATGGAATGGAGAGAGGGAGGCACACAAGCCTCATTAATTAACACTTAATTAATAAACATCCACATTCCATAACAATCCACAAAATCACACACCATCACATGATATGAAATTAACTAAGTGCATGTCCATGACCACCACAAATTTTAACCATCCACACATGATAAAACACATCACATGAAGGCTAAAATTTTGAAAATATAATAATTTTGGCTTTCTTAAAACCTGGGTACCAATCAAAATTGGATAATTTGAATTTTCGAAAATCTTATTTTCTAACATGCAATAAATCTAATTTAAAGCATTAAACACATCAACATGTGCACACAAATCGAAAATTAAAATTCTAAAATATTCCATGCATAATTTAGAACAGTTCTAAATTAATTAATCTAACACTTAGATTAATTTTAAATCACATTAATAACAATTATTAATGCGAAACAATCTAACATTTAGACAGAATTAAAAATTCCTAAATAACATTTATAAAGGAATTTCCAACTCAAATTATTAACCCCTTAACAACTCCTTGTTAATAAACCCCTTTATTTAAATCATATTTCTCAATAACCATTATTAAGAAACAATAATTATAACATTTCTAATTAAAATAGTCTAACATCTTAGACTTAATTTAATCCTTTCATAACATTTATAAAAGATTAAATTCCAAGTAGATTAGATCATTAAAACCAATAATTAAGAGATTCAAGAGTAAACTAATTAATCATCTTAATAACTATTATTAAGACTTAATTAATACTTAATAACTTTTATTAAGATTCATTACTCAAGAATTATTTAACTTAATTATAACATTTATAAAAGGTTAATTAATCACTTAACAACTATTATTAAGTGTCTCCAAATTATTAAAATAATTATCTAACAACAATTGCTAAAGAATTATCTAATTGGTTAATTAAAATGAAGTTGACAACATTTGTCAATTAATTATAAAACCATGACAATGATCTAATCCCTTAAATAATTAACAACGATTGTTAATAAATTTTAAGATCCCATCTTAAATATAAATTAACAACATTTGTTAATTATAAATTAACAACATTTGTTAATTATAAATTAAGATCACATCTTAACTCATAATCCCCTTTTAAACTTAAAATTATAAATTTAAGTATAAAACACTTTTAAATAAAATTTATTTTAATTTTAAGGTAAAGGGAATCATGTCAACCCTTTATGTAAGATCATATCTTACATAAGTTAAACCCAATTGACTATTAAGATCAAATCTCAATAAGTTCATAATTAACTGGAAAAATAATATTAAAACAGTTTTAAATTATTTAACTTCAATTCCAGTTAATAGGGGTTGGGGTTTAGGGGTTTACATAAGGGGTTAAATAGATTAAATGGGCTGGGGTTAAATAGGCCCAATTGGCCTATTAAATTGGGCCCAGGGCCTGGTCTGGCTCGGGCTGGGGCAACCTGGCCCAGCCCCTGGTCCGGCCCTGGCTCGAGCCAGGCAGGGCCCTGGCTCGGGCGACCTGGCCGAGCCAGGTCGGGCGCCTGGTGTGCCCGGGCCAGGCCCAGGCCGCCCGGCCGAACAGGCTCGGACCGGCTCGGGACCGGCCGGTCCAGGCCCATCTGCTGTAGGTTCGACCAGTTCAGATTTTAGGGTTTTTCAGCCCTGTTTGAAGCCTGTTTGGGCGGCGCCGCCGCCGCCGCCGGCCGCGAGGGTGGCCGGAATTCGCAGAGGGATGTCACCACTTCCATTTCCCCCACCGGTGGTGGCCGGACGGCGACTCCTTCGCCGCCGGTGAACCTCCAAAGTTGGAGATTTGTGCAGTTTCGCAGATTTCAGCTTTTCCTCAATTCTTTTTCAACTTTTGAAAATTATGGGAAGAAAAGCTCCACCGGCCGCCATGGAAATTTTTCGGGGATGGCGAGGGGTAGCTGGTCATACCAGCAAACCCACAGAGATGGTCCAACCATCATTAATCCCCTTTTGAAGCCCACAAATCCGGTTCTTCATCACCATGAAGAACGCGATAAAACCCTCAAAAATTCTCGTTTTTCGCACAGAAAAATTAAATTCGAAATTCTAAGTTCATCCCATGAACAATAACTATGAGGAAAAACGAATTTATGCATGAAATAATTTAGAATAATAATTTCATCGTTCCGGAGCGGATCAGAGCGGAACCTGGCTCTGATACCACTGTTGGGATCCGGGCGGGACGCGAAGAACGCAGCGGAAACGAAGAACAAAATTTTATCCTGCCCGATGCCCGCTGATCCGATTCGGAACGAAGAACTCAAAACGAAAACTACGAGAAGTAATCCGATTACCGTGCGCGGATTCGAATCCGCTTCTGTCTCGGTTCCGTCGAGGTGATGCCGCAAGCCGCACAAGCGTCCGGCCTCCAGCGGTATCCACGCGATCCTCCGCGGTGGTTCGTCCTCGATCCCTCGTCCGTTTCAGCTCGCTTGCTGAAGATCCGTCGCCGCAACCGTTGCGGAAATCCCGCCGATGGGAATTCCCGACTTTCGGGAATCATACGCGGCGGAGACAGAAGCTGTTCTGGCGCGCCGAACGGGACGCCCAGAGGTGGAGAGAGAAAGGGGGGGTGACGGCCAGCAAGGGAAATCCTGGAGCTTTGCCCAGGGTTTCTCAACAGCGTGTATATATATTAAGTCGGCGCGACTTTTCACAAAAGTCCCCGAGTTAATATAAATCCCACTTATGTACCACCGACTGAGAATCTTATTGCGTGTGACCCTCTAGGCCCATTCACCAGTCCGGTTTTCAGCCCGTTAAGTCCAATAACTAGTTATTGACTTATTGTAATTAATTAATATCTAGATATTAACTAATTACTCAACCGAATTATCATCGCATGTAAATTCGGTCGGACTTCTGATCAAGTTGGGTGCCAAGCAACACCGCATGATCCCGGAAGGTAATGGGGTTCAGCAACCCACTCATGGAACCTGTCCGTCCACAGTTACCACGTGGCTATAATCCTTCGTTCGCACAATGCTCTCGAGTTAACCTAGGGTATGGTCAACTGTCAAACCCTAGATTGTTAACTCACTTGAATCAGACTCCGCTGTACAATATCCGAAAACTACTTTTCTGATATTGTTTCTGCTCTGGCCAGAGACTCCTGCGGATCTACTCTAGAGCATTCTCTCTCCAGTTACCTGAGAGCGAACGATCCTCTATTGAACACACAATCACCTTCGAAGGTCTTCCGCTGGACCCGATCCTTGACTATTAGAGATCCCGTGGATAGGGATTCGTAGGTCAAGGTCAAAGTCCAGAAGTCCACCGACAAGGTGTCTTTGGTGTCTCAAGTCCAAGGATCAACCACGCTACTGTGACGATGAATCAAGCCGATTGACAGTCAGGTAAATTACCATTCGGCGATTCATGTCGGATCAGTTCAGTGAACTCATTCTCCAATGAGCACCTACAGGTTTACCATTGTGTCTCCACACTAGTAACTAACGAGATCAGTCACCCTCATCATATGAGCTGGAATAACCTGTACTAGTCTAACCGGATGTTTGATGTCCTTCTCAAACATCCTACGACTAGGAACAATTGAGAATATGTGTTTATAAGTCATCAGTCTCATTATTATGATCTCATCATAATCTGATGACTATTGCACATATTCATGGACTTCATTATGCGCAATTATAAATATGCCAATCTACATAATGAATTTAATGCCATTTATTAGTGAATCAGATTGAAATAGATGCCTTATGATTGGCTTAGAGGACACCTATATCCATCAGTTACTATGTGTAAGTCACCTCTCCCCAGGCTTTCAGCCGGAGACTATAAATAAAGAACTCTTTTGTTCAGGAAAACACGGCATGATTTTCTCTAAGTCCGTGTAAACCGTATCGGGAGTGGCTTCGGCCATGCAAACCGTACCGGGAGCGGCATGGTTCTCTTAAAGTCCGTGAGTCCTTCGATCCGACGAATGGCTTCGGCCATGTAATCCGGATCAGGACACGGCATGGCTTTCTCTAAGTCCGTGTAAACCGTATCGGGAGTGGCTTCGGCCATGCAAACCGTACCGGGAGCGGTATGGTTCTCTTAAAGTCCGTGAGTCCTTCGATCCGACGAATGGCTTCGGCCATGTAATCCGGATCAGGACACGGCATGGCTTTCTCTAAGTCCGTGTAAACCGTATCGGGAGTGGCTTCGGCCATGCAAACCGTACCGGGAGCGGCATGGTTCTCTTAAAGTCCGTGAGTCCTTCGATCCGACGAATGGCTTCGGCCATGTAATCCGGATCAGGACACGGCATGATTTTCTCTAAGTCCGTGTAAACCGTATCGGGAGTGGCTTCGGCCAAGCAAACCGTACCGGGAGCGGCATGGTTCTCTTAAAGTCCGTGAGTCCTTCGATCCGACGAATGGCTTCGGCCATGTAATCCGGATCAGGACACGGCATGGCTTTCTCTAAGTCCGTGTAAACCGTATCGGGAGTGGCTTCGGCCATGCAAACCGTACCGGGAGCGGCATGGTTCTATTAAAGTCCGTAAGTCCTTCGATCCGACGAATGGCTTCGGCCATGTAATCCGGATCAGGACACGGCATGGCTTTCTCTAAGTCCGTGTAAACCGTATCGGGAGTGGCTTCGGCCATGCAAACCGTACCGGGAGCAGCATGGTTCTATTAAAGTCCGTAAGTCCTTCGATCCGACGAATGGCTTCGGCCATGTAATCCGGATCAGGACACGGCGTGGTTTTCTCTAAGTCCGTGTAAACCGTATCGGGAGTGGCTTCGGCCATGCAAACCGTACCGGGAGCGGCATGGTTCTCTTAAAGACCGTAGGTCCTCCGATCCGACGAATGGCTTCGGCCATGTCATCCGGATCGGGACGCGGCAGGTTATTTTCTAAGTCTGCGTGGGGCAAAGTGAGAGCGGCTTCGGCTACAGAAGCCGAATCTGAAACAGCTCGATCCGCCGGACGAGATACTATCCACGACCAATCCGAACCTACGTCAGGTCTCAGCTTCGCAGGCTATAGCGGAGGACGAAAGGATCTCAGATTTCGGAAAGACTAGGTCCACCCGTCATGCAAGAGACGAAAAGGTAAAGCCCAAAAGCGTTCCTTGTATTCTTGAACAGAAGGAAATACAAACTCGGCCATATACCTGACCGAACGCTTACAAAAGCAAAAAGGCAAAAACCGAGGGGAACCCTCGTATCAGTCCTCGACGGCCCTCTCCTCCTCCGCCTCGATGACATTTCGGCCGGGAGAGGGAGAGGGGGAGTCAACTATCTGCACTGATTCGGGGTCAGCAGCCTCGGCGGGAGCCTCCTCTGCGGGAGCTTCCTCTGCGGGAGCCTCCTCGGCGGTCTCGACCTCGCCTTCAGCGTCTGGATGCAAGGCCCTCTCTGCCATGAGGTCCCCCCACCAGGATAGGAGCTCCTTGGCTTCCGCGCCCCTCGGCATGGCTTCCCCGGTCAGATCGACGTCCGGGCAAGCCCTCTGGGCGACAGCCAGTCCGAGGTCGAAGACCGAAGAAGACGCCGCCAGCTGGGCTCGGAGGATCTCTTGGGCGTGTTTACGCCCGGCTTTGAAATCGGCTATGGCCGATTCCGCCGCCTCCTCCAGTTCCCGCTTCAGGGCCGAGATCTCCTCGGCAAGGCGGCGCTTTTCCGAAGTCCACCGGGACTCCTTATCCTTTATCTGGGTCTTGAGCACCCGGTTCTCATCCTGAGCCGCAACAAGCGCGCCCTCGGCTTTCTCTTTGGCCTCAGCAGCAGCGCGAGCTTCTGCTGCCCTCTCCTCTAGCTGCGCCCGCACCCGATCGCTCGCGGCAGTGAGCCTGTCAACCAAGGGCTCGATGCGGGGCGCCGCCGAGGTACCTTCACCGGAACCGGCCGGACCCACCTCGGCCTCCAGAAGTTTGAGGCGGAGCTGCTCCTGTTGATGCATCAGGACGCTGCCCGTCATCGCCGCCTGCGAGCCGAAGAGCGGACAAGGGTTAGAAAATCCGGAGTCAATGGAGGATAGGTTGAAAGGTTTTCGGACTTCTTACCTGAACCGACAACCGGGCGCTCATCGCCGCGAGGTCGGCAATCGAGTACTCCCTCAGCTCTTCGAAAGCTGACGGGAGAGTGAAGCTGCTGAGCAGACGAAGGCACGTCTGCGGGTCCTGCATGCTTTCATTCCTTTCGCCGGCCCCTGCCGGTACGACCGAAGGAGAGTCGCCCCTCGGCACCTCGGGGGACGTCGGCCTTGCGGCCCTTCGGGTCCCGGTGCTCCTCCTAATCAACGGAGCCATCTCCACCTCTTCGGCCTCCTCTTCCCGGGGGCGCTTCGACGCTCGGCCGCCCCTTCGAGCGGCGAATTTCGTCTTCTGCTCCCTCTCGAGAGCAGCGGCGGCAGCGCGACCCTCGGCGGAGGCCGCAGTCCTTAAGACCCCGCCTCGGGTCCTCGGAGCCCCGGAGCCTCGGCCGGACCTGCCTGCTGCTTGCGGGACCGGCGCCCGGCCTGGACCACGTTGGTCAGCTATCAGGTCGAGGAGGTTATCAAGACCGGCCATCGCTGCAAACAAAAGCGGCACGTTAATAACGAGACAGTGGTCAAATACTAATGCAAAGCCGACTTACCCTCGGCCGAAACTTCATCAGCCTCGTTAGCCGGAGGAGCTTCGGCCGGAGGAGCGGCAGTTCTTCCCCCGCGGCCCCGCGGAGTCTCCCCAGGAGAAAGGTAAGGGAAGGCCCGCTCCGGATCAAACTTAGGGTCCATCCAAACCCCGGCATTTATCAGCCGCTCCGCGTCGGTGAGAAGCCCCGAGACGTCGTATGGAGCCTTGACCTGGACGTGGCCCACGATGGTGCTCTAAACTGGGGTCAGGGCAGGAGGGCCCGAGAGGCCTGCAGCTAGCGGCGTCCATTCAGTGGGAAAGGGCCACACGCCCTTCTCGTTCTCCAGCAGAGAGACGAAGATGAACTTCCTCTTCCAGCCGTGGATAGACGAGGGCTTCCCGGAGAAGATGCTTCGGCCAACCCGAGGGACGAAGCAGTACCACTCGGACTTCCCCTGCGTTTGGATTTTGAAGAGGTAGCGGAAGACATTGATGGAGGGGCGGATTTTTATATGAGCAAAGACGCTCAGAAATCCGTACACAGTACGCCAAGAGTTGGGGAAGAGCTGAGACGGGGCCAGCCCGTAGAAGCTAAGGAGATTAATGACGAAGGTGGGGAGAGGGAGACGGAAGCCCGCCTCGAAGCTATCAACATAAATGGAAAAGGAGCCCGGGCGAATAGTATTTGCCCTGGTGGTCGAATCGGGCCGATGGGGTGTCGTCCAAGAAGGGAGCTGGAAGTAAGAAACCAGGTTCCTCACCTCTACATCCGAGAGGGCGCAGGATGCTCCCGAAACGGTGTCCGGGGGACGGCGCCCCGAGGTGGAAGCTTGGCCTGGGTCCCGGACTTCCTAGATAGCCTCGGCTTCGGGAGCCTCAGCACCAGAAGCTTCGGCCTCAGAAGCCTTGGCAGCCGAAGCCTCGGTCCCAGAAGTCTCGACCTCGGAGCCCTCCGCTCCAGAAGTCTCGGACCCCTCGGTCCCGGAGTTCTCAGACTCCCCAGACATTCCGGAAGCAAGGGAGCCCGAGGCAAGAGGATCTGACAAGGAAGACTTAGGAGAATGGGGGGGAGTGTACTCCTCGTCCGAAGGAGTAATCTCACTGGAAGAGCTCCGGACCATAAGGTCGCGAAGGGGAAAAAGGAGGTCAAAGCTTACTCGCGGAGAGGGGGAGGAAGTCTCTCTTGAGCCAAACGCAACCTCAAGCCTCCAAGCTCCACCGGCGATGCACTCTGAGGGACGAAGAACCTCCCACAGCAGCCGACGAGCTCGGACGAAGCCCTCAGGAAGCTGGCCTCTCGCTGGAGAAGGAGGAAGAACTCGGATGGTTGCAAGGGAAACGCAAGCGCAGCAGCAAGAAGAAGAACAGTGCCCCGCGGAGGGCCTGTATTTATAAGCCCGTTCGAAACGCCTCCCGCCGAAGCCAGCGGCCGAGATCATCCCGCTCGTCCCCTCGCTCCTCCCGGATGCCCGCCACGTGCACCGTCCTTCGGCAATGATGACGGGCCGGCTCCGGGACTTGAAGCAGAGCGATCAACGGCCGAGAGCGCTCCGACCCTTCGGCTGATCATTCGGATGTTTGCCACGTGTCCCGATCCGCGTGGGACGAAGGGAACGGCAGCAATCCGAGTGGAGCCTCGGGCAGAGAGCCGAGACGATCCGCGACCAGCGGGCGGTCGGGATTCGTTTGTGTTTTTGACAGAGCGGCTGATGCGCGACGCGTGTCCCGTGCTTCCTCGCGAGGCGACGCGCCTTCCCGTCCATTTAATGAAGCCTGACACGAGTCAGATGGCACAGCCCTTCGGCTTCTGGGCTCTGAGCCTTCGTCGCCACTCCGAGCAAGGACGGAGCAACCGCGTAGCCCTCGGCCGACCGAGGGCATCTCCTTTCCAGCGACGAGAAAGAGAAACGGACCTTCGGGTAAAGCGTCTGTCACAAAAATTCTTCTGACAAGCTTCAGACTTTTACTCTCGCCATCTCAGAACTGAGGAAGACAAGAGTGGGGGGCTATGTGATGAGGCAGAATCCGATTCAGCCCATTGAAGCAGGCCCAAACCCCATTCAGCCCAACAGCAGCAGTACCAGGCCCTCCGGCGGCCTTCGGCCCGTCAGCGGCCCAGCAGCCTCAGGCCCATAAGCGGCACCGTCGCTCCCGGCCCAACAGGCTTCAGCCCGTCAGCGGCCCACCAAGCCTACGGCCCGGGAGCAGCGCGGCAGCCCAGGGCCCAACAGGCCTTCGGCCCGTCAGCGGCCCAACCCCCTTCGGCCCGGTAGCCGATTCCGGCCCACTCCGGTGGCGGATCGGACGCTATGGCGGTTTATCAGTAAACCTCCGATTAGTCCTATATCGGCTGCCACCGTTAACCATCCGCTATCCTCTGCTATAAATATCCCGCTGTTTGTGGCCAAGAGGGTGGTGGGAAAAACGGATGCCTCTACAAGCTTCCGAAACCCCTTAAAGGACTTCTGTCCGAATAGCATTATAGCTACTCCTTCTTGCTTTCTGAATAGAATCTTCTTCAGGAGCTAACTTGACCGTCGGAGGGGGTTCCCCAGGGCTGACGCCCGGGACTCATGCTGACTGGTTCTTCTTCTTCTATCCTTCCTGCAGGGGCTCGGTTCGAATCGTCGCCAACCTCCCCGAGTCGGTCTCGGCCGCCGACCTCGGATTCCCCTCCTTGGTCTCGACGCCGAACGCCGGCTGCCCCAAACCAGGAGACTCGGTCTCGCGCTGAAGGAGCCTTCGGGCTCGCTGTCCGAGGGCAAGCCCGCCGGCTGCCCTACGCCAGGAGGCTCGGCCTCGCGCTGAAGGTGCCTTCGGGCTCCCTGGTCGGAGAGCGAGCCGTCCCCCCGTCCGATCTCGGACTTTCCGGCTTCTGCTCCGACGCTCGCCGACCGCTCGGCCGAGAGAAGCTCCTGCTCGCGCCGCGCCTCCGTCCGCCGAAGGAGCAGCGGCTCACTATCCAAGAGCAGCACCGGCGGCAGATCGCGCCCCCCGTGGGCGGATCCGGTTTATCCCGAGAAGCCCCCGTCTTCGCCTCGTGCGGATCCCCGTCGGATCCCCTTCCATCGTTCGGTCCGGACCGGCTCCGGATCCTCTTTTCCGGATTCCGTCCGCGGGATCCGGTCGTGATAGATCCAGTCTACATCAGGTATAAACATAAAGATTCATGGCATGGCATCATGGCGTGACTTGACTTAAACATGGCATGGCATGGCATGAGTATAAGCATAATAGAGGCATGTCATAGCATCATGGCATGGTGAAAATATCATGGAATAACATGAAGTCATAAACATATATAACATACGGATAGCATGAATCTTTTCACTTATTTAACGGACATGCATCCAAACCACAACATGAGGAGGTTAGCATGACGTGCAACCAGTGAATGGTAAGGCAAATGCCCACTAGCGCTTCCACTGTGCAGCAGGGGGACCCACCCGTCCCACCTAGACCGGGAGAACCGTACCCAAGATTTACCCGTTTGCCTCAGATTACGTCTTTTAATTATGTCTACCTCACATGGATGCTTGTATGATTCGGACATATGGACTCCTAAGATGGCATTGTCCGTAGCATATTCGATTTTAACATGAGAGACGTATAGAAATGGAGATTTAGGTATGAGTTGGGTGTTCATTTCAGCAGTATAACGGCTTAGTAGCATCTTGGTTGGGGGTTCATTTCGGCAGCATAACGGCTTAGTAGCATCTTGGTTGGAGGTGCATTTCGACAGCATAACGGCTTAGTAGCATCTTCTTAAATTTGTAGGAAAATACATGTTTGAAAAACAGGCCATTCGCAATAGGAAAATAACCATGCAAAAAGAATCATGTATTTGTCTTTAAACCAGGAGCTATCTTGAACACAGTAGTAACCCCTTCCTACACGTGTGAAGAATCCTGCGAACAGCACCCACTCCCACTCTAAAATCTCTCTCTCTCTTTCTTTCTCTCTCTTACTCTCTTGGATGTGGGCAAGGAGGAAGGAGGGGAAGGTGGGAAGGAAGGGAATGGGATGGGGAGAAATGAGAGGACCACCCTCCTATTTATAGAAGGTGAGGGGAGGGTTAAAGGGGGGTTACTTGGGGGTTAGGTTAACTAGGGTTGGGTTACTTAAGGGTTAGGTTACTTAGTGGTCAAGAAACTTGGTTAGATTAACTAGGGTTAAGTCACTTGATGGTCAAGAAACCTTACCAATATTCTTCATCCTTTAGTGATATCCTTTAGTATTTTTTCACTTTAGTTCTTGTATTTTTTATAATTATATTTATACCCCTACTCAATAGTTTGTCACTGAATTTAACTTATTTCTGGTATTTTGAGGACACTTCCAGAGACCTTAAGTCTTATACTTAAGACCTTCTAAAAATCATCAATCACATTATTAACCTCAAATTTTTTATAATTGTGTTTATACTTTTTCGGTATTTACGAATATATCCTTTTTATAATTATGTATATGTTGACATGTAACCGTAATCTTGTAGGTCCTTACACCCTTAAACAATTAATTGGAAGGTTTTATTACTAAATTATATTAAGTTTACTATGATAATATCGAGATATGCAAGATATAAGGATTTATTTCAAATTTACTATGTTTATAGATATCAATATCACAATAGCCCTAAAAGAACAAAAGATCATGTTATGTCATGTATGGAATAGTTCTGTTTTCTTTTTCTTTTTCTTCTTTTGTTTTTTCTTTCCTCCTCTCCCGTGTCACATCCCTACCCCCTTTGTGAATTTTTGGATGCCAAAGGCACCTGGAACATGTTCATGGTATTTTTCTTAATTTCTTACTATTGGCTTAAGATCTGACAGTTTAGTGCTACACCAACTAGGAGGCAAATTGGGAAGCTTGGACTTAGATAAAGTGTGTATTTACGCATACTAAAATATTAGGTAATCTTTAGCCCATATAAGGGATATGAGTATCCAAAGTTTTAGCCTAAACTAATAGTGTTATTGATAGTAGGTAAGAATCCCAAATAATCTTTAATATTATCTACAAAAAGTTTTTTCGCTATACTTTAATATTAGCCACAAAATTTTAATCTAATAGTTCAATTACAAATAAAACACATTTAACATATCATATTTACATTTAATGTTATAATAATTGATTTATTTAGATATAAAATCGGTCGTAGATTTTGGTTATCTCTACTCATGTTAACATGTCAATATGTTATCCATGATCACACTTGATGAGGCAGAATCCGATTCGGCCCATTAAAACAAGCCCAGCACTGAGATCAGCCCAACAACATCAGCGGCCCAGCAGCCTTCGGCCCAGTAGGCTTCGGCCCATCAGCGGCCCAGCAGCCTTCGGCCCAACAGCCTTCGGCCCAGTAGGCTTCGGCCCATCAGCGGCCCAGCAGCCTTCGGCCCATCAGCGGCCCAACAGGCTTCGGCCCATCAGCGGCCCAGCAGCCTTCGGCCCAATAGGCTTCGGCCCATCAGCGGCCCAACTCCCTTCGGCCCAACAGCCATATTCGGCCCACTCCGGTGGAGGATTAGGCACTATGGCGGTTTACCAGTAAGCCCGGAACATAGTCCTATATCGGCTGTCACCGTTAACCATCCTCTATCATTCGCTATAAATACACCGCTATTTATTGCCAAAGGCGTTCTTATGTCTCCGAGACCCTCAAGGACTATAGTCCAAATAGCATTAAAGCTACTCTTTGCCTTCTGAATCGACTCTTCTTCAGAAGCTAACTTGACCGTCGGAGGGGGTTCTTTAGGGCCGAAGCCCGGGACTCCTGCTGACCGGTTTCTTCTTCTTTCCCTCCTGCAGGAGCTCGGTTCGAATCATCGCCGACCTTCCCGAGTCGGTCTCGGCCGCCGACCTCGGACTCCTCTCTCTGGTCTCGACGCCGCGCGCCGGCTGCCCCGCGACCGGAGGAGGCTCGGTTTCGCGCCGCCCCTTCGTTTACCGAAGGAGCTTCGGCACCGACTTCTCGGAGACAAGCCAGCCACCGACCGAGCGGCTCTCGGCCTCGGACCTTCGGCTTCGCCTCTGCATCCTTCGCCTTCCGGATCTCCGTCGGGCCTCTAAAGCACCGATCCGACCCAGCTCCGGATCCATTTCTTCGGATTCCAGCTTCGGAATCCGGTCGTGATAGCTTCGGCTACATCAACACTCAAATGGGGCATTTCCTTCTTGTATTGGACAGCTCTATAAGTATCATTTTAAAGATAATTTCTAATAGTAAGTATTTAGTTTTGCTCTTTCAATTTTGAGATTGATACATTAGTAAGTATATCGCGTAACAAACTTTATATGAAGTGTGAACATGTATTTAAAATATTTTAGAGCTTACTCTTTCCCTCTCCTCTCTCTTTCTCACCTCTAACTCTCTCTTTTCTTTCTGATCATCCTCTTTGCATCCCTCCAAATTAATTTTAATATTAGCATTATAATTACAAAGATAATAATATCAAAATTAGTATGAGATTGAAACTAATATAAAAATATTAAAATTAGTATAATATTAAAACTAATATTTTAATCAAACTCTTGATTTTGACTACTATATCGAATATCATCACGGGAAATATAAAGAAGAGAAATGCAACCACATATTTTACCATCCTATTTGTCAAACTCATCTGGAGCTATACGATCACTGAATCAAAAAGCTCTCATTAAATACACTAATTATATAAAAAAAAGATTACATCAAAAATAACTTTAAAAGGAATCATTTGATCAAGTGATGTAACGGTCTTGATTATGTGACAAAGAGAATGGTAAAAAGTATGGCATAATGGAATTCATCTATAAATGAAGAAACATGTTGGTTGTAAGACTGAGGAAGAGAGCAAAAGGAGGGAGAAGAGGGCTCATGAACGAAGGACAAGGAAATAAATCTCAAAGAAAGGCAGAGAGGGCCCTGTCAAAGGGAGACCTTAAGATAATTCTTGTTTCATCCTTGGAACTCATAATTAATGTTTTTTTCTTCTCCAAACTAATGCAAGTTGTTCATAATAGGCTCTTGATGGTGATGATTTTAATCAACCTCCCTCTTTATCCTTTTTAAGAGTAAGTGGGAACTAGAAAGACATCTCAAGCATCTTTTATAAGCAGAGCCCTCGGATCTTGATCTCACAACTTAGTTGGAATGGCCGTGTACAACTTCCTGCCACAGTTGGAGCCAACCCAACCTCTGAACTCTCCCTCTGAAGTCTGAACAGGCCAGGAGGGGGTCGTATATACGCACGTGCTCCTCTGGGACCCTTGGTACCAGTCCACCTCAACAAGGTGAAAAATCCGAGACCCGGTGGGGTCCCATCTGACGGAGATGCCGAATCCCTCTCGGATGCACGTTCCCCGGATACCCACTTGAAATGCGGACCTTACACATAATAAATTCGAGAAATCCAGAGGATGACGAAACAAGAAAGTGAACTGATATGATGAGAGCAATAAATTTGCACAGTAATGTAAAGTGTCAGAAAATTTGTAAACATAACCTTCATATATATGAAGTTATAAAATTACCACTCACGCAGATGCTAGTTACTATAGCATTATTGAGTAAGAATGAGTCTTAAAATATTAGCCCACCATAAGTTAAATTCAAACTAGAGTTACTGAATAGGGTTAATTTTATATAAACTCTCCTTAAATGCAAAATATCATAGATACTTCTCTTATTTACGTAATATCATATATACTTTTATTACGATGACATTCTATCAAAAATGTCACTACCATTACCTTATGTCCTCTTAACTAAACTAAGAGTAATATTTGCTGCAATGCACCTGCGTGCTGCACCCAAGGACATCACAGTGGCTAAAATAAAAAAACAAATTCCAAGGTGTGCAGCAATGGGCCTGCATGCTTATGTGCTGCACTCCATGTAATAAAATTGATGCAATGCGATTGTGTGCTGCATCTCCAAGGTGTCCTAATCATCCGTACAGTGCAATGTTCGAACGGATAATTTAAACAAATTTAAAAAATTAAAAATTGAGTCCCAATAAACATAAAACGTATACTTTTTACTGTTTATTGGAGTATGATTTTTTATTTTTTAGATTTTTTTAAATCGTCCGATCAAATATTATTACACTGTACGAACGTTAGGACACCTCGAGTTCGACTTAAAAAAAAAAAAAAAAAAAATTTACCCACTGTAACGTCCCTACGCCAAGAACCTTCACCAAGGTGAGAATGAAAGATTATACCGTTGGGTTAACTCTCTCTCTCTTCCTCTCTCTTTGAAGTTGAGTTGTCGGTGGGTGACCATGGAGCTAGGAAGCACCGCTGCCTCCTCTGCTCGGACTCTTCGGCTCCCTCCTGCTTGTGGATTGCAGCCCTCATGGGTGCTCTCTCTCTGTCTCTCTCCTGCCCCAAGCCCAGCTCCCCAAATAGGAACTCCACCTTGGGCACCAGCGTCGGCTCCACACTCCACGCCAGCAGCAGAGGGTCGTGGTACGCGAGTGCGACGGTGTCATGCAGATCCTCTCCGTCACCAGCGACAGCCAAATGTTCAAAGGGTAAACTTCGCATCCGGGGATCAGGAATCCTTTGATCTCGAAAGTGATTGAAGAACTCAAATTTAATTGCGCTTTACATGCGTGAATCTTTCAGGGACAAAACTCCTCTATTTCTCTTAACACACAGATAAAATACTTCATTGTTTGCTTCAGCACCAGTAATAGTGATATCATGTTTGGACTTCAGAATAGGACCCAGGGAGATCAATTCATTGGGCTGCTGGCCAACCAATTTAGAAACCTATTGCAGGTGAACTGAGACTCTCTCTCTTTCTCTCTCTCCCTGAAGCTGACCCGCCGGCGGGGGACACTTGCGTAGAGGGACTCGACGAGGCAGAAGACAACTACGTGAAGACCCCAGATGGCGACGTACCTAAAAGGACCGCCGTGCCAGAGCACAGCACCCAGTGTTCATCTCTGGCGCTCGTAGCTTGCATCTCTCTCTTTGGAAAGATTGAGATCATCTGCTTTATTTTTTTGACATTATTTATATTTTACTCATTCTGATTGATTTAGAATTTTTGAAAAATAAAAACTTTCTCCCAAGGTGGTGGGTCCCACCTCTAAGGGTTAGGGGATAATTTATTTTTACTTTTTGTACCTATTAATTTGATTTTTATCTTTAACAGTTACAGAGAATATTCTTAATATATTCTAACAATAATGAATGGACATTAACTTTAATGGTAATTGTGATACCATATCATTATAAAGAAGGTACATATGATATTGTATAAATAAGAGAAGTATTTATGATATTGTACATATAAGAAAGATTTATATAAAATTAATCCTACAGAATATTCATAATGTCTTAATTAATCAGTCAAAAAAAGCTTCCGGAGCGTGAACATGAGTACAAAAGTTCTCTTACTGTAGTGAACATGGTTCCAAACGTACCTTTCTCATCACCAGCAGTGATTTGTTTCTTGGACGGTAAGTAATCATGGGGATATTTTTGTACTTATATTTACATACTAAAATTATATTAATTAATACCTGTTGTGAGTCCTTCTAAATTATCGAATCCAACAAAAAAATATATATCTCGTACTTAACAGGTTTACTTCTACCAGTGAGCGTCCTTAGCTAGTATGTCATATTAGTCAGAAAAAAATAATTTCTTCATTATCCTTTTCTTGTTCCTGTAGAATCTAAAAAGGGAAGAACTAACGCATAAGAGGTTACCAAGTATGTCCTTTTTTATTTTTTTATTTCTTAAAGATTAAAAACTTGATGTGATGTTTGCTTATTTATTTTGAGTATAATATATTTTAGCTTTATCAAAAAATTAAGAACTCGAAAATCTTCCTCTTAGTGGAAACAAATGCAGACTGTAGTAAACTTAAGTTTAATTTCAATCTTTATCATCTATTTTTATCTTTCGAATAATGATTAAGGATGTATTTTAAGGAAGAATAAGTTTCTCGAAGAGTCACAAATATTTATAATAAGTGGACTATATTTACAAAAAGATTCCCAAACTGTGAACACATTTCTTAAACTAGGATGAGAAGAAAGACAACACCACAGCACAGTCTGAGATGAACAAGTAAAATAAGAAGGCAGGAAACCCAAGCGCACGCACAACTCCGCAGAGAACCAAAAGAAACCCGTTGCTGAGACGCAAGCCAACCCCATTCTATCCTCATCAAACCCGAGGCGGACACGTAGGACGCAGATTTATTTTTTTTTCCTTGTTGTTCCGTTTGGATTCACCCCCCACCCCTCTCTCTCTCTCTCTCTCTCTTCACTTGTTTCTTCTTCGTCTTCTGTGGCGAGCGGCCGCCAACGAGGACAACCATGTAAACCGCCCGAGGCAGCACCCAACAGGTGGGGGATGCCGTCGAGAACCCGCCACCACTCGCTGGGGACCGGCAGCAGCGGCTAGCAGGACGCAGCAGAGGCCGAACCCTCCAGGAAAGTAGTAGCAGCGGCAGCACATGGGAGCGGCGTCTGATGCTGTAAGGCCTAGACAGCAATGCAAACCACTCACTTCAGCTCCGGTGCTCTGTTGTGAACCTCGCGTTAATTCGATTTTGTT
Organism: Zantedeschia hybrid cultivar; assembly: GCA_030544215.1. NCBI lineage: Eukaryota > Viridiplantae > Streptophyta > Magnoliopsida > Alismatales > Araceae > Zantedeschia > Zantedeschia hybrid cultivar. The sequence continues at coordinate 74,448,708 of JARZZO010000005.1, read as the reverse complement.
GTAGGTCGTCATGGGGGAAGCAGCCTCCGGCGATGGTGGGGAGAAGGTGCAGAAAGGAGGCGAGGAGCTGAGCGGGGAGGAAGAGAAGCCTCAGCAGGAAGGCAAAGACGGTGGAGGGCAAGAGGAGGTGGTGGTGGGGGTGGATTCTGCTGCGCCCAGGGAGACTAGGGTAAACAGGCTGCAGACCCACCACCCCGTCTCTCCAATTCAGGTCGCCCCCCACGGCCATGCCGCCCAAGCTCGCTCCATCCCCGGTTCCTTCCAGCCGACGCCTCCGCTCCAAGCCACACCGTCCCAGGTATGTGGGTAGCTGCAGCTTCTCTCTCTCTCTCTGACCGAGGCAGAGGAGGAGGAGGAGGGAGAAGAAGAAGGGGCTTATGCTGCTTCTGGGATTTCTTTCTTGTTTTGGGCTCGATTGGCTGATACAGGTGTATGTTTAATCCTTTTAATTACTTATCTCAGATGGCTACGCCACCCGGCGGCGCCTCCACATCTCTCAACTCCCGGCGGTACACCAACCGCATCTCCCTGTTCCTTTTCCTGCTCCACCTGGTACTCGCCGGCGCCCTCATCTGCTTCTTCTGCTTTAAGGCCGTGGAGGGGCTTCTGGGTTCGGACAGCTCGCGGCGACGCAAGGAGCGGCACGTGCTGGCCTTCTGGCTGCCGCCCGTGGAGGGCTCGGCGGTGCTCAGCATGGTGCTGGCCTTCGCCTGGCAGAAGGTGGTCCGGGAATTCCCCACTCATTTCACTGTGTGCTTCATCATCTGGTTCAGCTTCGCGTCGTCCATGGCAGCGGGCATCATGCTGCTCTGCTTCTCCATGCCGGCCACGGACGGCGCGGGGGTGGCGCTCATCGCCTTCGCGTTGGGGGCTGGACTGTACGCGTGCTGGGCCACCCGGCGGACGGCCTTCGCGGCGCAGGTGCTGGCGCGGGCGCTGCAGCCGGCGGAGGCCAAGTTCCGGACGCTGAACAGGCCGGCCTACCTGATGATGCTTGCGGGGTTCGCGTGGATCTCGCTGTGGTGCTTCGCGGTGATCGGGGCGCACAACTTCTACTACCCGCCGCTGACGGTGCTGTTGCTGGTGCTGAGCCTGATGTGGACGTCGGAGGTGATGCGGAACGTGGCCAACCTGACGGTGAGCCGGGTGGTGGCGCTCTACTACCTGCGGGGGATGCAGTCGGACGTGAGCTTCTGCTTCCAGCGCGCGCTCACCCGCAACCTGGGCAGCGCCTGCCTCGGCTCCCTTTTCGTCCCCGCCATCGAAGCTTGCCGCATCATCGCCAGGGCCCTCAACCTCCTCGAGGGCGAGGACGAGTTCATGTTCTCCTGCGCCCACTGCTGCCTCAACGTCATGAATACCATCTTCCGCTACGGCAACAGCTGGGCCTTCGTCCACGTACGTATACTAGTAGCCATCCCCTTCACATCTCCATCTCCCCTGCCATGGCACTTGCCCTGTGGCTTCCGTGCGTCTTCCTGGTTAACACGGCCGCGGGATGTGGTTCCTGCAGATAGCGGCGTATGGAAGGGGGTTCGTGGCGGCGTCGCAGAGCACCTGGGGGCTGTTCGAGGGCCGGGGGCTGGAGCTGGTGGTGGACTCGGACATCACCAGCTCCATATGCTTCCTGTCGGGGGTGGCCAGTGGCTCCGTCTGCGTCATCTTCGCCGCGTCCTGGACCTTCTCCGCCCACCGCCACTACACCGCCACCGTCTCCCTCCTCGCCTTCTTCGTCGGGTACCTCATGGTATTGCTCTTCTCCCTCTTCTCCACACAAATCTGTATAGCAATCTCCTATTACATAACAGCAAGATTGGGTTTTTGTGTGCGCACCAGACCCGGATCGGGATGGCGCTGCCGCAGGCCTGCGTGGGGTGCTACTACGTGTGCTACGCCGAGAACCCCACGTCCAGGCTGTTCATCCACGACAACACCATCACCCAGCGCCTCGAGCGCATCCTCAAAGACCGCGACCTCCCCGCCACCACCCCCCGCCTTCCCCGCCGCTACACCGCCGCCGTCTGACCACCACCCACCCGCTGCCTTCACCGCCACAAGCGCAGACCCGAGCCGCTCGGCAAGACGAGAGCAAGAGGCCCCTCTGTCCTCGTCCCACCGGCTCCCACGCCCGCAGTAGGGGCCAGCCAGAGCCAGCTCATGCCGCCCCCGTGGTCTCGGCGCCGCCGGCGTCGTTGAATCCGAGGAGAGGGTAAACGCCGGACACAGTGACAAAGGATAAACTAACCCACCATCGACGCCACACCTGTCACGACTGGATTGCGTTCAGCTGCCCACGTGATGTGCCCGGCGGCTGCTCCCAAAGCTGGTCGTACATACCTCATTCTACTCCATCTACTATTCTTTTGTGAATTACTGTAATATTGTTGTTCATGTACGAACAATTAGAGAGCAGGACGACGAGGGCCGCAGGCCACCGCAAGTTCCTCCGCGGCAGCTCTGTTCTATAATATAATATTGGCATTGGACTCGAAGGTTGCACAGGAGAGGAGAGTGGAGTTGGGTAATGAGATAAAAGTGCGATTTTGTTTTTTAACTGGCCATACATACCTCATTCTTACTCCAACTACTATTCTTTTGTGAATTACTGTATTATTATTATTATTAGAGAGGATGAGCAAGACGAAGGCCACAGGCCACTACAAGTTCCATATCCTCTCCGACGGCTCTGTTTTATAATATTGGCGTTGGATTCGAAGGCTGGAGAGGAGATGCGAGTGGAATTGGATTATATGAGATAAAAGTACGTTTTTTTTTTCTCGTGTGTTTGTGGATCAAGCAGCTTTCTTGGTCGTTTGCGCCGTCATGTGAGTGCGATGGCTGCGGGGGATGGTCCGTTTCCGGAGGAAGATTTTTCCCGTCACGCAAGCGCATTCTTCCCGTCGGGAATCTTCGAGCCGTCGACCTCGGCCTGCTCAGTGGCCGCCAGCGCGAGCGTGTCGACGCCACCAACGGAAGATGCAAGTGTCTGGACCCGCCTCCCGTTGGACGTCGCTGTTGACGGGCATGGCGTCTGGCTCGTGTTGATGGTGCCATCACCGATGGCGGTGGTGAACTGGAGAGCTTGATGTGGTGGCGCCGGTCATGTGAGAGAGAGGGAGAGAGCTAGGATGAGCACGCAGTGGGTGGTGGGGACGTGGTGGGTACGGTTCCACTTCCCCCACGCGGATCACGTCCGCTGCAGTGCACAGCACAAAGGGCCCGTTGGCTGGTGGGGACCACGTCTGCTTGTCTTCTTCTTTGTTTGTTAGTTATGCTCTTCACCTGGCCTGCTCCATTTGTTTCTTGGCAACTTGCCTTTTCCCATCATTATTTATTGGCTACTGATCACGTTTGGTACCCTTTTTTTGCCTTTTACCTTCACAAAGAAAGTATTACTATACCGTCAGCTGGATTTTGAGTGGGCCAAACCTAAAAAATACGGTCGCGAGTTGATTTCAAATTAGGGTTTTCTTATATGATATATTTTTACAAACTATCGGATTTTTATGTATACCCTGATCTCCATGTACTGTTGTAAATATTCTTAAAATCTTAAAAAAATGCGGCGGCTATACTTTTATGATAAATAGTGTGAATTCCAACTGAATATGTCAAAAAGATTTCGTAAATTATGATAGCTTCAAAGATGCATATGTAAAATTTCAGTGGATTTAGAGTCTTATATGTAAAAAAACATTAATAAATTCAGAAATATACATGTAAAATAATTTGATTTGATTCGATGATAGCTTGAAGGAAGGGGGACAACCACAACCATTACGAGGATTTTAGAGGTATTTATAATAATATGGGAGTTAGGAATATACATTCAAAAACAGTAAGGGGTATACCTACAAAAATCACTTCAAATCATAAGAGCTCCAAATGCGTTCTAAAGTGCTTACATTTGATTTGAGAATATATTAATTTTTATTTAAAATAAAATATGAACAAATTATCCTAACAACGTCGCCGGCGCCATTCAACATTTTACCTGGCAGCTCATAAATGTTTGGTGGACCAAACTGCAGGTGATTCTGCACGTGATATAGCATTTATAACCCAAAAGGCTTTGGCAACTGGAGGAGATCGTCTATAAAGAAGCTTACCATTCACTAAAGTAAATTTATTAACTCTAGTTTGGTAGGATTCCTCTGAAGTGGTGTCAACTATTTTGGCAGGTCCCACAGAACTTGAGTGAATGTGAACCAAACTCTTAAAATTGGGGAGGCTGTAACAGCTCATCGTCTATATTTTATTTATTTTTCTATTATTAGTAAGGAAATATCTATTTCGTTCAAAGTATCAGGAGGCTATAACAGCTTGTTTTTATATTTTATTTGAAAATTTCCGTTACCAAGGAAACACTTATTTTTGTTCCAGTTATCATGCCATCCAAATTCAAATCTTAAAGCAAAGAATAGAGATTTTAAAAGTATTTTAAATACATTTTAGTCCCTATAATCTTCATATATTCCTTATAAAAATTAACTCCCATTAAAGTTAATGTCCGTTTGAAATTGTCAGAATATGCTAAAAATGTTCTCATAATTGTTAGAATATAACAACAATTCCACCTTCTTAAAAATAACGACAATTAAGCGAACAGAACAGGACGATCTTTAACCAAAGGGCACTAAAGTCTTTTCACACAATGATTAGTATTTAACCATGCCTCTTTTGATTAAAGGGACAGAAAGTAACAACAATTGAAAATGTGATCCGTTATTGTTATAACAGTGGTTTAGAAGAAATTGTGTAACTAAGAGTGGATATTTGATGTTTTGCATGTAAGGAGGGTTAATATGAAATTAACCCTTTAAGAAAATATGAAGATCACAGGAGCTAACAAGGAATATTAAAAGATTATAGGAATTAAAATGTAAAATTCCCTTTAAATATTGCTTCTTCACATGTAGGCTAATTTAAATTTTGCTATTCAACTCTTAATAGCTAAAAGTAGAGAGGAGATCACATATAGTTTTATTTAACTTTTATCTCCACTTAATATAAGGTTCAAGAGTTAACATAAGATTTAAGGGTCATTTGGTTGTAAAATATCAAAAAATAGTGCAAAACACCATTTTTTGATGTGGTGTTTGACAACTTCTTACTACATTTTACACCAAATCAACAACAATTTATTCTTCTTAAACACTTCTCTCACAGTCCAGAAACATGATCTTGGATTGGCATGCCGTGTTTAATATTAGGTCATCCAATTTAAAACTTTCAGATAAATAATGGGAACGGATTCAATATTTCAAGGATATCATATTTTATCTATTAACAAATATCAGATCATCCTAACATAATTCCCGTCTGAATTGGTTGATTTTCACTTAATTTCTTCGGCATATAGATAACTGTAGACTATAGAGCCAATATTTAAATTTATTTAGTAGGCATGTCCTACTAAAAGCCACATGCATGATTGCATCATTTTTCGCACTTGTGAGACTGGTCTTGGATCCATCTGATTTATGTAAGTTCTTATGGGTATTGCTGTTACCTTAGTGAGACCTAGGCATCAGGGACGTAAATTGAACCCTGATCTTTGGTGCCTGGACTTGGTTTAGAATGAAAAAATCAGATTTGGAAACAAGTTGTCTCCAATAATAAACTATCCAAACAAGAAATTTTGAAGACCAGATCTCTCTCAAGGAATTCTAATGCAATGCAAATCCCCAGCAATGCACCGATATCCCTAAAAGTCTGTAAAATTCTTGGATAAAAATCTCCTTTTCTTGATGAGTGTGTGGACCATAAACTGAGGATACAATCAAGTTGTTATCATTGCCATCAGCTGCTTTCCCCATGACAGCAAAACTGACAGATATAGTAAATAGGCCCACATCACACACATTCCTTCTGACTTTATTACCACTCTACACAATTATCTGACCCCCACTGGCCCCAACCACAGGAATAAAAGCCCCCACTCAGTCAAAATAGAATCTCCAATAGCATTAATAACTTGAGACTCAACATTCCCACCTTCATTTCTTGCAAATACAAGCAGTAGTCTATTTTAAACTTTTTATGGCTTGACTCGTGTCGACTCGGGCGACTCGTACCATATCAGGACGAACTCGAGTCGGTGCGACTCGACCGAATCTGTACGATTTGACCATGCGACTCGTACGAGTCGGCACGAATTAATCCGACTCGTACCAGATCATGAGAGATCCGAATCGGTCCGACTCACCGAGTCGGCGAACCCTGCTTCTAATATGATCTCTAACTGCCCTTTGCTTGTGGTCCCCATTAAGGCCTCTAATGTTTCACGTACATGTATTCATAACTGCTATGATCTACCCCCTTGCTTTTTGTACCTCAGTGAATCTGTAATCTCATTCTTGTTAACAAATTTGAGTCCCCTCTTTCCAATCTTTACTCGTCCACCATTGCCTTACTTCTTCTACCGTATCGAGGGTTTTTGTTTAGGCAATGCTATCTATGTACTTTAATAACTCTCTCTACCTTCTCTTTTACTTGTGACATATGGTACAACTACAAACCAATTTCCAAATGAAACAATGCGTAACATCCAAGATGCGATGTGGTTCTGATTACTTCGAAGCATACTTACTGTGGAACACCAGCCTTTCCATGCTTGTCATATGCTTCACGCTTCACAGGGTCACTTAGAACTTAATATGCCTCACCGAGTACCTTGAGAAACTTGAGAGCACTTGAGCTTTTCTGGAGACTCAGAGCTTTGACAGAGCCTCCCCTAATCTTCACTGGCTTCTCTCTTAGGAGACTAATAATAACTCATAAAATACCCATGTAACACTTTTCTTTTATAAGTGGCAAAAGAGAGTGACACATAAGCGTGGTATGATAGCATTTACCCAATAAGGGAAAGTTTGCATTTAATTCTACTCAACTCTAATTATCCAAGGTCAAATTTTTAGAATGTGTTAAAATATTCATAATTATTTTATTTTTTAAAATATTTTAATTATTTTAAATGAACCACACTACCTTTTATGTTTTAGTAAAAAACACAGAAAATGTATAAGATGCATATAATTTATATAGAATTTATCTAACTTTCGAATTCTTCAACAAAAATTCTTTTCCTAAATATTCACCAAATTTGAATGTAGTATATACATAGTTTTCTCGATCTGCACTGTGTGCGGTACAAAAAAAGAGAACACAGTTAGCAATCAGTTTTCACAACACTGCTGTTCAATCTGAACATGGATGATACTTTGAGGATATTCACGTTCGTTAAGCAGGTGTTCCACCTGAAAGGGATAATCCAAGTATTACAATACTTGTTTGGAAGACATAATCATGATTTTTTCAATGAAAAATATACAAACTAAACTTTTTAGGGCCACACAAAAGCCATTTAGGGTCGCAGCAAGGATCCAAGAGGTAGCCATTTATAACATCATGACATGAAAGCAGCTAAACCTTTTAGGGCCATACAAAAGCCGTTTAGGGTCACAGCAAGGATCCAAGAGGTACCCATGACATGAAGGCCTCAGATGTCACGAAGCTGCAAAGTTAAAAAATTTAGTTTTCTATCACTGCCAGAAAAAAAGACCTCGGGGGTCTACAAATGGAGAAAGAACAAATTCTGCCACACCCGAAAAACTTAAACAATAAAAAAAATAATAGTACCATGGTTACATTGTGATAACTTGAAGATCTCTCAACATACTTGCAAATGAGAAACCAAATTATATCAAGCCAGAAACACTTAGTGCAAAAGTAGATCAAGTGCTGGTAGAAGCTAACTGGTCCATTTACTTACACATAATCGTAAAAAAACATGTTACATGAAAGTGTGAAAAGTCCTATAAACTTAAGACAGACCTGGTAACTACCCATCAGCGTAGCTCAACCAGAGTCGAGTTTCAGAAGAGCTCCGTCTGAATCAAATTATGCCCGTTACTGCAGAAGCAAGCATATAATGGACTTAATGACAGTGCTGTTCATTTGAACATGGAGTGTTCTTGGCATATGCACATTCTGCAGACAGTATTCAACGTGAAGGAGATAACCAAAATATTCTTAATTCATTTGACATAGAATTTAACTTTACAAATTTAACATATACAATTTGAGAGTTTACAAGGATATACATGTGAGATACCCAAAAAATGAGCTCTGCCCTCTTGACTTTCAACATATTCAAATGCTTCTTGAAGAGCAGGGGCCATGGTAGTTGCCAACAGGGGCAATTTATGACCTCCAGATGCCGCCAACAGTGGCATCCTCATCCATCAAGAGGACTGTGAGGAAATAAAGCATGGTCTTTCTTGGTACCATGCTTCGACAGCAGCTCCACTGGAGGTCAGACGTCAGAGCAAGTACAGTATAACATTTCACACTTGTAGTTCTCAAGTCCCAACCTCTCACTCTTTAGAGATCCTGCAAAATGCCAAAAGAAAAGTAACTCCATGATGATATGTTTCATTTGTAAAGCTTAACCAAAAAAAAAAAAAAACTGTTTTTCTGGAAGGTGACATAAAGTCACAATTCATTAAGAAAATGATATCAACAAAGGGTACAACAACAACCCACACACTAGGCTACCCTTTAGTCACAAATCAGACCAACAGAACATCCCTTGAAGAGACAGAGGCCCCTCCCAGCTCAAACAAAAACAGAGACTGTTGTATCAAGATGATACAACAGAAAAACCAGAAAATACAAGTTCACAGGTAGAAATTCTTCCATGACTTAACCCTACTCAGCAGCTGAGCATAAGACTGTTGATTGTGGTTCACTGGAGAGCTCCATTCTTCAACAGAAATGATAGCTCTTCTCAGGATATCAGCAACACTTTTAAATTCACCTTTAAATTTCCTCCTATTTCTTTCATACCGAAGTGGCCATAACATTGCAGGACCAAACAAAGACCACACTTCTTTCTGTTCTGGACAATAGCACAACACGTACCAAATTCACCTTTAAATTTCCTCCTTTTTTTATTTCACCAAAAAAACCTGTTAAATTCATCTTTCCTTTTTCTCTTGACTTAAATAAACATCAATCTTCTGAGATAATTATTCAACTGAGAACTAAGACCCCCCAAATAAAAGAACACATACAGAAGCTTAGAGAACACTTCTATTATCCCACAAACTATAACAGCATACACTAAGTGGAAGAGAATTTGACCTTATCTTAGCTGACAAAATCTGAAGGCTGTGGAATGTAGCTCAGTTGCAGAGATGCAAAAAGAATTTCCATCACCTAACAAAGCTGTTATGTGACTTTAATTTTTCTGTAATAAATAGTTTTGTTAGTCTCTATGTGAAAAAACATTCTCAATGCAGTAGACATTGCAAAGAAGGAACAGAAACCATGATGTATGTGATTCCAAGAAATATGAGCTACCATGTATGCACCCTCATTCACGTTCTCATGTTCCATCAAAATGTGAAACTTCCTATCGCAGCCAATGCCTTAACTCATCCAAAGAAAAACACCAATGACAGAAGTAAATCTGAGGTATCAATATTTATACATCAAGGTTTTGGCAATGGATAACTTCTTTTGTTACCATAAGAAGAACAAAAGGCTGAGGAGTCAAATTTGTTGTCTTCGTAGTTGGAAAATGCCTGTGGGCGCTCTCAGCACTTTAACGTTCCAAAAACTTACAAAATCATACTGATTATGGCAATCTATGACAGACCTGTTTTTGAAGACTGGTTGACCCCAGCAAATTTTATGCCAAATAAATTTGGTCAGAGAGATATTGACCCTACTAACAGCTGTGGCAGTCTATACATGGATGAAATCATATATTTTTAACTAATTTGCACCTTCAAATTTAGACATGTGAAAGAAAATTGATCATCATAAAAGCTGCATGGTCAATGAGATACAATTCAATGCTTTATTATTAGTTTTTCACATAGAAAATATGAACTTGAAAATTTTTTGAAGACTTTTACGCATGATCCTCTAATGAAGGTTCAAAATGTTGGTCAAAAACAGCCCATCATCATCATCATCATTGCAAAATGTTAAGTCACCAATGTGTGATTGATTTTGGATCTGGAATCCAGGTTCCTTGAAAACCAAGTATTCAGGAAAGCAGCAAGACTGGAATCTATTGATCGCAAGTGCAGTGTCATGACTTGGCATAGGCAAACTAGTGGAAAAGGGAGGTTTAACTTCTAATAAGTGAACACTCCCTAGTACCTACCCTCACCTGCTTGGCATCTAATAGAGATGGGTTAATATTATACATAATATATATATATACATATATATATATACATATATATATATATACATATATATATACATATATATATATACATATATATATACATATATATATATATATATATATAGAGAGAGAGAGAGAGAGAAACAGTCTGGCCATATACTAGCTGGGCCGTCTGATCATGATCGGATGGCTCCAGCCCTTCCTGCCCCGTGCTGGGCGTGAAGGGGGCACCACGGCGCATCCAACACAACTTTTTTTTTTTAACAATAGAGATCGGACGGTGTGGGCTAATGTACAGCCAGGCTGCACTAGATGCCCTATCCGTATAGTAGCATTACTTATATCATCATCATCATCATCAAAACCTTATCCCAACTATTAGGGGTTGGCTACATGAATCATGTCCCGTCACCTTAATCTATCCATCGCTAAATTAGAACACATAGCAACGCCAAATCATTTCTAACTACATCCAACCACCTCATCTTAGATCTTCCTAGATATATTTTATCTTCCTCCACTCCAATTCTATCACACTTCTTAATTGGTGCTGAACTTAGGTGATGATGTACATGACCAAACCATCGCAACCTATTCTTTATGAGCTTAATGTCAAAATGTCAATGAGAGCTACCCTTAAGTCCTTACATATATATTCATTCCTAATTTTATCTTTTCTAATTTTACCATAACATCCTCATCTTAGCAACACACAATTGTTGCACATGATCCTTTCTCATAGCCTAACTCTCGGAACCATACAACATAATAGGTTTCACAGCTGTCCTATAAAACTTTCCTTTGAGTTCTAAAAGGATCCGTCAATCACAAAGAACTCCATATGCACTTCTCCACTTCCGCCAACCTGCCTTAGCTCTATGAGTAACATCTTTCTGGATCTCTCCATTATCTCGAATAATATATTCTAAATATCGAAAGTTGTTACTTTTAGGAATAACTTGACCATCAATTGTAACCAAATCTACCTGGTCAACCTCTCTGTTACTGAAATTACATTCCATACATTATGTCTTAGTTCGATTAATCCTAAAACCTTTCGACTCCAAAGTTGACCTCTATTATTCTAATTTATCATTTAAACTCTTAATATGCTCATTAACTAGAACAATATCATCTGCAAATAACATACACCAAGGGATGTTACTTTGTAAGTGTTTAATGGCATCATCCATAACTAAAATAAAGAGATAAGGACTTAATGTTGACCCTTGATGTAGTCCAATAGTAATAGAGAACTCTGACATATCTCCAACAATAGTCATCATGCTAGTAGAAGCCTTCTCATACATATCTCTAATCACATGAATATATCAGTTAAATACTATCTTCTTCTCTAAGTCCACCAAATTAGCTCTTTAAGTACACAATCATAAGCTTTCTTTAAATCAATAAAAACTATATATGCATATTTTCTCATTTTTATATTTCTCCATCAGTTGTCTTAATAAAAAAAATAGCTTCTGTAGTGAATCTGCTAAGCATGAACCTAAATTGCTTTTCTGAAACATTAGTAACACGCCTGAAATGCTACTCTACTACTCTTGCTCGAAGTTTCATAGTATGACTCATAAGTTTAATTATACTGTAATTATTGTAATTTTGAATATCTCATTATTTTTAAAGAAGGAAACCATAATACGTCTTCTTCAATTATTCGGCATCTTCTTCTCTTTTAAAATCTTATTGAAAAGTTCAGTTAGCTATTTAACACCTATACTACCTATACTTTTTCAAACTTTGATAAGTATCACACCTGGCCTTAGAGTATTATCAACTCTCATCCTTTTTAGAGCATATTCAACTTCTGAAGCTCTAATTTGTTAATATAATGATAATTAATTTGTCCACTAGACTCATTGGTTTCTTCACAAGGATATCCTCTAGATTGACCGCCATTAACAGTTTTTTAAAAATAAGTGCTCAATCTCTTCTTAATCTCGCAATCATTTACTAAAATCTTGCCATCCTCACTCTTAATATATATAACATGATTACAATCCTTACTCCTTTTGTCTTTTAGTGTAGCAAGTTTATATATATCTTTTTCATACTCTTGGATTCCCAACTTAAGATACTATTCTTTAAAAAAAAAAAAAAAGACTTAGTTTCACTAACTGTTTTCTTAGTGTTTGTTTTTACAATTTGTAAGCTTTAAAGATTTGATCATTTTTACTCATTTGCCACGTTTTAAAGCATTCTTTTTTATGGTTAATAAATTTTTGAATGTATATATAAACACACATTTACACATACATACATGAAGAGGAAAAGACAAGAAAGAAGCAGATGTGAAAAGGAACAAGATGTGAGGGAGACAAACACCGGAGAGAGGCCCATTCTGCACAAACAGCAGGTGGCCACCTCCCAAACCTTTGCTTTTATTAATCATAATCAGTGATACAATAGAGGGCAAAGTCCTCCCTGCCACTATTAACCAAATCAGCGGTATTCAAGACAAAAGAAACAAAAGCAACGCAGAAATCTACAAACATCCCTCAATTAAACCTGGGTTCTCCTCAGTGGTTTTGGATCCAATTCCAATTGTCACAGGGTCCAGTCCCTTTCAACACATACATAATCGAGAAGAGATTGAATGCTCAAGACATGCGTAAACCAACTCAAACAATTTGGCTTGTGACAGAACATGAAATACCAAGGTACTCTAGATGGATGATTTAGTTTCAAGACAAGAAGTCCAAGCTCAACTTGAGATGATGTTATCTATGCAGCTCTAAATTACTCAACAAGTGAGGTCTAGCTCGTTTCCTACACTTCAAAACTTGATCCAATCAGTGAGGATCAGATTGGATCTGTGAACCAGGTCCATATTGTCAGTGATATAACCTACATAGTACCTACCGATCTTCCCTTGGACCAGGCCAATTAAATCTTCACTGTTGTCCTTCAATGCATATGGCAGAGCCTTCTGATACATTTGAAATGATGTATGTATTCCAGCATCCTCCATCCACTGCAAAACCTGTATGCAAAACAAGAAAACTCACGCTGAAGCACAAAAAAGAAGCAAATTGAAATCAGCTAAGAAGGGGGAAACTAATTAATATTCATAACAAGAGAGGCAGCATAAGTGGTGCTGATGGAAAAAGTAGGAAGGGGATGCATTTCTTTAGATACAACAAGTAGAATAAACCAAAAGAGAACAAAAACAAAAGCACAATGCAAAATTCACGCCGAAAAATGAGGAAAAACAGATACTAGGCAAGGAATAAATATGGCATCTCAACTCATTTGAAAGCTCAAAATCCAACCGCCAGCAGACAAAAATAATCTTTTAGTAGCTTAGCTCCCACCAGAATTTTTTATCCAAAAGTTGCTGTGGATTGCACCACCAATTTATTAGAGTAAAGAGGTAGTACAGCCAATTGGAGGAGGAAAGACACCTCACTGAAGTTTTATTCCGGATCCCACTCATGGTGGCCAAGAAACTGGAAGCCATTCAGTGCAGGTTTTTTTTGAAACGAGGTTTCGGAAAAGAGCAGAAGTAGCATGATGTTAGCTGGAAAAGGATTTGTATGAATAAAGAGGTGGGATGCTTGGGAATCAAGGACATTCGTGACGTTGATTTGGCCCTTCTTGGGAAGTGGCTCTGGAGGCTGGTTGTGGTAGAGGATAACATTTGCATGGAAATTGTCAAGCAGAAGCACTACAGGCATAATAGAGTGTGATATCAACCCGGACAGTACATATAATGTCTCTCAACTGTGGAGAGATATGGGATGGAACACCAGCCGGGGAATGGACAGCAGTGGCTATTTTGAGAGGACAAATGGTGTGATAATGTCCCTTTGAAAGAGAAGTTCCCTAGGTTGTATTCAGTTTTGAGCTCCTTGTTGGCAGTGATGGCTGAGGTGTGAGAATCAGAGGGTTGGGCACCCATGTTTCGTAGAGATTTGACGGATGGGGAATTCCATCAGCTGATGGGTGATGAGGACACCAGAGCCCGTACCCGATTTGACCCGGCTCACACGTACTGCCGTTGGAGGCAAGGAATTCCGGATCGGATCGGGTCCCCGAATCGGGTCCCCGAATCGGGTCCCGCCGATCCCGATCCGACTCGGATCGGATCGGCCGAGTCGGCCGATCCAGATGAAGTCTGGCCAGTCCGACTCGGCCAGATTAAAAAATAATAAAAAATTAAAAAAATCAGAAAAAAATAAAAATAAAATCAGAAAAAATTACATACATATTATTCAATTGATGTACAATAAGAATGAATGCAATTCATGTACATCCATAAAAAACCCTAAACCCTAAAACCCTAAACCCTAAACCCTAAACCCTAAACCCTAAACCCTAAAACCCTAAAACCCTAAACCCTAAACCCTAAACCCTAAACCCTAAACCCTAAACCCTAACCCCTAACCCCTAACCCCTAACCCTTAATCCTTAATCCTTAATCCTTAATCCTTAACCCTTAACCCTTAACCCTTAACCCTTAACCCTTAACCCTTAACCCTTAAACCCTAAAACCCTAAAACCCTTAACCCTAAAACCTAAACCCTAAACCCTTAACCCTTAACCCTAAAACCCTAAAACCTAAACCTTAAACCCTAAACCCTAAACCCTAAAACCCTAAACCCCTAAACCCTTAAACCTTAAGGGGGGGACCGAAATCGGCCCGAACCGGACCAGATCGGGTCCGGACCGGCCAATCCGGCCCCGATCTGGTCCGGTTCGGGCCGACTTCGGCCGTTTTTTTTTTTTTTTTCAAATCGTTGGGGGGGGAACAGTGAAATCCCCCCCGAATCGGATCGGAATCGGCCGATTCCGCAATCCATGGTTGGAGGACATCGACCTCGACTCTAGCTTCACTTTGGCTTGGTGAGGTCCAAGGTTTGCTGTATCGTACCGGATCGGGCCGACTCATACGAGTCGACACGTATCTGGACAATCTCGAGTCATTGGCACGAGTGGATCGTACAAGTCGGGCTGGGACGCTTCCGGATCGAGCCGTCTCGCATCGTATCAGACTGACGTGTGCCTGGTCGCACGATACGAACACGAGGCGCTGCAATCCGGTGCGAGCCCAATCACGGTTCAGCTCAAGTCAGTGTGATCCGACTCGATAAAGTTTGATCTTTAGTCTAGGTGTATTATTTTGTTTTGTTGATTGAGATTTGACGTTTCTAACTTTCTATGAGATGTGGTTTACCACTTTCTTTTGCAAATTGAGATCCCTAGATTAAATTCCTCTCGATGAGTATCCTAGACTAATTTTTTTATAAATTTAAATTCATTAAATTTGAGTATTTTTCTTAAATGTGACTTATAATCATTCACAGTAATGATGGACGTGAGGTATGATGTTTACAATTAGGTAACTATTAAAAAAAATGAGAGATTTGTCAAAAAAACTTAGCCTGCATTGGCTTGAATCAGTTCGACTCGTGCGAGTCGACCCAAGTCGGTCCGAGTTGGATCAAATCCGACTCGTATCTGGCCAAACCTGATCCGATCTGGATCCACGAGTCAGCGAACCTTGGTGAGGACACATTTTTGGACCAAGTTACATTTTCCATTTTGCCATTTTTGGACCAATTTAAACCTTTTTATTTTTTTGCTATTTCCTACATGTTTTTTTTTTCTCATTTTGAGATGCAGGGCCATTCTTGTCTTTTCTTTTCTACAGCACTCCATGGAACCCTCTATATATACATGTACATACCTCGTTTTAAGGGTGGACAAAAAAAGGTAAGGAATAGAAGGTTCCAAAAGTGGTTGTGCAGTGTGTGTGTGTGCGCCGAACCCGTGATGGGGCTCTATGGGAGGGCGTGAAGCCCTCGTCCCCTCCCCTCCCTCCTTCTTGGCATCTTCTTCTTCTTCTACCCTCCCCCTCTCCCATCGCCTTCACCTCCCGGCCTCTGTGCTCTCATTCAACCCCCCATCTCTGTTTCACATCAACTTATGGTATCATAGCCCAAGCCCGATCCCTCCCGTCCCTATTTCTCATCCCCCTCATCACCACCTTGGTCCTCATCTTCCCCAAAACCCCCTCCACTGCGTCACCCTCTTCACGTGTCTTTGTTGTTGCCAGAGAAGCCGGCAGTGCTTCCAGTCGCCATAGTCCAACCTGCATCCGCTCCCCCCCCCCCCACCATCGCCATTGCCGCTGCCCGTGTTCTACACAACCGTCTTGAGGATAGTCAGGTCATCCAAACCACCATTCCATGCTGAAGCAAGGCTTGATGCTCTCGGGGGTCTTGGTGGAGGAGGAGAACGACTGGAGGAGTCAAGGGATGAGGAGGAGGAGGAGAAAGCAAAGGGGTCGCCGTCGTCAGTGGGATCTCCGAATTGACTGAGATCTTGCCGAGAAGGGCGGAGACAAGCTTATGCAGGAGGCCGGAGCTGCTCTTGCAGCTCTTGAGGGAGTTGAGGACATCCCTCCAAGTCCACTAGAAGAGCCCGTCGAGGAATGTTTCCGCCTGGCTCAACAGGTTGCGAGGCACCGGCTGAAGGAGACGACGTCGACAGCGATGATGATGGCATCTTTGATGGGACTGGGTGATGACCCCAACGGCGGCACCGACTGAAGGAGACTACGGCGACGTCGACTGAGACTGGCAAGGTGGTCGGCTACATTCGGACCGAGTATTTCATAGTAGAGGATATTGAGGATCTGCCTGATGGAGGCAGACTAGGTGTGATCCGTTGTACTTTGACTCAGTCTCGAGGGAGTGATGATTAGTGCCGCACTTCCTTCTTTCACACATATTATTGTGTCGATGATAAAGTGTGCAAGGTCATCATTGATAGCGGGAGTTGCATCAACGCCATCTCTACGAAGGCTGTTGAGCGCCTTGGGCTAATTTCTGTTGATCAAACTCACCCCTACCGTGTGTCATGGGTGGACTCCACCTCTATTCTGATTTGAACGAGATGCCTCGTTCCAATACATTTCCACCCATACACGGATCAGATTTAGTATGACATTCTGCCGATGGAGGTCGGGAGCCTTATTCATGGTCGGCCGTAGATCTATGACATGGATGCGGTCCTCTATGGTCGGTCCAATACTTGTGTGTTTCCCTTTGACAAACTGCACATCACTTTACAGCCTTCCCGACCGAAGTCAACACCATTGCAGGAGACCACTCCTTCTAGTACTCTTATTTCTCCTTCTACTCCGTCTACTTCCACTGCCGCTACCTCTTATGGTGCTATCCATTCCAACACTACTCCTACTCTTAGTACGACACTGCTAAGCACTCCCACTTTTCCCCGCTCAACTCATTCGATCGTCTCGTCTGCTCACGAGCCTTTTATCCTTGGTGCATTACCTATGATGACCTTATAGCTGATTAGCGCCAGGGAGTTTGAGATTGATCTGTTTGAGAGGGAGCCCATATTCATTTTGGCAGTTACAGAGGTGAGTGATGAGACCCTGGGTGAGCACCCCGCCAAGGTCACCTCTCTACTTCAAGAGTTCCATGATGTTTTTTTTAGGACCTTCTGAACGGTTTACTACCCATGCGTGACATTCAGCACACAAATCGATTTGGTTCTGGGATCTACCTTAGCTAATCTGCTGCATTATCATATGAATCTCGCTGAACACGCGAAACTTCAGAGGTAGGTTGAGGAGTTCCTGAGGAGAGGCTCGATTCGAGAGAATTTGAGTCCCTACGCGGTCCCCGTACTGTTAGCTCCAAAAAAAGATGGCACATGGAGAATGTGTGTGGATAGCCGTGCCATCAACTGTATCATAGTCAAATACCATTTTCTCATTCCCCGTTTGGACAACATGTTTGACATAATGATGGGAGCCGCTGTGTTCCCAAAGATTGACTTAAAAGAGTGGCTATCACCAAATCCAGATTCGACCTGGAGATGAGTGAAAAATGGCGTTCAAGACGAAAGACGGGTTGTACAAGTGGTTGGTCATGCCTTTCAGGCTGTCCAACACCCCCAGCACTTTCATGCAGCTCATGACTCAAGAACTTCGACTCTTCGTTGGCACATTTCTAGTCGTATTCTTTGATGACATTCTTATCTACAGCCGTACTTAAGAGGATCATATAAAGCACCTACGTCAGGTGCTCCTCATCCTTCGCCGCGAGAGCTTATTTGGAAACATCAAGAAGTGTTCCTTCCTGACAGATCATGTGATCTTTTTGGGGTTCCTTGTGTCACCTGAGGGTGTCTCTGCCGACCCGAACAAGGTCAGAACGATAGTAGTGGCCCGAGCCATAGAGCATTCATGATGTGTGCAATTTTCATGGCTTAGCGACCTTCTACCATCGTTTTATCTGGGGGTTCAACTCAGTTATGGCTACGATCATTGATTGCATTCGAAAAGAAGCCTTTTCTTAGTCGAAAGCCGCATCTTCGGCCTTTCAGGGCATTAAAGAGCACATGACCCAGGCAGCTATTCTTCGACTGCTTGATTTCTCGAAGGTGTTTGAGGTCTCATACGATGCTTCTAGTGTCGGCATAAGTAGAGTCTTGAGTCAGGAGGGCCATCCTATCGCATTTTTTAGTGAGAAATTGAATGATGCCAAGCTAAAGTACTACACCTATGATAAGGAGTTTTACGCAATAGTCCAGGCCTTAAGATATTGGTGACATTATCTACTGTCGCAGGAGTTTGTGTTGCACTCCGATCATGAGGCCCTCAGGTTTCTCTACATCCACAGGAAGCTTAATCCGAGGCATAGCTGATGGGTCGAGTTTCTTCAGGCTTACACGTTTGTTCTTCGTCACAAGGCGGGGTGTAGAGAACTACGTGGCTGATGCACTGAGCTGTCGATCTTCCCTTCTATCAGTTGTCAGCACTGAAGTCACGGAATTCAAGAGACTCTGGGACGAGTACCCAGTTGTCCTGATTTTCGTCCGATTTACACTGCCCTTCAATCCGGACCCTTTTAGAGAGTACTGTGATTACATCCTTTAGGAGGGTTACCTTTTTCGTCGTGGGTCGAGATTGTGCATATTGCAGACTTCGGTCTATGATTTTCTGATCTAGGAGGTTCATACGGGTGGTCTAGCCGGTCACTTCGTCTGGAACAAGACCATTGATCTTATTGAGTATCAGTTCTTCTGGCCGAACATGAAGTGCGACGTTGCTTGTATCGTGGCTCAGTGTCGTACATGTGCTATGGCAAAGCAGAGGAATTATAATACCGATCTGTACTCCCCGTACCTGATCGTCCGTGGCAAGATGTTAGCACATATTTTGTCTTAGGCCTGCCGCGTACGATTCGAAGGCACGACTCTATCTTAGTTGTTGTCGATCGATTTTTCAAAATGACACATTTTGTTCCCTGCTCGAAGACTTCTGATGCGTCTAAAGTGGCCCATTACTTCTTTAAAGGTGTGGTTCGATTGCATGGGCTACCTAAGACCATTGTCTCAAACAGAGATGTTTGATTTGTTAGCTATTTTTGGAAGATCATTTGGCATCTGATGGGAACCAGGCTCAAATTTTTCACTACCTATCACCCCCAGACTGATGGTTAGTCTAAGGTAGTCAATAGGAGTCTGGGTAATCTTTTGCGTTGTTTGGTTGGAGAGCATGTCCGTAATTGGGATCAGGTCTTATGGCATGCAGAGTTTGCATACAATAGTTCTATCAAATAGGTCTACTGACATGTGTCAATTCGAGATTATTTTTTACTATAAACCTAGGGGACCTGTAGACCTGGTCCCACTACCCATTTAGTCCCGTACTTCAGAGTCAACTGAGTCCCTTGCCCATCGCATCAATAGTCTACATAATAGCGTATGTCACCGTGTCGAGGTCACTAATGAATGTTATAAAGAGTTGGCAGATACGCATCGGCAACCACTTGAGTTCAAGAGGGTGATTATGTCATGATTAGGGTCAGACCTGAACAGTTCCCATCCGAGGCCGTGAATTAGTTGCAAGATCGAGGAGCTGGTCCGTTTAAAGTGTTGAAACGGGTCGGGCCGAACATGTATGTGGTAGATCTTCCCCCGGAGTACAACATCAGTATCACTTTCAACGTCTCATATTTGGTAGCCTACTAGATCCTGCAGTGATACTTAGTGACCCATTTAAGCCTTCTCCTCCCCTTGAGAGTTATCCCACCCATAAGTGTCCACTTAGAGCCTCCATTCCAACACGGCGAGAGCACATTGACCATATATTGGACAAATATGTTATTACTTCTAGAGATAGGGCCTACCTAGTCTGTTGGAGAGGACGGCCGACCGGTACGTACCGGCCGGTACCGGTCGATACCCTTTAAATCAAGGGTACCGGTGCCGGCCGATACCCGTACGTACCGGCCGGTACGTACCGGTATCGGCCGATACGTACCGGTATCGGCCGGTACGTACTGGTATCGGCCGGTACTACCAACCATGGTCACAAGCAAAGAGCTTCAACAGATCGACCCGGACCTTCTAGAATAGTACATGAGCGGACGTGACCCTCACTAGACAAGGTCGAGTTCCTCCTAGCCAGAGAGGATTGATGAGGACACAAGAGTCCGTACCTGATTCGATCTGGCTCATGTGCACCGCCGTCAGAGGACATCGACCTCGACTCCAGCTTCACTTTGGCTTGGCGAGGACACATTTTTGGATTGAGTTACATTTTTGCCATTTTGCCATTTTTGGACATGTATTCAGCCCATTTGAGGCCCGTTTAGACCTTTTTATTTTTCTGTTATTTCCTGCACGTTTTTTTTCTCATTTTAAGATGCAGGGACATTCTTGTCTTTTCTTTTCTAGGGCACTCTATAGATCCCTCTATATATACATGTACATAGCTTGTTTTGGGGATGGACAAAAAAAGATAAGGAATAGAAGGTTCCAAAAGTGGCTATGTAGTGTATGTGTGCCGATCCCGTGATGGGGCTCTGTGGGAGGGCGTGAAGCCCTCGTCCCCTTCCTCTCCCTCCTTAGCATCTTCTTCTTCTTCTACCCTCCCCCCTCCCATCGCCTTCACCCTCCGGCCTCTGTGCCCTTATCCAGCCCCCCATCTTTGTCTCGATCAATGGGTCTCCGTGATGCTTTACAAAGGCTTAATATTGTCCAGGAAAAGGAAGATTAAGTCCACCGGTACCTACTCCATCAAGTCGGCCTACTCTTTACTTCACGATGGTGGGATGAAGTTTCCATATATGAAGCAAGTTTGGAAGCCATGCAGTATTTTGAAGGTTAAAGTCTTGATATGGAGGATCTCTCATGGGAGGATGCCCACCAAAGATAGATTGGCAGCCTTCATAGATAACATTCAGCCCAGTTGTCCCCTTTGTGGTATGCAGGAGGAGGATTTAGACTATCTTTTTGTGTGGTGCCCATTCACGGAGGAAGTTTGGAAACACTTTTTCACCAAGGCTAAGTGTAATTATTCAATTCCAAAGATAGTGCATGAACTGTTGAAAGACTGGCAGTAGTGTTGGCATTCTAAAGGTGATAGCAAGGTCTGGTGGTTGGTCCTTCATGCGACTTTGTAGACAATTTGGGGCGACGGGAATGTGAGGATTTTCAAGAATCAGGCCAGGAGTTAAGATAGAGTACTTTCTTTCATTTGTGATGTGATTAGGGAATGGGGGAGGCTTCTTGCTAATGTAGACACCTCACGTTCCACTCCTTTGTCTCTTTTTGGAGGAGGGGTTGAGTGATCGCACCGTCTTGGTGTGATTTTTTATACAGGGGAGTTTTGAGAGGTTTTATCTCTTATTCTTGTATATCCCCTTTCTTTTCATTTATACAATTGTGGTACTATCCACTTCTCAAAAGAAAAAAAAAAAAAAAAGACACCTCACTGAAGCAACATCGAACTACAAGACCTCAAGAACATACTTGGCTTAATTTCCTCTCCCTTTTACAAGTCATACAAAAAGAAACTAAACCAACCTAAACAGATTTAAGTGGCCAATGACCAACAAAAATACCATGCGAGTAGACATCTATTGAGCTTTTACCTCCAAAACAGCCGAAGGCCCTCCTGCCAAAATGATCAGAACCAACTCCTAAAAAGCCAGCCAAGTGCCATGAGGCTCCCGCCACTGCATGGTCTGGGAACATCAAAGTATGTAGCCTTACCCTTGCTTTTTTTAAAAGTGATTGTTTCCAGTTTTGACCCCATGACCTCCAAATCACCAAGGCTCTCCCTCATGGATGATAAGCTTTCTATGATGAAACAAAATTCAAGAACCGAACAATTGGCATAAATTCAGAAATAATAGAGAAAGAAGCATAGAATTTGAGATGGGATGAATAGGAAAACCAGATTTCTACTCTTGAGAATTCAACAATGTGAAAGAGGAGAAGTTATAAAAATTATATAATAATGGAAAGAGGGTAAAAGTTAATCAACATACTTTATTTGCATGTCAACTTGGAAAAAATGAATATAAGACTCAGACTGATTGGTGAGGACACTTGCGCGCGGATCCAGTTCGACCTGACCCGCGTCTACAAACGAAGGAGGACGTCAGCGGCGGTTCCAGTGTCTTTATGGCTCGACGATGGCTTATTTGAGGATTGATTAGTATTATCATTTTGGAGGGACAACTGGGACTCATGTACGGCCCGTTATGAGGCCCAATTATCATTTTCTATTTTATTTTAATTTTCTGCAAGAATTTTTGTATTTATCTAGGTTCAGGGTTATTTTTGTCATTAGTGGCTAGGGTTTCTACCCTATTTATAGGCTTGTATCCCCTCGTGGGAAAGGGATTAATTGATGATGAATAAAGAAAACATTTGCAGCCGCCAGGAGCGTATGTGTGCGTTTAGGGCGTAAAGCCCCTTTTCCTCTTCCCCGTTGTCTTCTTCCTCATCTCTCTCATTGTGTTCTCTCTCTCCCTCTCAAGGTCGCTCTTGTCGTTTTCCCCGCACCTCCCTTCTCTCTCTCTCCCTCTCAAGGTCGCTCTTGTCGTTTTCCCCGCACCTCCCTTCTCTCTCTCTCCCCACTCTCTCGTGCCCCTACCGCCCTCGAAGTCTTCGCGGAGACGACATCGTCGCCTGTGCCCACGAACTAGGCGTGCATCTACGGGCCTACACCACGCGGCGCCCTAAGGGGGTTCCTGCCCTGCAGCCGCCCCGCCTAGGTCCCGCACCCGCCCGTCGTGCACCACCGAAGTCTACGCGCCGCCTCGCGCCCCTGCGACGCGTTCACCTGCCCGTACGGGTGAGCTTCCCAGCCACCGCCACCATCGTGCAACACGCCCCAACAGCTCAGCCCTACGTGTTCGCCCCTCCTTGCGAGGCTCGCCCGCACATAAGCCTGCCCATCTGGGCACCCGAGCCGCTCATCCATGCGGTGCAATCCGCCAACGATGCCCGTGCCGCCTCGACGCGCACGCGCGTTCATGTCCCGAAGCGCCCCGCCCTCTACGTAGCCACCAGTCGCCTCAGACCCCGGTGATTTCCCGCCTAGTTCCGCCTCACCCAAGACGCACCCCAGCCGCACTCTCTCGCTCCCGCACTTCGTGTCCACGGTCTTGCGCCGGTTTAGTGCATCGCCCCCGCAGACTTGTGCCGCGTAGTC
The DNA here is from genome assembly GCA_030544215.1 of Zantedeschia hybrid cultivar. NCBI lineage: Eukaryota > Viridiplantae > Streptophyta > Magnoliopsida > Alismatales > Araceae > Zantedeschia > Zantedeschia hybrid cultivar. The sequence goes on along the minus strand of JARZZO010000005.1, from coordinate 74,424,994 downwards.
CTCCCTTCTGCCCAAGCGCTCTCTCACGCGTTGTTCACCGTGCGCCTAGGTGCGCCTTAACCATATCAATTGTCTTATTACACCCGTTCGAGTCGCCATCGAGCCGTCTGCGAATCCTCTCTGAAGTTGTAGTCCCCATTTGACACTAGGTCAATTAGTTCTGATTGGCTCTCATCCCGTCAATTTGTCATTTATTATATGATCGTGTTTGCTCCCGTGCATGTGAGTTAGGATTCCTAACTACTTGTTTAAATTCTCGTTGTCGGATTGCGAGTCTAAGTGGTTTGTCCCATGGCACTATTTGAGCATATTGATTGCATTGTTATTGCCCTAGCTATTTGGTAGTTCTCACTACTATCGGTCCTGTTTATTTTATCACGGCGAGAGGACGACTCCCGTACTTGCTCGTGATTGAGTTACGTAGCTTCTCTCATGGAAACGAGGGACATCTGGTGATTCGTTTGTGGTTCTTTATGGCGTTGTTGTTGATCTCGAATTGTTACGATAGTTCGGAGTCTTTTCGGTAGTCGTCCCACATCAGTTTGGTATTAGAGTATTAGGTTTGTCTAGGGCTTATTTTAGTGTTAGTGTGTCTCCATCCATTTTGTTCCTCACATATCTTTTGTTGGTCTGCGTCAGCATGCTAGTCGTCTAGGTGTCAGCTAGTACACGTCACCACTCTGCCTGCATTTCATGCCCATACGTAGCGGCACGGATTTCCACATGTCTGCACTAGCGTCAGGTTCGCATGCAGGGTCCCCGAATGTCCCCGATATGGCCGAGTTGGTTAGCCAGCTCATGCACCGTATAGATGGTTGGGACCAGCGCCTTCAGAGTTTGGGAGAGTCGCTTTGTTCTGTGGAGAACAGAGTCGACGATTCCGAGCATACGGTTCAGGATCTAGCCGGCGTCATGGGTGCGCCGAGGGGTCTTCCTCAGGGCCTAGGTCTAGTGCGGGCTGTCGAGAGACAAAACCCAAACCTGGCCTCGCACCCTCCCCACATCTTGTCCTGGCCAACCCTGTCCCACATGTGGAGGCTCCTTCGAGAGCAGACCTAGTCGATGAGCGGCGACTTGCCGATGACGGGGTGGATTACGATCTACGTAATGAGTTGGTTGATCAGATTGTGGCGTGTCGGCCTATGAGGCAGAATAGGCCGCGCGACCAAGATGATGGTGTCGATCAGAGATGCGCGAGGCGTCAGGGGGATAGGCTTGATCGTTATGATCATTGGGATCTTCGTGACCGCGATGATCGGTTAGAGCGGCGCGGTCAAGATGTTCAATTCGATCGACACGATCGAGTGGATCGGCACGACCGCCCGATCGAGTTGACCGAACTGAGCGATATGATCGAGATGACCGATATGATCAATACGCCCGTGGAGATCAACCCGAGTTTGAAGAAGCGCTTAGACGCCATCGACGTCCGAGGGATCGGGATGATCTGGACGATTGAGATGATTTTGAGGAGGAGCGGAGGACCCACCACGTCCAGAGAGACCTAGATGATCGTCGGGCCGCTCGTGCGAATGCTCCCACCTTTGACGGGTCCTTAGACCCGAAAGCTTATCTTGATTGGGAGGCTAGCATGAACCGATACTTCGATTGGATAGATATGACTGACGTCCCGCGAGCTCAATTCGCCATAATGAAGTTGATAGGCCAGGCTCAAACTTATTGGTCGAATGTCGAGGACCTGCTTGAGTAGCGTCAGCGAGAACCCATCGAGTCGTGGGAAGACAAGAAGGTCAAGCTGCGTGAGAAGTATCATTCCCCGACTTATCGCCACCGCCTCATTGATAGGTGGCAGATCATGGCTCAGGGTAGTCGCACTGTTTCTGACTACATTGCCGAGTTTGATGGGTACCTGATGAGATGTGGGGCTCTAGAGGAGAGTGCGTTGACTCTTTCCCACTTTCGGAAGGGTCTACGCTGTGTGTATCAGCAAGAACTGTTCCGTCAACATGCAACGACCATTGAGCATGCCTATCAGGTCGTAAGAGAGATAGAGCAGTTTAAGCTTGAGGTGGAGTCACCCCTGCGTGCTAGACCGGCCTATTAGCAACCTATTAATCAGCGCGCCGCACCGGGAGTACCACAGAGGACTCCAACCTTCAGACATGTTGATCCCAGTCATCATGACCCACCCGCTCGCCCTTGTTTTCCCCAGAGGGACCCTGTGCCCGCCTTATCGGCACCCCAAGTCCGTCCACCTATGGGAGCCCCTCCACCCAGACGAGGGGATAAGGGGAAAGACCCAGCTATGGGTGAGTCCTCCCAAGAGAGCAGAGCCAGTGGGCGCTGCTTCAGATGTTAGGGATTTGGACATTACATGTCTCAGTGCCCGTCCAGACATAGTTGTCAAGGCGGTAAGGCGACCAAGGCGTGCTCGGGGTTCTGGACCGCCTAAGCGCTTAGGCGCCCGCCTAGGCGTCGCCTAAGCGTCAACTTCATAATATAATATTTTAATTTAAGATATAATATATATATATATGTACACACATATTACATACATACATTTAAATACATATATATATATATATACATTTAGATTTACACACATATATATACATACATACATATATATCTATGTATAAATGTATGTATGTAATATGTGTATATGTCTAACTATATAATATATACATACATATATATACACAAATATATCTAAATGTATGTATGTAATATGTATATGTATATATATATATACACATTTTACATACATGATACATATATTTAGATGTATACATATACATATATATGCATGTTTGTATATATAAATCTATATATGTCTATATATATGTATTAGTATGTATTTATATAATTATATGTGTATATATATACATATATGTATATATACAAAAAGAGAGGGGCAAGAACCCTAGATTTCAGAAATTTGGGCGCCTTGGGCGCCTAGGCAGGCGCCTTAGGCGCCTTTTCACATGTTGGAAAGGCGTCCCAGCGCCTTGGTGCTGTGAAAGCGCCTTGGCGCCTAGGCGGCGCCTTGACAACAGTGCGTCCAGATCCTTAGTTATTAGAGATGTGGATCCAGAGGAATGCTAGTCCGAGTTGCAGACGGTGAGTTATGTGGCTGGTGATGATATGGCCGATGACTTTCACTCTGAGGGAGAGATTGTGGGTTACATCAAGACTCAGTTTTTATGGCATGGTGATAGTGAGGATCTTCCTGATGGGGGTCGGATTAGTGTGGTCAAATGCATCTTGACCCAGCCAAAAGTGTGTGATGACTGGCGCCGCACCACCATCTTTCACACCTATTATCGTATTGATGGCAAGGTGTAAGGTAATTATTGATAGTAGAAGTTGAATTAATGCAATCTCCACTAATGTCGTCGCACGTCTTGGGCTAATCGTCGTTGATTACCTTCGTCCCTATCGTGTATCCTGGGTGGATTCTACTTCCATTCCGATTCAGACAAGGTGTCTCATTCCCATTTGCTTCCTACCTTATGAGAATAAGAATTGGTGTGACATCCAGCCTATGAACGTCAGGAGCCTCATACTTGGCAGGCCTTGGCTGTATGATATGGACGCGACCCTCCAGGGCCGGTCCAACACATGCATATTTTAATATGGCGACCTGCTCATCACTTTACAGCCTTCCCGACCTAGGTCGCCCTCTCAGCAGGGGACTTCTTAGGGGAGTTCTTTGGCATCCCCGAGTACCCCTCCTTCTGGTGCCCCTACCACCTCCAGCACCACCCATGCTTGTCTTCCTACCACTCTCAGTACGGCTTTAGCGAGTACGTATTCCAGTTCCCGTCCGACCCGATCGAGCATCACCAACACTTGCAAGCCTTCCCTCCTTGGCACACCTTCCACTGTAAATTTACAGCTTATTACTGTCAAGGAGCTTGAGTATGATTTGGTTGAGAGTGAGCAGCATGTGTTTCTTTTAGCGGTTAGAGAGGTTACTGCCGAGACCCTAATTGAGCACCCCACCGAGGTCACCTCTCTTCTTCAAGAGTTTCATGATATCTTTCCTGAGGATCTTTCGGAAGGTTTACCACTTATACGTGATATCAACACGCCATCGATCTGATTCCGAGATCCACTTTGTCCAACATGCCGCACTATCGCATGAATCCCAATGAGTATTCTGAGTTCTAAAGGCAGGTTGAGGAACTCCTGACGAGGGGCTCCATTCGTGAGAGCTTGAGCCCCTGCGCCCGCACTCCTAGCTCCAAAGAAAGATGGCACTTGGAGGATGTGTGTAGATAGCCGCGCAATCAATCGCATCACTATGAGATTTCGCTTCCCTATTCCCCGCCTTAATGATATGTTTGATATGACGATGGAGCCACTGTGTTTTCAAAGATCGATTTAAAGAGTGGTTATCACCATGTTCGGATCAGACATAGGGATAAATGGAAGATGGCTTTCAAGACAAAGGATGGGCTCTACGAATGGTTGGTCATGCCCTTTGGCCTGTCCAACACCCCTAGCACCTTTATGCGACTGATGACTCATGTACTACGACCTTTTATTAGTATATTTTTGATCGTGTACTTCGACAATATCCTCATCTACAGCCGTTCTAGGGAGGATCATCTAGAGTACCTTCGACAGGTGTGCCTCATCCTTCGTCGCGAGAGTTTGTACGGGAACCTTAAGAAATGTGCTTTCATGACTGGTCAAGTGATCTTTTTAAGGTTTATCGTCTCATCTGAGAATGTTTCTACTGATCCAGAGAAAGTCAAAGCGGTGGTAGAATGACCTGAGCCGCAGTCTATCTATAATGTATGGAGTTTTCACAGCTTTGCGACGTTCTACCGTTGATTTATCCACGGATTCAGCTCCATTACGACTCCGATCACTGACTGCATTCGGAAGGGAGCCTTTCATTGGACAAAGGTTGCTGCTTCGGCCTTTCGTGACATCAAGGAACGTATGACCCAAGAACCTATCTTTCGTCTGCCTGATTTTTCGAGGGTGTCTGAGGTCTCATGTGATGCTTCTGCTTTCGGCATAGGTGAGGTTTTGAGCTAGGAGGGTCATTTCATTGCATACTTCAGCGAGAAACTGAACGATGCTAAGCTGAAGTACTCCACTTATGATAAGGAGTTTTATGCAGTAGTGCAGGCGTTGAGATATTAGAGACATTATCTGCTACCGCAGGAGTTCGTGCTATACTCCAATCATAAGGCACTTTGGTTTCTCCACGCCCAGAAGAAGCTGAACCCAAGACATAGTCGATGGGTCGAGTTTCTTCAAGCCTACACATTCATCCTGAAGCACAAGGCGGGTGTGAAAAACCGTATGGCTGACGCACTGAGCCGTCGATATTTCCTACTATCAGTTGTCAGTGCGGAGGTCACAAGATTTGAGAGGCTCCGAGACGAGTATTGTAGCTGTCCCAACTTTGGTCTTATCCACTCGGCCCTTAAGTCCGGACTCTCTAAAGAGCACAGTGAGTACATCCTTCAGGAGGGCTACCCTTTTCGTGGGTCCAGGTTATGCATTTCCCAGACTTCAGTCCGTGATTTCTTGACATAGGAGATCCGTGTTAGGGGTCTAGCTGGTCATTTTGGCCGGAACAAGAACATTGAGCTTGTAGAGTATAGATTCTTTTGGCCGATCCTGAAGTGCGACATTGCTCGTATTGTTGATCAATGCCGCATATGCTTTACGGCAAAGCAGAAGAAGTAGAACACTGGTCTGTACACCCCTCTTCCCGTGCCGGATTGTCCGTGGTAGGACGTTAGTATAGATTTTGTCTTAGGCCTACCTCGAACAGTCCGAAAGCACGATTCTATCATGGTCGTTGTTGACTGATTTTCCAAAATGGCACATTTTATTCCATGTTCGAAGACGGCAGATGCATCTCGAATAGCCCATTTATTCTATGAGAGTGGTTCGTCTACATGGACTACCCAAGACCATTGTCTCGGATAGGGATGTCTACTTTGTCAATTAATTCTGAAAGACCTTATGGCATTTGATGGGCACCAAGCTCAAGTTATCCACCGCCTATCGTCCTCAAACCGATAGATAGACCGAGGTCGTCAATCGGAGTCTGGGAGACTTGTTGCGATGCTTTGTGGGAGAGCGTACACGTGGTTGGGATCAAGTGATATGGCAGGCAGAGTTTGCATATAATAACTCGGTCAATAGGTCTACTGGCATGTGTCCGTTCGAGATTGTTACTAGCTATAGGCCTAAAGGACCCATAGACCTCATTCCATTACCCATCCAGTCCCACACATCTGAGTATGCACAATCCTTAGCTGTTCACATTATGAGTCTACATGAGGATGTCCGTCGACACATCAAGATCAGCAATGAGCGCTACAAGCAAATGACGGATGCACATTGGCGACTTCAGGAGTTCCATGAGGGCGATTACGTGATGATCAATGTTCGACCTGAACGGTTTCCCTCATGAACCGTCAAGAAGCTGTAAGCTCGAGGAGTCGGCCCCTTCAGAGTGCTAAAATGGATTGGACCGAACGCGTACGTAGTAGATCTACCTTCAGATTATAGTATCAGCAACATGTTCAATGTCTCAGATTTGATGGCCTACCGGGATCCTGCGGTGATACATAGTGACCCGTTCGAGCCTGCTACTTCCCTTGCGAGCGACCCTACTCCTGAGTGTCCACTTCCAACCTCCCTACCAGCACGGCGAGAGCAGATTGAGCATATACTGGACGAACATGTTGACACTTCTAGAGATAGGGCCTATCAGCACTATCTGGTCCACTGGAGAGGACGGTCGCCTACTGAGGACATGTGGATTACGCGCGAGGAGCTACAATAGATCAACCTGGACCTTCTGGAGCGATATTAGAGTGGGCGAGACCCATACTCGACAAGCTCGAGTTCCTCCCAACCGGGGAGGATTGGTGAGGACACCCGCACGCGAATCCGATTCAACTCGACCCGTATGTACAGACGGAGGAGAACGTCAGCAGCAGTTCCAGCGTCTTTGTGGCTCGACAATGGCTGATTTAAGGATTGATTAGCATTATCATTTTGGAAGGACACTTGGGACTCATGTACGGCCCGTTATGAGGCCCAATTATCATTTTCTATTTTCTTTTAATTTTCTGCACAAGTTTTTGTATTTATCTAGGTTCAGGGTTATTTTTGTCATTAGTGGCTAGGGTTTCTACCTTATTTATAGGCTTGTATTCCCTCGTGAGAAAGGGATTGATTGATGATGAATAAAGAAAAAATTCACAGCCGCCAGGAGCGTATGTGTGCGTTTAGGGTGTGAAGCCCCTTTTCCTCTTCCCCGTTGTCTTCTTCCTCATCTCTCTCGCTGTGTTCTCTCTCTCCCTCTCCAGGTCGCTCTTGTCGTTTTCCCCACACCTCCCTTCTCTCTCTCTCCCCACTCTCTCGTGCCCCTGCCGCCGTCGAAGTCTTCGCGGGGACGACATCGTCGCCTGTGCCAACGAACTAGGCGTGCATCTGCGGGCCTACACCACGCGGCGCCCGAAGGGGGGGTTCCTGCCCTCCAGCCGCCCCGCCTAGGTGCCCGCGCCCGCCCGTCGTGAATCACTGAAGTCCACACACCACCACGCACCCCTGAGATGCCTGCCCATATAGGTGCGCTTCCCCAGCCGTCGCCGCCATCATGCAACGCGCCCCGACAGCTCTACCGCACGTGTTCACCGCTCCTTAAGGGGCTCGCCCACGCGTAAGCCCGCCCACCTGGGCACCCGAGCCGCTCGTCCACGCAGTGCAACCCCGCACTTCACCGGGTCCGCCAACGACGCATGTGCCGCCTCGACGCACATGCGCGTTCACATCCCGGAGCGCCCCACCCTCCACATGGCCGTCAGCCGCCTCGGGCCCCGGTGATTTCCTGCCTAGTTCCACCTCGCCCGAGACGCACCCCAGCCGCGCTCTCTTGCTCCTGCGCTTCGTGTCCACAGACATGTGCCGATTCTGTGCACCGCGCCCGTAGACTTGTGCCGCGTAGTCCTCCCTTTTGCCCAGGCGCTCAAGGACCGGGACAGCATCTCGCGCGCCATTCACCGTACGCACAAGTGCGCCTTGACCATATCTATTGCCGTATTGCACCCATTCAAGTCACCATCGAGCCGTCTGTGAATCCTCTCCGGAGTTGTGGTCCCCACTTGACAATGGGTCGGTTAGTTCAGATTGGCTCTCATCCCGTCAATTTGTCGTTTATTATATGATCGTGTTTGCTCCCGTGCATGTCAGTTAGGATTTCTAGCTACTTATTTAAATTCTCGTTGTCGGATTGCGAGTCTGAGTGGTCCGTCTCGTGGCACTATTTGAGCATATTGATTGCGTTGTTGCTGCCTTAGCTATTTGGTAGTTCTCACTACTATCAGTCATGTTTATTTTATCATGGCGAGAGGACGACTCCCGAGCTTGCTCGCGATTGAGTTACGTAGCTTCTCTCATAGAAACGAGAGACATCTGGTGATTCGTTTGTGGTTCTCGTGGCATTGTTGTTGATCTCGGACAGTTACGATAGTTCAGAGTCTTTTCGGTAGTCGTCCCGCAGCACTGATCCATGGCATTCAATTGCAAATGTTCATCAAGCAATGAGATATGGGCAAGTGATGAAAGCTCAGGGATTAATGACAAAATTTGGAGAACAAAAGGAAAAATTCTCTAGGAGCGAAATAGAACAATCACCGCCCACGAACCAACCAAATTGGAATGCCGACATCACTAACGAGAAGATTAAAGTTCATATACCCAATGTACACAGGAGACACTGGCAGTCAATGGAACAAACCATGGTGTCAAATGGTTGCCAGTTCAGACTAGACCCGGCTGTTTCAGTTTGGAACTGGCCAAGACCAGTTCAGTCCAGCTGGATTTGGGATGAACCAGCCAGTTCCATGTTAAATCAATAAAAGCATGCTAAAACCAGCCTTGCACTGGTTCTAGAAATTAGAACATACATCAAAAGTAAATCTTTTCATTTTTTTATTTCACTGTTTTGAAATTTTTAAATATTTATTAACATTTTTATCAAATATTATGTATAGGCCCGAAATTGGCCAGAACCAGCTGGTTCCTGTCCTATACCTGAATCAGAACTGGCCCCTTTCAAAGCCCATTCTGAAACCTGGTTGTTTAAACAAGTTGGGTTGACTCACCATTCTTTCCCTGCCCCCAAAAAGACATTTAATCTAAGATCACATTAAATTCAGCTTAAGCTCTTCAATTCCATTTTTCATTCGTTATCTGCAGATCTGTTTAGGAGCCAATTACCATAAAGATAAGTTTTAAAATTAAAACAAAAGGAAACTATTTGCAAACACCCTCTATATCTCACCTATTATGCACAGAAATAATTTACATCCGATATGTAGGAGACATTCAGATGGAGAAAGTGTACATAAGAGTCACATGAACTAGAAGGATCTCATCCAACTGGAACAAGTCATACAAGTCAACCTGGGTCTTTGGAACATGCCATGTTTAGCAATTCTAAAGATACCACAGTCCTGGAAAAACAATAATGAGCAAGATTCAGTATGTTTTATACCTCAATATATTTCCTCCATTTTCCGGCAGCCAAAAGGTGCCTCAATATAATTGAATAAGTTCCACGATTGATATCTAAACTTGATGCCATTATCTTGTAAAAGAGCTGCATGCATAAAGCATAAGATATTTTATTTATCATTATTGAATGAAACATCAGAACCATGATAGTAACATTACAACTAGACATTATATGAGAGAAAACTCATATTTCTGCTGGTTAAAGATACTAGAAATTACCTAATGACTTGGGTATGCTAACTTATCGGAAAGTGCAAAATAGGCATGAGCAAGGTTCATTGACTCGCTGCTATGTACTGACACATATCCTCCCAGATACGAGTCATACCAGACCAACTTAGAGTCCAACTTGCACGAGTGAGGAAAATTCAGACCAATTTATGATTTTTTGATCTTTTATTTTTATGAATAAGTATAACATAAAAAAACTTTCAACTCCAGTGGTTTATTAATGACAATGACCTTAAGCCAAATTTAACAGAATGTACCCTATCAATTGATATAAAAGTGTAAATTACCTATCGACTTGGGGAAGAAGTCCAATTACTTACCAATTGGAGGGGACAAAACTCCAATTACTTACCAAATTAGGGGGAAAAAAACTTAATAAGCATTTAGATGAAAAACTCATTATGCATGTACATGTACCGATGGTAGTGAAATATAGTTAACATTTGTTATTAATTTATGAAATTATTTAAGCATCCGACTCGTGCGATACAATGCGAGTCTAATCACAGCGAAGTATGGATCACACACGCCCAAATACAAGTCAACTCATATGAGTCAGCACGAGTCAGTCCAAGTTGGTGAACCATGGGCATGAGGGGTCAAGGAAAAAACAGAGAAACATTAGACAGAGCTATATTTTGCAGGCACGAATAAACACAGTAAAAACAGTTGACAAATACAGTCATGGTGACAGCAGGACTGATAAAGCACCTAGAACATACACCATTCATTGAGCGGTTGATAACTAGAGGCTTCTTCTGCCAGCATATAGTGCCATACAGGTTGATGGAAGTTAGGAAATAAAAACCAGATCTTGTCTTCATTTTCTAGTTTACGTACAAAAGACAATTTCTATTAATTTTCCTGCAGCTTTGTAGCACTTCTTTTGACACATTTTTTTTCCCACAGCTCAATTGATTGAACATGTCATGATGATCTGAATACACAATCTTCCTGAACTAGGTTTTCTTGACGATGGCTTCCACTGGCTGTCAAAACGTCTTCCTTCGCAGTGATTATTACAGACCTGGCAGTCTTATCATCATTGCTCTGCTCTCCTGAACTGCTCTGACCAACCAGTCCAGGTTCATTAGTTCTAGGGTCAAAACTGGCCAAACACCTTGGCTTCCTCTGATCCAGTGGCCTTCACAGAGTGTAAGGGGGAGGGGAAGAGAAGAAAGACAGAAAGGGGAAAGGAGAAGGAGAAACAGAGGCTGTCAATTCGTCTCCTACTCCAGAGTCGGAACGGGCTAGGATAACTCCAGTTCCAAATGCTGGCATTTGATTCTTTGTTCCCACTTAACAGTGGTTCTTCCATTCTAGATTGTCAGAGCAACTAAAATAAATTGGCAGTGAGTAGAAGCAGAAAATCCAACCTCTCAGGTGCAAGCCAATTTTGCACTGACATGGGACAACCTACCAGCATGTGTGAACAATATTAACTGTTTTTTTTTTTTCCAGTTGAAGCAATGTGAGTGAGACTGACAATGTTTATTTCTGAAAGTATTGTGACTAAGAAGGACAACAAACTCGGAACTCCAGCCAGAATGTATCTCTTTTATGCATCTTAAAGGAAAACTTCCATTAAAAACATGTGGAAGGGCCTTTGGAGAGGGGCAAGGCCTTTAGGCAATGTAAAAGATATATTCAATCTCCCATTTCGGGATACTCATGTTGCTAGAGAATAGCGCACCATCTTGGGTAGGGTTTATTTTCTGCACAAAGGGGTCTCTGATTGAGGCATACAGATTTAACAAATTCCCCATACCATCCACTTAAAAAAACACATTTTGGCTAAAAAAATTCATTATTAAAAAATAATCAACCGAAACTAAGATCCTTCTAGTGTATTTAAAATCATTCTCATATTTATTTGTTTTAATGAGCATCTGTTGAAAGATAGCACCTTTTATATATTTTGAAATATAAATAAAGTTTCATCCACAAAGTAAAGAACATGGGATGTAAATAATTTCAAGTGAACACAGAAGTGGGTCCTATGTAACATGCCGGGTATGACTCCGGGATATGAAAAAATAAGTGATCTCAGATATGGTTTAAGTGAACACATGATCATGTTACAAGATACATTGATAAGTGAACCCATAAATGCATAACCATGAATTATGCAAGCGAAAACTCTTAGTCCCATACCAGACTACCAGGTATTCACAAGCCACTATGTGCGTTTTTCCACATTAGTTTTGTGCCTCTCCACTCACTGACTTGAGTTTTGGGTCAGTGGTTTTGTTCAGTAATATGGCATCAGAACTAGTTTGCTCATTGGGTTTCCCCTCGTCTAGCCTCGCAGTTCAGAAAGTGCTACTTTCCATACAGCTCTACCAGGGTACATTGTGAGCGAGCATTGGTGAAAATCATTTAATCCCATACCGTTCACAAGTGTGCTTATATTATTGCCAGCTCACTCCACTCACTAACTCAAAGTTTTGGGCCAGTAGTTCAGTTCAGTAACAAACTAAATCAAAGTGGACAATGATCAGCAGCAAGTGAAACCTACTTTGCAGGTCAAACAAACCCACATTCATGCACTTTGCTTGGGCACCCACGTGAATCCACTTTTGTGAGTCGTCTTCGAGCACATACAGCCCTAATGGGTGTTGACAATTAAGCAGAGACACACTATGTACTCCGTTGATTTGTTTATTCTCTATCCATTTAAGTCTCTTTTTGGTTATTATTTAATGATGACTATTTGAAGATTTTTATAGAGAAAAAAACTGGGAAAAACCTTGGATCTTATTTAATATGGTATTGATTTAAGTGGTACCAGCTTTTCAGCTCATTCTCAAACTATGCTGAGACTAATATACGACTGAAAGGGTGACTAAGCTCATTATCAGTCTATGAACATTTCTTTTTTAGCATGTAATGTCTAACTATGTAACAATGGATCGTTATCTATAACCGGTGGAACATCGATAGATTACAACACGGATTTTGCTGGGTTTTTATGAATATTACATAGTGTGCTTTGAACCTAGGCTACTACATGTATGTGCATAAACGGGTCTGATGCTGGCGATCTCTAATTACCAAATCCTTAAATTTGCGCCATGCATGAGGAATGACAATCATTGCCTCTGTAAAGATACACCTCAAGTAGTGATTCAGAGAATGATTTTGGCCTCTTCGATAGCCTCAAGGCCTTTCCCTTCCCTTTTTACAATAACACCATTAGGTAAGTACAGCAGTTTTGAAGAGTTGCCTCTCTGATATAACTCACCTTGCTGAACCAATTGGGTTCTTTGTTTATTTAGCTTCACATATGCAAGTTGGAAATTGCCATTAGCTGCTTCATCAACTCTCCAGACATGTGAGTTATGTTGCATCTCGCACATGGAATCTTGCCTTCTATATACACGTATTTTCTATTCTTTTCTGAATCTCATGTGCTCATTTAATGTGTTGTAAATCATAATAAACATTTTTAAACCAGTTGATTTGCATCTTCCACAGGAAATTCCTCAATTATTACACTATAAAGATAGCATGGAAAGTGGTTTCTTTTTTTCAAGTTATTTGGAAGTTCAAGGAGGTATTATACAGTTTCACAGGCCCCACCATTTGTTTGTATTCCATGAAGGATATCTCACCATTGTAATCTTCACATACTATAACAATCAGACCTGCGAGTCATCTTCTTCCAGGGTTGCCTTCACATGTTTTTAGAAATTCAACTCATGCTGATTCACGAGTCAACTTGATTTCTTTTAGGGTTAACAAGTTTTAGTCCACAGGTTGATGTGAGTTTCCAGAATCATGATCTTATGGGAGATCTGGGTTTTTCTTGCTCAACTTATAGCACCTTGGTGAAATACCCGTTCCCAACTCACATAAGTAGGAATGATGACGGACCCGATTTCTACAACACAATATGATGTTGTTTTCCAAGTGTCCAAGTGGGTGTTAGATAGCTGCACAAAATGAAACAAAAAATTGATCATCACCTGGATTCTGTGTAAGACCCTAGAGATCCTACTAAAAACTCTTTAAAGAAAGTTCATTGATATGCCCATAAAGAGTGTTAAGGGTATATATGTAAATGGTGATAAAATACATACACAAATATAACTTTATAGGGTGTAAAAATAGTTGATAGAAAAGTGTGAACTTTTATGTAATTTTATGATGCCAATTGGACATGGATTAGTGGGCTGTAGGATAAGGGTTCTAAATGCCCTGTTATTAGTAGGTCTTTTAGTGGGCTAACCCAAGCCCAATAGAAGGGGACACACTTGTCCTTCTTAAACCTTCTCCACCTCCTCTTGAAGCATTTTTTTGGCCCCAAAGGGACAGAACGTGGGAACAAGCAGGGAGAGAGGGGGAGAGAAAAAGGAGAAAGGGGAGAGCCAACTATCGGAGAGAGAGAGGGGGTGGGGGGGGCCTACTACAGTACGCTACAGTGCGTGTACAGTACGTACACAGTGTGACGGCTGTTTTTTTTAGGCTTAAAGTAGTGGTTTTGGGGGTTCTTTTGGGTATGTTAAGAAGGTAGGAAATCTAATTCTTGTCCTTCTCTATGTACCTATGGTTTTCTTTACTTTTTTGGGGTCTTGTTACTAAGATTCCCTAAATAGGGAACATGCTGCCAAAATTTTATGAAGGTGAGTGTGTGAGGTTGTGACTGAGAGAGCATGTGTGTACATGTACAGTAGTGTGCGTAGCTGTGGGGGCATATGTGAGGGTGTGTGGGTGCGTATGTGACTGTGTATGTGTATGTGTATGTGTGTGCAGTTGTGTGGCTGTTGTGTGTGTAGGTGCGTGTGTGTTGTTTGTGAGATGTGTGATAGTAGTTGTAAAGGTGTAGGGTGCGGTGTGCCTGTGTGAAGTGTGCATGTGTATGTATATGTGCAGCAGTGCATGTGTGTGTGTGTGTGCGTGCACGCGCGCAGCAGGGAATGTATGTGTATGTATGTATGTATGTATATGTGCAGAAGGGTGTGTATGTGTGTGTGTATATATGTGTAACAGGGTAGGTGTGGGTGTGTATGTACTATGTATGTGTAGCAATGTGTGTGTGTGTGAGTGCAGCTGTGTGGAGAGGCTATGGGTGTGTTTGTAAAGTATATGTGTGCAGCTATGTAGAGGTGTATAAGTGTGTGCTTAAGAGGGGTGTGTGTGTATGTATGTGTGTGTGTGTGTGTGTGTGTGTGTGTGTGTGTGTGTGTGTGTGTGTGGAATGGGTGTGGCATTGAAGTTGTACAAGTGTAAGTGTGCGTAAGTGTTGTTGTATAGGTAGATGAGTAATTGTAATGGTGTGTGTGGAAATATGTATCACTATACAAATGTGTGTGTTCAGCTGTGAAGGTGTAAGGGTAGTTGTATAGGTGTTTGTGTGTGAATGGAAGTGCATATTTGTATGTATAGTAGCTGTGATGTGTGGAGAGGAGTGCAGCTATGTGGAGAGGATATGGGTGTGTTTGTGAAGTATATGTGTGCAGTTGTATGGAGGAGTGTAAGTGTATGTATGTGTGTGTGTGTGTGTGTATGTGTGTGTGTGTGTGTAGTTGTGGAGGTGTAAGAATGGGTGTGGCATTAAAGTTGTACAAGTGTAAGTGTGCGTAAGTGTCGTTGTATAGGTAGATGAGCAATTGTAATGGTGTGTGTGGAAATATGTATCACTATACAAGTGTGTGCGTTCAGCTGTGAAGGTGTAAGGGTAATTGTACAGGTGTTTGTGTGTGAATGGTAGCACATATTTGTATGTATCATGGATGGCAGTACCGGCCGATACCGGTACGTACCGGCCAATACGTACCGGTATCAGCCGGTACCGGTACCCGATACAGGTAAAGGGTATCGGCCGATACCGACCGATACTGGGCCGGTACCGGTACCGGTACCCACCGATACGGGTACCGGTACCGGTACTGCCATCCCTGGTATGTATAGTAGCTATGCTAGTGTATGCATCTGTGAAGATGTGTATATGTACAGTGCATCGACTGTTATTTCTAATAGTTGTTTTAGATGATTTGAGCCTAATATTCCTTCGGTATATCAAACTGATATCTACAGTGCGTAGTGGTTTACCTCCACCTCGTACCAAAGAGTAATACATAAAGTCTTGTCTCTTAAAGTGAGTTCATGAACTGTTGTTCCTTATTTTATTCTTTTATTAAGTGCATGCTATAAGGCATAGACTGCATTGATGCATATAGACGTGTGGCTTATCTTTATAACTATAGAGCATGTCTGCATGCTTGATATAATGACATAAATTGCATATAACTATTGAGCATTATTGTATATTTCAAATAAGCATCAACTCGGGTCATAACTATATGATTATATAATTATTCCAAAATTTGACTGTAAGACTGTGACCACAGTTATTACTGTGATTGTGAAATTGTTATGGTTATTTTGGGTAGAGCGACACCTCACACTAGTTATTATGTTCTCATTTACTGTGGGCCTTTGTCAAGGTAAGGGTCGGAAAGTTAACCTATTTACTGTAGAGGTACGTCACGACCTCGGGCAGCCTTTACTGTGGAGATACGAGTCAAATCTTGGTTTACCAAACTAAGACAGTGAGAGAGAGTTACTCATTTATATGCACATGTGATCGGTTTCTGGACTTCACAATTTAACTAACCGTCGAAGCCGATTAGTCCAACCAACATGCCTCACCTATTGTGGAGGTAGCATCCTATAGGGTGAACAGGTAGATAGATTGTACTATTCTAGTGTTGTTGATGACCCTGTCGCTAGTAACCCTTTACTGTTGAAAAGATATATTATATATTAAATGTTTTAGACATATTTATGGGTCATCGTATGATTCTCTTGAACTGTGAGTTTGGACATTTGATAACAGTTTTGCTATAACCTGATTGGTGTAAATGCATTGTCTTATTGTTCATGCATATGCAAATTCTTTATCGGTTTAAATCATGTATTTCGAATCGTAGAGAATGACATAGAACATGGAGGATTTTATATGAGCAATGTGACTCGCTGCCGTCTTTTTTTCTTATTTATTTTGTATTATATGGGAGGCAGGGTCACAAGTATTATATGGAGGTAATGACTGCTCGAGGCATGGTGGCAGTTGGCAATTAAGAGATCACTGTCGGTATTATAGTTGTATTTTTGTTTGATAATCTCTCTTTCTGAGACATATTTTGGAAAGCTATGTATATTACTGTGGAAAAAATGAATACAGTTGTTGTGAGTGAAATTCTAAGCACTTACTTATTATTTGTCTTGTGTGGTTATTTCCTTCATTTCATTCGTATAGATTCTCCAAACCGACATAATTGTAGGTGAGGGCGCTTGTATGGGCCCTCACAATTGGTATCAGAGCAAGGTTTGGCTGATCTATACAATTGAATGTTAGGTGATAAGCCCCACTACGATTTGAAATTGTACATAGCTATATGTCCCTAATTTGGATGTTTAAGTTGGCTCTAACTCCTTGACGCCTATATGGAATGCAAATGGCAAGAAAAACTGCTAAGAGAGCTAGGCCTCAGTGTGCCAGGCGAGCGGTCGAGCCTGAACCACTAAAGGAGAATGTGCAACCAGACCTGGAGGAAGAGGAAGAAGTAGAGAAAGAAGAGGAGGAGGAAATGGAGGAGTTGGAAGAAGAACAAGAAGAAGAAGAAGAAGATCTTCAATCAGTTCGTAGAGGATGCAGAAATCAACCACCAAGAAGATGAGAACCAGACATGCAAGTCCAGTTCAGAAAAACTTATCAACGCAGAAGATTGGTGGAAGAGCAGGAGCAGGTGAAGCATCATGTCTAGATTGAGCGGTTCTTGAAGCTCAAGCCGCCTGCATTTAAAGGTTGTAGGGTCCTGAGGAAGCAGAATTTTGGTTAGAAGAGGTGGAGAAGATTTTTACAGTGTTGGATTGTCTTCGGTCTGAGAGGGTGAAGCTGGCAACTTTTAAATTCCAGGACAGTGTAAATAAATGATGTTAAACAGCAAGGAGGGTTGCATTTAAAGAAATGGCACTCATTTAATAACGTGGAATGGTTTTGTTGAAGCTTTTATGAACAATGTTTTCATTCCATGTTCAACAAAGAAGAGAATAGGAATTTATGGATCTTATGCAGGGCAATATGTCAGTCCAAGAATATGAAAGAAAATTCACAAACTTGGGCAGATTTGCTCCACATATTGTTGAAGATGAGAAAAGAAGACTCAAGAAATTCAATTTAGGTTTGATTCTTTGAAGGATCCCATCAGAATGAGGATCACACCTTCAAGGGCCAAAACATTGGCAAAAGCGGTATAGGATGCATGTGCCGTGGAAGGAGTACAACAAGCAGAGAGCGCTGGGAAGAGGAAAGCAAGGTGCCTCCTTTAGGCAGTTTTCAAGAAATTTCAGCAAGAGGTTGAGGAAAAAGGAGGACAGGGATCACATATGTCTAGGTCCTTCACTCAGCCATCTATGTCCCAGAGTGTGAATATGACAAATCAGGGGGGCATCAGGTGCAACAGTATTCATCCTGGGAGGCCTTGTTATCTTGCGTCCCGAGCTTACTTCAGATGTGGGAAGGCAGGACATCTGGTTAGAGAGTGTCTATTGCCACCCCCAACATCAACTGGCAGTCTGGCACAACTCCACGTAATGCTGAAACTGGTCACTCTAGGGCAGAATCTTTAGGAAGCAGACCAGGTCGAGGTAGAGGACGTCCACAGGGACCGAGGCTCAGACTACCAGAGATGGAGTAATGGAAGGTACTATTAATGTTCTCAATCATAAAGCCTATGTTTGTTTGATATTGGAGCATCTCATTCCTTTATATCTAAAGAGTTTATGGGCAGTTTAGATGTATCCATGCCACTTGTGGAATCCTCACTTTTAGTTGAGACACCAGCAAGCGAGTTCATATTGTCTTCTCAACTGCTGGAGCCAGCAAATGTAGTAGTGGCAGGTTATTCATTGCCCGTTGATTTGCACTTATTAGATATGCAGGACTTTGATGTGATCTTTAGGATGGACTGGTTAAGGACACATTATGCACATATTGATTGTCATAAGAAGAAGATATATTTTTGTAGGCCTAGGTTGAAGACAAGCACAGTAGTTTTCGACATTTCTGTGGTTCAAGACTTTAGAGATGTATTTCCTAATCAGTTGCCTGGATTGCCTCCCCATCGAGAAGTTGATTTTGACATTGATTTAGTACCAGGAGCTATCTCTAAAGTACCTTATCGAATGGCTTAAGCATAAATGAAGGAATTAAAGACTCGATTACAGGAGTAATTAGATAAAGGTTTTATACGACCCAATTTTTCACCTGGGGAGCTCCTGTATTATTTGTAAAGAAGAAAGATGAAACTTTAAGGTTGTGTATTGATTATCGTTTGTTGAACCAGATCACAATTAAGAATAACTACCCACTTCCACGGATAGATGATCTATTTAATCGATTGCAGTCAGCCAAGATGTTTACAAAGATAGACTTGAGATCAGGGTACTATCAGTTGAGAGTTAAGGAGAAGGACATTAACAAGACAGCTTTCAGGAATCGATATGGTCACTATGAATTCTTAGTGATGCCATTTGGGTTGAGAGACACACCAGCAGCCTTTATGGACCTAATGAACAAGGTGTTTAAGGATTATCTGGATCAGCTTGTCATTGTTTATTGGTGACATTCTGATATATTCTCCAAGTCATGAGGAGCATGAAAGACATTTAAGCTTGGTGTTACAGAAATTGAGAGAACATAAGCTTTATGTAACAAATGTGCCTTTTGGTTAGACAAGGTTCATTTTTTGGGGCATGTCATCTCAACTGAAGGCATAACGATGGACCCAGTCAAGATTGAGGCAGTATTGTATTGGGAGAGGCCGAAATCTGTTACAGAAATCAGAAGTTTCCTAGGTTTTGCAAGCTATTATAGGAGATTTATTGAAGGGTTTTCTATCCTAGCTACTCCTCTGGCTGGACCAGTAAGGGAGTGAGATTTGTGTGGAGTGAAAATTGTGAAGAAAGTTTTCAAGAATTGAAAATAACATTGACATTTGCTCCAGTGTTAGTCTTGCCATCTGGTGTAGATGGATTTTCTGTTTAAACAGATGCTGCCAAGAAGGGATTAGGAGCAATATTGATGCAAAATGGCCTAGTTGCTGCATATACATTGCGTCAATTGAAAAAACATGAAGAAAATTGCCCTACTCATGATCTAGAATTAGTAGCAATAGTGTTTGCTTTGAAGATGTGGCGACAGTATTTATATGGGGATACATTTGAAGTGCATACAGACCACCAAAGTTTGAAGTACATTTTTACTTAGAAGGACTTAAATTTGAGGTAGCGCACGTGGTTAGAATATTTGAAGGACCACGACTTTAATATATTCTACCATCCTGGCAAAGGAAATGTGGTTGCAGATGCGTTGAGCAGGAAGGCTCTTCTAACAAACATGTTAGTGAAAGAATGGAAGCTAATGCAAGAAGCGAAGTAGAATTTCATATTCCTCAGGAAGAGCATAGTGCAATTGTTGCCTATATTGCTGTGAAAGCTATCCTTATGATGAGATTGTGGAAACTCAGAAAGCAAATGAGAAGCTCCCAAAGATTCTTATGCATACAGGGGTGGTGATTAGCAAGGTTCAAAAACTCGGCTCGGATCGGCACGGATCGGCCGAGTCGGACAGGTTTTGGGCCGACCGTGCCGATCCCGAGTAACCTGGCCGAGTCCAGGCTTCGGATCGGCCGGTCCGAGCCGGATCGGGCGATCCGGGACCGGATCGGGCCGGGTCGGCTCGGATCGGCCCGACCCGGCCCCCAACGGCTAGTTTGACTAGCCGTTGGGGGTCAAACTAGCCGTTGCTGGCCGTTCCCAAACGGCCAGCAACGGCTAGTTTGGGCCTTGGGGGTCTATTTAAACCCCCCCAAGGCCCTCCTAAGGCTCCACAATTGCCCTTTGAGCCTCCTAACATTCTTGCTCTCTCTCCCTCATAGAATTCTCTCTCCATCTCTCCCACGAGGTCACTTCTAGTCTACTACATGCTCCGCGATCTCTCATCTTCTTGTGCTGTGAAGGAATGGTATCTCAAGGTGCTGCTGAGCGGTCATCTGGGAATCCTCCTAGTGCTGATCTTGCTTGGGGTCATTGCACACCGGTGGACATGGGCCAAAGAAAGGTACAATGTAAATATTGCAACCGGGTTGTCTCTGGCGGGGTCTACCGATTCAAACAACATCTTGCTGGAATAAAAGGTGAAGTTGCAGCATGTGCTCGAGTTCCTTCAGAGGTTGGGATCCAATTTCGAACTTACATGAAGGAGAAGGAATCAAGCAAAGCAAGTACTGCCAGAAGAAGACAGGAAATTCGAGAGGAATTGACTGAACCAGCGCGAAGGTCTGATGCTGGAGTCCGGCTTGGTGGAAGTAATCAACCTATAAATGTTGATGATTGGGATACAAGTAAGTTTCTTATTTAACTTATTTTCATATTCTTCATTTAACGTTTTCAGACAAATAGTATAGTAGATTAATTTTTTTTCTTTTACATTTAAAGCTGAATTGCGACGTGCAATGGAAGCAAGCCGGCGGTCCTTTGCAGATGAGGACTTATTTCGGCACACTGGAAGATATGGAGGATAAGGAAGTGGCTCCACACCTTCTGCACAAGAGAGCACTAGCGCCGGCATGAGCACTAATGTATGCGAGGAGCTGCCTCAGGAGTTCACTAGAGCTGGAGATCCTAGAGTAGGTCCAATAGATCCCTTGCTCACCAAGAAAAGGGATAAACAACCTTCTATTAGTGCTGCATTCAAGAACTTAAAACTTTGTAAGGAGAAGATAGGGAGAGCTACATCTAGGTGGTTTTTCTATAACAATATCCCTGCTAATGCGGCCAAGGGGCCATATTATGAGTCCATGATCGAGACCATACAAGAAGTTGGCAAAGGGGTTGAAGGACCTTCTCCATATGAGATATACAACAAGTAATTGGATATGGAAATTGATGACATCCGAACATACATTAAATCATTTGAAAGGATCTGGGATGAGTATGGATACACTTTAATGTGCGATGGATGGACAGGTACATAAATCTTATATTCAGTTTCTTATCTTATCTTCATTTTTTCTTAATCAGAATGGGTCTCTTTCTGATTTCTTATCACGTTTGGAATTTTACAGGGATAACAAGAAGAAGTATGATCAACTTCTTAATTTACTGTAAAGTTGGAACTGTATTTTGGAAGTCCATTGATGCATCTGGAAAAATAAAGAATGCCCAGTACCTGTGTGAATTAATGGATCAAATGGTGGAAGAAGTTGGCGAAAAAAGGATTGTCCAAGTGGTTACGGACAATACAGCGGCGTTCAAGTTAGCTGGACAAATGTTGATGCAGAAGAGAGAACATTTATACTGGGTTCCCTGTTCTGCTCATTGTATTGACTTGATGTTGGAAGACATTTGCTCTGATCCGATGGTAGATGGAGTGGTCAAGAGTGGTCGATTTATCACCACATTCATCTACAATCACAACAATATTCTGAATATCATGCGCACACATACTCATGGA
The DNA here is from genome assembly GCA_030544215.1 of Zantedeschia hybrid cultivar. Lineage (NCBI taxonomy): Eukaryota > Viridiplantae > Streptophyta > Magnoliopsida > Alismatales > Araceae > Zantedeschia > Zantedeschia hybrid cultivar. The sequence continues at coordinate 74,402,718 of JARZZO010000005.1, read as the reverse complement.
AGAGAGTTGCTTCGTCCGGGAGCCACCAGGTTTGCATCTCAATATATCTCTCTAGATAGTTTAAGTCAACAAAAGAACAACTTGATTAGGATGGTGGCATCGGAAGATTGGGAGAATCACATATTGCGGCATGTACCAACTAAGGTCAGAGAGAAAGGTAAGAAAGTGGCTGATCTAATTCAGTCTAGACCCTTCTGGAGGGGGGTGCAAGCGGTGTTAAATGTTGTAGAACCGCTTGTCCGTGTCTTGCGATCTTGTGATGGAGAAAGAAGATCGGATATGGGTTTTTTATATGAAGCTATGGACAGAGCTAAGGAGCTCATTCAACTGAACAACCCAACAACCTTTGTGAAGTGGTGGGACATAATAGACAGACGTTGGGAACACACTTTACATCACGATCTTCATGCAGCTGATAAGCTACTAACTTTCTATATGTATTATTTGTATACACATTTTTCTTAAGTAATAACTAACTTCGACTTATTTATTTAGGTTATTTTTTCAACCTTCAGTACATGTTTAGAACTGATGGGAAGAAGGATAGCTATGATAGTTGTTCGGAAGTGTTGATGGGGGCTAAGTCTGTTATTAAGCGTATGCTTGCAGATGAGGACAGAGCAATATTGGCATGCAAGCAAATGCATGATTACAGAATGATGTTATACCACTTTGGGACAAGTACTGCTCAAAGAGCTGCCAAAATTTTGAGTCCATGTTTGAAAATTATTAACTAGATGTTCTACTTAAATTTTAATTATAGCTTGCACATTGTTGACATGGCCAATTTTCTATTTACAGCTGACTGGTGGCTAGATCATGGAAAAACATATGGGTATGAAGATCTAGCCTATGTTGCAATTCGGGTCTTAAGTCAAACAACCTCTTCATCAGGCTGTGAGAGAAACTGGAACACATTTGGCTTGATTCACACCAAGCAAAGGAATAGATTGAAGTCGAGCCGTCTAGAGAAGCTAGTATTCTGTCATTATAACATGAGGTTGAAGCTAAAGAATCTGGAGCTCATAAGGAACCTTCAAAGGCAGGAGAAAGAGAGAATTTCCGGACAAACCACAGAGACGACACATGCAGAAGAACCCATAGACTTGGATGAGCTGTTCGAGGAGCAACATCCACTAAATGCATGGGTTGATGCAAGCACCTCAAATGAGCCTGAATTCAACCCAAATGATCGGGAATGGGCGGAAGGTGAGTTAGATAATGTTCCATTACTTACTGATTTTCAACCTCCTTCTCCAAAACGTCAGAAGAAGAGCAAAAAACAAGTACCAAGCAAAAGGAAGAGTGGTACTGGAATTCAAATTGCTGATCTGGAGACTATCGAGGAAGATGATGAAACGCCAGAACCAAGTGATGAGGTCCAATATCAAACCTCAAATGACTCGACATCAAAGACGAGCTCCGACAGTTCTGAGGATGGCGGAGATGCTACCAGTGCCCCAGCCCCAGCTCCACCAATTCAATTCACTGGAGAAGAAGAATTCACACATGCTACCCAAGATGAACATCATGGTAGCAGAGAAGGACGTGAAGAATCTTCCATTCAAACATTCAGTAGATCAAGGAGGAAGGACAAAGGTAAAGCTCCTCAGGAATATCAGGAGCAACTATCAGATGCGTCATCATATAGTCAGCCTACTGGATATGTAGTTTACCCTCCTCAACATTCTGATACATCCGACTATTCAGGGGGTTGTCTAGAATATCTACAATTTTCAGTCATTTATACCAATACGGATGACTATAGCCGGTATGTGATGCAGTATGAACAATACTACAAGAGCTATATGTCATGGGCTGAGTATGTTAGCCATATGTTCATTCAGTATAATGTACGTTTAGAATAAATGTAAGTTCATAATCATATATGTAAGTTTATTCAAGGTTTTTTTGTCCAACAACATCTTATGTACTTCAAATCAATGTATTTCAACACAATTATGCATTAGACTTGTGTTTTATATTTTTTCCACATTTTTTCATATTTTTTTCTGCTATCCGAACCAGCCGAGCCTGACTCAGCCAGGATCGGCCGGGATCGGACTGACTCAGATCGGAATCGGCCGATCCGATCGGTTTGGGACCGGCCGATCCGAGACCCGATCCCGGGTTTCTTAACCTTGGTGATTAGAGAAAGAGTTGTAAAATGTGAGAATCCGTCTTTATGTCCCTAATAAGATTGAGTTGAAGAAGGAATTGTTGGCAGCAGCATACAAATCTAAGTATGCCATTCATCCTGGTAGCACTAAAATGTACCAAACTCTGAAAAGGCAATTTTGGTGGCCTAAAATGAAGAGGGAAGTTGCTGAGTATGTGGCAAAGTGCTCGACTTGTCAACAAGTCAAGGTGGAGCATCTACGCCCTAGAGGTTTACTACAGCCTTTAGAAATTCTAGAATGGAAATAGGACCATATCACAATTGATTTTGTAATTGGACTACCTAAAACCCGAAGACAACATAATGCAATTTGGGTTGCGGTGGATCGGCTTACCAAGACAGCACATTTTCTTCCCATCAACAAGACATGGTCCTTGGATAGATTGGCTCGGCTATATATTAATGAGATTGTGGCATTGCATGGGATTTCTATATCTATTGCCTCAAACATAGACCCTAGGTTTACTTCCAGATTTTGGTAGAGTTTTCAAAAGGTGATAGGTACGAATTTAACATTCAGTTCTGCTTTTCATCAAGAATCGGATGGACAGTCAGAAAAACCATCTACACTTTAGAAGACATGTTGAGAGCATATAGTTTGGAATGGAAAGGCATTTGAGATGAACATCTACCTTTGATTGAAGTTGCCTATAATAACAACTATCACAACAATATTAGTATGGCACTGTTGGGCCTTTTTTTAATAAGAAAAGGGGAGGGGAAACCCCCCCCCCCTCCACAACCCACCGGTTCCCAAACCGGTGGGGGTCCAACCGGTGGCACCCCCCACCGGTTCCCAACCGGTGGGGGGTGCCCACCGGATCCCCCCCCCACTCCCTCTCTTTCCTCCCTTCTCTCCTCTCTATCCTCTCCCAAAAAAAGAAAACGGTGGGTACCCCCACCCCACCTCCAATCTTAACAGTGGGTACCCCCACCGGTTAAGACTTTCAAGGCCTATAAATTCCCCCCAAAGGGTAAGAAGAAGGCATGCCCATTTGGCCCAAAGTTTGCAAGAGGAAACTCTGTTATTTTGAAGACACGAACTTGATGCTCTGCACAAGTTCAGCGCGCGCCAGGAGGAGGAGTCTCTTGTTGGTTTCCTTTTTAAGGTTCTCTTAAAGGGATACTCTGCCGAAATTTTGTTGTAAATCCGGCATTCTATAAGCTGTTTTCTGCCAAATTTTAATGAAATAAAATATTGGCTAAGTTGCTTCCATACTTAATGTATGTATGTGTGTTGTTTATATGTGTGAGTTTAATCTCATATCTAATTAATCATGCATGCATGTAATTAGTCATAATTAATTAACCATATGCTTAATTAATTATATATCTAATGGCATAAATACCCTTGGCCTCACCCCACACATAACTAAACATAGACTCATAATCAAAGCTCAATAATGAAATATTGAGACTTAAAATAATATACTTAAGTTAAAAAATGACTTAAATACCACTTATGCTAATAAAATATGTGGGAATTAGTAAAAACCGGTAAAATGAATATAAAAATCAGAAAAGTTCAGTAAAAAACAGAAAACCAAATCTAAAAAGATATAAAATTCCTGAATGACCAAAATGCCCCCAGAACTTAATAGAAATTACAAAAATACCCTCACCCATGGTAAAAATCTGTAAAAATAACAGAAAATTCTTAAAAAATATCAAAACCTCTCCTATGCCCAAAATACCCTTAAAACTTTAAAAAGACGGGTAAAATTACCAAATTACCCTTAATGTAATAAAAATAAATGAAAAATTCAGAAAAAATACATAAAAATATAAAAATAGACTTTAAATCTAGAAATCCAATTTGGAGTAAAATTACTAAAATACCCCTACAACCCAAACACACTTAAATAACTCTAAAATACCTCTTAAGGTTTTGAAACCTTCCTAAATTCATTAAAACTCACCTCACACGCTAAAGTGACAATAATGCTCCTATGCCCTCCAACTTGACATAATTACAAAAATACACTTATGGGTCTAAAATACTTGGAATCAATTCAGATAACTCGGAGTCAATCCAAAACCTTTTAAAAAGTCTATCAATCAATTATAAACCCATCCTAAACTTGGGCAAGGCCAAGGGCTTAACCTAAAACATATCTTCATATGCATGTAGTAGTAGTAGTGTTGTACGTTACAAGGACATCAACGGACGGTTAATCAAAGGTTGTTGAGCGGTTGCTTGACGTAATTTACACTGACTGAGGTCAGTGGAGAGAGGTCATATACTCGGATCTTCACCTAATCCGAAGTCTCGGACTCCCTGAGGGCTAATCCCAAGATCTCATAGTCCAAGAAAAAAAAAAAATAAGATCGACCTATATTTCTCTAAATAAGATAAAACAAAAACAAAAACATAGGATAATAAATCCGATAGGAGAGATAGCTAGGTGCAGGTTCCAAACAAGTACCTTATGAAGCATTATATGGTAGACCATGCCGATCTCCTATATGTTGGGATGAAATGGGTGAAAGGAAACTATTGGATCATTATCTAGTGCAACAATGTGCAGTTCAACTGCAAATGATTAAGCTGAAACTAAAAGCAGCATAAGATAGGCAAAAAAGTTATGCAGATGCCAGGCATAGACCCTTGGAATTTCAAGAGGGAGATAAAGTCTTCTTGAAAGCTTCACCAATAAAAGGTGTGATGAGATTTGCCATAAAAGAAAATTTGAGTACTAGATTTATTAGACCATTTGAAATTCTAAAAAAGGTTGGTGATACAGCTTACCGATTAACCTTGCCTACAGCATTGGCGGATGTCCACGATGTGTTTCATGTTTCCATGTCAAGGAAATATGTACATGATCCCACTTATATTGTGGACTATACTCTTTTGGAAGTGAAATCTGACTTGTTCGTGCCAGAACGACCAGTTCATATCATTGACCAAAAGAAACAAGTATTAAAATCCAAAGTGATTCTTAAGGTTATCTAGCAGCATCATTCAAAAGCTAAGGCAACGTGGGAGCGTGAAGATGAGATAAGAGAACAATTCCCATATTTGTTTACTACTACTTAGGTAAGTTTTTAATGTTAATAAATGTGTGTGTGTGTGTGAAGATGTGTGTGCGTGCATAATACATGTGCGTATGTGTGTGTGTGTTCGTGCGTGCGCACGCGCGTGCGTGTGCATGTGTGAAGATGCGCATGCGTGCATACGTAAGTGCATGTGTGTGCACGTGCATGCATGTGAAGATGTGTGTGCATGCGTGTGTGTGTGTGTGCACGTGTGTGAGAAGGTGTGTATGTGTGTGCATGTGCGTGCGTGCATGAGCACGTACGTGCGTGTGCATACGCGTGCGCGCGTGCATGCGTGGGGGTGTGTGTGTGCGTGTGCGTGCGCATGCGCATGCGCCTGCGCGTGTATGCGTGTGTGAAGATGCATGTGCGTGCGTGCACGTCCGCACGTGTGTGTGCATGTGCGTGTGCATGTGTGTGTGCATGTGTGCGTGTGTGTGTGTCTGCGTGTGTATGAAGATGCATGTGGGTGCGTGTGTGTGGGTGCGTGTGCGTGGGTGCGTGCATGTGCGTGTGCATGTCCGTGTCCATGTGCCGTGTGCCATATCTGTGTGTGTGAAGATGTGTCTATGCAACTGTGTGGAAAGGATATGGACATGTTTGTGAAGTATGTGTGTGCAGTTGTATGGAGGGTTGTAAGAATACGTTTAAGAGGGGTGTGTGTGTGTGTGTCTCTCTCTCTCTCTCTCTCTCTCTCTCTCTCTCTCTCTCTGTGGAGGTGTAAATGTGGGTGTGACATTGAAGTTGTACAAGTATAAGTGTGTGTATGTGCCGCTGTATAGGCGGGTGAGCAACTATAATAGTGTTTGTGGAAGTATGTATGACTATGCAAGTGTGTATGTTCAACTGTGAAAATGTAAGGGTGGTTGTGCAGGTGTTTGTATGTGATGGTAGTGCATATTTGTAAGTATAGTAGCTATGCTAGTGTGTGCATTTGTGAAGAGGTGTACGTATGCAGTGCGTGAGCTGTTATTTCTAATAGTTGTTTTACATGATTTGGACTTAATATTCCTTTGGTATATCAAATTGGTATCCTCAATGCATAGAGGTTTACCTCCGCCTCGTACCAAAGAGTAATACATAAGATCTTGTCCACTAAAATAGGTTCATAAACTGTTGTTCCTTATTTTATTCTTTTGTTAAATGTATGTTATGAGGCATAATTGCATTGATGCACACAGATATGTGGTTTATTTTTATAACTAAAGAGCATGTATGCATGCTTGATATAATGGCATAGATTGCATATAACAGTTGAACATTACTGTATATTTCAGATAAGCATCAACTCTGGCCATAACTATATGACTGTATAATTGTTCCACTGATTGACTGTAAGACTTTGACTATGGTTACTACTGTGATTGTGAAACTATTATATTATTTTGAGTAGAGGAACACCTCACACTAATTGTTATGTTCCCATTTACTGTGGACTCTTGTCAGGACAAAGGTCGGAAAGTTAGCTCATTCACATTGGAGATACGTCAGGACCTCGGCAGCCTTTATTGTGAAGATACGAGTCAAATCTCAGCTTACCTGACTAGGAGAGTTACTCGCTTGTGTACACACGTAGTCGGTCTCTGGACTTCACGATTTAGCTAGCCGTCGAGGTTGATTAGTCCAACCAACCTGCCTCACTATTGTACAGCTAGCACCCTATAGGGTGGACAGACAGGTAGACTGTATCGTTATATTGTTGTTAGTGACCCTGTCACTGGTAGCATGTCAACTATGATGGTGTCGCTGCTACCAGTCCTTCCACCTGTGAATGCTGGCCCTTTATTGTTAAAAAATCAGATTATATATTAAATTTTTTAGACATATTTATAAGTCATCGCATGATTGTCTTGAACTGTGAGTTTGGACCTTTTCCAATAGTTTTGCTATAACCTGACTAGTGTTAATGCATTATCTTATTATTCATGCATATGCAAATTCTTTATCGGTTTAAATGATGTATTTCGAATCGTAGAGAATGACATAAAGCAGGGAGGATCCTATATGAGCCATGTGACTCACTGCCGCTCTTTTTTCTTATTTGTTTTGTTTCATGTGTGTGGCAGGGTCACGAGTTATAGGTGGTAGCACTTGGCCATTGAGAGATCACTATCAGTATTATAATTGTATTTTTGTTTGATAATCTCTCTTGTTGGGACATGTATTTTGGAAAGCTATATACATTATAGGGGAAGAAAATAATACAGTTATTGTGAGTGAAATCCTAGACACTTATTTATTATTTGTCTTGTATGGTTATTTCCTTCATTTCATTCGTACAGATTCCCCAAACCAACATAATTGTAGGTAAGGGTGCTTGTGTGGGCCCTCACATTCTGGATGTCCCATTTTTTGTCCAACCAAGGAATCCTTCTTTTTGAAATTTGTTGTGGATTGCACCACCAATTTAATTAGAAAATAAATATAGATGGTACAACCATGTAGGAAGAGAAGAGGTTCCTCACCCTCGTCAACCAACTCTCACTGTTTACAAAAGGGAACTCAACTGAGATTACCAGAAAGTTCCTACTCAAATTATAAGGAAAAAAGATTCCCAAAAGATGCTGACAGTACTATCTATGCACATAGGAAGAGAAGAGGTTCCTCACCCTCATCAAAACTGAGATTACCATAAAGTTCCTACTAAGGAAAAAGAAAGGCCCAAAAGATGCTGACAGTACTATCTATGCTTGGAACTCCAGAAGATAACATGCGTGACGGTGGAAAAGTTGGCATCTAACACAGAAATAAATCCGCATCTCTAAGACTCTTGTAATTAATCTGTAGATTTCTTAGACAGCATATCCCACAACTTTCATCTGAGAGCACAAATTAGTGAGATATTGAACCCCATCTACACTGTCCACACCATATACGGTGCAACTGATACAACTGAGTCTGCACCAACTCATTGCACAAACTTTGATGTTAACAACTCGATGGCTGTCAACAAAGTGTATGCTCTGACCTTAGGAAAAATAGCCTTCCAGACTCCACCAAGTTTCTGATATCATCAGACGAAAGATGACACTCTAGGAATTTGTAAAATAGTGTAACTGAAATTCCCCATAACCCTGTCCATATAAACAAATGGACAGCAGTTTATCTACATCATGTCCCATGATCTTCTATAAAAAAGAATTTCTGAGCTTATATCATTCAAAACTAAGCCAACGAAATCAGGCCTCCTTAGTTTGAGTATCCTTGTCCTCCACATGGTTAACCAAAGCTTGCAGAACTGGCCTACCTTGTTTTCTAATCAGGTCAGCAATTTGATCATTGTTTCGGTTGGATAAAAAAGACATGATCTCTTGGCAGAGCAAGCATTAATAGTCTCAAAAAAGTTAAATAAATCCCAACCAGGACCTATAGGCATATGCAGAATGCATCGGTCTATCTATGGCTATGAAAGGAAACTGGTTCTTCAAAGTAACATGTTCAATGGACAAAAAGATGAGAATGTTCACAGGCACCCAAACACCATGTACGAGTCAGCAAAAGACATCACTTTGAAAGCCTAGACCCCGTATAGATTTCATGTAGACAGACATAATTTGGCACCTATTGACATTGTTTGCAGGATTATCTTTATCCATATCTTATAGAAAGCAAACAGTAGGGATAATGTAATTTTAAAAACCTAATATTAAGACTAACGGGTCGAGTTAAAGCAATTACCTTCATCATACTGTCCAACATTCCACTCTTCCCAAGAAAGTGTAGAGCCTGATTCAAAAGTCCAAGAGAAGTGATCCCAAATGAAGGCTGCATCTGTTCAACTAATTCGCTTGCTGACCTCCAATCTCGTAGCCTTCAAAAAAAAAAAAAATCATTAAGAATAGTAATTATGAGTTCCCCTGGGAGTTAGAGAAGAAAATGTCCAGCAGCAGCATCACAATAGAAAAATAACATTCTCATCTTGGCTGGCAAAAACCATGCAAGCAAGAGCCAATCAATGGATCATTGAATTGCTTATTATCCACAAATAGTCCAAATCACTCAGGCAACGAATAGGCAATATGAGCACAAAGTTTTCAAGAGAAATGGTCTGATGCACAACCAGTTTTATTAGAAAAGAACAAAGCTAGGGTACCTCTTACCGGGCTAAACAGAAAAGGCCATAAAAACATATGTTGCAATGTCTGATCCTTGGCAACTCGTATCATGTAAAGGTTTCAACATTTCCTCCCAGAAATCTTTGCCAATACCGAAGCCCACACAATAAATAAAAAGCAGTTGGTTTCAAAGAGATGATAAAAGAACAAAGGTGGGGTACCTCTTACAGGGCTAAACAGAAATGTCGGGGAAAAAAAAGCATGTGGCGATGTCTGATCATTAGCAATTCATATCATATAAAGGTTTCAGCATATTCCTCCCAGAAATATTGGCCAGTATGCAAGCCCACATGACAAAGAAAAGCAGTTGCCCTCAAACAGATGATCACAACAGACCCTTTTCCCTTGGAAAGCTGTTCATTTTCTTTCCATAAATTAAATTCTGGCATACTGCATGAGGAAGCATACGTGATCCTTATTGGACCAGCTCTGTATAGATCTTAGCCCACTTGAGTCCATAAACACCTATCCTTTAACCCATTTTGAGTCAACAAAAGCTTTGTATTAGTCAATTGCTCTCACTTTTGAGTTTTGACCCCAGTGAACCAAGATTGGTACCCTAGTACATGATCAAGAAATAAAATAGCAATAAGAAGGGTAAAATGCACCCTAGATTGTGGTTTGGCATGAGAATCATTGAATGTTATCAAATAAAAACATACATTTCATTGCCTTCAGTGTGAGCTCACCGAAAATAGTCAACATAAAACAGCTACCAAATTTGGTAAACAAAACTTTGATAGGGACTTGAGGAGGGCAGCAGTCATTATGGGGTGTCAGATTGGGTCATTTCCAATGACTTATCTGGGGCTTCCGTTATCGCCAACTTCCATCAGATGTGCAGATCGGCAACCTGTGGTCCAGAATTTTCACTCACGATTGAGGGGGTGGAAAGATAGACACCTCCCCTGTGGAGGGAGGTTGGTGCTTTTGCAAGTCCATGTTGGACAGTTTGCCTATCTACTTTCTTTCCATGTTCAGGATTCCAAAATCAGTAGCCAGACAGAAACCATCGGAGCACGGTCTTTTGGAAAGGAAATGGAGAAGAGGTCAAGCAGGGAGGGTTTAAAATCTGTGGGGAAAAGTGTGCAGGAGTAAGGAGAATGGGGACCGGGGGTCAAAAACATCCAGGACTTCAATCTTGCCCCATTGTCCAAATGGTATGGAGACTTGGCTCTACAAATTTTGGTATGTGGGTGCAAATAATTAGAGAAAAATACTATTAAAGGACCAGGGTTTGGGAGGTTCTACCGTAGGTGGTCTCCAAGGTCTCTGATGCTTGCAGAGGCATCTTATGGGCATCTGACATTATTTTGGCAGCCACTCATTTTTCTAGTGGGAGATGGACAGACTTGCCTTTTCTGGATAAATGGTGCGCTCCAGCTTCACTTTCCAGCATGTTCCCCAGACTTTTTGACATCTCTTTGTCCCCTGGGGCGACTGTGGCTCTGGTGAGAGTTCAGGCTGGAAGTTGGGCACCATGCTTTCGGAGGAATTTAGGAGATACAGGATTTCTTAGATCTGATGTCTTTGCTGCAAGATTATCAGACTGACTTAGCTGTGCAAGATTCCTGGAAATGGGGTTGGACCTCTACAGGAGACTTCTCTGTCCAGTCGGTGTATCACATTATTGCGGACTACTAGATCCCCACATTTCCACCAGATGACCAGATATGGGATCCTACATCACCATTGAAGGTGAAGGTGCTCATGTGGAGGGTATCCATTGGAAGACTGCAGACGTGTGACAGGCTCATTCATTTTGGGTGTGATGTGTCTCCTTTGTGCTCCATATGTGGAGGGGAGGATGAGTCCCTACATCATCTATCATGGAAGGCACTTTTGCTCAGGAAGTCTGGACCATCTTGCTAGCTAAGTTTCACATTTCAGACCCGAGGAGGACTAGTGTTGACTTCTTGTTTCAATATTGGTCTTCTTTGGTGGCACCTAAGGAGGAGTGGAGGACCGATTGAGACGGTGGTTAATCCTTCATGCTACGGTACAGACAATTTGGGCTGAAAGGAATAAGAGGATTTTTCGAAAAGAGGCATTGGTGCTGAAAAGGGTCACTGAATTTAGTTGTAGACTTGTAGTAGCGACAAGGAGTGGGCTACTATTTTGGGCACGGTGGATGTAGATAAATCATCCTATTTTGGCTTTTTGAGGGGGGTTGACCCTTGGCACCTTCTTAGTGTTTGTACACGGGACTTATGTGGGTATACTACTTGTAAATCCTCCTCTTTATTAACATTTATGGTAACATCCACTTTCAAACAAAAATTTCCTTGTGGAATACTTTGTGTGGAAGTAATTTCAAACAATGATTAGAAAGTAAAGACATTTCCTTACATGCTACAGGATGATAAAATTTCAAAAGTGGCAGCTGAATTAAAAGGGATTCCCTTTTCCTTCATTGAATCTGCCAAATAAAGAACCCTTGCAGGCTGGCATCCTCTATTGAAAGACTTCATAAGGGACGAGTAAGTAATAGCATCTGGCTGAACATCATTTGTTTCCATTTCCTGAAAAACCTCCCATGCCTTCTCGCAGCTTCCTTTAGTGCAAAAAAAAGGCCAAAGAGATGCTGTCAAGTCACAGGCAGTGTAAATGTTTACCAGATTTTCAGGCACCCTTACCTGCTGCACCATATAAATCAATCATCGCAGTATATGTCACAACATCAGGACAAGAGCAAGTTTCTTTCATTGCAGAAAACATGGATTCTGCTTCTGTTAATCTTCCCTGAAAATGAAAACAGTAAAGCAAAGGAAACTTTCATGAAAAGACTTTCTGATTTAGAGGGACCACAGGGGGAGGAGGAAGAATACATGCCTGTTTGCTATAAGCACATATAACTGATGAATAGACCTCCTTTGATAATGGGATTTGCAAGTCCTTCATCTCATCCAGAAATTTAAGAGACTCATCGTATTTTCCCATCTTCCATGAACCACTGATTAATATGTTAAAAGTAACAGCATCAGGTTCAACCTTTTTTTCTCTCATACACTTGTATAACTGCAATGCTCTCTCATGTCTTCCAGTATTTAAGTAACTCCCAATAGCTGAGTTATATGCAACTGTATTCAATTCAATACCTCGACAGTTCGCAGCTGAAAGTATAGAATTAATGTTCACTAATTGACCACAACGACTACAAGCCCCTAAAAGAGTGCTTATGGTGATAACATCAGGTTGAGTGCCATTCCTCTCCATTTCATGCAGCACATTCAGAGCTTCCGTCAACTTCCCCTCAGATCCATATGCATCAATAAGGGCATTATAACTTACTATATTTGGCTTACACGAGTTCCGTTTCATCATGTCAAAGATTTCTTGGGCTTTCTCAGGTAGTCCAGATCTACCATACGCATTGATTAAGGAAGTATATGACACAACATCAGGCCGAAAACCAGAATTTTTCAGTGTCTTAAAGACAGATAAGGCAGCCGCATGCATTCCATGTGAAGCATAGGCAGCAATAAGTGCATTATAAGAGATCACATTAGGTCTCAGTCCCACAGAAAGCATCATGTCAAATACTGCTTTGCAGTTTTCAACTTGCCCACAAACAGAATAAGCATGCATGATACTAGTGAATGTCACGATATCAGGAGCACATTCAGTTTTTTTTCCTCTCATTGACTTAAAAAGGTCAACAGCTTTAGCATATTGTCCCAGCTTTACAAGACAATGTATGACAATATTAAGAGTGACTGTGTCTGGTTTGATATCGCTTCTTTTCATCAGTTCAAAATAGGAAAGAGCTTTCAAATACTGGGAACCTCTTTTGAGAGCAGACAGAACAATATTGTGTGTCACCAGATCAGGCCCAACTCCATTGTCTGTCATTCTCTTGCAAACTTTAAGAGCCTCTTTCCACTGACCACTAGATCCGCAAGCACTGATCAAATTGTTATATGTAAACCGGCTAGGGGGTATCTACATTGAACAGTAACAAGGAAAGCATTATAGAAAAGTTTTTGCCATAAAACAGGTGTCAAACGTACTGACAAGAATAAAAGAAATGGGTTTCATATGTGAAAGCGAATACTAGAATTTGAAAACAACTTCAGACTGTTCAATTGGACCTGACTAATAGACCAGGGGATTATTCTGGATGAGATCATCCAGTTGGATGATAGAATATGGCTTGGCCAAACTCTAGGAGCTTTCTCAAGTTTCTAATCCATTCTGACCATCCTGTTTATACCCTCTTATGTCCAGTCATAATGGGTCAAAGAAACTATAACTATATATTTTTCGGGTCCATTTCATAGAAAATAATCAGATGATTGAAGCTTCCAAATCCAAACAAAACTTCCAACAACGTCATTGTGTTAACTATCTGTTGAACATTTTTTTATGATGGAAGAAGAAGAAGAAAGAAGGGGGGGCATGTAAATAAAAAAAGGAAAAAAGAAGGGGGCAAGAAAAAAAGAAGAGAGAGGGAAGGAGGAGCCACCAGTGGCTCCCCCCCCAACCAGTGGGGGCACCTACCGGTAGGTGCAACCGGTGGCACCCACCGGCACCGGTGGGGGTGCCACAGCAACCCCCTCTCCTCTCTTCTCCCTCCTCTCTCACCCTATATATACTCCCTAGGGGGGCTGCTGCAGGGGGGTCAAAGAAGAAGGTTTTGGGGAGACTCTATAGGATTTTTTAGAGCCTTTTTCTGAAGAAATGAAAGAGAAAACACTCAGCCTCTGCCCGTGGACAGATTCAAAGCTCCGACACCGTGCGTGAAAGATTAACACACATACTTTGTACAGTTTTTAAAAAAAAAAAGGATAAATGATGGTCCATTCTTATTGTTAGAAAGGCCATGAGTTTAATAAGATCATGGTTCATTCCTATTGGTGGAATGGCCATTAAGTTTGTGGTTCACTCTTATTAGTAGAGTGACCAATAATCATTTTTTTAATGATTCATTCTTATTGGTGGAATGGCCATAAAGTTTGTGGTTCACTCTTATTGATAGGGTGATCAAATTTTTTATGATTCATTCCTACTGGTGGAATTATCAAAATTGATGTAACTTGATATATACATAAAGTGGACTTAAATGAATTTTGCACATGGTTGATGCTTGTCAAATTTCATTTATTTGATGCATGTTCAGTTCCATTTGTTTAAACGATGGATGTGCTGATCAAGTTGAATGTGTTTAACTTAAAAAATCAAAATAAGTCGATTTCAGTCCGTTCATATTGTTTGAATGGCCGATAAAGTTATAATATGGGTTCCTTCATATTGGTTGGAGGACCATTAAATTTTAAAAGCGTATTCTTAGTTATGCGGTGGTCATTATACCCTATTAGCTAAATCTTTTCCTTGCACATTCCTAAGAAATAGTAAAAGGAGGGAGAAGATGTTGTCCAAATCCATCTAATCTTAATAATTTTCTTAATAGTTTCTTACCTAAAGGACACTGTCAAATTCCTTAATATCCTCTAAGGGTTTTAATGAGGATTTTGCTCAAAAGCATATTCTCTTAATACCTATTAAAATTCATAGGTTTACATGCCTTCATGCGGGTCTAAAGTATTCTAAGTATCCTTTAGAGTATCCTTTACGATTTCTAAAGAGATTCCAAAAAAATAGACACCGAGCTCATAGATTCCATGCAAATGTCTAAATCAAAATTTGTTTCCTTTATTGTGTGTGATGGAATATCTAGCTTCCTTGTCATGTATTTTGTTTCAAGGGCATCAACGGATAGTTAATCAAAAGTTGCTAATCGGTGATTGACGTAATTAACATTAATCAAGGTTAGTAGGGAGAGGTCAAATTCACGGATCCATTTGTCTGATCTAAAACTTTAGACTCACTAGGGGCTAATCCTTAGTTCTCAAAGTCTACACTTAAAACGAAAAAGGAATTCTTTTGAAAACCAAGATCTTTTAAGTTCTTTTCAAAAGAAAAGATTGATTTCAAGAAGAAGAAAAAAAAAATCAAGTCTCACACTATCTTAACTTTGATTAGACTTAAAAAATGCACATTCTAAATATATCTTTTAGTTATCAGTGATATCACCAACTTAGAAAGATCAGTCCTGGTTATCGTAGTTGTCAAGGCTTACGCCCAGGTGACAAGGCTTTTGTTTTCAAGGCCTAGGCAGTCAAATG
The DNA here is from genome assembly GCA_030544215.1 of Zantedeschia hybrid cultivar. Classification (NCBI taxonomy): domain Eukaryota; kingdom Viridiplantae; phylum Streptophyta; class Magnoliopsida; order Alismatales; family Araceae; genus Zantedeschia; species Zantedeschia hybrid cultivar. Next base: position 74,387,260 of record JARZZO010000005.1, on the reverse strand, counting down.
CCTTATGGACCTTGAAAAAAGCATGCCTAGGCACCGCTTAGGCATGCTAGGAGTGCCTAGCATGCCCAAGCTAGTTCAGGGGTCAATCACATTGGGACCATGGATGGCAGTACCGGCCGATACCGGTACGTACCGCACCGGTACCGTGGGTACCCACCGGTACTGCCATCCTTGCATTGGGTCCACTGGGACTCTGGTTTTTTATAAAACCTTTGTCTTGTCTTTCTCATTATTTCATCTTCTTGGTCATCTTTGGCCTCGTCCCACCTTGGTGAACAAATCTTGGCATCAATGACGAGGCACTCCTATATGCTCTCCTCTCATCATGATGGCCACACGAGGGAACATACCCCACTTGTCCATATCCACAAGCTTGGAACCCCTTGTGGACATTGGCATCCTCTCACCCTTCTTAAGTTTCCTATATACCGGTCCTTTCTTCTCTTTTCTCTTCTATTGTTCGTCCCCGTCTGTGAGTATCTCTCCCCCACCACCACCACTAGATCGTGAACATTCCACCTAGGCACCAAGGCAGATGCAAGCACTTAGGCACTGAGGGACCCCAAGTATGCCTTAGGTCACCTGATTGCCTTGACAGCTATGACGGTTAAACCAACTGCAGATCACCAATTTAACTCCATTATAGTCTTGAAAACACAGAAAAATGTTAGTCTTGTCCTTTAAACCAACACAAGTTCGTGCATCTAGCAGAAACTCTTCATGTGATATGCATTTTCCTTCTTGAAACAATCAGTTGGAATGACATGTGTATCTCCTTTTTCTTTGTGATCATCTCACTTTCATTTCTTAAGTTACACTCATCACTAAATAGGGGGCGTTGGGGGGGGGGGGGGGGGTGAATGAAGAAAAAGGAAGACAACTAAACCTAGGGACAATCCTTTGTGCTATTGGCTGAACCGAATATCCATTCTATCCCTTCATGATTTATGATCATTAGCTGGGACAGATAAGCATTTAGAATGTCCATTCTGTTTGAAATGGGATATCATTATTCAGCAAAAATATTCCACAGTTGTCTAATAAGAAACTGATGAAATAAGCTTTATCTCAGCAATTGCACAATTTTTTACTCTCAAAAAGAATAAGTTATGGTATTAGCAATATATGTGACTCTGGTGTCTGGAATAAATTTGAAGATTTTGCCCCCCGGACTCACCCAAATACGACTTTCACTAGGAATTGGCTGATCCCAAACTGGATAGCCAGATCATTTTTGTTTTGACACTTGATCAGATCCAGACTCTTCCAGTTCATAGTAAAATTTCAGAAAAAAGAGCAATAAACTAGAAGAATAAGTGGGATCAAGCTATTCCAGCTACCCTAGATTCTCACCCAACAAGAGATATCCCTTCTACCTGAGAGAATTCAGTTCTTTTCCATGTTTAAGCTTGTCTACCCGCACTTCCGACACACTTTAACAGAGCTCTGGCCCTTCCTCACAGTCTTATCCAGCAGTGAGAGGTAAGCCATAGCCAACCATAACTGCAGTACATATCATTAGGCTTCCTTTCACTGGCATCTTCCAACACCCACTCAACCCCCAGTCAATGGTTGCTTCCAAAATAAAACTGTAATCAGCTCTATATAACAGGTTCCCAGATTCCCTAAGGAGGGGACCTGGATCCACTGCTTGACCTTTACCAGGTCCCCAGCACCACCCGCTGTTGTTGGGTGCATTGGTTGATAGACCAGGCCTTACAAACAACAGGACTGTCACCTCAATGGCCACAAGATCTGCACTCTGAATCATGTGACCTACACTGAACAGATAGTACATAACCATCAGTGCAGAGACCTAGATGAGCATTAACACAAATGCAGAACTTTCAGAAACATGTAAATCTTAAGACTAACTAGTCAATCCAAAGTTAAAATTGAACACAAAGTTTGAAATTTAATTTTTTTTTCCTGAATTAGAAAACAAAATTGTTATTGCTTAAAAATATTGTTAAAATTCGACTATTACATTTGAAGCAGATGGTGGTTATTTTGTTATTCACATGTAATGTCTTAAGTAAATTTTTAAATATAGACTTCGGTCATAGTGTATCCTTTATTTTCCATTAATGAAATGTGACTCGGTCATGTAATGTCACCTTCAAAAAAAAATGTCGTAAGTAAATTCAACTGAAGAAAAGGTTGAAGAAATGGTTAGGTTACTCTTTTTATGACCAGACTTCGTCAGCCGAAATCCGTGAACAGCCTCCCAACAAAAAGCAGGGTCCAGGCTGTTGAAGATTCAGAGCCAAAATACTCCTAGAAGACAATGGAAGAAGAAGAGAATAGGAGGAGGAAGGCGGCAGCCATGCGTGCAGCCACATGCATGCGCATTGCGCACTGCTGTCCTCACCTATCTCTCTCTCTCTCTTTTATTCATTAGGGCAGCAAGTTTACAATATTACACTCATTACAGGAGCTAAAGAGACAAATAAAGAAAGACATTGATTACCTTCAAAATACTCAACACAAGAAGGAAAATATAAAGGACCAAAATACCCTCTCCCTTATGACTGTGACTACACTCCCCCTCAAGTCAAGTATATATATCAAGCATACTCAGCTTGCTCAAACAAAGGTGAAACTGATCAGCCGATTGCCCTTTTGTGAAGATATCTGCAATTTGGTGTTGGGACTTGACATATGGCAAACAAATTTCTTCGGAGTTGAACTTCTCTCTGATGAAGTGGCGGTCAATCTCTATATGTTTAGTGCAATCATGTTGGATAGGATTATTTGCAATGCTGACTGCAGCTTTATTGTCACAATACTACAATAGAGCTTCATTGGTAGGCATAATTGAATGCCAAGGTCCACCAGGAAAAGCTTCAGCCAAATCATTTCTATAATACAGCTTGCCATAGTCCTATATTCAGCTTCAGCACTAGACCTTGCACAAACTGATTGTTTCTTGCTCCTCCATGCAACAAGGTTGCCCCCCAGGATCAAGCAATAACCGGTAGTGGACCTTCTATCGTCCTTGGAACCTGCCCAATCAGCATCAGAGCAGCTTTCAACCAATAATTTGTCGCACTTAGAAAATAAGTGTCCATTCCCAGGACAGGACTTGATGTACCTAAGTATCCTTTCAACCAAGGAATTCCGGATCGGATCGGGTCCACGAATCGGGACCCGCCGATCCCGATCCGACTCGGATCGGATAGGCCGAGTCGGCCGATCCAGATGAAGTCTGGCCAGTCCGACTCGGCCAGATTAAAAAATAATAAAAAATTAAAAAAATCAGAAAAAATCAGAAAAAAATAAAAATAAAATCAGAAAAAAATTACATACATATTATTCAATTGATGTACAATAAGAATGAATGCAATTCATGTACATCCATAAAAAACCCTAAACCCTAAAACCCTAAAACCCTAAACCCTAAACCCTAAACCCTAAAACCCTAAAACCCTAAACCCTAAACCCTAAACCCTAAACCCTAAAACCTAACCCTAACCCTAACCCTAAAACCCTAAACCCTTAACCCTTAACCCTTAACCCTTAACCCTTAACCCTTAACCTTTAACCCTAAACCCTAAACCCTAAACCCTAAACCCTTAACCCTTAACCCTTAACCCTTAACCCTTAACCCTTAACCCTAAACCCTTAAACCCTTAAACCCTTAAACCCTAAACCCTAAAACCCTAAAACCCTAAACCCTAAACCCTTAACCCTTAACCCTAAAACTTAAACCCTAAACCCTAAACCCTTAACCCTTAACCCTTAACCCTAAAACCCTAAAACCTAAACCCTAAACCCTAAAACCCTAAACCCCTAAACCCTTAAACCTTAAGGGGGGGACCGAAATCGGCCCGAACCGGACCAGATCGGGTCCGGACCGGCCGATCTGGCCGGTCCGGCCCCGATCTGGTCCGGTTCGGGCCGATTTCGGCCGTTTTTTTTTTTTTTTTTTCAAATCGGTGGGGGGGAACAGTGAAATCCCCCCCGAATCGGATCGGAACCCGCCGATCCCGATCCGAATAGGCCGATTCGGATCGGAATCGGCCGATTCGGATCGGAATCGGCCGATTCCGCAATCCATGGATCCACATGCATGTGGGATTTGTGATTTCAAATTCGTGATCCATCTTATTTCATCCACCGATCTGATGGTGACAACCATTTGGACCTGAATAGTTTATCTCAATCCATAATTTGCATGCTTCATTGTGCATATTTCTTAGATTGACATGTGATGGAAACAAACGCAAGTCTAGTTGCATCATTTATACCTTGACTTTTGAATAAATTTAGAATGTTATAATGTTGTGATAATCCTACCCAATCTGCTGTTTTGTATCTTGCAGACAGCAGCTTTGGCGCAAAAGAATTCTGAGGCCACCCGTGAACTTGCATTACAGGAGAACATTCTTGAGAAGGAGCTAAGTGAAATTCAAAAGGTTCTGTTGGCAATGCAGGTGAGCCTCTCTTGACCATGGAAATTACATTTAGTGCTGGTATGGTTATTTTCCTGTGGAGGCCTCCAATCACTTGACTATATGCACTTCTGCACGGTTATGGGATTCAGCACATGATTTTTCTGAAATAGTCATGAGAGGAGACTTATTTTCCAGTCAGAACAAAATAGATAGTCTGACTAGTTCTCTGTATAACATGACTATGATGGAGTGATGCTTGCAGTCTTCAGTAAGTAGGAAACATTGAAAACCCCAGAGCATGCACCCTCAATCAATAAACAAGTGTGTTGGTAAAAGAACAATTTCCACAGGTCATTGTGCCGGTGGAAGAACATTAAATAATGTGGCATCATGCTGAATGGAGCAACTCAGAAACTCCAGATTCTATCCAAAATGTTTCAGATGGTGCATGAAATTTAAGATAAAAGACACCTTTAATCTAACCGTAGGAAATAGATTTTGCAACTCAAGTAATCTGCAGTGCAAGTGCTGCTTAGCTGCCAAGTCCTTCCATTATGTTGCCCAGCAGTTGTATCTCGGGAACCCCATCCAGGTTTTCAGTAGTTTCAATACTGGAAGCGATGTAGACTCATTTTGGATGCATAAGCCTGGGAAGGAAATAAATCATGGGTGGGCTTTAATGTTTGAGACATTGAATGATAATATCCGTGCCACTTCATGCCAATGTGTACCAAATGGTACCCAATTGAAGGCTTGTCCACTTATGGGATTATCAAGCAATGTATCATCAAGTGCATTTACATAAGGTTGGCCCTGTCATTATGTCGGGGTAAAAAGTGAGCTCAGGGATGCTCTTCGAGTAAAGTTCAGCTTATTGGTAACTTTATCAAAGATGAGCTCATGGTGGGATCAAGCTCATTGATATCCTTTGTAGTGAAATTCAGATTATTGGTACCTTGGGGTGAGAATGAGTAGTGTTGCAATGGTCTGAGTCAAGCCAAGCCAGAGGTTACTCACCTCTCCAGAAGCAGGCCCCACCCAGGATCAGACTCTTGATGAACTCATTGTCTTTGTGCAAGGCGAGCCTGTGAAAAACCAATTTAGATCCTTTTAAAGCCTAACTGTTTTAAGAGGCTTCATTTTTGTGGAAAACATTGTCCCTTATGAGACGTGAACCTGAGTTCCACCAGTGCAGGCCTGACAGAAAACTAAGCCCTGATTGGACCGTGAGCTCAAAGCATTGAGCCCAACCCAACCAAAAATGGTGGAATGGTCCATTGACACACGTATTGTGAGCTCAGCAGTGCTGTTTGGTGTAAAGTCCAGCTTATTGCACCCCCGTGCCTATACTGCCCATACGTATTCTTCTTGCTGAAGATAGCTCATTGATATCCTTTGGGGTGGAAGCAGGCTCATTGCTACATTCCATATTGAGTAATACTTGCTGCAATGCTCCCTGCTGCTGCACAGTAGGGCATTGCAGCAAACATAAAATCTTTTATTTTTTGATTTTTTTTTTAAAGTCGAGCCCACTTGTTCGTTAAGACCGATCTCTGATCAGACAACCCAAAAATTCTAAAAAATAAAAAACCAAGTCCCAGTGAACAGTAAAAAAATACCCTTAATGGGCGGCCTATATGGACATGTGGAGCATGGGGGGCCAAACCTTTAAAAAATTGTATATATATATATATATATATATATATATATATATATATGTATGTATATATGTAGTTTTATATTTGTTGCAATGTCCTGCTGTGCAGCAGCAGGGGCATTGCAGCAAGTATTACTCTTCCATATTATTGAAGTTATTGGGCCATCCAAGTCAAAACCTTAAATCCATTGAGTGGAGAGAGTACACTATTCTAAACATATTTTTGATTTGCCCCTTTTTCAATGTGAGACTATTTTACCATGCCCCCTCACATTCATGCCAATTTAGGTTCTGTCACGTGAAGAATGACAAATATGGGGAGCGTGGCCCAGATCACAACTGTGGACTTTGATACCATACGGAAGTTATTGGGCCATCCAACTCAAAACCTTAAGACATTGAGTGGCATCATCACTTTAAACATATTTTTTATTTGTCCCTATTTTCACATCATCATTTTAAACATATTCTTGATTTGTCCCTTTTTTCAATCTGGGACTACTCTAACACATATCAAGCAGAAATCCACATTGTGCAGGAAGCAAAAGCTAGTCACTGTACCTAATATTGAGTGGAAGCCCTCTGATACACTCTGTATCAAGTAGAAGCCCTTTAGTATACTGAGTAGAAGTCCTTTGGCACACTGCATACCGAGCACTCATCGGTACATTCCAGATCAAGCTAAAGCCCACTGGTGCATTCCGGATCGGATCGGGTCCCCGAATCGGGACCCGCCGATCCCGATCCGACTCGGATCGGATCGGCCGAGTCGGCCGATCCAGATGAAGTCTGGCCAGTCCGACTCGGCCAGATTAAAAAATAATAAAAAATTAAAAAAAATCAGAAAAAATCAGAAAAAAATAAAAATAAAATCAGAAAAAAATTACATACATATTATTCAATTGATGTACAATAAGAATGAATGCAATTCATGTACATCCATAAAAAACCCTAAACCCTAAAACCCTAAACCCTAAACCCTAAACCCTAAAACCCTAAAACCCTAAACCCTAAACCCTAAACCCTAAACCCTAAACCCTAAAACCTAACCCTAACCCTAACCCTAAAACCCTAAACCCTTAACCCTTAACCCTTAACCCTTAACCCTTAACCCTTAACCCTTAACCCTTAACCCTAAACCCTAAACCCTAAACCCTAAACCCTAAACCCTAAACCCTTAACCCTTAACCCTTAACCCTAAACCCTTAAACCCTTAAACCCTTAAACCCTAAACCCTAAAACCCTAAAACCCTAAACCCTAAACCCTTAACCCTTAACCCTAAAACCTAAACCCTAAACCCTAAACCCTTAACCCTTAACCCTTAACCCTAAAACCCTAAAACCTAAACCCTAAACCCTAAAACCCTAAACCCCTAAACCCTTAAACCTTAAGGGGGGGACCGAAATCGGCCCGAACCGGACCAGATCGGGTCCGGACCGGCCGATCTGGCCGGTCCGGCCCCGATCTGGTCCGGTTCGGGCCGATTTCGGCCGTTTTTTTTTTTTTTTTTCAAATCGGTGGGGGGGAACAGTGAAATCCCCCCCGAATCGGATCGGAACCCGCCGATCCCGATCCGAATCGGCCGATTCGGATCAGAATCGGCCGATTCCGCAATCCATGCTTTCAACTGCCTTCATATGAGGCACTCTGGGTGCATGCATATATTAGATGACTACACTGGCAGCATAGGTCAAGTCAAGAAGAATAAATCCTAAATAAAGTACACGACCCACCAATCTTTGATATTTTCCTTTCTCTGAGTTTGATAAGAAATCACCGTCAGTATCACTCAAACTATAATTTGTTCCAAAAGTCTTTAATATCAAAGACCGGCACAAGATCTCTTTTCAAGTTTTCCATTTCTTGCACATTATCACCGGTGATATCATCCACATAGACCAGCAGTAGAACAATCTTTCCATCTTGCGGCCTGCTATTTGGAAAAAAGAGTGTGATCAACATTGCCTTGAGAATAGCCAAACCCAAGCATAACCTTGCAGAAGCGATCAAATCATGCTCTTGGTGACTGTTTCAACCTATAAAGAGCTTTGTTCAGCTTGCACACTTTTCCCCTTACATCAAAACCTGGAGGCGGCAGCATGCATACTTTCTCCTATAAATCACCATTCATAAAAGCATTTTTCACATTAAGCTGATATAGAGGCCAAGAGAAATGAACGACAAGAGCTAACACCACCCGAACATATTTAAAACGAGCAACAAGAACAAAAGTCTCTGAGAAATCAATCTCGTACGTCAGAGTAAACCCCCGGCAACCAATCGGACCTTGTATCGCTCAATAAACCCATCTACACGAAAGTTGATAGTGTAGACCCCACTTGGAACCCACCAGGCTAGGCCCTTTGGGCGGATCCACCAACTCCCAGGTGCCATTTTTATGTAGAGCTGCCAATTCTTCATTCATTGTTTGTACCCACTTGAGATCTTTAGCTGCCTCAGAATAGGAGTGAGGTATGTGATATGAAGAAATAGTAGTCAAAAAAGAGTAATAATCAGGTGATAACCTCGAGTAAGAAACAAAATGAGAAATAGCATGACGAGTACAAGCTCTTGAGTCTTCCCTAAAAGTAATAGGAAGGTCAGGCTTAGAGATAAAATCGCTAGAGGGTGAACCTGCAGGTAGAACAACTCCTAAGAGTAGTCAATGGAGGAATCTCTCTTTTGCCAAGTGCCCCAAGACTACGTCTGCAAAGGCAAATCAGCCTGAGTTTTAGTAGCATCAACTAGCTCAGGAGACACCGGTGGAATAAAGGACACCACGAGCAAGGGGATCGAGGAGAGACTAGGAGTCTCCTTCCCTTGAGAGGAAACAGGAGAAAAATAGAATTGTTGCTCAAAAAAGGTTACATCTTTCATAATGTACTTCCGACCGGTATGGAAATCCAAACATTTGTCGCCTTTCTAAGTAGGGAAAACACCCAAGTAAATTCCCCCGACAGCCTTAGGGTCAAGTTTGGTGGCACCAGGTGTTAACCAATGAATGAAGCACAAGCATCCAAAAACACGGGGTTGAAGCAGAAACAAGAGTTCAGATAGACGAAGAATGAGAGAGAGAGAACCTGATTGTCTAAAGTGCGGGATGGCATCCTATTAATAAGATAGGAGGTGTGAAGAACCGTTGTCCCTTAAAAAACATTTAGCAGATTTTGGTAGAATAGTCATCAATGAAAGATGAAAAATAGTGATGTCTATCCATAGAAGAAATTGGGGAAGGACCCCAAACATCAGAGTGAACAAGATATGGAGCAGCACTCTGTTTTATTGATACTGGAAAAGTAGTTTCACAATGTTTGGAGAGTTGACAAACTTGACACTATTGACAAACTAAAACAAATGTCGGAACAAAATCTTAAGTGACCTAAAAGATAAATGACCAAGCTGAGAATGCCAAAGATAGATATCTCCAAGAGACTGATTTCTTTTGCTACATATAGAAGACTGAAAAGCCACACATCCTCTGGGTTCAAAATGGTAGAGACCATCCACTTCACAACCACTCACAATCGTATGTTATGTAAACAGATCCTAAAAAATACAATGTATAGAAAAAAAATGTCACAGAACAATTAAGGGATTTTAGTAAAGCTACTCATAGAAAGAAGATTAATGGACAAGGCAAGTACATGAAGAGTAGTAGGGAGGACTAAGTGATCATTTAAGGTGGATGGACCCCTTGCCAGCAATAATGGCTCAGCAACCATCAGCAATGGTCACCTTGTCCTGACCAAAAGACAAGGAAAAATAAGTGAAGTGAGTGGAGGTACCAGTCATGTGGTCTGTAGCTCTAGAGTCAAGAACCCAGGGATTAGACTGAGGATGTATAGTACTAGCACTAAGTGCTGACCCGACAGTATTTGAAGAAGGGGAAGTCATCTGACCAAACTGAGAAAGAATCCTTGGTAGACAAGCAATGTCAGAAGTGGACAGCGATGGCAATTGAGATGACGAGGAACCACCCTCAGCAGACACCCTCGGGATGTACTAGTGGGTTGCAAAGCAGCAGCATTCCCTTTTGCAGCACGTCCTCCCTTACCACTACCAGTCTTAAACTTCTGACACTTCTTCTCCGAATAAAGTTCCTAGCAGAAATCAACATCATAATTATCCCGGTTGCAATGCGCACAATGCTTTGTCCCTTTGCCTTTTTGTTTAGAAGATGAAGGAGCTCTTTGTTCACAAGAGCCACAAATACACTACCTCCCTGAGAGGGGAGAGCAGTAGGTGAAGCAATCATATAAGATCCTAGAAGTTTTATTTAAAAAGAAAAAAAAAACCCTTGAAGAAAGTTCATTGACATGCTCATAAAGAGTGTTAAGAGTATATATGTAAATGGCGATAAAGTATATACATAAATATAAATTAATAGGGTGCAGGAACGATTGATAGAAAAAGTAAAATTTGTAGGCCTCATTTAATGGGCCTTAATAGATTAAAGGGAGACTTATTAAACCATTGTATATAGGGGTTTAGAATGCCATGTTATAAGTGTGGTTTAGGACTCTTATTGAGCCTATCAGTGGTCTTTTAGTAGGCCAGCCCAAACCCAATAGATGGGGACACATCTGTCCTTTTTCTCAAACCTTCTCCACCTCCTCTTGAAGCCTTTTTCTGGCCCAAAAGGGGCAGAACGTGGGAACAAGAAGGGAGAGAGGGAGAGAAAAAGGAGAAAAAGAGAGAGGGAGGGGCAACTGCAGGAAGAGAGAGGGGGGACCTGCTACAGTGGAAAAGAGAGAGAGGGGGACCTACTATAGTTCGCTATAGTGTGTGTACAGTGCATACACAGCTTGAGGGCTATTTTTTTAGGCTTAAAGCAGTAGCTTTGGGGGATCTTTTGGATATGTTAAGAAGGTAGGAGATCGACTTCTTGTCCTTCTCTATGTGCCTATGGTTTTCTTTACCTTTTTTTTGGTCTTGTTACTAGGTTTTACCTCCTTAAATAGAGAACATGCTACCAAAATTTTATGAGGGTAAGTGTGTGAGGTTGTAGCTATGAGAGTATGTGTGTACATGTGCAGAAGGTGTGCGTGGCTGTGGAGGCATATGTGAGCGTGTGTGTATGATATAGGGCATGTGTGTGTGTGTATACGCGCATGTGACTATGGAGTATGGAAGCATGTGTGTGTGTGGTTGTGTACATATGTGCAGCAACGTGTGTGTGTGTGTGTGCGCGCGCGCGCGCGCGCAGCTATATGTGTGTATGTGTAGTGGGGTGTATGTGTAAGAGTATGTAGCCGGTTGTATGTGTAGTGGGGTGTGTGTGTGTGTACAACCAGGTGACAGTGTGAGTGTGTGTATGGCTGTGAAGTGTGTGAAAGTGTGTGTATGTGTGTATGTATGTGCAGCAAGGAGTGTGTGTGTGTGTGTGTGCAGGGTGTGTGTGTGCACAGCCGGATGTGTGTATGTGTAGTGGGGTGTGTGTGTAAGAGTGTGTAGCCGGGTGTATATACAGTAGGGTGTGTGTGTGTGTGCAGCCAGATGATTGTGTGTGTATGACTGTAAAGTGTATGAAAGAATGTGTGTGGCCATGCATATGTTTGTGTAATTGTGTGAGGGTGTGTGGGTGTATGTGTGAAGATGCATGTGTGGGTGTATGTGTGAAGATGCATGTGTGTGTGCAACTGTGAAGAGAGGATATGGGTGTGTTTGTGAAGTGTATGTATATACAGCTATGAAAAGGGATGTAAGTGTGTGTTTAGAAGGTGCTTAAGTATGCGTGGGTGTGGTTGTGGACGTCAAAGAGTGGGTGTAGTATTGAAATTGTGCAAGTGTAAGTGTGTGTATATATGGTTGTATAGGTGGGTGAGTAACTGTAATGGTGTGTGTGGAAGTATGTATGACTATGCTAGTGTGTGTATTTGTGAAGATGTACATATGTGCAATGCATGAACTGTTGTTTCTAATGGTTGTTTTAGATGATTTGCACCTAATATTCCTTTGGTATATCAAACTGGCATCCCTAGTGCGTAGAAGTTTACTTCCGCCACATATCAAAGAGTAATATATAAAGTCTTATCCATTAAAATGGTTTCATGAATTGTTGTTTCTTGTATCATTCTTTTGTTAACTGCATGTCAAGAGACATAGATTGCATTAATGCACACAGACATGTGGCTTATTTTTATAACTGTAGAACATGTCTACATGCTTGATATAATGGCATAAATTGTATATAACTATTAAACATTACTGTATATTTCATATAAGCATCAACTGTAATCATAGCTATGACTGCATAATTATTCCATGGTTTGACTGTAAGACTGTGACCACGATTATTACTGTGATTGTAGAACTGTTATGGTTATTTTGGACAGAACGACATCTCACACTAGCTGTTATATTCCCATTTACTGTGGACCCTTGTCAGGACAAGGGTCAGAAGTTAGCCCATTTAATGTGGAGGTATGTCAAGACCTCGGGCAGCCCTTACTGTGGAGATACGAGTCCAATCTCAGCTTACCTGACCAGGTCAGTAAGAGAGAGTTACTCGCTTGTGTGCAAACGTGGTCGGTCTCTAAACTTCATGGTTTAGCTAGCCGTTGATGCTGAGTAGTCCAACCAACTTACCTTACCTATTGTTGAGTGAAATCTTGGACACTTACTGGTTATCTTTCATTTCATTTGTACAAAGTTCCCAAACCGACATAACTATACATTATTGTGGAAGAAATGAATACATATATTGTGAGTGAAATCCTGGGAACTTACTGATTATTTCTTTCATTTCATTTGTACAGATTTCTTAAACCGAGATATATGTAAGTGAGGGTGCTTGTGCGGGTCCTCATAATTGGTATCAGAGCAAGGTTTGGTTGATCTATACGATTGAGTGTTGGGTGATAAGCCCCAATAGGATTTGAAATTGTACATAGCTATATGTCCCTGATTTGGATGTTTGAGTTGGCTCTAACTCCCTAATGCCTGCATGGAATGCAGATGGCAAGAAAAGTTGCTAAGAGAGCTAGGCTTCAGCGTGCCAGGCGAGTAGTGGAGCCGAGACCACTAGATGAGAATGTGCAATCAGAGCTGGAGGAAGAGGAAGAAGTAGAGAAAGAAGACGAGGAGGAGAAAATGGAGGAGTTGGAAGAAGAAGAAGAAAAAGAGCTTTAACAGGTTCGTAGAGGATGCATAGATCAACCACCAAGAAGAAGAGAACCAGACATAAAAGTCCAGTTCAGAAGAGTTTATCAACGCAGAAGATTGGTGGAAGAGCAAGAGCAGGTGAAGCGATTTGTCTGGATTGAGCGGTTCTTGAAGCTCAAGCCACCTACATTTAAAGGTTGTGGGGGTCTTGAGGAAGAAGAATTTTGGTTAGAAGAGATGGAGAAGATTTTTACAGTGTTCGATTGTCTTCGATCTGAGAGCGTAAAGCTAGCAACTTTTAAACTCCAGGATACTGCAAATAAATGTTGGTAGACAGCAAGAAGGGTTGCATTTAAAGATATGGCACTCAGTTTAATAACGTGGAATACTTTTGTTAAAGTATTTAATGAACAATGTTTTCCATTCCATGTTCAGCAAAGAAGAGAACAGGAATTTATGGATCTTGTGCAGAGCAATATGTCAGTCCAAGAATATGACAGAAAATTCAAAAACTTGGGCAGATTTGCTCCGCATATTGTTGAAGATGAGAAAAGAAGAATAAAAAAAGTAAATTTGGGTTTGAAGAATCCAATCAGAATGAGGATCGTACCTTTAAGGGCCAAGACACTGGCAGAAGTTGTACAGGATGCATGTGCCCAAGGATGGCAGTACCGGTACCGGTACCGGTATCGGTGGGTACCGGTACCGGTACGTACCGGTCCGGTATCGGCCCGGTACCGGTCGGTATCGGCCCGGTACCGGTCGGTACCGGCCCAAAACCAGTCCGGTACCGGCCGGTACCGGCCCGGTACCGGTCGATACCCATGGTACCGGTGCCGGCCGATACCGGTACGTACCGGTATCGGCCGGTACTGCCATCCATGCATGTGCCGTGGAAGAAGAGTATGAAAGGTGGTCCAACAAGCAGAGAGAATTGGGAAGAGGAAAGCAGGGTGCCTCCTTTAGGGGTGATTCAAGCAAGAAGCCAGTTTTCAAGAAATTTCAGCAAAGAGGTCAAGGAAAAGGAGGACAGGGATCACATATGTCTAGGTCCTTCACTCAGCCATCTATGTCCCAGAGTGTGAATATGACAAATCAGGGGGACATCAGGTGCTGAAGGTGCAACAATATTCATCCTGGGAGGCCTTGTTATCTTGTGTCCCGACCCTACTTCAGATGTGGGCAGCCAAGACATCTGGTTAGAGAGTGTCTATAGCCACCCCCGGCATCAAGTGGCACAACTCCATGTAATGCTGAAGCTGGTAAGTCTAGGGCAGAATCTTTAGGAAGCAGACCAGGTCGAGGCAGAGGATGTCCAGAGCAGAGAGTAATTGCATTGACAAAGACAGAGGCTCATATTGCCAGAGATGGAGTGATAGAGGGTACTATTAATGTTCTCAATCATGGAACATCTCATTCCTTTGTATCTAAAGAGTTTATGGCCAGTTTAGATAGATCCATATCACTTGTAGAGTCCTCACTTTTAGTTGAGGCACCAACAGGCGAGTTCATATTGTCTTCTGAGCTATAGAAGGCAGCAAATATAGTAGTGGCAGGTTATTCATTGACAGTTGATTTGTACTTATTAGATATGCAGGACTTTGATGTGATCCATGAGATGGACTAGTTAAGCACACATTACGCACATATTGACTGTCACAAGAAGAAGATATATTTTTGTAGGCCTGGGAAGGAGAGATTTATTTTCTAAGGTATCCTCTTGACTGACAAGAGAGCTCGTATTTCTGCTTTTAAAGCTAAGCAATTGATTGACTCTGGATGTCAAGCTTGTTTAACATCGGTTGTGCCTATACCAGAGTCTAAGAGGGTCGAAGACAAGAAGATAACAGTTTCCGATGTTTATGTGGTTAGAGACTTTAGAGATGTATTTCCTAATGAGTTGCCTGGATTGGCTCCTCATCCAGAAGTTGATTTTGGCATTGATTTAGTACCAGGAACAACTTCTGTCTCCAAAGTACCTTATCGAATGGCTTCTGCAGAATTGAAGGAATTAAAGACTCAATTATAGCAGTTATTAGATAAAGATTTTATACAACCCAGTGTTTCACCCTAGGGGAGCTCCTGTACTCTTTGTAAAGATGAAAGATGAAACTTTAAGGCTGTGTATTGATTATCATTTGTTGAACCAAATCACAATGAAGAATAAGTATCCACTTCTATGTATAGATGATTTATTTGATCAGTTACAGTCAGCCAGGATATTTTCAAAGATAGACTTGAGGCCAGGGCATTATTAGTTAAGAGTTAAGGTCCTTAAGGAGGAGGATATTAGCAAGACAGCTTTCAGGACCCGATATGGTCACTATGAATTCTTAATGATGTCCTTTGGGTTGACAAACGCACCATCAGCCTTCATAGACCTAATGAACGGGGTGTTTAAGGATTATATGGATCAGTTTGTCATTGTGTTTGTAGATAGCATTTTGATATATTCTCCAAGTCATAAGGAGCATGAAAGGCATTTAAGCCTGGTGTTACAGAAATTGAGAGAACATCAGCTTTATGCTAAATTTAGCAAATGTACCTTTCGGTTAGACAAGGTTCATTTTTTGGGGCATGTCATCTCAACTGAAGGCATAACTATGGACCCAGCCAAGGTTGAGGTAGTACTATATTGGGAGAGGCCAAAATCTGTTACAGAAATCAAAAGTTTTCTGGGTCTTGCAGGCTATTATAGGAGATTTATTGAAGGTTTTTCTACCCTAGCCACTCATGTGACTAGGCTGACCTATAAGGAAGTGAAATTTGTGGGGAGTGAAATTTGTGAAGAAAGTTTTCAAGAATTGAAAAGAAGATTGACATTTGCTCAAATGTTAGTCTTGCCATCTGGTGTAGATGGATTTTCTATTTATATAGATGCTTCCAGGAAGGGATTAGGAGCAATATTGATGCAAAATGGTCGAGTTGTTGCATATGCATCGCGTCAATTGAAGAGACATGAAGAAAATTACCCTACTCATGATCTAGAATTGGCAGCAGTAGTGTTTGCTTTGAAGATGTGGCGACACTATTTGTATGGGGGTACATTTAAAGTGCATATAGACCACCAAAGTTTGAAGTACATTTTTACTTAGAAGGACTTAAATTTGAGACAGCGTACGTGGTTAAAATATTTGAAGGACTATGACTTCAATATTTCTTATCATTCTGGCAAAGGAAATGTGGTTGCAGATGCATTGAGTAGGAAGGCACTTCTAGCAAATATGTTAGTGAAAGAGTGAAAGTCGATGCAAGAAGCTGCAGAAGTAGACTTTCAAATTCCTCAGGAAGACCATAATGCAATTGTTGCCTATATTGCTGTGAAACCTATCCTTTATAATGAGATTGTGGAAGCTCATAAAGTATATGAGAAGCTCCCTCATATTCTCGTGCATTCAGGGGTGGCAATTAATGAAGGAGTAGTTGTGAAATGTGGGAATCGTCTTTATGTCCCTAATGAGATTGAGTTGAAGAAGGAATTGTTGGCGGCAGCACACAAATCTAAGTATGACATTCATCTTGATAGCACTAAAATATACCAGTCTCTAAAAAGGCAGTTTTGATGGCCTAGAATGAAGAGGGAAGTTGCTGAGTATGTGGCAAAATGCTTGACCTGTCAGCAAGTTAAGGCCAAGCATCAACCCCCAGGTGGTTTACTATAGCCTTTAAAAATTCCAGAATGAAAATGGGACCATATTACAACTCACTTTGTAGTTGGACTACCTAAAACCCGAAGACAACATGATGCAATTTGGGTTGCGGTGGATCGGCTTACCAAGACAGCACATTTTCTTCCCATCAACAAGACATAGTCTTTGGATAATTGGCTTGGTTAATATCAATGAGATTGTGGCATTGTATGGGATTCCTATCTCTAGACCTAAATTTATTTCCAGATTATGGCAAAGTTTTCAAAAGGCAATGTGTATGAACTTAGCATATGATTCTAGTTCAATTCTGCTTTTCATCTAGAATCATATGCACAGTCAGAAAGAACCATCCAAATTTTAGGAGACATGTTGAGAGCATGTAATTTGGAATGGAAAGGCAACTAGGATGAACATCTACCTTTGATTGAATTTGTCTATAATAATAGCTATCATAGCAGTATTGGCATGGCACCTTATGAAGTATTGAATGGTAGACCATGCCGATCTCCTATCTGTTGGGATGAAGTGGATGAAAGGAAACTATTGGGTCCTGATCTAGTGCAACAATGTGCAGCCCAAGTGCAAATGATTAAGCTGAAACTGAAAGCAACACAAGATAGGCAAAAAAGTTAAGCAGATGCCAGGCGTAAACCCTTGGAATTTCAAGAGGGAGATAAAGTCTTTTTGAAGGTTTCACCAACAAAAAGTGTAATGAGATTTGGTAGGATAGGAAAATTGATGCAGCTTACCGGTTAGCTTTGCCTCCAGCATTGGCGGATCTCCATGACGTGTTCCATATTTCTATGTTAAGGAAATATGTGCATGATCTCTCTCATATTATCAAGGATGGCAGTACCGGTACCGGTACCGGTATCGGTGGGTACCGGTACCGGTACGTACCGGTCCGGTACCGGCCGGTATCGGCCCGGTACCGGTCGGTACCGGCCTAAAACCAGTCCGGTACCGGCCGGTACCGGCCCGGTACCGGTCGGTACCCACGGTACCGGTGCCGGCCGATACCGGTACGTACCGGTACTGCCATCCATGCATATTATAGACTATGCTCTTTTGGAAGTGAAACCTGACTTGTCTGTGCCAGAATGACCAGTTCAGATCATTGACTGAAAAGAACAAGTATTGAGATCCAGAGTGATTCCAATGGTTAAGATTTAGCACCATCATTCAGGAGCTGAGGCAATGTAGGAGCGTGAAGATGAGATGAGAGAACCAATCCCATATTTGTTTACTACTACTTAGGTAAGTTTTCAGTGTTGATAAGTGATAAGTGCATATATTCATATTAAAAGTGCAAATTTTGAAGACGAAATTTTTGTAAGGGAAGAAGGATGTGAGACCTAGAAGTTTTAGCCCATAAAGAGTGTTAAGAGTATATGTGTAAATGGTGATGAAGTATATACACAAATATAAATTAATTGGGTGTAGGAACGATTGATTGAAAAAGTAAAATTTGTGGGCCTAATTTAATGAGCCTTAGTAGATTAAAGGGAGACCTATTAAACCATTGTATATAAGGGTTTAGAATCTCCTATTATAAGTGTGGTTTAGGGCTTTTATTGGACCTATTAGTGGATCTTTTAGTAGGCCAGCCCAAACCCAATAGATGGAGACACACTTGTCCTTCTTCTCAAACGTTCTCCACCTCCTCCTGAAGCCTTTTTCTGGCCCAAAAGGGGCAGAACGTGGGAACAACAAGGGAGAGAGAGGGAGAGAAATAGAAGGAGAAAAAGAGAGAGGGAGGGCCAGTTGTAAGAGGAGAGGGGGGGGCCCTGCTATAGTGGAAAAGAGAGATAGGGAGACATGCTACAGTTCGCTACAGTGTCTGCACAGTGCGTACACAGTTTGACAGCTATTTTTTTGAGACTTAAGGCAGTAGCTTTATGGGCTCTTTTGGGTCTGTTAAGAAGGTAGGAGATCTACTTCTTGTCATTCTCCATGTGCCTATAGTTTTCTTTATTTTTTGGGGTCTTGTTACTATATTTTACTTCCCTAAATAGGGAGCACGCTGCCAAAATTTTATGAGAGTGAGTGTGTGTACATGTGCAACAGGTGTGCGTAGCTGTGGAGGCATATGTAAGGGTGTGTATGATATAGGGCATGTATATGTGCATATACATGCATGTGACTATGGAAGCATATGTGAGTGTGGTTGTGTGCGTATGTGCAGCAAAGTGTGTGTGTGTGTGTGTAAGAGTGTGTAGTCGGGTGTATGTGCAGTTGGGTGTGTATGTGCAGCCGGGTAAATGTGTGTGTATGGCTATGAAGTGTGTGTGTGTGTGTACAGCAGGGGGTGTGTGTGTGTGTGCACAGCAGTATGTGTGTACGTGTAGTGGGGTGTGTGTGTAAGAGTGTGTAGCCAAGTGTATGTGCAGTGGGGTGTGTATGTGTGTGCAGCCGGATGACTGTGTGAGTGTGTGTATGGCTGCGAAGTGTGTGTGTGTGTGTGTGTGTGTGTGTGTGTGTGTGTTGTGTGTGTGTGTGTGTGATTGTGTGAGAGTATGTGGGTGTATATGTGAAGATGCATGTGTGTGTGTGTGAAGATACATGTGTGTGTGTAACTGTGTGGAGAGGATATGGGAGTACTTGTGAAGTGTATGTGTGTGCAGCTGTGTGGAGAGATGCAAGTGTGTGTTTAAGAAATGTGCGAGTGTGCATGTGTATGTAGTTGGAGAGGTGTAAGAGTGGGTGTGGTGTTGAAGTTGTGCGAGTGTAAGTGTATGTATGTGTGGTTGTATAGGTGGGTGTGCACAGTAAATTTTCTCAAGGGGAGGACAATTCTCAAAATCCAAAAATGGAGGGCATCCCTTCAAAAATCCCTCCAAAGATGATGAAAAATGGACCCAAAAACAAAATCAGAAATTAAAGGGGTCCAAAATATAATTTTCCATGCCGCCCGAAGGGAGTCTGCCGCCCCGTTGGGTCTGCTGCCCCTTGTGGGCGGCAGACCCAAGGTCCTTGGGTCTTGGGTCTACCGCCCACAGGGGGCAACATAACCCTTTGGGTCTGCTGCCCCTTGTGGGCGGCAAAGCCCAGTAAAGGGGCTGCTGCCCCTCGCTCCGCCGCCCACTCATGGCAACATACCCTCGGGGATGCGGCCTATAAAAATATTTTTTTGGACCTATGCGGGCCCCGCACATGCTTGCATGGCCCAATGAAACAGTGCCACATCGTCACCACACCATCGCCAAGTGAACCAATCGCACGAGAGATGATATGGAGCTATAAAACCTCGCCACGTGTGCATGGCCCCGCCTTCAAGGATCAATTGTAAGACGCCACTTGGAGGCCCCTTATTGGTTAAAATCTCTATAAATACCCCTCCCCCCCTACCTTGTATAAGGGAATTTTGGAGAAGTTGGTTGGAGAAGTGACTTAAGTTCAAGTGTTTGTTCTCGCCTCTCATTTCCAAGGTAAAAAGCATGCCGCCATGCCTTGGCGGCGTGGCTATGGTTATTAACCATGCTGCCAAGCCTTGGCAGCATAGCTATGATCATCAGCCATGCCGCCAAGTCGTGGCGGCATAACCTGAAACCATGCCATCTAGTACTGATGAATCATCTAATTAAGTTCCAATTGTCGAAGCCTCGTCGTCCCGTTGCCACTTTCGTACGCAAGTGGTGTGGCATCAAGTGATATTGAAGCCTCGTCACCCCGTTGTGTGTGTCATTACAGGTCCGTCAACTTATTGCCATTTAAGCGTGACAACGGCAAGCCGTTAGGAGGACTAATGCCTTGTCAGCCAATTGCTGCCTCAGGACATCAATAATAAGCAGTCAAGCGCAACTAGAGTCTTATAAGTTCACCGTCACCTCAATACGATGATGACGAGCTGTTAAGTCAAGACAATGCCTCTTGACCCGACATCATATATGAACAATGATTCAACGAGTCGTCGACAGCGCGGCACCATTTCAAACCATGCTCAAACTACGTCACCAAGTGTCGGCGATGTCATTTTCAAGCGCCACGGCCATGAATAGTGTCGCTGTCACAATGAATAATGAGACGTCATCATGAATAGTATTGCACCGTCATGTCGCCTTGTGCCTATATCCA
Organism: Zantedeschia hybrid cultivar; assembly: GCA_030544215.1. Classification (NCBI taxonomy): domain Eukaryota; kingdom Viridiplantae; phylum Streptophyta; class Magnoliopsida; order Alismatales; family Araceae; genus Zantedeschia; species Zantedeschia hybrid cultivar. Next base: position 74,366,377 of record JARZZO010000005.1, on the reverse strand, counting down.
TCTGTGGAATCGGCCAGGACAGTCGTCGCTAGGGGCATGAATAGTGCATCTTGGCACGTGCATTCAAGGCATAAATCAAAACGAGCTGCATCATGCATGGCTTCATATTAATGCCCGACATTGCCCATTTGTGGGACTCATCCCAGACAGTTGTCGCCAGGGGCGAACAGTGAGCTCAGAAGCACACCATGTTTGGTTGCGCTGATCAAGATCAATTTGTTGACTCCTTCAAATGCAATATTGTCTTACGATGCTACCTGTCTATGGGACCCACCTGGGACAGTCATCGTCAGGGGGTGAATGGTGCACAACATGTGATCTCATCTAGATGAACAAATGAAGTGTGTCGACCAGGCACAGTCCTTAATAAGGTTCGGTGGATTTGAATCGCATGTGGATATTGGATAGTGCATCTCGACCAGCGTGCCGGATATCCTTTTATTAAACAAATGAATAAAATCATATCCAAATATGGTCAAATGCTCTAAGATAGATCCGACTAAAGCTAAGGCCCACTTGGGCATGTAAATAGTGCACATGAATAGTACTTTGAATAGTACTTGTGAACAGTATCCTCTTATAATGTGGAGATTGGTGGGACCCACAAAGTAAGCCACACTATACTTTCTGAATGATGTCTCAGCAATATAATATCAGGGCCAATGTCGATCCTTTTAATATAATGTGCGAGGAATAAAACAAGAACGAGGGAAAACCGTGCCGCATAGCAGCAGCAAGGCATAGAATCCTTCGTAAAGAAATCAAAGGGTTTTTCTGTCGCAGCAGGATGTAATTAACGTCAGTCTACAGATCGACGGAAAGAGTATGAATTCAAAAGAATCTAGATAACATTTTTCATAGGTGAGTCAACATATAATGTTCAAACATTCGGATGGCGGGCAATCATGAATCCTTTAACTAAATAAAAATTTGAAATAAATCGATCGGATAAAAAACGATTGTCAACAGTGGGTGAGCAGCTATAATGGTTTGTGTGGAAGTATGTATGGCTATGCTAGTGTATATATTTGTGAAGTTGTGTATGTGTACAATGTATGAACTATTGTTTCTAATGGTTGTTTTAGATGATTTGGGCCTAATACTCATTTGGTATATTAAACCGATATGTCCAATGCGTAGAGGTTTACTTCCGCCTCGTACCAAAGAGTAATATATAAGGTCTTATCCATTAAAGTGGTTTCATGAATTGTTGTTCCTTATGTCATTCTTTTATTAAGTGCATGCCATGCGGCATAGATTGCATTGATGCACACAGACATGTGGCTTATCTTTATAACTGTAGAGCATGTCTGCATATTTGATATCATGGCATAAATTGCATATAACTGTTTAGCATTACTGTATATTTCAGATAAACATCAATTGTGGTCATAACTATATGACTGTATAATTGATCCATTGTTTGATTGTAAGACTGTGACTACAATTATTACTATGATTGTGGAACTGCTATTGTTTTTGGGCAGAGCGACACCTCACACTAGTTGTTATGTTCGCATTTACTGTAGAACATTATCAGGACAAAGGTCGTAAAGTTAGCTCATTTACTGTGGAGGTATGTTAGGACCTCAAGCAGTCATTACTGTAAAGATATGAGTCCAATCTCGGCTTATCTGACTAGGATAGTGAGAGATAGATATTCGCTTGTATGCATACGTGGTCGGTCTCTGGACTTCACGGTTTAGTTAGTCATCGAGACCGATTAGTCCAACCAGTCTGTCTCACCTATTATGGAACTAACACCCTGTAGGGTGGACAGGCAAGTACAATGTATTGTTCTAGTGTTGCTGGTGACCCTATCGCTGGTAGCCCTTTACTGTTAAAAAATCAGATTATATATTAAATGTTTTAGACATATTTATGGGTCATCGCATGATTGTCTTGAACTGTGAGTTTGGGCCTTTTCCAGTAGTTTCGCTATAACCTGACTGGTGTAAATGCATTGTTTTATTGTTCATGCATATGCAAATTCTTTATCGATTTAAATCATGTATTTCGAATCGTAGAGAATGGCATAGAACAGGGAGGATCCTATATGAGCAATGTGACTTACTGCCACTATTTTTCTTATTTGTTTTGTTTCACGTGGGTGGCAGAGTCACCAGTTCGAGGTGATGACTGCTAGAGGTGTGGTGACAGTTAGCCATTGAGAGATTACTGTCAGTATTATAGTTGTATTTTTATTTGATAATCTCTTTTTTTGGGACATGTATTTTGAAAAGCTATGTACATTATTGTGGAAGAAATGAATGCAGTTGTTGTGGGTGAAATTATGGGCACTTACTGATTATTTCCTTCATTTCATTCGTACAGATTCTCCAAACCGACATAACTGTAGGTGAGGGTGCTTGTATGGGCCCTCACAAGTCATCACTTAGCGACAGCCCTCTGCATGCAGAATTTTTGAGAAAACAACTTCCAGAGAGGGCAACACATCTGCAGAAAGGAGATGTCCCCGTAGAGTGTCATAGTGAGCATCGAGGTCGGCAAGGGATTTGAGAACTTTTGTGGACTCAACATGCCTCAGGTGCAGAGCTTGATCGTCAGTGCAATTCCATTTATATTGCATGTACGAATCAAGTAAAACATTACGAATCAAGATCATGCCGACTGATACATGCTTAATGTAATGTTTTAAGTTGAGATTTTCCTATTTGGTAAGTAAAACTATACTTTTTATATCAATTAATAGGATACATTTCTCTAAAAGGTGACTTAAACTCATTTATTTTAACAAACAACTCATTGATTTTAACAAATTCATTGGCTAGACTCGTGAGACTCGTGCGAGTCGGATCAGTATCATACCGTATATGGGAAGATACAATCCTATACAATACGACGAACCTTGGTTCTGAACAGCAGAAGACATATGTATCTTTGGTATTTGACCTCCCTCATGCCCTCTACCACACAGGCAAATCTTTTAGTGGGAAGCCACTTTTTGCTTCCACTTTTAACATGAAAAGTATTGTATAGAAGTGGATATAAACAATATTGAACGGTTATACTAGTCAATACATCTTGTATAACACCAATCCAACAACACCCCCCCCCCCAACCAATCCAGGAAGCTCCAAACCTCCAATTTAGAGCTTTTGGTCGGAGGCCAAAAAACCACATAAGTGGCTTTCAAGGTGGAATGCCCTCCTCTCAAAATAACTTGAATGAGACTTATAGAAGTCCAGAGGTGCTTCCAATTGAAAGTTCTGCATTTTAAACAAAAACTGCTAGAAATAGAATTGCATCCAAAAATATTTCTGAATTGACTGGATGCATTGAGTTGCTAAAAGAAGACTTTTATTCATATGATTAAAGTGGAAAAGTTTGTCAAAAGATTTCAGCAATCAAAGATCTCCTTTAAGCATTGAGTTACAAGATATTATAGATCTTCGTATATCCCAGGTTACAAGTAAATTGTGTAAACAGGCCAACTTTCAACAGGTAGCCTCCGGGCATTTCAGTTATAGGTTGGTAGCTGTACGAGTGATCCTGTTATTGAACCAAATTTCTGACCCAAAACTTGAGTTCATGGGTAGAAAGAAATAAGGGTGCACCTAGTGCATGGGGCTCCCACCACTACGGGATCTAGGGAAGGGTCAATGTGCGCAGCCTTACCCCTCCTAAGCACAGAGGTTGCTTCCTTGGATTCAAACCCTTGAACTCTAGGTCACAATGGGGCAACCTTTACTGTTGCTCCTAGACCCGCCCTTCTAAGGCAGAAAGACTCAAAACAAATATAGCCATAGAAATACCAAGTAAAGGACTAAACGGCTTTCACGAATACAACAACCCTCCCACCCTGATGAACCCAAATAGGGTCACATGGCAAGCAGGATCCTGAAAACCGGAAAAATGGGGAGAAACCCAACAAGCAAACCAGCTCTAAAACCATGTTACTAAACTGAAGCCCCAACCTATAACTAGCGTTAATGGGTGAAGAGGCTCAGAATGAACTAGCACATGGCTCAGGTTAATCCACAACCTGATCTGCACCGGAACCATAAAATTATGGATCAGATTAGTGTTTAGGTTAGAAGACTTCACGTAGGTGAGGCCATCTCCAAATCCTCTCCGACACATTTGCGTATTAGAATTAGCATAGTCCTAGGGTACCTTGCAAGTATCCCGTATGTGACTAAATGGCTTACATAATAGATCGAACATCCGATGGGTTAGTCTTAGATATTTCAATAGAGAGTGAGCAGTATGTAGTTTTCCCACAATAAAGCTTTCACTCAGGCATCCCGCTGGGACCACATTAGCAGACTTTCCTTTCAGGAACAACAAATGAATTGTGTTGGATCATGGGCATGGAACCACAGTCCACAAACACATCAAGTTGGCACCACGATTTATCAAAAAAGATGACTAATAAACAAGTTCCAAAAGTCTTCAGTTCAAGCCAGGATTGGAAGGTACTGGAAGTATCATGCTCCACTAGTTGGCTCACAATATTTGTTCATGTGATGCAGATGTTTTGCCGTCAGTGCACAAATGTGTTGTAGAAAGAGAAAATCAAAAAATAAAATAAAATGCAGAATAGGATTTCAAGAAAGAGTTATCAGATCTTAATCTCTCAAAAGAGGTGGATAAAGAAGCATTATGAGGGAAGAGTATTCCTTGGAGGATGGGAATGTATGCATACAGCAGCACGAAGCATATCGTCCATTATATTCATCGCCCAACGCCACTGACCAGCTCGACCATGTGCATTGATTAGAGAATTGTACGTGTCAGCATCAGGCTTGCAACTATCAAGAGGACAACCTTATAGCTATCAGCATTAAAGCAGAAGAAAATGGATGAATAGCTACTTCACGGAAATAGCAAACCTAAAAAGTCAAGAACATGGAAATTTTAAGAGTATAACTTATGATTACTCATTTTCACTGCCAAGTAAGAAGAGTAATACAGCAAAACATGGTTAAAATCACAGACCAGCTTGCACTAACTCATACAAATCAACTCAGGTTTCACATTTAACAGGTCTTGGTCATGCTGACTCATCAACATAGACATGCCCAAGGAACTGATGTTTAGCCCAAGGATCACACTGAAGCGATAATAGATAAATACACAACTTCTATATGATTTTGATAGTTACACAATCCTCATGCTCCATTATTTATCTCCCATGTGCTATTTCAAGTATTCAAGTGGAATTCAAGAGTTTACATTCAAATATAAATGGATTTGACATCACAGAGACTTGTTTTTCATGCAAAAGATAACCAGACTCACACTAGAAAGTATGAGCCAATCCAGGTCAATTTGATTACTGAATCAGTTCCCTAGGAAAACATAGTGGAATTTTTTTTTGAAAAAAGCTAAAAATATTACCACCAATTTTATTAAGATAAACAGAGGTAGTACAATTATAGTGGAAATTAGCTTTTAAGAATTCTACATATCATTAGACAAAATTCATGGAGTTTTTTTAGAGATGTTTAAATAAGTCAATTTAACATTAAAATATGGAATACAACTTAAACATGCCAATGGCTCAAAGTCCAAACATTTCCATGTAAAAAAAGTATGAAATCAAAAATATGTAATGCATTTACATTCTTGAGCAAGTTCCATCACTAGCTGGTGTAATGTTTCCCATGCTTGGAGGGGTATTATGATTTATGCAGGCAGCGGACATCCTTCAGGCAGCTACAAAGACTTTGGTAGGTGATGATGGCAGGAAACGTCACTGTTGGACTGACAAGTGGTATGGTGTGGTTCCATTATCTTTCCTTGTTCCCAAGCTTTTCTCCACTGCTGCCAATCCAGGGGCAGTGATTGGGCAGGTGGTGGATATGTTACCTCATGGCAGGGGAGAGTCATCACCAACCTTTAGGATGAACCTTCGGGAAGAGGAGATTCAGGGTTTGGCTGCTCTATTACAGATCCTTCAGGCCTAAAGACTTGATGCCTCAAAACCTGATCTTTTACAGTGGGATTGGGATGCTCGGGGGGTCTTCACAGTCAAATTGGCATATAAGTTGATTGCAGATGCAGGTACTCAGTCTCCATTCTTTCCTCAGGTTTAGGGCCCCAAGTCCCCCCTCAAGGTTAAGATTTTGGTTTGAAGGATATCTATAGGCAGACTTCCCACTAGTGACTGTCTCGTTTTGGATGTGATGTGCCCTCTACATGCTGTTTACGTGTGGAGGAGGATGTGATTAAAACAGATGTTGTTGAGGCTGTCAGGGAATGGTTCTCCAAACGAAGGGACGGAGAGTTTGTGGGTGGAGAGTTTGTTAACCAAACTTTCATTGTCCTTCTCCCCAAAAAGGAAGATGCAGTTGAATTGAAGGACTTCCAGCCTCAGTTTATTAAATGGATCCTACAAGATATTCACCAGAGTCTTGGCTACTCAGATAGGGAAAATCATAGGGAAGCTTATTGATGAATATCAGCATGCTTTTGTACCTGGCAGGAAGCTTTTTATGCATTCCTAATTGCTCATGAGGTTTTGTTCTCTATGAAGTTGGGAAGAAACAAAGTTTGCCTATTAAATTAGATTTTAATAAGGCGTATCACAGGGCAGTGTCTGTAATGCCATGAATCTTCACAATTTTCATGACAAGTGGATTGCAGTATTGAAGAATTGTCTTTCAGCAGCTACTTTTCCCATGATTATCAATGGTAGAGTAGCAGGTTTTTTTAAAGAGCTCTAGAGGGCTTAGACAAGGGGATCCTATGTCCCCTTATCTTTTCATCTTGGTAGCAAATGTTCTCAGTAGATTATGTCAGCGAGATGAAGTGGCAGGGTGGATGAAGGAGGTAACGGTCCTACGAACCACTGTCTCTCATATGCAGTATGCAAATGATACACCCTGCTATTTATGGAAGGTGGGATCAAGCAACTTGAGAACCTCCTCTTTGTTTAGAAGAATTTTGAATATACCTCTGGGCTTAAGATTAATTTTTGAAAAAAGCTCTATTGTGGGAGTTAATATGAAGGAAAATATTCTTGCTGACTGTGCTCATATCTTGGGATGCAAGGCGGAACAGCTACCTATCATATATCTGGGATTACCACTCCATTATAAAGCCTGCAAGAAGTGTGATTTGGGAGTCTCTGACTTCCAAGTGGAATAGAAGTTGGCTCCGTGGAAGGCTAGGAATCTGAGTTTTGGAGGAAGAATTTCTCTGCTGAATTCAGTCCTATCCTTGATTCCAGTACATTATGTCTATTCTTCTGATGCCAAAGGCTGTGATCAAGCAAATTGATAGAATCGAAGAGTATTCTTATGGGGAATTAATAATGAGAATTTTAAAGGCATTCCTTTGGTAAATTGGAAGACAGTATGCAGACCAATCAGGAAGGGAGGGTTGAGTATTAAAATTTTGATTTCTATGAAGCTTGCCCTGTTGGGTAAGTGGTTTTGGGGCATTCTGACAGAAGATGTGCAGATGTGGAAAATTGCTATGAAAGCCAGATACCATGCAAATTGTGGAAGGTTTTATTTATATAACAGGAATCAAGCACGTATGTCTCCTATCTGGAAAGGAGCCCTGCAATCAGCAAAGTGGGACTATAAAGACAGCAGGATTCATGTAGGAGATGGACAACATACTTTCTTTTGTTATGACAGGTAGGTGGGTGTTTCTACTCTCAAGAACAGATTTCCACATATTCTCTCTTTTACAGTGCATAAATGGAATACAGTTAAGGAGGTATATTCAACGGAAGGGGGAATGTATTTGGACTGTTATTCTCAGAAGAGGTCTGAAGCATTATGAAATTGAAGAATTCATGGAATTGTTAAATCTCCTAAATGAAATCCAGAATCTCCAGATTATTGATCATCAAAGAGAAGGGATAGTATGGGACAATAACAACGGTATGTTCTCTGTTAAGTCTTTGTAGTCACTGATAGAAGGGGAGTTACCAAATTACTCATCTTTTAATGAGGAGTGGAAAGTCAAATCCCCTCTGGAAGTCAAAGCTTTCATGTGGTTGCTTCTAAAGAAAAGAAGGCACTGGGTTCCAGATACTCCAATCCTTTGTTCCTTATGTGGAATTAGTGAGGAAGATGTACAGCACTTATTCATTCATTGTGCTATCAGCAAAGACGTGTGGAGAGTTGCTTCTGATTCAGTTAACCTCCAGCTTAACTTCCATAGCATCAAAGAGATGTAGAGATTTTTCAGGTCCTATAAGGTGTCAGTTACTGCTCAGCATAAAATTATCCTCATCCTTCCAAATGCGATCTGCTGGAGCATTTGGAGGTAAAGAAATGACAGCCATTTCAGGGAAGTCAGGTTTACATTGAAAATATTTGTATTCACGCGACAGCTTTTATGTACCCATGGAGTCGGTTTGTACTTTGTATTAGGTGTTTCAGCTGAATCTTGGGCTAAGGTAATGAAGTTCATGTAATTTTCTTTATAGTTTTTTTTTTTTTAAGCTAGAGGAACCTCTCCTCGGTCTTTAACAGATGTACTACCTCTATTTATTTTCAATAAAATTGGTGGTACATCAGAATTCATTTCAAAAAAAAAACTTGGAGATCTTTGATAGGATGCCTTTGAAGTAGGAAAAAAGTTATTTAAATTTGACTATGAACTTGCAATGTTCTTCCATTCCTCTCTTATTTTTTGTGTTTTTCCTTCTAGGGGAGGTGTTGTGCATTTGAAACCACAAATTGGTGGGAAGATTCTAATGGTATGTTGATAGAGGAATTGGCTTGAAAGTATATGTTTGCCTTGCCATGTATGGATTGTGTTTCTTTGCTAAATGCAATTAGTGCACTTGTGTTGAAACTTGAAAGTCATGAAATTCTATATCTTGCTTCTTTGTTATTTTCATCACTTTAGACAGTCAACATGCCGTTGACAGTAAAGCATCTCCTCTAGTGATATAAATATGAATAAAGGAGTAATTTTGCTTAGCTCTTGTCAATATGAACATTAAATTACATAGCGAAACTCATGACCTGCTATTAGAAAAGGAGAGTTGTTATAACAATTCGATGGGGTATAAGCAGATCTGTGGCATCTAGGGTTATGCTATTAGAAAGGAAAGAATTCAATCTTTCCTGTCTAGACTCCATGTGTCATTTGGGTTTTTACCAAATCACATAATGACCCATCTTACTAAGCTGAGTTGAGCTGTGGTGGTTTTCATTAAGTCATATATCGGGGAATGTCATCTAGTCAACTTGTGGGTTCACTAAAAACTCATATTACTAGATTCCTCTTGCTGATGGTGGGGCACATCAGTGACGGTTTGGCTGCCTTATAACACAGTATTTGTTAGCGTTCCTAGGTTGTCCTCACCTAGGGCACCAGCCAAAAGGATTTATAGACATTGAGTGACGTGGTAATACCTTCAAGTAAGGGAGGTTAGTTACGAATCACCCAAGGTTGGGCTGAGTAAAGATTTTTCATTTGAGGAATACCCTAGGGAAGGGGGCTTGTTTATTAAATGTCATAAGAAAAATTTTCAGAGATTGCTTTATGTCAATTGGTTAGTACTGCTTGGAGTTTGTGAGTGTGTCCTGAATAGGTGTCATATTTTTGTGAGTTTGCACTACGTTTCGGTAGAGCAACACCCTTACACTAGTGTTCTTCCCCTTTACAACCATAGATCCCACTTAGGGTGGAGATCGAAGATGGTTACTACCCATCAACAACGCGCGCAATATGGTTTTGAGTTGGATGGTCCAATAACTTTAATATGGTATCACAATCTATAGTTCCAGACCGAGCAATGCACCCCATATTTGTGGTCCACGTGAGAGGACTTAAATTGGCCTACATGTGAGGGGACGTGTAAGAATAATCCCACATTCGAAAAGGGACAAAAGCAAGATATGTTTAAAATGATGGTACCTACTCCACTCAATGCCTTAAGATATTAAGTTGGATGCTCCAATAACTTCAATAATTATTAAGTTTATTAACTTTGTGTCTTTCTCTCCCTTGAAAATCAATATCTATAATCGATAGTCATTATAGATTTAAATTAAAATTTTATTTAGTGATTTTACATCTCAATTTCAACAAAAATCATGAACAAATATTTTTTTCTTAACGAATTATCTAATTTGATGTCTCTTTGGAGACATCTGATAAAATTGGAACGAACAGAGAAGATTAGCATGACCCCTGCGCAAGGATGACACGCACAAATCGAGAAATGGTCCAATCTTTTAAATCCGCCTAGGTATGAGTTCTCTTGTGCTTAGCCGGTCCCAAGCTCGGATAAAAAAGGAGGTTTGAGGTAGGTGATAGCCAGCGTAAAATTATTGTCATATCTCATGATATGGATTCAATCAAAATTAACGTTGGGACGTCCTCTACTTACGGCGCACTGCACCGGAGTCCGAGTGTAGTGAGAAATAGGCAAGGGTTGAGGGCATTCCCCGCAAGTGACGCGCCACGTCGGCGCCCGGATATGGTGTTAAATGAGCAAGGGTTTCCACATCATAGACGGGTGTGGGTAAAAAAGCTAGTCTATAGAACCGAACAGAGAATAAGACACAGGACAAACTTAGAGAATAATGGATGTTACTACAGAAAGAATTCTAAGTGCAGGTTGAGAAGAAGATCATAGTAGGTTCTTGGAACATAGGGTCTCTTACAGGAAAGTTAATGGACCTTGATGACACTATGGAGAGAAAAAAAGTCAATATTGCTTGCATTCAAGAGACTAAATGGGTAGGAGAGAAAAGTAAGGAAGTAGGAAATACAGGCTACAAATTATGGTATACATGAAATGAGAGAAATAAGAATGGGATATGTATTATTATTAATAAGACTTAGAAGGATGCAGTAGTAGCGATGAGGAAAGTAGGAGATAGGATTATCCTAGTGCAATTAATTATAGAGGGAGATACGATTAATGTAGTTGGTGCCTATGCCCCACAAGTTGAATTAGATAGTGAGAGTAAACGGAGGTTTTGGGAGAATATGGATGACCTTATATAGAGCATACCAAATGAAGAGAATATATTTATTGGTGAGGACCTCAATGGGCATGTAGGAAGTGAACGTCTGGGTTATAAGAAGGTTCATAGACGTTTTGGCTTTGGGACTAGAAATAAGGAGGAAAAAAATATCTTCGATTTTGCTATAGCCTACGACCTTATACTAGCAAATATTCACTTTATAAAAAGGGAATCTCATTTAGTGACCTTTAAAAGTGGACATAATAGAAGCCAAATTGACTTCCTTCTCACAAGGAAAACAAATCATATTTTATGCAAGGATTGCAAAGTTATCTCCAGAGAGGCCTTAACAAGTCAACACAGGTTAGTAGTCTTAGATATTAAGATGAAAAGGTGGTTGGATACGTTTAGAAGGAAGACTGCTACTAGAACAAGATGATGGGAATTAAAAGGGGTGAAGCAAGTGATGTTAAAGAATGAACTTCTCAATATGGGTGATTGGAAGTCGGATTTGGAAGCCAAAACTATATGGATAGATATGGCCTCAAAGATTAGAGAAGTAGCTGGAAAAGTACTCGGAGAGTCTAAAGGACATGGCCCACCTTCGAAGGAGAAGTGGTGGTAGAATGAGGAGGTACAAAAGACGGTGAAAAGTAAAAGAGAATGGTATAAAAGATTGTAAAAGTGTGATAATAATAAGACTTATGAACAATACAAGATAGCAAAAAATGAAGTAAAAAAGGATGTTAGTCGGAGAAGAGTCTAGGCCTTTGAAAAGATGTATGAGAAACTTGAAATCAAAGAAGGGGAAAAAAATATTTATAGATTGACAAAGATAAGAGAGAAAAGGTGTCGGGATCTTAACCAAGTTAGATGCATCAAGGATAGTAAAGGAAAAGTTTTGGTGAAAGATGAGGACATCAAAGAAAAGAGGAGAAACTACTTTGACAATCTTTCTAATGATAATCATAGTGGAAACATAGTGAGCATAGAATGTACAACATAGCATAATGTCAACTATATTAGGAGAATTAAATTTTTGGAAGTCAAGGAAGCATTGAAGGGGATGAAAGTAGTTAAAACTTGTGGCCCTGATGGAATTCCTATTGAAGTGTAAAAATGTTTAGAAGATGTAGTAGTGGAATGGTTGACTCGACTGTTTAACAAGATCTTAGTCTCTATGAAAATGACAGATGAATAGAGGAAGAGTACTCTTATACTTATTTTTAAAAATAAAGGAGACATATAGGATTGCTCAAATTATAGATGAATTAAGCTCATGAGTCATACTATGAAGCTGCGGGAGAGAGTTGCGGAACATTGTTTACGTTCTGACACAACTATCGCTGACAATCAATTTGGCTTTATGCCAGGTCGATCAACTATGGAAGTTATATTTCTCATTACGAGCTTGATAGAGAAATATAAAGATATGAAGAAAGATCTACATATGGTGTTCATCAATTTGGAGAAGACCTATGATAGAGTTCTTAGAGATGTCTTGTGGTGGGTGTTGAAGCGCAAGCATGGATGGCAGTACCGGTACCGGTACCGGCCGGTACGACCGGTACTGGCTTAAAAGGGCCCAAAAAAATCAGAAAAAAAAGAAAAAAAATCAGAAAAAATCAGAAAAAAATCAGAAAAAATGTAAACAATTAATTAGCTATGTGTTGGGTGTGATAAAAGTGGGTTAAGACAAAGAAGTACACATAACACATACAAAATGACTATTTTCATAGAGATTAAACATGAAAAATATTATGTTAATGTACTAAATATTTACAACAATGCAAAATATTAACAAAATCAAACGATCCTTACCTATGAAAAACATAAGTGAGTCCCTTAATATGGATAATAACCCGTAGATCCTTCTGATTCATCATCTGGTTGCTGTTGCTGGTATCCATAATAAGGTTGCATATGTTCCCTATATTCACCATAACTAAACAATGATGCAGCCAAGTCGTGCATCCCTCTTTGAATCCCTCTTGGAGTATATGCTTGTTGACTTGATGAAATTCCAGAATCATTGTGCAAAGAAGTAGCATGAGGATAAGAAGAAGACCCTGACCCATAACTGCTACTGGGTGGAATCGGTGGATGGAATTGAAAGCCTTCATACTCTACTTGATCTCCCCAGCTATACATGCCTGCTTCTTGTTGGCCATCTCCATAACCTGACTGTTGTCCATGCTGACTTTGTGAATCATAATCTCCTTGACTTTCATGTTGTCCTCTTCATGTGTCAATATGTAAGGAGAAAAAAGGTGTATACACTCCGCCCCCGGTAGTAGCACCTGCAGCTGCACCAGCATCATCACTAGGAGACTCTGTCCCATCATCATCATCATCATCATCTTGATCATAATCAATAATTAACTTTCTTTTAACATTACTTGATTTTTTCTTTTGTGATGCATGTTTTTGCTGTCTTTCTTTTTTTTCTAGATCCTTTTGCAAGTTCAATCGATTCAATACTCCTTTTCCTCGTGGTGTATGCCTCACATAAATTTGCTTCATCTCATCAATGGCAGGATCGTCTCTGGCAGCCAGATTAGTCCTCTTCAATGTAGATGTACTCCTTTTCAAGAATGATGGTGGCCCAACCATTCTAGGAGTGACTGGCCTGCTATCTGATTCTGAGTGTCTAGCAGGCTCAAGCTCAGTATCATGTGCAAATAAAGGCACATGCTCAGTCTGACTCTGATGCTCATGTGAAGGAGGAGGTGAATTTTCTTTTTGCCTTTTCGAGGTTCTTAATTCTGGATCTCTAGCAACAGCTACATCTAGTATGCCTTCTGCCCATTCTGTATCATCAGGATCAAAAACTGGCTCATCGACAGTTGCTCGTGTCTCAACCCAAGTCTGCAAGGGATTATCATCATCAAATAACTCTTCCACATCAATTTGGCCAACCACATCTTCTGCGTGCCCTGCAGCTCGTTTCTCCCTCAATTGTTGTCTCAACCGAATGTTTTTTATCCTCAATCTCATATTGTAATGGCAGTACACCAATTTGTCCAATCGTTCAGCCTTTAACCGGTTACGAATTTTTGAGTGTATAAGGCTGAACGTGCTCCAGTTTCTTTCATATTGTTTTGCCGACGTCGTCTGACTCAAAACCCTCACTGCAACGGAAGCCAATGGATTATAGCACCTATCTCTGTTGTACACCATTATCCACCACTCAGCTGTGCCATCATTAAAAGAAACCAAAAAAAAAAATTAATCAATGTATGTTCTCGTTTCTTAAGCACATTTGACAACAATGCAATGACTAAGTATACCTTGGCTCACTTTCTCTACAGCAATTTGCACAGAGTCTTCATTATATGTCTCCAACCTTAGCCTATAAGCCTCCATCTACAAAGATGGAATTAACAATTAATAGAATTCATAGGCTCTTCAAATTACAAGTAATTGGATAAATCTTAAAGTCATATCTTCACTAAGTATACCTGTCTCTCTGCCTCAATCCTATCTTCTATTGTCCTCGACAAACGTGCAATCACATTTAGTGTGCCTTGAATCACCTCTCCATCAATATGCACTTGACGACTGTACATTACTCGAGGATTTAAATAATAACCTACATTTAGGTGAAAAATTACTAATGTCAATTTAATAAATAATCTCCCATGTAACAGTATAAGACTTCACTTACCAGCTGCATGCAAGTCGTGGTGTAATGTGTTTTCCCATCTAACATCAATAAGATCCCACCACTTCATATAAGTGTTGGGAAATGCGTTATTGATGTGCACCTTAGCAATGTCAATTGCCTCGTACAAATATCCCATGTAATTCTTATCATCTCCATCCACCAATTTTAACACATGTACGAGAGGTTCCACCAACTTCAGATAAGTCTCCATATTACTCCAAAAAATTTTATTCTCTATGATTTTTCTCACTTCCAAATGTTCAGATTTAGATTTATTGGAGGTGGTCCGCATATACTCCAAGAACTCCTTATTAAACATAAAACCCTTGATCTCATTCTTAAATTTGTGCAAAAATTCTAAAGAAATAAAATTAGATGCAAATCGTGTAGGCCCTGCACGGATGAGATCTCGACCTCCAGATGTTTTTTCTCTGAACATATTCAAGATCTTGGATGACCATAAATAAATTGGGTAATTCTTTGGGCTCTCTTTACAGTCTTGTTGATAGTTGGATCCTTACCAATGTCTTCAAGTATCAAGTCTAGACTATGTGCTGCACATGGGACCCAATAAAGGTGTTTGCGCTTGTCCATTAACTTCTTCCCTACAACTTTATAACTTGGTTCATTATCGATGACCACCTGGACAATATTTTCCTCTCCAATTTCCTGCACCATCTGATCCATCAAACTAAATAAATATTTTGCATTCTTTGAATAGTTTGATGCATCAACAGATTTTATAAAAACTGTCCCTTCTGTGCAATAAACAAGAAAATTAATCATGGACTTCTTCGTGGTACCAGTCCAGCCATCGCACATATTGTGCATCCCCTCTCCTTCCATACTGCCTTAAAACTTTCAACCCACTGTTGAAGTTCCTCATATTCTCCATCAAGCCCCCGTCAATATATGTCTCGACGTGTGGGGGCTTTGAACCCACGACCATGATCTGCTATCGTATCAATCATAAGCTGAAAATAAGGAGACTGAGCAGCATGTGAGGGAACACCTGCATGCAAAAACCATTTGCATATGCTTTTAAAAGTATGTCCTGCCGCTTCAGCTGACTTTTTTACTCCTCTCATTGCTTGCTTGATTTTTGGCTGAGTAGAACTCTGTCTTCTAAAAAGATAATTGTCCATAGGACCCACTTGGCCTGTAGGTTGACTTGTGCCTCTTATTGATGGTCCATCACCTCTCCTTCGGGCTTCATCTTCTTGTTGATGCCACAAACTCTCTCTTCTAGCTGCAGCCATGTCAGGATCATCATCATCATCATCATCACTAGAATCTACAATTTGTTCAGCCCTTTGCCTCTCACGTATAGAAATGCCACTGGCCGCAGTATACATCCCTTTGCCTTTTGTATTATGTCTACCTGAAATTTCGCTTTGGAGTTCAACCTCATCTTCATTCTTTTGTTCTTTTTGTACTTTTCGGCCACGCAACAATTCACGCATCTCGTTGGCAACTTGTCGGGGACAGACAGTACACCTTGTCACCTGTCCTGTCTTCCCTGCTAAATGTTCTTTCCCTCGAGTGATTCCACCACCCATCTCTTTGCCACAATATTTGCATTTCACTCTCCTCTTTACAGTATTAACTAAGGTGATATAGGCCCACCCTGGGTCTTGCTCTTGCTGTTCAGCCATGTTCCTACAACACATAAAAAAAAAAATAGAAACAACTATAAGAACATTTGGCATTATGCTCCTAGTTTAAAACATGTAAAATTGCGGCCCCAAAATTGAGGATTTCCCCTAATTAACCGCCAATCAACACAATTGACAGCACACTCCTATTTTAAAACATGTAATGAAACTTAATTAGGCTCCAATTGATATTTAATTTAAGTAATTAGATAAAAGCCCCAATTTTTAACCACTAATTAGGGCCAAAATCGGGGGTTGTCTATTTTATCAAGAAAATGAACGTAAATCATCTAAGAAATATGTAACAAATTAAAAAATAATCACTACATTAAAATATAAATCATACCTTCTTTTTTTCTTCCACCCAAAACGGTGAAAACGTCTCCGGAAAAGGGTGAAAACGTCTCCGGCGGCGGTGGTGGGCGGCGGCGGTGGGCGGCGGCGGGCGGCGGTTCTTTCCCCTCCTTCTCCTCCTCCTTCCCCTCCTTCCCTTCCCCTCCCACTGCAAAAAACCGGAATCCCCTCTCACAGATCTGTTTCTGTGAGAGGGGACAGTGAAACACCCCTGTAAGGGGTGTTTCACGGGCGTACCGGCCCGGTACCGGTCCGGTACAGTCATTTTTCTCTTTTTTTTTTACGGTACCGGCCCGAAATGGGGGTACCGGTACCGGCCGAAAATGCCATCCATGAGCGCAAGAGGGTATCTACTAGGTACATACAAGTATTAAAAGACATGTATGAAGGAGCAACTACTAGTGTTCGCACGATTGAAGGA
The DNA here is from genome assembly GCA_030544215.1 of Zantedeschia hybrid cultivar. Taxonomy (NCBI): domain Eukaryota; kingdom Viridiplantae; phylum Streptophyta; class Magnoliopsida; order Alismatales; family Araceae; genus Zantedeschia; species Zantedeschia hybrid cultivar. The sequence goes on along the minus strand of JARZZO010000005.1, from coordinate 74,349,367 downwards.
GAAATAAGAGATTTTTCTATTTCCGTTGGAGTGCATCAAGGATCAGTAGTAAGTCATTACCTTTTCACATTAGTTATGGATGATTTAACAAAGGATATACAAGAGGACATTCCATAGTGTATGATGTTTGCGGATGATATTATGATAGATGAGACGTAAGAGGGAGTTAATAGAAAACTAGAGCTTTGGAGAAGCATCTTAGAGTCTAACGGTTTCAGGTTAAGTAGAACTAAGACAAAATATATACATTGTAAGTTTAGTGAAGGTCAGATAGGCAAAAAGGAGGGAGTTAATTTGGATGGGATGGCAATACCCCAAAGCACCCATTTCAAATATCTTGCTTCGATCCTCCAAAAAGACGGAGGGTGCGATGAGGATATTAGCTATAGGATTAAAGTAGGATGGGTGAAGTAGAGACTTGCCACGGATGGTCTTATATGACCGCAAGATCCCAACGAAGCTGAAAGAAAAATTTTACCGTACGGCGATAAGGCCTGCAATGTTATATGGTAGCGAGTGTTGGGCAATGAAGGAGTAACATGTCTCCAATATAAGTGTTACCGATATGAGAATGTTAAGGTGGATGTGCGGACATACTAGGCTAGATAAAATCGTAATGAGTATATTAGAGAAAAGATAGGAGTAGTACTAATTGAGGATAAATTGAGAGAAGGAAACTGAGATGGTTTGGGCATGTTAGGCGTAGTCCTAGGAAGGTTCCAGTTAGAAAAGTAGTGCATATTAGGATAGAGGAGGGGAAGAATGGAATGAGTAGACCTAGATTAACTTGGAAGAAGGTAGTACAATATGATTTGTAAGCTTTAAACCTTTCAGAAAAGGTAGCCAAAAATCGTTTAGAGTGGAAATAGATAATCTATATAGCCGACCCCAATTATTTGGGATTAAGGCTTCGTTGAGTTGGATGATATAATTTGATGTAAAAAACACCATAAAATTCTGATTTTAAAACTACCTATTTTGAAGCAAGTGAAAGACAAATATCTAGTCCTAAAATCATTAATTTAAAAAAAATACTTAATTTTAATTTTTTAATAGTTTTGGACTGAACACCATTATTTTCAGTCATTTTAGATTGAGAACTAAAACTAGATAAAGAAAAGCACAAAATGGATCTACACAATTTTAAAACACTGTAAAAATGTCCTGAAATAATTTTACGGCACTCCAAACATAAGAAAATATCCTTTTACACTATCTACAGCATTCTGCAACACACAAACGACTCCAAAGCTAATTTAACCCACCCACCCCCCAAAAAAAAAGGAAAAAAGAGAGCTTCTTGGCTCCGTCACTGGTCAGGACATCAGGCAGCCCTTCTTTATTGCAGAGACTAAGGTCTAATCTCAGACTTACTGACTATAGGACAGCAAGTAGAGTCTTCCCTAAGTGCCAGCGTGGTTGGGCTAGGGTATCATAGTTCTGCAAGCCATGTGACCTGACTAGTCCTTTACCTACCTGCCTTTCAGATGGTCAGTATCCAATTAGGCCGATAGCCAAGGGTTTGGTAGAGCTCCTACCTAGCTGCTCCGCCAAGGCGACTATCTCCATATGACCTGACTAGTCACATGTATGTGTATGTATTTCGCATATCATCCATCATTATAAAGAAAATCAAATACAATGAAACAGAATTAAACACTTAAGAAAAAGCTTAAATAAACAAAGCAGATTGGAATCAGTAGAATTCTATGGCCAAATCACTCAGATGTCCTGAAATAGTTGTCATACCATACCAATCATTAAACAACATGAGATGCCAACGCTAACCTGGAAGCAGAACCATCTTGTAAAACAAATAAACAAAGCTAAGTTCCACTTCTGAGCAGGGTCAATTATAGTTCGTGTACTTCAGACACATTAAACATACCGCCACTCTTGCATCTCAAAAAACAGTCCACGTGCTTGATCAGTTCGGTTATGTCTAGCATGCAACTGAATCAGCATGTTGTAGATATCAGTTCGAGCACAGTAGACAGTTTGATTTTTCATCCAGGAAAAGACTTTGACACTATGCTCAATGTTGCCAGCATTTGTTATCTCCTACAAACCAAAAAAAAAAAAAAAGAACACAAAGTAAGCTACTCAAATGCCTCAAAATCCTGATTCTACACCATGTTTAAATCAATTTTAATATCATGAGCAGTATGGGATCCAAAGTGCAGAATAAAAATAAAGATGACGTGTGTATAGGCCTAGAAAGGAAGCTCTGGGGAAAAAGGCCAAGATTGGATGACCAACAGATGCAAGTACCAATCACCTCCAGGAGGAAGGACCCATGAAGCACCATGACCTTTTGGCAAGAGGACATGAAATGTCATTGATGTACATAGTGGAAGATTCTGTATGTGTACAATATATTTACAGACATAGAAATGATCTATGTATGAGTGCATGCATATGAGCTTTCCAAGTCCACATATAACCTAGGGTAAACACAGACCAGGGAATGATATTGATGACTTAACAATGCCTTTTCAAGAGTCACTCCAGAAAGGGTCAGAAAGTCAGCCTGAAGTGAACAGAAAGGTGGTCACACATTGCATGAATGGTGTTCTGCAGAAGGGACAACATTATTGAACTTTCTTTAGGAACTCTCCATGAATCCCAAACCACACAAAAAAAATGATTGTAAGATAATAACATGTGCAAACCAAAACACAGTTACCACACAACATGAATTCCACAAAAATGTGCATGTACGATCAGAACTAACATTTGAACCTAGATCGAAGATAACATTGAAGGGGATTTGTGTGACTGGCCGAACTTATTTCTCTTCTTTTTGGATTTTTTTAACAAATACAATATCTTTCCTATTTGATATTTTTACTCCCTTAGCTGCGTTTGATCACTTCCAATTGACCATCTCTGATGCCTTCTTAACCTAAGGTCCCCCCCACTGACTCAGAGACTAGTGTTAATTACATCTCCCTGATGGAAGAAAACACTTGATTTCCACTGAAGAACAATGTCACAAACAAAGAAAATGCTATAAGGCAATGACCAAATAACCCAATCATCATCAACCAAACAATTAATCGATTCATGATTGGCATTCATGTGCAAAGATCAGTGGTCAACAATTACAGCAAAATCCATAATTCAATCTTCAATAACATCTGGAACAAAAACCCAGCGAAATACTTCCGCAGGTGGTTTTTTTGGAAGGTGGCAAAGCCACAGTTAATTGCATTAAAAGAGAAAGAAAGTAGAAGGCTACAAAGAAGGTAGCCTAAAGTGATACAAGTAGAAAACCAAAGCCCAAAAAACCCAGAAGAAGGTGGGCAAAGACCCATAGATAGAATTACAAAATCATCCCGAAACAGGACATCACAAAGAAAGACTTTCCACTTATACAAGGAGTCTAAGGTAAAAGAATGAAGCTCTGTATCTTGAAAGCAGCAGATTCTCCAGTTTTTGAACAGTTGAATAGAGTGGTTGATAATGTTGTAAGGTATTGAGAAGGTTTGTCTGAAGTATCTCGCATTGCGCTCCTTCCAAATTGCCCGTAGAATTGCGCCCAATAGCACTGACCATATTTCCTTGTCTCCCAACCAACTGTGTAAGCCATAGCAGGATGAGATGAGATCACGAACACTGTAAGGTTGGATCCAATTAAATCCGATGCACGCGAAGATGGTTTTCCAGAGAATGTTGATGATTCCGCATTGCAAAAATAAGTGCTCTGAGGATTCCTTAAGAATGCCACAGAAAAGACAGGTATCCTTAATAGAGGACATGAACCTCTTTAACTGGACACGAGTAGGCAGTCTGTCTTGGAGAAGTTTCCACATGAAGAATCTTATCTTAGCTGGCCAGACTTTCCTCAAAATAAATTTATACCAGGGAACATTAAGACCTCCATAGTTCAGAATTGAAGTGGTGGATTTGACAGTGAAGCATCCTTTAGGATCCCAGGCCCAGACCCTTTCATCTTCTTCCTGTGATAGCTGTACAGCGTGGAGAATGCTGCAGAGATCAAGGCATTCAGAGCATTCTCCTTCATTGAAGTTTCTCCAAAAATGAAGGTCCCATCCAATATGCTGAACAATTTCAAAAACTGAGTGCCCCTTGTCAGTGGAAATAGAGAAGAGTCTAGGGAAGAGTTCTGTAGGTGGTAGTACTTACTAATTAGTTCTATTAACAGGGATCAAATTAAATTAAATGATTCATAATGTAGTTCAGTTCTTTAAAACCAAGGCTCTATGATTTACAAAACACAAAAGAACATAAATTGTTACACAATTTCCCTCCAATTTTGGGCTCTAACCAAACAAAGCGTGGAGCAGACGGATTCAAACATCAATAAACAAGATACTGAAAATTGTGGTCTAGTAGCTGCTGATAGCATAAGCAATAATGCATTTCTGGATGAATACCAACCGAACATTCACATCTTATTGGGACTCGAACAAACTGAGAACGCTTAGATTATGCACCTGTAGCAGATATCGTAGAAGCAGGAAAAGGAAGAAGAGGAGGAAAGCAAAGCAGATGCACTACCCGAACGAGAAGGGGGAAGTTTTTCCGGATAAAGCGGCCCGCCCATCGGTTGAGGACGCCCTCGACGTCCTCCCAGTGCTTAAGCCGCAGGATCCTCTCGACCACCTCCGAGACTGTCCAGTCCTCGCTTTCCGCCGCCGGGAGCCGGTACTTCGCAGGAACCCTGTCCCTCCCCACGCCGCTCACCTGCAGCGACAGCCGGTGCCGGCCCTTGTCGTAGTCCACATACCCCACCACCATCTCCTCCCCAGTTCGGGTTTCCGCCGCACAGAGAGGTCCGATTCGCTCGTTGCTTCTGGCGCTCCTGCTTGCCCCGTGGTTTCCGGCATGGCCATCGTCGCTACAGCTGCCGCTGTTGTCACCGTTGTTGCGGCAGATTGGCTTCGCGCCGGGGCCGGTCACCGCCCGAAGGAGCCCTTGCTGCCGGCGCGGAGCAGGTAGCTGAGGTTGGAAAAGGTTGAGGAGGGGGTGTGGGCGGGAAGCGCAGAGGTCTCCTGCCGAGGCTGGGGCCGGCGTTGCCATCGGTAACGGGATGAGGGGTTGGAGCTCGGAAAAGGGAACAGTGCGCGGATTAGCTTTGGCGTTTATGTGCAAGACGAGAGCGAGAGGGAAGTGAGAGGGAGCCGTTGGGTGTAGTTAACTTTCTAGGACTGCATGTGGATTCCACCTAGGAATGAAGTGGGCCGGATCTCTCTAGACCCGAGCCTACATAGTTGGGTTTCGGGTCGCTCCTTATTCTTGTCATTAAATTTTCAAATATAATAAATTAATAATGCTTCATGGACGGCAGTTCAACGGTGTTGAGTTATTCCGTAATGCAGACCCTTTTTGATCGAAGTAGACACGAAGGGATAGTCAGGTTGATGTTTTCGTAGTTTGATATTATTGTGTCTGACATACATTTAGGGCGTGTTTGATAAAACTTCTACTTGAAAGTTACTCTTGACTTCTACTTCTTACATAGAATGAGTTGAGAGATAAAAGTTATAACTAATTTTAATTTGTTACAAAAGTCAACTCTTTTATAATAATCTCACTTTTTCTCTAATCTTGAAAGCTCCTTCCTTGTAACTTTTGGTTGTAAATTAAAACATAAGAAAAATATCACATAAATGAATTTCAAGATCTAATGACTTTCAAAAAAAACAACTAAATGAAAATGTAAAAATACTTCCACATGAAAACTTCGCCAAATATGACCTTAATCACATTTCGTAAAGATGACATATATTATGGAATTCTATGTTAACCCTCGTACCATATGTCGTCGGTACATATATCAACCTTACGTACTTTATGTATCGTGCTCGTGTAATATATTTTATCCTTGTAGTCCCTATTTAATATGTATTATCTATGTAGCATATGTCATTCCTACGAAATCTGATGCACATTAAATGCCTATCAAAAGTAATAATGCTCATTTGTAGAAAAGTTGTCCCAACTATTTTTATGGTTACATGGATCAATGAGGGTGTGTATTACAAAATGACTCAATATCATTGTATTACCCTTACTGCATCAAATATTGCTCTTTCAAAAAAAAAATTGTAGGTAAAAATGATAATGAGTTGGGTTAGAGCCGGAGTTGGACTCAATTCAGGCCATCAGTGAAAGGTTGACCGTAATTCCACCTAATCCAACTTCAAATCAGATTTGTACGATTTATATATTGATCTACAATGAGGTGGGTCAAGATATCTACATACAAGTTAGAATCGAAAACTACAATTAGGCTAGGCCGAAGCTCGTTAGAGTTCTAATGAGGCCCGACATCACGGGCCTAGACAGGGCCCGGCTCGTCAACCCGTCACGGCCCAACTCGCCAACTTGCCTTAGGCCCAAAGCATCTCTCCTTCATGAGCCCGACCAAGAGTGAGGCCCACTATTCGGCTGCGGCCTACTAAGTCCCACAGGGCCCCATCTACCTTACATGGCACCGCAGGATTCCACCAACTCAGCAAAGCTCGTATACTCTAGCCAACCACTGAGGAAGGGACGCATCTAGGAAGTTAAGCTCACCGGCTCCAGAAGAGTGACCCCTATATAAACTCCTCTTCCAGCAACAGTGTCAGTTATAGTATGAGAACAAAGACTCTTAATTCTAAAGAACTAAAGGTCTCGGTCATCACTTCGGACATAGTCTCGAACTGATTCGACCGTCAAAAGGTTTATCCCATACGTTAAGTCTGGGTTTAACACTCCCTTCTTGTAGATCAGAATTGTCCGCCGACCTCCCAGGCGTCGGCAAATATCAACTTCAAAGGGCCCTCAACGCGGCCCAGAGCTGACCCCCAGATCGAACTTCGGATCCGAGAACAACTACATGGAACATTAGGAATTATATAGAGTTAATTAAGATAATGAGAGATGGGAGCATCAAATAGCTTAATGACTGTATAACAATGATGTATAGATAAAAGGGATATTAGAAATGTTGTTGTCGTTTTCAAAGACAGATTTAAAAAGCAAAATTATTAATGTCAATAGAGGAAGAGTGTTTACATTTGTACTAGCTAAACTTGTGTTGAGTGAATTTTAGATGTAATTATACTCATATATCACAAGTGGCATTGGAAGAGAATATCAAAGGAGAATGTTGGTAAGTAGTCCAAGATACTTCCAACTGAGAGATGTTTTGTTAAAGAAGAGATAACTGATCATGTAAGTAAGGGCAAACTTTGGCCAAAAAAGGGCATGGGAGCTGCCGCTCTTAAGTTTGATATTTGCTTATAATCTAGTAACTACAAATAATTATTTTAACAAGCATATGAATACTTCATCCCTTATAAAAGTAAAACATACAAAAATTAACTAGGCTATTTTATTGTTAAGGATGGCTACCGATCATTACGTAAAGATTATAATTATTAATGAAAAAGGTTTAACCCCTCAATGTGGGATTTAGCAATAAATGTTTATGTCCAAAGTGGGAAAGGTGAAGGATAAGGTTTTAGTAAATAGCCAAGCTTAAACGACGAAACTTTAAAACATAATTTCAGATGCGTTTAAAATAATATAGTAAAATAAGATATATAAAATTTTGGAACAGAAATTAAACATAACGTGGATGAAAATGGCTAACTGTAAGAAACTAATGAAAGAAGTTTTGGGATAATCTAAAAGCAGAAAGATTGAGAGGAAAATAGATTTAGTAGTGGGGTAATGAAATTCAAAAAACCATTTGAGCAAAATGAGCGTACCTTAAGGCATGGCAAGGATGATATAAATATATATATATAGAGAATTGCAAAGATAATATTAAAAGTCCAGTTAACGAAGTTACAATAACTTAGGAATTCAAGAATGTGAAATATATATATTCAAATTTGTCAAATAAATAGAGAAAAGGGAGCAAGGATTTAAACAACTAGGAATGAAGAATGCCTTCCTACTTTTTAGAATGAGAAATGACTAGAAATTTTCGAGAATGAATGTCAGAGATAGCCTTATTCCCAGAAGATTAACCTTTTTTAGGCTTATTTAGTTGTAAAGAGGGTCAAGAATTATCCCCACTGTTGGAATTAGGGCTATCAAAATGGGCTCAAACTCATTGCCGGACCCACTTAGACTCGATATTCATGAGTCTGAGACTAAGTATGCCATTATCCAATAACAGACCCATTAGCCTAAGTTAGATGTCATCTCAATGTGTTAAGATTTCAGGAAAGACTTCTTGCAGTGGTGTTCATGCAGTAGTGCTTCACTGATCCTAGTGCTGCCGTCTGATCATTGATTGGTCGGCAGGGTCTAAGTAACGTGTCATATGTGCTTTGGCACGCCGAAGAGCATACACCGCCTTCTTGGAATGGCTCTATTATTTTTTTTTTAAATGTCCGATCGAAGATTGAATAGTATGGACACCCACATGAGGTGGGTCCCAACCTGAGTGTATAATGTATATGTAACCTTTCTCTAAGATTTTTGTGATGCTGGATCTAAAATGAGGCCCATTGAGCGTATATGAGAAACAATTTGCTAAGGCCATCAGCCTCATTCGGCTTCCTCGGTCAAACACCAATGAATCAGACCTCGTAACATGGTCAGCTGCAATAGATGGAAAATTTTCAATCAAGATTGCCTACAGAAAACTTGCAGAGTTGAAGAATGAACCATCCCCATCCACCTCCAATCCTACTTGGAAAGCATTTTGGAATAGCAAGATGTAGAGCGTTGTACCTCCCAATATCCTCCATTCTTGTCAGTGTAGTTTTTGCTCCAGGCTATCCTACGCGGACAAGAATTGGCGCATTTGTTACCGGGAACTTGAGATAGTAGAACACCTGATTTTTAAATGCCAAGCAGCTAGAGCAGTTTGGAAAAGCTCCCCCCTCAACTATTCCTCAGCGGATGACCAAAAATTGGTTGCCGACAGAATCTTAGAATGCACTAAGGTCCCTCACCAATGATAGAAATGATCTTTCCTTTTATCTGAACACCGCACCTTGGTGCAGTGGTTCACCCTTCTCGCCCCCAAGCGGGGAGGTCGCGGGTTCGATCCCATCCTGCGGTTGGGCGACAGGAATTGACTTGCGGATTTTTCACCTATTTAGGCTGGGCTTCTCGCCTCAATTTCTGCGGAATTCTCGCGCCTGTTGCGCGGACTTTCTCACTTCGAGTGTACTTCCTACCTCTTTGAGGTTTATTCCGATTTAGCTTCAGACCGGTTTGAATCCTTCTCCTCTGGAGTTGGGACCTTCGTCCAATTCCACTGGACTACCGTTCAAAAATAATAATCTATTATCTGGCATATATGGAAAGCTAGGTGGAAAGAGTTATGGAGCAGAAACCTACAACCCTTTCATTGTCATTAGTAGAGTTACGGATGCCTTTGATTTCTAGATATCTTCCAACTCTTATAACAATGTTCCTCAAGTACAACTCAAGTTAGTCACCCATTGGTCTCCACCTAAACCAGAAACATCAAAATAAATTTTAATGGGGCCACTAGAGAAGTAGGGGGAGGCTATTGGCATTGCTGCAAGGGACCATAAGGATCATCCTATCCTAATTCTGTCTAAGCGTATTGTCTCCAGTAATCCCTTCGATATAGAAGCTATTGCCCTTTAGGAGGCCTTACTGATTGCTCAGCTCTTCTCCCAGCCAAAGGAAGTGGAAAGGCGATGCTCAAGTCCTAATTCAAGCAGTGGTTCAAAACAGACCCAGCCCACCCCCGGCAACAGAGGACTGTCATAGATAGCTGCAAAAATTTGTCAACAAGAAGCTATCACTGTTACTTATGCATCTAGAATGGCCAATCAAGTAGCTAGTGTCATAGCAAAACATGCTGTTGTTTCCCAGTCTGAAGGTATGTGGGATGCGTTCTCACTTCTCCTACCGGTTTATTATCTGTTGTAATTAGGGATGTAAATTAGGCGGGCTGAATTGGGTTACGTGATAATTTAGATTTAACTAAAATTTAAAATAGTCTAACCCAATTTTAACCCAGTCCAAATTCAACTTAAATTCAGTACAAGTTCAATCTCAATTCAATAGTGAGTGAGTTGGGTTGGACTTGCCCTGCTTATAAATAGGTTTTCAGCTCAACCTAACTCAGATTTAACTAATGTCAGCCTAAATTTAACCAAACCCAATTTATATAACTTGGGCCAATCCAATTTCCTTTCATACGAATTAGGTTAGATTGGGCCACGGGTTAGCCCGCCCGTTTGACATCCTAGTTGTAACCGTAGAATCGATGTCTCAATTTTATCCAAAAAAAATCAACCATATAAGGGAGAGTGGTCAAAGAAAAAACTATATTTTGCTTATTTCTTGAAAACTTCCCATAAAGCGTTGGTCAAACTTCAAAATCCCACTTGCCCTTTTGTTAGCCAGCACAATGCACCAGACTCGGAAGCTTCGACATTATTTATTTGGGTGCAACATATACAGTTATAGTAAATGTATTTATCATAAATATATTTTTATCTAAATTAATATTTATTTGTTCCATATAAATATAAGCGAGTCTACGAGAGGGGCCTCTCCAATGGTAATAAAGCTGTAAACGAGCTTATCGGAAATTTCTCCAAGATAAAGTAACTTCGAATAAATTTACAAAAAACTATCAACAAGAGATTTCAAGTATATGACAAATTGAATAAATTTATAATAAAATTATTTTTAACTAATGTATATAAAAATTATTGTAAAAATATTTTTTTCCTCACAAACTTAACGCCCGCATGCAAACATAACCGTTCAACTCACCCCCTCCTCGATACCCTCTTCTCCTTTCACTATTCCGCCTCTCTCTCTATCTGTCTGCGCGAACATGAACTTCTCGGAGTCGTGGAAGTCGACGTGGCCGGTCGCCGCTGTCTTCCCCGCCCCCAACCTCCTCTCCGGCCCCGCCGCCAAGCCCCTGGGCCCTCTCCTCTTCGCCCCCTCCCCCTCCTCCCCTCCCCTCCCGCTCTTCTCCTCCCCCGCCCTCGCCCTCCCTCCGCCCCTTCCCCTCCACCCCTCCTCCCTCCGCGACGCCCTACGCGCCTTCCTCTGCGATCCCAGGGAGGCCTTTGTCCCGAGCTCCGCCCACGCCGACCTCGCCGCCGCCGTTCTCCCCGACCATGGCGGGAGCACCGAGGAACCCTTCCTCACCAACCAGCTCCGCGTCCTCCGCTGCCGGGACGGCGCCACCTTCGTCGTCTTCTTCCCCACGGGGAGCAACGGGGACGAGGTCGGGTTCCTTTCCTTGTCTGTGAAGGGGGCGGCGCCGGAGATCCGCGCCAGGGAAGGCGGCGAGGTGTTCAGGCAGAGCGAGGGGTTCGCCCACCCCCGCCACCGGATCGTCGGCATGGCCGTGATCCCGGCCGACCCGCCGGACATCGACTGGGACACCTCAGGTGATCCTGCTGCCGAAGGGTATCTACTTGTTACTACTCTCTATTCTGTGAATTGGTTTAGGGTTGAGATTGGGCCTCCGGGATCGGGTTCCGCCCAAGGGAGACCGTCATTGGTTCCAATTGGAAGGCGATCGTTCGCCAATCGGGTGGTTCATGCCTGTTGGAACCCACATTTTCAAGAAGAGAGTGTTGTTCTGTTGGAAAACGGGGATCTTTACTGGATCAAGCTGAATTCGAAGCGCGGGGTTAGGATTAGGGCTCTGGAAGGAGATTCTAGTAGATGGTTGGGTTGCCAGTTTGGTGGGCAGCCGTGGATTGTATTCGTTGCGAGTTCGGATGCTGTGGTGATGGTGGATTTGAGGTCCAAGAATGGTTCAAAGCGGACTGTGTTGGCCAGGATCGAGGAACCGAGCCCATATGAGATTGTCCACTCGATGGAGAAGGATCGTTTTGTTGCATTCTGCAAGGCAGATTTTGATGACTTCCACTTCTCTGTGGCAACCGAGCACCATTTGTTCCTTTTTGATACTCGGCAACCGTTGCTTCCTGTCTTGACATGGGATCATGCCCTTGATCGTCCATGTTATATAGCTATGTACAGGCTGTGGGAGCTAAGACCGTCAACAGAATTCAAGTGGGCTTCGGAATCAGGATTTGGCATTTTGGTTGGCTCGTTTTGGAACTCTGAGTTTAGTCTATTTTGCTGCGGTCCCAAGGCAAAAGGCGATGCTCTTAGCTATATGCTCTATGCTTGGGAGCTTCCATCAGCTCTTTCTTTGTTGGGTCGGGAATGCAATTCGGCCGATGACTTACTGACAGAGGAATTTTCTAAGGAGGAGGTCCCTGGTGGAACTAAATGGCAGCCAAAGGACATTGTTGTAGGTTTTTCTATACTTCCTGAAATTTACTTTCCTATGCTGTCGAAGTCTGAGGATACCGGTGGCTTTTTTTTATTGCGACTCTTATCGTCTGGAAGGCTTGAGTGGCAACGATATTGTGCCTCTTGGGAGCTTTTTCGGAGAGAACCAAGTTACGAGTTGGAAACACCATCAGAGAGCCAAGTTTCTCCAGTTCTATTCTGGGATCAAGGAGACAGATTAGCAACACGTCATGATTATCTTAAGTTCAACTTTCTCTCTGAATATTTGAGTGGAAAACTTTCCAACACCTTGCATTCAGAAATGCATAGTACTGAGTCGAGCCATATGGAATCCAAACAATGTTATGATAACCATGAATTGCTGAAACATATAGACAAGGAGTTATGCAAGTCGTCTCCTAGTGTTTCAGATTGTTTAAATGATGTCAGCACTCCTATGAGCATCTATGAAATTGCATCACAAAGAGCACTATTTTCCTTATCACCTGATCTTTTGCATTTGGCTTTTTCCAAGTATTCAGAGCTTTTTACTGATTCAAAGGATTCTTCCTTTGAGCTTCTAGAGGCTTGTAGCTCACTGCCATACAAACGGCTGCCCTCTATCTTCATAAGAAAGCCTTCTGGAAGAAGTGAAAAGTGGTCACACAAGGCACTCCCTACTGATTGTCTTGTAGGACCAGTGCTCCCTCTCCCTGTTCTTCTTACCCTTCAGCAGATTGAGGAGAAAAATCATGCCATTTGTCCAGATGGGAGATCAAATAATGACGACTTACTATCCTGTCAATGCAGGATGATCCTTGAAGGTGTTTTCCCTGAAATATCTATTGCTGCTGACAATGCTCCCAGTGAACATCTTCTATCACATGAAATGCAAGATGAGAAACCTTTCTTTATTCATGAACCCAGAGCATGTGCTAGTGGTGCCCCCATTTACCACAAAACCTGCAGCACCATGGCGCAACAAAAGGGTCACAGTGCATTCCCTTTGGAATCATCTGAAACAACTGTTAAAGAAGATAAATTTTCTGTTTTCATTTCTGGGATCCGTGACAAGCCTGATTGTAAGAGTTCTATTCAGGATACACAAACACCAGAGATGTTCGATGATCTAACACCAATGAAGTTGGATATTGATACATCTGGAATTGAGTTTTCACAAAATGAGAAAAAGCTTTTTAGCTCTTTGAAGAGACAGTTCTCAAAGTGGCAAACACAAGGTTTTTGATGAGAAACATTTTGTACAATCTCTCTACAAGGTATTATATTTATTGACTATGAGTGCAAGGTTATATCACGCTTACACGTCAGAAATCAGAAATTTGGATTAATTCATGCTGCCTTTCAGTTTTTGTTAATCTTTTGCTTTTACATTACAGTTTGTATTGAGTATATCATTTCCTCTCTCTGTGTTTGGAAACCTGCAGGTTTAGCTGTTCAGGTTTTTGCTGATAATTTATTGCCAAGTAATAAACCATGTTTCTGGTGTATGTAGTATAAAGCAAACCACCTGAAAAATGAGGGGAAAAGATGAGTGGTCGGCCCTGTCAGGCTCATGGGTGGCTTTAGGAATTTATATGGATGAAGTTGCACTTATCAAAGTTGTTTGATTATTTATGTTTTCTTTCAGGGAGTGGATTAATGCATAATTTAGGCCTTCTAGCATTAGACTGCTTCCTTCGTTTGTTTTGATTGTCTTTGAAGCTGACATCTTCAAGATAACTAATAGATGTTGTGTTATAGCAACTTCACCAGAAAAATATGCAATTCTAGTAGAAGAAAACAATCTTCCTGATGCATTGTCATTGCATTCCTTTGATTTTGTCATTTCATTCTTCTTGATGCATTGTCATTGCATTCCTAAGATTTTGTCATTTGTGTTCTATTGTTATGTAGGGAAACATGTTAAAGGACTGCCAATGGTAAGGAATAGTTGCAAAGTACCACTCCTTTCTCATTTGTGAAAGCTATTAATCCATTGACTAAGCTTGTAGCTTTGCAGAGTTCATTCGTATCACCACATTTCTATTATACTTGTCCTGATGCATTGTCAGGTTACACAGGATGCAGATTCCACTTTCATATGCTGGGGACGTCATTGGTGTCGCTGGTAAAAACATTGCATACATACACCATACCAGTGGAGCAATTATCACTCTGGGGTTTTCCTGATGGAATGACCTTGGAAATGAAGGGCGTGCAGCGTAGTTTCAGGCTGCTCAGGAACTCATTCATGTAAGCATCTGTTATTGGATATCTTTCCAGTGTATGAATTTGTGAGGATTGGGTTTGGCTCTTCTGGAGACCATTTGGTATGCCATTGTTTAATTCATTTGCATGTATGCTTATGCAACTTTTGGTATATCATACCATAACAACATTGTTGTATGTGCAAGCCTAGTTTGTTTTTACCGGCATGGAAATTGCATCTCCTAACTGTATGATCTCTTTGCAGGAATCCATAAGTGGATTGAAAAAACCAGTTGTTGGCGATTACAGCAGTGCTTGTCATGGTGTTGAGTGAGGTTTCAGTTGTCATATTGTCAGCTGATGGATTCATCTTACTGTTCCTCCTTGACATCACAGCTCTATGGTGGATATGGTTCATCTGGAATTAGTGGACATGGTGGGTACATCCTAAAATTCTTAGGGTTCTACGAGGTTTAATTCCTTTCTACCTCCTGCTGCCCTGGGTTTTAGAACAAATATTACGATCCTCATACTTTTTGTGACTATGGTCTACCATGCCATTCTCCTAACAAAAATAGTTTTCTAATCTTTAATGTGAGAGAGGGAGATGTAACATTGGAAATTGGAGGGACCTCTCTGATTTATTCACTTGGCAGTGGATGTGTCATCTGCCTAGTATTTGCTTGTGCCCTATCTGTTCTGCTACAAGTTAACATGTGCCATTCTTCTGTTCTGTCATTTGCTTGTTTGTTCAACTTGGTCCATATTAAGAATAGTTTTATGAACAATTCTAATTTCAACCATATGCATGGCGATGTATGTGACAGCAATCTTAGCAGATATGAAACTAATCTTCTTCACAAGGCTATGCACATAGTTGTCAAGGCGTGGCTTAGGTGCCCAGCCCCAACTCCCAAGGCATCTTTGGATCTACAAGGTGCAGGAGCACCTTTCCTCAGCCCACAAAAGGCGGGTCAGGTGCCCGCTTAATCCTTCCCCACTTAAAGCCACACACACAATTTTTCACACACAGGGCCAACGTCCTCTCTCTCTCTCTCTCTCTCTCTCTCTCTCTCACACACACACACACACACACAGGGAGAGCCACACAAGGCGCCGAAGCCCTCTTTGTCTCTGCTCTCTGTCTCTCTGTCTCTCTTCTCTCTTTTCTCTCTCTCTCTCTCTCTCTCTCTCTCTCTGTCTCTCTCTCTCTCTCTGTGTTACACGCACAGACACATTTTCACACAGTAGGCACCCAATTCTCTGCCTAGGCACCGCCTGAGCGGCTTCCTTAGCCTTAACGCCTAAGCGCTTAGACATCACGAGAATGCGTTGGGTCACCCTGGCGCTTGACAACTATAGCTATGCGCAAGGCACACAATGTTTCTGTAGCAATCTTGCTTTAGCATATCTAACCTTTGCACCTCATTCTTTATTGTAATAGTAAAATATTTTACTTTCAGTCATTTTCTTGTAATCATGTTGCTTCTCAAAATACTAGTCATGGTATTGAATTGACGTGGTTTGTTATCCTCCCATCCATTCTATTCTAGATCATCAACCAGTTATATTTTAATTCAAATCACAATGATTGAAATGTGTTTCTTTTCATTGTTCCACAGGTACAATCATCCAATGGGCAGATATCTTCGTGGAATCAAATCTGAGGTGGATGAGCACAATTTTACGTCAAAGCTTCTGAAGTGTAAGGGCCTAGGCATCAACTCTTATTTGGACAGCACATGACTCTTTTTTGAATTGGGTTGTTCAGTTTTTGCTCCAGCTATCTACTTAATTTAGGGAAAACTCCTATAACCTCTCTATTTAGTAAAAATCCCTACAGTTTTACTTTTATTTGGAAAACATCCCAAAAAATTGTAATAGCCAACCTTGTCCCGTCCTAGTGAGAAAACAGGACGGAAAAGTTTTCTCTGTCTCAGTGACTGTTCTGGCCTGTCCCCGTCTATCCCGGCCTATCTAGGCCTGTCCGGTCTACCACCGCTAGGATGTTATATTTTAACTTGAGATTTTCATAGCTCCTTGAGCTCTTTGTAAACTTTTTCTTTCCTCTCTTTCTGTTTTTTTTTTTTTTTTAAAGGGGGGGGGGGGTTCATTTGATGAGTATACTCCTTTATAAACCCATAAATCCATCATAAATGTTTTTTAGTGCATTAATTTTGTGTTATTTTCATGTTTATATATTTATCTCATATTAGTTGTTGTATATAAATTTTATATTTGTTAGAATATGTATGAGAAAAATTTCAGGACGGGACATTGCCTGGACACCAGGACATCACATCCCAATAGAAAATGGGATAGAGACCGGGACGGGATTGACAACTCTGCAAAAAAGTCTTAAAAAAATCTCTGCATGTTTTGTAAAAACTCCTTGAAAAAGGGTCTTTTTCAAATACAAGTGCTTTTACTAAAGGGAGATATTATAGGGACTTTTACCTAAATTAAGTGGATTAGAGGGACCAAAAATTAAAACAATCCTTTTGAGTTTTATTAGAACTTTTTTGGTAATTCCTCCTGAAGATTAAGAAAGTCTAGCTTGGTCTTGGGAGGCTGTTTCTTGTCTTGAATTCTTTGGACTCGGCACAAACAATTCAGAACGTAGTTCCAAGTTGGATCACATTCATAGAAAATTTATTCTAGGAACAAATTTGTGTTTTTGCATAACTAATTGATCAGCTGTTTGTTATCCTCAGGGATGGAAGAGTTGGATAAGCACTTCACGGGCAATCGTGAGGTCACAATATTGATTCTCACCTGTGGACGCAAATGCAATGCGGATATCAACCGGCGATTCTCACGAGAGCACCAGCTTCACGGACTTTGTCAGGCTGAAAGGTCCACTGTCCGAGAGGGAGGTTTGGGGGCTCACGGCTTGACGTACGAGTTACATGGGACTCGATCTTTGGGTTCATCGGTATACTCTCTCGGTCATCAAAAAAGGAAAAAGAAAAAGAAAGAAACTGCTCAGCTCTTTGTTTCTCCAAACAGCTGCTGACTTTTGGGTAGTTTGTGTTGTCGTTCTATAAATTATTCATCTATTTCAAAATGGGATGCCTGTGAAAGACTCGCCAAACACAGTAACAGGCAGCCTTGGCTGGGTGCCTGAACAATGTGCCAAAATGGGCCAACGTGTGACGTGCTTGCTAAAATAATCGTAATGCTTCAAATAGGCCCTGAGTCTGAATTTTTTTTCTAGCCAGCCTGTTTGCCATTTCACAGCGATGCTTTACAGGTCCGTTTGGTTACACAAAAAGTATAATCGGATGGAAAAAATTTCAAAGGAAACATATTTACTGGAAAACAAAAACAAAACTCCTCATTTGGTACTATGTAAATATTTTCAGCTTCTTTGGAAAATGACATTCAGTCTTCTCCCATGGAAGTCAAAATTGGGAAAAGAGGGAGTCAATGAAATAAGTTTTCAGTTGACCAGAGTTTTACGGATTACCAATAAGTGTTTCATGTGGCCCATTTTGCATGGAAACAAATGGACCCTTAACGTGTTTAATACATTCTCACATTCTGTAAGGAAACTGCGATTGATTAGTGAACCTCACTGCTAAATGCAAATCTTGGTCCTTGTTGAACAAAAACATGCTGGCATGTGAACTCCTCGTTAGGAGCAAGGCCGGCTGATGAATCCTCATGGCTGGCCCTGTTTGGGGCCAGGAGCCGAAAATTTTCAACCCCCTAACGGTTGGGACGGGCTCAATAATTTTGTAAACCCATTTCAGCTACACAGCGCCCGCCATAGTTACAACGAATCAAACATTACTTGCATCAATACTTGGAAAACTTGAGAGCATCACTACGTTACATTATTTTCTTTTGAGAAATACTTGCCCGAATTAGGGCGACGTGAGTTGGCACTGGACGGACCGAGGCCTCATTTTGAATTACCCGAATGCTTAGGAGTGGCAATTGAGTGGATCAATCCATGGCCCAACCCAACTCAGCCCACACCCAAATTACGTTAAGTTCGGTGGTGGCATATTATCTAAAATTGGTTCAGTTTGAGTTGGCATTAACCAAATTTGAGTTATATTGGGGTGAATTTGGGTTGACCCAAGTTGACCCATTTGCTTTTATATTAATTCATACAAAAAGTAACGGTACTTCTAACAAATTATTTATAAATTCAGTCAGTCCACCCAACCTAATCTACTCAAATTTATTATTTTGAATTTAGATTGGGTTGGGCTGTAATAATTTGGCTGAGTTGAAGTTGGACTGGACTATTTTTCAATTCTGATCAATCCAAATTCTATCTCTATGAACAAGGCATTGAAGTGACCGGGTAGCGGATTCCTTCTAAACGGGCAAAATTAGGCATCTCTTTTATGTTCAATATGTCTGGTAATCTATAAGCATATCCAACTATGAGTCCAACTATGAGTTCAGTCCTGCACACAAGAACTGCGTCAAGCCTTCGGATAAAACGTAGTCTACAAGCATATTCAACTGTGGATCCCATCCTGCACACAACTCCATTCCCAGATTAGATGATCTAGACGTATGATGTCACTTAATTCTCAACTGGGGCTGATCGAATGCTTCGGGGACCTAGCTGGTGGCAATCTGAGCCCAACTTCTCCACTGATCATCCACTTGCAGCACAAGTGCTTGCTCTTTAGATGAATGATCAATGAGTAATACTTGCTGCACAGTATAGGGTGCAGCCCAAAAAATGAGGCAAATTTTTTTAATTTTATTTTACACGGTTGGTCTCACCATGCCTTAGATCTCGATATCTAACCTATTCTGCAATGTAATGATTTAAAAATTCTAAAAAAATAAAAAACTGAACTACAATTTATTGGACATGTCCCATTAAGGATGCCTTTTTACTATTCATTGGGGTTCTTTTTTTTTTTAATTTTTTACGTTGAGTTGGTAAAATACAGTATGGATATTATATACATTCAGATATGATTTGATTTAAAATTTGAATAATTCAGTCAAATAATTAAAATATTAAAAGAAGATTAGATTAATTTTTTTATCAAGTTTTTAAAAAGTTAAAATAACAATTATATAATGTAATAAATAGTTATTAATCAAATTATGAATCTTTTGTCAATTTATCATGCAATCTCATGTTCTATGATATTTAAGCAGTAAAAATCTTATTTTAATTTAATAATAAAGTATACTAAATGGGAAGTATAAACGTTTTTGTGCTGTACGTGGCTAAAATGAGTAAAAAAATATATCTTTCCCTATCTTTCAGTTTGATGCGGCGAATCAGAGTTTTATTCAAAAATTCAAAAGTATGCAAATTATATGCATATATTTAAAATATTTAACTAACTATGGTCTGATTGGAGATTGAGTTATACAAAATGTAGGACATGACGAGACTGACTGTAAAAAAATAAAATAACAAAATTACCTCATTTTTTGGGCTACACGTCAATACATCATACAATGCAACAAGTATACTAATGATGGATAATGGATGATCAATAAGTGATCGGCGCCGAATTCCTTTGACAAAGGCATTAGCAATCTGTGGTGACCCGTGGGTGGGAGAGAGTTGAGCCACTGTTGGGATATTGGGAGATCGTGGAGGAGTGAAATACGGACAAATAAGGTTAGAGATGAGGATAAAAATTTGTGGGAGAAGACCGTCATCAATGATTTGAGGAAAAATGCTCCAACATATTGGCCCAAGTCAAAATTCAAATAAGAGAAAGAAAAAAAAAACAATTTTTGGGGATCTTTAGAGGCAACAAATCAAATAGCAGAGTGGAACATCATGCCCTCACAGCCAAAGTGAAACGCACAGATCAGAGGAACCGAAAGTTTTTTTCATTCCTGAACGAAAACTGAATATTCAAGTCTCAGCTGAAGAAAACTGCTAGAGTTGAGAAATTGTAGGGCCACACGTCTTGGACAGACCACTAAACAATTATTAATTCAAGTAGGAAAAAGAAAGAACCTAATGAATAAGTCTAATCGGCAAAGACATCGCTCATAAAGAAACACCGTTTTCTTAACCAATAAAACAAAACAAAAAAAAACTGCATCCTGCATAGTGCAGCAGGACAAAATCTTCAGAGATTGAATAAACTAACAATAGTAACACCTTTTAAGTGTTGGATAATATTGCCACTTCCAATTGGGAGAAGAAATGCAATGGCAGTTGCCAAAACTTTTTCCATGTGCATCTTGTCCTTCCTGACAATTTCCAACAATAAAACTGATGAACCAAACGATGAAATAGAAGTAACCGTTTTCTTAACCAATAAAACAAAACAAAAAAAAACTGCATCCTGCATAGTGCAGCAGGACAAAATCTTCAGAGATTGAATAAACTAACAATAGTAACACCTTTTAAGTGTTGGATAATATTGCCACTTCCAATTGGGAGAAGAAATGCAATGGCAGTTGCCAAAACTTTTTCCATGTGCATCTTGTCCTTCCTGACAATTTCCAACAATAAAACTGATGAACCAAACGATGAAATAGAAGTAACTTGTTGGAAGCCATCCATTGAACTAAAACGAAATGGCAGTAACAAATGCTACCTACTGGCAAGTCCTTATTCACGGACTTTCTGGACCCCAACCCAACGAGCATAGTCAACCCACCTGTTTATGCATGATATAACATGTCAAATGCCTGCTCTACAAAGATGCACAAAAAAAGCTTGCAGTATGAAGTTCCGAAAAAAAACTCACAGCAATGACCCCAAAAAAGTGTTCCCAGTCCGCACGGCAAAGCAGAGAGCACTCAGAACAAGCTTCTGGTTGTGAAGTAGTGGTTCCAAAATTCTTTGTTCAACCACACCAGCTAACACTTGATACCTTTGCAACACAATTGATCCAATGTCAAGATATACATAGCGATCTTTGGGATAGACAAAATCATGGATGTCAACAGTTAACAGTAACAGGATTCTTGTTTAGAGAATTAAACATGCAATAATATATTCTCCTTTTCTTTGAGATGTTTACCAAGACAATCCATGTCTTGTGCATAGGTGCACTCGGCATATTTCTAATTCCTTATAGCCAATCAATGAAAATTTTGTCAATCTCTCTCATTTGCAATGTCTTACAAAACAAACCAATTAGAACTGTTGACATTTACCCTAGTAATTTATAAAAGAGCAATTGTACACTAGACACATCACTCTTGGAACAAAACAAAGAATTTGAATAAAGAGTGGAGGGTTCTCCTTGAAAACAAAAACACTTACCATAGTAAGTAGGATAAAACTTTGAGGCACGCGAGACTTGACCACAGGAACTCACTCCCCTCATGACACTCAGATGTTGAATCTGTAACTTTGATTCTTGGGGCAGCCTCTGCAGGCCAATCACCCTAGAAGCGGCAATCTAACAGGAGAATCCTCCCCAAATTAGCAGTCCCAATCCCCTCCATCACCCATTACTTGCACGGGGAAACTCCATTTTAAGTATTACGGAGAAAGTGTTGGATTAAAATTTGAGTTGCAGGTTCCTGGACAAATATTGCGAGCAAATATAGAGTGTGCTGCAAGCGAACATTAAAATGTGTGAGGCTTTGTGCCCTAAACTTCTGTCCTTCAGTTTAACAGTCAGGTCAAGCCCGAGCTGGGCTCAAGTCTGGCATATATTTCCAAAGGCTTTCAAGCAAGGCGAGCAATGGAGAGTAGGCCGCCATCTTAGGTAAGACTGGAGTTGGTCAAGCCTGAAAAGAGATTTCAAGCTTCCTTGCCAATCTTAAATAGACCTTTTATAACAAAAAAGATTCAAATATGATTGTAGAACTAAAAAAGTTGGAAATTGGATTAGCTAATTGGCCTGCTTTTTTATCCAAACACCATAACTCATATCTGCAGTATTTACTCATGTGATATTCTTTTAAGACCACTAGGTGCATCAGCTTCGTTTTAGTATCAAAAGATTAGTTCCTACTGTTCCAGCGAGCTATTGACTTTATTGGATCAAGCATGAGTAACAAGCAAAATTTTATATAGGGATGATTGCCCCATAGTTTTAAGGAACTGGGAAAATTAAAAAGTTAATATCCAAAAATCTAGTAATCTCCTAGAATGGTTCCACACTTGGAATGTCTATAAGAGCAGATAGAAAAGCTGAGAGTAGTGACTAGAAAATGCATATTTGAATTGAATGCCACAAATAATGCAGGTCCTTTAGGCACTGTCAGAATATGCACGCACATGCATGCAAAATATTGTGCTTTCACAACACAGCATAAACATGTAACAACAGCTTGAATATCTAATAAAGAATAATAGAAGCACATTATGCCAGTCACCACAAGTCAAACTAAGGCTCAGAACAATTGACATTGGTAAGTATGGAGTTTGTTGCATCATTTACTTAAGATTATCTAACGAGTAGTAAAACAATTCCAAAACCATATACCTAAGGTTGCTTGAAACTGCCATGTAGAGACCATATGCTGCGCTTGTTGACAGTATGGGAACATCCTCTGCTTCTCCAGCAAAGTCTTTGTCAAATGCTTTCCTAGTGTTAATCAGGGCATTGGTTATGCCAGTCCCCACCTGAGAATTCGCGAATTCAGTCATATAGCCAGAAAAACTTGGGTTGAAAGCATTAGTATTTCAATGTCTAGTGGCTTTTCAACCGTGCAAAATGTAAAAATGTTGAAGTAAAAAAACAAAAACAAAAAGGCAGTGAACAATGAATCATGTCTCACCAGCATACAAAATCACCTGCCCATATATAAAAGGGGAGAAAATGCAACTAACGAAGATAAAGACACTTTGGATACTTGTAAGGAGGAGAAGTATAGCACCTATTTTTTACTCCCATCCAAGAGAAAAATCAGACTTCTGCAACCATCAGTGCAATTTTTTTTGCCTTCTCCTGGATTTATTAGATGGCCTGTTGAACAACTACAGAGATACATATGGGATGTGTTTCACTTTTCATGGGTTCCCACTGACACCCAAAGGGAAAATATAACGGAAAATAATCTAAGGTGAAATGATTTTGCTGATTATTTTAGCAAACTTTGCTCTTCAGATATCCAAAATTCCAAATGAACAAGATAAGTTTAGCTGTATGGAAAGCGGTCTCTTGAGATCTCTCCAAAATCTTGTTGAGATCAATGTCTGATGCGGGACAGCAAGGGGGTAGACCGGAAGTAGAAAGAAGAGAGGGGGTTGGAGAAGAATAAGACTAGGGCACAGGTTCCCGTCCCATCTCGGGAGAAAACGCACAACAGCTGCTCTTTATTTCAAATCTTCTTCAATACCTTCCCACGAAGGGATACAGGACAATATATAGACTCCTCAAAAGAAACCCTAACATTAAAGGACTAAAATGACCCTTATCAAAGTAAAAAGACTCAAACAAAACTAAATCCTTTTAAAAAATAAAATACACCAATTGGGCCTCTAATGGGCCAAATAAAATATAAAATAAGCCTTGGGCTATGTCCTCCACTTCTTGGATTCCCATCATTCTCCCCTGGTTCAAAAAAATTCGTCCTCGAATTTTAAAGTGAGCCAGAATAAGTATGCGGACGACTGAATCATCAGTAGGAGTCTTCAAGCAGAGGATCATCTCAAGAACCACAAACCGGTCTGCTACATGTGAATCATAAAAGTCCTACCATACCATGTCCACTGAAGACGATAACAAATCATACGTGCCATATGTAGGGTAGCTATCATTACACTCTCAGTAAGTGTTGGACAAGGCTTTGAGTCAGCAAAAACATCATTAGCAATAAGATCTAATCCTACCTCAACAAATAACTCATGATCCCATGAGATAATATGAACTGGTACAGCATCAAATAGACCAGTGCTAAACACATCTTCAGAGATACGATTCAATCCTGACCGTCTAAACAAAGCATGATCCCAACTGTCAACCATATATCTGACATCAACCTCGAACACTGTATCAGCGATCATATGTAGTCCCGATGCCATGAATAAGTCGTGATCCCATCCAGTAACAGGTGATGGTGTCACTTTAGGGAAACAAGCTAAATACAACTGTTGAAACTTCTCCCGATCCTGATAAGTGGCATTGAGAATACGAAAGGATGCCTGGTACCCCTCGGGTCGTATAAGACAATCTCGCCTAGTAGGATCAATCACAACTTGCCGCTTGTCTCTCTACCCAAACTGATATATGAACCATGTGGCATAATTTTGCACCATGCATCATCATAATACCTGACGGATCGGGAAGTACTTTTGCTCTTTAAGAGATGGAAAAATGGCACATAGATTCGATCTCCAGAGACAATTACGTAGTCCGTTTGGGAGATAGAATCCACAATAGATTGTGAAATAACATTGCCGAACGAAATTGCCTCAAGATACACTCTAGCTTGCACGGAATTGGGTAGCTCCACCTCAAAACTAAAATCCATAGTGAGGAAACGTACCACTACCTAAAGAAACGATGGACGAGGTCCGCCTGGCTGCAAAGATAGCAACGGTACGATCGGCGCAAGAAAAGGAGCTCAAATCACCTACCTCAATATGCATGTAAAAAGTGGCACGCAAAACGAGATACATCGGGCACTAGCTGCTGCGAAATATGTGCGCTCGGATGCTGGCATGCAAATCGAGACGGCTAACATAAGCCTCGAGATGCACGATCGGGGTCCTCGGTATGCGTGCAGAAGTGGCACGCAAAACGAGACAAATCTGAGATACAACACACTGGATCTGAGTTGGCCTTGTCAAGAGGAACGCAAAAATACCGACGGCACACGAATCGGAGTCCGGAGCAACCTCGAATGGCGAGCCAAAGTGTCCTCGTAAAGCGTGCAAGTGCTGCACGCAAAACGAAGCACTGCTGTCGGACGGAATGTACAGCGAGATCGGCCTCGCTGGGACGATCCCAACGGCACAAGCGGTGCGCAAATCGAAGCACGGACGAGCTCCAAGTACTGGCGGTGCGATAAGAACTCCTAGTGCACCTTCTGTGGGCACTG
Source organism: Zantedeschia hybrid cultivar (assembly GCA_030544215.1). Taxonomy (NCBI): domain Eukaryota; kingdom Viridiplantae; phylum Streptophyta; class Magnoliopsida; order Alismatales; family Araceae; genus Zantedeschia; species Zantedeschia hybrid cultivar. The sequence continues at coordinate 74,323,972 of JARZZO010000005.1, read as the reverse complement.
TAGCACTGTGAACTATAGCAGGCCAGGGTGTAGGCCGGACCACCTATGGGTTTGGGCTGGACCTGCAGGCGCACCTGGCTCGGACCACGTTGCTAAGGGGCCCGGACCAGCTTGAGTGGGGGCTCGAACCGGACCAGTCGGACATGACTGGGCAATTGCGACTAATGGGCTTGAGCTCCCTTTTAAGTGAACCGGTCGAACCGGTTGGACCCGGTTGACTTAAAGAGGGTTCGGGCCCCTCGACTCCTCCCTCCTCTAACCCTAACGCACCAGAGGGCGGGAGAGAGAGGGAGAAGACGGGGCGATCGGCAACGCAGGCGACAACGGCAATAGGCGGCGGCGGAGCGACCGGCGGAAGGCGGCGCCGGCGGCAGCGGCTCGTGGAGGAGGGGGCCACAACGGCGGCGCCGGCGGAAGCCAACAGCGCTGGTGGCGACGGCCTCGACGGCGCCAGCAGCGCGCAAATACTCCGACGACCCTCCTCTTCTTCCTCTTTCCTCTTCTTTCCAAAGTAACCGACAGAGAGGGAACTGAGCGGGAGAGAGAGAGAGAGAGTCGACTAGGTGGGAGAAATGTGACAGCGGCGGCGGGGTGCGGCAGGGGCCGAGCGGCGTCGGCGGGCAAGGCACACCAGCTATGGCGGCGTCGGTGGTGAGGGGTGCCTGCGATGGCAGGGCAACAACGGCGTGACAGAGGCAGTGGGAGACGGTGGTGGGGGCTCGCTTCCCAGGGTTCTTAACTGTGTGTGTCTTTCCCCCACAGGCTGCAAGATCGCAACGGCACTATGGATCTCTCTCCAGAAACAGACGAGGAGATCCGGGAGTTGATTGGGGCCTCTGTGGGTGGGAGCAGGCGGTGAGGTGATGGTGGCAGGGGTTGCCGGCGTGGTGGAGGCGCAGGACTTGGATCGTGAGGACGACCCAAAAAACTGGGCTCTAATACCAAGTTGATGCGGGACAATAAGGGGGTAGACCGGAAGTAGAAAGAAGAGAGGGGGTTGGAGAAGAAGAAGACTAGGGCACAGGTTCCCGTCCCATCTCGGGAGAAAACGCACAACGGCTGCTCTTCATTTCAAATCTTCTTCAATACCTTCCCATGAGGGGATACATGACAATATATAGACTCCTCAAAAGAAACCCTAACATTAAAGGACTCAAATGACCCTTATTCAAAGTAAAAAGACTCAAACAGAACTAAATCCTTTTAAAAAAGAAAATACACCAATTGGGTCTCTAATGGGCCAAATAAAATATAAAATAAGCCTTGGGCTCTGTCCTCCACTTCTTGGATTCCCATCATTGTCTCTCCACATTCCAGGTTTTAAAAAAAGGAAGAAAAAGATTCCACCCGGTGTGGGAAGTGGGGTGAGTAACACAAGTGAGGGAAACTGGCAGTAAACAAACAGCCATGGAACTGAAAACAAGCTTGTTCAAACCAGAACCATCTGGACAGGATAGGAACCAGTTAAAACCAGTACAGTTATGCCAGTTTTAGAGTCCAAATATATATATATATATATATATATATATATATATATATATAAGGTTTTCAGTTATAAACGAATACAAAGTTTGCTGTTGTCATTTTGGGTTCACTTTCTTATAATAGGGACAGACTGAAATTTAACTTTGATATGGGTTATTTTAAACTTTTCCCTCATCACAATACCTCACAAGCCCAGCCTTACATGATGGATGCGGATTTGCAGAGTGGAGAGGAAGGGACAGGGTAGGCCATCCATCAGCCAACCACTGTATATGACCAGAAAGTCCATCGCTTCAGTCCATTAATATTCACCATACACTGCCGTAGGTGAATGTAAGGATAATAAAACCTTATATGGTCCACTAAATTAACGTAACTGACAGGGGAAAAGACAAGTTCAAGTCATTATAAATGGATACAAGTCATAAACATGTGGATGTGTAACATGGTTGAACATGGGACTGAGAGTTTTGATGGTGTCACACAATTACAATGCATTCTATTCCCATCAGTCACTAATTTGGTATAATTATTGACGTAAATGCCATTAAAATTAGTTAAATAGGTCGACTTAGGTCATGTAATGTTAATAGGAACATGACCCACTACATTATGCAGGTCAATGTGGTTCAAGATTAGTTAACCAATAGCTAAACAGTTCAGGCTAAAGGCTAACATTTTGAGACAAACTTTTTTGAATGTGTATAGCCTTGAAAAAGAAATAGACAAGAGATAAACAAAGTATAAAAGCAGTAAACTTTCAAAAATGCCCACGGTACAAAAATAAGAGTGATCAACAAGATAATGAAATTCCTTAGACCCCAATATACCCAAAATACAAGCACAGCCATTCACCAAACTGAGAGGCCTACACCACTCCCTCAACTCTATCACAAATGAAATTGACAACCCTATAGCTAGATGACTGTCCCCTGAAAATCTGGTGATTCCTTCCCCTATACTGCCCACAAAGTCACGTGTAAAATTAGCCATCATGTCCTTCTATCCTCTCTGGGCTTCTCTCTGATATTCCACCTGCCATTCCAAGCTTCCATAAGAGCCCTCACATGTCCAGAATAGTCACACTGTCATAGAACACCCCGTTAATATTAGATTCAACTCATCCTTGCTGAAGGACAGCTTTAAAACAGGTGCCCCATAGATTCCTCCGCTTTGTCACTGGAAGGGTAAGTGCTCCTGATATCTAGCTAATCAGAGGAGGAAGTCAGTCTATCCGCTACATGGGAATCTTAACTTTCAAAGGTGATTGTTGTCTCCAAATGGGATGAACAAAAGGGAATCTAATGCCAACAGAAATAGGCTGACTGGACTGAAAAGTTCCCATTCTTTTCCCATCTCCACCTCCAAAATCTGATTACATCCAAAAGGCAACCATAGACCCTTCTGGATTTGTCTCCCTTTAATGAATGCACTACGATTACAACTAATGAGCCCCCTATTTATTGTTTCTAATCTGGTTGTAATTGTCTTGGCGATATAATTTATAAATCCTATTTAGCAAATTGATTGGTAAGGGCTTCTGACTTATTCGGAATGAGTACCACAACGGTCTTCTTCAAGCTTTGAAAATGTGCTTTACCTTCATGGAACTCGGCCAACGCACACAACAAATCCAGTTTGTGTTGACCCTAAATAGATTGCAGGCTAGTTTTCATTTACCTTCCTCAACTGCTCTTCCTTTATTCTTCTTGTTTCTCCTCCTCCTAGTCTATTATTTAATCTTCTTCACCAATGGCCAGATCCTAGCCAAGTTAAAGGGATAAGCAGCAACCGCTGAATTTTGTCAATGGCTGCTCATTGTCATCGACGTCATCAGCGTCAACAATGGCCTGATGCTACACATTATTGAGAGGATAATTGGTGACCACTGGTTGTCAGCAGTATCATCATTGTCACCTCATCCACATATGCTCTTCCTCATCCTCATCATTGTCATTGACATCCTCATCATCTTCCTTGTCATAGCCACTGCCATTGTTGTTATCGTCATCATTTCCTCCTCCTTTTTCGTCCGCCACTATCTCCTCCATGTCTACCCAAAACTGGTCAGTACGAATCATGCCAGAAAACCGCTTTCTGACACACTGGTAGGAGTGAGTGGATCGGGTTGGGAATGGTACTTGCCAACCCATGAGGTATTAGGGTTTTAAATAGTGGCCGGATTCTGGCCCATTCACACTATGGATCGAGAATGGGTTTGGGTCTTGTTAAAAAAAAACATCTTTGGGTTGGAAATATATTAAGTTGAACCAGAACTGAGTCAAAATCATTGGTCCAGGTCGGATAATGTTGGGACTAGATATTTAGTGAAAAATACTATGACAAATAGATAAAATGCATACAAGGCTTTCATCCAACATAATAAATTGATGTAGAAACAACATAGTATAATTATTTAACAATAACTTAAATACTTATTTTTTAGGATTTTTATTCTTTAGTTTTTTATATATACACACATACAGATGAAAGTACCTTGTAGAATTTAAATACATGAAAAATTATATTAAACTATCAGATTAGTCCAGCACATCTTTATTGTTTATCTAAAAAGATATCAGAATATTACTACAAGTTTCACATTATTTTCTTCAATCTACCTAGGATTAAAGCTTATCAAACAATCGAAACGAAAAAATTCCTTGTTTTTGAGGAAGGTGAAAATAGGGATGGAAACAATATCATCAAAGAAGACACAATGCTGCGATAGCAATGACAGGGACAATTCCATGGACCCTTAATCCCATAAAGCATCTAAATCAAGGAAAAGAAAAAGAATGTAAAAGGATAAGAAAGAACAATAAAACATAAAGGTAACTTTCGTATGACTTAAGACCAATGTTCCAAAAATTAGCATGGATCAAACGGATCAGCCAATCCATGTCAGTTTTTGGCCAACCATCCCAAATCTGCTGACCTTTCAATTCCTTAGGCCAGATTGGATCAGATAATAGGACCAAGGAACGATCCAACATCTAGTTTGACTAGTTGCTGGAGAATCAAACTAGCAATCACTCACTGTTTCCAAACAACCTCCTAAGACATCAAAGTGCCCTTCTCTCCCTCACTCTTCTTTCTAATCTTTTCCCTCAATGTTCTCTCTAACCTTTTCTCCCTCATTCCTCTCAAACATTCTTCCCTCATCCAATGCCGTCTACATCATTTATTTTCTTTGAAGTATAAGCACATGCAGACAATGTGCACTGTATTGGACAACTTCACATCAGATTATGGCAACTGCATATTTTTTTATCTTGTATTGTTGCAGTGGCAGTGTGGCACCTGACAGAGAATGAAGCATGGATATACAGTCCTAGAAACCAGAGAATTCTTGTACATCTTATGAGGATTTGATTAGTGTTCCATGATTTGACAGAGCATTTGGCGGGAGTACAAGTACATAGAGATAGCATCACATTCCAGAGTGCGCCACCAATTGTTGGATGACAAGAGCCCATGTCTCCAACTTCAACTCTAGCTCTGAATGAGATTATCAAGGTGTGTAGAGCGTGTTTCGAGTTTGGAATACCCTTTAATGTTATACATATGCCATCAACTGTGCATACATTTAGATGCAGAGAAAAGTTCCACAAAACCGGATGGCTTTCCTTCATTTGGTAATGACAATGATGAGTAAGTGATAAAATGATTAGTATATTGTATTATTATTTTGAGTATTTCAAACATAGTGTTTTCATGTTCAAGAATAATTTCAATTTTTCCTTTTATATCTCATATTTTGGGATCTTTCTACCAATAAAAGGGCCTACAACCCGTATTCTGGACCAATCTTTTGCCAACTGTTTCAGTCAGATAGTACTGGATCAGCCCAAACCAAATTGGAATCGTCCAACCTAAGCAGTATTGGCCCAACCGATCGAGATACCAATCCCAACCCCTTCATACTTGCTTGAAACAATCACCTAGTCATTGGCTTCTTTCTACGTCCAACTGTCATTTTGATTATTGTTTGTACAGTTGTTACCAATGGCCAATGGGAGAAGAGTGGAAACCCTCATGCTTACAATAGTTTATGTCCAGATTAAAATAATAAGGAAGTGGATGAAGAGGAATATGGGATAAATGATAAAGAGATGGTCTACATAGCTTTCTTTGTTTAAGAAATTGACTTAGCTACATATACATTGGATTGAGTCCGGGCTTTTGAGTTGGAATTGTGTTGGGTAGGGCCTAAAGAATGAAGTCCCATCATTTCTTTTCTGTCAGTCAGGTCTAGCTCTAAGACTCCATCGGGCTCAAATTAACTCAATCAAGTCCCAATCCATCCATCTATATAGGCCAAGATATTAACTTGAACCCATTCCACATGCTGCTCGGATGGGACCAAGGTTGGGCACAATACCGGGTAGAAACCAGGTATGGATTTGTGGCAGTGTAGGTTGCACATAAGGGTTGTGGATGGGGAACAGTGATGGTCAGGTGGACATGACGGCAATGAACAAAGCCAGTGGTCATTGTCCACCACCTTCACCTCTTCCTTCTTTTATGAAGATCAAACATGCCAGTTTTGACTATGGAAATATGAAAGGAATGAATGAAGCTATATCTTTAAACGACCATCTGTGGGAGTTCCTCCTTAAAGTACTCCAAGAAGAAAGATTAGATACATTTGCATGTAAACATACAGAGAGATTGATACACAAGTTAATCCCGGACTTCATGCAGCATGACTATGCATGACCATAGGAAGTCTACTGCAGTACAGTGCACAATTACTAGAGTTTCACTATGCTGTGAACCAAGAAGTTTTTTACAATAAAATTGTCATTATGTAATTGGAGAATCATCATACCAGAGATGCACTTGTACCAACTACGAAAAGTTTTGCCCCATTACGCTGCAAGACAAAATTTCATTGCATTAGTTTAATAAAATCAGTGTTGAGTTCAAGCAATCATAAGAAAAGCCCGGACACACATATGCATGCATGGACTCATACATACACAGAGACAATACAAATACGTATGCATGCATGCATGTACAGGTACATAGCACATGGACAGTTCTATGCATGCACAAGGGCACACGTAAGCATGGGAACACAAATGCACTTGCATAGTTGCATGTACATCAGGACATGCGTGTGTGCATGAAGGCATTAATGTGCACATGCACAAGCTCTCATGCATGTTCAAAGTCTATTTAACTGAGTAAAAGTATATGACACTTCACCACTATTGCACCCATTCTTTGCAGAAGCGAGTAAGATGTTCCAGCTAAGGCAACCTACAAGGTGAATTCCAACAGAATGCATAAGACAGCTGAGAGAAGGTTAACAAGTATCTTTTTCAATAGGTGAGATTGATGTTCTATCAAAAGCCCCAAAAGAAGGCCCTATGGAAGAATGAAAGATATTTCAACAAAAAGCAACTCACCTGAAAAGCATTATCAGGGCAGCCATGAAAAAATTTGGCAATAGGTCCAGCACTGAATGAAAGAGCAGGTCGAAGGGAAACAGTTGGGGCAGGAAGCCAGACAAGCATAAAATCTGCTATTATAGCCATTACCTGAGAAGCAGATAGATCATCAAGTTAATTAAGATTATAAAGATAATGATACCGATTTCATCAATGGACAAATAGCTTCACAATCAAAAGTAAAAGCTTCAGCCAATAGTTTGGAACAAACAAGCTTTCAAGAGACATCACAGAGAACCAGCATTTAAACAGGCTAGCTGCATAATGACAGAAGATGAGCTAATTCCTGCAAAAATGAAGGTGTTATTGAGATATGCAACTACAACATCACGCCCGTCCTCATCCAGTGCATTTGGATACGTGTGCCACACCTTCAAAGCTCCCATTTCACACCTTCAGAAGAGGTGTGATGGATTCTTTTTCGCCGCGGTGGAGGGTGCAAAGCAACAGGGAGGGTTAAAGTTTTCTTCTTCCCTACCATCACAGCAGCAATATGGTTTAATCATTCATTATATCACCACGACAATAATGTATACATAACATTACATAAGTTCAATACATTGAATGACCATTTCATGGGACTGATTGAAAGAAAAGGAGAACTGAGGATTTATCTGTGTATGGTTTTTTTTTTCCGAGTTAAGGGTGGACTGTACCACCAATTTTATTCACAAGAAAAAAAGTAATATAATCAAGCAGGTTAAGAAAGATTCCTAACCTCAAAAGGACTCGAGAACTACGGACAACAGAAATCACAGGACACTAACTCCCTATCGCAAGATTCAATGGAAATACCAAAAATGTGTCTACACCAATTAAAAAGAAAAATAACGGCTCTAAGGCAAATATTCTCAAGACAAACTTTACTTCCCAAAACACAGCATCATTTCTTTCCCACCACATACTTCAAAAAATAGTATGTGCAATAAGGCTGATTGTCCGTCTTCTCTGATGCTTTCCAGTCCAGCTCTTCAATTTTCTGGTATGAATCCACATATCGTAGACAGTCGGAAAACTGGTTGTGAAGGAAAACAAATCTGACTATTCGTCAGCTTTATTTCCTTCAGAAAGATGGAAGGTTGGTCAGAGGGGTAAGTGATGATAAAAAGAAACTCACCTTTCAATAACTACAACCTGACACTATCCAACATGTCACGTGACTTCTTATAATTTGCAATAGGATTGAGAGTTTATTTCCATAGGGCGGGCAATGTTGACACTCAACTTTAAAATTTCATAATTCATATAGGCATTTATAGCTTACTATGATATACTTATTTGAAAGTTAAGGTTTATTATGCAGATGCATGAATGTATTCATATGCAAAAAATATGTAGGCAATTATTATCCCATATGCATCCTTTTGTCAGGTTTGTGATATTACCATATCAAACAAACATGTGGCTGCTTTGATGTTTGATGTGAACCACATCAGCAACATGCTTGGACTTCAAGAAGTAATGGCATATACAGTTTGCAGGCAGCAATGAAACTTAACATTTCATACTGAAGCAGGGGCTCACCCATCTTAAGACCAAGGACATCACTAAAAATGTTAATGACCCATGCACATGTCAGCATAAAATCAAATACCATGACATCCAATAGGTTACCTCTATGCATAATTAAAATTCCTCTATTGCAAAACAAGAGGAGCCCATGCAACTAAATTATGAACAAACAAATTGTCCCAGATAACTTTCTTGATATCAAATATATGATGTCCATTGAGGAAAGTATGATCTATATGAAAACATACCACATCTGCAAAAACAAAGTCCAACTCTTTCATAAAGTTTTCCCTGCGACGCTCCCATTCTGCAGCAGTCTGAAGAATGTAATCACCAAGTAAAATCACTGTTAAGGGTTCCAAGATAATTTTTGGCTCAGCATATGTTAACAGTCTGGTAACATCAATAGGAAGACATGAAAGCAATTCAACAGAAGAATGTAGAAAGATGAAGGCATGAGCAGTACGTCTGAATCTTGTCAACACAATGAATCCAATTTTGCCCTTTGAATAGAAAGGGGCAATAAAGTGTGCAAAAACCACATTCAGAAACAACATTCCATCTCCATTTCCAATTTTAGAAAACCTACTTCAACCATTAAAACAAAGGTTCCCTGTGACTCTGTCTCGGTGGTAACAATTAAAACATGGCAACAGATAACAAGCCGGCCAACATTAGAGAAATTCTTTTCTGGACGGAGGGGATAAGTTGGGATACTACCCTCTCAAGAATAATTAAAAGACACGATTTGAAGTACCGGATAAGTAAGAATCCAGTTTCTGATAAAACCATAGTAGGAGCAAATTTGAGAATATCATGCATTCTAAAAATGCAATGCAGAGCTCAATCGTCCTTCAACATGAGCACAATAAATCAGGTAAATCAAACCAAGTGAATTACAGGCCACTTAGAACCACCGCAACTTTGAATATAATTTCATTATTGGAAGATGTTGAATAACCCGATTGAGAACAGAACATAAACCAATCACAAACAGTTCCACTACCGCAGCGGTAGCATAAACCTGGACATCCACAAATTTCAAAAACAAAATAGCACGAAGATGAAGGCCCACAGGCAAGCATGTACATACCGACAAAAAAGCCAAAACGAAACAAATCAAAACAGAGCTACAGAAAATATATAGGAAGAAGGTGAGGAGAGACCTTGGTGAATATCCCAACACCACACTCCATGGCGACCTTAGCCAAGAAGAGGTCATCCGCCAGAAGCCGCTCCTTGAACCCGCCGAACCGGAGCAGCCACCCGAGCAGCCGCGACTTCTCGAGCTCGAAGAATCGCTCCACGATTGCCCCTGGGATCCTTCCCTCCTGGATCGCGGCTGCCAAGTCTTTGGGGATGCTCTCCAGCGACCTCCCCGCCTGCGACAGCGCCAGAAGCGCCTCCAGCCTGTTCTTCTCGCTCGAGGACTCCTCCCCGCCTTGCCCGTCTCCACCGCCACCACCACCCGCTCCACCCCCTCCCCCTCCACTACCGCCGCCATTCCCACCCAACCCGTCATCACCACTACCACTGCACCCAACGATCAGCGAGACGAAGCGCCTGCTCAGCGGAACCACGCCATCGGAGCGAGATGGCGCCGAATGGGCTATAAAGGGAGCCGCAGGTGCCAACGAGAAGCACCCGATCTTCGAGGAAAGCGACGAGAGGGGAGGAATGGGAGACGAGCAGACCAAGCGGCCGCCAGAACGGTCCGGCGTCAGCGCAGCGGACACAGAGACGGGTGCGGCGGCCGTGGTCGGATGGAACAGCGAGAAGTGGCGGTGGGTGGTCGACAGATTGGCCGAGAAGCAGCAGCTGCTTGCCGCGCCCGCCATTTCCTCCTCTCTCTCTCTCTCTCTTCAGCAGTCCACAACGATCAGTAGCAGCAGCAGCGGCAGCGGGAGAAGGAGAGGTTGGGGCGGGTGGGGGCCGCTGGGGATTTCGGTGGGTGGGGGAGGGTGTGATGGAGAGCAGGAGTTCTTTTTTTTACAGGTCAATGCTACTTCGTAGGTTAAATGGCCCACGAGTGCCTAGCGCGTCAGTCGCACGTTTCCTTGGATTGCGTTTAAGAGGGTGGAGTTTTTTCGTCCTTTTATTGATACCATTTCTGTAACCCTGTTTAAAGCTTTTGGCCACAGAACTTTGGACTGTGGAATGTTTTGGGGGCTAGTCCGTATCTATACTATCTACTATATTATATTAATAAAATAGAACTATTAACTATGCTGACGTGGTATTCTAATATTTTTTCCGTCAAAAATAATTTATATTTTAATATTTTACTCTCATTCTTTCTATATCCACATTCTCTCTCTGAGCCAGCCTCTCTCTCTCCTGGTCGCCTTCTACTTTCTCACCACCCGTCTTCCTTCATTTAATTTCTTTCCTATTCCTTAAGTTTTTATTAAGTTCTACTCTTAACCAAGATATAATTTAATCTTCTAAGAGCATTTAAAATAACTCCACCCATTCACCAAGCCATCATTTCATCCCCAAATCTGCCAACTCATCACCAAACCCTTCACCTCTCATTCTGCCATTACACCACCAGCATAGTAATCAGATCTCTTACTACTAGGTGATTATTAATGCATGTAAAACAAAATATTTTCCGAGCTTACATTCATAGCACTTAGGCTTCCAGTCCATGCATTTACAATAAGATGGACATTCTAGAACAAAAGCCCATTCGCCAGGGGAGAAGTTGGCTGCGATATAAGCTTAACTCAACAAGAAAACAACATACTATTATGAAGCTTTGTCGAGTCTAGATATTTCTTGGTTACAAAGGAGATTGAAAACGTCAAAAGTAAGATTATGGAAAGATCATGAAATCTTGAGCATGTGGCGTTTGATGTGAGCATTCATCTGGCACAATTACGTGTACGATCTCTTTTCCTCCATCTCTCATTAACTCTCTCTCTCTCTCTTTATAATAAAAATTATTCATATATAACAATAATACTAATAACTTCTTACATACTATATATATAATCAATATTTATTTTATATTATTATTATTATATTATCATTATCATCATCATCATTATCATCTCTCTTTCTCCTATTTAACATTTTTTTCTCCTCCTATTAATATTTTTACCTCCTATTTTTATGTCCCCTATTATTATTATTGTTGTTGTTACTGTTATTATAATCTTCTAGAATAATAATAACTAATTTATTATTGTTGTTGTTGTTGTTGTTGTTATTGTTATTGTTGTTGAGATAGTCTAATGGGATAATAATAACTAATTTTGATATTAATATTATATTAAAAATTAATATCAAAATGATAGTTTTATAGGATAATAATTATTAATTTTGATATTATTAATTAAAATAATATTAAAATAGTGGTCTTATGGGATAATAATAACTAATTTTGATATTAGTATTATTTTTAAAATTATTGCTATTATTATTATTATCATCATCATCTTCTTTCACATTTTTTTCTCTCCCTATTAATATTTCTATCTCTTTTTTGTTTTGTCTCCTATTATAATTATTGTTGTTATTGTTGTAGCAATCGCCTAGGATAATAATAACTAATTTTAATATTATTCTTATTATTGGATAGTCAAATTTTGATGATGATAATAATAATAATAATAAAATCAATATCAAAATGGTAGTCTCACGGGATAAAAACAACTAATTTTGATATTACTATTATTATTATTATCATTATCATCATCATCATCATCATCATCTCTCTTTCTCCTCTTTCACATTTCTCTCTCCCTATTAAAATTTCTATCTTCTATTTTTTTGTCCTCTATTATTATTATTGTTGTTGTTATTGTGCAACCTCTTAAGATACTAATAACTAATTTCGGTATCATCATCATCATCATCATCATCATTATTATTATTATTATTATTAAGGTAGTCTCATGAGATAATAATGACTAATTTTGATATTATATATTATTATTTAAATTATTATTATTATTATCATCATTTAAGATGGTGAAAAGTATTATTATATTATTTTTTGAATATATTATTATTAGGATAGTCTCATGGGAAAATAGTAACTAATTTTGATATTATTATTTGTTATTATTATTATTAGGGTAGTCTTATAGGATATAATATCTAAATTTGATATTATTATTATTTTGAAAGTATTATTATATTACTATTATTTTAATCAGAGATGGTGGAAAATATTAAATTATTATTATTATTGAAAATATTATTATTATTATTGTTGGGTTATGAGATAATAATACTAATTTTGATATTATTATTATTCTTATTAAAATTAATATCAAAATGATAGTCTCATGGGATAATAATAACTAATTTAGATGTTTTTATTATTATTATTATTATTATTATTTTATTAACTCTCTTTCTCCTCTTTCACATTTCTCTCTCTCCCTATTAATATTTCTATCTCCTATTTTATTATTATTATTGTTGTTGTTGTTGTTATTATTGTTGTTACAATATCTTGGATAATAATAACTAATTTTGATATTATTATTATTATTATTGAGACAATCTCATGAGATAATAATAATTAATTTTGACATTATTATTATTTTTAAAAGTACTTTATTATTATTATCTCGCTTTCTCCTCTTTCACATTTTTTCTCTATTTATTAATATTTCCACCTCCTATTATATTATTATTATTGTTGTTGTTATTGTTATGTTGTTGTTGCAATCTTTTGAGATAATAATAACTAATTTGATATTATTATTATTATTATTGAGGTTGTGTTATGCGATAATGATAACTAATTTTGATTTTATTATTATTATTTTTGAAAGTATTACTAATTTTGTTATTATTATTATTATTATTATTAACGAGACCAGTCTTTGTCTCACTTTTTTTTACTCATATTATTATTGTCGTTATTGTTTACTCACTTTTCTCACTCATATTATTATTGTTATTGTTGTTAATATTGGGACAATCTATTGAGATAATAATAATAAATTTTAATATTTATTATCATTATTGAGATAGTCTCATAGGATAATAATAATTAATTTTGTTACTAACGAGATCCGTCTCTCTCTCATTTTCTCTCAATCCATGTTTCAACGCAACATTATTGAGATAATCTCATGAGATGATAATAATAACTTTTAGCACACTTTTTAGTTTTCTCTCTCAATCCATATTTCCATAGATACAATAGTTATGAACTTTTAATATTTATCAAACAACTAACCTAATATTCATAGAAAAAAATGTTAATATTTCTGAACGTATATTCTTTTGTAAATATTTAATTCATTCCTTTATAAAGAATAAAAAATTAACTTCAGTTATATTAATTATAATTATTTTATTCAAATTTGTTAATTCGTTAATTTGCCGTGCATCGCACAGGATTGCAACTAGTTGAGCTTAAAACTCAAGTTATATTTTGTTTTGTTTCAACGGGAATAATTGGTTCACTGCGGTTATTTATGCATTTGTAAGATCATTTGATGTGTTGTAAAATATTTTAAAATAATTGCAAAGTAATATTTTTCTTATGTTCGGATTACTATAAATTATTTTTTGTACAGTGATTATGTTGTTGTATTTTAAAATCACTTGACTTCTATAACCTTCCTTTTTAGGCTCATTTGGTACGCCGTAAAATACGGTGAAATTTTGATTTTAAAATCATCAGTAAAAATAAACATTCTAATTTTAAAATCACCGATTTTGATTTACATGATTTGAAAATCAAAATCAACTAAAAAGAAGATTTTAGATATCAATGGTTTTGAAATATGGCATTTAAGACACATTAAACATACGAAAAAATAACGCAAAACGATTTATATTACTCAAGCACAAATAAAATATCATTTTACATATGATTACGACATTTTACAGCATTTTACTATGCACCAAATGACCCTTTAGTTGATTTTGATTTTTAACACAAAACTATGGTAAACAAAATCAGACATTCTAATTAAAAACTCTGATTTTAAAATCAGATTTTCATTTTTACTGGTTTTAAAATCTAAAGTATCTTTTGGTGTGTAAATACTGTAGAATCTCGGATAAAAAATCACTTATTTTAAAACTGACAAAAATAAAATATCTAATTTAAAACCTCTAGTTTTGTTTTTCAGTGGTAAAATAAAATCTCTGATTTTAGAATCACTAGTTTTTGTTTATGATGATTTTAGATTGAAACTCAAAATCAGCTGAAAAAAGGATTTTAGGAGGTCAACAGGTTAATATTTGGCAATTGATTCCAAATATACAAAAAATATATATAATAATTAGTTTAATAAAATACTATCCGATAATTTACCCCTAAATGTAAAAAAGTCATTTTCTTATGCAGCCTGTAACTAGCTTTTTTTGGTCTCCCTCACTTGGAGAGCAAGCGGCTGGAGCCTAACCCACCCCAATGCCACTGGAGTTTTGGGCAGCAGCAATAGATTCTCTCCTATTTTATGCTAGTTAATATTCTGTTTGATTTAGAGTCTGAAGCTGTAAGGGCCTGCAGGCTGCAGATGGGGTTAAACCAGTCTTAATTCAAAACTCTTCCATCATTCAAAGGTTCTTAATAGATAAAAGAATTACTGAGTTTATCAAACATCAATTCTTTATTTCCTGTTTTTAAACGAGTTGCAAGATCTTTCAACTCTTAAGGATTTTATTTTTATGGCTGCAGGAGCAAAAGAACTGTGTAAAGGTGTAGCTACGCTGGAATTTTTTTCTTTTTTTATCCACATATCATGGATATAATCCAATCTTGGATAAGATGACTTAATTTTTAAAAAATAAAATCATTATTTTTTAAAAAAAATCATCAGTAGACTGAAATTATTAAGAAATATTTTTCACTATTTATTGGAATTTATTTTTTTAAAATTTAAATCATGAGATCAAATTATACAAACATTAGAACTTACAGGATCTGACTTTTTTTACTATAATTACGTTGCCAAATGATATAACTGCACCTAATTACTATGCAGCAAATATTATTCCTGTATAAATCATAAGGTAGGCTTAGTAAGGGGGAACGTCATCTAGAGCCTAGCGTATGGTCCTTACAAAATACGGACAAGAAAACTCCCAGCTCTGACCATCTCTTCTTGGGCCAACGGATGTCCTCCACGGTGGGCCATCGTAGGTTAAAAGGCCCGCAAATGCCTAGCGTGTTAGTCGCACCTTTCCTTGGATTGCATTTAAGAGGGTGGATTTTTTTCGTCCTTTTCTTGTTACCATTTCTGTAACCCTGTTTAAAGCTTTCGGCCACAGAACTTTGGACTGTGGAATACTGGAACGTTTTGGGGGCTAGTCCGTATTGAGGTCAAAACTCTAAAAGATAATTTTTGTTTTGTTTCAAAGGGAAGAATAGGTTCACTGAGGCTATTTATGCATTTGTGAGATCATTTGATGTGTTGTAAAATATTTTAAATAATTGCAAAGTAATATTTTTCTTATGATTGGATTACTATAAATTATTTTTTATACAGTGAAAGTGTTATCATATTTTAAAATCAGTTGACCCCTATAATTCTCCTTTTAAGACTCATTTGGTACACTGTAAAATACCGTAAATTTTTTATTTTAGAATCATTAATAAAAAAAACTTTCTAATTTTAAAATCACAAATTTTGATTTACAGTGATTTGAAAACTGAAATCAACTAAAAAGAAGATTTTAGAGATCAACAGTTTTGAACTGTGACAATTGACGGCACGTTAAACGTACATTTATAGCACTCAGAACACAAAGAAAATACCATTTTACATATGATTACGACATTTTACACTATTTTAGGATGCATCAAACGACCTTTCAGTTGATTTTGACTTTTAACACAGACATTCTAATTAAAAACTCTGATTTTAAAATCAGATTTCCATTTTCACTGGCTTTAAAATCTAAAGTATCTTTTGGTGTGCATACTGTAGAATCTCGGTTATAAGAGCACTTTTTTAAAAACTGACAAAAATAAAATATCTAATTTAAAACCTCTAGTTTTGGTTTACAGCAGTAAAATAAATCACTGATTTTAGAATCACTAGTTTTAGTTTATGATGGTTTTAGATTGAAACTCAAAATCAGCTGAAAAAAAGGATTTTAGGAGGTCAACAAGTTAATATTCGGCAATTGATTCCAAATATACAAAATAATAATATAAATAATTAATTTAATAAAATACTATTCTATATTTACGATAATTTACATCCTAAATGCAAAAAAAGTCATTTTCTTATGCACCCAGTGACTACCTTTTTTTGGTCTCCCTCGCTTGGAGCAAGCGGCTGGACGGGTGGAATGGTCGATGTCAGGGGATTCCTTTCCCACCTTAGGGCGTGTTCGGCAAAAGTTTTATGTAAAAGTTACTTTTGGCTTCCACTTCTTGCATAGAAAGAATTGAGGGAGAGAGGTTATAACTAATTTTGATTTGTTACAAAAGTCAACTCTTTCATAACAAAATCACTTTTTATCCAATCTTGGAAGCTCCCTCCTTGTAGCTTTTTATTGGAAGTCAAAACACAAGTAAAATATCACATAAATGACTTCCAAGATCTATTGACTTCCAGAAAAAATAACTAAATAAAAATGCAAAAGTACTTCCAAATAGAAGTTGTGCCAAACACGCCCTTAATCAGATTCTATTCACAAATTAGGACGGACTAGAGGACGCAGTTGTGGGGTTGTTTTCGCCGGAAAACAAAAGGTCATCATTTCCATCAAACTGCAAAAAACCAAAACGGCGCGGTCTTCCGAAATCCTTCCTACCCATAGTGATTTGTTGCATGGCTTACCCCACCCCAATGCCACAGGAGTTTTGGGCAGGAGCAATATATTCTCTCTTATTTTATGCTTGAGGGGCCCGATTTAGTCTGGCCCATATATTGGGTGGGACGGCCCATTAAGGAACACCTGAATCCCCCACCAAAGTCCAGCATGTCCTTTCGGCCCATATAACTAGGTTCCCGCGGGAAACTTTTGAGTCTGAAGTAGACTCCGCCGCTCTGCGGATATAAGGTGGATTCCTACTGAAGGAAGTCCTTTCTAAGTCTCCTTCCTATCCGATGATAAGGGAAACCAATGCCGAATAAGGAAGCCAGAATCCCATCCCATCTGGAGACGGGATAGGACTTACCTCATATGTCCTCCCTACGGACTCTCGGATGGCCTGAGGCCTTCCCTATAAAAGAGACCCCCCGATAACCTCAGAAGGTATGCTCTTAGCTCTGTGCTATTCCATTAAGGCCGTTGCTCTTTCCTGGACTAACTTAGGCATCGGAGGGAGTTCCCCTAGATTGGAACCAACCATGACCTCCTCTAACCTATCGTTTATCTTGCAGGAGCGGATCAATAGGGAGACCACCTTGATTCGGGGGAGTTCAGCCGCTCGGTCTAGATCAGACGAATATCCGACCCAACATTCTATGGCGTCGTCTGTGGGAAACAAACAAAAAGTCATGGCGAGAAGAAATAGCAACTGCTCTTAGCATGCCCTCCTCATCAACCCTCTTGCCCTGTCGATCGATGTCCGGCCCGTTCCTCCATTGCCGGCCCTTCCTGCCATCCCCCCGCCTGCTCAAGCCCCGACCGCTCAAGCCGGTGTGCCCTTGGTGCCCAACGGGGCTCCCAACGTAGTCGGACATCTGGCCCCACCATGAGATTTCCAACAAGGGGAGCTTCCGGTTGTGATAACCTTGCTGCAATGTTTGGAGGAAAGACTCGACCGTGTAGAAGGCCTCCGAGCAAGCGACCCAGAGCCAATCCATCCGCAACAGGGGGTCCAACTGGTCATCCCTCCAGGATCCCAGGCTTTAAGGGGACCCCAAGATCCCCGCCCAGGAGATGCGCAACCCGAGAATCGTCAGCTAACCTATCAGGTCAGTAGAGGGCGATCCCAGCAGCGGTCAGGAAAGAGCCGGCACCAACATCGGCGATCTTCGGCTTCCTCCAATAGCTCTACCTCGGCATCTTTGTAGTGCCGCCCTCATTGAGGGCGAGGGAGAGATGCTTCCCGGGGGGGGGGGGGGGTCTTCGGGCCACTCCTCAGGTTCCTATGCCATTCGGAGATGGCGGACTTCCCTGAATAGTCACCGTCGCTTTGGGCATACTTCCAGCAGAGATCGCGTACAAAGGCTAGAGGAGCGCGTGGAGAGGTTACTCCGGCATGATCGGGGTGCCCGCCTAGATGATGGAGAGGGCGGTCGATCATGCTTTACTAGACATGTGCTGAAAGCACCACTGCCACACCGCTTCATGATGTCATCACTAAAGAGATACGATGGCACCTGCGATCTTGATGACCATCTGCAGTCCTTCGAAAGCACCTTTGACCGCCCCCGATGCTATCCGATGTCATGCCTTCCCTATGACGTTGGAGGGACTCGCCCAGCGTTGGTTTATACAACTAAAGTCTGACTCTATCGATAGCTTCTCAGAGTTAAAAAGAACCTTCAGGAGCAATTTTGCGGCCAGTCGGCGCACGCCGGCCACGACTGCGACGCTGTCTTCCATGAGATAGGAGAGAGACAAGACCCTACGCAAGTTCTAGACTCGCTTCCACGAGGTGGCCTGAAAATGCCCAACCTGGACGTACCCAATGCTACACAATATTTTATTGCAAGAATTCATAATCAGCAAGTCCGCTTCGAGCTAAGGAAGCAGTTGCCGGTAGACCTTTCCGACCTGGTTTGGAGGATAAACCAGTATATTAATAGTGAAGAACTGTTGCGGACCTATCCCGCTCAGCGACCGGTCGACTCTAGAGAAAGATGGAGAAACAAAGACCAAGAGTCGGCGAGAGGCCGGAAACAATTCAACCGGAGCATAGAAGACTGACCCCAGAAGGGGCCGCGGCAGGAGAACCGAGAGGGCCGACGTGAGCAACCCCGCTACAAAAGAGAAGAGAACTATACCCCCTCTTAACATGCCGATCAATCGGATTCTCATGGAGATCAAGGATGAAGGCTACCTCAAATGGCCGAGAAAGATTAAGCCCACCCCAGGTGCAGAAAAATCTGGGAAATATTGCGCCTACCATCATGGGTATGGGCATTACACCTCAGAGTGTTATGATCTTAAGCGGGAAATCAAGAACCTTATAAAAAGGGGACACCTGAAAAGGTACGCCACCAATTCGGAGACCGACCAGTGGTGATGAGATTGATCTCCACCTACAGTTGAGCACGCTCCGCCATCCTAAGCCAAACGCGCGATCCACGTAATCTACGGAGGATCAGCTAGTGGAGGAGACAACAGGAAGAGGAGGCGCATCTATGCCTCAGAGACTCAGAAAGTTGCTCGAGAAGTCGCCTCGATCTCTCATTGGCCCCTATCCAAGGAGCCGATCACCTTTATCGAAACTGACCTATAAGGGCTCGTACTGCCTCACAACGACGCCTTGGTGATAGAGCTGAGGATTGCAAACTTTAAGATAAAGAGAGTATTTGTCGACAACGGCAGCTCACTTGACATTATTTTTCTTGATTGTTTCAAATAGATAGATTCGGAGATGAGGAGGGTGAGGAGGGTTCAGACTCCAACATATGGCTTCAGTGGCAAGCCTGTTATGGTCGAGGGCGTCATCACCTTTCCCTTAACTTTGGGACCTCGCCGAGGTATGTCACCTGCTGTAGACACGCTAATTTTGACATCATTTTGAGTAAATTTCATATCATATAATAATGCCTCAAAATGGTCTAATATTTAAATCATTAGTTAATTTTTATTAATATTTCTGAATTAATTATCTAAATGACATCGGTCAGTCAAACATAATTTAAGTTAACTAATTAAATTGATTTTAACTCAGATTTTAATCAAATATGAAAAGATTCTGAAAGACGTCGACCTGTGTAGACGCCATTTAGAGTTCAATTCTTATTTTGATTATTAATTTGAGTTTTAATTAATTGATTAATTAGCTAAAAGACGTCTTCAAAGCACGACCCCATTTAGGTTTCCTAAGTTGTTTCTGTCTCTTTTTCCGGATGTTTATCCTTATCTTAATTAATCTAAAAGACGTCTCCCATGGGCGACGTGTTTTAGATAATTACAGATAATGATGAATTAATCTGTGTTTATATGTTTGTTAGTTGAATAAACTTCAAATTCTTTCATGTTAATCTTTAAAATAACCGCAGATGTAAAGCCTATAAATATCTAACTCCTTGGTCATTGAAAAGTAAGTGATAATTCTTGAAAGATTAGTGATAATTCTGAGTGATCCAAGAAGGCGACGACGTCCAGACGCTGAAGGATTGTGGTGCTGCTTCCAGCAAACTGCATCCTTTCTTCATCTTCTTCGTCTTTTCAAGATTCATTCAAAACTAAGGCTTTCCAGGGGCCATCCAACTTAGTTCTTAATTAATTTCTGCATCTTTCTCATATTTTTATCACATTAGCATCATATTTTCATCACATCACTCCATGCAACACACACTCACTAGCATAATTTCAAACCTATTTGTTTAAAGGGGTTTAAAAGACCATCAAACAAGTGAGTTCTTTGTTCAAATTGCATGATTAAAATTTCTACTGGAATAGATACTATATCTATTTGAGTTCTTATTATTTTCTTTTATCTTTGTTTGTTACAAGATACAAAAGAAGATCAAGAGGAGATAATCACCAACAACAAGGAGAAGGAAATCTGGATGATCCTCAAAGCCCCATAAGCATCCAAAGTAAGAACAAAATCAAAAGGGCTCTATTTCTTCAGCCGGCTGAAGGAGGAGAATCAAGGACTTCAACATCTCCCAATTCTGAAATAGGTAGGCGATCAATCTTTTCTTTTGAAACTTTTTAGTTAAAAGTTTCTGGCGATCACATTCACTTAGTTTTTAATAGGTTTATTTGTCACATAATCAACAAAATTTTTCATGATAATCATACACCTAATTTGAGCACTCACAGATTTTTGACGATCACGGTGGGACTTGGTCTCGCCATCTTTTAATCTTTATTTTTGCTTTCATCAATCGGACACTCTCTGTGCACCACCTGTGTCTCTCGACACGCCCTCACCGATCGGTGAGTTTTTAATTTAATTGTTATTCCTACGTGCACCACGTGCACACCCCTGTGGTAAGATCTTGCCCTCCCCGTTTGATTGATTGGAAAGTTGTGGCTGTGATAAGAAGATTGTGTGATTGATTGATATTTTAGTTGTTCATCTCATGAAATTATCCTGTTAAAAATTGAAAAAAAAAAAAAACGCATGAGCCGATTATTTACTATTTTCATCATGTTTGTTTGAGGAAGAATCGATCCAGAAATTCCTCCTGAATTTTTCATTATGCGACCTGAAAAGTATCCAGAAACAGCGATGCGTTTCATACCTCGTCGCCCACCTACGACGCCTTTCAGGCAAATTTCTCTACTGTTTGCTGTCTGAGATTCTGCGAAAAAAATAAGGTTCTGTTTGAATAGCGTCGACCAACAGCGACGCGATTCAGGTAATTTCTTATTCTTCTTCGGTTCTCAAATTTCTGATCTATTTGCTACTACATATTACATAATAAGCATTAGAGGCCATCCAGGCCACAGGTCATACGTACTGGGGCTAACACCTCCCTTTTCTCTTAGGAACACTTTTCTTGACGTCTTCAACTCTCTCTGATTGGGTTGGTCCCTCGATCAGACTAGAATGGTTGACGTTAAAGACCTCCGTAAGTCCCCAAAATCAAGGTATTCCTCCTTGTTCATCGGGCTGGTTGTACCAATCGAAGTCTTGGTTGGATTTTCATAACGTTGTGAAAGAAAGCCATAGAGTATAACGGTGGAAATTGAACTGAAACTAGGATCCTACCCCTTGAGTGAATTTGTGATTAATTGAATCTAAATAACCCAACAAGGAATCCTGAAGTAACGTTAAACATCCACTTGTTTGCTTAATCTCTGTGCAACTCGTCTGCAAATCTTTGGAAAAAAATCTAATATCATGCTACTTCGATCAGGTAGGGATTTGAGCATGGCTCCATATGCCCTAGTCAACTACGAGGGAGATGCTAATGCCCCTCTTAAGTCTGATTACCACTTTGAAAGCGGGAGAGATGCTGATGCCCCCCGTAATCTCCATTCTTGTCCTGTTCGATATGAGGGAAACCAACAAACCCTCTTCCTTGTGCTCATGATCAATATTATGATGTTTCTCCGCATGTGCATGTGGTTTCTAATCCTATTTTCGAGGGGGGCATGAATCCGAATGATCCCTCATCCTCCGATCCCTCGGATCTAGTGAACACTTTGGGAGTTCTTGTCTCCCGTCTGGATCCTCGACAGTTCGAGGCAATCCAATCTATTTTGAAGGGGAAGACGCCCATGCAGTCTGCCGAGCCGAATCCTGCGGCTACCCCTATTATTCCTCAACCACCTCCCCATCATACTTCATTCATTCCCCAGGCCATTGAAGGTCATCAAGTCTCAACCTCTCGGCCAGCTGGGCCACAATTGTCCTCCTCGAGGCAACTAGTCAGGCCGCTGACACCTACTTACCAAAATGCCCTCGGGCATGGCGGAAGCTCTGCCGGACCTCAGCTTTATTGTCCCCCATGCCCTACATATTCTAGGCAACAGGCCTATCATGTACCTCCACCTCCCCCTCCTCCCCAGGTTGATCCAACAATGCAAGCTCTGCTTGCAAAGATGGAGCGTATGGACGAACAGTTCAACAACCTTCAGAAGATGATGGGAGTTAAAGCTGCACCTGAGATTAACCTGCCAGTCTGCCTGTATTTTATTTGCCACCCTCTAAGATGCCGGTATACCGAAAATACAACGGTATTGGTAACCCTTTCACTCATTTAAAGGAGTTTATATATGAGTCATCTTTCTGGCAAAACGACAAGAGGTCGTTGGCATTTTTGTTCAGGAAATCCTTGGAGGGACCAGCCCTCGAGTGGTTCTTTTCTTTAGAACCTACTGAAGTAGAAGACTATGGTATCGTATCACGAAAATTCATTCAACGATACCAGGATAGAGTTGCCCCCTCTCTATCAATTACTGATTTGATAGCAGAAAAAATGAAGCCCGACGAGGAATTCGTCAGTTTCGCTGATAGATGGAGGGGCATGGCAGAAGATGTGAAAGATCATCTGTCTGAGTTCGAGCAAGTAAAAATGTTAATCTTCAATGCCACACCTTAGTTGAAGTTAGTCATCGCCCTAAACAACTTGACCAGCATGGCAGAGCTCTATAAAAGAGCACGTTATTGTCAGAATGCTTTCAAGGATGCTACGTTCTCTAGTGTCTTTAATCCTCACCGACCTAGCAGGCCTCCACCTCAGAAGCCTGCCGTGCCAAATTCTCCTAGTACAGGTTCAACCATTGAGGGCATGCTCTCCCATAAGTAGGTTAGTAGCATGAACAACAATCCGCCCCAATTCGTGATGAATCAACAACCACAGTACTAGCGGCCACAGCAGCCAAACCAGCAGGGTTACAGACAGCAGCAACCGAACCCACAGTATCAACAGCCACAGTACCAGGGGCCTCAGAAGCCGAACCAGCAACCACTACAGCAACCACAACGGCAATTACAGTATCAGCCCCCACAGCAGCAGTACCAGCCGCGCGCACTGCCGGCGTACCACAATGTACCTCCTCCTGCTGATTATAACCAGCAGAGAAAGCCCCCAGGCCCGAAAAGGGCAGAATATCCAGTTCTTCCACAGTCCTTATCAGATATCTTCAGTGCTTTAATGGCAGCCAATGTTTTGGTTCTGCCAAGAGAAAAAACAGTTTGGCCCCAAAATGCCGACACTTCCAGGTATTGTCATTTCCACCGACAACCTGGACACACCATAGATACCTGCTTCCAATTCCGAGATTATATTCATGATCTCAACGAGCAGGGAGGCATTGATTGGGAAGAAATGAAGAAGTATATATCCGCCTTGAAGGCGAGAAGACCACAACAACAACAACAACAACCAAGAGCGCCGGCGTAGGCAGCGGCGCCGCCAAACATGGGTATAGTGCAAAACCCACTCCCGGAGCACCAGAACCAGAATCAAGTTGCCCCTATTTTAACAAATAGCCGGTCTGAGGCTTATCGATGGCAAAAGTGGAAGATAGAGGACTCTTCCTCTATTTATTCAACAGACCACACTCCGAGCACCGCAGAACAACCACTACGCCGCACCCTCCATATACCTAGACCACAACCCGTTACCATCACGCCTATACCAACACCCGCATATTACTCACCCGCACCCACTAACCCATCACCACCGCCCACTTTCCTTAAACCCACTAACCCATCACCACCGCCCACTTTCCTCAAACCCATTATCCTCCACGCCACTACGCCTCCATTAAATAACCCCCCGTAAGCTAATCACGCACCCCTCATGCCATCTAGACCACTGCTCCGCGTACCATTCCCTACATCACCTACTACCGCCATCGCTTACCCAAACACCATACAACCATCTAAACTTCTACTCCGCATGCCATTCCCCACTTCATCCGCACCAACCAATTACCCTTCCACCATCTAACCATCTAGGCCTCTCATCCGTACCATGCCACCATCACCTAACCCCACGCCATCACCCGTATACCAACCCTCCACACCATCTACACCATCCACTAACCCTACGATGCTCAAGTTATCACTCGGCCCTTCTGCAACTGAAGAACATGCACTCCGGAGTGGGAGGATCTTCAATAAGGTCTTTCCTCAATCAACAGTCAGAGACGGCCCATCACAGCCGCCGGAGGAAGCACATAATGATGAGAGTGCACTAGGCACTCAATATGACCTATTGAAACATCTTAACAGAACACCGACACGAATCTCTGTGCTTGAATTGATAAAGAGATCGAAGACCTATCAGGAAGCTCTGATGGAGTATCTACAAAAAGTGATGGTCAACGAAGACGTGCCGGTAGAGAAGATCACCACACTACTAGTTCGACAGGGGGATCAACCCTCTATCTTATTTCATGCATCGGAACTAGCAGCACCAACAGCCAGAAGCATGGCTCTAAGTATTACGGTCAATATCTGCAAGAAGGTCGTAGATGCATGTCTGGTCGACACAAGGGCTTCAATTAATGTCCTGCATTCGAAAACCCTTGAATTGTGCGGTGTATCCAAGGAAAAATGTCTGCCTAGCCCTATCTCTGTAACAACATATGATAATTCCACCCGTTCCCCTGTGGGAATGGTTTATTTAAAAGTAGAGTTAGGCCCTGTATGTCATGCCAAAGTCGAATTTCACATTTTGGAAATCGATCCTTCCTTAAATGCTATTTTGGGTCGTCCTTATATAAAAACCCTCGAGGCGATTCCCTCTACGAATCATCAATGCCTCAAATTTCCCTACAAAGGATGAATCATTAAAGTTACGAGCATACCGATCCTTGCTGCTGCTCACTCTTTGTATATCAAGCCAACTTCTTCACCTGGCTGGCAACCTTTTCTGTCGGTATTACAGGTCTACCGTCTGGTGGCTGATCCTTTAAAGGTTGCCACTCTTACTCCTTATCCACTGAATGCCATAAAGCGGGGGAAGTGCATGAATACCCCTGGATGGAAAATAATGATGAAGGGTGGTTATCAGCCTGGAAAGGGCCAAGGCACACAATTACAAGGCAGAACCACGCCCATCAAAGACAACCGAAGGATACCTGGAAATGGCCTAGGCTATAGGCCAAGAAAAGTGAAGCATGACATTACTCAGTAGGAAAAAAATGAAGACGGCCAGAAGATGTGGGAGATAATGTCTACACCATGCAAAGAAGACCGGGACCCCTTAACATGGACCCTATACACACATTTCGTCAAGGGGCCCGTGATCAGTCATGATAATACAGTGGTCATTACTTCCTGTTTTGATCTCCATGACATATATGGAAGGGACCTGGTCAAACATTGTTCAGGGTTGCTCACGTACCAATCCTTGGAGGCTCTGCGGCCAATGAAAAAGAGGAAGTTTCAAGACCATGAGTGTGAATGGTACAGATGGTTTGACTTAAGAGATCTGTATATCGCATTAAATAGACTGTTTCTTGATCCCTCATAACCTAAGTGGCCGCTACAAATAGATGAACTGATTGAAGGGCCTGGTGCCATTTTTGATAAAACAGTACTGCTGTCTGAGGAGACAGATGAGGGGAGCTAGATGACCCCTACGAGGCTGGTTATACCACGGATCTTCTCTGGAGGGGGACTTATCCTTCTCACATTTTCACACTTCATACCTTGTTCCGCACTCTGCTTCTGATCCCGACTTGGTCGCGAGTCATTACTGAAGATATTCCACGGGCTCCGCCCATCATGATCACCCTGTCCCCACGCGACTTCATTCCTCAACCTCCTCTCGATCCAGAGAGGATTTATGATTTGATCTATGACATACTACTGTATGATCCCCCCAATCCTTTGGCCTTGGTGCCGCTTCTTCCATCACATTCTCCTCCTATTCACCTTCATTCTTGTTTTATGATTAATTCATCTTTTCTATAAAAAAAAACGCCAATTTGACAATAAATTTCTCTCAGATCCTCATTGAGGAAACTTCCTACTTGTCCGATTGTACCCCATCGTGTGGGTCATTCGGTCAAGATCCTCTTCTAGATCTACTCTGCCCCTCCCCTCGAAAGGATTCCCCTGTATTTCCTCATGTATCCTATAATTTTCATTCTACTTCGTACTCATTAGGTCAGGATAGAAAGTCTAGCCAAGTTAGGGAGTCTAAGCAGGTTAGTCAGGTTAGAAAATCTAAGGGTAAACAAATCCAGATAGATACCTCCAGGATTTAGCTGATAAATGCCTTTCTTGCTCTTTGATCCCTCAGCTATTAGAGAACCCTATTCAGATGCCAGAAGATTGTGTAGATGATGAGTCGGCTAATGATGGATATGGAGTGTATGAATTGATACACGAAAAAGACCCCATTGTTGAAGATGAGGAAGATTACGAGGACGCGGCTGAGGCATATGCCAGTGAAGTAAAAAGATTCGATGAACCCTCAGCTGCCGTAGAAGATCCCACCAAAGAGATCAATCTAGGGACTGAAGACGAACTTAAGGTTGTCCTCGTTAGCAAGAATCTTTCTGAAATAAATGAGAAGGCAATGGTACAAGTTCTTAAGGATTATAAGGACACTTTCGCTTGGAGTTATGAGGATATGCCGGGGTTAGACCCATCTGTAAGGAATCGCCATGGACGCAGCGGAAATAAAAATGATTCCATTGTATCGGTTGCTGGGGTCGTAAAACGGACATTAAAATCTAAGCGGGAAGAACAGTTCTTCACCTTTGCGGGGTTTCGAATCTCCCGTGGATGATGTCGACTCGGTAATCGCGCACGCGCACGATCTCTAGAGGTATCCACACGAGTTCCCGCAGCAGACGCGATTTCCTCCTCGGCTTGAGTGCTCCGACCAGATCTCAGATCCACCATGCGCGGAGAGAGACAGATCCACTCCAAGAGAGAGAGAAGGAGAGAGAGAGAGGAGAGAGAGAATCTGGGGAGTAAAATTCGTCCAACTAACTTTTTACCACTCCCCCTTGGCCCTCCTTATATAGAAATAAGGATAAGCACAAAGAGTTAATCCTCATGATTATCCAAGAGTTTGGCCTTGGATAATTCTCCATTAAATCTTCATGTTTATCCTGCAGCTTTTCACAAAAACCCAGATAAGCATGAAATTTAACATCTCTCACCGTCTGACGAGAACTCTTATGTGTGTGACCCTCTAGGCCCATATATCAGTCCGGTTGCAGGCCCATTAAACTTAGAACTATTTCTTGAGTTTAATATTTATTAATTAACATTTAAACATCATATGTTAAATGATTAATTTAATAAATAAGTGAATTATCATCTGATGATCAAATCACTTGGCCTTCTGATCATGAACAGCATCAAACACTACCTTATGATCCCAGAAGATATAAGGGATACTGTTCCCTTCAATTGAACCTTTCCATTTGCCGATACCGCACAGATATAATCCTTCACTCATGCAATGTCCCGATAACGCAAGGGTATGGTTTTATAGTCAAACCCTCTATCGCATTATCCAGATGGATTCCAGTACACAGTTAATATCTAGAAAGGCATCTCTTTCATTTGACCCTGGCCAGGGATTTCTGTGTACACATCCATAGGACATTCTCTCTCCAGTCTTATACCAAGAGTGAGTGATCCCTTGGTGTTCACTCAATTACATTCGCAAGCTTTCCATCGTATCTGAAAAACCGATTATGGTGGACTTAACGGTTAAAGTCCACGAGTCACAGAATCAAGATACAATGGTCCACAAACAAGGTATCATTGGTGACTCAGGTCAAAGGACCAACTGTGCTACTGCAACGATTGAATTCTCTGGTTGACTAATAGGTATAATTACCATCCATGAATTCTTATTTGGGTCTGTTCAGTGAACTCATTCTCTAATGAGCACCCACTTGTTTGTCTTAGTGTCACCACACGAGTGAATGTGAGATCATTCACTCTCATCATATGAGCAGACATAACTTGTGTCGATCTTATCGGATATTTAATGTCCATCTCAAATATCCTATGATCGAGAACTATTTAAGACAATTGCCTTAGGATATTAATCTCACTATCATGATCTCATCATGATTCAATATCCCATACATTTGTCTATGGACCTTCATTACGATAGTTAATTGCGAGAACTATTAAATGAAGAAATGATTGCCTTTATTAATAATCTGAACTAGAATGTACAATGATTGGCTTTAAGGCCACCCAATTCTAACACCATCGCTAGTGGAACACAGGTTGACATTAAAGGATGGAGCTAGCTCGGTCAAACAAAAGTTAAGGCGATTCCACCCACAAATGGCTTTGAAGATGAAGGAAGAGGTCGACAAGTTACATAAAGCCAAGTTCATTAGAGTTGTCCTCTATCCACAATGGGTGGCCAACATAGTCCCGGTTATGAAGAAAGATGGGAAGGTCAGAATCTTTATTGACTTCCGAGATTTGAACCGGGCGTGTCCTAAGAATGATTTTCCATTGCCTCATATTGATGTACTCATCGATAATACTGTTGGCTATGAAACTTTATCATTTATGGATGGATTTTCAGTATATAACCAGATCAAATTGGCAGAAGAGATCAAGAAAAAACATCATTCACCACACCTTGGGGAACATATTGTTATGTCGTAATGCCTTTTGGATTAAAGAACGTTGGAGCCACTTATCAGAGGGCTATGATGGCAATATTTCACGACATGATGCATATCGATCTAGAAGTGTATGTGGATGACTTGTTGGTGAAATCTAAGACTAAGGCTGAGCGTACCAAAGTTTTGGCAACAGTATTAGAAAGATTAAGAGAATATCTGTTAAAAATGAACCCCAAGAAATGTGTATTCGGGGTATCCTCAGGGAAATTACTTGGATTCATTGTCAGTAAACGGGGAATTGAGATCGATCCCAACAAGGCGAAAGCTATCAGAGAAATGCCACCCCAAGAACTTGAAAGAGTTAAGAGGATTAATCGGGAGGTTGCAATTTATTTGCCGTTTTGTCTCCCAACACTCACAAAGGTGTAAGCCGTTCTACGAGCTTACCAAGCCGGGAGTCAAATTCAATTGAGACGATAAGTGTCAGGAGGAGTTCGATGGACTGAAGAATTATTTGGCAAGTCCTCATGTTTTGAGACCACCATCTCCAGGCAAACCATTGATACTATACATTTCTGTCTTGGATGATGCGGTGGGAGTTGTCCTAGCACAAGAGGATTAATAAGGAAAGGAGAGGGCAGCCTACTATCTCTCTAAACTTCTCAACCCTACTGAACAGAGATACACAACGATGGAGGAAACATGTGCAGCATTGGTCTGGGTGGTTCAGAAATTGAAGCATTACTTTCTACCCCATGAAGTCTATCTTATCGCTAGAATGAATCCGATCAAGTTTCTCCTTGAGAAATATGTCCTTACTGATAGATTAGCACGTTGGCAAAGCTTTCTATCTCAATTCGATATCATTTACATTCAACAGAAAGCGATCAAAGGCTATGCCATAGCAGAACATCTCGCTCATCACCCCCTTCCTCATTTTGATCCAGTCCGATCAGAATTTTCTGATGAGGAACCGATGTCCATAGACCAAATCAAAGATGATATGTGGACTCTGCATTTTGACGAAGCTCTGAATTCCTATGGGAAGGGTATTGGCATTGTTCTGTTATCACCTGAAGGTGTCACCATTCCACAAGCCTTTCAGCTTGACTTTCCAGTCACTAACAATATAGCTGAATACGAGGCACTCCTTGCTGGCCTCGAGGCTGCTCATCTCCATGGTGCCACGAAACTCAGAATTGTGGGTGATAGCCAATTGATTCTTCGCCAGGTGTTAACAAAATATCGAACTCTTGATCCCAAGCTGAAGCGTTATCAAGAACTCACTTCTACTTATGCAAAGCTTTTCACAAAATTGATCTTCATCCATGTTCCTAGGAATTAGAACATCTTAGCTGACGCTCTAGCCTCACTTGCATCTTCCCTCAATTTCCCAATCAGTAAACAATCCGAATCAATCATCGTTCAAAGGCGTCTTTCACCCGCCGTGAAAGACCCTTCATTCCTTAGGACTAAGGAGAAGCTGCTGAAGAAGGTCAGAGATAGAGATATTGTGGAAAAGAGAGAGATTATGTTCATAGAGCTGTTAGAAGAGATGGATGATGAACAAAAATCGTGGTACTACGAAATTGCTAAATATTGTGAAGATCAATCATATCGTGAAGAAGCCACAGCTGAGGAGAAAAGGGCTATCAGGAGAGTTGCTCAAAGATACACTCTAGTTGGGAGAGCATTATACAAAAGAGGTTTTGATAGAGTTCTTCTAAGATGTTTAGATGAAGATGAGCTTTGGAAGGTTATGGAAGAAGTTCATGCTTGAGTTTGTGGTGGCCATGTTAATGGACAGATGTTAGCAAAGAAAATCTTTAAACAAGGATTCTATTGGCCAACCATGGAAGAAGATTGTGTAGGATATGTCCGTAGGTGTACGAAGTGCCAACTTCACGCCGATAAGATTCATTCTCATGCATCTTCACTCTACCATGTTTCCTCCCCATGGCCTTTCTCCATGTGGGTTTCGATATCATTGGACCCTTGGCAATCCTGATTCCGGCATTAAGCAGAAGTCTTTCATCCTTCGGCAACGGAATACTTCACCAAGTGGGCGGAAGCTGAAGCATACACGGAAGTCAAAGCATCAACCGTCTGCAAGTTCATCATGAAGAACATCATCACCAGATTTGGAATACCGAGCACCATCGTCACCGACAATGAACTGTAGTTCGTGTCACAAGAACTGAAAGACCTCTGCAACAGGTACAAAATTGCATTGCATTATTCGTCTCCTTATTATCCGCAAGGTAATGGCCAAGCTGTGGCAACTAACAAGACTTTGATAAAAATCATTAAAAAGACGTACAAGTCTAATAAATTCACAGACTGGCCAGAAAAATTGATTGAGGCTCTATGGGCCAACCAAACTTCAATCCGCACGCCCATTGGGCAGACTCCTTATTCCTTAACATTTGGAATGGAGGCGATAGTTCCATACGAGATCCTCATACCGTCATTTAGAGTAGAATTGAATAATGAATTTTCCATTGATGAAAACCGTTCAACACTCTTTGCTCAATTGATACTCTTAGACGAGAAAAGATGGTCAGCTGCTAATCATGCAAGAGTATATCAAAATAGACTAGCACGTTTTTATCAAAAGAAAGTCATTGAACGTAAGTTCAAATCTGGTGAAATGGTCGTCAAAAGAATCTTTGTTAAACCTGGTGGTCCGCGTTCTAAACTCCAACCCAATTGGGAAGGACCATATATTGTATCACATGCTTTTCCTAGTAACGCTTACCGTCTAGTTAATGTAGAAGGGCAAGAATTAACTCACCCCTGGAATGTACTGTATCTTAAGAAATACTACCCTTAGGTTAAAGAGTCAATCAGCAAGGTGCAAATACCAGTGGAATCAACAAATTTAGAAACTCAAATTTTCTTATCAGTCTGAATAATTTAATTCAAACATATTACTACACATACTGACATGTTTGATTCGTGAGTAACAAGAGATGCCAAGTCCTAAGGAATACCGAAAGCTTGACTAAAAGTGTAAAGTGCAAATCATTCTTTTAAAACAAAAATTCTGTTTTTACACTTGGCCCATGATGCCGGAACGAGACTTAGAATAGATTACCAAGAATACCCGCCATCTTAGTAGGAGGCCGTCACAAAAAAATGGGGAGATCCGTCCCAAGAAAAAGAAAAGAGAAGCAAAAGCAAAAAGGCAATAGTCATATGTCAAATCAAAAAGGTCATTTACACTACAAACGTTACATCTAGGCTATGAAATGAAATGAAAAGAGAACGCAAGGACGATAAATACCCCAGAAAGAAAATGACTGAACCCTAACAGATATTAGGATAAGAAAAGAACATCTTTTTAGGTCTCTGGAACCTTCTCATAGGCTTTCTAAACCAATTCTTTCTTTCTTTCTGAAGAGGTGTACTCCAAGCTTAAAGAACGGTCTAGATTGACTAAGGATCAAATCATCAAATGGAATCACGAATGAAAACACAAGTTCAAGTACGATGGGTCTAAGTTAGATTATTGAAGAACAATTTGGGAATTAAGTTAATAAATGAATATGTTTTTTTTTATCTGAGTATCATGCTGGTCTTTTAGTTTGCACAATATTTCAAAATCCAAAAAAAGTACATATTTCAAAAGTCAAAAAAAGTATATATTTCAAAATTCAAAATAAAAAAAGTACATATTTCAAAATCCAAAAAAAAAAAAAACATATTTCAAAATCCAAAACAAAAAAATACATATTCCAAAATCCAAAAAAAGCACATATCTCAAATCGAAAAAAATAGATATTTCAAAAATCCAAAAAAATATATATGTTCTAAAACCCAAACAAAAATGAATATTTCAAAACAAAAAAAATATTTCATTTAGCATATGCTTATCGCATCTAGTGTGTTTCATTTCTTTTACTTTAAGTGAGCATTTGTCTACTTGCCTGTTGCATTTTTTGCTTACAGTTTGATTACTCATACTACCTTTGTTAATAAAGGCTATGCCCTTGACTCTTCTACCAAGAAAAAGATTGATCGATCATTCACTTAATTGAGCAAGGGGCTAAGCCTAAATAGATACTTAACCTGTTTGTTAAGTAATGTACATGGTACATGAATGAAAGCCAAAGAAATCACATAAATGCTGAGACACAAAGCTGAAGACAAAAATTTCATATATACATCAAAAAGTGTTTACACATGATACACAAGAAGAAAAGGAAAAGTACATATACAACCCTCATGGCTGACTCTCTCCTGCCCCTTCGTCGAATTGACTCTGAGCCTCATCCTGAGCATCTGGCGCTGGAGCTCTAGGAGGTGGAGGTGGTCCCATCATACTCGACCCTGCCTGGCCAGACGATATAGCGATGCTGGCCGTGAAGGCGCTCACCTGACCTCGATCCAGCGCACGCTGGTACCGCACCTCGATACTCTGGCGCTCGTGCTCTGCTATTGAGAGTCTGCCCTGAAGACTCTCCAGTCGAAGACGGCCGCGGTCCCTCTCCTCAGTTAAAATCTCTAGGCGAACCTGGAGTCGTGCAACATCACCGGTGGAGAGGCGCGCCACCTGAGCCTCCAGCTCAGCAATGCGAGCGGCTGACATCCGAGCTTCTGCTAGCTCTGCATCCCTCTGCTGAAGAGCCTCCTGAAGCTCAGCGACCTATAAGAGGAGACACTGTCAGTTCAAGATAATCAAGCAAATCAAGTCCAACAATGAAAGAAGAAGGATGGAACATACTCGAGCAGCCCGATCCTCCTCCGCGAGAGAGGCTCGGTGAGTGGTAGAGGCAAGCTTAGTCTGGAGGTCAGCAAGGGTGGCCTCATATGCAGCAGGCAGGGCAGAGGATGAGGCTCCATGGGTAGGGGGAGCCGCCTGGGTGTAGACGGCTCGCTGCACCAAAAGACAACCGTGAGTGGCTAATTGTCAAAACAAATTAATTAATTAAAATACTCATAAGCATGCATACATAACAGGTCAAAGAGCTCCTTCTGGACCTGTTCCAGCTAGGCCTCGGCATCCTGGAGGCGGGCCCGGAGGTCGATGATCACAACATCCCGTGCATCCTGCATACCATACATACGTACATTCATACACAAATATAAGTTAAAGATAATAATAAAATGAAAGAAGCATAAGTCATACTTACATCGAGAGGTCAGAGCAGTCGCAGCTGATCGGCGTAACGTGTCCGGTACTGTTGGAGGTAGGCTACGCTACTCTCCGTTTGAGACTCAACTCGGACACCCCTGTAGACACGCTAATTTTGACGTTATTTTGAGTAAAATTTCATATCATATAATAATGCCTCAGAATGGTTTGATGATTAATCATTGATTAATTTTTATTGATCTATTTAAGTGTCGGGTTTAACAGACATGTTTAAGTTAATCAATTAAATTGATTTTAGCTCAAATTTCAGTTAAAATATGCAGAATTCTAAAAGACGTCGACCCACGTAGACGCCATTTAGACTTTATTCTTGTTTTAGCGTTTAAATTTGAATTTTAATCAATTGATTAATTAGCTAAAAGGCGTCTGTGAAAGCTGACGCGTTTTAGGTTTCCTAAGCTGTTTTAACTTCTCTTCCGGATGTTTATCCTTATCTTAATTAGTGTAACAGACGTCTACACATCTGGACGCGTTTTAGCTAATAAAGATAAAGATAAGTTTTCCCGGATATTTATACTTATCTTAATTAATCTGAAAGGCGTCATCCATGGTCGACGCGTTTTAGATAATTACAGATAAAGATGAATTAATCAGCATTTATTTGTCGGTTAAGATAGATAAATCCTAGATTTTTCTATGTTAATCGCGAACGCAAAAAAAGCCTATAAATATCTTGCATGTTGAAGAGTAAAAAATGTTGAGCCACATATTGAGCCCTATTGAGAAAAGAGAGAGCGTTATTATAGCGAGTTGAAGATCGAAGCAACTACGTCGGAACGCCGGAGCGCTGTCATTTCCAGAAGTCGGCGTCTTTCAAGAATCTTCATCCTTTCAAGGCTTCAACCATTGGGCATAAGTGTTTCATTTATGCATTCTACATCTTAATTAATCTCTCATTCTTCATAATCACTTCATGCAACACACACCACAACATCAATCTTTCAAAACTTATTTGATTTAAGGGGTTTCAAAGCCATTTAAACAAGTAAGTTTGCTGTTTAAGCATGCTTAAAATCATGATCAGTTTGGATATTACTTCCATTTAAATTCTCATCATTGTTTCTTCGTTTTTTGTCTCTATTTCTGTTGCACTCAACAACAACAAGAGAATCAAAAGGGGAAATCAAGCACAAAACCAGAAGGACTTCTGGACGAGCCTCAACCTCAAACTCAACAGCAAGAACAAAAGAACAAAGAAAGGGCTCTCTTTCTTCAGCCGGCTGAAGGAGGGGAATCAAGGACTCAACATCTTCCGCGTTCAAACAGGTAGGCGATCAAAACTCTCTTTTGAAACTTTTAAGTCAAAAGTTTCTGGCGATCACTGCACTTAGTTGCTATTTTTAATAAGTTAGTTTACACTAAACAACATAGATTTTTCATGTTAATCACACGAGCATTTTAAGCACCTACAGCTCTTTTGGCGATCACGATGGGACTTGGTCTCGCCATCTTTTAGTTTCTTTTTGTTCTTGCTATCATCATATCGGGCACCCACGGTGCACCATTTGTGTCTCTCGACACGTGCTCACCAATTGGTGAGAGTTTTAGTTTAATTAATTTCCCTCGTGCACCACGTGCACACCCGAGTGGCAATATCTTGCCCTCCCCTTGATTAGTTCAAAAAGTTGTTTTTGTGATAAAAATGATGTGTGATTGATAGATTTCCTAGTTGTTTAGTTAGTAAATCATCATGTTTAAAATCTGGAACTAAAAAAATTTGCATGAGTCGATTGTTTACTGCTTTTTATCTTGTTTGAGGAGGATTCAACCCAGAAAATCCTCCTGTAAAACTGTTTCTGCGAACTGAAAAGCGTCCAGGAGCACTAACGCGTTTCAAAACCGCGTCAACACCCCTAGACGCCTTTCAGTCTTCACAGTTTCTCTGCTGTCTGCATCTGTTTCTGCGAAAAAATTAAGTTCTGTGTTGAATAGCGTCGACTACCATCGACGCGATTCAGACAGTTTCTTAGTTATTTTTCAGATCTGTTTCTGCGAAAAAATTAAGTTCTGTTTTGAATAGCGTCGACTACCATCGACGCGATTCAGACAGTTTCTTAATTATTTTTCAGTTTCCAGATTTCTGTGGTTTGAGTGCTAGCTACCCATTATTTATTAAGCATTAGAGGCCATCTAGGCCGTAGGACATACGCATTGAGGCGAACACCCTCCTTTTCTTAGGAACACACTACTTGACGTCAGCAACTCTCTCTGATTGGGTTGGTCCCTTGATCAGACTAGAGAAGTTGACGTTGAGACCTCCATAAGTCCCCAAAATCAAGGTATTCCTCCTTGATCATCGGGCTGGTTGTACCAATTGAAGTCCCGCCTAGATTCCGAAAGCGTTGTGAGAGAAAACCCTAGAAAATAACGGTGGAAATCGAACTGAAACTAGGATCCTTTCCCTGAGTGAATTTGTGGTTTAATCCAATTCAAATAACTCAACAAGGAACCTTAAAATCACGTTAAACATCCACTTGTTTGATTAATCTCTGTGCAACTTGTTTGTCAAATCTTTGAAAAGGGAATCTAACATCATGTTGCTGCGATCAGGCAGGGACTTGAGTATGGCTCAAGACGCCATCATCAACTACGAGGGAGATGCTAATGCCCCTCGCGATTCGGACTACAACTATGAGAACGGGAGAGATACTGATGCCTCCCGTAATTCTGCCCCCATTCCATATCGACAAGATGGGAATGTCCGGACTCCTCTTTTTCATCCACATGATCGATATCATGATCTTCCCCCGCATGAATATGCGATCCCTAATCCCGATCTAGAGGGGGACATGAATCAGAATGATCCCTCATCCTCCGATCATGTGGATCTCGTCAATGCCCTGGGAGTTCTTGCCTCCCGACTGGACCCTCAGCAGTTCGAGGCGATTCAGTCTATCCTGAAGGGGAAGGCACCCGTACAGCCTGCTGAGCCGAACCCTGTGGCTCCCCCTGTTGTTACTCAACAACCTCCTCTTCCTCCTCCCTATATCCATCAGGCCATGGAAGGCCTTCACCTCACTTCTCGGCCAACTGGGCCACAGCTTTCATCATCTAGGCAACCGGCTAGACCGCAAACGCCTATTTATCAAAATGCCCTCGGGCATGACGGAAGCTCTGCCGGACCTCCTCTTTATTGTCCTCCCTGTCCAACGTACTCTAGGCAGCAGGCCTATCAAGTACTTCCACCACCTCCTCCACCCCAGGCAGATCTGACCACGCAAGCGTTGCTGGCCAAGATGGAGCGCATGGATGAGCAGTTCAACAACCTCCAGAAGATGATGGGGGTTAAAGCTGTGCCAGAGATCAGTTTACCGAGCCTGCCAGTATTCCATTTGCCACCCTCTGAGATGCCAGTGTACTGGAAATATAACGGTACTGGTAACCCCTTCACACATCTGAAGGAGTTTATGTACGAATCATCTTTCTGGCAAAACGATAAGAGGTCCTTGGCCTTTTTGTTCAGGAGATCTCTAGAGGGACCAGCCCTCGAGTGGTTCTTTTCTCTGGAACCCTCCGAAGTAGAGGATTACGGTATCGTTTCACGCAAATTTATCCAACGATACCAGGACAGAGTTGCACCCTCCTTGTCTATCACGGACCTCATTGCAGAAAAGCTGAAACCTGATGAGGAGTTTGTCAATTTCGCTGACAGGTGGCGGGGCCTGGCTGAAAAGGTGAAAGATCACTTGTCCGAATCCGAGCAAGTGAAAATGTTAATTTCTAACGCCACGCCCTAGTTCAAGCTAGTCCTCTCCTTGAACAATCTGACCAACATGGCAGAGCTCTATGAAAGGGCACGGTACTGCCAAAATGCCTTCAAGGACGCTACGTTCTCTAGCATCTTTGATCCTCACAGACCTACCAGACCTCCACCTCGGAAGCCTGCGGTGCCAAATTCTCCCAGCACAGGTCCGACTACTGAGGGCACGCTCTCTCACGAGCAAGTCAGCACCATGAATAATAACTTGCCCCAGTTCGTGAGGAACCAGCAGCAGTACCAGAGGCCACCGCAGCTGAACCAACAAGGGTATAGGCAGCACCAGAACCCCCATTATCAACAGTATCAGCGGCCCCAGCAGCCGAATCAGAACCAGCAACAGCAACAGTTACAACAGTCGCAACGGCAACAGCAGTACCAGCCCCAACAGCAGCAATATCAGCAACAGCAACTGCAGCAGTATCAGCCGCGCGCACCGCCGGCGTACCATAATGTCCCTCCCCCTGGTGATTACAACCAGCAAAGAAGACCTCCAGGCCCGAAGAGGGCAGAGTACCCGGCCCTCCCAGAATCCTTGGCAGATATATTCAGTGCTCTAATGGCAGCTAATGCCTTAGTTTTGCCAAGGGAAAAGGCCGTCTGGCCTCAAAATGCCGATACGTCCAGGTATTGCTACTTTCACAGGCAACCTGGGCATACCATTGACACCTGCTTCCAGTTCAGAGATTATATTCATGATCTCGATGAGCATGATAGACTGGGAGGAGATGAAAAAGTACATATTAGCCTTGAAGGCGAGAAGACCACAGCAGCAGCAGCAGCAGCAAGCAAGACCACCGGCACAAGCAGCAGCACCACCCAACATGGGCATAGTGCAGAATCCACTCCCGGAGCACCAGAACCAAAACCAAGTTGCTCCCATTTTGACGAACAGCCAGTCTGAGGCTGGTCGTGGGCATCAGTGGAGAATAGAGGACTCTTCCTCTCTTTGTTCAACGGGTCACGTTCCAAGTACTGCAGAGCGACCACCACGCCGCACCATCCACATACCTAGGCCGCAACCCATTACCATCACCCCTCTACCGACACCCACATATCACTCGCCCACACCCAATAACCCATTACCACTACCCGCCTTCCTCAAGCCCATTACGCCCCGCACTCCTACACCTCCATCATATAACCCCCCGCAAACCAATCACGCGCCCCCCCTATCATCTAGGCCACTATTACGCGTACTATTTCCTACTTCACCCGCTACCACCACCACCTACCCAGATATCCCCTTACCATCCAAACCGCTATTACGCGTACCATTCCCCACTTCGCCAACCACTTACCCATCCACCATCCAACCCTCTAGGCCTTTAATCCGCACCGCGCCATCACCACCTAGCCCTACGCCATCACCTACATACCAACCCTCTACGCCATCCGCACCATCCAACCCTGCAGTACTTAAGGTGTCACCCGGATCCTCCATGGTCGAGGAACACGCGCTCCGGAGTGGAAGGATTTTCAACAAAGTCTTTCTTCAGTCCACAGTTAGAGACGGCCCATCACAGCCGACTGAGGAAGCCCATAATGAAGAGAGTGCACCAGGCACTCAATATGACTTGTTGAAACATCTGGATCGGACACCGGCACGGATCACTATACTCGAATTGATCAAAAGATCCAAGATTCACCAAGAAGCCTTAATGGAATATCTACAGAAGGTGATGGTCAATGAAGACGTGCCGGTAAAGAAAATTGCAGCACTACTAGTTCCTCAGGGGGATCAGCCCTCCATTACATTCCACACATCGGAACTAACACCGCCGGCAGCCAGGAGCATGGCTCTGAGCATCACGGTCAACATCTGTAAGAAGGCCGTGGATGCATGCCTGGTCGACACAGGGGCTTCGATCAATGTTTTACCTCCGAAGACCCTGGAGCTGTGCGGTGTGCCCAAAGAAAAATGGCTGCCCAGCCCCATTTCAGTGACAGCATATGACAATTCTACCCGCACCCCTCTGGGAATGGTCTATTTGAAGGTGGAGCTGGGCCCTGTAAGTCATGCAGAGGTCGAATTTCACATCCTAGAAATCGACCCTTCTATAAATGACATTTTGGGTCATCCTTACATCAAAACTCTTGAGGCGATTCCCTCTACGAATCACCAATGCCTCAAATTTCCTTACAAAGGACGAATTATTAAAGTGACGAGCATGCCGATCCTTGCTGCTGCTCATACCTTGAACATTAAGTCTGTTGTTTTACCTGGCCGGCAACCTTTTCTGTCGGTATTACAGGTCTATCGTCCAGTGGCTGATCCTCTAAAAGCCGCCACTATTTCTCCATATCCATTAGATGCTATAAAAAGGGAGAAGTGCATGAGTACCCCAGGATGGAGAATTATGATGAAGAACGGTTATGAGCCTGGAAGAGGTCTGGGTACACAGTTGCAAGGCAGGACCACTCCTGTTAGAAATCATCGAGCAGCACCTGGAAGTGGTCTGGGCTATAGGCCAATAAAACTAAAGCAAGATCTGGTTCAGCAAGCAGAGATCGAAGAAGGTCCGAAAATCTGGGAGGCAATGTCTACACCACCCAAAGAAGGCCGAGATCCCTTAACATGGACCATGTGTACGCACTTCGTGAAAGGGCCCATACTTAGCCACGACAACACAGTGGTCATTACTTCCTGTTTTGACTTTCATGATATATATGGGAGGGACTTGGCAAGACATTGCTCTGAACTATTTACGTACCAATCCTTGGAGGCTTTGCGGCCTATGAAAAGGAGGAAATTTCATGATCCTAAATGCGAATGGTACAGGTGGTTTGACCTGAGAGACCTTTATATTGCACTGAACAGATTATTCCTAGATCCTGCAGAACCTAAGTGGCCGCCGCAGATTGATGAGCTGATTGAAAGCCCTGGTGCCATATTTGACAAGCGGATACTGCTGTATGAAGAGACCGATGAAGGGGAGCCAGATGACCCCTATGAAGCTGGTTACACTACAGATCTGCTCTGGAGGGGGACATATCCTTCACATGTCTTCATGCTCCATACTCTATTTCGTACACTGCTCTTGACCCCGACTTGGTCGCGGGTCATTATTGAAGATATCCCACGGGCTCCGCCCGTCATGATTACTCTGTCCCCTCGGGACCTTATTCCACAACCTCCTCTCGATCTAGAGAGGTTGTATAATTTGATCTGGGACATATTGCTATATGATCCCCCTAATCCTCTGGCCTTGGTGCCACTTCCTCCGTCTGATTGTCCTCCCATTTGTATTCACTCCTGCTTCATGTTTAATTCCTCTGATATCAAAAAAAAAACGCCAATTTTACAACTTCTCAAATCTTTATCGAGGAAACATCTTACTTGTCCGATTGCACCCCGTCGCGCGGGTCCTTCGGTCAAGATTCTCTCTTAGATCTACTATGTCCCTCCCCTCGGGAGGATTCCCCTGTATTTCCACTTGTACCCCAGGATTCCTATCCTGCTTCATCTTCATTAGGTTATGATAGTGAGTTTAGTAAAGTTAGGCAGTCTAGTTTTAGTCAGATTAGTCATGTTAGGAAGTCTAGGAAGCCTAAGGGTAGGCGAATTCCAGATAGATACCTCCAGGACTTAGCTGATAAGTGCTCTTCTTGTTCTTTGATCCCTCAGTTTTTAGAAAATCCAATTCAAATGCCAGAAGACTGTATGAATGATGAGTCAGTCAATGATGGGTATGGGGTATATGAATTAGTGCATGAAAAGGACCCCATTGTTGAAGAGGAAGATGACGAGGACGCGGCTGAGGCATATGCTAGTGGAGTGAAGAGATTCGATGAACCCTCAACTGCTGTAGAAGAGCCCACCAAAGAAGTCAATTTAGGGACTGAAGACGAACCTAAGGTTGTCCTCGTCAGTAAAAATCTTTCTACAGAGGATGAGAAGGCAATGGTACAAGTACTTAAGGACTATAAGGACACTTTCGCCTGGAGTTATGAAGATATGCCGGGGTTAGACTCATCTTTAGTTGAACACAGGTTGACATTAAAGGAAGGAGCTAGCCCTGTCAAGCAGAAATTAAGGCGATTCCACCCACAAATGGCTCTAAAAATGAGGGAAGAGGTCGACAAATTACATAAAGCCAAATTTATTAGAGTTGTCCTCTATCCACAATGGGTGGCTAACATAGTCCCGGTTATGAAGAAAGACGGGAAGGTCAGGATTTGCATTGACTTCCGCGATCTGAACCGGGCATGTCCTAAGGATGATTTTCCATTGCCTCATATTGATGTACTCATCGATAATACTGCTGGCTATGAGACTTTATCGTTTATGGACGGATTTTCAGGATATAATCAGATTAAGCTGGCAGAAGAGGATCAAGAGAAAACGTCATTCACTACACCTTGGGGAACATACTGTTATGTTGTCATGCCGTTTGGATTAAAGAATGCTGGAGCCACTTATCAAAGGGTCATGATGGCAATATTTCATGACATGATGCACATAGATTTGGAAGTGTACGTGGATGACTTATTGGTTAAATCTAAAACAAAGGCTGAGCACGCCAAAGTTTTAGCAAGGGTGTTAGAGAGATCGAGAGAATATCAGTTAAAGATGAACCCCAAGAAATGTGTATTCGGGGTATCTTCAGGGAAATTGCTTGGATTTATTGTCAGCAAACGGGGAATTGAGATCGATCCTAACAAGGCGAAGGCTATCAGAGAAATGCCACCTCCCAAAAACTTGAAAGAGTTAAGAGGATTAATCGGGAGGTTACAATTTATTCGCCGTTTTGTCTCTCAGCACTCACAAAGGTGTAAGCCGTTTTACGAGCTTACCAAGCCGGGAGTCAAATTCGATTGGGACGATAAGTGTCAGGAGGCATTCGATGGATTAAAGAATTATTTACCAAGTCCTCCTGTTTTGAGACCACCATCTCCAGGTAAACCATTGATACTTTATATTTCAGTCCTGGATGATGCAATGGGGGATGTCCTAGCACAAGAGGATGAAGAAGGAAAAGTGAGGGCAGCCTATTATCTCTCTAAACTTCTCAACCTCGTTGAACAGAGATATACGGCGATGGAGAAAACATGTGCAGCATTGGTCTGAGTTGTGCAGAAATTAAAACATTATTTTCTGGCCCATGAAGTCCATCTCATCGCTAGGATGAATCCGATCAAATTCCTTCTGGAGAAATCTGTTCTTACTGATAGGTTAGCGCGATGGCAAAGCTTTCTATCTCAATTCGATATCACTTATATTCAGCAGAAAGCGATCAAGGGCTATGCCATAGCAGAACATCTCGCTCATCATCCCCTTCCTCGTTTTGATCCAGTGCGATCAGAGTTTCCGGATGAGGAACTGATGTCCGTAAATCAAATCAGAGATGATATGTGGACTCTGCATTTTGACGGAGCTCTGAATTCTCATGGAAAAGGGATCGGTATTGTTCTGTTATCACCTGAAGGTGTCACCATTCCACAAGCCTTTCAGCTTGATTTTCCAGTCACAAACAATATAGCTGAATACGAGGCACTCCTTGCTGGCTTCGAGGCCGCTCATTTCCATGGTGCCACCAAACTCAGGATTGTGGGTGATAGCCAACTGATTCTTCGCCAAGTGCTGACCAAGTATCGAACTCTCGATCCCAAGCTCAAGCCTTATCAAGAACTTACTTCTGCTTACTCAAAGCTTTTCACGAAATTGATCTTTGTCCATGTCCCTAGAAATCAGAACATCTTAGCTGACGCTCTAGCTTCACTTGCATCTTCTCTTGATTTTTCAATCAGCAAACAATCCGAATCAATCATAATTCATAGGCGTCTTTCACCTGCCGTAAAAGATCCTTCATTCCTTAGAACTAAGGAGAAGTTGCTGAAGAAAGTCAGGGACGGAGATATCATTGAGAAAAGAGAAATCATGTTGATGGAGCTGTTAGAAGAGATGGATGATGAACAGAAGCC
This sequence comes from Zantedeschia hybrid cultivar, assembly GCA_030544215.1. Classification (NCBI taxonomy): domain Eukaryota; kingdom Viridiplantae; phylum Streptophyta; class Magnoliopsida; order Alismatales; family Araceae; genus Zantedeschia; species Zantedeschia hybrid cultivar. Next base: position 74,279,583 of record JARZZO010000005.1, on the reverse strand, counting down.
ATGGTATTATGAAATTGTCAAATATTGTGAAGATCAATCGTATCCTGAGGAAGCTACAACTGAGGAGAAGAGAGCTATCAGAAGAGTTGCTCAAAGATACACCCTAGTTGGAGGAGCATTATACAAGAGAGGTTTTGATGGAGTTCTTCTGAGATGTCTAGACGAAGATGAGCTTTGGAAGGTTATGGAAGGAGCTCATAGTGGAGTCTGTGGTGGCCATGTCAATGGACAGATGCTAGCAAAGAAGATCCTTAGACAAGGATTTTATTGGCCAACCATGGAAGAAGACTGTGTAGGATATGTTCGTAGGTGTGCTAAGTGTCAACTTCACACCGACAAAATTCATTCTCCTGCATCTTCACTCCATCTTGTTTCTTCCCCATGGCCTTTCTCCATGTGGGCTTTCGACATCATTGGACCTCTTGGTAACCCAGATTCCGGCATCAAGCAAAAATCTTTCATTCTCACGGCAACGGAATACTTCACCAAGTGGGCAGAAGCTGAAGCGTACGTGGAGATCAAAGCATCAACCGTCTGCAAGTTCATCATGAAGAACATCATCACCTGATTTGGAATTCCAAGCACCATCGTCACCGACAACGGACCGCAGTTCGTGTCACAGGAATTGAAGGACCTCTGTAACATGTATAAAATTGCATTGCATCATTCATCTCCTTATTATCCGCAAGGCAATGGCCAAGCAGAGGCAACAAATAAGACTTTGATAAAAATCATCAAAAAGACGTGCAAATCTAACAAATTCACAGATTGGCCAGAAAAATTGGTTGAGGCTCTATGGGCCTACCGAACTTCAATCCGCACACCTACTGGGCAAACTCCTTATTCCTTAACATTTGGAATGGAGGCGGTAGTTCCATATGAGATCCTCATACCGTCATTAAGAGTACAATTGAATAAGGAATTTTCCATTGATGAACATCGTTCAGCACTCCTTGCTCAATTGGAACTTTTAGACGAGAAAAGATGGTCAAGGTCATCGTTCAGCACCCCAAGCATGCTCGTGAAGGCGGTCAAGGTCATCTAATAGATAAAGAAATCTACAGTGGATATGGTCGCCCTTCGTGCCGAAGAGCAACCGACCAAAAAAAAAAAGAGAAAGACTCTCAACTACCTATCTACCTCTTCTACTTGATCAGGGTCACTATAATAGATGGCAGAAGAGGACTCCGCTAATCTATCCCTAAACTCCTCCCGGGTTTCGACTGACGCCGGGACTCAACTAGTCCTAGAGCGGCCTCTACCTCCACCCTAGGTACTGTCCTAGACTCTCTATCTAAACTAGAGACCTCTATAACTAACAGAGTCTCTGCCAACCCTCGGTAATCAGGGTAAGTCACCCCGCTCACCGGTCGACCGTCTACTCTAAGGCCAGTGATCCTGGCCACGCCCTCTAAGGTGGGGATCATATGTCCCTAGGGTATTAGGAATGCCCAACTCTCCGTGTGCCAACGCTCCATGAGCGCCTACAGCAGAACTAAGTCGAGCCAGAAGGGCACGATGTCTAAGATCTCCCCAAATCCCATCCGGCGCAGTCGCGCCTTCTGGAAGTCGGGTAACCCTCTATAAGCCCCTACTACTAGGTCCCACGAGATACGAGCCCTCATCGTTCCCTGCAAATCAAAACAAGAAGATTTCATCAGTTAATGGGCTTAATAAGTTAATGAAATATTATGTTTAAAAGGCGTCGAGCTATATGGACGCTCATTAAAAGGCGTCTACCACCACTGACGCCCTTTGAAAGGCGTCGGACCATGACGACGCCCTTTGAAAGGCGTCACCTGATCTGGACGCCACTCGAGACCGAAATTGAACCTTTCTAAAAGGCCCCTTTCCTTCCCTCTTTTCTCATCCCATTCAATCACATAGAGAACTTACCATATGGAGGGCCTCTTCTTCTCCTTCTTCTCCACCCACGACCACCGGAGGGGCTTCCTCCTCTTCTAGGAACGTCGCCACCGCCGCGAAATCGGCCGGCGCTTCTTTGGGAACCTCCTCCGCCGTTGGGACCACTGCAAGGGAGGCCATCCGTCGTCTCTTTGCTATTGCCTTAGCCTTGCGTGATCCTTCGCCGAGCTCTATTGATTTTGGAAGAGAGTTTGGGGAGAATGGAACTCGGGTTGATTGAGAGAAGAGAGCTTAAAGAAGAAAGAAAGAGATAGAGAGGTTCGCCGGAGACAAAAGCCGGTGATGGAGTTGAGGTTGACCACCGGAGTGGAGGAAGAAAATGGTCGGAGATCGCCGGAGAGTTGAAAGAAAGAGATGAGTTTTGGGAGAATGAGGAAGAAATGGGGTCCTTCGCAGGTTCTGTTTGGAAAAGTTGAAACGCGTCGTGGTATAGCGACGCCATTCAAGACGTATAAACTGAGGCGGCTAGGCAGGGGGTTAGAAATTGACTAAAAGGCGTCTACACACCATGACGCGTTTCAGTTTAAACCGCCAACGCTATTTAGAACAGTACAAGGCATGATGATTAAACGCGTCCACAATACACGACGCGTTTCAGTAGATTAATCACAGAATTAATGACGGAATTTTTGAGAAAATTAAGAGAGAGAATTGAAAGGCGTCTACATATATGGACGCGGTTCAAGCTTAATTCAGGATTTTAAGGATTAATCTTTGATTTTTTGAAAAAAGATTTTGATTTAAAGGTGTCTACACTTCTAGACGCGTTTTAAGATTAATTCGGAATTTTCAGGATAAATCTCCTACTTTGGAAAAAGATTTTGATTTAATGGCGTCTACACTGTAAGACGCGTTTTAATATTAATTCGGGATTTTAAGGATTAATGTCTGATTTTTGGAAAATGAATTATGATTAAAAGACGTCTGTCTGAGTGGACGCGTTTTGCATTAAAGTAAACCCGAATTTTCATATTTTAAGGAAAAATCAAGTTTTTACTTGAGGAAAAATCTTGGACAAGTCACAGAATATTAAGGATGGATTTCAAGGCATAAAGGAACAGTTCTTTATTGAAATAAATTCTTTATTACATCATAAAAGGAAAAGAAAACAGAGCTTTCAAGGACGAATTTCCTGAAGCCCCATTACATATGGATAGGTTAAGCCTCTATGAGCATTCTAAGAGGATTTTACACGATGATTGAAGCTAATATTCCACAATGTAACTATAAGTTCAGTAGCTTCATAATCCTCATCAGATTCCAATGCAAGCTTCTTGATTGGAGATGTATGGGAAAACTCAGGAAATTCATGACGAGGCAGGCTGAGTTGAGTATAGCATCGATGAGGATTGTACAACACGAACTCAGTAGTCCTGATCAGTTTAAGCTATGCACCCGTTGTATGACGTATTCGAATTGGCTTTCCTACGAGTGCAAGTGGCGAAGAGTCAAATCCATATATTGGCATTCTTTTCAGATAATCTCTCTAGTCAGCTCAAGTCTTGAGTTTTGGCACTCGATTGATCATCTTCTCATTGAATTTCACTATGTTGGAGATATGGAAGATAGGGTTATTCTGATAGATTTGAGACGGTCTTCCAGAATTTCTAGTGTGATATTCAAACTTGAAGTGCAGCTCAACCCACAGAGCGAAGAGTAGAATGCAACCATAGGGAGGTTGACCTGTAGATGCTGTAGAGAGCCCGCTGTAGAGATAGGCTAGAATCTTTGTGCCTACCTGTCTTCCCTCAAAGATCTCGCAGTCTGCGCTCACTTGATCATCTTCAAGTATGTTATCTTAAGTAGGAAAGAACAAAGCTCCAGCTAGGCACGTGGTGAATGCTTTCATCACGTTCTTAGTATCATCCTCTCTAAGATCTTCAATTTCGTACAAAGTCCACTCTGCAAGCTTTGCAAGGTTGATTCCTTTCTTGTTGCGGCACCATTTAACTTCTTTTGGGTCCTTCATGATTTTCATCAACAATTGTTGACCTGTGATCTTTTTCCTCATCAGAGCCATCTTATTCTGGATCACTTCATTGTCGCCGTACAGCTTGATTTTGGGAAGGCCCAATAGGAGTTCAACCTCCTTTAGAAGAATAGTGCATTCAAATTCAGGAAAAAAGAAGGTATGGGTTTGAGGATGCCACAACTCAATCAAAGCACCCATAGCCGCCCAGTCCATGTTTGGACTTTTGTAGTGCTTTGCATGGACTATTAGACTTTGGATGTTCCACTTGGAAACAAAGGATTGCATGGAAATAGTAGTACTTTTAGCAAGCTTTCAAATCCAAGGGAGAAATGTGAATTTTCTCGGACCGGTAAACAAAAGATATGCCTAGAAAATAAAAGAGAGTTGCTATGAAGAACTTGAAGAATATGGAGAAAAAAAAAATTGAAGAACATGAAAAAAAGGATTGATGGAAAAGAAGATTTAACTTACTTGGAGGTTAGGATATCTTCCACTTAAATAATTTTCTACGTCGGAGAACCTCTCTAGCATCTTCTTCACCCGCTTGCTTGAAGAATCCATCTTGTTCTTGAGCTTTTCCTTCTTGAAGCCTTGAAAATCCTTGAACTTTGAAGAAAATCTCTAACTTTGATCTCTAGATTGTGTTAGGATTGCCTTGATACAAGTTTATGAAGTTTATATAGAGAGAATTGCGATTCTAGGAAAGCTTTTCCGGATTGGAGAAGGGATAAGTATGGGAAAAGTTAGAATCCGGGTAGATGTTAGCAAGAACCTGTTTTTGCGACTGAAACGGCGTCGTTGAACAGCGACGCGTTTTAGTTAGTCTTACTAGCGTCGTCGCGACCCGACGCGTTTCAGGATTTTCTGTTATTTATCTGAAATTCAATGTTTATTCATATTTTGATGCTTATTTGAAGTTACTGATGAATTTTGAGTGCAGGAAATTCAGGAAAATTGAAATAAAGCTGAGAACCTCAAGAAGATCCCATTGTGGGAGTTTATGAGTCCGACCGTGACTAAAAAGACGGTTATCTCTATCCTTTGTACTCTTTCATGTGATTGATTTGCATAATCATCATTACTATATGTTAAATATTTATTAGAGTATATCAATGACCTTGTGATTTTGATGAAACTGGAATTTTAGTTCCCCTTCAACAAAAACGGTGATAATTCTAGAGAATTCTTAATCATACGGATAGGCCGTTGGATTGTTAATTAGTGAGGACAATAGTTCAACTTTTGTAAAACGGTACATAGATAAACGAGCTTCGGCTTATCACTGAATTACAAGAATTGATATCTTGACTCATTAATGAGAATTTAACAATATTATCCTTGATTAATTTATATTTCATTTTACTTTACATTTTTCTTTTATCCCAGCATGCATCATGTAGGACTTTGAAATCATTATGATAAAAATTAATTATTGATTAAGTTTCAGACGATTAATCAAATAAATTCAAAATGATATGAAATATTCCATTATGAATTGAGTATCTTGATTATCTTTGAGGTTCGCTTGAAGATATCCTTGGAATTCTTTCATTTCTTGGATTCCTTATCTCAAATATTCTTATTTTCTTTTAAGATCCATCATGGTTGCAACACGTCCACATTTGCTGGCAATCGCTCCCCATGATGAATTCTGTAGTGTCCATGACCTAGGGTACTTCCCAATCCGTGGAGATTGATCGACTTTATTTTATTTCCCTGTCTATTTCATCCAGACATGATTGATTCCATTGATCTCCTTAAGTTATCTTCATTGATGATTTTGAGAAAAATTCCAAATCATGTGATGTTAAGAGCGTGTCTCATCATACCTTGGCATCACCTTTACAGTACATTCCATTTCATTTCACTCCCTTGCAAAGACGATACCAAGGTGAGGCAGGTGTAGACACGTTAATTTTGACATCATTTTGAGTAATTTCATATCATATAATAATGACTCGAAATGGTCTGATATTTAAATCATTAGTTAATTTTTATTAATATTTCCGGATTAATTATCTAAATGACATCGGTCAGACAGACATAATTTAAGTTAATTAATTAAATTGATTTTAACTCAGATTTTAATCAGATATGAAAAGATTTTAAAAGACGTCGGCCTGTGTAGAGGCCATTTAGAGTTTAATTCTTATTTTGATTATTAATTTGATTTTTAATTAATTGATTAATTAGCTAAAAGACGTCTTCAAAGTACGACGCCATTTAGGTTTCCTAAGCTGTTTCTGTCTCTTTTTCCGGATGTTTATCCTTATCTTAATTAATCTAAAAGACGTCTCCCATGGGCGACGTGTTTTAGATAATTACAGATAATGATGAATTAATATGTGTTTATATGTTTGTTAGTTGGATAAACTTCAAATTCTTTCATGTTAATCTTTAAAATAACCGCGGATGTAAAGCCTATAAATACCCAACTCCTTGGTCATTGAAAAGTAAGTGATAATTCTTGAAAGATTAGTGATAATTCTGAGTGATCCAAGAAGGCGACGACGTCCAGACGCTGAAGGATTGTGGTGCTGCTTCCAGCAAGCTGCATCCTTTCTTCATCTTCTTCGTCTTTTCAAGATTCATTCAAAACTAAGCCTTTCCAGGGGCCATCCAACTTAGTTCTTAATTAATTACTGCATCTTTCTCATATTTTTATCACATTAGCATCATATTTTCATCACATCACTCCATGCAACACACGCTCACTGGCATTATTTTTCAATCCATGTTTAAGGGGCTTAAAAGACTATTAAACAAGTGAGTTCTTTGTTTAAGTTGCATGATCAGAATCTTCATTAGAATAGATACTACCTCTGCTTGAGTTCTTATCATTTCTTTTTATCTTTGTTTGTTGCAAGGTACAAAAGGAGATAAAGAGGAGAGAATCAACAAGGAATTCTGGATAATCCTCAAAGTCCGATAAGCATCTAAAGCAAGAACAAAGTCAAAAGGACTTTCTTTCTTCAGCCGGCTAAAGGAGGGGAATCAAGGACTCAAACATCTCCCAATTCCAAAACAGGTAGGCGATCAATCTTTTCTTTTGGAACTTTTTAGTTAAAAGTTTATGGCGATCACATTCACTTAGTTTTTAATAGGTTTATTTGTCACATAAACAACATAATTTTTCATGAGAATCACACACCTAATTTGAGCACTCACGCCCGCGAGATCGAGTTCACGGTGGTCGACGTGCCGTTGGCATACAACGACATCCTAGGAGGGGAGTCCCTAGGGAAGTTCCTTGTCGTCCTCTCGTCCTTACACCATAAGCTCAAATTCCCGACCTCTGACGGGGATGGGGAAGAATGCGGGAATCAGAACGTCTCTAGGCAGACGTACCTGGCTTCTACCAATGCTCAGTTGAACCAGTAATGATTGTCAGAGAGATAACAAAAGACTTGGAGAGGAACGTCCAATCTTCTGAAGAGTAGGCTACCATCAGGGTAGGGTCAACTGCAAACCAAGCGTTGAAGGGAGGGACTGTTAGTCATAGGTGTCCTACAAGCCAATCTGACTTTGTAAAGCTTGTTTATTTTTTAATAAAATTGGATTATTTCATTATGTATAATTTGTCATAATGATCCGTGAATATGTGCGATAGTGATCAGATTATAATGAGATCATACTAATGAGACTGATCACTTAAATGTACATATTCTTAATAGTTCATAGTCGGAGGATATCTGAAAAGGACATCAAATATCTGGTTAGACTAGTTCAGATTACTAATGCTCATATGATGAGTGTGGATAGTCCCTTATGTGGAGACACTAAGGCGAATCTGTAGGTGCTCATTTGAGAATGAGTTCACTGAACTGATTTAACTGAATCGCTGGATGGTAATGTACCTGACTGTCAACTAACTTGATTCTATTGTTGCAGCTGTATGGATGGTCCTTGGACCTGAGACACCAAGGACACCTTGTCGGTGGACTTCTATACTTTGACCTTGGTTTACAGATCTCTATTCACGGAAATCTAAACAGCCAAGGATCGGGTACAGCGGAATACCGTCGAAAGGAATTGAGTGTGAATAAGGAATCATTCGCTATCGGTACTAAGAGCGACAATGCTCTGGGAGGTAGGGCTATCAACGGATCCGGATAATATCCGACTCCGATTCGTATTCACATCCAGTTAGTCGGATATTTATCCGATTAGAACATCCAACAGACATATCCAAATATCCGTTTAATTATTCGACTAATATTCGAAGCGGAAATGGAAAATAGATATCCGCTCCGATTATTATCCGACTGATTATGTATTTTGATAAATTCTACTTTTAATGATATTTTTATGTTTAAGTAAATGGTAATTTGATATTTGAAGTATGCTTACAATGTGTTGAACAATAATAATGAAGTTTATTATGATTTTTTATTATTAATTATTTTACTTATTTAGATAAAATATTTAAGTCATTTGTTATTATCTAAGGCATATTTAATAAGGTATTTAAGTTGTTTAAAATTTATCTAGATGTTTATAACTTGAATATTTATTAATTTTAATGTATGATATTCATGAATTATACAAAGAATAAAATTTACAAGTCATTAAGTTACAAGACAAAGTTGAAATAATCAAGTATTCGAATTATTATCCGAATTCGGATATTATCCGGGTGAGTCGAATTCGGATAAAAAAAATATTATTCGGAGAATTGTATCCGGAGTTGGATATTCGGATAATGCTAAATGAAGCGGAGTCGAATACTATGATATCCGCTCCGTTGACACCCTACTGGGAAGGATGCGCAGGAGTCTCTGGCTAAGGCGGACAATAATATCGGGAAAATGATTTTTCGATATTATACGGCAACATCCAATCCAAGTGAGTCGACCGGTTAGGATTTGACGGTTTTGTGCGAATGAAGGATTATATCCACGTGGTAACTGTCGACGGAAAGGTTCCAAGAGTGGGTTGCTTAAGTCCAATACCTTCCGGGTTTACGCGGTGTTGCTTGGCACCCAACGTGATCGGATGCTCGACCGAATTGAATGTGCGACATTAATTCGGTTGATTAATTAATTAATATGAGTTGTTAATTCATTGATTAAGTTAGTAAGGAGTCGTTGGGCTTATTGGGCCATTAAGCGGACTGGTAATTGGGCATAGAAGGTCACACGCAAAAGATTCTCAAGGCGATAGATTAAAAGTGGGTTTTATATTATTTTGGGGGTTTTTATGAAAAACTACGTGATTAATATAAAATGTAGTGAACGGGCTGAGCAGGCGAAGCGACTGCTAAGCCTTGGCCACCCCCTCCTCTCTCCCTCTTCTCTGTAGCGCCCCTGGCTCTCTCCCCTCTTTAGAGACAGCATCGCTGTCTTCTCCAAGTCCTGTTTGACGGGAATTCAACCGTACGTTGCGGCGGTCGTTGCGACGAAAGGCGAACTGTTCGTGGGCTGTGAAGAAGGAGGAATGTGAGGATATCCACAGCGAGGAGGATCGCATGGAGTTCGCTAGAGGCCAGGCATTTGCGTGGCTGGCGGTGTCACACCGACGGAACCGTTCAGATGCAGATTAGAATCTGCGCGAGGTAATATTTGATTAACCGTTAATTGATTTTGTTTATTCAAAACGGACAGGGATCACAACATTTATTTTATTTATTTCCACTACGTTTGCGATCCAGAGAAACCAGAGAACCTTATAGGAGTATGATAGGCCATGGCGGTGAAGGCAAAGCGATGGTCATAGGGGGCTCCTAGAGACTCCTATACAAACCGAGAGAGAAAAGTCCAACGAAGGAGGCAAGATGCTGAAGATGATCCGCGACGTCGAGGTCCCCTCCCTCAGGCTCCTGCCTCGCTTCTTATAGCCTCTAGCGTCGGGGTGACGACAACATAACGACCGTTGAAGTAGATGCCTCTCGGACGACGAAGCGACATGCTACGTAGGGAACATGATTATCCAAAGCGACATGCCAAGTCCGATTAGACACGACGTACGGAATCCTAGGCCTTTGACTAAACATACCGATGAGAAGAAGGATAGACTGGCACTTCCCATGGTAGGAATGCGGCCCACCAGTTGAAAAATGCATCGAGCCAAGCAACCATACTCGATTGATTTTCGGGCACTGACCTCGTCTTTTTGTCAGACGCAACATATCGGCTAGGCCAACCGACTGATAGGGCGGTCATGTCATCTATTACAGTACTAACTTCACTCTTTGCCGCTTCACTACGCCCGAGAGTGGGGGGCAGGTGATAGGTGGCAATTAGGCACGGTCCAAATACCAACGGATCGGTCGACTTAGCAGAGACCCCAGGCCCATATTTGTTTCCTCCTCCTAGGAGGAAACCCACAAGTAGTCAGCTGGCACTATCCTGAACCGGCCCGACTAGGATTTGTCTCCCTTGCGGAGTCCTAAGTCTATCGTGCCATCATGGGGAGAATCCATCTCGTATCCAAACTTCTATCAGGATGATCCTCCTTTCCCGATAAGAGCAGGGCTTATTGAATTCGCCGGGTCTACTCCCCACGATCGGACTAAGAACCGCTCCTCAGAAAGGATCCCTACATGACTGCTATATAAGGCCCCAAACCCCTACGGGCATTTCTTCTCTGCACCCATGCTTTTGTAGTTTTCCCTTCTGCTACCCCAGGCTTTTGACTTAGGCATCGAAGGAGACTCCCCTAGTTGCTTCCGGAGACTCCTTTAACGATGTTCTATTTTACATGGACTACCCCGTGACGTCCCTCTGATTGGAGATAGAGGCCCTGATCATAGTGGACGAGATTTTGGCCCATCATCCTCAATCATTTTACAAATAGATTGTCTTAAAACTTCCTCATATAAAACATTACTATCTCAAACTAATGATAAAAAATTAATTTATGCATAATAGTAGTGTGATTATACTTATTTTATGTGTTTAATATAACTCCGTTGAAGTATGAGCCTCTTGTGCTTAGCCGGTCCCAAGCTCGGATAAAGGAGGAAGGTTGCGATAGGTGACAGCCAGCGTAAAAATCTAGCCACATCTCATGATATGGATTCAATCAAAATGAAAGTTGGGGAGTCCTCTACTCACGATGCACTGCACCGGAGCTCGGGTGAAGTAAGAAATAGGCAAGAGTTGAGGGCGTTCCCCGCAAGCAACGTGTAACGACCCACCACCCTATAATTGGAAACCCGATTACTAAATGGGTATCGGATCATTATCTACGGGTTCACACCCGGATCTCATACGACACGTCTGGAGAAGTAAGCGTCAAACAAGGCTAAATATAACAATCTCACGGACTTCAAGGAAAGCACAAGTGCGCAGGAAGTAAATTAATAATGTCCGTATACAGTCCAACAATAATTACATGGTCCAAGAAATTAAATAAGTACAGGCAGAAGCAAAGTACAACAACATCGGGGTATACCCCATAATTGAGATAACTGCTGACCCGCACACCAAAAAGAACGTCACACGCCGCCACTCGCCAAGAAGTCTACACCTGAAACCACAGGGAGTGAGCCACACCAGAATTGGGCTCAGTAGGTGTAAGGATTAAGGTTTCGGATCCGGTTATCGGGTCAGTTTCTGGGTCGGATCCCTTGGTTTGGGCCCTGATCGGATAAGGGAGTACCATCTAAATGACGTCTAGGATGCACGACGCCTTTTGAACGGCGTCTTGCTGGGTGGACGCCATTTAGTTTGGTTGTCGTTGTGCCACGTGGGCGGACTTTGGGCCGCTAGAGTACGGCCCCTGTCGTGTCGCCTGTACGGCGTCCTAGTTGGACGACGCCATTCAGACTACGACCCTGGGTTGTCAGTGTACGGTGCCGGTCTTGTCATCTGAACGGCGTCTTGGATAGGCGACGCAATTCAGAGTCTCTGTCAGTACGGCCCGTCATGTCTACTGATAGGCGTCTGTATCGCACGACACGTTTTACCCAGCTTCTGGTTGATCCCGCGAACCCTCCTTCCTTTCCCTCATTTCCTCCTCCCTTCTCTCTTTCCTCTCTCCCCCAGCGGCTCCGACGATCCCTCTTCTCCCTCCTTCTTTTCCTCCCACCATTTCATCTCTCCCTCCACTCCATCGACCTCCTAACTCCCACCACTACCTCCTCCGCGGGGTTTTCTCTCCGGACGGCGGCCGACGTCCCGGTGGAGTAACGACGTCCTCGGCGGTACCGGCGGCGGCGTGGGGAGAGACAGGTTGGCGGTTCGGAGCTCGGAGGAGTTCGAGTAACCGGTAGGGTGACGATTCCCATTGTATTTCATTCAAAACCATGTTTTCTCGCATTTGAAGCATGTATCTTTTCCCGCTTTGAAGCATGTTTAGGGGCGTTTTTGGGGTGAAAACGCTAAATGCATGAATGAGAAATTAGATGTTCTAATGGGTAGTTAGATTCTCCTCCTTCCCCTCTATGCTTTGTGGCGTTTCTGTGCATTCTGTGGGAGAAATCCCAACTTGTGGATTGGGGGAAGTGGAGGGGAAAACCTGTCTGTCAAGGCTAAATGGCGTCGAGGGTCAGAGACGCCTTTTAGAAAGGCGGCTCCCACCCACGACGCGATTTAGCCCCATTAACAGACTCTGTCTATGGACTGACAACCGTCCAAGGACAGTGACGCCTTTTTAAAAGGCGACTTGTGTGGACGACGTGTTTTAGTGGAAATTATCTCGTAGCACTGTCCCTACTTCTGTCGTTGTTAGGCGACGAAGGACAGCGACGCGTTTTCATAGGCGGCTACCTAGGGCGACGCCTTTTAGGCCATGTTTTGAGGCCAGTTTTCACATGAATAAGTTTAGGAGGTTTGATTGGCGTCGGCCTTGGGCGACGCGATTCAAGACAGAATCACATTAATTCATGCTATTAATATGTGTTTACACTGTTAGATAGTTCAATCAAATGCATGCTTTAAATGTACTCGATAATGATGGATTCTATGTGACCGGATCGCACTGCGTTGTGTTTCGTGCGACCGTGGACTTCTTACGTGACCGGATGATGGATTCCATGTGACTGGATCGCACTGTGCTGTGTTTTGTGCGACTGTGGACCTAGAGTGACAGTTGTAGCGCTTGACACCCTGTGTCGGTGTGGGTGGGACACAGCGCCGGTGGGAGCAGTGGCGGGGTGACGCCTAGTGAGAGAGGGTCACCTAGTGAACCCCGGGGTTAGCCAGTACCGGTGTAGGAGTGGTACCTGTGGAGTGTCACTCGGGTTGAGGGAAGGAGTAACCACCTGAGTCAGTTGGGCCGGAGTAGCTAGCGTGCTATCCGAGGGGTTACTGTTTGGTCTCAGCAGGTCGGTGTTTCCCACGTTTGGTTGTATGGTTGGCGTGTTTTGCCGAGACGTTGGTTGTAGGTTCCCTAGTAAAATGGTTTCTGAGATATGCATGTTACATTTTGAATGCACGTGGTTTATATCGAGAATTAAGGGTAGTAATTACTGCTTTACTTGCTTATTTTACCTTTATCTGTGCTACTGCTCTTGTGGGTGCGTGAGTGGGTGGTGGGGATCGAAGGATCCCTACTGAGTCTTTTCCTTGAGACTCACCCCTGCGGTTTTCAGGTGAGGGTTCCAGGCAGGCTTAGCGAGGAGAGTGCTGCTTAGAGTTGCGCGCCAGCTGTTGTTGTTCCGGGGTATGCCCCGACATAGTTGTTATTTTATTTCTGGCATGTACGCTTAATTATTTCTTTTCTATTGGAGTATGTAATTATTTGTTGTGTCCAGTCGCATTGTAATAACTTTTAATTCTTGTACTTCCTTTTCAGTTCAATGCGATGTGAATGTTTAGCTTAGTTAATTATTTATTTTCCAGACTTATCTAGATCCTGTTTTGGTTCCAAAATAATGATTCGGTACCCATTTAGTAATCGGATCCCCGATTATAGGGTGGCGGATCATTACAGTAGGGATCATCCGATGCCCGTCTCCCCCCCCCCCCCCCCCCCCCCCCACACACACACACACAAGTGCAGCAATATGGAAAAGAAGGCAATTTAATTAAAGCAGTAAACACAATTCCGACATATTCCCAATTTATGATATAAAACATATGCATTCGCAATATAACAGGCACAGTTCTAAGCAATTCAAGTAACCCAACTCAACACCATAGTTCGTAACCAAAGATCCGGCTAAACACTCAAACCACATTGTCGACCGCATACAAACGACGCCTCACAACACCACCAACACCCATGCATGTCCACCCCTACGATGTTCCGGACACCGTAGGGTGAGGCAGTGAGTCAAACTAGGACTAATTGGGACTAGTGAACCACCACTGCCCAGTTACGTGTGCATACAAGCAATCTAGACCACTGTCCTATCGACCGGACTTTCCTCAACGCCAGGCCTAGGTGCTTCACGAGGGCCCTGGAGACCGGCAAAACCCCCTCAAGCCGAAGCTATTACCCTTAACCCTAACCTCCCGGGTCATATCAGGCCGAAGGGCGAAGGGTACCACTCGTAACCTTGATATCTCAGGTTTCATCAGGCCCAGTGGCGAAGGGTAAACTCCAGCAGCACCACACCCGGCTCCACAGAAAGAAACACGCCGGAAACTGCCATGACAAATTAGGAAAACACCGACCTACTTGGACCAAACAGCAACCCCTCGGATAGCGCGCTGGCTACTTCGGCCTGACCGGCTCAAGGTGGTTCTGCTTCCCCCAGCCATAAGTGAAACACTAACATGTACTCCTTCCACACCGGTACGGCAACAATGCCACCTAGACACCGCGTCCCTCCCACACCGACACATGGTGTCAAACGTAAACCACAATCGCATAAACACATGTACACACAATGTTATTCCGATTATACATAAATCCTTGGCCTCGATGTACGATTTCAAGCATGCATTTAATGAGGTTCTATCTTGAATCGCGTCGCCCATGGCCGACATTATTCAAGACCCTTAGACTGGTTCATGTGAAAACTGGCCTCAGAAGATGGCCTAAACGTGTCATGCAAGGTAGTCATCTCTTAAAAGGCGTCGTTGTTCCCAGTCGCCTAATCACTACAGAAACAGAATCAAGCCACGAGGTGATTCTGAACTAGAACGTGTCATCCTAGGAAGTCGCCCTTTGAAAGGCGTCGCTGTCCCTTGACGCCATTCAAAATATAACTCTATTCTCACAGAAACCGCTTCTGGGATGAATTTAGCCTAAATGACGTTGTCCTATCAAGACGCCATTTAGAGCCCAATTCCTAGTTCCCTTGAACCTCTCCCCCAAAATTATCTCAAAAATACCCAAAGTAGAAAATGATGGGGAGAATTCAATTTAGTACTTGGAATACACTAATCCCCATTTCGTAAAAATGATCATTTTCATGTAAAAAAACACTTAAACATGCTCATTCTACCCAATTGTCTTCACACGTCAATGCTTCAAGTAGGAAAACATGGATTAAAATAACCAAATCACATATAAGGATCGTCCCCCTACCGGTCACTTGAACTCCTCCTAGCTCTGTGCCGCCGAACCGCCGCCCCGCATACCGCCGCCGGTACTGCCGTGAACACCGTCACTCTGTCGGGACGTCGGCCGCCGCCTGGAGAATGAAGTGCCGCGAAGGAAGTGGTGGTGGTAGTGGTGAGAGGTAGAGAGGTGTTGGAGAGGTGGAAGAGGAAGAAGGGGAAGGAGAAAGGGAAGGGGAAACGGAGAGAATCAGAGAGAGGGAAGAGAGAGAGTGAGAAGGAGAGAATGAGAGAAAGGAGGGGAGGTTCGGGGTGTAAACTGAAACAGGTTAAATCGTGTCGTCCTGGGCAGACGCCTTTCAGGTGACAAGACCGGGCCATACTTTGACAGAATGTCTGAATCGCGTCGTCCATCCAAGACGCCGTTCAGACGACATGACCGCGGCCGTGCTCTCGCGACCCGAAACTGGCCCATGTGGCACCCACGTGGCAAAGTCTAAAACGCGTCCTCCTCTCAGGACGCCGTTTGAACCGCGTCGAGCCATATGCCCCAGCCCCTACAAGGCCCCAAACCGAGGGGTCTGGCTCCGAAACCGACCCAATAACTGTACCCGAAACCTCAATCCTTACATTCTCCCCCATAAAAAGAATTTCATCCTCGAAATTGTAACTGCTCGAACGATAACCATTGTCGACAATTCCATACCGGTAACACGGATCTCGTCAATCGCCCTCACAGATCACACTCCTCCATAGGACTTCGTATAATCGGTCGATCTCATCAACACTAGGCTAATTACATTCTATAATTCTGCCAATACTGATGGACCAATATAACCATTCATTAGCCTTACGAGGTACATATTAGAAAATTGATTCTCCACCATGTCCAAAATACATAAAAAGTGCCATAAGAGCTCACAACTACAACATAAAAGATAAGACAAAAGTGTTCATCTAGCCCATCATCTCGGACCTCTTCTAAGAGAACACAGAACACTGCTTTAGGCCCTGGGCTCCTTCTGACTACTCGGTTCCTGACGTATCTTGTTCTTCTGGGGACAGTTCCTTCCAAGATGTCCCTTCCTACCACCGTTAAAATAGCTACCACTGACCAATGGACATATCCGATCACCATGCTGTCTACCACAACGGGGACAATGATCCGTCACATCATGTCCCGCTTCCTACTGTCTGCTAGCCATAGTCTGCATCTGCCAAACCGAGCCATCATCGTCCTCATCATAAAGCATCCCTTGGAACCCGAACCCAAAGGAACTCGAACCGTCTGTCGAAAGGATCGCTGATTTGTTCTTGCTTTGTTGCTTCCCTCGTGCTGACCGCTCCAACTCTTTCGCCATTTGTTGGAACTGAGTCTCCACTGCTGCTGCGCACCAAACTCCTGACGCATGATCACTACAACAATGAGATGCCACCATTCCCCTCAGATCATACCAGAGTCCATCCACAAATCTCTCTGTTCGACGTTCCTCATGCTCATATATGTGTGGAACGAACCTTCCGAGAGCCACAAACTTCATATGATATTCTAGAACTGACATATCATTCTGTACCAATTCCATAAACTCTCTTTCCTTCGCCTTCCGAACATGCCTCGAAAAGTACTGTCCACTAAACTCTCTCACGAATACCTCCCAAGGAATCTCTCTCAAGGACCTATTTGAAAACATCATTCTCTTGATGGTAACCCACTAATTGTAGGCATCATCTTTCAACAAGTAGGTTGCCAACAAAGCCTTGTCATTCTCGGCACATTCAAGAACATCGAATGCCTTCTCCACTTCCTTAATCCAATGAGCTGCCTCGTCTGGGACTGGTTGACCCGTGAAAGAAGGGGTCTTCAACTTCAAGAACCGTTCCATCACCGTGGATTGACCACCTCGGGAGTTGGATTCCTCACTACCATCTCTCGACTAGTATCTAGACATTTCCCCAATCATAGCCTCCATGAATCGATCCACATTATGCCCATCTGCCCCCAAACTACCATCGTCAGTTCCCGTACTACGAACCAACGGAACTCTCCTCTTCGGTGCCATCACCACTTTATAAACATGAAAATTAAACAAGAACGTCAAAACCTATTAATCTATGCCAGCAACCATCGCCTGTATAGACTCGTACTTATTGTTGGACTACGATCTAACGTAGTTTATCACATACTCGACCAGACTGAGCTCTGATACCATTTGTAACAACTCGCCACTCTATAATCGGAAACCCGATTACTAAATGGATATCGGATCATTATCTACGAGTTCACACCCGGATCTTACGGACTTCAAGGAAAGCACAAGTGCACAGGAAGTAAATTAATAATGTCCATATACAGTCCAACAATAATTATATGGTCCACGAAATTAAATACGTACAGGCAGAAGCAAAGTACAACAACATCGGGGCATACTCCGGAACTAAGATAGTTGCTGGCCCGCACACCAAAAAGAACACCACACGCCGCCACTTGCCAAGAAGTCCACACCAAAAAGTCCACTAATTTTTAGAACTGAAAAATCAACAAATAGACCAAATATTATCAAACATATTTGAAAAGTTGCCGAACTTTACGAACATGTCAAGTAGGTCATACGTAAAATGTAGGCAAAGTTTCATCAATTTTTAGATTGGTTTAATATGATTTTGGACTGATGTTCCGATTACAAGAATTTGACTAATAAAATTTCAACAAATTAAAACAGATGGCAAAATAAATATCAAATAAGATCACAAAATTCTCAAACTTTACAGAGAAGTCAAGGACATATAAAATATGTGCCTACAAAATTTCATATGATTTGGATATGAATCGAGTGAGATAAACGGTCCACAAATTAAGATTTCAAAATTGTACGGATAGATTATATAGTCTGAAAAAAAAAAAATAACAAAAGAACTCGAAAAATTACAAAATTTATTAGACATGAAGATAACATAAAAAACAAGTTTCGATCAAAATTTTAGCTTTATTGGACATCAGACCAAAGATAACAAATATCTATAACTCATGTGATCATAATTTAAAAAAAAAACAGATTGAATAGACATATTATATATTGTAAAATAATAATCATGAAAGAAATAGAAAATTAGATCATAGAAATATAAAATTTGATAATAATTAAGTAGACATATAAATCAAGCTTCTTACTAATTGATTAACTTTTAATTTTTTTAAAAATAATATAATTTTTATTACAAAATAGATTATGCTTAAGGTTATCCACCTACCTCCTAAAGAAAGATTAGTTTTTAGTTATTATGTGACTTTCTTGCTATCTATCCAAACTTTATTCTTCTTCTAAACTCTTTTTTACATTCTTTAAATTCTTCCACATGTTTTCTAAGCCTCTTGAAATCATCAACAAGTATTAAAATCAACTCGCATGAAGTTTAACCCTTTCTTCTCTCTTTTTTCTTAAGAACAACACCATAAACTTACCCTCCAAAAAGAGTCGCACACCTTAATGGCTCCAACATGAATGCAAAGACTTTTTTATAGCTAATTCTCCTTTTTGTACCAAATACTAACTCTCTCTTCATCCTTAGGGTCGGAGTTTCACCCTACAAGACTTTCTCTTCAAGTTAAACTAGTTATCTTAGTGCAAATTAAATTTTATTTTCGTAATCTACAGTTTTATTTTATGAAAATATCTAAAGTTGACGAATTAAGTGCCCGAATTAGGAAAAAACTTTCTGCTGCAAAGTTTTAGAACTTTTTTTTAGTCTTTCTAATGCCACTATTCTCATTATTCTTTGATTTTGTATAAAAAGTTATCCCAATTTTATTAACCTACAATCTTGAGTATTTTGAACTAAAAAATATGGCAAATTCTATTCCCATCTAAAGATGTCCATATTCCAACTAATAAACGACTTATTTTAAAAATATTATCTTCACAAAAATTCTATAATTTTAAGTTATCTTTATGAACATTGTCTTACATAATTTAAAATTTTATATACGAAATAATACTTAAAATAGCAAGACTGTGTCAAGTAAATATGTGTACAAAATCTTAATTCAAGTATGATTCAAACTATGATTTTCTATCTTCAAATTAAAATTTTAATCGCACTCGAATTTAATATATTATATATTTCTAATACAATTCAAATATCACTTTCACAAGTTTCTAACTCATTGTTAACTTTAATTATACTTGTCCTTCTTTCCTAATTTGAATCTTAGTCCTATTAGGACTTATTTTCCATTAGTAGTAATTTCTAAAACTGAGCATCAATATCTTTTACTTTTAAAATATATTAATTAGTAAGTTTTTTTTACAAAGTTATAAATCTTTTCATACTCTTTTCAATGGTATCAACATGTCTTAAACTGAATCTTTTACAATTACTATGCTACTATCTAATGCATCAAATCCTAAATTTTAACTAAATTAGTGGGCTGTACTTACCCTTATCATTGGGCTAATGAGATTTTATAATTAGATTAATTAGACTAGATCAAATTACTTAACTCACAAATGGACACTCATATTGGTTAATTTGTCTAACTTAAATTCATTAAATTAATTGATGTATTGTAAATGTGCAAGGCATAACAAAAACATATAGGCAATGATGCAAATGCCTTGATTATTATGTAGAACCAAAGAGTTTCAGTGCTACCAAATTTCAAACTGACAGGACGTTACGTATTACCATTCCCTAATTTAACCGGTCAGAAATTAAGATTTCACCTATTGCCTTCGGATTCAAACAAATATCCCATCCAAAATCCATGCTTATAATAGAATCGGACCAATATCTCTTTAAGTTGGCATTGTACAAGCAAAGTCAAATGATTATGGTACAATCAGTAACAAAGGTCAAATGATGATAAAAGATGAGCATAGATCTAGAATTTGAATTAACAAAGTGCTACGTATATGTCAAAATATATGTTTTTCTATATATAATAACTACTTAAAGAGCCAACGTGGTCATATATATGGAAAGTCAAATCAAAGTTGATGCCAATATATTTCTAGACAGAAGAATATATCTTAAGAATATTCTCATATTTTTTAGATCAATGATCGGATTTTTTAGTCATTCAACTTATTTTCTAAAGTTAAAAATTTAATAAATAGGTCTAAAAATAGTTAAAAATAAAAAATAGACAAACTTGGTGAACATGGCAAATAAGACCAACGAAATGTGTATATAAAGTTTCTTACAAATTAGAGTTCATATGAGTGATTTAGAATACCAAATGTAAATTCAAGAACTGGAGTCAAATTTGACCAGTCGAATAAATAGCATAAAAATGACGAACAAATTTTAGAAATTATAAAATTTGTAGTCAAAATAAAGTTGTGGTTAAAATTTCAAATAATTTGGACAAGTATTCACAGAGTTATAGATAAAATAAGTTGGATAAAATTTCCAAACTGACAGCATATAGAATAGTCTAAATCGCATCTAGTCAGGTTGACTTCTTTTGAAAGAGTTTGAATCACTGGGTTTGAATGGCGTTTAATCCGACTGACAGCTTTTGAAAGACGTCCATTGAGATAGATGTCCTTTCGACAAAATTTCGAGAACTGTCATAATTCGTGAATTTGACAAAGAATTGATAAATCAAAGTGGGATTTGAGATCATAGACTTATAAAATATACTTTTACGAATCCAAATTGGCCACTTAAAAAAAATTAAAATGTTAATATAATACAAAATATCTCATTTGAAGGAATCCAAATTGACCACTTAAAAAAATCAAAATGTTGGTATAATACAAAATATTTCATTTGAAGGATTATTGTGGCCTACTTTCGGAAGAAGAACAACTTTTGATCCATCTCAAAGTAAGTCATTAAGCTCTAACCACGAATCACGCTGGTTCTAGAACCTCTCTTATGTCCTCTACACCTCTAAGAACACAAATCACATATTAGAATATATACATAAGAGATTAAACCAAAAATCCCTTTTAGTTCGTCATGAAGAATACATTGTTCTTACCTTGGAAGTTCAAATGCAACTCGAGGAGTCCTAGCACAAATTCAAGAGGCCTTATATAGTCTTTTCTCTTCCTAATACAAGTAATAAACCCCATTTTCCATGCTGAAGGCAAACTCCAACCGTGGAAGACTTAATCTCTAAGTAAAAGTCAATTCTTGGGGCAATTAGGAAATTTGTTTTCGCAGATAAGTATTTCCTAATATAAAAACGCTTAAATTCAACAAATATCCCATCTGAATTAGCAAAAACTCTTTTTGACAAAGTTGTGGATCTTAAATTGTGCTTTCCAATGGTACCAAGATCACACTTTTTAGCTAATTGAGCGAAAGGTTATCATCATTTTATCGAGCTGTAATCACGCAAGTCCGAACCGAGAAGACTAAGTGTTAGAACTAGACTAGATTCCTCCTTAGAATACTATTCGACTTAGTGGGCCTAATGATTTATCTAATGGTTCCTGCCCACTAAATTCATTATTTTAATAAATAATTAACTATAATCTATCCTATTACCTATGATCCATTAATTAATCATATTGGACTTAATTAATTAAAATCCACTTAAATAACTAAATTAGGATTAATAATTCAAGGCCTATTAACTAAATAAATTGAGTTTAAGATCTAGAGTATAACAGTTTAACATACAAATAGCCTGTTTAAATTACTCATTTGATTAGTTGTGCTTTTATCTAATAAGCCATCCATGCTTCTTTTGGATTAGCTTTTGAATGTCATCATTTGATCATGCTATACCTTGTATAGTCCTTGAATCATTTTATGATAAATATATGACATTCTTAGTTGAAATCTAAAATTTGATCACATGAATATGAATACGCTACTAGTCATCTCTCTTTGTTGTAAAATATGTGGTATATGAGCCTTCCGATGTGTGAAGGATGCCTCCCTATGTCTTGGAGGATATGTGATTTGTTTAGGTCATAGATAGTAGATTTGAACAAGAGAAACATTAATTTACTTAAGGATTGTGTTTACGTGTTATTAAATATACGCGTGCTAGTAGACCTGATCATGTTTAGTAGTATGCACATTTGATTCCATATGCTTCATGAGATCATGCTTTGCATCATTTGTTTATTTGAGTTATATGTTGAATTGCTTGATTCATCGTGATTATAAATTTGATATCATGTGAATTTCAAATCTTATCATATATTTAGCATGTAGTGGATATATTGTGCAGTGAGTATTTGTCCTTTTGAACTTACTAATCATCTCATATTCTATTGATGAGGAGGAGTAGAGGCAATTTCTACTCAGTTTGAGGTGTTATCTAGCATAACTTAGTAGTTTGATTCCAATTTTAGTAACATGAAATGTAATGGGGATGATGAGAATTTAATGTAATCTTCTTGATTAAAGAGTATGAAAGTTTCCTATTAGTTGAACAATGTTATTTGTGGACTATAGTATTGGCTATGTGTTAAACATTTTAGGTTAATTGATGATAATTAGTATTTATTTATTTTGTTTTATGTTATCTGTAGTTACTATCTCCCGTAATCTGATTTATTTGCTACGTTGATCTTACGTTACGTAACTTGAATCTTATGTAAGTCATTGGACTAGACTGAATTAGGGGCATGACATCAAGAGATACATAAGAATGCTATGACGTACCTCCAAGTGACGTGCTTGCCAATTGGGGGAGTGATGAAAGAGAGCAATAGTCTGATGAGAAGCAAGTGCAAGGGTTGAAGAACACAGAAATACAGGGAGTGGCTACAAAAGATGTTTGAACAAAAGTTTGAGTATGAAATGACTAATATATTAGTTGGAAGTCGATTAATTAGGAGAAATCCAATCAATATTCAGCTAAATCTGATAAAATAAAAACTTATAAACAAAAGAAACTAAAAGTTCCGTCGAAGACAAGATTAAATAAGCATAGTTAAAAACTCATATGATAGCCTCCTCTTGAAAGAAGGAAAAGCCTCCCGAGTGAGAGAAGCTTCCTCTCAAGTGAAAGGGGGTGGGGTTCCTCCTAAGTGGAACATCCTCCCCTAGGGCGAGGGACGCTGGCTAGAGGGGTGAAGATGGGTGCCCATGGAAGTGGTCCAGCAGGGAAATAACATTGTCTCCACCCCTCTCCCCCTCCCTCTCCCTTTCATCCTCTTGTGAATGAATGAATATAAAAATAAGAACATAGCTATATAGACATCAAATTGGAAAAAAAAAACTATAAGCCTTGTTGCTATATATCTATTTGAAACTTGGAATAAGAGACATCAAAGTTTGGAGTGAGGTGAAAAAGATCTTTTTTTTATTTATTTGTCAGTACGTGAAAAAAGGATTTTGTGATAGCCGGAGTAATTAAATTTAATTGAGATTTGTGGGAATAATGGTGATACATTTTTATTTACAGAAAAAGTATCATAAATATCTTTCAAACAAAAATGCCGTGATTATCCTTTTCACTGCTGTTAGGGTAGTCCCATGACTCCCATGCATCTAGTCTAATTATATACTCGTCATGCAGTATACTTTTGGTATGAGTGCAACGAGGCCAAGTAGGCTGCCCTTTTGTCCTCCATCTAGGTTTTTGCACCCGTTGTGTCCTGTTTCTCGCAGCCCTTTTTGTCTATGTACATCAGGTTGCTAGCTTAGGGTTCGGCTAAGTAGGCTACCCTTTTGTCCTCCATCTTCGTCTCCCACCTGTATTTCTTGTTTTCTTTTGTCCTTTTTTTTCTTTCTCTTCTGCACAGGTCTTGGATCCCTGACGTAGTGGTAGATCTCGGCAATCCATCGACGAAGCCTCAGATTGGAATGGATCCCAGTTTGGGATTGTGGAGAATGATGCTGGAGTTCGTGTCCTCGAGCTTAATCTGTAATTTGTTGGTGGTGTACGTCTCCAAACTTCCTCAGTTCAAAATTACTTTGGTTATGCAGTCTTTCCTACAAGTTCAGCCGATTTCTTTGTTGGAGGCCTCCGGCTTCCTCAAGCTCGTTGGATTCTATGTTCGCTTGACCACCCCATCATCCATCTTAGTGTTGCTTTGTTGTTACTCGTCTCTAAACTGTTCTTTCACTTTGTCTACTATCCTAGTGACAATTTGTGTTTTCTGTATTCGTCTTTCTTCATGTTCATGTGTGTACTCAATCTTCTCTTATCAATGAATGAATGGAGGCAACTTTATGATAAAAAAAAGAAAAGAAAAAAAAAGAGTGCAGCGAAGCTTAGTTATGTGTGTTCCATCTATTTTGCGGATCGAAAAGGAAGGTACATATGGATGCACTGCGTCACCACAGAAGATGGTGCAACAGGCAGTTTTTTTAGTAATATTTGCTGATCCATGCATGACGTAGCGTCAAATTGCATATTCTTTTTTAATGTTTTGATTGTCCAGTTAAAGGTTGGATAGTACAGAAACCAAGTTGAGATGGCCTCCCAACTTGACTTTTATTGCATCTGCTGCACTACCAGTTGAGATTATACTGTTCGTGCAGCGAGTATTATTTTTCTTTAGCAGCAGATTTCTAACTTAATGTAACCCACCAAGTTCTACCTCTACTATCTAACTGGGTGGCCCACGTGAACATGGGCTACGATTGCAGCTGGAAAGGATTACCCAATAGGTTGCTGTTATGGCTTCAGGTGAGGACACTTTTTCGCCTTTTGTAAGGGTGGGAAAATCAAGTCCATTAGGATATAAATAAACATATTAAGCTCGAAATTTCACAAAAGAAAACGAAATTCGGGGGTGCAATCATTTAGCAAATTGCCAGCAAATATCTTTTTTAAGTCAAGGGGATATTTTTTTAAAACTGATATTTATAATGGATAAGATAACAAATAAAAATTTAATCCAAACCAACTTCTTACGGTAATCTTTTTGACTAGCACGTGTAATGGCTAAGATCATTGATCTGCTTTTACCCACGTGCTGACTTGCATGCGCAATATAAAACTTC
Source organism: Zantedeschia hybrid cultivar (assembly GCA_030544215.1). Lineage (NCBI taxonomy): Eukaryota > Viridiplantae > Streptophyta > Magnoliopsida > Alismatales > Araceae > Zantedeschia > Zantedeschia hybrid cultivar. Next base: position 74,254,371 of record JARZZO010000005.1, on the reverse strand, counting down.
TTAGTCCATCGTAACAAAATCACATGAAATAAGATTTGGATCACCTCGGTACAAAGAAGAGTTTCTATTGGATGCTACTCACATGTAATAGACCGACCCCGTACAACCAAGAACTCTGTGCAACAATAATCGATAGCGAGATATGAAAGTAACCAAATTTTTGGACGTAGAGTTACGATGTGATTAGTTATTCTGAATTGTTTATTTTAAGATAAAAGTATTTTACTTTAATAGTACTATGACAAAATCTAAGATGAGATATTAAGTTCTTGAGTGTAAGATGAAATTATTTATTCATCTAATTTTAAAAAGAAATAATTTTGATATGAAATAATTAATTCCTCAAATTAGAATTAGTCTTATCTTGAGAATATTTGTATTTTTTTAAATTTTGCTTTTGAGTTAAGCAATGCGTGAACTCTCGTGTAAAGAGTGCATTTTGAAGAACTGTACTGGCAAGAGAGAAAGTAGGCTAAGACAAGGGGGGAGGCGCCATCGGCGACGTCCCTCATTGCGGTCTGATGACGACGACTTCCACCGATTCCGGCACTCCCCTTGTCTTTACCTCCACCGGTTCCAATCCCTCTCCATCGTCCAACCCCCACTCCCCGTCGAGAGAACCAAACCAGAGCTCTAATCTCCCCGCGCCCGAGATAGCAACGTGTCTCTTGTTCTTCACGTGAACATCGTGCGTCGCCTGTGCCAGAAGGCAGCGGAACTTTTGTGCTGGACGAATAACGGAAGAGTAATATCGAGCAGAAGAAATACCCATCCACTTTAAAAGAGCAAACACACGCGGCGAGGGAATCCGCATGTGATGCTTGGTGCGCATGACGCCGGTGCGCATAAGGGAGAAGGAAGCCTAAAGAAGGCTTTAAAGAGGATAAAAGCGTAAAGGGGGTTCATTGTTTATTTATGTGGATTCTTAAAGTTTATGTCGTTCAAAATGTTCACCTCAAATCAGTGTAATTGTCATCGTACGCCTAAAATGAATCATACTTTCACCTCTGTCTTAATTCAACCGTCTCTTCAACTAAGGAGTTGTTTGTTTTAGTGTAAAATTTTATAAATAACCGGTTTCAAAATCGCCGATTTTAAAATAAGTGAAAATTTCATGTTTAAAATTAAAGAATATTTGTTTGATTGTTCGTAAAATAAAATAAGAAAATTTTAATTTATAATAAGTCGTTACTGTAAACCAAAATAAGAGAATTAGACTGTCCAATGGATAGATAAGACTTAGACAATATTTTAATTTACATTATTTTACATCATTTCAAACAACTGTAGACGTTGTAAAATAAAATAATTGTTCCAAATTACACTATTTACGCTAAAAAACGAACAACCCCTAACTACAATTGAATTAAGATTTGGTTTTGTTGAAAAATATCAATTGTACTTCTAAGGAAGAGGAAGAGAAAGACAAATGGAGGAAAAATGAAAATTTCTTCATTGACATTTAAAATAATACAATCATAATTCATTATTTGTGTTAGTAATGTTAGAAGTATAATTTTATTTAAATTTTTATAATATAACTGTCATATTATGATTTTAAAAGGATGTAACTTCCAATACTTTCGACCTTGGGAATGGGAAGGTAAAAGCTCCCAAACATGTGAGGTTGGATCAACTTTTAGGGTGTGTTAAGGGTGAAAAATTCTTGTTCCTTGGGAAAGGAGAATTTTTTCTTCATAGACTAAGATATATTCTGAGATAAAACTATAATTTTTTTATAGTTAGGAGTTATTAGAAAAATGAAATATCACATTGCTAAATCTCAATGAGGGAGATAGAGATTTATGGAAATTAAGAAACATTTTTGGGATAGTTTTTTATCTAAAAAACTCTAATCTTATGAAACTACTTTTTTGTTAAGCTTTAATTTGCTAAAACTCTAATCTTAGGAAAACTACTTTTTTTTTTTCAAAAATAGTCTTTTCCTTGCATTCTAAACCCTTAACTCATGGTTAAGACATATTCCGAAAACTTCTAGATAAAAGTTACTTTTGACTTTTATATTTCATGTGAAAATATTAAGCAAGAGTAGTTATAATTAATCTTGAGTGGTTACAGAAGTCAACCTTTCAAACTAATTTTATCTATAGTCAGAAAACTTTATTTAGAGATCAAAATACAATCAAATTATTAGATAAATATTTTTTATATTCTAATTCATTTTCCTCAATTCTATCGCCGGAGTGCATGTTCCCATGTCCGGTGATGCGCACGCGATCCGGACACCCGGAGTAGATTAGGGGCACCGCCGCCACCGTTTGTTTAATCCTGGGGCGGCTGGAGAAAGTTAATCCCATTTCCTTATCCTTCTTCGTGCGCTCACCCGTCGCGGTCGCATGTCACTTTTTAGTGGGTTGGCGGGGACCAGTTGAGCAGACTAGACCATACTACCCGCACTGTAGCCTACTTATTACAACACTCCAGTCTCAAGCCACCTCTCTCTTTCTCCCTTCCCCCCCGGTGTTGTCCTCCTTTCGGACGCAAAGGTAAAGGGAAAGGACAAAGGAGGGCGTGCTGGTCAGCGGCAGGGGGGCTGGGGGGATTCGTAGGCGGAGGCGGCGAAGGGGAAGAAGCGCCCCCGCGCGTTTGCTGCGGCGCAGCGGGTGCTTGGTCCGCCACCAGAGATGGCGAGCAACACCCGTGGGCGGCAGCAGCTGAAGGCCATGCTCCGGAAGAACTGGCTCCTCAAGACTCGCCACCCCTTCGCCACCGCCGCCGAGGTATCTCCCTCCCTCCCTCCCTCCCTCTCTCTTTCTATATATATCTCTCATGTACACCTCGATTCCTGCTTTTGGCGATCATAGTCGTAGGAGGAACGCCAGTTGTGGAAGCATGCGTGGCGGTGGCTTCTCAGACCGGGAATCCCTGGCTGCCGCGTTTTGTTGTGAATTCTACTCGATGTTCGTGTGTTTTCCTTGTTGTCTGATCCTTTTATGCAATGGATTCTGCAGCTGCTGCTGCCCACGGTCGTCATGTTGCTGCTGATTGGGGTGCGGACGCGTGTCGACACGCAAATCCACCCCGTGCAGGCGTATGCGTGCTTTCTCTCGCTTTTGTGCCCAATTGTGTTTTGTGATGCCGACTGGGCTAACCAGGCGTTCTGTGTTCTTTATCGCTCTGTTTTTGCTTGCATTTTGCGAGTTGGCCGATGACATCCGGTGTTCTTGGCGATCCTCTGAAATTTTCAGGTACATACGCAAAAATATGTTTGTGGAAGTGGGGAAGAGCGAGGTGTCTCCCAGTTTCGAGAGCATCCTCGAATTGTTAGCCTCTCGAGGTGAACATCTGGCTTTCACACCCGACACGGAGGAGACCAGGACCATGCTCGATGTGCTGTCCTTCAGGTTCCCACTTTTGAAGGTAGCTATTCTTCTTTTGAAGGCATAAGATACGTTAGCTGTTTTTGAATTTGCGATAAATACTTTGGGAACAGGATGCCTTACTTAGACTGCATTTGTTCCACATCTCTCAATCACTTGTTCTTATACTTTTTCATCAAAAGATTTAATAATTTCATTTGATTCCATCTATTCTACATTTTATTTACCTTTTCATTTTCAAGGGGTGGGGAAAATCCATTCACAAAGGTACTGACTCCCTAGACCCTGCATGTCTGGGAGCCTCGTGGCACTGGTCCGCACTTCAAGCATTGACACATTGAGAGTGTGTCTAGAAGGCCCAGAGAATGTCTGAAATCCTTTTGTTTTTTTGGTTGGAAGTGATAGAAGGTTCAGCAATGGTCATCACATTTTCAAGATCTGCTGCAGACTGCTGTTCAGTTTTTTGTAATGTAGGATCATGCTAACTCCTCTATTTAATATCTGCTTAGTGTGTCAGGGATGAAGAGGTTCGGTGACACCATTTTGCCTTTTTTGTATGTTCATAAATGATACAACTTGCCTTGCATTTGAGACAGTGTTGCTACTTTTTCAGTCAAAAATGAAAATGCTTACTAGGGGTTGTATCTTGGTTTTAACTATTGTTACCATAATATTTAAGAAATTTGAAATGACCAGCATGTCTGTTAGAATTTGAATGTATACACAATAATTTGTATGGCAGAATTCGTGAAGGTTCTTGGCCTGTACCTTTAGGTAAAGTACTAAATGATTACACCTTCCACTTCTTCCAGCCTACTGGATGTGCTGATATTTATTGAAGACAATATGAAGTTTAGGTAGTATACATGTGCCATGTACAAAAGCCTGTGTTAAGGCCTAACTTATGCCAAGGGTGACATAGGCAATTGAAGGGTCTACACATTGATTTTGAGTACATTAGAATTATTTGGCCAGGGGGGGGGGTTGAGGTCCTTCGTATGGAGGGATGGAGGGGTGATGTGGACAATGGAAGAGGATATTTGGCCATCACACCTGACCCGATCATAGGGCTGATCAAACCCTGTCCGAGGGATTTTCCAACCTCATCTTAGGGTCTTCTTCTCTATCTTAGAGAGGAACTCACAAAATTGACTCAAAATCACGCAAATAACTATTCATAAATTTAAAAGAGATGGTAAATGCATAAATATATTGTTTAGGGACCTTTCTAAGTCCACTTCAACTACTAAGCTCAACTATGGACTAAAATACCCTAACTAGATAACTATTGCAAAAATTCACACTAAATGTAAAAAAGAAAGTTACACTAAAAACCAGAAAAAATAAAAAAATCCACTAAATGGGCTCTAGATAGGCCAAATAAAGTGTCTACGGATTTGTCTAACAATAAGCGATGCATCAATCTTGCTCTGGTGAATCTCCGAGCCATAGATAGATGTTGGATCGCATCCTCAAATCACCGTGTAAAATACATCAGATCTGGATCCCCATCAAGGGGTGCTTGGGAGTTGGAACATGAGTTGGTACGTACCGGTATCGGCTGGCACCGGTACCATGCCTATAAAGAGTATTGGCCAATACCGGCCGATACCTTGCCGGTACCGGCCGGTATGTACTGGTACCGGTAGCCACCGATACCGGTACCGGTACTGCCATCCATGGGTAGAACAATGGAGGGGCATATTAGGGAGTAGATAGACTAGGCAGAGTCTCATGTTTGGGTTAAAAATGAATTGGCATGAGAGCAGCCAGGAACTTGGCAGAGACCAGCAGACATAGCACATAGCATGGCCAAGGCTAGAGTTGCAAGACACCACATATATAGTGTCTCCAGGGGAGGATGGGGCCACAACCACACTCTCTAGGAGGAACTTGCATGATGAGAAAGTTGAACAGCGTGGGTAGCAACTACTTATTCTGCAGGGTTAAATACTTAGATATGCATAGCATGGATGCCTAAGAATTGGAGATGGGAGAAGGATGGGAACTACGTAATCAAGTCAGCTTATCACCACATTGTGGACAAAGGAGCCCACTCCTTATTCATCAGACATGTTTGGTCACCTAATAAGAGTCCTCCCAAAGTGAAGATATTCATGGGTAGGATTTCACATGGAAGGCTCCCCACATGTGATCAGCTAGTCTATTTTTCATAGGATGCTTGGACAACTTGTTCTATTTGTGGAGAGGAAGATAAAACTTTACCATTTGTTCATAAGGCGTTCATTTGTTCAAGAGATTTTGGAGCTGCTTTTTCATAAACTTCCTGTGTACATGGCATAGTTGTCAAGGCGATGCCTAGGCGGGCCCCTAGCCGCCACCCGAGGCATCCATGCCCAATTCTAGGCGTAAGGTTTTGGACCGCCTTACTAGGACTTAATAAGGTGGGCTACGCATACGCCTATTGGCCCTGGTGTCCTAAAGCATGTACCTAAGTGCCTTGGTCTGCTTGAGCCCAAGAGACCGGATATGATTAGTGCGTCGGATCTCACTTGAAAATGCCCCCCTGGCCCCCTCCTCTAGACCACTCAATTCCCCAATCCCATTTACCCATTCCCTCCCCTGGAGCATACTGCTAGGGTTTCCTACTCCTGCCTCTGCTCACTGTCCTCTGCTGAACCCTGGAGAGCTGCAGCTGCTGATGAATCTGACGAATCTCCCCATCTCTAGCGACTATGCACTGTTTCTCAGCACCCGACCTCATGGGGGTGCTTACCCACACCCTTGCCTTGCTCCTTTGACCCAACCACCATCCCTGCATCATCGTTGTGCTGGTGGCGCTCACCTGTGGCCTTACCCTTCTTCTCTAACCCTTTGATCAGCCCCGTGTCATCGTCCAGATCATTGATGGTCGCTTGCTTTCTGTGTTAGACATCAGTCAACACACCCTTAACCCCTGTGTTGTTTGAAATTGTTGCACTCAGGTGGGGGAGGGAGGATTGATGGCTCTGCCTACACCCCTAATTGTCCCTTCCCCCACTCGTGTGCAACACTGCCGACCCTTGCCCCAATCCTTCTCTCTCTCTCTCTCATGCATACACCTGTAATATTGTTTACTACTGTCTAATTCTGTTAGATATTTGCATAATCAAAATTTCTTGTTTTTTATTATTTTTTAGTTTTATCCATCTTAGATAACTCATAAGCAATTATTTTTCTTTTGCTATTGTTTGCGGTTAGACAATCAATTTTTTTTTCTTATATTGGTTGTTGCCGTGTTTAAAACATGGCAAGAGGTAGTAGCACCACAGATGGAGTTCTGATTGTTGTGTTTAATTTCATTTTATGTATTCAAGCTTATTGTCTCATTGTAATTCATTTTCTTGCAATTTTGTATTGAAAAGTCTGCAAGCCATAGATGTATCATATATTTATTTTATTATTTTTTATATAGGTGCCATGCATATTTTTATTTTTCAACGCCTAAATGCCTCTTAAGTGGTGACCTTAGCACCTAAGCACTTGGGCTCCGTGAGAATGCCTTGGATTCATGGAATGCAGAATCGGCCGATCCGGATTAGGATCAGTACTAGCCGATTCGATTCCAGGCGTAAAAAGAAAATCGGCTAGAATCGTCTAAATCGGGTTGGAATCGGCTGAATCGCCCTATGGTATCAAAGGCATCGGAGGCGATCACTTAGGCGACGAGGCAAGGTGACGCAAGCTACCACATGGCACCTCGCTCTGGGCTTTGTTGCCTAAGCGATCACAAAACACGTGGAATTCGCTGAGGCGGTATCCTCAACTTGCCTTGCTCGCCTCCCGCACCTCAGTTTGGGGCGCATCGTAGGCCGGTTGAGTAATCCGGCTCATTAAACTGAGTCTTTCAAGCCTTTAAAAACCCGCGACGAGCGGCTTAGTCCCTCTTCCCCTCCTAGGTTCCTTCGCTTCCCCAATCGTAAACCCTAACTACTTTGAAGGATGACGGGGAACGCATCCGGTGAGGATGATGTCGGCACGCTGGCACATGGCTTCAGAGGACGAAGGGGAATAGGGCTTTGGAGGACGACATGGACTCGTCTGGTGAGGATGATGCCAACGAGCGAAGGCAAGCCGGCATAGTGCTTATCTGGTTAGGACAACACTAGCGAGGTGAGGTTAGCGCGTCTCTCTCTTTCTCTTTCTCTGCATGTGTGTTTATGGGTGCACCCCTCTCTCAGTCTCTCTCTCTGCTAAACCCTTTGAGCCCTCTGTATGTGTGTGTGTGTTCCTGTAACCCCCCCCCCCCCCCCCCCCCCCCCCCATCTCCCTGTTTTTCTCTCCCCTCTTTCCTAAGCATACCTTGATCCCGCCTCTACTATGTGTACTCTCCCTCTCTATGTTTTTCGTTTCTCTCTCTTTACTTTTTTTAAAAAAGAATTCTCCCTCTCTATTACATTTAAATGGATAAATAACTTTTATGATTTTTTGACTATATTTTGGTCATTTTTTAGTAACTTAGTCATATATTTAAAATGTTTGTATATTTTTAATAAAATGTTGCCTCAAACGCCGAGGCCATTGCCTAGATGTTTGAGGCTAAGGCGACTCCTTGATCCTTGTGCCTCTGACTACATAGGAATCGTCCGATCTGGATCGGATGAGGATCAAAATTGACGGATTCTGGAAGCGGCCATTTTTTTCAATTTTGTTCCATTTTTAACTATTTTTTGATTTTTTTATTCTTCTCTTAGATCGGCCGATCTGGATTGGATTGTATCAGGATCCAGACCGGCCGATCTTAGGAGCCGATCCGATTCAGAATTCCATGCTTGGGTTTGCCTTGTCACCTTGACAACTATGGTATATGGGCTATTGGAGGGGGTGGAGAGGTTAATTTGGGGCTGGAATCTAAGATCGTCCACCATAGGTGATTGCAGAGTATGGTGGATGATCTTACATGCGATGCTTTGGGCTATTTGAGGAGAGTGGAATGGAAGAATATTCAATGGGCAAAGCAAGACTCTGGAGAGAGTGTTTATCTTTATTTGTCAAAATGTTATCGAGTGGGAAAAGCTTTGTGTAATGTGGAAGAAAATCTTCCATTCTAGGTTGTTTGGGGGGGATAGTGGGCAGTGCACCACCTTGATGTGGGCCGTATCTTTTTTATAAGGTTTTTTTTTCAGAGCATTCAGATCTTACACTTGCACATCCCCTTCTTTTCATATTTAATAAATTTGTAGTACGATCCACTTCCCCCCAAAAAATTGTTAGGATTATTTCTTGCCTTCTTAGAGAGAATTTTACATCTTTGCCTTCATCATTTGCACAAAGTTGAACCCTTAATGTGATGCTCAAACAGCACATGTTTTTTTGGTATTAATAAGTCATTTGATAAGTGTCAAGAATTTGCAGTACTTCTAAAGTTTGCTATTAGGTCTCTTAATTAGATGATTGTAGAAGAGTAGTCAATGAATGAAGAAATTCATCTGGATATAAATCTGTATTAAACGATGGAGTTTTGTATTCATGTCGGGTTTGATTATAAAATATACTCTTTGACAGATTCTGGAAACAGCCTCTTTGCAAAAGACAAGGATATATGGCTGTGTGTGATTCCCTCCCAGACCCCATAGTGATGAGAGCATTGTGGCACTGTGCGGCCTTTTTTTATTACCGTTAGAGAGACATTGTATGAGAGCATTGTGGCACTGGGCGACCTTTTTTTTATTACCGTTAGAGAGACATTGTATGCACGCTGTGTTTTGTGTATGTGCTTCTGTGTCTTGGGGGATGCCCTAATCACTTGGATATATATGTCAGGCTTAGGAGAGCCTTGATCTCTTCATTATTCTCTCTCCTGTTTTCTGTCCCTCTGGTTAGCACGGGACTAGATCAAGGTTATGGATCCTCACTGCCAAGTTCCCCTGTGACCTGCATCCCTTATCGCAGTCTCTTTGGATCTATGCCCTCTTCCTTATTCCTCCTCCCTTTCTCATAACCATGCTTCTTTTCCAAACCTTCCCTCACCACTTCTGTAACTCTCAGAACTTCAGGTGTGGTTCAGGTCGCCATATGTGGTTCTCCAATGGATTCTCCTGCAGCACTAGTCTTCACCTATCGTCATTGTCACATTGGCATAGCAGTGTTGGCACTATTGCTCATCTCCACCCCCGCCAATGCCATCATCACTTCCACATTCACCTCTTTTCCCGTTGCCGTGTTGTCACTGGTTCGGATGGAAGCCACTGGTTCAACTACCATCCACAAGGAACCATTCAGCAACTCCGCCATCCTCTGGCTAGAGTTCGTGGTTCCATCGTGTCAACTCACTTGGATTAGATGCCATTGTACTATAACAGAAAACTCATTTTCTAATATAGTATCTCTAACCAGAGACTCCCGCACATCATTCCCATATCATTCTCTTTCTAATTATCGAGAGCGAATGATCCCGTATTGAACACTAAATCACCTTCAAAGGTATTCCGCTGAACCCGATCACTTAATTAATTAGGACCCCATGGTCAAAGTCTAGAAGTCCACCGACAATGTGTCTTTAGTGTCTTAGGTCCAAAGACCAACCACACAACTGTGACATTGAATCAAGTTGGTTGATAGTCAGGTAAATTACTATTCAACGATTCAAGTCGGATCAGTTCAGTGAACTCATTCTCCAATGAGCACCTGTGTGCTTGCCGTAGTGTCCCCACACATGTGACTATGAGATCAGTCACCCTCATCTTATGAGCGGACATAACACACACCAGTCTATCTGGATATAAGATGTCCTATCTCTGATATTCTATGATTAAGAACAATTTAGGAATTATGGTCGAAAGTATTGATCTCATTATCACAATCTCATTGTGATCTAATATTCCCACATAATCCCACGGACTTCATTACACGCAATAAATTAACTGTCAATCTTCATAATGAATTGATTGCCATTTATTAGTGAACCAGAATGTACATAGGTGCCTGATGATTGGCTTTGATGACACCTATTTCCAACAATTACGAGTGAAAATACGCAGGTTGATACTCATGCTAGATAAAATATAGATGGATAATTTTTGTTTAGGGCCATTACTGCTTTGACACCTTGATTATGAGCATATGCACTTCAATTGTCCTCGATGTAATATGTAAAGGAATCTTCGTTAAGAACTATACTTCAATGGCTATAATATATGGTTTGGCATAACTTACCTTGATTTTTGATTTTATGTCATCCATGAATGTTTATTGAAAAGTGGAACATTCATTTTTTGAATAGAGGAAAGGTGGTGCCTCTTGATGTATAAGATTGCATGAAAAACCATTCCATTAGTGTGGTTCCAAGGAATTGGTTAGGATCATGGTTTGCCGTATCGTACCAGATCGTGTTGACTCGTACGAGTCGACTCGTAGCTGAGCGAGTCCAATATGTTGGGATGCATGGTCTCGCCGATATGCATCCGACTTGAGCCAACTTGTTGCGACTCGGATTGACTCGTGCCGACTCATGTGAAACGTTGTGATTTGGTATGGGTCACTGCGATCTGACCCAAACCTACTCGATGTGACTTGACATGACTTATATCTCATTAAGTAGATTTTTTTTCTTCTAATTTGATAAGTAATTGGAGTTTTTTCTCCATTTGATAAATACTTGGACTTCTTCCTCTAATCAAATTTGATTAATGTATGGTTGGCAGTATTGGCCGATACCGATACGTATCGGTCGATACGTCTTGGTATCGGCCTGGTCCGATACGATACATGTAAATGGGTATCGGTCGATATTGGTCGATATTGGGCCGGTACTGCCCGATACGTACCGGTATCGGTATCCTACGATACCGGTACTGCCATCCAAGGATTAATGGGATAGATTTCTCCTAAATTTGGCTTAAATTCATTATCATTAATAAACCACTAGAATTAAAAGTTTATTTATGTCATAATTATTCATGAAGTTAAAGAATATGAAAAAAATCAGAAATAGGCCTGAATTGGCCGGACTCGTGTGAAGTAATGACGTAAAAGTATAACTATATTATAATTACTCATACAAGTAAAACATCTGAAAAAATTAAAAAATGGCCTGAATCCGCCCGACTCACATGACTTGGACTGAGTTGGCCGAAGTCAGATCAGATCTGGCTTGTATTTGCCAGATTCTGATCCAGTCCAGATCAACAAGTCAGCAAACCTTGGTTGGAACGTCTTGTCCGAGTGAGAAAATGGGATAGGACACTTTCTGTTTGTCTTAATGAGTGTGCCGGCCTATCTTGCTCCGTCTTGGCCATCTCAATCTATCTCGGCCTTCCAAACAGAAATTTTATATTATAGTATGAGATTTTTAAACTTCTTAAGCTCTTTGGAAACTTATTTAGGGGGTTTGCTTGATGAGTATACTCATTTCTTTTAATACATTAATTTTGTGTTATTTTCATGTGATATGTTTATTTTGATATTATTTATTATATTTATATATATGTTCTTTATTTGTTGGAATATTTGGGGTGGGACACCGGGTTGTCCTAACCCAATATAAAAATGAGATAGGGGGTTAAGGGCCGAGATGGGATTGACAACTATGGTCTATAGACATAAAGGGAATGGGAACAACTTGAACAATCTGGCATCCTGAATAATTGTTCTCTTTATATTTTATTTTTCTAGGTTGTGTGGGAAACATAGTTGTCATAGTGGTAAGGCGACCTAAGCATACTTGGGATCCTTGAGTGCCTAAGTGCTTAGGTGCCTACACTTTCATCACAACAACAGAGAGAGAGAGAGAGAGAGAGAGAGAGAGAGAGAGAGAGATAGAGGGAGGAGGGGAGGGAGCACTTAGGTGCCTACCTAAGTGGCCTCTAGTTGTCCCCTTCGCAATCAAGTCGTGGGGGGAAGGGGGGAGGGAGGGATACTCACAAACAGGGAGACAAACACTTAGAACATAAGGGAGAAGAAAGGATGGGCATATAGAAAACTCAAGAAGGATGATAAGATGCTAATGGCCATATGGGGTTCCAAATTTGTGGACGTGGGCAAGTGCAGCTAGTTGCTTCATAACGACCATCATATTTAGGGGAGAAAATATAGGAGTGCCTCATCATTAACACTGAGAATTTTTTGTTGAGGAGGGACGATGCAAAGACAACGAAGAAGATGAAATAATGAGGAAGATGAGATAATCATAAAGGTGTATAAAAAATTGAGGTCCAATCATTCACACAACTCTATTTATAGTAGTATTTGGTCCCAATGGACCTGATTTGATTAGCCCATGAACTGGTTTTGGTGTTGCATGGGCGTGTTTGGTGCTCCTAAGCATGCCTAAGTGGTGCCTAGGCATGTTTTTTTCAAGGCCCAATTAGGCGTTTAACTACCTAGGCCTTGAAAATAAGCCGTGTCACCTAACCGGTGCCTAGGCATCGCCTAGATGTAAGCCTTGACAACTATGTTTGGAAAAGAAGCCCTGAAGTTACATTGGTACTTGGAAACTCTACTCATTTCATTCTAGCCATAACTTGTCCCACCTGAAAGCCTGGGTGCAAATGCAGCAAAATTGTTTTTACTGACAAAATGATTTGTTGTTAATCTAGGAAATATGTTTATACTTTGTTTTTGGAACGCATTTTTTCTCTGTTGAATTATTTATTCTGTTAGTAGGTGGTTGGAAGAATATACAAAGATGAGCTAGAGCTGGAAACATATATTCGTTCTGATTTCTATGCTGTTACTGATCCAATCAGGCAAGTTTGTGATTTATACATATTTTTGCTCCCTAAAACTGGTGTTTATTCTGTTTTTGTCATCAACATTGATTTCCTAGGATAGTCAAAAATAAAATTTACTCCTCAGTTTTTGTTGCACTTGTTCGCATGGGGAGAAAGTTAATCACTCCATTTTTTTTTTCTGTTTATATTCCGTGCAGTGCAAATTTGACCTCTATTTTTCGGTGCATGTGTGGATATGTGATTTTTATTTATCTTTTTTTTGGGTGAGGGGGTATGGGGAGAGAGATCCTTTGGCTAGAAAAGCTAGAAGAAAATTGACTTGATATTACTGATAACCAGAAAGGAGGTTTACTTAGATGCTTAGGGAGACTTTCCTAGTTGTTGGAAGTACAGAAACTGTGGAGTGGTTCTGCTCATGCATCATGTTTGTTAGGTGGACTTGATCCATTAAAAATGTAAGCAATATTGAGAACCTGGAAACTAGATATTTTTGTGTGTTTTGGGGATTGGAGGATGGGGTGTGTACTATTTATGGTGCAGTTAAGTGAACTAGGAGACATATGAATGCAGAATAGTAAATCAATAAATCTGATTAATAAAGTCATTTTGCAATATGCGTGTTATGAAATGAATCCTGTAAAACAGCTCTGTTGTTGACTGCATAGTTCTGGACGGTATGAAGAATCGGACACGATCATTGACCTGCAATTCACTGTCTATTACAGTTGCCTTTCCAGTCTTCATTTGAATCCCTGTAATCTCATGAAAATGGTTTGCGACACTAATTCTAACAGGCATTTTCTAGCGGTCCTGAATGAGAGTGTTACATTCCCCCAGGTGGGCCTATAAATATGCATAATACGGTATGTACTCACTTTTCTCCCCCTTTTCTAATGGCACAAGGTACTTGTCACTTAAAAAAATGCCACATTTCTTCCCATCAGTGGTCTTCTCAGAGCCTTTTCATAAACTTTTGGTATCTGCTTCTCCTTACATGAGAAAGCTTCTCTCCCCTAAATTTTATTCTTCTAGAGGATAGTCTTTCTAGTGGTTTCATAGTTGCTCAGAATTTCCACTAGCGATGTGGCTAACAAAAAGGATGACTGCCTTAACAAAATTTTATTCTTCTAGAGGATAGTCTTTCTAGTGTATTGACAAATATTTTACTTGGCATATTCTAGTTTAGAATGCTAAAGTTAACCTGGTGACAATTGAGAGCCAACCATGCTTAGGGAAATTTTTCTTTCTGCCAGATGACCCAAAAAATTGGCATTCATAGGATTTCACTTCTTCCATGTTAATGCCAACAATATACTCTGTTTTGAGGTAGTCCCGATAATTATTTATTATACCATACTCCATTCTATTAGTATTATAATAATTTTGGAATTTTACATAGGTACACTCATTAAAATTTTATTTACATGAAAAGTCCGTTCCAATCATGGTACCATGAATACCCTCTGTAGAGTCAAAAGATTTTCACATTTACTCCCATTCCTACTATCCATGACTCAACTTTAGTAGTTCAACAAGCTGGGTTCACCGCTAATGTAGGTTGTGAAGATGACGAAGGTGCCCTCTAGAAATATGACTATCGACCATTTGAAAGAGTGGTTTACCCGTAATTTGTTGGAAGGTGGCAAAGCCACAATTGAAATTAATACAGCCTGGTGCAGGCAAACAGGAACAAATGGTTACCAGGATGGTAACATGGAAGACAATTGAAACACAGACCACAAAGGAAAGGAATGAGATCACACTCTGATCCCAATTACAAATGAAGCTATTCCAACATAGGAAAGCAGATGAAATTGTAGAAGATTACATAGGATCTCCTGAAAGGCCAATACTCCAATTGTTGATGAGGTTCATGCAATGAGGAATAATAAGAAAGGAGATGAAAATGACTGAATGAAGCATCTTGGATTCCTCTCCTTCCAAACTCCTCATAGAAAAGCGCCAAGCAACATAATCGAAGCATCTTTCTCGTGACTATTTGAAGAAAGCTCATCCAAGAGCAAATCAGAAAGTAATGATTGCGGCTGATTCCATTTCACGTTCAGACAGGCAAAGAGGACTTTCCACGCAGCTGATATGATACCGCACTGCAGGAAAAGTGTTCTGTTGTTTCTGGAAAGATGCCACAAAAATAACAGCTGTATTTAATATTAGGAATAAAGTTCTCAAGTCTGCTCGAAGATGGCAGTCTATCTTGGATCAACTTTCACATGAAGATCTTGATTTTGTTGGGCCATTGCTTTCTCCAAATGGAATCATAGCAGGATACATGAGAGCCACCATAGTTTAAGAATTTGGAGACTGATTTGACAGAAAATAGCCCATTGCTTTCTCCAAATGGAATCATACCAGGATACATTGGAGCCACCATAGTTTAAGAATTTGGAGATTGATTTGACAGAAAATAGCCCATTGGATTCCCATATCCAGCATCTCTTATCGGGAGTAAGATGATTCAGATGTAGGATCAAATTAAGATTCATAAGTCTTGGATCTTAGAATTTGTTAGATTCCATGCAAGTAGGATGTTCCAACCTTGGGGGGAAGAAGCAAAGAAAATCTGTTGAACTGAAACATCTTTGTTTGTGTCTAGAGAGAATAACCTTGGAAATGAATCTGCCAGAGAATTGGAATTAAGCCAATTATCAGACCAGAATTTAAACTGCTCTCCATCGCCTCAAGTGAATTGAGAGCCTGCAATAATAATGTTATGACAGCTGAAAATGGCCTTCCAAATAGAAGAAACATTCCTTCTGCAAGGATGTTTAGGAGGCCATAAGTTGGACCCCCTGAGATATTTATTAATGACAATAGTCTTCCAAGGAGAGCTATCTTCATCACCCAGCAGCCATAACCATTTGGAAAGGAGGGCAATATTGATACAATCCGTAGGAACCAGTCCAGCTCCACCTTCCTCCTTTGGCCTGCAAACCTTTTTCCATGAGATGGGAACAAGTGGTTTATCCGTAATAGGAAGATTTGCGAGAACCCTTACCCATATCTTACCTTTTCTTTGGAATTGTCTGCTCATAGCATGATGGCATTGTCCAATTATAGCCCGACGTGCTGCTTCAATTACTCAATATGAAAGACGACCAGCTGTAGACCTTTATTTTCTGTACAAATGTTTCTTTATTTGGAATATTCAGATCTTAGAGAACTTGGCCAAGAGTGTATAGGTGATACTACATACGTTTGATGAGTGTATAGATGATACCATCTATGTTTAAGGAAGGTGTTCATGATGGTATGGCTTTAGGTCACGATATTTTCACTTTAGGTCTTTTCACATAAATAAATTTTAAACAGAGTTATTCACATAGAAATCCCCATGGTGTTGGGGTGGGGGGGAGAGGGTAAAAGGGAGGGAAGGAGGGAGAGGAGGGACCGGAACAAATTTCCATTCTCTAGAACCCTTACTCAATTGTATTTCGGGAATATTAAGAGAAGATGAATGTGGGAGGTCCAAGGCGCTCCCCGGGGCCGCCGCCCTTTGTCTCCGGAGCCAACCGGGTGCCACTTGGCAATTGGGGGGTGCAGTTAGGTGTCTTCGACTCTTCGATGTGGTCGGGATGGCCATCTCTTGTGGTCTTGCTCCTGGGGGACCAGGTCTTATGCGGTGTAGACTCCTCAGAAGATAGGACAGCGTGGTCAGCCAGTAGTCTTTTCCGTGCCGTCTCTGCCGGTGGAGTTCTCGCCCTCTCTTGCTATGGCTGCGCCACTGTCTGCAGCTATGCCCACTTGCAGGTAGGACCCTGAGGCTAGGCTGTTGGTGACCGGGAGAAGGGGCAGGGGGGTGGGAGGTCACAGACTCGGGGGGCAGCTTCTTATCTTAGCTTAGCTTTGGCCCTAGTGGAGGAGGAAGCGAAGCGTATGGCTGCAGAGGGCTTTGTTGCAAGGGAGGGGGATGGCGCTACAGACATCTAGATGGGAATTTCGGTGGGAGTCTTAATGGGGATCATGGTCTCTGCTGTGCTTGTTAAAGTGGTAGGAGTTCCGGTTGTCTTGTATGACTTGGAGGGCCTACAATATGTGATGCAGGGGATTAGGAGCTGAGATGATGTTAGTCTATGACTTTCGGAGAGTGGAGGTCTACTTCTAGTTGATGGGATGTTAAGGGTCCCGGAGGAGAAGGTACATCCCTAAGGGGCTCATCCTGGAGGTGGATGGGAGGCTCTTTCGGATATCTATCCGGGTTTTAAGGGTTAGCAATCATTGCTGCTGCAGGGGCTAGGGTTTCGCAGCGAACGTTTGGAGGGAGAAGATGAACAGGCCCTGGGGGTATGTCCGCGGGGGCCCATTCAAATTTCAAACCCATCGATCGGCCCACCCATTCAAGTGTTGCATTCCCGGTTGACAGCCTTTTGTTTGGAAGTGGTTCGCTTTAGATCAGATCGGGTGTGTCTGGGGCTTCGGTGAAGGGTTTTTGGACCTGTGACTTACCTGAAGTTGTGGTTCGTGTCTGGCCTGTCTCGCGATCTGACAAGGGTCGTCTTCCAAACCTGACAGCCACGATTGCTCCCATAGCTCTGTTGCAGGCATTGCAGGGTTTTCTTCAAAGGGCCTTAGTCCATGGGGGGGGAGGGGGGGGTGTCCGACCACATCGGTCAATGCCCTATGGCAGAGATTAGAGGTGGTGCATCCTGTAGGGCCCTCCAGTACTAAAGTGGCAATATCTACTGTCCCGGTGGAAACCCCGGTCAGCTGTTGGAGTATAGCAGTGACATGGCGACGTTTTGGCTCTCCCGGAGCTCTCCCTTTGGGGGGTTCTCAAGGACAAGGTCCCTATTGAGAAGATGGGAGCTCTCTCAACTATCGAGGGTACATCGGTTGGGCTCAGTCAATGTGAACGACCAGACGGGGACACATGCTTATCCCTTGATCAACATCCTCTAGCGTTGGAAGTCCAAGGGGCCCTGTCGGTGTCTGGGGCTGTGCAGTATCCTGGAGATGAATTTAAGGTCTATCGTAAAAGCTCAATGTTCAGACTGGCTGCTGGAAGAAGAGATTAGATGGTGGCAAAGATCTAGAGCTGTTTGGTTGAAGGAAGGTGATCTTAATACAAGATTTTTCCACCAAATTGCAAATGGGATAAGAAGAAGGAAATATATTTCTATGATACATAAAGAGGTGGAATTGATAGAAGATGAGGAAAGGATTGCTGAGGAGGTCATCGTTTTTTTTTTTTACTGCAGAACAAAGATGGTTCCCAGAATGGAAGGATCCTGACTGTCCAATTTTATCCGATGAGGAGCAGAATATGCTAGTACATCCAGTCACAGAAGATGAAGTTAAATCAGCAGTTTTTGAACTGCGAGGAGAAAAGGCTCCGGGGCCAGATGATATACCAATTTTCTTTTATCAGGCCTTTTGGGAAACTATCAAAATTGAGGTTATCGAAGCGGCTGAGGAGTGTATCAGTCTAGGGGCAGAGTGTGAGGCTATTAATCAAACATATTTGGTGTTGATTCCTAAGAAGGATAGTGCATTGCATTTAAAAGATTACAGACCCATAAGTCTGCTAAATGGGTCATATAAATTATTGCACGGATTTTAGCCTCAAGATTGAGTTTTCTTCTCAACAAGATTGTGCAAGTGCAACCCAACCAGTCAGCGTTCATGAAGGGTAGAAGACTGAAGGACAGTTTCGTGCTAGCTCATGAAACATTATTTTCTTTGAGGAAAAAAGGAGTTGGACTAAAAGTCTGCAGGTTAGATTTCAACAAAGCTTATGATAGACTTCACTGGAACTGCTTATGGAATATATTGGAGAGTCATCATTTCCCTGTACAATGGATAAATGTTATCAAACAATGTCTGACAACAGCTAGGTTTTCTATTTTTCTGAATGGTAGTGTTTATGCTTTTTTTCAGAGCTCTAGAGGTCTCAGACAGGGTGACCCATTGTCCCCTCTATTGTTTGTGATTGCAGCCAATATCCTTAGCATTGTGCTTCAAAGCAGAGCGTGATGGCTGGGTTGAAAGTATGCAAATTTGCAGAGGTGTGTCAGGCACATCTCATCTACAGTTTTGACACAATACTTTTTTTCAAGTGTGACGTTCATAATGCGAAGACCATTTCATTCATTCTGGAAAGCTTCAAGGCATGCTCGGGTCTTATTATCAACTATGACGAGAGCTCTATCATGGGGATTAACATGGAGGATGATTTGAAATCGCAAATTGCTCAGATTCTTGGGTGGAGTATTGGGAAGCTCCTGATAACTTATTTGGGACTGCGATTGAATGATAGGAAGATTCAAGCCAGAGATTGGGAACCAATAATTCAGAAAATGCAAGGAGGCTGTCGGCTTGGAAGTCTAAGTTTTTGTCCCTGGGTGGTAGATTAACATTGCTGAATTCTGTGCTGTCCATTATTCCCATGCATTTTCTGTCAGTCTTCTTAATGCCGACTGGTGTTTGTAAGTGAATTGATCAAATTTGAAGGAGATTTCTTTGGGGAGGATATAATGTCAATAGCAAAGTATACATCTTGTTCAATGGAAAGAAGTTTGAACACCAAAGTCAAAAGGTGGTTTGGGATTTTAAAATCTTCGACTTTGGAATATAGCTTTGCTGTGGAAATGGCTGTGGGAATTAATGGAGGAAGAGGCCAGCTTATGGAAAAAGATGATCAATCATAAGCATTATGAGCCAGTGAACAAATTTTATTTGAGGACTGTCAATGTCTCAAACATGTCATCATTATGGTCAGACATTATCAAGGCAGGTAACAGTTTTCACATTCATATTCTCTACAAAGTGGGGAATGGTCAGCATATTTTTTTCTGCGGGTGGAAGATTTCCAGGGGTTCATCCACGAGGCTGCTTTGATTGATGGTCACACACAAGATGGCTTCTTTACTTGCTCTAATCTTTGGGAGTGGCCTCTCTGTTCCAGATTGGAAATTTTCTTGATTTCAGCTGATTGGGAAGACCACTTCCCGCATTTGCATGCATCTTGTCTCCAAAGGCCGGTGTTAGATCATAAACCTATTCTCTTGAACTCCAAGTTTTTCTTCCATCAGAAGTTGTTGTTCCGTATGGAGAAATTTAGGACTCAAAAGGGGGGGGGGGTTTCTGTACCTTTTTAGAAGGGTTTGATCTTCAGGCACTTGGAAGGGTGCAACCATGGCTCCTTTGATCAATAATATGAGAATCCTTGGCCATGAGTTATCTATCTGGGGAGCTTCCGTGAAGCTTCCAGGTAGAGAGGAGAAGGAAGGGATCCTTCGTCAGTTGCAGGGCTTTGAAGCTCTATAGATGAGACATGCTTACTTGATGAAGATGACAAATAGAAGTAGGGAGTTCTTAAGTCTGAGTTCCAGCAAGTTTTGATGAAAGAAGAAATGTACTGGAAGCAGATATCGAGGTACCGATGGATTAAGGAGGGTGACATGAACACCACTTACTTTCATAGATTGCTTCAAGTTGGAGAAGATTGAATCACATAGGCTCTCTTAAGGTGAATGGACAGACTATCTCTTACAAAGAGGAAGTGAACATGCATATTGTTCCTTTCTATACCCGACTGTTTGAGGAGCAGGAATATGAGAGACAAGTTGTCAAGGTAGACCTCCTTCCCCACCTATATGATGAGGAGAGGGTTTTACTCTCCTCTCCTTTCACTGTATAGGATCTTCATGCAGTTGTGTTTGCTTTGCTAGGGGATGACCTCGAGACCTAATGGTTTTTCTTTATTGTTCTCCCAACATTGTTGGAAAATTGTTCATCTCCTGCTACTTTAGGTGGTGCTGGAATTTCAGGAAGGAAGAGCTTATTTAAGAGGTGCTAACAAAACTTGCATTGTTCTTATTCCCTGGAAAATAGAGTTGAATGTCTGAGAGACTTAGACCTATTAGTATTCTCAATAGGGTTTACAAGATCATTTCCAAGATGTTGGCTTCTAGATTAGAAAGGGTCCTGGACAGACTGATTAGTGACATGAGAGTGCTTTATTTAAGGGCAGGCATATTCATGAAGAATTTTTAGTGGCTCATGAGTCATGAGTGCATAATGGTATGAAGCAACAGAAAAAGAAGGGAGTGGTTCTCAAGCTTGATTTTGAAAAAGCCTATGATAGGGTCAACTGGAATTGTTTGTTTGATATTCTACACAAGATGTGTTTCAATGACAAATGGATTAGATGGATTAGAGATTGTGTGACTTCAGCTTCCTTTGCTGTCCTTACTAATGACGTGCCGACAATCTTCTTCCATAATGGTTGAGGACTTTGGTAAGGGGACCCGATATCTCCTTTGTTATTTGTTTTAGTGGCCAATGTTTTAAACATGATATGGGGGTGAGGAGAATCTCCCGGATTCATTACTGGCTTTTTGACGGGTCCTAAAGGCAGGAGAATCTCTCATCTTCAGTATGCTGATGACACCATTCTTTTTATTGTGGGAGAAGAGGATAAACTTCTCAAAACCAGGCTTATTCTTGAATTAGTTGATAAGGTCACTGAATTGAGAGTAAATTTCACTAGAATATGGTCATCGACATCAATATGGCAGATCGGGAGATGGATGGAGCAACATTCATTCCTGCGTGTCAGATAGGGTCCTTTTCTGTTACCTATTTAGGGTTACGTTTGTCACCGGGCACTCTAAAATGCAGAGATTGGCAGGCCTTTTGTCAATAAATTTCACTCTGGTCTGGCAGGATGGAAGGTAGGATTTTGTCCTATAGAGGTAGATTGGTGCTTTTAGTTTTGGACAACCTGCCTATATATTTTCTCTCTATATTCAGGGTTCCACTTTTTGTGACAAGTAGTTGGAAGCTATTTAGTGCAATCTTTTTTTTTTTGGGAAAGGGGTTTCGGATGAATCTGATCTCTTAAGCCATACCAAAAAAACCTAGCTTAAATGGTCGCTAGTCTCTTCGCCACAATAGAGGGAATTCTGAAAAAGTCAATTGATTGGCATGAATATAGAAGAGAGTGCTATGAGGAGAGCCTCTCTCATCTTAGGCTGCCCCAGAGGTGAATTTCCGATATCCTATTTAGGGTTACCTCTCTCCCTTGGTTCACTCCTGTGTAGGGATTGGGAGAAAGTTGCCCTTAAGTTTGAGAAGGGATTGGCTGGTTGGAAAGGGAAACCGTTATCCTATAGAGGCAAATTGACTCTCTGCAGATCTGTTCTTGACAGTATACCCATCTACTTGACTATTTTCAGAATTCCCTCTACTATGGTGAAGAGACTGGTGACCATTTAAGTTAGGTTTTTTTGGCATGGTTCAGGAGACCTTAAGAAAGGTGGCTATGCAGTCAGTTGCGGGAGAGTTTGTAGGGCCAAAGGGAATGGTGGTCTAGCCTTGAAGAACATTCCGCTTTTCAACATTGCCCTCCATATCAAATGGCTTTGGAAGCTTGTGTCCTCTGCTTTGGGCCTATAATGGGAGATTATTTCTCAGAGATATTACTTTAGTTCCTAGCTTTGGGATGTTATCCTCCCGACTACTTATAATGTTTACCCCATCTGGAAGGATATCTTAGACTGTTATGATGTTTTGATGGTTGCCTCTCAGATGTCGGTGGGTGATAGTACCACCAATCTATTTTGGTTGGATGCTTGGTGTTCCCCTCAACCTCTTTGCCAACTTTTCCTCGGGTTGTTTCATGTTGCTTCCAATCCTGTTGAGGTTGTCTCCACTCTCTTTGTTGCTGATTTGCCGCAAGCATGCTGGAGTACTACCTTTAAGACGAAGCTTGATAGATGAAGTCATTGACTTGATGCAACTTCTCCACTTGTTACAACATCAATTGAAGCCTTTGTCTAAGGATGCATGGGCATGGAGATGGGCTAGTACCAGTCGATTCTCAATCAAATCGGCCTACTCCATTATAGCGGACAAGGGTGACTAGATACCCCTTTTTTGATGTTGTTAGGAAGGTTAAAAGCCTGCTCAAGGTGCAACTTCTTATTTGGAGGGCCTTCCTATAGTGATTCCTGTCATGTGGCTGGATCGGGCAGTTCATCCATGATTTGAGACCTGCTGCTGCTTGTGTGTAGAGGATGAGGAGACTATGGACCATCTCTTCACGGCTTGTTCCTTTTCACAGGAGGTGCGGCACTTTCTTTTTGATTGTCTTCATGTCGGATTTCCTCATTGGGACTCAGTGGAGCAGCTTCTCTTGTCGCGGGGAAGGAATTGGTTGAGGAAAGAAGACCACTTGCTATGGTGGCTGATCTTGCATCTGATCCTAAATGCCGCTATTTGGGCTATTTGGATAGAGTGTAATAGGAGAATCTTCTAGAGGGGAGTTTATTCCATGCACAAGATTTTCTCTTTTGTTTTTAAAAAGGTTAAAGTGTGGGCCCAACTTATTTATAAGCTGGATGAATGTAATTCTTCCCTTTTTACTTTGCTTGGGGGGTTGTCTAGATTTTGGCACATGCTTGGTGGTCTTGGTATATGGGGACTTTTGTTGGTGCCCTCTCCTTAATTGTACATATTTTTCTCTCTTTTATTATATACGTGGTACCATCCACATTAAAGAAAGAGGTGTTTTAATGCAAACAAAAATTTATCTATGTTACTTGTGCAAAATTTATCAGAGTTGTTTAAGATTGGGTAAATCTCACCTTGGCAACTCTTGGACCTTGAAAAGATGAAATCCCAAAACTGCGACATTGAGATTCAGAGGCGCTTGGTCATATGCTCTAGAACCATAACCCAGAAACCGATGTAGGACTTAATTGCCTAGTGCCACCATGGGCCAACAACCAACACTCCCCTTTACGGCCACCATGGGCCGTGGAAATGGAAGGGGAGGCGAAAGAGGTCAGGCCTAGGATCGACGCTTTGATACTAAGATGAAATCCCAAAACCGTAGTGTTGAGATTCAGAGGCGTAGGGTCATATGCGCTGGAACAATCAGCCAAAAACCGATAGCCACGGATGGCCCGAGGATCCAATTTTGTAGACCCTGGAGTCTGGGAGTGAATAAAGCACACATAGCCAAAGACTTTAGGCTCCAAAACAAACAGAGGATGGTCGGGACAAAGTACCTGGGTAAGGGATAAAAAGTCAAGTGTCCGAGAAGGCATACAATTGATAATATATGAGGCAGTTATGACAACTTCTGCCTAGAATTTATTGGGCAACTGACGTTGCAAAAGGAGTGTTCGAGAGGTCTCAAGTAAATGTCAATTCTTTCTTTCAGCCACCCCATTTTGTTGGGGCGAGTAAGCATAAGAGGACTCATGGATGATGCCCTCATTCTCCATAAAAATATTGAGAGTCCTCTCAAAGTACTTCGTTGCATCTGAACACCTTAACCTGCCTTTCAAATTGGTTCTCAACCATTTTGCAGAACACTTGAATAATCCGGGGTACCTTTTCACGGGATTTCATAAGGTAAACCCAACAACAATGGGAAAAGACATTAATAAAACTAATAAAATAACGGTGACCATCCATAGAGGGAACATGAGATGGGCCCCAAACATCGTGAACAAGTTGGAAAGAAAAAACACTCTTATTCATAGAAACCTACAATGTTTGGCAAGTTGGTAAACTTGACACTGAAGGGTGTCGACTCTTATTGACTTGAACAATGAAGGAAACAAGACCTTTAAGGATCTAAGAGACAAATGACTTAAACGACAGTGCCACAAATAGATCACTTCATGTTTCTTTTCCATGTCACCAATACTGGATTGAAATGCAGCTCGACCACTATGCTCCAAATGATATAGGCCTCCCACTTTACGACCAATCCCAATCGTCTGCTTGTGTTTCAGGTCCTGAAAAACACAATGAGTAGGAAAGAAGGTTACTGAGTATTGAAATGATTTGGTTAAGCTGCTAACAGATAAAAGATTAATGGGTAGGGAAGGAACATGAAGTATAGATGACAGAGGTAGGTCATCACTGAGACTTATTGAGCCTTTATCGTCATTGTGGCACGGGTACCATCTGTAATGGTGACCTTCTCTTGTCCAGAAGTCAAGGAATATGAAGTAAAGAGAGAAGAGGTACCAGTCATGTGATCTGTAGCACCTGAGTCAATGACCCATAGGTTATTGGGGAAAGACGAGTGAGTCACACTCAAGGCTGTCCCAGCAGTACCTGGTGAGGAGGTGGTGAATGAAGATGTGCCAAGCTGAGAGAGGATCCGCTGAAGGTGCAGAATATCACCAGAGGAGAGAGTAGACACTTGAGGAGTAGTAAACCCACCATCTAGAGAGGGTCTGGAAGGGTCACCTGGGTCTTGATTGAAGGCCACATTACTCTTAGCTTGTTGTCCACTCTTAGAATTTCTGAACTTCAGTGGCTTCTTATCAGGGTAAAGGTCCCAACACTTGTCTATATTGTGGTTGTCAGCAATGTCTTCTTGTCTTATCTTTCTCCTTTCCCTGACCATTATCACTCTTTACAGCTTTGGAATAGGCACTGGCAAGTGGCAAGTGTAGATGACTCAACAACGTCGTGGTTACATGTTGTGACAATACCACCACTCATTGCCTTCTTTCGCCCCTCCTCTTACAGCACTTTGGTTACACTTGTTCAAGGGATGGTAGGGAGTCTATATTAAGTATGTGAGCTCTTAAGCTCTCATACTCAGGGGTGAGAACAACTAGAAACTTGAAGATGCGGTTCGCTCCACATGTGGCAAATAGGCCTTTTGATCTTCAATACAAGCCCAACTGTATGCATGGTAGTAGTCCAACTCCTCCGACTTACTTTTTAGCAAACTAAAGTAAGTAGTAACGTCAATACTATCCTGTTTCAACTCATATATATTAGTTGTCAACAAAATATGCGAGAGACATCTTGCTTTTGGCCATACATTAGGTTTAGAATATCCCACATTTCCCTTGCTGTCCTCTTCATCATCATTAGTTGTTGAACTCTGGACTTGCATAATTAAGAATTCATCCCATAACCAAGTTGTTCTCCTGCTCCTACCTAGCATAGGTGGGACCTTATGTGCTGGTTCTTTAGTTCTACCATCAATATAACATGTTTTTTAGAATCATGATGCAAAGAAGCAGCTTAAGGATAACAAGACGACCCTGACCCATAACTGCTACTAGGTGAATGGAATTGAAAGCCTTTATACTCTACTAGATCTCCCCAGCTACACATGCCTGCTTCTTTGACCACCTCTATAACCTGACTGTTGTCCATACCGACCTTGTGAATCATATTCTCTTTGACTTTCATTCTGTCCTCTTCTAGTGTCAATATGCAAGGAGAAAGAAGGTGCATACACTCCGCCCCCGGTAGTAGCATCTGCAGCTGCACCAGCATCATCACTAGGAGATTGTGTCCCATCATCATCATGATCATAATCAACAATTAACTTCCTCTTGACATTACTTGATTTTTTCTTTTGCGATGCCTGTTTTTACAGGTTTTGTTTTTCTTCTAGATCCCTTTGCAAGTTGAACCGATCCAATAATCTTTTTCCTCGTGGTGTATATCTTACATAAATTTACTTTATCTCATAAATCGCAGGATCGTCTCTGGCAACCAGATTTTCTTTTTGTCTTTTTGACTCTGATGCTCATGTGAAGGAAGATGTGAATTTTCTTTTTATCGTTTTGAAGTTCTTAATTTTGGATCTCTAGCAACAACTCCATCTAGGATGCCCTTTGCCTATTCTGTATCATCAGGATAAAAAACTGGCTGATCGACAATTGCTCGTATCTCAACCCAAGTATGCAAGGGATTATCATTAACAAATAAGTCTTCCACATCAATTTGGCCAACAACATCTTCTGCATGTCCTGCAACTCATTTCTCTCTCAATTGTTGTCTCAACCGGATGTTTTTGATCCTCAATCTTATATTGTAATAGCAGTACACCAATTTGTCCAATCGTTCAGCCTTTAACCGGTTTCGAATTTTTGAGTGTATAAGGCTAAACGTGCTCCAATTTCTTTCACATTGGCTTGCCGATGTCGTCTGACTCAAAACCCTCACTGCAACGGAAGCCAAGGGATTATAACACCAGGCTCTGTTGTATACCATTATCCACCACTCAGCTATGCCATCAGTAAAAAACAAAAAAATTAATCAATGTATGTTCTTCTTTCTTATGCACATATGACAACAATGTAATCACTAAGTATACCTGGGCTTACTTTCTCTACGGCAATTTGCATAGGATCTTCATTATATGTCTCTAGCCTTAGACTATAAACATCTATCTACAAAGATGGAATTAATAATTAATATAATTCATAGGCTCTTGAAAATACAAGTAATTAGATTTATCTTAAAGTCAATTCTTCATATAAGAGATAAACACCTATCTCTCTGCGTCAATTCTATCTTCTATTGTCCTTGACAAGCATGCAATCACATTCAATGTGCCTTGGATCACCTCTCCATCAATGTGCACTTGACGACTGTATATTATTTGAGGATTTTAAAAATAACCTGCATTTAGGTAGATAATTACTAAATAACAATTTAATAAATAATCTCCCATGTAACCGTATAAGATTTCACTTAGCAGTTGCATGCAAGTCGTAGTGTAATGTGCTTTCCCATCTGAGATCAATAAGGTCCCACCACTTCATATAACTGTTGGGAAATGCGTTCTTGATGTGCACCTTAGCAATGTCAATTGCCTCGTACAAATATCCCATGTAATTCTTATCATCTCCATCCTCCAATTTTAAGACCTGTACAAGCGGTTCTACCAACTTCATATAAGTCTGCACATGACTCCAAAATTTTTTGTTCTCTATGATTTTTCTCACTTCCAAATGTTCACATTTAGATTTATTGGAGGTAATTCGCATATACTCCAAGAACTCCTTATTAAAAATAAACCCCTTGATCTCATTCCTGAATTTGTGCAAAGATTCTAAAGAAATAAAATTAGATGCAAATCTTGTAGGCCCCGCACAGATGAGATCTCGGCTCCTAAATGTTTTTTCTCTGAACATGTTCAAGATCCTAAGATGACTATAAATAAATTGGGTAGTTCTTTGTGCTCTCTTTACTGTCTTGCTGACAGTCGGGTCCTTACTAATGTCTTCAAGCATCAAGTTCAGACTATGCGCTGCACATGGGACCCAATAAAGGTGTTTGCGCTTGTCCATTAACTTCTTCCCTGCAGCCTTATAACTTGGTTCATTATCAATGACCACATGGACAACATTTTCCTCTCGAATTTCTTGCACCTGAAATCTCGTCTTGGAGTTCAACCTCCTCTTCATTCTTCTGCTCCTTTTGTGCTTTCCAGCCACGCAATAATTCACGCATCTCATTGGCGACTTGTCGGGGACAGAGAGTACACCTTGTCACTTGTCATGTCTTCCCTGCTAAATGTTCTTTTCCTCAAGTGATTCCATCATCCATCTCTTTGCCACAATATTTGCATTTCACTCTCCTCTTTGCAGTATTAACTAAGGTGATATGGGCCCACCCTGGTTCCTGCTCTTGCTGTTCAGCCATGATCCTACAATAAGAAAGAAAAAAGTAGAAACAAATATAAAAACATTTGGCATTATGTTCATACTTTAAAATATGCAATGCAGCTTAATTAGACTTCAATTGATGTTTAATTTAAGTAATTAGACAAAAATTCAAATTTTTAACCGCTAATTAGGGTCAAAATTGGGATCCTTCCTTAATTAACCGTGGATCAACGTAATTCACAGCATGCTCCTACTTTAAAATATGCAATGAACCTTAATTAGGCTTCAATTGATGTTTAATTTAAGTAATTAGACAAAAGCCTCGATTTTTAACCGCTAATTAGGGCCAAAATTGAGATTTTTTCCTAATTAACCGTCGATCAACGTAGTTCACAACATGCTCCTACTTTAAAATATGCAATGAAACTTAATTAGGCTTCAATTATGTTTAATTTAAGTAATTAGACGAAAGCCCCAATTTTTAACCGCTAATTAATGTCAAAAATTAGAATTTTTTCCTAATTAGCCATCGATCAATGCAATTCACAGCATGCTCCTACTTTCAAATATGCAATGAAGTTTAATTAGGCTTCAATTGATGTTTAATTTAACTAATTAGACAAAAGTCTCAATTTTTAACCAGTAATTAGAGTCAAAATTGAGATTTTTTCCTAATTAACCGTCGATCAACGCAATTCACAGCATGCTCATACTTTCAAATATGCAATGAAGTTTAATTAAACCTCAATTGATATTTAATTTAACTAATTAGACAAAAATCCCAATTTTTAACCCCTAATTAGGGTCTAAACTTGGGGGTTGTCTATTTTACTAAGAAAATGAACGTATACAATCTAAGAATTAGTTAACAACTAAAAAATAATCACTAGATTTAAAATATATATCATACCTTATTTTTTTCTTCCACCCAAAACAGTGAAAACGTCTTCGACGGCGGCGGGTGGCGGCGGCGGCAGGTAGCAGCGGCGGCTCCTTCCCCTCCCAAGTCCCAACAAAAAACGACCCTCCCCTCTCACATATCTGTTTATGTGAGAGGGGAAAGTGGGCATACCGGTTCGGTACCGGCTCTGTACAGTTCTTATTATTATTATTATTTTTTTCGGGTACCGGCCATTAATGGCTGAACCGGTACCGGTGCCAGCCGATACCGGTACGTACCGGTGCCGGCCGATACTGCCATTCATGGCAGAGACAGACCAGAGTCGGTAATTGGTCTTAGTAAGCTTCACTGAAGTCATTTGCATTGCAAGCATATGGTGCTGAATCGAAGAAGAGCTAGTAGGGCGCATCAGGGATGAATTATCTTCTTGATCAGTACCGTTAGTCGTAGAAGACTCCATGACAGTCCCACATGAGATAACATGAGGTGTAGGTGACTCCCAAACACCAAGCAAAAAACTCGATCAGGCACCAGCCTGCTCCTAGGGCAAAAAGGAGCACTATACGCCAACAAACAACCACCCTTCCCTACCCTTTGCTGCACAGGGAGGACCAAACCTGCTGGACAGATGGTGCAGCCCTTGCTCACGCTCCAAACAGAGCACCTGGTTGAAGATAAAATAGAGCACCACAGGCCACAAACCACCAACGAGGCTAGAGGGGGTACCGGCCTGCTCTTTGGTGCCCTAGGACCACCAACAGGGCAAAAACAAGCGCCAAGGGAGGGACCGAACCTGCTGAATAGACCACCAACAAGGCAGAAAAAATACCTAGAGAGGGACCGGCCTGTTAATGATCACCAACATAGCAAAGAAGGGTGACCGTCCTGTTCCTAGGCCCACCACCAAGCGCTGCTGAGCAGAGAAAGGACCGGCCTGCTCCTAGGTGCCCTAGAATCACCAAAAGAAGGGAACATGAGGAAACCGGCCAGGTCTTGAATGCCCTAGGGCCATCGGACAGCAACAGGAGGAAACCGCCAGGTCTTGAATGCCCTAGGGCCACTGGACAGGGCAAAAGAAGCCCTAGGAGATGACCGGCCTGCAGAAAAGGCCCCCATAGAGGACCGACCAGAGCAAAAGAAGCCTTAGGAGGGTCAGGCCTCCTGTGATACCATGAAGAATAAACCGTGGAGGAGAGAGAACAGAACTGGAGGAAAACTGGAGGGTGCGGCAGTCAGAAACAGACCGCTGCCCTCCCTCTTTTATAAATTGAGTGAAAAGGGTTTACAATAATTTGGGCAAGGACAAGAATACCCCTTGCTCCAATAAAACAAATAATAGACCCCAACCACTCACACAAAGGAGGGAAAAAAAGAAAACAAACTCATAAAAAACTGGCTGACAGAATTACCCGACTACAAATTCCATTGTCACATTTTTGGCATCCATATGGATGTGATTCAGTTAGAGTTTGTGGTAAATGGGGTACATTCTTGGAACACTGTAGGTTTTGTATCTTTCATTCTTGGAACATTATAGTCTTTTTTTCTGTGCCAAATTTCCCTTCGTTCTCATTTGTGTTTTCTGAGCACTATATTTATGAGAACTTTATCTTATGTGGACATTGCTGAAAGACACCAGTAGCCCGTAAATTTCAAATTGACCATGAAAGTGTGGCTACTTATTCCTTCTGGAACTTTTCCTTGCAAAATTTGTAAGTCAGTTTCTATATGTTATCCCATACCGTCTGAGCTTTCAGGGCAACTCTTACTCAAATTATGAATCTTGCGTCTGGCTCAGCCGCTCAAGAACTGGGGGTTGCAGGTTCGACTCCATTGTTTTTTTTTTCTTTTTGTGGGGGGTGGGGGGGGAATAGACCTGTTGTGTTGGGTTTCTTCCCCTCTTAGCTAACCTGGGGTTTATAAGCAAAGCTGTGTTTCTCATAAACCCCTAAAAACTGTTTGTTTGTGTTGCACCTTTTATATATTTGCTGCTTGTGCATCTCATATTTGAATGCCATTTTTAGGTTGATCCTTAGAATCCGACTTCTTTTTTCTGTTCAGGAATTTGTCAAATCCAAAAATAAAAGGAGCAATTGTGTTTCACGAACAAGGTCCTCATATATTTGACTACAGCATACGTCTCAACCATACATGGGCCTTTTCTGGCTTCCCTGATGTCAAGACAATCATGGATGTAAATGGACCTTATCACAATGACTTGGAACTGGGCATTAATGTTGTACCAATCCTCCAGTACAGCATGAGCGGGTTTTTCACTGTATGATCTCTTATATCTTTTCTTACCTTCTGTTCCATTGTATGTTCCTAGGATATCCTCTACTCTTGTTCACGCCAGATGGCATGGTTCTATCTGTGATTTATCTTTTTACATATTTTTGTAGGTAATTTGAAGAGATTCATTTTATATATCATAACATTATGAACAAGTTGCATTAATGCTCTCAGTTGTGATTTTCCAAAGCTTCACTGATTTTATTGTCTGGGTTTGTTAACGAAGATTTAACCCCCCACCCATCCTCCCCCTTCCCTTTCCCCCTGTCTGAAGTAGATCAAGGTTTTTTTGGTTGGCAGATCATGGGAGCTGTTATATATCAGGGGGCTTGAGGGTGGGCCGTTCAGAAATTTGATTTGAGCTACAATGGGCTCTGTGTAATATGTGATATGAGTTCCCTTTTTGAGGAGGCTACTACAGATATCTGCCTACGATAGCATTAGGGACTGTTGTCAGTTTATCCTGATCTGAATGTTCATCCATCTTGAGATGTTTACCAGAATTAGGAAAATTCCTGTTTCTTTCTGTGAAATAGTGAAGTCAGCTCAATGATTTAAGTAATTTAGTGTTTTTCGGACAAGAATATGGTGATAGCTTTCATGTTTGGTTATTGTTCTGACATGCCTTTTTCACTGTTGGCTTGTTGCAGTTGCAGCAGCTGGTGGATTCATTCATAATTCTTGCTGTACAGGAGAGCAGAGCTAGCCTCAGTAATGGGCTTAGAGAAAGACCTTTGCTTAATCAATCTGGAATTCCCATCCATAACGACCATTCCTGGTCTAAATTTAATCCTGAAAATATTAGAGTAGCTCCATTTCCAACTCGTGCATACACTGACGACGAGTTCCAATCCATCATAAAGAATGTCATGGGTGTCTTGTATGTATATTCTAAACCTTTATTCATTACCATCTTACTGCTTCTTTCTGCATCCCACTTTAGCCCCAAGTAATTAACAACTTGCTTCTGATTACCATTGAAGCAAAATTTTCTTCTCATGTTGTAACAGTTGACATTTCATTCTCAGCAGTATTATGGTTGGTTTTTTTTGGCAACCTAGCTTTACTAATATTTCATTACTTTTAGGAGGATGATATAGTAGTTCATAAATTTCTTGCATATATGACATTTGGTTTACATTTATTTTCTATATATTTTATTTTCCTGTCATGCCTCTCTGAATGGGTAATATGTTTATAAACAGGTATCTGCTGGGATTTATTTATCCAGTTTCCCGTTTACTCAGCTATTATGTTTTTGAGAAGGTTTGACATCGAACATGAAAAGTTCACTGCTATTTGTTGCTTTGTTTACCCCTCCTTCAGTGCTTTGCTATTTACTTTAATCTTAAATTTATTGTCTGATCTGTCATTTGGGGCTACACAGGAACACAAAATTAAAGAAGGGCTCCTCATGATGGGACTAAAGGATGAGATATTTTATCTTTCTTGGTTTATCACATATGCTTTACAGGTCAGTCCACTTTATTGCCTGTTAGGTGTCTTCTAACATTTAAGTTCTAGTATATTAACTTATTTCATGTGCCCATCGGAATGAAAGAAAGCACAATCTGCTATTGCATCTCATGCATAATCCTCTCTCTCTCTCTCTCTCACACACACACACACACACACACACACACATGCGCCATTGGATCCTTAGTGCTGTCTACTCCTTTACTCAAAAGAGGTGCAGCTTGTAGGAGACTGATGGCAAAGCAGGAAGTTTTCACTTTATAAACAAAGTAGAATATTTGATTGATAAGAATAATACAGGAGATTTATTCCAAAGTTATAGCCTCAATTTGATTGCAGAATAGGTTACTCTGGAATTATTTATCCGGAATAACGTATACTAGAATAAGGGGTGCTTAGCTTTGATAATTCTGTGGGACCCACTGGCGGAATAAGAAGGATAAGCAATTCTTGGGTCTAGGGTCGAATTGCTCATTCTCCTTATTCTCCGAATAAGCTATTCTACACCGGTATAAGCCATTCCGCTTGTCAAAGCTAAATTAAGCTTATTCTCCCTTTATTCTTCCTTTTTCTTCTCCTATTCTCCAATCAAAGTGGCCCATAGAGAATAAGATATGAAAAAGGCGATTGGGTTGAAAAGAGCTTGTTTGTCTATGCTACTTGGGTAAAAGTGGAAAGTGGCAGTCAAAAGAGAACTTGAACGGGTTGGCAGTAAGATAAAAGGAGGCAAAAGATGGTAACGAATATGTATAATTCTAAAACGTACTAATGAATATGTACAGTTCTAGACCTTTCTGAATTATGTAGAATCTTTTTTGATAGGGAAAGGTATAATAAACTTCTAGTTGTACCAGTCTATTATGTTCTATGCAGTTTAAGAAAACTTCTGCAGAGATGAAGGACAAAGTTACCTCTTTTTGTTGACCTTCTTAGCGTTCTATTGAGCAGATGCTAGGGCCTCAAATGAACAATGTACCATTTTCCTGTGAGAAGATCGATTGTATGGCTGCAAGGAAGAAAAATTGTAGGTATAACGGGGATTGTATCATATCTGAGACCGAAGGTGGCAACTTGTCATTAACAAAGGATAGTGTTAGAGGAGGATACCTGTGACGGCAGGAAAAGCTCTGCTCTTTGGGGCAAAGGGTTTCCTCTTAGGGGCGGCCGGGGACTGTGAGGGCTGTCGTCATAGACTGCAGGCCTGGCAGGCAGTGTTTAACACCGTGGACCTGGCCAACCAGTTGGATCAAGAATCTATTCCCCGCTTCTCGCTGTAGTTTACCTTGGATGTGAAAACCCCAGCTTTTCTGAAATCTATATCCATTCACTTGAATTTCTTCACTAAAAGGCCTTTTTGTATGATTCTACTGGTCTGAGTGTTCTATTCTTCTAATGCCTTCCGGAGGACATCTTCAGAGCCAGCGTAGTTTAGGTTCACTGGGGTCTTTGGTTGGACTGAATGGCACAAGTAAGGAGTGTGGCTCCAAGCCAACCCCCTCAGAGCCGGTGGGCAATCCAGCACCAGTGATCCTATGCAAGCACTGTGAGGTGGGGGCTGATGACAATGGGTAGAGAAAGTACTTGCACATGTACCCACTGCGTGAGTGTCTCTGTTTCAGCCTTGAACGATCTTGAGAGGAGGGGGGATTGGATGCACAGATGTCTGTGGGTATCCGTGATGGAGTGGGTGTGTGGATAGCGATCAACTCCCAGCCCTTCTAGATAAAGGGTGAGGAAGGGAGCTCGGGTGGGGGGAGTGATGGATCTCAGTGAGACGTTCCTCCTGGCAGGGCCATCAGAGGAAGAGGCTTCATCTGTCGTAGGGGTAGGAGCTTTGGCTGCAGGTTTTCTACTACGAGTCTGGAAGTGGCTGCAGGTTTTCTATCCAGATACTTATCCAGGCCCTCAGCTGTTGGAAGTGAGCTTGAGATTGCTTAGGCTTCTGATCATTTTATGTGATGAGCAAGGGCTGAAGGTGATGGTCAGGGCCTTAACACTTTGGCTGAGGAGGCAAAGTGGTTTACCAATGGAAGACTGCCCTTGTTGGAGGTTAAGGTTTGTGTCTGTTCTCTACTTGGTATCCCATTGGTTGTGGAGGTTAAAGTGGGGGTTGGGGGGGGGGGGAGATGTTTCCCTGTGTGCATGCATGTGTTTGCAGTTGGCCACGCAGTGGTAGTGGGCGGATTATGATTGCAAAGGTGGGTAGAAGAGGAAGATGTAGGGAGGAGAGATATGTGGCTATCTATTGCCGAAGGGTTTGAATTTTGGATCCTTGCACTGAGGTGACACACGAGTGGGATGGATGGGCGTGTGCCATTCAGATTGGGTCTGCCCAGGTGGCCTAGGTGGAAATTATTGTGGGGCTCACGGCCTGGCATGTGCTAGTACTCGATCCTTTCCACATTGGACATGATACTTCTCTCAAATGTCTCTATCATTCCTCTGCTTCTTGTTTTGGAATCACTATTCTAGCTTATGTTATCAAAACTATATTAAGAAGAAAGAAAGGTTTATCATAATGGGCCTGGTTCAAGGCCTGAAGTTCTCCAATGAGCAGGATAATGAAGACTCTTGGGAGTGGAGATGGGAGGCCAACAGGAGATACTCTGTTAAGTCAGCATACATTTGGATTCATGATGGAGGCTTGTGATATCCTTTCTTCAAGCTCGCATGGAAGAGTATAAGTCCTTCTAAGGTGCAAATTCTTGTTTGGAGAATCACCCAAGGCAGGCTCCCCACGTGTGATATTCTATGGATGTCACTTGGCCTCTTTGTGGCCTAGTGGATGAGAATATGGATCATCTTTTTTTGCCTTGTCCTTTCTCCATGGAGGTGTGGAAGCATGTCCTGGAGAAGGTTCGCTGCGTACGTATCTTCCTACATCAGTTGATGGGTTGCTTCAAGGGTGGGAGAGGACATGGACTTCTAAAGAGGATGGCAAGATCTGGTGGTTGATCCTCCGTGCTACTCTTTGGTCAATTTGGCTTTGGGGAGAATGTAATGCCATGATCTTCAGGAGGGAGTCCAAGTCAGAGGATATGCTAGCTTTCTTTATTTGTGACAAATTGTAGTGGGGGATGCTTCTGTGCAATGTTAATCCCTTACAGTCTTCCTTTTTGGGTTTTTTGGGAGGGTAAGTTGGTCATACCTTCTTGGCATGCTTTTTGTACATGGGATTTTTGTGAGCTTACACCTCTTATACTTGTGAATTCTTTTTTACTTTAATACACTGACTTTCCAACCCAAAAAAGAAAGAAGAAAAAGAGAGGCCTGAAAGGCTGTGGCTCAGTTTGAATTGCACTGAGAAATGCAGAATGATACTTGCAGATGGTGGGCCAGAATATGCTGGCTCGTTAACAAGTGAACAGGGTAGAAACCTAGCAGGTTTATGGTTTGGTCTGTTACTGGTCCATATGTTGGAATAACAGCTGAACTGCTGCTATGTGCTTACAGAATAGGTTGGTCAGGCTATGTATGGTCAAGATTAAAGAATCTCCAATTGTTACTGTGTGGGCCAGGGGACATTGAATTCAGATTCAGTTTGAAAGGGGAAAAGATGGCCATGTTGTGGACTTTCTCTCAGTTGCTCTTTTGCAATTTGTAAGAAAGAATACGGGCAGCCGCAGGGCTTCCTACTATCATTGGTTTTGGGCATTTTGGCCATATCTGGCGGACATCGGATTTTCTGCTGGCCACAGTGAACTGTATGGATGATTCTTATGCACAGTAGGATTATGCAACAGGAAGTTGTTTTTTCTATTCTTTGTGTGTTCAAGCTGCAGGGGGACTTTCAGTGGAGTTAAGTGTAGCGGATGGTTATTGCTGAAACAGGGGTGAATAGGGAAAGGTTGATAGCAGATGTGTGCAAAACATGGTTCAGCAGTGAACCGTGATGTTAGGCTGAGGAAATTGTTAGTAGAAGTGTTGGGTAACATGGTGGGTAGGAGAGGAGGGGAGCTCAGCAGTGAACCATGATGATTGGCAGAGGAATTGTTGGTAGAATCGTTGGGTCACATGGTGGATAGAAGGAGGTGAGGCGGGCAGAGAAAGGACTACCAGGCTGAATAGGGTGTTTGGTTGTATTCTTTTAAGCTCTTTTTCTCTCAAATTTAATTTTAAAGAAAGAACGGAGAGAAAACTTGTTTGGTGTAACCTATCTTATTTTTTAGGAAATAGTTTAACCCTTTGTAAAACTTCTCCAAAAATAAAACAATTCCAACCCTGTTTTACTTTTGAAAGAGGCATCTTCGTGCGTGCATCATGGGTCCACCCACGATCTCATTCCCAACCTTCCCACCACCTCCTCTGCTTTCCAAGAAACCAAACATGGCATGGCACCGTCTTCTTCCTTCCCCTCTGCCTTTCATCTCCTCTCCTTCTCATCTTCACAAACTACTTGCCCACCCTGCGGACTGCTGCAAGCCCACGGCATGGATGGCTGCTCGGAAAGCCACCGTGAGAAAGGAGAGGGGGCAAGGAAGGTAGAGAAGAAGGTGAGGCCTGAGCAGGGAGGGGAACTGGGCCAATGGAGGAAGAAGTTGATGAAGGGTGAGCAGGAGCAATACAGCAGGTTAGGCGTGCAGAGGGCTGCCTGTTGCTGCTGCGGCGGAGGAAGGGAGCACTGCTGCTGCCGCTGCTACATGGGAAGGCAGGGGAAGGGGGTGGCGGATGCACATTCAACATCAGTTCCAAGTTTCACAAGCCTCTGTGAACTTGGGCCATGCTAGAATTTCCTGGGGCATTTTGCAGCCTTGGGTGAAGTAGGACCATCTGTAGTCTTCCCTCAAGCAGTCCTTTTTTCAGTAGTGATTGGAACCACGAAGTATATTAAAGAAAGATGAGCCAGTGTCAAGTGTTATCCTGCAATCTACATAGCCTGGCATTCTGAATTCTCATACGACCTGAAGGGTTTCAGCAGCAGTTCCACACAGTTCAGCAGGGAAGTGCCCATACAGATGAAATGACTGATGATCCTGCATGATTGTCCATTCATCAAGTACCATACATACTTGGTGTTGAAGGAGGGTAGCTTGTTGATTGGTGATAACTTTCTTCTTTGGCTGAGATGGATGCAGGACTCCATTACACTTTGTGCGGGAGGAGAGTTGTGTGATTCCGGATATCTGAAATCCTTTATCATCTTCTTTGGAATCCACATTGCCAAGGAAATCACCTTATTGGTCATGCCGTTGAGAAGATATGACAAACAGATGTCAGATATGAAGAGCCTGGAATTCACTCATGTGCTGGATGAAATGTAAAACAGGAAGATGGTTTCTAATAAATGGAAGCTTGGCTGGGGGTTAAAAAATATTGGGAGAGTATTATGATTAATCGGGTGTAGAGAGGGAGCTCAGAGATGGACTGGTTCATAGTCTGCCGTCTCTTGCAATATCTCTGAGGTCCCTATTTCCCCTGGGTTCCTGAGATGGAATCTCTTAAGAGGGGTGTGTGTGGGGTTGGGTTGGGTTGGGTTGGGGGGGGGTGTTAGGTAAAAGAAGGGAAAGAGGAGGAGAAGAAAAGAAGGCAGAGTGGGAGGAGGAGATGACAATGGTGATAGAGGAGGAGTTCATGATGACCTTGAGATTTGAGAAAGCTATGTTATACACGTGTGAGTGGGTCTTTGCATTTTTTTTGAAAAATAATCGGATTGCACCACTAATTATATATATGAGATTTGAGAAAGCTATCTTATTCTTGTTATTATTATGTTAATATAATTAAATGGATCAATGAATACATGTTAAAAAATACCCATAAAAAGTTTAAGATTGTCATTGTCTCTGTCTGCTGTTCCCAATCTCCGATATATTTTTTGAGATTTCTTCTCTTCAATCTGAAGACGATGCTGAGATCTGATATTGCATTCCTTGGACTTTATATGGAAAGAGGTAGCTGCCAATTACAGAGAGTACAGAAGGAAGAGGGATGGGGTAGAGCAAGTTGGGAAGATGATG
The DNA here is from genome assembly GCA_030544215.1 of Zantedeschia hybrid cultivar. Lineage (NCBI taxonomy): Eukaryota > Viridiplantae > Streptophyta > Magnoliopsida > Alismatales > Araceae > Zantedeschia > Zantedeschia hybrid cultivar. Next base: position 74,215,329 of record JARZZO010000005.1, on the reverse strand, counting down.
GGTTCTTCTGAGTTGACCCAGCCCAATCAGCTGTCCAAGTGATCAAATCTGACTCATCCCAATAGAATCAACCGAGAAAGAGATGAATGACTCAATTGGGTTGTCCAAATCCCCTTCCCAAACATGTGATGGGTGCAAAGCATTGATGTGGGGACTTTTTACCATTTTTTTTTGAATAAATAGTGGATAATTTTATTAACCATAAATAGAGGAGGCACAATCAAATAGGATTGGTGAGATACCACTCCTAGAACAAAATGGAAACAGATAATGAGTTGCATGAGGTAAACATTAAATTCCCTTCTCCAGCTATCTAAAGAAATGTGAAGGAGAAATCTACTCCAATAAAATATAAATGAATTGCACGGAGGCAAGTATTCTCTATGTAAGGTTTACTTCCTCGGAATATAGAATCAGTGCGCTCCTTGCAGAGACTCCAACAAACTGCATGTGGAATAATTGATAAATTTTCCTCCTGGTCATACTTGTGGTCTGTGCTTTTAGATGCCTGAATTGAGTGTGCACATATCATCAATGTTTTGGAAGTTGCAATGAATGGAGACAGTGTTGTTGATAATGCCCCACACTTGCTGAATTGGCAGTGAACAAAAATATGATCTACATCTTCAGGGATTAGACCAGAAAAAGTGCAGGTTATATCAGAATTGGTTGCCCATTTTGCTCTGTGCATTTTTGTCATAATCCTTTTCTAAAAAATTAGCCACATAAAAGCTCGGACCTTTGGAGGGGATTTAACTTTCCAAACCTGTCCATACTTGTGGTAAGGCTCTCTTCTTCCTTCAATGTAATTGTATAATGATTTAACAGTAACTTTTCTCCCCTCTTTGACCCACATGATCTGATCTGTCTGATCAGTATGCACTGTCACCTTGCTCAGAAACTGTAACAGGGCTCAGTGCTCATCTACTAGACTACTTCATCATCTGTTAATGCTCTTCTAAGAATGATCATCCATTGAACATGATTTCCCTCTTTTTTATAGCAATTCTGAACTGAAACCCACTCCACTGATCTGATGTCATGAAAAATAAGAGGGAATTTATCTTAAAGCTGTGAACCTGCCCATTTATCTTTTTAGAAGAAAGTATTTGCTCCGTTGCCTACCTTTTACCCTTTCATCGTAATGTTTTTGTACAATGATCCTCTTCCAAAGTACTGTTTCTTCAGAGAAGGTCCCATAGCCAAGTGCCAATCAAAGCGAGGTTTATGGATTGCAAGTTCCTTACCCCTAATCCCCCATTCTTTAGAGGTATAGAAACCTTAACTAGTGGGATACTCCTGGAATTTCCAGTTGACCCTCCCCCTAAGAAAAATCTTAGTATACTATCTAGCTTTCTTCTTACCTCCTGAGGCATGATGAAGAGTGACATATAGTGCTGTGGAATTGAGCTTAAAACTGAATTTAATAAAGTCAGTCTGCCACCCAATGACAATTGTTTGGCCTTCCATCCTGCGGCTTTCCTTGCATTTTCATGATCAGCGTCTCTCAATCAGAAATTTTGATTTGTTTATGTAGAAATAAATAGATGTTAAGTGTAGGGGGTGTTTTTGGTCAGACTGCTACATGTCTTTATGTTTTATTCTGGTTTTACCCCTGTGTGTTATGTAAACATGGGCAGAACAGTCAGTGATATTTTGTAATGCTTTTGCCCTAATATATATAGTCATGTGAGGGCTGGCCGGCCTCTCTACTTGAGAGAGAGAGTCAGCCGCACCTCTTCTTTGCCTCTCCAATCTATATTCAGCCGCACCTCTTCTTTGCCTCTCCAACCCATATTCTCCTCGTTCTTTATGGTATCAGAGCGTGTGAGAGAGGAGGAGTAAACCCTAGGCTGGTTGGCCCTTTTTTCCTTGCCTGGTGGAGCGTCAAACCTTACAGGACCGGTCCGGCTCCCCTGTTATGGGACTCTTAGGGACCGGTTCCCCTGTTCTGAAGTTCTTTGGGCCTGCGGTTCCCTCCACTTGCTGTTCTGCCACTTCCGCTGCCTTGGGAACCAGAGGAGGTGACCGCTGCCCTGTTCTGGAGTTTTCCTTGTGTCCGCCCCCCTCTGTTCTGTGTTTATAGGGGCACGGTCCCCCCCTCTCTGCACCCAAAACCCTGGTTAGGGTCCTCTTTGTGGACCACAAGCTTGTGTGGGGGGTGTCCAAGCTCTCTACTCAGTTTTTGACCAAGCTGACCTTGGGTTGTTACTGCATATATCCTGGTTAGGGTTTTTTGGAAGCTGTCCCTGCTTCAACACCCTTGTTTGAGGGTTGTGAGAGGCCGACTACCCCTCTATCTACTGCCACTCTTCTTCCTACCTGCCTAACCATCTCTAGGAGCAAGGAGATGTCCGAGGTGACAGCAAACGAAGCGTCCTCCAGGTGTGACAGCAAGGGGAAAAATTTTCATCTCCAACTTTCTCCTGTGAAGTTGAATGACTCAAACTACTTGGACTGAGCAGCAACCATCAATACTTTTATCAGTGCAAGATCCAAGGTTGGATATATAAGTGGGAGGATAAAGTTACCTCATGTTGATGCTGAGAAGTATGAGGAATGGGAACATCATGACAATATTGTGAAAACATGGATTCTTAGCTCTGTAACTGATGGATTTAAATATGTTGTGAGGAAGTCAACTGTAAGAGAGATGTGGCTTATCCTTGAAGAGATGTACTATGAGAAGGCCAATCTTGTAAATCTGTATGATCTTGAAGTTGCTATCCACGACACTAAACAAGTCACACACTCTGTATGCGAATACTATCGTACCCTGCGAGTGTTACGGGAAGAACAAGATTCTTTCACCATAACAGACTGGGATACTGTTGTAGACCACAAGAAGTACTTGAAGCATGTCCAAGACCAAAGGGTTCTTAAGTTCCTTCATGAGTTCAACTCTGAATATGAGGGGCTACGATCTTAGATTCTGAATTTTAAAGTCATCCCATCTCTTGAACAATGCTACAAGAAGGTGGTCACTGAAGAGAGACAGATGAAGACTATGGATGTTGATATAGGAGGGGCAATGTTGGTGATCACTCTGCCTTTATCAGCACCAATACGGGAAATGAACAAAGGGGAGATGGCATACGTAAAGATTCACATAAAGGTAAGAGGAAGTGTTCGCATTATGGACGACTTAATCACTCTGTGGCTTTCTGCTAGGAGCTGTATCCCGATAAGAAGCCACACAAGTTCAGGAAAGGTCAGCAAAATAAAGGGGCTGTTGTTGCTACAATGGTCACACAACATCCTTCTAGGGCTATTTCAGAAGGGAACACATAAGCATGAACACAAGGAAGCTTCGTGGGACTGTCCACCTTTGATGTAGCCAACCGTCAGCAGTCTCTCTCACATTTGACACACTCATCATCCACTAGCCTATCAGGTACTTCTGGGGCAGCACGCAGGGTTGCCTCGCACTACAGTGGACACTCTTGGATCATCGATTCATGGACCACTGACCACATGACGGGTACCCCTAACCTCTTTACTTTTTATACATTATGCTCATGACAAGATAAGGTGACCATTGCATACGGTACCCTAGCTACCATAGTTGGGAAAGGCATTATACCTTTGGATGACCATCTTAACTTATCCTCAGCATTACATGTTTCAAAATTGTCCATAAATTTGCTTTCTGTGAGCAATCTCACAAAATCCCTGAATTGTTCCATTACTTTTTTTCCCACTCATTGTGTGTTTTAGGGCCTGAGGATAGGCCAACTGATTGGGAGTGGACGTGAAGCAGGAGGTCTCTATCAGCTCCAGTCCCAGCATGGTGCTGCTCTTTAGTCTTCAAGCACTAGTGTCTTGTCTAAGAAACTAAGGGAGATATAGCTGTGGCATCTCCGTTTAGGACATCTTTCATTTCCAGCATTGAAATATTTGTTTCCATCATTATTCCAGAAAATAGACATTCAGTCTATTCAGTGTCAAACCTGTCATCTTGCAAAACATTGTAGAACTCTATTTCCTCCTTCTATGAATAAAAGTTCCATTTCTTTTGAGCTAGTTTATTCTGATGTGTGGGGTCCTGCTTCTGTTCCCTTTGTTGATGGTCACCGATATTTTATCACCTTCATTGATGAGTTTTCTCATTGCACTTGGGTGTATCCTATGAAGTCCAGGGAGGATATGCCCCGGGTCATACATGTGTTTGAGAACATGGTAGAAAATCAATTTGAAAAGAAAACAAAGGTTTTCCATTCAGACAATGCAAAAGAATGTTTTGAAAAAAATCTGAATATCTTTTTTGAGGATAAATGGGTCATCCATGAGTCATCATGTCTTTATACCCCTCAACAAAATGGAATAGCTCAACGGAAAAATCGCCATCTTCTTGAAATAGCTCAGACATTTCTTCTCCATCATAGCCTCCCTAAAAGGTTCTGGACATAGGCTATACTCACTGCTACGTATGTCATCAATCGAATGCCATCTAGAGTCCTTCAGTTTCGGACCCCCTACTCTATTTTTCGACCTCAACACTCTCTTTTTCTTCTGACGTTGAAAGTATTTGGATCTTTGTGTTTTATTTATGATCTAGCCCCTGACAAATCTAAACTTGATGTCAAGACTATTTGTAACATATTTCTTGGGTGCTCTATGGTTGGTAGTATCGGCCGATATGTATCGGTATCAGTGAGTACCGATAACATACTGAGTGGACCGATACTGGCGAATACTGGCCCGGTACTGGGCCAAAATGGACCTGGTACCGGCCGATACTGTTGACATCGGTATTGGTACATATCGGTATTGCTACCTTCGATACCGATGTTGATACCGGTATTGACATCCTTGGTACTCTCCCATTCAAAAGGGTTACAAATGCTATGACCCTCTGAAAAGAAAAAAATATGTTGTGAAAGATGTCACTTTCTTTGAATCCTACTCATATTATCACTCCCAGGATGTGTTTGAAGGGGAGAGTTCTCAAATTTCAACCACACCCTTGACTATCCCTGATGTTGTTGTCCCCTCCAGAGATGTCACAACTGATGAACCTGCACTCTCTAAAAAAAGCCATGATATTAGCACGCAGGGGACTGAAATGAAGCATTATGTCAGAAGATCAAAAGTTCAAAAGCAAGTTGAGAACTTGTGACTAGATATTGTGACAGACTATTTTGCAGATCCATTATCCCAAGAAGTTGGTAAGGTTCTGAACACTGAACCCAATTTTCCTATTGATTCAGTTAAACTCATTGATTCTGATGTTGTTCTAGTTGAAATTGTGCAAAATAAGCAGGATTTTGAGAAACCTATTGCTGTCGGAAAGGTGTACGAGAGTGCACCAAACATCCTATCTCAAAGTACCTATGTTACTCACAACTATCTCCTTCTTACATAACCTTTATTACTGCCCTCTCTTCTTATTCAAATCCTCTAACGTTCACAGAGGCCACTAGAGACCAGCGGTGGGTAAAGGCTATGGAGGAGGAAATGAATGCCCTCAAACGGAATAGTACTTGGGTTCTTGTTGATCTTCCCCAAGGGAAGAAGCTGGTTAGATCAAAATGAGTGTACACCACTAAGTTTAGAATTGGTGGTAGTTTGGAAAGATTCAAAGGAAGACTGGTTGTAAAGGGATTTACTCAAACGTATGGAATTGATTATGCGGAAACCTTTGCACCAATGGCTAAGATGAACACAGTTAAAGTGGTTCTTGCTATTGCTGTATTGTATCAGTTGGATGTCAAAAGTGCTCTTTTGAATGGTGAGCTTACATAAGAAGTGTATATGCATCCGCCTCCAAGAATGATCATTGGTGGCAAAGTGTGAGATTGAATAAGGCTCTGTATGGCCTAAAACAATCCCCTCGAGCCTGGTTTGAGAGGTTCAAAGTAGCAACGGTCAGATATGGCTTCATCTAGGGAAATGCAAATCATACTCTATTTACACAATGGGTTAATGGTAAAATTGTGGTTTTACTAGTGTATGTTGATGACATGATTATCACAGGAGACAACAATGCTGAAATTGCATTCTTGAAGAAAAATCTAGCAAAAGAGTTTGAAAACAAGGACTTGAGGCAGTTGAGATACTTTCTGGGCATTGAAGTGACCAGATCATCCAGAGGAATTTATGTGTGCCAGCAAAAGTATGCACTGGACCTACTGAAAGAAACGGGGAAGCTTGGATGCAAAACTGTAGATATGCCTATTGAATCAAATCATAGACTGAGTATGTCAGATGGTGAGATATTGTCCGAGTGGGGAGAAAGGGAAATATCAGGGATTAGTTGGGAAATTGTTATATGTATCCCTAACTAGGCCTGACATTGCCTATGCTGTTAGTATAGTTAGTTGGTTTATGCATGCGCCCTGTACATCCCATCTTGGAGCTGTAGACAGAATTCTGAGATATATAAAGTCCTGTCCAGAAAAAGGTCTTCTATTTTCTAAGAGCAATTATCTTGCTGTGGAAGGGTACACTAATGCAGATTGGATTGGATCACAAGATGATAGGAGACCTACAACAGGCTATTGTATGTTTTTGGATGGTAATCTTGTTACCGGGAGGAGTAAGAAGCAGTCTGTATGTGCTAGATCCAGTGCAGAAGCTGAATATTGGGCTATGGCTCAGTCTGTGGCTGAACTTGTTTGGTTAAAATTTTTGCTTTAGGATATTGGAGTAAAAGTGCAGTTGCCGATGAAGTTCTATTGTGATAACAAGACTACTATCAACATTGCCACTAATCCTATCCAGCATGACAGGACCAAGCATATTGAGATTGATAGGCACTTCACCATAGAAAGATTAGACAGTGGGGATTTATGCCTACCCTATATAAATACTGGACAACAGCTTGCATATGTCTTCACCAAAGGTCTTCCAAGAGAGCGATTTCAAATGTGATTGGCAAGTTAGGCATGCTAAATATCCATGCTCAGGTTGAGGGGGTGCAGAAATAAATAGATGTTAAGCGTAGGGGCTGTTTTGTCTTTTTGGTCAGTCTGCTACATGTCTTTATGTTTTATTATGGTTTTACCCTTGTGTGCTATGTAAACAGGGGCAGAACAGTCATTGATATTTTGTAATGCTTTTACCCTAATATATATAGTCATGTGGGGGCGGGCCGGCCTCTCTAGTTGAGTGAGAGAGCCAGCTGCACCTCTTCTTTGCCTCTCCAACCCATATTCTCCTCGTTCTTCCGTTTATAATGTAGAGGGAGACCCAAATACTTTACTGGAAACTTTTCTATCTTGCACCCCAGCATATCTGCACATTCTGCTGTCTCTTCTTCATCTAAATTAATTCCGATTATGGAACTTTTATCAACATTAATTTTAAGTCCTGAAATGCTTACTAGCACTGTCAAAAGAAATATTAAATTCCTCATATGTTCTTCTCCCTTCCGGAAAAAGGTGAGTATCATCAGCATATTGCAAGTGTGAAATACTAACTGATGTTCCACACAACTTAACTGATTTAATCCACCTTTGATTTTCAGCAATTACACAGTTTACTCAACATACTTGCGATAATAACAAACATGAGAGAGGATGGAGGATCACCCTGCCTTAAACCCCTTGAGCTAGTAAAATATCCATAAACATTCCCATTAATAATTACTGATAATTTAGCTGTGGTAATACAGTTCATCAGAATTTTCAGCAATTGTTCAGGCCTTCAGGGAAATTATGACTCTTCATAATGCTCCCTAAACAGTTCCAGGAAATTCTATCATATGCCTTGTTGAAATCCAGTTTTCATGTCACTCCTTTCTTCTTGCTTCTTTTCATTGTATAAAGCAATTAATGAGCAATCAGAAATGCATGCTTAAGTTTCCGACCCTGGATAAAAGCTGACTGATTCAACTCAATGATATCCCCCAGACAGTAGCTAATTCTAGTAGCTAGAACTTTTGCAATAAGTTTTTAGGACCCATTTAGTAGCCTAATGGGCCTGAAATCCTTCAATTCTGTTGCTTCACTTTTCTTAGCTAAAAGAACTAGTATGTTAAGAAAATAACAGCCTGTCCCTTGTAAACAATACTTCACAGTTTCTATCACGTCGAATTTGACAACCTCCCAGAAATTTTGATAAAAATTCATGGGGAACCCATCAGGCCCTGGTGCTTTGTCACTTACCAAACTGAACACCGCTTAATTAACTTCACCTTCAATCCAAATTTTATATAATAATTACTGGGTACCATCGCTCTTCAGCTTTAAACAAATTTATGTAAAAATTAATAATTTCCTCTGCAATGTTATCTTCACCTTCAATCCAAGTATCACTTCCTTGAAGCACTGTGATAAGATTCATTCTCCTCCTCCCATTTGCAATTTTGTGAAAAAAATGTTGTGTTCATATCTCCTTCCTGTAACCACACCACTCTGGATTTTTGCCTCCATCTGATTTCTTCTTCCCAAATGCACTCTTGATATTGAGTTTTTAAAGAACACAATCTGATTTTGTCATTTGTAGAAATATTGTTCTTCTCTTCTTGTTTTTCCAATATATGGATGTTCTCCTGCAAAGCATTGGCCCTCTCATGTCTTGCCTTCCTCCAGTTTTGTGCCCATTTTTAATTTCCCGTTTAAGCTTCTTTAGCTTAAAAGCTATCTCCTAGCTGCTGAATAATTACAATTTATGGAATTCCATGTTGTAACCACCAGATTAGTAAAGTCCTCATTCTGTAACCACACTTTCTCTAGTCTGAATGGCTTATTGAGATTTTTTCGCTTAAAGCATTCCACAAGTAATGCGTGGTGATCTGAAACCATTTACTGTTGGAAACAAATTCTCCCAACGGCTATTGATGAGGACCTTATCTAATTTGGACCATGGTTTGCCCCATTGTACCAGATTGGGCCGACTTGTGTGAGTCGACTCATATCTAGGCCAACCTGATCTGCTGGTATGCACCGAGTCGGACCGGATAGTGCTGACTCATACATGCTTAATGGAATGTTTTAAGTGAACTTTTCCTATTTGATAAGTAAAATTATACTTTTTATATCAATTAATAGGGTACATTTCTCTAAAATATGGCTTAAACTCATTAGTTTTAACATCTCCTTGGCTTGACTCGTGCGAGTCGGACTGAGTCGGATTGGTATCGTACCGTATTTGGGAAGATATGATCCGATATGGCTAACCTTTTGGACATCACTGGGGCCTTCCTATTATTACTTCAAGTGAAATTTTGGTTATCTAGTTTTAACTCATTCAAACCCATTTCATCGATCCAGTCATTAAACTCTCTCATGCCTGCTTGTTTGACAAAGCTTTTTTGTGGGTGAAACAAATAAGTCATGCATGCATGATAAACATGTAGTTAGTAGACCTAGGGTTTAGCTTGGGCCTTTTTCTCTAAGATCAAAAGAGTCAAAAAGAAGCACAAAGGTGGAAGCTTATATATATAATATATATATACCACCAAACAGCAGCAAGGCGACAGCAACAGCACCAAGAAAAGCAGCTGGCAGCAGCAGTGGTACTCAGAGGCAGCAGCTGCAGTAAGCCTCAGCCAAGAAGGGGGCCTGCAGTCTGATCATGTTTTTTCTCTAAGATAGTTTTTGACATTTTGCAATGTGTTTTTTTTTTTGGCTCTTGGAGGAATCTCTCCTCCTCTGGCTTTACTACCCCTGGTTATTTATATAAAATTGGATCAAAGGAAAAAAATGGTCATTATTACTCCATCCCTCTTTGCTAAGGCCTGCCCACTGCTTGTGCTTACCGATACTGCTGGCTTATTAATCCCAGTATTATTACTGGAAATTTGTCTGCATTTCCTTAAAAGTTATCCCATTTTTTCTGATTCTTCTTCAGAGTGGAAGTCTCTGTTTCTAGTTGATCTTATGTTTATCCTTTGGTCTCTTTTTTTTCACATGATGATGTATTCTTTTTCTGGTATCTATTTTGGACTTTGATTTGTACTGTGGCATTTTAAATCTACTCACTTTTTCTATTGATGCTTCTGCAGTTCGCAGCTTCTTCTGTCATAATTACTGTCTGCACAATGACCACCATTTTCAACTACAGTGATAAATCATTGGTCTTTATCTACTTCTTTTTATTTGGTCTAAGTGCAGTTATGCTATCCTTTTTGATCTCTACATTCTTTTCCCGAGCAAAAACGGCCGTTGCAGTTGGCAGCCTATCTTTTCTTGGAGCATTCTTGCCCTATTATACCGTCAATGATCCTGCTGTGTCACCGTCAGTATCAGTGCTTGACATGATTCCCTACAGAGTTTTCTTTTTCAATATTTTGTCTGTTATCTAACATGAATTTAACTTATACTTCAAGGATATTGAAGATCTTGTCTTCTCTCCTCTCTCCCACTGCTTTCGCTCTTGGTACGGTAAACTTCGCTGATTATGAACGTGCTCATGTTGGAGTTCGTTGGAGTAACATGTGGCAGGTCAGTGTTAATTTTCTGGAACACTGGATCTTGACTTTATATTTCCATTTCTATCATATATGTGTTTCAATTTACTTTTTTATAGGATTCTTCTGGGGTCAATTTTTTAGTCTGCCTTCTGATGATGATGCTGGATACGGTGTTGTATTGTGCACTTGGACTCTACTTTGACAAGGTAATCCTCAGTTTGGCGATATCAAGTGTTGTTTTGTGGCAATGTTAATGCTAATGATTAATATATGTATTTCATTGTTGTAGCGCTTTGTTTGTTGTTCCTACTATTTTATAGCTTTTCCAATGCTTTATTAGTTGCATCTTCCATGTTACATTGACTTTTATGCAGGTCTGCTGATGTTTCCTCATGCAATTATATTCATTTCCCTTGTTTTATGTTGTTAATTTGCATTTTTTTTTTCGTTTAAGTCTTCCTATGCTTATTTTCTTCTTCACAAATCAAGATGTATATTTCTTAATTTTCCAACCAAATCCTAATGTTACTTCCATTTTCAAGATTTGTTCCTTTGTAGCAGTTTTATTTGTTAGTTCTCAATAGTATGATTTTTTGGCATTTGCGGCTGGGTTCTTTCAGAGATAATGAAGTTCACTCTCTTTGTGCTTTTTGTTTGTATTTCTTGATTTTCCAAACAAACCCTAATTTTACTTCCAATTCTTAGATTCGTCTGCTTTCTGCAGTCTCATCTTCTTCACACTGGGTATTTAAGTTTTTGCTATGTGCAACTAGGTCCTCCCCAGAGACAATGGGGTTCGGCATCCTTGGAATTTCCTGTTTATTAAGTTGTCTCGGAGATGGAAGAACATGTGGCAGTGTAGTGATGGAATGTTAGAGCAAGTCAGTGAGGAAGTCTTGGAAAGCAAGATGCAACGTTCTGACAATGGTAACACAAAACCTGCTATTGAAGCAATAAGCTTGGATATGAAACAGCAAGAGGTTGAAGGCCGGTAAGTGACTATAGTTTAGGACAGAAACACATGTTGTTAAGTGGCATTTACTTTTTCTGATTATGTTTACTTGTTTCTCTATAGATGCATACAGGTTAAGAATCTTCATAAAGTTTTCATGACCAGGCAAGGGAAATGTTGTGCAGTGAACTCACTACAGCTCACCCTTTTTGAGAACCAAATTCTTGCTCTTCTAGGTGCAGTTGATTGCTTCTACCTTTGTTGTTTACATTGGTGTCCTATGAGCCCATCTGTAATGTATCTGCATTGTAATGATCCGCAACTCTGGCCTTTTTTTTTTTGAAAGAAATTGTAGGTTGCACCACGAATTTTATTAATAAACAAATAGAGGTAGTACAACCTTGAAGAGTAGGATGGATTCCTCCTCCATGCTACAAAAACTACAAACTGCCAACTACCATCAAATACATTCTAAACCAAATAAAAAGTATTGCTGTTTATTCTAGTCCTCCCCATAATGAAACAAAACTTTAAAGGCATTGCTGAGACGAAAGCCATTACCTGCAGAATTCAGTTTGGGGGTTGGGAGTCCTACAGAGTTAAGGCAATGAAACAACAATGATGCAGCACCAATAGCTGAATCAATATTTTTTTTTGAAGGTGATCAAATAGATCACAGATTCATAAATAATTAAATACAGAAAGTACACCAGAGAGCAAAACAGCTCTCAGAACACACAGAAACCCCTTACAGAATAGGACAAAGAGAAAAAACCCTCTCCCGAGAAGGATTCCACAATATATCTTATCAAGGATATAAAGATATTACATAAAGGAACACCAAATTACAAAATCAGCCAAACAATCTTGTCCACTGCAGCAAATCAGACAGGATAGGAGATGATTTCGGATCCATCAGAACCCTTGCAGCTTTACCCCATTCTGTAATCCATCTAATAACTCTGCGCATTATGTTGTAGAAGGTATCAAACTCATTCCTGAACCTTCTATAGTTTCTTTCAGTCCAAATTCCCCACAAAAATGCAGGAAGGATTAAAGACCATATCTCCCTCTCAGATGGAGAAGGACATAGCTTAGCCCATCCTTCCAACATATGAAGCACAGAGGAGGGTTCCTCCCAACTCATATTAAGGCACCTGCAACATGACAGCCACCACTCATGTACAATACCACACTTGCAAAACAAATGATCTGCGTCCTCAATAAAACTGCCACAGAAATAACAACTGAGCTTCTGCAAAGGAAGGAACCTGCTGAGCCTGTCCATGGTTGGTAACCTTCCCAAAGCTATAATAGCTGAATCAATATTATGAAAATGCATGCCTGGAACAAATAACTAATGCACGTCGGGAACAAATAACTAACAGTTAATTCTACAGAATGTAAAGGGCATAGCCAAAAGGAAATATACATATAAAAAATGGAGGAGAGGTATAACTTCAGTACCATACAAGCAACTGACATTCGGTTAATAGAACTTTATGCTTGGCGAACCCTGAACAGTCACCACACTTCTTCATGTGGACCCTGTAGCTTCAACTAACCCAGCTCAGCACGTGCCACTTGCATAAATAAATAAGCAACAATAAGTTCATTAACAGATATAGGCTTCACTTACTTGCCTTCCTAGGAACCTGAGAGCTTAACAAGTGGTCAACTAAAAAGGGAAAAACAAGGCAGTAAGTATAGAAGTGCAAGTCAATTGCTAAGCTAAAAGCTATGCGGAAGTATAAATACAGTTGGCTATATATATAATTGTCAACAACTGGAGAGTGGAGACAGAAGTATTGCAGAAGGTAACTGGCACCGTGCAAACACACTTGTCTAGGGGTGAATGACTTTTTGTCCACAAGCTAAGAAGCTGAAATGGGTAAGGCAAAAAACGTGGTGGAGTGAATGGACCTTTGGTGATTCAGGTGTTTGGGAGAATTGAAAAATCTATGTAATGATCAGGATAAACTGAATAAGCAAGAAAAATTGTTATGCATAGTTTGAAGGAGTGTGGACAAAAATAGTAGGGAGTTGTACTGTCCGTCTGCAGATAATGCTAAAAAAGATGCCATATCACATCTGGCATCTCAAATAGTTGCTGGACTTGAGGACTCTTTCGGAAATTCTAAGAGAAGCCAATTAAGTGTTTACAAGGGGGGAAAGTATTCACGATGATTCATTTCCTTCCGCAGGAGCCATAGGGATGAAGAGATACAGGAATTAGCCAGGCTGCTGGTAATGCTTCAAGATTGGAAGGTTGATGACTGCTGGAGACAGATGTGGTCTTCACAGGGGGGCTTCTCTGTCAGATTGGTGTACCACATCATAGGTGATGGTCGGTTCATGAGTCTTTTTTTCCACCATGTTTGGGCCCCAAAATCTCCATCAAAGGTGAAGACCCTTATATGGAGGATTGCTTTGGGCAGCCTACCTATGTCCAACAGGCTGAGAGGCTTCTGTTGTGATGTGCCCTCTTCGTGTCGTGTGGTGAACATGATGAATCCTTGGACCACTTGTTCGTTAACTGCTCCTTTGCTAGTGAGGTTTGGAGCTCCTTTGCTTGTGAGGTTTGGAGCTCTCTTCAACACAAAATATTAGGTGGTGAGATCCTTCCATTATTTAATTCTCTGGATGGAATTGAATTTTCTGGATTTTGTAAGTCAGAAGCAATTGACCGACTCTGATTTACTTTTCTGAAAATGTCAAAGGTGCTTTGAACTTTGAAGTCTTCTCTAAACTTCCTCTTGGTAGCATAGCATCACAGATAGATGCATTGGTTAAACCTCTTCCCTCATTTCATCAATTTCATTTTTTTAAAAGAAAAAATGTGGCTTATACCACTGATCTTATAAAATAAAGGGTGGTAGTACTACAAAGGTAAGGTGATAGGAGAGGTTCCCTTACCTAAGAATAAAAAACTACATTACAAAATTAAGGAAATGAGCAGACAGCTCCTTATTCAGATTATTGTCAGAGATCTTAAGAAACGAACCTATTCCAATTAAATAGAGGTTCAAAGCTCTGAAGCAAATATTTTCAACGTAAGGTCTACTTCTTCGGAAGATGCTGTCATTGCTTTCTTTCTGTATGCTTGAGCATACTGCATGAGGAATGAGGAGTAAGATTTCGCTTTGGTTGCATTTGCCAAGCTTGAGCCACTCATGCAAAAAAGGACCAACTGTCTTGAACTGAATGGGAGGTTAACTGTAACCTTACAGTTTTACCAAAAACATTCCAGACTCCTGGCCGAAAGAGATGTTCAAATCTTCATTATCTATCCCTCAAAAGGAACATAAAGTACTATTTCATCAAACCAAGAATTTCATAAAATCTTATTTCTTGAGTTTCTAGAGATCTGAAAAGGGCTTTTAAGGTTTGAGATTGTAATTATTATGCGCACAATATACAACTGATCTGCCAATTCGTTCAGCATTCCACCATTGACAGTAAACTAAAATATTCAGATTAAAAATTTGGACTTTATCACTAGTAGGATTCTCTTGAGCTCAGCTTTCCAAAGGAATATTCTGATTGTTGGACGAACTTTGATATACTATATTCACCATACCCTACAGCATCCATCTTCACAGGGCTTTAACACAGGATCTAACTATGGATCTTCCTATCATATATTCTTTTACCCTTGCCAGTAGTAATTTCCTGAATCTTTGATGATATCTACTCTAGTTTCAAACATTCAACTATTTCAGCGTCCACAAATCCTCTACTAGATTGCAGGCTGAGCTTTGTCTTTCCGGACCAATTAGATCCTGGTTTACCTTTATCTTTAAGTAAAACATATTCAGAGCACCACCACTTTTCCCAAAAGAAAGTAAATCTGCCATTTTCGAAATTTTCATAAATTCTTGTGTTAACAATGTTCCTCCAAGTAGGTTAGAGTGAGGAAAGGTGCACTGTATTTTTTCCATTCCCTGCTGCAATTTATTCAGTATGTTATGCACATTGGCTTCATCAGGAATTTGATAGATTTATTGGTTTTCCCATCTCCATATAAAATTTATCATATTGCTCCTTATCTTGAAATACCTTGATTCATCTTGCTGTGGGGTTCATCATTATTGTATGCCTGTCTCATTAGTACTACTTTCAGGACATAACGGAGCTGGCAAAAGCACAACTATTTCTATGCTGGTTGGCCTTCTGCCTCCTACGTCTGGGGATGCTTTAGTCTTGGGCAGAAGTATCAGGACAGAGATGGTAAGCCCTGTTGCTAACTATGTTTTTCAATTTCAAACTTTGGCCCCTGTTTTGTTTACCATTTGGGATAGAGTTATATTGAAAATTTTGGAGTAGCACATTTTTTTTAGGCTCTCTGCTGAATGGATATTCAGGTTAGCTTGTTATTTATTTATTTATTTATTTTTTTTGGGGGGGGGGGGTGGCCATTTTGATAGTTATTGTTATATTGTATTTTTTTTAAATGAAATATTTAACACTGTTTTTTTTTTGCTTGAAAAATGAACGTCTGATGTAAAAGTTTCTTGTTTTCCCATGCTGAACATAACATTACTTTAGAGTTTAGATTAGCCTGTGGTGTGCAATCTCACAAATACTTTAGAGTTTAGATTAGCTTATGGTGTGCAATCTCACAAATACTTTAGAGTTTACATTAGCCTATAATGTGCAATCTCACAAAATCTTGTGAGATTCTGTCTTGCAAGTGCCTCAGAAAGAGATTTGTGAAGATGGAGGTTCTTTGGCCCTAATCAAGATTTCTTATGTTTAGGGGGTTTTTGGGGGTGGGGAAGGTAGGGGGTTGGGGGAAGGAAAACCGGGGGTGGGGTGTTATTGCAGGTGAGGTTCTCAGTGGCAAAGACATGAAATGCAAAATCGGCCGATCCAGATCAGGATTGGCACTAGCCGATCAAATTTAAGGGGGCAAAATACCTAAAAAATAAAAAATAAAGAAAATCGGCTGGAATCGGCTTGGATCGGGCTGTAATCGGCCGAATTGCCTAATCCGGATCTGATTGGATCAGAATCAGCCAATCCTGGAACTAAGTGTTTTTTTTTTTCTTTTCATTTTTAACTTTTTTTTAGTTTTTTAATTCTTCCCTTGGATTGGAGAGGATCTGCTGATCCGGATTGGATCAGATTGGGATCGGGACCGGCCAATCGTGGGAGCTGATCTGATTTGGAATTCCATGGGCAAAGATGCCTGCTCGGGTTAGGGGGCATCACATGGAAATGGCGGTGGTGATGGGAACATTTGTTGCTGACAGGCATGCATGACTTATAATTACTGGTTGGGGATTAGCTGCAACCAGAGGATCAGATCCTAGTTCTTTGTTTCTGTGTGTTTTATACAGGGGAAATTCGTGAAATGAACCCCTTTAAGTTAGTTTATTATGAATGCTCATGAAATAATAACTATTTACAAAGCAGTCTATGGTACCTTTGTAGGACTAGAAAATTATAAAATATCTTAAATTATAGAGAAACATATTGCATAAAATAAAGAACTAATTCCTGACCTATCAAGCTCTCTTCTTTCTGGCGGTGGTGGAGCGAGAAATTTTCCTTTTGGGGTGGAGGTTACTATAAAAAGGATGTCTGATTGTAAGGATTTTAAGAATAAAATGTGATGGAAAAGATAATTGGAAAGCACAAATCTTCTAGAAAGGAACTTTTCTGAAAATTTTACATTAGATACCAGGTTTGTATGTAAACATTAAATCTCATGGATGGACCGAAATAACATGTAAAAAATTACGGAAGTTCTTTTTTTCAATATAAATTTTAGTATGTTTAGGCAGGTCTGAGTTAAGATCTTAGTATTTTCTTATCTTCTTTTTTTGTTAGTCTTTTCTCATCTTTGTTTTGTCCATGGCCACACATTTTGAGCAATCATAGTATGTTGTATGTATCATCAAACATCATTCATTCTGTACATTATATGCATTACTGTGCCGAGGGGAAAGACGAGATGATGATGGCAGCTGAACTAAGTGGCAAAATTGCAAAGAGAACAGTGAGTTATGATGAAGATCCCAGCTGCCACTGCTCAGTACATTGGATGCAGGAACTAGTTAGATTAAGCCAAAGTTTGCTGGAATGTGTTGAAGTGTTAGACCTGCAATGGTCTTGGTAATTGTAGTTTGGTCTGCAAAGATTATCCTCAGCAGGGATGGGTATGCAAGGAACTTGTTGTACGGCATGGTGCCTCTGTTCTGTCAATTGTCAAGTGCTAGGCAGTGGCTTCTTAATAGTAACTGCCATGTCCTCACTTCAATTCAGTGGCTTGAGGAGGGTTATAATAACACCAGATTTTTTCACATGATGGCTAATAGGAGGTGGAGAAGGATGTTCATATCCTCACTTAAAATTAATGATTGCTGGATAGAGGATGAAGGGATTATTTCAGGAGAAATCATTAATTTTTAGAAGATTTTGTTTGCAGCAGAACAGAGGTAGTAGGGATGTCAATTGGACCGGGATGGCCCGAAGGCCTGACCTGGTTTTAACCAGGCTTGGGCTGAAAATTGGCACGGCAAATTTTTTTGGCCTGGCCTGGGAATTAAAAGGGCCGGGCTTTGGCCTTGGTCGGCCGGGCCTGGTCCAGCCCGGATATATCAAAATTTTGTATGGGTTAATTTAAGTTTATATGTAAACAACATTGTGTCAATATAAATTATGAGAATAATCAATGAGCTGTGATTTTAGTCATATAAAGTAAGTATTTTACATATTTATATTACAAATTTATGATGCAAATATGTTATATGTTCTAATTTTATTGAGTTGATAAAAATTTCTTATGGACTTTTGCATTAGGGAGAAAAAATAGAAATTCTTCAAAATCGGGCCGGGCCGAGCCTTAACCGGGCCTCATAAAGATCTCCCGGGCCGGGCCAAGCCCATAGAAATTGAGCTTTTTACCGTGCCCGGGCCGAGTTTTTGAGGAGGGGGTCGGGATCGGGCCTATTCAGGCCTGGCCCAGGTCCGACCCATTGACACCCCTAGAGGTAGTATCCCAAGTGACAAGACCATGAGATTATAAAATTGAGCATATAGTCTTTCCTTATCGCACCAATTATAGATTTATAAATGAGGAGATTGATGTAACGGCCTGATCCAACCCTTGTGGGGTATTATTCGCTTTGGGCCAAGTCTGCATGGTTTTGTCCCCAAAAGGCGCCTCACAAGTTATGGATATGAGTCCTTCATATATAGCCCAACAACCTTTTCCCATTTTCCAAAATCGGGCTAATCTGGTTTATTCCTGCCTCAGCCTTTAGACGTAGTGGTAGCTCCACATCATGGTGGCTCCACATCGTGACGGCTCCATATCCCTTCACTTGCGGGTAGCCCTTTCCTATGGGTAGCCCTCTCCTCCTATCCGGCTCATGACTAGGTCACTACAGGTCCACCAGGCCCGCCCGTATCATACTGTACAGGTCCTGCTCTGATACCATTCTGTAACGATTCAATCCAACTATTGTAAGGTATTATCTGCTTTGGCCCAAGTCTGCATAGTTTGGCCCCAAAAGGCACCTCACAAGTTATGGATATGGCCCCTTCATATATATCCCAATAACCTTTTCCCATTTTTCGATATAGGACTAATCCGGTTCATTCCCGCCCTAGCTCCTAGACGCAGTAGCGGCTCCACATCATGGTGGCTCCACACTGTGGCAACTCTACACGGCTTTGTAGCCATTTCTTATGAGTAGCCCTTTCCTATGGGTAGTCCTCTTCTCCTATCCGGCTCATGACTAGGTCACTACAATTGAGGTGATAGTTTTTTGCCTCTGTGGAGATAAAGCACGAGGTATGGATGGATTTCCGATGTTCTTTTATCAATTTTTTTGGGATCTACTTAAAGGAGATGTTAATAAGGCGATTAGGGATTATTTTTCCAAACATAAGGGTGGAGGATTGGTGGACTTTAGGCATGTTAGTTTGTTCACACGATTTTTACAAAGGTATTGGCTATCAATTGGGAAGGTGATAGGAAAGCTGATAAAGGAGTATTAGCACGCTTTTGTGCTAGGCAGGAAGCTGTTTGATGCTTTTCTAATTGCCCATGAAGTCTTATTTTCAATGGAACAAGGAAAGAGACAAGTTGTGGTAATCAAATTAGATTTTAACAAGGCCTATGACAAGGTATCTTGTTAGTGTCTATGGAATGTAATGTCACTCAATGAGTTTCCAGTAGAATGGATTGATATACTGAAGAACTTTCTCACCATGACATCTTTTTCCATGATCATTAATGGGAGTGTTGCTTTTCAAAAGCACTAGAGGCCTCTGACATGGTGATCCTCTATCTCCTTATTTATTCATCCTAGTAGAAAATATTCTTAGTAGACTTTTGTGAGACTTCATTTTATTATTTTTGAAAAAAAATAAAAATGAAAAAGAGAATTCTTTGGGGTTTTGAAAACATGGTCTTCTCATTTTTAATGTAGACTTTGAGAACTTAGAGTTAGTCCTCAAGTCTAAGGTTTTGGATCAAGTGTGGATCTATGTATTTGACCTCTCTCCACTAATCTCAGTTAGTGTTAATTATTTCAATCACTAATTGGCAACCTTTGATTAACCGTCCGTTAAAGCCCATTAAAACAACAAAAATGAAACGAATGACTTGTTTTGATGCCATGCATAGAAGGTATTACTTTAAGGACCTTTCTTTATTGGGGGATCTTACAATGAACTTTAAAGGATACTTAAAGGATTCTTAAGTTTGCACGAGGACATAAGAACCTTTAGTCTTCAAGTGGTGCTAAGAAGATATGTCTTTTGGATAGAATCTTCATTAGAACCCCTTAAAGGATATCAAATGACTCAAACATATCCTTTAAGCATCATTTAAAGGCATGAAATTTTTGGATAGCATATCCCCTATTCTTAGATTCATTCAGGAGGATAAATAAACATAAAGGATACCCTCAATTAATGGGGCATGAAGACTACCACATACTTGAGGATATTCTTTAATGGTCCTCCAACCGATATGAAGGAACCAAAATCCACTTATTTTGGGAACATATCCGACTTGGTCAACACGTTTACCACTTAAACAAATAAATTGAGCATACATTCAATGAAGGTAGACATGCATTATACAAGCAAAATTGAACATGCATTGACCATATATAAATTTTATTTAAATCCACTTTGTTACATATCAAATTACATCACTTTTGATCATTCCATCGATAGGAATGAATCATTTAAAAATTTGGTCACTCTACCAATAAGAGTGAACCACAACTTCATGGCCAATCGACTAATAGGAAAGAACCAAAAGATTAATGGCCATTCCACCAATAGGAATAAACCAAGAACAATGGTTATTGGTCGCTCTACCAATAAGAGTGAATCACAACTTCATGGTCAATCCACCAATAGGAAAGAAGCACAAAATTAATTAATTAAAACTTTGGCCATTCAACCAATATGAATGAACCACATGATTAGTTAATTAAAACTTTGGCCATTCAACTAATATGAATGAACCACATATACATTAACATGATTACAAATTAATCTAAGGGTCAAGCCCAATATGTGCCATGCACCACAAATCCCGGAGCTTTGGAGTCTTGGACAGGGCCTTCTTACGAGCTTTTTCTCCACCGTCAGAGCTTCCACGCCTTCAGAAAAGCCTATTTTTTCTGTCTTTCTGCAGCAGCCCCCTATGGGCTTTTTATAGAGTGTGGAAAAGGGAGGATAGGGATGAAAAGGAGAGAGAGGGGGGGTGCGGTGCACATGGATTGCGGAATCGGCCGATTCGGATCGGAATCGGCGGGTTCTGATCCGATTCGGGGGGGATTTCACTGTTCCCCCCCCACCGACTTGAAAAAAAAAAAAAAAACGGCCGAAATCGGCCCGAACCGGACCAGATCGGGTCCGGACCGGCCGATCTCCCCCTTAAGGTTTAAGGGTTTAGGGGTTTGGGGTTTAGGGTTTAGGGTTTAGGGTTTTAGGGGTTTAGGGTTTAGGGTTTAGGGTTTAGGGTTTAGGGTTTAGGGTTTTAGGGTTAAGGGTTAAGGGTTAAGGGTTAAGGGTTTAGGGTTTAAGGGTTTAAGGGTTTAAGGGGTTAGGGGTTAGGGGTTAGGGGTTAAGGGTTAAGGGTTAAGGGTTTAGGGTTTAGGGTTTAGGGTTTAGGGTTTTAGGGGTTAGGGTTTAGGGTTTTTTATGGATGTACATGAATTGCATTCATTCTTATTGTACATCAATTGAATAATATGTATGTAATTTTTTCTGATTTTTTTTTATTTTTTCCTGTTTTTTTCTGATTTTTTTTTAATTTTTTATTATTTTTTAATCTGGCCGAGTCGGACTGCCAGACTTCGTCTGGATCGGCCGACTCGGCCGATCCGATCCGAGTCGGATCGGGATCGGCGGGTCCCGATTCGGGGACCCGATCCGATCCGGAATTCCTTGGCGGTGCATGGTTGGCAGTACCGGCCGATACCGGTACGTACCGGCCGATACCGGTACGTACCGGCCGGTACGTACCGGTATCGACCGACACCGGTACCGGGCCGGTACCGGTACCCACCGATACCGGTACCGGTACTGCCATCCTTGGTGTGGTGGCACCCCCCACCGGTTGGGGGGGGGGGAGCCACCGGTGTGGCTCCTCCTCCTTTTATATTTTTTTTGTTTTCTATCCCTCTTCTTCCCCTTTTTTTCTTAAAAAACATGTTTCAACAACTTTGTCAGAAAGTAGAGGTTACAGTTCTCAGAACCCCGATCAATGTTTCTCACATGCAGTATGCAGACAATACATTCGTATTCATGGACAACGGGTTGGAACAAGTAAAAAAATCGATTTTCATTATGAAGAATTTCGAGTATGCTGCAGGTTGAAGATTAACTTTGAGAAGAGTTCTTTAGGGGGGATCAATATGGGTCATGGTTGGCAATATCGGCCATATCGTACCTGATATCGGCTGATACGTATCAATATTGATCGGTACCTGTACTGATATAGGGGGTGATTGGTACAAGACCGAAACTGGCCGGTACCAGGCTCAAACCGATCGGTACCGGTCCGGGACCCATCGAAATGCACTAGTACTGATACCATACTGATACCAGTATGCATCGGTAATGGTACTGAGACTGCATCCATGATACGCTTAAACACGTTATTACTGAATGTGCCCAGATTATGTGTCACAATGTGGAGCAACTTCCTTTATATATTTGGGTCTGCCTCTTCAGTCTAAATCCATCCAGAAAAGTGACTGGAAGCCACTTGTATCCAAGATGCAAAGGGAACTTTCTATGTGGAAGTCATGGAATCTCAGTGTAAGAGGTAGAGTTACTTTTCTAAACTCTGTATTGCCTTCTATTCCATCTCATTTTATGTTAGTTTTTATGATGCCAAAGACAATCTTAGAAAATTGAATCAAATAAGAAGGGCTTTTCTATGGGGTGGTAACAATGTGGGCTCCAAGGCTGCCCCTTTGGTTAGCTTGAGCAAGGTGTGCAGACCAATCAGGAAGGGAGGCCTGGGTGTGAAGAATTTACTCTCAATGAATTTAGCCCTGCTTGGTAAATGGTATTGGGAGATGCCATCTCAAGACAAACAGCTGTGGAAGAAAGTTATGCAGGATAGATATTATGATACTTGTGGGAAGTTTTATGTACATAACAGGAGTTAAGCATCTATGTCTGCTATCTGGAGGGGAATTATACAATCCTCGAAATGGGTGGTCAGCTGAACCAGGATAAGACTCAGGGATGGTCAGGATACATTGTTTTGGTAGGATAGATTGGAGAAGCACCACTTAAAGACAATTTCACACTATTTTCCCTCTTGCAATGCAGAAATGGGTCACTGTAAGTGAACTGTACTACCAGGAGGGAGGAGAAACACACTGGCATATATATATTCCTAGACGAGGATTAAAAGATAACGAACTTGAAGATTTCTTGCCTTAATGGATTGTTTTCAGTTAAATCACCTTTATACAATAATTGAAGGTCAGCTTCCTAATTATTCTTGCTTCAGAGTGGTTTGTAAAGTCAAGTGTGCGAAAAAAGTTAAAGCTTTCATGTGGCTGTTGTTTCAGAAAAGACTTATCACTAAGGTTTAGAGGAAAAAAAAGGGCACCGGATACACATTTGGCATGCTCCTTCTGTGGCTTACAAGATGAGGATGTTGATCATCTTTTCATTCAATGTGGAACCAGCAGAGAGGTCTGGAGAATTGTTACTTCTCTAGCAAATTTCCAAGTTAACTTTAATAATATGATGACATGTGGAATTTCTTCAAAACCTGTCAGCTGTCTAGAAACAATAGCACTCGGAGCAAACTTCTCCTTATTCTTCCACATGCAGTTTGTTGGATCCGAGGAAGCAAAGCTGATATTGAAAAGATATCTATCCAATCAGCTTCTTTCCTTTATTAGTGGAGCAGGTTTATCCTTGGAATTTCAGCCGATAATTGCACCCAAACGATATGGACTCTCTAACCTGAAGCCTTTTTTCTTTTGAGTGCATCTCATGAACAGCTTCAGGAGGGGGACGTAGAAGCCGAAAGGATGCAGATGTTGGTCTTCTCGGAGCTTAATACACTAACCAGATTATAATGGAGAGGGGCAACAGAGAGAGACAGAGGATGAGAATGATGGTGAGAGGAAGACAAATAGAAGCACACAGAAGAAGTCCATCTCGTCAAGAAGTCTCGAAGGCGGTGCTTCTCACCGGAATCTAAAGCCTTGTGGTAGCACACCACTCAATCCTGCTGGTGGAGCTCACTACGTTGTTGGAGGTAAGAGAAATTCTTCTTTTACCAACCCTTGGAAGCCTACCGTGTACACTAGTTGCTGTTTTCGTTGTCTCGAAAAGGGCCACCATGCCTCTGTTTGTCGAAATGCCATTGTTTGCTGGAGATGCAATACGATTGGGCATCGAAGTGTGAGTTGTATTAAGAAAGGTTTCTTCATCTTTGGAGAATGAAAGAGTTTTCACTGAGAAGACTGAGTTTTCTAAAGGAAGCATATATGTTAATGCTATTGCTGTGGAGGCACCATGGTTCCATCATTTGATCAGAATGCTAAAAGGCTGGCTAACTGCTTAGTGGGTACTGTCGTCAATGGCTCGTTTCAGAGGGAAAGGATTGTCAGCGCTCTTCAAAAGCGTTGGCCAGCAAAACAAGAATGGGAGATTGGAGTTACTAGAGAAAAGAAGATTTATTTCTTTTTTCCCCGATCAACATTGCAGGAATGAATCTTTGAAGATAAAAGTTTTTGATTTTAATGGTCATTGCATTCAGTGGGACTGTTGGGAGTATACAGGTGTGCTTGGAATATTCATTTTCCTGATGAAGGGAAGAACATTTGGTGCGTCTGTTTGATATACTACTGCGACTTTGGGATGTTGAAATATTTAATAGTATTTTTGCCTTCTTTTGGTAAATGGTTAGAAGTTGATAGAACATCATTGTGGGGAAATCTGGAATTAGCTTGTATTTTAGTTGCAGTAGATCAATTATCTGATATTCCAAAAAATGTTAAGATGAAATGGAAGGCATCAGAATTCGTGATTCCATTAAACCTGAGGATCAGTACAATAATTCTTCTATGGACTGGACATATGCAGAAGTGGTCCAGTCATACAAGAGTTACAGACAGAAGAAGAAGATGACTGAGTTAGACAGTTCGGATCTTGCTGAGTCTTTGTCAGAGAAGTGCCTTGTTCCTGCTGCATCGGGCGGTAGTCAGTTGGATGATCAGAATTCCCCTGCCTATAATAGATACTTGCTTTTGTCATGTGAGGAAGGAAAAGATAAATCCGAATCTTCCGTTGATGCAGCCTGGAGGGTAGCTATATCACAGCTTATGTCCCAAATTGTACAAGGTCTCCACGAGAACAATTCTAACAAGAAAAGATGCTTTCCATTACAAGTTTATCACAGGAGGAAGATAGGAGTGGGCCGCAAGTTTAGTGCATCCGCAGAGAATCCAGGTCCAGCAGGCAACTCATCATGCGTCCAAATCCAGCAGGCAACTTCAAATCTAGTAGGCAAATCCACAGAGATTTCTGGGAATCTTGTTAATGGTAAGGATTTGGAGGCTTTCTTAATGGAAAGCTTGCATAATCCTGGCGGATTTTCAGCAAAAAATTCAGGAAGTCCTCGTGCACAAAGGGTAGAAGTCCAATAGGATGTGCGAGACCTGCAGAGGAATAAGAAGAAAGTTCGTCATAAAGATAGTCAAAAGCACGGGAGTGTGAATACAAAATCAACTCAAATTTCAATTTCAAATTCAAATCCAAATTTTATTAGTGGATTGAGTAATGAGGAGTAAGTTCAAAAATCATCTATTTTGGGGTTACAAGTGGTTCAGGGGCAAGCTGGTCAGCTACAAAGGTTATTTGGCAATTCTGGAAAAGACAGAATGAGTGAAGAGTGCGGTGCAGAAAATGATTCAAGTAAAAGGATAGTGCTAAGATATCTTCATTTTTTGAAGAGGTTCTGGTAGTATGTAGTGGAGTTTTTGCATTTTTTGTTCTCATAGATTAACAAATGTTTTTTTGTACTGATGTACTCTGCGGGTTCTGATATAGTTGTGGTCGAGGCCTCTCACCTACCTCTGTCTATTTAATAAAATTGGTGGTATAATCTTACCATTTAAAAAAAAAAAAAAACTGAAGCCTTCCCCCCCCCCGCTCATTTTGTTGTTTTTTCGTTATGTTTTTTGGGGAGAGGAACCTCTCCTTTCTCCGTCCAGATGCAGTACCCCTGTTTATTGTAATAAAATTGGCGGTACATACCATAATTTTCTTCAAAGAAAAAAACATGCAATAGAATGAAATACTTAAATTTATTATCTCAAGTGTGGAAGTAAGCATGCAATTTATTATCGCAAGCTATGATGTGGGCTGTTTGGTTGGAAAGGAACAATAGAAGATTCAACCAGGATGTCAGCAATCCTTCTAATATTCTCCGAAGAACTATCAGTTGGGTGAAGGATTGGGTTTGGGGAAGAGCCGCTGTCATCTGGGATGCATCAGCAGGAGATCTTATCTCAAGGGCTTGTAATTGGAAAGACTTTATGCTTTGAATTCCTTGTTTCTTTGTTAGCTTCTATTTTATCTTCTTAATAAAATAGAAGTCTTAGGGTCTGCCTCTCTTTTTGTTTGCTGTGGGGTTGGTACTCTGCCATGTTGTATGGCCAGTGGCCTTCTTTGTAATTTATTTCTTCATTAATGAAATGTGACTTTGTCACCTTCCAAAAAAAAAAAAAAAAGGTAATTGCATGTTCAGCAGAATTCCAGTCAAGAGTTTGGACCATTCCATACTATCCAGAATTGCAGAATTGTAAATTTCAATGGCAATGATTTCATGCAATTCAGGAATTAACGAAATGGTGGGGAAATGCTATTCCAGTCAACGGAGGAATGTTCCATTTTGCTTCCAGCTATGTTGTGGGCAGTCTGGTATGTGAAGAACCAGAGAAGTTTCAGTGAAGTTAAGCATAGCACTTTAGCGGACAGGATTGGTACAGAGACGCAGGTTTACTGGGTTCAGAGAATTCCATTTTCTTCTAGAGGGCTAAGGAGGAGTAATTTTCAACTCTTGAAGTCTTTCTGATTTTCTTTGTATATGGTTTCCTCTGCATTATCACCTTATTAGGGCAGATTTTAATATTCTGTACTTTTGATTCCTACTTTAAATTTGTGGACATTGACAAGTGTAAAGTGATGATCCTCCCTAGTGCAGTGTTCTTTATTTCAATGACTAGTGTTTATTTGACATCCTCCAAGAAATATCTAAAAAATTGGATTAGCAAACGGTAATATGTTGTCTAGTCCAGCAGAAGGATCTGTTTTATGCTGCAACAAAGCAGCAGCATGCCTAAGGGTGTCGACAAAGCAATGTTAAAGCTTATTGACACTTGTATAATGGTGGCCGTGACATTGCAAGTGGCCAGGAAGAATGAAGGCTGTCCTAATCACACCTTCATGCTAATAATCACATTGAAATCATTCGCCAGCTGGAAGTGCAAATAATTTGTCTCTTGTATGAAATGAATTCATCTGTGAAACAGTCCTTTTTTCCTTGTTTTGCTGTCCTCTTTTTATTCCATGTGGTATCGTCATTTCTTTGTTTATGTTTGCTTATTCAATACTGGTTTTGGTGTGATCTTGTTCCCTTTTTGTGCCAAGGGAAAAAAAGGCAATAAAGGGGATGTTGACCCTCTTCCTTTTTGTGCATGTTTTTGTCTTTAAAAAAGATAGAAGGTTTGAGCTTGTCATCAAAATAGTGTGTGCTCATGATGGATTCGTGCATTTCTGAAACTTCCTTCTACTAAGAAACGTAATGCATCATAGTTTTGTTGTAGTTCCTCGATTATAAAGTTTTGCACTTACAATTTATAAACTTTTTTTTTAAAAAAATTCTCCTGATTGTCCTCTTTTTCATATTGTAGGATGAGATACGGAAGTGCCTGGGTGTTTGCCCGCAAAATGATATACTCTTCCCAGAATTAACTGTAAGATGTTTATTTATCTTTTTTAAAGTTTGGAGTTGATGCCTTTTCTTTTTCGAAGGAAAGGTGGGTCATACAACCAAATTATTTCCCAACAAGGGGGGACAACTAATAAAGCCAAGTGCATAACCTCTTGAACACATCAATGCACTCAGAAAACCGACAGATATCCCATACTGAAATTACTCTCCCTCTAAGTCCTGGTTGATGCCTTTTCTTGGTCCTGGTTGATGCCTTTTCATCTTAGCAATCTTATTGAATACTGGAGTTCATTTTTAGTTGTATGCTTTTATTACTGAGGCTCTGTATGCTTATATTTGATTGAGCTCTATGCTCTCAAGTTATTGCCATATTCATTTCTCAATTTTAAATACTTCAATGTTATGCTAATCTATGTTTTTATTCAGGCTACCTATTGAAGTTCTGTTTACTTCTGTTGGTATATGTCTCTGATTAGTCTCTTTGAACACCTTCCATATATATGCTTCAAACTATTGATAAATGCATAAGGCAACCGAGTCTTGACTGCAATAGGTTGTGTTTCTATACTTTAATTTCAGTACTTTAATTCCTTTGCCCACGATTTATTATGGAGTTAATAAGATGTTTCAACTTATGCAAGCTTGCACATGGTTTTCCAAGCTACAAAAAGTTGAAATAAATAGAGGCTGTTGATGAAACAGTTTTGATAGAATAACATGCTGACATTATACTTGCTGAAACTAGGGAACCCATGTTTTCTGCTTGTCCATATTTTTTGCCCTTGTTCTTCTCCCTCTTATTTCACCATCACTGAGGTTATTATGACCATGGGGTGGATGTGAGAGCACCGGAGTTATACTGGAGAGGAGGAAATAGGTCTCTAGTTCAGATTTACCAATGTCTTGGTTGTTATCAGACTAGCAGCTTTCTGAGTTATAAACATCTGTGGGTCATCTTTTGTTAGCTTGTGTTCC
The DNA here is from genome assembly GCA_030544215.1 of Zantedeschia hybrid cultivar. NCBI lineage: Eukaryota > Viridiplantae > Streptophyta > Magnoliopsida > Alismatales > Araceae > Zantedeschia > Zantedeschia hybrid cultivar. The sequence goes on along the minus strand of JARZZO010000005.1, from coordinate 74,186,577 downwards.
AAATTTCTTTTTGCAGTATACATGTAACGATCTGGTATCCATAGAGGATTCAAAATCCAGAATGCCAGATGTAGGTCTGGTATCTGGATCGAAGTCCATCTTATCTTTGATCTCTGTAGATTGTGCTACTTTGAAACAACATGATAACAACAGGTAGGCGACAATAACAGAAGTTTGCATATCCATTGTGTTAAGACTTAAGAGTATATAAAACAAGGTGCAAGTGCATAGCTCCGAGAAAATAACAACTGGCCACACCTGTAAGATGAATTTGGATCAATTAAACATGTCTTGACTTAATTGCTACTGGATATTAGGACACGAGAGAAAATTAAAAAACAGAGTTTGAGCCACATTGCATTGGATTCATTACGGGTATTTACATTGTACTTCAACCCTAAATGCAGCAAACATGTGAATGCTACCTTCATATTCATTACCGTTTCATTAAATGGATCTACTAAAACAGGAAGATTAATCTACTAAAACATGAAGATTCTTTGGATTCATACTAAAAACTGGAAAAGTAATAAACTAATATTTGTCAGAGCATAACAACTGTTGAAAATTATTAAAACAACAAAAGAGTTCTTATGACTTTTCTTACATTATTTACACTTCACGGTTGCCATCTTTAGTCTTAGATCATCGTTGTTAGTTGCAGTTTCGGATGTCTCATCATCATTCATAATCATCATTCGTTCTCTTCATCATGATCATCATTGGTCATAATCATCATAACCATCTTTTTATTGTCAATTTCTTCCATATTTCAATTTCAAATGTTTCATCTAAATGGATTCATGTTGTTAATTCATATTCTTTCCACACACGATCAAATCATATCATAGAGAATTTCCTCTGCAACTTATTGTAGCTGGTTGCCTTTGCAACTACAATGTTCCGTCCAATATCATAAAGTAATAGGAATTACCACTTACTCAACTCAACGAAGCCTTAATCCCAAATAATTGGGGTCGGCTATATGGATTCTCTGTTTACTCTAAACGATTTTGGCTACCTCTTCTGAAAGGTTTAAAGCTTCCAAATCATATTGTACTATCCTCTTCCAAGTTAATCTAGGTCTACCCCTTCTTTTCTTCCCCTCCTCTATCCTAATATGCTTCACTTTTCTAACTGGAGCCTCTCTAGGCCTACGCCTAACATGCCCAAACCATCTCAGTCTCCCTTCTCTCAATTTATCCTCAATTGGTACCACTACTACCTTTTCTCTAATATACTCATTATGAATTTTATCTAGCCTAGTATGTCCGCACATTTACCTTAACATTCTCATCTCTGCAACACTCATCTTGGAGACATGTTGCCCCTTCATCGCCCAACACTCGCTACCATATAACATTACATGTCTTATCATTGTACGGTAGAATTTTCCTTTCAGTTTTGTTGAGATCTTGCGGTCATACAAGACTCCCGTGGCAAGTCTCAACTTCAACCATCCTACTTTAATCTTATGGCTATCATCCTCATCGCACCCTCCGTCTTCTTAGAGGATCGAACCAAGATATTTGAAATTGGTGCTTTGGGATATTGCCATCCCATCTAAGTTAACTCCCTCCTTTTTACCTATCCGACCTTCACTAAAGTTACAATGTATGTATTCTGTCTTAGTTCTACTTAACCTGAAACCCTTAGATTCTAAGGTGCTCCTCTTAAGCTCTAGTTTTCTATTAATGGCCATAAAAGTAAGCTAAGCAGATTGTTCACTTGCTCCATGATGCTAGACGACTATGGCGCGATGCAAACATAGCAAGTGGCAAGTGCAATAGATGCCAGCGAATAATCCCATAAATGTGTAGTAAACATTCAAATGCAACCCAATAAACCCAAGCATGCAATCATGAAATAATGAAGTGAATATTGTCTTGCAATAACCACCCATTCAAAATAATTAATGGCAGATCAGTGGTAGTTAGAAACCACCATTAGGATAGGGCAACGTTCTAGATTTGATGTGACAATCTAAATAGTAACAAGGATAAAAGTAGGTTCTCATATTTATGTGCTCAGTCCGACAGTGCTTAAAAACTTTACATGTGGATGGAAATTAAATTCACACTCTCACCCACACTCTTGGTGCATCGCAGACCTCAAAGCATACTTTAAGAACAGGTTCTATAGGGGGTCAACCGAGGGCTCATTGCTAACCTGTGTCCAAGGGAGAAGGATCAGCCACAGGGTCATTGTATGCCTAGTGGATGATCTTGAGATGCACACCAAGTAGGACTTGACATCGAAATGGTAACTGGAGAGAAGGGTGGGTGCACTGGTCCGCTTGGGAATGGGCTCCAGGCTTCAAGCCTTGGGTGTGGGCCTGCCATGATTAGGGGCGACGAGGCTGGGTTGGCAGGGCCATGGGCTCTTGGGTCATGAGGAGGGAACAGGCAGGGGCTAGTGGCTCGTAGGTGCTCACATGGATGCGGGATGCTTGGCGTGGGTTCCGAGGATGAGGATGTGGCAGACCAACTTGTCACCTACTGTAGTGTCAAACGAGGATAAAGTGGGCGGTGGGATTCTCTGGCTTGATCCTTGACAACTTCAGTCATTACATGGTCACAGTGGAAAGGCGGCGCTGTTATGAGGACGATGCTGCTGGCGGAGGGCCTTGGCTTGTCATAGAGTGGGAGGAGGGGTCCCTAGTGGTGCATTCGTCAAGGGCATATGCGCAACGATGCCCTTCCCTCATGAAGATGGGGCTAGGCAGATGGGCCGTATCATGGATCTCGAGGTGGGTTCAACCTCTAGACGATCAGGACCCTCCTTGCATGATGCTTCACAAAATATGGAGCTTGTGTGGATGGCTTCCATGGGTGAAAAGGCTCTTGCTTTTGTGGTTTGTGGAGGGTCCTCAAGGTGGTGGAGCCTGGCCTGCCACTTGGTTACTAAGAGGCCACCTTCACCCTCCTTTTAGGGAGAGAGAGAGAGTGGGCAATGGGTACAGAGCACGTGCTACATAGAGAGAGAGAGAGAGAGAGAGAGAGAGAGAGAGGACATGATGGGCGTGATTTATGAGGGTAGCTTCCTTTGGTGGCCTCCATAGTAGGTCATGGGTGGGGATGCACGAAGAAATTGAATAAGAAGGAGAAAGAATGAGAAGGATGGAAGGTGGGTTGGGGGGAGAGGAAGTTGGGCACGTGGAACGAGGTGGAGTTGGGAGATGTGATGGTGGCGGCGTAGGGCCTCTCGCCCGATCCCTCACGAGGCACTAGGGTTTCTCAAAGGAGAACTTTCCATTTTCTCTTCATTTCATTCATCATTCATCATTAAGTGTTCTACATCATTGGCTCCCTTTTGTCGGGAAGCAAACAAAAAAAAGATAAAAAAACTGCTCCCTCAAGTGACAAGTGGAGGCCCAATAACTACATCAAAGGTCCACTCACAAGTAAAAAGGCCCAACTAATGAAATTCAATGATCAATGTAGAAGCTCTAATGAACTGCTGAGGAGTACATTTAGATGGGTGGAAGATTGGGGACGGGCTGCTGGTATCCTTAAGGAGGGGAGTTCTGATTTTTTTGAAAAGGCCAGGAAGTGGAAGGATATGACCTCCTGATAGGCAGCTCTTAGTGTGTTTTTGTTTTATTGGCTTGATAAAACATCATTGTAAATTTCAGCATTTCATAGGTAGTTGGGGTTCAGGACGGGGATTGTCCGATCCTGAAGGTGATGGCCCTTGGGCTATTCATTCTCCTTGTAATCCTCCTTTTTATTCTATGAAATTGTGACTTAATGTCACCTTCAAAAAAAAAAAAAAAAAGTAAAAAGGCCCAACTAAGAAATGAAACATCCATATATATCTAAAATAAAATACAGAATAAAAAGACTAATGCATAACCTTTTTTTTGAGAAAATTTCTGGTGTACCACCAATTTTATGAAAATCAATAGAGGAAGTACATCCAAATAAGCCGAGGAGAGTTCCTCTAGCTAAAAAACATGAAAATAAAAACAAATTATATGCCCTGCATAACTTTCTCCCCAGTCTGTGCAGAACATGGTTGGCAGTACCGGCCAATACTGGTACGTACCGGCCGGTACGTACCGGTATCGGCTGGCACCGGTACCATGCCTATAATGAGTACCGGCCGATACCGGGCCAGTACCGGGCCGCTACGTACCGTTACCGGTACCCACCGATACTGGCACCGGTACCGGTACCCACCGATACTGGCACTAGTACCGGTACTGCCATCCATGGTGCAAAAACACCTAAAACATGACAACTCCAATTATCCAAAAAGGAGGCTGCTTGTATGCAAATATTCTCAATGTAAACACTGGCACTCCTGAACTGTTGTCTGCAAATACTCTTAACGTATGGCATGTGGAAGAATGAGAAATATTTTCTGCTTATAGTTATTCTGGTCTGCTAACTTATTTGTTTTGAAGAAAGTCCATATTCCTTCAATACTTTGGAAGCTAAGCTGCAGCCTAAGTAATCAGAAAGCACCCTCCAAACCTCTTTGCTGATGTCAGATTGAATGAATTAATGATCTGCATCTTCATCACCGTTGCCACACAACGGACAAACTGTTGAAGCATCAGGAATCCAATGCCTTGTAAAATCCTTTGTAACCAACCCTTTCTGCAGTAACAGCCACGTGAAAGGTTTAATCTTCAGTGGAGTCTTAACTTTCCAAACCTCATTGAAAGCTGGATAAGTAGCCCTTCAATCAGAGTGTACAAAGACTTAACAGAAAAAAATCCATTATTCTTATCTCACTCAATCCTATCTCTTTGATGCTTATTAATGTGCACTTCATTCATAAGCTTCAATAGCTCCAAATATTCTTCAAACTCAGAATCCTTCAAAGCTCTTCTAAGAACAACATTCCAGTGTATCCTCCCCATTTCCAGTTGATACATTTGCTCGACTGTAAACCATTCATTTACAGCAAGTTGAAAAATGTGTGGAAATTTGTCCTTGAGAGAAGAGACACCCACCCATCTATCATACCAAAAGTGGGTAATCCGCCCATCACCTATGTTGATCTTGCTTGATAACCCATTTAGCAGACTGCACAATCCCTTTCCAAATAGGAGACACACCCATTTGATTTCTGTTCAATAAAAGAAAATGCCCACTATCTGTGTAGTAAGTGGCTCTGACCAAAGTCTTCCACACCTGTGTTCCTTCTGACAAGAGACCCCAGATCCATGTTCACAATAAAGCCATATTCATAGATGTCAAATTCTTGACCCCAAGTCCCCTTTCCTGGTTGGCCTGCATACTTTCTCCCAACTTACCAATGAAACACCTTTATAGTTTTTGTTGTTGCCTCCCCACAGGAAAGCTCTTTGAATGTTATCAATGTTCCTGATCACCATCTTTGGGATTAAGAAAAGAGACATAACACACTGGAATTGAGGACAATACTGAATTAAGCAATCTAATTCTGCTTGCCAAGCTCAAGTTCCTTGCCTTCCACAGAGAAAGCTTCTTTTGCAGTTTTGATACCAATGGCTCCCAATCCCCCTTCTTAGTAGCCTTAAAATGTAAAGGTAACCCTGAAGTGATTGGGAGCTGTTCCTCCTTGCATCCCAGAATATTAGCACATTCAGCTATCATACTGTCTTCCATATTTATACCCACAATGGAGCTTTTGTCAAAATTTATCTTTAGTCCAGATGTATATTCAAAAATTTTCAACACGAATAGGAGATTTGTCAATTTCTCTGTCCCTCCTTCCAAAGAAATGATCTTGAGCACACTGGTTATCACTATGATCAAATTCATTCTCCACACCCTGATACCAACCGGACCCTGTCAAATCATCTTGAGCACCAACCGTATTAATTTTTGTATCCTCATTCCGCAAGAGCCCTTCCATCCTCTCACAGTCCGCCCCGTCCACCGTATCCCTGTTATGAAGAAACCGCTGACCACTAATCATCCCCGACCTTCCATCAACATTCCAGAGCACACCTTCAACCTTCTGACTAATCCCAGAGCTAAGGTGGTTAATAACCTGAGAGTTAGAAAAGGCTGACAAACCTCCACTGAGCACCGAGATCTCACTGCCGTAACTATGTTTTTCGGAACAGAAGTCAGAACCAGTCGCCCGTCGATTAAGATGACGGTTCAATAATGGACCGTCTTCAAACACGTAAATCGGGCCTGAAAGGACCTCTTCCTGCTGAACCGGCTCGAAAGAAACCCGGCTCGTGGATAAGTTATGATCCGAAACAACTGGATCCCATAGCATCGGATCCCTGCCTGAATACGGATCCTCCTTAATCCTTATCTAGCACCCACTACTGTTCGTCTTCTTCGCCCGTTAACTTCTCACCAACATACCCCTGGACCCGACCTCCAACCCCACCTCAGGACCCACTGACATTGCCTCCACCACTCCTTTAATGGAACAAGAACCCTTCCCACTACCTGAAGACAGCACCTTCCTGCCCTTCGAGGGCTCTGGGAGCGCCCCAAGAAGCCCTTTCCCTCCATGCAACCTCGGAACCCCAACTTCATTAGTAGCTCTGCCAGCGAGTAATCCTTCCTGCCTATTCGCCTCCCTACGACTCAGCTTGACCAAGTTCGAGGGCCTGTGAACCTGTTATGACTCACCTTGTATTGGCAGGATGGGTCCTTCCGGCGCCCCTGTTTCATTCCCCCGCCCTCTGTTTTTCGTGAGCTTCCTATATTCTGCTACAACCTCAGCCCATGACCAGTCTTGCTCTGTAGAAGGATCCTTCCCTGCTTCTTCCACATGGATAAAGACCCAAAATACACCACCTCCCGCTGAAATCTTCAATTTCTCCGGGATGTCTACCATCTTATCAATAGCTACTCTAACCTGAGCAGCCAAAACATCAACACCCCTCAACCCTTTCCCATCCACTTCTTTGAGTCTGCCAAACCTGGAGCATATGGCTTGAAAGGCTGTCATATTCCAGAGATGAAGAGGGATCCCCCGCAGACTGCACCAGACTTCGATTTCATCTTTCATCGGAATGGTCCCAACATCTGTCTTCCACGGTGAAAGTTGCATAACAGTACCCTCAACAGACTCTACTCGACCCTTGGAGCATGCCTCCACATCTCTAGATCAGCATAAACAGGGAAAGAATTCAGACCCAGTTTTCGGATGCTCCAATTGTGCACCTCCGGCCAGAGAGACTGCAATCTAGCCTTCACCTCCTCACAGTCAACATCTTGCCGAAGAATATCCTCCTGGATAGATGCCACAACACATTGCTGCAGATATGCTTTTGTAGGTCCAACTTCCGGTGACCATGGTATCTCCAGAATTCCAGGAAGAATCCTGGTATCGGGACGGTCACCTGGGCTGAAAATCTTCCTGGTTATCACCTGACTGCCAACCTTCTCTGGTTTCCTGGTAGAGGAGCTAAAGGCCGGACAGTTGCTCCTTCTATGCCCAGTTCCTCTGCAGTGGAGACACCGAACCACATCTCTGCAGCTCATCGCATGGTGTACCTTCCCTAGACAGCGGATGCAAACATCTCTGTCAATTGGAAGTCCAGCCGAGGCCTTCTTCCAAGGAACCAGTCTTCGAGCATCCTTCGCTTGGATAGGAGACCACCCTCTCTCCCTACCAGAACCAAAACCCGGGCCCCCAGGAACTCTCTTCTCACCTCTCTCACTCTCCCCTCTCTGCACTCCAGCTATTGTCCAATAAGGACTCAATTAGATATAGAGTAAAATGAGATTCCTAGCGACACAAGTTTGCATGTACATACAGACCAGCACGTAGAATACATGATAGAATTTCATGGTCCAAAGAACAGGGTACAGAAAACTGTCATATTTAGTGAACGTTACTCATAGAAAATCATGTATGTGAAAACACCCCTAGGAGTTTGTACATGGAAAATAACCTCAATATGATCACTGTGTGAGCTCCGTCCCAGCATATTTTTTCTTCCTTTCCTGCTCCTCTATCTGTTCTTATGGATCTCCTACGTGTCACTCCTGGATCTTCCTCTCAGGTACCTCCTGCTTCCATTGTTCATGGGCCCGCACCAAACTTCCTTGCGTACTCTTGGCATACATGACATAAACAAGGGCTTTTCATGGATCAGCTATCCCAGCTGCTGTGTGTCCAGGTCCTCCTACGGCTGTTCTTCCTGTGGGAGACTTCCTTGCCTCTGGATCTTGATCTTCCAGTTAGCGTCTGGAAGAGTATTCACAACTGCACTCACCATTATATTTCTAATTTTGTCTCTTGTTCGCGCCTTTCATCCTCATATTACTCGTTCCTTTTTGCTATTTCTTACTATCATGTTTCTAATTCTTTTTCTGAAGCTGTGAAAGATCCGAAGTGGGTGGCTGCCATGGATGAAAAGATTTTGGCACTTCATAAGAATGACACCTGGGAATTAGTGGAGCTCCTTGCTGGGAAGAGTTTAGTTGGTTCACTTTGGGTGTATACCATTAAATTTAATTCTGATGAGGTGGCACAACAGTATAAAACACAGCTGGTTGCACGAGGCTATACTCAGACTTATGGAGTTGATTATCTGGAGATGTTTGTTCCAGCAGCTAAGTTGAAGTCTGTGACAGTTATTCTCTCCCTACTGTCCAGTTCTTTTAAGATCTTCATCATGTGGATGTCAAGAATGCATTTTTGAATGGTGATCTCCAGGAGGTATATATGCAATCGCCACCTGGCCTTCCTGCTAGGGGGAGAGTGTGTTGCCTGAAGAAGGCCTTGTATGGTCTGAAACAACCCTTGTGCTCGGTTTGAGAGTTTTCGTGCTGCATGGTCCGTTTTGGCTATTCTCAAGATAATTCTAACCATACATTATTCACCAAGTGGCAGGATGGAAAAGTATGGTGCTTCTTGTACATACTGATGACATCATTATTACAGGTGATCGTACATCAAAAATCAGCAAGCTTAAAACTGATTTGGCCAGGGAATTTGAGATTAAGGATCTTGGTTAGTTGAAATACTTTCTTGCCATTGAAGTTGCACAATCTTAGCATGGCCTCTACATCTGCCAGAGAAAATATGCCTTGTATTTGCTTAAAGAAACAAAGAAGTTGGGCTGTAAACCAGCTTATACTCCTATAGAGTCCAAGAATGGGTTGAGTGAGTTTGTTGGTAATTTATGTTTGCTCCCAGAATAGGGATGTGCCAGCACCTTGTAGGGAAGCTATTCTGTTTATCTCTTACCTGGCTTGATATTGCTTACGCCTTGAGTATTCTCAGGTAGTTTGTGCATGCACGATGAAAACCTCATATGAAAGCTGTGGACTGTATCTTGAGATGTATTAAGTCTTGTCTTAGTAAAGGCTTGTTATACACCAAGGCAGCATATCCTAATGTTGAAGGTTTTACTGATGCTGATTGGTCAGGTTCTTGCAATGATTGGTGATCTGGTGCAGGGTATTGTACCTTCCTTGGTGGAAACTTGGTGACTTGGTGCACTAAGAAGTAAACTGTGTGTGCATGCTCTAGTGTAGAGGCTGAATATCGAGCTATGGTATAAGGAGTCATCAAGATGCTGTGGCTGAAATTATTTTTGCAGGATCTCTTGGTTCAAGTTCCTTCCCAATGAAGCTTTATTGCAATAACAAGGCTGCAATTAGTGTTGCCAATAACCCTGTCCAACATGATTGGACCAAGCACATTGAGCTTGACCAAAAATTGGACTTTGGAGAGATCTGTCTGCCTCATATTCATTCTGCAGATCAAGTTTCAAACGTGTTCACTATGGGCCTGTCTCGAGGTCAGATTGTTTCTATCTTGTCCAAGCTGTGCATGAGAGATATCTATGCTCAGCTGAAGGGGGAGTGTAGACAGCAGGGGTAATTTTGTCTATGATACTAGGGATATTTCTGTCTGCCCATGTATATTAGTTTTATTTTGTCTAAGTTGTTGTTATTCCCCGGTTGTCTCCTTATGTCTGGGGGGTATTTTAGTCATAACAACATTGTATTACTGTACCCTAATGTATGAAAGGTTATTCTGTAGGGATCGGCCTCGGTCGTTGATTGTCTCTCTCCCCTGTTCGGTGCACATCTGCTCCTCTCTTATCCCTCTCTCTATACCCTACAGTTTTACTACACCTCCAAAGGAATATAGAAAAAGAGGGCCTGATTCTGCCTGGAATTGACCAGAATTTATTTGGATCGGCCATAAATTGGTCTGAACCGGCCTCATTCTTGCGTATCAGCACGGATCAGGCTGTACTGGGTCGATCCTGCCCGGATTGCCCAATATGGACCTGATCCAGGCTGATACAAGGCTGGAGTTTAAACCCCAGCCTAGCCCTATTGTGATCACATATCCCCAGCCACCCACGGCCTCCCCTCCTACACTCGCCCTCCTCTGGTGACCCCGGTCCTCCTCCGGTGCTGGCGAACCCTCCCCACAGCTGGTGAGCCAGATCTGGTGTTTCCCCTCCCTCTCTTACGAGGTAGCCTCCTTCTTCATCTTCTCTTGTTTATTAACTCCAAGATGACCATCAAAGGTAGAAGAAAAAGGAGAAGGAAGACCAAAATCAAGGGGATAAGGACAAAGGAGAAAAATCTGTTGTGGTTTCCTACTTAGATCTTTATCATTATAGATATGTTCATCATATTTAAAGATGATTTGGAGGCAATTAGGACAAAAGCCCCAAATTTGGTAGGTGCAAACGAGCCGAGCTGAGTTGAGTATTGCCCTCGTCAGACTTTGCTCAATTAATTTTAAACAAGTTCGAGCCTAAATCGACCATTAAGATGGCTGTTCAAGCTCGATTTGTTTAGAATCTTTAAATAATTGGCAAGTTTGAGCTGGGTATCGAGTAGCTCACAAGTCTAGTGAGCCTATGATGGAGTTGGTCCAAAAATTTACAACCTTTCAATTTATAATCTAAGGCCAAAGCATAGTGATATGGCTTATCCCCAAAGATTCAAGCCATTAGTTACTTGGGTTCAAGCTAGAAAGCGATAGCCCACAATATATAAGATAATGGGAGGGAGGGTTTTAAAGACCATGGCACCATGCCATTTTGTAACAGGCCTGATGTAGGCAAGGAATTCCGGGTCGGATTGGGTCCCAGGATCAGGACCCGCCGATCCCGATCCAGATTGGCCGGATCGGTCGATCCTGATGAAGGCTGGCCGGTCCATATCGGCCCCATTAAAAAAATAATAAGAAAATCAGAAAAAATCAGAAAAAATTAGAAAAAATTGTATACGTATTATTTAATGAATGTACAATAAAAATGAATGTAATTCATGCACATTCATAAAAAATAAATATTAAAGACAAATAACTCGGTAATAATTATTGTTGTGCACTAATTAAAAAAGACATTATGAAGTATTTTACATGAAATTAATAAAAAATATCTTTAAAATATTACATTTGTGATCCTTCATCATCTGGCTCATAAGTTTGAGCTGGCGGGCCATTATCTGCCGACATATATACTGGATATCCATAGTCAAACAAGGAGCTAGTGAGGTCTTCAAATCTCCTTTGAATACTTTGAGGTGTGTAAGCTTGCTGACTTGAACTTTCTCCTGATTGTGCTGGAGGGACATAAGTGTCATAATAGATAGGTGGAGGTCTAGAGTACCCTCAGTAATGCTGTTGATGTCAGAATACGGTAGTGCAGGGGGGTAAAAAATGAGCGGATAAGAAGATGCATGTTCTCACGGGGGCAATCATATCTTGTTTGTCTTTGTTGGCCTTCAAATCCCCCTTGTTGCCCTTATCATTCGGCCTTGAGTTCTTTTAGAATGACTCGGAGGTGCAGAGTAATCTTCGTATCCTGAATAACTGCTCCCAAGTCCAGAACCTCCTGATAGTCCAGTAGCAGCAACAACACCATCGCCATCACCATCTCCATCGTCATCGTCATCGTCATCGTCATCGTCATCGTCATCGTCATCGTCATCGTCATCGTCATCGTCATCGTCACTTAGGTGGCAAAGCTGGGGTGTCCTCAAGTGTCTCTCAAGTCTGCTGAACTCTAGCTGTGTATCCCCCTTGTTCTTCTTCCGATGGGTCTGCTCGTTGTTTAGACTTTCCTTTTGATTATTTTTTCTTCTTGTTGCTAGATGACTGCAATGAAGGTCTTGCTGGCTCTTTATCCTTTCTTCTATATGGATCTACCTGAGTAGCTGATCTTCTGAGTGCTGGCTGAGAGGCAGAAGTTTTAACAGTATCTGGTAGTGCGGCTGACTTTCGACGCCTCTGAAGAACATGTGGCTTCCTTCGTCTGTTGCCTGAAATTTAGGATCTCGAGCAACTACTCCATCTAATTCACCTCCTGCTTAACTCCGATCTTGAGGATCAAACTCAGGCTGAGCATCTCTGGCTACTCTGCTCTCCACCCAAGAATGTAATGAGTGTTTTTCATCCAGTAGTTTTTCAGTATCAATCTGATGTATTGGCTCATCAACTGGTCTGCCAGTAAACTCCATGAATCTATGTCGTTTAAACCTCTGCCTTTCCTGAATCTGTCTGATCTTTAGGCGCATGTTGTAGTGATAGTACACCAACTTCTCCAGTCTAGAAACACTTAATCTATTACGAACTTTCGTCTGAATGAGACTGAATGAACTCCAGTTTCTTTCACAATAATTGGAAGAAGTAGTTTGACTGAGTACTCTCATTGCAACATATGCCAGAGGGTTTGTTGCAGCTTTTGTCTGTAATTAATCTGGATTCACCACTCAGTTGTTGTCAAAAAGAAGAAGACGACGACGATATTAATAATGAATGGTAGTAATTCATTAAATTGAGTGTTTAACTATTTATTATGTAATTCACCTGGAGTTGTTTTCATTACTGTAACCCTGACGTCCTCATCTTCATAAATGCCAATCTTTATTTTAAATCTCTCCATTTACAAAATAAATGTAAATGACATAAGTTAATGATAGAAGACTGGATTTCCATAAACTCCTACTTTGTATGTTACATCTGTTAAGGCATCTATCTTTTCGTTCTTATTCCTTGCTATTCTAGTAATCACATTAGTTGTGCTTCGAAGGACCTCTCCATCATCGTGCACACTCTCACCATACTGATACTTTAGGTTGAAAAAATATCCTGCATTTAAATTAAGGTTCATTAGTTATCAAAATAAATGTCATTAACATTAATCAAATGAAATCAAGTAGAGAAGATCAATAATTAACTAGCAACATGGAGATCAGGATGGAGAGTTGACTCCCATCTATCATCGATGATCCTCTACCATTTTCCAAAAGATGTAGGATTATTTGCCCTCAAGTGCTCCTTTGCTCTATCTATGGCCTCATATAAATATCCCAAATCATTTTTGTCATCTCCATCAACCAATCTCAGAACATGTACCAGAGGGTCAACCACTTTCAGATAGTGAGAAACTTTATCTCAAAAACTTTTCTCCCCAACCAGCATTTGCACTACCATGGCAACATCCCTAGCATCGGCCTTCACTGTCCCTATATGTGTCAGAAAATCGTAATAGTGGACTAATTGGGTACTTCATCAGGCTCTTTAAAGAGATGAAGTTGGATGCAAAGCTGATAGGGCCAGCACGAAGAAGATCCCATCCACTGTATGCTCTCTCATCGTATGTAGGATCTTGTTATGACTAAAATAAATCCCGTGATCATCTGAGCCTGCTGTACCACTTCAGCAACAAAAGGCTCTTTGTCTATATCTTCCATCATCAAGTCAATAGAATGTGCTGCACAAGGCACCCAGTACAAATAGTTCCTCTTCTGCATCAACAATCTACTAACTGTTTTGTAGTTTGTTTCATTGTCAGTGACTATCTGCACAACATTATCTTCACCAATTTTCTCTACCACCTCATCCATTAGTATGTATAGATAATCAACATCTTTTATTTTGTTGCAGGCATCCACAGACTTCAAAAAAATAGTTCTATCGCTGCAATACAGAAGGAAATTAATCATGGATCTCCTTGTGGTCCTTATCCAACCATCACACACGATGGTACAACCACGCTCCTTCAACACATTTTTGAAGTTGTTGGCCCATACCTTCAACTCATTATACTCCTCTTTGAGCCCAACATCAATGCAGCGATGTGTGGGGGCCTTTACACCAGGCCCAACATCTGCAATTGCATCTACTATCTTCTGAAAATATAGGCTGGATGCTATATGTGCTGACATACCTACATGTAAAAATCACTTCACAATTCATTTCAAGGCATTTTTTACTGAGGCCTTGACTCTTTGCAATGCTTGCTTGATTCCAGACTGTTTGGCAGACCTTGATCTGTATAAAAACTGGTCCATAAGACCGCGTGCCACATTTGACGTCCATCCACAACCCAACACAACAGTCCTGCGAACATAAGCGCCCCTAGGAAGGGATCTCCCAGACTAAGAATCGGTAGGCACTGATCCAGTTGATGATCTTATGCCTCTTCGCCGGTCCTCATCTTCTCTATTTATCCGTATACTGGCACGAACAACTTTGGTCTACTCTGAATCAGGGTCATTTGGATCCTCTTCCGCATCCTCCTCCTCCTCATCATCTAAATTGATTGGCCACTGAACAGGCAGACCGTAATCCGTTCGTCTCTAGCACCCTGATATCTTATCTTGCAGATCTATGTGTTGTTGCGATGATAAATCTTTTTGGACTTTTTTTACCCAGCATAAAAGCTCTCATTTCCTCCTTCAAGTTCAGTAGAACTGACTCACATCCGTTGACATTTCCTGCTATGCCAGTAATATGATTTTTTAGGCGATACACGTCTCTAACGATCTTCTTTCTACACCAGTTGCATTTGACCCTCCTCTGCCCACAGTCCAGTAGTGTGCAATGCTGCCAACCAGGATCAGCACCCTACTGCTCCACATCCTGTTCATGATGTCCGTGGTGTGTCATATTCCTACATAACATAAAAAGACAAACAAATTTAAGTAACACTAATTACATGTAATTAATGCATAAATCTATGCAATCAAATTCTAATAAGTTCAATTGAGTGTTTGACACACTCAATTGAATCCTAATTACACTAATCATACAAAAATCTCAAAATTGAACCCTTATTTAAGGTTAATTTTAGAAAATTAGTGCTAATAACATGCAATTAATGAACAAATCTATGCAATCAGATTTCAATAAGTTTAATTGAGTGTTTGTCATACTTAGTTGAACTCTAATTATACTAATCATGCAAAAGTCCTAATTTTTAATCCTTAATTAAGGTTAATTTTACAAAATTAGCGCTAATGACGTACAAATAATATAAAAGTCTATGCAATCATGTTCTAATAATTTCGATCGAGTGTTTGGCACACTCAATTGAACCATAATTACACTAATCATATAAAAGTCTCAATTTTTAACCCTCAATTAGGATTAATTTTAAAAAATTAGTGCTAATGATGTACAATTAATGCAAAAATCTATGCAGTCAGGTTCTAATAATTTCAATTGAGTGTTTGGCACACTCAATTGAACCCTAATTATACTAATCATACAAAGGCCCTAATTTTTAACCCCTAAATAAGGTTAATTTTGAGAAATTAGTACTAACGACAATCAATTAATTTACAAATTTGTACAATTAGGTTAAAATAAATTTAATTGAGTGTTTAACACGCTCAATTGAACCCTAATTACACTGATCATTCAAAAGTCCTAATTTTTAACTCCTAATTAGGGTTAATTTTGGGGATTTTGTCTAATCAACATGCTATTTTCTTTTTTTATGCTAAATATTAATAGATCTATACTATGATACATCATTTCTATTTTTTTGAGAATTTAAAAAAAATTAAGATCGAAATATACCTATTCAGATCGGGATCCAGGAAAAAAATCTGACGTCGGCGACGGCGGTGACGGCGACAACAACAGCGGTGATGGCTATCGGCCGGCCGGCCGGCGATGACGGGGTGAAAACCCCCTTCTTTCGATCAAGATCTCAAAAAGAGAGAGAGAGAGAGAGAGAGAGAGAGAGAGAGAGAGAGAGAGAGAGAGAGAGAGAGTACGATGGTGGCGGCGGCAGGGCAACTGGCTGGGGGAGGGGGAGGCTGCTGGGGCAGGAAAATGGCAGCAGCTGCTGCTGCATCCCGATCTCCCGACGGGATGATCGTAGGTTATTATTATTTTTAACATCGGTGGGGGGAACGGTGATCCCCCCCCCTCGAAATGGATCGGGATCGGCCGATCCTGCAATCCATGGATGTAGGACTAAGTGGAAAGGTCTACACTCGCTAGTCCGTATTGGGACTTAAAGATTTTAAAAACCTTGTTAATGATTTAATATTTTTAAAAATTATAAATATTAAAAATATATTTGTATTTTAAATAATAACAATATTAAATGAGCTTGTTCATGAGCTTAAACGAGTGGAGCTGGCCTGTGCTTGAACTCGGTTTGTTTATAATTGAGCTTGAAAACTCATTTAAGCTCGACTCATGTAGCTTAATAAACAAGTTGAGTTCAAGTGTTAGTCGAGCTGAGCTCGAGTCACTTGTCGATTGTACTAGTTTGTTTACACCCCCAGTTTCTTTCTAACTTTTTTTTTTTTTTTTTACTGATTTTCCTAATTTCCCCATTTTTTCTCATTTTCAGTTTTTCTAAAGGAAATAACTCAGGCCTCAGCCTTTTCCCTTGGATTGGCCAATTCTGCTGATCTGAACCTGATAATGATTGGATTGAGACTGGGTGATTCCTGGTCCCGATGCTATTCTGCCTTCCTTGGGCTGATTAGGGCATGCAATGGCCAGTTAGGCTGTGCCTAGCTCATACTTGGTGTAATGAAGGGCCATAAGAGTTTGGATCAATTGGCCAAAAACCAATGTGGATCTGCCCAGCCAACTTCTGAATCCATGACATTACGGTCTGGTACAGCTAGTTAACCTGAACATCCTTTGCATTGCTGTTCATAGTTGTAGGTTAGATCCATGTTATTTTTGATCATATGTGATGGTGAACGTGAGCCTGTGAGACGCACAACATGATTTAGCTAGCAGTTGATTTGGATCTGGGTCCAGCTCAGCTGGCCTGGATCTTGGTGGGTCCATCCTTCCATGATTCTGCTGTTCCAATGTCCAACAAATTCTTAATTCCAAAAGCTGGTTTTGATTAGTGTTTTAAGCCTATCTGTGCATGTGCCTTTTTCTAGGTAAGGTTGTCTTTTCCTTTTGCGGCAGGGCCATCCTCTTATAATTTGCATGCTTTTGTGAATGTTGGGTTAGCCGTTGACCCAATATGGAACAGGCTGGGATAGGGAAAGCGAGTAGGGTACTCATTGCTATTGTAAGTCTCCAGTCTCCACCATGACATTAAGTACTTCCTCAGTTAATCACTTCTCTCTTGTTTAATGTTTTAGTCTCTTGTTTTCCCCCTTCTTGTAATTACTTCCCTCAATTAATCACTTCTTCTTATTTAATGTTTTAGTCTCCTACTTTTCCCCTTCTTGTTCTTGTTCTTCTTGTTGTTCTTCAAAATTGTAACTTCCAAGATAGCGGCTGTGATTTCTGCTTGAGTTGATTTTGATGATTCATAAGACACAAAAATCAAATTCATTGTATTTTCCATTTTTCTTTTGCATTAGCTCATGCATCTAGTTGGTTTATTGTCATGTTTCACTTAAAATCTTGAAATGTTCTTATTTGATTTTTGTATTTTTTATCTACAACTAAATTGTTCTGCCAACTAATACAGGTCAAGGAACATTTGGAAATATTTGCAGCCTTAAAGGGTGTTGACAAAGCCAACTTAGGAAAAAAGGTTATGGAAATGGTTGAGGAGGTGAGTTTTCCGCATGTCATCTTTTGAACATATCTCTTTATATGTTGATTTACAGTTTCTCGTATTTAGTTAGAAGTTTCATATGCACTAGTATACAAATTTGTTTCAATTTTTTCATTGCATCTTTGCAGAATTTCTAACTTTAAATTTTTGGGATGAAGAAGATAGTTTGAGATGTTCAAGTTTTTTTTTGGAAGGTGACATATAGTCACATTTCATTGAAGAAAAAGTAAATACAATGGAGGCCAAAAGCCAAGGCCAAAGGCCAAACAACATTGCTGAAAGCCACCACCCAAACCCACATCAAACAAAATGAGACAACCTTAGGCTTCTATTTTATTCAGAAAATAAAATAGAGGCAAACAGAAATGCCTCAAGGAATCTGGGGTCATGACAGAAATTTTTTCCATCTACAAGCCTTGGAAATGAAGTATTCGTCTGATGCAATCCTGAGATCAGCTGCTCTTCCCCAATCCTTGACCCAGTTAAGGGCTCTTTGAAGAATATAGGAGGGATCTCTGAACTCTTGGTTGAATCTTCTGGTATTTCTTTCGAGCCAAATTGACCACAGCATAGCAGGAAGGATCAAGGACCACAAAATCCTGTCCGCCTAAGTAGGACATATAACAGGCCACCCTTGCATGAGATGAAGAGAGTCAATAGGGTCCACCCACTGAATTTCCAGAGCCTTGGATAAGACTTTCCACTGTAAATTGATGATCCCACAATGGCAGAATAGATGATTATGGTCTTCTTCAAACAGTCCACAGAAAACACAAAGAGAATTCTTGAAATTTAAGACACTCTTTAGTCTTCGGGAAGTAGGAAGCCTATTCAAAGCCACCTTCCAAAGGAACATTCTAATTTTGATTGGGATAAACTTGGACCACACTAGGGAATTCCACCTCACTCTAATACCGCCATCTTGAATGATACTAGTTAGGATATTAGGTGAAAAGGATCCTTTGGGATTCCAAATCCAAATTCTTTTATCTTCTTGTTCCCTGGTGAGTTGGACATCTGAAATTAGGCATAGAATTTTGAGTATCTCCTCCATTTCAAATTCTGTTGGATTCCTTCGGAGGCTAAGATTATATTGCACAACATTGTCTTGAGAAAGAACTTGAGCAATTGAAGCATTTTTGTTATGTACAAGTTGATAAATGTTGGGAGCCTGATCACGGAGGGGCACTTTATTGAGCCATTTATCCTTCCAAAAACTGATTTTTTCTCCATTTCCCAAAAGGAAGTTGATTGCAGGAAGAACAAAAACATGGAGTTGGGCAATGTTCCTCCAAATGTGAGAGAGATTGTAGGATCTTGAAGGATTCAAATCCCATTTGGAACAATTGTGGTAGTACTTGGCCCTAACTATTTTAATCCAGAGGTGATCATCATCTTCCCCTAGCCTCCACAGCCATTTAGCAAGCAGGGCCTTGTTAAAGTGAGTAGTTTTGACTAGACAAGCTCCACCTTGATTCTTGGATCTACAGACTTTATCCCAAGCAATTAGATAAAGACCTTTGCCTTCCCTCTTACCTCCTCCCCAGAAGAAGGATCTCCTCCTAGCTTCTTTCATTTTTTCCACAGTTCTAGGAACTTTAAGAATGGAAAGATGGTAAGTGGCTAGTGAGGAGAGAACTGATAATGAGAGGACCCATCTTCCACCATCTAAGAGAAATCTAGCTTTCCATCCTTCTAATTTATGATCAAACTTCTTAATGACCACATCCCAATCCCTTAGGCTTATAGGACCACAGGGTAGGGGAAGCCCCAAGTACTTGATTGGAAAATGGGATACTCTACAGTTAAATAGATCAGCTATACATTCCAGCTTGACATAGTCCATGTCGATGCCTACTAGCTCAGATTTTTGGAAGTTAATACTAAGCCTAGTTATAGATTCTGTCAAAATCAGCAAAATCTTCAAATTTCTCATCATTCCAGGTTGCGCTGAGGAAAATAGTAAGGTATCATCTACAAATTGAAGATGTGTGAGATGAAGATTGATTCTTCCAATATGGAACCCATCTATCAATCCTTGACTAGCTGCCTTTTCCCAGAGAGAGCTCAAGATCTGACCAATAATAAGGAAAAGAAGTGGTGAAATAGGGTCTCCTTGTCTCAAACCCTTAGAGCTATTGAAAAAGCCACAAGGAAGGCCATTAAACAAGATGGAAAATCTAGGGGTTGAGATGTAGCTCATAACCCAACTAATCCATTTTTGTTTGAAACCCATGAGTCCCAAGGCTTTGTGGATACAGTCCCAGCTAACAGTGTCAAAGGCCTTTTCAAAATCTAACTTAACAACAACACCTTCTCTCTTAGTAATCTTCTGATTATGGATTGCTTCGTTGGCTGTCAGAAAATTGTCAAGAATGAATCTGCCTTCAAGAAAAATTGATTGGTTTATGTTAATGATATCCCCCAATGCTGACTTTGGTCTGTTGGTTAGGATCTTAGTGATGATCTTATAGCATCCATTAAGGAGACTAATAGGTCTGAATTCATTGACTTTTTTAGCACCTTCAGTCTTAGGAATAAGAACAATATAAGTAGAATTAATGCCCTTAACGCAAAGAGGATTGTCTTAGAATTCTTTCACCACACCCATGAGATCTTCCTTGATAACATCCCAAAAAAACTGGTAGAAGCCTATTGAAAAACCATATGGGCCGGGGGATTTATTCGCATTCATACTAAAAATAGCTTGTTTCACCTCTTCTTCGAGAATTGGCAAACAAAGATCTTCAGCCTGATTTTCATTTATCTTAGGAGGATATTGCCTTGCAGGTGGGGTCTCCACAAGTGATCTTCTTTGAATAACTTCATATAAAAAGAGATGAAAGTGTCTTGAATGTCCTTCTTAGAATGAATGAGAAGATCATCAACCTTAATCTGATCAATCTTTAGGGATTTCTTCTTAGAGCTTGCCACCGTATGGAAAAATTTGGAATTCTTGTCACCCTCCTTGAGCCAATGTTCTTTAGCCCTTTGTTTCCATTTGATCTCTTCTCTAAGAATCAACTCAATTGTAATCATTTTTAAGTCTTCTGAGAGAGTGGGCTTCATCTTCCGAGAGGTTATGATTTTCAGCGTTGACTTCAAGATCATCAATAGAGTGCACGAGTTCTTGCCGAATAATGTTAATTCTACCAAAGGTTTGAGAAGACCAAATCTTGATTCTAGCTCTTACCCATTTTAACTTCTTGACAAAAGACTGGCAAGGAAAATCTACTGCAGGGGCCTCTTTCCACCAATTGCTGACCAAGTCACTAAAGTGTTCATGTCTGTGCCATTCCAATTCATATTTGAAAAGTCTCTGAGAATGAGTGTTATCTTCAGTGGATAGCAGGATGGGGATATGATCAGCATTGTCCTACAGATACCTTTCAGATGGGATTGAGGAAAATGAAGAAGCCAATTGGGAGAAACAAATACCCTATCAATTTTGGATTGGACATTATCACTAGTTGGTTGAAGGTTTGACCAGGTAAACCTTCTATTAGGAATTTCCAAGTCCAACAAACCACAGTCCCTAATCCAAGAGCTGAAGTTCTCCATGTCACTACTCCATTTTTGAAGGCTTGTTCTCTCCCAGGGAAATATGATACAGTTGGAAGTCTCCTAAAACACACCACGATTCTTGAAAGATGTTGTGGAGCCTATACAATTCCTGAAAAAACTCCTCTCTAAGCTGATGAGTATGAGGCCCATACACTGAAGTAATGCACCCCTGTAATCTATTATCCAAAGAGCAAAAATGAACTGAGATGCTGAATTTGCCGGAATCACACAGGATGCCTTTCATTTTATTCCCATTCCAAAGAATTAGCAAACCCCCACTGGATCCTATGGCTGGTACGGAGAGCCAATCTGTTAGAACAAGGCCTCCTCATTGTTTGATAGTATCATCATCAACTGAGCTCATCTTGGTTTCCTGAATACATATACAGTCTAGTTTGTGAATCTTGATGATATCTCTAATGGCTCTCATCTTAGCCACCCCATTGAGTCCTCTGATATTCCAGGTGAGGAATTTCATTGATGAAACAATTTCTTACCCCCCTTCCTATTTTCTCTGAGACTATCCAACACTTCATTCTTCTGTACAAAGTTCAATTCTCTTTTGCCAATCTTCACTCCACCCCCTTGACCATTCTTCTTAGGTGAATGCTTTAGCTTATCATACCTGATCAGTTTTTTGACAAAACTATTAATCATATCCTCTCTGCCTTCAAAAGAAACCCCAATGAGTTTACCAATCCGGATAATATCATCAGGTCCAAGGACATTAGCATCTGGTGGAAGGAAGGCCAACGGAGGTTCAGTGACAGGGACCAAGGCCTTACTACCGCTACCTGCATCAGAATCCAAATGATTGTCCGGATCGCTAACATGCAAGTATTTGGACACAGGGATTTACCTTTTCAGATATGTTCATCACCGGCACGGTGATTGGAGGTTCTGCACCGCAGATAAATGCCCAGTTTTGAATTTCTTCCACTGGCTGCTCCGGGGTGATCGAAGAGGAACCAAGAACAGTACGGGCTAGATTACTGAGAGGGACTGTTTCCATCTCAATGTTTGAAGATGATGTGACACAGTTAAATGCCCAGTCGGGAAGAGCTTCCGTTTGCTGTTCCAGGACGACCGAAGAGGAACCAAGGATATTTCGGCCTGGATTACAGAGACCCACATATTCATGCTCGAAGGCAGTGAGAGCGCCTGGAGAAGGAACATAGATTTCCTGATGCGAAGAATGACCGGGTAGGGAAGAAGCATCCGCGGGGCTCGTATCGGGTAGGCGGGGTGAAACGGTGACCCGAGACTTACCCGATAAGGGTAAATGACCCAGATGCCGAGGTCCGGAAGACTTACCCGATGCAACGAGACCCAGAGGCACTCGGGAGGAGACCCGAGACTGTTCGTCTTCTCCACCTGAAAAGGGATAAACCTTTACCGGCAAAGTCGGCCAATGAAGAAGAGGTTGACCAAAGGGGGACAAACTACGATCATCCCAGCCAACCACCACCGCCTCGAGCTTGGCTGGATCATAGTCACACATAAGCCGTAACAGGTTTCCATCGGGACTTGAAGAGCAATGAATACCCTCATTCAATCCCATGTCATGCAGAGTAATGGATGAGTCTGGAACACCCTGAGCTTCATGTAAACAGTGAGTCACAGGCTCATGACTCGGAAGCATAATGCCCTCCTGATTGGGGCTCTTCAGTTGGCCTACAGGGGTGATGGAGGTCCCCTATTTCTGAAGCCAAATCTTGGATTCCTTAAGCTTTCTGTAAGAGGAAGCAACCTCTGCCTAGGTCCAATTGCAGTGCTGGGGCTCCGAGATAGCATTGACTGGGGAAGGCTGCTCTACCTTAAGGGAAACCTAGATGCTCTTGCCAGAGACTCTGATCTTCAACTTATCTGGGACATAATGGATCTGTTCTACTTCAACAAGAATTCTGGCATACAGAAGATTCAAAAGAAGGAGGGTGTTGCTGTCCACACCTCTAAGAGAGCCAAATTTATCAACTATGGATTGGAAAGTCTCAATATTCCAAATGTGGAGTGGAATTCCTTCCAACCTGCACCAACAACAAGGACCGAAGCTAGCTGTTATTGTACCCACATCTACTGTCCATGGCGAACAACAAATTTTGAATTCTCCCGAGGACAGGATTAATGTCTCCTTCGTAACAGAATGCCAACCCTCCCCTGCCGCATGCACCAAGAAGCTATTGTCGTGGAGTTCCTTAATAGACCAAGAATGGGCTGACTTCCAGTTGTTTTTCATTAGTTGAGTAATAGCAATGAGATTCCCCAATATCATGCTAAGAGTAGCTAGGATATCCAGAAGAAGATGCCATTCATTTGATGAAAAATAAAAAGGAATATCGAAAATTCGCGTGGATAAAGTTGAAGCAGCTACTTTCGAAGTAACATAAAGAAAAGCAACGACTGGAGTGGGAGAGTCGAAGTCGAAAAGAGGATTCCTCACTTCTTTCTATCATTCAAAACCGTGCAAGAGACTTTCAACTCGCACGGCTCCTAAGTGATAAAAGAAAGAAAACTCATCTTCTTTATTTTTTGTTTGATTACTTCCTCGCGTATGTATAAGACCGAATCCATTCAATTTCTAAAAAGGATTATACTTAACTTTTCGAGGAATCCTCCATCAGTGGTGGTGAATGACTGACTTTTTCAATCTTTTCATCCTTGGTTGCGTAGGAGCAAGTCAGAAAGATTGAGAAATAGAACCATCTAATTTGATTCGTTCTCAATCGCCATGAGATGATCATCTTAGGGTGATCCTTTTGTCGACGGATGCTCCTCTTTACACTCGTAGTCTGAAGAATGAGAACCAGAAAATCAAAGTTGGCACACTTCTCTTGTGGGATTCTTGAAATAAGTGATTTTGACTGGGGATATTTAAAATATACATCTTATAGTTTTCACCTTGGATTATAAGTAGAACATTTGATTGTTGGCAAAAGTGATCGAAAATCACTGATCAAACACCGGTGGGGTAGTTTGCTCACTGACATGAATATTTTTTGGAATAAATATGCTTCATGATATTCCTAATTGTGCTCAATTTGTTGTCTGCAAGGTTGATCATTTGCCTATTACAAGTTTGGGATTACCTTTACAGATAAACAGTTAAAAGCTTTCTCAATTGAAGTATTAGTGCAGAGGCTGCTGAAGAAACTATCTATCTGAAAGAAATTAACTCAAGTCTGGGGGGCAGGGTGGTCCTAAGCTGAAGACTGAATGGGGAGAGAGAGTGTGTGCCTGTGGGGTTGCAGGGGGGGGCATGGGGAAGAAGATGGTGTGTAGTTCAGTGGCGCAAGAGGAAGCAGATAGGTCTCCCCTTTGGCTGCTGCGGGGAAGCGGCCTCCATCTTCTTTACCAGTAGGTAGAGACACTTGCATGAGATGTCTTAGTAAGGGCCATTGAACCAGGGATTGTAGAGAGGGGATCCGCTTTTTGCTTTGTGGAAACTCTAGTCACAGGCATGGTCGGCCGGGTCGGACCGGGTCGGATCGGATCGCCCGGTCCGCTCGGAATCCGAGCGGTCCGACCCGACCCCGAGCCCCGACCCAGCGATCCCAGCCGGGATCGCTGGGATCGGGTTGGGGTCGGCCGGGTCGGCCGACCCCAACCCGGGTCGGTCCGGGTCGGACCGGTCCGGCCGACCCGGCCACCCAACGGCTAGTTCTGAACTAGCCGTTGGGAACCCATTCAAATGGGTTCCCAACGGTTAGGAGGGGCTTCTAAGCCCCTCCAAGTCCCCTATAAAACCCCCTCCTACCCTTCTCTCCCTCATTCACACAAATTCTCATTTCTCTCTCTCTCTAAAACTTCTCTCTCTCTCTCTCTAAGCTCTCATACTCTCTCAAAGACTCAAAGCTCTCTTAACTTCTTTCTCTCCAAACTTCCAAAGCTCTCTAGAGTTCTAAACTCTAAAGGACGGACCGACGGACTACATCAATTTTTTTTCATCATATTATTTTTATTGCATTTTAATTTTTCTCTCTAACCTCTTTTTGTCTTTGTAGCTTTATTTCTCATTGTCTCTCACTCTCCCTCGAGGTATGATATGAAATCTCACTCTCTTTCTCTATGTTTTTTCTTATTTCTCACCATTTCTCTTTATGTAATTAGTTAATTACTAATTATCTCTTTCCCTATTAATATATTTTTTATTTTTAAAGATGTCGACTTCTGAGCATAATGAGGCCACATCTGTCACCTCTCGTGGTGACCCGGGACTTGAATTTTTTTCTTATTTTTTGGACTTGTTTTTCTATTTTTTCCCTATTTTCTTCTATTTTTCCCCTTTTATAAATTGGATCGGCCAAACCGGTCCGGCTCGGTCCGGACCGGTTCGGGATCGGATCGGATCGGCCGATCCACTCGGTCAGGACCGGACCGATCCGAGTCCGACCCCCGAGTTGGCCTACCTTGGTCACAGGAGCTATTCCTGTCGAACAGCCAGATCCAAGCCTTCTATCTCTGCTCCAATCCCATCGGTTACTGCTGATCCTGTTCCCGTTTCCTCTAAGCCTCTTCAGGATAGAATTCAGGTGCCTTGGTCCCCGAAGGTGGTTGAGGTGTGAGTATGGTTGGAGGACTGTTTGGTCTTCCAAGTGAAGAAGGTGAGGCCTTCCATGGAGAGCAAGTTTGCCTCTAATCAAGCCTCCTGGATCTCTTGCGGAGTCACTGGGGTGGCGTAAAGAGTTGGTGGATTAGGGTGCTAGGCAATGAAGCTTTCCTAGTTAAAAGCCCGTTCCCTGATTGGAAGGCTTTGAAATCTCAAGTTCAGCCAGCGGCAGCAGGGTCGTTGGTTGTTTTCTTACTCTCAATGGGATATCAACTCTGCTACTTCTTCGGCTCCGGGAGGATTGAAGACTTGGCTTTGGTTGTTCATGATTCCTCTTCACTTCTAGAATGGTGAGACCCTCCAGACCATTGCTGAGAGATTTGGTGTCTTAGAGGAGTTAATGCTGGATCTTTGGATGGGGCGATGTTGAACTACACTCGTATCCAAGTTGAAGTTCCTTCATTAGTAGTAATCCCAGACAAAGTCACCCTTCATTTGGCAGGGAAGGACTTCTGGTTGACTATTGTGAAGGAGGAGGTTTCTTCTTCTTCGAGTGGACTAGTCCCCATAGAATGTACCTGGTTTCCGAGTACCGGAAGTACAGAGACCGGAGACTTTGTTCTACACCCGTCGCCATTAATGCTTCTCTGTCGGTCTCAGTGGAGTTAGTTGAGTCGCTGGCCCGGCCTGCAGTGATGATTCAGTCTGCGGAGAATGGAGCTCCTCCCAAGCAATCCTCCTCGATCGATGGCATGCGTGCTCGGTCTCTATTTCCTTGGCAGGACCAACTCCTCTGTTTTTTTTCTCGGGCGGTGGAGCCAGTGCAGCTACAGGGATGCTGTGATGCTGCTGTCTTTGAAGCGGGGGTGGCGGGTTGGATTTCATCTAGTTCCTAGGAGGCTATGGCTCCTCTGACTACATCACTCCAGCATCGTTCGGGTGGGGAAGAGAAATAGTACCGGGTGAGGTTTTCAGATCAGGAGCTACCATCGGACCTTTCTCAGGGTGTTAATGGTTCGGATCATAACTTATGCTTGAACTGGCCTATTAATAAACCTCCAGTGAACCGGTCCTCTTCATTTCGTCTCGTGAACCATGGCTCGATGGTCGAACGGTTGCAAAGGGCACTGTTTTTTTTGAAGGTGACATTAAGCCACAATTTCATTGAATAAAAGGAAGGGTTACACAGAGAATGAATAACCCAGAAGGCATCACAGCCAGGATCGGACAAGCCTCGTCCTGGTCCCCATCTAAAGCTGAAAGGATGAAAAAATTACAATTGATGTTTTATCAAGCAAATAAAACAGAAACACAGTAAGAACAACCCATCAAGAAATCAATTCCCTCCACTTTCTGGCCTTGTCAACAATTGCAGAACTCCCCTCCTTGAGGATACTAGCAGCCCTTCCCCATTCTTCCACCCATCTAAATGTACTTCTCAGCAGCTCATTAGTACTGCTGAATTGGTCATTGAATTTCCTTCTATTTCTCTCACACCAGATGGCCCACAAAAGGGCCGGGCAGATCAAGAACCACAGTTGTTTAAGATCTTTATAGGGACAAATAGTGCTCCACCAGTGTAAGAGATCCAACACAGAAGATTGCTCTACCCAATTGAGTCCAAATAATCTACAAATAATCTTCCACTGAATGATAATAATACCACAACCACAGAATAAATGCTTTCGATCCTCCTCGAATAGAGCACAAAAAACACAAGAGAAGCTCCCAGAGATGTGTAGTTTCTTAGCCCTCCTTCCCGTAAGAATTCTACACCAAGTAAGCTTCCATAGGAACACCTTGATCTTATTTGGAAGTTGGTTAGACCATACTAGCTCCTTCCACCACACCCTAGTACCACCATCGTTCAACATTTGGACCATGGACTTTACCGAAAACTGCCCATTGTTGGTCCATCTCCAAATTCTCTTGTCCTGCACCTCACCAGCAATTCTGACTTCACTAATGCTAGTAAATAGCAATACTAATTCTTCTGTTTCCACATCCGTGGGATCCATTCTCAAAGGTAAATTGATCTGACCTGCATCTATATGACATAACACATCCTCAACTGTAGCTTCTTGGCGAAGAGTAATATTGAATAGATTGCTGAAATGCTCAGAAAAGACCACACTGGAACACCATTTATCTTTCCAAAACTGTGTTTCACAACCATTTCCCACCTGAATAGTATTCGAGATATCCATAAATTCAGCACATCTAACAATATTCTTCCAGATTGAAGACATGTTGTAGCTGGTTGAGGGATAAAAATTCCATTTATTCTCACCATGAAAGTACAGATCCTTCACAATCACAGCCCAAAGAGCATCCGGATGCTCTCCCCTTCTCCACAACCATTTAGCTAACGTAGCTTTGTTGAAAGTAGCCACTCCGCAGAGACCAATTCCACCTTGCTCCTTACTTTTACAAACATTGCTCCATTTAATCAAATGAATACCTCTCTTCTCCCTTCTCCCTCCTGACCAAAAAAAGGAACTTCTAATTGCTTCAATAATTTTTTCCACAGCCCGAGGTATCTTAAAGATAGAAGCATAGTAGATTGCCAAAGACGAAAGGACCGATTTTGACAATATCATTTTCCCTCCTCTTAAAAGAAAGTTTCCTTTCCACCCTTCCAATCTATTCTCAAATTTCTTAATTAATCCATCCCAGTCTCTCACCCTTAAGGCTCCATCTGATAAGGGCAAGCCCAAGTATTTACTAGGAAAATTATTCACTCTGCATTTTAAGGATCTCGCAATCTCCAGAAGACTAGGCTGTGGCACATTCAAACCAACAATTTCTGATTTCTCATAGTTGATCCTCAACCCTGTGATAAGTTCTACCAAAATAAGCAATCTTTTGGTATTCTGAATATCCTCTTTGCTTCCCGAAGAAAACAGCAACGTATCATCTGCAAACTGAAGGTGAGATAAGTGTATATTGCTCCTGCCTATTCTGAACCCCTCAATCAGGCCAAGTTGAACTGCATTATCCCAAAGGGAACTAAAAGTCTGTCCAATAAGCAGAAAAAGAAACGGTGACAATGGGTCTCCCTGCCTAAGACCTCTTGAACTGCTGAAGTATCCACACGGTTCTCTATTAATCAACACAGAGAAATTAGAGGATGAAATACAGCTCATGACCCATCTTATCCATCTTTCATTGAATCCCATAAGGATCATAGTTTTTTTGAGGCAATTCCAATTGATTCTATCATAAGCCTTCTCAAAGTCGAGCTTTAATAGCACTCCTTACTTATTTCTGATCTTATAATGATGTATAACCTCATAAGCTGCCATAAAGTTATCCAAGATGAATCTGCCTTGCAGAAACGCTGATTGATTAATGCCCACAAGTTTATGAATCACCTTCTTGAACCGAGTTGCTAGGATCTTGGCAATAATCTTATAACGTCCATTGAGTAAGCTGATGGGACGAAAATCTGTCAACCTTTCCGCTCCCTTTGACTTTGGAATAAGAACAACATATGTGGAATTGACCGATTGAATCGTTTCCGGCCTGTCATAAAACTCTTGCACAAAGTTAACCAAATCTTCTTTAATAACATCCCAAAAAAATTGATAGAACCCAAGAGAAAAACCATCGGGTCCCGGTGCTTTATTTGGATCCATACTAAAGACAACCAATCTTACTTCCTCTTCCACAAAGGGTTCACTCAATTTTCCAGCATCTGAATCTTCTATCTTAGGGAGTAATCCATCTTGTATGTGGGGTCTCATCTGAAAATCTTCTGAGAAAAGGTTTTTGAAAAAAGCCACAAATCTGCTCTTGATCTCCTCAGGTTCTTCAATGACACTCTCATCATCTTTGATATGGTCAATAGACAAGTATCTTCTTTTAGCACTAGCCATCGCATGGAAGAAAGAAGTGTTTTTATCACCTTCCTTTAACCAATGCTCCTTAGCTCTTTGTTTCCAACCAATTTCCTCCTTCAAAAGTTCTTCATTATAAATTTTCCGGAACTCCTTCAAAGAATACAACTCTTGATTAGAAAGATCAGCAACCTCACTTTTCATTTCCAGTTCTTCAATATTGCTCTTCATTTTCTGCCTTATTTCCTTTTCCTTTCCGAATTTCTGTTTAGCCCATTGTCTCAAGCATTTCCTGATCCACTTCAGTTTGCCCATAAAATTATACACTGCAGAATGTGCCACCGGTGCTTGATGCCACCAATTGCCAACCATTTCCTTGAATCCAGCTTCCCTTTGCCATTTCAGTTCATATCTGAAAATTCTGGAGCTCCTTCTCTTATCATCCATCATAATAAGCAAAGGTATATGATCAGAAACAGACCTGCACAACCCTTTCACATGTGACAAGGGAAATCTCTTGAACCAATCGGGTGAAATCAACACTCTGTCAATCTTTGACTGAATACTGACCTGTTGTAAATTAGACAAGGTATAATTTCTGTTTGGAACATCCACCTCTATTAGCTGAACATCTCTGATCCACTGATTAAAGATATCCATACTATTGCTCCATTTCTGTCTACCAATCCTCTCCCATGGAAACCTTACACAATTAAAGTATCCCAAGATACACCAGGCTTTCGGGAAGAGATTATGCAACCTATACAGCTCTTGGAAAAAACCATCCCTCTGTTGATCAGTATGGGGTCCATACATAGATGTAATGACCCAACAATCATTGATAGAGCTTCTATTCTTATGTTTGAAAGCAACCGAAATGCTGAAGTTGCTTACATCACAGACATTACCCTCAAACCTGTTTCCATTCCATAACACCAGCTGTCCTCCTTTAATTCCATCTGCAGGAAAAACTGCCACTTCATTTAAAACAGGCCCACATACTCTATTTAAAGAGGATTTGTCAAAACTGGCCATCTTGGTTTCCTGTAAACAGATGCAGTCCAAATGATGAGAGTGCACCAAATCTTTTACAGCTCTCATCTTAAAATCCCCATTGAGGCCCCTGATATTCCATGAGATCAAATTCATAATGTAACAATCTGTTTCCCTTTCTCCTTGGTCTTCCTCCCTCTCAAACTGTCCAGAACTTCATTATTACTCACAAAACTTACTTCTCTCTTCCCGATCTTCATACCTCCACCCGTACCTTTCCTCTTAACTGAATGTTGTAGAATATCACTCCTTCTCAGCTTCTTAAGAAAACTCAGAACCATATCCTCCCTGCCTTCAAAGGATACACCTATACGCTGTCCAAACTGCACAATTTCATTCTTCCAGACTTCTTCATAATCACACAATTTCACTGCCAACGGTAACTCACTTGCTTAATACGGCATTATTTGGTTAGACTGTATCTCTTCCTGCAGCTTCCTGTCACCTAAATCCTTTTTCGAACCCTCAGCTTCCAGCTCATCTTGCAAACTAGAAGAAACAATCGCTCCTACCTCTTCCTGTGAAACCCCATCCACCCTATCACAGAACCATCCCTTCCCTGCAACCTTGCGGAGTTGAACCTCCAGAAGACCATCGCTATTCCCCTTCCCCCCTCCATCAGTCCAAAGAGGCACTAGGTCAACCTGACCACTCCTCGAGTAAGGTACATCACCATTCTGAGCACACAAGGAAGAAATCTTCTCTCTGCTGATCGGAGTAATCTCTCTTCCGATACTCTGTTCTCCGTGAAGAGCGATGACAATGGGTACTTGGGGAAGACGACGACGGTTCGAAGGCGGTTTAACTAACGATTGAACCGGACCAGTCAGGCCCCGGTTCGATAGTAAGTCAGGATCCGATATGTTAGGTTCCTTAAGAATTGGATCCCCTAACAAGAACGGATCGACGGTAGACCGAACCCGCACCTGTTCATCTTCCTCGCCGGATAACCCAACACCAGGGCTCCCCTGTATGGCCTGTTCATTCGCCGCCTCGGAACTGCAACCCAACTCATTAAAATATCTGGCACCCTTCCCCTCAACAGAATGCGGCACAAGCGGGCCTCTCAAGGGGTTTGGGAGAACCCCCAGTATCCCTTTACTATCATGTAGCTTGGGAACCCCGCAATCTTGAAGGCCTCTACCTACCCCTATCTGCCTTTTCACCTCCTTCTGACTCGTTACAACTGAGTACGACTGGTAAGTAGCCTTCTCTGACTCGGAACCGGAATCATCCATAACTGAATGAACACCGAGTTCTGGCTTCCCTGTCACAGCTCCGCCGTCTCTGTTCATCCTGTACCTTCTATATTCCGTCACCACATCAGCCCACGACCATTCCTGCTCAGCACATTTATCCTTACCATCTTCTTCCACTGTGATATGGATCCAGAAGATCCCACCCCCTACCATAATTTTGATCTTTTCAGGAATATCTGCCATCCGCTCAACTGAGATTTTTACCCGCACAAAGGATAAATTATCCCCCCTGAGTCCCTTGCCATCCACTTCTCTAAGCCTCCCAAACCTGGAACAGATCGTCTGGAACGTGTTGATGTTCCATAAATGAAGAGGCACCCCCTGAAGCCTACTCCACAGCTCAATTCCCTCCTCTGCAGGGAAAGTTCCAACATCTATCCTCCACTGAGAAAATACCACAAAAAAATCCTTCTTCTCCTCTAACCTTCCAATGGAGCATGCAAGGCCCTTCCACGATTGTGAGTCTGTGCTCACTAAAAAGGAATGAGAATCCAATCTTCGAATGCTCCAGCCCTTCACCTCCGGCCAGAGCTTCAGCAGAATGGCTCTTGCCTCCCCACAGTCCATTGCGATTCCAGTGCAGTTCTTCCGGAATGAAGCTACAACACAATTCTCCAGTGCACGCTTTGCTGCTACAACCTCTGGTGACCATGCAATTTCCACAACACCTTGGAAGACCTTCGGAGAAGACTTGTTATCTGATTTAGGACCTTCGCCAGGATTCAGCATCCTGTTGCCCACATCTGTCTTTCTACTAAAGTGTCGAAGAGAAGGACATGACCTTCTTCTATGTCCAGCTCCTTTGCAATGGAGACACCGGACCGCTTCTGTGCACCCAGCTGCATGATGCCCCTTATCCAGACAGCGAATACAGACATCTCGTCCCACAGGCAGAGCATCCGCAGCCAAGATCCTCCGGTGACCAACTCTGCGAGGCTCCTTCCCCTGCACTGTAACCCAACCTTCCCCCTTCATAGCCATCTCACCAACAACTCTTAATCATAAAGAGATTGAAAAGAATAGAAGCATTACAAAACTCTGCTTTGTGAGAGCAGTTACAACTAATTTTGGGCAGTTACAAAAGATAAACCTTCCCTGACAAGTAACAACCCCATTTTTGCTCCAATCTCGAAAGTTTCAATTTATACCTTTTGGTTGTAAGCCAAACAACTAAAACCCTGTTTTGCTGCAAGTGAACCTGTCTTCTTTGATTTGCTTGGCGAACTCCCATCCAACTGCAAAGGGCACTATTCACCTTCCTCCTTGTGAAGAGCCGGCGGTGCTTCAGCAGATTTCTGAAGCATCTCAGGAAGGGTGCGACCTCAACCTGATTTGGAGGGTTGTGACTTCCCTATAGATGAATGCTCCTTGTCTGTTCCTATGCTGGATGAGCCGAGCCATCTGGATATGGCTCGTCTCTGGTGGTTGGAGTTTGTGGCAGGAATGATCAGAGTTACTGGACACAGTACACAAGCTTGGTGATTATTAGGTTACGCTTGTATCTCCTTCTAAGGGACCCCAGGTGGTCTCTCCTTGTTCCATACAGACAGAGCCAAGTGAGGTGGTGTCGGTTCTTGAATGAGGGATGCCTGATATCGAAGATAGGGGGACTTGTCTACTGCAATTGTTCCATATGCTTCAAGGGATCAGTCATTGACCTTTGAAGAATCTGATGTAGACTGGAATGAGGAGATTCTACTATTCAGAAGGAGGATTTGGATATCTTTTCAGGGGAAAGAAGAACAAGTCATAAGTTTTATCAAAAGAATGAGAAGAGCAGAGGTTCTTCAAAGTTCCTTAAAGAAAAAAGGCAATGGTGGAGGATTGAAGATTAGGAAGAGGGAACTCAATTTTGTTAACATAATGAGATCTTTGACTCACTGAGATCCAAGAAGCAAGGGGATAGAAAACAATTGATATGAATATCTGCTCGTGGAATATAAGAGGTCTCAATGGAGACGATAAACAGAGAGCTGTCAGAGATTGTATCACAACAGTTAGAATGGATTGCTTTTACTTGCAGGAAACAAAAATGGGAAGTGTTGAGTCACAATTTATTAACTCCATTGGAGCCAACACTTTGACTGATTGGGCTTTTATCCCTGCTGTTGGGGACAGTGGGGGGTCAAATTGTTATGCAGAATGGTAACAAAGTCAGAGGGGATGTTTGTGATGTGGGTCTGTTGACCCGAAATTTTTATGCATGATGAAATTACCCAATATGCATATGCATATAGTCATGCAATATGAATAACAACATATAACATATACTCATGCATATGAGGCTTATGTTAATATGAAAACAAACATGTGCTTATGCTATGAGCACCATGTTGATATAAGAAATTTCCCTATGTCAATACGCATGCAAACATGGGTTATGAAAAGATAAGGAGCGGGAATATACCTTGGCGAAATCGCCTCGAGATAGCCCCTATATGCTGTCCAAAACAGCCCCGGAAGCCGTCGATGTGCTGCCCCGAAAATAGCTTCGCAGCCCCACTGAGTAGGCTCGATAAAAAGTCCGAAATGCCGCAGCCAAATGGCTCAAACGGCTGTGAAATGGAGGCCCAAAAACAGCTCAAATGCCCCCCAAATAGGAGCCTAAAACTGTCCAAAAGGAGGCCCAACAACAGGCCCGGGGCAGCCCGATATGAAGTCCAAGTGATGGCCCAAATAAACAGTCCAAGTGGGCGCAATAAAAGTCCAAAATGGGCCCAAAATCTGTAGACCAAGGGAAAAAGCCACAAGAAAAGGACAACAAAAATAGAAAATGAGGGAGTGGTCCCTTCCTCTCTCTCCCTTGTTTAAATAATAAGGAGAGAGAGAGAGAGAGAGAGGAGGGACCGGTGGGGGGCCTCCAACCAGTTGGTAGTACCCCCACCGGTTTCCTCCAAAGGAGGAACCAGTGGGGGGGTCCTCTCTCTCTCTTCCCCCCCACTCAAAATTCAAAAAAAAAAAAAAAGAAGAAGAGAGAAAAGAAGAGGGGTTAATGGGTGAGTTAATGGGATTTTAATTTTACCCCCATTATTAGTGGAGCCTCTACTAACCCACAATTAATCCCCCATTAGTGGAAAAAACCCACTCCCTTTTCAAACTTGAACAATGGAGAAAAGGAGAAGAATTAATGGTACTTGATTAATTAAAAAAGGGGGAGCAAAGAAGAAAGTGGAGTGGGGAGTACCCCCACCGGTTGCCCAAAACCGGTGGGGGTGCCCCCTGCCCCCCCCCCCCAATCCTCTCTCTCACTCCTCCCTTCTCTCCTTTTTATTCCCTCCCAAAAGAAACGGTGGCACCCCCCCCCCCCCCACCTCAAGAATTAACAGTGGCACCCCCTACCTCAAAAATTAATGGTAGAGGTACCCACTGGGCATGGGTTCCGCGGCCTATAAATACGGGCCCAATAGAAGCCCAAAGGACACAGCTTGCATGCCTCATGGGCTAAAAAAACTTTGAGGGGAATGGCTGCCTGTTTGAAGACCGAACTTGGTGCTCTCGCACGAGTTCAAAGCGCGCGGATGAGGCTTCATTTTGGGGTTTTTCCTGAGGTTTTCCTAGGGAAATTTTTACTGAATTTTATTGTAAAGTTGTCCTTTTATAAGGCGAAACTCTGCTGAAATAATGAATAAGATATCAATGTCTTTGTGCATTTGTGTGTATGTGTTTTCATGAACTTACTATTTAATTAACATTCTGTTAATATATTTTTATACACAATTAATTTATTAATTAGTTTAATAACTAATTAAAATACATTATTAAATACTCTAATCACCCTTGGCCTCACCCCTACATATAATTAAACCTAGATTAGTAATCAAATTTTAATAATGAAACATAAACATCTAAAACAATATACTTAAGTTAAAAATGACTTAAATTACCCCTCACATTTAATTAATTATTAAAATCTGTGGTACTTAACAGAAATCAGTAAAATTGATATAAAAAACTAGAGAAGTTCAGTAAAAACCAGTAAAACTCATTAAAAATCTGAAAAACTAAATCTGAAAATACATAAACCAAAAAATGACAAATATTCTTCACATATCTAATTAATTAATAACAATCAGTAAAATTAACATAAAAATCAGTAAAAACCAGTAAAAAAATAGGAAACCAAATATGAAAACGTGTAAAATTCCCGAAATGACCAAAATGCCTCTAGAACTTAATAAAATTAAAAAAATACCTTCCCTCTTGATAAAAATATGTGAAAATCACAGAAAAATCTTAAAAAATATTAAAACTTTGCCTATGCCCCTAATACCCTGCAAACCCTAATAAGACGGATAGAATTACCAAAATACCCTCAATGTGACTAAAATAACTAAAAACTCCAGAAAAATATATAAACAAGTATAAAAATAGACTTTAAGTCTAGAAACCTGATTTGTAGCAAAATTACCAAAATACCCTTATAACCTAAATATGTCTAAATTGGTCTTCAAATATCTCTTCGGACTTTTAAACTAACTTAAAATACTAAAACCTACCCTACAAACCTAAAAGGACCATAATGGCCCTAGTGTAACATAATTAGTGAAATACCCCTATGGGTTTTAAATGCTTGGAATCAATCCTAAACAACCGGGAATCAACCTAAAACACTTAAAATAAATCCTAGCGCTAAGGAGTTCACTTTGATAGCTTGGAACAAATCCAAATACCTTAGAACACTTGAATGAATCCAAATACTCTAAAGACTTAGGAGAGGCCAAGGACTTAAAAACTGCTTTCACTTGCATGCATATTGCGTGGTAGTATGGATGGTTTAAAGGGCATTCCTCGGACGGTTAATCAAGGGTTGTTGAGCGGTTGCTTGATGTAATTAACACTGACTTAGGATCGGAGAGAGAGGTCATATACTCGGATCTTCGCTGATCCGAAGTCCCGGATTCTCTGATGGCTAATTCTAAGCTCTCATAGTCTAAGAAACAAAATACATAAAACCGACCTATATTTCTTCAAATAAAACAAAAACAAAACATATGATAATAAATCCGATAGGAGAGATAGCTAGGCCCAGGTTTCCAAACAGGGTCTCTTCAGTATTTCGGTCAGCTTTTCATTTGTG
Source organism: Zantedeschia hybrid cultivar (assembly GCA_030544215.1). Lineage (NCBI taxonomy): Eukaryota > Viridiplantae > Streptophyta > Magnoliopsida > Alismatales > Araceae > Zantedeschia > Zantedeschia hybrid cultivar. Next base: position 74,149,511 of record JARZZO010000005.1, on the reverse strand, counting down.
AGAACTGCAAGTGGTGACAATGTTGGCCCTCATTCTCATCAAGATAATCATGCTTTTTTTCAGGAACTTCACAGACTTGCCAGCATGTTTAAGGAAACCTGGTGCATAGTTGGGGATTTTAACTGCATCAAATATCCATGGGAGAGAACGGGTCATCAAAATTGGACTAAGGATATGGAACTATGCATTTCCAGAAATGCATAGTGGCTTTCATCTGCCTTCCAAAAGAAAAAAAGTATGTTTGATGGGTGAAACTTGGTATCAGAATAATGTGGGGATTGGAGCTACCGTTTTCCTGGTTGGACATTTGGATTGGGAACAGTAGTTTGGTGATGTTTCCAAGACTCTTTCTTCTGGCTTCAAATTGATGGCTGCTAGTGCTAGTCAAAGAGTGCTGTCATATTGCAGATGGTAAAATTTCTCTTCTGTCCTAATTGAGAAAAGCCTTCAAAGATATTGAGTTGGAATTATGTCAACATGCTCAATTTACTCTTACAAATCAACCTGACTGCGGAAGATTGTGATGAGCTTCTTTTTTTTTGGGGGGGGGGTGGGGGGGAGGGGGATGGTGTGTTCTCTATTACATCTCTGTATAGATTAAGAGAGGGAGAAATGTGCAAATTTTCAGAAGATAAGAATGTATGGAAGAATGTTATGTATTACGTGGACGATATACGGATGTGCAATAGCAAACAATCACCAAAAGCTTTAGAAAAAAAAAGGTTTCTGGAGTGTGCAAGACTCTATATTCTTTAGAAGTTTCAATTAAGATGTTGGTTATCTAATGCTTAATTGCTACGTCAGATAAGAGGTACGAAGAGCCAACGGATCCTTAGCACATTTTCAGCCATGGTTCTCTATCACTCAAGATGTGGACCTTCTTTCTCCATCTATGATATAGGAACTGGAAAGAGTCTAGGATAAAGAGTTCTCCAACTAAACCCTCATGCCATCTCTTGGATGATTTGGTACTACCTACCCCTTTCTTGAAAAAAATAAATAAATCTTGTTGCATGAAGGTAAGGTAGATCTTTATGTCTTGAAACTACCTGACAACGGAAAAAAGGTTAACTGTTTGTGTGTACAAGTGTGTGCTCGTTCATTTTTGTGGAAAACTGTTTTCAAGTTTCCTCATTTGTTTTTGTGTAAGTGATAGGGGCAGAGGGTATTCAAATAGAGGAAAGTTAATCCATATGAGAAGCAGCAGCGGAAATAAGGAGTTTGCGGGAGTGTAAGGGGAAGGTGAATCAGGCACAAGGGAAAGATGACCACAATTAGCAATTGTTTCCAACTTCAACCTTGGGACTACCCATAAAGCTCTTTTCACTGAAGTATAAAAAGATTTAGGAATTCTTTTGAATAGTAGATGGATTTTTGATACGAACTGTTTTCAGTTTTTTCTCAAATGATGATTTTCATATGCCCTGTCAAACTGGTTGGCATGCTTGGGTGGCTGTTGCACATGAATAAACCCATTTTCTTTCATTGTAAAGCTTAACTTTGCTTTTCGGACTTTTCTGTCCATGTCTAGGACTGAAAAGTGCTTATTTTCTTACTGCTGATATTTTTCTTCAATCACTATGATGGGATCACTAGTTCTTTTTAAAAAATACCAGGTGGGTTTGGCAGATAAAGTCAATACGACAGTGGGTGCTCTGTCTGGTGGTATGAAGAGAAAACTGTCCCTTGGAGTTGCTCTGATTGGAGATAGCAAGGTGAACTTATCGATTCAACTGTACTTGTATCCACTTTTTGGGTTTTGCTAAATGATTTAGCTCACGTACAGGTTGTCATTCTGGATGAGCCGACTAGTGGTATGGATCCATATTCAATGCGTTCAACATGGCAGTTGATAAAAAGGATCAGGAAGGGGCGGATAATCTTATTGACGACACATTCCATGGATGAAGCTGATGTGCTAGGAGATCGGATAGCAATTATGTCAAATGGTTCCTTGAAGTGTTGTGGAAGGTTTATTATAGTTTCCCTCCTAGAAATGAACTATTCACTAATCATTTGTTATTTCACTTCCTACATTGAAGCAATATTTAAGTTAGATTGATCAGTAATACCATAATTCATTTCTTTATATTTATTAATAGTTAGTGAATTTTATTAGGGTTTTTTACTTTTTCTTCCGTACAATCTTTTGATATTTCATATTAGTCCCTGAAATCTTAATATTTACTTTAAAGCCGCCACAATCTTTGAATGTTCCTAAAAAAGCTCCTCTGCAATCATCATCTTTTGTCAACTATCATCTTTGTCTTTATTTTTTATGTCTTGGTCTTAATTCTTTGCAATTCATACTAATCATTAGTCATAGGGTTTCTTACGTATAGTTTGTTATTTGTGCGTTTGTGTGTGTATAGTGTATACACACACCTAATCACTATTTGTCATGTCATTTTTCATGTTCTTCATTACGATCTTTGTTATTCATAGTCATCTTTCATTTATTTTTATTTTTTTTATATTCATCATATGCTTCATTATTTAGAGCAATAGAGAATAAGGTCACAAGTCTGAGCCAATTTATCCTAAGGTTAGTGTGAACAAGGTTAAGAAACCCGGGATCGGGTTCCGAATCGACCGGCCCAAAATCGATCGCATCGGCCGATTCCGATCCGATCCGGCCCGATCCTGGCTGAGTTAGGGTTGGCTGGATCGTGTAGCAGAAAAAAAAAAAGAAAAAAAAAGAAAAATGTGAAAAATTTAAACACAAGTCCAATACATAATTGTGTTGAAATACATTGTTTTGAAGTATATAAGATGTTGTTGGACAAAAAAACTTGAATAAACTTATATATATGATCATAAACTTACATTTATTCCAAATGTACATTATATTGAATGAACATATGACTTACATACTCAGACTATAAAATATAGTTCTGGTAGTATTACTCATATTGCATCACATACCGGTTATCGTCATTTGTATTGGTATAAATGACTGAAATTTGTGGATATTTTAGATAACCCCTTGAATAGTCGGATGTATCAGAATGTTGAGGAGGGTAAGCTACATATCCAATAGGATGACTATACCCTTTGTATGGAGAATACGATGATGCATCTGATAGTTGCTCCTGATATTTTCTCTCCCTCCTGAATTCTTCGTTGGCTTCTGCACACTGAGGAGCTTTACCTTTTTCCTTCTTCCTTGATCTATTGAATGTTTGAATGAGAGATTCTTCCTGTCCTGCTCTACTACCATGATGTTCATCTTGAGTAGCATGTGTGTAATCTTGTTCTCTAGTAAATTGAATTGGTAGAGGTGGGGTACTGGTAGCATCTCCAGGGTCAGAATTGTCAGAGCTCGTCTTTGAAGTCGAGTCATTTGAGGTTTGATATTGTACCTCACCACTTGGTTCTGGCGTTTCATCCTTCTCCTTTATAGTCTCCAGATCAGCAATCTCAATCCAGTAGCACTCTTCTTTTTGCTTGGTGCTTGTTTTTTACTCTTCTTTTGACGTTTTGAAAGAGGAAGTTGAAAATCACTAAGCAGTGGAACACCATCTAACTCACCTTCCGCCTATTCCCAATCATTTGGGTTGAATTTAGGCTCATTTGAAGTGCTTGCATCAACCGATGTATTTAACGGATATTGCTCCTCGAATAGCTCATCAAGTCTATGGGTTCTTCTGCATTTGTCATTTCCGTGCCTTGTCCGGAAATTCTCTCCTTCTCTTGCCTCTGAAGGTTCTGTATGAGCTCGAGATTTTTTAGTTTCAACCTCATATTATAATGACATTCTATTTGACTCGACTTCAATCTATTCCTTTGTTTGGTGTGAATCAAGCCAAAGGTGCTTCAGTTTCTCTTACAACCTGATGAAAATGTTGTTTGACTTAAGACCCGAATTGCTACATAGGCTAGATCTTCATACCCATATATTTTTTTCATGATCTAGCCACCGGGCAGCTATAAATAGAAAATTTTACATGTCAACAATGCGAAAGCTATAATTAAAAGTTAAGTAGAACATATGGTTGATAGTTTTCAAGTCTGGATTCAAAATCTTTGCAGCTCTTTGAGTAATACTTGTCCCAAAGTGATATAACATGAGTTTATAATCATGTATTTGCTTACATGCCATTATTACTCTGTCTTCATCTTTAAGCGTACGCCTAATAACATTTTTAGTCCTCATCAACGCTTCTGAGCAACTATTATAGTTATCTTTCTTCCCATCAGTTCTAAACATGTATTGAGGGTTGAAAAAATAACCTAAATAAATAAGTAGAAGTTAGTTATTACTTATGATAAATATGTATATAAATTAATAAATATACAAAGTTAGTTGCTTACTAGCTGCATAAAGATCATGATGTAAAGTTAGAACTGTCTGAGCTCCTCTTTGATGTCGAGTCATTTGAGGTTTGATATTGTACCTTACCACTTGGTTCTGACGTTTCATCCTCCCCCTTGAGAGTGTCCAGATCAACAATCTCAAATCCAGTAGCACTCTTCCTTTTGGTTGGTGCTTGTTTTTTGCTCTTCTTCTGACATTTTGAAGGAGGAGGTTGAAAATCAGTAAGTAGATGAAGAGGTTGTTTGACTTAGGACCCATAACTATTATTGGGTGGATGGAATTGAAAGCCTTCATACTCTACTCAATCTCCCCATCTATACATGCTTGCTTCTTGTTGGCCACCTCCATAACCTGACTGCTGTCCATACTGACCTTGTGAATCATAATTTCCTTGACTTTCATGATGTCCTCTTCCAGCGTCAATATGCAAGGAGAAAGAAGGTGCATATACTTCGCCCCCAGTAGTAGCACCTGCAGCTGCACCAGCATCATCACTAGGAGACTGTGTCCTATCATCATCATCATCATCTTGATCATAATCAACAATTAACTTCCTCTTGACATTACTTGATTTTTTTTCTTTTGTGATGTTTGTTTTTGCTGGCTTTCTTTTCTTTCTAGATCTTTTTGCAAGTTCAACCGATTTAATAATCCTTTTCCTTGTAGTGTATGTCTCACATAAATTTGTTTCATCTCATTAATCGCAGGGTCGTTTCTGGCAGCCAGATTAGCCCTCTCAAGTGTAGATGTATTCCTTCTCAAGAATGATGGTGGCCCAACCATTCTAAGAGTGATTGGCCTGCTATCTGATTATGAGTGTCTAGCAGGCTCAAACTCAGTACCAGATACAAATAAAGGCACATGCTCAGTCTGACTCTGATGCTTATGTGAAGGAGGAGGTGAATTCTCTTTTTGCCTTTTTGATATTCTTAATTCTGGATCTCTAGCAACAACTCCATTTAGTATGCCCTCTGCCCATTCTGTATCATCAGGATCAAAAACTGGTTCATCGACAGTTGCTCGTATCTCAACCCAAGTTTGCAAGGGATTATCATTATCAAATAAGTCTTCCACATTAATTTGGCCAACAACATCTTCTGTCTGCCCTGCAGGTCGTTTCTCCCTCAATTGTTGTCTCTATCGGATGTTTTTGATCATCAATCTTATATTGTAATGGCCGTACACCAATTTGTCCAATCGTTCAGCCTTTAACCGGTTACGAATTTTTGAGTGTATGAGAATGAACGTGCTCCAATTTCTTTCACATTGACTTGCCGATGTCGTCTGATTCAAAACTCTCACTGCAGCGGAGGTCAAATGATTAATACATGTCTCCTACCTATCTTAAACAATCTAAAAGGAGCCCCCAAAGTAACTGTTTTAAGTCCCAAAAATAGCCTTAACACTGTATACCGTACACGAACTGCAGCGAACTGTAGTAGGTCCCCCTCTCTCTCTCTCTTTTTCACTGTAGCAGGATGCCCTCTCTCTCCCTTCTTGTTCCCACGTTTTGCCCTTTTGGGGCTAGAAAGAAGCTTCAATAGGAGGTGGAGAAGGTTCAAGAAGAAGAACAAGTGTGTCCCCATCTATTGGGTTTGGGTTGACTCACTAATAGGTTCAATATGAGATTAAAACCTCACTTATAACAGGGCATTTAAACCCCCTATCCTATAGCCCACTAATCCATGTCGACTTGGCATCATAAAATTACATAAAAGGCTACACTTTTCTATGAACTATTTTTACACCCTATAAAGTTATTTGTGTATATATTTTATTACCATTTACATATATGCCCTTATACTCTCTATAAGCATATCAATGGACTTTCTTTACGGGATTTTTAGTAGGATTTCTAGGGTCTTACAAATATGCATTTTTTGGTTGGTGATTCAAATTTGTGTGAATCAGTCCTCTTCACATGGGCAGGGCAGCCCCACACTTTAACATGTTTAAAGTTGGGCTTTCTATCCTTCCACATCTCATATAGAGTAGAGGCGATTGATTTACTTGAAACCCCGTTCAACAGATATAGTGCTGACTCTAGAGCATATCCTTATAGAGATACTGGTAACTATGCAAAGCTCATCATGGATCGTACTATATCTAATAGTGTGTAATTCCTCCATTTTAATACATCATTCAATTGTGGTGTATATGGAGGAGTCTATTGCGAGAGGATACTATTATCCTTTACGAATTGTGTAAATTCCCTACTCAAGTATTCTTCTCATCGATCTGATTAAAGAGCCTTAATACTCTTTCATGTTTGTTTCTCTACTTCATTCTTGTACTCCTTAAACTTCTCAAAGGTTTCTGATTTGTACTTCATTAAGTACACAATGATATCTTGAGAAGTTATAAGTGAACGTGATAAAATATGAGAAACTACCTTTGACGAGGGTAGACATCGGACTACATACATCAGAATGTATCAACTCCAATATGTCCTTGACCCTTTCACCATTTCCAGTAAATGATGATTAGCCAACTTGCCTATCGAACATGACTCACAAATTGTAAATGATTCATAATTGAATGGATCCAAGTATGTATATTTATGCAACTTTTGAAGTTTGTTCTTGCCAATGTGTCCAAGCCTACAATGTCATAGATAGGTTTGGTTCACACCGTTCCTGCTCCTCTTAGGAGCTCTGTCATAGTGTAGAGAATTTAAAGAAACATCAAACAGATATAGACCATTAACCATTAATGCAGAAGCAATCAAATTATTTTCAAAGTAAATAAAACAATATTTGTCCCTAATGGTTAAACTGTATCCAAGTCTGTCTAAACAAGAGATCGAAATAATATTTTTTATTATGTTAGTAACATAATAACAATCATATAATGAAAGTCTCTGTCCAGATGGAAGTTTGAGGTCGATTATCCTCACAGTGAGTTCGCAACCTTTGCATCATTTCCTAACTTTAGCTCTACCTCACCCGTACTCACTTTTCTTCTATTTGTCAATATCTGCACATTGCAGACATGAGATGCACATCCATTATCTAATACCTATGATGATGAATCTCTAATTGAAAATTCTAAATCTATTATATAGACAGTTGAAGCTTCTCCAAGCTTCACCTTTCGTTAAGCTTTGTCATTTCAAGTATTGTTTGCAGTTCTTTTTCCAATGTCTCTTCTGGTGGCAGTAAAAGTACTTGTCCTTCTCAGCTCCTTTGTTCTTGTCTTTTTTGAAGGGTTGCTTTGGTTTTGCTTGCTTCTTAGTTTTGCATTTCCTAAAGGCCTACACTGCTTTCTTTTTCCTGTTGGTATTACCAATGATAAGAACAACGGGCTTTTCCTTTTGAAGGTTCCCCTCCGTAGTTTTCATCATGTTTAGCAGCTCTACCTAAGTTGCTCGAGTCTTGTTCATATTGAAATTGACGATGAACTGAGAATATGAAGCTAGAAGTGAAATAAGGACAAGGTTAGTGTGCATCTCCATGGGTAGTAGTATCCATAAATGGCAGTACCGGTATCAATACCGGTATCGGACGGTACCGATATCGGTATGTATCGGTTGGTACCGGTCGATATCGGTCGATACCCATTTACATGTATCAGATCGAACTAGGCCGATACTGATACATATCACCCGATACGTATTGGTATCGACCGACTGCCAAATATAGTGGTACCCCAAGCGCATCCAACCTTTTCATCTACTATATCATCTTCAACGCATGTGTTTGGATTGAAGATCCCACTACTACCTGAGCTTTGAACATGGATTTTGATATCTCATATCTTTCCATCCTGCTCTGCTCCTCAAGTAGCTCATTCAGATAGAGTAGGATGAATCTAGCATCCATCTTTTCATGTTGCCTCCGGAGCTTATTGCTCATCGAGGCCAACATGTAACATTGGGCGAGGTTAGAGTCTTCTTTCCACTTCTTATAGGCTATCATATCCTCTTCCACGGCATCCAATGCCAGGTGGTACCTCATCCTCCAAAACATAGGCAATCTGCTCAAATTTGAGGACAATCTTCAAATTTCCGAGTCAATCGGAATAGTTTGGGCCTGTTAGTTTGTTGGTATGCCACGGAGGAGATTATGTGACGACATTCTCACTTATAGGAGAAATGAAATTACAATTAACAAAGATTCAATTATTAAGTTTATAAACAAGATATGGTCTTTAATCTAGTTTAACTCTTACTAATTTATGGCAGACTGTATAACCCTCAGACACAGAATGAGAGACGCCCACGGTCTCTTAGTGGGGATCAGAATCTCACTGACTCATAAGATGGTCTTGTGGATAATACAGCAAACTATATTATGATAAGAGAATAGCCAACGTTTGGCAGTTGCAACTCCTTGCAACATCTAATCATTATTCGGCTCCCAGAAGGTTAGTGGCCTTGTAAACAACACAAGAAGACATTAAGCTCCAATTTAAGCGTTACCATCATTACTTAACGGACATAGATTAGCATGTAGTCCTTGTGGATAACACAACAAAGCTACATGGTAACTCTACCTTGTTGGTTGGCATCATAATGCCATAATTTAGTCTGTCATCAAATATCACAGGTCTTGTGGACAACGCGACAAACCTGTTTCAATCTGAATTCAGTCATAAATTATAATGATGAAGGGCTACGTAGTGAGTTCTTAACCACTTCGCTATGACTTAAATGAGGGATTTTAATTATTCTTTTATCTTGGTCTCATCCTAAGTGATAATAAATAATTATATCGGATATAATTGAATATTTACTATACTTGGTTAGCAATTTGATTCAAAATCAAAATAAAGCATGCATTACCATACATGCTTATTAGAGTGGTCATAGACAACATGATGACCAAATTAGAGCCATACAATTTGTCACCACATTAGTTAATATAACAATTATATTAAAAATGCAATCACAAAGGCCGGTGATCTTATCTCTTGGTCGCCTTTCTGATTGTACTTGGAGATCATCCTCGTTTCTCCTTGACCATCGTGATCAATGACAGATAACTAATTTGATACAATTATATTTGTATGAGAGAAAGTCTTATGGCTGAGTACATAATTGTAGGGAAGTAGAATTATATTGAAGTGTGGAGAGAGAGGGAGGCACGCATGCCTCAGTAATTATCACATAATTATCACTAGACCATTCCATACACATCCACAGTCACATCAACAACTACATCATCACATGATATGTTTTTTAGTACTTGTTCATGACCATATGATTAACTTTTAATCAATCTTACACAAGATATAGCGCATCCAAATGAGGGTTTATTTTATGACAATAAATAATTTTGGTTTCACAAAACCTTGGATCTAATCAAAATTAGTCTTATTTGGAATTTTCAAAAAAATCATATTGCATGCTTTTAAGATCATATCTAAAAAGCTATAACACATCAACATGTGCATACAATAATCTAAAATAATTATGGATTAATTTATATGCATCAAAGCCTCACCATGGAACCATTCCACACACTGACAGCTTTGATTTGATCACATCAGAGGGGGTGAACCCCCCCGTCCGCCAAACACGGGTCAACTTGCGCGGTCAGGTCGCAGTGGGGGGGGGGGAGGGTGGTAGAGTCTCTCCGGGTCGACAATATACCTATCTAATAAGGAACCGATAAGTTTTTGTTGGATTGATAAGACGTCTAAGAGATTATATTAACAGGATAAAATGTCCAGTTGACTAGACGTCTAACTAATTAGGCGTCCACTCGACGGGGGATGTTTCTGTCCGAGAACAGAAACCCTAGGGTGCGCACAGGACACTACTGCTGTCAGCGGAGGCCGGTCATAGGAGGGAGGTCACCGTCGCTGTCGCCCCCTGACATCCCTCCAAGGGATCCGAAACCTTGTTTAACCCGAAAATCGAATAGAAAAGCAAGAATATGCATAGAAACTATACATAATAATCTTAAAAGTATAGAAACATATCAAAGCAGAATCTGGCTCTGATATTACTGTAAGGATCGGATATATAGAACAAAAACACAACAAAAAATAATAATTTAAAATTAAAGTTCCACCTCACCGATCCGTTTCGATCAAAACAAACGAAAATATGGTGAACAATCTTCACCTTGCGTTATGGATTCGAATCCGCAACCATGTAGTTCCGACGAAGCGATGCCGCAAGCCGGATAGGTGCTCACCTTCTAGTAGTATCCACATGATTATCCTCTTCGTGGATCGTCCTCGTCTCCTCGTTGGGTTCGCACAATCGCCGAGTTTCCTTCTTCGCGACGGTTCCCGCGGCATGCGGGCGGAAGTCTTTGATGGTTGGAGACAGATGCGGCGAAGGCGAATAGAGGGGGTGCCTACTCTGGGGCGTACGTCTCAAAAGAGAGAGAGGAGGCACACAGTATGAGGGAAACCCTGATGCTTGGCCAGGGTTTCTCTCTCAGCATACAATTATAATATTTGGGCAGAAATTTTCACAAAAAGTCTCCGAACTATTATAAGTCCAACTAATTATTTACGGTTCAAGAATCTTTATGTGTGGGTCCCTCTAGGCCTAAGTGCTAATCCTGTTTTCGGTCTACTAAGCCCAATAATATCTTATTGGCATATAATAATTAATTAATATCATATATTTAATTAATTACTTAACTGACCCACATCTCATATAAATCCGGTTGAACGTCTAATCAAGTTGGGTGCCAAGCAACACCGAATGATCCCGAAAGGCATTGGGATTAAGCAACCTGCTCAAGGAACATGTTCGTCGACAGTGACCGTATAGATATGATCCTTCATTCGTGCAATGCTCCGGAGTCGATCCACGATAAACTGTGAAACCCTAATGATCAACTCACTCGGCTTAGATGCGTCTCATTTGCATCAGAGATCTCCTTCTTTGACTCAGTGTCTGCTTTGGTCAGGGACTCGTGCGCTCTTGCTTGGAGGATTCTCTTTAATTATTGAGAGCGAATGATTCCTTACACAATCACCTTCGAAGGTCTTCCGTTGAACTTGATCGTTGACTGTTCGGAACTTTGTGGTTAGAGATTCGTAAGACAAGGTGAAAGCTCAAAAGTCTACCAACAAGGTGTCTTTGTTGTCTCAGGTCTAAGAACCATCTATGCCACTGTGACGTTAGATCAAGTTGGTTGATAGTTAGATAATTTATCATCCAACAATCTAAGTTGGATCAGTTTAATAAACTTATTCACCAATGAGTATCTACATGTTCAACATAGTATCTCTACATGAGTGATCATGAGATCAGTCACCCTCATCATATGAGTTGAGGCAACCTGTACTATTCTCACTGGATATCTAATGTCCTTCTCAGATATCTTTTGACTAGGAACAATTAAGAATGAGTGATGTTTATAAGTTGTCAGTCTAAATATTATGATCACATCATAATTTGACAACTATTGCACACATTCATGGACTTCACTATGATACAAAGAATAACAATTATAAACAAAATTTAATTTACACATAATGAATATATAATGTCATTTATTAATAATTGAACAAGATCGTCTGTGATTGACTTGTAGGTCATACATGAAACTAACACATACATCCTCCAAAATTTGCTACATCTTTTTAATCTCACATACTAACTCATGAGACGACGAGACAAAGGATAGTGTCATCAAAATATTGTAAATGTGTAAATTGCATATTGGTGCATGGCACCCTGAAGCTAGAGTTGATGCCCAAGTCCTACGCTCTCGACTGAATGCTGCTCAAAAGGTGGGCCACCAAAACAAAAAGAAGGGGAGACATTGGATCCCCTTTCCTGAGACCATGACCACTATGAAAGAAGGAAGTTTTGTCCATTTACCAAGACTACAAATCCTACTGAAGAGATGCCAACTGAAATCCACATCACCCATGTATCTCCAAACCCATAAGTGATAGGATGTGCAACAAACAACCGCAATTGTCTATGTCATATGCTTTTTCAAAATCCAACTTGAGAACCAAATCTTTTATTTCCTTTGTGTCTTCATTGCATCTAGACATTCATAGGCCATCAAGAAGTTTTTCTAAACATGCCCCCGTTTAATAAAGGCCCCTTGGTACACACTCACGAGCCTGTCCATTACCTCCTCTAATCTACCAGTTAGAGTTTTCTGATGATCTTATAAACCCCATTAAGAAGACTAATAGGTCTATAATCTTAATGCATGTCTGCTCCCTCTTTTTTTTAGAAGGTGACTTCAAGTCACTATTCTATTAATGAAGATAAGAAGATGTTACAAGGGAGATCCCAAAGGGGAAGATACACCTCAGCTTCGGTGGGACAAAACCCCAACCAAGTCTCACAAATTCAAGAAGAAATAATTACAAGTAGACTGTTTTATCAAGGGGATAAAACATCATTACAACAAACTCCTCGTAGAAATAAAACTCTCCACAGACTGGCCTTCTGTAAAATCACTGAATCTTCTTCAATAATGATGCCAGCAGCTCTTCCCCACTCTTCTACCCTTCCAAAGGTGCAGTTCAATAATTCAATAGCACAAATAAATTGATCACTGAACTACCTCCTGTTTCTCTCACACCAGATTGTCCACATCAAAGACGGCCCTATAAGTGACCACAGTTGGTTCTGGCCAGGAAAAGGGCAAACTTCAGACCACCAGCATAGGAGATCCATGGCAGAAGAGTGGTCCACCCAGCTGATTCCAAATATATTGCAGAGAGACTTCCATAGGATGTTAATAATGCCACAGTCTACGAAAAGATGTTTAAGATCTTCCTCAAAGATTGCACTAAAGGCACATGAGGAATTAACTGAGATATGGAACTTCTTAGCCCTCTTGCCCGTAAGAATTCTAGACCAAGCAACCTTCCATAAGAACACCTTAATCTTATTAGGAAGGTTTTTTGGCCAAACTAAATTCTTCCACCAAACCCTGCAGCCACCGTCATTCAATACCTGAATTGTAGATCTGACTGAAAACAACCCATTGGAATTCCATCTCCAAACTCTCTTGTCCTGGTTTTCTATACAGATTTTGACTCTGCTAATAAGGTACAGATTCAGAAATTCCTCTATTTCCATGTCAGTCAGATTTCTTCTCGGCTGCAAATTAAAAGATCTTGAACCATTATGAGATAGGACATCTGCAACCGAAGTCTCCTTGTGAGGGGTGATGTTAAATATACTGCTGAAGACTGAAGACAAAATCAGATCTGAGCACCATCTATCTTTCCAAAATGATGTATCACAGCCATTACCAATTTGGATATTACAAGAGATAGCCATGAACTCAGCGTTCTTCACTATGTTCTTCCAAATAAGGGACAAGTTATTAAGTGATAGAAGGAAATAAAGTCCATTTATTATCAGCATAATAGTATAAGTCCCTGATAGTGGCTGCCCAAAGGGCTTCTGAACATTCCCCCCTTCTCCATAGCCATTTCATTAACAAAGTTTTGTTAAAAGTGGCAACTCCACGTAGGCTAATGCCACCTTGCCCCTTAGCTTTACACACATTTTCCCATTTAATGAGATGAAGCCCTCTCTTTCTCCCTTTCATTAGCAATGTCTGCTCCATCTTTCTTAAGAATGAGTACAATATTTATTACTAATCCTTTTGTTAGAGACTACTAAAGGCATGTATCATCGCCTTGTGGGGAGATTACTCTATTTGTCACTGACTCGACCTGATATTGCTTATGCAATAAGTATGGTGAGTCAATTTATGCATGCTCCTCATGTTCCTTATATGAAAGCTGTGGAGCGCATCCTGTGCTATGTCAAGACTTGTTCTGGTAAAGGGCTGTTGTATACAAAGACTTCTCACTTAAATGTTGAAAGCTTTTTTGATGTTGATTGGGCAGGTTCTCGTGTTGATAGACGGTCCAATAGTGGTTATTGTACTTTCCTTGGTAGGAAGTCAGTAGCATGGCGCAGTAAGAAGCAAACTGTTTATGCTTGCTCAAGTGTTGAAGTAGAGTATCGTGCCATGGCACATCGTCTTTCTGAGATGTTATGGCTTTGATTATTTTTGCAGATCAGCTTTCTAATGTCTTCAATAAGGGTTCGAGATGAGAGCAGTCAACTCCATATTGTCCAAGTTGTGCATGATTGATATCTATGGTCAACTTGAGGGGGAGTGTAGACAGAAGTAGGGGCATTGTTGTCATTGTTTAGTTATATTTTTTTATGTTTCTTGTTATCCCTGTGACTTAGACATGTTTTAGTCACAAATCAGGGGTATTTTTTTATTTTGTGTGCTATTTTTTTCACCCTAATAAATATAAGCTGTGGGATGGCCTGTTGAGTTGGGACTGACCCCCTGTTTTGTTCCCAAAAACATGTTGCTTCCTCTCTTTCTTTTTGCTACATTGTCTTTTGTATATGTGTGCTTCATTTGTCTCTTTTGTCACATGTTCCAGGCCATTTGGCTATCATCACGCCTTTTGATAATTTTTAAAGTCAGCATAGATGTGAAGTGGTCGGGAAGGGGTGTTAGTTTGGTTAGTTCCACAGCTTGTGTAACATTGTTCTATGAACTTACATGACCCTGGGCTTATCAATTGGTTTTGTGTTAGATGCTCTAACATTCCTAGATATGTCCATGCTAGGTCAAGAGTTTGCCCACTGTAGTTGGTCCTAGGCTGGCTGATCTTGACTGCGATCTTGATCACTTGTACCCAAGGTTCGCAGAACCGGTACCAGAACCGGAACCGGTCAAGGCCGGGTTTGGTTTAGAACCGGTCAGAACTGGCCAGAACTGGCCAGAACCAGCCAGTTCAAACCGGATCGGGAACTGCCAGTTCCAATCCGGTTCTGCCGGTTCCGGTTTGAACCGCCCGGTTCTGCAAACCATGTTTGTACTTTGATTGATTTTCACTATGAGCTCATGAACTATGCTAGAGACATGACAATAGCCTTGCTTAATGTAGATTCTATAGTGTAGACTGTAGACACGATTATTCACACAACGTGCAAAATACAGCTAGAGCCCGTCTTATTGCCCTATTACTACAGATGGTGTTCAACTGTTCTGGATCTAACACATGTAATTTTAGGGAGAATCTAAGGCGCTTCTACTTTCTGACACTGAGAAAAATGACCAGGGAGAACAAGGAAAAGCTTTTCCTTTAGTTTTATTGTGGATAAAACATTTAAAATTTACTTTTTTTTTTCTATTGCCATTCATTCATAGATGATAGAAACATTTATATGATGTTCTGTCTGCCGTTTTTTCATGTCTAGCAGTTTTTTGAAGGCAATGATCGTACATCCTTTGGTATTTCCTTCATTATACTAACTAAGTTTTTCATGTAGTATCCTACAAGGTGGTTTTGTATTTGCATTCCAAGAAATTATTTATTATAACTAGTTTAGTTTCTGGTCATAGAAAGAAAGTGTGGATACGGTTTTTTGGTATCCTACTACATGTGTGGAATGCGGAGACATTCCAGGCTATCTCTTTGAGCTTTGGTTTGCTCAGGGAAGTTGATCCTCGATCTTTGGATGGCTCCTTGTTCCTTTATGCTCGGGTTTAGGTGGAGGTTTACTCGGTGGAAGCAATTCCTGACAGAATTCTAATTCATGTTGTTGGGAGAGATCTTTGGGTGAAGTTGGTGAAGGAGACGCCTTTCACCTCCAGTTCAGAAAAGTCTTCTGATATGGATTGGTCATGGGCCGAGGTTGTAGCGGAATATAAGAGCTTTCAGGGGAGAAGACAGGGCTCTGCTTCTGCTCCGACTGGGGGCCTCTATGCCTCTTCTTCCGAGTTGACTGAGTCATTCCCTGTGACTCAGCAGGTTGGGAAGATCAAGATGACTCAGGGTCTAGTGGAGAAAGGGTCTCACCGACCGTCTAAGGCGTCAGTTCAATTTTTTCCTTAAGCCATGCAGAAGCATGGTAATTTGGTCCCTGTATGCCAACAGGTGGCTGAGGATGTACATGGGCAATGTTGGGATGTGGCACTGTACGAGGCGAGGGCGGCGGGATGGCTTTCTTCGAGTCCCGAGACTCCGGTAGTCGGGTTCTGGCATGGGCAAGGGACGGGCTTATCGGGCGGGGAAGATAAACAGTTCGGGGCTGGCGGATCCTTCCCGGGGCTGAACGATCAACTACTGGCGGGGGGCGTGCCGGATCCTGACTTAAAATCGGACTGGCCGGTTCATGTTAACAATGACTTCCGGTCTTTTGTTATTGACCGTAAGCCTCTCGTGAACCGTAGCCCCGATCTTCGACCGGTCTGCGATGAGCGAACTGTTCATCGTCTTCTTCCTGTGTTAGGGATGTTTAAGGCGTCTGTTGGTGATCTCAGAGCTTCTTCTTTGTTGCAGACGGGCGTCGGGGCGGCTTCTCGGGAGGATTCCGAACCTCTTGTTAACTATTGTCCACCTGAAGAGGACCCGGGTAACCATGGAGTGCAGAATCGGCCGATTCGGATCGGGATCGGCAGGTCCCGATTTGGCCGATTCCGTCCGATCCCGGTCGATCCAGGACGATTCCGGCCGATCCGATCCCGATTTGGATTGGGATCGGCGGGTCCCGATTCGGGGACCCGATCCGATCCAGAATTCCTTGCGGGTAACTCCAACCTCGGTGCTTTTTCGGTAGGTCTCCTGAAGTAGAGGGAGTCCTCCACAGTGACTACCGTGGAGAAGCAGGTTCAGGTAGCAGAGAATGAGATGGAGGGTCTTCTTCTTGCCAGGGTTCCTGAGGCTTTGGCGATCCAATTGCCAGGGAGTTCTGTCCAGGGGAATTCTGGAGAAACTTCTTCCAAAGCTATCGTACCTTATTCCTCAAACTCAGTTGTAGGGTATGAACATTGGGTGGAGGATATCATGGACTTTGGTAGAAAAGTTGGTGTATCCTTTCAAGGCAAAGAAGAGGCAGTCATTAGCTTCATCAAGAGGCTTAGACGTTCTGAGGCTTTGTAGAGCTCTCTAAAGAGGAAAGGGGCTGGTGGGGGAGTCAAAATAGGGAAGAGGGAAGTCAATTTCATTAACCAAAATGAAATTGTTGATTCCCTAAGGCCTAAGAAACATGGGGGCATGAAATCTTTGTAATGTTGCTGTGCTCTTGGAATATTAGAGGCCTTAATGGGGATATGAAGAAAAGGGCGGTGTGGGATCTTATTAACATTCATAGATTGGATTGTGTTTGTCTGCAAGAGACCAAAATGGAAGTTGTGGATAGACATGTGATCAAGCAAATCAGAGGCTCTTTGTTATCAGATTAGGTCATATTTCCTGCACAAGGCAATAGTGGGGGACAACTTATCATCCGGAATGGCAACAAATTTAAAGGAAGAATTTGTGATAAGGGCTTATTCACTATTTCAGTGATCTTCAATGCAGAGGCTCGCTCAGAGTCTTGGGTTGTTACCTCTGTTTATGGCCCTCATTCTCAGCAGGCAAGGACAGAGCTTTGGCAGGAATTGAATAGGTTAGCTTTGCTATTTCAAGGATTATGGTGTATTACTGGTGACTTCAATTGTGTTAGATATCCTTGGGAACGAACCGGCCGTCAGAGTTGGTCCTCAGATATGGAGAGATTTTGAGATTGGATTTCTTCTTGTGGTATGGTGGACCTAGAAATTCCGAATAGGAAATTTACTTGGTCTAATCTACAGTTGATTGGTATTCAATCAAGGCTGGATAGGGTGCTAGTTTCAGGCAGTTGGATTAATAAATTTCCTGAATCTCATGTTTTGGGTCTGAACAGGCTGGTTTCAGATCATATTCCTTTATTGCTGAGGACTAGGGAAGTGAAAAGAAAGCCTAAAATCTTTAGGTATGAATTAGCTTGGCATACACACGAGGACTTTAAGGGACTGGTCAGGCAATGGTGGAAAGGGGAGGAATTCTCTAATCAGGTAGTTGTTTCATTTTCTAATAAATTGAAAAGGGTGAAGTCAGGTATTAAATCATGGAGTGCAGTGATTTTTGGGGCATCATCTTTTATTAGGCAGCAGATTTTCCAAAAAATAGAAGAGCTGGAGGTGAGAGCAGATGCAGTTGGGTTATCTGAATATTGGCTGAACTGAAAAACGAATACAATATGTAGCTGCAAAGAGAAGAAATAAAGTGGAAGCAGAGGTCAAAAGAATTTTGGCTTAGAGAGGGAGACAAGAATACAAGATTTTTTCATGCAACTGCTAGTGCCAAGAAGAGATCGATGAGAATTGATCAAGTGAAAATTGAGAATTGTATGGTGGAGTCTGAAGAAGAAACTAAGAAAACATTTGTGTCATATTTTGAGAATTTGTTTAAGGAAGATGAGTGGTGGAGACCTCATCTTCAAGATGGGGTTTTACCAAAAATCATAGAGAGTCAGGCTAATGAGATGTGTGCTCACTTTACAGAAGAGGAGGTCAAACTAGCAGTTTTCAGTATGGAAGCAAATAAATCACCGGGCCTGGATGGTTTTTCTATGGGTTTTTATCAGTATTTCTGGGATATCATCAAAGATGACTTAATGAAGGTGATGAGAGAGTTCTATAAAAGGCCACTGAGTATTAGAAAATTCAACTCCACTTTTATTGTTCTAATTCCGAAGAGGGAAGGTGCTGATTCTGTGTCTGACTATAGGCCTATCAGTCTATTGAATGGCTGCTACAAGATTATTACCAAGGTTCTTGCTAATCGACTAAAGAATGTGCTTAAGGAGGTGATTAGTTCAAATCAAGCAGCATTCCTTAAGGGCATATACATCTTGGACAATTTTTTGTCAGCTCATGAAGCTATTGTCTCTCAGAAAGGCAACAGAAAGGAGGGTGTGCTAGTTAAACTGGATTTTGAGAAAGCTTATGATTGGGTTAGCTGGTCGTGCATTCAAAAGACTTTTGGTGCCATGGGTTTTAATCATATGTGGATTGGGTGGATCATGAGCTGCATATCCACTGCTAAATTCTCTATTTTGATTAATGGTGAATCCTGTGGATATTTCAAAAGTTCGAGGGGGCTGAGACAAGGAGAACCTATGGCTCCACTGATTTTTATCTTAGTTGGACAGATTTTCAGTACCCTATGGGATAGGACGGTAGCATAAAGGCTGGTTGATGGATTTTCTGTGGGAAGAAGTGGTTTTTTGCTGTCACATCTTCAGTTTGCAGATGATACACTATTGTTCTCCTCTGGAAATGATGCTATGCTTACAAATATGAAGAAGTTACTGATCCTAACCGAAGCTATTACAGGGTTGGCCATTAATTTCCGAAAATCTGAGGTGGTAGGAATGAATTTGGGCCAGGAGAGAGTTCAGGTAATTGCTGAGGCATTGACTTGTAAGGTATCCTCCTTCCCAATTTCTTATTTTGGCCTCTGATGTTCAATGCAAAGTCAGAGATTGTGATGACCTTATTAGAAAGTTTGAGTAGAGATTGGAAGGATGGAAAGCCAAGTTTTTATCAGCTGGAGGTAGATGGGTGTTATCTAAATCAATTCTATCATCTTTGGCAACATATTATCTTTCCATATTCAGAATTCCGAAAAAGGTGGAGAGATTATTAGAATCTAAAAGAAGTCTATTTTTCTAGGAAGGAGGGAAGAGAGAATCAAGATCCTTGCATCTTATAGCATGGGACAAGGTTTGTCGAAGCAAGAGTCAAGGAGGGGCTGGTTTGGTGAAGATTGGGACTTTTAATCAAGCTTTATTGGCCAAGTGGATTTGGAGGATGGGGGAGGAGGAAGATGCTTTGTGGATCAAGATCATTAGGGGGAAATATTATCATGGTACATCTAGATGGAACTTGTACCCAATATCTGTCTAATATGTCCCCTATATGGAGGAACATTATTAAGATGACTGATTTGATTGCTCCCTCTATTTCTTTTCAAATTGGTAATGGGTCCTCAGTCAGATTTTGGGAAGATAGGTGGATTTCTTTTCAGCCTCTGGCTACAGAATTCACTAACTTGTTTCTGATTTCTGAAGATAAAAACAAATCTGTTTCTAAATTGTATTCATATGGACAGTCCAATCCTTGGAACTTGACATTTAGAAGAAACCTTACAGCTCGGGAAACTCAAGAATTGGTGGCTGTGCTGAATACCATTCAGAATATTGGGTTACAGTGAAACTGTGTTGATACAAGACTTTGGGTTTGGAACTCTAAAGGAATTTTTTCTGTTAATGCTCTGTTGAGAGTGATTAATGACAGTGGTGTTAGAGTGTCCTGGGAACATATTGTTTGGTCCAAGTTTTTACCTTGTAAGATCAACCTCTTCCTTTGGAAGATGGCTTTGGGAAGGTTACCCACGATGGACAGACTCAGAAGATTCTGGCCCGTGCAGAAACTCAACTATATCTATTGTGGAAGATTTATTGAGGAGGCTGATCATATGTTTTATCACTGTGGAATTGTCCATGCTTGGTGGTTGTCTTGTTGCAGATGTCTCAATGTCACCTGGGAGGAACCTCCCTCAATTCTTCATATGTTGGATGGGTGGGCCAAGCTGTGTCCTTACACAGCTGAGAGGGACCTATGGTCAATCATCCTTCCAGCATTTTTGTGGGGAGTGTGGACTGAAAGGAACTTCAGAAGATTCAGGAATGAGTTTGTTAGTTTTTACAACATCATGGGCATGATTGTTAAATGGGTTTCTGATTGGGGAAAAGCTGCAAGATTAGTGGTGGATCCAAAATCCTCTCCTCTTATGTCTGACTTGCAGCAGTGGTTGAGAATGTATGGTTGAGTTTGTATTTTTGTTGCCTTTTGTGTGTTATATCTTATCTTTTTGATAAGATATAATGGGGGGAGGGTTTTTTGGAGAAGGGGATTTAACATTGTAATGGGTCTGTGGGTGTTTTTGAGAGTTGTCTTGCTCTCTGTTGTACATAGTGTATTTATCTTTTAATGAAATTGTGACCTATTGGTCACCTTCAAAAAAAAAAAAAAAAGTTATATGTGTTATACATAATATCCAAGAACTACATTCCTACTTAGATTAGGATAACTAGACTCCTAATTATTGTACATAGTAATTCTACTTGGATTGGTATTATTTCTTGTTTTATTTTCCATGCTACATCTCTTAACTCAGATTGTATCTTGTTTTGACAGTTCCCTTTACTTGAAGCACCATTATGGAGTTGGTTATACACTTACTTTAGTGAAGGTTTACTCGAGATCTTTACTACCATTTTCTTTAATCTCTCTTTTTGTCCTATCCTTAAATTGATGATTTGTTTTCTTGTTTTCTGTTAGCAGGCTTCATCAACCACATCAGTGGCAGCCGACATTGTTCATCGTCATGTCCCATCTGCAATATGTTTATCTGATGTACTTTTTTCTGTATCCTTTCAAATGTTTTCAGCTGTGTTGGTGAAGCAAATTTCATGTAGTTATTCGGAGATTCCTCCCTTTATTGTTTGGAAAGTAACTGTATGTTGACTATTATTTTTGGATTTAACTTTTTTTTGGGGGGCAGGAAAGTGCATCAGCTGTGACTTTTGGTTGGTCATGTCATGGTGGGATCGGCCATATGTTATAACAAACAATGGTCTCCAAAATATATGTTCCACATCATCCTGAAATTTAATCAATCAAATCATAATCCTTATCTGATCAATCAGGGTTCGTTTGGATTAAAGATCCCAAAAGTACTTGAGAATGACATTGACCAATGACCAGTTGTCAACTGACATCGTCCCAAGGACACCCCCTCCCCCAATTTAATTAGAAGTAGGGGTGCAAATTGGGTCATATATAACCTAGATTCTACCTGACCATATGTTAATTTTCCGGATGTAGATCCTCTCCATGTACCCAGATGGAGATGAAATGGATGTAGCAGATATACCACATTTGGGGAAGTGGACCTCTGCGGGCATCCACTTTGACCTACATGAGAAACCTTATCCTCCTCCATCGCATCATTGCCTGGGAGTGGGCATCTTTAAGCCGATCAGTGCCACAGTGCTGCCGACAAAGATTAAGTGGTCTTCCTATGCTGCAGGCTTGGTTACCATGACATCTGCGGGGCCATCTAACAGTGGCACCCTTCTTCCTCCGCCGCCCCTTACATAAGATCACATCCACCCATCCCTCCATCCTCAAAAAACAACTCCCTCCATCCTCATGGGACAGTACACTCAGCTTGAGGGGGAGTGTAGAAAATAAGTTGTTTTATGTTATTGGGCCTGATTGAGCCTGTTTATGTGCTAATAGGCTGGGCATAAGTTTTTTATAGCTTTCTGTCTTAGTCCCTTTAACCTAAGGATAAAAGGGTGCATTTATGTGTGCTTGACTGGTCTGGTCAGGTGCTATGACCGAAGCCCTAATCCTAGCCTCCTCTTTCTCTGCGTCCTCTCTTCTGTCTCTTCCCTCTGTCAAATACTTCCAACAGTCTCTAATATGCAAATCTTGTAGAGAGGTTCTTGTTTGGTCTTTCTCTTGCTGTTGTCTGAAAAAAGAGGTTTTTTGTGGGGTTTTTCTTCTCTGATGTTATTTTTGGCAGGTGAGCTAGTGCCTTGGTGTCTTAACTACTGCTCATGTCTCGCATGATAGGTGAGCTAGAACCTTTGTATCTAGGACTCTAAACTTAGCGGTGAGCTAGCACCATGAAAAAGTAGTATATATATTAGATTTCAGTTTCTAGTGAGGGAAACTTTCAGCAAGGTGTTGGAGAGTGGATATGGGCCAACCCGCTGCGCCCTTGTGATTGTGTGCTTCCTTTGCTCTCTCACTTTATTCTTTTACTTTCAGCACAGCTTCTCACTCAGTTATTCTTTTAATCTCAGCACGACACATTTATTTGTTGCATGCAAAGCTTAAAATTTTCAGGTTTATTTCTATTTTCAGAAAACTGTTCATCCCCCTTGGGGGTGTGACAGAGCTCCGACCTAAATGAATCTTTGAAGGAGATGCTTTGAAACGCATACCTTCTGCAACTTTGGTCTCTCATGCATGGTTGCAACACCAATTACCTCCATTGGTGTCCTGGAAAGTAAATCATCAGCAGCGGATTGGTTTGGGGGGCTCCTATTCATTAGCACTTGTCAGATGGAATGCCTAATACTGAGGATGAGGGTTATGCTCATCTGGGAGAAGTTGATCCTTGAGGGTGAGGTTGCCTTGAGGAGGTATGTCAAAAGGTTCAACAGTGAGATCATAAATGTGGAGTTGGGCAATGTCAATCAGACCGCTGAGCTGGTTTCAGAAATCATGCTTCATGCCCAAAATCCCTTCTTTCAATGGAGGGGACGAAAAGTTATTTGGGGCAAGAGAACCATGCAATGGCTTTGGGGGAAGAGATGTTACAATGAACTAAGTGGGGAGAACTGCTGCATTGTTTCCTGGTGGTATGCTATGGAAGCTTTTGCAATGATAGTATAAGGGTTTCTCGAGGTAGTGGAGCTTAAAAGAGGAGGCGGCACAGCCTTTGCAAGTTGCAGTGGTGTAATTTTGTCTTTAGTGATCTCTCTTTCGTCTTTAGGGAGAGGTTTAGAGGATGTATTGGGTTGTATTGTGGTGTCATTCGTCATGTTGGTGGATGCATATCGAGGGTTGAAGTTTTCTTTTTCTTTTTCTTGTGGAAGGTGGCAGAGCCACAATTAATATAAATAAGAAAGTATCAATGAAGATACAATATGAAAAGTAGCAAACTGGTTATCAGGAAAGTAACCAGTGAAGAAAACACCACACCCTTACAAAGGGAACTCAGACAGCACAATAACAAAATTGCCAGGAATCCCTAAGCAGAGAAGAAAGCAGAAACAAGGGACTAAAGGAGCCCCATCACAAAACAAAAGATTCCCAAGTAAGGAAGTAACAATCTGACTGGAGTCTGCATTCTGGTAATCATGAAGGCATAATCTCCAGTTGTTGATTGGACGAATGGACTGTCCGACCTAAATGAAAAAGTCACATTTCAATTTCCATCTACCAGCTGTCCTACAGAGAGCAGGTTAGTAGATAGTTGTGGGACGAAATACATTAGAGATAGACTGAATATTACCCACACCAGTGATAGGTAGGGTTTTCCCATTGGCAATATGGACTTTGGATGTGCTATGGTAAGGGGATATAGAAGAAAAGTTTTCTGAGCATGATGTCATGTGGTTGGAGGCTTCAGAGTCCAAAAACCAGGTCATAGAAGTGGGTTTACCTGAAATTCCTATGGCAGATAGGGCTGACTGAATCATGCCTTGGAAGGATTCAGCAGTGACAAGTGGAGTTGGAGAGGAGTTGTTACCGGCAGGTACAGGTGCTGAGGAAGAAACTTCAGCTGAATCAACAGTAGTGTGATAGGCTTGGCCACCTTTATTTTGAGGTCGGTGTCGACATTCAGTGAGAATGTGCCCCTCTTTCTTGTAGTATCTGCAAAAAATTTCTTTGCAATCTCGAGCAAGATGTCCATACTTTTGGCAAGAATAACATTGCATGTTTCTGGTATCTTTAGTCCTAGATCTGTCCCTAGCCATGAAAGCAACATTAATGTTGCTTACAGCTTTCGAGTTTTCTACAGTTTCTTGAGAGATAATCTGCTGTTCTTCACAAAGAACCTCTTGAAAACGTGAAGTCTATTGTGACATCCAAGTTTTTAATGGCTGTGATACTCTATTATGGAAAGATAAATGGTGCTCGAGTATGGTTCTATCTTCTCATTTCAGCAATATATTTAATATTACTCAGAATAAGGAGGCTTTGGTGGCAAAGGTGTTGTCTTACGATGGTTCAGATAATTTATTTCTGCAGCTGAGAAGAGACCTTACTGATGGGGGAATAGAAGAGGTTGTGAATCTACTCAAGGTTACTACCAAAGTTAGAATGAGTGCCGACTATGATGATAAGAGAGTTTGGAGATGGAATCCTAATGGGCAGTTTTCGGTTAAGTCTATTGTTCAGATTTTGAATGATGGTGGTTGTAGGGTCTGGTGGAAGGATTTAGTCTGGTCCAACATTCTTCCAAACAAGATTAAAGTATTTCTTTGGAAGGTGTCCTGGTCTAGAATTCTCACAGGAAAAAGGGCCAAGATGCTCCATATTTTAGGAAACTATTTCTGTGTTTTCTGTGCTACCTTTGTGGAGGACCAAGAACATCTTTTCTTGGGATGTGGTATTGTTAATATTCTGTGGAAAACTCTGTGCAGATTATTTGTCATTTCTTGGGTGGATCACTCTTCAGTCTTGGATCTCTTATGCTGGTGGTCTAGGGTCTGTCCTTACCCAGATCAGAAACTCTTGTGGTTTATCATTTGTCCAGCTTTGCTGTGGGCTATTTGGTGTGAAAGAAACAGAAGAAACTTCAGTGATGATTATAGCAGTGTTATGGAATTATTGAAGTACACATTTAAATGGGTGGAAGAGTGGGGAAGAGCTGCTGATAGTTTTTATGAGGTGAACTCTGCTATCCTGCAGAAGGCCAGGTTATAGAGATATCTGTTGTGTTGAGGAATTGTCTTTGTATTTCTGTTTTATTTTCTTGATAAAACAGACCCTCTGTTACTTTTTATTGTGTTTTGTGTAAGACTTGGTCGGGGGTTTGTCCCACCAAGTTGTTTTTTTTGGTTGGGGTCCTCTCTGTCCTTTAATCCTTTTTCATCAATAGAATTGTGACTTTATGTCACCTTCTAAAAAAAAAAAAAAACTCTTGAAAACGTTCATCTAGATCAGGGACAGGCTTCCGATTCATTAAACTTCCTCGAACAGATTCAAATTCAGATCTAAGTTTCATAAGAAACTGATCTCTCATCTTGTTCTTTTGTAGTTCCTGAACAGCTGCCAATGCCTCAGTAGGAAGATTTTCATAGACAATAGAATTAGCCACAAATTCATGAAACCAGAATAGTACTCCTGAACATTTTTTGTTCCTTGACTATAATCATTAATCTCAATCCCAAGGTTATACTTCCTCGAATTATTATCTTGATGATATAATTTCTTCAAAAAACTCCACATGGTTGCTGCAGTAAAGTGAACCCTCAGATTCATACCTATGTGTGACTCTACTGAACTCACAATCCAGCTCATGACCTTAGCATTGTTTTTCTTCCATGTTTTTAGTTATGTCTCTTGATCACTTTTGGGTTGTGGTTCACTGCCATCAACATAACCCCAGAGGTCTTGTCCCATAATGAAACAGCTCAAGGAAAATTCCCACAAGAAGTAATTTTTCCCATTGAAACAAACAGGAATGATTGTGGTCTTGGCTTGGGTGCCCATGAAGATAATCCTCAGAAATAGCAATTTCCAACAAGAGAATTTCACTAACAAAGGATCAACCTACGAACCAATAGCTTGTATGAATCAAGATTATACGAACCTATGAGTGGTTACATCCCAGATCAGAGATACCAAAAGCAGGTCCTCAGCTACTCCAGAATCCCGAAATGTAGCAGGAACAAGAACACCTAGATACCTCTTGTGCAGCACCCTCCAAGAGACCCCAAATCCAATAGGGTTGGCTCTGATACCATGCCAAGAGAAAAACAAGAGGAATAAAGAGAGACAGAAGGCTGAGAAATGGTTTTTGATGCTCTGTCCCAAGTACGATACAAGAGCCCCTTTTATAGATCAGAATATGTACAAAAAATAGAAAGTACATGTATACAATGAAGGGCAACAGCAGTGTACACTTGGGCCCCAAGAACAGAAAATAAAGCAGCCCCCATGGGAGAGAAATAGTGACTATACAGGACCCCAGCTGGGTCCCCATTTAGATCTGCTTAGATCTTGCACAGATCTGTTGACACTTGAGAGTTCTTTTGAGATCCCAATCAGATATGCTTGACAGATCTTTTGAGATACCAATCCAATCTTCTGGCTTCATCCCTTCATAGATTTTTTCCATTGATAGGGAGAAGAGAACTCCTGATTAAAACATCTAGTGTTCCTAGGGTCCAGTCCTCCTATGAGTCCTGGAGATATAGGACTCTCCCCATCAGCAGATCAGGGAAAGCAGAGATTGAGGCTTCCTCCAGTTCAAGCCCAAGCAAGCAAACATGGTTTGCCAGACTACCAAAATGATACCACAGTGGAGGAAAGATGATCTGCAGTTTCTTGGAATAAACCGGAAAAGAAACACTTACCCCTGGTGTTTAGATGGAACTTGTGAAGACGGCTCAGAGTAGGAAGTCTATTCTGAATTAATTTCCACATGAAAATTCTGATTTTGGTAGGCCATTCAC
The DNA here is from genome assembly GCA_030544215.1 of Zantedeschia hybrid cultivar. Lineage (NCBI taxonomy): Eukaryota > Viridiplantae > Streptophyta > Magnoliopsida > Alismatales > Araceae > Zantedeschia > Zantedeschia hybrid cultivar. The sequence goes on along the minus strand of JARZZO010000005.1, from coordinate 74,122,131 downwards.
TCCTCCAAATAGATGTATCCCAAGGAACAAGGCAACCATCCTAGTTAAGGATTCTGATCACAGACTTAACTGAGATTTTTCCACTTGAATCCACCTCCATAGTCTCTTATTGGGCACACTATCAGGCACATTCTGATTAAGCTGAGTTGAGTATAGAACAGTACAAAGCTCCAGAAAGTAAGCAGACTCTGTGTTGGTGAAGTTCCTTCTGAATTGGAGATACCATGCTTGATTGGGTGCACCAAGAAAGAAATCATAAACAGAGATATTCTTGGATCTAGAGAGGGAGAATAACCTGGCAAATTGATTAGCAAGAGAAGAGTGCTGAATCCAAGAGTCCGTCCAGAATTTGAAATGAGAACTATTTCCCAGGGATGAGGGAGATAAAAGTCCCAGCAGTGATAATTTCGTGGCAATTAAAGATAGCTCTCCATGTTGAAGAAAGACCACTCATCTGTGAGGGACAAACTTTCCATAAATCAGTATCTCGAGGATATTTATGAGAAACAATAGCTTTCCAAGGAGCAAAAGTAAAACTTTGTTCACCTAAAAGCCACAGCTACTTGCAAAGAAGGTCAATGTTGATACATTCAATAGGGATCAGACCTACTCCACCATCATCTATAGGCCTGCAAACCTTTCTCGAAGCAATAGGGACAAAAGCCCTTAGAGGCAGGCTCTTACCTTTCCAAAAGAATGTTCACCTGATTGCTTCCACTCTCTTCACCACAGATTTTGGCATCTTGAAGATTGAGAGGTGATAAAACTGATCTAGATGAAATCCATCTACCACCATGGGACAGGAGATTAGATTTCCAGCCAGCAAGTTTAGATTCAAACTTTTTAAGAATTGAGTTCCAATCTGAAGATCTGATAGAACTATCTGAAAGTGGGAGCCTAAGATATTTGATGGGGAAAGAATTCCATTTACGATGCAGAATATTCTCCACAGCGAAAATGCGAGATGGACAATTGCAAAAACCTGCAAGCTCACTTTTAGAGAAATTGATTTTTTAGACCAGTGACATCCTCAATAATTTGAAGTACGATTTTGATGTTCTTGACTTGAGCAATGTCCATCAGTGAAAAGATAAGAGTATCATCAGCGAATTGTTAAGTGAGACATAACGTTTCTTCCTACAGAGACACCATTGATAATTCCCAGCTAGATGGTTTTATTCCATTATCTTACTGAAAACCTGTGCAAGAAGGATAAAAACAAGTGGGGATAAAGGATCTCCTTAAACCATGAGAGCTATGAAAGAAGCCACAGGGTTCCCCGTTGGTTAGGATGGAAAATCTAGCTGAATAAATACAATGTTTAATCCAATTAATCCAAGTGTCATTGAAACCTAAGAGACTCATAGTAGAGAGAAGACACGACCAATTAACTCTGTCAAAAGGTTTCTCAAAATCGAGCTTGAAGACAATAAACTCTTTTTTCCTGCTCTTAAGCACATGGATAGATTCAGAAGCTGCCATAAAGTTTTCTAGAATAAAGCTCGGAGGAATAAATGCAGATTGGTTAACATCAACAAGCTTACTTATAACCTTCTTGAGTCTAGATGCCAAAACCTTAGTATATTTTTTAAGAACCATTAAGAAGGCTAATGGGTCTGAAATCAGAGATGCAATCAGCATTGTCCTTTTTGGGTATGAGAACAATATGAGTGGCATTAAAGGAGGACACAACTTTAGGATTAGATTCAAAGTTTCTAATGGCATGCATAAGGTCATCTTGATCACCTCCCAAAATTTCTGATAGAAACCCATTGAAAGACCATCTGGGCCAGGTGACTTTTCAGCTTTCATACTAAGTATAGCAACTTTAACCTCATCTTCTCAAATGGGCAATGTCAAAGTGTTTGCCTCCTCTTCAAAAAGACTGCGAAAGTTTTGGAAGAAGTTGGCTTGAACCTCTTGTCTTCAGTGATGAGAAACTTTGTTTACATGGTCCAATCTGAAGATCTGATAGAACTATCCGAAAGTGAGCCCTAGATATTTGGTGGGGAAAGAATTCCATTTACGATGCAGAATATTCTCCACAGCGAAAATGCGATCAGTCCAGAATTGATAGAATCCTCATCCACAGAATGGCAGAAGGTCTTCCCACATACTCAAATCAAAGGGCTCAACAGGAGTTACAGGATAGTTTCTGATCACACCTATTTTACTGCAGACAAGGGATAATGAAAAGAGGCCGAGACTGTTCAGATATGAACTAGCATGGCAAAAGCAGGAAGGCTTTAAGCAATTGGTGAGCAGTTGGTGGACTGAGGCCTCGTATGAGGGCAATGCTTTTTCCACATTCTCATTGAAGATGAAATGGGTCAGAAAGTGTTCGCAGCAGTGGGCAAAAAAAATCTTAAGTGAAATTTCGGAGAAAAGGCAGGGACACATTCAAGCAATTGATGGATTAGAAAGTAGCAGTGAGCTTAGTCACATGTCTGCTGATGAAGAGCAGAATCTGAAGAGGTTTAAAAGAATGTATAACGATTTGATTCTTCAAGAGGAGATTAAATGGAAGCAACGAGCAAAGGAGATTTGCCTGAAAGAAGGGGATAAAAATTTCATACTGTAGCAACTGCTAAGCAAAGGTTCTTGAAGATAAACCATTTGATGGAGGGAGAGAGGATTATTGATAACAAGGAAGAGATCACGAACACATTTATCAGATTCTATGAGGTTATATTCAAGGAAAATAGTGATTGGAAGCCTCATTTGGGGGATGGAATGCTGCCGCAGTTGAGTAGGGTTCAGGCGGAGGCTTTGTGTCGGACTGTCGGCCCTTTCAAGAACAAGAAGTTAAAGATGCAGTCTTCAGCATAAATTGAAATAAATCACCTGTTCCCGATGGTTTCTCCATGGGGTTTTTATCAGTTCTTTTGGGATTTGATCAAGGAGGATCTGATGAAGGTGATGGTGGAAGTTCAGGAGAGGCCTTCCTTCCTTGTTAGACGGTTCAACTCTATCCACCTAGTTCTTATCCCCAAAAAGGAAGGTGCAGAGAGTCACGGATTTTAGACCGATCAGTTTGTTAAATGGGTGCTATAAAATAATTACTAAAGTGATGACTTCAAGATTGAAAGAGGTTATTGATCTGCTTATTGGGAAGAATCAGTCAGCCTTTTTGAAAGGGAGATTTATTTTGGATAACTATATGGCAGCCTATGAAGCTATTCATCATCACAAGAGCATGAACAAAAGAGGAGTCCTATTGAAACTGGACTTTGAAAAAGCATATGATAGAGTCAGCTGGCATTGCATCAAGGGTACTTTTCAGCTGATGGAGTTTTCTCGAAAATGGATTGGGTGGATTATGAGTTGCATCTCTTCTCCTAGATTCTCTATTTTGATTGATGGGCAGCCCCATGTTTACTTTAGCAGTAGAGAGCTTAGACAGGGAGACCCAATTTCTCTGCTAATATTCTTACTTGTTGGGCAGATTTTGAGTTCATTGTGGGACATAGCTGTTGATTTGGGGTTTATCAATGGTTTTTGCTTCGGAAGGAATAACTTTCAGCTTTCACCTCTCCACTTTGCAGATGACACACTTTTGTTCACCTCTGGAAGGGAGGACGTCATTCATAATATTAGAACTTTGCTCATTATTGTGGAATTGATTACTGGCCTCAAGATCAACTTTGAGAAATCTGAAGTGGCAGGAATTAATATGTCAGATCCTTCGCTGGTTAACATTGCAAATATCATGACATGGTCTCCTTCTCAATTTCCGATCAAGTATTTAAGTCTGCTATTGACTGATGGTGCAATAAGAATTAGAGACTGGGATCCTTTAGTTAAGAAATTTGAAAACAGACTGGAAGGATGGAAAGGATAGCTTCTCGCTGCAGGAGGAAGATGGATTCTTTCAAAAACAGTGCTCTCTTCATTGGCAGTGTATTATGCCTCAATTTTTAAGATTCCAAAAACTGTGGAGAGATTTTAGAAGCAGCTAGATGCTCTCTCTTTTTTTGGTCAGGAGGTAATTGAGAAAAGAACGCACTCCATTTGATCAAATGGGACTATGTGTGCAGTAGTAAGAAACAGAGGGGAGTGGGCCTCACAAAGTTAGGAACTTTTAATATGGCTCTGTTGGCAAAGTGGCTGTGGACCCTTGGGGAGGATCAGGGATTCAGGAGGCACTGCGGGTGACAATTGTTAGGTACAAGTACTTTCTTAATTCTAGTTGATGGGCACTCCATCCGACCAGAAATTATTATTTGTCATTTATATGGAAAAATATAGTTAAGTCTGTAGATTTAATAGAGATTTCCACTGGAATTCTTATTGGAAATGGTCAACAGGTTCAGTTCTGGAAGGACAAACGGCGTTCCGAATCTTCGTTGGCAGCTCAATTCAGCAACCTGTTTCGGATGGTAATGAATACTGATGTTTCAGTGGCTGAAGTTCTGTCAAGCTATAATAGCAGAGAGTGTAATATTCTCTTAAGAAGGAATCTTACTGAAGAAGAATTAGGTGAATTCGTAGCATTACTGGATATTGTGAGTCAAGTTCAGTTAAGTTCTGATCAACAGGACAGAAGAGTGTGGAGGTGGAACAGCAAAGGGAACTTTTCAGTGAGATCTCTGGTGCTTTGTGGATGACGGGGGATGTAGAGTGTGGTGGAAGGATCTGGTCTGGGCCAAAGAACTGCCAAACAAAATTAAAGTTTTTCTGTGGAAAATTGCATGGAACAGATTACCCACTAGTCAGAGTCAAAAAGTTATTTAGTATTTAGAGTTCATGCTGCATATTCTGTGCCAACATTTGAAGAAGATTAGGATCATCTTTTTTTCTACTATGTGGAATTGTATCCAAGGTTTGGGAAATTATTTGCAGAACAGTGGGTATCAAGTGGGTGGACCATACTTCAGTTATGGGACTTCTTCATTGGTGGATTCTTGTCTGACCCCATTCCATTCAGAAAGAGATGTGGAACTTGTTTGCCGCAGCTATACTTTGAGCCATTTGGTATGAAGGAATAAAAGGAGGTTCAGGGAGGATTTTGGAACTATTTTTGAGGTATTGAATAGAGCCCTCAGGTGGACAGAAGAGTGGGGAAGTGCAGTAGGGATTTCTCAGAAAAGCAGACATGATTTGCTCACAAGGGTAGAAGCTTGGAAAAATTTTGTACTTTAACTGTTTGCTGGTTTATCTGCTTGATAAATTAGCTCTTTTTTCCTTTCTGAGTATCTGTAAGTGGGTCTAACCATTTTTTTGGAAGGTGACATAAAGTCACATTTCATTGAAAATAAAAGAGGGTACAAAGTAGGCCAAAGGCCAAGACCAATGGCCGAACATCATGGTTGAAAGCCAACCCCATAACCCCTCAACAAAGAAAAGAGAGGCAGACCCTATGCTTCTAATTTACTAAGGAAATAAAGAAGAAGCTAACAGCAGTGCCTCAGGGAAATTAAGATCATAACAAAAAAGATTTCCATGCAACAGCCTTGGAAATAATATCTCCTTCTGTGACAAACCAGATATCAGTTGCTCTTCCCTATTCCTTCACCCAATTAATGGCTCTTTGAAGAATTATGGAGGGATTTCTGAACTCATGATTGAATCTTCTTTTGTTTCTTTCTAACCAAATGGACCACAGCATGGCTGGAAGGAACAAGGACCACATCTTCCTGTCAGGCTGGTTAGTACAGAAAACTGACCACCCTTGCATGAGGTGAAGAGAATCAAGAGGTTCCACCCACTGAAATTTCAGAGCCTTGAAAAGGACTTTCCACTGATAATTGATGATCCCACAATGACAGAAAAGAGGTTCTGATCTTCTTCAAATAGCCCGCAGAAAACACATAAAGAATTGTTGAAGTTAAAGATACTCTTCAGTTTTTGGGATGTAGGAAGCCTATTCAAAGCCACCTTCCATAGGAACAATCTGATTTTGACTGGGATATACTTGGACCACACTAGGGATTTCCACCATACTCTGATACCACCATCTTGAATAATAGTGGCAAGAGTATTTGATGAAAAGGATCCTTTGCTATTCCAGGTCCAAATTCTTTTATCTTTCTATCCCCTAGTGAGATGAATTTCTGTCCCCTAGTAAGTGGGTCTAACCATTAGGTGGGGACCTTTTGGCCTTTGGTGTAATTCTGTTCTAGTATTCAATGTCACCTTCCAAAAAAGAAGATAAACTTTGTAGAAAGAGATAGTGGCCTTTTTGATATCATCTTCCTTCCTGAATATAGAGTCACCAACTTGAATGGAATCAATCTTAATACTTCTTTTCTTGATGCTTGCGGCAACATGGAAGAATTTAGTGTTTTTATCTCCTTGTTCCAACCAAATGTCCTTGGCTCTTAGTTTCCATTTGATTTTATCCCTAAGAAGGCAATCATTGTATTCCATTTTAAGAATTCACCATTATTGTTTCTCCAATGGATCAAGGCTCTGAATATCATTCTTCAAATCAAGCTGCTCTATTTTTGATAGAAGCTCATTTTAATAGTAGCTGCCTGGCCAAAGAAATCCCTGCTCTAGCTTTTCATTTGATGTCTGACCCATTTGAGCTTTTGAAGAAATTAGCACAGGGAAGATCTTTGGGAGGACAGTCCTTCCACCACTTACAAACCAAGGTTCTGAAATCCTCATGTCTGAGTCAGGCAAGCTCAAATCTAAAAAGTCTAGGATGCTTTGGTAAATAAAAGGTGGACAAGAGAATAGGAATATGATCAGAAATCACTCTAGGGAGACCCTTGGCAGAAGCAAGCATGGAATGCAGAATCGGCCGATCCCGATCCAGGCCGATTCCGGCCGATCCGATCCCGATTCGGAATCGGGACCCGATCCGATCCGGAATTCCTTGGAAGCAAGAGGGAATTCCGAGTGGCATTTAGTGTTGACAAAGACCCTGTCTAACCTAGAAAGGGAAGGGGATTCTGAAAATTAGTCCATGTGAAATGAAAACCTGGAGTGTTAATTTTTATCAGACCGTTGTAGTGAATCCAATTCCCCAAGAAACCCATTTCAGGTTTCCACTTAGAGTGATGAAGTCTATCATGAGGTAATTTGACAGTGTTGAAATCTCCCGCTATACACCATGGAAGATTAATGTCACTGGAGATGGAATCAAGCTCCTAGAAGAATGACAGCTTCAGAGCAACAGCATTAGGACCATAAACTCCAGAAAAATTCCACAAGAAGCTGTCCTTGTTGTTATGGAAAGCGTCTGAGATAGAGAATCGCAGGATCTTGGAATCATAGCAAGGAAGAATATCCTTATTCCAGATAAGAATCATACCCCCTTTCATGCCATCAGAAGGTTTGAAAAGCCACTTCTGAAGTCTATGCCTACTCAATTGATGGACAAAGGAATCATTACGTGATTCCATTTTGGTTTCCTGTAAGCAAACAACATTCACCTTGTGATGGGAGATAATATCTTGGACTGCCCTGATCTTTGAAGGCCTGTTGGGGCCTCTAATATTCCAAGAAAGTATAATGATGGAAGAGATAGTATGACCATCACAGAGAAAGATCACACCTTAATCTTCACAAAGCATCCTGCAATCTCTGACCCCTTCCTCAATAATATTGCCCTAAATAAAAAGGAGTTCCCTTTTACCTATCTTGGAACCTTTGCTTTGACCTCTTCTCTTGGCCGATGGTTGAAGATCGATGGCTCTTCTAGATTTCTTGAAGAAATTCCTCGCAGAGTCTTCCCATCCAGCATACGAGATCTCCACCAAAGCCCCGATGTGCCTAATAAGTTCATCGGACCAAGCCTCCATAGGAATAGAGGATGAGGAGGAAGGATTTGGATCACCCACATAGATAGCAGGCTCTTTCCCAGAGCATACAGAGTCAGAGGGACGAGAGGAGCTTAATGGAATGAGATCCAACACCTGAACGTTGTTTGGCGGAGAAGAACATACCTGGGAGCAATATTCGGATATGACAATAGATAAGGGATAGTTTGTGGGGTTGCAAGGGGGGCTTGCTGCACTGACTCTCATCTCCCCGAATCCCCTGTTGAGCACCAGACAGGGAAAGCGTTGGTACCATTGTAGCATCATTTGAGGAGGAAGAAGACCGCCCATTGATGGCTTATGGACGAAACACCCAATTCAAGCCAATAAAGAGGACGAAAAGACACTGTCGGGCCAATCCACTGAGGGTCGGTTCAGTTTAAGTGAGTTGGGATCCGAAACTGGGTAAGAAGTAGACCTGTTAGGCTCGAGTGCTCGACAGGTAGGTTGTTGGGGCGCGGAAGGACCTATGACTGTACATCTTCCTCCCCCCCCCCCCCCCCCCCCCCGAATAGGCCTCGATAGTAGGAACAGGGGATCGCGAAGATAGAACTCTCTCGACAGCCTTTTACTTGGAAACCGAAGAAAGCCAGCCTGCCGCCAAAGCCTTGAAAGCTGCAAGATCCACAGTGGGAATTGGGGGTGAATCTCTATGGACCAGGAGGATGTCAGGCGATACAGACGTAGGCCTTCGGTTCTCATCATGCTCTCTCGGATAAAACACCAAGTTCTTGGGAATCTGAGAGGTTCAAACAGTGTAATGATTGCTCTGGTTTGCAGGGTGAGTCAGCTTGCCTGTCTGAGTGGAGTCGGGAGCCTGTAAGGAATTGGAAGCTTCCGAAGACGAACTGTGAGTTAGTGGTTGAGCCCTGGACCTGAATTGTACTCCAAAATGACTTCTGCCCAAGTCCAATCTTAAGTGAGTGGGTGGGTGTGGGCTTGACATTCCATATGTGGAGAGGAATGCCATAGAGCTAACATCAAGTTCTGGGGCCCTGTGGGACAGGCTCTGTAGAAGAACAGACGGACCATGGAGAAATATGAGGAAGAAGTTCTCCAGAGTGATGGAAGGAGAGTGCAAGGTTTACTCTCTCCAAACAGGGGAAGGAAAGAACAAAAAAAACGAGATATTACCCAGTTCCCTGATCCATCAATCAGCACAAGAATGCCATTTGGAGTGGAGGAACTCCAAATTAAGGATTTCTCCACACCCTGAGGAGCTGAGAAAGGTGATACTGGTTTCGCCGAAATAACCAGGTAACTCTCTAGCCACAGATGAGAGTTTGCAATGCGGACCAAGGAATGGCTATAGGTCTGGGAAGGATTGGAGGGAGGGAATAGGAAGCCTACGAAGGACTGGGGAAGCCCATTGGTTGAGCAGGAGGCTGAGGACCCTTTCAGCTAGAGAAGCTTCTGTGGCCTACTTCTATGCAGTGGAAGCACTGGACTGGATCTCTACAGTCCCTGGCCCAGTGCCCCTTGCCCAGGCAACGGAAACAGCAATCCCTGCTCACCGGAGAATGGGGGAAGAGTGGGTGACGGGAACTAGACTTTCTCCTGTGCTTCCCACTGACGGTCTTCCATTCCCCAGCTCCCGCTTGGTTTCCATTCTCTCAGCAGGCTGAATCCGTTGAGAGATGCTGAATCCTTCCACCAAGATTGCCCGTCATCTCAAAATTTTATTGTTTTGCATGTAGCTGTTGAATTTGAATTATCAAAGTACAGTTGGTAATAAACTTATGCCCTTGATCAAGTATATATAAGAAGAGTAATAGTCAGGATTCTCCAGCATTTTGGATAGCTGGACTGATGAAGAATTCATTAGAGGATGCAGGGTATTGACTATCAACTTTTCAGATTGGATAAAAAGTAGGTCAATACTGAAGAGCTTGGAAACTTCTGGCATCCAGGGAATTAACAGGCATGTGTGTTCCCACATTGGAGAAGATTAATGCATTGGTGGAGAAAACATAATCCAAGGAAAGTGAATAAAATAATTTTTTCAAGGGTGGGAAGAGGTAATGGGTTGCTTTGTGGTCGGCAAGTTTTATATGTACACCATCATTCTGTATGGGTATTGTAATGGTCCTGAGTTGTGTAAGGTATTATCCTTTTGGGTTATTTTCAGCTCTTGGTATCTTTCACATTCTGCTTGAGGGAGGGATTGGATGTGTTAAGTGAATCTTCAATATGGTGTCTCTTCAAAGGTCTTTTTTGTCAAGTCCTGTTGGGTTTCAATGCACTTCAGCTTGCGTTAATTCGTAATACCATCTCTGTTTATTTATTGACTTAATAAAATTCGTGGTACAATCTGCCTTCTTCTCAAAAAGAATCTGTTACCCTGAAGGTTGTCTTGTTGCATACATCCCTGTTTGTCATGATGTTGCTGGTATTCATTGTCTGCTACTTTACCAAACATGATTAGTGGAAGTAATTATCCTAGTCAATTTCTCTTCATTGTTTCAGGTTGGTGCAGAAATATCCTTTAGACTTCCTCTTGCTTCCTCATGTTCATTTGAGAATATGTTTCGAGAAATTGAGAGTTGCATCAGAAAGCCAGGCATTACATCTAGAATATCTTCTGACAATGATGAAGGCTTTTATGGAATTGAGAGTTATGGAATCTCTGTGACAACACTGGAAGAGGTGTTTTTGAAAGTTGCAGGGCCAGAAACTCAAGAGTACATTATGTCTCAAGCTGAACCTGATACTGTTGTTTCTGAGGGCTCTCATTACACTCTTCCAACAAAACATTCAAAGTGTAACATTTTCTGTGGGTACTACCTCTTGGTTTTTCGGATGATATGCACTAGTGTAGGAAGACTTTGCAGTTTGGCACTTTCAAAAGTGTTCAGTTTCGTAGCATTTTTAGCACTTAAATTATGTTGCTGTGGAATGATGAGGAGGTCAACATTTTGGAATCATTCCAAGGCTTTGCTCAGAAAGAGAGCATTATGTGCTCGGCGGGACCGAAGAACAGTTATTTTCCAGCTTTTCATCCCAGCATTCTTTATGTTCTTTGGTTTGCTTTTTCTAAGGCTTAAACCACATCCTGATCAGTGCTCTGTGACTTTTACAACATCGTATTTTAATCCTTTACTACGAGGTGGTGGCGGCGGGGGCCCAGTTCCCTTTAATCTTTCACTTCCAATTGCAGAAAAGGTTTCCTCATGTGCATCAAGCTTTTGTTCTATGCATACTAATTTTTTGCCTACTATCCTTTGTTGTTGATTTCTAACACTAAACTTTTATTGCACTTAAAGCATTCTCATTTTTCAGTGACTCAATGTACAGGTTTCATCTTATATTAAAGGGGGTTGGATTCAGAAACAAAAACCAAGAGAATTTAAATTTCCTGATCCTGAAAAAACTCTAGCTGATGCTGTTGGTGTTGCAGGCCCAGCATTGGGCCCAGCCCTTATTTCTATGAGCGAATTTCTCATAACTAGCCTAAATGAATCTTATCAATCAAGGTATGCTTGAAGCTTGATTACTCCACTTACATGTGTCATCAGCATTTGATTTCTTTATTTTATCATGTGGCTTTTACATTATATATAGTGCTAAGGATAAAGTGATCGAAATTGGTATTGAAGATTGGTTTTTACGGTTGATTTCTATGTTGGTTTGAGCACAAGACACCATAACTGGTATGCATCCCTGTTTTGTTTCACTGTTGGTCTTGGAAATCAATTGATTGTATTAACAAATCAAATGATGAAGTTTTTGTACGAAATTTATGTAGTGGTTAGCAATAAGACTGGAGTATGTGGGTTAATTTCCATACTTCTTGTTAGAGTTTATGAGGAAACCGACAGTTTTTGGCTTCTGTTCTGGTGAACCAGTTGTATGGTTGCTTCTGTAGACTTGCTTGATTCCTGGTGGGGAAACTTCCTCTGCTTATGTCTGTGCTGAAGAAGATGCCAACTTGCCAAGAGGTGATGGGAAGGGGTGATGTTCTTTTTGAGTTACGAATTGTGACTTTTGTCACCTTAAAAAAAAAGGGGGGGGGGGTGTGATGTTCTTTGAGGGATTCCATCCTCCAGGGAGTAGAAGAGGGTAGAGGAAGACGACTGAAGAGCACACAGAAGGGCTGCAAATTTTGAAAACTGAGTTGCCAGATTGGTTTCTCATTATCTTCTATAAGAATCTTAATTGTCAATAATTGGCATCTCACCTGCAACCGTCTGGGGAATCTTCTTATGGGAGGGAATTGCCTGCTCTCCTCCCACTTCCATCGGGATCGGCTGATCCCGGCCGATTCAGTCAGCCATTTTTTTTTTAATGTATCGGCCATCAGGACTCGATTCAGCCCGATACGGGGCCGATCCGGATCCCATCTAAAGGGGGGATCAGAACAGCAGGCTGATCCCACCTGCAGACGCACCCCCCCAGCCCTTCCCCCTGCTGCTGCCGTGCTGTCACCAGCCATCTCTCTCTCTCTCTCGCGCGCGCGCGGAGGGGGTTACATGTTACAAATTTCCTAAATTGTCTTTTTTAATTAGTGTACAACATTAACTATTAGCGAGTTAATCATCTTTAATGTTCTTTTTTTATGGATGTACGTGATTTGTGTTCATTTTTATTCTGAATTCAGGATCGACTTGATTTGTTTCTGAAATTTTCTGATTTTATTCTTATTTTTTAAACAATTTAAGATAATTTTTTAATCAGGCTGATCCAGGATCGGCTTGATTCATGTGGATCGGCCGATCCAATCTAGATCGGATCAAGATCGTCGGGGTCCAATCAGGACTCCCGACCTGATCCAGAATTCCATGGTTTTCTAAGTTATTTGCATTTGCAGTTCTAAGTGGTAGCTTGTGAAGGAAACTTACCATTGGAGTGAAGGTCAGGTTTTGCAATGGTTGATTACTTTAAGAATGGGATTGAAGGAAGATGAGGAAGCTGGTCTTGTTAGACTCTTGAAGCTGTTGAATGAGGTGATGCTACTTTCATTTGGGAGAATGGAAAAGGAATTTTCTCAGTGAAGGCCTTATACTCTCTCATAGAGGGTCATCTATCAAGCTATCAGAAATATAAGGAAGTTTGGAAAGTAAAAAAGCCATTTGAAGGTTAGAACATTTTTGTTGTTGACTTATCACGAGAGGCTGATCACCAAGCTTTATGGAAACGAATGGGACAAGGATTCAGATGATATCCATGTTTTCTGTGGCATTGGACCGGAGGACGTGGATCATCTTTTCATCAACTGTCAGATTAGTAAAAAGGTGTGAAAATTCTGTGGAAAGTTGATACGTCATCATTGTAATCTCTCCTCTGTTGAAGATGTGGACTTTTTTAAAACAACGGCAACAACAACAGCAAGCAAAATCTTGGAGGGAAGTTCAGTATGCTTATCACTCATGTGGTTTACTAGAGCCTTTGGAAAGAGAGAAACGATGTTATCTTCCGGGTAAGTAGATTTTACATAGGAAACATTTGTTTTCAAGTTATCCATTTTTCATTTTTTTGTTTTGGGGTAAATATTTGTTTTCTTGGGGTGGATATATGTTAAAGTTGTCTTTAGAAGAATGGAATAAAGTGCTTAAGTCTTTAGATGCAACATTTACTGTTTAGCTGCTCTTTTCATTTTTATTTGGAGGAATCTCTTCTCTACCTTTATTTTGATTGTATATGTTGATAGAAATAGGGGCATTGTTGTCATTGTTTAATTATATTTTTTCTATGTTTCTTGTTGTCCTTGTGACGTAGACATGTTTTCATCATAGTCAAGGATTTTTTTGTCTTTTGTGTGATATGTGTTTTGCCCTAATGAATATAAGCTATTAGTGAACGGGAGGAACAGTTGAGTTGGGACCGATCCCCTATAACATTCCCAAAAACCTACTGTGTGTCTTCTTCCTCTCTTTCTTCTCTCTCCTTCTTCTTGCTACATGGTATTATAGCGATCCTAAAGGAAGAAGGACCATTCATCAAAGTTTTTTTCCCCTTCTTTCTTCCTGCTACAGTACCGTGCTATAGTGCCGCTATAGTACTGTGCTATAGTATGCGCTACAGTGCCAAACTATAGTACTGTGCTATAGTGTCTCTAGAACACCGCGAGCAGTAGAGAGGGTAAAGAGTTCCCTTTCTCACCCCACAAGTGACCCCGTCCTCTTTCTCTCTTTCTCCGACTCCCCTGTTCTAGGGTTTTGATGTTCGGATAGGTATAAGGTGGTGGTCGTTGGGCTGTCCAGTCATCTTTCTTCTTCTTGCTGTTGCAGAGCATTAAAGGGAGTCTCCTCTAACTTCCACAAGCCTTCATCTTCTTGCCTGACTGCCCTACGAGCCGTCACCCCCACCCTCTTGCTAACCGACTACCCTGTTTTAGGGTTTGTTGGTGCAGACCATGGTTGGCAGTATCAACCGATACCGATATGTATCGGTATCGATGGGTACCGATACCATACTGAGTGGACCGATACCAATCGATATTGTCCAGGTATTGGGCCAAAATGGACCCAGTACTGGCCGATATTGGCCGATACAACGGATACTGGCACTGGTACGTATCGATATCGCTACCCTCCGATGCCGATGCCGATACCGATACCGGTATTGCCATCCTTGGTGCAGACAGATGATAACCTGGTGGGATTGAGCTGTTCGGCTCTTCTCTTCGGTCTCCATTGCAGCGGGCACTATCTTCCTCATCATGTTGGTGACTTGGAGTTCCCTCTTGCTGCCATGTCTTCATCCACAAGCAATGCTACTACGACACCGGGGGTGGATGTAACGGAAGTGTGCTCTTCGTTGTTGAAGCCATTAGGCCTTACCATGACTGAAAGTGGACCTCTGCAGATGAACACCACCAAGTTAACGGAGACCAACTACAGGTTGCGGTCCGTCTCTACGCAGATATTCTTAAGAAAATGTGGCAAGACAAGGTACATCACTAGTAAGGCCAAGGTGCTCGATGTCAATGATCCTTTGTATGCCAAATGGGATTTAGAGAATAGTCTAGTGATGGGCTGGATTTTAAATTCCGTGAATCCATAAATTCAGCAATTAATCATAATGAAGTCTACTGCCTAGGTAATGTGGGAGCTTTGAACATATGTATGAACATTGTCAAGACGTCTCCTGTATATATCAAGTGACTGCTGATGTACAGGATATGAAGCAAGGAAGCATGAGTATTACAACATATTTTTGGATTTTAAAGAGTAGGTGGGAAGAACTCGACCATTACTTGATGTACCAATGGAGTTGATCGGATGACCAGCGGCAATACCTCCAACATATTCAACAAAATCGCATTTTTAAGTTTCTTGCTGGCCTTAACTCTGAGTATGAGTCGGTGCATAGACAAATACTTAGCACTCCTCTTCCTACCTTAGAGCAAGTCCATTATAAGGTCTTGAATGGGGAGGGATGTCGAAAGGCCATGAATGTTGGCAGTGTGTTTATTGCTTCTCGGGATTCTGGAGAATACTCAATGCTGGCTAGGAAAGAGTGGTCAGTCACCAAGGAAGGATAAAAACAAGCCTATGAGACACTATTCCCAGTGTCGTAAGGTTAATCACAATGTTGAGATTTGTTGGGAGCTTTATGCAAGTAAGAAGCCACTGAAGTTCGGGAAAGATGGGCAGTCAAAAAGCAATGTTGCGATGGCTAAACCTATTGGGAATACAACATCCTCTTCTCTGGACGGCAGTCTTTCCACTTCTTAGGTGTCAGCATTGTCTTCTACCGACATCAGCCACCTACAAAGGATTTTCTCACAGCTGGGATTCTCTACATCCTCTACTCCATGTACTTTAGGGGCGACATTAAGTGTCACCTCCAGTTGTCCCAGTACTCTGTGGGTTATTGATTCCAGGCTACGGATCATATGGCTGGTATTTCTACTTACTTTTCATCCTATTCATTGAGTTCAGGACGTGATAATGTCACCATTGCGGATGGTACCTGGGCCATTGTGGCAGGGAAGGGTACCATTAAATTAAATGGTGGCCTCCTCTTGTCATCGGTTTTTCATGTCCCTACTTTGCCTGTAAATCTTCTTTTAGTTAGTAGTCTTACAAAGTCTTTAAATTGTTCTATGACCTTTTCTACTCACTGTGTTTTTCAGAATCTGCAAACTAAGCAGATGATTGGGAATGGTCGTGAAGCGAGTGGTCTCTATCATCTTGAGCCTGGTGGGAGTGCAACCTTCCAGTCTGGTGTTGGTAGTGACATGAGTCAATGCATAAAGGCTGTCTAGTTGTAGCATAGTCACTTAGGTCATTTGGCTTTCAGGTCTCTTAGAATTCTTTTTCCAGAATTGTTTCGATTAATAAATATTGATTAATTACAATGCCACACATGTCAACTTGCCAAGCATTGTAGAACCAATTTTCAATATTCAATAAATAAAAGTTTCATTCCTTTTCAGCTTGTTCATTTTGATGTATGGGGTCCCTCTCCCGTGCCTTCTTGTTGTTGGATTTATCTGATGAAGTCACATGAGGATGTTCCACGGATTGTCCACGTTTTATGCAAGATGGTTGAAACTCAGGTTGAACGGCCTGTAAAAATTTTCAGATTTGATAATGCTAGAGAATACTTTGAGAAGTCTCAACATTTTTTTGGAAGATAAGAGAATTATTCATAAATCCTCGTGCTCTTACACTCCACAACAAAATGGAGTGGCTGCAAAAAGACCGTCACACGTTGGAGACTTCTTGTGCACTTCTCTTGCAATACAATTTGCCAAAGAAATTATGGGCAGATGTTGTGCTGACCGTTTCGTACATTATCAACCGTATGCCATGTCGGACACTTGGAAATTTGTCTCCTCTACGGATGTTGTGCCTTGAACACCCACTTTTCTCTGTTGTTCCCTGTTGTTTGGGTGTCTTTGTTTCATTCACTGTCTTTGATCCAGGCACCAATAAATTGGACCCTAGAGCTATCTGTGGCATATTCTTAGGATATTCTCCTACCCAAAAGGGTTATAAGTGTCTTGATCTTATAACGGGGAAGTGATATGTGCTTAAAGATGTCACCTTCTTTGAAGATGAGTCTTATTTTCACTCCCAACCCTCTTCATATGGGAGATTGTTTATGTCTCTCCTCCTCTGTTACCTATTCTTTTGTTTTTGAGTGAAGTCACAAATGACATTACTCTGGACCTCTGCTTGCCAGGAGCTACCATGTGTGCCTACTGATGAGACTTTACTGGAGGGTCTCACATACTCTAGACATTCTTGGCAAAAGAAGAGATCCTCCTGTAGATCTGCCACCCCAAGAAGTTGTTGAAGTTCCAGGTTCATTAGTTGGTTCTCCCATTGTTACCCAGCTTGATCTTGACCTTCCTAATGCTGTTCGGAAGGGTACAATTATGTACTCATCATTCAATTACTAATTTTGTCTCCTACTCTCATCTTTCACCTTCCTATTATTCTTTGTTGTGTCATCTCTTCCTATCACGTTCCTAACTCTGTGAAGGATCTCAAATGGGTGGCTACTATGGACGAAGAAATGCATGCCCTTGTTAAGAATGGCACTTGGGAGTTGGTGGATGTGCCCAGGAGGAAGAGCTTCGTTGGCTCTCGGTGGATGTACACCATTAAGTAACCACTCTAATGGCATGGTGCGGATATTTAAATTGCCAAGGGGTTCACATAAACTTATGGTGTTGATTATTTGGATTGCCCTAGTTGCAAAACATAAGTCTATACGAGTTCTTTTATCTCTTGTTGTCCAGTTTGGTTGGGAGCTTCATCAATTAGATGTCAAGAATGCATTTCTCCTGGGTTTGCAGCCAGAGGGAGAGTTTGTAAGTTGAAAAAGGCCTTGTATGGTCTTAAATAGTCTCCTCGAACCTAGTTTGACCGTTTTCGGACAGCTATGGGGCATTTTGGTTATGTACAAGGTACTATGACCATATGATGTTTACTAATGGGCTGACGGACAGCTTGTAGTGCTTCTTATCTACGTTGATGATATGATTATTACAGGCGATCACGAAGCAAAAACCAACAAATTGAAAGCCGACCTAGCCAGGGAGTTTGAAATTAAAGATTTGGGTTAGCTAAAATATTTTATTGACATTAAGGTGGCTAAATCATAATGTGGCATTTACATTTGTCAACGGAAGTATGCCTTGGACTTGTTGAAAGAAACTAGGGAGTTTTAAGCTATAAACCTACACATATTCCTATTTAGGCTAATCATGGCTTCTCTAACTCTGTAGGAGACCTTCTGTTAGAGGCTACTAAAGGCATGTGTCAATGCCTTGTGGGGAGATTACTCTATTTGTCACTGATTCGACTTGATATTGCCTATGCAATCATCGTGGTGAGTCAATTTATGCATGCTCCTCGTGTTCTCATATGAAAGTTGTGGAGCGCATCTTGCGTTATGTCAAGTTTGGTCCTAGTACAAGGTTGCTATATACAAAGGCTTCTAACTTAAGTATTGAAGGCTTTTCTGATGTTGATTGGGCAGGTTCTTGTGACGATAGACGGTTGAGTAGTGGTTATTGCACTTGGTGGGAATTTAGTATCATGACACAGTAAGAAGCAATCTATTTGTGCTCGCTCAAGTGCTAAAGTAGAATATCACGCCATGGCACATGGTCGTTTTGAGATGTTATGGCTCTGATTATTTTTGCAAGTGTTCAGGTCCATCTTCTAATGAATTGTACTGTGATAATAAGGCTACAATTAATAATTGCTAACAATCCCATTCAGCATTATCGGACCAAACATATCAAGATTGATCATTGTTTCATGAGTAAGAAGCTTGATTTTTGAGAACTATGTTTGCCTTATGTTGAATTTGCAGATCAGTTTTCTAATGTCTTCACTAAGGGTTTGACACCAGAAGAGTTCAACTCCATATTGTCCAAGCTATGCATGATTGATATCTATGCTCAGCTTGAGGGGGAGTGTAGACAG
The DNA here is from genome assembly GCA_030544215.1 of Zantedeschia hybrid cultivar. Classification (NCBI taxonomy): domain Eukaryota; kingdom Viridiplantae; phylum Streptophyta; class Magnoliopsida; order Alismatales; family Araceae; genus Zantedeschia; species Zantedeschia hybrid cultivar. The sequence goes on along the minus strand of JARZZO010000005.1, from coordinate 74,103,473 downwards.
AAATAGGGACATTGTTATCATTGTTTAGTTATATTTTTTATGTTTCTTGTTATCCCTGTGACTTAGACATGTTTCAGGCCACGTTTGGAAACTCCTACAGTGTTCCGAGATTTTCTAAAATCCACTTTTACACCATTGTGTCAGGAGTGGTTGCTTCGCAATGACGCCGTCTACTTTTCCTGTTAGGACATTTCATTTGGGAAGCTCCCGTTCAGCACACAGCACATATTTTTCATTACCTATTATTCCCTTCGAACTTAAATTATAGAATAAAGAGAATGGAAGGCTTTGGGGGAAGGGAGGGAACTTCATCTCAAAATCTGTGAACAGCTTGCAGAAAGCTGGCGTTGGTTCGCTTTTTACGGATGGGAGAGAGAGATGCAGGATGTCTTTCTCTCTCTACAAAACTAAAATCACTTTTCCCTCAAACCAAGGCAACCAAGGTCGTTTGAGAACCACGATTAGCCTGTCGGCTGATTTTTTTCAACTGGAATCACCCCAATGGGGGTTTCCAAATGTGGCCTTAGACACAGTCAGGGGTGGGGTCGGGTATTTTTTTTTCTTTTGTGTGCTATGTGTTTTGCCCTAGTGTATGTAAGCTATTAGTGAATGGGACGGCCTGTTGAGTTGGGACTGATCCCCTGTTTTGTTCTCAAAAACCTGCTGTGCATCTTCTTCTTCTCTTTCCTTCTTCTTGCTACAGTAACATGTCTCTTTATTCAATGAAATTAGCAGTATAGTTCACTTTCTTCCCCCTCCACCCCACCCCCCCCTCCCCCCCCCCCCAAAAAAAAAGACGTATAAGCAGGAAAATTCATTGTTCGAAATTGTTCACAATCTATAGGTTCTGTTTGTGGCCCTCATAGGTTGTCTAAGGCCCCCAGCAGAGGATGCATCTGTACTACTACATCCTCATGGCTGCATGAAACTGAAGCTATGTTTCTTCTGCAGTTTCTGTTGGACACCTTGCTTCATGAGGATCTTGGTATAACTGGGAATCAAAATGGAGCTCTAATCCAGCATGCCATGTGATGGATGGTCTTGTGCCAGTGACCCACTAAAACCACTGCAAGGGTCTTCCTGAAGATGGAAGTAGTTGAGACCTTGTGTCCTTGCAGGGTTTGGTAGAAAACGAAGTATTGAGGGACCTTGTACTTCCACGAACCTCACCACCGTCACATGTGTAATTTAGGATCTTTTACCTTTGAATTATTTTTTCTTTAATTTCTTTACAGGACAGTGGGCCCTTGGATGTATCATTACTCTTTACCTTGAGGTAGTGATTTTACTTTTGTTTCAAATAGACAGACTTTGTGAAGGGAGACTTATGTTATTTTTTATTTTTTCAACTAATGTTCATATAGTCATTGTTGGCTGATTTATGACTTGAAGTTTCCTATCTTTTCCAGTTTTTTGGATTAAGAAATTAGTGACATATGTTTTATGCCAATATTTTGTTGCATTTCATATTCTAACTTCGACACATTTGTTCATTTGAAGGTATGGTGCTATTGTAATGGATGACGTGAATGAGGATGGGAGTTTAGGATATACAGTGCTTCATAACAGTTCCTGTCAGCATGCAGCACCAACATATATAAATTTGATGAATGCTGCAATATTAAGGTCTGCTGTTGATGACAGGAATATGACTATTCAAACGCGTAATCATCCTCTCCCAATGACACTGTCTCAGAAGTTGCAGCACCATGTATGTATTTATGTTCCTCTGTTTTAGCTGCTTGTATGTGCCGTAATTGTTCTTTTTTATACTCATGGAAAAATTTAAATGGCAGCTGAAAAATGAGAGAATGTTTCAGTGGATATATTATTTTGCATCTTGAGCTCTAATTATTCTATTTTTACTTTTTGTGTGGCTGGTGGCCTGGTTTATTTTGAAATCCATTTTAGTTAGACTGAAATCAGCGAATTGGATACTTCATTTTTCACATTTTAAGCGTCCTTTCTTGAAGTAAAATATATGGACCTTATACCTTGTTTTCCTAAAATGTGTTCCTTCCTGGATAACCACTTATTATCAATTTCCAGAAAATGCCTTTAGGGTCCAACTACAATGCATGTTGCATGTTGGGCCAGGTCCTAACTGTTGGATGTACTTGGACATTATTTTGCCCTCATTTGAAGTCCAATACCTTCATGTGACTTTTATAAGGTGAAGAATTGATACTAGCCTGCAATACTATCGGACAATGTTTCCTTTTGAATATTCTCTGAACGGGCAGATCACAAAGGTGAATGACAGAAGTTTAAGCTTCAAGCATTGCCTAATTGGGCATCTGATATCCATACACTCATTCACTTGTTGGTACACCCTCCCCCCCCCCCCCCCCCCCACAAAAAAAATCATCTAATTTTTTTAAGTAACCACTTACTTGTTTCCCTAAGCTCATAGCAAGAATATGGAAGCCCTTGGGTTTCAGGATAACCAACACATTAAATTCCACTCTTCTGAAAATAGTTAATTCAATTTTTGAATCAATCATTCTGGTTTCTTAATTTTCTGATTGTTATTAATTTCCAAGATTCTTGATGATGAGGGTACATTTGTAGCCAGGTATCTACTGTTTCTCTTGCATCACTTTCCTTGTCTAAGTTTTAAAATTTAGAACATTGAAAGGTTAAAAAATTAGTTCCATTTTTCAAGGAAAATAAATTAGCAAATACTCATTTTATAAAAAAGGAATCTCATCTAGTGACCTTTAAAAGTGGACAAAATAGAAGCCAAATTGACTTCCTTCTCACAAAGAAAACAAATCGCGCTCTATGCAAGGATTGCAAAGTTATTCCTGGAGAGGCCTTAACAAGTCAACACAGATTAGTAGTCTTAGATATTAAGATCAAGAGGTGGTCGGGTACGTTTAGAAGGAAGACTACTGTTAGAACAAGGTGGTGGGAATTAAAATGGATGAAGCAAGTGATGTTTAAGCATGAACTTCTTAATATGGGTGATTGAAAGTCGAATTTGGACGCCAATACTATGTGGATAGATATGACCTCAAAGATTAAAGAAGTAGCTGGAAAAGTGTTCGGAGAGTCTAAAGGACATGGTCCACCTGCGAAGGAGAGGTGGCGGTGGAATGAGGAGGTACAAAAGGCGGTGAAGAGTAAAAGAGAATGGTATAAAAGATTGTCAAAGTGTGATAAAAAAAAAGGAAGCAAAAAAGATTGTTAGTCAAGAGCTCATGTCTTTGAAAAGATGTATGAGAAATTTGGAATCAAGGAAGGGAAAAAAGATATTTATAGATTGGCAAGGATAAGAGAGAAAAGGTGTCGGGATCTTAACTAAGTTAGGTGCATCAAGGATAGTGAAAGAAATATTTTGGTGAAAGATGAGGACATCAGAGAAAGGTGGAGAAGTTACTTTGACAATATTTTTAATGATAATCATAGTGGAAACATAGTGGGCATAGAATGTACAACATAGCATAATGTGAACTATACTAGGAGGATTAGATTTTCGGAAGTCAAGGAGGCATTGAGGAGGATGAAAGTTGGTAAAACTTGTGGCCCTAATGGAATTCTTATTGAAGTGTGGAAATGTTTAGAAGATGTAGAAGTGGAATGGTTGACCCGACTGTTTAACAAGATCCTAGTCTCTAAGAAAATGTCAGATGAATGGAGGAAGAGCACTCTTGTACCTATTTTTAAAAACAAAGGAAACATCTATGACTGCTCAAATTATAGAGGAATTAAGTTCATGAGTCATACTATGAAGCTGTGGGAGAGAGTTGTGGAACATCGTTTACATTCTGGCACAACTATCTTGGTCAATCAATTCGACTTTATGCCGGGTCGATCAACTATGGAAGCTATCTTTCTCATTAGCAGCTTGATAGAAAATATAAAGATTTGAAGAAAGATCTGTATATAATGTTCATTGATTTGGAGAAGGCTTATGATAGAGTTCTAAGAGATGTCTTGTAGTGGGTGTTGGAGCGCAAGAGAGTATATACTAGGTACATACAAGTATTAAAAGACATGTATGAAGGAGCAACTACTAGTGTCCGCACGGTCGGAGGGGAAACAAGAGATTTTTCTATTTTTGTTGGAGTGCATCAAGGATCAGTAGTAAGTTCTTATCTTTTCGCATTAGTTATGGATGATTTAACAAAAGATATACAAGAGGACATTCCGTAGTATATAATGTTTGCGGATGATATTGTGTTGATAGATGAGACGCAAGAGGGAGTTAATACAAAGTTAGAGCTTTGGTGGAGTACCTTAGAGTCTAAGGGTTTCAGGTTAAGTAGAACTAAGACATAATACATGCATTGTAACTTTAGTGAAGGTCGGATATGCGAAAATGGAGTTAACTTGGATGCGATGGCAATACCAAGCACCTATTTCAAATATCTTGGTTCGATCTTCTAAGAAGACGGAGGGTGCAATGAGGATATTAGCCATAGGATTAAAGCAGGATGGCTGAAGTGGAGACTTGCCACAGGAGTCTTGTGTGACTGCAATCCTAATGAAGCTGAAAGGAAAATTCTTCCTAACGGCGATAAGACCTGCAATGTTATATGGTAGCGAGTGTTGGGCGATGAAGGGGCGACATGTCTCCAAGATAAGTGTTGCCGAGATGAGAATGTTAAGGTGGATGTGCGGGCATACCAGGCTAGATAAAATACGTAATGAGTATATTATATAAAAGGTAGGAGTGGTACCAATTGAGGACAAATTGAGAGAAGGGAGATTGAGATGGTTTGGGAATGTTAGGCGTAGGCTAAAGATGCTCCAGTTAGAAAAGTGGAGCATATTAGGATAGATAAGGGGAAGAAAAGAAGGAGTAGACCTAAATTAACTTGGAAGATGATGGTACAATATGATTTGGAAGCTTTAAACCTTTTAGAAGAGGTAGCCCAAAATTGTTTAGAGTGGAAACAGAGAATCCATATAGCCGACCCCAATTATTTGGGATTAAGGCTTCGTTGAGTTGAGTTGAGTTTTCAAGGAAAATAAATTGGTTTGCATGATATTTTTAATGATTTTTGCATATAAACCATCCTTAAAAGTGTTGGCAAAAAACTCATTCTTGGAAATGTATTAGCACACATATTGTTATTTTTAATGAAATGTTGCAAAAATGTCCAAATGATGGCATTTTTAACATTTTGTTAAAAGGAATTATATGTATGCAAATACATTTCCAAGAATGTGTTTTTGCCAATTCACTTTTAAGGATGGCTTATATGCAAAAAACCCATATTTTTACTGTAAATATTTCCAGTATATGTTCTAGTAGCAAGTTGATGCCTTCTATGGTCTGCACACATTAATTCAGCTTTAATGTTTTGTAGGATCTGGATGCATTCTCTGCTGCAGTTATAGTCAACATTGCGTTCTCATTTATTCCTGCTTCAATTGCAGTTGCCATTGTGAAGGTATTTTATTGCCATTAACTGCATGTATGTATTGCACATTTTGTACAATCTCATTAGGATGTACTTGTCAAAGTTTCAGGTAAGCACATGGTGAGGTAAAAGAATTGAGCATCTCAGGGAGTGAAGTTGAGGAAGCGGAATAAATTTAATTTTCAAACATTGGGAATTGTCGCTGAAATCTTTCCGATGTAAACTGATTTCTGTTGTGGGGTACTTGCATGAAATGTGAAATGTCCCTAGATCAGTCACAACTCCTTGAGTTAGATCCAGCGAAAGATCCAAGCATTTGCCACCTTTCTTGGCCGGCAGCCCTAGATCCTGGAGTAGGATCCAGTAAAGGATAAAAGCATTTGACAACATTTTTCTTGGTCAGCTGCCCTGCCCTGCCCTTTCCTATTCAAGATGACTTAGGGCTGGAGAGGAATCTATCAAGATTTTAATCAAATCTGTTGCGTGAAATATCCTAACAGTTTTTCCCCTAAACTGGTCTGATATTTTCCCTGTTGGCTACAGTGGTGAACCCAACTCCAACTTAAAGACTGGGGACAGGATCGTGACCTACAGTTATCACCATAATGGTTTGGGGGTCTATAGAAGCCGCAAAGTGAGACAAACTGTGACAAAATAAATATGGAAGTCTGCACCAAAAATTTTGAACACAACAGGAATAAAATATAACGTTATATTGATCACAGGTTTCATAGCTGTTAATAACACACTCACACTTTCCCAAAAGTACAAGGTACAGAAAGTAAGAACTACTGTATAGAACTGGAGAACCTACTGAGATGTTTGCTCTACTCAATTTACATCAACCACTGCTCTGTTCAGCTCCTTGTCTACCACCCAACAAAAAAAAACATGAAGGTGAGAGTGAGTCGCAACTCTTATGTGATTCATCCAAGCTAATTAAAGCTAATCATGTAGGTTGTTTCTTAGTAAATATTTATTTTAATATTAATCTATCCAGCTATCTAAATGAATAAGTTGACATTTGTATAACCGTAACCATCTATATATGATTTAATAAATAAGATAAACACAAGGTGACAAGAAAGAAAAGCCCCACCAGAAGGTATGCAACTTGACTCTTGACTCTGACAAAACTGAATCCTCAGTGTTAAACCACATCGCATAGAACAATTTTAAAACACTATACCCCATTCTTGTATCACAAAGAGAAGGCACATCGAAGGTTAAAGTTGGACCACATGATAATCACTCACACTAACATCATAATTTTCTTTTCGACCAGTTTCACTTTTGCCCAAGACTCTACAATTCTTTCGTCACTCATGCCAGTTGGTCTAGAATTGGTGCTACTAACCTACATTCGATTCTATTGGTCAGCTTGTATCTCTAGTATTAATGTGGACAAGCCTAACCCTTTCCAAAAGTGACAGCAGATGTCACACTAGTCATGGTTGTAGTAGCCTTGGTGGAGGAGGTGTCTCGCAAACTCTACCACACCCTTGTGTGCCTTAGTAGAAAGCCAGCCGTCCTGAAAGGCAGGTGGGCAAAGAACAAGTAGGTTGCACAACTCACAAAATCATGTCATCTCAGACCCGACCAATGTGCACACAAACGGGATTCTACTCAGCATCCTAAGGTTGGTAAGTTAGAGAGCTCTAGTCTTCACAGTCATAAGGGCTGTCCAAGGTTCTGATCTGACCTGCACAGCCACAGATAGACAAGTATCCCCAATACCTACCATGAGGGAGAACCACAGCCGTAAGGGGAAGGTCACACCGGCTACTTGAACTTGCTAGGCTCTCTCTGGCTTTACACTTACAAAGCTTAATAGACAAGACCCTTCCCTTTGGATACTATCCAAATGACAACTTATTATGCAGCTCAACCATTGGTGGTTTGGCAACTAACCTCCCTCAGTTGGAGGCATTAACTGTTACATCAAGCAACTCTTTTGGCCTTTAATATTAATGGTACCTGAAATATGACTAGCATAGGAACTAAGCTTGCAGATCCAAAGGTTGCCATTCTTCTTCCTTGTTCTCGAATAGCTTTCAGCTTTAGCAGTCTGAAGAGCTTCCCTTGAAGCTTTCCAAGCCTTCAAAACTGCAATCCAGGATTTGCAATATGTAGAGGCTTCCTTTCGCTAGGTTGCTCTCTTCATTTTTTTCCCCCTCTCTCCTTGGCTTTTTCTTCTGTACAGGCATCTCTGAGAGATGATCTCTCTCTTTCTATCTCTCTGCTGGTTGCTTCTAGCTGAGGATGGGAAGGGGATAGATAGTTCACCTGGTGGTGGTTGGTTACAGCTGCAGGGGCTGAACTGTCAACTGCCCTTCCTAAGCCAAGTAAGGGTCCAACACCCCCTTCAGCCAGATACCAATTATAAGTCAGATACCAATTAAGGCCCAATAAATCGGCCCATTAATGGTTTTAATGCCCAATAAGATTTCTGAAGAATTTTAAAAAAAATACTCCATGAAAACTATCTTTCACTTTTTACCCTAAAAGTTGTATACTTGTGTTTATAATTTTAGGGATCTATAGGTATAGCCTTCCTAAAACCATGGAGTACAACAGCTTTACCATACAATTAGGAGTATTTCTCACTTTCGTTTAATTTTTTTAGTAACTGCCATTTTCCTTGCTAACCAGGAAACATATTCCTATAGTTGCTTTGTAGAGGAGTCTCTAAATGAGGCATTGATTTCATTGTGAACATGTAAGAGAGAGGAAGTACTCAGGTGAGGAACATTGCTGGTGGAACTAGTGAGTTTCTTTTTATTTGTGGATTGCATCAAGGATCAACACCAAGTCCATACCTCTTTGCCATAGTTATTGGTGAATTGACAAAACATTTATTTGATGAGATCCCTTGGTGCATGTTATTTGTGTATGATATTGTTATAAAGGATGGGTCATAGGGTTTAAATGTTAAGTTAGAACATTGGGAAATGCTTGACATTTACAGGTTTTTGGATTAGAGGAACTTAAGTCAAGAGAATATGGAATGTGATTTCAATGACACAAGGGCTGTACAAGCAGATTTGGTTATGATTGATGGAAAAGTTGTTCCTTGAAGTGGCAAGTTTCATTATCGTAGGTCTATTCAGGGGAACCAGGAAATCAGTAGGTTTGCTATTTTGGGGGTCTTATGTAATCATCTTTTCCTTTTAATTAAAAAGTTTTATGGACCTGTCATTAGACTTGTTATATTACACGGTATTGTATGCTGGGTGATGAGGGACGAATACCTGCATAAAATGCATATGGACTTGCTATGTTACACGTACTGTATCCGTGATGAGGGACGGATACATGCATAAAATGTATATGGCTGAGATTGTTGCACACAGACACACAAGGACAAGATCTGGAGTGAACAAATACTTGAGGACGTTGGACTGGCTATGATTGCATTAGGGGTGACTTCAGATGGTTTGATCATGTACAGTATCATCCAAGTTGAGAGAAGATGCAATCTAATCTAAAAAATGCATGCATAAAATGTGTACAACTGAGCTGGATGTGTGGAGAGACACAAGGACAAGATATGGAATGAACGTATACTTGAGGATGTAGGAGTATCTATCTTGACGTGTGGCTGATTTTAGATGGTTTGGTCATCTACAATGTCATCCAAGGGTAGAGAAGATGCAATCAAACCTAAGTAGAAGATGGAAAAAGGACTCGAGAAGGCCCAAGATGAAATGGTTCGAGATAGTAAGAAAGGGCATGCCTTTTTTATGTTTTACTGGTGTTAGAGAGGATATTGTATAGATGTGTATAGATATTACTCTTGATAGTGTTAGGGAGACATCCTGTATATGTCTCCCTATTACACTAGTATTGGGAGATGTCCTAGTCCCATTTGTATTAGTTAGAGAGATATCCTTGTCCCGACACCCAATTGCATTGGGAAATTACTTGTACATCTTTATATATGTACATATATATGGGGTCGACTATAATGTGTCCTGGGAGCATCTAACTTAGATGCGCTCAACCTTAAAACCTCCCATCCTAAAAAGATAAAAATCATCAAAAAATTTAAAATATTCAAATATCCTCATCTAGGTTGGTTAAATTTAATTGTAGCCATCCAATCAAATGCGTAGTTGTTTGAAGATCAAAACTAAAACTCCAGGTCAACCCTAAGGGCTACCCTGACGAATTTCTTATTTTTTGACTATTTTTCAACATTTATAGATGTTGATTATTTATACGTACCCGATTAGATGGCTCCGGTTGTTGTCAAGATCAAACGGTGAAAACTAAAGGCCTGAGGATGTGATCAACCCTAAGAGGCTTATTTTAATGTTTAAACATTTATGAAAAAAAATTTAACATAGGAAGGGTAGGTTTTTAGGTGGGGCGCATTGAATCATTTCCCTTTATATATGTATGTATATATATATATATATATATATATATTTTGTGGTGGAACGCATTGTAACAACGTGCAACCGGGTTGCACGCATCGTTTTCGACCCCTTTCCCATATTAAAAAATAAAATAAAATTTATCATAAATTTTTAAATATTCAATAACTCCCTTAGGATTGTCTCCATCTCCTAGGGCTTTATTTTCACCGTCTGATTGTAGTTCGATCTTAAAATTCAATCTTAGCCGTCCATCAGATACATGCAAATTTCGATTTCTAAAAATCATGAGAAAATAGTCAAAAAATAAAAATTGGTCAAATTGCCCTTAGGGTTGTTCCCATCCCCTTGGGTTACAGTATTCATCACCAACTAACTCTGTTACGCCCCGGATCCGGTTCTTTTTTTTTTTTTTTCTCAGAATCCGACCACGTAATCTCAAAACAAATTCCACCATAACGAACATATATGAGAGCTAAACAACCACAATGCGATTTTAAATAAATGTCATAACCATCAAGTAACCCAAAATATCCAAATATAGCCAACACCAAACTTCATAAATTACAATGTCTACCAATTGTGTATAAATTCTCAATCTCACCAAATAAATAAAAAATACATCCATCTCTCATTATTCCTATTACATCAAGTCTAAGAAAGCTATAAACTTCAATCTAATAACCTCCTGAAGATGTCAAATGCCTCAATCAAAAGTCTTCTCAGATTCTAGATTCTCTTTCTTTGACTCTGAAAATGTTAATAGGATTTATGAGTACAACCACTCAGTAGGCTTCAAATAATCCACATGACTTAACATATAGTAAACTTTACAAATCACATTATATAATTATAGTAAACATGATTTTACACAGTTCTACATATAGCTCAAATAAGAACATGATACAAATCATGGTCAGATATAAACTTATCAAATCAAATGTGTTTTCTAATAGCATGAATAGATTAATTAACATATAGCATATATAGCATGATCGAACTCATCAGACATATCAAATTCTACTAGCCATGATAAGAACGTATCACATAACATATCAAATTATCAGGGCGTTACGTATCGCCGTCCCTTGAGCACATGTCATATCAAATAGCAAATATCATGGCGTATTACCTTATCAAATCTGATTCATATTATGGATCACATGGTTAAGACAGATTCATATGATTGCAAAGAGATAGCTAAACAAGATGATCAAAAGATTCAAATGACTAAGTTGAATTCAAATGAACATATGGAGTAAGGATTTCAGATTTATGTGCCAATCAAACAACTCAAATCATATCATAACGGACATGCACCCAAACCACAACATAAGGAGCCAAACAAAACAAATACCAAAGCATCTAGGCAAATGATGCAAAGGTCTTAGTCACTGCGCAGAACCGGGGAGTCTAAGTCCCACCCAACTCCAAACCGCCAGGACGTTACGTATCCCCGTCCCCTGGTTTTAGTCGACCGGAAATCAGGATTCCACCCATTTGCCCTCGGGTTCCAAACAAAATACCCTATCCAATATGGATGCTTATAATGGAATCGGGCCAAATATCTCCTTAAGATGGCAATGTCCAAGAAAAGTCAAATAATTATGGCACAATCATATTAACAGAGATCAAATGATGACAAAAGATGAGCATAGATCTGAAAATTGAATTATCAAATTGATACGTACATATAAGAGTTAAAATACATACTTTTATATACAAAATAACCAATTAGAGAGTCATCATGGTCATATATAGGGATAATCAGAGTAAAGATGATCAAAATAGATTTCTGGACATAAACGATAATCAAAGGAATTTTCTTAGAATTTTTAGAATAATAAACATATTTTCCGGCCATCAAAACTGATTTTCAGAGCTGACAAATCAACAAATAGGCCGAATAATATTAAACAGATTCAGAAAATTATAAAACTTGGAGAACATGTCAAAAAGATCATATGTAAAGTGTATACAAAATTTCATCAATTTCTGGATCGGTTTGATACGACTTTAGATTCTCACTTCGATTTGAAGAACCCGACTTAAATCGAAGTCCAGCAAATCGAAACAGAGGGTAAACTGAATATCAAACGAAGTCATAAAATTTTAAACTTTACAGAGAAGTCAAGGATAACATAACAAAGGTCTCTACAAAATTGTGTATGATTTGGATATGAATCAAATGAGATATAGGATTTACAAGTTGAGATTGCAAAACTGTCTGGGCAGATTGTATAGTCTGAAAATACTGTTATGGAATAAATATCTAACAAACTCCGAAAATTATAAAATTTATTGGACATGTGGTAACATGACAAATAGACTTCTATCAAAATTTCAGCTCAATTGGGCATCAGATCAAGGACAACAAACATCTGTAACTTGTGTAATCATAATTAAAAACAGAACTGATTGAACGGACAAATTACATAGGCTGAGATAATAATCATGAAATAAATATAAAGGAAGATCACAAAAATCTGAAACTTGAATATCATGAAGTATACATATAGATCAAAGTTCTTACCAATTTATTTACTTTTGAAAGCTTTCGAAAATAACATAGTTTTGTAATACAAAATAGATCATGTGTACAGTTATCCACCTACCTCTTGAAGAAAGACCGGCCTTGATTCTTCTATGGTTTCCTTACTATCTATCTATGATTTTTTCATCATCTAAACTCTTTTCCACATTCTCTAAGCTCTTTCATATGTTCTCTAAGCCTCAAATAATACAAAACATTGATTAGAATCAAACCTCGAAAAGAAATAATCATGAACAACTCTATTCTCTCAAGAACATCACATGAACTTACCCTTTAGAAGAGAGATGCATGCTATAGAGGTTGAGCACGACCCAAGACTATATTTATGCTCATTTACTCTTCTAATATAACCACCAACACCTCCTTTCTTTGTTGGAGTCGAACTCTTACTCCCCATAACTTAATCTCCAAGTCAAAGTCACTTCCTAGTCCAAATCGGACTCTGCTCACGCTACCTGCAGTTTTCTTTTCTGAAGACCTTTAACTTCATCCCCTTAAACATCCGAATTAAGAAATACTTTCTTCTACAAAGTTTTAAAACTTTTTATTACCTTTTCAATGCAATAAATTTCACTATTTTTGGACTTCTATACAAAAAGATATGATTATTTTACTGACCTGCTGTCCTGAGTACTCCGAACTCAGAAATCTGGCAGATTTCCTTCATGTCTAAAGATGTCCTGATTCCGATCAGTAAACAACTTATTTTAAATATGTGTTCTTCACAAAACTTCTATACCTTTGAGTCATAGTTCTAATGGGAGTTGTTTTACTTAATTATGAATTTTATGCACGGAGTTATGTTTAAAATACTAGAGCTATGTCAAGTAAATATGTGTACAGGATCCTAGTCCAAGTAGGATTCCTATTATGTTTCTACCCATTAATTAGAATCTTAATTATATTCAAATTTATTATGTTTTACTTTTAATCTAAGTCAAATATGTTGTACATAACTTTTTAGGTCGTGGTTAATATTAATTGTACCATCTTTTGTTTTCTAATTCAAATCCTAATCCGATTAAGACTTGTTCTCTGTGGATAGCCCTTTCTAAAACTGCTCTTTGATATTTTTGACCTCTAAAACATCTGAATTAGTAAAAATGATCTTCTACAAAGTTATTGATATTTTTATTATCTTTCCACTAATATCATATATGCCTTAATCCGAATTTTCTATAGAAAGTTATAGTTATTTTACTATGTTGCTATCTAATACATCAACATAGAATTTGAACTAAATTAGTGGATTATTCTTAGTAGTATAATTTGGGTTATTGGGCTTTCATAATTGGGTTAATTGGACTAAATTAAGTTACTTAAGTTCAGTCATAGACTCTTATAATTAGTTAATTTGTTTACTTTCAATTAATTAAATTTATTAATAGTTGTAAAAGTACGGGGTATAACAAACTCGCACAAGATCGGACAGGATATGATCCAACGGTGAAATTTAAGTTCTAAGGGGTAAAAAGTTACCTTATGGGGGTAATTGAATATTTAAAATTTTGTGGTGATTTTTATTTATTTTTTCAACATGAGAGTGGAGCCAAAATGTACTGTGGAACTAGGTTGCATAGATGGCCTTGGTTGCAGCATAACATTCCTCTATATATATAGGGGATGGATCAAATAAGCGCCACCCCCCCCCCCCCCCCCAAAAAAAAAAAAAAAAAAATATTTTCCTTCCCATGTTTTAAAAAATAAAAATAAAATTATCAATAATTTTTAAATATTCAAATAGGCCCCTTAGGGTTTTTCCCATTCTTAGGGCTTTAATTTTCACATTCGATCTTGAAAATCAATCGGAGCTGGGTACATAAAAAAAAACAATGTCTAAAAATGTTTTAAAATAACCAATAAATAGGAAATTCATCAAATTAACCCTTAGGGTTGATTCCATCTCCCGGGATTTTAGTTTTGACCCCCAACAAAGGACGCACTTGATTGGACGGCTACGGTTGAATTTTTCGATCCGACGGTGAAAATTAAATCCGAAGAAGTGGAAACCAACCTAGAAGAAGGGGGGGAGGGAGTTTCAAGGGGGAACACATCTAAGTTAGATGAGCCCCAAAGCTCATTATAGCTGGCCCTATATACATATATATTATTGACGAATCGAGTGCGTTCATTATTTTCTGTTGTCTTTATGTGGTATCGCCATTCTTTGGCCTCACTTGTTATGGCTGCATCAATTTCCTCTCTTGTTTGTCACCACTATAAGCTGCTGTCATCACTGTCAATGTCATCATCTGTGCAATCATTGACTTTTTCACAAGCCAGTGTTGTCATGTTGTTGGCTGGTGCCTTCTTCATGTCTTGCCATCATTTGTCATTGTTGCCATTGCATCCTGTCTTCATCACCTGTCTCGCTGACGGTCTTGACTGTCATGATCAATGCATCCTTCTGCCATTGCCATTGTTCTTAGGACCTGCCATCAAGTTTGCAAAATCCCTGGCCTTGCCTCGATGGTTTGCACCGCTCATCACGCTGCCACTCTGCCTTCGCTCACACGGCTAGGATTCTCAGCGGATTTTGGGCAGAGAAGATGATCATCCTTGGGTCCATTTGCTTTGCTTTAGCACGTAAGTCATTGGCTCTGGACTCATTAGGGCAGATTCAATTGACGTAAAACTCAAATCAGTTCATCCACTTTATCTCGATCTTTGTATGGTCTGTTCACCTCCTTTAACCATTTTGAGGCTTTTATTTATACTGGTTTAAGATTCTTTTAACAGCTTTTCATGCTTGCTTATTTTCTGTCATTCTTTTCACCGGTGGCCTTGGTTTGTCCTCTCTTTCAAAACCAGCTCAGTCCTTATTTTTAGAAGTGGTTCACATCCCTTCCCTCTCTTCTGTTTATGCAACAACCCACAGCTCCAGCCTTGGCCATAATGGCATTTGACTGAGTTAAGGGGTCCATGTTGAATATTCTATAAAAACATCAAAGAAAAAATTCCACGAGACTTTTCTCCTTTCCTGGGCAAATATATGAAGGATATATAATAGCCATGACAAATGTGCTGCATCTTTTGTATCTAGGATGCGAATAGCATGTGTATGGTTAAATTACTGAGCCGATAAAAATGTTTTTATTTCTTGTAGGAACGTGAAGTCAAAGCCAAACACCAGCAACTAATCAGTGGGGTATACTTCTTTCAAGTTGTACAATTCCATTGTTCTACATTGTCTTTCCTTAATGATTGATTGATGGCCTCTATTCAGGTTTCTATAATGTCGTATTGGATATCTACGTACCTGTGGGACTTCATCAGCTTCTTAGTTCCTGCATCATTTGCAATAATTCTCTTCTTCCTCTTTGGTATGTTATGGAACGATTAGGATAAATTATTCTTCAGTTTAATCACTCCGTTGAGAAAGCTGGTTGGGTCATAAAAATACAGTAACTTTTCCTTTATTTATTTTGTTAACTTTGAAATATATAAAAAGAAAAGGAAATAACTATTTCACTCATTTAATGTAAAATAAAAAAAGCTGAGGTCCTAGCATTATGAAAAGGCAGCTAACCACATGGTAGTATTCTTGCCATTTCACATGCATTGGTAAGTATGGTTTCACCAGAATTTGCACTGCAGCTTATATCCTAGAGAAAAAATGTTCAAAATATTTTCCCACTCTATTTAAATTCCATTATATGACTATGCATCTGCCCTCATCCTCGTATATATTATTCCTCGGGTTCACAGGCCCCAAGTCTAGAAAGTCAAGATGGCTCATGAAATCAATTTGCTGCACATGCAGGTCTCAATCAGTTTGTTGGAAATGGTTGCCTTGTGCCAACAATATCCATGTTTTTGGAGTATGGGTTAGCAATTGCCTCATCAACCTACTGCCTGACATTTTTTTTCTCTGATCACTCAATTGCACAGGTGCTCATCTTCTGCCTTACCCAGAAAATTGAGTTTTTATTTATTTTTTTGGCTTAGTTGGGTTCTTCTCATTCGCAGAATGTTATTCTCTTGGTGCACTTTCTTTGTGGTCTCATTCTAATGGTTATTTCATTCATTATGGGACTCATTCAAGCTACTAGAAGTATAAATTCCATCTTAAAGGTTTGTTGAGTTTCTCCAATCATTTGTTTGCTGCAGTTCAATGCGAGCATGTCTTTACTCTTCAGTTTTGCAGATCATCTCCCTTTGTTACACATTTGAAACTGACCTTTTTGTTTGTCACAATGTGTTTGTGTAAAAACCTGTGATCCGGTTTACATGTCTTGTACTTCTGAATCTCAGAAGGAAAATGCTGTATATTTATTCTCATCTGTGCAAAGCAGATGGGCTACACAATTCAAGTGAGGGAAGGAAAACAAATTATTTTGGTTATCCCGGTCTAAAGGCATGTGAAAAATTCGGTTCCATATTGTCAATAATGGCTCAAATCTTAGATCTATGATGCCATGTACTATCATCCATGGGACACTTTCATCCAAATGCATGGAGATGTTGTTCTGTGAATGTGTTGGTGATATTTCATGGGTCAGACAATGATGGATGTCAGTACAATTGTCATGGTGGGATGTGTCCTTCTGTGAAGAAGTATTCTCTACTTAACCTAATGCTGGACACACTTGAATAATAACAAGGTTGCAACTTTTTATCAGGTGAAAGAACTCTGGTGATGAGGATGTGTAAAGAAATGGAAGGAGTAGGGGTGAGGATGCTATTGCCTCCCGATCAAAGGGATAGTGGAGATAGGCTCAATAGGCGAGAAATAGGAAGAATGGTCGGAAGTAAGAAATAGGACAGGCCGAGGATTCAGTCCTTAGTGGCTCACGTGGCGAGGGTCCAAAAAAGGAACTGATAAAAATTATATTGTTTATGAATAGTGAACTAAGTTGTGGATGCTTGCAACGTATATGGATCTTCTCCTTCTTCAATACCTTGGAGGGAGAGAGAGAGAGAGGAAACTTGTATGTGTACTGCATATGGCCTCAAACAATTTACAAAAGGGAGTATGGGGGTATACATAGGGGTTCATAGCCAATGAAACACTGCGAGGTGGCCGCTTTAGGTTGGTCCCCTCGTGTGGGGCCAGCTTAGGTGGCAGCTCTTCATTGGCTTGATTGGCCTACTCTGATTCGTCCATTTGGCACAAGGTGGAAATAACGTAGCATGACAAGGTGATGAGTGGATCCACATAGCAGCATATAACTTCTCCACACAAGCTCATGTGGGACCCACTTGGGCCCACATTTATCACCTTTCCCTTGTCTATGTCTGCAGGGAATTCAGCTAGGAGGAAACAGCGTTGCGGAGAGCAAGCAGCATCCCCTTGGTGCTGCTGCTCCTAGTGAGCAGCAGACCAGACTTGGTCTGCTGCTCACTAGGAGGGCAAAACCCTTGAGGGCTGCTGCCCATGGGCAGCAGGGCCATGGGGAAATTTTTTTTTTTCTCCCTAGCTCTAATTTTATTGTCTTTTTACTTTTTGAAGCCTTTTTTCTGATTTTTAAACCCAAATTATGTTTTTTGTTGTTTTACTTTTTCTGGAGATTTTTCCTGTTTTCTCAGAATCTGGGAGCAAAGGAGGGGGTAGCCTGGTCTTTTTATTTTTTGGGAAGTGTTTGCCCCATCAATGTGTTTCTTGCATTCGGTCATCCCTTTAAGTCGTCAGAGTATGTCGGGGTTGCTCTCCTATGGCGAGGTCCGGGGATCTTCCTTTTCAGATTGTGTGGGCTATGTATCTTCAGCCTTTGGCTTTTGTTAAGTTGGTCAGGTTCACTTTTAGTTTGTTCCGTCGAAGTCTGCTACCAATTGGGTTTGTACTTTGTACCTTGCATCTTAAGCATGTAGATCAGGAGATATTCCAGTGATCTGCTCTGTTTGATGTCATGTGGTGTGCCTGCTGCCTTGCAGGTGTTGTTTGATAGAGTTGCCGGCTAGCAATGGCGGCTTTAATGAAGGCAATATGTATCCACCAGATGTACTAAAGATTTACCATGGAAAGAAGAAATCTTCCAACTCCTTGAGGTGTCAATATTCTTAGATGTTGGTGCTATTTCAGATGAAGGAATGAATTAAGGTAGAAAGATGACCGCAGATAATCTTCTTGATAAGTGGTTTGACGATGAAATATTGGCCCAAGATGCTGATTTAGGAACTGGCCTAGCTAAGAAAGCCGGTCAATTTCGTAAACTTTGGTTGTCATTACTGGACATCTTTTGTTCTGAGCATGCAGTAAAGAGCAAGTGTTTTGTCATCAATAAGAATGGTTCCAGGAAGCTTAATAGCTTGCTACAGAAGATGGCAAAGCTGTGTCAGCATGCAGGACAGTAGGGGTATTAGAAGAAACAGATTTGAGAAGTGATTGCCTGATTGTGATTCTTGGCTGATCTGTAGGTCATTATGTTCACTTCATCTGGTACCTTAGTGCCTGAGGGATTTGTTCTTAGGGCTGTTTACTAGTGGTGGTTCTTCTGTATGTTCTGTCTGTGGTTTGCATGATGTTGCATTGTCCGTGATGAGACCCCGGCATTTGTGTTTTCCTGGTTTGCTAGGTCCAGGGTGTTGTCTTCTGATTAGTTGTTTGGTGGCTGTTTTGTACTGTCTTGTGAGCTCTTATGTGGTGCCTTCTCATTTCGATGTTGGAAGTTTCTCACCCCTTAATGCCTTTGGATGTGTAACTGTTATTTATTAATATTTTAGGGTAAATGTTGTTATGTCCCACCTTCATTCTAAGAAAAGGTCTTGAAAATATAAGAAAGAAGTGGTCTTTTTTTTTTTCCTTAGTCTCATTTTATCAATGCATGTCTAGGGTATAGTAATGAACTAATTATGTTTATCCTAAACTGAAATGGGAACATTTCAAGGTGTTTCCCACTTTTGTGTTCTGAGTTTGTATTTGCAATGTTCTTTAATCTATGCTATATTGTTGTGTGATAGTACAACATTATACAGCTTGTTTTAGAACTATTACATTATCACATGGTGTTTTCATGTACCTATTGGTTCATAAGTGTCTTCATGCTACTGTGAGTAGAATATTGTATTTAACTGATGTCCTGGTTTGATGTTTTACAGAATATTTTTAGATTGTCACCAAGCTTCTGCTTTGCTGATGGGCTTGCATCACTTGCTTTACGACGACAAGGAATTAAGCGTGGATCTGGTACACATACACTTGACTGGAATGTTACTGGTGCGTCTATTTGTTATCTGGGCATTGAGGTGGGCGTTTTCTATTGGATTCTCTTGTTCCTGTTTTCATTCCCATGTGATACTTGTTAAAAATTCTTTATTTTGTAAGCCGGTGTAGAGGATCACTTGGCTGGTTTCACTATTCTGAACTGCTAATGTCCTTAGACTCCAATATGACCAATATACTTCTGGAATCTTACTATTTTCCTAAAGCATCACCACAATGGAGAAGCAACAAGGTTATTTATTGATGGCATATGGTATCTAATGACTTATGGACCACATTATTCATTTCTTCTTCAGTTGAGCTGAGCAGAAGTGCGGAACATTTTAGGGGGCAAGCCTAATTGATTTTGACAGTGTTTTTGAAGATTATGCTTTCCACAATCTGTCTTTTTTTTTTTTTTTTTGAGGAAAAAAACCATTGCACCACTAATTTTATTAGGAATAGAGAGTAGTAGTACAATGAAACGAGATAGGAGAGGTACCTGTCTTGAACACAATTAAAACCAAAGAAAAACAAACACTGAAGTTAATGCAATTCTCTAACCCAATCTACCGCAAAAACACCCATAATATGACCGTTCTCAATATAAAGTTTACTTCCCTGAACAAAGCTGCATTCCTTTCCTTCTAGATGCCTAGACTGAATTAGATCAGTCACTTTCTTATCTTTCTCTCTGACCTTGGTTGGTGCATGCCGCAACATGTGATTCTCCCAATCTTATGATGCCACCATTCTAATCAAGTTGCTCTTTTGTTGACTTAAACTATCTAGAGAGATATATTGGCATGCAAATCTGGTGGCTCCCGGACAAAGCAACTCCCTTCTATGAGTAATGATATCCAAAATGTTGTTATGGTTGTAGATGAATGTTGTAATAAATCGAGCGCTCTTGACCATTCCATTCACCATCGGATCAGAGCAAATGTCTTCTAACATCAAATCAATACAATGAGCAGAACAAGGAATCTAATATAGATGTTGTCTCTTCTGCATTAATATTTGTCCAGTTAACTTGAACGCTGCTGTATTGTTCGTACCACTTGGACAATCCTTTTTTACTCCCACCTCTTCCACCATTTGATCAATTAATTAGAATAGGTACTTGGCATTCTTTACCTTTCCAGATGTATTAATGGACTTCCAAAACATAGTTCCGGCTTTGCAGTAAATTAAGAAGTTGATCATACTTCTTGTTATCCCTGTGAAGTTCCATAGGTGATAAGAAACCAGAAAGAGACGCATTCGTATTTAAGAAGAAAAAAAATATGAAGAAGATAAGACTTACGTACCTGTCAATCCATTGCACATTAAAGTGCATCCATACTCATCCTATATCCTTTCAAAAGATGTAATATATGTCCATAGTCATCAACTTCTAAGTCCAAGTACTTGTTGTATATCTCATATGGGGGAGGCCCCTCAACTCCTTTGCCAACTTCTTCTATAGTTTCGATTATTGAATCATAATATGGCCCCTTGGCAGCATTAGCAAGGATACTGTTATAGAAAACCTACCTAGATGTAACTCTCCCTATCTTCTCCTTATAAAACTTTAATTTCTTGAATGCAGCAGTAATGGAAAGTTGTTTATCTATCTTCTTGGTAAGGAAGGAATCTATTGGATCTACTCTAAGATCTCCATCTCTGGTGAACTCTTAAGGTAACTTTTCCCATACATTAGTGCTCATGCCGGCGCTAGTGCTCTCTTGTCCAAAAGGTGCTGAGCCACTTCCTTGTCCTGCATATCTTCTAGTGTGCCGAAATAAGTCCTCATCTGCAAAGGACTGTCAGTTTGCCTCCATTGCACGTCACAATTCATCTTTAAATGTAAAAGAAAAAATTTTAATCTACTGTAACTTTTTGTCTGAAAATGTTAATTGAAGAACATAAAAATAAGTTAAATAACAAACTTATTTGTATCCCAATCATCCACATTGACTACTTCTACCAAGCGGAATTCCAGCATCAGACTTTCGTGCTGGCTCAGACAACTCATCTCGAATTTCCTGTCTTCTTTTGGCAGTACTTGCTTTACTTGATTTCTTCTCCTTTATATAGTTTTGAAATTGGATCCGAACCTCTGAAGGAATTCGAGCACATGATACGACTTCACTTTTATTCTAGCAAGATATTGTTTGAATCGGTAGACCCGCCAGAGACGATCCGGTTGCAATATTTACATTGTACCTTTCTCTAGCCCATGTTCACTGGCGTATGATAAGCCCAAGCAGGATCAGCGCTAGGAGGGTTCCTAGAGGACCACTCATCAGTACCTTGATATGCCATTCCTTAGGCAATTGAGCAGTTCACAGGATGTCAACTGCCAAAGGGCAAATAGAGATGCTGAGAACAATAATATAAAAATAAAAAAATTGATAAACAAAAGTAAAAGAATTTAGAAGAAGTGGAGAGAGAGAAAGAGAGAGCATATAGTAGGAAGTCTTGTAGAGATCGTGGAGTTTGTAGTCGTGGGCTCGTGGGAGAGATCGAGACAGAATTTTATGATCGAGAGAGTGTGAGAGACCGCAAGTGTGTTAGGAGGCTTAGAAGGGCACTTGTGGAGGCTTAGGAGGGCTTGGAGGGGGGGGGATGTTAAATAGACCCCCAATGCCCAAACTAGTCATTGCCGAAAGCCAATGGCTAGTCAAACTAGCCGTTGTTGGCCCAGATCGGCCAATCCGGCTCCGGGACTTGGCTAGGTGGCACGGAATCGGCACGGTCGGCCGAAATCTGATCCGGATCGGCCGATATGTGTCGAGGTTTCAATCCTTGAGGTTATCATTCCTGTTTCTGCATATGCTCTAGCACACCGAATGTGGTAGAATAAGGAATGTCTTCTGTTGAAAAGTTTTCCTTCCTGCTATCTTGAAATTTCTGAAAAAAAGTGCACATATCATCCATGTTCTGAAAACTGAGGCGAATCTTCAAAATCCCTGAGATAACTCTCCAAACTCCCTTGCTAATTTCACAAAGAATGAATAAATGATCTGCAATCTCCTTATTCTTTCCACACAAAGAACAAATTGTTGAACAGTCTACAGCGCAGTGCCTCCTATAAACTTTGGTGACAAGTCTCTTCTGAAATAAAAGCCACATGAAGGCCTTTATCTTCAGTGGCTCCAGACCTCATTAAAAGAAGGATGACTTTTTGCCTCCATCTATCAAAGCATACAAAGCTACATCTAATAATGTGTGTAGAAGCTCTGTGGTCTTGTACTTTCAAATCTAATGTTTAAGGGTTAGATTATTTGAGGGCAAGTTGATAAAGAGAATTTTCTTATAGCTTTACAGAGAACTTGGCAAACCAAAGATCATTGGAGACTGGGCGTACTTGATAACAGTTGTATTATGGTTTTTTTGTTAATGCATCAAACAGGTATGAAGCTCACAAACAAACCTATTCTCAGTTTAAAGACAATGTTGTGAGATGGGTGGAATGTAAGGAAGATATAGCCATATAGGTACTAGAAGAAAAGATGACTGTCATGCAGTTTGGTGTCATCTTCATGTCATTCCGCTTCATCTTTGGTCTGTGGAGGTTTTCAGAAGCATCGTTGAAACCTTTGGAAGGTTAAAAGAAGTCGATGAGAAGACTATCTTGGGAAAATTTGGAGTTCACTCGGGTGTTAATTACCGTTAATCATAGTTCGGAGATTCCACAATCTTTGAAATTGCGATGGGGTTCATCTACCTTCTGGATTGATATCAGTTTAGAAGATAAATGTCCTGACGATAAAGTAGATTGGACGTATGCTGAAGTTGTCAAGCTTGCAGAAAATACAGAGATAATCAGGGTAATAGTCAAGCAGTCCAGAGGAAGAAGACGATCTAGTCGTCTACACCGGGTCATAATGTGCAAACTCAGGTCCAACTGATTCACTCAGGGTCACTTTCTGAGTTCGATAGTAACCATGCGGAGGACCATAATACCCCTGAGCTGGAGTATAGAATGCTTATGGAAAATGAAAAAGAAAGAGAGTAGTTCTTATTTTCTGCATATACAATGGAGGGAAGCCATAGCCCAGCTAGCATCCCAAATTGTGGAGGGTCTTAGTCAGCATAAATCAAGCAAAAGGAGGGGCATTCCGTTACAAGTTTATCATAGAAAGAGCAGACTGGCTTGGTGTAAATCCTGTATGGCTGAGTGCCCAAATCAAGGAGGGAATCTTCCATGCGGATTGGACAGATTGCACTCTGAGGAAAAGTGCAACTTGGAGCAGCATCTGAGAGTCTTCTGATGCAGAGCAAGATAAGTATAAAGGTAAGCGGAAATCTTTGGGCTCTTTAATGGAGGAAGAATCTAAATCGGTTGGAGGATCTTCCGCCACTTTCCACGGGGGCTCTTATCCTTTGCAAAAGGAGGAAACTCAAGCGGCAGCAATATCCTTGGCTAATCTGCAGGAAGAGAGTCAAAACCGAAAGGATTCAAAGTCAAATTTCATCTCAACTCAATTTTCAAATTCAAATTCAAATCTGTTTAAGGATTGGAGCAATGAGGAACTCATACAACAGAGCATGTACTTTGGGTATACAAGTCCATCCAGGGCAAGCGGAGCAGTTGCGCAAGCTCTTTGGTAACACAGATGGAAAGCATGTAGTACCAAAGTCAAATACAAGGGGAAAAGAGCATAATGCAAGGGATATTTCTCTACAGCGACAAAGACGTGGATGAGGAAATAGCGACACTTGAAGTCTCATTCTAACTGGATGGTGGAGAGCACCTGAAGTTTCTTACTTAGTGGTGTTAGTAAACTTTTATTCGTGCAAACATTTGTAGTCTTCTTTTTTAGTTTTTTGGTCACGGAATCTCACCTCAACTTTTGATTGTAACTTATGATGCCCTATGTATAAAAGCTCCCTTGTGCTGGTCGGCTTCTCCGTGTGAGACAGAGAGAGCAACCGCACCATTGTTTCTGCCCACCTATCTCTCTTTCTTCTTCTTTTGCCATGGTATCAGAACTTGTGTGAGAAAGAAGAAGAAAAACCATTAGCCAGTTGGCCTATTTTATCTTCCCGAAGGAGGTTTCCTGTACATAGAAGGAAAAAACCCTAGGCGAGGGGTGTCCAATTGTGGGAGGTCAAGAAGGCAAAGGATCGGTGCCTATTCTGAGTTTCCAGCTGGCCGGTTCCCTTCTCTCCCCTCACCGCACCTTGTCTAGGGTTGCTCCCTAACATACAATGCTTTCTTTGCAAGCTCCGAACCCAGCCTTTGAGGTTTGGAGGGTGGCAGCCTAGCCCTTCCCTACCGGAACACAGTCCAAGCTGTCCTGTTTAGGGTTCCTTGGTGACCAGTGCCCTCTTTAGGGCTTCCTTGGTGACCAGTACCCTTTCTAAGGGCCACCAAAGTCACCGCCCTACTAGTTGTGCTGGCCTCCCTTCCTCCCTGCACCGATCCCCTGTTTTGAGGGTTGTTAAGAGGTCGGCTTCACCTCTTCCTTGCTGCTGTTTCTGTGGGTGCCTTCATGTGCCCCCTGAGGAGTGAGAACATGTCTGAGGTGACTGCAAATGAAGTCTCTTCTAAAGGGGACAGCGTGGGGGAAATTTTTCATTTTCAAGTTCCCCCGGTGAAGTTGAATGATTCAAATTACTTGGACTGGGCAGCAGCTATCAAGACCTTTGTTAGTGCTCGTGTAAAGGTGGGTTACATAAATGGCAAAATAACCCCACTTTCAGTCGACGACTCGAAGTATGATGATTGGGAGCACCAGGTCAATATTGTGAGGACCTGGATCTTTAGTTCTATGACAGATAGGTAGTTGAAGCATGGATGGCAGTACCGGTATCGGTACCGGCATTGGAGGGTGCCGGTACCGGCCTAGTATCGACCGGTATCGGTCGATACCCATTTACAGCTATAGTATCGGACCAGGCCCATACCAATACGTATCAGCCGATACATATCGTTATCGACCGATACTGCCATCCATGAGTTGAAGTATATTATGAGAAAGTCTACTGCAAGACAGATGTGGCTTAGAGTAAATATGTATGATTTTGTGGTTTCTATTTATGATACTAAACATGGTAGTAAGACTGTGTGAATACTACAGGGTTTTAAGGACTTTGTGGGAGGAGCATGACGCTCATGTTATCTCTGATTGGGACTCGGTAGCAAACCACAGGAAATATTTGAAGCACATATATGATCAGAGGGTCCTAAAATTTCTACATAGCTTGAACACTGAATATGAAGGGTTAAGGTCTCAGATCCTCAACTTTGAAGTGATCCCCTCACTCGAGCAGTGTTATAAGAAGATAGTTACAGAGGAGAGGAGGAGAAAGACCATGCAAGTTTATTCAAGTGGTATCAATACTGGAGAGCATTCTGCACTTCTCAGCACAAACAACAGTGGAAAAGGAGGACATGGTGCCCAGAAAGACCTAAAGAAAGGAGGGAGAGACATGGTTGTGAGTGCTCAAATTAGGGTGTGATTATCATGAAAATTTATGTTGATTATGTGACAAATAAACCTATTAAAAACTAAATGAATGTGATCGGCAGAAACTTTTAACTAAAAAGTTCCAAAAGAAAAGATTGAACGCTTACCTGCTTCAGAATTGGGAGATGTTGGAGTCCTTAATTCCCCTCCTTCAGTCGGCTGAAGAAAGAGAGTCCTTCTGACTTTGTTCTTGCTTTGGATGCTTATGGGGCTTTGAGGATCGTCCAGATTTTCTTGTTGATTCTTTTCTCTTTATCTCCTTTTGTACTTTGCAAGAAACAAGATGAAAGAAAATAATAAGAACTCAAGCAGAGGTAGTATCTATTCTAATGAAGATTATAATCATAAAACTTGAACAAAGAACAGACTTGTTTGGATGGTCTTTTAAACCTCTTTAAAACAAATCGGTTTGAAATTATGCTAGTGAGTGTGTGAAGTATGGAGTGATGTGATGAATGAGATTTTGAACTAATATGATGATAAAACTAACAGAGATTAATAAAAAGAAGTAATTTGTATGGCCCCTGGGAAGCCTTGGTCTTGAAAGCTCTTGAATGGACGAAGAAACGATGAAGAAAGGATGCAGACTCCTGAAAGTAGCATCGCTTCAATCCTTCAGCGTTTGGACGTTGTCTCTCTCAAAGAATCATTCCAATAATCACCAATTATCACTATCATTACTCAAAATTATCACTAACTTTTTAATGACCAAGGGGTTGGGTATTTATAGGCTTAAGTTCACGTATCCGCGGTTACTAACAGATTAACATGAAGGATTTTGAAGGCAATCCAACTAAGAAACAGATAAACACAGCTTGATTCATCATTATATGTAATTATCTAAAACACGTCGCCCATTGAGACGTCTTTTAGCTTAATTAAGATGAGGATAAACATCGGGAAGAAGAGACAAAATCAGCTTAAGAAACCTAAATGGCGTCGTACATAAAAGATGTCTTTTAGTTTATTAATAAATTAATTAAAAATCAGATTAATAATCAAAATACGAATAAACTCTAAATGGCGTCTTTACAGTTCGACGTCTTTTAAAATTTTTCATATTTGATTAAAAATCTGAGTTAAAATGAATTTCTTTAATAAACTTAAATTATGTATGTCTGACTGATGTCATTTGGATAATTAATCCAGAAAAATTAATAAAAATTAACTAATGATTAAATATCAGACCATTTTGAGGCATTATTATATGACATGAAATTTACTCAAAATGTTGTCAAAATTAGCGTGTCTACAGCTGCCTCACCTTCGCATCATCTTTGTAAGGGAGTGAAATGAAATAGAATGTACTGAAAAGGTGATGCCAAGTTGTGATGAAACACGCTCTCAACATCACATGATTGGAATTTTTCTCAAAATCATCAATGAAGATAACTCAAGGAGATAAATGGAATTAATCATGTCTGGATGAGATAGACAAGAAAATAAAATAAGGTCGATCAACCTCCACGATTGGGAAGTACCTTAGGTCACAAACCCTGCAGGTTTTATCATAGGGAGCGATTGCCAGACAATGTGGACGTGCTGCAACCATGATGGATCTTAAAAGAAAATAAGAATATTTGAGATAAAGAGTCTAAGAAAGGATAGAATTTTAAGGATATCTTCAAGCGAACCTCAAAGATAATCAAAATACTCAATTCAGAATGGAATATTTCATATCATGTTAGGATTATTTGATCAATAGTCTAAAACTTAATCAAGAATTAATCATTATTACAACTATATCAAAGTCCTACATGATGCATGTTGGGTTAAAAGAAAAATATAAAATTAAATGAAATATAAATTAATCAAGGATAATATTGTTAAATTGTCATTAATGAGTCAAGATACCAATTCTTACAATTCAGTACTAAGTCGAAGCTCGTTTATCCACGCACCGTCTTACAAAAATGGAACTATCGTCCTCATTAATTAACAATCCAATGGCCTATCCGTGCGATTAAGAATTCTCTTGAATTATCACTGTTTTTATTGAAAGAGAACTCAAATTTTAATTTCATCAAAACCACAAGGTCTTTGATATACTATAATAAATATTTAACATATAGTAATGATAATGCAAATTAATCACATGAAAAAGTACAAGGGATAGAGACAACCGTCTTTTTAGCCACGGTCGGGACTCATAAACTCCTACAGTGGGATCTTCTTTAAATTTTTAACTTCTTTTGGATTTTTCTAAATTTCCTGCACTAAAAAATTATCAGTAAGTTCAAACAAATCATCATCTAAGCATGAAATCTGTAAAAACATTGAATTTCGGGCAAATAACAGAAAATCCTGAAATGCGTTGTGTCGCGCTGACGCCATTAATTCTAGTTAAAACACGTCGTTGTTCAACGACGCCTTTCGGTCACAGAAACAGGTTCTGGCAGTGTTTAATTCGGATTCAAACTCTCTTCATGCACACCCCTTCTCCAATATGGAAAAGTCTAAGTAAGTTAAATCCTCTTTTCAATTCTCTTTTCTTTATGTTCTTCATGTTCTTCACACACGTACATAAAATTTTTGAGTTTATAGATGAAATTTTTTTTTTGCGCTTCCTCTGTCTTCGTCTTTAATTTATATACCTGTGTCCTGTACATGACTTAGCAAACAAGTTAAATATCTATTTAGGCTTAGCCCCTTGCTCGGTTAAGTAACCGATGAATTGATCATATCTTTGGTAGAAGGGTCAGGAGACATAACCTTTATTAAAAAGGTGATAATAATTAGACTGGAGGAAACAACAGAATAAGATGCAACCTACAAGCATGCAAATACTCACTAAAAAAAATGAAAGGAATGAAACATATCAAATGCAACAAGCAGATGGTAATTGAAATATTTTTTATTTTGAAAGATTCATTTTTGTTTGGGTTTTGGAACATATATATTTTTTGTATTTTTGAAATATCTATTTTTTTTTTGGATTTTGAGATATGTATTTTTTTTTATTTTGAGATATGTACTTTTTTTGTTTTTGAAATATGTATTTTTTTTATTTTGAAATATGTATTTTTTTTTATTTTTGAAATATTGTGCAAACTAAAAGACCAGCATGGTACCCAGATCAAAAAAACATATTCATTTATTAACTTAATTATCAAATTATTCTTTAATAATCTAACTTAGACCCATCGTGCTTGAACTTGTGTTTCCATTCGTAATCTAATTTGATGATTTGATCCTTAGTCAATCTAGGTCGTTCCTTAAGCTTGGAGTACGCCTCTTCAGAAAGAAAGGAAGAATTGATTTAGAAAACCCATGAGAAAGTTCCGAAGATCCAAAAAGATGTTCCTTTCTTACCCTAATATCTGTTGGGGTTCAGTCATTTTCTTTCTGGGGTATTTATCGACCTTGCGTTTCCTTTTATTTTATTTCATGGTCTTGATGTAACGTTTGTAGTGTAATAGCCTTTTGATATTGACATTTGGCTTTTGCCTTTTTGCTTTTCTTTTTCTTTTCATGGGACGGATCTCCCCTTTTTTTTTTTATGACGGCCGACTACTAAGATGGCGGGTATTCTTGGTAGTCTCTTTTAAATCTCGTTCCGACATCAGGGGCCGAGTGTAAAAACAGAATTTTTGTTTTTAAAAAAATGATTTGTACTTTACACTTTTAGTCAAACTTTCGGTATTCCTTAAGACTTGGCATCTCTTGTTACTCACGAACCAAACGTGTCAGTATGTGTAGTAATGTGTTTGAATTAAATTATTAAGACTAATAAGGAAATTTGAGTTTTTAAATTTTCTGATTCAACTGGTCTTTGCATCATGCTGATCGACTCTTTAACCTATGGGTAATATTTCTTAAGATACAGACCATTCAAGGGGTAAGTTAACTCTTGCCCTTCTGCATTAACTAGACGGTGGGCGTTACCAGGAAAAGCATGGGATACAACATATGGTCCTTCCCAATTAGGTTGGAACTTAGAACGCGGACCACCAGGTTTTACAAAGATTCTTTTGACGATCATTTCACCAACTTTGAACTTACGTTCAATGACTTTCTTTTGATAAAAACGTGCTAATCTATTCTGATAAACTTTTGCATGATTAGCAGCTAACCATCTTTTCTCGTCTAAGAGTTCCCATTGAGCAAAGAGTGTTGAACGGTGTTCATCAATATAGAATTCCTTATTCAATTGTATTTTTAATGACGGTATGAGGATCTCATATGGAACTATTGCTTCCATTCCAAACGTTAAGGAATAAAGAGTCTGCTCAGTGGGCGTGCGGATTGAAGTTCGGTATGCCCATAGAGCCTCAATCAATTTTCCTGGCCAATCTGTAAATTTGTTAGATTTACACGTCTTTTTAGTGATTTTTATCAAAGTCTTGTTAGTTGCCTCTGCTTGGCCATTGCCTTGCGAATAATAAGGAGACGAATGATATAATGCAATTTTGTACCTGTTGCAGAGGTCTTTTAGCTCTTGTGACACGAACTGCGGTCTATTGTCGGTGACGATGGTGCTTGAAATTTCAAATCTTGTGATGATGTTCTTCATGATGAATTTGCAGACAGTTGATGCTTTGACTTTCGTGTATGCTTCAGCTTCTGCCCATTTGGTGAAGTATTTTGTTGCCGTGAGGATGAAGGACTTCTGCTTAATGCCGGAATCAGGATTGCCAAAGGGTCCAATGACATCAAAAGCCTACATGGAGAAAGGCCATGGGGAGGAAACATGATGGAGTGAAGATGCAGGAGAATGAATCTTATCGGCGTGAAGTTGGCACTTGGCACACTTACAGACATATCCTACACAATCTTCTTCCATGGTTGACCAATAGAATCCTTGTCTAAGGATTTTCTTTACTAACATCTGTCCATTAACATGGCCACCATAAACTCCAGCATGAGCTCCTTCCATGATCTTCCAAAGCTCATCTTCGTCTAAACATCTTAAAAGAACTCCATTAAAACGTCTTTTGTATAATGCTCCTCCAACTATGGTGTATCTTTGAGCAACTCTCCTGATAGTCTTTTTCTCCTCAACTGTGGCTTCCTCAGGATATGATTGATCTTCACAATATTTAGTAATTTCGTAGTACCATAGTTTCTGTTCATCATCTATCTCTTCTAACAGCTCTATTAACATAATTTTTCTCTTTTCCACAATATTTTCATCTCTGACTTTCTTCAGCAGTTTCTCCTTAGTTCTAAGGAATGAGGGGTCTTTCACGGCGGGTGAAAGACGCCTATGAACAATGATCGACTCGGATTGTCTACAAATTGGGAAATTGAGGGAAGATGCGAGTGAAGCTAGAGCGTCAGTTAAGATATTCTGATTCCTAAGAACATGGATAAAGATCAATTTTGTGAAAAGTTTTGCATAAGTAGAAGTGAGTTCTTGATAAGACTTGAGCTTTGGATCAAGAGTTCGATATTTCGTTAACACCTGGCGGAGAATCAATTGGCTATCACCTACAATTCTGAGTTTGGTGGCACCATGGAGATGAGCAGTCTCGAGGCCAGCAAGAAGTGCCTCGTATTCAGCTATATTGTTAGTGACTGAAAAGTCAAGCTGAAAGGCTTGTGGAATGGTGACACTTTCAGGTGATAACAGAATAATGCCAATACCCTTTCCATGGGAATTCAGAGCTCTGTCAAAATGTAGAGTCCACATATCATCTTTGATTATGTCTACGGACATCATTTCCTCATCCGGAAACTCCGATTAGACTGGATCAAAACGAGAAAGGGGATGATGAGCGAGATGTTCTGCTATGGCATAACTTTTAATCACTTTCTGTTGAATGTTAGTGATATCAAATTGAGATAGAAAGCTTTGCCATCGTACTAACCTATCAGTAAGGACAGATTTCTCAAGGAGAAACTTGATCGGATTCATTCTAACGATAAGATGGACTTAATGGGATAGAAAGTAATGCTTCAATTTCTGAACCACCCATACAAGTGCTGCACATGTTTTCTTCATCGCTGTGTATCTCTGTTCAGTAGGGTTGAGAAGTTTAGAGAGATAGTAGGTTGCCCTCTCCTTTCCTAATTAATCCTCTTGTACTAGGACAGCCCCCACCGCATCATCCAAGACAGAAATGTATAGTATCAATGGTTTGCCTGGAGATGGTGTTATCAAAATAGGAGGACTTGCCAAATAATTCTTCAGTCTATCGAACTCCTCCTGACACTTATCGTCTCAATTGAATTTGACTCCCGGCTTGGTAAGTTTGTAGAACGGCTTACACTTTTGTAAGTATTGGGAGACAAATCGGCGAATAAACTGCAAC
Source organism: Zantedeschia hybrid cultivar (assembly GCA_030544215.1). Classification (NCBI taxonomy): domain Eukaryota; kingdom Viridiplantae; phylum Streptophyta; class Magnoliopsida; order Alismatales; family Araceae; genus Zantedeschia; species Zantedeschia hybrid cultivar. The sequence continues at coordinate 74,071,312 of JARZZO010000005.1, read as the reverse complement.
CTCCCGATCAATCCTCTTAATTCTTTCAAGTTCTTGGGAGGTGGCATCTCTCTGATAGCCTTCGCCTTGTTGGGATCGATCTCAATTCTCCGTTTACTGACAATGAATCCAAGTAATTTCCCTGAGGATACTCCGAATACATATTTCTTAGGGTTTATCTTTAACTGATATTCTCTTGATCTTTCTAACATTTTTGCCAAAACTTTGGCATGCTCAGCCTTAGTTGTAGATTTCACTAACAAGTCATCCACATACACTTCTAGATCGATATGCATCATGTCGTGAAATATTGTCATCATAGTCCTCTGATAAGTGGCTCCAACGTTCTTTAATCCAAAAGACATGACGACATAACAATGTCTCCCAAGGTGTAGTGAATGATGTCTTTTCTTGATCTTCTTCTGCCAATTTGATCTGATTATATTCTGAAAATCCATCCATAAATGATAGCGTTTCATAGCCAGATGTGTTATCGATGAGTACGTCAATGTACGGAAGTGGAAAATCATCCTTAGGACACGCCCGATTTAAATCTCGGAAGTCAGTACATATTCTGACCTTCCCATCTTTCTTCATAACCGGAACTATGTTGGCCACCCATTGCGAGTAGATGACAACTCTAATAAATTTGGCTTTATGTAACTTATCGACCTCTTCCTTCATCTTCAAAGCCATTTGTGGGTGGAATCGCCTTAACTTCTGTTTAACCGGTTTAGCTCCATCCTTTAATGTCAACCTGTGTTCTACTAGTGATGAGTCTAACCCCGGCATATTCTCATAACTTCAGGCGAAAGATTCTTACTAACGAGGACAACCTTAGGTTCGTCTTCAGTCCCTAGATTGATCTCTTTGGTGGTGTAACGACCCGCCATCCTATGACCGGAGACCCGATCACTAAATGGATGTCGGACCATTAACTACAGGTTCACACCTGGATCTCACACAACACATCTGGAGGAGTAAGCGTTAAACAAGGCTAAATATAACAATCTCACGGACTTCAAGGAAAGTACAAGTGCGCAGGAAAGAAATTAACAATGTCCGTATACAGTCCAACAATAATTACATGGTCCAACAAATTAAATAAGTACAGGCAGAAGCAAAGTACAACAACATCGGGGCATACCCCGGAACTGAGATAGCTGCTGGTCCGTACACCAAGGAGACACCACATGCCGTCACACGCCACGAGGTCCACACCTGAAACCGCAGGGAGTAAGCCATACCAGAATTGGGCTCAGTAGGGATCATCCGATCCCCCGCCTCCCACTCACACACCTACAAGTGCAATAATACAGAAATATGGCAATTAAATAAAGCAGTAAACATAGCTCCCAAACCTGATATGAAACGTACGCATAAGCAACGTAGCAGGAACAGTTCTAAGTAATCCGAATAACCCAACACAATGCCACGACTCATAACTAAGGTCCAACGAAGCGACCAAACCACACTGTCAACTGCAGACAACGTCGCCTCACAACACCACCAACGCTCACGCTTGTCCACCCCTACAGTGTTCCGGGGCACCGTAGGGTGAGGCAGTGAGTCAAACTAGGACTAACTGGGACCAGTGAACCACCATTGCCCAGCTACGTGTGCACACAAGCAGTCTAGACTACTGTCCTACCGACCGGACTTCCTCCACGCCAGGCCTCTGCGCTTCAGGAGGGCCCTGGGGACCGGCGAAACCCCCGTCAAGCCGAAGCTATAGGAACTACCCACAACCCTAACCTCCCGAGCTGCGTCAGGCCAAAGGGCGAAGGGTACCACTCGCAACCTTGATCACAGGTCACATCAGGCCCAGTGGCTAAGGGGTAAAACAACTCCAACGGTACCACAACCAGCTCCACAGCAAGAAACGGGCCGGAAGCTGCCACGAACAAACAGGAAAACCCCGACCCGCTGAGACCAGACAGCAACCTCTCGGATAGCGCACTGGCTACTCCGGCCCGACGGGCTCAAGGTGGTTCTGTCTCCCTCAGCCAAAGGTGAAAACACAACATGTACCACTCCCCCACCGGTACGGCAACAATGCCTCACAGACATTAAGGCCCTCCCACTTCAGCACAAGGTGACAAACGTAAACCACAGTTATTCCAATTCCACAATCGTATAGGCACGCAATATATGATACGATCCCATTCACACAGCAAACCTCAGCCTCGATGTACAATTTAAAGCGTGCATTTGTTGAACTATCTAACAGTGAAACATATATTAATAACAAGAGTTAATGAAGTTTTGCCTTGAATCGCGTCGACCTTGGCCGACGCCATTCAAGCCCTTCAAACTGGTTCATTTAAACCCGGTCTCAGAATCTGGCCTAAAAGGCGTCGCTACAGGTAGCCGCCTTTTAAAACGCGTCGCCATTCCTCGTCGCCTGTTGGCGACCGAAACAGGGACATGCCACGGTTGATTCTCTTAAAACGCGTCGTCCTGGGAAGCCGCCTTTTGAAAGGCGTCAATATCCTCAGACGCCATTCACACCAGAATCCGAAATATGCAGAATCCTCTAATTGGGGCGATTTCTGCCTAAATGGTGTCGTGCTGGCCCGTCGCCATTCTAAATGGCGTCGTCTAGGCCCAACGTCATTTAACGCCAGAAACCCAAACTAGCAGAACCTCAAACAGGGAGATTTCTGCCTAAAAGGTGTCGTACTGACCCGTCGCCATTCTAAATGGCGTCGTCCAGGTACGACGTCTTTTAGCGCCAGAAACCTGGTTCCGCAGTCTGCCCGAGGGCTCCCTTCTCACCCCCAAATGCCCCAAAATCAAACCAAACGGAGGAGGAAGAGGGGCAAGCTAAACCATCACAAATCCACATTCACAGAAACCCTCATCCCTATCAAGAAAAGCTCCTAAACATGCTCGTTCTACCCCCAAACACATCATGCATCACATGGAAACTACGGATGAAACGTGTACAATCCATGCAAGGTTCGTCCCCCTACCGATCTTTTGAACTCCTTCGGGCTCCGCGCCGCCAAACCGTCGCACCGCAAACCGCCGCCGGTACCCCGAGGACGTCGCCACTCCCGCGGAACGTCGGCCGCCGTCCGGAGAATGGAACGTCGCGAAGGAAGTGGTGGTGGTAGTAGTGAGAGGTAGAGAGGTAGTGGAGTGGTGGAAGAGGAAGAGAGGGAAAGGAAAGGGAAGGAGGGTCGGAGGAGCAGAGAGGGCGAGGAGAGAGAGTGAGAAGGCGAGAATGAGGGAAAGAAGGGAAGGCTCGCGGGGTCAATCTGAAACTGGCTAAAACGCGTCGACCGAGACAGACGCCTATCAGATGACAGGACGGGCCGTACTGACAGCGCTCTGAAACGCGTCGATCACCACGGACGCCGTTCAAATGACAAGACCGGCACCATATACTGACATCGCAGGGTCGCAGTCTGAATGGCGTCGTCCATCATGGACGCCGTTCATGCGATAAGACAGGGGCCGTACTCTCGCGGTCCGAAACCCGCCCACGTGGCACAACAGCAGCAGACTTAAATGGTGTCCACCAAGCAAGACGTTGTTTGAAAGGCGTCGTGCAGTGTAGACGTCATTCAGTCAAAATTCTCAAGACCCCTCAGAGTCCAAACCAGGGGATCCGGCCCGAACCCGACCCAAATACTGAACCCGAAACCTCAGTCCTTATAGGTGGACTCTTCTACGGCAGCTGAGGGCTCTTCGAATCTTTTTACTCCGCTGGCATATGCCTCAGTCGCGTCCTCGTCATCTTCTTCGTCTTCAACAATGGGGTCTTTTTTGTGTATCAATTAATATACCCTATATCCATCATTAACTGACTCATCATCTACACAATCTTCTAGCATCTGAATAGGATTCTCTAATAACTGAGGGATCATAGGGCAAGAAAGGCATTTAAATGCTAAGTCCTGAAGATATCTATCTGGAATTTGTCTATCCTTAGATTTTCTAGACTTCTTAACCTGACGAACCTGTCTAGAACTAGACTCCCTAACTTCGCTAGACTCCTTATCCTGACCTAATGAGGACGAAGAATAATGGAAATTATAGGATACAGGCGGAAATATAGGAGAATCCTCTCGAGGGGAGGGGTATAGTAGATCTAGAAGAGAATCTTGACCGAATGACCCGCGCGATGGGGTACAATCGAACAAGTCGGAAGTTTCCTCAACGTGGATCTGGGAGAAATTTGTTATCAAATTTGCGTTTTTTTTTTTTGGAGAAAAGATGAATTAATCATAAAATAAGAATGAAAGTGAATAGGAGGAGAATGGGATGGAGGAAGTGGCACCAAGGCCAAAGGATTGGGGGGATCATACAGTAGTATGTCCCAGATTAAATCATAAATCCTCTCTAGATCGAGAGGAGGTTGAGGGATAAAGTCCCGTGGGGACAGGGTGATTATGATGGGCGGAGCCCGTGGAATATCTTCAGTAATGACCCGTGACCAAGTCGGGGTCAGAAGCAGCGTGCGGAATAAGGTATGGAGTGAAAATATAAGAGGGATAAGTCCCCTTCCAAATAAGATTCGTAGTATAACCTGCTTCATAGGGGTCATCTGGCTCCCCTTCATATGTTTCTTTAGATAGCAGAATTCTTTTGTCAAAAATGGCACCAGGCCCTTCAATCAGGTCATCTATTTGTGGCGGCCACTTTGGTTCTAAAGGATCAAGAAATAGTCTGTTCAATGCAATATACAGATCCCTTAAGTCAAACCATCTGTACTATTCACACTCATGGTCTTGGAACTTCCTCTTTTTTATTAGCCGCAGAGCCTCCAAGGACTGGTACGTTAGCAATTCTGAACAATGTCTGGCCAGGTCTCTTCCATATATGTCATGGAGATCAAAACAGGAAGTAATGACCATTATGTTATCATGACTGATCACGGGCCCTTTGACAAAATGTGTGTATAAGGTCCATGTTAAAGGGTCCCGACCTTCTTTGCATGGTGTAGATATTGTCTCCCATATTTTCTGGCCGTCTTCATTTTCTTCCTGCTGAGTAATGTCGTGCCTCACTTTTCTTGGCCTATAGCCCAGGCCATTTCCAGGTGTCCTTCGGTTGTCTTTGAGGGGCGTGGTTCTACCTTGTAATTGCGTGCCTAGGTCTTTTCCAGGCTGATAACCACCCTTCATCATTATTTGTCAACCAGAGGTACTCATGCACTTCCCTTGCTTTATGGCATCCAGTGGATAAGGAGTAAGAGTGGCGGTCTTTAAAGGATCAGCCACCGGACGGTAGACCTGTAATACCGACAGAAAAGGTTGTCGGCTAGGTGAAGAAGTTGGCTTGATATTCAAGGAGTGAGCAGCAGCAAGGATTGACATGCTCGTAACTTTAATGATTCGTCATTTGTAAGGAAATTTGAGGCACTGATGATTCGTAGAAGGAATCGCCTCAAGGGTTTTAATATAAGGACGGCTCAAAATAGACTTTAAGGAAGGATCGATTTCCAAAATGTGAAATTCGACCTCAACATAACATATAGGGCCTAACTCTACTTTTAAATAGACCATTCTCAGAGGGGAACAGGTGGAGTTATCATATACTGTAACAGAAATTGGGCTAGGCAGCTATTTTTCCTTGGGTACACCACATAGTTCAAGGGTCTTCGGAGGCAGGACATTAATTGAAGCCCCTGTGTCGACCAGACATGCATCTACGGCCTTTTTGCAGATATTGACCGTAATACTGAGAGCCATACTCCTACTGAGAGCCATACTCCTGGCTGCTAGTGGTGCTAGTTCTGAAGCATGAAATAAGATAGAGGGCTGATCCCCCTGTAGAACTAGTAGTGCGGTAATCTTCTCTATTGGCACGTCTTCGTTGACCATCACTTTTTGTAGATATTCCATCAGAGCTTCCTGATGGGTTTTCGATCTCTTGATCAACTCCAGCACAGAGATTCGTACCGATGTTCTGTCCAGTTGTTTCAGCTAGTCATATTGAGTGCCTGGTACACTCTCATCGTTATGCGCTTCCTCTGGCGGCTGTGATGGGCCGTTTCTAACTGTAGATTGAGGAAAGACTTTATTGTAGATCCTCCCACTCCGGAGTGTATGTTCTTCACTAGTGGAAGGGCCGGGTGATAACTTGAGCACCGCGGGGTTAGTAGATGGCGTAGATAGTGTGACTGGTTGGTATGCGGGTGATGGCGTGGGATTAGTTGATGATGGCATGGTGCGAATGAGGAGTTTAGAGGGTTGGATAGTGGAGGGGTAAGTGGTTGGTGCGGATAATGTGGGGAATGGTACGCGGAGTAATGGTTTGGATGGTTGTATGGTATTTGGGTAGGCGGTGATGGTAGTAGATGATGTAGGGAATGGTATGCGGAGCAATGGTTTGGATGGCATGAGGGGTGCGTAATTAGCTTGCGGTAGGTTGTTTAATAGAGGCGTAGTGGCGTGAGGTGTAATGGGTTTGAGGAAGGCGGGCGGTGGTGATGGGTTAATGGGCGTAGGTAAACGGTATGCGGGTGTTGGTATAAACGTGATGGTAACGGGTTGTGGTTTAGGTATATAGAGGGTACGGCGTGGTGGTTGCTCAGTGGTGCTCGGAATGTGACATGTTGAATAAATAGATGAAGAGTCTTCTATCTTCCACTGTTGCCCTCGATTAGTCTTAGACTGACTATTTGTTAAAATGGGGGCAACTTGATTCTAGTGCTGGTGTTCCGGAAGTGGGTTATGCACTATACCCATATTCAGGGGTGCTGCCGCCTGTGCCGGCGCTCTTGGTTGTTGCTGTTGTTGGGGTTGCTGTTGTTGTTGTTGGGGCCTTCTTGCCTTCAAGGCGGATATATACTTCCTCATTTCTTCTCAATCAATGCCTCCCTGCTCGTTGAGATCATGAATATAATCTCGGAATAGGAAGCATGTATCTATGGTGTGTCCAGGTTGTCTGTGGAAATAACAATACCTGGAAGTGTCGGCATTTTGGGGCCAAACTGTTTTTTCTCTTGGCAAAACCAAAGCATTGGCTGCCATTAAAGCATTAAAGATATCTGATAAGGATTCTGGAAGGACTGGATATTCTGCCCTTTTCGGGCCTAGAGGCTTTCTCTGCTGGTTATAATCAACAGGAAGAGGCATATTGTGGTATGCCGGCGGTGCGCGTGGCTGGTACTGCTGCTGTTGTGGGGGCTGATACTGTAATTACTGTTGTGGCTGCTGTGGTGGTTGCTGGTTTGGCTGCTGAGGCCGCTGGGACTGAGGCTGTTGATACTGTGGGTTCGGCTGCTGCTGTCTGTAACCCTGCTGGTTTGGCTGGCTGCTGCGGCCGTTGGTACTGTGGTTGCTGACTCCTCACGAATTGGGGCTGATTGTTGTTCATGGTACTAATCTGCTCATGGGAGAACGTGCCCTCAGTGGTTGGACTTGTGCTAGGAGAATTTGGCACGGCAGGCTTCCGAGGTGGAGGCCTGCTAGGTCGGTGATGATCAAAGACACTAGAGAATGTAGCATCCTTGAAAGCATTTTGGACCGTGCTCTTTCATAAAGGTCTGCCATGTTGGTCAAGTTGTTCAGGGCGATGACTAACTTAAACTGAGGTGTAGTATTGGAGATTAACATTTTTACTTGCTCTGACTCAGACAGGTGATCTTTAACTTTTTCTGCCACGTTTCTTCATCTATCAGCAAAACTGACAAATTCCTCGTCGGGCTTCATTTTTTCTGCTATCAGGTCAGTAATTGACAGGGAGGGGGCAACTCTATCCTGGTATCGTTGAATAAATTTTCGTGATACGATACCGTAGTCCGTTACTTCAGATGACTTTAAAGAAAAGAACCATTCAAGGGTTGGTCTCTCCAAGGATTTCCTGAACAGAAAGGCCAACGACCTCTTGTCGTTTTGCCAGAAAGAAGACTCGTACATAAACTCCTTCAAATGAATGAAGGGGTTACTAGTACCATTGTATTTTGTATATACTGGCATCTCGAAGGGTGGCAAATGGAATACGGGCAGACTTGACAGGTTAATTTCGGGTGTAGCTTTAACTCCCATCATTTTCTGAAAGTTATTGAATTGTTTGTCCATACGCTCCATCTTCGCGAGCAGAGCCTGAGTCGTCAGATTAGACTGAGGAGGGGGAGGTGGTGGTACATGATAGGCATGCTGCCTAGAGTATGTGGGGCAAGGAGGACAATAAGGTTGAGGTCCGGCAGTGCTTACACCATGCCCGAGGGCATCCTGGTAAGTTGGCGTAGGCGGCCTAGCCGGTTGCCTCGAGGAGGACAGTTGTGGCCCAACTGGCCGAGAAGTTGAAACCTGAAGGCCTTCCATGGCCTGGTGAATGAATGAAGTATGCTGAGGAGGAGGTTGAGGAATGACAGGGGGGACCACAGGATTCGGTCCAGTAGACGCTACAGGCGTCTTCCCTTTCAAAATGGATTGGATTGCCTCAAGTTGTTGAGGATCCAAATGGAAGGCCAGAACTCCCAGGGCGTTGACCAGATCAGAAGGATTAGATGAGGAGGGTTCATTCGGGTCTACGCCCCCCTCAAAGACAGGATTAGAAACCGCATGCACATGCGGGGGAAGATCAGGATTGTGCTGATTATGGACAAAAGGAGGAGGGATTTGGGGATTTCCCTCATGTTGAAATGAATAAGAATTGGGATCACGGGGGGCATTAGCATCTCCCCCGTTCTCATAGTGATAGTTGGATTCAAGAAGGGCATTAGCATCTCCCTCATAATTGACCAGAGCATCTGAAGCCATGCTCAAATCCCTATCTGATCGAAGTAGTATGATATTAGATTTTTTTCAAAGATTTGCAGACAAGTTGCACAGAGATTAAGCAATCAAGTGGATGTTTAACGTTATTTCAGGATTCCTTGTTAGGTTATTTGGATTCAATTAATCACAAATTCACTCAATGGGTAGGGTCCTAATTTCAGTTCAATTTTCACCGTTATACTCTATGTCTTTCTCTCACAACGTTATGAAAATCTAACAGTACTTCGATTGGTACAACCAGCCCGATGAATAAGGAGGAAAGACCTCCGTCTTTAACGCCAACCACTCTAGTCTGATCGAGGGACCGACCCAATTAAAGAGAGGTGAAGACGTCAAGAAAAGTGTTCCTATGAGAAAAAGGGGGTGTTAGCCCCAATGCGTATGACCTATGGCCGGGATGGCTTCTAATGCTTATTACATAATGTGTGGTAGTAAGTAGATCAGAAATCTGAAAACTGAAGAAAAAAACAAGAAACTGCCTGAATCGCGTCGCTGTACCTCGACGCTATTCAAAACAGAACCTTATTTTCCTCGCAGAAGCTCATGCAGCAAACAACAAAGAATTTAGCCTGAAAGGCGTCTGGGTTGGGCGACGCAATATAAAACGCGTTGTTGTTCCTGGACGCTTTTAAAGCCACAGAATGAACAATTTAGGAGGAATTTCTGGATCGATTCCTCCTTAAACAAACAGAATAAAAGCGGTAAATAATTGGCTCATGCGAAAAAAAATTTATTTCAATTTTTTAACAGGATGATTTATCATGTAAACAATAAAACATTCAACCAATCACACATGTTTCTTATCACAACCACAACTCCTCAATCAATCAAACGAGAAGGGCAAGATCTTACCGCAAGGATGTGCACGTGGGAATAACGACCAAACTAAAAACTTACCGATCGGTGAGGGCGTGTCGAGAGACACAGGTGGTGCACCGATTTGACCCAAGTCAAACTAATTCTGGTACTTTTTCTATTTTATTTTATTTTTTCGTATTTGGATTGGCTTTAGGGGCTGAAACCAGTTCAGCTACTGCTGATCTCAATCTGGATCGGCTGATCAGCCTGATCCTGTAATCCATGCAATTGGCTGAAAGTCTGTTATATTATGAGCTTCATCTTTTCCATGGCCCAGGAAAAAGAAATAACCAAAGCAGATGATGTTGCCTTCTGTATCTCAGCTATGGAGAAGAACCTCCTCAGAGTGATGTTCAATGAGTGCTTGGCTGCAAGCACACAGATTCATGGGCAGCTCCTTTCCAGCATGATGATGATAATTTTGTCTACATCCTTGTTCAAGCACCTTTTTTTGGCCTTGCATTTGCTGATGCTTTCATAAGCATAACATCCTGCATTTCTGCATTTATTCCTTTACACTGGGGAGGACCTGGGATTGATTTTTAGAAGCCCATTCCTGAGTCTCAAAAGCCCTTCGGATATTTTTACAAAAAGATTTGGATGTGTATGGTCATTCTTGTATGGGAATCTTTGTCCTCTACTCTACATCAGGTTACATCATAAATGAAGAATGACTAGATTGCTAACTAATCTAGTGATGCAGACCCTATCAAATACGAAAAAGGGAAATGGAATGGGCCGAAATGCTTAAGGGATCAACTATTTTTCTTGTTGTAGCCAAGATATTTCATCTGAAAAAAAAGAGATGATTTCTCACATTAGCTACTTGTCATAATGTTATTATGTGAAAGCTGTTCTTAACGAGTATATCATGTACTTCCTCTTTAAATATACATACTGTCACCTACACCTCTGGTTACATTCCAATAGCAAGGAGAGGAATGTGCTCAGAATATCCCATATGAATTAACGTTTATATGGAAATGAGCTAGAAATGGCTATCTTACCTATGCTCACTCAGAAGAGTGCTCCAGGTTGGGCATTTTTAGTGAAAGCATTATTTCCCACACACAGGTGCAGTTTAACTCATTGCTTAGGTTTACATTGGGTCGATCAAAAGCCCATATGATCAGAGTATGGGTGAGACACAGTTATGAAAGGCATACATGATGTTCACATTTTAAGAAGGGCTTTTATGTACATATATTTCTAGCCACGGGTATTTTTAGAAATACCTATATTTCTAACATGGGTATTAAGGTAAAAATCCTAAAAATGATCCATACAATCTGGATTTTCTAGTTGTGAAGTACATGCAGTAAACATGATATTGTAGATAGACAAATCCTAGGTAACCTTGCACACTGCATTGGTGCATCCCATATTCACATTGGTCCGTCATGTTTTATTTCATGTGATACAAAGTTAAATACTTATCCGGTGTCTACTTTTTATTTTGTGTATATAGACTTTATTTTGCAATATCATGTTTTACTCTTTATATGCTCTTGTGAGCATTTTAATTAACCTTCTTACATTGTTATGGTTATTGTTCAACTCCCACAGAGCATTATTTACTTCCTTTTGACAATTGGGCTTGAGGTCATACCATCCCGTAGATTAAGTTCTCTCACAACCGGGTGGTGGCAGAACTTTCAAATGAATTACCAGAGCTTATCACAGACTTTGCAAGAGCCTCTTCTTGGATCATCCCAAACTGATATTTTTAATGCTGGTGAAGATGTAGATGTACAAGCAGAACGAGAAAGGGTGATTTCAGGTTTTGCTGACAATGGGATTATCTCCCTGCACAATCTTCGTAAGGTATATTTAAGCTCTTTGTAGAATGTCATTTTAGCTGACATTTCTGTTTTCTTAAATTGAAATATTCACCGAGTTTTTTTTTATTTCCATCAGGTGTACCCTGGTGGACGAAATCACAGTGCAAAAGTTGCAGTTAATTCATTATCCTTCTCTGTTCAAGAAGGAGAATGCTTTGGTTTCTTAGGAACAAATGGAGCTGGGAAAACTACGACTTTATCAATGTTATCAGGTAGAAAGGAACATTCTATTAGATCTACTGTGTGATCTAGGACTTATATTTGTTTTCAAGCATTGCTATGGACACCGGGGTGGGCATAGCATACCACACTCTGCCTCTGCCTTTGGAACCTAAGTTTAGGACACAAAAAGTGCAATAATATCCCTCCTTATATCTTCAGATAAGATGTTGAAGGTGAAGTGTGGTATGTCACACTGAAATCATATGGCAGAGAGAGGCTGTGTGGTATGCCACACTGAGGTCAGCGTGGTACCATTGCATTCCTCTTTATTCGCTTTCCTAATTCTGCCTTGTGCATTGTTTATTGGCTCCTTGCCCTGGAACCAAGCATCGGAGGAGGAAAATTTACTGCTTTAAAATAACATAAGGACCTAGTTTCTTACGTGAATATTGATCTTTTTGTATGTGAACTGCAGTTAAAAGTTAGCTCCCATATAAGTTGGAGACTCTTGGTGTATTCAAGTTCTTTCCTGTGGTGCCATCAAATTGAAATCAAAAGAGTTTTAACTTTTGAGAAAAACGTAGCTTTATCATTCTACTAATTTCACAATCTAGTAAAATGGTGTGTGCTGTGTCTGGATAATTCGAGTCTGAGCAGTTTTAAGGAATGAGCAATTGCTATAATTAGTTTTACCTGTCTGCTTCAAATGATTCTTTAGTGATTTTCTTTAGAGTTGATGGTAAATGATGATTTTTCCAGTTGTGTGGCTGGGGGTTCAGTGGTCTCCTTTTATGGCAAGCTAAGTAGGAGAATGTGGGAAAACCTTGGCTAGATTATGGCCTGATGATGATCTGTTGGAAACTTTGTTGGTAACTTCAGCATGCTAATGTTGAACAGGTCGCTTTTGTATTCATGGTGACTTTAGGGAAATTTGATTTCCTATTGAGCACAAATTCTTTGTATGTGGTCAACACCTATGTGGTGATATCTGAGATATTGTTAGTGAAGATATACTAATGTTTTTATTGGGAAACATTTTGCTGCATGCTACTCCTTTGTGTTTTGGTTTTTGATTGATCTGGGTGTCTGTTCCCAGGGGAGGACTATCCCACTGATGGAACTGCATATATTTTTGGAAAAGATATACGATTGCATCCTGAAGCTGCACGTCAGCATGTAAGACTTCCTGAATTATTTGGTTAGTGCATAATGGTTTTGTTTGTTGTGATGGTAGACAAATAGTCAACTGTTGATTGTTTTGCAATTATTACTGATGGTACTTCAAATAATTTAGCTCTTTTGCATTGTGTCAAATAATTTACCTCTTTTGCGTTGTTGCACTCACAGGTTGGTTATTGCCCACAGTTTGATGCACTTCTAGAATTTCTGACCGTTCGGGAACATCTAGAGTTGTATGCAAGAATAAAGGCTGTCCCTGAAATTAAGATGAAAGATGTAGTGAAGATAACTTGTTCCTTTTCCTCTTTGTTTTTTAAGTAATGAATGCCTATTTAAGCGTCTAATCCATCTAATGTAATTGCAAAATTTTGACTGACTTCACAGATCGTCAATGAAAAGTTGATGGAGTTTGACTTGTGGACGCATGCAGACAAAGTTTCATGTTCCTTAAGTGGGGGAAATAAGCGCAAATTGTCAGTTGCGATCGCAATGATTGGAGATCCTCCTATAGTTATCCTTGATGAGCCATCCACAGGTTTTCACAGAGAATTCTTTTGTAATTACACATTTATGTACATTTGTTATAAATATTTTTATTCAATTTGCTTCACATCATGCCTATTATTTAGTGTAATTAGAAGCATAATACAGCATAAAACTGTAAATCATTTTGCCTTTTCTTCCACTTTTTTCCATTTATTTTAGGTATCACTTGAGTTATGTTCTCAGGGTATCTCGTTTAGTACCTGCTGCCTATACAAAAGTGTTTGGGGATCCACATTATTTTAGGTGTCACCCTTAAATCATGTTCTCAGGGTATCTAGTTTAGTACCTGATTTCATACATGAGTGTTTGGGGATCCACATTTCTGAAGTCATCAAACTCATCACAAACAGATGAACCATAATTCTTTGAATAAAATCTATTGAACTTCAGGAAATGTTTGACCTTGTTGCCAGCATTCTTAGTCTGGGAAAATGACATATGCAGACAACAGGAGTTCCATCTAGATTAGCATAATATGCTTTAAAATCGAAGAGTAGAAGTGTTTCTCAAAACAAGTTTCTCAGTTTTTTTTCTTTTTTTTTGGGTAACCTCGAGTACAGAACACCCTCTGGCACAACCTAAACCTATTACAGCTACTCCCCTGTTGTTGATCTGGAGATACTAGACAATTGCCCTCGAGCTTCTCCTCAAAACGAAAGGAATGCCCAAGCAATCAGGGTACAGATTGGACTCTGTGTTGAGAACTTTGTTGTGAAGGATGATCTCCAAACTACTTGCTGTTGGCATCCCTTGGTAAACTATGAAGCGCCTTCCACCCTTTAGGTGCTTTGACATGATTATGGGTATATCCTTCCATAGTTTCTAGAGTTTCCTTTTTTTGAAAGTGGATGGTACCACTGCATTGTATTAAATAGGAAAAAATATATAAAAGTAAAGAAACAAAACTCTCTAACCTCATTCTACATAACACCAAAAAGGTGAATCACTATATATCTTCCAAAAGAACAAAAAAGGAGGAAGTATCCTCGTGATCTTTACAGATACTCTCATCCAATCCCTAACATGTCTGGAAACAAAGGAAACCAGTCTACCCTGAGAAGTAGCCTCCCTCCTGAAGATTCTTTTATTTCTTTCTGTCCAGATAGCCCATAGAGTGGCATGAAGGATCAGCCACCACATGATCCGATCTCCTTTGAGAGGAAAAGTGGCGGGCCAAAGCCGAATCAACTCCTCCACGCAGTCCTAAAGATTCCCACTAGGTTCGACTTGTGAAACAAGCCTTGCCAGACCAATGAACAAAAAATATGGTCAAGCCTTTCATCAACCTCCCCACAAAGATTGCATGTACTGGGGATATCACAATCAAAATGACTCAAACAGTCCGCAGTGGGAAGTGTTCCATTCAAAATCCTCCAAACCAAGATCTTCACCTTCAAAGGAGACTTTGGAGTCTAAATGTGTCGAGGTTATGACTGCCTCCATCCGCAATCAAACTGTAAGCTGACTTGACCGAGAAGGAGCCTCGTCCCTTCCAAGTCCACACCAAGCTATCTGGGCCGGAAACATCCAACATGAAATCCTGAAGATTGTGCATGAAGGCTATAAAGTCAAGAATCTCATGATCCTTAAGATTTCTTTTGAAGGTAGGGACCCAAATCTCCCCATTACCTGACATGTCAGTCATCTGCACCACAGAGGCCTCTTGGTGGGTAGCAATGGCAAAAAGTCTTGGAAAGGCATGCAAAGTGGGATAAATCCGCACCACTTATCCTTCCAAAAAGAGCAAGTCCTACAGGCAATGTGTCCAACGGGTTGACTTGTTTGAGTCAGCAAACCTCAGGTGACTCAACACTAACAATCTCTCTCAACTGAACCTGGTCATGACTGCTTTTTCTTTGCTTTAGCCATCTTAGGTCCAACCAGTTAGCAAAAAGGGGGAATTCCATACTTATCCTTGAGGATGAGTCAGAAGTAGGGTTGTCAATGGGCCAGGCTGATGTGCGGGCTTCTGGGTCAGGCTAGCTCTGGGTTGGGTTTCAGGCCGACACTTTGAGCCTGCGCACCACAGTCGGGCTGATGGAAGGACCGATGGGCCGAGCCTGCCACCCTGCTAGTCTTGCCAGCCCACAAATCTAGGACCACCCCCCACCCCAGGATCCCATCCCTCATCTTCATTGCCGTCTCCAGCACTTCATGATGCAGCGATGGGCGACCTCAACTCGGCCAGGCGGAGGCAATGGTGCGACAGAGCACTGCTTGGGAAAAGTGGCGCATGCAGTGGCTGACGTAGAGCCTGTAGAGGATCGCCGAGCACAATGTGCAGGGAAGCCTCAGGCCCCCACGCATGAGTGTGCTGCACAGGTAGCCACGCAGCAGTAGGCGCATGTGCAGGCCACCGGCCGCACGACCTCCACTTACTCCCAGAAATCGGGCTCTAGCCTTGTTGGATCCATGCATAAGAAATCCCTAAGGTATTTGTCACCGCCGCAGGCACCGCCGTCGGCCTCGTCTTTAATTTGTCCCCCATCTCCTCAATGATCCCCAGCACCGGCAGGGGCGGCCATGGCAGCGAGCTTGGGGAGGCTTCAGCAGTGGAGGAGGTGGGGGCGGGGGCGGAGGCTTCACCGACGTGGGCGATGGTGGACGGGAGGGCATAGGGGCAGGTCACCGGAGAGCTCATCTACTCTAAGAAGAATGGAATTTTCAGGCTGGGTTGGGCCCTAAGGGAACCCACAGGCTTCATAAAGGAGGTGCGGGCCGGGCCGGGCCCAGCCCATTGACACCCCTTAGACTCAGAAGATGAAGAGGATAAGGGGCAGAGTGGTCTTTCATGTAATGATTAATGGGCTAAGGCTTTAAAAACTAGAGTCTTACAACTTCCAAGTAGTCGATAGTTTTCTTTAGGATATGAGTGAGCCTCTGTGTAAATCTCTTGGGGTTTACTCAAGGTGTAGGCACGGCAAGCTCAAGGTTAACAAGGGATCTTTGTCAGTTGGAGATGGTGTGTCTGCCCAATCAAAGGGGGAACCTTCTGCAATCAGCAATGGCTCACCTCTTCTCAACTTGTATAGGATATGGATTCGCCAACCAAGCATACAAGGGGGGGAAGCCCTATCCAAAGGACGGGGATTGACCCTAGCTTTCCTAGGGGAATGGCTCAAGAAGAGATCACTTTGCCTTCTCTGCCTGGTTCATTACCCTCTTCCTCTCCCTTATTGTGCACAGCTGGATGCAACAGATATTCTGCGGAGGGGGACAATAAGACATGGAATATGATGGTGATAGCAAGAATAAGGGTACAGCTGTCTCTGAGTGGCTAATGCCAAGACTTCATCTAGTCTTGGAATGTTGATTAGATTTTTTCTAAGGTGGTGTAGATTGGCCTTAATCTTTATAGCAACGTTTGTTGGTCCCCGCACATTTCGCTAAATAAGGCAAGAATGAAGATTATGAAAATGTTTATCAATCAAGAGCTTTTTAGTGTGGTACCTTGTATTTAGGGTACTTTGGTTGGTTTTTGATTTTTTGTGTGTTTTAGAGCAGCCAATTCTTTTGGGGGGATATAGTTCCTTTTAGAGTCACTACCATATAAAGGATTGGTCTTGCATAGTACTTTGTGAATTTTCTTTTACGCCTTCTGGGTCCTCATATAAGCAGCAAGTTCTGTTCATCTGTATCACTATGAGGGGGTTTACATGAGGACTGTCTTTATAATTTATTAACTTTGTGGTAACCCCCTACCCTTTGTTGAAGGAAAAAGAAGGGTTTTTCTGGCTTGCAACTAAGTTGCACCGCGAGGCCTATCAGATGTGTCCCCTATTTTTTTGTTATGTACCGTGATGTTGGCATTATGCACCAGTTTTAAATAACTTAAAGTACATTATCGTCATTTAGAGCCCTATCACTTTAGAGGACATGTCAACCTATTTCAAGAGGTATCGACAGCTGGGAGGTTCAACTTCTCAGGTTAAAATGCTCTTGATTCCACATGCAGTATGTTGGAGCATTTGGAGACATGGAAATGGCAGCGTTTTCAGAGGAAGCAAAATTTATGTTGAGAACATTTGTTTTCAAGCAGCAGGTTTACTCTATCATCGGGGCAGATGTATTCTTTGTATTTCTGTGGATGACTAGTCGAGGATTATTCAAGTTTTGTAAGAATTTCAGTTCATTTTCTCTACAACAATGTAGTAGTTTGCTTTCTTTGAAGGTTAGGAATCTCTCCTACTTTCAAAATCTGGATCTACTACCTGTATTTAATAAAATTGGTGGTGCATACCACAATTTCTTTCCCCCCCCAAAAAAAAATCATTTAGAGCCTTATTCCGATTATCTGGTATTGGCTACATGAATCGTGTTCTACCACAATCTATCCAATGCCATGTTTGTAGTTAACCTAGGAAGGTCAAGTCCTTTCTCACAATGCGAAATCATTTAAATTGGGCTGTTCCCTGGGTTCTTTTGTTTGATCTCACTTTCTACCATTGTTTAAGAGGCAACGCCTCAAGGCACTAAGGCATATGCCTCCAGGCAAGGCACTAGAAAAATGCCTTCAGGCATGCGCCTCAGCCTGTTTACCTGAGGCTTGACTTTTTATTAATTGAGGCATGCACCTCATGCCATTTACTTGACACTTGCGCCTTGAGGCAGTGAGACAATGGGATGCCTCATGCCATTTACTTGACACTTGCGCCTTGAGGCAGTGAGACAATGGGATGTTTCAAGGTAGAACTAAGGTTTATCCCTCTTTTATTGTCCTTATACTATGACTCAATAATGGCAATTCTATTGGATTAACAAAATAAAAGGATTTGGATTAAACCCTACTCTTTTACTTCCAATGCCAAAAGAGAGGCCAGTAACTATGGCACTTGCTGTTTCAATGTCAAGTAGTAATTCATGGCTGCCACCCCCACTCTTATAGGCTCTATCATAGAGTTGAAATAGCATTAATTCATGGAAAATCAATATCATTTTAGTTTTTTTCCACAATTTTAAGGTTCTTTCCCTAATGCCTCAAGGCTTATGCCTCAAGACTTTTTAGACTACGTTTCTAACTGGGCTGAACCAGAGCAATGGTGCACATGACCAAACCATCTAGAGCCTATTTCCCTAAGCTTCTTGTCAATTGTAGCTACACCTAACTCTCCATGTATATGTTTGTTAAGAATCCTATTTTCTTGTCTTATCGTGCATTCATCTCAACATCCTCATCTCTGTTACATACATTTTCTGTCTATGTTCTTTTCTTACTTCCCAAAATTTAGTCCCATACAATATAGCAGGTCTCACAATGGTTCTAAAATTTGTCATTTCCCAATGATGAATCATGAGCATAAATAACTTACCAACTTAAGTTAAAGATAATAATTTTTGTACTGTAGGAAATGCATTGATTACAATGAGTTAGAAAAACACATTGGACTAGCTCGACATCAGACTTTAATGACTCTTACTTCACAAGCCTTTTAAAGATAATTTTCTAGGCTAGGCACCTAACACCCAATCCCTTCTCACTACATGAAATGGGGATAGCTTAGAGTCCTCCTAGAGGCTTGAAATGGAAGATGTTGTGTGTCAGTCGTTTCAATTCATCTATTTTCTCTTTCCTTTAATTGATTTTATCAGAAAGATATATTGAGCTATGATAGTGCAAAATTAGGTATGGATCCTATTGCCAAACGGTTTATGTGGGAAGTTATTTCACGCCTGTCAACCAGACGAGGAAAAACAGCTGTCATTTTGACAACACACAGCATGATGGAAGCTCAAGCACTGTGTACTCGGATTGGAATAATGGTATAGTTACAGTAAATATTTTGATCTTACATGCTTTGAAACTCGTAAACTGTAACTAAACTTTGTTGTCCTGGTTATGAAATGTAACAGGTCGCAGGTCAACTGAGATGCATTGGAAGCCCTCAGCATTTGAAAACACGTTTTGGGAATCATCTTGAGCTTGAGGTATGTTGTAAGGCCCTTATTCTTATGTGTTGAATTATGCGTCACAATTGCCTCTTTTTGCTCTCAGGTGAAGCCCACTGAAGTGAACTCTGGAGAGGTTGCTAGACTCTGCAAAAGAATCCAAGAAATACTTTTTGATTTCCCTTGTCATACACATGGACTACTCAGTGACCTAGAAGTCTGCATTGGTGGTAGTGATACCATTTCCTCAGATAATGTGTCAGAAATCAGTTTAACTCGGGAAATGATAATTTGGATTGCACGGCACCTTGGACATGAAGAAAGTATTCGGACACTTGTCTCTTGCAAGCACACATCTTCCACACCTGTTACTAGTGATGTTTTTGACGAACAATTGTCAGAACAGCTTGTTCGAGATGGTATTCTCAAGCTTTCAACCTCTAAAAGTTAGCATCTTTAAAAGTTGCATGTGTTTTTCAATGTTGTCACCGAACCTTGATTTTGATGTGATAATGATTTTTCAATTAAATATCGTGACTCTCCCATTCTAGATATGATCTGTTCAGGACTTTGCTTCATCAAGACATTGATATGACACCAACGTCCAAATATCATATCACTCACCATGTAGGTAGGGTGCTTCACCTGATAAAACTACTTGAAGCACTGGATCTAGCTACTCAGTTATGTCATTTTGTTTTTTACAAAATTTCCTAGGCATGTCTGATAGATAGAACTGCCTGCATTTTTCTGTGTAAACAATTATATGGTGTCACACGTTGAAATTAGCAGGTAAACAGTACCCTGATATTAAAAATGGTACACTCAAATTGCTATCCTAAAGAGAAATATGTATAGAATAAATAATGTAAGTAAGATTGGTTCATATGAGTATCAGATAGTGTGGATTTGCAATCAGAACTTCATGTCTTTTATGACAAAAACATTTTATGACATTAATGACCCAACTGATTTAAAACTAGATGTTATCTTCTGAGGTATGTTGTTCCGTTTTATTTGTTGTTCAAAACAACGTTTGCCGTATCGTACCGGATCGGGCTGACTCGTACGAGTCAACTCGATTCTGGGCCGACTCGATCCTCTGGTACGCACCGAGTCAGACCGGATCGTGCCGACTCATACATGCTTAGAAATGTTTTTAGTTGAGTTTCTCCTATTTGATAAGTAGAATTATGTTCTTATATCAATTAATAGGATACATTTATCTAAAATGTGACTTAAACTCATTAATTTTAACAAACAACTCATTGATTTTAACAAACTCATTGGTTGGACTCGTGTGACTCATACAAGTCGGACCGAGTCGGCCCGAGTCGGATCGGTATCATACCGTATCTGGGAAGATACGATCCGATACGGATCAGCGATACGGCGAACCTTGGTTCAAAAGGAGTTAGAGAGGCTTCTAGTCAGATCCATGTTATGTAATATGCTCATATGATGTTCATCACCTTCCGAAATAGAAAATGTCTCATTTCTGACAACCTCTCTTGTAGCTTCCAACAATTTTACATGAATGTTGATACTTGATACTCTAGCATACGAGTAATAAACTAGATCTTTTTCTTCTTCTAGGGTAATCTTCTCATTGCGTGTGTTATTGTCATATAACATATTCTGGTTGGCATGGTTTGCCGTATCTTATCGAATCGTGCCTTCTCATATGAGTCGACTCATATCTACACGAGTCCGATACATTGGGATGCATGGACTCGCCAATACACATCTGACTCGAGCTCACTCGATGCAACTTGTGCCGGCTCGATGTGATGTAACTCGTATGTGACTCGTGCCAACTCATGCAATATGCTGCAATCTGGCATGGATCGTTGCGATCCAGCTCGAGCCCATTCGATATGACTTGATGTGACATGTATCTTATCAAGTACAATTTTTCTAATTTAATAAGTAATTAGAGTTTTTTTCTCCAATTGGTAAATAATTGGGTTTTTTTCTCCAATCTAATAGGTAATTTACACTTATATTGATTAATAGGGTAGATTTCTCCTAAATTTGGCTTAAAGTCATTACCAATAATAAACCACTTGAATTAAAAGTTTATTTATTTCGTAATTATTCATAAAATTAAATAACCTGAAAAAAAAGAAATAGGCCTGAATTGGCCTGACTCATGTACTCATGTAAGTCGGAGTGAGTCAGCCAAAGTCGGATGACTAGGATCGGTATCGTACCATATTTGGGAAGCTACAATCCGGTATGTATCAGCAATATGGCAAACTTTGTTGGTTGGTTGCTGACCAAGGGAAATGCTGTGTTATCATCTTGTGACATATTCTGGTTGGTTACTGACCAAGGTAAATTCTGACCTCCTTTTTAATCTTGCCTTTTTCTTGCATGTAGGTGGTATCCCACTGAGAATATTTTCTGAATGGTGGCTGGCCACAGAAAAGTTTTCAGCAATTGATAACTTTATTCTGTCTTCATTTCCTGCGGCCTCATTTCATGGGTGCAGTGGATTGAGTGCTAAATACCAGGTAAATGTTTTGTTAACTTCTCTAGTATAAAGGAGCTTTATTATTCATCTATCTGTATGCTTCAGATACAGTAATCATTGAACAGATCCATACTTCTGAACACTGTAGCTTCATATTCATATCTTTTATGGATCATTTATTTGTTGCTTTCTTCTATTTTGTTTGGCCTAATCATTTAAAATCAGTTATACAGTCTTGTTTACCTGACTGAATTTGAAATTTCTTCAAAATTTTATTTAAAAATAATATGTTTATCCAAGTTGCATATCTTTCTGAAGAGCTTGGATGGTTTGAGTATTTCCACTTGCTGAAACTTTCGACTGCTAAAAAGACGGACCAAGATTTGTTAACTGGTTTTTTAGTGATTTTTTTCCAGTGAATATTCTTAAAAGTTCCAGATGTTTTTGACCGTGTTATTTTGTCCTCAAAAAAGAAACTCTGAGAACATGTTCTTTAATATTTAGGAATCAATAATGTATGAAACTGGCTTGCTGATTTTGTTAGGCATCAAGAGAACATGAGGAGAGTTTGGAGCACTTATTCCTTAGGTGCTTCTTTTAACCTATGGTTTCTTTGTGATGACCATCATCATCAAGCATTACAAGCTTTGGAGGAGAAGCATAAACATAACACTTTGACAGCAAGAAATTGGCTTTCTTCCTCAATGAATGCCACTATTTCAGGATTGAAAACAAGTTTCCTCATGCAAACTTCCAAACTTGCACCCGCATAAACAACCTGCAGCCAATGTTGCATTATTTTCCTGAAAGTATTAATAGAAATGGAATATAGTGTCAGTCCTGTTGCAGTCAAAAATCAATGGAGGGGTAAAGACTTCAAAGAAACCCCCATTGAGATAACACCACATAAACATACCCCTTCTCATGGATGGTAACTTACTAGCTATTCTAGTTTTACATAGCAAAAGCCACCCCTAGAAACAAGGGCATGTAGGAACACCATAAAAGATTGTGCCCTCAAATTGGAACCCTAGGCGAAGGCACAAAGTACATAATGTGGCATTATGTCCCAACATCATTGGCCCAAGTGGTCCAAGTCCTAACTGCCAGGTGGGTACCTATAAAAGAATTCCATATAAGCCAGCCCTGGTTTTATATTTTTGTTCATTTTCCATGCTCTAGAATCAGACAAGGAGTCAATAAATGCAAGGACAGATGGGAAATATCAGAGTTGCCAAAAAAACAAAGATATAGCACTATTTACTGATCCTAACAAGAGAAATGGTCTTTGATGGATACAAACTCCCAAAAGGTGAGACCTTATTATGCAAAGAAAGGTTCCAAGGATCGGCCCTGGGCACAGGATCAGCCAGTCCTAGACGGACCTGAATCAGCCAATCATAACCTAATCTGACCAATCTAGGGCTGATGCCAGCCAAACCAAGGTTGGCAGGGATTGGTCCAACTTCTAGCGAGAAAAGAGAGAATCTTTCTACATCTAGCTTCTCTTAATTTCTTATTTCTCTTTGTTCTCAGAGCTTATCGAATATCCATTGTGTACATTTAGATGGCATCTTCATATGATTTTTTTTAATAAGTTTGGTAGGTTTTTGGTACATTTAGATGGATGAGTTTAGTAATTTTGTAGGATATATATATATATCATATTTAATAATATCAAACTGATGAATTTATATTTTTTATGAAATGTCCCCTCAAATGCCTAGGCAATGGTCTTAGGCATTTAACGCTAAGGCAACGCCTTGGTCACCTTACACCTTTAACCACATTGCAAGGTTTGGCAGTTGGTCTCCTTTATGCAACCCTTTGCTGTTTGGTGGTTTCCTCATTTGTGATCTGGTCTTGGAATGGGTGGACGAGGTTAGAAGGTTATCATTCTTCCGTTTGGTGTAAATTTGAGCATTAATGTGCTTTTCACCATCTTGGTGTGAGATCTTGTGTATGTCAGATTTCCCTTTTAGGGTCAGTTTTTTTTTGGGGGTGAGGAAATTTTCACACATAGATGGACCCTTTGGTATATTTTCCTTTTTCTTGTATACTTGTAAGAAAACAGGACAGGACACCTTCCAGTCTGTCCAGTGAGTGTCCGGCCTATCCTGGCTTATCCCAGTTAGAATTTCATATTGTAGCTTGTGATTTTCCAAGCTCCTTAAGCTCTTTGTAAACTTATTTTAGGGAATTCATTTGATGGATATGCTCCTTTACAAACCCATAAATTCATCCTAAATATTTTTATTGCATTATTTTTTTGTTATTTTCACGTAATATGTTTATTTTGATATATGTGTTGTATTTGTTGGAATATGTATGGAAAAATTTCTAAGATGGTACAGCATAATTGTTGGGGACATTGGGATGTCCCGTCCCAGTAGAAAAATGGGATGGGGACTGGAATGGATAGACAACTATGAGAAAAAGGCCTTTTCTTTCGAAAGGAAATGTGGCTTATAACCTTATGAGAATAAATAGAGGTAGTAAAAATGGGGCGAGAGGAGACGTTCCTTCATGCTGCAATCACAGACATGCTCTACAATATAAGGGAATGGCAGCTACAAGCCTCTCAAACCTCTATCTACTTTTTCATAAGAATTGAGTATAAATCTACGCTAACTATGAATAAAAGAGGATGGTCTAGTATCAATGTTTTCAATGTAAATTTTACTTGCCTAAAAGATGCAGTCATTGCATTGTATCCAAATACCCCAGCAAACACCATGCAATATCTACGTCAAGACCCAAGATTTGAAGCTTCTTTGAGTTTGAGCTTCAGGTTGTAGGCTCTAATATCAATGTTTTCAATGTAAATTTAACTTGCCTAAAAGATGCAGTCATTGCATTATATCCAAATACACCAGCAAACACCATGCAATATCTACATCATGACCCAAACATCTGAAGCTTCTTTGAGTTTGATCTTCAGGTTGTAGAAATATGCCCACCGCTCCTGAGTCATCTGAAACTACATCAGAAAGTTGGCCATTAAGCCAAAAACTTTCCAATATGCTATACATGACCATCAAGTGGTCTACATCGTCAATGCATGGTCACAAAGTATCATGACCGGAGTCAACTATTGTAAGGTATTGTCTACTTTGGGCCTAGCTCAGATGTTCAGACCCCAAAAGGCACCTCATGAATTTTGGGTCCAAGCTTCACATATATAACCAGCAACTTTTTCTCACTCTCTGATGTGGGGATTATCTGGTTCTTGCTCTAACTCCTAGGCATAGTGGCATTTCCATGCCATGGTGTCACTACACCATTGTGTTTTCATGCCCATGTACAGCTGGCATATTTTCCTAACTATTCTTCTTACCCAGATGTTTTGGGTGTTGGCCCCATTACCTACTTTTATCTTGCTCCTTTCTCAATTAATTTGGCTGCCTTTAGCATACCTTTATAGCACACTTATGTCGCGGCACAAGTTAAGCACACTTGCAATGGTGATGGCCTTTATAGCACCTTTTATAGCATACCTTTATATCATGCCTTTGCGATGGTGGTGGCCTTCATAGCACAAAGTTAAGCACACTTCATGAGACATTAATCTATCCCTGCAAAAATGCTTCTTTTACCAACGGTGTCAATGGGTTGGGCTTGGGCTGGACTAGAGGAAGACTGAGCATGACCTGGCTCTTCTAATGCTAGCCTGGGCTTGGCATAGGTACGGTGTTAGGTCTGGATTGGCAGGCCCTCACTCCGCAACCAACTTCCCTTCCTCACATCAACTCCCTTATATGGTCGCGTGGTGAAACAAAAAGAAAGAGGATGAATGACGATGTTGGTAAGATGAAGCTTCAACTCCTGAAGATCATAAAGAGAGATGGAGGGGAACTGTGAGTGAGCTTCAATTTCTGTAAGTGAATGCCTCCATCAAGGAAGATGATAGTGGTTCACTAGAAATGTTGCATTTTGGACAAGCAAAGTCCTAGGAGGGGACAGATGCTGGGTTTAGGGGACTGCCTCAACATTTGATCTACAGGAGAGGAAGAGGGTGTGATGTGGGAGGTGATGTCATGCCTTGATGTTGCTGATGTGGCATTCTTGTTGAGGGGGGAGGGAGGCAGATTGGAGGCTTTTTTTTTTTTTTTTTTTTTTGTGCGTGTGTGTGGGCGGAGAGAGTGCGTTTGACAGAATAGGACCTGGTTAGGGTTATCACCTGCGGAGAGAGATCTTCTCTGTCCTATAGCGATTAATGAGGGGAGATAAATGGCTCTGGACTGGGTTGGCCGAGGCTCAGGTCTGCAACATGTATGTGATGGGCACGTGGCCATCAAGAGGGTGAATGTAGGGTTGTCAATGGGTTGCTCAAATGTCAACGGGTTGTCAGTTGACATGATCCACAATATATGCATATTATTGCTACCCGCGTCTCCAATTTCTTGTTCGCCTTCAAGGAGTCGTCAAACTATTGCATGTCCATTTTCTTTTACTTTCTTTTGGGGTTTTTTGTTAATTAATTCTCATCTATCAAAAGTATTGATTGGATATTTCTCAGTTGCCCTATGGAGCTAATTCCTCATTGGCTGACATATTTGGACACATTGAGCACCACAGGTATGAATAGCACCATCTCACACATTCTACTGGTCTTCTTTTAAATCTCATGTCTGTTTCACTGAATTCCTCAGGAGAGAACTTGGTATATCGGAGTACAGCATCAGCCAATCAACACTGGAAACTATTTTTAACCATTTTGCAGCTTCTCAATAACTCCGCACATTCCCTTTGCCACATGCTGTTCAAGTTAACCACGACCCATTATGTCTCTCAGAAATGTCGCAAATATTCAGTTCAAGGAGATTCTGTCCGGCAGTTGCGCAGCTGGTTTTTCCTTTCTGATGCAGTGAGAAGTGGGCATCTCACTGATAATTGTACAAATCTCTTCCGACAATTTTGATGCCCTCTTGATAAGGTCTTGCAAGTTTACGTACATTTCACACGATTATTTTGTTTAAAGATTTTGAGTCGGGTGTTATTAGTATATACCAATGTACATATTGTTTTCTTTGGCAAAGAAGTTCATGGGGGCTATCAATGTACAGGTACACAGGAAGATTATTCATTGAAGATCAGTTTTTTTTTTTTTTCCCAATTGCCTTGTATTCTTTCCGAGTCGTTTTAGACCAGTTGACATGATTTTTTTGCATTTGCAATCAAACGGGTTAACATATCAGGATTTGATTTACAATCGTTCTCTGCTGTACGCACAGGCCGCCAGGGATGAACCTTTGGCCATTTTGCATTACTGTTTCCAGAAAGGAATAGAATTTCAGTGCACACTACTAACTCAAAATTGAGGTATGTTAATTATCAACACGTGTCGTGGGCCATACCACCTTCGGCGTAACGGAACCTGTCAATTCAAACATGATGGCTTTTCACCTTCCAGTATCCTACCAATTGATGCTTCCAGGCTACTTGACGTCCATTGCCAAATCACCTTTGGGGCATGAGTATGGTATCTGGTTTGGTAGCGCTTCTGGTTTTCTACGGATTTCAGCTTAGTTATCTTAAAAGGAGGACGTTAGAAATTTGGAGTCATTTATACTTATTGATCTTTAACCAAAAAAATTTCATTTAAGTTTTTAAATTGGGAGAAAGAAAATGTGGTTGAGGGAAAGATTGATTGATGTGACGGTAAATCAGCTGGACTCGTACTTATAATTTTTCATGTAGGAAGTTAAAATAAGTGGACCCAAACAGAGGCTTTTCCAAACATGTCAATGCTTCCATGAAAGACTAATGGTGTAAAGGAACACGATGTGGTATTTACTAATTGATTGCTTTTTCACGGTTCTCACGGTGGTGGTGCTCACAAATCCATCTCTCCGCCTTCAATAAAATTGAGACGGAAGTTTTAGAATTCGGTGAAGTGCACGGAAACTCGGGTCCTGTTTAGTAAGGCTAATCTATAATAACGCCCTGTTTGGTTGCAGTATTAGAGGGCTGTATCAATATCATTTTTAATATCAATAGTGATAGAGATACTTTTGAATGTTTGGTTATCCAATATCACTTTCAAAAGTCTTTTATATTTAAGCCCTCAACTGTACAGGATTTAATACAGCTCGTATCTTGTATTAATTATGATACGAGAAAGGCATCAGACTACCTCTCAATCCTAGCGTCCTTTCCTCTCCCAAGCTCGCCATCGCCTCCGCACTGCCATCGCCATCCCCATCTCTTCCCCTGCCATCGCCATCTCCTCTGCAAGCTCACGACCATCGTAGACGAGCTGGTCTTCGAGGAGGTGGAGATAAGCATACTCGCCCAAGAGCAACTGGACGCCTAGGGTGTGTACGAGTACCCCACCGTAGAGATTGGCCTGGTGACCTCCGTCGGCAGTGGGGGGCCATGAAGATCTTATCTCTCTACTCCCCTCCTCACCTCACCTGCCTTTGCAGCCGCTGCCCCACCCCTCCACTTGCAGAGCCTCCTCGCTAGCTACAATCCCTGCTACCCCCTGTTGGGGACTTCCCCCCTTCCTCTGTTGCCGCTGCGCTGTCCTGGGACGCCTCCTTTCACCCCCGCCCCATCGCACCTAGTCCATCTCTCGCACCGCCATGCCGTGCCGGCGTCCTCCTAGGGTCCATGTGCCCCATCCAATAGCTGCCCCTGCGGGATGTTCTCATCTGCCGTGGAGCCCGTATCGGTGCGGTGGAGCGTGGAGGAGAGGCGGGCATAATTCCCTAGGAGGTTGTGGCGTCGGCGATTGAGGGTCGAGGTGCCCACCCTTGTGGAAGTGGCGGTATTGCTCTTCTCTCTGTGCCTATGGAATCTACTCGACTTCTGGCAGTGGAAGTCTTGAGTCTTTAAAATTTGAAAGAATATTTTTTTGCATGGCAGCTATTCGATGTTATGACACAAAGAGAAGACAACATTCTCATGGCATTGTTAAATCCAATTGCATTCTCTTCACACTAGAGGGGGTATTCGCACTTGGCCGACAATTATTTGGGCATTGTACACGATAATCCAGTTCGTTGATCCAGTGGAGTTTCTTATAATGAAGGTTCCCTCCCCTGCTTTCCCAGAACTGCTGATGTCCGACTATTAGGAAGCTGTGGCACACTGGAGGGGCACACATGCTCTCTTTCTTCTTCCCTTCCAGTCTCCCTGCGATCTCAAATCGACCTCGACTCGGCAGCTCGTCGCAACCATGACCATAGAAGGGGAGGTCCCAGCTCGTGATTCCCATAGTGGCAGCGGCAGGATACTACTAGGTGTTCATCGCCACCAACACGTTCCTTTCCTTGGTCTATGTGAATGGCATGGTGAAGTGCAGTAGGACGTGCTCTGGCATGTCATCCCCTGGGGCATATAACCACATCCACCTCCAGCAACGTTGCGACGCGTCAGGCACATCGGTGGTAGGGTCGCTGCACAGGTCAGGTACACTGCCGTGACAGCGGGGACGAGATCAGACAGGCGGCCAACGTGCCATAGGTGATGAAGATGACCCTACTAGAAGGAGGCAGTGACGACGACAGGGGTCGAGGGTGGTGCGTTAGTAAGTGTCATCCAAACAGTCTTTTGTATCACTTTTATATTACTACAATTTCAACCAAACACCTAAAACATTGTATCATTTTAATTTTGATATTGATATTCAATATCACAAAAATATCAATATCAAAATTGATATTATATCAAATTTAATATTCTATTCAAACAGGGCGTAAGGGATTAAAGGGCTGCTTTGATGTAAGCCAGGAACATTTATTGTAAAATTTGATTCACAATAACTTTAGTTCGGATGGTAAATAATAGATTTATCAAAGATTCACTCGGATTTACCATAAACTCAAAACCTACCCATGCATATAGTTTCCATAAACTTACTTGAAGTTGGTTTATACCGGTCAAGGTTTATCATAAACTCACTCATGGTTACACAGAATGACCAAGCATGGGTTTATGATTAACGGATTTATAACAAACACGTTTATGATGGCTCCATTCATGTTTTCTTAAGTTGCATGGACGTGGGGCCTTGTCAATTCTCTTCCAGTCTGGGATAAATTAAGAATGCAGATTTCACCTCTCTAGTCAAAAGTTTTCAATCCTCCCTTATATCGAGGCGCAACACAATAGCTTGACCAGAACTTGTCCATTCGCCCAATCAAAACAAAATAAGTTAACTTAAGATTAAATGTGGGCTAACTTTAAGATATTCCTCAATCAAACAAGTGTTCAAATTTGGTAACCGGAGTCAGGTCAGGGTGACCAACTTGGTCACCAGACCTTTGACTGACCGTGTAGGGTAGAAGGCACTTGTGTGCATCGGTTCAAGGTAAGCGACAATTACTCGGGTCAATTACCACTTAGACGATCGAGCTTGGTTGCCAACCAAGGGACCCACTCCCACCCGAGCCAATCACCCAGCGCGGTACCCAATCCCATCATTTATCCTACCAGGTCACATGTGGCTAAATTTATCCAGTTTCTGGTATAATAACCTGCTCGGTCAGCTAGACCAAGCAATCAAAAGCAGGATGTTTTTTTGAAAGTGGATAGTATCACAATTTATAAAAGAGAAAAGATATCATACCCCCCACCCTCAAAGACCCAAACAGAAACCGGATCAAAACACCCACAGCACAACCCACCCACAAAATATGCCAAAAACCATTGCCGCACACCCGGTACAGACCAAAAGAACACCCAAGAAGCACTAGAGGACCTCATACTCCCACTCCCCCGAAAAATCCTATTACAAACCCTTGGCCAATCTTCCTCACAGCTCCTCAAGGAGATCCCTTCGAGCTCCACAAGAACCTGAGGCTGATTGAGATCCACACCCTCCTTTCTAAAGATTGAGATTGACGCAATCCGCCACCTTCTGAGAACACTACTCCGACAAGAAATTGATAGAAATCTCGATAGCTAACGCCACCGACCTCACATCCGATGCCGAGAACTCCCTTAAGGTTGAGTTGTCCGCCAAACGCCGGCCAGCCCTGCTACCCTTCCTCATCTGAGCAATGGTCATATCCAAATCGGCCTCTAGAACATAGCCAGCTTCTAAGCATATCCAAAGAGGGCCACTAGAGATTTCTCCCACCCGCCATCTACCTCCCCATCACCAGAGGGAAGAGTGTGAGGAGGCATACCTGGAGGGCGCATCCCCAAGCAGTGCACATTCGTTCAGCTCAGGAACTCCCTTCATCTCATACCTCAAAGGGGTTGTGACCATATGAGTCCCCCCCCCCCCCACTTGTGGAACAGTCACCCTTTTCGAGAGCCAAAGTCACAGGAGGAAGATTCTTGTTCACCCGCAACGAAGCATCACTCAACGCAGATAGCTGAGAAGAAGGCTCGCCTCGAAGAAGACCAACCACCCCGAGCTGTGTCGAAGCTAAGCTCTCCCCAACTCTGAGATCGCTAGGCATCTCTTGCCGCTCTGCCTCCCTCCAATCAGAAACCCTAATGTTCGAGCAAGGTCCCTCGAGGCTCCCGGCCACCTTATAAGGACCACCCAGACCTGGATCAGGTAGTACTTCCCTCGGATCTGTCCCCGACCCGCTGTCCTCTTCGAAAACCCAATCCACAAGAGATAGCACCATATTCAAAATTTGAAAAAGCCGATCCTCCCGTGCCCCATCTAGCGACCCGTTCTCCACCTGATTTGAGGGTGACCGTACCGCCCGATCCGCAATTGACCCACCCCGTGCCGTCATCTCCTTCCTCGTGACAGAGGCACTCTCACCGGCAATATGTCCCCTTCCTCCATCGCAACCATCCTAGCCCTCACCTCCTGTGTATCCTTCAAGGCTTTCTCATCAACCTTAAGGACATGTCCACCGCCTTCCCCACCTCCACTATAACTTCCTTCCTTGAAAGATGAAGAGGGAATGCCCTCGGCATAAAAGCCAAGTAGTCCTCGACTTCTTCACCACCTTAGCACACGCCACAGGATTCCACCTCCTCAACTTCATCTCCCTCCCATTGATGATAACACTCCCAACTCTCAGAACCGCTTCAGCCTGCTCGCGACTTGGGCATCTGAGGAAGGAACCTTCCACCAATCACCATGTTGTCCACTCTCCATGGTTGCCCCACCTGGACAATACGGCCCTCAAAATGTCTGCAATCCACACCTCGCGCCCCCGCTATCTATCACCACATGGTGGGATAGCACCTCCAACCTCTCCCTATCAAGCACACTTTCCTGCAAGGACACAGACAACTACCTCGCCGGAGGTGTCGACAATGGCTGAGGAATCATTGGAGCCACCTCCCTCGCCACCGGACTCCCCATCATCTCAGACCAACTCAAAGCACAATCCTTGGCCAGCTGTCCACTCCTGCATGCCCTGCAAATGACTGCGGCAAAGCATCGCGCCGCCCAATGGCCAGGTTTGAAGCACTAGGGACAGATTCCCGGTAGGGCACCACGGCATTTTGCCCTGGCATCTCTCTCCCTCCCGTCACTCTCCCTAGCACTCATCAGTCTCCCAGGCATCACGCTCCGTTCCACAACCTCTTAAAAAAAAATTGCCTCCCTTGTATGGAACCAATTTTTCTTGACTTGCTTCGAAGAAAGAAACATACTTTGGTTGCTTGAAAATGCTTTGCACAATCAAAAGCAGGAAGTTGAATACATGATCACAGAGTAGGTTAATGTTCTCTATTGAAATTGGAAATAAACACATGATTACAAGGCTAATAGATGTTCTCTGTTCTACAAAAGTTGGAAAAACAAAAGATGTTGCAACCAGCAAGTTCTCCTTGTAATATACAATATTAAGGTAAATAGCATACATCAGTACGAACCCTGAAGTAGTCGTCAGTCAAATTTCATAAAGACTTCAACCCTCACAACTCACATTTCCTATTACAAAGGAAGTAATGTGCAGTGGTTTCATGTCTTCGGATTGGAAGAAGGTACAGCGGAATCTTCAGCTCCGGATGGGGCATCGGTCAACCGATTTGCAGTGATGTCCATACTTTGCATGTTCAACTCACTGAAGCTCCGCTTCCTTAGTGAGGAATCCAAAGTCTCTTTCTCTTTCACTTGTATGTTAATCTCTGAGAAAGTCCGCTTCCTACCCAAGGAATCAGGAGCCTCTATCTCTTTTTCTTTCTTCCTTAGTGAGGAATCCAAAGTCTCTTTCTCTTTCACGTGTATGTTAATCTCTGAGAGTGCCTGCTTCCTACCCAAGGAATCAGAAGCCTCTCTCTCTTTTTCTTTCTCTTTCTCCTTTTCTCCCTCTTCATTCTCCTTACCTTCTCTCTCTTGATGTGCGTCACCATTTGAAGCAGTAACTGGAGGGTCCCGGCCACTCAACCGCCAAAAGACTTTCTCCACAGTTTCACTGATCTCTTTTCCCAAGCTACCATTGTCGAGAATCAACTCCCAAACTGCTTTTGAAGCCTTCTCAAGCACTGAAGATCTGCAAATTATTGTAACAGGGATTAATCCGCTCTGAAATGGTTACTTCTTCATTTAAAAATGACATTCCAACAGACTATAAAACTAAATAGAACATTCTGTAATAACACAACCAAATACTACACTGATGGAGCACTCTGACTTTCAAGAAAACAAATGTATGATGATTATAAGACAAATGATAATGTATCACACACTAAAGCGTGTGGGATAACAGACTCACCAGGATCTGTCAGATGTTTTCATGAGACAACTCCCCTTAAAGGTACTTCAAATAGACCAAAGAGTTAAAAGGTGCTCAGAAATGTGTGAAACATAATATTGAAAGGAGCTCTCCAATGAAAATATTGGGGTATACAGCATTTTCCAAAGACTGCGGTATGCTAGTATTTATCTAATTATAAAAAAAGGAAATTAACATAACTAAGGCAGGATCCATTGATTACCCCTTCCCACCAAACCCTCTATACAATCATAGTAACTCTAGGTACACTTAAGGGAAATCAATGCACGTAAACATGAGGCACAACAAAAGGTAAACTACTTACTCAAGCTCCTGCCTAAGTGCATCAAACAACTCACGCTTGGTTTGCTTCTCTGCACCAGGGGTGTTTAGCACCTTACTCTGCTCAACCATTGAGATCGTGTAGTTCTTGAGCTCTTCCTAAAGCCAGGAAGAGAAAACGAGCATCCAGGATTAATATCAATTGTAACAAAGGTATTTAACAAAGAGAGCAAAGTTTTGCAGTGTCAACCAACAATTTTTTTCTTGGCTTAAAGTTGGCTAGTCTCATGACACTTTTCAAAGATAAAATTACTTGAGACAAAGAAATCTAGCCAAAAAATACAAAGATGATACTTTCATGGCAAATAAAAAAGAAATAAACAGCAACTTTTCTATATAAACCATTTGACGGGGAACATTTTTTGTTGTCCACAACCCCCCACCCCCCTCCTCTCTCTCCCCCTCCCCCTCACCACACCCCCCCCCAGCTTGGGAGCAGGGGCAGGAGCTCTAGCCCTGTGGTGGGCCATGATTGGGTGCTCTTCGGCGCTGGAGTTTTTCCCCGCCCCTTCGGGCGCGGGGGGGCGTTGTGTTGGGACCTAGGTCTTGTGGGATTCGATCCTTGGGTGAGTGAGGTTGGGGCCTGTCCCCCAACCGCTAGGTTATACAACCGAAATATAGTCTTACAACAAACATATTTGCTAGCTAACAAATTGTTTGGCAACAATTAAATTTATCACTCAGTTAGATGAGAACTTAGAACCAGGAAATTTATTCATAACTTCCTATTTAGAATAAGAACCTTGTGAATCATTTCCCACATCTACGCTTTTCCTTTTGTATGCATTTCATCCCCTCAATAGTAAACAGAGCATTAAATTTGAAATGAGTTGATTTTGAAATCATATCTTGTTTTTTTTAGAATAACATGGACTGTACTATGTTATCAAAGGTGATCGCCTAGGTAATGAAGTAGGCTGAAGCGAGCCAAAACACCTCACCTTGCCTCATGTACGCCTCACTCACCTAGGCACTTGCCTATGATGTCTATATCATATACTTGTTTCTTTTATTAACTATGTACTATTTTTTCTTATTCCTAATTGTTCCAAAGTGGCAATCCAATACCTTTTTCCCTTACATGCTGCCACATTTGTTCTTATTTTTAATGATTCCTAAGACCATCCACTACTTATATGAATAGTAGATGGTGATGCGGGACAACAAGGGAGGGAGACCGGATGAAGGAAGAAGAAAGGGGGTTAGAGAAGAAGAAGGCTAGGGCACAGGTTCCCGTCCCGTCTAGGGAGAAAACACGCAACGGCGGCTCTTCATTTCAAATCTTCTTTAATGCTTTCCCACGAGGGGATACAGGACAATATATAGACTCCTCAAAAGAAACCCTAACATTAAAGGACTAAAATGACCCTTATTCAAAGTAAAAAGACTCAAACAAAATTAAATCCTTTTTAAAAAAGAAAATACACAAATTGGGCCTCTAATGGGCCAAATAAAATATAAACTGGGCCCCGAAATCCGTTCAGCAGCCTCTAAATTCTCATCATTCTCCCCTGGTTCGAAAAAAATCGAACTCGAATTTTAAAGTGAGTCAGAATAAGTATGTAGACGACTGGATCATCAGTAGGAGTCTTCAAGCAGAGGATCATCTCAAGAACCACAAACTGATCTGCTGCATGTGAATCATAAAAGTCCTGCCATACCATGTCCACTGAAGACTGTAGCAAATCATATGGGCCATCGTGTAGGGTAGCTATCATCACACTCTCAGTAAGTGTTGGACGAGGCTTTAAATCAGCAAAAACATTATCATCAACAAGATCTAATCCTACCTCAACAAATAACTCATATTTCCATGAGATAATATGAAGTGATGCAGCATCAAGTAGACCAGTGCTAAACACATCTTCAGAGATACGATTCAATCCTGACCGTCTAAACAAAGCATAATCCCAACTGTCAACCATATATCTAACATCAACCTCGAACACTGTATTAGCGATCATATGTAGTTCCGATGCCATGAATAAGTCGTGATCCCAACCAGTAACTGGTGATGGTGTCACTTTAGAGAAACAAGCTAAATACAACTGTTTAAACTTCTTCCAAACCTGATAAGAGGCATTGAGAATACGAATTGATGTCTGGTATCCCTTGGGTCGTAAAAGGCAGTCTCGCCCAGTGGGATCAATTACAACTTGCCGCTCTTCCATCCATTCTTTACCCAAACTGATATATGAACCATGTGGTATAATCTTGCACCATGCATCATCATAATATATGACGCATCGGGAAGTGCTTTTGCTCTTTAGGATACGGAAAAATGGCACATAAGCTTGGTCTCCATAAACAATTATGTAGTCCGTATGCGAGATAGAATCCACAATAGATTGCGAGATAACATTGCCGAACGGAATTGCATTAAGAAACATCCTAGCTTGCACAGAATTGGGTAGCTCTACCTCAAAACTAAAATCCATGATGAGAAAATGTACCACTGGCTAAAGAAATGATGGACGAGGTCTGCCTCGCTGCAAAGGTGCCAACAGTACGATCGGCACAAGAAACGGAGCTCAAATCACCATCCTCGATATGCGTGCAAAAAGTAGCATGCAAATGAGGTAAAACGGGCACTGGCTGCTGCAAAATTCGTGCACCAGAAGGCTGGCACGCAAATTGAGGTAGTTGAGGTTGGCCTCCAGATGTACAATCAAGGGTCCTCGATATGCGTGCAGAAGCGACACGTAAAACGAGACAAATCTGGGATACAACACACTGGATCTGAGTTGGCCTCGTCAAGACGAACCCAACAACGCCGACGGCACGCGAATCGGAGTCCGAAACAACCTCGAATGGCGAGCCCAAGTATCTTCGTAAAACGTGCAAGTGTGGCACGCAAAACGAGGTGCAACTGTCGGACGGAAAGTATAGCAAGGTCGGTCTCGCTGAGACGATTAAAACGGCGCAAGCGGCTCACAAATCGGAGCACAGATGTGGTCCCGACGCTAGCAGTGCAACAAAATTCCTTAGTGCACTGTCGGGTGCAATGGGCCCCAGCTCACTGTTTCTGGATCTGGGCGCATGAATTGGTGGCTTAGTTAATTGGATCCTTCAGTTGGGTCCGGATCTGGTAAGTTTTAGGGCACTGGCTACTGCTAAGGACCCGGGGTCCTTAATTCATCCGGATCCGCTTGTTGGGTCTAGATCTGGTAGCGTCAGCCACCCGGATTAACCGAACCGGATCTGGATCCGGTTGACTTGGAATGAGCCCAAGCGGATCGGGGGCCCTCTCCTCCCGTTTCTCAAACCCTAATGCAGAGATAGCGGGACACAGGGCGGCGGGCACGAAGGCGTCGAGCGCCGCAGGCAGAGGCGGGCTGCTAGTCGGCCGGAGCCACCACCGCTGGTGGCGACGGCTTCGCCTCCTACTCTTCGTCCTCTCCTTATTTCCTCTTCTTTGGAGAAACCGAAATGAAGACAGCGGCGGCTGCGAGAGGAGATGGTGTGGGCGGCGGTGGAGAAGCCGACAGGGGTTGGCGATGGCGCTGGCACCAATGGCTGTCGGACATGGCGGCGGAGGCTCCGGTGGAGGGCGGCTACTGCACTGGCTTCCGCGGCGTACGGCGATGATGACAGGTGGAAGCTGGCGATCTCTCTTTCTCTCTCTTTGGAGAAATCGAAAGAAGTTGGCGGTGACTGCGACGATGCCGGCAGGTGCCAGCAATGGCAGCGGGGGCACCGGCGGTGGCCGGCGACGGTTGCTATTGCCGCTGGTGCCGGCAGCGACAGTAGGGGCACCAGCAGGACTAGGCGACAGTGTCGATGCTGGCTGGTGCCAGCAGTGGGAGCAGGGGGCTCTGATGGCTCCGGTGGAGCCGAATGACAACGGCGGTGGCTCCTGTGGAGCCAAGCGACGGCAGCAACAGGTGAGATGGCCCCCACCCTCTCTCTGACTTCTCCTTTTGTTACTGCTGCAACTCAAACTGAAGAGAGGGGGGAGGGAGATGGAAGGGGACGGAGAGGAGAGGGAAGATGAGTGGTCACAGGACTTGGGCCATTAAAATGGCCCAAGAACCTTGCTATGATACCAAGTTGATGCGGGATAGCAAGGGAGGGAGACCGGATGAAGGAAGAAGAGAGGGGGTTGGAGAAGAAGAAGGCTAGGGCACAGGTTCCCGTCCCGTCTCGGGAGAAAACACGCAACAACGGCTCTTCATTTCAAATCTTCTTCAATGCTTTCCTACGAGGGGATACAGGACAATATATAGACTCCTCAAAAGAAACTCTAACATTAAAGGACTAAAATGACCCTTATTCAAAGTTAAAAGACTCAAACAGAACTAAATCCTTTTAAAAAAAGAAAATACACCAATTGGGCCTCTAATGGGCCAAATAAAATATAAACTGGGCTCCGAAATCCGTTCAACAACCTTTGAATTCCCATCAGATGGTCTTAGGACATTACATGTTGGACATGATTAGTACTTCTCAAAGTCTCACATATGATTATCTTAGATGGTTTTTTAAAAAATTCTCCTCATATTATCATTTTCTTCCTTCATAGTCATGTATGAGAGAACACGTCGCCTCAAACGCCTAGGCGATTGCCCAGGCATTTCAGATATTTGAGGCTGAGGCAAACCTTGGTCGCTTCAATCGCCTCTCGCCTTCAACTACATAGGGACTATACTACCAATCTTATTGAAAACAAATAGAGTGAAATCATAACCTATTAGGACTTGGGGACCACCATAGAGGCCTATTTTTTTAGACAAATAATTATCACTATAGCAAGTTAGAGCTTCAAAAGTTGAAGATGCTTTAAGAAGGACGAAAATGCTTTAAGAAGGACGAAAGCGCTTTGGACCAAACAACATGCCTATAGAAGTTTGGAAAAATATAGGTGGCATAGGTATTAAGTGGTTTTTAATAAGATGTTAAAAGAGTGAAGAATGATAAATGATTGTAGAAAAAGTGATGTGGTTCCTTTAACAATAGAGGGGGCATACAAGTTTGCAATGATCATCATATGATTCTACTTATGAGCAAAAGTATAAAACTTTGGAAGAGAGTAATAGAGAAGTATAATAGGCTTATGACTAGTGTCTCTGGAAGCCAGTTTGGATTCATGTCAAGAAGATCCACTGCTGAAGCTATACGTAAAGAGATATGATGGAATATTTACAAATCATTTTCAAGTCCTATGATCAGATACCAAGAGAGCTAATTTGATGGACTTCAGAGAAGAAAAGAATCTGTAAAGGATTATATTGATGTGGAAAGAATTACTACAAAAGAGACATCTGAGTTGTGGGGATGAAGATCCTAGGTTTGCCAATAGCAACTCTCTTCTATCTATGGCAGCCACAGTTGCAGTGTCCGGTCTATGGGACATCCTGGCGATCATCAAGCTTAACTTGGAAAGCCACACCTTTCCTGTCCAAGTCCACATCTGGACAAAGCGGCACTAGCAGGTAGAGGGGCTAGGGCTCCCACAGGGGTGGCTGGAGGTTGAAGATGATGATACGAGAGGGGGTTATGGCAATCTCCCATTTGCCTGTTCAAACTT
Organism: Zantedeschia hybrid cultivar; assembly: GCA_030544215.1. NCBI lineage: Eukaryota > Viridiplantae > Streptophyta > Magnoliopsida > Alismatales > Araceae > Zantedeschia > Zantedeschia hybrid cultivar. Next base: position 74,032,136 of record JARZZO010000005.1, on the reverse strand, counting down.
GAATGGATGGTTTTGGGTTAGTTGAGCCTAGAGGTTGGGCAATTGTGGCTCTTCAACAGACTATGCTCCAGTTAGTCTATAGCTTGGTCCAAGCAAACAACCAGCCCATCCATTTTCTTGGATCAATCTAGTAAATGGGTTGTGCCTGTGACTTAACCCATTTCACAGGCTGGTATCTTACTTGCTAGTTGCTACTGGATTCGGAGGCTATCATCTTCCTCAACTGACTTTGTCATCGCATGCATCAGTCTTGGCCGAACAAGCAGACGATCCTATAGTCTCCTCATCGGTAAGCAATGCATAGACAACTTCAGACAGACTCCAGACACTATTGGCTTCTTATCCCCTTTCATAAAGGTCCCTAGGCACTTAGCCCTCCCCACACCAATGGTCCCAACAAAAGCAGGCCACTAGCAGCTACACCCTCTTTACTGATGAGCTTCCTTCCGGGGTAGAATTGTAACCATAGAATACGTCCCTAGAAGAAGCTCGGGCCTTTGCTGGTGATGATGGGAATGCCATGCTTGGGACACGGTCTCACAAACACTGGTACAAAAGGATCCCCCTCCCCTTGGCTTGCTTGGGGCCCATCAGGCCTGGAACTTTCTGCAACTGGGTCACCCCTATTATTCAAATAGGGACCTGTCAGAGGCAGAACCTTCTATGTCCCTCATACAGGGGACCATCTCGGACATAGCAAGGGACTTAAGGAGGGGTGAGGAAGTGAACAACGTGTCTTGCCTGAGCAAAGAGAAGTGATCATTACTTAGGAGGTGAAGTCAAGCAGCATGTAAGGGATTTTCACTCTGCAGAATTATCAGCATAACATAATACAAACCAGCACAAAGCTAAAGAAATAGTGTCTAATGGATCAGCTGTCATTGAATAAGGAAATCACAGCAAATTAAACATCAAAGAATGGCAGATATCACAAGTAACACTAATGCACTGAACTATAACCGAAACAAAAACTTGCATGAACTCCTGCCTGCTTGAACCATAAATGTGCACAATTCTTGATGTATTAGACTTACATTAGCCTTCAATTGGTTGATGATCTTCAACCTGATTGCATCGACTGTGCCATCATTCATTAGTGATTCCAGGACATCTTCGGGGTTCACCGGACGGGAACCCATTACCAATATGAAGATCAATGCCCCAGCTATGAAACTAGATATCCCTCTTTATAGAACACAAATCCCTCCTGTTGCAAAATTTATTTAGGTCACCTGAAAAATTAAAAGACATGGAGAAAAAAAACCCATGTTACTACAAGCAAAAAAGGAAAACTGAATGGAGACTGCTTTATATTCTGAAATTTTTCTTTCTAGAAAAGGGTACGAAAAAAAGGAATCCAGATGCCAATCATCTTTTTTCTAATCCCCTCTGGCATATTTTTATTCCAAGCTGAAATCAAGATGTGAAGGCTTGGTAGTCAATTCTCCTTAAGGACTGTCAGCACTTCATTTATGGTAGGCCTTCTAAAAAATAATTATGGTTTTATCACCAATTTTATTAAACACAGAATCTCCAGTCAGTTACATCTGTTTGCAAATGGTTCCATTATCTGTGAAGAGGTACAAGTTAATATATACTTGAACAGAGATGAAAAAAGGAAACATTAACATGTAGGGGTTTGGATAATGATCACGAAAAACATGGGTAAAATTGAACAGAACTAAACGTCAATTACCCTGACATGACAATTATAGCCCTACAAAATGAGGAGCATTGAGCCAACAACAAAAAGTGGAGTTAAGAGGATATTAGGAGCATATAAATAAAAAAATAACAATTATATGATCAATAAATAGGATATTTAATATATAAGAACCAAACCAGGAATATCGTGTATTGGTCCACTTGAACCCCAACATGCATAATGCATAGAATAATGAATAAAGAAGTTGAAGCTTAGCGTGACCTTCCTGAGTGGTCCAATTTACAAAGACAAAGGTCATCCTAATTGCCATTTCTTGTGCATACTACGGCCTTGTATGAATGCACAACATAAATGAGTTTGGGTTTACCATAATAGACCAACGTTCGCCGTATCACTGATCCGTATTAGATCGTATCTTCCCAGATACGGTGCGATATCAATCCGACTCGGTCCGACTCGCACGAGTCGCATGAGTCCAGCCAATGAGTTTGTTAAAATCAATGAGTTGTTTGTTAAAAGTAATGAGTTTAAGTCATATTTTATAGAAATGTATCTTATTAATTGATATAAAAAGTATAATTTTACTTATCAAATAGGAAAAACTCAACTTAAAATATTCCATTAAGCATGTATGAGTTGGCACGATCCGGTCCGACTCGATGCATATCAGAGGATCGGGTCGGCCCAGCCACCCAGATACGAGTCGACTTGTACGAGTCGGCCCGATCTGGTACGATACGGCGAACCTTGCCATAGACTCATTTCTTTTGTAGTAACCTTAGTTTGGACTTTGGATGGTCTAAAAATGAGTTTATCATAAACTTACTCTAGTCTATCATTAATCCAAAACATCTTCATAAATGAGTTTTCCATAAAGAAACTCCAAGTTGGTTTACGTTGGAGATGGACTTCCATAAACCGACTCGGTCTTAAGGCACACTCAAAACCATAAAATCAATTGTATTTACATAGAGCAACTAAACAAGAGGTACAGTGGATGCATAAACGATAATTGAGTACAGAAATTAAGGAATGATAACTCCATCTGCTCCTTTTTTCTGATAAGTAGAATTCAAACAGGCCCTGCATAAAACTTGGTTAAATTAAGTCTTAACGAAAAGCAAGTAAAAGTGGGCATTGCATTTTTACGAGGACAACCTCACTTTTGCAAAGAAAGTTGGAATTATGTAGGTCCAAGTAATATAAAGTCCACTTGCCAAAAGCAAGTTCTCCCCAAGATCGTCGCTGGCTCCATTTGCTGGCTATCAGATTATCTTGGAAAGAACTTGCTTCTGAGAAAGCAAAATTAATGCTGTCTGGAGCTGTAGAATTCCAACTCTTCCTTTGAAAAAAGTAGCATCGTCCTGAGAAAAATAAAATGTCAACTTTAACTGCTCTTTAGCAACACTTAATTAAAACAATAATGCAAGAAAAAACAAGGTTAGAGACAGAACAATTCATACTAGACCCTTGAACTGCAGCGTGTAATAAATTCCTCAGAAGCGTAGGCAAACACCCGAAAAATCTGACAACTTTACAGCCCATAACTCCTGAAAACCCAAGCACTTTCCCACCTCTCCTCCAAGCTCAATTCCGCATCACCAATAACAACACGACCCAAACATCCTGCCACGAAGCGCGATCTAGCCAATTCGAACCCAGCCAGTGTTGGGCACTACCACCCACGCATTGCACTAACCAAACAACACCTCCCAAAACATCTACACCCCCGCCGCCACTTTGGAGCCGGCCAACCTGGGGAACCCTAAACCCCCCCATCCCCCCGATCGAGGGGGACAAACGAAACGAAACGAAGACAATAGAAGGCGTCTCTTACCGATTCAAAGTGGTGCACCAAGAAACCCTAGCGGACGAGGCGGCGCGCGGAGACCGTCGCCCGGGGACGAAGAAGGCCCGGCTGCTCCCTGCGTTCCCCTCCTGCTGCTGCTGCGCGGGGTACTGCCAGAAGACGACGCCGAAGACGGAGGCGGAGGGGAGCGGAGGGGGTATCCGATAACGGGGAGGGGATGCTGTGTATTTATAATTTTGTTGAATACAAGAGTTACATATACGGGACCGGCCACTATGGACGAACTGGTTGACTGAAGTATGTACTTGCTGCACCACCCAAAATTGTAGCCCAAATAAAAATAAAATCTTCACAGACTAGATGATATTTGACTATCGGAATATGGAGAAAACACATATCTGGATATCTAAAAAACATATATTTGGATACCTAATTCTGGATGTTATCCAACGGATAACGAATTTTCTATTTAAATTGGACTCCACCAGATAATAATTGAGCTTTAAATATCTAATCCTTCTAAATTTAACTTACGAAATGTAAAATGTATATGTATATACAGTAACCCCCTCAGATGATATTCAATTTTTTTCCATTTGAGTTCAACTGCGTCAGATAATTAACTAACATATATACGCATGTACATTCAATAGTGTGTATATATACATATACATATTTAAAAAATTATTTTTTACAAATTAAATATATATTGTCACCATAAAATTAATTTTTAATCAACTAGAAATGTCAACAGAACTATAATAAAAAAACTTTAATAATAATCCCAAGACTTGTATATTTAGGGCCATTTTGCGTGTGCTAAAATGTTACAAAGTATTGTAAAATGTGATAAATAGTTTTTACAATATTTTGTGTATACATTTGGAGTGTCATGACTTACTGTATTTTAAAGTTAATTAGCCCATGGTATACTTCTTTTAGTTTATGATGATAGACAAAGTATCTTGGTGTAACTTGAGGACTTCAATTATTTTATACATTATAATTCTCGAAATGCTAGATGCTTTTAAGTTAGCAGCCTACACATCAAAGATTGGTACGTACTGGAGCATTGTACTATTTCGACCCTGTAGATGAAATTGAAGGACGTGAAAGTAGCATATACAAACTTCAGGTTGTAAATAAACATTAATTAAACATATTTTTTACAACATCAAGGAAAGTCATTTACATTTCAAGGAGAATGTGAGTATGTGCGTCGACTTGCTAGACAGAAAACTTATTTTTAGGAAGATTGTATCTGGCCTTTTTTTTTTTTTTTTTTGTGAAGAGCTTAAGAGGTAGATGAAGCGTATGAGGCAAGACGAGGAACAGGTTTTTTGGGTAGACCGCTATCAGAAAAATGACAATTATGCGAAAAATGCTGAAACTATTTCCGAACCTCAATTTCGCTTTCGCTTAATATAATTCTGCTATTACCAAATTAAGATCTCATTTGGATGCACGGTGTAAAAGAGTACGAGTTTACTCAAAAAGAAAAAAAAACTTTGAATTTACAGGAAGTTCAATCGCCGCATAAAAGAATGCCAACTCGTTAGAGATGGCCAAGTTTATCATAAACCAACGTATGTTCACATTGGAAAAACCAAACGCATTTATGAATTATGATAGACTAGTTTATAAAGATTATGCATTTTCCGGGCGTCATATCCAAACAGGGATGACACTTAACGCTCCTTTAAGATAGAAAGTGACCATTAATACGAAAAGAATCATCAAAGCATTGTCAACATATTTTCATAAAATTTAGGATTTGTTTGGCAAAACTTTTATTGAGAAGTCACCTATATCTTCTGCTTTCAAAACTTTTTCGTTAAGTCAAAAAAGAAAAAAATCACATAAATGCCTTTTCTGATATCTCATCTTTCAAAATGACTGGGCTGAAAGCTATGAAAGCCTAAAAGTGTTTCCAATTTCCAATTAGCTGTGCCAAACAAAGTCCACGGTGTAAATTCCTATTAGATGACATTCAGATCCTTTCCGACGAAATGTAACCACTCGGACAGTTGAAAGGATCATAAGAAAGAATAACGACTACTCAAAATTTCAGATGGTCATCATTTTACCATCATCCTTATGCCAAACGCAAACCTTCAACCAAAAAACCTCAAAGTCAACCATGACCATCATTTTTATATATTAATAATTCATCCGTAATTAGTCAGTCAAAGAAATAACCCGAGCTGTAAGCTTGTAAAGAGAACACTGTTCCAATTGAAAATGTTACATGTAAGTGCATTCTGAAATCCTATCCCCTTAGTGTCGGCACATCCTACAATGGCTGGAAATTGGAACGTAAGACCCTCCGAGGACTCATATTCCTTCAAAAGACTGGATAAGCAACGAGAATGAAAAATAAGTGTTGTGGCAGTTCATTTGGATGGAACAGGATCTTCTGGATCCCATCTTATATGTCACTGTGTGCCTCAAGACACGTCAAAGATGAGTGTACTTTGCACTAATCCATCATTTCAAAGATAAATGACCCATTCACCCTTATTTGATGTGTCTTGAGACACAGTCCAGATGATCCCGTTCCCATTTCGACTTCCACTAATTAATTACTCTGCTAAGGATCTTTTCATTCTTTGCTTTTTGGCAGTACTGTCATCCTTCATGTTCTTTGCAGTGATAAGTTGGTAGTCAGACGGCGACATTTCATTCAACTTTCCAAATCGTTGCTCATAAAAATTCCACAGCTCAGACCTGGTTACTTTCCAGAAAGGAATAGGAACAAAAATTACATAAGAAGATATAGAGTCAACCTTAGTGGTGTCTGAAGAAAGGAATCCATCATACCAGTAAGCCAAAAATTGGAAAGGAGCATAGTCTCCATAAATATCTTCCGCATATTTCTCAACCATTTCAACGGTACACCTCCTTAAATGGAACTGCACGAATCATTAGAAAGCAAGGTTCAAGATCCCGGTTTTGGGAAACATTTAAACAGAAAAAGGGAAAACCCACTGACCTTTTTTAAATGCCTAAGGGTTTCAGAATCTGCAGGAACCTTATGATAGAATCCCATGCACATGAGAACATTCGCACAGGTAAAAGGACCAAAGCCATCTAAACTTGACAATCTTTCATTCAGTTTCTCATAGCTGGATGGGTTTGATGTGTCACAGATTTCTTCAAGTTCTTCTAGCTGAATTTTGTTCTCCACTATACCTTGTGCAAGGGATAGTATGCGCTTTGCTCGATACCCAAGACCACAGCGTTTTGCCAGGAAATTCTCATCAAGTGCTGCCAGTTCTTCTGGACTAGGAAAATTGCCAACCTCATAGAAGCAAGGAGCTGTCCCTTCTGCAAGTATATTAGTGTTTGATACTTGACAAGGCTTGGGACCATTACATGAACTTTCTAAAGTGGAGGGAGTACTTAAATCTGACTTCTGTCGTTCTGGATATTTAGGTGAACTGCCATCATTGTTCCTTGAGTCTCTACATGATGACGCTTCAGATTCATTCTCTGCAAACTCTAACTTGATTGCTACTTTTCCTCTGTATCCATGCTTGCCCTTCAGTTCTTTCTGCTGGGGTGTTGTTGGCTGAAAATGTTCACCAGTTGAGCAGCCTTTCAACTCTAATTGAAGGTCACACAATGCTCTGGCCATTGACAAGGTTCTTGACCATCTAGGGAGAACAGTCAGCGGCCAGATCAAACAACAGTCGTTGAAGTTAACCATCATTTACACAAAAACTAAAATAGGGAATCACCTTAGCACATCTATCCTCTCTAAATAAATATAGTCATACCATTGTGTCCCTTACCCACAAGCCATGTTGCAGGGAACTAGATTACAGGATGCAACCATGAAATTCACGAGAAGTTACAGCACTACAATGGATACAGAAATACTCTACGAAATAAATCTTCATTCTCGATAAAATCTTTTTACCATTCACATTTCCCCCAAGATTATATCAGCCTGGAGCAATAATAATAAGCATGATAAAAAAAAATACGTCTGGATGCAAATTCAATGTTCCACTGATTAGAAAGCATATTCCTGCGGGTCAATCCACTTGAGCATCTAGAGTCAGTAAGTGCCCATAAATATTCACTGATATCAAGAAGTGTGCATTTTCCGAGTCACCTACATCAAGTGAAAATCCTTGTGGGGTCTTATAATTCTGCAAATGTAACAATATAAGATACTAAAACCCTAAGGGTCCATCCACCATTATCTCTTTTTGGTTCATTATAGCCATCAACAACTGTTAGCAATCCTACAAGAAGTGGTACACCAGATATATCTCTGCAAACATTATATTATGTCCTTCACCTCCTTTCTCACTGCATACTCATCCTCAAATCCCAAATGCATGAAACTATGGCTAGTGGACTGACAATTGACCACTCTGGATGAGCTTATTTGCAAAGGCAAAAAACAGAGTAGAAGAACAGAACCTTGGACGTGAATTATTGGTTGGAGTGGAGCCTACATCATGTGGATGCCAGGAAAATTCAATTATACTATGAAAAGAAATTGTTTGAAGGACTTGGTTGGAAATTACCAGATGCACATGTGCTCCCCATGGATATAAGACTTTCCTAGAAATCACTTGTTTCATATTGCTAGCTTTCTAAGGATGACCAGGCACCATATGGAACAAAGCAAACATGAATATAGTTTTCCTAAGTTAGTGCTCATTGTTCTTTTCTTCTTTTTCTTTATCTTGCCTTCTGTACACCATACCATCTTAGCATCCTTCACTCTTTCTTTCTCCTCTCATCTAAGCTTTCATTGATTTGCAGGGAATACCATATCTGGATGTTGATGGCATCTTGGAAGGCCGATTAGAAGAGATCTTGGAATGTTTCAAGGACATCATGGAGAAATCAGGGACCGCAGGCCAAAGATCAAGATAATTATATTTCTTAGAAAAACTTAAAATCTTATGCATTTACCCCTTCAATATGATTAAATTAATACAATAACAACTAACAATGCAAAATAAAACTATACATACATGAGGATTGCTATCTTTGATCCCACTGCCACCTTAATATGTTTGACAAGAGACTACTGAGGAGATTGAGACTTCAAAAAGGTGAAAAAATAGTCTCCATCTCTCTCTCTCCCTTCCCCCCCTCCTCCTTTTCCTCTCCATTGCCCTCTTTTCACCTCCCTCTCCCTTGTATTCTTCATCTCAATAAGGATTTCATTTTGAAACCCTTGAAGAGATAGTCCTCTTTTTCCCTCTCTCTGCTTTCTTTTCTCCTCCTTCCCCCTTCTCCCCTTTAGCCTTGATCTTGATAGAGATTTCACCTCGAGAACCTTGAAGAGATAGAAATATCAGAGAGACCTCAAGAGAAGGAAAACCATGCTGATTTGATAGCACAAAACAAGAATTGTAATATGAAATATGGGAGACAAACTAATTGCAGCTTCATTAGCTCAAGATTTGAATTTGCTCCCCAAGGTTTTACGTTCAACTCCACCAAGCAAAGTAACACCTGCTGCATATGTCACACAGGCGTCAGCACACCTCAGGTTCACTAATCCATCAGCAGTATCTGAACTTCATTCTATCCTGGTTAAACACAGTAACACCATAGGATGTAGCTTTGCCCTTATGCAGGTGAGAAAGATGGTGTTGTCCAATCAGAAAGGGGCAATCTGTGTCTTGGCAGTGTGCAACGGGAGTTCTTCCAAGCCCCCACCCCACACACGCAAAACAACCCAAAAGGAGGGACATCTGGGACCATTACACAATTCATAAAACAAGACGACGTGCAACAATACACCAACAATATAAGTGGACTCCAATGCACATTCAAATTCAGTCAGGCATTCGTCTTTCAGTAATAAGGCATCCATTAATTGTGGTTGTATATTTCATTGTGTATACACATTCACCAAGTGGGAATAACATGTCCATTTCCTCTCTCTATTCTGCCCTCTTCTGGTCATTTATCCTCTATCTTTGTTACTCCCAAGGGAGCACTTTATGAAGCAATGCAATGCTAACTCAGCAGACACATTCACTGTTCTGAGATAATAATAGAGATGGACGCATTGTATAGAAGGAGAGGTAATTCTAGCCTTGCAAAATACTGTCTCTTCCTCAAAGTGTTGAGTCTCTGTACCATTCTATGGTACACCATACATCTAAGATTGCTTGGTTTTGAGCCTGTGAATTCTTCATGCTTACAGTCTATGCTGCCTTCATGCTATAAGTCTTGTTATCCCTACTATTCCACTCCATTTGCAGGAGTATAGTTCATCTTGCTATCAGTTTGTGTATATGTGAGCTTTCTGTAAAGGAGGATACTTGGGGTACTTGTTGTACATGGAGGTCATTGTTTGGAGAAGCTCTCATATATGATGGGTGATTATTTGAGGGTTGGGGTATAGCTTGTATTGAGGGCTGGGGTATAGCTCATTTTCTTATTTTGTAAATATTTTTTAATTATATAAACATGTGTGCAATCCATTCCCCAAAACAATGGATATTAGTGAACCTGCATAGACAGAGCGTACTGGTTGTCATTTTGTTATGGGAAATATGGATATTAGTGAACCATCATAGACAGAGCATACTGGTTGTCATTTTGTTATGGGAAATATGCTGATGGTGCATATTACAGTGGGTTGTCATTTTGTTATAGGAAGTATGCTGATGGTGCATTTCTCTGACCCATATTTCTGGCCACTTCGCCGCTGCAAACAACAATATATTTTTGTAGTTCTGGATGATCGAACTGCTAATGGTATGATCCACGGTGTATTTGCATTTTGAAATGCAAGGATGTTAAAGAAAGATGCATAGATATTGAATAAATGAGAACTCTAGGGATGCAAACAGGTTGGATTCGGTGCCGATCTAGGGTAGAAATCTGACCATATTCGTTATGTTATTGGTTTAGAATGGCTACCCATTCACTGTCCTATAAGTTAATCATCGGTCAGATAACCAGATTCTTAGTGTACGATATGTATCCGGCCAGAAAAGAATTGTATCCATTACGTTATCTACTATGCATATCGGTTTAAAAAGACTATCCATTAACTGACCTATAAATTAATAATCACTCGAATAATCAGATTATTGGTTGCCATTTGCATCCCTAATATCTGCTTATGGCTTAGACTCTTTTTCTTTATTTTGTATCTTGTTTTCATTCTTTTTCTGTTTTACATACCCCTTTACTCAATATGTCCTCTTTCAAACTATTCAACCACAAAAACATGTGGGATTCTAACACCAAAGAGATTAATACTTTTAAAATAATACAAGCCCAGTAATAAAATATAAAACTTCTTCCAAAGTGAACAAACAAAACGTTATGTCCCCTTAGAAAAAGTGAAGTCAAATTTCCATCTTCACCACTCCCACATGTTTAAGGCAGTAAACTGTCATCGATTGCAGAAACATAAATATTTCCAAGTCCAATTTCTTATTTGAATAAACTTCCTTTCTAGAAAGCCATTCAACTTGAAAGCGGTTTCATTATGCTAAAAGCCAGAGAGGTACAACCTAAATACCGATGCTGACAAGATCTCAGTATAAATAGGCAAAAACAAAAAAACAAAAAATTGCAGCAATTAAAAAGAGGCCATGCTTGATGAGGCAACAAATAGTGCACTTTTTCTCCAGAAAATGAAAAACTCTATATACATAATCACAAGATCTGTACTCGTTATTTCGTCCCCTAATTCTTGATTTTATATGCACCAAAACTGCATTCTTTCCTGCCAGATACATAGAAGAAACAGGATGTAGCCAGTTCAAGTGAACAACCATCCAAGTGCTCCACTCACGACCATTCCATTATGGTCGATCAAATACTTGGGAGAGCATTTCTAAACAAAGCACCACCATTCCAACAGAAGAACCCCCAATAACACAAACACAGACTGCTCAACACCCCAGGGCAAAAAAAAACACAAGCAATCATAGAAAAGAAAACCAACAACCATGAAAGCAAGCAATGCAGAGCAAAGGCCACTCACTGACAGTTGCAGAGGAGGATGCACTTGACCATGTCCTCAAACAGCGTGGGCGACCGGAAAACCCGCCCGAAGCCCCTCTCCTTGGCCGTGGGGTGCATCCTATGGAACTCCTCCACCACCCGCCCGTCCTCCTCGCTAATCCGCAGCATCCGCCTCACCTGCGCCTGCATTCACATCGAAAACATTACATGAGAGAGAGAGAGAGAGAGAGAGAGAGAGAGATTTTTCTGTTCCCTACCAGCAAGGCCTGATGGTGGTGAGAGGAGAGAGAGCCGGAGCCGGCGCCGGCGCCGAAGACGGAGATGTGGAGGGGGGAGGGCCTGGGGTGGGGGTGGGAGATGCGGACGACGACGGAGAGGGGGGAGAACGAGGAGGAGGGGGAGCGAAGGCGGAGGGGGCGCTGGAAGGTGCGGGTGGCGGGATCCCACCGGTTGGGGGCCATCATGAAGAGGCCGTGGCTGCACACGGCCTTTTCCAGGTCGAAACCCGGGTCGTCCACCACCAGCTTCACCTCCCGCGCTCCCTCGCCGGCGCTGCCGCAGCGCTCCCGCGGCAGCCCCTCCGGCGGTTGCTTGCCTCCGCCGTCTTCCCCGGCCCCGCTTCGCCCCCCACCCGCTGCTCCCATATCTCCCCCTTGCCTTCCACGCTCTGTTTTCTTAATTCTTCTTCAGATGAGGATGAAGGGGAAGGAGGAGTGGGGTTTATGTAGCGGCGGTCTTGGTAGTAACAAGAATCCATGTACAAGTAATAACTGCTGATGCTAACTGCACTATTGTGGGTGTAACAATGGCGAGCAGGAATGCTCATTTGTCACCTGGAAAGCGCATTCCTCTCCTATTAAATACATCTCTATGTCATTTGAGTATCAATGTATACGAAGGGCGTCAAATGAAAAAAATATATATATATACTTCAAGATGCTCTTAAACGTTTCAGAATGTTCTCCAGATCATGATATTTTAAAATCTTTCGAGAACATCATCTTCTCAAGATCATCGAATGCACTTAAAAACATCCTGAAGCGTTTGGAAATATCTTAAAACTCTTGAGTGCACGAGGAAGTTCTCGAGTGTACGATGCTCTTTAAAGTAATATGACAGATAATTTTTTTATTATTTTCTTTAATCTGGTGACCTCCATATACGCTAACGTATGGATGATGTCAAAACGTATTTAATGGAGGGAGAGGAGTCATGTAGACTTTCCAAATGGCAAAAAAGAATAGATGGGCTCATTCCAGGTCAGCAGCAAGCATTATTCTTTTTTAAATATTTTTATAGTTCAAGCCTACCGTGATCTATACGTCTATACAATTTGATCTCTGAACTAACCTCAGATCTAATGATCTAAAAAACTCTACAGAATAAAAAATGAGTCTCAATTTAATGGAGTCGCCCCATTAAGGGTGTTTTTAAATTGTTCATTGGAGTTTGGTTTTTAATTTTTTGATATTTTTAACTCATTCAATTAGAGATCGGATTCTATGGGCATGATGGGGGCATCCATAAATCTTTTATTTTTATTTTAAAAAAAAATTTACCGTATAGGGTGCAACAGTTCAACAAGTAATACTCATTCTATACAATATGACAATGTATAGTGCTGGCAGTAACACAAATTTGTTTTTTGAGAAAATCAAAATTTAATTATATTTTCTATTTTTAGTTATTTTTGACCAAATAAATTATAATTATGCACTCTTTCCCCATTCCAAGAGCTTTATAGGATCTTGTCCACGGTCCTTTCTTTGATCAAATGGTAAATTAGATCTATGATTTGTGACGTTGCCGAAACACCCATGTGAGCTAGATCGGACGGATTGCTCCGATTCAGGAGCCAAACCAAGCCAAGAAGGGGTCAGAAAAGCTTGTGCGTTAACCAATCACGTCAGCTAGGCCCCGGGAGTTGTCCCCAAGATCGTCCCTCCGACATTTAAGTTAGCCATAGATAAGTGTCAAAATTTAATACGCTAGAAGGGGACAATTCCATTTGCCTAGATTAGATATGACCGGCCCTCCTATATAGGACAAAGTAGGTGAGAGTCTCTTGAATTTTCCAATACGGAACTATTCCCATAGGAATGCAACTCTTTCAGGCGAACGAGCTATCGGACCAATCGGGCTGAATGGCCCGGCCCTTATTATCAGAGGCCGCTGTGTTGCCTTGGCTAATGGGCCTAGCCCAACTTGACAAAAACTTGTATCATCACTAGCCCCCTACTCCCACGGTGCTCGAGTTGCATGTTAGTTATCTATGTCCGTCAAGCCAATTATATAACTTATTATATAATCTTGTTCTTTTGATAATAAAGATAATATATATATTAAGTGTAATTCAAATATACCATCTCATAGTAAAGTCCATGAATATGTGCAATGAATATTAAATTATGATAAGATCATAATAATAGGATTAATATTTTTTAAACACATTCTTAAGTGTTTCTAGTCAGAAGATATTTGAAAAGGACTTTAAATATCCGGTAAGACTATCACATATTAATCCTACTAATAAGATGAGAGTGACTAGTCTCATAGTCACTTGTGTGGAGACACTAAGGCGAATCTGTAAGTGCTTATTGGTGAGTGAGTTCATTAAACTGACCGAACCATTGGATGATAATTTACCTAATTGTCAACTACTTAATTCATTGTTAAAGTAGCGTGGTTGATCCTTTGACCCAAGATATTAAAGACACCTTATTAATAGACTTTTGGATTTGACCTTAGCTAATAAATCTCTAACCATAAGATCTTAAATAATTAAGTGATCGGATCTAGCAGAATATCTTCGAAGTGATGGTGTGATCAATAAGAGATCATTCGCTCTTGATCATTAGAGAGATAATGTTTTATGATACAATGCCCAAGAGTTCTTGGCCAGGGTAGGGCAACATATAAAAAAAAATGTTTTCTAATGATGCTTCGAGGCATTTGATTGGAGTGAATGAACTGATTAGGGGATTTGATAGTCAACCATGTCTTAAGTTCACTTGGAAGCATTAGTACGAGTGAATGATTATAGCCACGTAGTAGTTGATGATAGAAAGGTTCTTTGAGTGGGTTGCCGAATCCTAATGCCTTTCAGGATCATACTGTATTGCTCGGCACGTAATTTGATCAAAAGGTCAGTCAATTATCATGACATGAAATTAATTAAGTATTTAATATAATATGAGATATTAGTTAAATCATTTTAAGTTAATAAGAGGTTACTGGACTTATTGGCTAACAACTAGATTGGCACTTGGGCCAAAAGGGTTACACGCACAAAAATTCTCGGTCGTTGGTAAATAAGTAGGATTTATATTAATATAGAGACTTTTATGAAAAATCGCTTAAATTAATATAAATATATCACTTGAGAGAAACTGTAAGGACTGAGGTTTCGGATCCGATTATCGGGTCAGTTTCTAGGTCGGATCCCCTGGTTTGAGTCCAGATGGGTTAGGGGAGTGCCATCTAAATGACGTCTAAGATGCACGATGCCTTTTAAACGGCGTCTTACTGGGTAGACGCCATTTAGTTTGGTTGCCATTGTGCCACGTGGGCGCCACGTGGGCGGGCTTCGGACAACGAGAGTACGGCCCCCGTCGTGTCGCCTGAACGACGTCCTTGATGGACAACGCCATTCAGAGTACGACCTTGGGTTGTCAGTGTACGGCGCCGGTCTTGTCGTCTGAACGGCGTCTTGGATAGGCGACGCTATTCAGAGTCTCTGTTAGTACGGCCCGTCATGTCAACTGATAGGCATTTGTGCCGCACGACGCGTTTTACCCAGCTTCTGGTTCACCCCGCGAACCCTCCTTCCTTTCCCTCATTTTTTCCTCTCTCTTCTCTCTCCTCTCTTCCCCGACGGCTCCGGCGATCCCTCTTCCCCCTCCTTCTTTTCCTCCCACCATTTCGTCTCTCCCTCCAGTCCATTGACCTCCTAACTCCCACCACTACCACCATCACCTCCTCCGCGGCGTTTTCTCTCCGGACGGTGGCCAACGTCCCGGTGGAATAACAACGTTCTCGGCGGTACCGGCGGCGGCGTGGGGGCGAGACGGGTTGGCAGTTTGGAGTTTGGAGGAGATCGAGTAACCGGTAGGGTGACGATTCCCATTGTATTTCATTTAAAAATCATGTTTTCCCGCTTTGAAGCATGTATGTTTTCCCGGTTTGAAGTATGTTTAGGGGCGTTTTTGGAGTGAAAACGCTAAATGCATGAATGAGAAATTTGGTGTTCTAATGGGTAGTTAGATTCTCCTCCTTCCCCTCTATGCTTTGTGGCGTTTCTATGCATTTTGGGGGAGAAATCCCAACTTGTGGATTGGGGGAAGCGGAGGGGAGAACCTGTCTGTTAAGACTAAATGGTGTCGAGGGATAGGGACGCCTTTTAGAAAGGCGGCTCCCACCCACGACGCGATTTAGCCCCATTAACAGACTCTGTCTCTGGACTGACAAGCGTCCAGGGATAGCGACGCCTTTTTATAAAGGCGACTTGTATGGACGACGCGTTTTAGTGGAAATTATCACGTAGCATTGTCCCTACTTCTGTCCATGTTAGGCGACGAAGGACAGCGACGCGTTTTAATAGGCAGCTACCTATGGCGATGCCTTTTAGGCCATGTTCTGAGGCCAGATTTCACATGAACCAGTTTAGGAGGCTTGAATGGCGTCGGCCTTGGGCGACGCGATTCAAGACAGAATCACATTAATTCATGCTATTAATATGTGTTTACATTGTTAGATAGTTCAATCAAATGCATGCTTTAAATGTACTCGATAATGATGGATTCTATGTGACCGGATCGCACTGCGTTGTGTTTCGTGCGACCGTGGACTTCTTACGTGACCGGATCGCACTGTGCTGTGTTTTGTGCGACTGTGAACCTAGAGTGACAGTTGTAGCGCTTGACACCCTGTGTTGGTGTGGGTGGGACACATCATCGCCGGTGGAAGCAGTGGCGGGGTGACGCTTAGTGAGAGAGGGTCACCTGGTGAACCCCGAGGTTAGCTACTACCGGTGTAGGAGTGGTATCTGTGGAGTGTCACTCATTCTGAGGGAAGGAGTAACCACCTGAGCCAGTTGGGCCGGAGTAGCTAGCGTGCTATCCGAGGGGTTACTATTTGGTCTCAGCGGGTCGGTGTTTTCCCACGTTTGGTTGTGTGGTTGGCGTGTTTTGCCGAGACGTTGGTTGTAGGTTCCCTGGTAGAATGGTTTTTGGGATATGTATGTTACATTTCGAATGCACGTGGTTTATATCGAGAATTAGGAGTAGTAATTACTGCTTACTTGCTTACTTTACCTTTATCTGTGCTACTGCTCTTGTGGGTGCGTGAGTGAGCGGTGGGGATCGAAGGATCCCTACTGAGTCTTTTCGTTAAGACTCACCCCTGCGGTTTTTAGGTGATGGTTCCAGGCAGGCTTAGCGAGGAGAGTGCTGCTTTGGGTTGCGCGTTAGCAGCTGTTGTTCCGAGGTATGCCCCGACGTAGTTGTTATTTTACTTTCTGGCCTGTACGCTTAATTATTTTTTTTCTGTTGGAGTATGTAATTATTTGCTGTGTCGAGTCGCATTGTAATAACTCTTAATTCTTACACTTCCTTTTCAGTTCAATGCGATGTGAATGTTTAGCTTAGTTAATTATTTATTTCCCAGACTTATCTAAATCCTGAATTGTCTCCAAATTAATGATTCGGTACCCATTTAGTAATCGGATCTCCGATTATAGGGTGGCGGGTCGTTACAGTTGGTATCAGAACATTCGGTCTGGCAAATAAATAAATAACCAGGTTAAATATTGTAATTCCTTCAAATAATTACATTATCCCGTACAGGCACGGCGGTAGTGTAGGTCTTAGGATTCTAATTAGAACTTTTCGATTTATGTAAGTGTAGGCGATTAGATGGCTCCTAGGAAGAGGATGCTAGTTATTAGAGAGCGGGGAGATGTCCCTAGTGGATCTGATGCCGGTAGGCCGAGTGTGGAGCATTTCATGGAGGCTATAATGGACACAATGGCTAGATACCAGACCCAAGACCCTAGTAAGAGTTCCAGTGCTCGGGGAGGGTCTTCAGCTACCCTGGAGAAATTCCTGAAGCTGAGGCCGCCTCATGTCACCGGTCGTCCCGACCCTAATGAGGCTATTCATTGGTTGAGGGAGATAGAGAAGACTTTTGACACTATAGATTGTGCGGCAGTTGAGAGGACTCCGTTGGCTACCTTTATGTTGAAGGATGATGCCTACGACTGGTGGACCACTTTGAAGAGTTTGTCTTATGCCGATAGGAGTCTCAGGGAGATTCCATGTGAGACTTTTGTGAAGGAATTCAATGCTCAGTATTTCCCTAGGCATGTTCAGAGGGCCAAGGAGAGGGAATTTATGGAGCTGACCTAAGGAAGCATGATAGTGCTTGAGTACCAGACGAAGTTTGTTTCACTTGGGAGGTTTGTGCCTTTTATTTCAGGAGACGAGGAACGTCGAACTGAGAGGTTTGTGGATGGACTGAGGTCCAGTCTAAGGAGTTTTGTGGCATCCCACTGTTGTACAGATTTGGCATCGGCGGTTAGGTGTGCCGCGACAGTAGAGGCACAGCAGGATCAGTCAGCCCGGGAGAGGGGATTGACTACTCAGGGACCAGTTCGTGGCAGGGGAAAGGCAGTAGCAGCAGCTCCTTCATCCGGATCAAGATCGTCTTCACTCGGCTCCAGATTCAGGAGATTTTTTCGAGGCAGTGGCAGCAGTAGCGGCAGCAGCGGTAGCAGCAGAGCCAACAGAGTCAGTCGGTGTCCAGCGCTCAGCAGGAGACAGCTCAGAGGCTTCCGACAGCCTGTCGGCACTGCAGTGGCACTCACAGTGGGACTCAGTGTCCTGCTTTTTCTGGGAGGTGCTACACTTGTGGCCAGCAGGGCCATTTGGCAAGGTTTTGCCCGCAAGGGCGTGGTCAGGGGCAGGGACCAGGTGATCAGAAGAAGCCGAGGACCCAGGGGAGAGTTCTAGCTATCACCAGGAAGGAGGCTCACGCATCCAACTTGGTGGAAGGTACACTTTCTGTCTTTGGAAACTCCGCACATGTGTTGTTTGATTCAGGTGCTTCGCATTCTTTCATTTCTGAGCAGTTCATAGATGTTCTTTCTGTTAGTTTTAGGTGGCCTACAAGCCAATCTGACTATGTAAATCTTGTTCATTTATTAATAAAATGGCATAATATTCATTATGTGTAAATCGTATTAATTCTCGTTTCATAATGAAGTCCGTGAATATGTGCTATAGTGATCAGATTATGATGAGATCATACTAATGAGACTGATCACTTAAACACACATATTCTTAATTGTTCCTAGTCGGAGGATATTCGAGAAGGACATCGGATATCCGGTTAGACTAGTACAGATTACTCCTGCTCATATGATGAGGGTGACTGATCTCATAAGTCACTTGTGTGGAGACACTAAGGCGAATCTGTAGGTGCTCATTGGAGAATGAGTTCACTGAACTGATCCGACTGAATCGCTGGATGGTATTGTATCTCACTGTCAACCAGCTTGATTCTATTGTCGCAGTTGCGTGGATGGTCCTCGAACCTGAGACACCAAGGACACCTTGGCGGTGGACTTATGTACTTTGATCTTGGTTTATGAATCTCTAGCCACGGGATTCTAATACGCCAAGGATTGGGTGCAGCGGAATACCGTCGAAGGGAATTGTGTGTCGATAAGGAATCATTCGCTCTCGGTACTTAGAGAGAGAATGCTCTAGGAAGGATGCGCGAAAGTCCCTGGCCAGGGCGGACGATAATATCGGGAAAGGAGTTTTCCGATATTCATCAGCAGCATCCAATCCAAGTGAGTCGACCGGTTAGGGTTTGACAGCTCGCTATATCCTGAGTTGACTTGAGAGCATTGTATGAATGAAGGATTAATGTTCTGCAATTTTCGTAATTTTATTTGGGGGTTTTGTGTTCTTCGTGGGACGATGAACAGGGTGTTTTCGGCGGCTTCGTAAGCGATTCCCAAGCGTTGGGATGGCGGCCCGGATGCACGGATATCTAGGTGATAGTCACCACTACACATCCGACATATTTGCCGGCGCCGGAGTGGCCTTGGAGAGCTGCAAATATGAAGCCCTAATTCGGATTTTACGCTGAAAAATCAGATTTTTGGGGATGTTAATGGGGTTCGGCCAGCTGCATCTTTGGCCCTCTCCAGCGGCGTTACGGGTGCCGGGGAACCCGCCGGCGCCGGAGGGCATCGCCGGCGGGGCCGGCGCCCGCCGGGAGGGCCAGGGGTTCGACCGTCGGCTCTGCCGGGGGGGAGGAACCCTAGGGTTTCCTGCAACTCCCTGGCCGTCGGGTTGGGGAAGAACTCGAGCGAACCGCTGGCCCCAGACCGGTTCGGTTGGACCGGGCCACCCCAGCTGGTCTAGGTGGCTAAGCCAGGGCCGAGCCCTGGCTCGGCACAGGGCCGAACCCTGGCTCCTCTAGTAGGCTGAGCCAGTTTCTGTTTTTTCCTCCCCTTTAGCCATTAAATCCCCAAATATACCTAATTAAACCCAATTGCCTATTTAATAGTTAAATTGAATTTTAATTTAAATGTTTCAAAATAGTTTTGAATTTTAAATTATCACTCAATTTTAATTTTGTTTGGCATTAATGATTTAGATTCATTAATATTAACAAAGTGTTGTTAATAATTGGAATTAGTTATTAATTTAAATGTTAAATTAATAATTAATTTTAATTGTCTAACTTTAGTGTTAAGTTAGCATTTATTAGTTAACTGGAATTAATTATCATTTTAAATGTTAAATTGATAATTAGTTTTAATTAACTAACATAAAGGTTTAATTAGGAGTTATTAGTTATTAGTTTAAGTGTTAAACTAATAATTAATATTAATCTAATAATCTAAGAGTTAGATTACTGGTTAAATGAATAATTTGTATTAATTACTAGTTTAAGAGTTAAATTAGTTATTAACATTAATTATTTGATTAGTCCATGAGTTAGGTTAATAGTTAATGACTTATTAAAGTTGATTATTAATTTAAGTGTTAAATTAATGATTAATTTTAATCTACTGATCTAAGAGTTAGATTAGTATATAATATTAATAGTCTAATTGTTAGATTATTAATGTGGTATGATCTAAGTGTTAGATTATTTAATTTTAGAAATGTTCTAATTTGCATGGAATAATCTGGAATTATTAATTTGAAGTGTGTGCGCATGTGATGTGTGTTTAATGCTTTTAAATTTTGATTTAATTGCATGTTAAGTTAATAAAATGAGTTTTCGAAATTCAAATGTCAATTTTGATTGGATCCCAGCTTTTTGAAAGCCAAAATTATATATTTTGAAAACTCTTTTATTTTAGCCATGTGATGCGCTGAATCATGTGTGGAATGTTTAAAACACACCGTGGTCATGGATATGCACTTATTTAATTATTCATGTAATGAATGGATTGTGTGGATCGTGGATGTATGATTGTTTATTAATTGTTAATAAATAGAGGTCTGCGCACCTCTCTCTCTCATACTCCGATGTATTTCTACATCCCTCTCTCTCTTGTACTTGCCATAAGGCATTCTTCAATTTACTTGTAAATTCTAGAATTTAAATGTAATATGATCGAGGCAACCGAGGAAGGAGCGAGGACGATCCATAGCTGCAACCAGGAAGGCGAAAAGATGGAGATCTCTTGCCTATGTGATTACTGATTTATCTAATGTAAATGTTATGATTAGATTGTGTGTGCGTTTGACTGTTGGCTCCAGTCAAACCCACTGTGCTATCCATGACCATACTAATGACATGTATGAGATGCATTGTTGTTCTTTTGATTATGAATCAAAGCAGGTTATAGTATTTAGTAAATATATACGATGTATTTATATACTATCACCTAGGAGAGACCAAGATAAAAGTTATCTAAATACCCTCAGATAAACTCTAAGCCGTAACGCGAGTAGTTGAGAACTTACTGCGTGGTCCACCATCGTTATAGTCATAGGATTCGAATCACTTTAGGCAGGTTTGTTGTGCTATCCATAAGGCCTGCTTAATTGGGAGGAGAAACTATGGCTATGGCATTAGATGCCTAAAGATTGGGGTAGAGGAACCGTGTAGCTTTGTTGTGCTATCCACAAGGGCTGCATGCAAATCTATGCTCGTCGCGTAACGATGGTTAGCTTAGACCAGAATTAATGGTTTGTTGTGCTATCCACGAGGCCATTAAATCTCTGGGGACCGAAGCCATGATCAGATATTGCAAGGAGTTGCAAGTCCCATGAGTTTGGTGCTCTCTGATTGTATTACAGTTTGTTGTGCTATCCACAAGGCTGTAGTGCAAGTCATTGAGATTCTGATCCCCGCTAGGAGACTGTCGGCGTCTCCCGTTCTGTATAACTGAGGGTTATACAGTCCGTCGAAAATTAGTGGGAGTTAAACTTGAACAAAAGACCATGTCTTGTTTTAAATTTTAATAATTGAACATCTGCTAAATATATTTTACTTATCTCCTGTAGAGAATTATGTCGTCGAATAACCCACTCCGTAACATACTTGATGCCCTTTTGACTTACCTGATCTATGGTTCAGAAACCTAAAGAATGTCTTCAGATCTGAGCACATTGACTTTGTCCCTGGAGTTGATCCTCCTGCTGAATCGGCATTAGATGCCCCTAAAGCAGAGATGATAGCTAACGATAAAAGATCGAAGGACAAAGGCAAAAGAGTAGTGAAGGGTGATTGCTTCTACCATAAGCAGTATGGTCACTGGAAGAGGAACTGCAAGGAGTTCCTTGACGATAAAGCTCATGGAAGAGTAAAGCTGTCTGAAGCTTCAGATATCTATATGATAGATATCAACTTGTCAGTTAGAGATTCCACATCTTGGGTATTAGATACCGGATGTGCTTCTCATATCTGCCATGATGTGCAGATGTTGACAAGTAAGCGCAAGCTGAGACAAGGTGAGGTGGAATTGAGGCTAGGAAACGGCGCAAAAGTTGCGGCGATTGCTGTTGGGACAGCAAACCTCAAGCTTCCATCGGGAGACACCTTACTATTAGAAGATTGTTATTATGTTCCTAGCATAATAAAGAACACCATATCAATATCTTGTTTGGACAAGATAGGATATAGGTTGACTATTGATAATAGAAGTTGTTCGATTTATTATGGTAATAAATCAATAGCTTCAGCATCTTTAGTCAACGGTCTATATCTATTAGATGTTTCTTATTACAATCTTCAAATTGATAATGCTCTTAAGAAGAACAAGAATTGTGTGAACCAGGCCTACATGTGGCATTGTAGACTTGGGCACATTGGCGAAAGCAGGTTGCAAAACTTGCATAAGCATGGTTATTTAACAGCATTCGATTATGAATCGTTTGCAACATGTGAATCCTGCCTTATGGGAAAGATGGCAAAATCTCCATTTACTGGACATGGAGAACGTACCAAGGACATTTTGGAACTAATACATTCAGATGTATGTGGTCCCATGTCCACCCAAGCCAAAGGTGGCTTTTCTTACTTCATCACGTTCACCGATGACTTTTCAAGATTCGGCTATATGTACTTAATGAAGTACAAGTCGGAAGCATTTGAGAAGTTCAAAGAGTTCAAGAATGAGGTAGAGAAGCAATTAGGAAAGAGTATTAAAGCTCTTCGATCAGATCGAGGAGGAGAATACTTAAGTACTAATTTCACACAATTCTTAAAGGATAATGGTATCCTTTCTCAGTTGACCCCTCCATATACACCATAGATGAATGGTGTATCAGAAAGGAGGAATCGCACCTTGTTGGACATGGTGCGATCCATGATGAGCTTTCCAGGATTACAAGTGTCCCTCTGGGGGTATGCTGTAGAGTCAGCAGCATACCTACTGAACAGAGTACCTAGCAAGTCTGTGGCCTCTCCATATGAGATATGGAAAGGCAGGAAACCAGAATTTAAACATGTTAAAGTCTGGGGTTGTCCTGCTCATGTAAAGAGGCATGATCCAGACAAGCTGGAATCACGAACTGATAAATGCAGGTTTGTGGGATATCCAAAGGAAACTTTTGGATACTATTTTTACCATCCTGGTGAACAAAAGGTGTTTGTCGCCAAGAAAGCTGTCTTCCTGGAAGAGGAATACCTTCTCCAGGAGGACAATGGGTGTAAAATAGTACTGGAAGAGGTTTCAGATCCCCAAACAGCTACATTATCATCAGATGAGATATCAGTTCCTGAATCTGTTCAGGTACACACAGATGAGCCTCGTAGATTTGGTAGAATACCTAGACTACCCTAACGATATGTGGGACATATTGCTGAAGGTGAGTCCAAGGTGAAATATAATGAGGATGATGATCCTAAAACCTACCAGGAGGCCATAGAAGGCCCAGAAGCCGGGAAATGGCGAGAAGCCATGAACTCAGAAATCCAGTCTATGTACACCAACCAAGTTTGGAACTTGGAGGACTTGTCCGAGGGTATTGTACCCATCGGTTGCAAGTGGATCTTTAAGAGAAATATCGGTGCTGATGGACGGATCGACACTTATAAGGCAAGGTTGATGGCAAAGGGATATCGTCAAAGGTAATGAATTGACTATGACGAGACTTTCTCACCAGTTGCCATGATAAAGTCGATCAGAGTTATGCTCGCCATTGCTGCACATTTTGATTATGAAATCTGGCAGATGGATGTGAAGATTGCCTTCCTCAATGGTAACCTTGAGGAAGAAGTGTATATGATACAACCAGAAGATTTCACATCCAAAGAATCTCCAGATAAAGTGTGCAAGCTTCAGAAGTCCATTTATGGACTGAAGCAAGCTTCCCGGAGCTGGAACATAAGATTTGACGAGGCTGTCTAGTCTTATGACTTCATTAAGAATGAAGATGAGCCTTGTGTGTACAAGAAGACTAGTGGGAGTGCAGTCACTTTCCTAGTTCTTTACGTAGATGACATACTACTCATTGGGAATGATGTAGCTATGATGTCATCAGTAAAGATCTGGCTGTCGAAAAACTTCTCCATGAAGGATTTGGGAGAAGCATCCTACATGTTGAGAATACGGATCTATAGAGATAGATCAAAGAGGATGCTTGGAATGACCCAATCCTTGTACATAGATACCATAGTGAAAAGGTTTGGCATGGAAAATTCCAAGAGAGGTCTCATACCGATGAGACATGGAATTAGTCTCTCAAAGGAGCAGTCTCCTAAGACTCCTGATGAGAGGGCATTCATGGATAGAATACCATATGCCTCTGCCATAGGATCTATCATGTATGCCATGCTATGTACACGGCCTGATGTTGCATTTGCTCTAAGTGTTACGAGCAGATTTCAGGTTGATCCAGGCGAAGAGCACTGGAAGGCAGTGAAATGCATCCTTAAGTACTTGAGAAGAACTAAGGATATGTTTCTTGTCTATGGAGGAGGTGACTTGAAACTGCGAGGCTATACTGACTCGAGTTTCCAGTCGGATCCAGATGATAGCAAGTTTACATCTGGATTCGTGTTTACATTGAACGGAGGGGCAGTGTGCTGGAAGAGTTCCAAGCAAGTAACCACTGCAAATTCGACAACTGAAGCTGAGTACATCGCTGCAGCTGAAGCCGCCAAGGAAGCAGTGTGGTTGAAGAAATTCATCACCGACCTCGGCGTAGTTCCCAGCATCTCTGAGCCTGTTCCACTGTTGTGCGACAACAATGGAGCAATTGCGCAAGCGAAAGAGCCGCGGTCTCATAAGAAATCAAAGCATATTCTGAGGCGCTTTCACCTTATCAGAGAGATCATATCTAGAGGAGATGTAGTAGTAGAAAGAGTTCCATCCGTCGACAATGTAGCAGATCCACTGACAAAGCCGTTGGCTCAAATTGTGTTTGAGCGTCACCTAGAGTCTATAGGCTTATTGTATAAAGGTGATTGACTTTAGTCCAAGTGGGAGATTGTTAGTTTTTTGTGGCCTACAAGCCAATCTGACTATGTAAATCTCGTTCATTTATTAATAAAATTGCATAATATTCATTATGTGTAAATCGTATTAATTCTCGTTTCATAATGAAGTCCGCGAATATGTGCTATAGTGATCAGATTATGATGAGATCATACTAATGAGACTGATCACTTAAACACACATATTCTTAATTGTTCCTAGTCGGAGGATATCCGAGAAGGACATCGGATATCCGGTTAGACTAGTATAGATTACTCCTGCTCATATGATGAGGGTGACTGATCTCATAAGTCACTTGTGTGGAGACACTAAGGCGAATCTGTAGGTGCTCATTGGAGAATGAGTTCACTGAACTGATCCGACTGAATCGCTGAATGGTATTGTACCTCATTGTCAACCAGCTTGATTCTATTGTCGCAGTTGCGTGGATGGTCCTCGGACCTGAGACACCAAGGACATCTTGGCGGTGGACTTCTGTACTTTGACCTTGGTTTACGAATCTCTAGCCACGGGATTCTAATACGCCAAGGATTGGGTGCAGCGGAATACCGTCGAAGGGAATTGTGTGTCAATAAGGAATCATTCGCTCTCGGTACTTAGAGAGAGAATGCTCTAGGAAGGATGCGTGAAAGTCCCTGGCCAGGGCGGACGATAATATCGGGAAAGGAGTTTTCCGATATTCATCAGCGGCATCCAATCCAAGTGAGTCGACCGGTTAGGGTTTGACAGCTCACCATACCCTGAGTTGACTCGAGAGCATTGTACGAATGAAGGATTATATCCACGCGGTAACTGTCGGCGGAAAGGTTCCAAGAGTGGGTTACTTAACCCCAAATACCTTCCGGGTTCACGCGGTGTTGCTTGGCACCCAACGTGATCGGAGGCCCGGTCGAATTCGATGTGCGACATCAATTCGATTGATTAATTGATTAATAAAAGGTTATTAATTAATTAATAAAGCCAGTGAGGAGTCACTGGGCTTGTTGGGCCATTAACTGGACTGGTACTTGGGCCTAGAGGGTCACACGCACATGATTCTCAAGGCGATGGATAAATAAGTGGGTTTTATACAAATCGGGGGTTTTTATGAAAAACTGCGCAGTTAGTATAAAACATAGCAAACGGGCTGAGCAGGCCAAGTTGCTGCTAACCCTAGCTGCCCCTCCTCAGTTTCTCTTTCTCTCTGGCATCCAGACATATCCAGATCTGCTCTGCCGCTTCTCCGAATCCCGTTCGACGGAAAATCGTCCGCGCGTTGCGACGATCGTTGCGGCGACCGGCGGAGGTTTTGTAGGCTGCGAAGAACGAGGAGCGTGAGGATATCCGTCGCGAGGAGGATTGCGTGGACTTCGCTAGAGGCCGGGCGCTTGCGCGGCTTGCAGTGGCGCACCGACGGAACCGAACGATTGTGGATTCGAATCCACACACAGTGAGAAACGATTATCCGATAATCGTAGTTTTAGTTCTTCGAAACGGGAAAACGGATAGCTGTAAATTTTATTTTCCGCTGCGTGAGCGATCCGGAGAAACCCGAGAAATCCCAACACTTTTTGCATCCGTTGATGAGATATCTGATGGTTTGATGGTAGAGGTTCCTTCTGGGGATTTCTTGTTGTCTTATAACTGTTTGAGTGAAGTTCCCTTGGCCAGTTACCTGCCTAGCTAGTTGTGCTCGCCATTCGCGACTTTGATCTCATCCTGGGCATGGACTGGTTGGAGGCTTATTATGCCGAGGTGGACTGCCACAGGAAGATGGTGCGTTTCTCTATTCCGGACATCCCGACCTTCTACTTCTAAGGTATTAGGCTCTCTTCTCGAGGTATTCTTATTTCTGCCTTTAAGGCCCAGTGGTTGCTTGCTGGTGGTTGTGAGGCCTTCCTTGCCTTGGTTGTTTTAACTTATGTTAGTGGTAGTCCCAGTCTTTGGGAAGTGCCTATAGTTTGTGACTTTGTAAATGTGTTCCATGAGGAGTTGCCTGGCCTTCCTCCTCAACGAGAGGTTGAGTTTACTATTAAGCTTGCACCGAGTATGGCGCCACTGTCTAAGCCCCGTATTGGATGGCGCCAGCCGAACTTGCTGAGTTGAAGGCGCAGTTGCAGGAATTACTGGATAAGGATTTCATTCGTCCCAGTACTTCTCCGTGGGGTGCTCCAGTTCTATTTGTCAGGAAGAAGGATGGTTCTCTGAGGTTGTGCATTGATTATAGACAGCTGAACTAGGTAACGATAAAGAACAAGTACCCACTTCCGAGGATCGATGATTTAATGGATCAGCTGCAGTCTGCGAAGGTGTTTTCAAAAATTGACTTGAGATCAGGGTATTACCATATGAGGATCCGTGAGGATGATGTTAGTAAGACGGCCTTTAAGACTCGGTATGGACATTATGAGTTTTTGGTTATGCCTTTTAGCTTGACCAATCCTCCGGTAGCTTTTATGGATTTGATGAACCGGGTCTTCAGGGCCTATCTGGATCAGTTTGTGGTGGTATTTGTAGATGATATTATGATATACTCTTCTTCTGAGGAAGAGCATGCCACACATCTTCAGGTGGTATTGTAGGTTCTGAGAGAGCACCAACTCTATGCCAAGTTTAGCAAGTGTGAATTCTGCTTAGACAAGGTGCACTTCTTGGGGCATGTCATCTCTAGCGATGGCATTGCTGTGGATCCAGCCAAGATTGAGGCAGTGATGGATTAGAGTAGGCCAACGACAGTAACTGAGATCAGGAGCTTCTTGGGGCTAGCAGGTTATTACAGGCGGTTTGTTCAAGGTTTTTCTTCGATAGCGGCCCCTTTATCGAGGTTGACTAGTAAGGGAGTTCGTTTCGTGTGGACCGAGGAGTGTGAGCAGAGTTTCATTGAGTTGAAGACTCGCCTCACTTCGGCTCCAGTGTTGGTGCTTCCATCAGGTTCAGGTGGATTTGTAGTTTATTCGGATGCATCACATCGAGGTTTGGGTGCAGTTCTGATGCAACATGGTAAGGTTGTGGCCTATGCTTCTAGACAGCTGAAGAAGCATGAAGAGAACTATCCCACTCATGACTTAGAGTTGGTAGCTGTGGTATTTGCATTGAAAATCTGGCGGCATTATTTGTATGGAGAGAAATTTCAGGTTTTTACTGATCACAAGAGCCTGAAGTATGTGTTCACGCAGAGGGACCTGAACTTGAGGCTGCGTAGGTGGATGGAATTTATCAAGGATTATGACCTCGACCTTTCTTATCATCCGAGCAAGGCGAATGTGGTGGCAGACACCTTGAGTCTAAAGACGGTCGTGTCATATCTCATGGTTCGAGAATGGAGATTATTTGAGCAGGTTGTGGAATCTTCCTTTCGGGTTCCACGTGAGGTTGATAGAGCTGTATTGGCCAGCTTAACTGTGAGGCCAGCAGTGTACCATGCCGTAATTAAGGCTCAGAGGGCAGATGCAGAGTTACCGCAAATTCTCCAGTCACCAGAGGTAGAATTGTGGGATGACGACACAGTCAGATTTAGTGGCAGACTCTATGTTCCGGCCGAGGAGGACGTACGCAGGAGTGTCCTTGATGAGGCGCACCGTTCTAGATATGCAGTGCATCCCAGAACGACTAAGATGTATCATTGTTTGAGAAGGCACTTTTGGTGGCCTAGTATGAAGAAGGATGTGGCTGAGTATGTGGCTAGGTGCATGACTTGTCAACAGGTTAAGGCAAAATATCAGAGACCGGGAGGGTTGTTGCAGCCTTTGCCGATCCCGGAATGGAAATGGGAGCATGTGACTATGGACTTTGTGATGGGATTACCTGTATCCCCTAGCAGAAGAGACCCGATCTGGGTCATTGTTGATCGATTGACCAAGTCGGCACACTTCCTGGCTATTAGGAAGGACTGGTCAGTCGGTAAGTTGGCTAAGCTGTTTGTGGATCAGATCATCTCTCTGCACGGGGTGCCCTTATCCATCGTATCAGACCGGGATCCGAGATTTACTTTTAGGTTCTGGAAGAGTTTTTAGAAGGCCTTGGGCACGCAGTTGGCCTTCAGCTCGGCCTATCATCCCGAGATTGATGGGCAGTCGGAGAGGACCATTCAGACTCTTGAGGATATGCTCAGGCATGTTGCCTAGACTGGGGAGGTTCTTGGGAGCAACACTTGTCTACAGTGGAGTTTGCTTACAACAACAATTATCATTCTAGTATCGGCATGGCGCCTTACGAGGCGTTGTACGGGCGATCGTGTCGATCCCCTGTGAATCGGTCCGAGATTGGCGAGAGGCAGATAGCAGGACCAGAGTTGGTACAGTAGTGTGCTGAAGTTGACAAAGTAGTACAACAGAGATTGATTGTAGCTCAGAGCAGACAGAAGAGTTATGCAGACATCCGTAGGAGACCGCTTGAGTTTGAGGTTGGGGACCACGTGTTTCTTCGAGTCTCACTCTCTAAGGACGTGATGAGGTTCGGGAAGTAAGGTAAGCTGAGTCCTCGATATGTTGGGCATTTTCCCATTCTTGCTCGAATTGGGGAAACGACGTATCAGCTAGCCTTGCCGCCCAGTCTTGCAGGGGTGCACGATGTGTTCTATGTTTCTTTGCTGAGGAGATATGTTCAGGATCCATCTCATATTTTAGATTTTTCAGAGTTAGAGGTCGCTGAAGACCTGTCCTTTTCAGAGTTTCTAGTACGTATTGAGGATCGTAGGGAGCAGGTCCTTCGGAACAAGGTTGCACCTCTGGTTAAGGTGATTTGGCAGTATCGCTCCGGGGGCGAGGCAACCTGGGAGCGCGAGGATGAGATGTGGGAGCAGTTTCCCTACCTTTTCTCGTAAGTTCTCTTGTGAGCTTGTATCTTTATGTTTCGACCTCGTTAATTGTAGCAGGCAATTTCGGAGACGAAATTCTTTTAAGAGGGGGAGATTGTAAGGACTGAGGTTTCGGATCCGGTTATCGGGTCAGTTTCTGGGTCGGATCTCCTGGTTTGGGACCTGATGGGTCAGGGGAGTGCCATCTAAATGACGTCTAGGATGCACGACGCCTTTTGAATGGCGTCTTGCTGGGTAGAGGCCATTTAGTTTGGTTGCCATTGTGCCACGTGGGCGCCACGTGAGCAGGCTTCGGGCCGCGAAAGTACGGCCCCCGTCGTGTCGCCTGAATGGCGTCCTTGATGGACGACTCCATTCAGAGTACGACCTTGGGTTGTCAATGTACGGCGCCGGTCTTGTCGTCTGAACGGCGTCTTGGATAGGCGACGCTATTCAGAGTCTCTGTTAGTACGGCCCGTCATGTCAACTGATAGGCATTTGTGCCGCACGACGCGTTTTACCCAGCTTCTGGTTCACCCCGCGAACCCTCCTTCCTTTTCCTCATTTTCTCCTCTCTCTTCTCTCTCCTCTCTTCCCCGACGGCTCCGGCGATCCCTCTTCCCCCTCCTTCTTTTCCTCCCACCATTTCGTCTCTCCCTCCAGTCCATCGACCTCCTAACTCCCACCACTACCACCATCACCTCCTCCGCGGCGTTTTCTCTCCGGACGGTGGCCGACGTCCCGGTGGAATAACAACGTTCTCGGCGGTACCGGCGGCGGCGTGGGGGCGAGACGGGTTGGCAGTTTGGAGTTTGGAGGAGATCGAGTAACCGGTAGGGTGACGATTCCCATTGTATTTCATTTAAAAATCATGTTTTCCCGCTTTGAAGCATGTATGTTTTCCCGCTTTGAAGTATGTTTAGGGGCGTTTTTGGAGTGAAAACGCTAAATGCATGAATGAGAAATTGGGTGTTCTAATGGGTAGTTAGATTCTCCTCCTTCCCCTCTATGCTTTGTGGTGTTTCTGTGCGTTTTGGGGGAGAAATCCCAACTTGTGGATTGGGGGAAGCGGAGGGGAGAACCTGTCTGTTAAGACTAAATGGTGTCGAGGGATAGGGACGCCTTTTAGAAAGGCGGCTCCCACCCACGACGCGATTTAGCCCCATTAACAGACTCTGTCTTTGGACTGACAAGCGTCCAGGGATAGCGACGCCTTTTTATAAAGGCGACTTGCGTGGACGACGCGTTTTAGTGGAAATTATCCCGTAGCATTGTCCCTGCTTATGTCGCTGTTAGGCGACGAAGGACAGCGACGCGTTTTAATAGGCGGCTACCTATGGCGATGCCTTTTAGGCCACGTTCTGAGGCCAGATTTCACATGAACCAGTTTAGGAGGCTTGAATGGCGTCGGCCTTGGGCGACGCGATTCAAGACAGAATCACATTAATTCATGCTATTAATATGTGTTTACACTGTTAGATAGTTCAATCAAATGCATGCTTTAAATGTACTCGATAATGATAGATTCTATGTGACCGGATCGCACTGCGTTGTGTTTCGTGCGATCGTGGACTTCTTACGTGACCGGATCGCACTGTGCTGTGTTTTGTGCGACTGTGAACCTAGAGTGACAGTTGTAGCGCTTGACACCCTGTGTTGGTGTGGGTGGGACACATCGCCGGTGGAAGCAGTGGCGGGGTGACGCCTAGTGAGAGAGGGTCACCTGGTGAACCCCGAGGTTAGCTAGTACCGGTGTAGGAGTGGTACCTGTGGAGTGTCACTCATTCTGAGGGAAGGAGTAACCACCTGAGCCAGTTGGGCCGGAGTAGCTAGCGTGCTATCCGAGGGGTTACTATTTGGTCTCAGCGGGTCGGTGTTTTCCCACGTTTGGTTGTGTGGTTGGCGTGTTTTGCCGAGACGTTGGTTGTAGGTTCCCTGGTAGAATGGTTTTTGGGATATGTATGTTACATTTCGAATGCACGTGGTTTATATCGAGAATTAGGAGTAGTAATTACTGCTTACTTGCTTACTTTACCTTTATCTGTGCTACTGCTCTTGTGGGTGCGTGAGTGAGCGGTGGGGATCGAAGGATCCCTACTGAGTCTTTTCGTTGAGACTCACCCCTGCGGTTTTTAGGTGAGGGTTCCAGGCAGGCTTAGCGAGGAGAGTGCTGCTTTGGGTTGCGCGTCAGCAGCTGTTGTTCCGGGGTATGCCCCGACGTAGTTGTTATTTTACTTTCTGGCCTGTACGCTTAATTATTTCTTTTTTGTTGGAATATGTAATTATTTGCTGTGTCGAGTCGCATTGTAATAACTCTTAATTCTTGCACTTCCTTTTCAGTTCAATGCGATGTGAATGTTTAGCTTAGTTAATTATTTATTTTCCAGACTTATCTAGATCCTGGTTTGGCTCCAAATTAATGATTCGGTACCCATTTAGTAATCGGATCTCCGATTATAGGGTGACGGGTCGTTACAGAAATCCTAGGCAAAACTCTAGAGTTTCTCCGCACCTAGCCGTCTCGCTCCTCTTACTATCTCTCTCTCTCTCTCTCCTCTAGCTAGCCCCCATATAGAGGGATGCCCCCTTCCCTCTCTGCTCTCTGCCTCAGTTTCCACCTGCATGCCACAAGCATCGTCGAGAAGGAGATGACTAACAATCACGCATAACCTATAGAGGAATCGACGACAACCTATTAACTAGAGAATCGTGTGGATATCATTGAAGGCTAGGTACCTATGCGACTGGCAACATCGCTCCTCTGAAACCAAACGAATGCGGATCTGATTCCGTGCAAGGTGAGATTCTAATCACCGAATCTATTTAATTTAGTTGAAGCGGATCACGATATCACAGGGACGCTTTTAAATTCTGCTACATATTCATTATTTCGTATTTTGCTTGATGTCCCTGTGCGATCGTTACACCTAAGAGTACAAATTGGGCCGGATCTAACCGAATTTGGCCCGACCAGATGAAGATTTTGCGGATCGCGGATCCTCTCATATGCCCGGATGGGGTGAAACAGATCCAGGGGTGCATCCACATTTGGGAAAGTGGAGGTCCACTTGGTACCCAAAGAAACCCTATTCCTCCTCCGCTCCCAGCCATTGCCTCCTCCATCGCGCCGGCCCCGATCGTCCTCCACCGCGTCGGCCCCGATCGTCCTTCACCGTACTCGATCTTCTTCTACCGTGCTGGCCTGATTGTCCTCCACAGAGCTCGATCTTCTTTCACTACGCCAGCTCGATCGTCCTCCACTGCACTCGATCCTCTTCCACCGCACTTGTTCAGGACATTGGGAGTAGCTTCACAAAGCACGTCGGTCCTGCTAAGCACTTCGCAGAGCCACCAACGCCACCTCTCTTGGTAAACCAATCCCGCCTGCCCTTCTTTTTTTTTTTTTTTTCCTTTCTAAGATGAGATGGGTTTTTAGTTCTTAACCTTTGAGATTTGTTTGGGGAGGTTGGGTATTAGGGTTTTCTGCCCTGCCTTCTAATCGTGTTGTCCGCTTCACTTTTAGGCTTCCTACTACTTTCCATCTGTCTATTCTCTTAGGTTTTTGCATGTAATTTGATGTTGTGTCGATTTGCCTACAAGTTATCATATTTTTGGAGTATAGTAAATAAATTCTTATATATTAACTTATAGTTTATGTGATGAGCAAAAAGAAAACCCCAAATAATTTCTCTAACTTTCTGTTAGCTTTATAAAAACATGAGTGAATGGTAGTTCCTACCGGCATATAGGAAAGAACATGAACAAAATCATTATGGATCGTGAGCCTTATAATCATTAAGCACGTCTTCAAGTAAATGTGGAATCCGAAGGCAGATCCAGATTCGGATCCGTAAAAGTGACCCGGATTCGGATCTGCACATCATCTCTAACTTTTCCCCTTGTTTAAGGTCTTACACGGTGAATGATTAGAAGTTATATTTCATAATTATGTTCCTTTATTTATGTAGTATTATTGTTTTTTTAAAATTATATATTATTATATTTTTATCCATAACTTGATTTATATTATTTTTTCATATGTTATAAACTGTTGAAGATACAAATTTCAAATAATTAATATGGGGGTATTTAGGACAAAATTTATGAAAAATATTTTTCAATTGTTGTATCCATTTTGTGTTTCCAAGCTCGTTAAGATAGAAAGCCACCTCTATTTGGAGGTACTTCCATATGAAATGCTTCATAAAAAGTTGCCAAACGCACCCTAAACCAAAGTATAGATAAGCATTATCATAGCATGAAGGTCGAATGGTCATATGGTAACTAACAAGACACATCATTTTTTGTGTAATATAAATTAATTGCAACTTGAAAATAATAATTACAATCGAATATGCTTTACATGACTGCATTTAACAAACATAACCGATGAATTGACGGAATTTACAAAAATGAAAAGAATCTTCATTTACTCTGCCTTTTCTTTACCACAATCTCTATCTTTATTGTCATTTGCTCAAAATGCCATCTAAAATTTAGAACACATTTGTATCATAAAATTTATTACATGCATAAATTTTCGAAATTGTAAGCAAATAAAGAATATCCACTGTCTTCACATCCGGATTTTGACATTTATATTATGATTAATTGTTTTTGATAAAAGATCTAGGGATGGCAGGAGATTTCATAGAAGTCATTCCCAGAATCCCTTCTCAACAATCATTCCTCAATCAGCAAAATTGAAATAGCTTGGTGGAATGGATACCACTGGAGACAGCCGGGCCAGGGCAAGCTTAAAAACTCTATTCCACACCTCATCTTCCCCCGCGGCGACCCCCGATGCCACCATCCCCCGCACCTTATCTTCCAACCTTCGGCAAGCACCAGAACCAACCATCGTCTTGAGTCGAAATCACAAGGTTGAGGAGATACAATTTCTGCTTCACACTTGCCTCTAGTTTTTTTGGTTCAAGTAGCCCAGTGGTCTGGGTGCTGTAGCTCCCAATCTGGAGGGAAGGAGATCGAGTCCCACTAAGGCGTGTTTGACACAGCTTCCATTTGAAAATATTTTTGTATTTTTATTTAATTATTTTTTATGAAAGTCAGTGGATTTTAAAAGTCATTTATGTGGTATTTTATTTGTATTTTAGCTTCCAACTAAAAGTTATAAGAGAGAGGTTGTTATTAAAGAATTGACTTTTGTAACAAATCAAAATTAATTATAATCTCTCTCCCTCAACTCATTTTATGTAAGAAGTAGAAGTCAAAAATAACTTTCAAGTAGAAATTTTACCAAACACATCCTAAGTTTGAGATATATCTTTTTCCTGAGTAGGAGAGAGATCTGCTTGGAAACGAGGGGTCCGCCCCGCAGGAGGAGCATGCCGCTCGAAGGCGAAGGAAGGGACAGGAGGCTTCCGTTTCTAAGTATTGGAAAATCATGCAGAAGCTCCGATTTGAACCCCGTTGTCCCGCTGAGCGGGAGAGGTGGGCACACCATGTGTACGGGACCTCTTGACAACCTGGCTTTGTGAGGACTGTTTTGATTGCAGAAACCCTTTTAAGGGGGTGTTTGAGGGTGCTTCCACTTGGAAATAACTTTAGACTTTCATCTAATTATTTTGTGAGAAAAAGGTAAGTATTCGAAGCCATTTACGTATCATTTAATTTGTTTCCTGACTTCTAATTAAAAGCTCTGACTTTGACTTCCGTTATACGAGGAAGGTAAAAGTGAGTTTGAAAACATGGCCCAAGTGAGATTAGACATCTCTGCGGAAGCCCATTGAATAAGACCAGACCATTGGAGCCAAGAAGCTGCTGAACCGCTTCAGGATCTTCAGGCACTATGAAGAAGATGATGAGGAGGTCGACCTGGTTCCGATGACAGTATAAGACCAACTGGCTCGAGATTGTTAGAAGCTTGGGTAGCTCCAGAAGACGAGGGAAAGATGAAAGGACAAAGGAGAACGGGGAATGAACATGGGGATCGCAGATGCTGACCTTCCATTTCCAATATGGATATTAATGGTGGTATTCAGGAATTTTCCCACAATCCGTTTTGGAAATCTTCCCAATTTATAGAAGAAAAAAAAAAAATCTATACAGTTAGTAATTACTTCCTCAAGCCCCATTCTCAACAGGGACGCAAGAGCTGTAACAGTACAACATGGAAGCGATGGTCAGGTATCCTGATCTTGTCCCATCACCTTCTGAAACGCCTGCTGTTATTTCTATCGGGCTTCGGTTCAAACTATTAGCATGGATGCCCACATACGTGTCCAACCCACCAAAGTAGGGTGTAAAGGGGTCAGGTTTGGATCGATCACGTGGGATCCGAGTTCGCTTCCGAAATTTTTTGACCTGATCCAAATTTGAATCAAAACTTAGTTGGATTGGATCGGATTCGGATCCTCAAGCTTCCTCTTTCCCTTAGTTTTGCCAGTCTTCGGGGGAGGGGAGAGGGCGACACCAGAGCCATTGGGGAGGGATGGTGGCGACGCCCACCTCCATCCTACCTGCTTCAACGTTCGATCTCCCGAGCACACCTGCATGTTGATGCATCGTCTGAATGCACGATCTTCGGCAGCATTCGACCTCTTGAGCACCACCCCCAAACCCTCTATCGGCCCATGGATTGCTCCCTCCTTCCGATTCCACCCCTCCCGCCCTCGTCTCGTCCCACCTCCCGGATCGTCGCCGTCGCCATCGCAGTCGCTCTCAACAGCCCCAACAAACACCCACGCGCCAACGAGGGCTTCTGCACCTCCCTCCTGACAGCGGTTGCCGCATCCATCTTCCTCCCCCTTTTCCCCCCATTGCAGTCCAGCCAATGACCAGTGCTTTCGCATTGTCATCGACACCAAGAGCATACGACGGCAGAACCTCCGACGGCAGCATCACTGACTATGGTAGCTTCCACACCTGGTAGCACGTCCGGCACCGCCGACGGCCATGGAACCCCACAATGCTAGCACCGCAGCAACCCGACAGCGGCAACTTCGATTTGGGCGTTGGCATCTATCTATCCACCCCGGTCAACAATGGACATGGGGCTTGCAGGCATACACCCCCACTCTCCATTCCCTCTGATCTCCCATCGTCCCCATGAAGTAGAACCTCCAGCCGTTCACATCGGACCGTCACCGCTGCTGTCGTTGTCCCCACCAGTGGATTGTCGCTGCCTCGCTGGCATGTCTTTGTGCGGACCAGGTGGGGTGTGCTCTAGGGCCTGCTCAACTGCAGCGGCGGCAAGGAACAAGGGAACCTTAGATCCCCCTTTGTGTACTTCGGATTTTGAAAGATCCGAAATAGGTCCGTCACAAAACCCGAACTCGACCAGCAATTTTCTTCCCCAATCAAACCCGAATCCAGATGCGGTCAACTGGGTCGGATTTGGATCAGGTTTCGGATTTTATGGATCCGTTGACACCTCTACACCAAACTCAGTATCCGCAAATGCCCAATGCATCAATAACTCCCACCGCAGCCTTAAACCATACATGATTCCTGACAATGTATTTCTGTGCTGAAGCTCTTTAAGCAATCCGGAATTGCCATTTAAGTTGGGATAATTTCTATTTGCCGACAAGAAGAATGTCTGAGCGCATTCGGGATAATTTCTATGTGCCAACAAGAAGAATGTCTGAGCTCCGAATGCACATTTCAGCATCATCCTTTCGGATCTATACAAGATCAAGAAATTGTTGGCTATTCCCATTTTCTTCAGGAATAAAAGATGATGATGAAATGGCTTATTTTATATAAAGGAAACAGGAATAAACCAAAATAAATGACAATAAAAAAAGACATATTTCACTATTGATCTCCAGGTTGTCTTAGTGAGAATACATAAGAGGCAACAAATATATAATATTACATTTTGGCCACAAAGGTGACAAAACTATAAAATGGGCTCAATCCCCACCAACTTTTACGTGCATCCGTAAGGATCTAGGAAACACTGTCAAACCACTTTAAATCTATACAAACATAAAAATGCAAGAAATATGATCGGAAGAAAGCACAAGGTCATCAAAACGTGCAATGATATACAAAGGGGGAGGAAAAAAGAGAGAAGAGACTTCTCGAACCATTACATTCAACCTTATACATAAAAAATAGGGAAAGATTGAAAATGAGGTAAAAGAAGTTCCCAGGATATACAAGTGGCATCAGAATGGACAACTCTCATCTTGGGCTGGTCCACGGGGGAGATGAGTTGTACCTCAGACCTTGGGATGATGCCCCATGGCTTAAGTCAAGACTGTGGAGTTGCTCCATAAGTTGAGATCTTCGCTCCTTAAAGAAGTCAAGCCGGGCTGTAAGTTCCACCAACGTAGACGAGGCAACTGATGGCTGCCTATGATACTCCACTCCCTGAGACAAGATGATGGTTACAATTAGCAATGTCTTAACCTAGCAAACAACTGTCACTTTCGGTGCATTCTAACCTCCGCTAATTTGGAAGAACTGTTAGCCATGGATAAGTTAACTTCTGCAGACATGCTTGTAGATGCCGCCATGCCTTTTGAATCGGCTGTACTTGCTGAATCTAATGATATCTTCCGAGAAAATTGCTTGGCTGTAGAAGATGGTCCTTGCGGATTATTAATCCTCCAATCCGCCCCTGATGAGCTCTCCTGTAACCTTTAGGGATCAACAGGCTGCTCCAGAGTTTTCTATATGCAGTACAGCGATCTTATGCTACATGATATATCATTAGCTGACATACAGACTAATTTGGCAGCAGCAATAGGAATCGTTGTAGCTTACAAAGTAAAGAAATAAATGATTTGCAATAAGCCAAGTCATGGTTGGGAAGAAAACAGAAGTAAAAAGAATAAAAAGGGGATACGGAAAACATTCAAAATGGCATGGATGGGCATTCTGTCATATAAGGGGCTGTGGGCTAGCAGTCATAACAAAATGCTCTGCAATTTTAAAAAATATGGCCAACTTGCCTTGATATCCAGTAGAAAGCCTGTTTGATTCCATTCACTTGTGCAGGGAATTAAAGCTCCTAGTTACAAGGAAATATTTAGAACATGTGACTTCTCACATCATTTTCTTTCACCTGATTCTTTCTCTAGCACACATTCAAAAAAGATTCTTTTCTCTAGCACACACTTTCCATCAAAGAAGCTCCTCCACTACCAGTAATGAGAAACTTTTAGGAGGCCCATGACTCAAACATTAACCCTTCCCAGTGACCTGTAATGAGAAAGGGCCATAAGGCATGACCTCCTACCTAGTGTTTCAATTTAGCAAAAATTTGGGTGCCGTACATCCTTCTAAAGCACAGATCTCAACAGCCCCGACCCAATACTAGACTAAAAAAAAAAAGAGACTAAATCAATTATTGTCTTACCAATAAATCCATACCTAACAGTGTTATACAAGAACTGCAAGATACAACTCATTCTATTGGACATGGATGAGATCATCTTGGGGCAATATACAGAAAAACTGAACTTATTTAATAGCATAAAAGTCACTATAAGACTAGCCTAAAAATTTGACATCTTTCTATTCGCATGGACATCCACCATGGTAAATTGAAAGATTAGCAAGAACTGCAAGACTGACCCATGAGGGAGGAAGATGCTACACATTCCTTAGTCTGCGATACCGGATATTATATGCAGGCCACTCACTGCCTCTTCCTAGTTATTTGTCCTCCTTTCCATTGTTCTTGTTATTGCCATCAGCCAACCATTGCAGCCACAATTCACTTACCACTTATGTCCCTATTAATGGCCACTAGTTCTTGTTTCCTCATTCTTCTGCTGATCCTTCTTTTTTTGCTTGATATCACCGAATTTTCAGCCAGATGGAATTGGAATTGGTCAAGACAAGTTTGTTTTCTGAGATCTTTAAGTCTTTGAATCATGTCACTCAAACTTGAAGATTGTACACACCTTATGACAATATTCATACAATATAAATGACAAATGATTCATAGACTAAAAAGAACCATCCTGTAAATGATTCATAGTCTTTGAATCGTGTCACTCAAACTTGAAGATTGTGCATCCCACCTCCACTTCCAGGCATCCTGAGTAGATGGGTCAACCATGAAACCCGACAATGTTGTGTGAACAAAGAAACCAAATCCTAAATCTTCACATCCCTCAAGTTCCTCCTGAACCAGGGGCTCGAGCCCATCCTGCCATCCGGATACAGCTCCACTATGTGCGCCACCATTGCATCAAGGTTGACTGAGATAGTAAAAAGCCTAGGAAAGAGAGTCGAGAGAGACTGCAAGCTGCAACACTTGTCAGTCCGAAAAAGACGGCTCCTCCCATCCCCCAAAGAGACAAAAGCAGCAGTAAGGATGACATCAGATGCTTCCAAAATATCCTTGCAGAGATGAGACATTATCTCCACCTGAATGGAAACATCCCAGACCCTCCCCCTAGAATAATACTTCTCCCTGATTAGTTAAACCCAAAGGCAGGAAGGCACTGTACATAGCTTCCACAGCCACTTGGAAAGTAGGGCCAGATTGAAGTCACAGATGTCTTTGATCCTGAGCCCACCATTCTGTTTGTTCTTACACACCCTTCCCCAGGCAACCTCATATGCTCCCCTGCTAGAAGTCGCTCTACAGCCCTTCCAGAAGAATCTACTCCTTACCTCTTCAAGTTGCTTTGCCATAGACCTTAGTATTCTGAATTATTGTAGTACCTCAAATAAAGTACTGCTGGATCAAACAAAGCACAAAATGCATCTCACCAATCCCACACAAACCAGGAGTGTGGTTGCCACTATTACATTCAACTCCATGGGATATAGTGAGGGTGACCACTCTAAAGAATAACCACTGGCTGTGGAGGGGATGCTACCTGTTCTGCAAGTAATTTCCAAATTTTCCCAAACTTCGCAAACAGTTCCAAATCACAGCATAGCATTTCAAACCATGCCTTTTTTGTGTGGTTTTGGGGTTGGGGGGGCCAAGCATGGTTTGCAGATCAGCAAATCCAGGTTGAGACTGGGGTTATGTTCCAAATTCAGTCTTAATGCGCCATCATTTCCTTCAGGCCATGGAGCTGAAAACCAGCCTTTGACTAATCAGAACTGTCTGGAACCAGTCCGGTCACAATTGGCAATAAATAACAAAAACAAGGGGTGTTCATGGGTTGGTTTTGTCGGGTTTAGAGGGGAAAAAATTACAAACCAAACCAACCGAGCTACAGGTGGAAACTGAACCGCACAAATTTGGCGTACCTTGGTTTCAAACCACGGTGATCTACGTGTACCTCTCAGCCACCAGGTTTCATGGGGAAGAAAGGCTACAGTATTTAAAAACTTTCCCAACCATGCCTTTCTTAAAGTGTCCGATGTTGGACTAGAACTGTGCACCCCAAAGGCCACTTCTCATGCACACAGGCAGCCCCTACTCATCCCCTTTAGTCCAATACAGGAAACCGTGGGATGAGAAAGGACAGAATTGTCATAAATGCTGCTAGGAGACCCAGGCTGACATCCACAACCGACCAAGCTGGGCCGCGACTATGGGCTGGGCCATGTCTAGGGCCAATGGGCCAGGTAATTTTCAGAAGGAAAATACATACATCAAACTTGTGAATCTATGTTTGCCTCTAAAACTAAAAATTTCAGTTTAAACAGTCTGGTTCATTTTCCTTAGTGTGGAAGGAGTTAAAATCAAACCAAATTGAATTGGGTTTCAAACTGAACCAAACCGAAAATTTGGTTTGGTTTGGTTGGGTTTTTTTGGGTTGAACACAATGAACACCCGAAGCAAGAACCGGCTGGTTTTTGGTTAAAACTGGATTTAGAACTCTGTCTCAATGCACCATCGTTTCCTTCAGGCCATGGAGCTGAAAATCAGCTTAACTGGTTCAACTGATCAGAACTGGAACAGTCCCCTAACAATTGGGAGAAAATAGCAGGAACTTGCTGGTTTTTTGTTAAAATTGGATTTAGAACTAGAGCCAGTCTAGTCCCAAAACTCCAGTTATTGATTCCTTGCTTCCCATGGCAGGAAGTTGGAAAGGGTAGGATTAGAGTGGGTTGGAAATCAAAAGGAGGTGGAGGTTTTGTGTAAACAATCTAGAGATACATATATATACACATATTTTATTTGTCACTCTCTGGGCCATATGGGGGGAGAGAAACAAAAGGATTTTCAAGAACAGAGCGCAAGTGCCTGATGCTGTGGCCGTTTTGTATGTAGCAGGGTAAACAATCCAGGGGACTTTCTTCTCTGGACTGCAGAAGTTGTAAGAGATGGACATGCTTAACCATTACATAAGCTCGGATTGATTATATACCCAGGGCCAAAGCATGTCCCACTTCCAAGTCAACCTTATTTATCCAAAAACCTTACCCTGTCCTCAATCAACACATTTAAATTCTAATGCCATTCAAACCATGGTTCACCATATTGTACCAGCTCATGCCAACTCATACAAGTTGACTCGCATCTAGGCGAGTCCGATCCGCTGGAACACATCGTATCAAATCAGACCATGCCAACTAATACATACATAATGAGTTGTTCTCATTTGGTGAGTTTACACTTCTATATCAGTTATTATGATACATTTCTATTAAATGTAGATTAAACTCATTGCCATTAACAAACTCATTGGCCTGAATCGGTCCGACTCATGCAACTTGTCGAGTCAGACCGAATCGGATCAATACCGACTCGTATCTGGGAAGATATAATCTGGCATGGATCAGCAATATGGCGACCTTGATTCCAACAAGCTGGCTTGAACTCAACGCACATTACAAAACCATATCTATAATGCAGATATTTTTTCCCCTTTAAACATTTAAAAATACAAGTTGTGTACAGAATAGAACTTCTAGAAACATTTCAAATTACATGTTGTGTGCTGAACAAACTTTATCATCTATGAAACACCTAATCTCATTAGTATTGAATTCAAGAAACATAACAGCGAGATCAAATGAGG
This sequence comes from Zantedeschia hybrid cultivar, assembly GCA_030544215.1. NCBI lineage: Eukaryota > Viridiplantae > Streptophyta > Magnoliopsida > Alismatales > Araceae > Zantedeschia > Zantedeschia hybrid cultivar. The sequence goes on along the minus strand of JARZZO010000005.1, from coordinate 73,989,038 downwards.
ATGAACCATATTATTACTACAATAAAATCATGCATCCCAGTAACTTCAGTTTTAATGATTGTGAGACTTCTTATAAAATTAATATAATGAAATCATCGGTGACCAATGCAACATACATCACTTCTCTGCTTCTTTTCATGATTGCAAAAAGCAAGGCTCATATCAAAATCTTGTTGTACAATCCTCCTGCAACCATTTTTAAAAAACAACATTAAGGGAAAGTCAGTCATAGGATACAGCCACAGTTGTCTTCTGCTGGAATAACACTGTTAACAATCACAAACCATCTTGAATTCATTAACGATCTAATCAATTTATAAATCCGTTCTATAGCTAATAGACAAATGTTGATAAGCCAATGAAAAAAATATCCATGTAGCAGGCTCAGTGATTGAACCAGTAAAGTCAAGTTAAAGGCACAAACATTTACCAAGTTGCAACAAAATGTACACACACAAAAAAAATAAAAATAAACATAAACAATAGAATCTAACAGAAATTATAACTGGACTACGTAGAGCATATTTCTGAATGCAATGAAAAGTTAAAACTAGACTCTGTGGTGGAAACATAAACAAAAGTTTGCCTCCTAACGGTAACAATAAGAATAAGTTTCTATTATCTATGCTTGTTTATGGTTCTGGTTCGACATTCTCAGAGCTTCAAAGCACCATTGCTGATGCCCTTTTGCTCATAGATATTAGGAAATCTAAGATTATACCCTATCTTTCTGCTTTACAAGGAAATCATATAAAATCCCAGACAATGACTTTAGAGCTTATGCTGCTTCAGACACATGGTCTCTCCTCCACCCATCACGAGTATATGCGGTCGCATAGATTGCCATCTCTTTCATAGTTCTGAATTCTTATGCTGCTTCGGACATGGAATATGGGATTGGATCAGCTTCCCGGATCGGCTGGTCCCAATCACAATCCGTTCTGAGTCAGACTAGCCGATCCAATGGAAGAAAAGCCAATCTAGAATCAGCCTAAATACAAAATTAAAAATAGTTAAAAGATCACAAAAATAAGAAATTAAAAAATACAGAAAATCAAGAAGATTCATAAAATATGCAAATCAATGGAAAAACAACTAAGTAATACAAAGGAATAACTTAGAACATAAATACTAATGTTCATAACATTAAACAAGTGTGACAATCCATTAAGCATAAAACATACATTCTTGAACATTATGTCTAAACACTGCTCTTCTAAATCTTCTCTTGCTTCTTTTTCCTCTCTTCCTTCTTTTTCCTTTTTTCCCCTTTTTTGCTTAGAACAACAGTGCACTTGGCTGGATTCCAGCAGCTGATGGCACCAAACAGCAGGGACAGGTGGTGGCCAGCTGAGGGGTGCACCCCTTCTCCTCCTGTCTGCTGTGAAAACCATTGTTGGCGATATCGGCCAATACCGGTACGTACCGGCCGATACGTAAAGGAATTGGTGGGTACCAACACCGTAGCCCGATACCACTCATTTGCATTAAAAAAAACTTTTATTGACCTGTACTGGGCCGATACACCCGATACCAATATCAATACGTATCAGTGCACCCACCAGTACCGGTATCGACATCGGTACTGCCATCCTTGGTGAAAACACAGCAGACAGCGGGACAAAAGGGGCTTAGACACCCCCCCCCCCCCAAAAAAAATAAAAAAAAATAAAAAAATGAATAATAAATAAATAAAAATAAAATAAAATAAATAAAATAAGATCAGCCTAGATCACCCTAGCTCGGGCAATTCACCCAGCCAATCCAGCTGATTTTACTTTTTTTTTCTTCTAATTGTCTGGGTATTTCACACCTCCCTCCACAGAATTGGATTGGTTGTGCCAAGGATGGCAGTACCGGTATCGGAGGGTACTAATACCGATATGTATCGATATCGGCCGAATCGGCCAGTATTGGGTCCATTTTGGCCTAGTATCAGGCCAGTATCGGCCGGCATTGGTCCACTCAGTATAGTATCGGTACCCACCAATACCGATACGTATCGGTATTGGTCGATACTGCCAACCATGTTGTGCCAATCATTACCCCAATTGGTGGATTCCAATCCAGATTGGTTAATTCTATATTCCATGGCTTCTGACATATAAGTAACTCTAGAAACTTAATCTGGCAAGGACCTCACCAAAATCTCTCCAAAATCCCCTGTTTAGAGTCTTTAGACATCCCGAGATGCTGCCAAGAAGTGAGAAGGCAAGCCTTTGACTTGCTTAATAGCACATAACTTGGATTCCCTGGGTCTAAGAATTGTAAAAGTCCTCCAATTCTTTTTAATGTCAAAGTTCCTCAAATAGCTCATGAGGAACACACGCAAAACGATATGCTTATGGTCTTGGCATAGACCTCTTCCCTCATGTTTTAGCAAAAACATGGTGGTTTGAGTTTAAAAAAAGAAGTGCTCTGTATACAGAAGAAAGGATAGGGAGAGGGAAATGAAATATGTGAAGTTTCTCTTCTCCAACACAAGAGAGGCAGCATTCAGCCATTACTCCTGACATTCATCCTTTCAATTGTGCATTTGTCCAAATGTAGCATAGCGACTTTGGTGGCTGGTAGTTGCTACAGCCAAGTAATATGCAGAATTGTGCAAGTAATTCAAGAATGCCAAGCAGATGACAAACTGTTTTTCTACCAATCTTTGATTCCAACCTTGTAATTACATTGTCTTTGTAAGGTCTTAAGTGCCAAGTAGGGGGGAAAAAAAAACCGAAGCATGCAAGAAATTCCACAAAAGAGAGCATGCACAAGTCCTCTTTTAACTAAAGTTCAGAAGTCCAGCATCAAATAATTCATTTTAAGGTTTACCTTCTGTGGACCCTAAAATTTTAAGGATGCATTCAAGAAATCAACCAGGATTTTCACTGACAAGAGTTTGAGAATAAACTTCAATAAGAAAATTTCCAACAATGTTATCTACTAAAATTTTCTATCATCCCATGCTCCTCTTTGTTCATGCAATAGTTGACAGAGCAATAGAACCAAGATCTACAAAATAGGTAAGAAAAATTAAACACATCCTGAGAAAAGAAAATTGGAGTCAGGATCTCACGGTTGAACATGCTGTAAACGATCACAGGTGTCAGATAGGGAACCATAATGCTGTTGTCGATGTTGGTTAAGTTGGAGATGAAGTTCTGCAACCTTTTGCTTTAATCTAGCTACATCTGCTTCAGCAAGGGCTATCTCCTCAAGCTCTGCCCTTGTCTTCACAGAACATATCAAAGCATAAAACAAGACATAAGGTACACTGTACACACAAATCTCTTCAAGGCTGAGCTATGGCTGAAGAATTAAGCAAATGCAATCTCTTCGAGTTCAAGCTTTGAACATCTTCACAAAACATGGCAAAACATAAAATGAAACATAATGTGCATTTTATACACCACTGTCTTTAGAGCTCTGATATGGCTAAAGAGCTGAACTCTGCAGCTCTGTCCAACCAGGTGCATGTCACTGAAACCAGCAAGACTGATTCTCTATCAAGCTGGAAAGGAATTTCAGATAATGCAAATGCTTTAGGGTGATTTAGGCCAAACAAAGGCATGACAATGTAGAGATAAGCAAGAGGTTGAAATCTACTGGAAACATAATGTGTTGGCCCACACCCCACAGCTCTATTGACAAAAAAGCCTCACCATAGGAAGTGGAGGGAGGGAGGGTGTGCACAAGCTTGGGGATCAGTAGTCAGGGTTGGGCTGTGGGGTGCTGTGGCCTCCGTGGGGTAATGCACTGACAGCCAAGGTTATCCTCAACATCCAAGTACATATAGTTGTTTCAAACTTTATTCTGGAAGGAAGAAGAGACAGCTCATCCATTTGTCCACCTGATTCAGTGGTTGCATGACTTTATGGTTGTCTGAATGGTCAAATGTACAATATAACTCACAAGATCGCAATATAGAAAGACCACTGATGCGTTCAAAACTTCAAAGTTCAAACTACGTCCAAGTAAATGGTCCAGTCTTTTCCTCAAAATGAAACTTTGCTTAATGAAACAATGTATAACCACAGACCTTTGAATCCATGTTGCGTGAATTGGAAAATTGCCCAGATGATATGCTAAGGCCAACTTCCAAAGCTGCTCTAAGATCCCTTTCTGCTTGCAATTGTTCCTGCAGGCGTGCAACCTACAACAACATTCCAAAAAGAAAACGCCATTCAGGAATAGAAAAGTCCAAAGCCATGGACAATTTTAAAGTCAATTTTGTTTCAAACACAAATAAGTGAGTAGATTGTGTTTGCACGAACAAAGTGGAAATTGCTAGTTTACATAGGTGTTTTTAGTTCTAAGAAACTGCTAAGCATATTGCCATGGTTAAATCCATTTTATCATACTTTTGAGAGCCTAGGCTTCTCTTTGTAGTCTCCTTGTAGCTCATTAGGTGTTTTCTTCGTTTTGTTTCTGGTGTGGTGAATCAATGAGATTTCTCTTATTGTACACAGATTAAGTATAAAGTGGTTTTTCATACAACCACCCCAAAGATTGCATGCTCTTGCATTACAATCAACATGATATGGTCCTCCTTCCCTCTCAAGCAACGAGGCTCTCTTGATGGCTTGCTGGAATTTGAGAGACTCAATTCCTAATTTGCAAGATCAACCCCATGAATGGCCTATAAAAAGTATGAATAAGAAAAGCATACAAAAAGAAAGAAATGAAGTAACAGGTAAACACAGGCCCAAAGTTTATCCTGGAGGCCATTGGCCACACAGGTGATTTCTTCCATGACTTTGCTGCTTGCTGTCACAGCCCACATGTGACATGTGCGGTCTATCCCACAGCCCCTCGCCCTCTCCCTTCCTCCATGCTCCTCTCCTTCCTGTCATTGTCCTTCTGTTATCCTCTTCTCCACCCCGCCCCCCCCCCCCCCCCCCCCCTCTTTGATTTTTCCTTTCCCCAGGATCAAAGTAATTAGCAGAATTCGTAAATCCCTGATCCTAGATTACTGTTGCCTTTGGATCAAGCGGGATCATCCCAACCAGAGTTTTGACACAAATCCATGTACATGTACATAGACAAGTATATGAAGAGCCTGGATGAAGTAAATTTTTGACAAAAGCTTTAGTGCGTATTTACTTAAGATGTTCTACCAGCCATGACCAATAGAATACCATAAAAGGGACAAGCATCTCCTGCTAACTTCATAGGTCACATTGCCAAAATTATTCTATTTCACTTCTCCTTAAGTCATTTGGAGAAACCAAATGAAGAAGGATGCTTGGCCTAGCAAGCCTAATCTCCACACAACCCGCATTTTTTTTGAAAGTCACAACCCGCAAAAGTTGGAGCACTGATTGCCAAATATTTTACTATCCATGTATAGATATCTCAAGTAATTCAACACATTATAACACAACTGGAAAACAGGAAAGGAAAATCACCATGCTACTACAAACAACATGGTTCATTTTACTGTCGTGTAACATTGGCTACAAAGTTCAACACAAGTAGACCAGATCAGAAAATATCCAATGAAGGATCAAGGTTGATTTACAGCAAAAGAGAAAATACTGATGCAACCCACCACCTTGATGCTTACGCAACAAGGCAAGGTGCTCAGGCAAAACCTGCTTGTAATATTATATGATGATTAGTGTATCATTTATACAATATTTAATTCTAGACATACTGACTGGCTAGTTGAGCAGCTATTTTCTTTCTAGGAAATACCATCTACATGGACTGAAATGTCGATTTTGAGCTTTGAAGAGACTTTTGAACCATGCAAGAGTAGTAGGATTATTACTTATTTCTTTCCTCCAATTTCATCTGAACTTAACACATGGGACAAATTGAAACTTTGAATTCATAGATCACTAGGAAAGAAAACGAAGAGAAATGGGAAAGGAAAAGGTCAAAGGAGTAAAAAATTAGTTAAAATTACATTATTCCTGTCATTATTTTCCTCTGCTTTGCAGAGGCCAATTATAAACCCCAATAATTCTCCTATCTGAGCTAGCAAGCAAATGGATTCACCTTGGGCCTCCCAAACTCCCACTTAAAATCACAATCTATATTAAATTCTCTTACTAGTAAAGAATTACAAACAAGCCATTGAAAAATGCACCTACTTTTCTTCTCAAGAATGCCAAGGTGCCAAGAGGTTCTGGAACACACAAAAGTGTACCAAAGCGCCACTTTTTAATGATCAGTACGCTACGGTTTAAAGGATTCAAACTCCTCAGGGTGCCCCCCCCACCCGAAAACGCACCCACCTCATGTTTAAGAAAAATAAAAATCATCAATAATTTTTAAATATTCAAATAGGTCCTGAGGGTTGATCTCATCCCCGGAGCTTTAATTGTCACCGTACAATCTTCACGACCAAAGGAGCCATCCGATCAGGGACGTATCAAAAATCAACATCTAAAAATGCTGAAAAAATAGTCAAAAAATAGAAATTTCGTTAGATTAGCCCTTAGGGTTGATCCCATCCCCTACAGGTTTAGTTTTGATCTCCAAACAACGATGCATTTGATTAGACAATGACAGTTAAGTTTTTCAATTCAATGGTAAAAGTTAAATCCAAATGGATGGAAAACAACATAGATGAGGGTATTTGAATATTTTAAAATTTTTGGTGATTTCTATTTTTTTTTTGAAAATCGGGATGGGGGGTTTTGGGGTGGGGCGGATCTAAGTTAGATGCGTCCCGAGGCGTATGTGTGTATATCTATAAATACATATATATATATATATATATATATATATATATATATATATATATATATATATTGTTGCTATGCGGTTTGCTACAATGCATGCAATTTGACCGCACACACTGTTTTGGTCTTCTTCCCTATATTAAAAAAAATAAAATTCACTAAAAATTTGTAAACATTCAATTACCCTCCTTAGGGTTGTTTCCATTCTATGGGACTTTATTTTCACATCTGACTGACTTCAATCATGAAACTCAATCTTAGCCGTCCAACAAGTACTTGCAAATTTTGATTTTATAAAATCATAAAAAATAGTCAAAAAATAAAAAATTAGTCAGATTACCCTTAAGATTGTTTCCATCTCCTGAGGTTTTAATATTCATCACCAATTTGCTCGCCTAAGATTGGACAGCTACAATCAATTTGGATATGATCCAACAGTGAGAATTAAACTTTCAGGGATGAAAATTACCCTATGGAGGTAATTGAATATTTAGAATTTAGGATGATTTTTATTTTTTTTCAACATGAGGAGGAGGCTGAAACATAGTGTGCCCTTTCACGGCACAGATGCCAAAACCGCACCACAACAATAACAATAACATATATATATATACCAAAAACCCCCATCCTGATTCAAAAAAATCACCAAAAATTTTCAATTATTCAAATTTAATTTTCACAATTAGATCGAAAAACTTGACCGCAACCGTCTAATCAAATGCGTCGTTGTTTGGGGATCAAAACTAAAACCTTATGGGATGGGATCAACCCTAAGGGCTAATCTGACAAATTTTCTATTTTTTGATTATTTTTTCCACATTTTTAGACATTGATTCTTGATACATGCCCGATAAGACGACTCTGATTGATTTTCAAGATCGAACAATGAAAATTAAGACCATAGAGACTGGAACATCCCTAAGGGCCCTATTTGAAAATTTAAAAAATATTGATTTTTTAACATGGGGAGGGTGGGTTTTCGGGAGAGGGGATTGTGACGCGTCCAACTTAAATGCGCCCTGGGGCACGTTGAATCCCCCCCCCCCCCCCCCCCCCCCCCACACACACACACACACACACACACATACATTATACATACATGTATTGCATAAAACAGAAAAAGTTACATATGACTTGTAACTCTATTCCAACTATCACATGAAATGCCCAAAATATGCCAACTCCACTGGTACCACAATGAAACCGCATGCAGACAAATATTTTCAATGTAGACTTTCCTCCCATTGAACACACTATCATTCCTGCACCTCCAAATACTCCAACGTACAGCATGTATCAGAATTAATATCATTTTTTGCTGACTCATTGTCTTCCCTGATGGAAAATTCCTGAAGAAAGAATATAAGTCTTTTATATGTCGAAAATTCAGCTGCATCTTTAGGCTTGCAGAAATAATTCTCCATACTTCTTTACTTATTTCACAATGAATGAATAAACGTTCCACATCCTCATCATACATGTTACACATCGAACAAATAGTTGAACTGTTTGTATCCCAGTGTCTTTTGTACATCTTTGTAACAATTCTCTTTTGGAGTAAAAGCCACATAAAAGCTCTTATCTTCAGTGGTGACTTAACCTTCCAGATTCCCTTATACGAAGGAGAAGTAGATAAATTCCCTTCTATCAAGGAATACAAAGGTTTAACAAAGAAGACCCCATTGTTATCTTTCCATACCATCCTATCTTGACTCTGTGGATCTATCTTAACATCATACAAGAAGCATATAAGTTCTGAGAATTGTTCCATTTCTGCATCCTTCAGATTCCTTCGGAGTATAACATTCCAAAAATACTTCCCCTCCTCACAAATATACACCTCCTCAACTTTTTTCCATTTATTCACAGCAAGATTAAAGATAAGAGAGTATTTATCTTTAAGCAAGTAATCACCAGCCCATCTATCATACTAGAAGTATGTATTCTTCCCATTTTCCACTGTTATCTTACTGAATTTAAAGACCCATTCCGCAGATTTCATTATGCCTTTCCAGATTGGAGACAAAACTTTATGACTTGTGTTGAAAATACTGAATCTATCAAAGTTAGCATAATATCTTAGTTTCATAATTTCTTTCCACAACTATTCTTCATCATTCAACATTCTCCATAACCATTTCCCCAACAGAGACAGATTCTTTTTTGACTGACATACTTTCTTCCATTGTACCAATAGGATTCCCTTTTTGTTATCATTATTGCCTCCCCACAAAAAACACCTTCTGATTTTATCAATTCTTTTGATGACCTCCTTCGGTATAATAAAAACTGACATATTGTACATAGGAATAGAGGATAGGACATAATTGAGAAGAGTGATCCGGCCTCCAAGACTCAGATTTTTAGTTTTCCACTGTGATAATTTCATATGCAATTTGTTAACCATAGTCTCCCAATCAGCAATCCTTGTGGAAGTGTAATGCAGGGGTAATCCCAAATACACAATCGGCAGCCCTTCTATTCTGCATGCAAAAATCTGAGCACACTCATTCAGTTCCTCTTCTTGCATATTAACTCCTATAATAGAAGTTTTCTCAAGACCTGAGGTAAACTCAAATGACTCGAGAACAAACATAAGTTTGTGTAATTGCTCTGACCCTCCTTCTAAGAAAAGTAAAGTATGATCTGCATATTGCAGATGAGATATACTGAGTCCAGAGTTCAGCACTTTGACTCCATGAAACCAATCTTCCTCCTCTGCTCTATGACACATGATACTTAGGATATTTGCCACTAAAATGAAGAGACGTGGAGATAATGGATCACCTTGCCTCAATCCTCTGGAGCTTTTAAAGAAACCTTCCACTCTTCCATTAATTATCATAGAGAAAACTGCAGTGGATATACAATTTTTCAGAATGTGCACCCACTGATCTGGAAAATCATGCTTGTGTAGAACATTCCACAGACATTCCCAAGAAACTTTATCATAAGCTTTATGGAAATCCAATTTTATCCACATCCCTTTCCTCCTATCTCTCTTCATTACAAAGAGAACCTCATATGCTACAATAAAAGAGTCAAACAAATTTCTCCCACGCACAGATGCATTTTGTTGCACATTAATCAATTTCCCTATAATCCTGCCCATTCTAGTTGCCAAGATTTTAGTAAAAATCTTGTATGACCCATTTAATAGACTGATTGGGCAAAAATCTTTCAGCTCCACTGCATTTTCTTTCTTGGGCAATAGAACAATAAGTGTATGATTCACATATTCCCCTCCCTTTTGATGAAGAAACCAGTGCCGAACTGCCTGAATCACCTCTCTCCCCACTAGATCCCAGAAAGATTGAAGAAGAACATCTGCATACCATCAGGACCCGTTGATTTTTCACTTCCCAAGTTAAAAACAGCTTGTTTGACTTCTTCTTCCGAAATATTGGACATTAGCATGTCCTGGATACCATCATCAAGTTTATTCACATCATTATTCTGCCATACTGGATACCATCTTTGCTCCGCTGAAAACAAATTTGGGTAGAAACTGAGTATTTCCCCAATTATAACATGCTCATCATCTGTCCACACCCCGTTGACTTCCAGTGAAGAAATAGTATTTCTTCTTCTCCTTCCATTTGCAATGATATGAAAAAATCTAGTGTTGTTATCCCCATCTTTTATCCACTGAATTCTAGACCTTTGTCTCCATTTACTTTCCTCCTCCATCCTCCATTCATTCATTTGAATTCTGAGCATTGTCAATTTGACTTTCTCCTGTTCATTAAGTGATCTGCCTTCTTCTAAAATCTCCAATACATTGATGTCAGCAGTCGATGCATAAAATTTCCCATTACTTTTTTTCTTGCATTGCAAAGCCCAAACTTTAATTACTGCCTTTAAACTTTTCAGTTTAAACGCCAGACATTTTACCCCTTGTAATTCAGTGTGCACATTGTTCCAATTGTGTTCCACCATTTTCTTGAATTCTTCAACCTTCATCCAACTCTTTTCCAGTTTAAATGGCCGATTCCTTGAGATATTCTGACTGCTTTCCACCATTAGTACACAGTGATCAGATACAAAACTAGGTTTCACACTCAACAAAGCATAAGGAAACAAATTCTCCCATCTAACATCAATAAAAACCCTATCTATTCTTGATATTGACGGGTTAATCCTTGAATTACGACAAGTAAACCTTCTACCATTCAGAGGTAATTCGATCAATTCCAAAGAATTAATCCAATTGTTGAAATCTTTAATACCTCTAGTAACTCTTCCCCCTGAGCTCTTTTCGGTTGGATCTCTAACCTCATTGAAGTCCCCAACTACAGACAAAGGAAGGTCAAATTTCTCTTTACAAAATGTCAGTTCTCCATAAACTAATCTTCTTCCCAGATAAAAGCCATTTCGTTCCATTAGGCAAAGATTGTAACACTACAGTCTCTATGTGTTTTCCCACCTCTGCAAGAATACCTGTCCAGTAATTAGACTCCCATGCTATAAGGACTCCTCCAGATTGACCTTCAACTCTGCGGAATACAAAATCTGGTAACCTGAAACCAGTGATCAGCTTGACTTGACTCAAATCAAAGGCTTCAATCTTAGTTTCCACTATGCAGATTATATCTACATTCCACCTCCTAACTGAATCTCTAACCGCTGTTTGCTTAAGTCTTCCATTCAGGCCCCTGACATTCCAACTAATAAGCTTGATAGGTGACCACGGACACCCCTTTTCTGCGTCTGTGAATATTTTGCTGAAATATTACCCACTTCTCCCACAGACTTGAGCAGACTACTCAATTCCCTTGACCCTTTAGGCTTGGAAATTAAATCGCCCTTATTGGCTACACTATTTTCCCACAACTTCCTGTATTGTCCTGTTTTCTCCTTTAAATCTAATCCCAAAACCTCCGCCTTGGCCACTAGATCTTGATCTGTCATATTTCCTAACAAAGTGAGCGGCATGGACCCCTTCGATTATTCTTTATGAAATAAACGTTCCTCCCTTTTTTTTCTTTCCCTGTTTTGCACCTCAATATTTTTAGCAAGTTGTGAACAGGAAAGAGGAAGAGGGATTTTAGGGGGGATCCTGCTAGCACAAAATATGCGTACCCGGAATAGTAGAAACCCCCCATTCCGACGCACCCCAATTTCGACATCTTCCCCTCTAACTGCTCCGCTACGTCGTTGCTCTCGATCGTCTTAATCAAGTTGGAGGAAACAACTTTCCCACGTCCTCGACGAATCTATTGCACATCGCCTATCTCTTCCATTGTAGAAGGGGGCCCTTCCAATCGCAGAAGTGGATGCTTTAACGAAGAATCCTTCAGCTCCGTCTTCTTCGCCTCGATCTCCTGACGCCGCCGGAAAACCCTAACAGGCCTTCCCCACTCATTCCGTAAACCCCGCCGCACTCCTTTGATAACCTGGCTTGCCAAAAGTTGAACTGCGCCTGTCCATACAGGATCGCTCATATTATTATTCGAGCCCGTGGCTAAGTAAACCGATGTGAGCACATTATCCATCTGGTTCGGCTTGCTGAGAATGACAGAATCATTAATTAACTTATCCCCCGAGCCAGCCCGGTTCAACAACCAAATTGTCGTCTTCAATCTCTCGCCATCCCCATCCTCTTCATTCCTGATCTGTATTTTTTCGACATATTTAGCTTCTTTGCTGCCTTTATACTCCTTATACGATTGTAGAACCTCACTGTAAGTCCAATCCACCTTCCTGGAATTACTTACTGGAAGAAATTCCTCAACAATTTTAATAAAAAATATCTAATCTTTCCACCGTAGCTTCATGACTTGCAGAAGGGACATGTTCTGATCCATATTGATAGGAGTTTTTCCATATTGCAGACTCTCCCATTAGACGGTCTCCCTGTGCACCCTCTTCAATGAACCGATCTTTAAAAACCTCTACATCCTACAGATGTAAAGGGATCCCATACACCTTGCACCAAACATTACGACTACCCTCATACTGTACTATATTAAAACCAGATTTCCACCTTCGCCAAGCAAACTCCACTCCTTCCACCGTCGACACTTTAGTATTCTGTAGCTCCAAGAAAGATGGATCCGAGCACTGGACCAAAAACCATCCTGTATACTCCTTATCTTCCATGCCTTATTGACATATTGTAAACTATGTAGGTAGCCTTCCAATATCTCTATAGATAGGCTGCCCTTCTTTACCACGGCCACCAAAGATGAAGAGAGGAACTCCTCATTGCATTTAAAAGGACACCACGACGTTTCAATAACATCTGAAACCAAAACTTCATGCGTACCTTTAATGTCAAACCAAGACGGCACGAGTGGCTTCTCCTCTACGAGTGAAATTGGTCATTGAAGGCTTCTGTGGCCGAGTCCCCTGCAGTTCCTGCAAACCAACGTGTTCCGGCACTGGACACCCTATGTCCTCTCTCCAGACATCAAAGGCATCTGATTCTATCTTCCGATGCTTTGTTTTGTGCTCCTCTGGCTTGAGAAAACTCCCCAACACTCGAATGTTGCCCGCGTGTATCCTCCCGACACCTCTCCTCACCATGTGTCCTGCCCCTTCTGTCCCTTGAGATTCGCCATTCGCTTCCCCTCTCCGCTACCTCCCATCGCTCCTTCCACATTGTTCACTTCCTGTAGTTTGTGTTCTGGACAAGATAAAGTGACCATCGTGGATGATAACCTTGCCACCATTGTTGGGAAAGGCAACATTCCTCTAAATGATCATCTTGTCTTGTCCTCGGCTCTTCATGCCCCAAAACTACCTATTAACTTACTCTCTGTTAGTAGCTTGACAAAATCCTTGTATTGCTCAGTGACATGGTTTCCATCTCATTGTGTGTTTCAGGACTTAAAGACGCGACAACCTCTTGGGAGTGGGCGTAAAGTAGGAAGACTCTATCAACTTCAGTCCAAGCATGGGGCTGCCCTTCAGTGCAGTAGTGTTAGTGTTATGTCAAATAAAATAAGAGAGATTCAGTTGTGGCATCTCCGTCTAGAACATCTTTCCTTCAAATCATTAAAAATGTTGTTTCCTTCTTTATTCAATAAGGTTGACATGTAGTATCTTGCATGTCAAGTGTGTCACCTTGTTAAACATTGTAGAACTCAATTTCCACAGTCATTGAATAAAAGTTCTACATTCTTTGAACTTGTCCATTCTGATGTGTGGGGTCCTTCCTCCTATTCCCTCTCTTTGTGGCAATCGATATTTTGTAATGTTCATTGATGATTTTATACATTGTACGTGGGTATATCCAATGAAGTCTAGGGAGAAGTTCCATGAGTGATTCAGGTGTTTGAAAAAATAGTGGAAAATCAGTTTGAGAAATAAAATAAAAGTGCTTCAATCAGACAATACAAAAAAGTACTTTCAAAAAAATATAAATATTTTCTTTGAAGATGAGGGTATTCTTCATGAATCCTCATGCCCACATACACTCTAATAGAATGGGGTAGCTAAGAGAAAAAATAGACACCTACTTGAGACTGCTCGAGCACCACTCCTCCGCCATAGTCTTCACAAAAAATACTAGGCGGATGTTGTCCTCACTGCTGCGTACCTCATCAACCGAATGCCCTCTCGAGCTCTTCACTTCACTTATTCTCTTCTCAGGTCCCAACACACACCATTTCCACTACCATTGCCAGTGTTTGGGTGTCTAGGTTTTGTTCATAATTTGGTTCTGGGACACTCAAAACTGGATGCAAAAGCCACTACAACAATATTCCTTGGTTACTCTTCTACTCAAATTGGATACGAGTGCTATGATCCCCAGACTACGAATAAGTATATTGTTAACGATGTTACCTTTTTCGAACATCTCTCATATTCTCCTTCCCCGAATATGTCTGAAGCAGAGCATTGTAGTTCTCTTCCCATTGTTGATGGGCCAAATGTTATTCCTTCTTCATCCTCTACTGCTATTCTTCCTAACAGAGGTACCACCTTGTTGGAACCTTTTTTTTTTTAAGGAAAAAGGGGAAGGGGACCCCCCCCCCCCACCAGTTGCCCAAACCGGTGGGGGGGTCCAACCGGGGGCACCCTCCACCGGTTTCCAACCGGTGGGGGTGCCCACCGGGCCCCCCTCCTCTCTATCCTCTCTAATCTCTCTCTCACTCTCTCTCCAAAAAAATCCCTCAGTGGGTACCCCCCACCTCCAAATCCTCCGATGGCACCCCCACCTTAGAAATCCACGGTGCGTACCCCCACCGGTTAAGGCCCCCATTGCCTATAAATACCCCCCAAGAGATAAGAAGAACTCCATGCCTCCTTAGCCCAAAAATTTCTAGGGGAAACTCTGCCCATTTGAAGACCAAATCCGGTGCTCCTGCCCGGCTTTGCTGCGTTTGGAGGAGATTTTTCGTTTCGGAGGGCTCTCTTCCTAAGATTTTTTCCTAAGGGGAAGCTCTGCCGAATTTATATTATAAAATCGCCGTTCTATAATACGGAATTATGCCGAAATGATGAATGAAATGCCAATATTGTTCTTTGAGCATATATGTGTGCATGTGTATTCATGAACCTATTACTTTAGTAACACTATGTTATTATATTTTTTTTTACATACATAATTAATTTCTTAATTAGTTTAATAACTAATTAAAATACATAAGTACATAATTAAATATTCTAAAATATCCTTGGCCTCACCCCATACATAACTAATCCTAGACTCATAATCAAAACTCAATAGTGAAACATTGAGACATAAAATAATATACTTAAGTTAAAAAATGACTTAAATACCCCTCATGCTTAATTAATTGATAAAATCTGTAAAAATTATTTAAAATCAGTAAAATCAATATAAAAATCAGAAAAGTTCAGTAAAACTCAGTAAAAAATCAGAAACCAAATCTGAAAATTACAAGAACCAAAAAACATGACTTAAATATCTTTTAAATATCCAATTAATTAATAAAAATCAGTAAAAGTAATAAAAAACAGTAAAATTCAGTAAAAAATCAGTAAAAACAGCAAACCAAATATGAAAACATATAAAATTTCCGAAATGACCAAAATGCCCCCAGAACTTAATAAAAATTACAAAAATACCCTCACCCACGATAAAAATCTATAAAAATCACAGAAATTCTTAAAAAATATCAAAACCTCTCCTATGCCCAAAATATCCTCCAAACCCTAATAAGATGGGTAAAATTATCAAAATACCCCCAATATGATAAAAATAAGTAAAAATCTCAGAAAAATATAAAAATAGACTCTAAGTCTAATAAACCCGATTTGAGGTAAAATTACCAAAATACACCTATAACTTAAATATGTCTAAAATGATCATAAAAATACATCCTAAGGGTTTTCAAGTTTTCCTAAAATGCTAAAAAAACTTAAAATGACGATAATGACCCTAATGTAACATAATTACAAAATACCCATAGATAGACTTAAGTCTAGAAATCCAATTGGGAATAAAATTACCTAAATACCTTTACAACCCAAATACACTTAAAATAACTCTAAAATACCCATTAGGTTTTGAAACCTTCCTACATCATTAAAACTTACCTCACACACTAAAATAACCATAATACCCCTATACGCTCCAACTTGGCATAATTACAAAAATACCTTATGAGTCTAAAAAACTTGAAATCGATCTAGATAACTCGGAGTCAATCCAAAACTTTTTAAAAAACCTCCCAATCAATTATAAACCCATCTTAAACTTGGGTGAGGCCAAAAACTTAACCTAACACATATCTTCATATGCATGTGCTGCCTGTAGTAGTAATCTTGCATGTTACAAGGGCATCAACAGACGGTTAATCAAGAGTTGATGAGCGGTTGCTCAACGTAATTAACACTGACTGAGGTCAGTGGAGAGAGTTCATATACTCGGATCTTCGCCTAATCCGAAGTCTCGACTCCTTGAGGGCTAATCCCAAGTTCTCATAGTCTAAGAAATAAAATAAATAAAACCGACCTATATTTCTTCAAATAAAACAAAGAAAAACAAAACAATAGGATTTAATAAAAATCCGATAGAAGAGATCTAGGTTAGGTTCCAAACACGCCTTTGAGGTCCCAGCCACATCCACGAGTCAACATGACAGTGACACTACTCTGACGGGAGGAAATAAGGTTTAAAGCATTATGTTCGCAAGAACAACACGCAGCAGCCCCTTAGAAAGATTTACGAGGACGTTGGCACGGAGGTTATAGATGCTTCTCCCACTGACCCACCAACCCCTTAGCAAGGCAATACTATTTTTGAGCATGAACAGCCCCCTGAGTTCTCTATTCCCTCTGACAGTTTGCAAGATAACCTCAATAAACTCATTACTGTTCATAAAGGTGTACGTGAGTGCACCAAACACCCTATTTCTCGATACCTTTGCTACTCAAAATTATCTCCTTCCTATATGAGTTTTATTGATGCCTTGTCTACTTGTTCTATTTCTCTTACCTTTGCAAAACTAGCAAGGATCAACGATGGGTGAAAGCTATGGAAGAACAAATGGATGCTCTTAGGCAGAATAATACGTGAGAGTTGGTTGACCTTCGTTAGGGAAAGAAGCTAGTAGGATCCAAATGGATGTACATTACCAAGCTCCGGGTAGATGGTAGTGTTAAAAGGATTAAGGCTAGACTGGGGTTCACTCAAACCTATGGCCTTGACTATCAGGAGACTTTTGCACCAGTGGCCAAGCTGAATTTAGTCAAAGTGCTCTATCCCTGATAGCACACTTCTCTCGGGAATTGTACCAACTTGACGTGAAAAATACCTTTTGGAATGATGACCTTGTAGAGGAGGTATATATGGAGCCACCTCCTGGTGTTGTCATTGGGGGAAAAGTGTGCAGATTAACGAAGGCACTATATGGTTTGAAGCAGTCACCTCGAGCATGGTTTGAGAAGTTCATAATAGCTATGATCAAGTATGACTTCACATTAGGTAATGCTGACCACATCTTGTTCATCAGGAGAATAGGTAGTAAGGTTGTTATTTTGATTGTGTATGTGGATGACATAATTATTACGGGTGATAATGAAAGGAGATTGTTGTCCTAAAGAAGAAATTGGCAAAAGAATTTGAGATTAAGGATCTGGGAAGTTGAGATACTTTATTGGCATTGAAGTTGCTAGATCCTCTCGAGGCATCTATGTGTGTCAACGTAAGTATGCACTGGACTTGCTGAAAGAAACAGGAAAGCTGGGATGCAGAGCAACAAATACACCTATTGAGGCAAATCACAGGCTAAGCCTTGCAGATGGTGAACCATTGTTTGAGTCTGAGACTTGTTGGCAAGCTATTGTACCTGACTTTGACAAGACTAGATATTACTTATGTTGTCAGTGTAGTAAGTCAATTTATGCATGCTCTAAGGACCTCTCACCTTGGAGCAGTGAATAGAATCCTGAGGTACATAAAGTCAAGTCCAAGGAAGGGATTGTTATTCTCTAGTGGAAAGCTTCTTCTACTTGAAGGATACATAGATGCTGTTGGGCTGGTTGCCAGGTTGATAGGAGATCCGCTACAAGATATTGCATGTTCCTAGGAGGAAACCTTGTCACCTGGAAGAGCAAAAAATAATTTGTATGTGCTAGGTTGAGTGCAGAGGCAGAATACAGAGCTATGGCCCAATCAGTTGCTGAACTTTTATGGATACGATTGTTACTTCAGGACATTGGTATCTCTGTCAAGATGCCTATGAAACTCTATTATGACAACAAAGCTGTCATCAATATTGCCAACAATCCAGTTTTGTATAATAGGACAAAGCATATCAAGATTGATAGACACTTCATTCGAGAAAAGCTTGACAGTGGAGACTTGTGTCTACCATATATCAACACTGGCCAACAGCTAGCTGATGTTCTCACCAAAGGGTTGCCTCGGGATCAATTTTTGAATGTAATTAACAAGCTGGGCATGCTTAATATCTATGCTCAGCTTGAGGGGGAGTGTAGTGAAAATAGTCTTTAGTTTAGTCCTTTTATGTGTTTGCTGGTTTTTTCTCTATTTTCCTATTTTTTCTGATTTTATCCCTGTCCTTTATATTAACAGGGGTAAACTGGTCTTTGGTCATTGTAACTTATGATGCCCTATGTATAAAAGCTTCTTATGTGCTGGTCAGCCTCTCTCTGTGAGACAGAGAGAGCAACCGCACCCCTGTTTCTGCCCACCTACCTCTCTTTCCTTCTTCTATCTTTAGTTTTGTACATGATTTGACCTAGAACATCCTTGAATGCAAATTTCAGTAATAGTCTGCCAATTTTTACTTTGTCGAGAAAGGTACCTAAAAAGGCAACCAAAGCAGCAAACATGGGAGACCAAGCTGCCTAAGGCAACCAACATGAGTGCCTTTTATGACTACTTCCATGCATTCCCAAACGCCTTGGCCTTCTATACTCACCTTGATACATACGCATTGACTACGTGACAGCATGAAAATTGTGCCTACAACTACTAATTATGCCATCCTTTTTGCCCCTTTAAGAAGCAACCAGATTTGAGGATCATTTTGCAGCCACTATGAATCCATGATCAAATGGCACTGTGTTTCCTATGTCCAAGGCCAAATAGCAGCCTGCATGACATGAAAACTATGCAATGGAGATTTAGTCATCAAGGTCCTATGCATTTCCTTTTCCTAACTCCAAGACTTTTATCACCAAAACATGCATAGAAAATCAGTTTGCTTCAATATCTTGTTCCACATTAAAAGGTCAAGGTTTTCCTTAGAGGTAAATAGCAAGAGCTGAGTCAGTATATGGCTATATATGCAAAACCTAGCAAAGCCACTGACCGCAAATGTGCTAAGCTAGAGTATCAAAAAAAGTTAGATTTAAGTTACATTGGCTAGATAACATAGCCAATCAAATCCAAAGGCTATTGGAACATATACAGGAAGAAAATTACATCTTGCTCAAGTGCTAGGCGACGTTCATGAAGAGCTTGCTTTCTCCTTTCCAAACTAGCTTGTAAAATAGCATTGCCTTTGGCCTGCAAAAAAGATGCTCATTGAAGTTACTCATCTACATTGGTTAGTGCAGCTGAAACAAAACATAAAAGACAATTTTCATGTCTTAACATTGTGAAGATGGAACCCATAGTTCGCTCTTTGAGATGTAAAAGTGGTTGAGCCTACCTCCTTTGCAATCCTATTCAATAAGTCATTCTTTGTCATCTCAAGCCTCTGAATAGCAAGCCTAATAATAATGCACTGATCAGTCTTAATAATGATTTTTCATTTTACAAATTTAATGAATAAGTATAATATTAAGTGAACTCCTAGTTGACAATTTTCATTTGCAAGGCTTGGGAAAGAGTGCTAAAAACAGGTCAACTGCATATTGAAAACAAATATATTAGGCAATGAAAACAAGCATCTATGGATTTCATACACCTGTCCTGGCTGGCAATTCTAGAAGCATACGTATAAGCAATGAAGCAAAGTAGTTAAACATTTGGCATGATAAATCTTCAAATGACATAATTCATGGACATAAGACCATGCAACACTATTAGGTTTCATGTGGATCATAACTCATTTAAGCAGTTAAATAAATATTGGCTCGTGACTTGCATCATCAACTGAATGGTACCCTTAACCTTTTTAGAATATTGTGATCAGGGTCTTGAACTGTTAAGTCTGTGCATCTCATGGATTCAATGTCTGATCATTCATCAGAAGATACAACATTGATGCATCGCAAGCGTGTTTCACACTGTAATTAATCACAACTATCAATATGATCCCTAGGACATTGGCTGGAAGTAACCCTTGTTTAATCTAAGGTCGGTTGGAAGTAACAATTGCTTAATCTAAGAAAGACAAAACTTGCCCCACTTACAATGGAAATAATGCACAGTCAAATGAACCATGTTCGTCATATGTGGATCACATTTCAAGGAGAGAACAATTCATCAGACATTATCAAACTCCTAGCCATGCCCTTTATGACATGCTTGGACAATGGCTCAATTATCTCTCTCTCTCTCTCTCTCTCTCTCTATATATATATATATATATATATATATATATATATATATAGAGAGAGAGAGAGAGAGGGGGGGGGGATGAAAAGAGAAGAAAAGCGGAAAACAGGGTAGCAAAAGGGTAAAAGTGCTTCCTTCCAAGGAGAACAGTCATTGTTGAAGGAGAGGATAATCTATAAGAAGGATTTAAAAGGAAAGGGCAAGACTGCAACATTTAGAAGCTAAACATTATTAAAAAAAAGTAAAGCAAAGAGGACTTCCTCAGCCTTGCAACTCTCTTTACTTCTTTCCACTCATGGGAAGCAACCAGCAAAACCAAGTGAGGGGAGCTTATTGAAAAACATGGTGGGCATAAACACAATTCCAACATCTTCTGTGAGTGTAGTTTGACGCCTATTATTTGAGTTTTACGAATGAAAGGCTTGATATATTCTAATGTAGTGTCCTCTCTCGGAATCCCCTTAAACAAAAGAAGCTTCGACCTCTTTCATCTTAAATAAACTAAACATCCATCATAATGTTTTTGACATGGGGCGCTACCTGCAGGAAACCCCGGCAGAGGCTGGGGGAAGCTCCCAGGCCAAATACCCAAGTACACTGAATAAACCGACAGAGTCTGGGGACAGCTCCTGAGCCAGACACCCAAGCATACATACCAGATAAACTGCCCAGCACATAGGAGGAGGGGGGCAACGCACTGGGTAACTACTCTGGTCCAATGCAGGGACTCAAACCCACAACCTGCAGGAATTTAACCTGCCAAAGGTCGGGGCCTATCCACTATGCCATTCATCCGCCCCCAACATCCCTAATGAATGATCACAAACTGGAAAGACTTTCAGAGCAGATTTCTATAATTCTCGCCTTTCAACATTTGATCATCAAGAACTCGATGAAAGAAGAGGAAATTGGGACATTCCTTCAAACTGAAACGTTGCAATAAGCTTCAGTTTAGTATGTAAAACACAGTTCGAAATCATAAGGGATGATCTAGAGAATCTGTTGTGCTGATTCCGAAAATAAAGGGTGCTGATACAATGGCAGATTTTAGGCCCATTAGTTTGTTCGATGGGTGTTATAAAATCATCACCAATGTCTTGGCAAATAGGCTCAAGAAGATTCTTGTTCAGCTTGTTGGGAAGGATCAGTCGGCTTTCATGGAGGGGAGGTTTATTCTGGATAATTACATGACAGCTTATGAGGCCATTCATTATCAGAAAAACAGGAAGAAGAAAGCGGTGCTTTTGAAACTGGATTTTGAGAAAGCTTATGATAGAGTGAATTGGTTGTAGAGAATACTCTTCGACTTATGGTGTTCAAACACAAATGGATTGATTGGATTATGGCATGTATCACTTCCACTAGATTCTCCATTCTTGTGAATGGGGAGCCTTGTAGGTTCTTTGCAAGTTCAAGAGGGTTGCGGCAGGGGGATACAATTTCCCCATTGCATTTTTTGTTAGTTGGACAGATTCTTAGTTCACTGTGGGACAGAGCAGCTAATTTGGGTTTTCTGGAAGGTTTTGTCATTGGCAGAAACAAGATTCACTTAACTCATTTGCAGTTTGCCGACGACACTGATTTTTTCAGCTGATAAGGAGGAAGGTCTTTCCAATATCAAGAAGTTGCTTATTTTAGTGGAAGCAATCACCGGCCTGAAGATTAATCTGAAAAAAAAAAACAGAAGTATTAGGCATAAATTTGTCGCCTCTTTCAGTGGAAAGTATTGCAGATAATTTGGGATGTTCTTGGTCTAACTTCCCAATCAAATATTTAGGTCTTCCTTTGACAGATGGTGCTTTAAAAGTGAATAATTGGGATGTGATTGTCAAGAAGTTTGAATCAACATTGGAGGGATGGAAAGGGAAGTTACTTTCAGCAGGAGAAAGATGGATACTTTCTAAGACAGTTCTCTCAGCTCTAGTCACATACTTTATGTCTATTTTCAAAGCCCCAAAGTTGGTCTTGAGAAAAATTGAAGCTGCTAGAAGTTCCATCTTTTGGGAGGGAAAAGGAGAAGAGAGACATATATTTGATAAAATGGGACAATGTATGTAGGAGTAGGGATCAAGGAGGGTTGGGCTTACGAACCTGGAAACTTTTAACAAGGCTTTGATAGGTAAATGGCTCTGGAGGTTAGGAGAAGAACCTGAGGCTTTGTGGGCTGTGATAGTCAGAGATAAATACTTCTTTCATACCAACATTTGGAACTTAGAGCCATCCTCTTCTTACAATCTGTCCCCTACATGGAGACAGATTGTTAAGATGGCAGGCTTTCCATCCATTTCTACTTCCCTTCAATTGGGAAATGGAGAAACATTAGATTTTGGATGGACAAGTGGTGTTCTGAGTTAACATTGGCTGAGCAATTTGTTAATTTATTTCAAATTGTTTCCAATTCTGAAGTGACTGTAGCTCTGGTTTTGAATGCTTTTAAGGAGGGACAGTGGAATGTGATATTGAGAAGACAACCTACAGATGGATATGGAATAATAATGGAATATTCTCTGTCAATTCTCTTGTGGGAGTATTAGATGATGGGGAGTGCAGGGTTTGGTGGGAAGATCTGGTTTGGTCCAAACATCTACCTAATAATTCAAGATCATCCTATGGAAAATTGCATGGAATAGACTACCTACTAGCAGAAGGATCAATCAGATTTTCCAGATTTTGTGCCAGTGTTGAAGAAGATCAAGACCATCTTTCTATGGCTGTGGTATTATTAATGTTCTGTGGAGAATTCTTTGTAAAGCTTTAAGCATCATATGGCCTGAATATGATTCTGTGGTAGACCTATGCCCAAGTTCAACACCTTTGGAGGGGTGGCCTTTGTTTGCTCCAGCTATGTTGTGGGCCGTTTGGCTTGAAAGGAATATAAGAAAGTTTAAAGGAGAATACAGAAATGTATTTGATATTCTGAGAAGGACAATTATATTGTTACAAGACTGGAGCTAAGGATCAGACAACAGACAGCTACAATCGGTTGAGCTGGTGGACAGGGCACAGAGATGGAAGAACTTCATACAGTGATAATCGTTCAATTCTTATTTTTGTATTCTTGTGTCATGTATTTTTGTTTTCTCTGTTTGCCTGCTTCATTTTCTTGATAAAAGTAGGTTGGGTTTGAAGTGTTTGAGCTGAAGTGTCTCGGCCACTTGGTTGGGGGAGAGGGGGGGGGGTCTCTCTTTTTCTCAACTCCCTTTCTTAAGATTGGCTAATTTCTGCCCTGGGCTTTGGCGTCTTATGTTGTATCTTTGTATTTCTATTTCTAAATGAATTGTGACTTTTATGTCACCTTCCAAAAAACTCTCCATTGAATCTATGAACCAGAAAGGCTACAGGAAAGGAAGATAATTTGCAAATTTTTATCTTTAGGAAATCTATATCAATCAAGGAAGCTCCCAACAGGTGAGAAAAGTGCAAGCTAGTGGAAAACATGAATTTTGAACAAAGGTCATACGTTCAAATCTGGAAACAGCCTCTTGCAAGAAGCGAGGGCAAGGATGCATACAATTGACAGTCCCCAGACCCACAGTGGCAGAAGCCTTGTGGCATTGGGCTGCCCTTTTATCTGTCCAAATAAAGGTATTAGAAATTTCACCAGATTGGGTCAGGTTTAGCCAGTGTGGAGCAGTTGTCAGCTGACCTACCAAACATTGACCCTGTCCAATTCACCCTTAGCCAGGATCAGCCCAGGCAGTGTTGATCTGTTCCCAATTGAAACGGCTAGTTTTCTAGCCATTGGAAAGTTCGATGGCTTCTCCTAGCCGTTAGAATGGCGATGCGGAAAGTCCATTGCTAGCCATTGAAGATCTTCCTTTACCCCTCCATCTTGAAGATCTTCTTACTAGGATTGGGAATGGCCAATCCTGATCTTCACCACTTGAACCGTAGTACAAAGTTAATACATTTTTTTTTTTGAAGGTGAAAGATAATACAATTCATGTCATAAAAAAAGTTTGATTGAATGAACTTTTTTTTTTATAATTTTGACAGCGAAGGTTGCAGTGGACAATGGAAGGGGGCTCAATGAAAGTATCCCCAACTAAATGTGTTGTATTACCACTTTCTTGATGCCTTGTATTACCATTGTTTTTAAGTCTTCTACGTGAGTTCCATAGAAGAAAGCAATTCAAACCCAACTAGTTATACATCCTATGCTATTGGAAGGGAATCTATCGGTCACAAAGAGCATTGTGAATAACATTTCAATCAAATCTATTGGTAGATAAAGAATGAACATCAAAATATCAGGGCTTGTATTGAGAGTTGCATACTCTTCTTCCTCTGAGGAGTCTACCGAATCTCCGGAATGATTCTTCCATGCCTAATATTTAAGATAAAAGAACAAATAAATACATTAGAATGTGTATTTGCAAAAAAAAAAAAAAGCCACGCACAACTCCAGCTTCCAGTCCTGGTTTTAGCAGGCATGCCATTTGTTTTTTTGTTCGTTTTGGAAGGTCACATTTCATTAATAAATATAGCAGAGCAAATAGAACAAAAAAGACAAAAAAGGAAAAAAGACACCACATCCCCCAAAACAAGTGAAAATCAACCACCACAAAGAGATTTTATCCTCTGGATAAAATGTGGACTACATAAAGATAACAAAAGAAAAGGTTGTCAGCCCCAGAAATCCATTTGTTTCCATCACATTCAGTGTTTGTCAAGGTATTATGATAGCCACACATAAATATTGTGTTACTGTTAACAGCATGGTATCTTCAAAGGCTCCTAAAAACAAAATGCAATTTCCATCAGAAAGATGCAATGAATATCTTAACAAAAGATGAAAGCATATCACTTAATAATGCATGATATTCTATTATATTACAGAAACCAGCTATGACAGTCTCTGCATCAAACTTTACAATTCTTTTTAATATAGATGATTATCACTTGGCAAGAAATCCATTCTTCCATCTTACTGAAAAACCTTATTTTGACCCACACTCGCTGCAAGGAAAAAATAAATATACAACAAGAAAATGAACATAACATAAACAAAACAATCACAAAAGAGTTATTTGTTCATTTGTAGTCGCAAGAAACAAAAATAGTTGAAGTCATATAACATACAAAATCACCCAGGGAGTAGATTGAATGGAAACATGCTTGTAGAAAAACATGAGGTCATGCATTCGACTGTACTCATCCCCAGGTGCCCATATGCCTCATAGAGGATGAAGGTCATTCACCTTGCCCTAGGGCAGGAAACATGTCTTGCAGGTTTTACAAGACCTACCCCTGTCCTAGCCAATGAGCATACAAGCACGCATAAGAAAACCTGGGCTTAGGACGCCACTCATCCCTGATACTGGCCAGCGTGCAGGGGTGGATCTTCCTCAATCATAAGGAAATGGTACTAATTGACATCAGTTAAAAATGATAGGAATCACCTTTAAGATTGCCCCAAGCTCAAGAAACACAATAATTAATTGAGAAATTTTGATCTCAATAAAATCCTATTAAAATATTGGAAAAAATAGTGAGTTTATCATCAAGGATTCGACTCATCATCATTATCATCAAAGCCTCATCCCAACATTTGGGGAAGACTACATGAATCTTGTCCCCCCATCTGAAACTATCCAATGCCAAATTTGAGGTAACACGTAGCAATGCCAAGTCCTTCCTAACTACATCTAACCATCTCATTTTAGGTCTTCCTCGATGTTTCCTATCCTCCACTCTAATTTTATCACACCTCTTAACTAGTGTTGAACATGGGCGACATGGGCGACGATGTGCATGATCAAACCATCGTAGCCTATTCTCCCTAAGCTTACTGTCAATAAGAGCTACACCTAAATCCTTACTGATGTACTGATTCCGAATTTTATCTTTTCTAGTCTTACCACATATCCACCTCAACATCTTTATCTCAGTAACATATAATTTTTGCACATGATCCTTTCTCACAACCCAACACTCAGAACCATATAACATAACAGGTCCCATAGCCATCCTATAAAACTTACCTTTAAGCTTTAAAGGGGACCTACAAACACAAATGATTCAAGATGCACTTCTCCACTTCAGCCAATATGCCTTGACTATGTGAATTACATCTTCTTGGATCTCTCTATTGTCTTGAATAATAGATCCAAACTATCGAAAGTTATTACTTTTAGGAATAAATTAACCTTCGATTGTAACTAAACCTACATGATCCACCATTATGTTACTAAAATACATTGGATGTACCCCGACTTAGTTCGACTAATCCTAAAGCCTTTAGATTCTAAAGGCGACCTTTATTATTCTAATTTCTCAATCAAACTCTTAATATTCTCATCAACTACAACAATATCATCTGCAAATAACATACACCAAGAGATGTCACCATGCCAGTGTTTAGTAACCTCATCCATAACTAAAGGTAAAGAGATACATATTTAATGCTAACCTTTCATGTAATCCAATGGTAATAGGAAACCCAAACATCTCTCCAACAATAGCCCTCACACTAATGTAAGCCCTCTCCTACATGTCTCTAATCACATGCATATACCATTTTTACTTTAGATACTCCCTTCTTCTCTAAGATCCACTAAATTAACTCCCTGGGTACACAATCATAGGCTTGCTTAAAATCAATCAAAATCATATATAAATCTTTTCTTATCTCTCTATATTTCTCCATCCATTATCCCAATAAAAAAAAGCTTCCGTAGTAGATATATTAGGCACGAACCCAAATTGATTTTTTGAGACATTAGTGATACACCTAAGATGCTTCTCTACTACTATCTCCTTAAGTTTCATAATGTGGCTCATAACTTTTCCATAGTAATTATTCCAAATTTGAATATACGCTTTATTTTTAAAGAAAGAAACCACAATACTTCTACTCCAATCATCTGGCATTCTCCTCTCTTTTAAAATCTTATTGAAAAATCTAGTCAGGCACTTAATACCTATACTACTTATACTTTTCCAAACTACGATATGTTCCTATCTGGTCCAAGGGCATTACCCACTCTCATCCTTTTTAGAGCATCTTCAACTTCTAAAGCTCTAATTTGTCAAATGTAATGATAATTAATTTGCTCACTATATTCATTGGTTTATTCACAAAGTTAGCCTCTGAATTGGTCCTCATTTAACAGTTTCTCAAAATAACCACTCCATCTATCCTGAATCTCATCATTCACTAAAACCCTACCATCCTCGCTCTTAATACATCTAATATGATCTAATCCTTACTCCTTTCGTCCCTTAATTTAGTAAGTCTAAATATATCTTTTTTAACAAGTTTAATGTGCTGTTTTCACCTTCCCGAGTTCCCAACTTATGATACAATTCCTCAAAAGTCTTAAGTTCACTAACTATTTTTTTAGTGTTTGTTTTTCCAATTTTGTAATCTTTGAAGGTTTAATCATTTTTACTCGTTTGCCACACTTTAAAATATCCTCGCTTACAATTAATAGACTTTTGAATTTCATTATCTTGACACCATGTCTATGTTCTAAGAATCCTTTTACCTTTAGATTCACCTTAGTTTTCTTTTGCTACTCTTTTTATACAATTGCCCATTTTGTTGGAGAAAGGTTGTGGTATATACCACCAATTTTATTAAAATAAATAGAGGCAGTATATCTGAGAAGAGGAGAGGAGGAGAGATTCCTCGCTCTCAAATAAAAATCAGATCAAGCAAAACAAAACTACAATTCTTACAAAACCCTCACGGTGTTAGACCAATCATCCGCAGTGATGCCAATTATAAACTTGGCCCAATTGAAGAGAAAACATACCGCTTGGTAGCATATATTTTCAATGTAGACTCTGCTTCCTCTGAAGATAGTTTCATTACGATGTCTCCAAATACTCCAGTAGATAGTGTGAGGCACAATACATAGCATCTTTTGAAATAATCCCACATTCCTTCAAGAGTGTTAAAATTCAAATGAATTCCCAGGAGAGAAGCAATAATCCTCCAAACTTCCTTGCTGATTGCACACTGGATAAAAAGATGATCAACACTCTCTTCATTCACCCCACAGAAAGAGCAGATAACATCATTCTGCTTGGCCCATTTCCTTCTCTAAACTTTGGTCACAATCCTCTTTTGGAATAACAACCACATGAAAGCACGAACCTTGAGAGGAGATTTAACTTTCCAAACTTCAGAGTATGCAGGGTAATTAGGGAGACTGCCTTCAGTCAGATTATAAAGGGACTTGACTGAGAAATAGCCATTACTGTATGCCCAAACAAACTTATCTACCTGAGTGCTGCATAACTGAACCTCGGACAAACAATGAAGCAAATTCAGATAATCATCAATTTCATTATCGTTGAGATTTCTTCTAAAAGGAATAATTCACTGACCAACACAGCCATCATGATGCCACACGTCACTGACAGAAGCTCTCTTCTGAACAGTCAAAGGAAACAAAGACGGAAATGTGTCTTTAAGAAGAAAATCACCCATCCACTTATCATACTAGAACAAGGTATATTTCCCATTTCCCACCTCAATTCTGACACCTTTTATTACCCATTTGGCCGATTTCAAAATTCCTTTCCAAACTGGAGAGAAATTCCTTTGAGTACCAGAGTAAAGGTAGAATTTCCCATTAATACCATAACCTCTGGTCCAGATAATTCTTTTCCATAGCCGCTGGCCCTTCACGAACAACTCCTACAGCCATTTCCCTAACAGTGACAGGTTCAGGACTGACAAATTTTTAATGCCTAAACCACCCTTCTTAACAGGCCTGCAAACTTTATTCCAGTTAACCAAGTGGACAGCTTTCACATCAGAATTATTCCATCCCTATAGAAATTTCCTCCTAATCTGATCCAGTCTTATGCACACTGCCTTAGGTAGAACAAAAACAGACAGAAAATGCAGTGAAACTGCCGATAAAACTGAGTTCAAAAGGGTAATTCTACCCCCCCAAAGAAAGATTTTTAGCTTTCCACAAAGACAACTTTCTCCGCAGTCAAGATATAAGTACGTCCCAATCAACTTTCTTAACTGCTCTGTAATGAAGAGGCAAACTCAGGTATTGTATTGGCAGAGATTCCTTCTTACAGCCCAACAACTGAGAGCAACTTGCAACCACATCCTCCTCCATATTGATACCAACTATAGAGCTCCTGTCATAGTTGATTTTCAGACCAAAGTATAGTCAAAATTCTTGAGCACAAAGAGTAAATTCTGAACTTGCTATCCTACCTTCCAAGAAGATAAGGGTATCATCAGCATATTGTAGATGCAAAACACAAATCGGTGTTCTGAGAATAGATACACCTTTGATCCAACCTTGAGCCTCTGCCTTCTAGCCAAGGATGGCAGTACCGGTACCGGTACCAGTATCGGTAGGTACCAGTACCGGTACGTACCGGCCGATACCCAGGGTACCGGTGCCGGCCGATACCGGTATGTGCCGGTACGTACCGGTATCGGCCGGTACTGCCAACCATGCTTCTAGCACATTCTACTAAGAACATTTGCTACTAGAAAAAAAAAGTATGGAGAGATGGGGTCTCCCTGCCGGAGTCCCCTTGTAATCTTAAAATACACTGCAACACTTCCATTAATGGCCATACAAAAAGACGCTGTAGAGAGACAGTCCTTTAATACCTGAATCCATTCACCCGGAAAGCTATGAAGAAGCAAAACATTCCACAAACATTGCCATGAAACCCCATATTAAGCCCTGTTAAAATCAAGCTTGATAAGCAACCCTTGCCTCTTATTGTGCTTCAATGAAAATTTACCCATTCTATTCCATATGATGTTAATTTCTCACTCAAAATTCCATATATCTTCTTTTAATAGATACCTTTTAAAGGCATCTTTTTTTTTTCTTTTAAGTTCCACCATTTAACTTTAGGGTAGCTATTCACTACACCTTTTGGATGTAAACAACTATCACTAAAATCCTATGTTGAGGGGCTAAACTCTTCCTAAGTATGACTTTACAATCTTTACACAATCAATGATCGACTTTTTAATAAGAAAATAGTCTATTTGACTTTTATGCGATCCACTTTTATACGTTATTAGAAGTTCATCTCTCTTTTTAAAAAATATTTGCAATTATTAGATCATATGCAATAGCAAAGTCAAGAATGGCCTCACCCATGCCACTTTTTATCACCAAAGCCAAAGCCTCCCCTGATAAAAGTCCTTTCACTAGTAGGGATATCTTGGATTATCTTATCAAAATTCTTCCTTAACACTCTCTTCTAATCCTACTTGAGGTGCATAAGCATTGATTATATTTAAAACTTCATATGTTCAACTATATTGTCAAGAAATAATGTCTATGAATTAAGTGAGATGGTGAGAAAACTTATCACTGCAATGTTAAAAGTTTCTCACTTTCAGTTGCAAATATGAAAAAAATAAAACAAGTGAACAACTTTGCATGTCCCATTCAAAATATCAATTACAACAAGAAAAAGATTAAAATGTTATATATTTTTATGCATAGTATGTATGGTCCAAACAATAGAATAACAAGAAAGACAGGAGGACAACTCATGGAAGACATTTGCAGGATACCTGCATTTCGGTTTAGCAAAAAAGGGGATTAGTAGCTGTTTGGGACCCGATCTAGCTATCTCTCCTATCGGATTTTTATTATTATTTAATATTATCCTCTCGTTTTTGGTCTTTTTGTTTTATTTGGAGAAATATAGGTCGATTTTATTTATTTTATTTCTTGGACTATGAAAGCTTGGGATTAGTCCTCAGGGAGTCCGGGACTTCAGAACAGGCGAAGATCCGAGTATATGACCTCTCTCCACTAACTTCGGTGAGTGTTAATTACGTCGACCAACCGCTCGACAACCCTTGATTAACCGTCCGTTGATGCCCTTGTAACATGCAACACTACTACTACAGGCAGTACATACATATGAAGATATGTTTTAGGTTAAGCTCTTGACCTCACCCAAGTTTAGGATGGGTTTATAATTGATTGGGAGACTTTTCAAAAGGTTTTAGATTGACTCCGAGTTATCTGGATTGATTCCAAGTATTTTGGACTCATAAGAATATTTTTGTAATTATGCCAAGTTGGAGGGAATAGGGGTATTATGGCTATTTTAGTGTATGAAGTGAGTTTTAATGATTTAGGAAGGTTTCAAAACCTTAGGAGGTATTTTAGAAGTTATTTTAAGTGTGTCTGAGTTGTAAGAGTATTTTGGTAATTTTACCCGAATTGGATTTCAAGGCTTAAAGTCTATTTTTTTAGTATTTTTGTAATTATGTTGCATTAGGGTCATTTTGATCATTTGTAGTTTCTTAACATTTTAGGAAAACTTGAAAACCCTTAGGATGTATTTTAGGATCATTTTAGACATATTTAAGTTATAGGGGTATTTTGGTAATTTTACCTTAAATCGATTTTATTAGACTTAGAGTCTATTTTTATATTTTTTCTGAGTTTTTTACTTATTTTTATCATATTGGGGGTATTTTGGTAATTTTACCCATTTTATTAAGGTTTGGAGGGTATTTTGGGCATAGGCGAGGTTTTGATATTTTTTTAAGAATTTTCTGTGATTTTTACAGATTTTTATCATGGATGGGGGAATTTTTGTAATTTCTATTAAGTTATGGGGGCATGTTGGTCATTTCAGAAATTTTATATGTTTTTAGATTTGGTTCTCTGTTTTTTAATGGTTTTTACTAAATTTTACTGATTTTTTATTAATTTTTCTGGTTTTTATTAATTAGTTGAGTATATGAAGGATATTTAAGTCATGTTTTGGGTTTATGTAATTTCCAAATTTGGTTTTCTAATTTTTACTGAGTATTACTAGTTTTTACAGAAATTTTATGATTTTTATATTCATTTTATTGATTTTAAATAATTTTCACAGATTTTATTAATTAATTAAGCATGGGGGCTATTTAAGTCATTTTTTAACTTAAGTATATTATTTTATGTCTCAATGTTTCACTATTGAGTTTTGATTATGAGACTAGGATTAGTTATGTATGGGGTGAGGCCAAGGATATTTTAGAATATTTAATTATGTACTTATGTATTTTAATTAGTTATTAAACTAATTAAGAAATTAATTATGTATGTAAAAAAAAATATAATAACATAGTGTTACTAAAGTAATAGGTTCATGAACACACATGCACACATATATGCTCAAAGAACAATATTGGTATTTCATTCATCATTTCGGCATAATCCCGTCTTATAAAACGACGATTTTACAATATAAATTCGGTAGAGCTTTGTCTTAGGAATAAACCTTAGGAAGAGAACCCTCCGAGACGAAAAATATCATCCAAACACAGCAAACCCAGGCAAGAGCACCGGATTTGGTCTTCAAATGGGCAGAATTTCCCCTAGGAAATTTTGGGCCAAGGAGGCATGGAGTTCTTCTTATCCCTTGGGGGGTATTTATAGGCTTTGAAAGCCTTAACCGGTGGGGGTACCCACCGTTGGATCTTAAGGTGGGGGGTGCCATCGGAGATTTTCTTGAGGTGGGGGGTACCCACCGGTGACAAGTGAGTGAGAGTGTGTGAGAGAGATTAGAAAGGAGGGGGGTGGGAGGGGGGGGGGGGAACCGGTGGGCACCCCCATTGGTTCCCAATCGGTGGGGGATGCCACTAGTTGGACCCCCACTGGTTTGGGAACCGGTGGGGGGCTTCTCCTCCCCCCTTCTTTATTAAAAAAAGGGCCCAACAGTAGCATTTCTTGCAAACCAAAGCATCCCCCAGGTTGAAAGGCGGCATGTTTTGATCTTTATTCACCTATGTAGTCAAAGGCGTAAGGCAACCGAGGCGACTGGGGTTTCGCCTCAGCCTCAAATGCCTAGGCGATGGCCTAGGCGTTTGAAGTGGCATCTTATTAAAAAAATATAAACATTCAGAAATTTAAACATACTATTGAATATGTCAAAAGCACATAAAAATCATACAAATTGACTTATTCCTCTTGTCAAATATAACCAAATAAATTTAAAATCTACCAAAATGGAACAAAATTTGATCAAATCAAGATGTAATCAACAAATAAACACAAATTTTGATGTTAAATAAACACATCATAAATCAAATTTATCAAATAAGTGCACCTGCAGAGAGAGAGAAAGGCATAGATGGAGAAGATATATATATATATATAGATATATATATAGAGAGAGAGAGCGAGTGAGCATGCTGCCCGTATCTGTTCTGCCTCTCTCCTTGTGAACATCATTTATCAGGGAAGAGGACCTCTGGCCCTGTTGTGAGTTCGTAACACAGAGAGATGGGGGAGGGAGGGCGAGAGAAACAAAGAGACAGAGAAAGATACCTCTATGAGAGACCCCAAGAGCGAGAACGAGAGGGAGGGAGGGGGAGAGAGAGAGAGACAGAGTGAGAGACTGACTGAGACACACACACACACACACACACAGAAGGGGGGGCGAAGCTCCCTCCTGTCAGTGTGACACACACATACAAAGAGAGAGAGGGCGTTGGGCTCTCTTCCTTTAGAAGTTACAGGGGCCCGGATCCCATTGTAACTTCAAGTAGAGAGAGATAGAGAGTGGTAGGACAGAGAGAGTGTGTGTATGTGTGTGCAGTCAAGAGAGAGATATATACAGAGAGAGGGTGCTTCAAGCCCTCTTCAACTAGAATTTATGGGGTGCTCCCAGCCCTCTATAACTTTAGAGAGAGAGAGAAGCTTACCTCATGGTGGAAGAGGATCACCGGAGTCACTGGACGACATGTTGGAAAGCGACGACCAACTATGCAGGAGGATGCACCAAAGTTGTCAAAGCCTTCTGTCACTGTTGCCTCAAGTCACCGGAGCTGGAACCTTCTGCCACCGTCATCGGATCATGCGGAGGGGTGGATGTGGATGGGTCAAGAGAAGACTTGCAGTCTCGATTTGGGGAGGTGGGGGGGGGTGGGGTGGGGGGGGTGGTTTGTTATCTGCCTAGTAAATGGGCCGGGTCATGGGGGTTTGGACAGATGGGGACACAAGTTGGGCCGACCGGGGTGAATGAGGCAGGCTGAGGCAGCAAAAGCATACTGGGGTGATCGCCTTACACAACAGGGGCATTTCCCACGATCACCTAGGCGACAAAGCCCACATGGTGCCTCGCCTCGCCTAGGCGATCACCTCAGTCGCCTTTAACAACATAGCTATTCACAATCCTCGGGGTCTGTAAACATATGCAAATAAAATAAATGAGGCCAGCAGTGGCAGAAAAAAGGTAGAGGGAGGAGGGGCGGTGAAGGGATGAAAAAGCTAAAAAATTACAATTTTAAGTTTTCTCTTACACAACCTATTAAAAATTGAAA
Source organism: Zantedeschia hybrid cultivar (assembly GCA_030544215.1). NCBI lineage: Eukaryota > Viridiplantae > Streptophyta > Magnoliopsida > Alismatales > Araceae > Zantedeschia > Zantedeschia hybrid cultivar. Next base: position 73,954,126 of record JARZZO010000005.1, on the reverse strand, counting down.
ATCTCAAACCACGTGGTAGGTGGATGCTCCTTTTTCCTGAAGTGAAGAGAACTCACATGATCACAAGCACTGAAACATTCAAGGACCCAACTAGCAGTTAAACCTTGGACAGGTTGGTGACTTCGGGTGTTAAATAAGGATGCCATACCACTGCACGCATGCACGCAGACACACATAAACATAGAGTCACACGTGTGTGCATGCACATACGTGCATGTGTGCATAAACATACCAATAGAGACAGAGATGTGGGTGCGCAAATCCACGCACACACACACATGCATGCACACACAAAACACAGAATATTCTCAGGTCAGCCAACAACAATCAACTCAAATGGTCTTCTTGCAATCACACACATGCATGCACACAGAAACGATATCTTTTCTTTCTAAGGATGGTTTATATCCAAAACCCCACCATTTTGCTTCCAGTTCTGATCTCTCCTCCGGCAGGAGTGTGGATAAAAAGTTGAGCATGGTCCTCATTAGGCCTTTGGAGAAGAGAAATGGATATCAAAGGTTTTTAGGGCATTTTGTAAATAACTTCCCTAAGACTCTCAAATCTACAGAAAGCCTTGTGTAAAATGTGTATCTGCAAAAAAACCTATGTATAAAATCATTATTGTATACATAAAGAACCCCACGATCATGGAAAAAAACCCTTGTAAAATATGTAGAAGCAAAAATCTCATCTGTAATCATTGTATACATAGACTTTCCTGTCATCAAGTCTATCATCATTCACGTCACTCACAGATTAGGGATTATTTAAAAATAAAAAGAAATCTAAGGGGTTTTCAATATATGGTTTTTTTGCATATACTATACTCTTTAGGAGGTTATTTGCTAAAATCCCTTTCTTTTATTGTGTAAGTTGCACATGTGACTTGGACAAAGGTGTTGGAGTAAATGAAGTTGTATCAGATTGTGTTTACGTTATCGTGTCACATCTGAATGCTTGAGATATCTCACCCCATAAACTCTACCATTGTACCAATCCGTTTATTTCTTACAAAATAGGTGGCACAACCCACCATTTGTCAAAAAGGAATCTAAAGAACGTTATAGTACTGAAAAAAAATCAAAAGCACATGCAAGACAAGAAAGCTACTCATCTACTTACAATGTTTCGACCCCAAAAATTTGGACGCTTTGTATGGGCATTTGAACCGTTGGATTTAGTCGGAGGTTTCTCTTCGTGTGATTCAGCTACAGGAACTGGAAAGGAATTTCCTGGGTCCATAGAGGATAAGATATCCCCCATAGGCATAGGGGACTCATGAATGTCTAAACTATTGGTAGCACGCTTCTCCGATGTATTTTCAGAGTCCTTATGAGACAAATCTTGGTCATTCGTTTGAGCATGAGATGCTCGGTGCAAATCCAACTTTGGACCTGCAGCCTGAGCTTTTGCAGGAGACTCAGCATCCGAGTCATCATCACCAAAGACCTGCACAATCATACAAATATTCAAGCATCAATAACAAGAAATATGGAATCGTTGCCCATAGGGCCAACTAGAAAACAAAAAAGAAATTGCCAACTATACACAAGAATCACACTACTATGAGCAATAACTTCATACTACTTTCCGGGCAAAACAAGGCAGACCACACTAAGCAAGATAAAGAGTAGCAAGAATAAGAAGGTACTAACAATCTGGGTTATGTTCCAGCTCAAATACATGTTTGTATATCACTTTTTTGTATGTGACCACAGGATGACACACTGACACACCTAGCAATAACTTCATACTACTTTCCGGGCAAAACAAGGCAGACCACACTAAGCAAGATAAAGAGTAGCAAGAATAAGAAGGTACTAACAATCTGGGTTATGTTCCAGCTCAAATACATGTTTGTATATCACTTTTTTGTATGTGACCACAGGATGACACACTGACACACCTAGCATTCAGGTATTGCCCATTTCACTAATTTAAAGAAACTGAAGCACACCCAGAAAACAAAGATTTATCAAGAAGAAGGGTGAGTTGTAACACCTATCTATTAATTAAAATAAACAACCAACAAACAGTGATGGTTAATGGGTTGTATACTGCCCTTAGGCAAAAATACAACCCAGCAGGCCAAAATATGCAAAATGATGCTTTACAATCTCCTGCCAGAAAACATATTGCAAATAAAAAGTAGCTATACCTTATAATCATAAAGATCGCTGCCAGCATATCCACTGCTTTCACTCAATTTTCCACTAAGCACACGATCAGGATCCTCATCTGCTTCTGGGTCTACATCATTTTCTGCATCGTGGAATCCGTCGACCTTAAAATCTAAATTACCATCATCACTTGATTCATCACTTGCACTTTCCTCCAGGTGAGAACTGGGAGAAAGGGCACAACCCTGCAAATTATTATCCTAGACAGAAGGATAGGAGGATTTAGACTGTGACCAAGCAAAAACAAATTCTATGAGATTCAGTCAGTACGAAATTTGTTGTCCATGTGTTAAAGTCAAATGGAGAAACTGATTCATAGTGAAGGCAATATTTGGTGGGAGCCTTTGTAGCACCGGGTTGCCCCTTTTCACACAGCCACTAGATGTTCACAGAGAAATGGATATTCACACAGAAGTGCTTCAAACAGATTCATCAGGTGTAAGTGGAGCGTATATGGGATGAATGCAACCGCAAAAGCAACAGCTCCATGCTTTCAAACTACATTGATTTTAAAAGTCAAGATACAGTGCAGGAAAGAGTATCGAGCACACATTCCGGCAGCACATCATAACCTGACACATGATTCCAATCAGACTCGTTAAACAGACTTGTGGAAAAACTAGGAACCCTCTTAAAATGATCGTTAAAGAGAAAATAAAAAAGAGTTTTTCGCAAGTACCCCCCCCCCCCCAAAAAAAAAAGGAATCCATATACACAAAAACTCCCTGGTAAAATGAGTACATAAGAAAAACTCCTTATATAATCATTGTAGACATAGAGAACCCCATATCATCAGGTCTATCATCACTCACATCACAAACAGATTAGGATTTATTTTAGAATAAGAGGAAAGTTTAGGAGGTTTTTTATGTACATGTATAATGCAGGTTTTACTTTTTTTTTTTTGCATATATGAGATTCTCTACCAAGAATTGTGGAATTGCATCGGCTCTTGGTATCAGATGGGCTCAACATGATCCAGATAGAAATAGCAATCAACTTAACACAGGCACAGGATCAGCCAATTATGGACTAATTCTAACAGATTCAAGTTGATCTCTACTTTTCCCCTTCTTTTTTTTACATTAGAGAAGGGATCGGATTTCCACCTTGAAATCAGACTCAATAACCGATCTCGAACTGATCGGCCAAATTAGGATCACATCAGTCGATCCTGCAAACCATGTTCATTAGGGGGTTATTTGTTAAAAAAAAACTAAACAAGAAAAGAATAGGACTGCATTGCACTAAGGAACCAGAAAAGGATGAGCAGATGTTTAGGTTTAAAAATCTGCTTTTGCATAAAAATCAAAATCAAGATACTTTATGTAGTGACCCAATCACAAACTGGACTGGAGGAAAAGGCTATCCATCGGAAAGGGCTCCCCATAGACAAAGTCAAAATGGAGCTCACACAGTGAGTAGCCACCACTATGTCTCAGGTCTGGGGTGGGAATGAACCTTTTAATCCCATACTGAAAAAAATCCCAAAGCAAACAATACCACACAAGGATTGGATCGTCATTACATATCAATGTTAAAGCACGACCAAAGCACGAGCTGGTAGAGATGAACGAAGGGAAAGCTGGTGGCCTGTAATGACCTAGTCACGAGCCAGTCAGGAGGAAAAAGCTGTCTGTAGGAAAGGGATACCCTCAGAGTCAGTCAAAGGAGAACTGCCATGATATAGAACCACCACTATCCTTGGGGTTAGAATAGGAATGAATCAGATTAAGTCTCATCTGAAAACGAGAAAAATTATTGGGCAAGATCTTCAATCTCAAACTTGTGAGATACCTCTTGAGCACAACAGCACGTAGATTTGGCCAAAATGGACAAATATCTCACAAGGGTTGGATCGTGTCGTTACACTTTGTCTTGGATGGATCATTTAATGCTATTTTATACACCGATAGAGTAGGAACACCATTCTCTCTGGGTATATGTGCCTACTATAGATAAAACAACAAGTACAAGGCAATCGAAGACCAAAAATTAAAGCAAGAAACATACAATGTTGCAGTATAAAGGCCATAAACACAACCACATCTCATATAGCAACAGTAAGACCCACATGTCAAGTTTCCTAGAGCTGTCAGCTTTACAATTTCTTTCTTTGATTGAGTAAATACATACTTCCATGACATTACTCACACATTATCCTTCTTTTGGTGTATGATTTGACTTTTGTTATGTGCACTCAAATTGACTTACTGTCCTCTGCATCATACAGAGGAAAATGATGACATATGAAGACGTTGGCGGCAAAAGAGATTACAAAGACTTTAAATGGTTAATGGGGTTGCAAAGTCCCTTTATATAAACACCTGTTAAAGAATAGAAAAGCATACTCACTTCAAACAAAAAAATTAAAGGAATAACTTTTATTCTTGCACCAGACTATGGTCTCATTGCTTTACAACACACGTATGTAACGCCAAAAGGGAAGCCATATAGAGAATGAACGGAAGAACAGAAAAAATATGAAAGTGATAATGATGAAGCATGTCCCAAAATGCTGCAATCGTTAGGACATAAGTAAATTATAAATAACAACACTAATTTTGCTCTGATGCCTATGAAACAAAGACAATGTCATGCATTCTAAAAAGCGCCCCCCTAAAGTTTTCTTCAACAAACCAAAAATCAGCCTCTGAAATATCTTAAGATTCAGAACAAACACAATAATTTCCAAACTAGCATTTTGTAACTGTTGTGTTAATGGGCTTTCACCCATCATGGAATGCCCACGTGGGGCATGTGCATGTGATAAGGATGAGGAAAGGATGGGTTACGTGGGGGGCTGCATGGTGCAGGTGGCACCGCCCTCCCTCTCCACCGCCATTCATTCCTCCTCCCTTTCAATGCATTAAATAGAGAAAGGGAGATAAAAACGTGGGCAGTGAGCTGCTTCTGCCGCTGCTGTTGCCACCCCTATTTTTCTTCCTCCTCTACTCCTCTTCTACATCTCATCTCTACCTGCTCTCCAAGGCTATCACCACGTGCCTGGGAATTGAAATGTGGAACTCTGATAAGGAGACTCTAGTAGCCCCTTCTCCAACCTCCGAGGTGCGCATCATCAACCAAATCACGCATAAAAGGTAATCCCTAATCGATCCCCACACTTCCGCAACGTTTGTTTTCACATGTTCATCAGTAACAATTCCACTTAAGAGATTTCTTATGAAAAGTCAGATTCCCTGACCTGTGTAAGAAACATGGTAGGCAGGATTGGCACGAATTGGATCAGATCAGCCAATCTAATCCAATCACTTTTAAGACTGGGAGGTTTCCACATTTGTTTGAAAAATGTTCTGTGAATATTTACTTCTTATAAATGATCCTTAACATTTGTGTGCTTTCATTTTAGATGCATTCGTTATTTTTTATTTTGTTCATATTTTTTGGACTTCATAAGCTACAAATGTGAGCCAGTCTTGTTCAAGGTTGGAGTGGCAGGATGAGATTTGAGATCAGCCAAACCAGATCAGCCAGCATCGACCAATATGCGTGCAATCCAGGATCCTGCCTTGGTCAGAAAGTACAATAACCAGAAACAGACATGCTAATCTCTTTTGGATATCCCTAATCTGTGAAAGGGTTTTAATTTAGGGCTTTTTAGATATCGATTCCTATAAATATAGTAAATTTGAAATAAATCCTTCTATCTTGTGTATTTTGATGTTAGTCCCTATAAACTTAATATAATTTAGTAATAAATCCTTCTAGTTCAGGATCATTTAAAAGAAGTAAATAGTCATAGAACATTTTTCAAACAAATGTTAAAAATGGACGGAAATACTTGAAATGACTCAAACATAGAAAAATAAGCTCCAACCATGGTTGGCAGTACCGGCTGATACTGGTACGTACAGGCCGGTACGTACCGGTATCGGCCGGCACCGGTATCATACCTGTAAAGGGTATCGGCCGATACTGGGCCAGTACTGGCCGGTACGTACCGGTACCGGTTCCGACCGATATCGGTACTGCCATCCATGGCTCCAACGAATAATAAAAAATGACTTTACTAGGTCGAATTTAAACATAATTTTACGTTTTAGATTTTTTTTGGATAGTCCAATTAGAGATCAGGTTGTACGGAGTCTACGGACACGTGGGGCATGTTTCGGGCAACCTAGCAAATTAGCTTTTTTTAAAAAATTGGATACACCGACAGCCAATGCAACACCGGTTACCAGTACAACAACTAAAACTCATATTTTAAACAAGGATATAAGTGAGTTTTTCAAAGTGAGTTAAACTTAAACTCATGTTAATATGGTAGAGATAAGGAAAACCGATGGAAGCAAACGATAAGGATTAAAAACTAAAAGTATAAGTATATAAGGACTAATAAAAAAATATGTAAGATAATCGGACTTATTTCGAATTCACTATGTTTACAGGGATCGATATCATAAAAACCCATTAATTTAAATTACAAGAAAATATTTTCTTCTGTGATTAAAACAGAAAAAAAGTAATGAGAATTTTAGTTCATTCATTAAAAAGAGCAACATTTTTGTCAAAACCAGTTCATTTTGGAGAGAACCAGCTGATTCCCCCTCCAATGTTGTTCATTCTCCTCCCAGGCAGATTTTTGGCTACTTGGAAGCCCAAAGTGGGTTTAGTTCGGAAATGATGCAGCTGTTAAAATTTCCAATGATTGGTGATGTGGGATGAGCAGGAAGATGGCAGTGCGAGGTAAAGGGTGGTGGCAATGGTGGCGGTTGGGTATGAGGATACAGCAACCGGGACAGGATTTGGGTCAAAATTGATGGAGAACTAGCGTCACACGGGAATATGGTGGTGCAAGGAGAAGGATGGTGGTGGTGGCGAACCAATGTCCATGGTGGCGACCCCATCTCAGGGTTTTCTTCACCAACTCAAAGAGGAACTCAGGAAAAATACTCAAAATCGCAGCAAATATTCATTAAAAAAGAAGAAACAATCTTATAGCACTATATATGGAGTAAACAAACCCTAACGACTCCCTAAACTTGTCTCTAAACTAAAACACTCCTAACTTCATAAAATACTGCGAAAATCGCAAAGAAAATTCCTAAAAAATAAAAAAAACTGCTTAAACAGATCCCAATTGACAAGAGCCTTTTAGTTTGCCAATAATAGAGGGGAACAAGAGAACTGCCAAAGACTCGGATTAAGATTTTAAACAGATTATTGTTGAAAACATTAAACATTATTATTTCAATAATTCTCCATAAACCTAATTCTTTTGTGGAAAAAAGCACTCCACTTGCACAAACACGAGGCAGTAGGCAAAGTCAAATGGAAATTATAAGATGCAAGCTAAGCACCCCAACTTGTTTGAATAACAGGGAAATCTGTATAGCCATATTAGAAAATTCGAAGAAATTTTTTTTTTAAGGGAAGGTTGCGAGACTTAGATAGATGAACTGGCCATCTATGTCTTCCTATGCAAAGCAGGATCGATTGGCTTCAATTCATCTGAATAGGCCGAGTCAGGAGGAAAACAATTATTAATGAATGACGAAAATAATTCAGCTGGAATCGGTCAATTCCAATCATATTAACCACCAATCCCACTCTTGGGACTGAGACACAAATGATGAAATGCCCCTCATACAAATACAGCTTCCTGAGACAGCCCTGCACCTCTAGATGAAAGACATGATGATGATCATGATTGCACAGGAATAGACTTGTTTCACATTGAGTGAGCATTGAAGTTATAAAAGCTAAAATAAAGCATATATCTCAAAGTAAGAAGCAGGAATTCTCAGTTTTCCATCCAGGTGTAGAGCACTCTAACCAAACAGCTGTGTATAACGAAAATAAATAAATTTTTTAACATAAAATAAGACGAATAACAGATTAGTCCAAAAAAAAAAATGCTTTGACAAGCTTTACTTTTGCAATTACGTTTTCAGCCAGCTGAGCCAGCCAGAATTGAACCTTTCCACTGTGCTAATTGAAACATTCAACACAATACAGGTTGAGGATGTTGAGCATTGTTAAGTAAGATTTCAACAAATGAAAATTGAAGGATAGTTTACTTTCGTTTAACAAGCACATGAAAGAACTATAACCGTTTATAATAAAAGTATCAATTTCCTTGGGAAATAACAGAATATAAAAGTTTAAACATATAATGTTCAAGCATGATGCACAAGATGTCATAGCTAGGCAACTGTGAAGAACTTACATCAAATATATTCTCATACTCCTCTATGAGAGTAGTTATGATAGCTTGGGCATTGTTGGCAGCATTAGCAGCAGCAAGAAGCTGAGCAGAACTATCACCGTTCATGTCAAAGTCCTCCTCTAGTTCACATTCACCAGCCAAGAGAGGACGAAGTAACAAAGGAGCCATACAAGCAGCAACAGCTGAGGGAGTCATCCGGTTATCAGCAGTATGAGAAGCAATAGTGTGCATCGTTTTCAAGATCCTGCAGTTCACAGGTGACAAAGGACATATAAAAGATAACAAGAATGATATGAAGCAACTCAGACAACAAATGCAGCGGCATGTTAAAGCAGTTTTTTGCTCCATTATCAACAAAAGCAAATTTGGAGATCACATTTGTGGATAGTTAAAGTGCTAATATGTTTAAACTACATCCAGTATGTAATATATACTAAGAATGACACAAGCAAGCAAAATGCACCTCAGGGACATAAACTAAGACACAGCCCAGCACATACAGCATTTCTTTTTCATTGGTAAAAACGTGCATGTAGTAACATCAAGAAACAATGAAAAAAAAAAGACTGTTGAATTGGACCAGAGTCCATAGACAACTCCACCGCTGGGCAACCGGACACCAATCCAAAAGTGCACAAGTTTTGACTGGTTCAATTTGCACCGATCAGTGAAGGATTATAGTGTCATGTAAACCAACCTGATTAATCACTTCCTATATTTTCCAGAAGCATTACAGAGATCTTGGGTATGTGTCCCATGGGCTACATAAGCATCCTGATTTATTGTATATCTGTCCCTGCCTTGGGATTTACCCTCATCGCACATGTGACATTTATTGGGCATTTGGGTGTTGTCCCAAAACACATTAAGGAGCTCTCATTGTCTCCCATCTTATCTCCCAGCACAGCATCAGACCCGCTATAATAGCTCTCTTGAATGCTAAACTCCACTCATCATGTTTCTAACTCACAATGTCTCAAGCTCGTCTCTCTCTCTCTCTCTCTCTCTCTCTCTCTCTTTCTCTCTCTCTCACACACACACACACAATGATCAGAGGTCGCTAACCGCAACCTCCCGTCATCCTACTGGTGTTCATAACCAAACAAAGCATAGACTTCTGCCATGATCTTGGTCACGCCCTGTATCTTTGCATAGTGTGCAGCCTGCATAGTTGGCTTCCTTTGCTGCTTCATGTCTATCATTTGCCATTAGTCTCATCTCAGGATTCAAGGCTATGAATCATCAGACACCACTGTGTCAACCTGCTTGGTTCCCCCCGACAGTCAAGACGACATCAGTGCTGCTGCCACGCTTATCAAACTCATCTGGAACCTCCATCGGAACCAGACAGCTGTGTCAACCTCCTTGGATCCCACTGACATTGACAACTTCTGCTGCTACCATGCTCAGCAAATTCACCTTCAGCCTTTACCAAAGATCACAGACAGCTGCCTAGCTGCCATTACCAGTGGAATGAACCATAGGGTTTCCCTAAAGAATTTCCCTAATGTCTCAACATGTAGAAGACAATCTCTTGAATCACTGCCAATGAGGATGCACTTACAAGTGATGGGTTCTTTTAACCAGCGCAAGCACTTAAAAAGTGAGTTCTGGGAATCCTCTTATAACCCGGTCCATTCTCTGTAAGGCCAGGTCAAACATCCTCCCAGCGGCTTCCCTTTCAGCCATCAACCCTGCTGATGTCAACATCCATATGGTGTCATCTCCGACATATCACACATTCATCTCGAGGTTTTCAATCCTAATTACGTTGGTTGCTCCCAGTTTGTTGATTTGAGATTTTGTTTGACAGATATCAGGGACCACATTGCCATCTGATTACGGTCTTTCCCATGTCAGCATATCATCCACTTCCCCAGGTGTATTTTGACACTTTAATCACATTGGCAGTGTCTATTTGTTTATTCAACATGTTCAAGATAGACACTAGATTATTTTGGTATCTGATGGCCAAATTTTGGGCTAGTCATGCCATACACCAATTTCGGATTTTCCCGCACACTAATTACATTGGTGCAATTTACCTTCTTATTTGGAGCTTCACGTAGGAGATCACATGGAGCTTCATGTGGGAGATTACATGGACCCTCTCTACACTCCGACACTTCTATTTCTATTGCGTATATAGTGAGCCTGCACACCACATTCCAATTTCATCTTCAAGCAGATCTAGTGAAGGGACTTACGTGTAAAAGAAACCTAGAATATATTTTTCAGGTTTTACTAGATCTGGTGTGTAAAAGTTTTCAGGTTTTATTAGATCTGGTGTGTAAAAGTTAATCCTTTACAAACCTAGGTCTTAGCTGGAAATTTTCCAACTTTATTGTCCCTGTTCTTCCTTGGTTCATGGACCACTAACAGGCCACAAATAGGTCCAGGAGTCAACCAAAACTGGTTGTAAAATGGGCCAAAGACTGTTTAACTATACACTTTGGGTCAAGTCTGCATGGTTTTGTCCCCAAAGGAGCCTCCTAAGTTATGGATTTAAGCCCCTCATATATAGCCCAACAACATTTTTAAATTCTTCAACATGGAACAAATCTGATTCATTCCCACCCCAGCTCGCAGACACAATGGTGGCTCAATGTCATGGCAGCTCCACATCAACTTAATGTAGGGGTAGCCCTTTCCTCCTGCCCAACTTGTGATTAGTCAATATAGGCCCACCAACTCCCGCATGATTCATTCCTAAACCAGCCCATATCATACTATATGAGCCCTGCTCTAATATAATTCTGTAATGACCCGATCCAACTTTAGTGAAGTATTGTCCGCTTTAGGCCAACACAATTTAGTCCCCAAAAGGTGCCTTACAAGTGATAAATCCAATACATTCATATATGGACCAATAACCTTTTTTTTCTTTCTGATATGGGAATAATCTAGTTCATTCTTACAAGAGAAAGGCGGACTTGCTACAATGACGTACAGTGCATGCTACAATAGAACGTGCTACATCAGGCTGTAGGTTGTCACGACCAAAATTTGGAATAGGCTTTTTACTAAGCGTTGACTATCCAGGGGTACCGGGAGGGGCGGCCTAGTTGGTGAAGTCTTTAAATTGCGGGTTGATGACGAAGCCGGACTATGTCCGGAGGGCAGTAGGTTGCGGCCTCACCTGACCGAAACCCCTCAGTCACACTTCAGTTGTGTGGCCACCACGTTTAGGTGTGACCTAGCATGCCGGTGAGTTCCTTCATGGAAGAAGCCGGGCTTAGCAATGGCGGAGGGCCATGCTAGGTGCGAGGGGATTCATGGAGGAGGCTACCCCCTAGGGTCCGATGTCGTAGGCTATGCTGCGCCGGCTAGCCGAAGGCAAGTCCCACAGGTGGTCGTCGCGTCTCCTGGTATGCGTAGGGCTAGGCGCATGCCTTCTATACTTCTATGAAGGCAAGAAGTTGGTGCTACTTGTCCGTGCACATCTCCCGCAAGGCGACAGTGGCCTTAAACATCGAGTGGCCCGTGAAGTAAATTGTGCATTGAAGGAGATCTGTTCATGCGGAGCTAAGTCCCATAAGGCAGCAGAGGCCATGAACTCCGGAGCAACCGTTGAAGTAGGACCCGTGCAAAGGCGAAGGGCCTAGCATGCAAATTCATGGGTGAAGGACGACGATGGCATGGTGCACTGACGCAATCCCGCTGAGGCGACGATGTTTGTCGGCTAAGTGTTGACCAAATTGAAGGCCTTTAAGTGTAACTAGCTGGATGGATCCTGGGCTACGTCGTTCACCCTCCTGCAAGGCCAGAGGACCGAGGGCCGGCTAACCTGGGGTGAACCTAAGTAAGGGAACCTAGGCAAAGGCGCGATACGCGTAGCCGGCAGACCCCGAGCGAAGGTACATTGCGGTTACGAGGGTGCCTAAGTGAAGGCGCGAGGCGCAGAACCGACATGCCCTAAGCGCAAGTCTGCACGGCCATAACGGGGTGCCTAGGTGAGTCGCTATGCGCGGAACCGACAAGCCCAAGCGAAGGCCCGCCCAACCGAGCGAGGGTGTCTAGATGAGGCACAGTGCGCGGAGTTGACAGGCCTCGAGCGAAGGTCCGCTCGACCAACGCGCGAGCACCTAGGCGAAGTGTATGAACGCGGAGCCGATGGCAAGTGCGGAGGTCTTGGTCATGCGGTGAGGGCGCCGAGGGCAATATGTATGGGCGCAGATACCGGCCGGGCCCGACCGACGACCATCCCGCGTATGCACAACTTGTGCGGGTGTCCGGTATTGGTGTGGTGAACCTCTCCGGAAAGATTTATACGAAGCCTTCAGGCTGAGCACTTGGACACTGCAGAACTCTGGTACGAAGCGAAAAAATTGTAGGTTGGTCTCGGTGTGTGCTTCTGCCACCGGGGTGTTGTACGACAACACCGGTAACTTGGACTTTCCAAAGTTATACCATGACAAAGTGGTGGTTCTAAGATCTTTTTTGGGCTACCAAGAGAAGGTAGGAAACTTGAACCTTGCCCTTCCCTATGTGCCTCGGTTATTTTATGTTTTAATTATTTTTCCCTCACGTTTAGGTGGGATATTTAGTGCCCTAAACAGGGGGGATGCTGTCCAATTTTCTTCACGTGAAGGATACCATTTAGGGTGTGTTATGACTACTTAAATGAAGGTGAAGTGATCACCTATGGAGTTAAGAGTCTATGCATGTTTGATGGGAGGTTTCTCTAATGCAGTGGTTCACAGATTTTTATGTTAATTGTGCACAGTTTTCATGTCCTTTAGTGGCTGGTTTGTGGGTGACATTGTCTACTCTATTGGATAGGTTTTGTTAATGGGTTTTTGTATCAATTATGAGAAGATTTACATATTGTTTGTGGACAGGTTTGCATATCATTTGGATGCAGATTTTCAAGTGGTATTATACCCTCTAATAGTATCCTCTATTTGAGGCTTGAAGTGGGACCATGTGTTGTCTATAACTGTGAGGGTTTGTGAGAGTATCTTGGGGTGCATTTTCTAAATTTTATTGGGTTGCATACTGTACAAAGATGGATGTGTCTGAAAAGATTTAATTTCTGTTTTTATAGTTCATGGCTGAACAGTCCATGTCATATGTGTCAACATTTAATCGATTACTTCAGTTGGGGATTGTCGTGTACAGATATATGTAGTGTTATACTCTAAGTGTGCCTGTGAGGATGTCTATGTGTGAGGGTGTGATTGTGAGGATGTGTGCGTGCATAAAGGTGTGGATGTGAAGATGTGTATGTGAGGATGTAATTATGAGGGTTTGACTGTAGGGGTGTGAAGAATTATCGGGCATATGTAAGTTCAATTCCTGAATTGTATTGTGCTGCCTGAACTGCAATGTGATGCCCATGATTAGTTCAAAAACAAAAGGGGAGTCGGTCCAATGATTTTATTTATATTTATTTCTACCCAGGGTGTGTTTATGGAAGTAGTGATCAGATTTTTGAGCATGTTTACCTTGTGTGGCTGAGTTTATGCCATATGTGTCTAATGGTTAATCGCATAAGTTACAAGTATGCAGTGTAATACCTAACTGCACTGCATGTATGGCATTTATCAAATGAACATAGAGCAGGTATGATAGTCATGTGCATTTATTACTCCGGGTGTATGCTATAATGAGCATAGGATTTAAGGGACTGTTACATATAGTGTGGATAAGGGTGTGCTTACATGATACATGTTTGTCTAGTATCTAATTGTGAGTTATTTATAATTGTTCCATATGTCATGTAAATAGTACAATATAACTGGCAACTGTATGACCGTACAACTACTACAATCATTTGACCGTATAATTGTACAATTGTCTTATTTACATGAATATATGACTTGCGATTTTCTTAACTGAAGACTATACGACTATACGAATGTATGACCATAAGACTGTGAGAATTGTTACAATTGTTTGTATGTTGTGGTTATTTAGGGCAAAGCGACACCTCACACTAGTTGTGTTCCCCCTTTATGATTAGGACCCTTGTCAGGGTAAGCATCGAGGAGTCTGCTCAACCATAAGATGGAGAGGTACGTTAGGACCTCGGGCAATCTTATAACCGGGAGATATGAGTCCAGTCTCGGGTTACTTGACTAGGACAGTAAGAGACACTCGCATGTGTGCACACATAGTCAGTCTCTAGACTTAACGGTTTCGCAAGCCGTCGAAGCTGATTAGTCCTATTAACATGCCTCACCTATTGTGGAGTTAGCACCCTGTAGGGCTGACAAAAAGGTGCCTAGTTAAACTTTACTCTTCCAGGACATATGACTGTGCTAGTGGTATTGGTGACCCTGTCGCTTTTAGCCTATTTACTATTGAGAAACAAGATTGTATGTTAAGTGTTTTATGTTAAATGTTTTAGTTATATTATGTTTCATGATTGTTCATGTCCATGCTAATACAGTTCATAGGTCACTTCATAAGTAGATTACGTATATTCATCTACTCAAGCATTTTTTATTCGTAGAGAAAGGATGGATTCATAGAGGATCCTATATGAGCCATGTGACTCACTGCTGCCCTTTTTCTTATTTGTTTTATTTTATGTGGATGGCAGGGTCACGTAGTGCTGGTGGTGGTGGCCAAGGAATTCCGGATCGGATCGGGTCCCTGAATCGAGACCCGCCGATCCTGATCCGAATCGGGATCGGATCGGCCGGAATCGGTCGGGATCGGCCGAAATTGACCGAATCGGGACCTGCCGATCCCGATCCGAATCGGCCGATCCGGATCGGGATCAGCCGATTCAACATTCCATGGTGGTGGCAGCTAGAGTCATGGGAAACAGTTGGCCATCGATAGACTATTGTCAATATTATAGTTGTACTTCTTGTGAAAAAGTCTCATTTTTTGGACATATACTTTGGACCACCTATGTACAATACTATGGAATCAATGGATATATATGTTATGTGTGAAATCCTACACACTTTAATTAATATTTGTCTTGTGTGGTTATACCCTTCACTCTACTTGTATAGATTCCCAAACCGATATAACTATAAGTGAGGGTTCTAGTGTGGACCCTCACATGGAGCATCCTCACTTTCTTAAAAAGTAGACTCGGGACATACCAACTTAGGCAATGGGTAGAAGAACTACTTGACTGCACTCATGACCACGACCAGGATAACATATTCAACGACTACGTGCTTCAATTCTGCCTATGGCCCACCTACTCCCATTCGAGTGGTCAGAGACTCATTAGGTAGTTTAGGTGGAAACTGAGAGGTTGAGTCCTATACAATCTACTCAAATACTTACATCCTAGCAATTGATTATTATTTCTGTTTACTTTAAGAATAAGAAATGGGCAACTTAGTCAAAGGTGTGACCGACTACAAAATAGGACTCGCCATATAAGAACAAGAAAAGAAAGAATAGGATCATAGCAGAACATTTGACCATGGCTCATTCCCAATAAACTTCACTTTGTTTGCAGAATAGCTTAAACCAGAATAAGGTTTTGGAGATTTCTTAAACCAGAATAAGAGGTATTTTGATTTGGTAAATTGTTGGTATTCCACCCAGAATAAGGAGAATTACACTGCGCTATTCCAAGTGATTTGGTAGGAATAAGTGGAATAAGGAGTGAAATAAAAGGTAAAATTGGGAGAATTAGGTATTCCAAGTAGAGTCTGGGGAGTTGGGGGAATTTGGGGAATTAGGCATCCTCGTAATCAAACCAGAATAGGGCCTTTATACCGGTTATTCCGGCCCTATTCCGCAAACAAAGTGAGCCTAAGAGTCTATAGAGATCATGTATGTAATTAGTTTTACTTTCATTTTATATAAATATGTATAGGCACACATACAAGCACACATGTATATCACATATAAGAGAAAGAAAAAGAAAGAATAACTCGTGATTTTTTTTTATTTTTTTTTTGAAAAGTGGATGGTACCACCAAGCATATTTGAATAAAAGATGTACAAGTGCGAGATTAAAAAAAAAAAAGCTCTGAAAAAGGTCTATACAAAAGACACCAAGAAGGTGTAGGACCCACTAGCTTCCCAAAATAGACAAAATGTGAGAAGAATGGGTGCTAGCATTACACAAAAGCTTGCTCCATTCAACAACCCCAGCACAAATAAAAATGAGAAGCCTATCCAAAGATGTAGACTCTTGCTTGAAGATCTTGGCATTGCATTCTCCCCAAATGGACCAAAGACATGAAGCACCAGCAACCACACTTTGCAGTCATCATTGGCCTTTCATTCCTTGCTCCACCCAAAGAAAAGATCTTCAATAGATGCAGGCATAGAATGCACGAAGCCCACTTTGTCAAAAAGCACCTTCCAAATTCCCGCTGAGAAGGGACAGCAAAGGAAGAGGTGGTCTAACAATTCATCATGCTGTCCACATAAAGGGCAAGTAATACAGATCCCACCCATAAAAGCAGCAAGCTTATCACGAATAAGGAGTCTTCCGAGAGAAACTCTCCATATCAAAAACTAAAGGAGAAAAGGACCCCCACTCTCATGGATCTGTCTATACGATGACCTACGGAGTGCTTCCTAAAATTACCCCATCTTCAATGACAGAAAGCCTCGATAGCTGGATCAACAGAATGGACTTGGAGAGCAAGAAGAGGTCAGCCAGCTGATTGATCTCATCATCTTTAAGATTTCTTCAGAAGGCAAAGCTCAACCCTTTTGAGTGCCAAAGATCAGCAACCTCCGCATGTTGAAAACAGGAAATGTTGAAAAGAAGGGGAAATCTATCCCTACTTGGTAACCCCTCACACCATTTATCTGACCAGAACAGCCAAGTATGACTATTGCCGAGGCTGTGAAGGGCCCGGGCATATACAAAATCAGCTGCCTGAAGAATGCTCTTTCACAATGATGATAAGGCACTAGTGGATTGGGGGATAAGTCCCAAACTCTCCCATTTCTTTTATATTTCTGCGTCATCGCTTCCCTTTAGAGAGAAGTGCCCAGAGAAGTCAAAAGCCATAGCCATTTGCCCAGGAACGACAAATTAAAGTACTTGTATGTTAAAAACCAAGACCTCCCCTTTTTTATCCATACATATCTTCAACCAAAACACATCATGCCATCCCCTATTCTTCTCCTGATTTCCATGCCAAAAAAAATCTGCACATGATAGTATCCAGTTTCTTTGCCACAGAGCTAAGAATCTCAAAGAAACACATGTAGCAAATAGGAAGACTATACATAACTGAATGACAAAGCACTCATATTGCCCCATGGGATAGTAGTCTACCTTTCCAGCCAGCAAGCCTAGCTTCAAAGAGATAAATGACCTTCTGCAGATCAGAACATCAAATAGCCTAAGGTGACTATGGAAGGCCTAGATATGGAGAGGGAACTGCCAACCTTACAACCCAAGAGAGAAGCTGCCCTGTGCAGATGACCTTGGTCCACATTAATACCCAGCAGTTGACTCTTCTCAAAATTAGCCCTCAAGCCACTGACATCATCCAAGGATCGGCAACAACTGTCTAATGACACATAACCGCTGAAGAGAGTCTGGGGTATCATTGAGATACTGTAAGTGGGGAATCTATCCCAAGTCTTCTTTCAACCACACTATGCTCAGAAGTCGGTATGTTACACTATTAGTTAATGAATTTTTTGCTTCATTATTCTTTTTCATTGTGGAGGAGGGTAGAAGATATCGGGGAAGACCTAAAATAAGGTGGTTAAATGTAGTTAAAAGGCATTTGACATTTCTCTGTGTTACCACAAGTATGGCATTGGATAGATTAATATGGCAGGACAGGATTAATGTAACAGACTCCAAATAGATGGGATAAGGCTTTGATGAAGATGATTCCTATTCATGCATGTAGTCATTTCATTAAGAATCACATCTAACATTAGCACGATTAAAGAATTTAAAAGAATATGGTGAGATGAGGATAGGGGTGACACGGGGAGTAGATGACTGAATGGGATGGTGAGACTTAAAAATTTCACTTGAATTCATTTTTCGGAGAAACATTCTCACCAATAAAGTTTCTGCATGGAAACTCCAGTTTCCAGTTTCAAACAGTGTGTGGTTAGTAGTATCTTTATTTTAAATTTGTTATTTTGCCTATGCACCTGTAATATTTTTTATAGTGATGTTCAGTTGTATTCCTAAACACGAGGATATCTATTCCTAAACACCAAATATTAAACTTGCATTGAGATAAACCTGGCTCATTCTTGGTAATAAAACCCAAAAATCAGGGAAAATTGATGGCCAAACATCGCACAGTATACAAAACGCTATACATTCAGAAACAATAAATGTTGTATTTCTATCTATTAGGTTAGTGCATCACTACACTATTCTTTTCATCAAAGGACAGCATTAATATTTCTCGTCGACTTTGTATGGACACATACCAATATAACATTTTAAGCCTTGTCACACTTAAGTCGTAGAGGACTTCAAAAGAATTTCCTAAGGAGATTTGTCTTAATGTGAGAGAAGGCATGTAACATGTTGAAAAAAAAACGCCATAAAGAAACATAGGATCTCAAGTAGGAAGAATAGGAATAAACATAAAGCTTAAGCATCAGGCAAGGGGCAACGCATATGTTGAAAAAAGAAAAGTTGCTAAAATGGTCATTTACCTCTGCAACAAGCGGCGATTCGGTTCTGGAAATGTGTCTGATATTGCAGACCGCAATGCATTAACACGAGCTTCCTTTCGCTCAATTCCTTTGAAAAAGTACAAAAGTGTGCACCATTTGTCACTATATAAAATCCCATTAAAAAATAACAAAACCAAAGATTAGCCATGAAAGACTAAATATAGTGGTATTATTTTCCTCCCTTTTTCTTTTCTTTTTTTTTCTGGGGGGGGGGGTGTGTAGTGGGGTATATAAATACAGGTGATATGCAAGAGGATGTAAGTTAGATAAGTCACAAACATAGACAGATAAAGACAATCAAACTAAAGGAAAGGCCCTACAAAATGCAGACCGACACTCTCATCAAGCCATCACTCTCAGGGAAAACAAAGTAAAACAGGAGCAGACTACTCATTTGCCCATCAACCCTCCATAAGAATAACAACAACAAAGATACACTCCAAAGAAGAAATGCGGTCAAGGAAACCTTAGAGCCATCAAGGGTCACTCCATACATCTCAGCACCATGACATTTCCACAGCATCAATAGCAAGGAAATAAGCATACCAGACCAAAACTTGAATTTACAACCCTGGCACCAGCTCAAAGTGGGATTGAGCTAAATCATTGACATCACTGCAAGCTGACAATTTTTCATCCTTTCAACCCTCTTTTTGGCAACATTCAAGCTAGCTGAATCGTCAGACGACCACTTCTTACAAAGCTTATGGAACAGGTCTGTTTTATGTAAGATATCTATTCCTGAAATGCTACATCTATTAATCAACTCAACATCAGAGAGGTTGCCGATGAAATTTAACTTGAAAACAGCAGGAAGCAGCAGCTTCTTTCAAGGCTTCAGCTTGGCCTAACTTCACCCTACTTCAGACCATTTGCAGAGTTGAAGAGGAATCATCGAACTGGAATACAAAGAACAGAGTTCTGCAGGTGAATCATAGGAATGAAGGAGAGAGCCACACCCACATGTGGACAACCCCAATTGAGAGATGGGCTTAAATATCAAACCCAAAACCCAAAGGGTAAACTTAAAACACTTTAAATAGCTTCTTAGAAAAAGGACTCACCGGTCAATATCCAATCAGCATGTCCAAACAATGAAAAAAGACCAAAAGAGAGGTCAACTCAATAGCCTGCGGCCAGACCCAGAAAGTTGACTGAATTGCCTTTAGAACTTTCCAGACTCTTTGTACAATGAAGCCGATACCCCTAGCACCATTCAGACCACTATAAACTGCAAAGAAGTGGAAGCTTTCTGGCAACACTCCCACTGGCCTGCAAAAGGCCACAGAATCTCT
This sequence comes from Zantedeschia hybrid cultivar, assembly GCA_030544215.1. Classification (NCBI taxonomy): domain Eukaryota; kingdom Viridiplantae; phylum Streptophyta; class Magnoliopsida; order Alismatales; family Araceae; genus Zantedeschia; species Zantedeschia hybrid cultivar. The sequence goes on along the minus strand of JARZZO010000005.1, from coordinate 73,933,856 downwards.
GACCACTTCCCTTCATTCATGAAGATCCGCACCCAAAAATTAGAATCAATGAGAAAATGATGGTGGCGAGTGGTGAGGGGTTGTTCAAGCGGCAGACAGGATGGTGGCGGGTAAGCGGAGGTAGGGAGCATGATAGAGGGATTAGGTGAGGGCAGGGTGGGTACAGGAATGTTGGTGGGTTGAAAGAGAGGTTTTCTGGAGGGGGCTCATCGACATTTTTGTCTGGTCATTGTTCGACGTGTTTGAAGGCAGGGCATGAGCAGTTCAATGCCGCAATGCTCTGGTATGTTGGATATGCCACAAGTTAGGGCATAGGAGTTTCAACTGCTAGGACAAATCAAAGCAGGTGTCGGAGCATGCAAAGCATTGGTTTGACCGGAAGGAAGGGGAGGGGTATGATCCTACTACTCCAGTGGAGGTTCCATGGTGCCAGTCTTACAGGAACAACATGGAATTTCTAACCAGATGCTGGTGGGTACGGTAGATTAACGGTCTATATCCACCTCTATTTTGAAGGCTCATCTGAAGAGGGGAGAGTTTGGAGGGAAGGGATGGAACGTATGGAGTCTTGGAGGTTATAGGCTTTTAGTCCAGTGTTCCATTGCAGCTGCTGTCAAGGGTCTCTTAAACAACAAAAATCGTATGGCGACGAATGTGTTAATTTCATGGTCACGATATTGGATGTCATCTGTCGAATCCCACAAAGTTGGTGGACAGCGCTCGGTTTGGTGCAAACTTTTTCGTGTTCTTCTGACCCTTTGGGACGTAGAAGTATTCAAGGCGGTGATGAATCCTGTCCGCATTTGAGGGCTGTTGATCGGAGAACCTGTCACTGGAAGGATTTAGAGTACGCCAGGGTTTTTGCTGAGATTGACCAAGGGGTTTCTCTTCCTCAGTATGTGAAGATTCGTTGGCACTAGCAGTGCTATTGGGTGAAGATTGAAGTGGAATCCCAGTCGCAGAAGTTGGCGGAGACGGTGCCCTGGACCTATAGTGAGGTGGTTCAGGCGTACAACAATTACAGGGGGGGGGACAAGATGCAGGCGATGGTGGGAGGTTGAAGACGACGGTCAGACCACGATAGCATCGACCGGTCGCCTGTTGGTGAACTGAACAAGCTTCGGGCTCAAGCTATGTTGGAGGTTGAACCAGTGATGATCAATCTGGAGCCAGTGGATCAGTGCGCCATCCAAGTCCAGCCTGCGTCGGCCGGGCTGGATCTTTCGGAGGTTAGTAAAGTAAACTCTGCGGTCTTGGTTTGGAGGAAGGCGATAGAGGACTAGGCGAGCCAACCGATTGAAGGACTTCGCAAGGAGATCAAGAGAGGAAGGAAACCCGCGGTTAGGGTTTACCGAAGATTGAGGCCAAAAGGGGCTTGGCAAAGAACCTGTCTGCCTTTGTCAAATGGACAAGGTGAATCCAAAAAAGAGAGAAAAAAAGGTGTGATCTTGCACAGCGGAACTTCTGCGGTGATACCTGTGGATCATGGGAGGAAGATGGAGACCCTGCAATGCCGAGAAACCTGTCTGATGGGAGCAGCCAAGGCAATCCTTCCTCCCGTGCACTCTCCCGAGTTTCAGGTACGTAAGAGTTTCCTGTGTGGGTTCCCCCAAATTCCAATCTTCCTCTGTCACCTTCCCCAAAGATGATACAGCTGCAAGGGAGAATTTGACAACAGGGGATGACCAAAGTAAGGAAATGCAAAGACGGGGAGAGGGGGTGTAGCACACTCACAGTTTCTTGATGGATAAACTGATGCGGATATAGAGGAAAGGGCAGATATTTTGGTATTTCAGCTGCAAAATAAGGTAGGCCAGTATCAGAGGTTATAGAAGTCTGGCTCGGAAGACGATTCTAGGCACAATGTGAAAACAAAAGGAAACAGGGAATTGCAGAGTTTGCTGAAAACTACTGGGTCAGTCAGTTCAGATACCATGGTAACTTAGACACGTCAGGCCCGTGCTAGTGACACAGTCAAATGAAGATAGCTGCAAGGAATATTAGAGGTTTAAATGGTAAGCAAAAGCAGATGGAAATAACATGTTTGGTGGAGAGTGCTTTGATCAAAGTTTTGTAATGTATATATCTGGTTTTGGGACTGTTGACTATGCATTCAGAAGGGCAGATGGGAATTCAGGAGGTATTCTTTTGCTGTGGGATTCTAAGATTTGGACGGGTACCCCTTTGGATGTTGGTGAACATTCAGTTTCAGTCAAAATCGTCTCCACAGTACAAGACTTCAGCTGGATGATCTCTGGGGTGTATGGTCCTAATGACTACAAATTGCAAAGATTACTATTTGAAGAATTAGCTCTTTGTCAGATTAAATATGATCTTCCATGGTGTTACATCAGGGATTCTAATGAAGTTCAGGTTATTTATGAGAGAAGCAGGGCGACGAGAGTTACAAAGGGCATGAAGGACTTCAATGCATGGAAGACAACAGGGGTCTGATTGAATTGCTCCTCACTAATCGCAAGTTTACACGGAGTAATTCACGGGATTGTCCTTCACTGTCCAGGATGGATAGAGTTTGGTCGATGATAGGTGGGAGGGGCTGTTTCCTATGGCTAGACACACGGGTCAGCCAAGAACAATATCTGACCACTGTGCTTTGGTGGCAGACAGTCAACAAAATGGAGTTGTTAATAGACCTTTTAGATTGGAGAAACTCTGGTTAGCAAATGAGGAATTCAGAACATTGGTGAAGAATGGTTGGCAAAGTGTTGATTGTCAACATGCTGCAGTGAAACTTTTGGCTGTTAGGCTCACAATTTTGAAGAAGGCTGTCAAGGCGTCGGCCCATAAATGAGAGGACGAGAAAAACAAAACTAAGCAGGAACTCTTGGAGGAAATGAGCAAGTAGGAATTGTTAGAAGAACAGAGTTCTTTATTGCCACAAGAAGAAGAAAAAAAGCAACTCACAGTTCTCAGATGCAGGTTTTCAGAATGGAATTTAGAAGAGGAAGTACGATTGGAGACAGATCCAGAATACAATGGTTGAGGGAGGGGGATAATAATACTAGGTTCTTTCATTTGATGGCAAATGGCAGACGGAGAAAGAATTTTATATCCGGTCTTCAAATTAACACCACTGGGGCAGAGGATGAAGGTGTAGTAAAGGAAGAAATTATAGATCTTTATTGGGGTTTCTTTGCTGCAGAACAGAGATGGTACTTTAGATGGTCTGATCCTACTGTTATCAAACTAAGGTCAGAAGACCAAACTTCTCTACTTTCTTCCATATCAAGTGATGAAATTGAAGCGGAAGCTTTCAGTTTAGGGGGTGACAACTGACAAGGCACCAGGGCCTGAGGGGTTTCCTTTAGTTTCTATCAGACTTTTTGGGACTTTGATAAAAAGGGAGGTAGGTGAAGCAATCAGGGAATAGTTCCATAGGAAAAGAGGTGGGGAGTTCGTTGATCAGACTTTTATCGTCCTATTACTACCCAAGAAAGAGGAAGCATTGGAGCTGAAAGATTACAGGCCAATTAGCAAACAGACTTGGGAAGGTTGTGGGGAAAATGACGGAGGAAAATCAGCATGCTTTTGTCCCAGGCAAGAAGTTGTTTCATGCTTTTTTAGTGCACATGAAGTTCTTTCTTCTATGAAGCCAGGAAGGAAACAGGGTCTGCTTATTAAGTTAGATTTTAACAAGGTATATGACAGGGGGTTATCTTGGCGGTGCCTATTCAATGTGATGTTGCTTCATGAGTTTCCTGTGGAGTCCTTCTAAACCTACTTTCACCAATCATCTTTAACGGAAATGTTAAGAGGGTTTTTTTAAAAGTTCCAGGGTCCTTAGATAGGGGTATCCAATCGCCCCATATTTATTTATTTTGGTGGCTAATGTACTCAGCCGGATGTGCAAGAAAGCTGAACTTGAAGGATGGATTAAAGGGGTCACTGTTCGCAAAACAAAGGGTACTATATCACACTTGCAGTATGCCAACGATACTCTCATATTTATGGAAGGAGGGGTGGAGCAAGTTAGAAATCTCCTATTTTCCCTAAAAAAAAAAATTAATACAGTTTAGGTATCAAGATTAATTATGACAAAAGCTTGACTGTGGGGTTAACATGAAGGAAACTATTCTACAAGAATGTGCTTTGACATTGGATTGTAAAGTGGAGCACCTTCCTATACAGTATTTGGGGTGACCACTGCATTTCAAGTCTCTTAATCAGACTGGAAGCCCCTTGTTTCGGATTTGGAGAAGAAATTATCCACGTGGAAGGCTAAGAACCTCACTTTGGGAGGTAGAATTTTGCTACTTAAAAAATTCAGTCCGGTCGGCTATTCCTCTACATTTTTGTCTGTATTTGTGATTCCTAAGGCGGTGGTGGTGAAACTGGATCACTTGTCGCAAGGAAATAAGTGAGATTCGAAGGTTATTCCCTTAGTATGCTGGAAAAAAGAAGCGTAGGCCAACTCGCAAGGGTGGTTTGGGTGTTTAAAAACTAGGCATCAAGGAATTTGGCTCCGTTGGGGAAATGGCTGTGGGAGTTGCTTTTGCAGGACCAGCAGCTATGGAAAAGGATTATGTGTGAAAAGCATTATGGCATCAGTCAGTTAGACAGCTCCGGTGGGCGAGCGGCGATGCGAAAAACGGCAAGGCGGAGAGCAGCAAGAAGATCAACGAGCACAGGATTCAAGGCATTGGAGAGTAGAACAAGGTAAGAAAACACTAAAGGGGAGGATCATAGGAAGATGCTTCAGATGTTTGGAGAGAGACCACATGGTTGGGGAATGCCAGAACGCCCTAGTATGTTGGAAATGGGGGTTTGGGGCATCGAAGCTATTCATGCATGCAGAAAATTAAATCCGAAAGGGTTGACCCAAAAGGAGTTACAGGTGATGCAGGTGATACAGATGGACTCTGAGGAGGAAAAGGCGAAGGTAATGAACAGGTCTGCACATTCTGTTGAGGTTCCATGGTTCAACGATTACCAGAGAAACCCAAAGATTTGCAAATCAAGTTTGGTGGGAAGGCTAGTAACAAAATTTGTCATCAAGAACTTAGGGATATCCTCAAGAAGAAGTGGCCAAGGGTGAGTACGTGGAGGTTATGCAGGATTGACGAGAAGTGAGTGATGCTGTGCTGCCAATCTCAAGAAATCTAGAAGAACATACTTGCAGAGGAATCGATGGAATGGACAGTAAACACTATTCATGCGAAAGCTTGGAAAAATGATGAAGGAACCCAGGTTATCGGTCGTCCATCCAAGAAGTGATGCAGACTGAAAGGGATCCCCTGGCACCTGTGGGATTGGGAGGTGTTCAAAGCTATATTACAGCACCATTTGAAAGATTATGCATTGTGGTTAGAAACACATTAGAAAGAAGATCATTGGATTTCACCAGGGTATTGCTGTCAGTGGAACAGAGCATCAGAATTCTTGAAGGAATTAATTTAATATGGAGAGAACATATTTTTTGGATTAAAGTGGAGTTAGAAGAATCTTTTGATAAGAATCCTGACCAGGAAAATGACAATCATTGGTCTTATAAGGAGGTTGTCTTTGCACATAAACAGTACAGAGAAGAGAGGAACAACACTCTGGTTGCAGAGGTTTCTGGGAAGAAGACAACCGACTTGCTGAGTCAACCAGCAGGATCGGTCCACCACAAACTCAATGACTTTGACCAGTGTTAAGGGTCACAGGATTCACAGGGTGTGGACCAGTCTGTTTCGAACCAGTTAAATGATCAAGTCAGAGCAAATGTCGATATTGCCACTACTAATGTTGAGATGGATAATACGGGGGAGAGGGACAAAATGGTCATTGAGGAGGCAGACGTTGATATATAGTGGAGGGCTGCGATAGAAACCATAGCCTCCCAAATCGTGTTAGGGGTGAGGAAGGAGGAAGCGAGGAGGCAAAGGAAGCGGAGGGGCCTCATGTACAAAAGAAGGAAAAAAGGGATGGATGGGGATGTCCAACGGCTCTCCGAAGTGGAAGGAAAGAAGAATCCGCTGGCAATTTGTTCGCAGGAAGAGAAGGAAGGTAGCGTGCATGGCGGGAAGAAAGCCAGCTCAATCCGGCAATGGAGCTTTCCATGCCTCCCCTTGCTGTTTTGCCAGGTTCGATTCAAAATAGAGCTGGATCCCCCCCCCCAAAATTTCCCGATTTCCTCTACCACCTTCTCAGATCGACGATGACATCAACAGTACGAAGCCAACAAAGCATCTTCCGCATAATGAAAAGGAAGACTGCTTCCTGGAAGGGTGGAATGACCAAGAGATTGTGGAAAAAGCAACAGATTTGGGGCTGCAGCTACATGGAAAAGTGGGTCAATTTAGAAAGATTTGGGGCCGGAAAAATAAAGAGTACAGAAAATCTAAGCAAGGTCAGAGAGAGTTGAAGAGTTTGCTGAAGATTCCGTTGCAGACTGTCAACCAAATAAAGCTATCATCTTATTCAATGAGGGAGTACAAGAACGACTACGTCAGTTCTATCGTGGAACATCGGAGGAATGAATGATAAAATTAAACAGTTAGCTATTAGAGATACAGTGCGAAGCAGGAAGATAGACATTGTTTGTATACAAGAAACGAAGATCTCAAAATGTGCTCAAGGCAACAACAAGATTTACATGTGTAGAATTCGCATTAAGAAGATATGAAGGGTTTTCTGGAGGTATTTGGTAGCTTGGAATGCTGGTAGCTAGTGATATCTGGCTGCTCACTGCAGTTTATGGGCCTTGTACTGTATTGAGCAGGAGAACTATGTGGGAAGAGTTGAAGCAAATTTACTTGACAAATCATTTGCCATGGATAATCTTGGGAGACTTTAATGAAGTCAGATCACCAGCACAGAGGAATAAAGGAACAAGGACAACAACTAGGATGAAAGAGTTCAATACGTGGATTGAAGAGATGGGAACCATGGAGCTGCAACTAGCACAAGGTAAATTTACATGGCGCAATGGTAGAAGAGATCCTACTTCATCTAAACTGGACAGAGTGTTTGTAGACAATAGATGGGAATCTCTATGTCCACAAGCCAGACTGTATCTACTACCAAGGAGTGGTTCTGATCACAATGCCATTTTAGTGGGACTGCAAAAACAATGCCAGGAAGAACAACAGCTTCAAGTTAGAGAAGGTATGGTTAAAAAATGATACATTTGTCGACTTCGTGAAGCACACTTGGTCACAAGCTTCAGAATACCAACCAGGACCTCAGAGACTGTTTCAGAAACTCAAAGTGCTGAAACAAAGGAACAAAATTTAGGCCACAGAATGGAGAAAGGATAGAACTCAGAAAATTAACATCTGTCAAGAACAATTGAAAAAGTTGGATCAGATTGAAGAAAGTAGAAGTCTGAATGAAGAAGAACAGAAGGAACACATGCAGTGCAAATGTATGTATACAGAATGGCTACAAGAAGAGGAATCTAGATGGAGACAGAAATCTAGAGTAACATGGTTGAGGGAAGGTGACCAGAATACAAGATTTTTGCATTCAGTGGCTAATGGTAGAAGAAGAAGAAAATACATCTCAATTATAAGGAAAGGAGACAAATGGATTGAGGATCAAGGGGAAATAGCTGTAGAGATTGTCAGCTTTTATTCTGACTTATTTAAGGCTGAAAAATGCCGGTACCCAGGGTGGAGTGAAACACGGATTAGTGTTCTTACTGAACAAGAACAGAAAATGTTGATTGACAATATATCAGAGGAGGAAGTGACTGAAGCTGTGTTCAGTCTCGGATCAGATAAAGCACCAGGAATTGATGGTTTTCCAAAAATTTTCTATCAGAAATTTTGGCAAGTATTGAAGGAAGAGGTTGTCTCCGCAATCCAAGAATCTTTTAAGAAAAGAGTGGGATGTGGTGTCCTGAATCAGACAGTGTTAGTTTTGCTGCCTAAAAAAGGAGCTGTGGAATTGAAAGATTACAGACCTATTAGTCTATTAAATTGTTCCTATAAAATCTTTGCAAAGGTCTTGACAAATAGACAAAAAAAGGTTATTGGAGGATTGGTGACAGAAAATCAATCTGCATTCATTCATGGGAGGAGGTTGAAGGACAACTTCTTAATGGCACATGAAGTTTTATTTTCATTAAAGAAGAAAAATATGGGGGTTGCATGCAAGCTGGATTTCAATCAATGCTTTAAAAACGCATAGGCAGAATGAGTCGGCCAACCCCATTACTGCCTAGGCGGACTGCCTAGGCGGCGAGGCAGGCGCCACAATTCTGAGCCAACTATTTTCTTTCAAACCTTTTTTTTGAAGTTTATCGACATCTCATATTTACTTATATATGTATCATAACATAATAAAATATCAAATTCAAATATAAATTCTAATTTGCTGCAAGTCAGTAACTATTCTGAAGTATAATATAGTATCAAACACAAGGCTGCTACGTCAATATCTACAGATGCGAGAACCATCTTTGAAGCCCCATGACTGTCACTGGTTGCAGTTTTTATAGAGGAGGGAAGTCTCCACATAGCTGCAGTCCCCGCTAGTTGCTATAGGAGGACCGACAGAGCTGTGTCTTAGGCAAAGACAAAGGGAACCTTTCATCATGGCCTTCATGGGTATGCCACATGAATGAGATGCATTTATACAGAGGACAATTTTCAAGACCATGTATGAGTTATTGTAGAAGCATAAAGGTCTTTCAACAAAAGGTGAAGATGTCCAACTAAAATATCATAAAAGGAAAACGAGTTGGTTTCTGCCTAGGCGGGAATGACGTGTGAACCGCCTAGGCAGCCCGCCTAGTCGGCGAGGCGGCAGATTTCTAAATCACTGACTTCAATAAAGCTTATAATCGTGTATCATGGAAATTTTATGGCACATCATGAAATTACATAGACTTCCTGAGGCCTGGATAAGAGTGATTAAATATTGCATTATGACTGCAACATTTTCAATCATTATCAATGGTGGAGTATATGGGTATTTTTCAAGCCCAAGGGGTTTGAGACAAGGAGAACCTCTATCCCCATTACTCTTTGTATTGGTGGCCAATCCTCTTAGCAGATTTTGTATGAAGACGGAAGAACAGGGATGGCTTCATGGTCCACACATTATCAGAGTTCCTATTGGCATCATCTGCAATTCGCAGATGAGACCCTCATTTTCTTAGAAGAAGGATTTGAATAAGTAAGAAATATTCTGTTTGTATTAAAAAATTTTGAGGCATGTTCAGGACTGTTGATAAATTTTGACAAAAGCATGATCATTGGTATAAATATGCAGCATGCTTTATGTGGAAGATGTGCTAATGTCTTGGGATGTAAGGTGGCTGATCTACCTATTGCTTATTTGGGTCTACCATTGCATTTTAAAAGAACTTCCTTACAGGTATGGGATATGTTAATTCAAAAGTTGCAGAAGAAGTTAACACTATGGAAAGCTAGAACCTTGTCTTTTGGAGGTAGAATTACATTATTAAACTCAGTCTTTAGTCTTGCCTGATTCATATCTGTTTTTCTGATGCCCAGTATTAGAAGAAGATTCCTATGGGGAAACACAAACAACGATAACAATGCATTCCTTTAGTAAAGTGGCAGGTATGTATGTCAAAAAAGAAAGGAGGTCTGGGTGTGAAAGATTTAAAAATGATGAATATGGCAATGATGGGTAAATGGATATGTGAACTCATTTCTAATGATGAAATGTTATGGAGGAAAATTATTTTGTTGAAACACTATCATCATTTGCCTATCTTTTTTTTGAAGGTGACAAAAGTCACATTTCATTAATGAAGAGAAAAGAACAAAAATGGCACAGCCATACAAACACTCCCCAGGAGAAAAAAGAAGTAAACACTGGCCCAAGAGAGTGAGGCACCACTCAGACAAGGACCACTCTAATGATAATCTCTAATTTATCCAGGTGATAAACTACAGAAAGGCCGCAAGACACCTGAGCTCACATTAGTAGCTTTGCCCCAATCAACCACCCAAACGGCAGCCCTTCTGAGGATATCAGCTGCACTATCAAAATCTTCACGAAATCTCCTTCTGTTCCTCTCGTTCCAAATAGACCACATAACTGCAGGAAGAATTAAATCCCAGATATCTTTCTTCGAGGCACTAGGACAATTAACAGACCACCAGTGCCAAAGCGAGGTACCGTCTGCAGATCATCCCAGTGTATCAGTGTGATTTTGCATAAAATGCTCCACTGAACAACAATGATACCACATTGGCAGAATAAATGATCAATGCTCTCTTCAAACAGGCCACAAAAGATACACCTTGAATTTTGAATAAGAAAGTAAGCTTTGATTCTATCACATGTAGGAGTCTCCTCCTTGCCACTTTCCACAAGAAAAGTTTGATTTTGTTTGGAATTCTTCTGTTCCAAGCCAAATCCTTCCACCCTTCTCTCATTCCTCCATCATCCATCAGCCTCGTGAGAGTTTTAACTGAAAAGGTACCTTTGGAATTCCAGCTCCATCTTCTAGTATCTTGTTGACTTCCATTTAATGTTACCTCTCCAATGATTCTCAACAAATTTAGCAGTTCATTACTTCATCCAGCTCTAGCTGTGTAGGATCCCTTCTTAAGTTAATATTCCACTGGAACCCACTGTCAGATGAGTGAAAAAAAAAAAAGCCTTCATCCTCCCCTTATCCACAGCAAGTTGATAAATATTGGCAAATTTGGAAGAAAAAGGCACATCACCATCTGTCTTCCCAAAACATGACACTTTGACCATTCCCAACACCAAAACTGGTTCCCGGATGTATGAGCTGCATAAGTTTAACAATGTTTCCCCATATGGATGACATGTTTTGGATCCTGATGGGTTGAAGACTCCATTTAGACTGAGCAGAGTAGTACTTCAACCTAATGATCTTTGCCCATGTTGCCTCCTCCTCCCCCAATCTCCACAGCCACTTAGCAAGTAAGGCTCTATTAAAAACATCCATTTTGACAAGACCAACACCCCTTTGTTCTTTGCTTTTACAAACCTGATCCCATGCCACAAGATGCAAAGTTTTCCCGTCTCTTTTACCACCTCCCCAAAAGAAAGAGCTTCTTATGGGTACAATGTTCCTTTGAACTATGCTGGGAATCCTAAGAATTTTAGAATGGACATTTAATAGCAAGAGAGTGAGGAAGGAACAGAACTTGATAGGATCCATCTGCCTCCAGCTGATAATATCTTTGCTTTCCATCCTTCCAACCACTGCTCAAACTTATGGATAAGGTCATCCCAATCCCTTGACCTATATGTGCCATTAGTAAGTGGTAAACCCAAATATCTAACAGGGAATTGAGCTACTTTGCAGTTCAGTAAACCAGCCTTCTCCTCTACTACACGCTGATCCAAATTAATACCAAGTAGAGAAGATTTATCAAGGTTAATCTTCAAACCTGTTATTAAATCAACCAAAACCAGCAGCCTCTCTATGCTCCCCAGCATAGCTTCATTTCCTGAAGAGAATAGGAGTGTATCATCTGCGAATTGTAGGTACAACACCGGAAGATGATTCCTCCCAATATGAAACACATCCACCAAGTTCAGACTAACAGCCCTTTTTTAGAAGGTGACTGAAAGTCACAATTCTATTGATCACCAGAAAATGGTAGTACAAAGGGAACCCAGAAAACACATATCAGACTTAGTAGGGCAAACCCCTAACCAAGTCTTAAACACAACACAAAATTAAAAAATAAAAACTCAGATACATAGGGGCTGATTTATCAAGAAAATAAAGCAGACATCAAGAACTAAGATCTCAACACAGCAAACTCCTCCACTGCCGAGCCTTTTGCGAAATACCCGAACATTCCTCAATGAAAATATTTGCTGCTCTACCCCACACCTCCACCCAGTTAAAGGTAATCTTTAACAATTCAATGGCACTACTATATTGATCACTGAATTTCCTCCTATTTCTTTCACACCAAATAGTCCAAAGCAAAGCCGGACAAAAGATAAGCCAGAATTGCTTCTGACTTGGAACAGGACCATGGAATGCAGAATCGGCCGATTCGGATCGGGATCGGCAGGTCCTGATTCAGCCGATTCTGGCCGATTACGACCAATCCTGGCCGATTTCGGCCGATCCGATCCCGATTTGGATCGGGATAGGTAGGTCCCGATTCGAGGACCTAATCCGGAATTCCTTGAACAGGACAGGCCCCAAATCACCACATTATCAGGTCCAAAACTGAAGAATGATCCACCCAGGGAATACCAAATAATCTGCATAAAGTCTTCCACATAATCATAACAATACCATAGTTCAGTAGCAAATGATCTTGATCCTCCTCAAAAGTAGCACAATAACCGCATAAATGATTTCCTGAAATATGTAGCATTTTGGCCCACTTTCCTGTCAAAAGTCTATACCGGGCCACCTTCCATACAAAAACTTTAATCTTGTTAGGAAGGTAATTAGACCACACTAACTCTTTCCACCAAACTCTGCACCCTCCATCATTTAAGATTTGTACCGCAGATTTAACTGAAAACTGACCATTGGAGTTCCATCTCCAAACTATCCTATCTTTCCTTTCATGACATAATCTAGTGCTAGTAGTGAGATGTATTAAGTTAGAGATCTCATTAACCTCTACATCAGTTAGATGCCTTCTCAGATGCAAATCCAAGTTACCTGAGCCATGATGGGACATAACCTTTGCCACCGAGGCCTCTTTATGCTGAGCAATGTTGAATAAATTGCTAAATTGAGAAGAGAGAACAATGTTGGAGCACAATTTATCTTTCTAGAATAAGGTTTCACATCCATTACCAACCTGTATATCACAAGATCTCTCCATGAAATCTGTATTCTTCACAATATTCTTCCAAATCAGAGACAAATTATAAGTTCTTGAAGGATGAAAAGTCTATTTACTGTCATCACAATAATAGAGCTCCTTTATAATAGTAGCCAACAATGCCTCTGAATACTCTCCCCTTCTCCACAGCCATTTCATTAATAAAGCTTGATTGAAGGTAGCAACTCCACATAAACCAATGCCTCTTTGATCCTTACTTTTACATACATTACTCCCTTGATTAAATGAAAATATTTATTCCCCATTTTACCTCCTGACCAAAAAAAAGAGCTTCTGATTGATTCAATAGTCTTCTCCACTGACCTTGGAATTTTAAAAATGGAAGCAAAGTAGATGGCCAAAGAAGAAAGGACAGATTTAGACAAGATCAATCTCCCTCCATCAGAGAGATATCTACCTTTCTATCCTTCCAACCGATCTTCAAATCTTTTCATCAACACATCCCAATCCCTAACTCTAATTGCCCCATCTGACAAGGACAATCCAAGATATTTGATTGGGAAAGAACAAATTCTGCATTGCAGAGTTTCTGCAATTTCTTGCAACCTGTTTTGTGTCATACGTATCCCCACAATTTCATATTTATCATAGTTAATTCTCAAGCCTGTTATAGCTTCCACCAAAACCAGCAGATTTTTTATATTCTGAATTTCCTCATTTCTTCCAGATGTAAACAACAAGGCATCGTCCGCAAACTGAAGATGAGATAACAGAATATTGCTTCTACCAATGTTGAACCTTTCAATCAATTCTTGATCAACAGTCTTCTCCCACATAGGACTCAAAATCTGCCCAATTAATAGGAAAAGCAATGGAGATATAGGATCTCCCTGCCTTAGGCCTCTGGAGCTCTTAAAGTAACCGCACGGTCCTCCATTGACCAAAACAGAAAATGAAACTGAAGAGATACAACTCATCACCCATTTAATCCATCTGTCATTAAAACCCATAAGGTTCATACTTTTTTTGAAGACAATCCTAGCTTATTCTGTCATAGGCTTTTTAAAAATCCAGCTTGCGGATGACACCACTCTTGTTCCTACACTTGTAATGGTGAAGCTGCCATAAAATTATCCAATATGAATCTTCCTTACATGAAAGCTAATTGATTAATCCCCACAATCTTGTGAATAACTTTTTTGAGCCAGGTAGCCAAGATCTTGGTAATGATTTTATAACACATATTTAGCAAACTAATTCGACGGAAATCCCCCAATCTTTCAGCACCTTCAGTTTTTGGAATAAGGACAATAAAAGTAGAGTTGAAAGCTTTGATCTTATCTGGACTATCAAAGAACTCTTGAACAACGTTGAGCATATCTTTTAATTATATCCCAACAAAATTGATAAAACCCAATGGACATCCCATCAGGACCCGGGGCCTTATTGGGGTCCATGCTAAAAATTGCATCTTTGACTTCTTTTTCAGTAAAAGGCTTGGACAGATCTTCAGCATCAGTAGCATCTAACTTTGGAAGTATACCATCTTCCAATTGAGGCCTCAAGGGAAAGTCTTCCAGAAACAGGTTCTGAAAAAAAAAATATAAACCTCCACTTGATCTCATTTGGTTCTTCAATCACCCTCTCATCTTCTGTCACATGATCAATGGACAAGAACCTCTTTTTAGCACTAGCCATAGCATGGAAGAAAGATGTATTATGATCACCTTCTTTTAGCCAATGTTCCTTCGCTCTCTATCTCCACTTGATTTCCTCCTTTAATAATTCTTCATTAAACATTTTCTTCAAGTCTTTGAGTTCCTACATTTCAACAAAAGAGAGGTCCATAACCTCACTTTTCAGCTCCAAATCATCAATTTTATTCTTCAACAATTGTCTCTCCTCCAAAGCCTTCCCATATTTCAATTTGGCCCATTGTTTCAAACATGTCCTTATCCTTTTCAATTTTCTCTGAAATATGTGTACTGCTGAACCAGACTCTGTAAATTCCAGCCACCATTTGTTGATCATGTCTTTGAAACCATGGTCCCTCTGCCACTTCAATTCATATCTGAATATTCTTATCTTTCTTTGCTTATCTTCCATCATAAGTTGTAGGGGGATATGATCCGAAACAGCCCTGCACAATCCTTTAATGTGTGACAATGGAAAATATTTGAACCAATCCGGAGATATCAAAATTCTATCAATCCTCGATTGTGTACACTCCTACTGGAGGTTAGACCATGTGAACTTTCTGTTGGGGATATCTAGATCCATAAGATTAAAATCTCTAATCCATTGATTTAGCATGACCATCTCCTTGCTCCATTTCTGCACACCAGAACTTTCTCAAAGGTATCTTACACAATTAAAATCCCCTACAATGCACCAAGCCTCAGGAAAGAGAGAATGTAGTCTATATAGCTCTTGAAAAAACAATTCTCTTTGCTAATTGGAATGTGGCCCATACACAGAAGAGATAATCCACCTTCTACTGTGTGCTCTTCTACACTTCCAGGTGAAGGCAACCGATCATGGATGGCAATACCGGCCGATACCGGTATGTACCGGCCGGTACGTACCGGTATCGGCCGGCACCGGTACCGTGGGTACCGACCGGTACCGGGCCGGTACCGGACTGGTTTTGGGCCGATACCGACCGGTACCGGGCCGATACCGGCCGGTACCGGACCGGTACGTACCGGTACCGGTACCCACCGATACCGGTACCGGTACTGCCATCCTTGCAACCGATATACTAAATCTGCCCACATCACAGACATTACCCTCAAATTTATTCACATTCCACATTATAACCTGTCCACCTCTCAAACCTTCATCTGGCATAAATGCAATTTTATCTAATAGTGAGCCACCAGTCTTGATAAAGAAAAATTCTCAAAACTGGACATCTTTGTCTCTTGCAAGCAAATGCAGTCCAAGTGAAGGGAAATAACAAGGTCCTTTACAGCTCTGGCTTTGGGTGCCCTATTAAGATCTCTAATATTCCATGATATCAAGTTCATGAGGGCATGATATGTAGCCCCCCCCTTTAGACTTCTTCCCTCGAAGACTGTCCACAAGAACATTACTCTTCACAAATTTTGCCTCCCTCTTACCTATCTTGAAGCCACCACCCGTACCCCTTATCTTGACAGAATGTTGCAGATTTTCATTTCTTTTCATTTTCTTAAGGAAACTCAGCATCATATCTTCTCTGCCCAAAAAAGATATCCCTATACGTTGGCCAAAAAGGATAATTTCCTTTGTCCACGCCTCAGCATCATGGAACTGTTTAACGGCCAAAGGTTCTACACTCCCGTCATACGGAATGATCTGCAAACACTGATTATGACTTTGATCACTATCCTCCGCCACACTTTGTTGCCATTCAGACCCTGGATGATACTCTTGAGCCTCAAGCCAATGAATACTTGCATCCTTATCTTGCGGTAACTCTTCCCTACTTTCACAGTCCACTCGGGTCAGCCCATACACATCTCGGAAACCCTCAGGCTTCTGACCAGTCCCATAGTTAGGGGTCTGGAGTCTCTTAGATGTAGAGAGATCTTCGCTGACAACCGGAGTAACCCTATCAGAACTCTGGTTTCCGAAAGCAGAACCAGACGTCCGTCGAGGAAGACGACGGTTCACAGACGAACCGACGTCAAGAGAGAAAGTCGGGCTGAAATTGACAACAGCTTGTTGGACCGGCTTAGAAACAACCCGGTTCAGGGATAAGTTGAGATTCGTAACATTCGGATCCCAAAGCATCGGGTCCTCAAGTGGGTTCGAATTCTTTATTCCATCTCACCCCACTGTTCATCTTTTCCACCCGATATCAAGTACTCCGCCTTCTCATTGACGTCAACCACCATGCCAGCCACCTCGGGACTCGTCGGTAACAGCTTCATCAAACCCTTACTAGAACTGCGAGCCAGCCCTGTACCCAAAGAAGAAATGTTCAAGTCCTTCGAGGATTCTGGGAGCGCCCCCAGAAACCCATCCCCTCCAATCAGCCTAGAAGCCCCTTCCCCATTGGTTTTATTGTCTCGAATACACAAATCCTGCCTCTTCACCTCCCTCCAACTCGCATTGACTAAGTTAGGAAGTCTGAATCCCCTAGTTGACTCGTCCTAAATAGAAAAAGTAGAGGTTTTCGGCTCCCCTGTTTTCCTCCTCTAACCTCTGCTCTTCGAAAACTTCTTGTATTCCATTGCAACTTCATCCCACGACCAATCTTGTCTTGATGAAGGTTCCTTCCCTGTCTCCTCCACATTGATACAAACTCAGGAAACCCCATCTCCCGATAGGATCTTCAACTTCTTCGGAATATCTATTAGTTTGTCAACAACCACTCTAACCCGAACACTAGTAGCATCAACACCCTTCTGGCCTTTCCCATCTACTTCCCTGAATCTACCAAACTTGGAACAGATAGCTTGGAAAGTAGAGATGTTCCAGTAATGAAATGGAATTCCTCTCAATTGACACCACATTTCAATTGCATCAGTCACCGGAGTAGTACCAGTATCCGTTTTCCATGGAGTAAAAAACAAAGAAGAACCCTCTGCAGTTTCCACTCGACCCATAGAACATGCCAAGCTCTGCCATAAGCCTAAATCAGCATAAACTAGAAAAGAGTTTAAACTCAATCTTCAAATGTTCCAATTGGACACTTCCGGCCAGAGTGCCTACAAGCAAACCTACAACTCCATGCAATCAACGTCCTTCCGGTCAGAGTCCTCCTGGATAGATACTATAACACTTTGCTCCAAAAAAGCTCTTGCAGGTACAACCTCTGGAGACAATGGTAACTCCAGGATGCCAGGAAGTATCCTGGTCTCGGTGCCTCTACCTGCTTCCACCCTACCTGCTTCCTCCCGACTAGCCACTAACCCTGGTTTACAGGGCAGTTGCTCCTCTTGTGCCCAAAACCTCTACAAAGAAGACACTGAACTGCGTTCCTACAACTCCTCGCATGGTGTCCTTTGTCAAGACAACGAATGCAGGCGTCTCTGTCTACAGGCAAACCATCTGAGGTTCTTTGCCAATGAGCCTGGGACATGGGAAAATAGTTCCCTCTCTCCCTACTAGTCCCTCCATAAACTCTCTTCTCTCCTCTCTCGCTCACTCCTCTCTATTCTCTCATCAGTCCGCGCCCGGCTTCAACTATCCAGACTAACAGCCTTATCCCATAATGAACTGAAAACCTGCCCTACCAATAAGAATAGCAATGGGGACAAGGGGTCCCCTTGTCTTAGACCTCCTAAGCTACCGAAGAAGCCATATGGTTCCCCATTGAAAAGAATAGAAAACCGAGCTGCGGATATACAGCACATAACCCAGTCTATCCATTTATGTTTAAAACCCATTCTGTACAAAGTGCTCTTGATACAGTGCCAGATAACTTTGTCAAAAGCCTTCTCAAAGTCCAGCTTGAGAACACAACCTTGTCTGTTACACACCTTTCTGATTGTGGATAGCTTCGTATGCAGCCAAGTTGTCCAAGATAAAGCTGCCTTCCTTGAAAACAGCCTGGTTCATACTAATAACAGAATGAATCACCTTCTTCAACATGTTTGCCATCATTTTTGTAATGATCTTATAGCGTCCATTAAGTAAGCTGATTGGCCTGTACTCTGAAACAACTTCAGCCCTTTCTTTCTTAAGAATAAGGACAATAAATGTGGAATTAAAGCTCTTGATACAATGTGGATTATTCTGAAATTCTGAGATTACTTCAATGAGTTCCTTCTTGATAGTGTCCCAAAAAAACCTGATAAAAACCTAAGGAAAATCCATTCGGACCAGGTGACTTATTAGCATTCGTTCCAAACACCGCATTCTTTATTCCCTCCTCTAAGAATCATGAGCATAGCCATTCAGCTTGAGAACCATCTATCTTTGGAAGCACACTTTCCTCTAGATGTGGCATCCAAGCCATCTCTTCGGTAAAGAGGTTTTTATAGAAAGAAAGAAACACTTTCTTAACCTCCTCCTTCTCCACACTAATGCGATCCTCAACCTTGACTCGATCAATATTAAGAGACCTCTTCCTTGCACTGGCCACTGTGTGGAAGAATTTAATATTGGTGTCTCCTTCTTTCAACCAATGTTCTTTCGCCCTTTGCTTCCATTTAATTTCTTCTCTAAGAAGCCACTCATTATACTCCTTTTTATGGCTTTTCAGCTGGGAAACTTCCTCCACTGTCAGATTACTAAGGTCTGCCTCATTCTCTAGCTCCTCAATTCTTTACCTGAGTTGTTGTCTGATTTTGGCAGCCTCTCCAAATTTTTGTCTGCTCCACTTCTTGATTCTTGTTCTGATCTCCTTAAGTTTGTTGGCAAATGTTTTACAAGCAAACTCAGCCACAGGAACTTCATTCCACCATTTAATGACCAGATCTTTGAGTTCCTCATGTGTATGCCAAGCCCTCTCATATCTGAAAATTCTGTGTTTGATCTTACACTATTAGTGCTCAGAAGAATTAGAATATGGTCAGATACTATTCTGTTCAGTCCTTTCATATGGGAAAAAGGGAGCAACTCCAGCCAATTGTTATTAACCAGCACTCTATCAATTCTTGACTGAACGCTGTTAATTTGAACATTGGACAAAGTGAATCGCCTATTCGGGATTCCAGGTCCACCATACCACATTCCCTGATCCAATCCCCAAAAGCTTCCATCTCCTTGCTCCGCGAGTGGTATCCCGACCTTTCCCACGGGAACCTAACACAGTTAGTCCCCCAGAACACACCATCCTTCTAGGAACAGCTGGAATAATCTATACATTTCCTGCAAGAAATCTTCCTTCAATTGCTGTTTGTGGGGTCCATATACTGAGGAATGACCCATTGGTTAGAGCTCCCCCTTGCTGCAAATATGACAGAAATATTGAAGATACCCAAATCACATACACTCCCCATTCCACAGGATTAACTGCCCTCCACTAGAGGTAACAGCTGGAACATATGCCCTTTCAGTCAAAAAGGATACACCCAACTGCCTTATCAGATTGTCATCCACATTATCCATCTTGGTTTCCTGAAGACACACACAGCCCAGTTTCTTAATTGAATCAGATCTCTAACAGCTCTCTTCTTGAACCCACCGTTCAAACCTCTGCTATTCCAGGTGCAAACATTCATCTCAACAAAGATTTGGACCCCTTGCTCTTGTCCCTGAGGCAATCATGTTACCTTGGATGTCACTCATTTCCCTCTTACCTATCTTGATTCCACCACCTTTACTTTTCTTCTTTGCTGATTGCTGGAGGCATCGCTTCTCTTCAGTTTCTTGATGAAGATGTTGATAAGGTGTTCTTTTCCTTCAGATGAGACCCCAATCTGTCTCCCAAAAAGGATAATCTCCTCTAACCATAAATCGAGTGACTCCGAAGGGACCAATTCCATAGCTTCCAATCTAGCGGCTACAGGAAGTATACCACCATGTCTGTCAAGCTGATCCACTGGGATAATAGCCTTTGAAAGCATCATATAGTCATCCACCAGGCCTCCGACAACTAAATCATCTACATAGGTAGGCTCATCAAACAAATGCACCCCATCGCCAATAATGTCCTGCTCCTCCTGAGAAGTGTCCTCAGCTTCCTTACAAGTCACTGAACTCTCCTTGTTCCTCCATAACAGGGCTGGCTGACCACTCCTCACCAAGACCTGCTGGAGAAGCGTTTGTATTCCACAAAGCATGTTAGGGCCAACTGGGCAGCCAAGGACAAGAAGATCTTTGTCCATGTCCATTAGAACCTCCCCGCCTCCCCCAGACCTTCTCCCTGAGCTTTGGTTCCGTTTCCGTAAGGCAGAAGGTGAACCAGCTGTCCAGAATGGCAATGAACCAACCAGCAGCAAGTCGGGCATGGAAGACAAGTCCGTCGGGCCCATTCCAGGTAAAGCAGACTCACTAATCGAACCGCTACGATTAACTGATAAGTCGTTAGGACACGAGGGTGGAGGCTCGATTGACTTACCCAGAACATCTAAGTAGTCGAAACCCGGTGAGCACTGTGGAGGGACCCGATATTGTTGATCTTCGCTACCCGAACTCTTACACCTCCCTGCCGCCCAGCAATGACCAATCAGAACCTTGATCCTCCTCTGCGGCGGAGATCACAGCCGCACTCCACCCGACAACATACGCCTCAAAGGATGCCAAATCCAGGGTTGGGCCAACCCCCTATTCCTCGAGCCTAGCACAGAAGAACCCATCATAATCTCCAATTCCCACAGCTTCACAACCGCCACCAGAGATTAATGCTTGCATAACACCATCTCCACCTTGCACCGGGATAGGCTGAATCAACTCAGTCAAACTCCAGTTGATGTCTGGCTGGGTCATCCCCACCCAAGTTGGACCGGCTTCAGAGTTATGCTACAACACCAGAGCCCCTATTTTCATCTCGACTGACCCATTCCCCTTCCCACAGCTTAATTTATGATCTTGCACCTTTCTATAGGATTTGTAGGCTGCAGCAACCCCCACCCACGTCCAGCTGGGTGAGCTCCTGGTTGATGAAGAAGCAGCAGAAGATGTTGAAGCAGCTTCAGCTGAAACAGACCCAGAACACCTTCCACCTACCCTACCTTCACCCTTAATGGTAACAGCTGAGGAGTATCCCACCTCCATTAAGATCCTTGCATACAGCAAATTGTCCATCTGCAGTGTACGAGCATCAACACTCTTAAGAATACCAAACCTCTCGGCAATGCACCGATAAGTTTCAACATTCCAAAGGTGCAGAAGAAGACCCTCCACACGGCACCACAAGGAGGGGCCATTCAAGACTGGCTCTCTACCACAATCCTCTATCCATGGGGAGAAAATTTAGAATCCTCCAAGAACAAGGTCTTCCTGGCCAGAGCAGAATCCTTCCAGTTCATCATGGGGGAAGAAACAAGGAAGGCTTTACCCAGACTTCTCTGATCCTCCATCCATGATTCCCCGGCCAAGCCTTCTCGAGACACCGAGAAAGTTGCTGAACCGGTATGGGCTCCTCCGCTCTACCAGCCTTCCGGTCAGTCTCCACTGATACTAGCAAACAGTCTAATAATGAAGACCAGATAAAACTCACCTCCGGTGACCAGGGAATAAGAAGCCTCTAGCATCCGGTGTGGATAGAGTTTGGACAGCACTGCAAGTCTCAGACGAGCTCTCCTGGCCGACAGGATTTATCTTCTTGCAATGGGATCTAAGGCAAACATCCTTACCCACAGGGAGAACAGAAGGAGACTTCCCCGGCTCCTCCCGCTTCCTAGTTCCTCCCCCCTTATTGGCTACCAGCCTCCTTTCACTCTTCTCCTCGTCTTGACGGTCTGCCAACCGTCTCCGACCAGGTCAGCAGCTTCCTTCTCGTCACCCTCCCCTGCTGCTCGGAAACACTCCTCCTCACCTACCTCCATCCACTCTGACGAATTTATAACACCTTAAGAGGAAGTCATCATTTGCCAATCCTTTGTATGCAGCCAAAAAATAAGTGTTGGACGTGACCTATATGGCAGTATATTCTGAAAGCTACAGCCCCTTTCCAAAGATATATCAAAATCAAAGTAGGTGATGAAATGAATACATTGTTCTGGTTACACAAATGGATTGAAGAGGATACTCCCAAGAACAGATTCCCATCCATTTTTCATCTCACTTGCAGTAAAGAAAGCCTTGTCTTTGATATGTACTCAATACAGAATGGAACTGCACAGTGGTGTATTTCTCTTAGAAGGGGCCTCAAAGAAACTGAAGAGATGCAATACATGCAATTACTGGAACTTTTAACTGAAGCACATATCAATCCCAATCATAAAGACAACATAATTTGGACTGACAACAAAGGTGTGTTTCCAGTTAAATCTTATTACAGGCTTCTGGAAGGTGAACAACTTTACATTACATATCATGATGATATATGGAAGGTTAAATCACCATGCAAAGTGCAAGGATTCATGTGCCTGGTTTTTAAGAGGCATATAGTCACAAAAATGTACAGAACAAGTGGTCTCTTCCTGATGATAGAGATTGTGTTATGTGTGAGAAGCGTTCAGAAGATGTAGATCACTTGTTCATTTCTTGCCAGATGACTAGAGAAATTTGGAGAATTTTCAGCATGATGTTCAAAATTTCTGTTCAGTTCAATAACATGGAGGAGATGTGGAACTACTTCAATCAGATGAGGTACATATTACCAAAAGGTGCCAGGAGAAGAATTCTTCAAATCTTGCCACATGTGATCTGCTGGGGAATTTGGAAGGAAAGGAATGCACATATTTTCCAGGGAAGTAAACTTTATATCGAGAACATTCTTACCCTGATTTATCTGGGAAGTATTAAAAGACATGTATGAAGAAGCAACTACTAGTGTCTGCACGGTCGGAGGGGAAACAAGAGATTTTTCTATTTTTGTTGGAGTGCATCAAGGATCAGCAATAAGTCATTACCTTTTCACATTAGTTATGGATGATTTAACAAAAGATATACAAGAGGACATTCCGTAGTGTATGTTGTTTGCGGATGATATCGTATTGACAGATGAGACGCAAGAGGGAGTTAATAGAAAACTAGAACTTTGGAGGAGCACCTTAGAGTCTAAGGGTTTCAAGTTAAGTAGAACTAAGACAAAATACATGCATTGTAAGTTTAGTGAAGGTCGAAAAGGCGAAAAGGAGGGAGTTAACTTGGATGGGATGGCAATACCCCAAAGCATCAATTTCAAATATGTTGGTTCGATCCTCCAAGAAGACGGAGGGTGTGATGAGGATGTTAGCCATAGGATTAAAGCAGGATGGTTGAAGTGGAGACTTGCCACAGGAGTCTTGTGTGACCGCAAGATCCCAATGAAGCTGAAAGAAAAATTCTATCGTACGGCGATAAGACCTGCAATGTTATATGGTAGCGAGTGTTGGACGATGAAGGGACAACATGTCTCCAAGATGAGTGTTGCCGAGATGAGAATGTTAAGGTGGATGTGCGGGCATACTAGGCTAGATAAAATTCGTAATGAGTATATTAGAGAAAAGGTAGGAGTAGTACCAATTGAAGATAAACTGAGAGAAGGGAGACAGAGATGGTTTGGGCATGTTAGGCGTAGGCCTAGAGAGGCTCCAGTTAGAAAAGTTGAGCATATTAAGATAGAGGAGGGGAAGAAAAGAAGGGGTAGACCTAGATTAACTTGGAAGAAGGTAGTACAATATGATTTGGAAGCTTTAAATCTTTCAGAAAAGGTAGCCTAAAATCGTCTAAAGTGAAAACAGAGAATCCATATAGCCGACCACAATTATTTGGGATTAAGGCTTCGTTGAGTTGAGTTGAGTTGTATAACTGGAATCGTAACATTCTGGGGGTGACTGCAGAAGAGTGGATGAGAGTTGTTTCTTAGTTTTCTTCTTAGTTGGCCAAGATAGGAACCTCTCCTAACTTAGATGATTGTACTACTTCGTTTTATTCTCAAATAAATTAGTGGTACAATCTGATTTTCTTTCGGGAAAAAAAAGAAGAAAAAAAAAAGCAGTATGGCATCAGTGCGAAATTCTACTCGTAATGTGGGAACTAGGAACCAGAAAATGATGTCTCCTATATGAAAAGGGATACTGAGCATGGATGCCAATACCGGTACCGGTACAGGATTAAAAGGACCCAAAAAAATCAGAAAAAATTAGAAAAAATCAGAAAAAAATGAGAAAAAATGTAAACAATTAATTAGATATGTGTTGAGTGTGACAAAGGTGGGTTAAGACAAAGAAGTACACGTAACACATACTAAATGACTATTTTCATATAAATTAAACATGAAAAATATTACGATAATATACTAAACATCTACAAATAATAAACATTAACGAAATCAAACGATCCTTACCTATGAAAAACATGAGTGCGTATACTAATATGGATAATAACCCGTAGATCCTTCTGATTCATCATCTGGTTGCTGTTGTTAGTATTCATAATAAGGTTGCATATATTCCCAATATTCACCATAACTAAACAATGATGCAGCCAAGTCGTGCATCCTTCTTTGAATCCTTCTTAAAGTATACGCTTGATGACTTCATGAAATTTCAGAATCATGATGCAAAAGAAGCAGCATGAGGATAAGAAAAAGACTCTGACCCATAACTGCTATTGGGTGGATGGAATTGAAAGCCTTCATACTCTACTCGATCTCCCCAGCTATATATGCTTGCTTCTTGTTGGCCACCTCCATAACCTAACTGTTGTACCTACTGACTTTGTGAATCATAATCTCCTTGACTTTCATGTTGTCCTCTTCCTGTGTCAATATGTAAGGAGAAAGAAGGTGCATACACTACCCCCCCGGTAGTAGCACCTGCAACTGCACCAGCATCATCATTAGGAGATTGTGTCTCATCATCATCATCATCATCTTGATCATAATCAACAATTAACTTTCTCTTGACATTACTTGATTTTTTCTTTCGTGATGCCAGTTTTTGCTGGCTTTGTTTTTTTTCTAGATCCTTTTGCTTGTTGACACGATCCAATAATCATTTTCCTCGTGGTGTATGTCTCACATAAATTTGCTTCATCTCATCAATCGCAGGATCATCTCTGACAGCCAGATTAGCCCTATCAAGTATAGATGTACTCTTTCTCAAGAATGATGGTGGCCCAACCACTCTAAAAGTGACTGGCCTACTATCTGATTCCGAGTGTCTAACAGGCTCAAACTCAGTATCATATGCAAATAAAGGCACATGCTCAGTCTGACTCTGATGCTCATATGAAGGAGGAGGTGAATTTTATTTTTGTCTTTTTAAGGTTCTTAATTCTGGATCTCTAGCAACAACTCCATCCAGTATGCCCTTTGCCCATTCTGTATCATCAGGATCAAAAACTGGTTGATCGACAGTTGCTCGTATTTCAACCCAAGTCTACAAGGGATTATCATCATCAAATAAGTCTTTCACATCAATTTGGCCAACAACATCTTCTGCGTGCCCTGCAGCTCGTTTCTCCCTCAATTGTTGTCTCAACCGGATGTTTTGATCATCAATCTCATATTGTAATGGCAGTATATTAATTTGTCCAATCGTTCAGCCTCTAACGAATGTATAAGGCTGAACGTGCTCCAATTTCTTTCACATTGGCTTACCGATGTCGTCTGACTCAAAACCCTCATTGCAACGGAAGCCAGTGGATTATAACACCGATCTCTGTTGTACACCATTATCCACCACTCAGCTGTGCCATCGGTAAAAAAAATAAAAAAATTAATCAATGTATGTTTTCGTTTCTTATGCACATATGACAACAATGCAATCACTAAGTATACACGGGCTCACTTTCTCTATGACAATTTGCACAGGATCTTCTTTATATGTCTCTAGCCTTAACCTATAAGCCTCCATCTACAAAGATAGAATTAACAATTAATATAATTCATGGACTCTTGAAAATACAAATAATTGGATATATCTTAAAGTCAATTCTTCATAAACGAGATAAACACGTCTCTCTGCCTCAATACTATCTTCTATTGTCCTCGACAAGCGTTCAATCACATCTAGTCTGTCTTCGATCACCTCTCCATCAATGTGCACTTGACGACTGTACATTACTCAAGGATTTAAAAAATAACCTGCATTTAGGTGGAAAATTACTAAATAACAATTTAATAAATAATCTCCCATATAACAGTATAAGACTTCACTTACCAGCTGCATGCAAATCGTGGTGTAATGTGCTTTCTCATCTGAGATAAATAAGGTCCCACCACTTCATATACATGTTGAGCATATCTCATATAATTCTTATCATCCCCATCCACCAATTTTAAGACCTGTACGAGCGGTTCCACCAACTTCAAATAAGTTTGCACATAACTCCAAAATTTTTTGTTCTCTATGATTTTTCCGACTTCTAAATGTTCACATTTAGATTCATTGGAGGTAGTCTGCATATATTCCAAGAACTCCTTATTAAACATAAATCCCTTGATCTCATTCTTGAATTTGTGCAAAGATTCTAAAGAAATAAAATTAGATGCAAATCTTGTAGACCCCGCACATTTAGATTCATTGGAGGTAGTCTGCATATATTCCAAGAACTCCTTATTAAACATAAATCCCTTGATCTCATTCTTGAATTTGTGCAAAGATTCTAAAGAAATAAAATTAGATGCAAATCTTGTAGACCCCGCACGGATGAGATCTCGGCCCCCAGATGTTTTTTCTCTAAACATGTTCAAGATCCTAGGATGACCATAAATAAATTGGGTAATTCTTTGTGCACTCTTTACGGTCTTGCTGACAGTCGGATCCATACCAATGTCTTCAAGCATCAAGTCCAGACTATGCGCTGCACATAAGATCCAATAAAGGTGTTTGCGCTTGTCCATTAACTTCTTCCCTGCAGTTTTATAACTTAATTCATTATCGGTGACCACCTGGACAACATTTTCCTCTCCAATTTCCTGCACCTTCTGATTTATCAAACCAAATAGATATTTGGCGTTCTTTGAATAGTTTGATGCATCGACAGATTTCATAAAAAATGTCCCTTCAGTGCAATAAACAAGAAAATTAATCATGGACTTATTCCTGGTATCAGTCCAGCCATCGCACATAATTATCCTCTCTCCTTCCATAAAAGATAATTGTCCATAGAACCCACTTGGCCTCTAGTTTGACTTGTGCCTCTTGTTGATGGTCCATCACCTCTCCTTCAGACTTCGTCTTCTTGTTGATGTCACTAACTCTCTCTTCTAGCTGCAGCCATCTTAAGATCTTCATCATCATCATCATCACTAGAGTCTACAATTTGTTCAGCCATTTGCCTCTCACGTATAGAAATGTCACTGGCCCCAGTATACATCCCTTTGCCTTTTGTATTATGTCTCCCTGAAATCTCGTCTTAGAGTTCAACCTCCACTTCATTCTTTTGCTCCTTTTGTGCTTTCCGGCCACGCAACAATTCACGCATCTCAGTGACGACTTGTCGGGGGACAGACAGTACACCTTGTCACCTGAGATGTCTTCCCTGCTAAATGTTCTTTTCCTCGAGTGATTCCACCACCCATCTCTTTGCCACAATATTTGCATTTCACTCCCCTCTTTGTAATATTAACTAAGGTGATATTGGCCCACCCTGGATCCTGCTCTTGTTGTTCAGCCATGATCCTACAACAAGAAGAAAAAAAAAAGTAGAAACAAATATAAGAACATTTGGTATTATGCTCCTACTTTAAAACATGCAATGAAGGTTAATTAGGCTTCAATTGATGTTTAATTTAAGTAATTAGACAAAAGTCCCAATTTTAAACCCCTAATTATGGTCAAAATTAGATATTTTTCCTAATTAACTGTCGATCAACGCAATTCACAGTACACTCCTACTTTAAAACATGCAATGAAACTTAATTTAGCCTCAATTGACGTTTAATTTAAGTAATTAGACAAAAGTCCCAATTTTTAACCGCTAATTAGGGTCAAAATTATAGATTTTCTCTAATTAACTGTCGATCAACGCAATTCACAGCGCACTCCTACTTTAGAACATGCAATGAAGCTTAATTAGGCTTCAATTAATATTTAATTTAAGTAATTAGACAAAACCTCCAATTTTTAATCGCTAATTAGGGTCAAAATTAGGGATTTTCCCTAATTAACCGTCGATCAACGCAATTCATAGCACACTTCCACTTTAAAACATGCAATGAAGCTTAATTAGACTTCAATTGATGTTTAATTTAAGTAATTAGACAAAAGCCTTAATTGTTAACCATTAATTAAGGTCAAAATCGGAGGTTGTCTATTTTACTAAGAAAATGAACGTAAACAATCTAAGAATTAGTTACCAACTAAAAAATAACCACTAGATTTAAAATATCTATCATACCTTATTTTTTTCTTCCACCCAAAACGGTGAAAACGTCTCCAACAAAGGGTGAAAACGTCTCCGACGGCGGCGGCAAGTGGCGGCTCCATCCCCTCCTTCCCTTCCCCTGGACCCTTGTCAAAAACAAGCTTCCCCTCTCACAGATCTATTTCTGTAAGAAGGGAGGGCGTACCGGGCCGGTACCGACCCGGTACAGTGTTTATTAAAAAAAAAATTTAACCGGTACCGGCCATTAATGGCTGGACCAGTACCGGTGCCGATCGGTACCGGTACCGGCCGATACTGCCATCCATGTCCCTGAGAGGGGAGAGCAATGGGTAAAGCAGTCATCACTGAGCCATGGCCCTCTTCATGCAGAATTTTCGAGAAAACAATTTCCAGAGAGGGCAACACATCTATAGAAAGGAGCTAAACCCGTAGCGTGTCACAGTGAGCAGCAAGGCCGGTAAGGAATTTGAAAACTTTTATGGACTCAACATGCCTCAGGTGCAGAGCTTGATCTTTAATGCAGTCCCATTTATATTGCACATACGATCAAGTTATTGCCACTTGATTTTCAACTCGTTGAAGTAAGTTGTAACGAGCATTCACCTTACTTATGAGATTGAATCTCACCTATTAACTGATAAGTCCAGACAATATTACTTTGTTGTCCATAGAATTTCTCCAGCAAGAAACACATCTCAACCGCTGTAGATGCATACATAATCAAATGTTGGATATTCGAGCTAACATAGTTAATAATCCAACCCATGATAAGAGTGTTATCCACAACCCAAGAGGCTCGCTTGGGATCTATAAGAGTTGGAGCAACAACAGAGCCATCAATAAACCCTAGCTTCTCTTTGCCGCCAAGGAAAATATGAGCAGATAATTTGAAGAGCTGAACTTGACTATGGTCATCTGAAGAGAATGATGATCATGTTACTCAGGATGAAGAGAGGATATCATTAGAGAAACCAAATCTTTAAAGGCCACCGACATTGAAGTCAATGCCGAGATGGTAGACATCGTAGTGATGCAATATATCAATCACGGTCATTACAGAGAGAGAATGATTTGCAAAGATATAATATGTCATGCACAAAAGTGTGGGAGACTCTCGAACACCACAAGATAGGGCCGCACCAAAGATAGTGTTTTCAAAGGCCTGAAAACTAGCTAGACAACCACCGCACCCCTCTAGAGAGAAGACCAAGTCAGAGGAATCACCGCGGGGTGATTCCACAGGGAAGGGGAAGAGTACTATAATGCGGTACTGTAACAGGACGAAAGAAGAAAACAAAATTTTGATGATTGGTCCTCGCTCCTTTAGGATCGCTCTGATACCATGTTGAAGATTTGGAGCCAAAAAAATCTAAAAGACAATGGAACAAGAACAGGAGGAGGAGGAGGGCGGCAGCCATGTGTACAGCCGCATGCATATGCACTGCAATTCGCACCTCTCTCTATCTTTTATTCATTAGGACAATAAGTTTACAATATTACAAGGATCAAAATCCCTTCATAACAGGGGATAAAGAGACATAAAAAAAGACACTAGTAACCCTCAAAATACTTAACATAAGAAGAAAAATATAAAATGACCAAAATACCCACTCACTTATGACTGCGACCACAGCCACAAACTTGGAACCCCTCATGGTTGTTAGCATCTTCTCACACTTCCTAAGTTTTATATATATGCATCCTTTCCTCTCCCTTCTCTTCAACTATTTTGTCACCCTGTCCGTGAGTGCCTCTCCCTCTCCCTCTTCTCCCCACCTCTTGATTATAAAGGTGCCGCCTAAGCACCGCTTAGATACGCGCCTAAGCGCTTAGGCACTCGGGGATCTCAACTACGCCTTGGGTCACCTTACCGCCTTGACAACTATGTGCCCCATGCACAAGGTCATGTTCAGATCAACTTCGCTGCCTCGTCTTTTTTTTTTTTTTTTTTGGGGGGGGGGGGGGGGGGGGGGGGGGGGGGGGGTGAGGGGTACATCCCAAAGGCAGCATTGACCAGCTGATTATCCTTAACAGTTACAAGTTTAGTTCAGTCCCCCAAATTAACTATGCGGGCATAGATGAAGTCAGATTGTGCCAAGTTATTGGCTGAAGAATACAGAAGCTTCTAATTTCCTAGTTGAAGCCTAATCTATACTTTTGACACCCTGAGGGTTCCAGATCTAGACACTCTTCCCAGAGCGCACAAAACAAAAACAAAAACAAACAAAAAAAACATGCTGCACTTAGGAAGGCGAGGAAACTATTCGTAGGGAAGAGGTTAGAGTGTTAAACCAAGTCATCTCTAGCATCTCCCAGAACTATGTGTCAGTTCTTTTCATGCCGTCAGGAGAAAATTGGGTCTAGAACGAAATCCCCACAGTACTAACAAAGGTACTACACGCATGA
Organism: Zantedeschia hybrid cultivar; assembly: GCA_030544215.1. Lineage (NCBI taxonomy): Eukaryota > Viridiplantae > Streptophyta > Magnoliopsida > Alismatales > Araceae > Zantedeschia > Zantedeschia hybrid cultivar. Next base: position 73,902,864 of record JARZZO010000005.1, on the reverse strand, counting down.
CCCTTGTTAGTTGGTATACGGTCTGCAAGCTTAAGTAGAAGGACGGATTAGGAGTTAACTATTTCATTCATGAACTCCTCCCTACTGGGAAAATGGCTATTCGAGCTGATTTCTTATTAGACTTCCTTGTGGAAAAGGATTATAAGGATTAAACATTATATGTCTTCTCATTGCCCTGACCACCAACCAGAACATCACACCCTTACATCACCCCTTTGGAAAGGATTCTAGAAGTTAGCAAAAACCTCCTCTTAATCCAACTATTTACAAATAAATCTTCACACTTACACATTTTTTTCACAAATAAACCCTTTTGAGGGGATTTTTGTAACACTCTCAGAGACTTTTTTTCACATTCTGGAGCCTTGCTTCGAGTTAACCCTGATTTTGCAAATACAAATGGCTATGAAAATAGCTTGGATAAGATGCAACCCAATTGATCTATCCTAGCTTCAAATAGATGCCAGATGGTTATCAATAACAGGAGAACGAGTCGGTAACATTCAAGTCAGAGGAAATCTCAAGGACAATCAACTTAAGCTTAAGCTGATCTGCTGAAACTGCCACAGAGTAAGAATCAGAGTCAAATTAGAGGAGCAGAACAAAGTTTAGGAATAATTTCATATTAACACACTCATATCTTGAATTTTAAAAATGCCATGTTTATTTGCACATTACCCTACCAACCATCTTAATATGTATAACATTTCAAAACTACCAATTCAATGGCATATTTGATATGTATAAGCATTTCATATATGCCACTGAAATGGCATATTTGATAGATATGTTATTTTGTAAGGTACACAATCATACGCAAGTAAGTATGGCATTTTGAAATTTAACAAACAAGTATCCTAAAGTTTATTGCGACAGAGACAAGGGTATTTATTAAGTCAAACCCACCCGCAAAATGACCAAGGGGAAGACCATAAACTAACAGACATTTGGGAGAGTTTGGAAGGCAGACCCCTCAAGGTCAAAGCCTTCATGTGGGTAATGTTCACCGATTGAATATTATTGTGGTGCTATCCTCTTTCTAAAAAATGATCACCAATTGAATATCGTAAGAATTCTCCGTAAAGGTGGGATGATGATAATATTTTCTGCATTCACTGGGTTCAAGCTAGTGAGGATCTAGACAGTCCAAGAGTTACATGCAGCATCGGTCAAGAAGCATGGAAGGTATTTAGTCCTGACCATTCAGACAACAAATGAAATGTGAAGTTGCTTCAAGAGTCATCAAAAGAAAGGATGTGGAAAAAGCTTCAGAACTTGGGTCCTTCAGCTTATGGCGCATGCCTTGGGCATTTGGAGAGAACACAAACTGCATTTTTCAGATACATACATTCATGTCGAAAACATGCATATCAGAGCCTCAACCTTTATTCATAATTGGAATAGAGTATTTGCCAGAATCTCTGCAAAAGAATGGCAGATAGTTTTGAGAGATCGGTAACTGGCAATTCTTCTTTTGTTATGTGCAGTTTGAGCCTGTGTCTCTGATCTGGAGGAACCTCCAACCTTGTTTGTGCTGCCTCCATTTTATCTTTATAAAACTGGTAGTACATAAACCACCAAAAGAAAAAAGGAATGCCCACTTCATCACTCAACAAGTTAACCGGTCTACGAACAAATCAAATCTTACCTATTATTTTTCTCCCAACAAGTCACCCATGCTTCTAAAGTCACAAACAATAGCAACAGACGATTAAAAGAATCACCCTAGTTCATAGGAACATGTGTAAACAAATGCTGAAGAACCCAAGTCATCTAAACCTCTATTTGTTCATATGCGTAGACAACTATGACTAGAAGCCCTTTATGGTTCATGATGAGCCACTTTTCATTCTCATTACTCCTGTCAACCCCCTTCATGTCATCATAGTTTGAAACAAGCATAATTGACCGAGTCTAACAACTAGACACAATGATGACCCAAAGTGTTCCAATTCCAATGAGGGAAATTACGAGTCAAGATGGACAGACTCATCTTTATTGTCAATGGCTTGAAGGGATTTCCCATGTTGGATACTTAAAAATGCCAGGAACTTCATGTCCCAACTCCTCACACGTTTGGCTCATTGTGCAATAAACATCAACAAATACGAATTGGATAAATCATTTAAGCCGTCAATGCAAGTAGGTATTCTAAAAACCCAAGTTCCAGTAGGCTGCAGATTCATTCTTCTTTTATTCGTCTAATATTCTAAATATGTTTAATAGAAGGAAAACTGCAACAAATCAATTTTGAAAGGGAACAACACATATTTAGCCTTACTATATGCTTCGAGCAAAGCTGTACAACAAGATGCAGGAACTGGTGATGAAGGGAGTTCCCGGAGAAAATGCTGTCAATAAGAATAAAGGACATGCAATCAAAAACTTTGATATAAAAATTCATACAAATATAGAGGATGATTATAAGTACCTTGACACAGTCACCAACAACATGTGCATCTTCATCTGATGTAAATTCAATCCTCCCTGACAAAAAGCCATCTTACAGATGATAGAAGCTAGAAAATGATTTTGCCCCGATACTCATCAACCACCATTGCAGTCTCAATACAGTACCGAACTAAAACAAAATTAATCACGGGAAAGAAAGAGTAGGACAAAATAGAAGACCTTGTTCATATTCCTGAATTCTACGATCAACCTCCTCAACATCAGCGGACTGTCGTAGGATTCCCTCCACCTTGGTCCCTGCAAACAATATTTTAGCATCAATATACCTACAAAATACAACCACACCACTTACCAAAGAAGACAAAAACGAGGCAGTCAAAATAAGCCTATGAAGAAAACATTTGAAGATGAAACATAGACAGCATATAGCACCAAATTGCAAATGCCATGAAATTACTGGCTAATATAAAATCCCAGAACTCCTATGTAGGAAAACTGGAACTTCAGCTAAACAACAAACAAAAAATGAGGCAGGATCACCGGCCTCCAGTGACAGCACATTATATTCCCACCAAATCAAAGCCATCTGATGCCTTTATCTAATGGTGAAGGCAAGCTTGGGAGGTCTTTAGTAATTCTTCATGTGAGGAGTCCTTGTTTGGAGTCCTGATTTTCTGTCTCCACTTATTCCACCTGAAGTCCTTCTCTTGTCACCAAAAACAGCACCATATTCCCCTCCTCATGGCTGGTCCTATTACCTCGCAGATGGGTTGCAAATGATGCCAATGCAGCAGAGTTGTTCATCATCATTGGCGTACAGCACACACATATGCATGCTCTCTGACTAGGACACATGCAGTTCCACGTCAGATGACAAGGTTTTGCAAAGCAAGAGAAAATGTAGACTACGATGAGGTACACATGCATAGGGTAGCTTACCCTCATTATAGCCCACACAAATTAGTATCCTAATGGGCAACAAATAATTCCCCGTGTAAATTTTAAAAATGCAAAGAACACCCATCCAGATTAAAAAACAAAAGAGAGAGAGAGAGTGCGAGAAAAGGAAGTCAGCCATCAGAACTTTCTTAAAGACCTCTCGTGTTTCCTATGACCTATGACCTGACCTTATCTGTCTCATGATTTTGCAAAAGATTGGGTTGGGGAGGACGTGTTCCATCATCATGGTTTAGAGAAACCAGTGCACATCTAGATTGCAGGCTATCCATGTACAAGGGGGATAGAACCAGCCAAGAGAAGGGGAAGATGGTACCGTTTCGACAACAAGAGAGACTTCGGATGGAGGGAGTGGAAGCGGAAAATCGAGAGGCCAACCAAGACTCCTCATGTGAGGAACAACAACAGGTCTCCCAAGCTTGCCTCACCATTAGATCAAAGGCATCAGACGGCTTTGATTTTGTCGCAGTATAAAGCAAGACCACCAATCTCTCTCTCTCTCTCTCTCTATATATATATATATATATATATATATATATATATATATATGTTGAAGAATGTTGGCACAGGAAAGAAGGGAGAATAGAGGAGACTAGGAGAAAGAACCTCTACTTCACAACTGGATAAATGAGGGGTATACAAGACCAATACTAATCAAAAACCTAAGAGAAAAAGACATAAGCAACCCAATTTAACAACTGGATCCTCACTAGTGGATCACATAATAATCAGGTCCTCAATAATGGGTTTGGGTACAAGCAGTCTTATTTGTATATATAGCAGGATCCACTGACACTGGTGGCAGCAGACCTTCGTGCCAACCGTTCTCAACCCTTCGATCCCATAGATCTAACTGCTGTGATTACCAATCAAAGTGGTGCTGGTCCTTGTGCAACGGACCCATGGATGGCTTCTTCTGTCCTCTTCCTACGTCCTAATTTCCATCTCCCCCCCCCCTAGAGATTCACGTCTGAAGAGTTCGAGATTCGAGCAGCCTATAGTACTGATCTTGTTGACGGGTTGCGGAACTTTTTTCTGACAGTCACGCACCGCCCCACCTTCAGCCTTTCTTCATCCCCTGGTACTAATCTTGTTGACAGGTTGCACTCTTCTGCTTGGCAGCTTACCCCGCACCATCCTATACACTCCTAGTTTGAAGATTGTTCAAAACCAAATAAACCATAACAATCAGCCATGGCTTCCAAGCATGGATGGCAGTACCCATATCAGTACCGAAATCGGAGGGTACCTATACCGGTACGTATAGGCCGGTGCCCAAGGATGGCAGTACCGATACTAGTACCGGTATCGGTGGGTACCGGTACCGGTACGTACCGGCCAGTATCGGCCCAGTACCGGTCTGGTACCGGCCGGTACCGGCCGATACCCAGGGTACCGGTGCCGGCCGATACCGGTACGTACCGGTATCGGCCGGTACTGCCAAACATGCCGGTGTCGGCTCAGTATCGGCCGGTATCGGCCGATACTCAATTACATATATCGTATAGGACCAAGCCGATACGGATACGTATCGGTATCGGCAGTCCAATACCGATACGTATCGGTATCGGCCAAAATTGCCAACCATGCTTCCAAGTCTATAGAGGATAGGCAAAAAACAAGTTTTCCAAATTACGGTTAAGGGAAAAATTGTCATAGTCTCATGTATCAATTCCCGAAGCTCCTTTATCATACAACTCAAGTTTGAAAATCTTGAAAGATGCCTATAATCAAATAAGCAATCTGCCCCTTCCTTCTTGGGAGTAAACACCAAGATTTAATAGCTCCGAGGTGAGCCCACCACTACTAAAATTCCAATGATCCCTATGTTATCAAAGACATCTAAGGGAAACGCCTAGGATGAGGCGAGTTGAACCACTGGTATGACGCCTCACGTTCCCACTTTTCGCCAAGGTGATCGCGAGAAACGCCTCACTCGCCTAGGCGCACCTCCGACGCCTTCAGCGCCCCGAGTGCCTTAAACGAAGCCAACATGCCAATCAGTGTTAAGATAAAGCGGCCCGTCCACTAAACACAAGCCCCATGCGTTTAAACCAGCCCAAACACTGAACCAGCCCATTAAACCCAACCCCATAAACCCATTCCCCCCACACTGAACCAGCCCGACATGGACAAGGACAAACCCTAGATGCCACAGCCTCCATCCCAACCCAATCCTCTTGAGCTCTCCCTGGCAGCGACGGAAGCTGCATCCTCTCCGACAGCACTCTCATCTCCGACAGCTCGTTTGATGGCTCACCAACAGTGAGGTAAGTCCTCTCTCCTCTCCAGTCTCCCTATATTCCTCTCTGTCACTTTCCTTCTCTCTCTCTCTCATGTTTGTCCCTCCCTCTCTCTCACTCTCTGTCTCTCTCTCTCTCTTTCACGATTTGTTCAGAGGGACGAAGCCCTCTCTCTCTCTCTCTCTCCCCCTTGCACTCTCTGTCTACCTCCTCCTCTTACACTCTATGTCTATCTCTCCTCTCTCTCTTGGTGTGTGTGTGTGTGAAGAGGGTTAACGCCCCCTCTGATCTCTCTCTCCCTCTATCCATCTCTCCCATTCTCTGTCTACCTCTCTCTCTCTCACTCCCTATCTATCTCTCACCCTCTCTGTGAAGACTAAAGAGGGCCGAAGCCTCTCTCTCTCTCTCTCTCTCTCTCTCTCTCTCTCTCTCTCTCTCTCTCTCTCTCTCTCTCTCTCTCTCTCTCTCTTTTACACACATTATGCCTCTCCCTCTCACACATTCTGCCTCTCCCTCTGTCGCTCTCTTTTACACTCTACCTCTCTCTCTCTCCCCCCTATCTCTCTCTCACTATGTGAATGTAGTAAGGGCAGAAGCCCTCTCTTGATCTCTCTCACTCCCTATCTCACTCTCTGTCTCTCTTACTCTCTATGTCTAATGTCCATCTCTCCTCTAACTCTCTGCAGGTGGACTAAGGACATTCAGCTAGGAACAAGTGGATAATGAACGGCATTGGCAACAAGGCCCAAGGTTTTTCAATGGCCTATCTTTTTTTATATTTTTTAGTAACATCAACCTATGTGTTAGATTAATGGGTACTACGTATTTATTTTTGCTACAATTATTTGTTTAAAATGTTTACACTAGCAGGCCATTCTTCCCAATCCTCTAATCAAGGGTCCACTGAAGGGAGGAAAACAGCCTTAAAGGATCCAAGGTGGAAATATGGGACATTGGTGAATCCAACCAACAACTGGGCTAGATGAAATTTTGTCAGACAGATTGCAAAGGAGGGATTCACCGTCTAAAACAGCATATAGCATGGACATCTACAAATGCTACAGTTTGTTTAAAGGCTACACCGGAGGCAAAAGGAGAAATCAAACAACACAGAGAAATTTTGCTAGTCACTTCACCTACTGGAAACCTATTGATGCATCACAGCATGCCAAAAACGCAAAGTTCTTGGCCTACTTGTTGGACAAGATAGTGATAGAGGTTGGTGTGAAAAACGTGACACAGGTTGTCAAAGATAATGAAGCAAGCTATGTTGTTGCAAGGAAAATCAAGGTTCGTCGTATTGGATCATATCTTCCCAGATACAATACGATACCGATCTAACTCAGGTCGACTCGGTCCGACTTGCACAAGTCTCACAAGTCGGTCCAATTTAGGCTTATTTTCATTTTTTTTCATATTCTTTAATTTTATAAAATAATTATAACATAAATAAAGTTCTAACTCATCAATGACTTTAAGTCAAATTTAGGAGGAATCTACCCTTTTTTTACAGGGGATGGTAACACATCATTGTATAAAAGTGCAAGAGAGAAAAAAAAGAGGGGCGGATGTACAAAATAAAAACCCCACCAAGCACTCACCCTAACAAAAAACTTTCATCCCTCCTTTAATGCAACAAAAAAGGACGAGAAGGAAGAGTTTACATTGCCGAGGAATCTCGCCCACTCCCTCACTCTATTACATACAAAATGGACAACCCAAATAGACTCCCGAGCCTCTCTAATGAAAATCCGATGTTTTCTTTCTCCCCAGATGGACCATGAGGTGGCATGAAGGACCAATCGCCAAACAATTTGATCCTCCGCTAGTACATGTACATGCTTCCATTGCCGAATAAGAATATCCACCCCACCGAATAAGAATAGACCCCATCTATAATAACCTGATAAACAGACCTAAGAGAGAAGGACCCAGAGATGCCCCACTGCCAACTCCAATGGTCAAACAAGGAAGCATCAGGCCTATAATCTCGCAACAGCAGCATTAAGGCAGCATAGTCCTCAATCTCTTCCTCTCTCAGATCCCTTCGAAAGGAAGGAGTCCAAACCGCTCCATTCTGCGACTGATATTCATAAACATGAACAACAACCTGCGGAGGATTGGATGGAATATCAAATAGCTTGGGAAAGACCAAAGCAAGATGCACAGACCCACACCACTTGTCCTTTCAAAATAAACACCTATCCATCACCTAATCCCTATCTTCCATAGCCATTTAGATAGCAAAGCCAAGTTGAAATCTCTGATCCAGGCCCCCGCACACCCGGCCCAAGGAGACATATTGACCGCCACGAACATAAACCTCCCCACCCTTCCAAAAGAAATTGCTACGAATAGTTTCCAATTGCCTGGCAACAGAAACAGGGATTCAGAAAACAGAGAGAAAATATATGGGTAGACTATCCAAAACTGTCTTGCACAACACCAAACACCCTCCATAAGAGAGGAGCCTGCCCTTCCACCCCGCCAGCCGAGAATGAAACATTTGTATCACTTTATGCCAATCCTTGCACCTGACAAGAGTAGGAGCTAGAGGAAGGCCCAGGTAAGTGATGGGGAATGAGCCCCTCTAGCAACCTAGGATAGAAGTTGCTCTCTGCATAGAACATTAATACCGATCACATAACTCTTCCAAAAGTTTACTCGAAGCCCACTAACCTCATCGAATAACTCCAAAATAAGACGGACATACAATAGCTGCTCCTGATCCTCCGAGAGAAATAAAATGGTGATCAGCATACTGAAAATGTGAGACGCTTCTCCCAGCACCACCAACCTGAAAACCCGCCACCAAACCTACCTCCTCTGCTCTAGACCACATCATGCTTAGAATATGAGCAACCAGAACAAAAAGCAGCAGAGATATAGGGTCTCCTTGGCGGAGCCCTCGACCACTATGTAAGAAGGCCGATGGAGACACCTCCAGTAACACAGCAAAAGAGGCTGAGGACAGGCAGGCCCTGATCCACCTCACCCACTTGTCACCAAATCCCATCAAGTGCAAAATATGCAAGAGAGAATTCTAATTCATCCTATTGTAGGCCTTCTCGAAATCAAGCTTGAGTACCACTCCTTTCTTACTTTACATCTTCATATAATGTAGACACTCTATTAATCACAACTTAATAAGATACAAGCCACATCGAATAGGCTTGAGCAGCATCGCAGGAACCCGAGCCGGATCGTAGCATATCACATGAGTCGGCATGAGTCACATCGAGTCGACACGAGTCACATATGAGTCAACATGAGTCAACTCGAGTCGAGGCGACTCGGTGACTCAAACTATCCCAAGGACTCAGACTCATCCAGATACGAGTTGGACTTGTACGAGTCGCCCGATCCGATATGCTACTGCAAACCATGGGAAAAATGTTGATGGCAACCCACCATTATTCGTTTTGCACACCACGTGCTGCCCAATGCATAGACTTGACAGTGCAGAAGATCTCTAAAATTTCTTCACTCAAGTCTACCATTCGGAGGGTAAGGATGGTTGCTACATTTATTTATGCACATATAAGGGTGCTTGCTATGATAAGAAAGCGTACACATGAAAAGAATCTTGTACATGCAGGTGTGACCCACTTTGCCACCAACTACTTGAATTTGCAAAGTTTGTTGGATTGCAAAGATGGTTTGAGAAGAATATTTACATCCACTGACTGAACTTCCAGCAACTGCTGGGCAAGAAAAAGTGAAGGAAAGAAAGCACAAAACACAATTTTGAAGACTCAATTTTGGAAGGGAGTTGTTTATGCACTGAAAATATTCAAGCCCCTTCTCATGGTTCTACGATTGGTTGATGAAGAAAAGTAGATGCATAATATTTATTAAGCTTTGGAACGTGCCACGGAAAGCATCAAGAATCCTCTAGATGGAAAGGTGGACAAGTATGGTCCACTTTGGGAGATCATTAATAGGAGGTGGGATATTCAGCTTCATCGTCCCTTACATACAGCTGGATACTACCTCAACCCTCAGTTTATTATTCAAATCCAGAGATTGATTCTGACGATGAAGTGAAGTAAGGACTGTATGATTACATTGAGAAGCTTATTCCTGATCCTACGGGACAAGATGAGATCACCAACGAATTGGTATGTTACAGGAATGCTATGAGCTTCTTTGGGAGAGAAATGGCCATAAGGCAACGTACTACATCTAATCCTTGCACATTTCTATATGACCTACCACATTTATTCATTAAGTTTTTATGTAAAAATTAAATACTATTTAGATATTTCATGTACTTAATAGGTGGATTGGTTTTTGCAAGCATAACTCCTAAGTCCTAACTAGTAAAAGATGGTTATTCGCATCTTCAGCTTCACTTGTGGTGCATCCAGTTGTGAACGCGATTGGAGTACATTTGAGCAGGTTAGATGCTTATTAACTTTTTTTTAATAACACATCATCATAGATATTTACTTCACCTCTGCTTGTGGTGCCTCTTTCCTTCTAGGACTGCCTCTCTCTTCCTTTCATTCCTCTACCACTCGAAACTTTCCAACCTAAAGTGGAATTGAATTTTAAGAAGGAAATAGTTATGGCATCCGAGTTAGATACACAATTCAAAATGCCATGTGAAGTTCACATTGCGCAATTTATTGCTGTTTCATTGGACAGCATAATCTCCTCCCTAATGTACAATGCACCACATGGCTGCATCTAAAGAGGACCCACCATCTTCTCAATGTAATCAGAATGGACACTTGGGGTCACAGCTGATCTTAACACCTCATATTAAATGGCTCAAGATGCAACATGGTGACAGCTGATTCTCCAGGCAATCAAGCATTCATATGAACCCTAGAAACTTTAAAACATTGTATAACGTTGTTCTTTTCATTTTGCCCCCAAGTCATTGAACAGAAACACTGCTAATTAACAATTAGTTTAGCAAGCTATCATTTCCATCACTTGATTAAAAAAAATATTTTTACATAACCTTAGACTATCTAAATGTTTAGACACAAATAGATTGGTTAATACTTTTACAAATTTCTACCTTTTACAAATAAGCAAGTCAAAAGCAAAGGCTTATTTATAAATAAGAAGGGCATATACAAATAGATGTGTTACCTATAGTAAACTAATTAATATATATTTTTCCCATGATTTTTTTTTTCACGATTTAGAAACCTTTCTATTGTCCCCCAACATCCAGCTGCAAACCCTCATTGCTGAACGAAAAAAATGAAGGAAGAAGATGGGCAGTAGCTTTGGGAGTGGGCATTGAACAACAGTCTAGGAGTAAGCTTTCCGCCACCTAGGGGTGGCCACAAGCCGAGCTTTGATGGGCTCGGGCTCGCTCGGTTCAAATTCAAGCTCAATACCTGAGCGTGAACTCAGCTCGAGCTCGGCTCGTCACTAGAACCCATGAAAACTTTCTCCAATGTGTGCATGCTTCTACTGGATATCTCCCTCTTCCATGAAGCTCTACTGGATAAAGACCATGAGTTTAGAAAGAAACCATACCAGATAATATTAGCTATATGCATGGCGAAGATAAAAAAGACACATTTTTTTGCTGTCCTGCACGTATAGACCTGCCCGCTGTTCCATCTCCCCCACCCCCAACCACATTCAAACTTTGCTTTCCCACCTCCTAAAGAGAGCAGCACGAGGAACTTTGCACAAATTCAAGGGCTCACGTGCCATCAAGCTGAACAGGGGTGGGCATGAGCTCAGCTGGCTTTACTTAATGAGTCGCGCTGAGTCAAGCCTAGTACAAGCCGAGCTCGACGACTCGCGAGCCAGCTTGGCTAATTGCCAGCCCTACCGCCACCCTCTGTTGGGCCTTTTTTTAATAAAGAGGGGGGAGAGGAGAAGCCCCCCCACCGGTTCCCAAACGGTGGGGGGTCCAAGGCCGGTGGCTACCCCCACCAGTTCGAACCGGTGGGGGTACCCACCGGACCCCTCCCACTCTCTCTCTTCTCTCACCCTTATTAATTTAAAAAAAAAAAAAAAAAATGAAGAAGAGAGAGGCAAACCGGTGGGTACCCCCCACCTCAAGGATTCAACGGTGGCAACCCCCACCTCAAAGTCCCACGGTGGGTACCCCCACCGGTTGAGGCCCCCATGGCCTATAAATTCCCCCCAAGGGGTAAGAACCCCATGCCCATTTGGCCTAAAATTTCCTAGGGGAAACTCTGCCCATTTGAAGACCAAATCCGGTGCTCTTGCCCGAATTTGCTGCGTTTGGAGGATATCTTTCGTCTCGGATGACTCTCTTCCTAAGGTTTATTCCTAAGAAGAAGCTTTGCCGAATTTATATTGTAAAATTGCCATTTTATAAGACGGGATTATGCCGAAATGATGAATGAAATACTAATATTGTTCTTTGAGCATATATGTGTGCATGTGTGTTCATGAATCTATTACTTAAGTAACACTATGTTATTATATTTTTATATACATAATTAATTAGTTTAATAACTAATTAAAATGCATAAGTACATAATTAAATATTCTTGGCCTCACCTCATACATAATTAAACCTAAACTCATAATCAAAACTCAATAATGAAACATTGAGACATAAAATAATATACTTAAGTTAAAAAATGACTTAAATACCCCCCATGCTTAATTAATTAATAAAATCTGTAAAAATTATTTAAAATCAGTAAAATGAATATAAAAATAAAAAAAAATCTGCAAAAACCAGTAATACTCAGTAAAAATCAGAAAACCAAATCCGAAAATTACATGAACCCAAAAATATGACTTAAATATCCTTCATATATCTAACTAATTAATAAAAATCAGTAAACTTAATAAAAAAAATCAGTAAAAATCAGTAAAAAAATAGAGAACCAAATCTGAAAATATATAAAATTTCCAAACTGACCAAAATGCCCCCTAGAACTTAATGAAATTACAAAAATACCCTCACCCATGATAAAAATCTGTAAAAATCACAGCAAATTCCTAAAAAATATCAAAAATCTCTCCTATGCCCAAAATACCCTCCAAACTTTAATAAGATACGTAAAATTACCAAAATACCCTCAGTATGATAAAAATAAATAAAAATCTCAGAAAAATATAAAAATAGACTATAAGTCTAATAAACCCGATTTAAGGTAAAATTACCAAAATACCCCTATAACTTAAATATGTCTAAAATGATCCTAAAATACATCCTAAGGGTTTTTCAAGTTTCCCTAAAATGCTAAAAAACTTAAAGTGACCATAATACCCCTATATCCTCTAATTTGGCATAATTACAAAAATATTCTTATGGGTCTTAAATACTTGGAATCAATCCAGATAACTCGGAGTCAATCCAAAATCTCTTAAAAAGTCCCCCAATCAATTATAAACCCATCCTAGACTTGGGTGAGGCCAAGAGCTTAATCTAAAACATATCTTCATATGAATGTGCTGCCTGTAGTAGTAGTGTTGCATGTTATAAGGGCATCAACGAACGGTTAATCAAGGATTGTCGAGCGGTTGCTTGCGTAATTAACACTGACTGAGGTCAGTGCAGAGAGGTCATATACTCGGATCTTCGCTTGATCCGAAGTTCCGGACTCCCTGAGGGCTAATCCCAAACTCTCATAGTCTAATAAATAAAACCAACCTATATTTCTCCAAATGAAAACAAAAAGACACAAAACGATAGGATTTTTTAAATCAAAATCCGATAGGAGAGACAGCTAGGTTAGGTTCCAAACAGATGGCACGCCCGGTGGGACCTCTCTTTCCCTTCAGCTCTCCGTCTGGTGATGCCCTCACCACAACTCTATTACTAACTTTGTCATGTCTTATACAGGTGATCGAGTTTCTGCTTAAAAGACGACGATGGCGGCAAGTGTCACGTATGACCCACTTGTGGTGGCGACCCACGCACGGTGTGGATATCTAACCACGCCAACATGCTTCGGGGACTTCCCCGCGGTGATTAGATCTCCATACTTTCTGGGGGTCGTTCCGGCACCGGAGCTTGTTCTGGAAAAGAAGAAGAAGAGGTGCGCTTCTCGCGCCAGAAGAAGCTACAACGGCGGCCGATGTAGGCGAGTGCTCGCCGTCAATACCATTAGCATATCTCCAACTTCCTCGTCCAACAGGAGGCAAAAGCGGAAGGTTCTAACCGCAAGCCCGTCCAGGACGGGGAAAACTATATTAGTGGGGAACCTGCATGTTCATCTGGAGGGCGGGCAACCCATCATTCCTAAGAGCCATCATATCCTGACAGTTCCTGTCCAGAATCGGTTCGGGATTCTACCGAAAGTTTGCCAAGATGGGGCAACGTTCAAAAAGAAGAAAAAGACTCCAAAGGCCCCTGCTCGTCGGGAGCCAATAATTATACCAGAGCATGCCATGTCTCGAACAGGGGGCAATACTATGCCCCGAGCAGGGGGCAACTCCATGCCTCAGAATGGGGGCAAATCTATGCCTCGGGTTGGGGGCAATCCATCGGAAGATAGGAGCCTCCGTATAAAAGAAATGTGGGGAACCAAAGAGGAAGTCCGCAAAATTCGCCAGGTTAGGGTCACTCTAGTAGAACAACAGTCCAACAGCTCGTAGAGCCTGAGGGGCAGATAACCAACCCAGCTACCCAACCTTATTCCCTGCGAGGTCAAAAGGGAAAAGGTGCCTATAAGACACATGAGCAAGTCCGACAGCGGACATCTGTTCTCGAGCGATTGGGCGCATTGGTCCGATCGACTCACAAAAAGAAGAGAACTGCCAGAATGACAAAGAATGACATACGGGTCTACACATGCTACACCTCCAGTATCACCAACCGGCACCTTGCCAGAAGACCCAAATGATATTATCAATCTGATGCAACGGGACGGACCCATAACCCGTCAAATGAAGCAGGCTATGCGCTTGCTGAATCGAGGAAGCAAAGGGGCAGAGCCACCCCAAATTGGCAGTAGCAATGCTACTGGAGGAACTGATGAAAGCAGGGCAAATGCTTCAGATATCGAAGCCGCTTCAGAACAACCTCAAGATCAAATACAGCCTCAGACTATGGTAGAGATGAAGCAAGAAAATCAACAACTCAGAGCCTTACTCTATGACCTAATACAAAGGATGGAGGAGCAGCAAAGGGTAGCTCAAGTCCCCCCAGTAAATGCATCACCTCCAAAGGCAGTGCCTATGCCAACGGTGATAAGACCGCAAGCTGCAGAGGTCAACTTCAACCATGATGAGATACAAGAAGATCAGGTTGTGGAGCCCAATAATAATGATCAGCAATCCCATACTTCTGCTGATGATGCTACAGCGTTGCAGAAGCATCTTATCGAGCAAATTGTTAAAGTCAAGATGGCAGAACAAGACGACAGAATAGGCACATTTGACTTATACAAAGTGTCATTCCCAGTACATCATATGTTCAAGAAGCTCCCACAAGATCACAACAAGTGCCCCAAGTTTACCAAGTATGACGGGGAAGGCTCGGCCCAAGAGCATATTGCCCACTATATGAGTGACTTGGGAGAGCTGGCTACTGATGACGCCTATCTTATGAGGTTCTTTTCTACCTCTCTCACGGGCACTGCATTCCAATGGTATGCAAAGTTGAAGCATAACTCTATCAACAGTTGGGAGGAAATGCAGAAAAAGTTTCTTGACCGCTTCAAGGTGTCGGAACGAAAGGTCACCATCACTGAATTGGTGACACTAAAGCAAGACAGGAATGAATCCGCCACCAACTATATCAAAAAATGGCGGAACCTCTGCATGAAATGCGACAATCCGCCGACCCAAGAGGATGAGGAGCGATTGTGCAAAAGGGGCTTAAAACCTGAAACAAGTGAAAAGCTGATTGGCGCAAATGTCAAGAACTTTGATCAGCTAAATAACATTGTGACGGAAGTCGAAATATTTTTCGCCGACCATCCAACCATTGCCTTCGTTGGGGGGAAGGTCTTAAAGAAGTAAAATATGGATACAGAAGAGGTCAATGCCGTAGACTTTGTCTCGGCTGTAGAGAATACAGGGGGCAAGAACAATGCAAATGCCTCAACATCTAATAAAAGGGGATCATATGCCACCCTTAATGAGAGAAGGAAAATGCCTTACTCTTTCGTCAAAGAGCATACAAGAGAGTTGTTTAACGTCTACATGCGGGCAAATCTCTTGATGCTATCTGAACCAAAAAGGCCAGCAAAAGTTGGTAAAATAAATGAACCCAACTATTACATGTACCATCGTATGTTGGGACATATAATAAAGGATTGTTATATCTGCAAAGGGGAAATTGAAATGCTCATCCGAGAAAGGGCCGTGGAGATGGGAAAATACCTGGTAGACCCGCCTCAGCCACATCGAATGCCCAGACAAACATTTGCAGCAAATGTCGTCCACATGGATGAAAACTCCTCAGAAGAAGAGCCTGCAAATAAGAATATAGATGCCCCTCGGAACAGGAAGTGATGCCATCATATCCTCCAGCGACCCCCACTTCTTAAGAGTCTATCATGGCAGCACTAGAGGAAATTCAGATGAGTATGTCACAGCTCTCCCATCAGCATGTTTCGCCAGAGCAAGAGGCAATACCATCATACGCTCCAGCGACTTCCACTCCAGAAGGGTCTATCATGACAATACTAGAGAAAATTCAGATAAGTCTGATATAGCTCTTTCACCAGCAAGTCTCACTGGAGCCAAAAAATAACTCCATCATATACTCCAGTAACCACCACTTTAGAGGGGCCCATCATGGCCGCATTGGAGGGGATTCAAGTGAGTCTGGGACAAATCTCTCATCAGCAGTATGAACTCACTCAGGTAATGGAAGGTCTTGCAAGGCAATGGACAGAAGTCCTGACAATGGACAGAATCAATAGGCCCTTCTTCTTTGAAGAGCCAAGACCAGAATGCAGCTGTCCTCTAAAGAAGAAGGGCAAACTTGTCATAGACTTAAATGAATCACCAGAAACCCAATACCGAGAGGGAATGGTGTTCAAATAGAAAGGTTGTGAAAGTCACGACAATACTCCAGAAGCCACCTTTGCAGTTAGACAAGGTTCCCGGGGAAAACAAGTTGTTGATACAGAAACAGGGATAAGTTTTAAAGATACTGAATCCCTGACAAAAAAGCTCAAGAGACAATACTCCTTCCCAAAGGAAAAGACCAAAGAACTCTTCGAGTTATGTATGAGCAGAAAAGCAATTGTTCTGCCCAAGCCAAAAAGGGAAGAAGAAATGCATCGGATAGATGCACCCAACTACTGTCCATACCAGCGCTTCATCACCCATCCAATTGAATGTTGTTTCATATTCAAAAATGAAGTAGAAAAGCTGATTCAAGAAGGAAAGATAAATATGGGGAAATACCTGGTGAATCCCCCACAGCCACATGCGATTACACATTGAGCGTAATTCGCAAAGCCATGAGCATTATAAAAAAAAAAATCATCATCCAGAAACTCACTAGGGTATGGCTCACAGAAGCCGTTCGTACCAAGTGTGTTCAAAATATATATATAGCCATACTACGGTGGGGGGAGAGCTCTCTCGGCCTGTCTTAGGCGGAGATCGAGTTTTTCCACATTCTTACTTAGGGAGGATATCAGAGTCGTCAATGACGAGAAAATCATTGGTGTCACTTTACATTGGATAAGTGGCACATAAATTATCCCATCAAGGGCTACGACCGAGGCGACGATGATGACGTCCTCCCGACTCGGCAAGGAAGTGGGAAACTCGATTTCTCACTTGATAGGGTCAGGAAGAGCATTTCACCCTCTTGGCTAAAATCATTCATTCCACCGGAAAAATATCTGTCAATAATTCATACCGAAATACCAAAGTCCTTGTGCCCTCGAGGAGGCGTCGTATCCTAAAATTCCCATTACCGCCCCAAAGAGGCGTTGTATCTTGAAATATCCAATTTTCGCCCCGAGAAGGCATTGTATCCCCAAAATCTCTATAGCCGCCCCGGAGAGGCGTTGTATCATAAAATTTCCATTTTTCGCCCCGAGGAGGCGTTAATCCTAAAATTCTCATTACCACCCCGAGGAGGCGTTGTATCCTGAAATCTCATTTTCCGCCCCAAGGAGGCGTTGTATCTTAAAAATCTCATTTTCCGCCCAAGGGAAGCGTGGTATCCTAAAATCCCATTTTCCGCCCCGACGAGGCGTTGTATCCTGAATTTTCCCTTGGCATACACTAATCCCACTGGCATGCCGCAGAGGGTTGAAAATTTCTTTTGCCCCGAGGAGGCATTGTATCCTAAAACTTTCTCATTTGCCCCTGCGAGGCGATACGAGAAACTTCCTTACATCCCTGGGAACAATATATCCCAAAATTCTCCCCATATATTATAGTCCCATCGGCGTGCCCATATATTATATAGTCCCATCGGCGTGCCGTAACGGGTCGAATCTGCCCCCGGGAGGCGTTATATCCCAAAATTGCTCCTGGTATACACCAGTTCCACTGATGTGCCACGAGGGGCTGAAATTCATATTTCGCCTACGGGAGGCGTTAAACTCCGGAATTCGCCTACAGGAGGTTTTAAATCCTGGAATTCATATTTCGCCTACGGAAGGCGTTAAACTCCGGAATTCGCCTACGGGAGGCTTTGAATCTCAAAATTCATATTTCGCCTACGAAAGGCTTTGAATCTCGGAATTCATATTTCACCTACGGGAGGCTTTAAATCCTAGAATTCATATTTCGCCTACGGGAGGCTTTGAATCACGGAATTCATACTACGCCTACGGGAGGCATTAAATCCCGAAATTCATATTTCGCCCTACATGAAACTTTAAATCCTGGAATTCATATTTCGCCTGCGGCAGGCGTTAAACTCCGGAATTCGCCTACGGGAGACTTTAAATCCTGGAATTCATATTTCGCCTACGGGAGAAGTTAAACCTCGGAATTTTGCCCACTTGGGAGGCAGATATAACCCAGAAAAGGCCAATTTTTTCCTTTTTGCCCATGGGAGGCATTATATCCCAAAATTCAACTAATTGTCTTGCGCCCCCGGGGGAACAGTATCTCAAAATCTTCGGTCTTCGGGAGCCGTTTGTATCACAAATCCACGGCTACCTTGAGCCCCGTTTTCTCGAAAACCTATATATAATTCATTATCGGTTCTCAGAGAAGACTCAGTTCCCTACAGATATTTCTTAGTGGCTCACAGGGAAGTCTCAGTTCCCTACATATATTCCTTATCGGTTCTCAAGGAAGACTCAGTTCCCTACATAAAATTCCTTATCGGTTCTCAGGGAAGACTCAGTTCCCTACATATATTCCTTATCGGTTCTCAGGGAAGACTCAGTTCCCTACAGATATTTCTTAGCGGCTCACAGGGAGGCCTCAGTTCCCTACATATATTTCTTAGCGGCTCACAGGAAAGTCTCAGTTCCCTACATATATTCCTTATTGGTTCTCAAGGAAGACTCAGTTCCCTACATAAAATTCCTTATCGGTTCTCAGGGAAGACTCAATTCCCTACATATATTCCTTATCGGTTCTCAGGAAAGACTCAGTTCCCTACAGATATTTCTTAGCGGCTCACAGGGAGGCCTCAGTTCCCTACGGATATTTCTTAGCGGTTCACAGGGAAGACTCAATTCCCTACATAAAATTTTTTATCGGTTCTCAGGGAAGACTCAGTTCCCTACAGATATTTCTTACCGACTCAAAGGGAGGCCTCAGTTCCCTACATATATTCCTTATCGGTTCTTAGGGAAGACTCAGTTCCCTACATATAATTCATTATCAGTTCTCAAGGAAGACTCAGTTCCCTACAGATATTTTTAGCGGCTCAAAGGGAGGCCTCAGTTCCCTACATATATTCTTTATCGGTTCTCAAGGAAGACTCAGTTCCCTACATATAATTTCTTATCGGTTCTCAGGGAAGACTCAGTTCCCTACAGATATTTCTTATCGGTTCTCAGGAAAGACTCAATTCCCTACATATAATTCCTTATCGGTTCTCAGGGAAGACTCAGTTCCCTACAGATTTTTCTTAGCGGCTCATAGGGAGGCCTCAGTTCCCTACATATATTCTTTATTGGTTCTCAGGGAAGAGTCAGTTCTCTACAAATATTTCTTAGCGGTTCTCATGGAAGACTCAATTCCCTACAAATATTTCTTAGCGGTTCTCAGGGAAGACTCAGTTTCCTACAGATATTCATTATCGGTTCTCAGGGAAGACTCAGTTCCCTACATATATTTCTTAGCGGCTCACTGGGAGACCTTAGTTCCCTACAAATATTCCTTAGCGGTTCTCAGGGAAGCCATAATTCCCCACCGAACAAAAATAATAATAAAAAAAAAATGAGACTTAAAATGAGGTGCCCCGACGGACTTAATCGATCTCGTCCTCAAAGAGATCGGTTAAGGGTAAAAATGTCTTATACCCAGCTAAGGTGAAAATCCGAAAGGGCACCTTAGGCAAAATCAGGTAACCCCGCTGTGTGAAAACCTACAAGGGCGCACAGGCAAAAATAAGAGGGGGCTAATGCTGGCGAAAACCTGAAAAGGCGGTAGTATTAGTTATTAAAAAAAAAAAAAAGAGAAAGAAAGAAAGAAAGAATACAGGCAACATACAACAAAGAGTTCATACCACTCAAGTTTGGCATAGATCTTCAGAAATAATATACTAAAGCAATTGTAGAGCTCGAGATGAGCACGCGGGACAATTCGAGTTCTTCGACAAAAGAGGAGGCAACAAGAATTACAATAGAAAAATAATAGATCAACTCTGGCCCAGGGAAGATCCATGTCCCGCCAGAGACTGCAATAGACTATCTACCAGCAAATGGAAAACTTCAAGCCTTTGAAGAAATTCGGCTCCATCTCTGGAGCGCTAGTCGAAGTTATGATCAATGACTGCCACAAAATAGAAGTTCTTCCTCCAAACAAAGCTTCAAGAATGTGTGCTTGCAGGCGCAGAGCAGCAATCTAGGCGTTCGCGATACTAGCAAGGACAATACCCTTCTGATATTGAAGCATAAGAGTCTCCGCAATCCGAGCTGCATTGTCTGCCTCGATAGTTTCAATCTTGGCCCACTTTGGCGAAAGGCTTCTCGACAATTGGTGGGACTGGAATATCATCCCCGTGCCCTGTCATAGGAGGAACTCCTGTGTAGGCCATGAGGACAAAGACAACAAGCTACAAGAAGATAGAGAGATGAAATCAGTGTCAGAGAGCTGCAATAAAAGTCTCAAAAAACAAAAATCAACCAAGTCCTAATGAAGTCATAGGACAAAGTCAAATTACTATGAACCACTTATTAGGCCAGTCCAGAACGTTTCGTGCGGAGCTCTTGGAAATGCCAATATAAGGTACTGATACACCAAGATAAAGCAAATGTCGGAAGAATTAAATGACTCGCCTGTGTATTCTTAAGGAGTCTCCATGTCATGAAGGCCAAGAGATCTCACAGAATCTAAGTAAACGTCAAAAGATTTGAACGACATCAACTCTCGGGGAACCTCCAAGTCATGAAGGCCAAGAGGATTCCCATAATCAAAGAGGTTGGACACTTTCAAATACATCCGAAAAGTCGAAAAGTTATGAAAATAAGACTTCCTGGGCGTATTTTGAGATGTCTATGTACCAAAATTAAGGGTCATCAGGACCCAGATAAACTCAGATGGAGCATACGCATAGCAAACCGAAGCGATGTGTCGCCCGACATATACGAGACGGCGGTTGACTTCTCCTAATACTCATAAATATATAAGGCAAGACACAGGAATTCATCATTACAGTGCCGACATGTCGTGTGTAGGGGTTCTCAAGCACGCAAAATGAGGTTTCTTGTAGCCAAATGAGGCAGGAGACATGCACCGTCGTCTTCACTTCCAACACATGTCCCGTGGGGGGCATTTGTTGGGCCTTTTTTTAATAAAGAGTGGGGAGAGGAGAAGCCCCCCCCCACCGGTTCCGAACCGGTGGGGGGTCCAAGGCCGGTGGCTACCCCCACCAGTTCGAACCGGTGGGGGTACCCACCGGACCCCTCCCACTCGCTCACTATCCCTCTTCTCTCACCCTTATTAATTTATAAAAAAAAAAAAAATGAAGGAGAGAAAGGCAAACCGGTGGGTACCCCCCACCTTAAGAATTCCGATGGGTACCCCCCACCTCAAGGATTCAACGGCGGCAACCCCCACCTCAAAGTCCCACGGTGGGTACCCCCACCGGTTGAGGCCCCCATGGCCTATAAATTCCCCCCAAGGGGTAAGAACCCTATGCCCATTTGGCCTAAAATTTCCTAGGGGAAACTCTGCCCATTTGAAGACCAAATCCGGTGCTCTTGCCCGAGTTTGCTGCGTTTGGAGGATATCTTTCGTCTCGGATGGCTCTCTTCCTAAGGTTTATTCCTAAGAAGAAGCTTTGCCGAATTTATATTGTAAAATTGCCATTTTATAAGACGGGATTATGCCGAAATGATGAATGAAATACTAATATTGTTCTTTGAGCATATATGTGTGCATGTGTGTTCATGAATCTATTACTTAAGTAACACTATGTTATTATATTTTTATATACATAATTAATTAATTTAATAACTAATTAAAATGCATAAGTACATAATTAAATATTCTTGGCCCCACCTCATACATAATTAAACATAAACTCATAATCAAAACTCAATAATGAAACATTGAGACATAAAACAATATACTTAAGTTAAAAAATGACTTAAATACCCCCCATGCTTAATTAATTAATAAAATCTGTAAAAATTATTTAAAATCAGTAAAATGAATATAAAAATAAAAAAAATTCTGCTAAAACCAGTAATACTCAGTAAAAATCAGAAAACCAAATCCGAAAATTACATAAACCCAAAAATATGACTTAAATATCCTTCATATATCCAATTAATTAATAAAAATCAGTAAACTTAATAAAAAAATCAGTAAAAATCAGTAAAAAACAGAGAACCAAATCTGAAAACATATAAAATTTCCGAAATGACCAAAATGCCCGTAGAACTTAATGAATTTACAAAAATACCCTCACCCATGATAAAAATCTGTAAAAATCACAGAAAATTCTTTAAAAATATCAAAATATCTCCTATGCCCAAAATACCCTCCAAACCTTAATAAGATACGTAAAATTACCAAAATACCCTCAGTATGATAAAAATAAATAAAAATCTCAAAAAAATATAAAAATAGACTCTAAGTCTAATAAACCCTATTTAAGGTAAAATTACCAAAATACCCCTATAACTTAAATATGTCTTAAATGATCTTAAAATACTCCTAAGGGTTTTTCAAGTTTCTCTAAAATGCTAAAAAACTTAAAGTGACCATAATACCCCTATATCCTCTAATTTGGCATAATTACAAAAATATTCTTATGGGTCTTAAATACTTGGAATCAATCCAGATAACTTGGAGTCAATCCAAAATCTCTTAAAAAGTCCCCCAATCAATTATAAACCCATCCTAAACTTGGGTGAGGCCAAGAGCTTAATCTAAAACATATCTTCATATGTATGTGCTGCCTGTAGTAATAGTGTTGCATGTTATAAGGGCATCAACGGACGGTTAATCAAAGATTGTCGAGCGGTTGCTTGCGTAATTAACACTGACTGAGGTCAGTGGAGAGAGGTCATATACTCGGATCTTCGCCTGATCCGAAGTCCCGGACTCCCTGAGGGCTAATCCCAAGCTCTCATAGTCCAATAAATAAAATAAATAAAACCAACCTATATTTCTCCAGATAAAAACAAAAAGACACAAAACGATAGGATTTTTTAAATCATAATCCGATAAGAGAGACAACTAGGTTAGGTTCCAAACACCCTCTCCCCTGAATCTGAGGTTTTAGGACTACATCTAGCACCAACTTTTTTGTATTTACTTTTCAAGGGATTCAGGGATTACATTATCACCCATAATCGGGATCAGTAATGACCAATTTTCCAATCAAATCAGCCAATTCAGATAAGAATATCATCGCTCCAGGAGGGGGAGCTTTTGAAGTTCTCATATCTAGATTCAGCCAGCATTTGGGCCTGATCAGACCACTTTCAGACAAAGTTGGTAGGGAACCAGATGTTCCTAGGTTTGGCAATGTACCATTCCAGATCATATTGGCCAACTAGGTTAGAATTGACCAACTCTACAAGCCATTTTCTGACGAGCTATGGTCCTCCCATCAAAGCAATCTTTTCTTTCCTGCTCATGTGAGATAAACATCAAGTCAACTAAACAATCAATTGTAAGGGAAACTCTTCAAGTGAACACAATAACAATCAAAAGTAAATGGGTAAATGCCACTCAATGGACTCTTGTGAGCACAGTAGAAGCATAAACACCATTCACCACTATGATGTAGCTAATGTAGCTAAATTACACGTGTTATGCTCCATATACATGTATGAGATGCTGCATTTCACCATGCTCTTAGGATTCATCCCATATATATTAGTTGCAATTTTTTTCCCTCTTCAAAATCTCAAATCTCCACCCACATTGACAGGAATACATTCTTACCATAATCATCATCATCATCAGAGCCTGATTCCATTACTTGGGGATTAGCAACATGGATCCTGTCCTGCCATTTAATCCATCTAATGTGATGTTTGTAGTAAAGCCTAGGAAGGTCATGTCCTTTCTTATTACGTCCGACCATCTCATTTTAGGCCTACCCTGAGTTCTCTTATATTATTACTATACTAGTTAGATAAAAAACTGTCTGTACCAATAAGTATGGATTGCATACATTTACTTTAAAGATGAATACGGACAGGCAACATTCATAATCAGATTGAGAGCTTTTATTTTGTTGAATGAGAATTTACTTCAAACCGAACCTGCAAATTAGCTTTTTGGATTTGAAGCCACCAAGCCAATAGTGACCAATAAGAACGTGAGTGTCCAAGCATCAAAATGCATCAGGGATTTATTTTCTTTCTAAAGGAAGAATTGGAACAACAGGATTGGAACAGCCAAGATATTAAGCTCATGTTTTAGGAAGAAAACTTACCAAACTTTTCAAGGAACCGTAATGCTTTTTCTAAAAAGGATGGACCCCCATCAATATCCTCAAGCGCAAGCAAAATTGGTCGTCCAACAACCATTGACTTGACAGGACGCTTGTCTCTCCCTGTGTAAACTTCCTCTTAGAAAAAGCCATATTGGAATGAAGGAAAGGACTAAAAGCAGTTATGATTATTCATGCAATAATAGAATATGAATGTAAGTAACCCAAACATTGTTCCATGGATCCTTCGAATGCATCAGCAGTGTCGTTGCGAAATATTCCATTATGCCCCATAACAAGAGCGGCATTTGGTGCTTGTGCCAGCGCAAGCTCAAGGGCAGTTTTCCACTCAAACAAGTCCTCTGACGTCTCTGCCTATCATAATTATAGACAATAACATGACAAACATAAACAATGCTGCTCATTCACCAGCAACTGAGGAGAAAGCAAATCACAAGCTTAAAGAAGCACCTTAAGAGTGAAAGCCCGTCCATCACGTCCATCAGGAAACAGAACAGTCAATAACTTTTTGTCCTCCCTGACCACCACACTGAAAATAGAAAAACTTAAACTTGAAACTGCATACAAAAGGATGGCAAACTCTAGGATGAACTATACTGAGGATACAAACCTCCCAGAGTTGTTTAGGTCAATGCCCCCTAAAGTAAGATTTACTTCACCTCCTCTCAGGGGTAGTGCACTCTGCAGGATATCCAAATTTCAGTGCCAACAACTGCAGAAAGTGTAACTAATGGCATGGTGCAATAACTTTATTAAAAAAATGCATTCTGCAATATGACTCAGTATCTCACTGTATTTCTGTTTCCACAATTTATCAAGAAAAATAGAACGTGAAGGAAACAGACGAAGAAATGAGGGAGAGGGAGGGAGGGGGGAGAACAAAAGAGAGAAACGGAAACAGCAGGAAAAGAAGGAGAACAAGAAAAGAGAGAGGGAGCTATGACAGAGTGAATAGGGTTAGCATTTGTGGAGTTCCACCTTCCCTAACCTAACCGTTAACAGGAGTTCCTAGACCTCTGCATCGTTGCAGATAACCAGTTTGATTTTTAATGAACTCTTCCATTCCAGATGACTGAATAAGTCCAGATAGCAATATCTGGCTGCGATCATAAAAAAGATGCTAATCTAGGTAAAGACTTTTGCATGAATAACCTTGATAATTTTTTATTTACATAAAATTACTTCCCAAAATCTTAGTGTCATTAGTACACTCTTTAGAGAAGGACCATGCCCTGATTATGTTTTCCAGCATTGCTCAAGGGACATATAGGTGAACTCACTGTAAGAGGGGTATTCATGACAGTAATGGGGCATACATGCCATGTTTCTCTCCAAGGAGGATATTCATGATGTGTTTATTTTTTTGGAAGAAAATTATGGTGTATACCACCAATTTCATTAAGCATAAAGAGAAGCAGCACAACCAGGTAAGGTAAGCAGAGGTTCCTCACCTAAAAAGACAGAAAAACAAAGGAAACAAACCAAAGTACTAAGAAAACAAAATACTGCTCTTAAATATCATGAATTGCCTGTTTCCTTTTGTCCACCGGTACTCCAAGGATGAATCTTCCCCATTGGTAAATGAACATGGCTGCTTGAAAGCATATATTCTCAACATATACTCCGCTTCCTTTGAAAGTGTAATCATTCTGATGCCTCCAAATACTCCAGCAGATTGTGTGGGGGACCATAAGAAGAAGTTTGGTTTGTAATCTTGTAGTTCCAGCACTACGATGTTGCCTGAATGTTGTCCACAAATCCTTTATGCTGTGAAAATTCATATGAATACCCAGAATAGAAGAAATAATTCTCCACATCTCCCTGCTAATATGACACTCTGTAAAAAGATGATCAATATTCTCCTCGTGTAAACCACACATGGGACATTCTACATCTGTATCCACAGCCCATTTCCTTCTACACACTTTAGAGAAGAGTCTCTTCTGGAAGAGTAACCACATGAAAGCCTTCACTTTGAAAGGAGACTTAACCTTCCATGCTTCAGAATATCAATTATAAGCAGGTAATGATCCTTCAATCTTTGCATACAAAGATTTAACCGAAAAAATTCCATTCTTTCCTGTCCATATTAAATTCATCCCTCTGTCCACTTCTATCTGATAATAATTTAGCAACTCAAGGAGTGCTAAATAGTCTTCCAATACACTATCTTTGAGGCCTCTTCTTAAAGTAACATTCCACTGTATCCCATCTCCTTCCTGCTGGTAATAATCACTAACAGTAGCCCATTCTCGGACAGCTAGGCGGAATAAGGAGGGAAAATTAATTTTGAGCCTAAACTCCCCTATCCACCAATCCTGCCAAAAAAGATATTGCGACCATTGCCAACATGAATCTTGAACCCTTGATTGACCCATTGTGCTGATTTCAAAATACCTTGCCATATTGGGAACATCTTTGACACACTTCCATCATACAGGTAAAATTTACCAGCTTCTCCATAGTACTTGGCACATACAGTTTTCCTCCACAACTTATCTTCATTGGAAAGCAACTCAGCCAGCCATTTACCCAACAAGGAAAGGTTCATATAAACCAGGTTCTTGACCCCCAACCCCCCCTTGCTTTACTGGAGTACAAACTTTGCTCCATCTGACCAATGGAGTACCCTTTCCATCAGAGTTGTTACCACCCCACAGGAAGTTTCTTCGGATCTGTCAATTTTATGCTGCACTGATTTTGGCATTAAAAAGACTGATAGGTAATGTAAAGGATCAGAAGAAAGAGCTGAATTATGGAGAACTATTCCCACCCACCCACCCCCCAAACCAAAGTCAGATTCCTAGCCTTCCACTTTGACAATTTCTTTTGCATTCTCAACACCAGAGGATTCCAGTCAGATATCTTTAAAGGTGACACTGCTAAAGGCAGTCCCAAGTAGTGAATAGGGAAACTCTCCACTTTGCATCCCATCAGGCTGGCACATTCCTCAATAATTTCCACCTGCATATTAATTCCCACAATTGAACTTTTGTCATAATTTATCTTCAAACCAGAAATATATTCAAAATTCTTTGGAATGAACAGAAGATTCAGAATTTGATCAACCCCTCCTTCCAAGAAAAGAAAGTGTCATCAGCATATTGCATGAGACGCAACAATCTGAGTTCTGACTTCTGAGAATTGAAACTCCTCTGATCCACCTTTGTTCTTCTACTTTCTTGCACATTCTACTGAAAACATTGGCCAGTAGAATGAACAAATATGGAGATAATAGAATACCCTTCCCATCAGAGTTGTTACCATCCCACAGGAAGTTTCTTCGGATCTGGTCAATTTTATGCTGCGCTGCTTTTGGCATTAAAAAGACTGATAGGTAATGTAAAGGAACAGAAGAAAGAGCTGAATTCAAGAGAACTATTCTCCCTCCCCCCCAACCAAAGTTAGATTCCTAGACTTCCACTTTGACAATTTCTTTTGCATTCTCAACACCAGAGGATTCCACTCTGCATCCCATCAGGCTGGCACATTCCTCAATCATTTCCACCGGCATATTAATTCCCACAATTGAACTTTTGTCATAATTTATCTTCAAACCAGAAATGTATGCAAAATTCTTCAGAATGAACAGCAGATTCTGAATTTGATAAACCCCTCCTTCCAAGAAAATGAAAGTGTCATCAGCATATTGCATGTGAGACACAACAATCTGAGTTCTGAGAATTTAAACTCCTCTGATCCACCTTTGTTCTTCTACTTTCTTGCACATTCTACTGAAAACATTGGCCAGTAAAATGAACAAATATGCAGATAGTGGGTCGCCCTGCCCCTTGAACTCTCAAAATATCCTGTAACCTGTCCATTGATTAACAAGGAAAAAGAAGCTGTTACAAGGCAGTCTTTCAGAATATGCAGCCATTCAGCCGGAAATTCATGAATCTTCAAAACATTCCACAAACAATTCCATGACACCCTGTCGTAAGCTTTATTGAAATCGATTTTGATTAGGAGCCCTTGTTTCCTACTCTGCTTCAAGGAGAAAAGAACCTCAGGGGAAGTAAGGAAAGCATAAAAAAGTTTCCTGCCAGTCACAAAAGCCTGTTGATTTTCTTCTATGAGCTTGCCAATAACTGCACCCAAATGAGTAGCCAACACCTTTGTTAACATTTTACAAGACCCATTTAACAAACTGATTGATGGGTCAAAAATCTCTCAGCTCCACTGCTTCTTCCTTTTTAGGTAACAGCACCAAGAGAGTCTTGTTCACGAATTCCCCACCTTTCTTTGACTGAAATCAATCCTTGGCTGCCTTTATCACATCTGCTTTAATAGACTCCCAGAAAATTTGATAAAAGAACATGGGGTATCCATCTGGTCCTGGTGCCTTGTCTCCACCTAAACTGAACACTGCTTCTCTATCTCCCCATCTGCAAGTACTGCAATTAAAAAGTGCTTATCATCTTGACCCAATTTATGTACATGAGTATAGTAGCACTGTGGGTACCCTCTATTCTCAGCTGAAAATAATTTCTGATAGAAGTTAACCATTTCAGCTTTGATAACATTATCCTCGTACGCCCAACAGTGATCAATCTTCAGGTTGGATATATATTTCTTCTGCGTCTCCCACTGCCCATCATATGAAAGAAACAAGTGTTATTGTCACCATCTTTGAGCCATAGGGCTCTAGATCTTAGTCTCCATCTAGACTCCTCTTCCAAGTTCCATTCAAAAAACCTGAGTTGGAAATTAGTCAATTGAAATTTCTCCTGATGCGTCAGGACCCTCTGTTCTTGAAGTTTTTCCAGTCTGCTAATAACATCTAGCATCTCCAGTTTCTCCTTCCTGTTTGCTGCCAAGCAACAGCCCATCTTTTAAATTCCTTTTTTCAGATTTCGTAATTGAATCACCAACTCCTTCATTCCACCTTGTAATGTACCAATCTGCCAAAAATTACAGACCAATGTTTTGAACTCCTCATTCTCCAACCATGAGTTCTCTAACCCAAAAGGCCTGTTAACTGTTTGAAGTCCACCAGCATCAACAATTAAAGCACAATGGTCAGAGACTGTTCTGTGTTGACAAAGCAATCTAGAAGCCCGATAAAGCTCTTCCTACCTACCATCCCTAGACATAGAAAGCAATTTCCTCGAATTGCACCGGGAAAACTTCTGGCTAGTCAGAGGCAATTCCAGCAGTCCCCTTTCATCCACCCAATCATTGAATTCTGACATTCCTTTGGTGATTCTTCCTCTCCTGTTCCTTTCAGATGGGCATTTAACTTCATTAAAATCACCCATTATACACCATGGAGATCAACATCATGCTGACACAAAGCTAATTCTTCAAACAACTCTCCTTTCATATACGAATTCGACAATATACTGCTGAAAGCATCCACCCTGACCCTCGAGCAACTGAAACCAAACCAACAGTGACTGAAAATTCGCCCACCTTAAGAAGTCTGCCAGACCACTTTTGAGTATCCCATGCCACCAATATGCCACCTGAACTCCCTTCTGCACTCCTAAACGCAAATTCATTAAAGGTAAATCCTGTGATAGAGGTTCTGCTCAAAGGTTGCAATTTTTGTCTCCAGCAAATAAATAACGTTAACTTGACATATCTTAACAAACTCTCTCACTGCTACCTTCTTGACATGGCCATTCAGTCCCCTGATGTTCCATGCAGCAATCTTCATTAAAGATTTGTAATAATACCCTTCTGCTTCAGCCTTCTAGCCTTTGTTCCTGTAATAGTGTCACTAGAGCCTCCCAATAGACTCTGTAGTTCTCGAACACCTACGTTCATAGTACTTCTCTGAGCTCCTTGCCTCCGTTCATCCTCTGCACATGTCTTCCATAATTCTCTCTACTGGCCCACCTGGCTCTGTAAATGCAACCCCAGCATATCTGCTTTCTCCACGATCTGCGAGTCATACCAGCCAACAAGGAAACAGGCATGATCTGCTTTCCCTGCTGCTACCTCCTCCTTATCAGGGGAAGGAGAATCTTGCTGGAGATTTGCTGTGTTAAATGCATTGTTTTTTTGGGAAAGTGACAGAGGAAGCTGGGAAAATGTGGGGAGCCTGCAACCAAGAAGTTTGTGTACCCGGAATCCGACTGGCGTCGCGATTAGATGCACTGCAATCTTCTTGGCACTCCACCCCCCGTGATGGTGTATCCTCCGGAGGAAAGTTGCCAAGGACCTCAATGTTTCCTTCTTTGTTTTGAGAGCTCGAAATCAGCCTTTGATCACACCAAGATTCGCCTTCGAGCTGTGATCGAGGAAGCTTCGAAGGGAAGTTGTGGTCTTCCGCCGATGATCAAGGCTGAGATTCGGGCCCCTTCACTGACGCCTTCCTCTGAAGGCGCCTGTAAACCCTAGTTTTTCCCATTCTTTCTTGCCTCGGGTTCGAACAGACACCCTTAACAACCTTGGATGTGAAGGCTTCCACAGCTTCCTGCCACCCTAAGTTTGCTGTAAAGACGTCCTTGCCCTCACTTTCAAGTCGAACTGCAGAGGTAAGCTTGTCAGAACCAGCCAAAAGATCGACTTCACCTGAACTAACTGGATCAACTGAACTTAGACTGATCCGATCGACCAGTTCATCAGCCCGAACTGTCGTCTTCAACCTCCAGATGTCCCCGTTCCACCTCTGCTGGCCTTACACTGTCCATACGCCTGAACCACCTCGCTATACATCCACATACAGCCTTTTCCACTAGGATCTTGAACCATTTCCTCCACCACCTTTACCCATTAATATTTATTCTGCCAATGAAACTTGATAAACTTTGGCAACAACACCTTATGATCAACTTCAACGTGAACTCTTGCAAATTCCAGATTTAACCAGTGAATGGTTTTTCTATCGACCTCCTTCATCAACCCTAAAGGAGTAGTAATGGCCGCAAAGACATCAACATCCCACGAAGCAAGAGGCAACCCATAGATTCTACACCATATGGAACGAAACCCTGACTTCAACAGTGCTAGTTGCTGGGGACCAATCAGACCAAGATATATGAACTTCACCAAATCTTGATTCCTTAGAAGTAATAATCATTTTTCGAATCAGATGGGCACTCACTACGGACCAGGAAACAACTGCCTCCTGGACTCCAAACACCACACCTACATCCCCCAAAATTACCTTTCTCAAAGAACATTTTCAATCCATGTGATGATATAGTACCCTGTTTCACACAGGCAACCACCGACGAGGAACGGAAGGACACATTCCTCTCAAACGAGGAACATCAAGGAATATTTACTGGCTCCCGATCCACAATCTGGTGTCCTTCTTGATCAAACCAGAACCCCTGTTTCTCCGAAGCACGATACGCATACTTCAGCTGCTCAGTACAGTGATCGCTTCTATGTCCAATCCGCCTGCAAATCCAACAAATAAGAGCATTCCGGCATTGAGAGACTCTATGTCCTGCTTCAAGACACCTTGCACACCTACCGTAAAGCAAGGCTGGACCTCGACCACCAACAGAAGAAGATTTCCGATCCTTCGAACCAAAGAATTTGGTCTTAGGAAGATGAATACCGCCTTCTCCCCTCCCCCAGACAGATCCGCTGGAATTGAAACCTTCTGACTTACTGAATCCCTCTCCTCTCGTCCCTGCTGCTCCTCCCCCACCACTAAAACCAACACTCCCTCTGTTCTACTCTCTCATCTCCCTCTGATGAGAAAGCCCAGTCATCTCCCCACCGCCATCCTGCACCCTCCGCTCCCCCGCTTGCTCCGTTCGCTCGACTCTCCATCGACGGCCGCCATCCTGCATCCTCCGCTCTCCTGCTCGCTCCATTCCCTCCACTCCCCATCTCACTCCTCCAGAACGGGTATTCATGATGTTATGACTTCAAGAGATATTTTCACGTAAAGAAAAAATTATCTGGGTTATTCATGCAAATTATCCCATGTAGGAATTAGTCACTCCAAAAAGGAGCATCCATGGATGTTAAAAAAAAAAAAAAAAACACATTAGAGATATGTCACACAACCAATAAGAATTTTTCCCAATTAAACTTGTTACTAAACTGAATGGCCGACTCAAGGCTAAAGTTAGTGGATAGATAGGCCCATAAGTAAACTAGGCATGAGGTGGCTCATGACTACCCAGTACGGAACCAAATGATTTTCGCCAACCCCCCTCCTCCTATGACAAGCCTGCAAAGAGTCGAAAAGTAAGCAGCACACACAAAACCACAAGGACAAGTGGGAACAAACTGCCTCTGATACCATGTTATTGAACAGAAAATAGCGGGGCCCATGACTAATATAGGCATGAAGTGGCTAGTAATACCCAGTATGTGACTAAACAGCTTTTGCAGTGATGCTAAATAGTGCTTACAATTTTGTCCAAAAGGAATGTGGCATCACACAAAGGGCATTGTATATCATCAGGCAGCTGGAAGGCTTCCTTGAAACTCTAGGAATTTGGATCTCAAATCCTTAGTCACACACAGGTGATGGGACTAGACATATGATGAAAATAATCATGATCAATAAGAATGTTCCCAGGCAAGCAGTGGAACAAGAGGAGCATGGCCTGTAGTACTTCATTATATAATACAATGGAAGTATTATCCAAGGAAACATTCAAACCTTTTGAGTAAGTACCATGACAAAGGTTATTCAAATTTTCTTAAAAGAAACTGCACAGAAAATCATTCATAAAGGACCAACCGGATCATTTTTGAAAAAAACTAAGGATGTTCTTGTCAGGATGAACCAACGCTTCTTCCATGATTTCCAACCAATCCCTGCAACGTATCCACATAAACAGTTGCAAAACTATATTAAATATACTAAAAGATTATAATCACTGCTAAAAAAACTTCCTGTAGTAGAAGCCACAAATTATCATTTTTGTACAAGACAAGATGAAAATTTGAATCTTTCACAGGAAAATCTACGAGCATCCAGATCCAACATCTAGTTTTACTAGGCCAGAGAGAAAAAAAAAAAAGCATGGGCTCACTGTGATGACCTGGTTCATATTAACTTATAGGAGCCAGATTGGATCGCAGGGAATCAAATAAAAGAGCTCGTATATTTTCATGGGCTATTTAAAAAACAGTCAACTGTGCACATGCAGGAAGTGCTTAGGCATTCACCTCAACAGGAAGACAAGGTAGTCAATGGATTACATGCAGCCTGCTATCCCACCAACATATATGGATTGAAAGACAGGCTGAATCAGATGGGAGCAGCACAAGCTGGGTCAAATATTAAGGTGATCAGCTGATTCTAAAGAACAAATTAAAAATATAATACAAATGAGATGCTAAATGCTAAAATACACTGAAAAGTCAGAATCCCAATAGGAAAGCTGTCCATCTTATTTGCTGAAAACCTATCTTCATTGAAGACATGTATAGAGAGAGAGAAATGCTATTTATATCGTCTTGGTAGTTGGTACATTTTGGCCGTACCAAAATTTTATATCCTTACACCTGAAACCAAGGATTCAAACAAGAGGAGGAAAACAAACAGGAAACATGGAGAAACCACAGAGTGGTTTCTTATGCGTGGGAGGTGAAGAGCAGGACCTTTCGTGCACGAGAGGCTCCTAGTTTCAGATCCAACAGCTGAAATCCATGGATCTGGAATAGTCAACTTTAATAAGAGTCTGTTCATACTTTATCTCTCAACCATTACCCTCCATGAATTTTTAGGCGCTGCAACACTCGGATACAGTCTAACCACAGCAACTAGTTATACACATGCACACGCATACATATACATACATATAGAAAAATGCTACTGTGGTCCATAGTCAGACCGCATGGGACTTAACCCCCTGTCCCATGTTTAAAAAAAATCATAATAAAATTTAAAATATCCAATTACCCTCTCCACCCAAGGTTGTTCCCACTCTTTGGGGCTCAACTTTCATCATCTGATCATTAAATTCAACCGTAGCCGTCCGATCACAGGTTAGACACACACACACACACAAAAGGTCCTGTAGTTCATCTCACAGGTTTTAAACCAG
The DNA here is from genome assembly GCA_030544215.1 of Zantedeschia hybrid cultivar. Lineage (NCBI taxonomy): Eukaryota > Viridiplantae > Streptophyta > Magnoliopsida > Alismatales > Araceae > Zantedeschia > Zantedeschia hybrid cultivar. The sequence continues at coordinate 73,868,296 of JARZZO010000005.1, read as the reverse complement.
GTTAGACATTAGAAGCGAGTAAGTGTACCTTAGGGCTGGTAGGCCAGTTTGGGATTGTTATGACCAAAGTTTCCTCATAATTGCTTTAATTTATTTCTGGTTTTGATTGATTTTTATGAACTTTCCTTTGTTTTCATGTGTTAAGGGCATTTGTGACATTTTCACAAAGTGTAGGTCATTTTAAGAGAATTTGAGTCAAATAATGCCTTTTCGTGATTTTCAAGACTCACTTTTTATTCTTACAGAATTTTTATTTCTTACAAATTTTTAGAGGGCTGAGGGAATTTTGATCATTTGACATTAAGTTCAAATTTCAATAATTAAAGGGTACGAAGCTTAGGGTTTGGGGCTTGTTTGAAGTGTTTTCTTCATGTTGTGGTTTCAGTGGTGTCACTAATTAATTAAGAAATTGATTGATCAAATGATTAGGATCATGAACATTTAAGTTAAACTTTTGTTAGGGTTCAACTTTTGTTTTTGAATGTGAATGGTACCACTTGTATTATAAAAGGAAAAAGAAGAGTAACATGTATAGGTAATAAGGGGCAAACAACAAAAGCCTTTTATACAAAACACCAAGGTGGTGTCGCAGACACCCTAACTCTATTCTCCCCAAAAAGACAAAATCAAGTGAAGTTACAAATTGTCCAAACTACAAGAGATCTTGCCCAGTAACGTGATCACAAACAAAAGAGAAAACCATGTGAGGCGTAGATGCCTCCCACCTGAAGAGTCTATTTTTACAGAGTCCACAAGGCCCATATGGTAGCATGAAGGATCACCTACCACAGACATCGATCTTCTTTAACAGGCCAATGTCTTCCCACATACGCAGTAACTCCTCCACTGATTCAAACTGCCTGAAGCTCACTCTGCGCTAAGAACACAAAAGCTGCCAAGCCTCTACTACAAAGGAACATGTGGTGAACAAATGATCCATGGACTCATCAGCCTCACCACAAAGACAACACCCAGTAGGCAAATCCTGTAGGAATCGAGCCAACCTGTCACAAGTAGGAAGCCTGTTAAGCGAGGCTCTCCACATCAAGAATTGCACTTTAGGTGGGCTTTTGACCTTCCACACTGAAGAGTAAAATGAATATATAGTACCCCAACCAGCAAATCAAAGAGTATGCCACTTGGCTGAATGTCTCTCCTCTTTGTCCCACCATCATGACCATTGATCTGCTGTGGTAGGATCCACCTAGAGCGGTAGCAATAGCTCAAGCATCTGCAGAAGCCCCCTCATTGCATCTTCTCTCAAATTTCTTCTAAACAACGGGCATCAGCATGTGTGCCTACCAATTCCTTCAGCCATTTGGAAAACATGAGACGACTCCTAACGGTCGACGGCGGATAACCTCGGGAAGATCTGGCCTAGGGGCTGAGAAGCACACCATCTATCCTTCAGAATAGTGAAAAATCAGCTCCAACCAAAGCCTAGATCAGACTTCACAGCTTCCAAAGCCATTTGGATACAAGAGCCAGGTTGAAGAGTCTGATGTTCTTGAACCCTAGCCTGCCATTATCCTTCGGCCTACACACCCTACTCCAACTCGCTGCAAATCCATCCTTCTTAGGGTCTCCCAATCCGTGCCATAAGAATCTAGCACGAATGGAGTCGAGTCTATTCACCACTGATCTCGAGATCCTATAAATGGATAGATAATTTGTAGGAAGGCTATCGAGAACTGATCTGCACAAAGTCAATCTACCTTCATAGGACAATAGTCTCGCCTCCCACCTAGCCAGTCTCTACTCAAACATCTGCACCACCTTACCCCAGTCTTTGCAACACAATACAAAATGAGTGGCATCCCAAGATACGATAGGGGAAATTCACCCGCTGGCAGTCCAAAATAAAAGTAGCCCTAACTATGCTCCATGTCCCCTATGTTCATGCCAATAAGCTGACCTTTCTAAAAATTAACTTTTAAACCTGCATCTTCCCTGAGCAACTCCAAGATGAACCTGTTCACAAATAGTTGATCCTCCTCTGCCGTGAAGAAGAGGATAGTGTCATCTGCATACTGAAGGTGTGAAATGTGTTGACCTTGGTGAGACACTTGGAAGCCTTTGATAAGTCATACTCTTTCCCAAACTCTACTAAGAATATGACCCACTAGAATGAAGAGGAGGGACAATAGTGGGTCTCCCTGCCCGAGACCTCTCGCACTATGGAAGAAGAGTGTAGATTTCCCATTGACGAGCACCGTGAATGTGGCAGAGGTTACACACTCCCTGACCCAATTGGTCCACTTCTCTCCAAAACCCATCTTGGTGAGGACCTAGAATAAACAATCCCAGCCAAGGTTCATCGTATCACAGATCCATATTGGAATGTATATGGCGATACCAATCTGACTCGGACCGACTCGCACGAGTCTCACGAGTTAGGCCGATTTAGGCGTATTTCCATTTTTTTCATATTCTTTAATTTTATGAATAATTATGACATAAATAAACTTTTAACTCTAGTGGTTTATTAATGACAATGACTTTAAGTCAATTTTACAAGAAATCTACCCTATTAATCAATCTAAAAGTGTAAATTACCTATAAAATTGGAGAAATGGTCATTTTATTAACCAATTGCAGAAAAAAGTCCAATCACTTGTCAAATTAAAAAAACAAGACAACTTAATAAGATACAAGTCACATCGAGTAGGCTTGAGCCAGATTATAGTGACATGTGCCAGATCGCAGCATATTGCATGAGTAGGAACGAGTCACATCGAGTCAACACGAGTGACATACGAGTCGCCACGAGTCGGTTCGAGTCAGCTCGAGTCAAATGCGACTCAACAACTTGAACCGTCCCAGCGACTCGAACTCGTATGAGTCGCCTTATCCCACACGATACGGCAAACTATGATCCCAGCTGACCTTGTCATAAGCCTTCTCAAAATCTAACTTCAACATAAGACCCCTTTTACAATGCAACTTCGCGAAGTACAGACCCTCATGAGCAAGCAAAAAATAGTCGCGAATGAATCTCCCCTTGATAAAAGCCCCTTGGCTACCACTGACCAATCTATTCACCACTTTCTCCAAGCTGGAACCCCATGTCCTAGTGATGATCTTATACACTGCATTCAACAAGATGATTGGCCTGATGTCAAAAAGAGTTTTAGCCTCAACTTTCTTGGGGATCAAGACTATGAAGGTCGTGTTAATACCCCTAAAATGAGCATGATCTGCATGAAAGTCCACCGAGACCTCAAGGATATCAACTTTTACGATGTCCTAAGAATGCTGAAAAAGGGAAGGGGGAACCACCAAGTCAGGACATGTATCCCCTACAAAGGCAAAGACAGACTCCCTAAGCTCCTCCTATGTGACGAGCCTGATAGGAACTCTCTCTCATCAGCATGAAGAGTGGGAGTAGATCCTCTGCAATGGACAGTCCCCTAAAGTCCTCCTTCATGAAGATCTTCAAATAGAAGTCTAGTGCATGCGGACGGATCTGTCGGTCCCCTGTAAAAACAAACTCCCCATTTCTGAGCACTTTGATTGGGTTTAGTCTTCTTCTTCCAGAAGACAAACATTGAAAATAAGTTGTATCATTGTCACCCTCTTTGATCCACTTCTCTCTAGATCATTGTTTCTAGTACACCTATTCTCTCAGAAGAATTTCATCAAACTCAGTTCTTAACCTCTCCCTACTAGCCTTGTCCTCAGTGCCCAACATATATGCTTCTTCAAATGCATTTAAGGCTAACAATTACTCCTCAATTCCATTATATTCTTGGCCACTTTCCCTAGAAGAGTCTTCGAAGTGCCCCAATTGGCCAACTCATGTGCCACTGACTTAGAGTTTATAGGTAAGTGTTGAAAACCATTTTTTAATGAAGAAAAAGAGGCCAAAAAAATAAAAGGAGAAAGAGGAATGGGGGGTGGCCACCGTTTCTTCAAACCGGTGGCACCCCCCCACCGGTTCTTTAACCATTGGGGGCCCCTCCATCGGCTCTATAACCAGTGGGGGGTGCCAACCGGTGCCACCCCCACCAGTTCCAGCCGGTGGGGGTACCCACCGATTCCTTCCCCCCCCCACCCCTCCTCCTCCTCCTCCTCTCTAATATCTCTCTCACTCTCACTTGTGTTAACGGTGGCACCCCCCACCTCAAAAATTAACAGTGGCACCCCCCACCTCAAAAATTAACGGGGGTACCCCCACCGGTTAAGGCTCCAAGGCCTATAAATCCTCCCCAAAGGGAAGGGCGAAAGGGCATGCCCATTTGACCTACAATTTCTAAGGGGAAATTCTGTCACTTTGGAGACAAGAACTTGGTGCTCTGCACAAGTTCAGCGCGCGCTAAGAGGAGGAGTCTCTTTTGGGTTCCCTTTTAAGGATATCTTAAGGAGATACTCAGCCAAAATATTGTTGTAAATCCGACATTATATAAGCTGTTACTTTGCTAAATTTTTAATGAAATAAAATATTGGCTATGTTGCTTTCGTACTTAATGCATGTATGTATGTATGTTTTTTTTGTAATCATAATGCATGCATGAACTTAGCCATAATTAATTAATAATATGCTTAATTAATTGTATACGTAATGACATAAATACCTCTGGCCTCTCCCCTAAATCTAACTAAGTCCTAAAACATACTTAAAGCCTAGTTAACAAAAATATTAATATACTCTCATAAGCTATAACTTAAATAACATATACTTAACATGTTTAAAAATACATGAATATCATTATACTCCTTAGATAACTCATCTAATTACGGAATTGATCCGAAATGACTTAAATACCCCTCATACTTAATTAATTAATAAAATATGTGGGAATTAATAAAAACCAGTAAAATCAATATAAAAACCAGAAAAGTTCAATAAAAACCAGTAAAACTCAGTAAAAATCAGAAAACCAAATCTGAAAATTACATAAACCCAAAAACATGACTTAAATATCATTCATATACTCAATTAATTAATAAAAACCAGTAAAATTAATAAAAAACCAGTAAAATTCAGTAAACAAAAAACCAGTAAAAAACAGAGAACTAAATCTAAGAATATATAAAATTCCCAAAATGACCAAAATGCAACGCATAACTTACTGAAATTACAAAAATACCCTCACCCATGATAAAAATCTGTAAAAGTCACAGAAAAATCTTAAAAAATATCAAAACCTCCCCTATGCCCATAATGCCCTCAAAACCCTAAAAACAAGCAAAATTACCAAAATACCCCTAAGATATCAAAAACTATTAAAAGTTCTAGAAAAATCATAAAAAATGTCAAATCACTTGAAACATGGCAAATACCCATAAAACCCATATTAACCTAAAATTCCCAAAATACCCCTACAACCAAAACATACTTAAAATACCTCCTAACATTTTATAACCTTTCTAAATCATTAAAACTCATCTCACACACTAAAGTGACCATAATATCCCTATACCCTCTAACTTGGCATAATTACAAAAATACCCTTATGGATTTAAAATACTCATAATCAATCCAGATAATTCGGAGTCAATCCAAAACCTTTTAAAAAATCCCTCAACCAATCATAAACCCATCCAAAAGTTGGACAAGGCTAAGAGCATAACCAAAAACATATCTTCATATGCATGTGCTGCATGTAGTAGTAGTGTTGGATGTTACAAGGGCATCAACGAACGGTTAATCAAAGGTTGTTAAGCGGGTGTTCGACGTAATTAACACTGACCGAGGTCAGTGGAGAGAGGTCATGTACTCGGATCTTCATCTGATTCGAAGTCGCGGACTCCTCGAAGGCTAATTCCAAACTCTCATAGTCCAAGAAATAAAATACATAAAATCGACCTATATTTTTTCAAATAAGACAAATAATAATAAAGAAAATGATAGGAAAGATCTAGGCTAGGTCCAAACAGTAAGCCTAACCATAGCATTCAAAACCTGTAAGTTGACATCCCAAGCTTTCCTCACTAGCTCATAAAAAACCCTCCTCTTTAAACCAATATGTCTCTAGTCTAAATCTCAGTTTCCTGAAAGAAGTGCTATGGATCCTCACCAGGATGGGCGTTTGAACGGTGCGAAGCGCAAGCCGCTCTAGATGAGGGGGCGATCGAGGAGGGCTGGTCCACGGCACAGGTAATTCGAAATTTGAAACTTCTCTGATCGGCACATGCTTCTCACATGCATGTGCCCAATCGTCTTCCTCCCCTTTCCTGATGCAGGAAAACCCTAGTCAACCCGGTGAAGCTCACTGTCGTCAACTCCGACACTATTCTAATAAGGGTATGTTCGCCATCGACCACCACCTCCACTGCAGCCGAGACTGACACCAGTGAAGAGATTTGGGCTGCGATCCTAACCCCGAGTAAAGGCATAATCTCTAGCAACCATTCCTCCACGGCAACCAGATCAACGAAGCTTTCAGTGAGCTCGTTGATCAGTCTCTCCTCCATCAAGACTAGTGGGATCCCTACCAACTTGAGCTTCGTATCCAAAATCTTTAGATTAGGGTGCGTGGCCATCAAGGTTCCCCATGGACTAATCCTAAGGATCACATTGCCCCCAGCAAGACTCCCTACCACAACAGCTGGCCACTACCTCGACATAGATCCTCCTTCTGGACGGACAGCTCCGCCAAGGATGTAGTATGCCACCACGGGACTAGTCTCACCCAAGGCCAGAAGGAGACCGGTCGCCTCACCAGGGGGCACCCTGTTGGCGTTGGTCGCCGGAGTGGCCTTCGGAGCTCAGGTGCTCTAGCCTCGCCTCATCCCGTGTAGTGATGCAAACTATCTTAGGGGAGTGGGGGGCGGGGCTACGTGCAAGCAGAAAATGGGGGGCACTATAGAGGTAGCTTGTTAGGCGTGCAGATGGCCCTGCTGCAATGCCTTCTCTGTGACATGTTAGGATTCAACTTACATCAAATCCGTAAGCTCAGGGGTTGGTTAACCCTTGAACATATTTAAGTATATCATTTGAGGGTCATGATCTTACTCATTAGTTCATTAATTGGTTATTTCCTCCATCACACATACATATACATTATGGATTCCAATCATAAGTCAAATCTAAGTCCTAAAGGATACTCATTAAAGAATAGAGGATCAAGGATAATAAATGATGAACAAATGGACTCAAGGATCCACTAGCCATCCATTAACCAATATCTTTGAATCAATTCCAATGGATTCTACCCAAGACCATCAAGGATCCATTATGTAAGCCTTGTAAGGACCTACGAAAAAATAGGAGAAAAGTATATTTCATATTTTTAGATAAATGGGGCATCAAATACCTTTTTTGTTGAAATTGGATACTACCACATGTATTATAAACAAAAACGGAAGTTACCAAAGAGGAAGATATAAAAACAAAATCTTCCTATACAAAAGTCAGCAAGAAGGTGAGATAACCGTTAACCCTCTCCAAGAAAACAAAACAAGGTATCAAATACAGTTGTTGAAAATCAAAGGTTAAATGTAAATTCCTGAAGGAGCATAATGTGCCTTACTGGGACCTAGATATAGGGCCTTAAATGCACACCTCCACCTCCTTCACCATCATTCACCCCTATGAACAGGCCGGTTCCCCCCCCCCAAATGCACACACACAAAAAAACCATGAAGGGGCAGGGGTGGCAGCTGTCCGGCGGCAATCTGGACACAGCTCTCATTTCTAGGTAGGGTAATAAACCTCATTCCTTCAGGTTTTTAATTCTTAGTGAGTTCTTAATTAGTTTTAAGTTTGAATTAGCGTTAGCGTTCAAACTAAGAGTTGTATGTAAGGACGCTTCATCATATTGAAATCCCATTTGGACTTCTGTAAGTGAAATTAAGGATTAATGATGGTTATGAGAATTAGATAATCACTAGATGATTGTTTCATTTTCATATAGAATGGTGGTTGCCTAACATAAGATTATTGCTACCATAATTATTAATTTGAGCATGACCAGTGAACAACTGTTGTCCAAGCACTGCATCAACATAAGCTATCAAAAATTTAAGTGTGAGAGATTTGAAGGCATCCAACTGTAAGGACACTGGAAAAAAATAGTTAGGCTGACCATCGAAAAACAGGCCATCACGGGAGAAAATGAGTGCAAGCTTTCCATATTGTGATACCATAAATGAGCAAAACATAATCAACGAACTAAGCAAAAAACTTTGCCCGACCAATATGAAGAATACAATAATAAATAAGGACCCTATAAATGGCCATGTTGTTGAGAACCATAAGGATATTACCCAAATATCAGCCCCAAGAATAAAGACTGAAGGACATTGAGGCAAACAGTAACAAGAATAGCCGTGGCCTAAAACGTGAGGAGAAGCAAATGCTGCAAGCGGTGGACAAGAAATTTGCCTATATGATCATACATGTTCTCACCAATACACCATATGAAGGAGAACGATGACAAAAATGCTGTTTTGAAAAGTATAACAATGAAAATTAGGCCCGACGAAAAGAAATGATATCAAGCAAGATTGTACAAGACCAATAGAAAGAGGGATACATGCAACATCAGGGTTGGAAAAGATGAGGCGCAGAAAAAAAAAAATCAAAGTGGTCAAATACCCTGAAAAGAGATAGGGTGACAGGTTTCATATAATCCCATGAATAAGTACTGCTAAGAACAAGGCGAGATAACTCAGATAAGAGCACGAAAAGAAGCATCTCAGGCGAAATGGAGATGATGCCAGAATCATAGGTCCAAAGATGCAAAGAATTCTCAGTCGAAGAACCATGGTCTTCTTGTGATACTGGAAATGAACCTATTTTGGCTAAAGCTGCTATATAAGATGTGCCACATTAATGGGGCAATAGGGTATATGTGTGATAAGGTATGCATAGGTGCCACCAAAATTTGGCAAGTAATAGCCATAGTGACCTCATGAGGCAGCTGTCTAGTAATGCCGTACGTTCTTGCTTCTTCATAAATGTGACCCGAAGCATAATTGAAATAGCATTCGTAAATGTTTGCAAACATTGGAAGACAAACTAGAGCAAGACTTCACGTAATAATGGAAGAATCAGTCTGATATAGCATGCACCAAACAAGGTAAGTGTATATAGCTGGAGAAGTGCAGAACTGAAGTAAGCTACAAAGTCTTATCGACAACAGTTCTAAATGAAACCTCAATAACAGGGATGCTCTCATAAAGCAATTGGTAATTTGAAAAAGAATGGATAACTAAATGAATGAAATGATTCCAACAAGGAAACATAGTGCAGGACATCAATGCCTTCGACTGAATAACAAACAACAAAAGCATACCTTTAGATGATATGAAAAGTGGGCCACTCTTGAAGACCTGAGAAACAAAGTGAAAGTAAGATATAAGAAGGGAATAGCATTCAAGAAACCTTTAGAATCAGATTGCATCATCCAGCCAATTCCTAAGTAACCTGGCTTCCATTATATAATAGAGACTCTACGAGCACAACATGGTGAAAAGGGAGTTTCACCTATCCCCAAAAAACTCAACAGTTCAAAAATGTGGACGTGTCCAGTGTAAATCACAGTTCAGTTATGCAGAAGCAGTAAAAGAGAGGAGGCTCCAGAATTCTGCACATGATTGACACTCCACAACCCTAAAAATCACACAATAAGATAACATGCTGTTGAACAGTTTTTATGAAGAAAGAAAAAAGAAGAAAAAGAGGGGGGCATATAAAATATAAAAAGAGAGAAGGAAGGGGGAAAAAATTTTTAAAAAAAAAAAGAAGAAGAGAGAGGATGGGAGGAGCCACCAGTGGCTCCCCCCCCCCCAACCGGTGGGGGTGCCACAGCACCCCCCTCTACTCTCTTTTTCTCACCTCTCTCTCTCTCTCTCTCTCTCCCCCTTTTCACTATATAAATACCACCTCTAGGGGGGCTGCTGGAGAGGTCCGAGGAGAAGCTTTTGGGGAGACTTTAGAGGATTTTTAAGAGCCTTTTTCTGAAGAAAAGAAACAGAAAACTCTCAAGCTCTGCCCGTGGACAGATTCAAAGCTCCGACACCGTGCGTGAAAGATTAACACACAAATTTTGGACAATAAAGAAAGATAAATGATAGTACATTCTTATTGTTAGAATGGCCATGAGTTTAATAAATAGTGGTTCATTCCTATTGGTGGAATGACCATTAAGTTTGTAGTTCACTCTTATAGGTAGAGTGACCAAAAATCATTTTGGTGTTCATTCCTATTGGTGGAATGGCCATTAAGTTTATGGTTCACTCTTATTGGTAGAGTGACCAAAAACAATTATAATGGTTCACTCTTATTGGTAAAGTGACCAAAAACCATTATAATGGTTCACTCTTATTGGTGGAATGACCAAAATTCATGTGATTCACTCTTAATTGGTAGAGTGACCAATTTTTCATTGATTCATTCCTATTGGTGGAGTGATCAAAATTGATGTAACTTGATATGTACACAAAGTGGACTTAAATAAAATTTTACACGTGGTTGATGCACGTCCAATTTTATTTGTTTGATGCATGTTCAATTTTATTTGTTTAAATGGTGGACGTGTTGATCAAGTTGAATGTGTTTAACTTAAAAAATCAAAATAAGATGGTTTCAGTCCATTCTTATTGGTTGAATGGCCGATAAAGTTATTGGTTCTGTGTTTAACTTAAAAAAATCAAAATAAGTTGGTTTCAGTCCATTCATATTAGTTGAATGGCCGATAAAATTATTGGTTCCTTCATATTGGTTGGAGGACCATTAAGTTTAAGAGGATATTCTTAATTTTGTGGTGGTCAACATACCCTATTAGCTAAGTCTTTTCTTTGCAAATTCCTAAAAAAGAGCAAATGGTAAGAGAAGATGCTACCCAAATCCGTCCAATCTTAGTGATTTCCTTAATAGTTTCTCAAGGATTTCTAAAAGGATACCTAAAGGATATTGTCAAATTCTTTAATGTCCTCTAAGGGTTTTAATGACGATTTTACTCAAGAGCATATTCTCTTAACACCTTTTAAAGTTCATACGCTCACATGCCTTCATGGGAGTCTACAATCCTCTAAGTATCCTTTATAGTATCCTTTAACATTTCTAAAGGCATTCCAAAAAATAGACATCGAGCTCAAAAATTCCATGCAAATGTCTAAAGCAAAACTTGTTTCATTTATTATGTGTGATGCAATGTCTAGCTTTCGTGTCGTGCATTTTATTTCAAAGGCATCAACGGACGGTTAATCAAGAGTTGTCGATCGGTGATTGGCGTAATTAACACTGATCAAGGTCAGTAGAGAGAGGTCAAATTCACAGATCCGCTTGTCTGATCGAAAACCCTAGACTCCCTGAAGGCTAATCCTAAGTTCTCAAAGTTTACACTTAAAACAAAAAAAAAAAAGGATTCTTTTGAAAACTAAAATCTTTTAACTTCTTTTCAAAAGAAAAGATTGATTTCAAAAAATGAAGTCTCACAGTTTGGCACGCTCGGTGGGATTTCTCATTCCCTTCATCTCTCCGTCTGGTGATACCCTTACTTGCACTATTAATTTTAGCTAGTTTGATGCAGACACCGCACACATCAAAATCAAAATACTTAATGGCGGCCAAAACTACCTATGATCCTTTGGTGGTGTCCACCCATGCCACATACGGCTTTCCTGATGACGACGACATGCTTCGGCGACTTCCCAGCCGTCGTCGGATCCCTATACTTCATGGGGATCGTTCTAGCACCGGAGCCAGCTCCAAAAGCAAAGAAGAAGCGGCGCGCATCCCGCTCCAAGACGAATGCTACCAGTGCAAGACCCGTGTGGCCTCTTACTGCAACCTCGTCTAAAGACAGGAAAGACCATTCTGGTAGGCAACCTCCGCATCCGTTTGGACGGAGGGGAGCCTATCATCCCCAAGATCCGCCATGTCCCAACGATTCCTATCCAAAATTGGTTTGGAGCTTTGTCGAAGGTTTCTCAGGACAAGACGGCCTTCAAAAAGAAGAAGAGAAGCTCAAAAGTCCCTATTCAGCAAGAGCAGAGATGTAGACCTCAGGCTCCGGTCCAGTTAGAGCAAAGACACAAGGCCAAAGCAACAGCAAGGCGGTGGAAGACAGGAAAATCCACCTTAAACAAATGTGGGTAACCAAGGAGGAAGCCAGCAAAATACGCCAAGCTAAGGCCACCCTAGCAGAGCAACAACCTCAAAAGCTCGTGGAGCCAGTAAGGCAAATTATCAGTCCAGATGACCAACCTCGTTTCCCGCGAGGTCAAAAGAGAAAAGGGGCCTATAGGGCCAAAAAGCAAACTTAGCCGGTCCGGCAAAGAACCTCAGTCTTTGAGAGGCTAGGGGCACCCCCCCCCTTCCCCCGCAAATTCAGAAAAAGAGGACGGTCACGAAGATGACATTAGGGTTTACACCTGTTATGCCTCTAGCACCAATAATCGGCAATCCTCGCTGCTGGATGATCCCCAAGAAATAACTAATTTGGCACAACGGGAAGGACCCATGACTCGTCAGATGGAGTAGGCCATCCGTTGGCTGAATCAAAGAGGCTTGGGAGCCGAGTAAACTCAAAATGACAGTGGCATCGCTGCCAAAGGAGTAGGAGAAGACGGGGTAAACCCCCAAAATATTGGGTCAGACCCGAAGCAACTGTAGAATCAAGCACCCCCGAAACTATAGAAGAATTGAGGCAGAAAAATCAACGGCTGAAAATTTTGTTGATGAGCTTTATGCAAAAGTGGGAGGAGCAACAGAAGGCCTCCCAGATACCTCCAGTAGATGTGCCTCCCCCAACGGCGGTTCCCATACCCACGATCATAAGGGCACAAGCTGCTGAGGTCAACTTCACGCCTGATGAAGTACAGGAGATTCGGGGTGACGACTTGATCCACAATGCTCAACAGTCTAACACTCCTGTAGAATATGCCACAATGTCTTAAAAGCATACGATTGAATAGATTGTTGAAGCCAAGATGGCCAAGTAAGGTGAGGGGATGAGCACTTTTGACTTGTATAAGGTATCTTTCCCGGTGTGTCAACTGTTCAAGAAGCTCTCAACTAATCATAGGAAGCGCCCTAAATTTACTAGATAGGATGGGGAAGGCTCAACCAAGAGCATATCGCCCATTACATGCGCGATCTGGGAGAGTTGACCGCCGATGAAGTATACCTACTGATGTTCTTCTCCACCTCAATGACAGACACGGCATTCCAATAGTATGCGAAGCTGAAACCCAGCTCCATAAGTAGTTAGGAGGAGATGCAGAAAAAAATCCTTGACCGCTTTAGGGTGTCGGAGCATAAAGTGACAATCACTGATTGGTCACTCTAAAACAAGAGAAGAATAAGTCTACATGGGAGTACATCAAAAAATAGTGAAATCTCAACATGAAGTGTGATAATCTGCCAATCTTTGAAGATGTGGTGAAGCTATGTAAAACGGGCTTCAAGTCCAAAATCAATGAAAATTTGATCAGGGCAAACGTCAGAAACTTTGATCAGCTGAACAACATTGTCACATAGATTAAAATGTTCTTTACTGACAACCCCATTGTGTCTTTTAACAATAGGAAGGCTTCAAGAGAGCGGCCTGTCAAAAAAGAAGTTAACGATGTCGATTTTGTATCAACGGTGGAGAAGGTAGAGGGCAAGGTCAACATGACTGCATTCACTTCAAATGCAAGGGGGACTGGAAAAGGGTCATCATTCTCCCTTAATGAAAAGATGAAGAGGCCGTACTCATTCACAAAAGAACAAACAAGGAAGTTGTTTGACACGTGTGTTTGAGCAGCCCTCATAACTCTCCCAGAACCAAAGAGGCCAGCAGAATTGGGCAAAACCAATGAACCTAGCTAGTGCTTATATCACCGCATGTTGGGGCATGTGGTGGAAGACTATTATTTATGTAAAGACGAGATTGAGAAGCTCATCCAAAAAGGGGCTATTGAGACGGGTAAATGCTTGGTAAACCCACCCCAGCCACACCAGAAGCCAAAGCAGACATTTGATACGAATGTCATTCATATCAGTGAGGGGCCGTCGTGTGCCGACCCAGAAGAAGAATACATGAATTCCTCCTCATAACGAGAAGAAACACCTACATATACTCTAGCAACTCCCCCTCCGGAAGGGTCCATTCTAGCGGCATTAGAGGAAGTTCAGGTTAGCCTAGGACAACTTTCCCAACAACAGGCAGAACTTATCCAAATGGTTCCAAGGCTCTCGAGGCAGCTGACAGAAGTCCTCGCTGAGAAGAGGGACACCAGGTCCCCATCTCTGGAAGAGCAAGGGTCTGAGTATTGTCGTCCCCGAATGAAGGGCAGCGAGCGACTCATAGACCTAAATGAGATGTCCGAAGTGAAGCGCAGGGAGTGGATAACTCCCATAAGAGGAGGTTATAGTGATAATGAAAATAGCGATATAAACATTAATGCAGCAGACGAAAGCCCTGAGAGAAGGCGAACCGCCAGTAAAGAAGAAACATGGATAAGCTTTGAGGGCTATGACTCCCTGGAAGAGGAATTCAACAACCCCTACTCCTTTCGGAAGGAAAGGGATCGGGAACACTTTGGGCTATGTATGAGCAAGAGGGCGATTGTCGTGCCAAGGCCAAGGAGGAGGGAAGAGAGGCACCGGACTGATGTGTCCTACTACTATCCATATCATCGTTTCATCAGCCATCCAATCGAACAATGCTTTGCGTTCAATGATGAAGTTGAGAAACTACTCTAAGAAGGGAAGATCAACATGGACAAGTACTTGGTGAACCCCCCCACCCCCGGGAGCCCATGAACGGGACAAAATCACCTATATAGTAAACGTATTGCACAAGAACCGTATGGACAAAAACTTTGTGATAGTATCCACCCATCAAATGTTGAAGCCTCAGCCTGAAGAAGTACCTCCTTACCAATATGGAGGGGTAGTCTTAAATAGGCCGCCCACTGCATGAGCCAAGGCAACCATTGACACCTTTGGGGCGATCGTCAGGGACATGGAAAGACGAATGCTACAACGGCACCAAACAACTTCGAAAGAGGAAAAGGCAAAAATAAGCTCTTCGAAAAAAGACAAGGAGAAGATGTTTGGGGAATATCAAATGTTGTCTGATGCAGTGATAGAGCAAGCCATCAAAGCCACCTTTGACCAGGACCAACTGGAGCAACAATGGACTCCGGTCCAAAAGAAAAGGGCACAATGTGTCATGTACTAAAGGTGAAGGTCACAGATAGGAGGGCCCTTATCAGCATAGTCTCACTCCCAAAAGTATCAGTTCAGTCTCACCTTATCAAAGAGGTAACCAAGAAAAGAAAACAAAAGAAGAATAGAAAGAAAAATGAGAAGAGAAAGCACAAGAGAAAGGAACCCCAGGCCAATGCCTCAATGGCGTCAAAAGAAGAAAAGACGCCCCTACATAAGGGGCAAAAGATAATTGATGAACTAGAAAAGTATGAGCAACGGCGTTCGATGAGAGATGTGCCACTGGACAAGTATATTCCCTGGGAAGAAATTGAGAAGAAATCAAGGTTGAAGAGCTGGTTACTGCAACTCCGGCAATACATGTTGAACGCGGGCGAAGAAACTTTCTCCACCATAGATGATGAAGCCACCACATTCGAGAAAGGAGATCTAACTATGGAAAAGCTTTAACGGCAATTTCAGTCATTCCTGCAACATGGTTTCTGTACGGTTTCAAGCTGGAAGCGGCTCCTTAGGGGATGAGATCAGATGTGTCTCACCTAAATCCAGAAGATCCCTTGCAACCTATCAAAGGAGAGCAAAACCGCAGAATCAGTGAAGAGGCCGAGACCGTGAGGATGGCCAGAGCAAAGGCAAAAGTATCGCAAACCAAGATAGGGTGATACACTTCAAGGGGGAAGTATCGAGGCCGGTCCATGAACCAAAAGTGAGGGGCAATGCTTATTTCTACCCCTCATCTGACGAAGAATATCCTTCACAACCTCCAAAAGAAGCAAGACCGGTTGCAATTTCCGGGGAGGCAAGTCCCTCGACATAGCCCAATTCTTCGGAAGATATGGATGCTCTAGTAGGTTTGTTTGACGAAGGTTTAAAAGTTGACTCCCAAGAAGAGGAGGCTTCGCTAGAAAAAGCTCTGGAAGAGTCAAAACAAGGCATCAAATGAAACTTTGAAAAGTATAGTCGAAATAATGCCTTCCATCAAGAAGGCTCGTACTCGAGTAGATCGGAAGGTTCTCCACGCCATGAAGAGGATGCCAGTAACCCTTAGCATTTGGGAAGCCATTGCCTTAAGTAAGGAGTTGAGGGAAGCATTGATCGGTGTCCTCCAATATCCGGAAGCATATGAGGTCTACATAGCTGAAATTAGAGCTCAGGTGTATGCAGTGTACGAAGCTACAGTGACCTTCACCGAAGAAGATATGATGCTGCCATCACCCTGCCATAACAAGCCGTTATACAAGCGCGGTAAAATCAATGGTTGAGAAGTAGACCAGATCTTTATAGATTCGGACTCAGCAGTAACCATCATGCCCTTCAAAACTTTCCAAGCCCCGTAGCTTATCTCCTACATGAAAAAGGTGCAAGGGATAACAATCTCCGACTTCAATCAAGATGCAGAAGAAGTTCTGAGACGAATAGATGTGAAGCTAACCTTAGATGATTGGGTGACCCACGTTTTGTTCCTCATTGTGGACTCGAACACTTCTTTCAAGGCGCTTCTAGGTAGGCCTTGGCTGCACAAAAATTGGGTTGTACCATCTACCCTTCATCAGTGCATTAAATACACCAAGGATGGCGGACAACACCGAATCTTTGCATATTTGGAGCCATTCAAAACTTATGATTGACACCATGCCGATGTGCAATTATATTTTGATAAATCAGTGGACCTAGCTACCGGCGAGAGCCACCGCAAAGGAAAGCAGGTAAAAGAAGAACCTTCCAATGAAGAGGGAGGCATAACTATCAATGAAGCGAAGGCTGCAAACTTCAAGGTGAAACCCACTAAATCCGAAAGACCTATTATCAACCTAAAAGCAAACACCATCAATAGGGAAGTCGATGCTAGTGTGCATCTTCCCTTAATCTCATGAAGTTGGTCTCCCAAAGAGAGGTTCACACAGTAGAAAAACTGACGACCTTCACTGTGCCCCACAGACGACCAGTAGATTGTCTTTTACAAGGGAGATTTGGTGCTAGAAAGTCTCCCTAAGGATGATTTTGGGTGGAAAGCCCCTCGACAGGAGGTCAAAGAAGAAATTCTGGAGTTGCATGATATGTCGCAATATATCAAAGAGATGTGCGAGCAACAGAAGATCCCGAACAAGTAAAGTGCAGACAAAAATAGATTCTTCCAAGAACTGTAGTACCCAGCTTGGAAGCCTATTAGCAACTTGGAGTCTTAATCCCCTTGAAGAACCTAAAGTTCATAACTATTGGAAGCCTTTATCCCCTTGAAAATCCAAATTCATGGCTACTTGGAGTCTTTATCCTCTTGAAAATCCGAAGCTCATGGCTACTTACAACCTTTATCCCCTTGAAGAACCTAAAGCTCATGGCTTCTAAGAACCTTTATCCCCTTGAAGAACCCAAAGCAAATGGCTATCTGGAGTGTTTATCTCCTTGAAAACCTAAAACATCCGCACCCCTCAGAGCCTTTGTATTCATGAAGCATCCAAAATCCTTTTGCCCTTAGGAGCCATTGTATCCTTAGAAATTCAAAGAAAATCCTAATCCCACCCAGAGCCATTGTGCCCTCGAAAACATTTGTACCCTGAAACACCGAAAATAATGACGGCTCAGAGCTCTCGTATCATTGAAGAATATCTAAAGCTTTCCACCACTAAAAAAATGTTTGTGAACTACCCAAATCTAGCCCGCAGTGAAGCCACAATTCCCTAAAAAAAGAAAATGAGCTTAAAATTAGATGCTCCGACGAACTTAATTGTTCCTCCCAAAAAGAGACGGTTAAGAGTAAAAAATGTCTCAAAATCCAACCAAGGAGAAAACCTGAAAGGACACCTTAAGCAAAAATTGATAACCCTACTGCACGAAAACCTTAAAGGACGTGCAGACAAAAAATATGAGGGGGCGAATTCTGGTGAAAACCCAAACGGGTGCTAGAGTTAGTTTTAAAAAAAAAAAAAAAATCACACAATAGTGGAATGCTTTGAAAATGTATTGCCCGAGACATACTATCGAGACAACCAAGTCAAAAAAAAGTGTGATGTCCAAGCAAGCCCTCGAAACAGCCGAATCACAAAGAGAAGGGAAACAACGTTGTAAGAAGTCAAAATCAAAATCGACTTTGGAAAGACGACGATACAATTACAACAAGAACCTACCATAGTTTGAATCTCATAAAGACACATGACATCGTGCTTGTAAGTTAGGTTGCCTAGGTGTTCTTAGATGCATCTAAGGAGCCAAAAAAGTAACAAAGACAGGCTTCCTGCCTTAGCCACGACGCGAAGGAGGAAAGAAGCAAGCTATGTACAAAAGGAAAGAAAGAATCGAGAGAAAATTACTACCAAGAGTTTGAATGGCAAAGAAGCAAATGAAGGCCTATGGGTCATGGCAAAATTACAATTTTTGGCTTATTGTAGTCAAAGCTCTGGCCAGTTAGGGTCACTCCACAATATACCCTAAAATGCCAAAAGCGACTTGTCGTTGCCTAAAAGTTCAGCTTATTGAAGTCAAGGTTGCGGCCAGTTATGGTCACTTTCGCCGTATGTCCTAAAATACCAGAAGGGGATTGTTCATACCCAAAGATCGGCTCGTTAAAGTTAAAGCTTCGACCATTTTTAGGGTCACTTTCACTGTGTCCTAAAATGCCAGAAAAAGGGTTATTCATACCTAAAGATTTTGAAAAAGTGGATAAATGTCGGATGATGATAAAGGATTTATCCCAACAACTACAAGCACGCCTGTTCAGAAGTCATGAAAGCACGACCCTTATGTACACTATTTCAAGTGTGCAAAACACCAAAAAAGAGTGTCCGGTACTCCAAAAGTTACAAATATCATCTGACAGCGAGAAGCAAAGTGAGTCAGTACAACTTGAGACTCGTAGAAACTATTCGAAGGTTTTCAATGGGACTGGTTCAATAGTGGTCAAAACCTTGGTCACTTCTGGACACTCTTTCTAGTGTGCCTGAAAAAAGCCAAAAGAAGGTTAGTCACACCTTAAGATTCTAAAGCCAAGTTAGGATTCGCCAAAGAAGCTCAGCAAGGTCCAACTCGAAAACCACAAGTTAAGGTCTGCTTGGGCGCTTTTGGTCTCCCAGAATAATCGAAGCAGGACTATGCAAAGTCCAAACAAAGGCAAAACTCCGGAGGGTCGACATCGCAAAGATTAGTTTACTCTCAAAGTCTCAAGAAGGTTTGGGCAGATTGCGACATCTTCGAGGCGTCCCAATACTCAAGTTAGGGACTATGAGCCCTCAGTCGAATACAAGTTGATCGCATGTGACAAAGCCAACAAGAGACCATGAAGCTAATGCAGGGACACATGCCTCCGCCCTTATCTCTAACACATGTCCCATGGGGGGGAATTTGTTGAACAGTTTTTATGAAGAAAGAAAAAAGAAGAAAAAGAGAGGGCATATAAAATAAAATAAAATAAAAAGAGAGAAGAAAGGGGGGAGGGGGGGAATAAAAAAAGGAAGAAGAGAGAGGAAGGGAGGAGCCACTGCACCCCGCTCTCCTCTCTTTTTCTCACCTCTCCCTCTCCCTTTTCACTCCATAAATACCCCCTCTAAAGGGGCGGCCGGAGAGCTCCAAGGAGAAGCTTTTGGGGAGACTCTAGAGGATTTTTAAGAACCTTTTCTATGAAAAAAAGAAAGAGAAAACACTCAAGCTCTACCCGTGCACAGATTCAAAGCTCCGACACCGTGTGTGGAAGATTAACATACATACTTTGTACAATAAAAAAAAAAGAAAATAAATGATGGTCCATTCTTATTATTAGAATGGCCATGAGTTTAATAAATGGTGATTCATTCCTATTGGTGGAATGACCATTAAGTTTGTAGTTCACTCTTATTGGTAGAGTGACCAAAAATCACTTTAGTAGTTCATTCCTATTAACGGAATAGCCATTAAGTTTATGGTTCACTCTTATTGGTAGAGTGACTAAAAGCATTTTAACGGTTCACTCTTATTAGTAGAATGACCAAAATTCATGTAGTTCACTTTTAATTGTTAGAGTGACCAAATTTTCATTGATTCATTCCTATTGGTGGAATGATCAAAATTGATGTAACTTGATGTGTACACAAAGTGGACTCCAATAAAAATTTGCACATGGTTGATGCATGTCCAATTTCATTTGTTTCATTTGTTTAAATGGTGAATGTATTGACCAAGTTGAATGTATTTAACTTAAAAAATCAAAATAAGTTGGTTTTGGTCCATTCATATTGGTTGAATGGCAAATAAAGTTATTGGTTCATTCATATTAATTGGAGGACAATTAAGTTTAAGAGGGTATTCTTAGTTATGTGGTACTCATCATATCCCATTAGCTAAGTCTTTTCTTTGCAAATTCTTAAAAAAGAGTAAAAAGAATGAGAAGATGCTACCCAAATCCGTCTAATCTTACTGATTTCCTTAATGGTTTCTCAAGGATTTCTAAAAGGATACCTAAAAGACACAGTCAAATTCGTTAATGTCCTCTAAGGGTTTTAATGAGGATTTTGCTCAAGAACATATTCTCTTAACACCTTTTAAAGTTCATAAGCTCACATGCCTTCATACGAGTTTAAAATCGTCTAAGTATCCTTTAAGATTTCTAAAGGGATTACAAAAAATGGATATCGAGCTCACAAATTCTATGCAAATGTCTAAAGCAAAATTTGTTTCATTTATTGTGTGTAATGCAATGTCTAGCTTTCTTATCGTGCATTTTATTTCAAGGACATCAACGGACGGTTAATTAAAAGTTGTCGATCGGTGATTGGCATAATTAACACTGGTCGAGGTCAGTAGGAAGAGGTCAAATTTACGGATCTGCTTGTCTAATCCAAAACCCTAGACTCTCTGAGGGCCAATCCTAAGTTCTCAAAGTCTACACTTAAAACAAAAAAAAAATGGTTATTTTGAAAACTAAAATCTTTTAAGTTCTTTTCAAAAGAATTTCAAAAAATGAAGTCTCACACATGCACATAAGTTCATCAAAAGGAAAAAAACTACAATTTGCCAGAAGGTGATAGATAAATAATAAAAGATCTTTTTCAACGATCTTTTTCTTCATATTGCTGGTGAAGGTCTGACCATGAACTCCATCTGCCGATCATGCTTCTGAGCAGCACACCTCCCACTCTGTATCCTCCTCAAGTTTCCTTCTCACCCTTTGCTCTCTCTCCTCTCGCTCCACACTATTTTCCCTAGTCATTTACCCTGCCCATTAATCAACTTTGAAAGCTAATGCCCATACAAAGGTGGCCAGGTTAGTGGAATTGGCTAAAGCCCTGCAAATGCCTCAAAATGGTCAAAGCATTGAGAAGAGTACAATACAGCACAAGAATCTGAAGAAACATCCAATCAAAAATCCTGTCAGCTGCCTCCTCTCTCTCTCTCTCTCTCTCTCTCTCTCTCTCTCTCTCTCTCTCTCTCTCTCTCTCACCCTCATGATTTCAATGCCCCAACCTCTCTAAGTGCCTCTCTTCAATTCCCCATTCTCAAGCTCATTTACCATGACATGGGGACAATCCATGAATTATATTAACCAAAATGATAGAATTTACAATAGTGAAGAAGACAAAAAACCCTCACCTTTGTATGACCTCAGAATGATGCTGCCAGCTGGAACCACCTGCCCCCCTGCCACATATCCATCTCACTGGCAAGTGGCAACAGTGGCTTTAGCAATGAGTGGCAGATGGCCTGGGCAAGCAGCCATTGATGATTCACCCAAACAATGAAATGGCAAGCAGGCGAAATCGACTGCAGGGGTGGGGGGTTAAGATTCCATCATGTAACAGGGATTTGCAACCCGTAAATTTCCCAGTGTTTTTTTTATTTTGCCAATTGGTTTTTACATGTTTTGCTAGCATAAGTGTTAGTTGGGATTTTCCCATATTTTCAGAATAGGCCCTTTTCTCCCGATTCTATTTACCCACCTCTCCCATGGGGAAATAAGACCCAGCAAATATTTTTCGGTTCACTCCCACCCCCAAACAATCTCATGAGAATGCAAACACATGTTTCATTTCCCAGTCATTTTTCTGCAAAATTTATGAACACATTTGTTTTTCTTTACGGTAAATCATCCCCAAAAATCTTTCATTTTCCAAGGAAACACATCCCGTCATTCTTCATTTTCACCAGGAAATTCAAGATCACAACTGCTCCCAAATGTTCTACCACTTCATATATGACTAAAATAAAGAGGAATGCATTTACTGCTGACTCTTGATGTGATTCTTTAATAATAACAAACTTGAAAACCTCTGCTGTGAAAACTCTCTCAATAATAAAAGCCCCCTTATATATATATATATATAGCAACATCCATATATCCTTCTTAGACTACTTTCTTCTCCTATGTCAAAGAGAGATGGTCCTAAATTCTAGGTTGAGGATTGACTAAACAAAGAACACGAACAAGCTCAATTTATAGAACTTCATGTTTTCCTTCAAAGGTTCAGATGTATTTGGCCCAAAAGGTAAACACCCAATCTACATTATCAAAGGCGATCGTCTCGCTCGTCTAGACGATGAAGTAAGGCGAGGAAAGCCAACAACGTCCTGCCTTGCCTCATGTTCACCTCACTCACATAGACACTTGCCAATGTTGTCTATGATAAATGTTCGTATCTTTTTCAATTATGCGGTATCACTTTTGTATTGCTTTTTATTGTCCTTAACAATTCTAGAATGGCTAAAGCCTCTTTTAACAATGTCAAATGTGCTTTTTCTCTTACATGATACCACATTTTTCTTGTTTTTGATGATTTCTAAGACCATCCGCCACTTATATGAGAGATTTATAAAAATTAGTCTTTACGATTGGTATTTCTCAAAGCCTTACATATCATTATGTTGGATCTTTTCTTTGATTTCCTCCTATTTCCATTTCCTTCCTTCACAATGATTTATGGGAGAAAACACATCACCTCAGATGTAGGTGTGAAGGCAAATCCCTGGTCACTTCGCTCGACTCTAGCCTTACACTACACAGTACTCAATACTCAACTTTTGTGGTAGTAATGGCATCACCTTATAGAGCCTCTTAAGCCATACATGTTATATTTATTACTCAAGAAATGGAGGGAGACTACCTTGTCAGCCATACATGTTAGGATTATTACTCGACAAATGGAGGGCGGCAACATGCTAGCAACCAGCTGGAAAGTCATGTTCACATACTTAGGATCAGTGGATCCTGGCCAACACCAATCACCAAATTATGAGGTATGGCTTTAAGATGATCATGATGATGATTATCCGAATCATAGTCTTGCTCCATAGAAGCTGCAAAATCATAAACGAGCACCTTCTCCTCCCACCACACTGCCCTCAATCATGGCCTAAATTCCTTGCTTCCTTCTAGGTACAAATCACAATCCAA
Source organism: Zantedeschia hybrid cultivar (assembly GCA_030544215.1). Taxonomy (NCBI): domain Eukaryota; kingdom Viridiplantae; phylum Streptophyta; class Magnoliopsida; order Alismatales; family Araceae; genus Zantedeschia; species Zantedeschia hybrid cultivar. The sequence goes on along the minus strand of JARZZO010000005.1, from coordinate 73,844,834 downwards.
ATCAGTACATCTTTCACATTTTGTGATCACCGTCGAAGTACACAAACAGAGAACATTTCCAGAAAGTGTAGTACTTTGCATCCATCACATTTACTGACATGATTCCGACAGATCCAAAGGTTTCAGGATCTGGATTGGGAACCAGAACCAGCATTCATGTTCCAGCTCTAGTTCCGGTTCCAGTTCAGGACTGCTCATGCCCAATCCAGCCGGTTCTCATATATATACTATTTGAATGAAATAAAAGGATCTTCTCTTTTGTTTTTCATACAGTAATGGGGTGGGCTAAAGCTTCTTCTAAGGTGGATTCTTGTAACTCCTCGTGTTTTGTCTCTTGGAAGAGAGGTGATTGGGTTGCTTCACCTACTTGGAGTCCCAATTAGTGTCCATCTATGTCTACTGTTTGTGTCAAATATAAAAGTTATAATCTATCTACATATGCGCAAAAAGTATGCATATAACTATCCCTACATTTCAGGTAGCTTCCTACATGGATTGTGTGCTCCAATATGTGTCATTTTTTGAGGCGCATTGTCATCCTAAATGCATCTAAGGTAAGTCTAAACCGGACCAAATCAGTTACCAATGACTGTTCAACTGGTCGATATGGAACTCGGAGATATGAAACCCAGACGCTGGGATGAGGAGAGGCAAGAGTGTAACGCAAAAATCTAAACTGAGCTCTGAACAAGAACCACAAAAGGCACCAAGGAAACAGGCACCACACTGACAGAGGCAGACAAAGACGCCAGCGTAAAATAACCCCGACTTCACTACCACATTGTCAATTCCTTATCTGACACTACCAGCGATCTTCTATGAAATACCCGCAAAGTTCCGTCCGCAATCCTTTTGCCCACAACAGGAATCAGGTGTTCTTGTTCCGAAAATGACTCTCATCCCAACTTCGGTCTAAGTTTCAAGTAAATACTCACTATTCATCTACTCAAACTTCACAGCCTAGCAAGCAAAACAAAATACAGAACGACGAAGAGAAGATGGAAGCAAAGCGTACAGTGTTGGTGCCCGGAGGCCTAGGGCGATCGAAAGCCGCGGCCGCCGCCGGCGCCGACGACATTCCTCCGCAACCTGCTCAGCGCTAGGGCACCAGACCGACCATCTCGCGCGCTTCCCCTCCAGAAGAGCCGCCACGGGAACCCCCACCACCTCAGACGACCGAATCAAGCCGAATCCGGAGGAGGCAGAGCGCGATGGCATCGGCCGCCGCCACCATTCCCCGTACCAAGCGTGCGATCCGAGTAGCGCGCGGAGGGCGCCGCACTCGGAATCTGCCGTGAGATGGGGAGGGCGGCGGCAGCGCGGTGGAAGGGTTGGCGGAGGAGGGGGAGGGAAGGGAAGAAGGGTGCGATGGCGGCCCTCCGATCCCGACCTATTCTATCTATCACTGTCAAATGCGTCGTGTAGAGAGAGAGACAGGTTGGGGGGAGGGGTTTTACATAAGGGGACAGATGATTCACACAAAGCCGCTACCGAACGCAGCTAAGAAAATGGACGCTTGCTCGAAAAGCCAAAGCCCAGCTCTGGGCGCCCCCCATCCCACCTGTAGTTAGTGGAGCACAGAGAGAGAGAGGGGGGGGGGGGTTGTGGACTTGGGTGAGGACCTGAGTCGATTAGGTGGGGAAGCAGTGGTGGAGTGTCGGACGCAGAACATATACGTATTGCTGGACGCCGTAAGCGTAAGCATCAGACGTGTCGCAAGATAAGTGGGTCCTTCCAGAGGGAGATGGCAGCGGATTGCGACCTTGTGTTTGCCTGGTCCATTCATTGCTTTGATTACACGCCGAAAGTGCCCTGCGGATTTTACCTAATTAGCGGGCATGTGCCCGATGCTGGTTGGGTGGACCATAGTGGGTGGCCAGGGTGGGGGTTATTAAGGGCTGGGAAAAGGCTTTAGTATTTGGGCTTTGCTTAATTAAATCGACGCGCCAGCCTTTCCTTCTCTTTTTGTTCGTTTTTTTCTTTTTTTGTTCTTTTTTATATTCCCTCCCTCTTTTTCCTCTTTCGGGAGGCGGCAGGGTAGAGGTCAGAGATCGGAAAGAACATACACATGCTGTTGCAACGCCTAATGCACACTCACGTTACCAGAACTCCAGCGCACTTAGCCGCATGAGCTGCATGAACGGCTGAGGAGGCTCCACGCGTTTAAGCTCTTGTTCCATGTTCGCTCGTTGCCGGCTTCCCACAAATACTTACAAACGGTAGTAGGACAGTGACTCACTTTTAGTAATCTTCTTATTTAGAAAGATTTGTGTGGTCACAATTACCTTTTTATAAATTTAAAAATAATTTTCTGTAACTACCTTGAATATATAAGCCATCATAAAATTCTTAGCGTGCAAATTCCCCTTTTATAAGTAAAATACTAAAAATATTTAACTTTGAATTGTTCTTATTTAAAGAAGATATGTAAATATTTGATCAAACTAAAGCCACCTGAAAAACAGAAAAACGATAGCTATTTCATCTGGACGTGGGTGGCTTAAGGTTTCATTAAAACCTTTGCGTTCAGGTGCTTGGCAAATGGCAATTATTTAACTACCAACAGAAGCGCTCGTGCCAGCGGATGACAAGGAAGAGGAAACCGCGCATGAGGTCGAGTCGAGACGCGTCCAAGAAGACGTCAGCAATAGTTTACTGCTGTCCTAGTACACCAACTCTTTCAAATTTCAATTTGAACTGGCTTACAATAGGTCATATTGTCTGTATCCTGATTTGTAATTTCAAAAACTTTCAAATAGCAGTGAAGATTAAGAATGTATGGATAGCTGCGCTTTGAGTTACCATTCTAATAACTTATTGGGGGATTACAATTAGGGATGATAGGTACATATATAAAAATTTAATAAATTTAAGGATATATATATATATGTATGCAAAATACTAGTGAACTTGAGGTACGTATGAAAAATATTTCTTTCATATCGTGGTACGCAAAATATTTCTTCCGTATCTGGGTAGAGCTCACCCCATTTTGGCAGAGGACGTAACTGTAAAATTTTTGAAGATTTTCAAGATATTGATAATAATATGTGGGAGTCGGAGAAATATGATAATTTATAAGAGCATATATATAAAAACTTATTTTTTGTTGATTTTCATAAGAGGTTAGGACGTCTAACTCTAATTTCAAGTTGTATCTGACTTATTAATTTCCAATGTTTCACCCCCAGCTAGATACTCCACTGACCCGTATTTAAAATCTTCTTCCATCGGGTGGTTTATTTAAAAGTATTTCCCTTATGTTTTTGCTTCCAAATAAATATCTAACTCACCGATATTCAAAATTCTCCTTCATCTAATGACTTAGTTGGAAGTATCTACCATACAAGGGTGTTTACAATAAAAACTAATTCACCTGTTATGCCAAACTTTGCTATGTAAGTGTTGTTCAGTGTGCCATAAATGATGTGAAAATAATGCCAAAAAAGGAACATTTTTTAGTGCTTCACTAAGGTCTAGTATCTTGTAGTTGGGTCAGAAACTTTACTGTCAGCTCATGTGCCACACTGCCACTCATTTTTTCTTTAGCTTTGATTTTTACCTTAAAAATACTATAAATTAAAACCCAGAAAATTTTAAAGCGAAAGAATATGACAGTTTACAATACACTAAATAAAGTTATTGTGTCATCTAGTTCAGAATCTTAAGGCATTGAGAGAAGTAGGCACCATCTATATTAAGTATTATTTCTTTTGTCTCTTTTCAGATGTAAAATTATTCTAACATGTCCTGTCACGTCCAAATCGATTTTAGACTATGTCATGTGGACCACAAATAAAGGGTACCTAACCTAGTTCGTATCCATAAACTCTGATATCATATTGAAATTATTAGGCCGTCCAACTCAAAACCTTAAGACGTTGAGTAGAATAAGCAACATCTATATTAAATATTATTTCTTTTGTCTTTTTTCAGATGTTAGACTATTCTAACAACTTATACATAATTTGGCTTAATAATATCATCAATGGACCGTGGTAATAAAGACATGGCTCCATTTACATCCTTAGTCAGGTTTTTAGGTTGCCATATCAGATACTATTTACATTCTTACTCGGGTTTTAGGCTGCTATATCAGATACATGGGCCAGTAGCAAATTGGATATTGCTATTAAGTTGGCGTGTAATATCTAAGATACAAGGCTTCTTTTGTCAATAATAGAAAAAGGAATAAAAAACTTGTAGGTGTACCACACCCAGATTACGTGCTGGAGATTGCTAGACATACGAGTGTTAAGATAATCTCACAGGGGAACGCCATTGAATCGAGTATACAACGGAATTGTCAAATATAGAAATATGTAAGAAATGTTAGTTTTTATAGTAGTCAACTAGATCTAGACTGTCTGGCTGTCCGCTATAGGGAAGAATAGTGTATGTAATGACCTAACATCCACTCATCAAATTAGAAAAGTAGAGCTTTGTCAGCGACGCAGCAACACAAATTATAGGATTTGTAGCAAATAACCATCTAAAGCATGGTGTATCTGCAAAAATCACTCTATGCAATGAGTATACATAAATATATCTTGTCTTGTCACTAGATACACATATAAATATACATGCACAACCATAATTTAGAAGTCTTAAAGTAGTCATGAGGTGCTTAGTGAAAGTATCACCAGGCACAATCTTTGAAGCATAGTGAAGCATAATCCTCATTAGTTTTGGGATTGAAGCAATACAGCTATCCTAAAAAGTTAAACAATACTCATTTTTCATGTGTTAATACTATCTCTGCTCAATGATCGAATCTATGGAAGTGAACCACAAGGGTGGAGGCCATGGACTGACAGAAGAAAGTGAAGGGGGCAACAAGAAGGGAGATTGGAGGAAAAGAAAGTGGAAGGTAACTAGACTAGAGAAGAAGAAGAGGGGAGGGGAATTGCTGTCTTTAGATTATCAAAAGAAGAAGAAAAAGAGGGCCAGAGGAAGGAAAAATTAGACTTCAATTTTGTTGTATAATTTTATAAAAGATGTCATTATTGTTGTACTAGCTCCAATTGTCATTAAGGAGTAGGTGCCAAAATCGCAACCCTTTCCTATGCCAGGTAAATAAAAGGGATAGGTTCAATACAAATTCCTTTATTTTGTTTATCAAATAGAATATCTTCTAAGGACAACAAAAAAGAAGAAAACATAAATCGTAGATTCACCTCAAAACATCTCATTGCCTCAGCTCTTCAATTTACGCATAAGCCTCAAGTAAATGACTTGAGGAACCTTGAGGCAATGATGGTCAACACATGATGGCAGTCAGATTTAAATATAATGGTATGCCTTTATTCTATGAAAAAAATAAGCACATACACACTCTCCTCTGAAATTGTCACCTTTTATCCTCTCATGAATTTAAAGTACTGAAGGCACTGCAACTTTCTCTACTACTAAAAAAGTATCTACGAATGAAAAATTAGATACACAGGATACATATTTCCCCTGCATCAAATATAATTTTCATACTTTATAGAAGGTGTAATGGTTTGGATTAGAAATTAGAACTTGATTAAGATATTTTTGAAGTAAGTGGTATTATTGTTCTTAGTTTGCCACCGGGGTGTGCGTGCATGTGTGTGCGCATGCATGTGTGTGTGGTTCAAAAAAAATTCACAATTGCATAAGCCTTTAAGGGACTTCATGTAAAATTCTCAAAGTTATATTGTCTAAAACATTTCTTAAAAAATTATAACATATAAAAAAATCAACTTTCTCTACTACTAAAAATGTATCTACTAATGGAAAATTTAGATGCAAAGCATACATATTTCCCATGCATCGAATATATTTATACTTTATCGAAGGTTTAATGGTTTAATGGTTTGGATTAGATGCATAGCATACATATTTCCCACGCATCGAATATAATTTTTATACTTTATAGAAGGTTTAATGGTTTGGATTAGAAATTCGAGCTCGATTAAGATATTTTTGAAGTAGGTGGTATTATTGTTCTTATTTTGTCACGGGTGTGCATGCGTGTGTGCATGCATGTGTGTGTGTGGTTCAAAAAAATTTCATAATTGCATAACCCGTTAAGGGACTTCATGCAAAATTCTCAAAGTTATATTGTCTAAAACATTTCTTAAGAAATTCTAACATATAAAAAAATCATGATAAGTATGACATCTATCTCATCTCATATGTGCCTGCTGCCAAGGTAATGCCACACCAATAGCATGATGGATATGACATTGCAACCCAATCATATTAAAATCTTTGGATTTTGTATTTCTTCTAACTTTATATTTGGTGCGAGGCTTTGGCATTTTCAAATTCTAAAGTGGACAATAAAAAATAAAAAATGCATCATATTCAAGGGATGGTGCCTTTAGTTTCTTCTCCCTTATAGTCGTTTATCCCAAACTCCTTATATAATGGTTCCACTTTCTATATTTAGAAAAATAATCACAACCACAAAGAAAGTAATTACACATATTACAAATAAAGTAAAATCAACTTAATTACAATACTAACCAGGATTATGGGATTGCTTATGACGTAATTGAATTTGTCGAATTTTATTTATAAACTCTTCCTAAAGATATTAGACTAAGTAGGAATTATTTACTCTCCACTAATCCATTATTAACACTAGTTGCTATCCCATGCGACGCACGGTGAGTTAATATATTTGAATAAAAAAAGATAATTAATATAAGTAAAACTAATACTTTATATTTTTAAATAAATAAATAAATAATTATAGAAGAATATATATTCATAAATACAAACACTTTTTCTATGAATATTAAGTTAGTTGTTTAGTAAATATTAAAATTTCATTGTATCCAATTGAAATATAGATTTTGGGAGAAAACTAAAAAGTGAACTAAAAATTATTATTATTAACCCATTAGATTATTCTAATAAATGTTGTGTTGGAATATAGATTGGGAGAAAAATGAGAGAGAGATTGGTCTCGTTAATAACGAAATTAGTTATTATTATCTCATTAGACTATCCCAATAATAATAATAAGTATCAAAAAATTTTATTATTATTTTAAAAGACTATCCCAATATTAATAATAACAAAAACAACAACAACAACAATAATAATAATAATATGAGTAAGAAAAGTGTGAGAAAAATTGGTCTTATTAATAATAATAATTTAAAAAATAATAATAATATCAAAATTAATTATTGTTATCTTATGAGACTATCTCAATGATGATGATGATGTCAAAATTAGTTATTATTATCCCAAGATATTGCAACAACAACAATAACAACCACAATAATGATAGTAATAGAGGATATAAAAATAGGAGATAAAAATATTAATAGGGAGAGAGAAAAATATGAAAGAGGTGAAAGAGAGATAATAATAATAATAATAATAACAATAATAATATCAAAAGTAGTTATCATTATCTTATGAGACTATCATTTTGATATTGATTTTTTAAGAATAATAATAATATATCAAATTTAGTTATTATTATCTAATAAAATTATCATAATAAAAAATAGTAGTAGTAATATTATTATTAAATTTAGTTATTATTATCTGAAAAGATTGCAACAACAATAACAATACTAATAGGAGATAGAAAAAATATGAGATATAAATATTAATAGGAAGAGAAAAATATGAAAGAGGAAAAAGAAAGATAATAATAATACTTAGGCAGAGAGAGGGGAGAGAGAGAATTAATAAGAGAGAGGGAAGAGAGAGAATTAATAAGAGAGAGGGGAGAGAGAGATAATTAATGAGAGAGAGAGAGAGAGAAATGTTGAGAGAGAGATAATTAATGATAAAGAGACAGAGAGAGAGATTTAATGAGAGAGCATTAATAGGGGGCATATGTATTAATAGGAAAGGGAGAGAGAGATTTTAGGTGGGAAAGAGAGAATTCTGATATTGACAAGTGGCACCATGAAATTTTGTATATATATATAGTATAGATTAGAATGAATTAATTAGAAAAAGTGTAAAATAATTAAATAAACTCTTAGACAAATGCAACATTTAACTTAATCATGCGTAAGTTGTCTACTTGTACATTTGTTTCCTTAATCTTACATAAAGTTCTGTTTAAACTGCCATGTATATTTATATGTATATAAAAATCAAAAGAATTGACAAAGAGTATTATCATTATCTCATCATAAGGATCGTCAAAAACGTCTTAAAAATGTTTATAGAACACATCATATTGTTTCATAATCATTATTAAAGTTTATATTCGTTTTGATATTCGCTAAGATCATAATTATCCTACTATGTATTGTTATCAAGATCTACTTTTCTTAGTGTTCATCATATTATGTATCATAAGAAAATAAGAATGTGCCCTAAATTATTATTGGTTATCAAACATCGTTGACACATTTTAGATTATGTTATTTAATAACTAGCGTCATACCATTGTAAGTCATATTCTTCCAGCTGATAATCATCATAAATTATTCTTTAATCGGCTCTCTAGCTATCATAAAATATTCTTTAATTAGTTCTCTGGCCATTGTAAAATAGTCTTTTCATTCGTAAAATACTCTTTTCGTGTGCCTCTATAGCTATAGCAGTCCATTCATCTCAAGTAATAGGGATAACCGTTTCACTAATGGTCGTAAACTAGTTGAGCAGACCATCTATTAACAGTCTCCCCAACCTCCACATGTTCGCCTCAGGGAGTTCCAAACACTCTTCCTGGTGAGATGGGAATTACGTTAACGAGGGGATATGGTCTCTATGCCACATAGCCCATCCCCAGTTATAAGTGCACTTCAAGTAAGGTCTCCCACTTTCTACCTATGTTAGAAATATCTCGAGTCTAGACATTGAACTCGTAAACAAAGAGACGAGCATAAATCATAAGGAACAAGAATCGACTATCCTATCTCAAGGAGATAGATGGTAGAATCAATCCAATCAATATAGCAATACTACTTCTTTAGCATGTACGCATATAGAGCACATGAGATACTTTTATTATAATAGTATGTTCACAAAATCATAAGCATTGAGATTATGAAATCATGGTCGTGAAAATCATAGTCTTTGAATCATTATGAATCATAAGTCTATATCATTGTTTTCAATAACTATGCATTTTAATTTAATGAAGAAATATTGATCTTCGTATAATTACTGCATCATCATTTAGTTTCATCATTTTCAAAGATATCTCAAGAATTAAGAAAATAGATGCTAGTAAGTTGTTACTCTTACTATATGAAAACTTTTTATATTTTCACAAAACAAAATAGATTACATGACAAAATAGGAGTTTATTTTGGCAAAATCTCCTCAAAAGAAAATAATTCCTTTAGAAAACTTTTCGACAGAATCCTTTTAAAGAAAATACAATAATTTTATAGGAAACCATTTTCGACATGATCCTTCTTAAGAGTCGTTTCTTCTTTTGAAAAAACCGCTTTAACAGAGTCTCTTTCTTTAGGTCACTATCTAAAATTTTACTTTGTTAAGACTTCATCATAATAAAGTAAATGTAGATTAATCTTAACATCTTGCAGGCTTTTAAATTACAAAGTTGTCCATACTACGTAGCCCAGTGGGGCGCACGTTGGGTGGTGCACATTTCACATTGGGTTCGACACTGCGAGTCCACTCTTGCGTCTTGCTTGGCCCTACCTGTGTTGGGTGGTGGTTTGTTTGGGCCTGCGGCCTTGTTGGTTGCCCCCAAAATTCGAACTTGGGTGGCTTCCTTTGTATATATTGTACACTGCCAGTCCACTCTTGCGTCTTTCTCCCTTTCTTTTTCTATTTCTATGGCGCTCTCTCTCTCTTTCTCCTTCCCTTTCCTTCTCTTCGTTTTTGTAGTCCTCTCTAAAGAACCCAATAAAATTAAATTATCATTCCTAAAGGTAGATTTTGCACATGGCAAGTACTAACTAGTGTCAATCATCTTTTATCCTTGAGGAGACATACTGGATTTCGGAAGCGAAGTGTTCATGTCACTAATAGGTCCTTTGCGTACAAGCAAAGAGCATAGGACAGTTAGCTTTGGAGGGTTCTAGATGTGACTCTACTCACGAACTCAGTAAAAACAAAGAGAGATCAATGAAGAAGTCATGACACTATTGGACAACACTAGACCTCCTTTACACCTCTTGTCTAGCTTGAGAAGTTCGGATTCTTTATGCCCCCTGTTGATAAAAACATAATATCTCCATGCATTAAATTAACAAGCGGAAGCATGCACGGAGATGGATCGTAACGGAAAACGTACCTTAACGGCGACGTTCGTAGATGGACGGCGACGACTCCGTGAGTACGAGGATGAGAACCACGTGACGGGCTTCTCCCCAAAATCCACACTGCAAATCCTAGGCTCTTGGTGATAGCCTCTTGGAGAGCAACACTTAGAGAGGGAGGGAGAGTATGTAGAAAGGAGAGGACTCTAGAGTGAGAAAGAGGGCTGCCCAAAAGTGAAGGGTCTCTTGTGAGAATTCAAATTCTTACTCACGTAATGGCATCCTCCCTCTTTTATATCTCTCTCCTCTACACTTTCAAATAAAGGGGGGAATGGTTATATCCAAGGGGTGCTTCACAAGTGTGGGTAACTCCCCACAACCACTCCCTCAACCACTCCCCCTCATCTCCTATAACCACCTCTTGGCCCCTACGTGGGCATATGCATGGTAAGAACCATGCTTTGGTTAACATCTCCCACTTGCCCACGGAGGGCAAAGATCAATAAACAATCTCTCAAAGTTGCTACAATCCAACTGTCATACAGGAAATGCAGCGTGCGACCTCACGAGCATAACATTAACATGCGAGTAGTGATCCATTAAGTTATCACCAAAACTAATGGAACACAATACTCTATAAAATCTCGTGGTACCCCAGACCATCTTATATTCACCTGATTTAACACTCCGGATCTCTCAGATAAATAACTGGCAGTGTTTAAATCCCAAATGTCATGTGATCATAACTCTGTCTGTACACAACTGACTGAGTTCCCCGGGGTATGATCCACATAGCATGGTGCAATATATAGATGTCTTCCCCAAGTTCTCATGTCAATTCGATTAGTCTCGGCCGCTTTCCTAGTCATGTCCCGCTAGACTGTATCAACCTTAGTCCTAAGGATCATGCTAAAGTAGCGACGCCGAGCTTCCTCTTCATGACATAGTTCTTAGGTCACAAAGGGTACAAGTAGAATCAACAATATGATCCAAGAGCTCACACAATGATGAAGCAGAGATCCATTCATCATTCTCATTTATCGGTCGTGAATTGCACATGCGGTATGAGACGCATGTTATGGTGTTCTTCCACAAATGTGGGCGTGTCATTTATAGATTTATCATTTAAACACCATACGGATCTTAGTCTAATCACTCCCACTGCGATTAACCTGAGTCTCATGACCCAGTCGCTTCCATTCAGCGCCTTGTCTCAAGACTCACATCCGGCTTTTCCAGACTATACAGGATGTGCACAATTATTCCCGTATTCGATCTTTAAAGATCTCATCTCGGCTCTTATCCGAGGCGACATAAATAAATATTTTAAGTGTATCTTGCTCGCTCTTCTAGCGCCATAGATACATAATGTCTCATCTTGCTCGCTATCTCAGCGCCAAGGCGAATTACCCGTGTGAGAGGGTCAATTCAAGTCTGGTGACACTCATTGATGTGTAAACAAGCATTCCATCAAAAACACTCAATAAGAGAATGCATCGAAGTCAACAATAACTGTTCTTTACATTACAGTTTACATAAACCCATGGCTCTACTATGGGTCGTGAAAGCCTCTCTAGTGATATGTTTAGTTAGCGGGTCTGCTACCATATGATCGGTAGAAATATGCCGAAGGACCACTACTTCTTTTGCTAACAGATCTCGTATGAAGTGATATCTAATGTCAATGTGTTTGGTTTTATCATGGTACTTAGGGTCCTTGGCGTAGGCCAAAGCTGATGTACTATCAACATAGAGAAGTACACTCTCCTCCGCATGAGGAGTGACAGCTAATCGCCGCAGGAAACTCCTTAACCAAACTGCTTCTTGACAAGCTGCTGAACATGCCACATATTCCGATTCCATGGTGGATAGAGCAATGCACGTCTATTTCTTGCTACACCAAGAAATGGCCGCGCCACCGAGTATGAACACATACCCTGACGTAGACTTTCTTTCGTCTTTGTCGCTGGCCCAATCAGCATCACTATAACCTTTCAACCTTAGATCACCTCCTTCGTAACATAAGGCAAGGTTCGTTGTTCCACGTAAATATCGGAATATTCTCTTGACTGCCTTCCAGTGAGCAGGACCAGGGTTACTTTGATAACGGCTAGCTAATCCGACAGCATAACTGATGTCGGGTCGAGTACACAACATAGCATACATCAGACTCCCAATAGCTGCCGCATATGGCACTTTATTCATTTGATTCTTCTCTTCTTCATTCTGTGGGCATTGGCTTGCACTTAAAACACAACTTTTATCAACTGGAGTATCAATGGGCTTGGAGTGATTCATTCGGTATCGCTCTAGAATCTTATTAATGTAGGTTTCCTGAGACATACTCAAAAACCTTCTAGAGCGATCTCTGACTATTTTCACTCCTAACACATAGTTAGCTTCGCCCATATCTTTGGTCTCGAAGACGGAAGATAACCACTGCCTAGTGGCATTGATAAACTCCATATTATTCCCAGCCAACAAAATGTCGTCAACATACAATGACAAAATTAGAATCTTCTCTTTCTTTCGTTTGACGTACACACAGTGGTCTTCCTCAATCGTCTCAAAACCGAATGAGGTGATTTCCTTATAAAATCTCAAATACCACTGTCTAGACGATTGTTTGAGGCCGTAAATGGAACGTTTTAGGCGGCAAACTTTGCGCTCTTGTTCCTTTACCTCAAAACCCTCTGTTTGGAACATGTAAATTTCCTCGTCTAGTTCTCCATTAAGAAATGCCGTCTTAACATCCATCTGAAAGAGTTCTAAATCTAAATGTGCGACAATAGCTAGGATCAGGCGAATAGACGTAAATCTCACCACCGGGGAGAACGTCTCATCAAAATCAATACCCTCCTTCTGGGTATATCCTTTCGCCACTAGTCGTGCTTTGTATTTGTCAATTGATCCATCTGCCTTGCGTTTAATTTTGAAAACCCATTTGTTTCCAATAGCTTTACGCCCAGGTGGAAGATCAACTAACTCCCAGACCTTATTCTTTTCCATTGAATCCATTTCGTCTAGCATAGCAGCTTCCCATTCTTTCTTTGATAATGATGAATATGCCTCTTTGACATTTCTCGGTTCTTCATCATCCGCAGGCTGACACATTAAAATCTCCTCTTCAATCTCAAAACGTCGACGAGGAGTGTGGCCGCGTTTACTTCGACGTACTTGGGTGTCGGCATCTTCCGATTCTAATGGAGTACTCCCACTCGGTAAATTAATAGGTATACTCCCACTAGCTTGATCATCTATACTATCTCCAGCGATGACATGGTTAGGAACTAATTCCCTCCCTTCGCTGGAAGATGGTAAGAGAGCTGTCTCATCCACTTCATGGAGATCAAAGCTTTTTCCGACATTGCCAAGTTTAGGGTATTCTTTCTCTAAGAATACAACGTCTCGAACCTCTTTCTCTGTCATTCCTCCATCATGATATTGTCCATACATGACATACCCTTGTGAGCTATCAGGATATCTTATGAAGATAAACTTTCTAGCTTTAGGGCCCAGTTTCCCATACTTGTGGGACGAGTCATGGACATATCCAGCTGACCCCCACGGGCGTAGGTTCCCCAAATACGGCTTTTGGCCACGCCACAACTCATAAGGGGTAGAAGGAACTGACTGTGAAGGCACACAGTTAAGTAAATAGGCAGCAGTCAACAAAGCATCCCCCCAGAAGGATATTGGGAGGTTGGCATGCGCCATCATAGACCTAACCATATCTAACAACGTTCTATTCCTTCTCTCGGCAACACCATTTTGTTGCGGAGTATATGGAATAGTGAGTTGTCTTTTAATTCCATTTTCCTCACATAGAATTCTGAACTGATCAGATAAATATTCGCGTCCTCTGTCGGTGCGTAGAGCTTTTACACTCTTACCGGTCTGATTCTCAACCTCAGCTAGGAAGCGTTTGAAACAATCCAGTGCTTCATAGCGGTGAGCGATCAGATAAACATAACCGTATCGCGAATAATCATCTATAAATGTAAGGAAATATGATGCTCCATGTCGAGCCTTCACACTTAAAGGTCCGCAAATATCAGAATGTACAAGCTGCAATACATCAGTGGCCCTTCTGGCCTTCCCGAAAGGTTTTCGGCATGCCTTTCCAGCCAAACATGATTCACATAAAGGTAGAGTGACCTTAGCGAGTGAACCTAAAAGGCCTTCTCGAGCTAACCTGGTCATTCTATCCTGTCCTATGTGACCTAGGCGAGCATGCCATATTTCAAAACTAAGGTCTTTATCATCAGCCACATACGACACAGAAGAAGCATTGAAATCAACATCTAATTTAAACAAACCACCACTCAATAAAGCATGTCCATACAGCACATCATTTAAATAAATGTCAATACTAGTACCAATCATAACAAGAGCAAATCCTAAGGATGATAAAGATGAAGCTGACAAAAGATTATGCTGAATCCCTGGCGCATAAAGAACATCATGCAATGTCAATACACGACCAGTTCTAAGTTTGAGCTGGTACACACCAACTCCTAAAACTTCTTCACTGGTCCCATTGCCCATGTAAATTCTTTGCGTCCCTCTTGGAATTCGGCGGTAATCTTGGTACCCTTCTCGATCTCTAGTTACATGCTTGGTCGCACCTGAATCCACAATCCACTCAGGATAAGTTCGGGCGACTAAGACATGAGAACAAACATACACAGAGAGAGAATCTGGGTTGAGGGATACCTTTTTCGGCTCAGCGCACTCGCGAGCGAAATGTCCCATCTTCTCACAATTGTAGCACTTCACCTTTGATTTGTCCCTTTTACCACCGTGCTTGCCTCTGTGGTGGCGCTTCGGTGTCCGCTCTGCCTTGTACTTAGAGCTGGATGCAGTTTCACGATCTTTTCGTTTGAAAATTTTCTTTGGGCCCTTCCTGCCTTGGTGTCTGCCTCCCTTGGCGACTAAGGCAGTGGCGCGTACAGCTTCTTCGCGCTCAGCCTCTAACTCCACATGACGAGAAATATCAGAAAAATTCTTGATATTCTCGTTGTGAGTAAGAATTTGCTTCATATGGACCCAAGAGTCCGGTAGTGATCGGATTACTGCAAGGACCTGCTGCTCGTCCGTGAGATCATGACCTGCCGACTTTAAATCCCTGATCATGCCCGACATAACCCTAAGGTGTTCGGTCATGGTCTGTCGTTGGTCTTTACGGTAGGTCTCAAACTTAAGTACAAGAGCGCGCAACCGCGTAGTCGAAGTTCCACCAAATTGAAACTTTAATTGATCCCACATATCTTTGGCAGATTGGAATTTCTCAAATTCCCCAATAAGATCGTCTTGCATGCTGCTTAACATAGTAAAGCGTGCGCTTCGATCCTTATTGAACCATTGACGGTACGCATCTTGATCTCTACGATGCTGTGCTGTATTGCCATCCTCAGGCGGTGACATGACGGTGGTAAGATGTTCTAGTAATTCTTGCTCGTTTAGCAAGTATTGAATCTTACGGTGCCAAATGTCATAATTCATTCCCGTCAATTTGTCACCCTTGGTCAGATCAGCAATGACATTTTTCATGGCCATTTTAAATCACTACATAAATAAAATTTAGAGAGTCAAGTTGACATAGATTACACATCATAATTCGCTTCCAAAAATCCAGACTAATAAATATTAAGTTAACTCACTCATCGGAATCGAAATATAGATCTAGGATACTATAATCATCTTCCGATTAAATCAAGGTAACTTAATTCTAATAGAATGATTTTGAGCGAATTCACAACGAGAGAAACACTTTAAATCTCTCGTAATAGCCACTTAACTAATGTTCACAAGTTAAATTCGAATATCATGGAAGTGAATACTCACATAATTAAATCAACAGGAATAGCAAAGTCCATCATATTTCAATAACTTGATCAAATTTTAGCTATCATGAATATTTACAAACAAACACATGATTATGTAAATATTTCTATTTTCAATTTCAACATGATCATTTTAAATGAAATGATAGCTAATTGGCTGAATTTGAGTGAGCATAAATTGATCAATTCAGGACGTGCAGATTAATAAATTATCATTTAAAAATTAATCAATCGGCGCTACACGAGCATGCACAATATTTAAATGATACGACAATTTTGCACGAATTAAATCAATTCAATTGGTAAATATACAATCGTGCATATTTAAATCTAAGAACGTAAAATTCAATTGCCGCTAACCGATAAGCGCAATAATGTAACGATCTATAAACATGCATTTTACATAGTCGAATAATCGATTATTAGTGTCATTTTTCTTCATTGCACAAAAAATCATTTCAATTACACGCAAATACTGTTAAGGTCGATATCAATGACCCAAAAATAATTATTAGCGTGACGAAATAAAACAATTCAATTTATTTCATTTTGTGCAGCTTAATATCAAGACAATCATCACATTTAAATAATTGACACTAATCAGGATACTTCAACTATTAATCAAATAGACCATGGAAAAAACAAATTACATTAATAAGCCTACATTCAAATTAAATTCTAATGCATCATCTAATCATAAATAAACAAACTAATACTCCCTAATTTCAAATTCAATTTCTCCGTTCATAATCATACGGAGAATTTGAAACGGGTCCATTCGAACAATCATTCGGCCCATTCCGGATCCAACCCGATACGGTGCATCGTGTGGTTCACGGCGACCCATGTGACGCCACGTGCCACCAAACGGTCTGCCGCGGTCATGCCTGCGGGCCTCCCAGCGGCGGCGTCGTTGGGCTCGACCCGTCCTCGCCAAGGACACGCCTGCTGGACCATGCCCGGCTGGTACGGCAGCCCCATGCATGGGCGTGGGAGCCCCCCTGCGCAGGGACGAGAACGCCTTACCTGCGTGCGGGGAGGGCACCACGCCCGCATGCATGGGCAGGCCGCCCATGCAGGACGTGGGCGGCACGTCCACGCAGGACGTGAGCCCCACGCCCACACGGGACGTGGGGACTCCGCCCACGCTGGGCGTGAACGCCGCGCCCGTGGGCGTGGCCGGCCCGCCTGTGCGCAGCGCGAGCGGCACGCCCGCGGGCGTGGCCGGCCCGCCTGCGCGCGGCGCCAGCGGCCCGCGGGCCTGCCCGCCTGCGCGCGGCGCCAGCGCCACGCCCGCGAGCGGCGCGAGCGCCACGCCGCGCGCGGGCCGCGCGGCGCGAGCGCCACGCCCGCGCGGGGCGTGGCCGCTCCGCCCGCGCGGGGCGTGGCCGCTCCGCCCGCGCTGGGCGCGAGCGCCACGGCCGCGCTGGGCCCGGGCGGTACGCCCGCCGGCGTGGCCGCCGCTGCGTTCGTCGGCTTGGATCCTTCTCCGCGCAGGGACGTCGACCGTTGCGGCGGGCTTCCCTCGTCGTCCGCGTCACCGTTCGCATGGCCGCCGTTGCAGGCGCCGTCTTCATCCTCGTCGTGGCTGCCGTCACGTACTATCTCGGATGGTTGGTCGCGTCCAGAATGCACGCCGCAGAACCCTCTGAGGTAGGCTAAATATTTCGGCGCTCTGAGTCTCCTTGGAGGAGAAGATGGGACGCGGTCGTCGCCGGATTCCTCCTCGGAATAGTCGGTCAGTTCATCGGGAACCCGTTCCGATTCCTCGTCACTGATAACCACCATGGGAGCCATTCGGCTCGACGAGGCCGCAACATCGGAACGGTCCTTTTTGATCGAAGACCACGCTGCCATGGTTCCGTAAACCTGGCTCTGATACCAATGTTGATAAAAACATAATATCTCCATGCATTAAATTAACAAGCGGAAGCATGCACGGAGATGGATCGTAACGGAAAACGTACCTTAACCACGACGTTCGTAGATGGATGGCGACGACTCCGTGAGTACGAGGATGAGAACCACGTGACGGGCTTCTCCCCAAAATCCACACTGCAAATCCTAGGCTCTTGGTGATAGCCTCTTGGAGAGCAACACTTAGAGAGGGAGGGAGAGTATGTAGAAAGAAGAGGACTCTAGAGTGAGAAAGAGGGCTGCCCAAAAGTGAAGGGTCTCTTGTGAGAATTCAAATTCTTACTCACGTAATGGCATCCTCCCTCTTTTATATCTCTCTCCTCTACACTTTCAAATAAAGGGGGGAATGGTTATATCCAAGGGGTGCTTCACAAGTGTGGGTAACTCCCCACAACCACTCCCTCAACCACTCCCCCTCATCTCCTATAACCACCTCTTGGCCCCTACGTGGGCATATGCATGGTAAGAACCATGCTTTGGTTAACACCCCCATTGCAGGAAACTCTCTTAAGTACAACATGAGAAGAGAGAGAGAGCGCCACCACCAAAAAAACCTCTAGAGAGCCACATCCAAAGAGACAACCACCAGGAGGGAGGGGCTTTGCCTCCGACAGAGGCCCTCCCCCGACCTCCGGATCATTCTCTAGTTGTGAGGATCTCTCTCCTTTGTGGAGGTTTTGGTTTAGGTGGGTTTCTCTTTCACCTGGTTTTGTCATTTCACCTTTGTGGGTGGTTGATTGCACCTCTTAAGGTGGATCTATTTCTCTCGCAAGCCTCAAGTTTGGCGGAGCTCGATATATCGACTATTTAGGCTGCTCCTTTCCTTTTCTCTTTGGTTTCTCCTCCTTTGTGCTTCATTGTGGTTTCTTTCTCCTACTCCTCCCCCTTCCCTTCTTCTACAATCCTTTTGCTTTGTTTGTTTTCATACCATACATGTTTTTAGATCTTACCTCTTACTCCATCATTTGAGTTTTGTTGGTTTACCACTATGGTGAGATGTTTTTGGAGATCCTATCTCCTCAGAGATCTTCATCCAGTTCTTGATGGATTTGAAGATTTGTGCAACATCCCATGCCCCGTTTATGGGCATGCTTATCTAAGCCCTTTTTTTTGCTTGAGGAGATTTTCTTCTTCAACTTGTTCAAGAGGCTCATGTCCTCTATGTGGTATCTTTGACGGCCGTCTACTCCGAGCGGCGTCTTACCAGATTCCTGGTGCTATGTTCCACATCTCTCTACGACGACTCTGATGTCCGGGCGTGACTGGCAACTCTCCATACTGCTTTGGTTGGCCTAAGAATGTTGGGTTTATTTTGTGATCTTTGTCCTTCAAGCTCTTTTGGTTCTATATTGTTTCTCTACTCCTTTTCTCCATTCGACACATAGTAGTGTGTCCTGTATTATCTAGTCTATATGTCCCTCACTTTTCGTGTTCCTTGATGTAATGTTTCTCCTTTAATTAATATATGCAACCCCATGTTCAAAAAAAAGTACAACATGAGAATATCCAAACAAAGTTGTAGGCCTCACATCAGTCTTCATGTGACACTGAATCCTAATCAAGCCAGATCCTCTGTCATGTTTTAGTATCGTCATTGGGGCAATTGACCAGGTCTCCGTACATGTGCAAGAATACCCAAACCTCACCTCTCATCTGCTGCAACCGTAGTTCTACTCATTTTTATTTATTTCTTTAATACATGTATTAACAAAATATTCATACATTTCCTGATTTTCAGCCAAAATTCTGTTATACGATTAACCAAGATTTGAATGCAAATCAAAGGCTCTCATATATTTTTTTTTTAACGATCGACAACCATCCAAAGTGTGTTCTACATTTCCGCAATTCTTTGGCCCTGTTTGGATGCAACTTAAGAATATGCAGATGTAGTTATGATAAACTCATTTATCACAGGCACATCTTCTATAAATTCATGTTTGATTGTTTTATGTAAACACTTTATGATAAACTTGAGAGAAAATAACTCAAAATAATTTTATGAAAAATATGTTTAAGGGAGGCTTTGAATTTATAACAAACTGTACTGAGTTCATGGTAAATTCATCATATACACATCTTCTGTAAATTCATGTTTGATTGTTTTATGTAAACACTTTATGATAAACTTGAGAGAAAATAACTCAAAATACTTTTATGAAAAATATGTTTATAGGGAGGCTTTGATTTTATAACAAACTGCACTGAGTTCACGGTAAATTTATCTTTAGCTATCTAAACTGAAGTTATAGTAAAAAAATAAATTTACGATGTCTAAACACGATTACGGCTAACCCTACTTCCCTGGAAGGCTAGCTCACCGCAGATCATGTGACTGCGCGGGTAGTAGACGGCCTTCACGTGTGAGATTAGGTATTTGGAAGGACGGTAAATGTGGCCCATTACTTGTGTTCCGATCCCAATCGCATCCTCCACCTTGCCCCACCTTTGATCAATTGAACTTTTGAGCTGTCCTCTTAATTAGGGCTGCAACTTGAGTGGTTCTCGGGTTAAACCCGATGAAACATGAGTTAGGTTGGATTAAGGTTGAGAGTTCCTTAACCCAACTTTGAATAGGTTGAATTGGGTTGAGGATATTAATATATAAATGATGATTTAAATTATTATATTTTTGAACAAAAAATTAGATTACAAAATAACTATAAAGATGTTATGAAGCACCGGTCATGTAAATGTGCATGTATCTTCTTTTTTTAATTATTTTATTAAGATAGATAGAACGATAGATAATTTTCTCTACTTTAGAGTTAAAGAAAAATTAAAAATATAGATCATTAGCGATATAACCCAACACAACCTGGTCTCACCCGATGAAGTTGGGTTATATGGATTGGATTGAGATATTGTTAGATGGATTTAGGACTGAGAGCCGTGGATTGAATGTTGGGTTGAGAGTCTCCTGAAGTAGATTTGGTTAAGATTGACCCAACCCAATCTAATCTAACCTGAGTTGTAGTCCCAATCCAGCAATCCTAACCTTTCTCTTTCAAATAGCTGGAGAGGAGGTCCTGCAGACAGCGGCTGTGTTTGCTATAGGGATGACAGAGGACCCATCACTCTATTTAGTGATTTTTGAAAACTGGTGCTAACAGCAGACAAGGAGTATGTCTATTCTTTCCTTTTCATTCTTAGCTATAGGATTAATGTTAGAGTTGAGTGATTAAGGTAAAATGATTTACTTTTAATGTATATTTTATTTTTTACTTATACCAAGAAAATATTTATATAATAAAATGACTTAAGACATAGTGATTTATGGTCATCCAGTCCTAAATTATCTTGATAAGTCAACATCAAGCATGCCCTAAAAAATTGGTAAAGGCCCCTCTCTGTGTCTAAAGTGCGGTTTAATTTGACATAAAATAATATGCAATTTGTAAGATGTTACACTTTATGCCTCAAAAATATTGTGTCTTACGATGTTTTATAACATTTTATGTCAAATTAAAGTTATTAAATGACGCTTGACACAAACATATTCGGTGTTGTATGTATGGCAAATAAAGAGAGATGACACATAATTCTCTTATAATTTGACCACTAGCTTAACTTAGAATTTCGACTCACTAGAATGCCTGTACAAGGATGTCACCGTTAGGAAGCTTTATGAACAGGGTTCAGAAGGCAGCATTGATTTACAGAGCTTAGGCTGTCTTTCAGGAAGCTTTCAATTATAAACATTTTTTACATTTCTATTTAATTATTTTGAAGAGAATAAATTAGTCTTTAGAAACTATTTATGTAATATGAAATTAGCCTTAGAAGTAATTTATGTAGTAGGAGGTCAAATATGACTCATAATTTTCTATGTTGAAAGTAAGAGGTCAAATATGACTTCCAACTAATTTTTTTTATAAAATATACTTTAATGTCACATCCATTAATACTATTTCGGGTCGCATGCCTACTTTAGAGTCAGAAGCATGTGACAGTGAAAATAACCCAACTAAAACAAAACATAATATTGTGGGAAACATATAATCAAAAGCTTAAAGGATAGTCATACCATACAAAATCCTCAAACTTATTACATGCTAAAAGTTCCAAATATATAGAACATATTTCTCAAAGCTGAATCAAAAAATGCATCAGAGTTCTTATAACTGAAAGACTATATATTTTCTAAGGAAAATTAAATTGGACTATACAAATTCTCTCAAATAACTACATGAAAATTCTCAGCAGTACAACTCACCGCCTCAATCCAAAAATGCCTCAAGTCAAGCCTCCTCAGAAAACATGTCTAAAAACATTAATAGTTTTTAATGAGTACAAGTCAACATGCTTTAAAATTTATACAAGCTAAACATATAACAATTAAAAATTCTAACAATATTGAGCATAGCTGAGGAAAATTTTAAATTAATAATATATTTAAATCAAGGAATGTACTAAGTCGGGCCAAAAATATGTGAAGACTAATGTTATGATCAGATAGTTCATCAATGTCAGAACATAGTGAAAATAGCCATAAATAAAATGAATTTTACAGATATAATTAGGGTGCATATAGGGTTCATCAAAATAGCCTTAACTGTTTAACAGAACAAAGATAATCAATTAATAGATCAAAGATAACCGAGTAATCAAAACTGAAGTTATATCAATTAAAAGTATAAGGCTTAATCGATTATAAGAACCAAAGGGTAATTGATTTACAGAAAAAGCCTAATCGATTCACAAGGCAAATCGATTAATGGACTGAAGGGATAATCAATTATCAGTTCAATAGAATATCGATTAGTAAAGTAAAGGCACAACGACAAGTAGAATTTAGGCTTAATTGATTAACAGAAGGAAGAGTGATCGATTAGTAGCATATGACCTAATTGATTAACTGAATAAAGGAGATCGATTGGCATGCTTAAGGTAGATCAATTAACTTTACAAATGGGAAATCGATTAACAAAACAAGAGGTAATCGATTAGTAAAACAAGGTCTAATTGATTATCAATACAAAGAGTTAATCGATTAACTAAACAAAAGAAAATCGATTAGTAAAACAAGATCTAATGGATTAGCTACACAAAAGCAAATCGATTAACTAGACAAAGGCTTAAGCAATTAGTAGAACAAGGCCTAATTAATTATTTGAACAAAGGCAAATTTGATCAGATGTATAAACGAAAATTTCTGAATTTAGCTCTTAATTTTAAATCCAACTTTGAAGGGCATCGGGATGTACAGGCACGAATTGAAATAGGCGTCTGAACAGACATAATCTATTGCAAAAAAATGAACAATTAGTAATTTTGAAGCTGATCCAAGATACAAACTGATCAGAAATTCAAAGATCTCAAAATCTGAAATAGATTAGACTAATTTGGAGTGAATAAAATAGAACTAAATTGAAATATCTCAAATTGAATTGGAAATGAACTGCATCAACTGAACTATAGTTGAATTAATTGAGCTAAATCAAATAAACTAAACTAAATTCAAATCAAACTGAACTGAATCATATAATGGATCAAATTTTCAGAATCTCAGCATCTGAGCAGAGAACTGAACTAAACTGAGCCAATCCTGATTTCACAAACATAACAATTTTTCAAAGGGATCCGTAAGGATCATCAAATAGAACAAATTCAAGACTGTCAGATATCTGTACCAAATCAAATTAAGAAAACATATTAAACTCCCATAGACATGTATTCCACCTCTCTCCTAAGGCAACAAACAAACACCCATCACTTGCCTCCATGTTAAATCTTGGCGTCTATCGCATCGGGGAGTCTCATTGTCCCACCTCAGAAATATCAAGTCACATGCACAAAGGCACGCAAGGCAATCTGGGATTTATAAACCTATTGCCAACAAGTTCCTGACCAACCACATGAATGCTTATATAGTTGGCCCACAAAACTCCTTAGAGAGAGCATTATTTGATTCTTATTAGTCACATTCATGTACAGATTTCTGAATTTCAACGAACAGGGTATCAAAAATTAAAGTACAAAGGCCTCCAACATGAAGATCAAAATAGAGGTTACAAAGAATTATGAGACCATTCAAACTAGTATATCAAATTAGCTAGATCAGAAGAAATTAAGCAAGGAAACACAGAGAATCAATCTAATTCGAACGTAGAAAAGAATTTAAGAATTAGAGAATAAATTTGAGAAGATTAATGTTAACATCAAATTATACTTCAAAACCATGGATGTATTTACATATAAAACTATCTAAGAACTATATCAGATCCACAACAAATCATATCTATCAGATAAAAGTCATTGGATTAAAGAAAATTAAGAAAAACAGAGCAGATTCGAATGAATTCTGATGCAAGTGGAGCAAATTGATATCAAGGATATTTTCAAAACCATTAAAATAGCCACAATTTTTTTACAAATTAATCTTGCTTCAGGAGATCCACCTACCTATCCAGACGGATCCCCAAATCCTCCAGTCTTCTCCTCCAACAGATGGAGCTCTCAGAAAATTCCTAGCAAAATAAGATCTTAATGGTACTAAAGGTGTATTTATAAGTCTCTGAGATACCTCCAGGTATGCCCCAAAACTTAAGTCAATTCTCCAGCCAAAGCTGGACCCTAAAAAGCTATTAATGCTAATTCCAATTTGGCTTCTAATTCCCCTACAGTGCTACACACCAATGTTGACTTTTTTAATTAACTTCGACTACCAAGGCTTACGGCATCATAAGGACACCTGCGATCCTAACTAGTAAATCTACCAGCTCAGCCCATTTATAACCGATTGCAATAATGGCTAAAAGACACAAAAATTAACTAACCATCCAATGGTCATGCTGCCAACTGAGAATTCTAGTACCCCTAATATACAAATGGCCAATTAATCACTTAACTAATTTTTTTATTTTAGTATTAATATTAAATTTAAGTACCAACTTAGTAGGTCATAACACTTAATGAACCAGCAAAGTAGCTTGCTACTAAGGTGATGGCAAAGGGGAGTCTCCGCTTTGGATACCCAGCCCATTGAGATGCTATTATCGGCCTTGTCCTTATATCGGCAATGACACAGAATCATATCGGCCTTGTCCTTATATCGGCAATGACACAGAATCATATCGACCTCTCATTATTCTTTTTATCTTATCTTTGCAAATAATATATTTATTTTGATTTTATGTAAGTATAGATATCATGAAACTATAGAAACTAGATCGATAAAGGTCAAAAAAGCGAGCTGATCCAACAACTGCGACATCCTGGCCACCTGTTGATGGACAATGTAGATGCTCCTAGCTTACGGAAGACTTGCAAGAGAGCAAGACTGTTGGAGCGGCTATATAATAGTCTTACATCGGATAATTTCAGTTGTGGCCAGCGCTTATGATCTTGGGCTCCTTCAAACTCAACACCCGGGTTTTGTGATTTGTAAGATGGTATCAGATTATTTAATTTCCACGGCCCATCTTGGCCGTGAGGGGGAGTGTTGGAGCGGCTATATAATAGTCTTACATCGGATAATTTCAGTTGTGGCCAACGCTTATGATCTTGGGCCCCTTCAAACTCAACACCCGGGGAAAATCCTTTGATGCCTAAGTCAAGATCTTGTTATTAGACCAGGAGGTTAATTAGTAGGTGTGTGTAAGTAGTCTTTGCATAATGTGTATTATGTTTCTTTTTCTTAGAGGGATCGTTATAGTGTATTTAGATTGTCCTTTGAATGGAGCATAATGTGTATTAGACCAGGAGGTTAATTAGTAGGTGTGTGTAAGTAGTCTTTGCATAATGTGTATTATGTTTCTTTTTCTTAGAGGGATCGTTATAGTGTATTTAGATTGTCCTTTGAATGGAGCAAACGGTGATAAGTGTCTAATAGTAGATGCCTATACATGGATTGGGCCCTGGGAGATAGGTGGGATGGCCTTTGTAATGGGCGACGAAGGGGGAGCATATTTTGCTCGGGTACTTGGGCCATATTGTCATACTGTTGCACTGCGGGATTTGACACTATTTAATAGCTCTCATTTTTCATGATACGAATAAGATAAAGAGGATGGTAGCTTAGTGGACTATCCAATGACGGTCCTAATCGTAGGTGGAAGAGTAATAAATGTACACCTTTGGATGTCAACAGAAAGGGTCTTAAGGGTTGTTTGTTTTAGCGTAAAATAACGTGATTATAAATAATTGTTTCATTTTACAATATTTTTAGATTGTTTGGAATGATGTAAAATAATGTAAAGTAAAATCTTGTTTGGGCATTGTCCGTCCACTTGACAGTTCAATTTCCTTGTTTTAATTCACAACAAAGATCCACTGTAAATCAAAACAAGAAGATCGAAGTATCTTTCTTGTTTTATTTTACAAACAACCAAACAAACATTGTCTGATTTTAAAATAAGAAATTTTTACTTATTTTAAAATCATTAATTTTGAAACCGGTGATTTACAAAATTTTGTACTAAAACAAACAACCCCTTAATCATTATTTGTGCCACATGGTGCTCCCAATGAGTGGATCTCCACCCGAGGGCCTTTTTATCCTTTGGTTTATGTTGCCTGAAGGGCTGCTGCAGCATTCTCGGGGCCCTCATGGCGTATCCTTTTTAGAAGGCTTATAGTCAACATGAACCTTTGTTTTGTTTCCGAGTATGAGCATACTTCCGTGTTCAAGCAAAGACTGTTTCGATCTTAGGAGGGAGTCATTGTAACGACCCGTCACCTTATAATCGGGGATCCGATTACTAAATAGGTACCGAATCATTAAATTAGAACCAAACCAGGATCTAAGTAAGTCTGGGAAATAAATAATAAACTAAGCTAAACATTCACATCGCATTGAATTGAAAGGAAAATGTAGAAATTAAAAGTTATTACAATGCTACTCGATACAACAAATAATTACATATTCCAACAGAAGAGAAATAGTTAAGCATACATGCCAAAAATAAAAAGAACAACTACGTCAGGACATACCCCGGAACAACCGCTGACAGCGCGCAGCTCACAACAGCACACTCCACGCTAAGTCTGCCTGGAGTCCTCACCTGAAAACCGCAGGGGTGAGTCTCAACGAAAAGACTCAGTAGGGATCCTTCGATCCCCACTACCTACTCACACACCCACAAGTACAATTAACAAGATACAAGTAAACAAGGTAAATAAAGCTGTAACATATTACCCTTAATTCTCGATATAAACCACATGTGTGCGGAATATAACATGCATATCACAGAAATCATTCTACCAAGGAGCCTACAACTCGCGTCTCGGCAAAACGCGTCAACTATGTCTCCGAAAATGGGAAAACAACGACCCGCTGAGACCAAACAGTAACCCCTCGGATAGCACGCTGGCTACCTCGGCGATTACTCCTTCCCCCAGCAAACACCGACCCGCTGAGACCAAATAGTAACCCCTCGGATAGCACGCTGGCTACTCCGGTCCAACTGGCTCAGGTGGTTACTCCTTCCCCCAGCACGAGTGACACTCCAAAGGTACCACTCCGACACCGATACAAGCTAGCTAACCCCGGGGTTCACCAGGTGACCCTCTCTCACTAGGCGTCATCCCGCCACTGCTCCCGTCAGCGCTGTGTCCCTCCGCACCGACACATGGTGTCAAACGCTACAACTGTCACTCTAGGTCCATAGTAACACAAAACACGGCACGGTGCGATCCGGTTACGTGAGAAGTCCGCGGTCGCATGACACACAACGTAGTGCCATCCGGTCATGAAGAGTCCATCGTCATCGAGTGTACTAAAAGCATGCTTTTAACCAACTATTTAGAAGTGTAAACACATTTTACTGGTATGGATTAGTGTGGTTCTGACTTGAATCGCGTCGACCAAAGACGACGCCATTCAAGTCTCCTAAACTGGTTCATGAATTCGCGGCTTCAGAATATGGCCTAAAAATGCGTCGTCACAGTTAGCCGCCTTTTAAAAACACGTCGAAATCATCAGACGCCCTTCACACCAAAATCCGGAATTTGCAGAAAACCTTAATCGGGTGATTTCTGCCTAAAAAGCGTCATGATGGTCCGACGTCCTTCTAAAAGGCGTCGTCCATACATGACGTCTTTTAGCGCCAGATTACCCGAACTGACAGAGACTCGGTGGAGCGATTTCTGCCTAAAAGGCGTCATGGTGGCCCGACGCTTCTCCAAATAGCGTCGTCCAGGCATGACGTCTTTTAGCCCCAGAAACCGAGTTTTGTCCCCAGTCCGAGGACTCCCTTTTTACCCCCAAAATGCCCTAAAATCAAACCAAACAGAGGAGGAAGAGGGGCAATCTAAACCATCACAAAACCACATTCACAGAAACTCTCATTCCCATCAAGAAAAGCCCCTAACATGCTCATTCTACCCAAAAACCATAGATCCGTAGCATGCTTCAAGCGGGAAAACAAAGTTTTAAAATAAAACACTATGGGAATCGTCACCCTACCGATTCTTGAACTCCTCCTGGCTCCGCCGCCAAACCGTCGCACCGCAAACCGCCGCCGGTACTCCGAGGACGCCGCCACTCCGCCGGGACGTCGGCCGCTGTCCGGAGAATGGAACGCCGCGAAGAAAGTGGTGGTGGCAGTGGTGAGAGGTGGAGAGGTGGAAGAGGAAGAAGGGGAAAAAGGAAGGGGAAGAGTGGGGAGAGTCGGAGGGTGGAGAGGGTGAGGAGAGAGAGTGAGGGTGAGAATGAGGGAAGGTTCGCGGGGTAACCAGAAACTAGGTAAAACGCGTCGAGATGTACGGACGCCTATCAGATGACATGACGGGCCGTTCTGACTGTAAGGAATCGCCATGAACGCAGCGGAAATAAAAATTGATTCTATTGTATCGGTTGCTGGGGTTGTAAAACGGACATTAAAACTAAGCGGGATGAACAGTTCTTCACCTTTGCGGGGTTTCGAATCTCCCGTGGATGATGCCGACTCGTTAATCGCGCACGTGCACGATCTCTGGAGGTATCCACACGAGTTCCCGCAGCAGACGCGATTTCCTCTTCGACTTGAGTGCTGCGACCAGATCTCAGATCCACCATGCGCGGAGAGAGATAGATCCACTCCGAGAAGGAGAGAGAGAGAGGAGAGAGAGAATCTGGGGAGTAAAAATTCGTCCAACTAACTTTTTACCACTCCCCCTTGGCCCTCCTTATATAGAAATAAGGATAAGCACAACAATTAATCCTGATGATTATCCAAGAGTTTGGCCTTGGATAATTCTCCATTAAATCTTCATGTTTATCCTGCAGCTTTTCACAAAAATCCAGATAAGCATGAAATTTAACATCTCTCACCGTCTGACGAGAACTCTTATGTGTGTGACCCTCGAGGCCCATATATCAGTCCGGTTGCAGGCCCATTAAACTTAGAACTGTTTCTTGAGTTTAATATTTATTAATTAACATTTAAACATCACATGTTAAATGATTAATTTAATAAACAAGTGAATTATCATCTGATGATCAAATCACTTGGCCTTCTGATCATGAACAGCACCAAACACTACCTCATGATCCCAGAAGATATAAGGGATACTGTTCCCTTCAATTGAACCTTTCCGTCTGCAGATACCACACAGATATAATCTTTCACTCATGTAATGTCCCGATAACGTAAGGGTATGGTTTTATAGTGAAACCCTCTATCGCATTATCCAGATGGATTCTAGTACACAGTTAATATCTAGAAAGACATCTCTTTCATTTGACCATGGCCAGGGATTTCTGTGTACACATCCATGGGACATTCTCTCTCCAGTCTTATACCAAGAGTGAGTGATCCCTTGTTGTCCACTCAATTACCTTCGCAAGCTTTCCACTGTATCTGAAAGACCGATTATGGTGGACTTAATGGTTAAAGTCCACGAGTCAGAGAATCAAGATACAATGGTCCATCAACAAGGTATCATTGGTGACTCAAGTTTAAGGACCAACTGTGCTACTGCAACGATTGAATTCCCTGGTTGACTAATAGGTATAATTACCATCCATGAATTCTTATTTGGGTCTGTTTAGTGAACTCATTCTCTAATGAGCACCCACTTGTTTGTCTTAGTGTCACCACACGAGTGAATGTGAGATCATTCACCCTCATCATATGAGCAGACATAACTTGTGTCGATCTTATCGGATATTTAATGTCCATCTCAAATATCCTATGATCGAGAACTATTTAAGACAATTGCCTTAGGATATTGATCTCACTATCATGATCTCATCATGATTCAATATTCCATACATTTGTCTATGGACCTTCATTATGATAGTCGTTTGCGAGAACTATTAAATGAAGAAATAATTGCCTTTATTAATAATCTGAACTAGAATGTACAATGATTGACTTTGAGGCCACCCAATTCTAACACTGACAGAGCTCTGAAACGCGTCGCCCAAGGCCGACGCCATTCAGACGACAAGACCGGCACCGTACTCTGACACCGCAGGGTCGCAGTCTGAAACGCGTCGACCATTATGGACGCCGTTCAGATGACACGACCGGCCGTACACTCGCGACCCAAGGCCAGCCCACGTGGTATCTGCGTGGCACAATCTAAAACGCGTCTGCCATGCCGAACGCTGTTTAAACCGCGTCGAGCAAACTCGACGCGAAGCAGAACAGGGTCCTAGTCCCGTTAGGGCCCAAACTACAGAGTCCGACCCTGAAACTGACCCGATAACCGGATCCGAAACCTCAATCCTTACATCCATAGCTCTTAGAAATTTTTTGTGAAGGTTCCTACGACGTTCGAGTTCGTCTTTCCGAGTAGGCTTATGGTTGATATAAATTTTGAGTAATATTTGCTGCAATGTCTTTACGTGCTGCACATAGTTGCAGTGGGTAAATTAATTTTTCTTTTTATTTATTTTAGGTCGGTCCTGAGGTACTTTAACTATCCGTACTTTGCAATGTCTGATCGGACAACCCAAAAAAATTTAAAAAATAACCCGTTAGTACCTCTTTTGAAAAGAAAAAAGAAAAAAAGCAAAGCAACTTTTGTGGCAAATGCGTTGTTCTATCCTTCGTACAAAGTACACGTTTTTACTTATCATTGGAATTCGATTTTTAATTTTTCAGATTTTTTTAAGTAGTCTGATTGAGTATTGCATTGTACGGACAATTAAGACACCTCGGGACTGCCTAGAAAAAATATTTTTAAAGAAAAGTTTCATTTACCCTCTATAATGTCCATACATACATCACACAAAGATATTGCAGCATGTATTATTCATAAATTTTTATCTAATTCTCGGACTTAAATGGCCGGGGGGGGGGGGGGGTGGGGGGTCACGAAGAGCATATTCCCAACCTTATGAGAGAGTCATGGCTCCCGAAGGGTCATTGGAACTCACCTTTCTAAGTAAACTTATGGCCGACATAGGCCTTTGTCTTTGGAGAGTCTTGATCTCTGTTAAATTTATTGGGCTTTTAGGAAACCTCTTGTAATGGAATTTTGTAAACTGCAATCAACGTAGATCTTTTTAACGTATGATTGATGTAGACACTATCAGCCGCTGCAGATTGGGGTCTGTCGGTAGGCCGAGTGAGTTTTCCCTCTTCAGGATCAAAATGTTCCTGTATGTCTTCATGCACACAATCTTGCTCGGCAAAATTGTGATGCCCATTTTCTGAGTCTGTTCTCCCCATCTTTTGCTCTGTACTGTAGTACATCCACAACATGTTGGTTCTCTTTTTTTTTTTTTTTTTGGACAATGTGGCTCAATGGTTACATGCGGAAGTACCCAACTCGACGAGTTGAGATCAAATCCATCAAAGACAACGAATAAATCGTCTAAGTAGGTGAAATTTCCGCTCAAAGAATGAATAATTTCATAAAAAGTCCTCAGCCCGCACACAACACAGCCGGAGTTGATCCCACACCCTCCCGCCTTCAACGCGGAGGGGTGCACCACGGCCTAAGCGCGCATCTGCATGTTGTGTTCTCCTTATCTTATGTTTGTAGTCTACCCTTTTAATTAAGAATCCGCATATGCTATGGTGTAGCTTTCGCGGCGAACGTGTTGTTCTGTCCTTTGTACAAACTACAAACTTCCGCCAAAACTCCTAAGAACCGAATTGAGAGGCTCTTCAACCCCATTCGCTGTCTTCCAGATTACACATAAGATCTGATTTCGTACATATGCGTACAGTAGGTAGAATTAAAAATTTATACTCCCATTACAAGGAATGCATTTTATGCAAGATGTTTTTAAATAGCACTTATTACAAGTTGAAACTAAATATAGCTTCCGTCCGCGATCACAAGTTCATATCTAAACATAAAAAATAAACAAATATTCAAAGGTCTGGATAATAATTTTTGCACTGAATTCTGATTTGAACCATTGTACATTGTAGCTTTTTACATTATTTTAATCTTCGCGTGGACGATTTTGGAGTATCCAGACCGTATCTCACCTCTATTTTAGATTGCCTCAGAATCCGTTTTTCAGATAACGACAAATAAACAGATTTTTGGAATATTACTTTTTTATTGCATATTCCTAAGTGAACACTTAGTTAAACTCTAATTTAGAAAATATGACCCGAGTACATCATAGCAGATAACCAAGGTGCTGCATTGCTCTGTTTGGAAATTGAACCGGCTGAGTGACAACTAAATATTGGCTGCTCCTCCATTTGTTGATAAGGACATGCTAGAGGAAGAGAAGGGAGAGCTTAGAGAGTGCAGTACTACAAGAGAGTGAAGAGGTGAGTAGAGAAATCAGGATTTTGGGTGTTCATAGTTTGGTTTGTTTGATTTTAGAGAAATTTTAGAGAATTCAAACCAAATCAAACAAATTTTAAAACTAAACCAAATTAAATACTTTTTAAACGAAACCAAACCCAATTGGGTTTGGTTTGGTTTAGCTGTCACAATGAACCTTGAGTTCTCAAGTCATCAACAATTTAACAATTTATATATAATGAGTTAATACTTTTTATAAATAAATCTCAAATATACTATTTAGTTATTCTTATGAACCTTCTAATTGATGGTTTAAGCAAATATAAAAATAAAAGCTTTACTATAATGATTATGAAAATTAGACCATTTTAAGATAGAGGTGATATTACTCTTTACCTGTCAATTTTAACAAAAAAATGATATTATACTTTACATTGAATGAAGGAACATGTTCTTAGTTTAAATAAAGAGGATCATATTACTCTATTGTACTTAGTCATTTCAATGATTATTTAAATGTACACAACAACTACTAAAAATTTATGCTTTTCTTTTCTAATTTGGTTTGGTTTAGTTTAAGAAAAGTAGAAACCAAATCCAACCAAATGTTTTTGTCTTGATTTGATTTTCAACATCATGTCTTTTTAATGGATTCAATAGTCATTTCAATGATTATTTAAATGTACACAACAACTACTAAAAATTTATGCTTTTCTTTTCTAATTTGGTTTGGTTTAGTTTACGAAAAGTAGAAACCAAATCCAACCAAATGTTTTTGTCTTGATTTGATTTTCAACATCATATGTCTTTTTAATGGATTCCAATCATTGAAGAACTCAGAATCCATAATTCATCGTATTTCCAAATGGTGCCAAAGCAAAATCTTTTAGATTTCAAATCGAACCAAATCAAGCCAAGTAAGCATAAAGAGAAGGAAGTTTGAAGAAACAAAAAGAGGGAGCAAGAGAGTGTTGTTTAAAACAATAAAGGAAGTTCCTAAGTAGAGGATAAGTAGAGGATACATATGATATATTGACTGATTAGCATCCATCACTGGCCACCATTTTGCCACTACAACCCCTCCACACTCCTCAATCACACTACCATTGTAAAACTAACATCCGCCTTTACTTGCAGCTACCACCGTCACCTAGCTTGCAATCACATGGCGTTGCTACAACTACTACTGTTGTTGCAGACATGCAGCACTATGCATCGCTAGTTTACTCTTGCAGCCTGTTATCATCATTTTGTATCATTTTCTGTAGAGAACGGCTTGATGCACACTCCAGTGGGGTGTGAAGACGTCGCATGTCGTGCACACCCACTCCCTGTGAACTTTTGCACACTTCATTAGGCGTGCGCGAACCTGCTGCACACTTTAGACATAGCAAGTATTTCGGTTTTCTTTATTGTAGTAAAAATAATTGGAGTGTGCAGCCGCCGCATATCATGCACACTCATCTCCCATGAATTTGTGCACACTCCATTGGGTGTGCACAAACTTGCTGCACACTTTAGCCGTGCGGCAAGTATTTCGTTTTTTTTTTATTGTAGTCAAAATAATTGGAGTGTGCAGCCATCGCATATCATGCACACTCATCTCCCGTGAATTCACGCACACTCCATTGGGTGTGCGCAAACCTGCTGCACACTTTAGACGTGCAGCAAGTATTTCGTTTTTCTTTATTGTAGTCAAAACGTAATTGGGAATGGTGACCATGTATCTATTAGGCTAATTTATTTCTTCTTTATCCTATCAAAGATTTTTTTCAATAAAAGAATAAAACTCTATCTCCATTCTAGATATAACATCTTGACAAAGGGCCACATCTAAAAACAAGTTCGCAATATTGGTCCCATTTGTGGAAATCCATCTTACATCACACGTCCATCTCTAAATACGCTATGCCATACTTGATAATTTAGTCTCACAATTAGTTGTCGATGTGGTAGTGGCATCTTTATTAGATATGTCCATCCTTTTTCTCCTTTTTCTTTTTCTCCGTCCTTGTTTTCCATAAAAAGACAAAACCTCCTCTCCGTTTTGATGTTCGCGAATAATATTTCAATAGTGAGCCACATTTCAGGAAAAAAAGAACACACGCAGAGCCCAGTGTCTAGTCACCTATTGTTGCTTGCTTTAAGTAGTAAGATGCAAAAGGTTACTTGTCAAATAATAGCTCTATAGTCCATTCTTATCTTTAGTCTTGAAATAAAAGGCTTATTGTTGACCTTTTGCTTATTCTTGTATACATGTAACTTCATCTTTATCCTTAAATTGTTGAAAGAGTATCACTACCGTGAAGCGGATTTGCACCGCTTGGCAGTGCTTTCAATTATTTCTTTCGAAACCTTTTTAGGTGGACTCCATTATATCATATACACTCGTACAATTTGATCTTTAATTGAATGATAGGAAAAAAAAGATGAAAAATAAAAAAATTAAGATGCTTTTTATTGTTCATCTTTTTTAGATCATTTGATCGAAGATCATATTGTACAAACATATAGGTCAGATTAGGACTCACTTAAAAAACATTTTTTTTTGAATTGAAAGCACCGCCAGATGGTACAAATCCATTTGGCAGTGCAGCAAGTTATATTCTTATGAAAATAGATATATAAAGTTTACATTATTGGATAATATTACTATTCTAGACAAAATTTTCTTATATCTTTCGGAGCATTTCTACAATTTTATGTTAAACTGGGGGTGGAGGAGATAGGTAGGGCATGAAGTAAAAGGACACCTTTCATCTCGAGGAGGAAGGGAAGGAATAGCTTATGGATCGTTGAAAGGGAAAGACTTGAGAACTGATTCTTGAAGGTTTAGTTACCGAACGTTCAATAACCTTGATGATGCATTATTTAAAATTTTATAATAAAACTTGAAGCAATTAGAATCATAATATATTGACTGTCAAGCTTTATGTCACTTTTCAATAAAGTCTAAAAACCTTAAAAATGACATATCAATCGGACGTCTATAAAGAACTGAAGTTGTCCTTAGTGGACCACGCGAAATCCATACACCATCCAAATTGAGCCTTAAGGATTTCTAAGCGGAATTCGATTCTCACATACTTCTCTTTATCTTCTCCTCACCTCCCTCCTCTCCAAGGCTGTGGGGTTAAAGTCGGTTTTTTTGAAGAAAAGGTTATCAAATCTAGAGGGGAGGTTTAAGCTTATAGAGAAAAGTTACTTGCAGGCTTGCAGCATACCAGAAGAAGGGTTAAATGGAGATCCTATGGTCCTGGGTAGGTTGCCTAGACGGACAGGGATGCTCATTTGCTATGGATGATCATGGGTCGAATCCTGTTGGAGCGAGTTTTTTTTATAAAATTCTCATGTTTCCGGTGAATGCGGACTTCTTGTTCAGCCATAACTGAGTATTTCTCATCTTTTTATTTGGTGTCTTACAGTTAAATAGACTTACGGTGCATTTGAAAATGCAATCGCTCCAGTTCGGTCCGTACATAATCTCCTTCACCATTCTGAGCCTTTTTAAGTGAACCAGTCCTCCTTAGTTTGTATGCATGAGTGGATTATGTGGGTCAAGAGAGAGATAGAGAGGAGAAAATAATGATGACTTGCTTTTTGAAAAGCAAATGAGAGCGAACTTTTGAGTTGACTTTTAAATTATGTACGGACCGAATCTTACTGCTGTGTTTTCAAATGCAATCCTAATCCGTAATCTTCAGGCCACAAATACAACTGCCCAAGTCCAGTTTCAAAAAGAAAAAATTGAGATCCTATGGATCCAACTCCAACGAAGAAAGACCTCTCCACGTTCCTCTATTTTCTCTAATTTGCATTTTATTATTTTCTTCTAATTTTCAGATTATTATTCTTTTTCATTTTCTTGCAAGCATCTCCTTTTACTATTATTTTCCTCACAGGTTCAGAAGTTACCACATGTTTATCTTCACTGGGTTGTCAATGGGACATCCGGTTCCAAGATGCAGGGTAGGCCAAACACACCGGGCCAGAATTCGATGCCCATATTTCAAAGCTGGAATCAAGAAGACGGGTTTGGTTTGGCTTCTAACGTTTGAATATCAGGCCGGGCCAGTTCACCCGGTCCATTTTCACCCAGGCCGGCCCATAAAGTTTTAAATTTTAAAATATTTATGAGAAATGCTTGCTGCAATGGGGCATTGCAGCGTGCTACAATATAGAATATATATTTTATATTATATTATTTTTTAAAATATAAGGGATAGAGACAATTCTGAGGGAGTTATCTATACTGTCCAATCTTTGATCGAATAGACCGAAAAATATAAAAAAGGAACAAAAAGAATTATTTTATTATTTTATTATTTTTTAAAGCCGTCCGACAAAATAATTAAACAGTATGGACAGCTCCCTTAGGATTACCTCCACCCCCTGAGTTTTTAGAAAATAAAAAAATAGCACCCACTGTTGCATTCGTCCAATCAAAGCTGAACAGCACAATGGACACAACATTTTGTTTTAACAGGTTGCATGCATCATATGGCATAAAATTGGGGATGTAGAAGGATATATATCGGGGCAAATAGTGACTCTATCATTATCTTTAAATCAATATATGTATTCTTATCTTTTAAAATTATCGAAAATTATCAGAAACATATACATAATGGTTAAATTATCAGACACTATTATGTATGAATATAAACTTAGTCTTATGTTTCCTTTTGAGGGAACGAAGGAACCCTACTTTCAAAATGTGAATAAGTCTAAGTTCTTTCTAAGTAACTCTTATAAACACGTGACATCCCGGACAATGTACCTTGCAAACTAGCAAATGAGGAGGGTATGTTTAAAAGAATGGTATAAACAATAAGACATATTATATAGGTACATGGTTAGAGATTTCATTTATAAATGGCAAGAAATCAATGTTTTATATAAGATATGATCAGTAGCTAAGTCGAGTGAAAACTAAAAAACAGATAGATACTCGGATAATCGGATTTGGAATAAATGTATCCTTATCCTTACCTTAAATTATTTGGATATAGATAGTATCTTTATTCTTATCCTTTAAATTATATTTTTCATGGCGTTTAAGCTTTGGAAATGGACATATAAATGGATTTTCGGAGTCTGTTTACATCCTCGCACACAATGCGCAGTAGAACATGTTGCACATGACTTGTGCAGGCCAAAGGAAAAATGAAAAATACATACTCTTATTTTCATTTTTGTTTTCTGCTTTTAAATTGACAATGGATGTGAAATAGAAAAATGTATGTTTCTGCTTCTATTTTCTGTATTACATATTAATGAGGCCCGGCCCAAATGGTCCGGTCGACGATCCTCTAAGACGGCGAGCCCAAGGCCGACCCTTGTAACGGGCCAACCCAACATTTGAAACCAGACACCGATGGCCCATGGGTCCTCCCCAGTGGCCAGCTCAACTACGTGGCCACCGGGCATTTGTCCCGACGATAGTGCTCCCACTCCCCATGCGGCCATTGACAGTCTCACACGTGGCGCGAGGGGCAAGTCTCCAGGGGCCGAACCTTTGGGGGCAGAATCCTATGCAAGCCCAGCCATCCCTTCCCAGGGATGTAAGCAATTTGGACCCTAACTCATAGAACTAAAACTCACCAATAGATCAGCACTAAGCTCGGATCGCATGTCGAAACTAACTTGACCGATGGAGGGTTTTTCTAGACACCTGTCCGGGTCTAACCTTCTTCTCTTCGCAGGTCGGAGCCGAACTCGAACTTCACCCCAAATCGGATTGCTAGCATCAAACTCTTCAGGTCATCATCATATATAAAAAATGAAAGCAAAATATTTTTGTTTTCGTATCCAATCTGGTTAAGACTACTCTCAGCCAACTAACCTGAAGCCATATGCATTGGCCATTAAATTTTAATTTAAGGGTCTTTGGAAAATAAACCTTAAAGAATTTCATACAGTAGAATCTCTTTGCAGTGTAGATATGGTGAGATTAGTCTTTAGGGTGTTTCTGTTATAATTTGACATAAGAATGGGTCGGCAGCCCATTTTTTGACTTGTCCTATGTTGATGAGAGATAGCAGATTGATGATAAAGGGTTCTTTATGTACATAGTGATTATACATGGGGTCTTTACGTACGGACTTTATAGGGAGTTTTCTGCATATAGATGAAATTGTTTAGGGGGTTCTTTGACAAAAAAATTAAATTTAATTTTTAATTTTACATTTTAAATTAAGGATGAAGACATGACTTGTGAGTTGTCAACGAGAAACCTTGCGTCTCAACCTTAACATTGATCATAGCAAGAAAAAACATGAACATATTATATTATGGTTAACCACAAATCTGAATAAATTAGTAAATGAAACAAAGACTATTGATAGTGATGCTGATGCTGATGATAACCCCTATTCCCTATGCAACAAAATAATACTGTTCACCTTTCATGAAATTGAAAGGCGTTGTCCCAACTAGATATGTGCAATAAGGATGAGATTTTCTGGACCTTATTCTCTAACCTCACTTTGATAATAGAACATATTACAATCGAATGTGTTATTTTAGATTCCTTAATCCAAAATAAGAAGTGTTTTACTTCGATAGTAAGGTAGAATCTAAGACAGAATATTAAATTTTTGAGTTATGATAGATTTTTTATTCACCTGATTATGAGAATAAATAACTTTTTGGTTAAAATACCAAATCCCTCCAATCAAATTAAAACTTTGCTTATTCTTGGAATCAGGAGTTCTGTAAACAAAATGGAGCTAAACGTGACTGTACCACCTCCCGCGTGGACTTTAGGTGAATTAGATATTTTATCAGAAAAGTTGAGTGTAGGATCTACCTTTACCCCTGCTCAAGACATAATTGTTGAGAAGACTATGAGGTGCGAAACATCGTGTCTTATTATGATCAAAATTGTATAGATGGTTCTGATATTTCATCCCTTGTCATTATTTAAGTCTTCTCCTTACTCAATGATTCAGTAATCTCTCTCTCTCTCTACATCAAGGTTATACCTACTTTGGTAAAATATATATAGCCATTGTCCCAAAGGCATAGAAGAAAACTGAAACTTTTAGCAGTGTTATTTTTGCCACGGAATAAATGTGGGGAAGAATATCTCTTTAAATATGGATTAGTCTGTCATTTGTCAATTTTTTATTTCATAAAAAATGATAAGACTAAATATTTTTTTAGTAGTAGGACTGGATAGACGTCCCTTTTCTTTTATTCTGGAATCACTGAATTGCTTTGTCTTTTGATAGAATATTAAACCTCAAATATTCTAATTACCAAACAGTGTTTTAACCAAATAATCTCCCTTTCTGTTCACTTATTCATCCGTTGCCAAATGGGGGTTTAATTTTGCACGTCTAAGCTACTCTTTTCTATGCCAATCCACGCTTCATCGCCAACCCAGTGCTCGTGGATTAATCACAAGATGTGAAACAACAGCTTCTATCTCCGTCGATTTCTGGCCGAGACGTGGGGGAATAGCCAATTGCGTAAGCGAGTAGCATCTCCTTTTTCCAAAATATGGCATGAAAAGCCGAGTTTTGAACTAGGGTTCAAGTTCCAAGTAGAAGTAGCTAGATAGGCATGAAATTAGGTTTTGGTGGAAACCAGCACAGATAACAACTGTTGGGGCAAATGATGCCAGCAATGGGGTGCGACAACGGTCCTTCACATTAGCATCAGTGACAGATGCAAAAATTTTTATTCACTGGAGATTAAGTTATAAGTATGATTGGATTAGTAGGGTCTTAAATTGGACTATATGGAGTCTTAAGTTGAGCCAATAAAATCCTGAGCTCAGTCAATGTGATCTCGAGTTAGACTGCGTTAGATTAGACTAATGGACTTGGCAAACTCTAGTAAAATCCGAAAATTTTATTGGATTAATATCAGATTCGCCACTGATTAACATGTTACTTGTGCGGTTCTCCTTGTTCTACGTTCCATGCCCTGCTCCCACTGTAACCCGTCCGCCCAGTTCTCTATATGGCAGGCAATGATACGGCCGGTGCAACCTCATGGATGATCGCATAGATTGGACACATGATCATGTGCTAGACTGTCCGTGCTTCACGTTGGTTCGGTTCTACTTCTCGTGCTAGAATTCAATGTATTAGAGATGAGCCTGGATCCTGTCAGCTAGTGTGGATTGGATGGGATTAGATAAGTACAGAGGGAGGAGGAAGTAGTTTTTCAGAAAATCTTCTCATCCAGAATGGCTGAAGTTGCAGTACTGTGAAGTTTTTCTTTTTTAAAATTCTCCTCTGTGCATTGATCGAGTCTGGTCCAAACGTTCACTTGATCTGTTCATCTGAGATGTAGTAGGCAGATGATAAATGATGTGAAACGTCCACTTTGATGGTGAGAGAGAAACAAGAGCAAACAAAGGAGTGATGAAGAGCTTATCGCTTGTGTTTAGGTCGATGTGATTAGGACTTTCTAACAATCTATAATACAGTATATGTTGAGATAAATATGATTTTTTTTTTATAATAAATGAAATAACTTAATTGGTTAATTTGAGATCACATAGATGTGTTTTGATATAGAAGTGGTGGGTAAAGTGAGCATGTAGATTCTATAAATTACTCATAGGTGTGGTCTTGAAAATCAGACCTTTTCTTAGAGAAGAACAAGGAAAAAGAGTAATCTAAGCTAGGATCAAATTGCAGGAGAGATCTTGGACCCAAAAGTCAAGATTAACTACTTTCTCTAATTAGATTATTACTTGAGTACCACTTTGACAATATAATAGGTTACACAATTATTTTGAATTATTTATTTCCGAATAAGAATTGTCTTAGGTCTTGTTTGACAACACTATTTGAAATTAGCTCTCATGAGAGAGCAGGGGACATGTGAGGACAAGGACAATAATTACTCATTTTTTCCAACTCTATGGAGATTTTTGAGACTTTAAATTTAGAAAGAAATACAAAGAAAATGGAAGAGAAGATAGAGAGATAAAAAACTCACATATTTGAATTTTTGGTAGTTTTAGATTTTGAAGTGAGATCTATGAAATCTTAAAGGAAACATTAAAATTATACTTTTCTCATAGGTATTGTCAAACAGGGCCTTAATTTGATAAGAAAGTAGAATATAGGACTGAGAACCAAATTCTTTGATTTAAGGTGAAATTATTTATTCACCTGATTATAGGTATAAATAATTCTGATTCGAAATAACTGATTTCTTCAATCAAATAAAAATTAATCTTATTTTGAAAATATATAGACTTATTTTTGTTGCAAATAAAGTTGAATAAGTTAATTTTAAAATAAGATGAATTAATAAACTGGAGACTATCCTTCAATCGAAGGGGAACTCACACCTCCTCAACTCCGGATGTTCCATGTCTGCGAGGGACGGACGCTTTGTGCAAGTTCGAGGGCACGCACTACGCTACGCAGTACAGTCCGGGGGGCTGCCGTGGGGATCCGCATCCGGGCGTTAAAGAGGCATGGATTCAAATTTGTAACGTTGTGATCAGTTCAATGTATCAAAGGTGTTGTCAGTACGAGTGTGATCAGTTCAATGTATCAAAAGGTGTGTCAGTAGGACGCACTAAAAGCCACACGGAGGACACGGTAGATGATGACCACGGAGAGAGAGAGAGAAAGAGCCCACGGGAAAGCGGGATGGAGAGCAGGAAGCGGATTCCAGAACACAGAACGAGAATAATTAAGGGCTCACTGGGTATATGATAAAATTTTCGTTTTAAAATCAACATTTTTAAAATTAGCAAAAAATGAGATTTTTGGTTTTAAAACCACCGATTTTAAAATAACCGATTTTAGTTTACGGTAATTTTATGCTGGAAATCAAAATCAGTTTAAAAAATGATTTTAAAAGTCAACCACTTTTGAGATATGATAATTTATGACACGTCAAATATATGAAAAAATATCGTAAATAATTTACATTACTCAAAATATGAAGAAAATATAATTTTACGTCTATTTGCGATGTTTTACAATATTTTATTCTCTCGAAATTTTATTTGTTTAATCAACAGATGATTTGAACTTGGTATTCGGTCTAGCGTTTGGACATGCATACTCCTAGTCTCCTATTTATGTGGTGATCAGGTCTCGGGTTCTTTTGGAAAGATTCTCGTCAAAAGATTCTGGCCAAAAAGTTTAAAAAAAGTTTAAGTTTCTTGCCAATTGGTCAGCCTAGTCTGTTTTAATTCAAAGAAATACAGGTCAGCCATCGCCATTAGCCCGGATAGCCGTCACTGTTGTTATTTGCGACGGCTGGCCATTGCATCAGCCAGGCCCGACGAGGCTGTCACTGCAGCCGCCGTTAGTAGAGTATTAGAGACGGCTAAAGGCTGTCACTAATAGAGTATTGGTGCCGTGGCTAATTCAATCGTCATGCATACAATATTAAGAAATAATATGTAATTAATATTGACGATGACTTAAGCATCGCTATAAGTTATCTGCAACCATTAGAGTCGTCATCAATAATGATTTGGAGAAGTATTGGCGACGGCTGCAGTCGTTGCCAATGTATTATTAGCGACGGCTGCAGCTATCGCCAATATTTTTTTCATGCAACGGTCACAGCCATCGCCATTTTTTGGAGTTTTTTTTATAATTTAAAAATTAAAAATTCACAAATTTACAAACTTGTTAATACAAAGTATATTACAACATTCTACCAATGCAAAGACAAATTAAAAATAGTTTACTATTAAAAATCATTCACAACACAATCTACAAGATGAAAGTAAAATCTTAATGTCTTATGATGCCACAATATAGAAAGTACAAATGTAAGAAATGTGCATCCACCATCCCCACTATATCCACCCTATAGTAGTAGCTACTGATCGCTTATTGACCTTTAGCTTGCATATGCGCCTACATCTGCACCTCCATCTCCTCTCGCATCTTGGCAACCTGTGATTGTACTCTAGCATTGATGTCCCTAGATGCTCTTCATTGATCTTCATCGGCCGTTTAGTGCCACTTTGATTAAAGAATAAGAGGAGAATAAGGACGAATAAGGAGAGAATAAACTTAATTTTATTTTTGACAAACAGAATAACTTATACCGTGTAGAATAATGTATTCGGGAAATAAGAAGAATAAGCTCTCCTACTTTAAATCTAAGAATTGTTTATTCTTCTTATTCCGTCAATGGACCCCACAAAACTATCTAACTGAAACGGCCCTATGACTGATAATTAGGTTAAAGTTGATATTAAAAACCTTAACATTTGCGAATTGTTTAGTTTAATTGGTGAATGTTGGTGCGACCCCTTTTATAAGACATTTGCAAACAGGAGCGATTTCCTTTATTTCTATCAGCAAGTTACTATAATTACAGAAAAAAAAATCAGATATTCATCATAGATAGATATAATGCATAATTTTACATGTTTAG
Source organism: Zantedeschia hybrid cultivar (assembly GCA_030544215.1). Taxonomy (NCBI): domain Eukaryota; kingdom Viridiplantae; phylum Streptophyta; class Magnoliopsida; order Alismatales; family Araceae; genus Zantedeschia; species Zantedeschia hybrid cultivar. The sequence goes on along the minus strand of JARZZO010000005.1, from coordinate 73,800,859 downwards.
TGTTGTAAATTTAATTTGTTTGCCATTTGTAGCTCTTCTACCCATATCTTACACATGTGCCACCATTGAGAAGGCTCCAACTTTGGCGGTACTTTTGCACAAGCAATCTCAAAATATTTCCCTGTAAAATGTTGTTGTTTACTAGGATATGAGAATGAAAAATAGAACTGAGTTATTTTTTAACCTAATATTTATAGAATGAACATAAGATTAAACTTTACCCTCTTATTCAGTGTTATCCTATATTTTCATTGCAACTCTCTTATATGCCTAAAAATATGAATAGCTATCTCTTAGATACGCTCAAAATTTAAATTTTGCTACGTACACAATATAAGAAAAATGATTATTAACAATTATCATTTGAAGATAAAAGAAAAATAACGTTAAAGAGTAATCACCATTAGATCGCTCAAAATAACTTCCTTTGTATCTGTAGGAAGCTTTGCACAATCTTGTTGTCAGAAGTTGCAATGCATGTTCATGACTCCCAAACATGTAGTGAAATCCTTTGCATTAAGACCCATCACTGATCCGCCGACGACCAACTGTACATCAAGTCTCTATCCAAGAGGTAATGTCCTCACATGAGTGGCCTGCAAAGGCCTCCTCCTAAACCTCACTGTGGCTAAATCAGAATAAAATAAACAACAATTTCATTCTATATAATGAATTAGCATTTAATTAAAAACTATGCTTGAGACAGTAAAATATTTTAAAATACTATTTGATTTGACAAAAATGTTATAAAGCACTAATATTTTTATGACACAAAATACAATAGTTTATATTGTTTTACGCGGAACCAAAATCCGCTTGAAAAATTTCCAGCCTCAAGTCTATTTTATAGCTTTGGTATTATTTGATTTAGCATAAATTAATGTTATAAAAGATTAAAAATCCTATATTTCTATGAGTGATTTATAGTATTCTGTCTCAAACCAAAGACCCCATGCTAATTGTCCAGCCTCAAGTCAATTTTATAACTTTAGATTTGACATATGAAAACATTATCAAATATTATAAGATACTATATTTCTAATAAAATTTAACAGTTTATGTTGAAATTATGAACATAGTGAGATTGGAGATTTCTTACCTTAAGTGAAAATAGTGTTCATGCCCGGAAGAAGATGATGCCGAAAATGCAAGTGCCGGACGAAGAACTGCATAACTATGAGAGGTTCTCCATTAGTCGTCTTCTTATGTATCATATAATTATATGAGAGTCGTCGATACACTACAAGGAAGATAGGTTTTGTCAGCGAGTATATGTCGACGGCTAAAGGTATCTATTGACAAAAAGATTATTTGTCGACGGCTAACAAATAACCGTTTACAATTGTGTTATATATCAACGGTTTAACTAACCGTAGACATATACCTATTATATGTCAGCGGCTGTAATGTAACCGTTGATATATGTAGCATATATGTTAACGGCTTCGAACAAACCGTCGACATATATAATAAAAGAAAAAAAATTAAATGAAAAAAATTATATGTCCACGGCTAACACGTTAGCCGTTGACATACCCGTTTTTTGTCAACGGCTAAAGTTATAGCCGTTGACAAAAATTCTTACTCCCCCCCACCCCGAGCCCTCTTTTTCCTGCATCCCTCTTTCCCCCCTCCGACGTCCTAACCACCGCCGTGCTCTCTCCCCGCCGTCGCGCCCCCCTCTCACCTCACCGGCTTCCGTTGTGATCGCCGGCCTTCGCTCCCCTCCCCATCCTCTCCCCGCCGGCATCCGCTGTGACCACGCGCCAACCTCCGCTCCCCTCCCCATCCTCTCCCCACCGGCATCCACTGTGACTGCGTGTTGCCATCCTCCCCCGCTCCTGTCGCTGGCCCCCTCCCCCCGCTCGGCCCGCTGCCTCCCCCGTTCCTGCCACTGGTAAGGGCCTCCCGGTCGCTCAGCATGTTTCCCCCCTCCGACGCCCTAACCACCGTCGTGCTCTCTGCCCGCCGTCGCGCCCCCCTCTCACCTCACCGGCTTCCGTTGTGATCGCCGGCCTTCGCTCCCCTCCCCATCCTCTCCCCGCCGGCATCCGCTGTGACCACGCGCCAACCTCTGCTCCCCTCCTCATCCTCTCCCCACCGGCATCCACTGTGATTGCGTGCTGCCATCCTCCCCCGCTCCTGTCGCCGGCTCCCTCCCCCCGCTCGGCCCGCTGCCTCCCCCGTTCCTGCCACTGGTGCGGGCCTCCCGGTCGCTCAGCCTGCCACCGTCTACGGCTCCCGTCCACACCGCCGGGTTCTGCTTCCCTGCTTTGACCGCCGTTGCCACCTTCAGGTAATTTTTCAGCATGGTTCTATTACCCCAGTTCTGACCTCTCCGGCCATCTCACTCTCTCCTCTTTGCTAGTATGTACATGTCGGTCCGCCTGTTGACCTTGCCACGTTTTGGGGTACTGTACTTGTACATATATGAGCAATACAATAGAGAAGACATGCTCTCTTATTCACCAAATCATCACAATAAACATAGTTTCTAGTTGATTTTATGGGAGAAGACTATATTTTGTTTGGGTGATCAGATGAGCTTGTTTCCATGAGTAATAATACTAGCCAGGATAGGAACTGATCAGATGGCACACTTTGTTCCTTCATCAAAGATAATAGCGACAAGATGACAGTTCAGTTTGTGCTTCAACTTCAATTCTGAGACCATTTGTGGCAAGCTGACTTTCCAACTGTGGATAAGTTCTTGGAGGGCTGGCCATTTATGGATGTTTTGTTTCCACCTTGCACCGATCAGAAACGTTCACAAGTGGATTTTCCTTGACATCCTATCCTCTTTTGTCTGCCAATACTAGACAAGATCTTCTCGACTTCATTTTTTATGTCTGAAGATATCTTCACTTATATAAGTTTAGGGTGAATTTGACACAAATAACTGATTTATTCTTGACTCTTACGATCAAGGCACACCGAAACACAGAGAGTAAGGCTCACACAATTTGTCTCCCAACATACTTGCAAGTCCTTACTGTTCACTACACATGTCAACCTTATGATTGAAGCTCCATTGTTATGATTGCTATTGTTATTATTATTTACCTTAACAACGGTGGTCTGTGCTGCCTCACCTTAATTTATACCACCTCAAAAGTCACATTTTCATTACAAGTTTTGTAGCCAAGATTTGGTCATAACGTGTGTTGAAATGGCGTTAGGATGGACCAGACATGAAAGTGCCAAGTATTTGATGGAAGATAAATAATTGTTGCACCACTTTTATTTAGAACGTACCTCTTAATTCAAAAAGATCGCATGGCACCCTCACATGCCCTCTTGCAGCGTTATAATGGCATTGACGCGCCATGACATTGGAGCATATGGGAATCCCTTGAAAAAAAGATTACTTTTTATTTAGAATTTTAGAGAACATATTCGTATTTTGGGGAATATGTACCTTTTTACATTCGGAGGTGCATTCCACATATTCACTACAATTACTGACGAAATATTGCATTGCGTTTATTTAGTTGACATTTCTAACTATGCCATTTATTACAATGCTTCACTGTTGCTAAATTTGCATTCAAATATGGAAAACCTCTGTCATGTCTGGAGGAGTTCCTTATAAACAAGCATCTAAAGTATCATTGTCAGAGTCATTTGATTATAGTTGCTTGGATATGTCTTTTAAGTTTGGCTGATCATAAGAAGCCCAAGTTTTGCCATATGATGCTTGGAAGAAACATGGACATGTTGGCTTATGCTGTCATCTCTTCCAATTTGAAGGGAGACCGGCTTAACATGTGATTTCTTTGAAGGCTCTTCTCCGAAACAAAGAGTTGATGTATTAATTTGTTTATAAATTATCTAAAGTCTGCTGAAAACAGACAGTTAGATCTGGCAGCCCCACTCAAGTACGAGTTGAACGTATTTTTTTTTAGATAACGCTTTAGTCTGATGATTGAAGTCGCCAATCATTTTCTTTTTCAGACTCTGTTTAAATGCGTTAATTGGTGTACGGATACTTATAAATATCTGAAAATACCTCTAAACTAGTAAGCAATGTGGGGTATGTGATTTAAGATAGATCCATGATTGTATATGTTATGCTATCAATTTAAATGACCATTTATTAACTGTTTTGTAAGTTAATAATCAGGCGGATAATTGAATTTTTACCGTACCATGTGTTTGGTCAGAACCATATTCATTGTCTTATCCGCTATACATATTTGTTTAAAAATCTATTTGTTAACTAGCCCATAAACTAAAAGTGATAAAAGAATGGGGCATAGTTACCATTTGGATCCCTAATTTTGGGGAGTGGAGTAGCAACTATAAATGGGATCCGTTTGGATCTGATTTTGAGAATTCTAGTAGTACTATATACGAGATCTGAATGCAAATATGTGATTCCGATACCACTATCTTTGCACGTGGGTTTGTGGGTAGTATCCCTCGTGCCATTTGGGCTGGTAGGGTTAAGAAGAAGCTTCACTCGTGCCCCAAAATACCCTACTTGGCTTGAATGATGTCATTAATAGATGTGGTGGAAATTTGAAGTTATTCCTTACATATCTTTTCTTGTTTTTTGTCCATAGCGCATTAATTATTTTTAGGCTTCTTTTAATGATACTATCTTTTTTAAGTAACTCTAGCAAAGTTGGATCATTGGTAGATATAGATTTTTTTTGGCAGACTATATTACTGCTTTGGTATATTAAACTGGCAACCCCAGTGCATAGAGATTTACCTCCGCCTAGTACCAAAGGATAATATATAGTTGTGGATGTGCATGCGAATTAGAATATAATCTCTGTACTATATATGTGGATGTGGATGTGAGATGTATGAATGTGGATGTGATTTGATATTTACATGTAGATACAAATAAATTTTCTTGCAGGTACGGATGATGATGTAAATATGTACATGTATATGTACGTGTATGTGGATGTGGATGTGGTTGTGTATATGTAAATGCAGTTGTATATATGAATGTGGTTGACCTTTTTTTTTTTGTTCGTTCAAGACTTTTATTATGATATATGTTTTTACTGTCTTTTGACAGTAATAACATATATCGATCATAAAGTCTTGAATTGTCCTGTTGGACAGTCTGTGGATATTTGTTCATCTAATGTTCTTTATTATATGTGCTTCATGATCATCTTAAATTTTCGACAGTATCTTCTCACTCTTCTCCAATATACCTACTAATTTTGACTGCTCTTTTTGTCACTTGTATTTCATACAAGTGACTTTTTGAGAAAAAGTTAAAATTAATAAATAATGGTGATATATTGGAGAAGTGTGGGGAGATGCTGCCGAAATTTTAAGATAATTATGAAACACATAAATTAAAGAACATTAGATGATCAAATATACATGGATGGACATGTTATGTGATGTAGGTACCCTTTGTTTATGAGATTGTATGAAATTAGACAGGTGTACATGTTTAGAAAATGTACAACTTTTAGGGGAGATGCTGCCGAATTTTGTTTAGAAATGTGTATATAAACTTATTTATATATCTATGTCTATAAATCTATTTATCTATATATGATGTGGATGTGGATGTGGATGTGGATGTGTAATGTAGTTATCATTTTTTATGAGATTGTATGAAATCAGACAAGTGTACAAATGTGAAAAATGTACAAGTTTTAGGGGAGATGCTGCCGATTTTTTTTTAGAAATATATATATCTATATTTATAAATATATTTATCTATCTATTTATGTATTTAACTTTTGTTAGTAACACTTTTGAATTAATTGAATATGATGATGATGCATTTATTTTTACAGGTTCTTTGTGTGTATGTCCTTGGTATTGTGTGTGAGGCGATGATGATACACTTGACTTTGCGGCTACTGCAAGCCATCTGCTAACGGCACGGCAGTTCTGGATGGTCCTGCTGGGCAACCGAGTTGCAACCGTTTTGTGCGGATCGCTGAAGCATACGGAAGCCCCTAGGGGTTAAAAACATTTTCTATCTGAGCCTTCGGTCTTCCCTCTCCTAAACTTTATGGAGAGGCCACTGTATGTGTTTGTGTTTTGCGTGCGTGGATAATATATAAGTTATTAATCGATCACATTTGTTAATATGTAGGTTAGAAGATACATAGAAATGGCTGGACTTGACAAGAGTTGGATGGAGTTTGTTCATAATCGAGGAGATCCTAGATATGAGAGAGGGGTAGCTGAGTTTTTGGACTTTGCTTTTCATGAAGATAGAATAAGTTTTAAGTATGGACAAAACAATGAATTGATACAGTGTCCATGTCGGAATTACCTTAACGGAGTAAAGTTGACCCGGATAGATGTTGAAACGCATCTTAAGGTAGACGAAGTATGGGTGCATTATACAAATTGGGTGTCATGGAGAGGCAACATTAACTGATATGTTCAGATATCAAACCAACATCCCTACTGTAGAGATGAGTGAACGACAACAATCTTTTATTGCTGATAGTACAGTTGAGATGTTGCATGACTTGCAAGAAGCTGGAAGTGTTATTGCAGAAGAAGAGTATGAACCGAATTCCAAAGCGAGAGACTTTTATAAGCTATTGGAGGATGCTGAAATACCATTGTATCCTGGGTGCCAGAAGGTTTCAAAGTTAACATTTCTTTTAAAGTTGTTGCATATTAAGATACTGAATCAGGTGACGGGGACATGTATGAATATGTTTCTTTAATTCATCAGAGAAATATTACCAGAAAGAGCCAATGTACCTCAAACATGGTATGAAGCAAAGAAGATTATTAAAGATTTGGGGTTGTGATACGAGAAGACAGATGCATGTCAGAATGATTGTCTATTATTTTGGAAGGAAAATGAAGATAAAGATCGGTGCCCACAGTGTGATGCACTGAGGTATAAGGAAAGTATGCATGACTTGAACAACTAATTACAGAATGAGAACAAGAGACTTGACAAACGACTACCTAATAAATTTTTGCGCTATTTGCCATTGAAAGATAGATTGCAAATGTTGTTTATGTCCTCCAAGATAGCCAAGTGGTTGACATGACATATTGATGGTCGGATTCCTCAACAAAACAGAGAGATGCGACATCCTTCTGATTCTGAGGCATTGAAATATTTTGATAATCAGTATTCAGATTTTGCGGCAGAAGCTCGCAACTTGAAACTCGGTTTAACGAGTGACGGGTTTAACCCATTCGGAAATATGAGCAGCAACTATAGTATATGGCCTGTAATGACAGTTGTTTATAATTTGCCACCGTAGATGTGTATGAAATAAACATTTATGATGATGTCATTGTGAGGAATCGCCTAGAACGCAGCGGAAAATAAAATCGATTCCTATGTATCGGTTGCTGGGATCGTAAAACGGACAACAAAATTAACGCGGGAAGAACGGTTCTTCACCTTTGCGGGGTTTCGAATCTCCCGTGGATGATTCCGACTCGGTAATCGCGCACGCGCACGATCTCTAGAGGTATCCACACGAGCTCCCGCTGCAGACGCGTTTTCCTCATCGACTTGAGTGCTCCGACCAGATCTCAAATCCACCATGCGCGGAAAGAGACAAATGTATTCCAAGAGAGAGAGAAGGAGAGAGAGAGAGGAGATAGAGAATCTTGGGGTGAGTAATTCGTCCAACCAACTTTTACCCCTCCCCTTGGCCTCCTTATATAAGAAATAAGGATAAGCACAAGGATTAATCCTCATGATTATCCAAGAGTTTGGCCTTGGATAAATCTCCATTAAATCTTCATGTTTATCCTGCGTCTTTTCATAAAAACCCATATAACCATAAAATTTAACGTCTCTCACCGTCTGACGAGAACTCTTATGTGTGTGACCCTCGAGGCCCATATATCAGTCCGGTTGCAGGCCCATTAAACTTAGAACTGTTTCTTGAGTTTAATATTTATTAATTAACATTTAAACATCATATGTTAAATGATTAATTTAATAAACAAGTGGATTATCATCTGACGATTAATTCACTTGGACTTCTGATCATGAACAACACCAAACACTACCTCATGATCTCAGAAAATATAAGGGATACTGTTCCCTTTAATTGAACCTTTCCGTCTGCAGATACCGCACAGATAAAATCCTTCACTCATCCAATGTCCCAATAACGCAAGGGTATGATTTTATAGTCAAACCCTCTATCACATTATTTAGATGGATTCCGGTACTCAGTTAATTTCTAGAAAGACATCTCTTTCATTTGACCATGGCCAGGGATTTCTGTGTACACATCTATAGGACATTCTCTCTCCAGTCTTATACCAAGAGTGAGTGATCCCTTGTTGTTCACTCAATTACCTTCGCAAGCTTTCCACTGTATCTGAGAAACTGACTATCGTGGGCTTAATGGTTAAAGTCCACAAGTCAGAGAATCAAGACACAATGGTCCACAAACAAGGTATCATTGGTGACTCAGGTCAAAGGACCAACTGTGCTACTGCAACGATTGAATTTCCTGGTTGACTAATAGGTATAATTACCATCCAGGAATTCTTATTTGGGTCTGTTTAGTGAACTCATTCTCTAATGAGCACCCACAAGTTTGTCTTAGTGTCACCACACGAGTGAATGTGAGATCATTCACCCTCATCACATGAGCAGACATAACTTGTGTCGATCTTATTGGATATTTAATGTCCATCTCAAATATCCTATGATCGAGAACTGTTTAAGACAATTGACTGAGGATATTGATCTCACTATCATGATCTCATCATGATTCAATATCCCATACATTTGTCTACGGACCTTTATTATGATAGTTAATTTGCGAGAACTATAAATGAAGAAATGATTGCCTTTATTAATAATCTGAACTAGAATGTACAATGATTGGCTTTGAGGCCACCCAATTCTATCAGTCATTACTAATTCCTAGTCCTAAAGATCCGGGAAATGACATCGATGTGTACTTACAACCACTAGTGGAAGACTTAAAAGACTTATGGGAGAATGGTGTTGAAACATATGATGCTGCAAAAAAACAGAATTTCAAGATGCATGCTGCCGTTCTTTGGACAATAAATGACTTCCCAGCATATGCCAATTTGTCTGGATAGAGCACTAAAGGAAAATTTGCATGTCCATCGTGTAATTATAAAACCTGTTCAAGATGGTTAAATAATTGCCGCAAATTTTGTTACTTGGGGCACCGACGTTTTTTGCCATTGCATCACAGATGGAGGAAAAGTAATTACAAACATAAATTTGATGTTACAGTTGTATGTGGCAGACGTCCAAGAATTCTGACAGGTTTAGAACTGTGGAACCAACAACAAAGTCTTCCTTATCTGAAATTTGAAAAAAAGTTCAAGAAAGATATTGCAGACTTGAAAGGATGGAAAAAAAGGAGCATTTTATTTAAAGAGTTACCATATTGGTCGAGTCTTTTGATTCGTCACAATTTAGACGTAATGCACATCGAGAAAAATGTATGTGATAATTTGTTGGGCACTTTGAACCTTCTAGGTGGTGAAAAAAGTAAAGACCACTTAAAATCACGGTTAGACCTAGAAGACTGGAAAATACGGCCAGAATTTTATGTGTTAAAGGACCCCCAATATAAGAACAACATACCAACAGCAATGTACACACTAAACAAAAGACAACAGTCTCTTGTGTGTGAATTCTTAAGTAACATTAAGGTCCCAGATGAATATTCTTCTAATTTATCCAAAAGTGTAGATATTACGGGTCGAAAGCTGATTGGGTTGAAGAGTCATGATTCTCACGTCCACATACAAGTATTGCTGTCTTTGCAATTCGTGACATTGTACATGAAGATGTGACTGATCCGATTACAGAGTTGAGTATGTACTTCAAAGAAATATGTTCCAAAGTTCTTGTACCAGAACGTTTAATCAAATTAGAAAGTGATATCGCAGTGACATTATGTAAGTTGGAACAGATTTTTCCACCGTCTTTTTTTGACGTAATGATTCATCTGATAATCCATTTGGCATATGAAGCAAGAATTGCTGGTCCTGTTCAGTATCGGTGGATGTATCATGTAGAAAGATTTTTGAAAAAATTGAAAGATTATGTTCTCAATAAAACACGTCGAGAAGGTTCAATTGCAGAAGGTTATCTTGTTGAAGAAACGATGTCATTTTGTTCGATGTATATGGATGACATTGACACTCGATTTAATCGGAGAGAAATGAATTATGATGGAACTGTTAATGAGACTAATAATGAAAGTTGTTCGATTTTCAAATCTCCTGGACGTTTTCTCAAAAGAAAAGTAAAATCTCGTTTACTATATGAAGAAGAAAGAGATTTGGCCTATATATACATTTTGAAACAGATTGAACAAACAGATCAATTTTTTTTTTAATACAAACAACAAGTGCAAACTTCAAATGTGGTGGAGAAAGACTTTCTGAAATGGTTTCAGAGTTATGTTGAAGAACTGAAAGAAGCAATTGATCCTCGTTGTACTCATGAGATTGAAGTTTTATTACAGAGACCATCAAGACTTGCATATTCACATTCGGGTTACATAGTAAATGGTTTTAGATTTCGTTTCAAAGATATTGATGATACTAAATTGACTCAATTGTTTGGAGTTATTGTGAATGCGGAACTTGAATCTGGATGTGATGGATATTATGGACGTCTGATTGATGTCCTCGAAATATTTTTTGATCATGAAAGTCATATTGTACTGTTTAAATGTGATTGGTGGGATGTTTATAAAAAAGACAGGGGATTTAAGATCGATAAGTATGGAATTGTCAGTCTGAATACATGTTTTAAACTCAACACAAATGAGCCATTTGCTTTTGCAAATTAAGTAGAACAAGTGTTCTATGTAAATGATAATACAACAGTAGGGTGGATCATTCCTGTTACAGCACAACCGCGAGATTATTATAACATGCAAGGTGAAACAGCTGAAGATGATGCATTATATGTTGAAGAAGTTTATCAAGAAAATTTAATTGATATTCCTATTAGGGGAGAAACTATTGATGTGGATATTAGTGAATGAATTAGCATAAGAGTAGGCGAATACTTGGAGGTTTAGGTGAAGGTAACTTTCAACGACGTTTATTTTTTATCTATTTTTACTTCTAACTTTAATCTAATACGGTAGGATTTGATCAGATGGCTTCAGGTAGCGGCGCTCGTGACTCAGGTAGTGGTTTCACACTCCGCAAGAAGCGGAATGCCTCTCAGCAGTCTATCCCTGAGCGTTCGACCTCTCAGGCCATTGCCTCTCAGCAATTTATTCCCGAGCTTCCCACCTCTCAAGCTCTTTCTACATGTCAGGCTCTTGCCTCTCAGCCTGTTGCCTCTCAGGCCGCTGCGGCTCAGACATCTACTTCTGTATCCACATCTTCATCTGCAATAGATATGAATTTTAATTTTAGTCGTTCATTAAATTGATATTTTTATGTTTATAATTTTATATAAATGCCTTTATCATGTATGTTTAAACAAGTCCATCTTCTACACAGCCTTGGGGTCGGGGACATGGCCGTCGGGGCCTAACCAGAGGTGTCACCGATGGGAGATTGGAGCAGGGTCAACGATGGAACGTGCGGGTGATCAGCGGTTACGGCGTTGGTGAGAAGGGAAGCAATTTTGTATCCCGCATGGGCGTTGTGGCAAAACTTCATTGTAAGATATGGTAGAAAAATTTTGTTACTCTTCCTGCAGCGAAACATGCTGCAATGTTTAGAGATTTTGAGGTAACAATATTTAAAGTTAATTATATATTTGTCAATTTTGTATGACTAATTAAGTTAACGATAATGTGCAATTGATGTATCAGTGGGACCGAACTCCCGAGACAGATAGGGAGATGCTTATGCACATGACCTCAATGCATCGCAGCTGGCGCGGTGTTTTGAAGAAAAGAGTAAATGAAAATTTTCTTATGTTCATTTATAATCTATTTTTGTATTATTTTTTCTTATGTTCATATATAATGTAGTCAAACTGAAATTATTTCATAGTATTATACGGGAAAGACTTTGGCGGATGCAATTGCTTCCGTGCCGGCGGGTGTTGATCCGTTTGATTGGTAGACGACGTGCGAGAAATGGAACACATCAGATGAACAGGTAAAATAATAATGAACTTTGATAATTTATTTTGATTTGTTCGATACAAATTTGACAACTAATATTTTTTTTCTGCAGAAAATTGCTGATCATAATAAGAAAAATCACTTCCATCAGTCTGTGCCATATAGGCGGGGCTGGATGAGTCACTATCGATTGAAGGATGACTTCGTAAGATTTTCATTTTATTAGTAGTGTTTCTATATTGTTAAGTTTTTATTACTTATTTTTTTTAATATAATTTGAACAACATCGTCTTCATCAACGTGATTCCGAGCGTCTTGAGATGTTCAAGATTGGTAGATGTAAAGATCTTCCAGACGGTAGTGAGCAATGGGTAGATGAGGATCGTAGGAGTCGATATGTAAGTTTTTATATCATTTGAATTATTATTTTTAATCATTCTTTTTAAATTTAATATGTATCACTAATAAGAATTTTATTTTTTTATTTTTAAGAGAGGATGATTCAATTAACCACTTTTTCTTTGGAGAGTGATGTTAGGAGTACTCCCATTTCTGCTGAGGATGCATTCATTTCGGTTATGGGAAAAGATCGATCTGGCCGTGTTCGTTGTGTGGGAAGTCGAGAGACGTTACATACATGGTATGGACCGGGAGAAGGGTCGAGCTCTTCCTATCAACGAAAACTTGAGGAGCAAGCTGTGGAGATGCAAACCATGAAAGAAAAAATCAAAGCCCAAGGGGAGGAGATGGAGTGGATGCACAAACAAATGGCAGACATGAGCGCATTTATGAGTCGATTTCAGGCAATGCACAGTTCTACTCAGCCTCAGATAACTGTTATGAATGAGGACGACGTCCAAGACGAATCAAATGATGAGGGAGATGATTTTGATGGTGATGACGAAGAGTGAGCCGATGATAATTGATACATTTAGTTGTGGATGTAGAATGTTAATTTTTTGTGGATGTGTTTATTAATTTTATGTGAATATTTATTTATGCATGTAGATGTACTTTTTTTGCGATTTCGTGTATGTATTTATTTGAAAGTATGAATGTGTTTATTTATACATGTGGACGTGTTTACTTGTATATACTTGTATGTACAAGTCTGTATCTACAGGAAAAATATATTAATTTTATATTTTAAATTTTTTTGTCAGTAACTATTTGTCAGCGTCTAAGGCAGCCGCTGACTAACATTTTTGTGCAAATATGTCTACGACAACAAACCGTGGACATATAACACATTTGTCAGCGGCTTCAGTTGTTGACAAAAATTTTGTCAGCGGCTCGTTAGTCTTGGATAAAAGTATTTGTCAACGGCTACATAGCCGTTGACATAAAGTATTTGTCAGCGGCTCATATTGCTGACAAAAACTTTTGTCAGCGGCTACACAGTCGTAAGCAAATATATTTGTCAGCGAGTGTAACCGTTGACAAATATACTATTTGTTAGCGGCTGCCAACAGTCGTTGATTTATGTTGTCTTTGTCAACGGTTTGTATCCGTGGACATATATTCTATATGTCAGCGGCTAGAGGTAGCCGTTGACATATGTGTTCTTTGTCAGCGACTTTTATCCGTAGACATATATATTATATGTCAGCGGCTTCTCGTAGCCGTTGACAAATATATGTCAATGAGACTTTTGTCCACGGCTTTGTCAGCGACTCTGTAGCCGTTGACATAAGTATTTGTCAGCGGCTGTTTAGGATTTGTAAGCGGCTCTTAACCGCTGACAAATACTGTTTTCCTTGTAGTGATATTGTGTTGTTTATATAGAGAGGAAGGATCAGTTTCAACTTTGATGTTGAATCTTCCATTCATAACATAACTCTTACATGGCCATATATGAGTTATATCCTCGATATAATAAGTCTATCATATACCAAATCATACAGCCTAGCACCATGACTAATAAGTAGGTGACCCGACAACAAAAATCTATCAGTTTATACTATTCTACATTGAGCTAAATTGCCTAGGTATGCAAATTGTTCCCACATGGATCCCCAGGCACCCACTTTGCTCTCTGTATACATTATACATATATATTTAGTTTAGGGTCTATTTAGTTTTATGTAAAATAACTAGTATATTTTTTTTTTCAAAAGTATAGCATAATGAATTATTTGGTTATCCCAAAAACTCTAGCCATTAGAAAACTTAATCCATGATTCCCTGTTTTCCCGACTTTGCAATCCTTAGGATGATAACAAATGCCCTTTTTCAAAGACAAAGATAGTTTCATAAATATCAAATGATTAATTTTGTTTCATTTTCTTATTAACTTGTTTCCTTATAAAACTTTTTTCATCCAAAAATATTTTCCAACGCACACTAAATTTCACTGAAACGTAAGTTTGTCATAGTTATAGGATTGTAAATTCATGTTGTGATGATAACTTATCGTCTACGAAGTTCACTATTACTGTCGGTCATCCTAACAAAATTAGGCCGCGTTTGATGTAACTTGTAATTGGAAATGTTTTAACATTTCATATTTTTATCTAATTATTGTGAGGGAAAAATTCTCTTGAAAGTTGTTTATAACACAGTGTTTATACTGTAGTTTGATTTCAACTAAAAGTGACAAAAATTGATTTCAACTAAAAGTGACAAGTTTTTAGATAGAGAAAAAGTGGAGTTGTTAAAAAGTTGGCTCTTGCAATGGTCTAAAATTACTTGCAATCATTTTTAACGCCGACACGTGATATAAAAAATAAAAGTAAAAGAAAACTTTCATATTACCTTGTAATAAGCAATCTAATCCTCAGAGAATCTCTAGAGAAATAATATCTCCTAGTCTAGGGACATCATAATTTCAACTCTTACTTGATGTTTGCACTCTATGTATTTGGACATGGCTCATAAAATTGCTTTTTTCAGTTATAAAATTGATGTAAAATTATCATATCTAATTAAGTAATTAAAAGAGTTCATATTTTATCCTTTTTTGGAGGGACCGGTGAGATCGCGGTGGAGTGGGAAATGTCAGCTTTATTTGGTTACGGTGGGCCGGAGGCTCTTTTCCTGTGGAGATTCTCGTCCCCACGTCTCTCTCTCTTCCATCCTGTCCTCTCATCACCACCCGAACGCAGTGGCCCATCACACCAGGCCAGAGCATGCCGAGGCAGCAGAGCAGCCGGTTGGTTCATACATGCAACTCATTTGGCAGACCAGAGAACTCTCTCTGACTAAAATCAGAGAACTTTATGTTCTGGCCCACCCCTCACAAATCATATTCTCAGAAAAGGCAATACTCAACGCGTTGGCCTATCAGCGTGCGGTTTGCACGCACACCAGCGCGTGCGAGTGTACAGTAAGCTGTCTTCTTCTCTGAAATGGATGCGTTGATATATTTAGCGTTACTTTGATTGGAGAATAGGATAAGAACAAGAGTGCGAATAAGAAAAGAATAAACTTAATTTTGCTTTGACAAGCAAAATGACTTATACTATGCAGAATAACGTATCCAGAGAATAAAAAAAATAAACCATCTCACTTTAGACTCAAAAATTATTTATTCTTCTTATTCCGTCAGCGGATCACACAAAACTATCAAACTGAAACACTCCGTATTCTAGTATACACTATTTCCTCAATGGACTTCACGTGATAACTTATTCTGCAAACAAAGTGGAACTTAATGAGTAATGTTTGCTGCAACGATGGTGTGTGCTGCACACATGGTTATTGTAGTGGGTTAATTTTTTTTAAGTTGCCTTCGAAGTGTCTTAATCGTCTGTACAGTGCAATACTTGATCGGACGATCTAAAATAATTTAAAAATATAAAAATCAAACTCAATGAACAATTAAAAAAATATACTTTTTTATTGTTTATTGGACTCGATTTTTAAATTTTCAGAATTTTTTAGATCGTTTGACCAGACCAAAAAAAATACAAACGATTAAGACACCTCGGGAGAGATGTAGAAAAAATAAGTTTTTTTTTTTTAACCTAGTACAATGACGGTGTGTGCAGCACGCACCATCATTACAGCAAGTATTACTCATATTTAATTGAGTTGGATATGGCTAGAGTTTATACTTCAGTCGCCTTTGACCTCTCTTTCTTAAAGGAGATCATATATTTAAATTTATTTTAAGTGATGGTGTAAAAAGAAGGATTTAATTCACGAGTTTGTGATAACCTTTATTAGAGTACTTCCTTGTAGGTAGTGGAACTCGTGAAAACAACATTATTTTTTTGTTATGGAACTTTCAATCTCGAAATGATTTTTCGAAGAAGAAAGAATTGTCGTGGCGATGTGAAAAATATTTCTTATTAAGGAGAAATATGAATTTAAATGTCAAATTATGTACGTACTCTCTCTATTAATGAGACTCTGTAAATACTTTCGACTAAAAAAACAGAAAATGAGGTGGATATGAATGCTCTGTACACTTCTTGGCATGCATATTCTCGATCATTTGATTAAGATCTAGGGCTTATCACGAATGGATAAACAATTGAATAGATTCAGAGCGTTATACCAGAGGTTCCTCACATAGGCTGATGGAACTGGATGATAAGTTATTGGATAAGTGATCGATTTAAATTATACCGATTTTTTGTCTTATTCAGATGAATATTTTGAGTTAAAAGTTATCATCAGAAAAGAAATTTTATGGACCTGATCTCTTCTTCCCTTTTTTTTTTCTTAAGAATAGCTTACTCGTCAAATTAGGTTGGTTCAAGGTTCATAAATTTTTTTGAAGCTTAATGACACCGGTCATATGTTGATTGAGAAGAAAATCAGAATCTTCTTAATACAATTTATTGATTGGAGCTAGTAAGTGTGAGATGGTCAATTTGCACCAAATTCCTTACTTGGTATAAGAAACAATACTAAATGTACTAAGATGATCTTTTTTCAAAATTGTTTGTCTCCTTTATCTAAATTCTCTAAAGATAAGTGATGTCTAAGAAAATAATATGGATCCTTTCAGTGTAATAATAGATTAGAATTTAACAGTAGCTAGTCTACAGATAACACATGTAAGCAGGTTCGCCACCGCGATGTATCTTATCCTTGCCTGTTATTTTTTATTTGTTCCTGATTTTTTAAGTTTTCACATACAACTCAAAGCATTTAAATAGAAGTAGTCATATTTATGTATCTCAGTTGCATTTACATGGACTGAGATGTAGATTTGTATGATACTTTGAGTTGTATCTAGGTGTATTGGGTGTATTTTAAATAATGATTATAGTATTATTTTCTCGATTATATATATGTGTTCTACATTTTATGGAGAAGTTGAGAGAATTGGAAACAATGAAAAAGCAGCAAGATGCGATAAGACACATCTCGATTGGCTAATTAATTGTCAGTTCTAGATTAGTTACTAATAAAGTCCAATCTAATATCGCATTGAAGACGAACGAACTCCAAAAAAAATGAAGGCCATTCCCTCCCATCTTGATCTCTCTAGTCCTGCGGCTCCTGCCTGAGGTTAAGGTGATTGGGACCCTATAAATAGAGTCGTTAAACCCGGCTCGCACCACCCAACCACACCCCGTACAGCCGCTGGCCACGGGATGGTGAACGCTGAACTAGCCGAAGAGGGCCGAGATGCTGCCCGCACTCCGGAGGCGTAGACGGCACGCACGGCCGGAGAACAAGAACAAGAGGGTGCGTGATGGCTAACCATTTCGGGCCTTCGGCTACGCTGCTCATGGTGACGCTGTCGGCTTCGCTGCTGCTGCTGCCGTTGGTGCTGCCTCCCCTACCGCCTCCGCCGTCGTGGCTGCTTCTCCTTCCCGTCGCCATGCTGCTGCTGCTGCTCTACTTCGCCTTCGTCCCTTCCGACGCAGGCAACGCAATCGCCGACTTCGTCGTCTAGTACAGTGTTGCTAGCTTCCTTCCCGACTTCTGGCTTCGTTCTGAGTTCTGTTTTAGAGTGTGGAGGGTTTGTCCTGTTGTGCGGGAAGCGCTGACCATATCAAGCTGTTGTGCTGCTACACAAGTTTTCCACCGGGGAAGTCTACTGAACTAGCTAGTTCCAGTTTACGCGTTCCTCCGCGTTCAACCACGTAATGTGTAATAAATCGAATGTTTCATCAGCCCAAGAAGTTGGTGGAGAACCTCCCTCTTGTGCTCCTCGACACTAAACAGGGAAGGCTGTTGGCTAACAGTGAGGAGATTGTTGCACTGCTCTTCTCCCACTCACCCTCTCTCAGCTGATCTTCCTCTCACTTCCTCGTCTTTTTTCCTCCTCCTCCTCTCTCTGTGGAGCGTGGACCATGTAGGGAGGTTGCTCGTTTCATGGCATCTCTGACACAGCGATGGCCACATTAAGGCAGTGGGCAGTGACGAGGAGGCGAACCTGTCAGAGACCTTCTCAGTACATATCAGTACATATTTGGATAGGACTTCAACGGCACAGAGAAAGGGAAGGAGTTAAATATTGTAAAAAAAAATTCTCATATGATGCAAACATTTTTTAAATATCTGAATCCTTCCATTCTTTGTACTGTTAGATTCTTGTTTAAATATGTATTAAGAGGATCTCCTAAAATTTTCTTTTCCATCAAATACATATGACATACTAAAATTTTATTATCCAGTCAATTATTAGTTTATAGGATAAATAATGCATAGCATTTTTAAACTGAAAATATATATGACAGATAAGGTTAAAAATTCATCTTTGATCCATACTAAATCTGACCCAGTGGCATCCCCGAAGAGGATAGTATTCGGTGGCCAACTGGGGGGGAGTCCAATCATGGGAATGGGAAAAAACGGGAAATGCTTCGAGAGCGCGCGCAGCTTCCTAGTATGGTTTTGTTTTTTGTTTTTTGATTTTTTTTCCTCATCAAAAGTAAGCTTTTCCACTAAAGAACAAGTGTTGAGGTGGATTTATAAATGTTTAATGTAGATTATATTGAATATTGTAGTCAATAAGTTTTACTTTGTTTGCAGAAACGTGAGGTTCATTGGCCGAATAACGTAATTAAAATAAAAAATATTTTAATTTGATAATTTTATGAGATCTGTTAATAGAATAAAAAATTAAATTATTCTTAAATATAAAATGGGATGACTTATTTTTTATTCTCAAAATAAGTTATTTTACTTTTTTCTTATTCACCTTTATTCTTCTCCTATTCTCGGATGAAAGTGACAAGGAAGGATCAATACAGGTACGGGATGAGAGGCCGTGGTTAGAACCACAAGACTAGAACTACTGACGTTTGGGTTTGTTTAGGTGGGAGCGCAACCTCTCCTGTCGGTTTCGTCGCCGGTGTTGCCGGCGGAATTTCTCACCATCTTTCATCTTTGGTGGTAGCGTTGGTCGTTCTCGACGGCTTGTCATCGTCGGCTGCAGCAGTGTCTCCTTTAAGTGGGGGAGTTCTCATCGTAGGGCTCCCCCCATCCCTCACCCCTCCCAGGTTCTCTTTCCATCTCCTTTCCTCCTTCCAGTTCCCCTTTTTATTCCCATTTTTGCCGCTGTTCTTATCTGCCAATTCCCCTGTTCAGCACCCATCCCTTCCGCCTTCCCTCTTCTCCCCTTCCGCCCAGTAAGAACCTTCTTCCTTTCCACCTTGTTCGCCTAGTAAGACCCTTCTTCCTTTCCCTTTTTCACTTTGTTTTCCTTTTGCTGCTTGGTAAGACCAGTCTTACCGTTTTGTCTCCCCCTTACCGGGATCTGTGGCCCTCCTTGTTGTTGCCGGCATTAGGCTATTTATGTGTCTATGTTGCTACCCTGTGTTGCCCTTCCTCCGTCACTCTCCTCCCTCCTTGTCTCCATCCCGCCCCTGTGTTTCTTCTCATCTTTCAAGTATGCTGTTGATCTCGGTTCTGGACGCTGCTGGCCTCACCGACAATTTCGAGCTAGCTCTGTCGGCTCAGGGTTTAGCTATTCTGACTGGTTTTCCAGCCCAATTCATCTCTGCAAAATTTAAAATGACCCTATTCGAATGAGCACCTTCCAGGAGGGCTGTCAACTGTCCAGGTCTGGATAGACCCATATCTAAAATGAATGTACTCAGACTCGGTTCAGACCCAATAAGGGTCATGGGTACGTGGGTAAATAGGTCGAATCTTGGGTCTACTTTTTATTTATTTGATGTTAAAAGGTAAATAGATTTGGTATAGAATTTATTTATCTTAAATCTCTATGTGCCAACTAATTGGGCTTAATTTTATGTCCAAGTGCTAAGACATCCGCTCACCAATTTTTACAACGTATGACAGTAAAAGACTTAATGAGTAAACGGGTATCCAGGCCCATAACTAACGGGTCCAAACGTGTCTCTTAATGGGCCTGAGCCCATTTTGACAGCCCTAGCTTTCAGAGTCCAAAGATTATTCGTAAACCTTTCTTTAGGACAGTTGGGACGCCCTCCCCGCCAATGGCAGGAAGAAGGTTGTGGGTTCAACTCCACTTCTATGCGTTGGCAGGGGTCGCCTGGAAACTCCACGCTCTTTCGGACAGATATCTGGCATAGCAGGACATGTAGGTTGCATGACGCACTTCATGCGAGAACAATCATGCATGCCACGTGCTGAGATGATTGTCCTAAGATCTTCGTTGGTTTATTTTGGGTTAAAAGAGAGTAAAGCAAACCAAATGGATTAAAATGTTGATGGTAGTCTATCTATCATTAGGACTTGCATAATTTTTAGCTGTATGTTTGTTGACAACATTTCGTAAGTTAAAATTGTTGAAATTATTTGGTCATCCAACTCAAAACCTTAAGATAATGAGTAGAGTAGGCACTATCCATTAAACACTTTTTGATTTTATCTTTTTTTTTCGATGTAAGATTATTCTAACACGTCTCCTTACGTGCAATTTTAGTATTACAAATACGGGGTGTGCGGCCCGATTCATGACTATAGGTTCTGATATCATGTTGAAATTATTAGACTATCCAACTCAAAACCTTAAACGATGAGTGAAATAGATACCTTCTACTAAATACTTTTTAATTTTGTCCTTTTTCCGATCTAAAACTATTCTAACAAGAATAACATGTTTTCCTTTAGTCTTAAAGTCGTGTGTCTTGCAGACCAATAACTTAGACTCGATAATCTTTCAAAATTGTAACACTTTGACGGTGTTGGGTGCCTAATAGATATAATAGTAAGAGTTAAACTTGCTGGTGAATTTTTTTTCCTAAGTCGGCCCCAACATAGCTCATATATATGTGTAAGTCAATCTCTGATCGGATGACTCAAAAAAATTTATAATTTTTTACATATAAGTTCCTATAATCTTATGATATTACAAATAAGTTTATTTAATCTTACTATTTACAAATAAGTCCCACAATCTACCGTAAATTAATAAAAGGCCCCTAAAATTTACAAATAAATCCATAAAAGTGTTACAAATAAGTACCTAAATGGATGGATTAGAGGGTTTATTTGTAAACAATTAGATAAGGAGGTTTATTTATAATATCACAAAATTATAGGAGTTATACGTAAAAAACAAAAAAAATTAAACAATAAAAACTAAATCCCCAATGAATACTAAGAAAAAGTCCTTAATGGATGGAGCCCAATAACAAGTTTCCATTTTTTTAGATCGTCCAACTGAAGATCAACCTATATAAGTATGTAAAGAGTGTTGGTGTTGACCTAAAAAATTTTCAAGAAGAAAAAAACTTTTAAAGCCCATGGTAGTCTTTTCGAATAAGATGACCTAATAGATATAACTTGGAAGAGTTCTACTGGCTGAGCCGTAGGCAGCATTGAATTGCACGTTCTCACAATTCGACGGCTCAGATCGTGCAAGTGTGGTTCATTTTTTTGAATTTTGGTCAAAAGCTTTTGAATTTTTTTGACCGTTCGATCTAAGATAGGACGGTACATATGCCGAGCTGGGGTCCTCCCCCAGCTCGGTAATTAAAAGAAGAAAACTTGCTGCTCCATTCGTTGCCATTTGATTTAAGAGATTGGATGGACGGCACCCTGCCCATGGAGTACTAAGTATTTTTCAACTTGGAATTAAGGCCCATGCTTATCTTTTTGGACTGCACACCTATGTTTATCTTACGTGGTCCGTATTGTTGAGCCTAAATTAATCAGTGAGAAGGCATATACAGTAACCCCATAGTGAGTGGGGACAAGATAAAACATATAGTGTGAGACGAGAGATGAACTATAAATGTAACGTAGTTTCTTTTATGCTCAAGCCTTAAAATTTTAAGTTAGATAATCTAGAGACGGTTCAATTCAAGCATCAGGGTTTATACTTACATCTAGTTGTTTTGAATCAACATTGATAAAAAAAATTATTCCAATATAAATTTTGAAGTTGGGTTTTCAAGTTTATCCCAATCTAGTTCATTGGCCTGCCCCTGTTGATTCAAAGACAGAGACATTTAGTACTCCAACTCTAGCACAAATAATAAGAAGTTGACCTGATGTCTGTTATCTTCACATACAAATCTTGTCTCAAATCTAATATAAACCAGCTAATAGGATGTAACTGGATAGTATAAAAATATTAATAAGTTTTTTTTGGTTATTTGGTTGTAAAAAGATTTTTTAATATTGATTCTTATGAATATAGTGAATTGGAAATCTGTGTTTGTATTTTGCATATTTAATATCAGTCCTTATATACTTAAGCTTTTTAAGTTTTAATCTCTACCGTTTGCTTTTGTAATTTTGTCTCAACTTTACCATAATTTTAAACATGAGTGTATGTTTAACTCCCTCTGAAAAAGTTGGTTATACCTTTGTTTAAGTTTGAAATTTTACTTGCTGCGCCCCAATTGGTCCTGCCAATGTAGCCAAATTTTTTTAAAAAAATTGAATTTTTTAGGATGCCTCAATTATGCTCCATGTGTCTGCACAATCCGACTCTAATCGAACAATAAAAAAAAATCTAAGAAATAAAAAATTATGATTATGCTCAACTCATTAAGGGTTTCTTTTTATTGTTCATTGTGACACAGTTTTTATTTAAGAGGCATTTTAAGTATTTACGTCTATTTTAAAATTAGTTTGAAGAATATTCTAGGAATATTTTTCTTTTTTAGAATGATCATAACTAAAAGGATTTATTATTAAATTATATTAAGTTTATAATGACCAATATCAAAATAGGCAAGATACATGGATTTATTTTGAATTTACTATATTTATAGAGATAGATATTGAAAAAATCCTAACAAAACATTTGAAATTGTTGCGGTGAATTGCTCTCGCTCGCACGCGGACACACACACACAGAGAGAGAGAGAGAGAGAGAGAGAGAGAGAGAGAGAGAGAGAGAGAGAGAGAGAGAGAGAGAGAGAGAGAGAGAGAGAGAGAGAGAGAGAGAGAGAGAGAGAGAGAGAGAGCAGCTGCAGCAGCAATTTGTGTGGTTTAATTTGCGTGGTTTGGTAAGATTTACGTCTATGGAGTCCGTCTCCTTCACCATTGTCTTACACTAATTTTCTTCAAGAACAAGTATAAGAACGCGGACCCAGAAGCAACCACCGACCGCCCTCTACTGTTTTCAACCCTAGAGCAAGTTTCTATGAAGTTACAATATATATAACCCCTCCCCCCCCTCCCGCCAAACAAAAGCCCCAAAATACCCTTGTGTCGGGCCACATTGGGCTAAACTCGTCTCGGACTCAAAGACGTACTATACCTCAGGATGCTAAATGAGATGCTCTCTAAATTTGAGACACAACTCAATCGACATATACTTTGATGGAATCATAAGTTTCTTTTTTTGTCAAAAGTATCTATAGAATTTCTTAAGTGGAAAGAGTATACACACGAACATTTAAATAATTGTTTT
Organism: Zantedeschia hybrid cultivar; assembly: GCA_030544215.1. NCBI lineage: Eukaryota > Viridiplantae > Streptophyta > Magnoliopsida > Alismatales > Araceae > Zantedeschia > Zantedeschia hybrid cultivar. The sequence goes on along the minus strand of JARZZO010000005.1, from coordinate 73,777,072 downwards.
AATCTTAGATAAGAGATTTTTTCATACCATCACGACAATTCCATCATCTTCAGACCATTATATTTGAGTAATACTTGCTGCAATGCCTTCCTAATTGCAATGGGGGGATTGCAGTGGGTAAAATTTTTTTTTTTGATATATTTTTTAGATCGTCCCAAAGTGTCCTAACTGTCCGTATAGTGCAATGTCTGATTGGACGAACCAAAAAAATCTGAAAAATAAAAAACTGAGCGCCAATAAATAGTAAAATACCTTTAATGGGCCTAGCCCAATAACGGTTTTGATTTTTCAGATTTTTTAGGGAAGTCCGATCGGACATTGCACTGCAAGGAAGGTTAGGAGACTTTAGGGCCGCCTGAAAAAAAATATTTTTTTTTCAACCCACTGCATTGCCCCATTACAGTTAGGAGAGCATTATAGCAAATATTACTCTATATATTTTGATTACAAAGATCCTGCACTGATAAGCTCTCCCCACAGGCCCTACTACCCATGGGGAACATTCGTGTATGGGCTTTCACGTTCGTTGAAAAGATAAATTCCTCCTCCTCTTATTGGAAGTAGGATTTGAGTATAGGACCTCTCCTATAAAAAAGAGGAAGTGTTGTTGGGCTATAGGCTCTTTGGCAGAAAACTTTGTTACTAGCTAAGGCTCTTTAAGTCTTAACCCAATTCACCATGACAATAGGTGAAGGGAAATCTTTGAATTCAGACATTTTAGTCTCCATGCTTAGGTCAATAGTAAATATAAAAGATTGAATTGCAACGATAAATGGATTGTATGTATAATATTGACATGAGTAATACTTGGTGCATCGCATAGGGTGTAACCCAATTTTTATTTTTATTTTTTATTTTTTAATTTTTTTTAGGTTGGTCCCATCATGCCCGCCACATCTGTACAATTCGATCACAGATCGGACAGCCCCAAAAAAATTAAAAAATAAAAAATCAGGGCCAATGAAGAATTCAATTTTTCATTTTCAATTTTTTTTTTGAATTGTCTGATTGACAACCAGATTGTACGGACGTGCCAAAAATGATATGAAGTCGACCTAATTTTCTTTTCAAAAAGTAAAAAAAATAAAAAAAATTACTGTTGTATCCATCTGATCGGACGGCTGCCCGCTCGTAGTGCAGCGGGCGCTGCACAAGTATTACTACATTATGCATTCATAATACTGTGAATTAATCCACACTGTGCTAGCCAGTAAATGTGGAAAATATACTAAAGTCTTTGCAAGGAAAATGTAGCTGTTGAAGGTGTGCTTTCTCTTTTCTTTTCGAGCTGAGAGAGAGTCAAAGAGGGAGGGGACCAACTAGGCCTAGCTCAGTTGATATCTCGATGTCTTTCTTCGGTAGTAGGATTGGTTTGATGGTTTGGACTAGTCGACTAATTAAGTAAGATAATTATGTTTGTTGTAAATATAGCTCCGAACATCTTCCATTTAAGAGATAATATACATACTTAGCTACTAAACTATTAGTTAAAAAAAGATATATATTTTATTTTTCAGTCCTTATAATCATCCAATATTTTTTATTAGTTCCAGTAATTTTCATATTTTCTAAGTCTTCTACAAAGAGAAGGTTGAGGACTATTTAAATAACTGTAAGGACTAATAAAAAATGGAAATATTATGAAAATTAATAAAAAAATATTGAATGATCGAAGAGACCAAAGAATAAAAATTCTAAAGTAAAAAGATACAGAGAGAGACAAAGGGTTCATGCCACCATGCGAGGGCCATCATATCAACCAGAAAAAGGTGTTGATACTCAAATAAATTTGACGAGTAATGCTTGCTGCACTGAGGTTCGATACAGTAAATTGAGTCATTTTACAATATAAGATGTGATTGGTCTACATGAGTAGGTGATATATGGGTTAGACAACTTTGTTTATAGATGGACCAAACAAGCATTAAATGTATGTAGGACTGGACATGACAATTACATGTGTACGTGATAAATACTTCGTAGATATTATTTGTCATACATACAAAGTGTTTGTCACGTCCGTAAAATATTTATCATGCTCATAAATCTTTACACACACATGTAAGGATGACAAATGTTTTATGAAAATGATAAATACTATTTGTCATGTCCATGACTTGTTTGTCATGCTTACAAAATATTTGTCACACCTAAAATTCTGTTCGCAAATACGTAGACATGACAAATGTTCTTAGGCATAAGAAATAGTATTTGTCATGTCTATTAAGTATTTATTATGTCCACATGCATTTGTCACGTCTAAAATCTTAATACCACATTTAATGTTTGTTTGATCCACCGATAAAAAAAATAATTGTACAACCTATATGTGTAAGGATTGAGGTTTCGGAGTCGGATCTTTTAGTTGGGCACTGGTGGAGCTAGGGTTTAGTTTTCTTTTCGCGTCGAACTTACGAGACGCGGTTTAAACGGCGTTCATCAGTGTGAACGTGTTTTAAGTTTTGCCACGTGGGCGCCACGTGGGTTGGCCTTAGGGCGGGAGTGTACGGTCTCGATCTTACCGTCTGAATAACGTTTTGTATGGACGACGCCATTTAGAGTACGACTTTGGTTTGTCAGTGTACGGCCCGGTCTTGTCATCTGAATGACGTCAGACTTGCACGACGCGTTTTCTCCAGCTTCTCTTTGACCCTGCGAATCCTCCCTCTTTTTCCTCATTCTCTCCTTTCTCTTCTCTCTCCTCTCTTCCCTCCGACTCTCCGGCGAACTCTTTCGCCCTCTCCTTGCTTTCCTCCTCTCCCTTCACTCCATTAACCTTCCAACTTCCTCCACTACCACCATCATTTTCTCGGCGACGCATTTCTCTCCGGACGGCGGCTGACGTTCCGGTGGAGTAACGACGTCCATGGCGGTACCGGCGGCGGCGTGTGGCGAGGCGGGTTGGCGACTTAGAACTAGGAGGAGTTCGAATAACTGGTAAGATGACGATCCCCGTTGTATTTCGTTTAAAAATCATATTTTTTCCGCTTTGGAGAATGTTTAAGGATTTTCTTGGGATAAAAACACTAATTGCATATAACGAGAAATTAGGTATTTTAATGGGTATTTAGGTTCTTCTCCTCTTTCTCTATTTTTTTGGTGTTTTTATTTGATTTGGGGGAGGAAATCCTACCCAGTAGATTGGAAGATGGCGGAGGAAGAATATGTCTGTGAGAGTTAAATGGTGTCGAGGGACAGCGACGTCTTTTAGAAAGGCGGCTTCCACCCGTGACGCGATTTAGCCCAAATAACAGATTTTGTCTCTGGACTGATGAGCGTCCATAGACAACGACGCTTTTTTGAACGGCGACTTGCATGCACGACGCGTTTTAAGTGAAATCATCCCGAAACCTGTTTCTGTTTCTGTCGTTATTAGGCGACTAGGAACAGCGACGCCTTTCAAAAGGCGGCTACATATGGCGACTCGTTTTAAGGCCATTTTCGAGGCCTATTTTATATGAACAAGTTTAAGAAGTTTGAATGACGTCGGCCATGGGCGACGCGATTCAAGAAAGAATTATATTAATTCATGTTATTAACATGTATTTATATTGTTAGATAGTTTAATTGAATGCATGCTTGAAACGGTACTCAAGGATGATGATTTTTACGTAATCAGATCGCACTGTGTTGTGTTTCGTGCGACCGTAGACTTAGAGTGACAGTTGTAGTACTTAAGCACCCTGTGTTGGTGTGGGAGAGACACAACGCCGATGTGAGAATGGTGGGGTGATGCCTAGAGAGAGGGTCGCCTGGTGTACCCCGGGGTTAGCTAGTACCAGTGTGAGAGTGGTACCTTTGGAGTGTCATTCGTGCTGAGGGAAACAGAAACCACCTAGAACCAGTTGGGCCGGAGTAACTAGCGTGCTATCCGAGGGGTTATTGTTTGGTCTCAGCATGTCGGCGTTTCCCGCGTTCGACCTTATGGTTGGCGTGTTTTGCCGAGACGTTGATTGTGGGTCTCGTGGTAAAATGGTTTCGGAATTGTACATGTTATATTTCGATTGTATGTGTTTTATATCGAAATTTAGGAATTGTGTTTACTGCTTTACTTGCTTAAATTATCTGCACTTATGGATGCGTGAGTGGGTGGTGGAGATCGAAGGATCCCTACTGAGTCTTTTCGATGAGACTCACTCCTGCGGTTTTCAGGTGAGGGTTCCGGACAGGCGTAGCGAGGAGAGTGTTATCTTGGGTTGCGCGCCAGCAGCCACTGTTCCGAAATATGCCCCGATGTAGTTGTTATTTTATTTTCTGACCTATATGCTTAATTATTTCTTTTCAGTTAGAATATATAATTATTTACTGAATCGAGTCGCATTGTAATAAATTTTAATTCTTGCACTTCCTTTTCGATTCAATGCGATGTGAATGTTTAACTTAATTTATTATTTATTTTTCAGACTTATCTAGATCCTGCTTTGGCTCCAAATTAATGATTCGATATCAAGTTAGTAATCGGATCTCCAATTATAGGATGACGGATCATTACAATATGTCACTTACCTATATGAACTAATGACGTCTTAGATTGCAAGATAATTTAACTTACTATATTGACCTTCACTACATCAAGCATTACTCAAAAGTGACATCCCCCCATCTAATAGGACTTTACATTTCCCGTACTTAATTGGATTGACATTCTAATAGCAATATTGTAATCAGATAATGGCATTTTTCGTTTTTCCTTTTGTTTTCATTTTTAATATCATATAAATAAATGATTCAAAATCAAAATAGAAAGTATGTGGATATAATACTTTACATTTTTATTTCGATAACATATTGCAATTTTCAATTTTGACTTTGATACCGTTTTGTTTCCAATCTCAATATCAAAAATCAAAATAAGCAAAAAATCTAAATCAGAGATACCCTATAAAAATAGCACTTTACATTTCTGATTTGAGAACTTATCGAAAATAACATCCTACATGACCGAAGATAGTAAATGTTTATTATATTTGATTTTAAATAAATTTAAATATTTAATTATTTCAATTTCAACCTATAACTTAATAACTAAATGCACCATATATAGATGCAACTTAAGTCAATAAACATTGAAATTATAAATATGTAGATAAGTTTTAAGTCATTCAAATAATCTATTAAATAATAAAAAAATGACTGAGTGTATTTGAAAGAATGAAAGAAATTCATAATATAGATTTCAAGTTATGGATATTAAAGAAAAATTTGAGACCATGCTTTCCAAATGAAGCCAAGCTGGCGCCTACCGCTTTTTAAGCGGAATTAGTTGAGTTATTGATGTTGCGTTTGGTTCAACTATAGGGATAGAAAGATTATTGACTAATCCTGTAATTTAGAAAAGCAACCTAAAAGTTCATCTTTTTTATTTTAGAAAAAGGAACTCATCATTACCTCTTTCTCTCCATCTCTCTCTTTTTTTTTTTTCCTGTAATCTACTAATGTATACAAGCTTAGGATATTAAGCAAATTTAGGAAAGCTTGTGAGTTGTCACATATTATTGGCCCAAAAACTTCTACCGTACACTCCCTATGAGCATAACCAAACGCAGAGTTCGGAGATCTCGATTTCTAATTATTAAAAGAAAAAATGTCAGACGCCATGCAATTAGGCTGTGACTGATGTGGCAGCTGTTGACTGGTGTAATGAGCTAATTTTTCTAGTATGTTACTTAATTGAATTAACTTTTTAAATAGTGATAAACTAAAAAAACTCTTTGCACTAAGAGTTGTTCCCATGTATCTGCATGTCAGTTGTTGTTTCGTTGATTTAGGATATGTTTGGCTATATGTAAAACATAATTGGACAATTTATTTTTTAAGGAAACATATTTACAAGGAAAATGAAAACAAAATTAATTATTTCATACTTGTGAAAATATTTTCAACTCTTTTGAAAAAGAATATTCAATCTTATCCCATAGATGCCAAAATCGAAAAAAGGAAAGCCATTGAATTAAGTTTTCTATTGTCTAGAGCTTTACATATTATCAAATAAGTAATTATAATATACTTTTCGAATTTTTTTTTTCATAAAACTTATTTTATATGAAAACAAGCGGACCCTTCGTGTGGCCAATCAAGTGTGGCATGGAGTCGTATTTTTGTCAAAAGTTGTGAGGTAAGAGGAAGAATCCATTTAAGGATGTCCTTATCTTCTTAGTGTCCTTTAATCTTATACTTCCATCTTTTCATAACTTGTGCCCTTTCCTCTCCCTGAGGTTTATAAAGTGACAATGTTGTTTGGCTTAGGTTCCGCATTCTAAAAGACTTTGTTATGCCGTAGGCTCATAGAAGCATTTTTATTTTAGGGGAGACATTCATTCTTCATACTTCCTGTAAGCTTGCAATGCCTAGGTGTTGCATTGTAGGGCATTGCAGCAAATAAAAAAAAATTAAAATTTTTTGAGTCAGACTCACATGTCTTATATGTTCATATCCTTTGATGTCCGATAGGAAGACATAAATTTTTTTAAAAATAAAGTTTGAACCTCAATGATCAGTAAAAAAAAATCCTTAATAGTCCAAGCTCGATAACGGTTTTTATTTTTATTTTTTAATTTTCTTGAGTCAATCACTCAACCCACTTTGTTTGTAGAATAAGTTATTACGTAGAGTCTACAGACGAAATAGCGTATATTAGAATAATGGGTGTTTAAGTTTGATAATTTTGTGGGGCCTATTGACGGAATAAGAAGAATAACCAATTCTTGGGTCTAGGGTGAGATGACTTATTCTTCTTATTCTCCATATACATTATTCTATACATGACTGTTGGACATGTGGTGTGTGACTGAAAAAAATTAAAAAAAATAAAACGTATTGCAATGTGCTAGGATGTGAAACAACTATTACTCTTCATTCTTTTGTGATGAAACCTGCAAAAATATCCGATTATTTAAACATGGTTTGCTCAGTTGGTATTTAAGTATGGAGGTCATGTGTCGAAACCTCACTGAAATATTATTTTATTTGATGTAGAATCATTCCCATCTAGACTCGTTGAGTGAAGTTTTTCTAAAGGGAACGTTTTAATTTTTGGCCTCTTTTATCTAGTTAATTTAAGACAAACTCCATATACTCTGTATTTAGTGAAAACCCCGTATAATCTCGATTTTATTTTGGGAGGACCCTATTTTAGATAGTTTTTCCGAAATATTTTCAAGTATTTGGTGACTTTGTCCGAATATCTATTTACTTATGTCAATAATATAATTAATCAAGGTTAATAATTTGACTAATATTCAGAGTGAAAATAAAATATTAATAAATATTGATCATCGGTTGATATTAAGAGCGGAAACAAACATGTACGAGTATTCGTTCAATCAAAGGTTAGAATATCCAACGCACATATAAAGAGTTTTCGTTAAATACAGAATTATAGGAAGTTTTTGTTAAATTAAGTAAATACGAAGGGGTAAAATTGAAAACCCTTATAAAAATATAAAAATATGAAAAGGAAGAAAATTGAGAACAAAATTAGACAGTAATGCGACATGAAATGATCCGATGATTAGAGATTAATTAATTTCAAAAATACTTTTCTTATACATATACAGGGAAAGATAGAGCGCACCCCATGTATCTAAGTTAGATGCGTTTCCCTCAAAAATTCATCTTCCTCATTATAAAAATAAAAATAAAAAATTTAATAAAATTTTAAATATTAAAGTAGACCCCTTAAAGTTGATCACATTCTCAAAACTTTAATGTTTATCATCCTATCTTGACGATCAAACAGAGTCTGATCGGTAAGTTTCAAGAACAAACATCTAAATTTTAAAAAAATAACGAAACAATCTGTCATATTAGTTTTCAGAATTGATCCTATCTGCTTGGATTTTAATTTTGATCTTCAAATAACGACGAATTAGGTTGGACGGTTACGCTTAAAGCTTTAGATCTAAGGATGAAAATTAAATCTTAAAAAGTGGGAAACCAGTTAGAAGAGGGTATTTGAATATTGGTGATTTTTATTTTTTTAAATAAATATGGGAGGTTTTCGTGGGAGGGGGACAGGTTCAGAAAGTTTACATATTTTAAGAGGATACAGAAGATAATATATAAGAAAATATGATAGTTTTGAAAGTTGGGATACCTACGCAATCTTTGAAATTATGAAACCGTAATTGAGACGGAGAAAGTAGAACTCAAATATATATATATATATATATATATATATATATATATATATATATATAGTCGTTTTCTTTACGGAATTCGCCGGAATCCTCTTCCGATACGGAAAAGGTAGAATTCAAATATATACCGCCATTTCCTTTGCGGAATTCGCCGGAATCCTTGTTCGACACGGAGAAGTTGGAACTCAACATGTATACCCCTTTATAAATGAGAACAATAGTGATCAGTGTGTAATATAGTAATCTCTCTTTTCCCTTGTTCTAGCTAGATCACTGTGTAGTGATCTCTCTTCCCGTTGTTACTTCTTCTAGAGCTCCCTTCCCTCCACGATGCATCCCCAAGTTTTGGTGCACCGGTCCTCCGTTGTCACCCTCTCGGGGATCCGCGTTGCCCTGAGCTCCATCCAGGGGCTCCCTGGATACGAAGAGGCGAGCTTAGAGGGATGGTCCGGTGTGGTCGCGGTGGCACTGCGGCACCGTGTCAAGTACCAGTGGGTGGCCCGTCCTCCCGGTTGCACCCGTCCGGAGGTCCAACGGCAGACGGAGTTCATGGCGCTCGACGACCCTCCCACCTGCTACCCGACCTTCATGCTCCACAAGCGGGACCTAGTGGGGAACCTCATCGGTTGCAGGTATGAAGAACCCGAGGTCGGGCCGGCGGTGTGTGAGTTTGTCCGCGCTTTCGCGAGGGACGCGTTGCGGATGTCGTGGGAGAGTGCGGTGTTGGAGGTGGAGGTGGAGACGACCACGGTGCTGTCCTACGACTGGGTGCGCTGGTGGTGGCCGCTGCCCTGCGCGCTGCCGGCCGGGTCGACGTCGGCTGCGGGGGATTACCCGATCCAGGCACTGGAGATGGAGGTGTACGCGGAGGACGAGAAGCGCGGTGCGGAGGCGTGCCCCATCTGCCTGGAGGACTTCGTGCCGGGGGCGCAGGTGGAGCGGCTGCCGTGCCGCCACCGGTTCCACGGCGAGTGCCTGCTCCGGTGGCTGGAGGGGGAGGGGTCCTGCCCCATGTGCCGGTCCGAATTCCGGCTTAAGTGAGCCGGGTACGTCGGGGGTGGGGAGGCAGAGGAGCCGGCGCGCTGGTGACGAGGTGGCCGGCGCCGGGGGCGGGGAGACAGAGGAGCCGCGTCGCTGGTGACGAGGTGGAGGTTATGGAGACGAACAGGAAGACGATGGGGGCCGGGTGGAAGATGAGCGGCGGTGACGACGGGGCGCCGGGGGCCGGGAGGAAGATGACGGCCTGGGTTTCCCGCGGGGAGGAAGACGAGCGGCTTGGGTCGCTGGAGGCGCCGGAGATGGGGAGAAAGACGTGCAAACCGCTGGAGGCGCCGGAGATGGGGGGGAAGATGAGCGGCGGCGCTGGCAGCGACGGGGGCCGGCAGGAAGACGACGGCGTGCATTTCCCACGGGGAGGAAGACGAGTGGCCGGCTGTCCCGTTTTTGACGCCCTGTTCCGTGAATGGAGGAAAGTTTCCATCGTTTACTTGATTCTTGGATTCCATAATAATAACCGACGTGTAAATATATTTACACTTGGACCAATGATAGGAAGTGGAGTATCTGTGGAGTAGAGGTTTTGGAGTAGACGATCCGGATCCGGGAGGGATCGAAGAGGCGAGGTTAGCGGGATGGTCGGGCGTGGCCGCGGTGGCGCTGCGCCACCGGGTGAAGTACCTCTGGATGACCCTTCTCCCCCGTTGCACCCGTCCGGACGTGTACCGCCAGACGGAGTTCATGGCGCTCGACGAACCCCCCGTCTGCCATGCCACCTTCAAGCTCCACAAGCGAGACCTGCTGGAGAACCTCATCGGGAGCAGGTACGAGGAACCCGAGGTCGTGGCCAAGCTCTGCGAGGCCGTCCGCGAGTTCGCGAGGGAGGCGCGGCGGAACTCGTGGGGGAGAGCGCTATTAATGGAGGTGGAGGTAGAGACGACCACGGTGCTGTCCTACGACTGGGTGCGCTGGTGGTTGCCGGTGCCCTGCGCGCTGCCGGCCGGCTCGACGTCGGCTGCGGGGGGTTACCCGATCCGGGCACTGGAGATAGAGGTGTTCGCGGAGGACGAGAAGAGCGGTGCGGAGGCGTGCCCCATCTGCTTGGAGGACTTCGTGCCGGGGGCGCAGGTGGAGCGGCTGCCGTGCCGCCACCGGTTCCACGGCGAGTGCCTGCTCCGGTGGCTGGAGGGGAAGGGGTCCTGCCCCAAGTGCCGGTCCGAATTCCGGGTTAAGTGAGCCGGGTCCGGTCCCCGTTGTCCTTGCACGCATGGGTTTAGGTGAGGTTGGTTTTGGTTTCTTCTTCGTTTGCGTTGCTGCATGGTGGTGGTGGTTGTTTCGTTTCGGCTAAATGTGACCAGTCTTAAGTGTAAATATCATGGACTGTTGGAGTTTTTGTTGTGTCAAAACTTATCATGTAAGAGAAGGGACCCGTTTAAGGATATCCTTTTCTTCCTGTTTAGTGTGTCCATCTGATATTTGGTTCGTAATGGGCTAATTCTGTAAAGGACTTTGTTTTGAAGCATTTTGCTTCAGCGAAGACGAGGAACATTAGCTAAATAGTATTCTCATTCTAAGAATGTGGAATGGAGAGTGTCGTTTTATTTCTTACAATGAGGAATGAGGAAGAAAGATACCCTATGAAAATAGCACTTTACATTTCTGATTTGATAACTTATCGAAAATAACATCCTACATAACCGAGGATAATAAATGTTTATAATATTTGATTTTAAATAAATCTAAATATTTATTTATTTAAAATTCAACCTATAACTTAATAACTTAATGCACCATATATAGATGCAGTTTAACTCAATAAACATTCAAGTTATAAATATCTAGATAAGTTTTAAAGTATTCAAATAATCCATTAAATAACAAAAAAAATGACTGAATGTATTTGAAAGAATGAAAGAAATTTACAATATATATTTCAAGTTATGCATATTAAAGAAAAATTTGAGACCATGCTTTCGAAATGAAGCCAAGCTGGCGCCTACTGTTCTTAAGCGGAATTGGCTGCGAGCTGTTGATGTTGTGTTTGGTTCAACTGTTGGGGCGGAAAGATTATTGACTAATCCTGTAATTTAGAAAAGCCACCTAAAAATTCACCTTTTCGGTTTTGGAAAAGTAACTCATCATTATCTCTTTCTCTTCATCTCTCTCTTTTTTCCTGTAATCTAATCTACTTATATATACAAGCTTAGGATATTAAGCACATTTAGGAAAGCTTTTGAGTTGTCAGAAATTATTGGCCCCAAAACTTCCATGGTACACTCCCTATGAGATGGAACCAAATGTAGAGTTTGGAGATCTCGATTTCTAATTATTTTAAAAAAAACGTCAAATGCCATGCAATTAGGCCGCGGTTGATGTGGCACCTGTTGGTTGGTGTAATGAGGTTATTTTGTCAAATAATTTTGCTAGTATGTTACTTGATTGAATTAACTTTCTAAATAGTGATAAACTAAAAAAAGCTCTTTGCACTAAGAGTTGTTCCCATGTATCTGCATGTAGTTGTTGTTTCGCTGATTTAGGATCTGTTTGGCTATATGTAAAACATAATTAGATGATTTTTTTTAAGGAAACATATTTACAAGGACAATGAAAACAACATTGGTTATTTGGTACTTGTGAAAATATTTTTAACTCTTTTGAAAAATAATATTCAATTTTATCCCATGGATGCCAAAATCGAAATAAGGGAAGCCATTGAGTTAAGTTTTCTATTGTCGAGGTTTACAAATTATCAAATAAGTGATTGTGATATACTTTTCACAAAAAAAAACTTTTTATGTAGCCTATTTTATATGAAAACAAATGGACCTTTCGTGTGACCAATCAAGTGTGGCATGGAGTTGTATTTTTGTCAGAAGTTATGAGGTAAGAGGAAGAACCCATTTAAAGATGTCTTTCTCTTCCTCTTTAGTGTCCTACTGTTTTTATCTTATGCTTCCATCTTTTCATAACATGTGCCCTTTCCCCTTGCGGTTTACAAAGTGACAATGTTGTTTGGTTCAAGTTCCCCATTCTAAAAGACTTTGTTATGCCATAGGCTCATAGAAGCATTTTTATTTTAGGGGAGACATTCATTCTTCATACTTGCTGCAAGCTTGCAATGCCTAGGTGTTGTATTGCAGGGCATTGCAGCAAATAGAAAAAAATTAATTTTCTTTAGGTCAGACTCACATGTCTTATATGTTCATATACTTTGATATCCCATGGGAAGACAAACAATTTTAAGAATAAAGTTTGAACTTCAATGATCAGTAAACAAAACCTTAATAGTCCAAGCCCGATAACAGTTTTTGATTTTTTTAAATTTTCTTGAGTCATTCACTCAGAGACTGACCTACATGACTGGTGGACACGTGGAGTCTGATAAAAAAATGTAAAAAAGAAATAAAACGTATTGCAATGTGCTAGGATGTGAAACAAGTATTACTCTTCATTCCTTTGCGATAAAATCTGCAAAAATATCCGATTATTTAAACATGGTTCAGCTCAGTAGTAGGGAGGTCATATGTCTAAACCTCACTGGAAGATTATTTTATTTGATGTAGAATCATTCCCATCTAGACTCGTAGCGTGAAGTTTTTCTAAAGGGAACGTTTTATTTTTGGCTCTTTTATCTAGTTAATTTAAGACAAACTTCATATACCTCTGTATTTAGTGAAAACACCGTAGAATCTCGATTATATTTTGGAAGGACCCTATTTCAGACAGTTTTTCGAAAATATTTTCAAGTATGTGGAGACTTTATCCGAATATCTATTTACTTATGTCAATTATCTAATTAATCAAGGTTAATAATTTGACTAATATTCAAAGTGAAAATAAAAATATTAATAATCATCGGTTGATATTCAAAGCGGAAACAAACATGTACGAGTATTCGTTCAATCAAAGGTTAGAATATCCAACGCACGTATAAACAGTTTTCATTAAATACAGAATCATAAGAAGTTTTTGTTAAATTAAGTAAATACAAAGGGCTAAAATTAAAAAATCCTTATATATATATTTTAAAAACTAAATTTTATTTTGCTTTAATGAAACTGTAATGTCAGTAAGTCGGTTTGTATTATATACAAAAAAGATATTAAAATATAACGTTTTCAATTAATATTCAATACTCACACAAAAAATACAAAATATGAAAACGAAGAAAATTGAGAACAAAATTAGACAGCAATGCAACATGAAATGATTCGATGATTAGAGATTAATTAATTTCAGAAATATTTTTCTTATATATATATATATATAGGGAAAGATAGAACGCACCCCACATCTAAGTTAGATGCATTTCTCTAAAAAATTCTTCCTCCTCATTATGAAATAAAAATAAAAAATTTCATAAAATTTTAAATATTAAAGTAAACCCCTTAAGGTTGATCACATTCTCAAGACTTTAATGTTTATCATCCGATCTTGATGATCAAATTAACGGAGTCATCCGATTAGTACGTAGGTTTCAGAAACAAACATCCAAATATTAAAAAATAGTGAAACAATATGTCATGCTAGTTTTTAGAATTTATCTTATCCCTTGGATTTTAATTTTGATTCTCAAATAACGACGGATTAGATTGGATGGCTATGCTTAAATATTTAGATCCAAGAACGAAAATTAAATCTTTGGGAAACAAGTTAGAAGAAGGTGTTTGAATATTGGTGATTTTTCTTTTTTTAAATAAAGATGGGAGGTTTTCGCGGGAGGAGGGGGGGGGGAGTTCAGAATGTTTACATATTTTAAGAGGATACAAAAGATAATACATAAGAAAATATGAAAGTTTTGAAAGTTGGGATACATAACTCTAACTTCTTTGAAATTATGAAACCGGAATTGAGACGGAGAAAGTAGAACTCAAATATATATATATAGCCGTTTTCTTTACGGAATTCGTAGGAATCCTCTTCCGATACGGAAAAGGTAGAATTCAAATATATACCGCCATTTTCTTTGCGGAATTCGCCGGAATCCTTGTTCGACACGGAGAAGCTGGAACTCAACATGTATACCCCTTTATAAATGAGAACAATAGTGATCAGTGTGTAGTATAGTAATCTCTCTTTTCCCTCGTTCTAGCTAGATCACTGTGTAGTGATCTCTCTTCCCGTTGTTACTTCTTCTAGAGCTCCCTTCCCTCCACGATGCATCCCCATGTTTTGGTGCACCGGTCCTCCGTTGTCACCCTCTCGGGGATCCGCGTTGCCCTGAGCTCCATCCAGGGGCTCCCTGGATACGAAGAGGCGAGCTTAGAGGGATGGTCCGGTGTGGTCGCGGTGGCACTGCGGCACCGTGTCAAGTACCAGTGGGTGGCCCGTCCTCCCGGTTGCACCCGTCCGGAGGTCCAACGGCAGACGGAGTTCATGGCGCTCGACGACCCTCCCACCTGCTACCCGACCTTCATGCTCCACAAGCGGGACCTAGTGGGGAACCTCATCGGTTGCAGGTATGAAGAACCCGAGGTCGGGCCGGCGGTGTGTGAGTTTGTCCGCGCTTTCGCGAGGGACGCGCTGCGGATGTCGTGGGAGAGTGCGGTGTTGGAGGTGGAGGTGGAGACGACCACGGTGCTGTCCTACGACTGGGTGCGCTGGTGGTGGCCGCTGCCCTGCGCGCTGCCGGCCGGGTCGACGTCGGCTGCGGGGGATTACCCGATCCAGGCACTGGAGTGGAGGTGTACGCGGAGGACGAGAAGCACGGTGCGGAGGCGTGCCCCATCTGCCTGGAGGACTTCGTGCCGGGGGCGCAGGTGGAGCGGCTGCCGTGCCGCCACCGGTTCCATGGCGAGTGCCTGTTCCGGCCGGTGGCCGGAGGGGCAGGGGTCCTGCCCCATGTGCCGGTCCGAATTCCGGCTTAAGTGAGCCGGCTCCGGTCCCAGTACGTGGTCTTGCACGCTTGGCGTTGGGGTCTAGGCTTGCTTCTGCTTTCTTGTTCATTTGCGTTGGTCTGTAGTCGCTCCATGTATCTGCATATGGTGGCGATTGTTGCTTAGTTTTGGTTTATTATGACCAGTCAAGTGTAGTATTGAGTACTCTTAGTTAACTGTGTCAAAAGTTGTCATTTTTTATTTTTTGTACCTTAATTGTGTCAAAAGTTGTCATGTAAAAGGAAGGACTCATCTAAGGATATCCTTCTCATCCTGTTTTGTGTCTCATACAGTAGTTTGATCTGATATTCTGTTCGTAATATCTATTCATACTTCCATTTTAATTTGTTGTCCCTTACAGCATGTGCCCTTTCCATCCTGGGGTTCACAGACCGATCAGAATTGTTATAATTTGGTTTGAGCTCCTCATTAGAAAGCACTAATATGTTTTGTCATGGTAAACATTTTACTTTAACGAATTAAGATGATCAGGGAAGATTCATTATTTAAAGAGTGGAGATCTTCTACGTTCTTCTTTCGAGGAGATTCAGTCAGTAAAGAGAAGATGGGTGAATTTCACGGTCACTTGGAGGTGAGATAGAGTGGATTTTAGTACTGTTTAATCTTTTTTCTTTTCTCTTTACTGATTGAGTCTCTTCTAAAAAGAAACGTAAAAGATCTCAATTCTTATTTAAATCTCTCGACTTTGTAACTCTTGGCTGTATTTGATTCATAGTGGAGTGAGCAGTGCCCATGCAGCAATTAGTATTTTATCTGATGTGTTCGAAGTTGACCTCAGCAACTAGCTAGTGGAATGAATACCAACTATGACAAGATATTGGTCATCAAATTCACAGTATTTTTCAGCCTATATATCGTTATATATGTACATTCTTATGATTTAGTGTTAAAGACGGATACTTAAAATAATTGCTCGATATTTTTATTACTCTCCAACATTTTAAGGTTCTATGTTGTCAAGTATAAATATTGTCCCATTTCATAAATGTATACGAGATGTAAGGTGTGCAGATTGCTTTAATGGAGTCCCACCATGCCTTAGAGGGAGCTTCTTGAGCCTTCTAATGAGAAGGAGAGTCACACTCATTCGTGGGAATGGCTTCGATAACAATGAATACCAAGTATATATTTATGAACCGAGATCATCTGCATCCAGATTTAGACTAAACTCAATTAGTAAAGAGAGGGGAAGGGAGGTCAAACAATGTCAAAATACATCTCACCTACGCCCACGTGAGCTCAAAATTTTGGCCTCCCTCTTCTTCTTTTTACTGACTGAGTCCAGTCCAAACCTAGACGTAGATGATCTCAACTCTATATTTATGTATCATTCCTTGTTTCAAGCAAGAAGGGACCTCCTGGAATGGGTATCAAAGAGAGTCTTAGTTTAGAACTCAAAAAGACTATAATGTAGTAGATATAACATTCACTTTTGTCAGTTGAGAAATGCTTGCTTCAAATTGGGGATGCTGCAAACTTCTGAAAGCATCCATAGGATCTTGAAGATTAGACAATCGTGAAAAAAATAAAAACCCAAATTGAAGGTCCATCTTAAATCAGAATATATACCATTTAATCAAAAGGCTAGATGATTGAAAAAAATAAAAAATAAAAAATCACATGAGTACATGATAGCACAACTGCACCTCAGGAGGTCTGCAGCGCTACCGAGCATTTCACTTGACATTTTGCTAAATGAGAATGGTTGCTGCACATCACCTGACGTAACCTGATCTGACAGCTTGGATCGTGAGTGCACAATCTTTTTTTTTTTTTGAATTTTTTTAATTGTCCAACCTAAAATTGGACAGTATGAATGCCGCGTTGGGAACCTCCCCTAGTACAGCAAATTTAAAAAAAGAGAAAAAAAATTTGTTGCACCACTCATTATTGTCCGATCGAAGAGATCAGATGGCAGCATGGGTGGTGCAGCCTGCACCACTGTAGTACAGCAAGTCGGACTCTTTGCTAAATAACTTTCTTATTATTTATAAGAATAATACTTGCTCTACTGCTGGCAGCCGAAACATTTTTTTTTTTTTTCTATAAAAATTCAAATGGGCAGGAAAAATCTTAAAAAAGCCATTCAATCTTTGATGCGGCAGTTTATAAAGTTCACACAAAGAAAGGTTTTATTTATTTTTACTTTTTTTTAACCTCCCCCACTGCTGCAGTGCGATTAGTCTATTTATAATGGATCAATGTGACCCATTTCACATATTTTCTTCACTTGATCCATAAGAATGGTTAAGTCTACAATTCAGCTAGAAAACGCTGGTCATGTTTCTAGAACGGATCACATAGTAGTTCTTTAAGTATATGTCCATGTAGACCTAAATTTTATATCTAACATTAACTAGCTAGATAGTATATTGACATTTTGATGGTGATAACATAGTGTAGTTATTACTCTGGATACATGTGTAGAAAAAGGTTTAGTAATAGATATATATCTATAGCTATATATTCTAGAACGATAATCATCAAGTGCCTACTATAAAAATGTGTGCACGTAAGAGAGAGTACTATTTTATAACAAATGTCAACAAAAATAAGAAATGTATTAACCTAATTTTTATTTGTTATTAAAAGCAGTGTGTCACCAAGTCAAATACGATGTGAATATATGTTTAGTTACATTGCTATCTATTTGTTGGTTATTAATTTTAAAAAGTCCTATATCCCAAAACTATTTTAGTGTATAGATAAGACTTGTTATTAATAAATTTCAAAAAAATCATTAATAAACTTGGAGCACAAATTAACCTACAAACTGCTACATTTAGACTGAAATTTAACCTTAAAAGAGAATTTTTTTTTTTTTAGAAAAAGTAAAAAGCACGCAGTTCCATATTGCATCATGCAGACATATTCAATAGATATTAATCCTTGATTTTTAATCTAAGAGTTGATGTTTATAACATATAGAATATAAGAACTATATATATTTAATGATATCTATTGGCTGGCATGTTTGAAAATGAGATTGTGTATTTCTATATTTGTTACAAAGATTGTTTTGAGGATTTAATTGTATTCGCTTTCATGAACATATCAATTTTAAGGATACTATTACCCCAAAATCATTTTTAATTTAGACTAACAATTGGTTGGATTATCGGAATTATCAGTTACTATTGACACCCTTACCATACTCTACTCATTTTACAATATTTCCTATAATGATAGACTAGTAAGTTTAATATTTACGAATGTAGATAACTAAAGTTAGTTTAAATTATCTTGAAACAAATTGATTCTTCAGACGAAGTACACATCAAAAAATTTGTCATAGTATATATTTTAGTAAAATGATGAAGTGTATATATATATATATATATGTTATATGTATTTCTTTTAGGAAACAAAGGAAGTCTGAGTCCGTGTTGGGAAAGGAACTCGCAAGTCCGAACCTGAGTTGGAAACGAGACACAGGAATTGGTATATATATATATATAAATTAGAACAAACGTCCTTTGCCATCTTCCCCGTCATTTACTTCTCCAGCTCCTGCTAATTAACTACTTCGCCATGCATCCACACGTCCTCACGCACCGGCGCTGGGTCGGCAGAGTCCGGGGAAGCCCCGCCCCTGCGAGCTCCATCCAGGGGCTCCCCGGCTACGAAGAGGCGAGGTTAGCGGGATGGTCGGGCGTGGCCGCGGTGGCGCTGCGCCACCGGGTGAAGTACCTCTGGATGACCCTTCGCCCCCGTTGCACCCGTCCGGAGGTCTACCGGCAGACGGAGTTCATGGCGCTCGACGAACCCCCCGTCTGCCACGCCACCTTCAAGCTCCACAAGCCAGACCTGCTGGAGAACCTCATCGGGAGCAGGTACGAGGTACCCGAGGTCGTGGCCAAGCTCTGCGAGGCCGTCCGCGAGTTCGCGAGGGAGGCGCGGCGGAACTCGTGGGGAAGAGCGCTATTAATGGAGGTGGAGGTGGAGACGACCACGGTGCTGTCCTATGACTGGGTGCGCTGGTGGTGCCCGGTGCCCTGCGCGCTGCCGGCCGCGTCGACGTCGGCTGCGGGGGGTTACCCGATCCAGGCACTGGAGATGGAGGTGTTCGCGGAGGACGAGAAGCGCGGTGCGGAGGCGTGCCCCATCTGCCTGGAGGACTTCGTGCTGGGGGCGCAGGTGGAGCGGCTGCCGTGCCGCCACCGGTTCCACGGCGAGTGCCTGCTCCGGTGGCTGGAGGGGGAGGGGTCCTGCCCCATGTGCCGGTCCGAATTCCGGGTTAAGTGAGCCGGGTCCGGTCCGCGTGGTCCTTGCACGCTTGGGTTTAGGTGAGGTTGGTTTTGGTTTCTTCTTCGTTTGCGTTGCTGCATGGTGGTGGTGGTTGTTTCGTTTTGGCTGAATGTGACCAGTCTCAAGTGTAAATATCATGGACTGTTGGAGTTTTTGTTGTGTCAAAACTTATCATGTAAGAGAAGGGACCCAGTTAAGGATAGCCTTCTGGTCCTGTTTAGTGTTTCCATCTGATATTTGGTTCGTAATGTGCTAATAATACTTACATTTTCACCTCTTATAATAATAATATGTCCTCGTTGTAAAGGACTTTGTGTTGAAGCATTTTGTTTCAGCCAAGACGAGGCACATTAGCTAAATAGTATTCTCATTCTAAGAATGTGGAGTGGAGAGTGTCTTTTTATTTCCTACAATGAGGAATGGGGAAAAAAGAATTCAAGGATGGATGCCAAAGATTTGGGTTAGAAATGGAGAATGGGGTTAAAAATGGAGATATGATCTGAGAATGGTGTTTATATTTTTATTACCGATTTTGATATCAGAAATAGAAATAATTAAAAAAATCAAAATCAAATGTAGAATTTAAAAATAGTACTTTACATTTTCCATTCAGTAAGCATTACTTAAAATATTTGTCACACTTAAAAATCTGTACGCAAATACGTAGACATGCAAATGTTTTTAGGCATAACGAAAAGTATATTTATCATGTCTATATGTATTTGTCACGTCTAAAATCTTACACTATATTTAATATTTGTCTGGTCTACCGACAAAAAAAATTGTTCAACCTATATGTCACTTACCTATATGAACTAATGACATCTTAAGTTGCAAGATAACTTAACTTACTATATTGACCCTCAGTTTAATAAACATTACTCATCTGATCACCACCGTAATTAGCGGTGGCCCATCACATAGAGCAGGTCACGGTGACAGTGCTCTCAGTAGATTCAGCACGAACACTAATGCATGTAACTCCGCAGGCGGATATTGAGCCCCCTCTGACTCCGACTACCCCCACTCCATTCCGAATAGAAGGATCAGCCTTCTTAAATGGAGTGTTCAGGGTTTAGGGTGTGTTTCACGTAGTTTACATTTGGAAGTATTTTTATATTTTTATTTAGTTATTTTTTGTTGAAATCATTGAATCTTAGAAGTCATTATATAATATTTTGCTTGTGTTTTAACTTCTAACGTAAAACTACAAAGTGAAATTTCTAAGATCGAAAAAAAAGTAAAATTGTTACGAAATAGTTGACTTTTGTAATAAACTAAAATTAATTATAATTTTTCTCCCTCAACTCATTCTACGTGAGAAGTGGAAGCTAAAAGTAATCTTCATGTAAAAGTTTTGCCAAATGCGTCTTTAATTTAATTTAAAATTAAGGCAAGTTTATAAAATCAAATCAAAATATGAGTTTAAAGTGGTGGAAGGAGACGCCAAGATCCTTATTGATGTGGTGATGAAGCTAACACCACTTTGGAGTACTTTGAATATTATACATAATTGCCGTATCAAGCTTCAGATTTGAACTGTTCTCTCAACTTTGCCCCAGGTCTACCAACTGTGTGGCACATCACCTGGCTAAATTTGCTATTTTTACCATGTATTTTACATCTTGGAACCACCCTTGTGTTTCCTTCTTGTATCTAACAAATACTCTGTAAGGACTCTGAAGTATATTCTTCTAACTGAGTAACCTAATTTTTTAAAGTTCAAAAAAAAAAAAAAAAAAAATCATTGAAAAGTCCCTAGACCGAATCAAGTTTGATTTGGTTTAGGGTGTAGACCTGTTTATGGGTTGGCTCAATCATACATATAGATAAAGAGTGGGGATTCTCTCAGTATCTGTTTGGACAAGAGTCCAACAGTACTGAGAGAGGGAGGGGGCTAAAAACCTCAAATTTTACATCATGCAGGGTGGGTTTTGTACTTTTGGCCCCCCTCCCATTCTTAATACTGTTGAACTCCTTTCCAAGCAAGTACTGAGAAGATTTCTATTTATAGATAAATGGTGATTTGGGTCCTTTTATGGGTTGTCGCAATCATGCATATGGATGTGGGCTTTAGATTCATAAGTGCAATGTTACCCTCCCATCTATAAGATTTTCACATATGCTTATAATCCAAATAATTTTGCATTAGCATAATGCACTTTTAAGGTATTCGGTTTATTTGGGTTGGTTCGATTTATAAACAGGGGGAAATCGAAGCAAACCAAAATTCTTAATTCGGTTTAATTTTAATTCAAACTGATTTTTCTTCTAAAAATTAAACTGAATTAAATCAACTTGAATTGACTCGTTTGATTTGATTTTTCGATTTGAATTGAATAGTGAACACTCCAATTTTTAAACTAGTAAACATTTTATCGAACCATCCTATAGTCCACAGGTTAGCTTTCTTTATATCTTTTCCATGTTTTGTGTAGTTGATAATAATTGATGTATTTGATGACTTCATTAGGTGTTATCTCTTGTTGTCTCTTGTTAGTTTAATTTGTATCTCATGGCCTCCCAACTTGGGAAGGTTACGAATTTAATTTTTCAATATGGCTCGTACGATTCGTCCCTCCTATAGTGCGGTTGACTCAGAAATATCTTTAATAAAAAGTTATTTTGCAGTTAGTAAGATTTGAACTTCTTCCACTTAAAAAGCATTACAAATTATTTAGGCACTAATTCAAGCTGACTAAAAAAGATGTTAACCCTACATTTTATAACATGCATATTCCTAATCATTTGATTGACGTCTAGTGCTTACGATAAAATGCGTGAAGAGTATTTTAAGCAGACAAGAAGTGTCTCAGATACAGTAATGGAATTGGATAGTTTTTTTTTTTTTTTTTGAATTTAGACGTGAAGCAATGTCAACCTGTTTAAGGTCCTAATCATACCATGATAATTTTGCTATTTTGAAGGCCACAAAGTCTACAATTTTTTGTTGAATGTTTGATTCAAATCTTTAAAAACGTTTGGTCATATATTTTAAGAGTTTTTTTAGTTTCCTCTAATCTATTTAATATAGGAAAAAAATCCCTATATGACTATAACTTCTATGTCTAGTAAAATATATGTAATGTCACTTTTATTTGGAAAGGACTTTTTCAAGTAATTTTTCTAAAATGAAAACATTTAGGGACTTTTTGAATTTTCAGGAATGTTTTCCAAATAAAAGTGAGATTATAGGGAATTCTTGCTAAATACAAAGGTAAAAGAGAGTTTTTTTTCCTCTAATTAATCATATTAGAGGGACTGAAAATT